>FR990018.1:15000000-20000000 GCA_905404135.1 Hesperia comma
TGGTTTGAAACACAAGCCTTTCTACCAAGGGCGTTTGAAGGTCAAGCGAAATTTGGTTTGAAACTACTGTCTACACTGTTTTAAACCTCATGCTTTAGCATAAAGCAGAAAGAACGAGAAGTGTTGACTGAATTTCTCGAGTTGTATAGAGACTTGCCCTGCCTTTGGGACCTCACATCAGAGTCCTGTAAAGACTACTACTGTCTAGTACTACTACTTACTACTAGTCCTACTATCCTACTTCCTACTAATATTATAAATGCGAAAGTTTGTAATGATGTATGTGTGTGTGTGTGTGTGTGTTTGTTGCTCTTTCACACAAAAACTACTGAATGGATTTTCATGAAACTTAGCAGTAATATAGCGTAGACATCGGAATAACATAATTTGTTAAAATTTATAGAGATTTTTGAAGGGACTGGTTCCCCGAAACGAAGCGAGGGCGGGTTTACTAGTCTTATATAGGTCGAGCGTAGAGACGTGATAGTCGCGCGACAGTCTTTTTACACTGATGTTTCAAACCAACACTGATTGGTTTGAAACCGTGTAGCCGGCAAAGCGTAACTCGTGCTGCACATGCATAACTTTGGTAGTGTAGGTACCTACCAGGTAGTACCTATATAGCGGACAGCAACCATAGAAATATTACACTAGAGGGCAGAAGCCAGGCTTCAGAGTCAGAGCTTCAGAGCGTACCTCGGATAAAGAGAGACGAAATCTTTAGTAATCACCTTTCTCTTTCTGGCTCATCGGGATCGGAGAGAGATAGGTAATTACCGTTATTTATCGTTGTTTCTCTTTCTAACCGGGGGCGAATGCAATCTATGGGCAGCCGTATGGCTGTGAGCCATACGGCTGCCCATAGATTGCACACTATTGTAATATCTCTATGACAATACTTAGGTATCGCCATAGACTATTTAAGTTATAGATAGTCTATGCCTAGAATGATATATTATGAATAGCAACATTATGGCACAAAATATGGATAGTACAGAAGTTAAGCTCGTGTATGTACCTCGATTTTGGTTATGCATGTTTGCGTTAGCCTTAGGGTTAACGACTCCGCAAAGGTCGTGGATTGGATTTGTTATTTAAGTTATTGGTATGGATTAAACGGGAAAATTAAAACAAAGGTATACGTTTAGAATCATTGAAATGTAATGTAATTTAGTAAGCGTTAGTCATATTACCTAATTATACAATTAATTTACAATAATAATTCTCTCATTGTAAATTAAGATTACGGGAGTCCTTAGATGAAAAATTCAGTAAAGTATGTAATTCAGGTTATCTGTAATAATATATTTTTTATACGAAATGATAATCACAATCACTAAGAAAATAATTTTACATGTCCAATAATATACCTAATCCTTCATTTAATGTATTTATTAAAAATCGAAGATAAATATACTTACACTCACTCTAACGTACAAAGAACTTCCTACGTCCTACATTGACTTGTGTTTAGTAACGAATCATTGAATTATAAGCAAATAAGGACTTATTGTATCTTTCTGTAGCGAGTAGATGTCTAAAAAATTATAATTTGCAATTAAACGTCGAATAAAAACAACCACTAAGATAACAATTAAAATAACTCCATTTCTTATCCATGTTTTAGGAAAACTATCTTATTTGTGTATTTTAAAATATCAAATTGCTGCCAATAACAATCGCGGTCGGAGTGGTCCGATATGTTCCGATTTTTCGTGCATGTGAACGGTGTCTATGTGTGAGTTGGTTTTGCGCACTTTGTATGAAGCTTAACATCTGTATTAGGTATCTAATTTGTGATTATGGCGCGCCCGCACCACAAAATAATTATAGTACAGAAGTTAAGCTCACGTATTTACCTCGATTTATATTATGCATTTGTGCGTATATATTATGCGTAAGCCTTAGGGTTAACGACTTCGCAATGGTCTTGGATTGGATCTTGTTATTTAATTTATTGATATGGATTAAACGGGAAAATTAAAATAAAAGTGTATGATTAGAATCATTAAAATTTAATGTAATTTAGTAACCATTATTGCATTATTTAAATGCGTCCAACAGCGCCTCTCTTCATTTCAATCTTATGTTGGGTTTACTATAAGTTGGGCGCACTATAATGATGTGATAATGACTTTTTATCGAATCTTTTATTTATTATGATCTGAAGGGATAACCGATTTTTATAAACCTTTCACCGCCGGGGATCCAATGAGGGTGGCTGTTTTTGTGCTCACCAGTTGGCGCCACCGGCGAGGTGAGGTCCTGCTGTCAAAGCCCGCCCACAGATAAACAGTGACAAGTGACATTCAGACAATTGAGAAGTGAAAGTGCCACAAACTTATCTGACCCGGTGGCCAAAATTGGAACTAATGCAAATGTTAAACTGCAGTTGTCAGACAAAGACAAAAGCGCTCCCCTTACCGGGTCAGATAAGTTTGTGGCACTGACAGCCAGACCGCACTCTGCACTAGCGCCTCTAGCGGCGAATTCAAACGCGGTTACCCTCATTAGGTAGGTACGCGTTATCGCTTCGGTTCACGGCCGCTTGTCATCGCCGCGCGGGGCAGGGCAGAGGGCACTTGAAATCTGACACTGAGCCTACTTACAAGAGTACCTACTTTGTTTATGTTTTCATTCGCTTCGGCGCAAAAAGTACAAAACGCAAAATGTACGCAACTCGCAAAATGTACAAATCGCAAAATGTACAGAATGCGCAAAATGTACAAATCGCAAAATGTGCATGTGTATTTGTTTTTATTTAAGTAATCATTACAGGACTTTTTCACTCTCCAAGCTAAGCTAAAAAATCGACGAGACGAGGGACAGATTTCGCGCGCGGTGGGCGTCAATTCACGCACGTGGGCCGTAGTTATTATTATTAAGTAATTAGTATAATAACTTTTTCGCGTACGCAGCTTACGTAGGTAAGCATGTAGGTAAAATACAGCATAATAATTATTATGTCATTCTCTTTGTTTCGTAAACTATAGTGATGCTATTTAAAACCACCATTAATGATAACTATATAAACACTTTACTAGATGGGTAGGTAGAATAGATGCCTAATAGGTAGAGTAGGCAAATAAGTCAGATACTTATCTAACCCAAACATATTGCGAAAGTAAATTAATATTTTTATCAAGTAAACATTTTCAAATATTTATTTCGCTAACGTTATATCTGTTGTAGAGTTATGATTATGACTCACTTTTATTACGCATGCATAGCTACACCTATTTGTTACACTTTGGTTGAAATTATAAACAGCATCATTGTGAACAATTAACTTTGCTTCGGCATATTACATATAAAGTACCGAATCTAATTGTGTATTATTCAGGTGCGTAATGACCTAATGACTAATGAAAGTAATGAAACGGCTGACGTCTACGACCAACTTCTAAATACCTATTGATTAATGTAGTTACCTAGGGGAGGTACCTACCTATCCTAAGCTGGTAAAGTAGTAATAATCTATGGGGTTACATCCCTAAACCCTATGTAATAATAATACATAACTGTGTCCTAATTGGTGTCACATTGAAAATTCTGTCTTTTACATTAGTTACAATGTTAACATGGTAGAAGGCGCTGGTATGGTATGGTCAATGGTATGGTATATTACGCTCGAACGAAGCACGAACTAAAATATACGGGCGTCCACACTGCGCGCGGCATTCGACCGAGGCACCTTTGAGCAAAACAAAAAACCGACACTCGGTGGCTCGGCCGCTCGGTGCCTCGCCCGCGGCTGCTTTGGGTTATTCCGGTATGATCCACACTACAAGATCCATGATAGGTATTTTGTCCGGTTAGATCCATTGTAATTTGACCATTCCGGATCGATCCATTTCCTGTTTATAATGGGTAAGTACAGTCAAACAAAAAACAGTTGATGAAATAAAAATATGTACTTTTTATTCGTATAAGAATCATCACATACTTATGTTACGCTACCTAAGTCATTTGAAATCATCTTTTCATAGTTATGTTAAATTATATTTAGTCCTTGGATTTGGATAAATCTAAATAATAAAAACAACAATTTGTAAGAGACTAAAGATTAATGAAATTATGAAAATAAAATTTAAAACACAATTTTAAAATTGTCATAGTATTCACAATTACATTGAGTTATATTTGCTCCTTGGATTTGGAAAAATCTTAATTAAGTATGAAAGAAACAATTAAATTTGTAAATAAGTGACTGAAGATAATTATTCAAATAACAAAAAAAAAACTAAAATTACAATGTCAAATTATCACAGTAAAACAATCATACTGATTTATGCTAAATAAAATATATTATTATAAAAATAAACATAATATTATAAAAATAAATCATATTATTATAAAAATAAACCTTAAAATATAGTTGGGCCATTTTAATAGGTCACATTTGACAGTTCGCAAAATTTTCCAAAGTAACCTTGTAAGGGAGGCACCCCATAGTATCTAATACATTCCATACTAGATATTGTTAAACTTTTTACACTTAAAAGTAAGGAACTGACGTCGTTACAAAGTTACGTCAGTGAACTCTTTTTCTTTTTAAATATCAGGGATGGTACCGAAAGAAACAGATGAGTAGATAAGTTGAATTCGAGAAGTTGAAGTAATCGTCAAAAACTATTTCACGATTACAAAATAAAATGTATTTTAATACAAACAAAATTAATTTTATTACATTTTAGGCCAAAAAATATGTAATCATTTATTTATATAATAACGTCTGGCTCAAAAGTCAGTATCTAGAAACGTGAAATGTTACAAAAAAGACATAATTTCATTTCGCGCCATTATTTGACGCATTATTTTTGTAATTTTTTTTAGTCGTTGTGTGAACTGTGCCGACTGTGCGCATATTATTAATACTTTTAATAACAATCGCATTCAATTTACAGATGTTTGAAGTCCTTATCGATTTATTCAATTTAATCGATGTTTTTTAGTAGGTTACCTCACTATGAAGCAAAGACAAACAGCTGTCAAAACTCAAACGTGGCCTATTAAAATGGCCCTACTTTAGAACATCAAATTATGACAACAATAACAATAATACTATTTGGCCCTTAAATCAATGAATAATAAATGAATAATAAAACCTGTATGCATATTTCTTGCTGACTGTACTAAAATGTGATAACAGATAGTCAATGGACCAGACCGGAATAGAAAATAATTTAAAATATTATGATCCACGTAGGTATTACTCGTTAGGTATCAAACCGGAATAAAAAATAATTAAAAGTATATCGATCCACTCTCGGGATCTATTTTCAAGTATCAAACCGGAATAACCCGCTGCTTTATGCGTTTTGCTCGGCCGAGGCACGTCCACATAGACCGAGCAGCGAGCACCAGCCTCGCGAGGCAATTGCAATGGCTGCTCGGTCTGAGTGGACGCGGCTTATGACTATGAACATCAATAACTTATAAGTAGGTAGGTACTAGAGTTGCCGTGAATATGAAATTGCCACTGCCCTCTAAAAACAAAGTTATTACAATTGTTATTAGTGCAATCTTATTAGTGCTACACAGTACAATTTAGCTTGTAAGCAAAATTTACTTATGCATTTTAAAGTCTCGCCGTTAATCTATGTATTATGAATCTTTACTCAAAGGGGCGATAAGCTTTGATTTACGTGGGTTGCTATTAAAACGAATTCCATGTGGAACGCGTACGGAGTAGGTACCTACTATACGTAATTAGGTAAGTATAAGATATCCATGAAATCAAACTCGACAAAATAAGTCTATTTTAATTCATTCGGAATGGGCAATAAATAGATAATTGTAGGGGAGGAATTTTAAGCCTGTACTATAACAACTGTATGGAGCAAAATCAGCAGGAGGTGGTGATATATGAGATGTGGTCGAGCGAGGTCACATTTGGAGTGCTGGTGAAGCGAGATGTGGAATGGAGAGGTGCTCTATGTCTATAGAGAGAAGCGGCGCTTTAATGGGGAGGAGAGGTGTTTTAGAGAAGTGGAGAGGAGAGATGATAAGAGGAGGAAGGTTTTATTTTCAGCCAGCCTCGCCAGTGACCTGGCTGGTACCTATTAGAAAAAGGAACGATCATAGCAAAGGAAGATTTGTTACTGTCAATTGATATATTCAATGAATAAAATGGAACTGAAGCTGTAACATGAGCCTTTTTGCCTTTTTAAGTTTTTTTATCTACATTCAATGACGGTTATATTATGCTTAGATTGTTCTATTCGGTCGCTTTATCCAAAGTTGAAAGAAACTTATCCGGACCAGGGGTCACAAACTTGATAAGTGTACATTAGGTCACACAAAGATTCCTGTGATGTAGGTACCAGATAACGAGAACAGAATTTAAAACTGATCATTCTGCCTTTAGGGTCCTTCCGGCCCTTCGAATGGTCTTAGATCTCCAAATATGGAGTGAAGTCCTATATGTAACCACCATTGCTTCCCTACAGGAACAATTTTACCGTAGGGCGGCACACAAGGCGGTTACATTTTACTAGTTTTCCAAAAACTAAGCAACAAAAACTGCGGATACAAACGACTGATTTACCTATAGATACGTATTTTACTTACCGATTGAAAGCCTTAAATGCTACTAAATAAGTTATTAGACCGCGTCCATATCGGTTAAGCTGTTTTTAAATTAGTAAGCACATACAAATGCAGTCAGACAGATTAATCAACAAATATGTTAGGTATAGATCATGGATAAACACAACATTAATATCTTCTTTATGACTATAAAAATACAGGCAAGACATCTATCAGCTGCAGGAAGCGATCTAGCTAATGGGAGTTGTCTACTTATGTTTTAATTGAAACCTCATAATAAATCAATAATTAACCTAAATCAACACCATCATCTCAACCCATCATGGCCCTATTGAGCACAGGTCTCTTCTCAGAATAGGGAGGAGAGGAAATAAGATTATAGTTCACCACGCTGGCTAAGTGCAGATTGGCGGACTTCACACGCCTTTGAGTTTTGCCAACTCTCCAGCATGCAGGTTTCCTCACGATGTTTTCCTTCACCGTTTGTAGCAAGTGACATTTAAATACTAAAACGCACATAACTCCGAAAAGTCAGAGGTGGGTCCCCTGGGATTCGTTCCCGGACCCTCCGAAAAGGAGGCCGAATTCTTAACCACTACGCTATCATCGTCGTAACGCCAATAACTAAAAATATTTCAGAGGTCTCAAGTTAACTTTCCCAGTTAAAATGAGGAGATTAATCCGTGTGCATTTTTCAGTGAATAAAATTTAATACTGACTTAGTAAGTACCTACTTACTTTATACTCGTATTCTTCGTTCATCAAAATTGACGAAGTTCTAAGTACCTACATTTATATTTTAACTCCAACGAATGTCGGAAAAAATCAGTTTCAAGTCCAATAATTATAAAATGGGCCGCGACCTGTCCACCCACTAGCTACACCCACCAGTGGGTGCACGGGGAATTTCTATTTCCACGTGCACCCACTGTAGCCTTATGCAAATGCATAAGGCAGGAAAAATATATATATATCGATATGAATAATATTTTCACAATTCTTTATTATGGTATATGTAATACAATAAACAAAACAACACATTTAATTACTCACATATGTAATTCTTTAAATGTAGTACCTAGGTACATCACGCATGTTTTATTTCATAATAAACGAGTTTAATTGTGCCAACTAAAATAGTACAATGCGATGAAACAAAGGTAAGTATTATTGAACAATACAATCGAGGCAATACTTACATATTTATGTATTTTGCTGATAAAATTTATATCAAATCACAGAAACATTTATGGTTGTACGTCAACGGCCTATTGTACTGATCCACTGCTGTCGACTACTCGGCGACTCAAACTCTACTGAACACTACTTATATGTACTGAAACTGATTTATGAGCGGGACACAGGACCTAAAATAACAAGGCGTAAAAATGATAAGATATATCGTTCACACGGGCACATTGTATAAATAATTACCTACTAATAATATTTATTTATTTACGCCCATTCATAATTTATGTAATCATATTTTTATAGATTGTAGTTTCTACTTTCTTTAGATACCTACCTATAGTTGAAAGTTGCGTCATGCGATGGGAGTGAAGCGAGGTGTCCCTTTGATAACGTACCGTGTGTGTGGTAAATATAATTTATTCCGAGTTAGTAGTTAGTAGTCTTTACACTTTAGTGCCTAGTTAGTAGTTACACTTTTTTAGAGGTGGCCACCTCAGCCCTGGACTAACTGGATTAATCATCCCAGTCCTTTAAGTTGAGTCTTGATCTAGGTTGGTCACAGTGTCATGGGCGGCAGCGGTGCGGTGCTGCATGTTCTACCAAGGCCACTCATCGTAGGGATTTGTGGAAGCGATGGCGTAGATGACATTCGAAAAGTGTTTGTAAAAACCAAGTTCGAAATAAAATCATTTCATTTCATTTCTACCTCCGACATGTATATGTATAAAAACGCCAATAAATCTGGTCTGTTGTATGAAAGCCTCATTTAAATATTTGTTTTATTGTAGCCACATATTACGCACAAAGCCATCTCTTGGACCGAAAGGTAACTAAACTATCGCTGAGGCGTCGAAAGTATGGGCGCCCACTCACTTAAATATTTATTTTATTCTGTTTTTTAGTATTTGATGTTGTAGCGGCAACAGAAATACATCATCTGTGAAAATTTCAACTGTGTAACTATTACGATTCATGAGATACAGCCTGGTGACAGACGGACGGACGGACAGCGAAGTCTCAGTAATAGGCTCCCGTTTTGCCCTTTGGGTACGGAACGAAAAAAATGGTAAGTACCTAAACCGTAAAACCCCTCGATCATACCGCTGCCGGCGGATACCTATCAATATTAATAAGTAAGTACCAGTTCTTTATTTATTCCTGTGATACCTAATACTCTAAGCCGAGGTTTAAAGCTTACGGCACTCCACTAATAATAAAACAATAACTGTCAATTAAAAAATCAGCCTTCTGAGTAGTTCTAATTTCTACGTAGGGACTGATCCTCCGAAACGAAGCAAGGGCGGGTTTACTTCTTAGACTGTAAATACGTAATGGATTTTGGATAATTGAACACCTGATACATAACCTTAACAGACCTGCTAAACTATTTAAGTAAGAGTTACAAAAATGGCGCCCTAACAAAAATGTTGTGCCTGACGAGTATTTTCTACTGAGACAATAAAATTATTGAAATTTCACGCGATCGAATTCGCGAGGACCAACTCGTACACTTAGAATAATTTAAACTAAACTTTTCCGAAGGTATAGTTGAAAGAAACAATAATTTTGAAGAAGTTGAATAATTTACTTCATGCGTAAAGAAAAAAAAAGATAAGCTTACATTCCCATCAACTTAGATTTTGGATGGTGTAAAAATATTTTAGGCGTAAAAACACTGCCCTTAAACAATATACTTTATATGACTAGCATAAAAAATCTCTGTATATTGTTGTAATCTATGTACTATAAATATACAATGACATGACTATGAATGGAGTAGAGAAGAGGTGCATTACATTTAAATATGAATTAACACTTAGTAAATATAGAGAACATTTTTTATGTTATTTATCAAATTTAAATATCGAAGATAGCTAAATGGAATCTAACAGAATGCAAAAAAAATGTTTCACGCATTTTCTAATATTTTGAACTACATTATGTGTTAAATGTATTAATAAAAAATGTATGTGAATTTTCAGGTATATCTAGTACTACATTTTAAATTTATAGAGTTATTAATTGCTCAAAGCATGAATTTTAAAAAAGCATCTAGACCCTAGATACAAGCATTTTTAAGTCACTAAAAAGTTTTCCTGTCAGGAATCCAGGTTCCCTGGCTGTACAACATTACTACCATTATCACAACTGGGAAACAGAGCAAACAATGGTTTCCCCATTACCTGTTTCTCTGTATTTCCATACTGCACAATTCATTCAGGCTTATCATATTTAGCATTAACTTCTTACTGATTTGTATAAAATCATGTTACATTAAAAATTAATACAATGAATGGCACTAATATGTGCAGTACTTTGCTCATTTTAAAATGTAAAGTATTATTATCTTATATACTTAAAGTTTTATAAAACTAGTAATACTAGTAATATAACATAGTTAATATAAATGAATAATTGATATCTCCACAATAAGATACGGAATGCATTTTTTAAAATACACAATCTTATTCAGAGTATCTTATTAATTACAATACTAGAGACAACAATAAAATTGTTATCATTGGATTAGTAATAGTAGATTCAATTATCCTAACCTCAGTTTTATTTTACAGGTTCACTATTACCTGATTTGATTTTGATTATATCTTACAACATTGATGTGATTAATCGAGTTTCTACTATACTTTAATTATTAATAACATAACCATCAGATTTATCCACTTCCACAGTAGGAAGTGGATGACACTGCTATTGTGTGTCAACTTTAAAATTGGTGTAGTGGCACGCACCATTGATGATAATTTCGCTTATGCCAGAGGTGGGTGGAGTGTGGCTACTGTTTAGTTGGTCGATGTTGGCTATCGTACTCATCACCGGACTGGCCAACAATTTGCCACTATGAATTGTAGTAGCATTTTGAGACGGTGACGTATGTGTATAGACCGTACAGGTAGACCCCTGGTCTCGGGGCTCTGTTATCATGCCCATTTTCACCTCAAAAATCACATCTTGTATCTTTTTCTTCACAACCAACAGGTTCTTCTCTCCTTTTAAAGACCTTAGCTCGTTGGCAATATATTCTCCGAACACTGTATACTCATCTCTGGTGGACTTCACGGGTGGGGTGGTTTCAGCACTCTCCTCCTGAAATTTTAATGAAGCAGTTTTGGTTATTTTCACAATCAGATTTTTTATGTAGACGTATTATTTGTAGCATTTCAAAATTCGAACATAGACTTTGTATTTGTACTTAAAAGTCTTAGTCAATGTTTTTAATCTATCAGTTTTAAATCTGATAAATAAAGGATAATTCATTTAAGTATTTTATTAATTCATGTTCGAGCATAACAACAACACTAGGTAAGTACTGTTCTTATGTGTATTTTCTTAATTCTTTTGTTTTCTTTGTCTAATTAAAAGGAGAACGTTGTTAATAATTTATGTGTTATTATGACGGTTTAAACTAAGGATTTTAAAAAATTACTCACCGAGTGGAATACCTTGTAAGGTTTATTAGAGTCCTTCATGAAATGTAAGTATTCGTAAGCGTACCAATTACTAACATATTTAAAGCTTGGGACTTCTGCATAGGCTTTTGCTTGTTTAGTTGCTTCCCTGTTATACTGTGTTCTTAAATGTTGTATTTTCTTAGTAGTGTCAGATACAGAAATGTCCAATAGCTCAGATATAACACGCAGTTCCTCTCTACGTTTTTGTTTATCCCTGCGCGTATCTGACATAGACGAGTTCCACAAATTCGCATTCAGTTGTAGTAGCTCTATCAACTTCAAAGTCTTCTCCTTAGTCCACTCCATTGTCCAAGTCGTGCGATTTGTTAGGTAGAAACGGCAGAATCGATGAAATTAAACGTAAACAACAGATCCGTGCGTATGTATTGTCAACCAACCAATTCTGTACCGTCAGTGAAAAACAGTATAAGTCTAAAATATGAAATGTTGGGAAATTCAAAAAGAAGTTTTAAAATTTTCGAAAAATTATTACTTCGTCAGTATTTCATGTAGAGTGTTGAATGAAAGCTCAATAGTTAGTGTTTATCAAACAGTTTTTCAATATTTAATTATTTTTTATCCATCTTGGTTTTTGAAATTTGAAATTAAAAAAAAATGCGAGTTGTATCACTAGACACGAATTTTACTTTTGTGTTTAATGATGTAAATTGATTTGTATCAATTTACACGTGGCTTCTATATGGAGATTAAGAATACAAGTCGCGAATAAAAACGATTTTTTGAACAATTAAAAGACACAATCAAAATTATGTAAAACAAATTTTGTAAAAAATTATGCCATACAAAGGATGTTTACATAATTTTTTAGATAACAGAGACTTTTTTAAAGTTATATTGGTTTACACCAAAATATTTATGTATTTTTCTGTGTAAAATGTGCAGATTGGCAACAAAAACTGAAAATTTTTAATTATCAAACAAAAATGAACTCCCCGTCTCAAAGAGTAGGTACATAAAGTGAGTCATGCTCATGCCTACAAAATAAAAAGAGAGCCTTTTTTCTTTCGCATAGTAGGTATACTATAGTATACTAGGTTTCGTATAGTAGGTACACTATCATGAGACCTGTCGTAATGTATCATGGATCAGAAAGTTGGGCTGCAAAGAGGACGGATGAGGGACGATTGCATGTGGCGGAGATGAGAATGTTAAGGTGGATGTGTGGAGTGACGCGAATAGTAAGAAATTAATATATTAGAGGAAGTCTGAGAGTAGCACTAATAACCGAAAAGTTGAAAGGGAACAGAATGTCGTGGTATGGGGCATGTCACGAAGCGAATGGATACTTATGTGACGAGAAGAGAGATGGATATGAATGTACATGGACGGAGGGGACGAGAAAGATCAAAAAAAAGATGGATCGATTGTGTGAAAGAAGATGGAAAACAAGAGAGTTAGGGCTTGTTTCACCACTTCCTGATAAAGTCCCTAATAGTTAATTAGGAACTTATTTTCCATATAAATTACAACTTTCGTTCCACTAGTTTCGGATAGAACTATCTGGCAGATTAACTGTCGGATAAGTTATGAGCGCTTCAAATGACTGATAAAGACGTTATTTGGCAGATATCACTGGCGTTTAGTTTCTCTGAATGGATCGATATTCAGAAATGAAGCAAAGGTTACAAATCTTACATATTTCGATTTACATGGTCAAAATATACTTGCAAATATATAAAAAGAGTTAACTTGAATTATTTTTAACTAAAAGTATTTGATTACTTAAGTTTTTATAATTTTTCTCAAGTGACGAAAGTTTACGTAGTAGTAACGAAAGGCAATGTAGTGGATAGTGGTAACTGCCATATAACTATCTCACACTTTATCAGGAAGTGGTGAAACAAGTTCTTAATGTCTAGATGACGACTGATAAGGCAGAGTAAAAGAAAAGAACATGTTGCGCCGACCAAAAATAAAATAGGCATAATGAGCACGAGAAAGAAGAAATCAAATTAGCCTTTATAAGAGCAGTAGGATATAGCAAAACGAAATCACTCTTAATAGTCACTACTCATTATATTATTATGTAACAGACTATATAATAATCTTCATTAAACTAATACAAGTAGGTAGAGTTGTATTAGTTTACACAATCTTAATAGTCACAAACTAAGTAATAATCTACAGACTTAAAACTAATGCAAGTACAGTTGTATTAGTTAACACAAACTTAATTGTTAAACTAATTTTGTGAATTAAAATAAAACATAATTTATATCAGTTTACACGTTTATAAGGTAGCGAAGAAATATTTTATAATAATATAAGTAAAGTTATATGGATAAACACGAAAAAACTCCTACTTATACCACTATCCACAAAAAATATCTCCGTTTCTATTTGGCGTAGGACTAATCTGAATATACAGAACGGTAGGTAATTTTTTTTGTAATTTTATTACGTAAAAAAATAAAAAATCGTATAAGTCGAGTTATACTACTTTTCACTGACGGTACAGAATTGTTAGATCGTTCGCTAAACTGATCTGATTCTGAATAAAAAATAAATTAGTGTTGCCAGTTAAAAAATATTAAAGTGCAACTTCAAACTACTAAGTATTAAGTAAACTGCAAAGTACTATAAAAGTACCGTTATTAAAACACATTTCTAAGTTCTAACACGTTCTAATCACGTTATAATTCTATCTTTCTTAATATTAGAAGTGGTATCTTTTATTAATTCGTTAAGGTACGGACAGACGTGCTCAAAAAAGGCATGCTTATAAGCTTGCTTAAAATTAGCATGCTCTACAAAATGTTCACATTTGCCAGCAAAAAGTATGCTTGTTTTAAGCATACTCCTAAATAGGCACGCTCGAAGCAAACGCACGGACAGACGTGCTATTTTGCACCAGGCTTGCGGTCAAAATGGCTGTACAAGTATGTATATAGTGACAGTGCTATCCGTACAGAACTTAATAAAATAATCATATTGCTTTCAACGGAATTATGTAAAAATATTTTGATGAAAAATAAAAAAACAAAAAAAGGAGAATTTGGGTTCGTAATTGGATAAACAGAAGAGAATCACTGGGAGCAAGCAATCGATTGTTAGCAGAGATGCGAAGCGAAGATCTCGACAGTTATAAAAATCATTTGCGCATACTGCCGCACAAAGATGAGCTTCTTTCTAAAATTGAGTGTCATACAAAAACGAAACACTTGTATGCGAGATGCTATTCCAGCAATATATATATATTACATAAAACAGTCGTCCACTGCAGATCGAGACAAAATCGATAATAGCATGCTAATAAGCAAACCTGTTCAGACGTGCTCGGAGCACGCCCCCCGCCTACCCGCGCCTCAGGTAGCATGCTCGAAAATCAAACGTCGTTTGATTTTTGAGCTTGCTCTTAATAAGCATGCTCATTACATTACACACGTGCTACTAATGAGCACTTGCTCAATAAAAGCGTGCTTTCGTGCTAGTAATGAGCACGTCTGTCCGTACCATAAACTTCTACAGACTTCAATTGTGGCATGGATAAGCGTAAGCGCCATCTAGTTATAGAGTAGATAAATTAAATAATAAAATTGTGCTGAAGCAACTTGTTTGAAGTGTTTAACTATTAAATTCTTTTGAGTTTAACTTATAAATGTAGGTAGGTATTAAGTAGCAACCGAACGAGTCATCTGATAGTATTTAGTAAATAAACTTGCCTATGGAACCATGATCTCCTCTCCTCTCCACAAAAATACCCCCCCTCCCCCCAAAAGCATCTCTCCTCTGTATAGCACCACCTCCTGCTGACTTTGTTCCTCACAGTTGTAGCCCAGGCATAAAACTCCTTCGTTACAGATATAATCTCCTACTCGCTTTATAAAAAAGGAAGCTGGGTAGCTAATAACTTGAATTACAGTACTAAATTTTGAAAAGATGGTTAAATGTACCACCGCGCGCCACCGTACTTAGTACTATTCCTACCGTGTAATAATTGTTTTAAGAACAATTGTGTTCCGGATAGGTAGTTGTGGAGCCGGTTACACTTTTTTAGAGGCGACCATCTCAGTCCTCAGGGGTAACAACGCATCTGTGACCGAATTAGAACGAGACTCATACTAACAATAACTGGACTATTACTAACATTAACTTACAGGACTAATTATCACTAACAGTCCTTGTCCTCACACTTAGGTATTAACAAACTAACCAACTAATATTCTAACACCGTCTACTAACTGGACTAACCATACCCTTCAAATCGAGAGCTTGAATTAGGTAAGCCCGAGCCTTTTACTAGAGGCCCCGTAATGAATAGATGTTGTGCTTTGTAAAGGAAAATTCCTTTGTAAGCGCAGGTAATGATAACGGTAATAGGATAAAGTTTTTTAAAAAAACATCATCAATCTAATTCATTCTCATTTATTTACAAACTACAATGTGAAAGACTATCACATTATAAAACAGGTGCTCTCTATACTTAAAATTAATTATGTACAATATTTACAAAACCTCTCCCTTAAAATGCATTAAGTCATAAAATACCACTACACTTTCTCTATTGATAAGAGGAACCAAAAATGTAACAATAAGAGGTAAGGAACAACACAAGAGCGTTCGAAGTCCTCCTTCTAAATATAAAACTTATTCGCAATAAATTAAACAAACAGTTAATTTCATAAATCAACAGCTGTTCCAATAGAACCTCGTGAATCCGCGCGGTAATTCTGAAATCCCATTGATTTTACTCACAAATCACGCCATGGTGACTAATTAGGTACTACAATAAATAAGAAAGTGCCTTCTATGTTCGATGCGTTATGTTAAAATTTAAAACAAAGTACTGCCAACATCAAAATTTAGTATTTGCGGTATTTTTTAAACTTTGTATAAGTATTTATTTTTTATATCACTAAAGAACATCACAGATATAGGCGTAGGCACGGGGGCTATTTTAAGTTATGGGTAATGTAACTACTTTCTAGCCACTATGGCTGGTGAGATTACAGAATTACCGTGCCGATATGAATATTACCAACTCTTGATGATTTCGGCTCATAGATAAATAATAAAAATCCTTTCATCCTTTCCATATCCTATACAAAATAGATCACATACATTAGGAGGATGGGGAACTTTGATCTACTTAGGTAGCTGGCAATTTTCTGGTACAGAGTAATAAAAAAATTAACGTTTCTATTGCAAATTATACAATGAATACAAATGAACAATTACATAATATTATAATTGTACAAAAATATAATTTACATTAATTGGAAATGGTTAAATTGGAAGCATCACTAGAATATCCATAGATCTATTAGGTAGGTACATTAAAATCGTTTATGGATATTTAAAATCTAATTCACTGATGATAACTTCGACGAAATACAAAAGTAAAAAGTAGCTAATATAAAAACACTCCTGCAAATAGTTGAAATTATCATTCGGAATTATTGAAATATAAATTAGGATATAACAATAAATACATACAAGGTATTTTAATCTTTTTACTATGATACTAGCATTTTTGAAACTTTTAAAAGAGTTTAATCTGAGGGTAGGTATACGATACAGTCCAAATGTGGTTATATCTACTTTTAAGAACTGTAGGGAATAGTTTCCTATGAAATATGAGACTGGCTCTAATAACTGACAAGTTTAGTGTATGTTACAAGCTTACAAGCTCAATACAAATAATAGTTCAATAGCCCGAGGCGATGCGGACTCATACTCGATTTGATAAATGTGCGCCAACCCCTATCGATGTGTAGGTATACTTGTCGTGAGTACCCGTATCATAGTAAAATGTGTACCATCTATCATCCATGATTAAAATAATAATAATATGTCTATAGTTTTAATCATAAATATAGGCCAGCAAATTATATAATTGTTATAGTTAAGGAACAAACAGCTTCTTTCATACTCCACAGGTATATTACGCTTTAGTTAATTTCTCTATTACAGTGAGAAAATAGTAAATTTTTACTAAGTACAATGGTAAAATCAATATAATACATTATATAAATTAATTTAATTCTATTTCAAATCGGGCAGACTATGTCCATCACATGAGAGAAAATTAATAAATCATTCATCATCAGTTCATAAATAACTTAAGACTTTAAAGAATACTTAATATAATCACGAATGATAAATCAATGGAACATTAAAAGTAAGTTCACATAAATAACAACAACAAAAGATAAAACAAAATGTAAATTAATTATACAATTATAACCACATAGGTATCACCTAAGGTAGGTATAACTGTCGCATCCGTCTTAAAATAATTAATTCCTACAAAGACTCTCGTTAACATACCTACACTGCCAAGAGATTCCAATTTAATGGTATCTAATATAATACAAGAAAAATACAATACAATTAATTATAACATTAATTTAGCATACAAATATTCTAGTTATTTCATTTTTGCCACTCGACTTTTTGGGAAACGATCAGAAAAGCTGCAAATTCAGTTAGTCACTAGAAATATTGAAAACGAGTCTTCGTCGTCGTAGGTAGTGAGGTTAGTCTTGAACTAACGTCACTACCTACGTACTTAAACGCTTATCGTTATTAGTTAATTAGGATTGGTGGTCACTGGAGGTACAATACCCATCGGCGTTATCAATAGTTTAACAAACAATAGACAATCTACTTTTAACAATTGACGATAATCTGGTTAGGCCCGGTGACCTTACGCGCACCACCGGCTCCCTCGGTCCGCAACAAGCAGGTACAATACAACCGGCAGGCCGTCGGCGTCGGCGTCGCGACGCTGCGTTCGAATAAATACTAGCTACAAAACATTCACACAGTCCGGGGGACGGCGCGGGCCGCCTTACGTCACGTCCAGCGGGCGGGGTTCGCGGGACCTGAAGAAGCCCTTCTCGGTGCGGCACTCGCGGATCGTGACCGTCTGCAGGTTGACGGTGACGTCGGTGATGAAGATCTGGTCGGCGACCGGCGATCGCGCCATCCAGTAGGCGGCGCCGCGGCGGGGTTGCGGCGGCGGCGGCGGCGGCGCGGGCAGGACGGCGGGCGCTTCGCCCCAGGAGTCGTCGTCGTCGGGGTGCGGCGCGGGCGGCGGGGGGCGCGCGCCGCTGGGCTCGGCGGGCGCGGCGGCAGCGGCGGTCGGCCGCGAGTCCGTGCGGCGCTCGCGCTCGGCCGGCGGGTGCGCGTCCGCCTCCTCTGGGGAGTGCGGCGGCCGCCGGGGCCCGCTCTTGGGC
This sequence comes from Hesperia comma, assembly GCA_905404135.1. Classification (NCBI taxonomy): domain Eukaryota; kingdom Metazoa; phylum Arthropoda; class Insecta; order Lepidoptera; family Hesperiidae; genus Hesperia; species Hesperia comma. Next base: position 15,018,416 of record FR990018.1, read on the forward strand.
GCGGCGGCCTCGGCCGCGGGCGACGCGGGCGCGGGCGCCCCGCCGGGCGGCGCGGCGGGCGGCGGGGGCTGCGCGTGCGTGCGGCCGCCGTTCACCTTGGTGGAGTCGTGCCGCTTGGCCGGCGGGCTCATCGTGATGGTGACGCCGATCTTGCCCGACTCCCGGGAGAGCACCTCGGCCTTGCGCTTGCCGGGCGTGGGCAGCGCGGGGTGCGGCGAGGGGCTGCGCGCGCGCTCGGGCGGCGACTGCTCGCGCTCCCGCTTGCGGCCCTGCCGCCGCAGCTCCTCGCCGCGCTCGAAGCTCTGGATCAGCCGCGGGTCGAGGATGTTCTCCTCCGGCTCCCACGTGTTGTGCTTCGGCTTCCACCCTTTCCATTTCACGTAGTACTCCACCTTGTTCTGGAATGGAAAAACGGAACGGTTAGATCGTCGGGTCGAGCTTCGATTAAACTTTTAGGATTAAATAAGGTAGGTTGGTACGTATTTCAGACGTCTCGGTCGGATGGCTGCACAAACACGAACTGTGTATTGTAACGACCTCTTTACACTGAGTATATTTTCGCCATAAAACCGATTAGGTACGAGGCAGGCTCGCTGCCGGCTGGCGCGCGCGGCTTGACGTGACTGCCCGGTGGCGTGCGGCGCTCGCTCGCTACGAGGGAGGGTCAGTCTCGCAGATTAATTCGCGATGCCCACATTGGCTACCACGCGAACGTGCGACGGGCGACCGTTCGAATGGTCACCGTCGCTGTATAATAAAGTAAGTTGTAACAGACAGACAAATTGTTTGCAACGACTGCAGCCTGGAAAACAAATATGGCTTGTTTTGCATAGGTCACCTAAGTAGCAAGAGTAACTTTTTAAGAATTATGGAGAAAACATAAACAGGTAAGTGCCTAAATAAATTGAAAAGGAGTTAAAAAGGTCGGAAAGGCATGCCGCGAACCATTTCGTCGCACCTGCTCCGGCCAGCTGTCGCGGTATCTCCCCCGGGATCGAACCCGAAACGTACCCCCGTAACCACACCGCCGTTATTCCACACATGCATTGTGAACGACATGCAATAAACATGCTTTTTGGATATCAGTTGCATTACCTAATATTTTTAATTAGCTCGGAGGTATGAGCTAAGTCTACTAATTAAACCTAGGTGTTACATATAGCATGTAGCTTTAGCGTTAAACAAGACAAGTAACTTTAACTAACTTTTACAGTTATTTTGACGTGACAACGTCTTATAAATTGGTTTGCCAGGTGGCACTTCAAGAAACTGCGTTAGTATTTCCGCTCACGTTACTTATAGTAGCTACGGCGTACACACGTTGGCGTGTTTCAGAAAATGGTACAGCGCCATCTCTGGAGAAGTAGAGTAACTAGTTTGTTACCTCACTTAGTTGTGACTAATGGTTAATGGTCTAACGGTTAGCAGCGCTAGATGGCGGATGGTGTTACAATGTTTTAAATATAATTCTTTGTATATGTTTACCCCATGAAGATACGGGAACGCAGGGTCAACTTCACAAATAACCACAACTGCTTCCAAACCCAAAATAGCAGTTTATTATAAAACCAAAGAAGTCGACACATTGCCCTTTACAAATTTTTCTCTTATATAAACTCCACGTTACACTCGTTAGCGCGTTTCACAAATTGGTACAATGCCATCTTGTTTACAAGTGAGGAACTATTTAACAAAAATAAAACATTAAACTTAAATTGCTTCCGCCTTCACATGACGGTTAGACAGTATAAATAAATGTTTTAAATTGTTACTATTATTTCATCCTTCTTCCTACTATACGAATGAATATTCACATTAAAATTATTTTACCACTCAAAGTCGTTGTCACGTAAAACTTTCGCCCGTATACCGACTTTACAGGCAACCATTTTTTTTATTATACGTAGTCTTTAGAAGTAACTATCTATCTACCAATTGGCATAGTAGTTAGACTAGTTTAAAGTTCATCGCACCTTACAAAGTACAGGATACAAGACGGGGGGACTTAATGCTAAAAGCATTTGCTACCAGTCAACAGTAGCTACCTTAACCTTAACCTACCTAATCAACGTTAACTACGCAAGTCTTAGGAACCAATACAAATGTAGTACCTATTTCATGTAAAATTTGCTTTCTTCAATCCACCACATAGTTTATTGTAATAGCCAGAAAATACTAGGTATATCACTGCAGAGCACTGTTAATTGACACCTGTGATGAACGCGTGGCAAATAATACACGAAACGTAACGAATCCGATGGCGTGTCACTCGATCTATCTTGAACCTTAACTATAACGTGATAACAACTTGTCGACCGGCCTTCGTGAATTCAATTAACTGCACGGAAAGTCACGGCATTCGATCGCTCTCAATATAAACGCGCGTTTCATCGTCAACCTTTCATTTCTAACACTCCACGCACGCTAATATATTCTTTAACTGTTCCCCTCAAAGTCCAAATTAAGTTACAGCGATATGCTGTTAGGGCGTTCCTTATCTGACGCGCATATCTCAAACCCTCGAGTCTTATTGGTTTTAGTGACGAAGGGTGAGTCGGAAATTCGTTTCGAACGCTGTGACTTTGCAGCGACGTCCGTCAACACGAGAAGATTTTTGACGTCAATCACTACAAGTGAACTAGGCCACTACAAAAACACTTCTAAAATAGTTCCAAAATACAGTTTACCTTTTTTAAATCTGAGCTCAATATCAATTCATTTCATTTAAACTTTACATTTTTATCGTAACACTAATCAATAAAACGTATGGAAACAACATGATCAGCTACTAATAAACCCGAACAAAAAAGCAACTGAGTATTGTACAGCAAAAACGAGCACTAATAAAGCAACTGTCAACAATAATCTCAAGTCGAAGCCGAACAAAAACGTTGCATATTAAAATAAAAAATAATAAAAGGACCCGTTGGGACGTGTGGGCAAGGTGAGGTCGTGCGGCTGACGAGCGACGATTGGACGACAGGCGGGGCGAAGGGAGAGGGGGCCCCGCCCCCGCCGCGTCTCCCTCCACCCCCGCCAGCCAGTCGCGGACCTACCACTGTAACTTTTCCATTCGCTTCGCTCTTGTTGCATGGAGAGAAAGCTTAGATTGGTTTGCACAGGGTGATCGTATAAAGTGGCAGCGTCGATGGTTATAATAGCGCCATGGGCGGACCACGTCTCCGGAGCATAGACGCCAATTAGAGCCGATCGGTCGCTGAGTAATTAATGCGCGTGGTAATTACGCTAATCCACAGCATGAGCACCTGCGATGCGAGCACGATGGACCAATGGACACGGTGGTCTAGTTGGTTTGTTGCAACACGATAGGTGTGATTTATGGATGGCTCGAGAAACTGGAGCAGCGTGGTGAAGTTTCCTCCAGGCAACGCCTCAAACAGGTTCGAAGGAAGCTATTTTTGGACACAGCAACAAGACTTAAGTACTTAGATGGTCTCCTAAAACGAGAATGTTTTCGGTCTTCGTTCTCGTTATATCGTTGTTTGAAAAGAACCAAACTTTTTAGAATACGGAAGATTAAGTCCCCGAATGAATCGACTCCATAGTCTTCTACATAGCTACCGTTTGTTAATATTAGAGACAGTGTTGACTAAACCTTGTATCTCCAAGTCATCCGGAGAAAGTTTTGGGAGCAAAACTTTGTTAGTCTTCAATGAAAACAAGCATTAGCCTGTAAGCATATGGAATGATATTGGAAAATTTTGAGGAGATTTAGAGGCTAACATTGCTAATTGTTTAACTCAGTTGCATGAATAACAATAACATCATGAAGAAAACTTGTTGGTCAAAACAGTTTCAAAACTATTTAACTTTATTGAGAATATCAAAACCAACACCTAATTATATTCCATAAAATTCGGACTTAGATAGCGTCATCTTTATTTTGTTAACTCCGGACCAGTTTCATTGGTAGAAGGTGACATGTCATTCTTACCTAACCTATTTACTATTTTTCTTTTTCAAAAATAATTATATCGACCTCTTACTACCTACTTGTGATCACAATAACAATTTGAACAAGAGTGTACCTACTAAGGCTTTCACAACATAGTTTTGGTTACGTACCTAATACCTATGGATTTAGCTACTCCTTCTTAAGGCCGCCTTCCAATGTAGAAGTCGATTTTCCCATTGTGTTTTATACGATTTTTCTATAGGTATGGAACGGCGTCATGAAATAGCCAGTGATTAAAAATTTTAAGTCTGATTAGCTATGAATCCCAGAATTTATGTATCAACTTCTGCTCTTATTTAGTGTTCATATGTTATTTTTCTTGCAGCCAAGCCGCCGCCGCCAAAGAATACATTTTTTTGCTGAATTATGGAGTTGGCTTTAATGAGTAAGAAGATAGCCATTTCATATTACCTATATTCCTGGATACAGGTAAGCATAAGCATAAACCTAGCTGAGCTAATACTTTTTGGCCCAAAGTTCAATAGGGTCCTTCGCTTGTTGGCCCAACATCTCTAGTAATATTTGAATTGTCCATGGGTTTTCCAGGACATGGCAGAGACCACTTACCATCTAGAGTCACTTCAACTCAAATAGGGATCACAGAAAAAACATCGGTGTTTCCTTTACATTCCAAATACGTCCGAACTATTTTTATACGCATCCAGACAATTGAATCCCTTCCGGGTTTCGCTACGTTGTGGCTGACATTTGAGTTTACGCAAAACCTTTCCAAACCAAAAAATAGCGTGTAGGTTTTAATTTTTTGAGATTTTGACATCTATTACTAGCAATTAGCTCTTGTAAATCGTCTAATATCTTCGCTCACGACGTTGTTCGAAATCGAGGTCTCTGATCTTTCAAAGCGCAAACTAGGTACCTACCTAATTTACTAGTTTAACCCGTTAGTTCCGTAACTAACGATATGTCTTTAGGAAGGTAAGTATGTAAAGATACTTTAGGTTTCAACATAAGCGCTCATCTCATAGACCAGATGCTTAAGCCAATCTTGAAAAAGTGGTCGACGAGTTAAAAGCAATAGTGGACGCAATGCCGCTTGAAGATGACCGACCGCTAGTAGTAATGTCTTTAAATATTACCGAGATAAGGGGGGCACCGGTGTCCGGGTTGAAATCTTTAGAGAAAAGTTGTTAAAAGTCATGTCGGAGAACAACTTAGGTATGACGTCAATATACCGCACTGAAGTTGTGTTGTCTGGTGGAGCTGGAGCATGATTTAGCTTTCAGTTATGAGAAGTGGCTTTTGAATAAGGTATCTATCGGAAAAAGGTCATTATTTTGTTGAAGCCATCCCAACGTTAATATTGTATTAATATGTTTAAATATCATGCCGAATTTTTCAGCCGGTGTTTTGGGACAAAAATTCAGAAGACTATCTAGGTATATGAACAATGCGTTGAAAGCGCTTCCTGATTAACTTTTGTCGTTGTGATTCCAAGGCCAAAGCGATATTGGTTGGAAACGATTTGCATACGAACTGAGGCAATAAGTACCTACCTACCTAACTATTTGTTGCAAGCCTGCAATGTTGCAGAATTGGATCCGTACGAATGAAAGATTAGCATTATTCAATTAGTTTTTTGGTGCCAACGATCGATGATGTAAAGAATTTTTTAAGGTTTTAATTAAAGAAGATGAAAGTTTTATACAAAATATGAACTTGAGTGGGAAATCGTTTTAAAAAATAAATCTTAGGACTATTTGCTCTACTTTGTAGAGACTTTGACTTGTGCCAGCTCTCTTCATTTCACTTTACCACAAGAGATTTATTTCAGTTCGAGGTCTGATTTTCTGATTATCATCTTAGTAACTTATAGCTTTCCGGTTCAATGACAGAAAATCAAACATTAATCTTATTCGAAAAACTATAAGTAGGTACAAATTAAACGAAAGAGTCCAAAAATGTAATCAAACGAATTAAAAAAGCTTTAGATTATTTTATTTTAACCAAATACCTATTGTTCTAAAATATATCCCACTTAAAATATTTTCCAATCTAATTTAAATCCATTTGGAGCAACGTGACGCAACAAATCATAATAACGTGTAAGCCATGAGTCCTGTGCCGCGATAGGGGCCCGCATATTTAAATAATGTCGCAGTTGATCTGCATTGTAATGGGAATAAATCAATGGCTGCAGCCAGTGCCAGAGGTCAAATAATGACTTGAGCTGGTTCCAATAAATTTTTGTCTACACTAAAAGTAATTCAACGGAGTTATTTCAATGGGCGCTTTAATATTTGACGAGATTGGATAACCGAGCTTCCCTCGATTAGAGTTGATTTGCCACGTTCATTTCAGGTACTTTCTTTCTACCTATAATGCATTGCGTATACATGGCACTCACCATTCTAATAAATTGATTAACGGGAACTAGGTTAGGCATTAACTTCTGGTATTATAGCTAGGGAGCCCAAGAGGGGATTCTTGGATTTACTCGAGCGCGGCAGATTAAGGTACAGGGGGTACCTTGTACCCAGTTAAGTACCTCCACCAAATATGAGCCCCATATATAAGGCCGCGCCTTAATAATAAAGGATCAGATTAGTAAAAAAAAATTGATCATCAGACATTCTCGAGCGCGTCAGATTAAGGTAGGGTGAGTTAATTACATGCTAAAAAGTGTATATTCCACTAATCTGACAATTTGAGAATGACGCAATGAAAGGGGAGAGCTACAAAGTTGTTAAAAAAAACGCCATCTTGACAGTCTCGAGCGTGGCTAATTTTTTTTTATTTTGAAGGAAATGATTCAAGGGTAACGAAAAATATATAATCTGACGATTTATAAGAGCCGAAATAACAAAAATTCGTCATTAAAGTTTAATGTTCAAAATCGATAAGTAGAGATAAATCAAAAAGTACCCGTCAGATTTCGCTCAAATTTATACGAAAACATACGAGCTTTCGATTAAAAAAAAGGATGGAAGGATGAAAATTTAAATTCTCAGTAAAAAATTATGAGGTAGCGACCATAAACACACATTATTAAAAATAACTCAAAAACTGCCCATTAGAGGGCGCTCAAATTTATACAATATCACAAGACAAGCACCAGCTTCCGAATAAAAAAGAATTATAAAAATCGGAACACCCAGTCAAAAGTTATGAGGCAACTACCATAAATTCAATACACAATATTATGAATAACTCAAAAACTATCTTGAAGAAATGTCAAATTAAACGAAAGGTTAATCTCACAAGGAGGTTTTTAACCATCCGTCGGGAGAGTTTAAATAATTTAAACTGGACTTGATTGATTAACTACCGTTGATCTTAAGAAATAATTCGTGACTAAACTCTGAAGCATAGTTTAAACTATGATTGATATTACGGCCCTTATATTATGTAAATACAAGTATTCTACTTAAAAACATACACTTTTTTATTTGCATGCTATTTCCTAATTTTTTCTATTAATGAAGTTCAATGATTTAATTTTTTTTTGGCAGATTAGGGAAATCCCTCTAGATAATCGTCAGATTAAGAGACAGCAAGTCTAGGACATAAAGATGAACCATATATATCTTAATCTGACGCGCTTGAGTATTTTAAAATGGCGATTTTTTTTTGCACGTTAGTATAATGGCTGCGAGTTTGGGTCACATCCAAATCGTCAGATTATTGAATTAGAGCTTTTTTTTGGTGCACTTAACACCCCCTTAGAAAATCTGACGCGCTCGAGTAAGTTTTTTTTTAAATCATTTTCAACCCTTAAGTACGATCACCCCCATCATGCAAACGGTCAGATTAACATTCGTACATTATTAAAAATACGTAGGCCATTGATGGTATCAATATCTGACGCGCTCGAGTATGTCCATGCGGCAGTTTTTTTTACATATTTAAAGATCTATAGCCGCTTCCCCCACCGATGAAAAGGTATACATTATATAACATTTTTTTCTTCTTATCATCTAAGCTTTGCAACCCAATAGGTCTCTATGACGCTCGAGTAAATCCACATTCAGCATCATGGCCTCCCGTACTATAACCGAATTAAACAGAATCTTGCAAGCAACCTAGTCAAAGCTTTACAATTTTAGCAGTGTTTTTTTTTCAGTTCGTCTATGTTACGTTAAAAATCACCTCTCTTTAAATAATCTATCATTGATTATTGTGTTCGTTTCAAACAATACCTAGATATTTGTCTTCGGTTTAATAATTTAAATTTACAGTCACTTCAGTTAATCTTACAGTCACTTCAAAAGGGAAATGAATAATGCCTAACAACATTGATATGAAAACGTAACGATCAATCAATACTGCACACAAAAGGTTGATTTAATTTTAATTGAACATTCGACGGCTCTATTTCAGCCTCTTTTCAGTCCAATTTACGCGATATATTTTTTGCGACGCCGAATTTATCGCAGTAATTAATGAAACGAGGAACTCAACGACGAAGTTTATTCCGACAGCAGAAAATAGTAGGATACTGAGGCACTCGGAACAAAACACGATTCAAATTATACGAAAGCACGGCTTTTATGTGGCTTGTTGAGGAAAGCTTCGGCTTTTAAAGACGCAATTTTATGCACTAAGAAGATTTTTGAATTTAGGAATATGATAACGCTGTTGATGGAGTTTAGAAAATTACCTACTTAAAATTTTACTTCTTAGCTGATTGTAAGAAGGTTCGCCCATATCTACATGTACCTACCTAAATAAAATTGAAGTGTATGTTTGTACTTCCAAATAAAAATGTTTTTTCCAGACTTTCACTGGAATAGAGAGGCGATTGGGGCAACATTAAGGCAGGCTACTTTTTGTGCCGAAATTTTGGCGGGATCGGGATTATCGCAGGTAAGTCTATCACGCGCAAATGAAGTCACAGGCACAGATCGTCAGTAATGTAATGGATAAATATAAATATTCGTGTAGGCAATGCAAAGTTGTATTCGAAATACTTATATGCTGCTCCACATGTCAGACTTAGTTTAAACAAGGTTTACTCACTAACTGTATCGTAAGAAATACATCGTAAAGTTATTTTTGAAGTACTTGCTAGTTTGGAACTACGAAATAATTCATGAAGTGCTACTAAGACAGAATTTGAGATGTGCCAAAACATAAGGACATTAAAGATCTTAACGACCTAAGTAAAAGGAGTGACAATAATGATAATTTAAGTGGTGACAGGACATATTGTGTGAAGACAGATTCTTGAAATGGGACTTACTTCATCTAAAACAAATAAGATTAATATATTTGGTTACCTAGTCAATTTTAAATTGAAATAGAAAGTGATTTGCAATTCAGATAATTTTATTTCTTTCTAATAAGAAAGAAATAAATAGTTCAATAGAACTAAACTATCAACCATGGTGACTTATGTTATGAAGATAAAAAGAATATTTTCTTGATTTGTTCTCTCAATAACGTGGATTAGTGCATTCATGCATTGTGTCTACCTATCTAGTTCAGAGTGTTTACTTTTGTTGTTAAGTTTCTAGAAAAGTTGAATGACAAATGTGAGTGCAATGGTTAAAGGATGACAATATCAACTGGCAGAACGCCAGCCGCAGTTGTAATGATACTTCAGTGGAACGGACAGACAGGAACGGAATGGGGACCCTCGTAATGCTTTGTTTTTATGGAACTTCTCGCAGCCCTTCTAATTTATTGAATGTCAAAGGAGTAGTTAGACGACGGTTTTATAAAAATTGGACATAATATCGTGGACACAGTAGATTAGAATATAGAAGGTATCTAGGTAATGTGTGTGGAACGCCTACATATCATGAGAATTATGACTAAATCCTCCTAATGGTATCAAGTTTTAGCCATGTTCGTTTAACGAAGATGGAAATAGGTTTTTTAAATGGAACCATAACTCATGTGCAATAGCTTATTATTTAGTTTAAAGATAATATTTATTTTTACCTCTTCACGATTTTGGTAAAGATAAAGGTTGTAAAGTTATTGTCGATTTTCTACCTGACAAAACCACACTCATTACTATACTTAGAGGCCATAAATCTTTTCTTTACTTCAAGGTTGACTAGCGACCAATTTTTACGGCCTTTACGGTCGAACGGTCCTTAGAACTAATAATCGTTTCATCTTTGTCTTGCACCTAGTAATAGTACGGTGATAATTGTCTTTTAACTTGCATCATAAAATTTTACGATACGATTATTCCTTTTAAACTAATGCCTTCCCTTGTACAACCTGTCATAGTTCCGGCATTCTTCATAAAAGAAATCATTTTCCAAAGCTCTTGAGGTGTATTTCTACTTCAAAATTGTGAAAATTAAATAGTTCTCTTATTAAATCGAAAACCTTAATTATGGTTCATAAATGTTATCTTCAAAAATCCAGTGGAATGTAGGTATCTACTTATTATCTTTCTTATCTACAAGTTGGTATACTTTGTCTTTATTTTGTCCCAAATCTTCAACAATAACTTTTGTTGCCAGTATTGTCTCACTTTCAAAATTACCTTTTTCCGTCACTCTTTCCTCCTCACGAATAAAACACCGCGCAATAAGTTTGCCTCCAAAACTTAGTTCGGTGTATTTTATCACTCCGCAACCACATTTCATCGTCTATCAAGCTGTCGCAAATTGTTCATTTCTATCTTCCCGCTGGGTCGACAGAGGGTGGCAGGGGAGTGAGGAGGGTGTAGATTAATGGCCCGAGCTGCGTTTGCCCACGGGGCCGATCGGGCGTTTAAACAGGATCCTCTCAAATCGTTCCGACTGCTGCTATGAATTACCCGTGAAACTGTTCGTGTTCCGTTAAACGATCGTGAAATTTCTGAAAGCACGTCTGTTAACTATTAGTCGAGTTGATAGTTTGTGCAGTGATATCAATGAAGCGAATTTGGTTGTAGATTGTATTAACTAGTGGGTATCTACTTATTATTTGTAGAAACCTCAACTTTTGTATGTTTTCGCGATTTTCTCAAGAAAATATTACTTGAAAAGAAAGGTTTAAGATGGCCTGTATGAATTATGATTAAGAACTATAACTAAATAATTATGTTTTTAATCCTGCAAGATGCTATAGCGACTGGTTCTAGTTGGTAAACTTGGCCCTTTTCAATATCTCTATCGTGTCGTGCGTGAAGACTGATGATTGTAAGTATATTAAACAAGGTCGTGTTTGGACGCAGTTATAAGGACGCAGTAATATTGGATTGGTGGTGGCTGGACTGGCTGGTGCCTAATAGAAAAATTGCGCGCTTTTTTAATAAAAACAACTGTATTTTCTTTTTTGTGTTAACAGCCGAAAAGCCATCTAAATCGCCGTATCCATGAAAATTAGAAACACAAAAGAGAAGAAAGAAGAGGAAATAAATAAATAAATGAACGTCTTTATAGTAGGTACTCAAATTCTTATTCGAAGCAAAGAAACGCTATTTGAAGAAAAGATAAAAAAATATAAGCTAAGCTACAACCCACTAATGGCCCACTACTGAGCACGGGTCTCTCCTCATTACTGAGGAGTCCTAGAGCATAAAAAATATAAAACACGAATTATATTATTTAAATACCTTGAATTACTTATCTTCTTGAAATATAAGTACCTACCTTTGTATCTAGGTACTGAATAAAGCCAAAGACTAGAAAAGCATTAGAAATTCCAGATACTAGAATATTCTGTGTTGAAAGTAACGCTATTAAAATTTAAAATTATCAAAAGCCGTAGTTCGGATTGAACAACCTCGGAATGGTTTTATTTATCATTTAAAGCATACACGACTAGAATTACCTACTCTGATTATACAAACGCTCTCAGTCAGTGAATTTATTCCCGCAATAACCTTTTCACATTTTATTGAAAGTAGAAAAACAAATAACAATGGAATTTCAGTAAAAAATCGTTTAAACGTGAAGACTTTAAGGTGGAATTTTATTGAGATTTCAGTTTGTGTCTAATAGCTGAGAAAATACGCAGGCGAGCCATCATGTACTTAGTCAACTATTTTTTGCCTGCATTCCATTCAAATTATTCCACGGGAAGTTACCACGAGAAGTACCTATCCTTTCTTCCAGTAACTTTAAATACGTAGTTTCAAATAAAAAAGATTGAACGAGATTAATTCATTGGTTAACTAGTAAATCCGCCCTCGCTTCGCTTCGGGAAACCAGTCCCTTCAAAAATCTCTATAAATTTTAACAAATTATGTTATTCCGATGTCTTAGCTTAGGTATATTACTGCAAAGTTTCATGAAAATCCGTTCAGTAGTTTTTGCGTGAAAGAGTAACAAACCCACACACACACACACACACTCACTCACTCACATACATCCTTACAAACTTTCGCATTTATAATATTCGTAGGAAGTAGGATATGATTAATATGCTTACTGATCGGCATTTTAAAATTATCTAGCAAGCAATGTTTCCCACATATTGTGTATGATGTCAAACTAGTGCCCGAAGACACTTAGCTACCTTTCCGTATTCCGGTGGTTAGTTACGGATACCGTAGACACGACGAGCGCAGCGCATGACCGACACTTCGGAACGCATTGTCGCGACGCGGAAAGCGTGACGACACGGCCAACACTTCATCAATTAGCGTCATCCTTTCCACCTACCTCTCCAAGGACTCGTACACCTTGTTCTACGTCACGTTTCTCTTTATTTACGACCTTTTTACTATAAAACATGTTGCCATTATGTTGTTTGTTGTTTCTATAAACCGAAGTACCTACTTTATATAGTTAAAGAACTTAATCATAAAGATCAATTAAACTCCATTACCTACCAAAATTAGATGCATTTTGTAAAACCTGTAGATGGGTCAATGAATATGGAGGTAAATCTCATACCGTATCCACAGGACTTTGTTTGAGGGTTCCGGATTCCGAAAACATTTGAAGGTAAATAAATACAACAGTGATAAATTGATCTGTTTACGAGGCTACTCTGTGAAAGTGATCCTATCACAATCGAAATCAAAATGTAATCACTTTAAAGAAACCACTTTAACTGCGAACGATAACGAGCTTAATGTTAAGAGGGTGATGGTGTATATTTGAATAAAACTCAATTTTGTAGCATTTAATTTCAACACCAAACGACCCTCGGGAGGTGTTAAAAGGGCGCTGGACGGACCAGGGAGGCAGGAGGTGGAGAAACACCAACTGAATCTCGGGTCGCAGCGCCCGGGGTTACCGCGGCGTTACGATCTCATTATTAATTTTTTGCTCACTCTTCAATAATACAGACTGAATAATACTTCTCTAGTGCTGTACAGATAATGTCAGACAACGATAAGATCACTTCGTTACAAAGTTAAAAGCGATACAATGTCAATTACCGTTTTAATATAGATCATAAATAACTGGTTCTCATTAATCATTATAACTCTCTATCATGTAGCCGCGATGACACAATAAGATTTTCTTCTGAAGTAGTGCCAATTTATCGTCTAATTCACATCGCCATTTATTAATGAGCCGTACCAGATAAACTTGTCACTAATCAATGTCAAGAGTCTTGGACTGAACGTGAACACACTGATCGTAGGTACCTATTTGTAGGAACCTTTTAGCGACAATACGTGCCGTGTTTATGTAACTAACAATAGTAAACAGTAGCGTTGTTAGCGAAATAAGGCACTAAATATACGCTAATAAATTAATCTTGAAATGATAAGACACGACCAAAAAAGCAACGCAGCAAGAGTAAATAAACTTTTCCACTACCATTTTACCAAAGCAACGTTTTCGTCTGGTTTATTTAATAGATTATTAGTAGGCAGACACTCTGTGGCAACAGATAATAATTATTCTAAAAGCGTACAGACCTCCGCCGAGCCCATACGTGACAGCGACAGGTCCGTACGACACCATTCGCGTCTCAACCGTTTACCTAAATGCTCTGCTCAGTACGTGAACAGCAATGAATGCCATTGCTAAAATTAATGAATTTAACATTAACAATAGGTGAGTACCATCATCCACAAAATTTTGGTTATCAATTCGTCCAATGCCTACTACAACGAATACAATAAGAAAATAATGATAATCGTAAACGACAACGAAATATTTTCTACTTGAAAATGATTGTAAAAAACGAAGAGAATTTTATTGTGGAAATGATGGAGCATCATTATTTTTTATTTTCCAGCCCTGCATTATCCGCGTATTCTTTCGTAACATAAATACCAGGAGAATAGGAGCAGCGAGGCGGTCGCTCGGATAGCTCGCCACCGAAGCGGTGTGCGAAGAGAAAATTGATAATATGTCAGACAAGGTAAGCAAGTTTGCGGGCTGTGAGACGGCGAATGAAACGAACGAACCGGCAACCGGCATTCGCAGCATAGACGGAGACGGCACCGGTTGCACGTCAATCATTCCGCAGGCCGCAGTCTCAGTACTCTCAGTCAGTCTCGGCGCAGCCGCGCTACGTTTCAGACGTATATGTAATCGAGATGAATGAATTGTTTACGTATGTTAGACTCATTGAAGTGTGACACTTTGTTGGCTATTGTGCTATTACTTAAATGATAAGAGAATTATGTATACAAACAGCGAGAGTAGTCAGTTTTGTTACATCTAGACGGTATTAATTAGCGAATACGTAATAGGTGGAGTATGTGTGCTGTTATTTGTAAATATTTGTGCACTTATTAGTTTTGTTTTGTTAGCACACATTGGGGCATGCGTATTTGTGCAGAGTACTAGGAGTTATGTGTGTAATAGTTGATTGTGAAGAACAGTTTGGTAACGGCAAGAGTACACTTAGCGGTCCACGGTCATCGACTTGGAGACAATTAAAATCGATGCACTGTCAGGGAGCGACGCGGTTCGTTGATGGTCTCTCGAGCGAGAGCCACAGAGAATATTAAACGCCAGGGACAGGGACATTATTGTAATTGTTTAAATGCAGTATTCTAAAGTTTTTTGCGCTGTATTATCAGCAATAACAAAGGCGTAAGATTTTATTGAGCACACCTGATTATTAAGGCATTTAATTGTAATTGCCTGAAAAACGTTTAAACTAGTTTTTGTACAGAATCAGTTACCCAATTACTGATGCAAATCTCTTGATTGACCTAAATCCTCAGAGACACTAAATTATTAAAAAAACGCAACAATATTTTAATGATGATAAATATATAAAAGTTTCAACATTGATTCAACAAAGGCATGTTTAATATCATCGTAAGGAATTTGTGACCGGTATAGTCGGAAGTTTGTGATAAAGCGAACCTGTAGTGTATCGATAAGCCCTTAAGTGGGATATTTGTACAAATTACGCGAGCGGGTAAGGTAAGGCAGCCCTCGACAGGACAGGACACAAAGGGGCTTCCGACCCTTCAATTGCGGCTAAGTCTGAGAGCAAACACTTGTGTGGACCGCGTTAGTCGCTCCCTTCCTCTGGATTTTCTAACGCAATGAACAAGAATTAGCAGTTACGCATTGTTGAATTTGAAAAACTGCAATCTAATTAAATAAATAATAAAATTTGAAAATTCTCTTCATCAATTGGAAATCTCTTAATCACTACATAGTATAAAACAAAGTCGCTATTTTTGTCCGTCTGTTTGTTTGTCTGTTTGTCTGTTTGTCTGTATGCTTAAATCTTTAAAATTACGCAACGGATTTTGATGCGGTTTTTTGTAATAGGTAGAGTGATTCAAGAGGAAGGTTTTTATGTATAATACATGCATATATTCCCACGAGAACGGGATCCACGCGGGTGAAACCGCGGGCGGGCCGCTAGTATATAATATAATCTACATATATCTATAAAACTCAAAGGTGACTGACTGACTGACTTATATAGTGATCTATCAACGCACAGCCCAAACCACTGAACGGATCGGGCTGAAATTTGGCATGCAGGTAGATATTATGACGTAGACAACCGCTAAGAAAGGATTTTGATCAATTCTACCCCCAAGGGGATAAAATAGGGGATGAAAGTTTATGATTTTCGACTGATTGAACTGAATGTACAGCCCAAACCACGGGACGGATCGGGCTGAAATTTGGCATGCAGGTAGATATTATGACGTAGACAACCGCTAAGAAAGGATTTTGATCAATTCTACCCCCAAGGGGATAAAATAGGGGATGAAAGTTTATGATTTTCGACTGATTGAACTGAATGTACAGCCCAAACCACTGGACGGATCGGGCTGAAATTTGGCATGCAGGTAGATATTATGACGTAGACAACCGCTAAGAAAGGATTTTGATCAATTCTACCCCCAAGGGAATAAAATAGGGGATGAAAGTTTATGATTTTCGACTGATTGAACTGAACGTACAGCCCAAACCACTGGACGGATCGAGCTGAAACTTGGCATGCAGGTAGATGTTATGACGTAGACATCCGCTAAGAAAGGATTTTGATCAATTCAACCCCTAAGGTGATAAAATAAGGGATGAAAGTTTGTGATTTTCGACTGATTGAACTGAACGCACAGCCCAAACCACTGGACGGATCGGGCTGAAAATTGGCATGCAGATAGCCACCATGATGTAGTCATTCGCTAAGAAAGGATTTTTCAAAATTCATCTCCTAGAGGGGTTAAATGGGGGGGGGGGGGTGAAGTTTAAACGAATTCCACGCGGGCGTAACGAAGTAACTTTAGAGAATTAGCTCAGGCACTTTTTGTAGAGTTATACCTAAGTAATCTAAATGTTTCGACCACTTTTGTACACAGTAAAGATAGCTATCTAAATATATCTATATCTATAAAACTCAAAGGTGACTGACTGACTTATATAGTGATCTATCAACGCACAGCCCAAACCACTGAACGGATCGGGCTGAAATTTGGCATGCAGATAGCCACTACGATGTAGACATCCGCTAAGAAAGGATTTTTCAAAATTCATCCCCTAAAGGAGTGAAATAGGGGGTGAAGCTTAAACGAATTCCACGCGGGCGAAGCTGCGGGCATAAGCTAGTTATGTATAAAACTCAAAGGTGACTGACTGACTGAGTGATCTATCAACGCACAGCCTAAACTACTGGACCGATCGGGCTGAAATTTCGCATGCAGATAGCCACTATGATGTAGACATCCGCTAAGAAAGGGTTTTTCAAAATTCATCTCCTAAGAGAGTGAAACAGGTGGGTGAAGTTTAAAAATATTCCACGCGAGCGAAGCCGCGGGCGGAAGCTAGTACTTTTAAGAAATATTTGATTACAAAACAGAAAACTATTGTACAAACGCATATACAAGCATCGTAACAGACACCTCTCAGTTTATGAAATAAAAACACGATACGATAAACCACAACAAATTGTCAAAATCAATCGTCGCTAGCATAAAGTAATTATTCACGATCCACTTAGCGCAAGCACAATAGCCAGATACAACAGAAGATGGATAACTCAATTAAATACATGATCATAAATTCTCCCCGAAACGACAGATATACTTAGCATAATCCCAAAATAAATACGTCACTAATAAACCAATTATGAAGGGGAGCTCGAGCTGCCCGCGCCCCGATAGCAGTCGATGTAGATAGGAAAAACACAATACTGACGAACGGGTGCTTCTGACGCGAGGGATGCCTACAAACATTTTCTGATACCCTGACCCTTCCCGACCCTTACGACACTCACTGATTGCATTCCGTTGTTATTGAAAACGTTAAACAATATACACATTATGTTATTACACACAACATCCTCGGCCATTGTTCGGAATGTTGGCAATTCGGACGATGTCTTGTGTTGTAAGAATTTAGCAATAACATTGCCGAAGATATTGCAATATCTTCAGAGTATTACGTCGTCCCTTGAAGATCAGTTCGAGTAGAGAAGTTCAATTATATTTGGATTGAAAAACAAAATATTGTTCATTAAAAATTTTAAAGAAAAATCCAGTACCTATACCTATATGTCGTCTAAGACTAGAAATACCTTTTTTCGAGACAAGTCAAACGACCTGAAGATTCAGTTCGAGATAGGTTGTGTTGTTCTCGTAAATACAATCTCGAAAGTGTCGATACGAAATGTCTGTTGTTACGAGTGAAGCGTATATTAATGAACAAAAACCCGAATTAATTATCGAAAATCAGTTACGTGGGAACATCTCACCTGCAGCGCCGTCTTCGCTACATCCTTCACTAATTACAATCCTTATCTGCATCAGATAGCGAGTACAAAAACACCGACCTTTCCTTTTCGTTTTATATTTACATAATAATGCGTGGGGCATGACCACCGCCGGCGAGGAAACCGGCACATTATAATGACGCCGAAGCTAAACTCTCATCACTTTTTACTGCATCTCTTCTCGATTATGTTATTCTGTTAGTTCAATGTACAAGAATTACAAAAAATTTAAAGCAGTGTCGTTTAAAAATAATAAACGTGGAGTTTGATGCAAAATAAGCTTAAAGCATGTCGTGAAACGATCCAGATTTGAATGGTTCCCCTCAGATCAATTTAGTTATCAATGTGAAGCCTAACGCAGTTGGAACATAGTAGGTAAAGCAACCGAGCATAATGCGATTCTCTTCAACTTGGAAAATCTGTCATTCCAAATCTTATAGGCGTAAAGAAGATCGCTGTCCCTGAATTCACTGAAAGTGTAATTTTCTACGGGTACTTACGTATCTGAAATATCAATTTTATTCGGCTTTTGGAAATCTTTAAAATTTTGTGGAAAAGTTTCACGTTACAGTGATTTAGAACTTCTTTGAAAATGTGTGGATATATTTTGAAGATTTCTCCCTTCAGTAAAAAGGTACCTAGCATATTTCGAGTTTGTGGACTAACTACAATACTTATTCATTTCATTTCATTCATCACCAAACGTATGGCATCATATTTTTAAAGTGTGAATGGATTTTATACTTTTTGACATCGCGTTGTGTAGGTATTATAAATTTTGCAATAAAATATATTCGAAGGGGTTCCCACAATGTATTAGGAATAAGGGAATGATGAGATGAATTACAATTACAATTATCTTTTACCGAACTGAACGATGAGCCTTGTGGATGTGTTTATTTGTTTGGGTTTAAACGATATCAAACAAAAGATATTTTATTATAAGTTCTCGCTGGCTCTCTGATCTGCAGATTCTTTGAAGATATTAGCATCGTGGGCGGTTTGACGCTGTACACATCCGTGATGCAAGCAAGGGAGATAAGATTACGTAAATCCAGTATGCAGCAACAATTGTTGCAAAGTAGATTAACATATAATCTGTAATAATGGAGTTCCGCAAAGTAACGCCTGAATCAATTAACCATTTAAATCCAGTATGAAAGAATATAAAAAAAATTATACCACGAGAAGATTACAACTTTGATGAACTTTGTAAGAACTATTACTCTATTTACGCTTTAAGAAATTTGTGTGTTTAATGGTCAAAATAATGTAACTCCAATTTAAATCATATTGGATAATAGTCTTAATATAATTTCAGTTAAAATAGGTATAGGTACTGTTAAACTTCTGCACATGCTAAAACATCACTTGTCACTTCTAAATCCCAGAATACAAATTGAACTGCTAATTCATATTCTCTGTAGCTCTATACTATAACGGAATGCGCTCGCAAATGTGTGTGACAGACAAAAGCTTTGCTGTCTCCGCTGCGAGTGTGTGGGGCTGCAATATGACGTTCCCCATTCACTACTTTAATATTCGAAGCGAACGTACGCGATGAATGCGCTCTAAATATAGGGTGAATTCACATAGGAACTTTTTATGTTCCGAGGGGTGGTGGGTTACCTACGCAGTGGGTATATAGGGTGGCCGTAATGAAGGTATGAGTATGGAACTAAGGCAGGTAAAGAGACTCCTTAATACTATTTTATTTTTTAATTGCATTAAATATGATAATGGTGAGACACAAATGGAGCAAACAACAATATAGTTTGTAAAAGTCCCTAAGGTCACCAAATTATAAAATCTTAATAGTAAAAATCCTCTTCAAAGTAATGTTTTAATTATTTCATCATCATATTAGTAAGCAAATTTTCCGGGTAACAAGGCTAGAGTAGTAGGTCTGGCCAGAAGCCATAGATAAAAGTAACGAAATAGAAACGAAAATAAAATGATGTGCCCCACTTATAATTTGTCAATCGTCCGAATAAAACCTAGTTGTCTGGAAGTAAAATTACCTACATGAGGTAAAATGTGAAAAAAGTACTTATTATTTAAACGCAATGTAACAAGAAAGGCGAGCCATTTCACAGTAAATGGTAATTATCGCCCATGACAATAATTAAAATTTATTTTGCAGCAGCGAAACAAAAAAATAATCTAAAATGTAAAAACAATAAAATGTGCACTAAATTAAAAATGACACCATTCGTCTCCATGTATTTCTCTGCTCCCTTCGCATTTTTTATGGCATTTCGATATAGGGATGGATAAAATTACGTTGATGCATTGTCAGGCGATTATTTATAGAAAATTTGGCTGCTTTGTGCCGGTTCCGAGCACGCTTTGTGAAATTTCGGATCTGCTAAGCGCTGTTCCTTCCCAATTTTGTCTTCACCACGCGTGACCGGTGTTCATCGTTTTTTTTCATATCTTTTTTTCGAGATTACGAAAGCCGTTAGACGAGTATCGTTAAGTTAACACCTGAATGGTTTTTGTTCTTTATTTACACTAATTGTAACTTGATACGCATCTTTTTCATAGGTTTTATATTTTTTTCTTTACTCCTTACTAAACTAATTTTACTGTACTTAATATAATTCCATATTAACTTGGTAAACTTGGTGTGTTTAAAATTAGGCAATTTGTTATAAATAATTAATCTCAGTTTTTATGAATACCTACCAAGTCAAGTATTAGTCACAAATTGGTTAAAGTAAGGACAAAAAATACATTATTTCTACCAGATTCAATAAATATAAAATAGCGCCATCTAGTAACATTCCTTGGAATTATTTGGTACGACATCTGACTACCTAGCTTGTGATAACAGCGATAACATGACATATCTTATTAGATATTTAAAAAAAGGAGGATCTTGATAAAATATTGAATTTAATAGCTATTTTTATAAAGATAAAAGTAAATTTAATCGCAGAGTTGTTTATGTGTGATACCGCGTCGGCAAGGTATTTTAGCGCAGACGGGGATTACTCGACGCTGATTGGTCGGCTATAATGGCGGGGAGCATGCGCACTCGACGCGTGTTCGGCCAGAGCTGTATACTGGCGGGTTTACGCCAAGATACCAGGGCCACAGCACTCTGTAGGAGTTGCTCGAAACGAACAACGTTCATTCGATACTCCATTTTATATTGTAAGGAACAAAGTTGAAAATTGAATTGCAACTAAGGATCGTTTATGTTAGGCCGTGTCGGCAGATAACAAGGCAACGTCTTTTTACTCTGAAGTAGTCTTTATTTATCTTACTAATATGGTACATTTTTATACACTGTTGTTTTGTTGTGCCATTAAGTTTCCTAAATTTGACACGGCGCTAGATGCCATTGAAAACTTTTAGGTTACTGTTTGACATATTAATGAATGAAGTAACAAAATACTTTGAACTAATTGGATGTTTTAAGTATAATAGTTATGCAGATTGGCTAATCAATTTGACGTCAAACTATAATATTAGTTTTAAATATCACGGTGATTTAATGCTTATAATTGGTTCGATGAAGAGGAATGCTTTATTTTTGTAGATTTAGCCTAGATCACAGTTTATTCACATTGGCAACAACTTAGTTTTATTTTGTATGGTACTATCATGTAGTAATTAGATTTTATTTTGTTACAAGTTCTAAAATCTTACTGTCTATGAATATTTTACCCTATTCTCAATAAGTATTGCGGCCTCAATTCGATTTTCAGGGATGTAGTTGAAGATCATCCCGGGAAGGAGTACAATATACTAATGAATCTTGGGCTATTATAAAGGTACCTAACTGTTCTTTCACGAGTGTGAAGCACGTTTCAAACCTGAAGAAGATTCCGAAATTAACACAGATAGATGAATCACGGGTAATGTCGTCTGCAAAGAAGACTGGATAATGTAGATACGATAATTGCTTGCATTCAAACTGGAATGCTGTTATTCAGTCTATTGGATATTTTATTGCGCAGCTATCGAGACTACCCAAAATAAAAGGATGGCAAGAAGCTTGTAGATCTATACAGCTGCTTGCTGTATTGAAAGTTTACGTTTTCACTAGCTATCCCCTTGCGGCTTTACCCGCAAATTTTTGTTTTTGTTTATTCCCTTTTTATCCCTTTAGGGGAGGTATTTACAACTCTTACTGCTACACTACTGACTCCAAGGAACGTCATGCCAGATTTCAGCTTCTTGCGATCAGTAATTTAGGCTGTACGCTGTCTATCAATCAGTCATTCAGAAACGCAAGACTTTTATACAATTATTTTGATTGAAATACATTACTTGCATTTTAATGTCAAACGATTGTTGCTTTTGAGATTTGTGAGCAGTATGCTCATCTCCATTCCTTTTTTGTGTAAAAAAAACTAAGGTCTATAGACTACAAATAAAAGACCGTGGTCAGATTTCAAGAATTGAAGCTAAAAATTACGGCTACAATCGAATGTTTAATTGGCCTTGTTAAGGACTATCTGTATGATATATTTTCGACATCTATCTTTATGATGAATTTCAATTTTGGAATCGTTGGATTTAATAGTTTCAAATAAAGAATCCTTTGATTAACGTCGTTAAGATATTCCAGTAATCGTAATATTTTAAAGATGGACTAATTATGCTGTATGTAAGACTAATTAAGACTTTAAGGGATCGAATCTTCGTTATGGTTATTATAAATCTACTTAGTACCTAACATTTTGAAGTACCTAACTATTTTACTTAATTGTAAAAGACTGTTAACCTATTAAGTGAATATATTTCTATATTATGAACGAAATAATACGAGGGCACGTAATTATTCCTTAGATTCTTAATTTGCCACTCATGAAACATAATAACTCAAAGACAGCCATTAAAATGTAATTGACACTTAAACTTTTACTGTGATAAGATGAGACAAGTCTTGAGACAGAAAAATACTTTTACGCACTAATGCGTAAACGAAAGAATGCCGTTTACGTACCTAATTAGAACATTTTTCAAATTGTCTAAGGGCGCATTCAAGTAGAACGCTGGTTACCGGCACCGATCTGCCAGCGCTTATCGGTACTGGTCCGTTGTCATATCCTCGGTCGTGTGACAGGTCGGAACTTGTCGGCGCTTATCGGCGCTGGTTCGGCACAAAGTATAGAGACTACCTCCGCCGACCACCTGCGCGGATAAAGCTTTGGTTTCCTAGGAAAGCGGTGCCGACATATAGCGGCCGTAATACAGCGGTGAATGACGTCACTAGAACGTTGTCTATGTAAACGAAATGGCGCGGTTTCCTGGAGAGCGGTAACTGACACCGTAACGTCAAAAAGCGGTACCGCCATTTGCATGACGGCCGTCTTGTCGGTGTTCGATGGTTTGGTCAACGTTTTATTGATAGCGGTGAAGCTATTTTTAATACGTATTTGTGTTTTTTTTTCGGAACAACGTAAAAAATGAGTTCCAGCTCTTGGAGCAGCGAGGACGACGAAATTTTAATAGATTTCGTTCGTAACCACGAAGCAATATTATATAATATAAAAAGTAAAGATTATAGAAAAGTCTTCTGATGATAGTTCATCCTCCAAGTAAATTACTAAAGCTAAATCAAGGTCGTCCATTTTCTATCTTGGATACTTTTCGTTTCACGTTTATTTAAAAAAAATGACTGACGGTGTGTTAAAACGGCCGTGGAACTTTCCACATGTCATCACCGTAAAGACGGCCGTCTGTTTGCGTCCGTAATATTACGGCCGCTATATGACGGCACCGCTTTCCTAGGAAAAGCGCCGATAAGCGCTGGCAGATCGGACATTTGACAGATCGGGATTTGACATTTATTTAAAGATGCAATGGGAATGTTATAATAGAAGCAAAAAGGGAAAGAGATGAACAGGGTAGGTACTGACTCCTATTTTTGAGGAGACAATCGGAATTGCGTTGATAATTGTAATTATATAATTATTAACATAATAACTACCTTCTATGAAAACAAAAACCGTTTTGTCTTACAAATTAATAATCTCAAACAGAAATAATTTTTTTCCTTTTTATTGTAATTGCGCTTATGTTACACAAACAAATCTGCGTACCCATCGTTAAAGGGTCCTGAATGCCTGATCCAAGACCCGATTGGATCGAGGCAGATTTTTCATAGGGTAAAACTGAACGTACTTTATCCAAGGCCCAAGATGGGTTGCCTCCCCTTCCCCTACTCACGTACACCCATCCATAAAAAAACAATAGAGATAACTGAGATAACTAAAATTTCAAAAACTTCCGAAAAAGGAAATCCTCTAATGAGCTGATGATCAGCAAACGCCCGAACAGATCTTATACCTATATCATAATAAAGCAAAATAATTCAGTTTTATACCAAAAAATTAATTCCTTGCATCATTTTGGGAAAGAGTTGATATACTCTTGAAGCTGCAGGACCAATTTCTACCAAAAATGGCTGAAACCACCTTAAGTAATCTGGCTTTCGATTAAAGGCCGCACTCAAATCGGTACATTCATTCAGGAGCTATGGTGCTACAGAAGATAGGTCAAACTTATAACACCCATCGTTTAAGGTCGGGGTTAAAAACGCGCTGCTACTTGCATTAAAATCCGGGCCTATGCTTAATTATGAACTAAAAAAGTATGTGAGTAATTATTAACAAACAAACACGCGGAGACAAGTGCCGAAAGGCACGTGTCTAGGTCTCGTCTCTTGTGACGCAGGTAGTAAAACATATTTCCGTAATAAAAGTTGGATTACCTGAAACGGATATGTACGTCAAAAAAACTTCCGTTCCATGCGGAACTTCCGTTACGTAAACAGAAATAGAGGTCTGTTGCGTCATTTCATTAACCAATTAATTCGCTATTTTCATGATTAAAAAGCTTATAATACAATATGTGTATTTTTTATTTTTCCATGTAGGGCAATTACTTATAGTAAGTACAGGTTTAGTAGGTACGTAGTATGAGTATAAATTACAGTAAAGGTTACATTATGCAAGAAACCCAAATTTTTCGCGAGTTTGCCAAAAAATGGTTAAAATTTTGTTGTTAATTAAGTTCATACAAAACAAAATTAAAGATTGTAAATAAACAGATATTGGAAAAGCAGCCAAAAAACTTCTAGAAAATATGGTAAAATACAGTACTGAAATATAATTTTTTAATCTATCCAAAATACACTTATGAAGTAGGTCTCTTCAAGAAGAGAGGTCTACAAAAAATTGTGCATTTAGCAACTCTGGATCGTTATCAAGCATTAATTATTTTCAAGTTCAAAGAAAACTCCACTTTATAGTATAATAACACAAATACAGCTTTGTAATTAGAAAATCTGAAGTGGATTTAGCCAATACTGCTATAATATGGAAAGTTCACAATTTTAACACTTGAATGGTTATGATAATCAGTCTACGTTTTGTTGCGTTTGAGTAAGCTTATCTTAAGTTAGTGCTGTAAAACGTGTTTTGTATTCGCATGTCTATAGTGTTAGATTATTGTGTAATTTTCCAAGTGCTGTAGGATGCATTTCACTAAAATATTATTATAATACCTGATTAGGAAGTAAGAATTGTATAAAATAGGTAGGTACTTTATGGCATAGCTTTTAAATTATTCATTACTAATGACACGTGTTTCCTTCGCTACGGGAAACGAATCTTACTTAAATAAATGATATTCTCGCACACCATACTCTCAGCAATTGTAGCCAGTTCTATCAAGTATTTTACACATTTTTCATGTTTATTCCACAGACCTGAACTTTACTGGATTTATTTTTAAATGGATACCAGAAAAAAATCCATGTTCATTACTGCGTTCAAACTGGCGGAGATATTGATTTCTCTATTTCTACTAGGTAGGTACCTATTTATACCGAGGAATATACTAGGTAAGTATATCTTTAAAACACATTGGTTAAATACAAAAAACAAGTGCATTATGTATCTAAATTGTCTCTCGATGTGTCGAACTTACCTGGTCAGCTTGACGATCTGGTCAAATTCAAATACAGTTTTAAACTTCATGCTTCATGCAGTTTGACTGGTTAGAATAAAACTGTGTTAAATATCACTAAAACTTATTAAACTTACGAAAAAAACAAATACGAAAAGGTAGTTTTAGTACAGATTAGTAATAAATGCAGTGTCACACGTTCCACAATAGTGTTTTAGAATGACCCTTCCACTGTTAACCTTTAGATACTTTTATAACCTTAAGTAAATTAGTAACTAATGCCAGAAAACCAATCCTGTATTAACTGGAGACTGGGAAATTGTTAGTAAAAAAAACAAAAAAAAACACACACACACGTGCAAGTTTATTAATGAATTTAATAACGACGGACAGTTATCACCACAAGTGTCGCATGGTAACAGGAAACGTCTAAGATATTAAAATAAAATGACAAGGATCGAGCGGTGACAACGGCACAAGGTTGTCCTTACACTGGTCTCATGCGAACTTGTTTACTGTCAAAAACTGAATTCGATCTCAAGAAGGGCACCATTTATAAAGACGCATTCATTTTCTCACTACGGCCCTCGCGACATAAGCCGGTGTAAGGGGGACCCTGATAATAATAAGGGACGAAAACACCAGTGAAAAGAAACCAAAACCCTTGCAATAGTGGAACAGCTGCTCCCAAACAATGCTCGGATTAATACACAAAATCTAAACTAAAAAGCGATGCAAATTTTTATCTACGAAGCGTTATTGAAGCGTTTTGTGCAAGCGATGCGAAGTATCGTTTGTTGCCAAACAAGCAGTTTTATAAGACGAAACAAATAAATATTAGGCACCGACATGTGATCTCAAACGCGAGTTTCGCAAGCGAGGAGTATCATATTCGCTTTCGCAAAAGAATTAAAGCTTACCTTTCTAATTCTCTTCTTCATTATTCGCTCGGCGGCATACACGCTGTCGCCTAATTCCATCTTGTGCATCCCCAGTTTGGATAGTTTTTTAAAAATCCAGGAATCCAAATTCAAATCCAAATAAACACTGCAATCCAATCGGTGTGATCCTATCACTGCATCCAATTCGTGGCGCACCGCAATCCGACACACATTTCAAACGCAACACACTGTTCACACTGTCACTGTTCAAAGTTGCCGCGCGAACGATCCTGAACACGGACGGCGCAGCGATACGTCCTCTCCTCGGGAAGTTACGGCCGAACTGAAGTAGGGGGAGGCAGCCCCCGCCCCGCGCGTCCCGCCGGCTCTTTCACCGCGCTCCGACAGAGTGCGCCACGGGTATACAAACACCCGTTCGATATCTGTAAACAAGTATTATTTTAACCTTACGCAGTGTTTTTTCAGCACCGTCAAAGCGATACCGATGAAATAAGGTTCGACAAGGATACCATGAATATTTATATTTTATCAATTAAGGTAAATAACTAATAAGTAATTATATTCTTGTATATAATAAAATAAAATTATAT
The DNA here is from genome assembly GCA_905404135.1 of Hesperia comma. NCBI lineage: Eukaryota > Metazoa > Arthropoda > Insecta > Lepidoptera > Hesperiidae > Hesperia > Hesperia comma. Next base: position 15,045,877 of record FR990018.1, read on the forward strand.
AAGTACCGATATAAATAATAACGATAAGTTAACATTTACAGCATACTGTTTCGCAAGAGCATTTTATAACAACTATTGGCAACACGACAAACAATATCGTCATTGAACTTCGTGTCGGCGCGGTAGGTATATTGCGTCGGTGAATGCGTCTCGTTCGAAACGGCGCGGCGGTTCCCCGCGGCGCGGAGAGGCACGGAGGCGCGCGATGTTGCCGCTCTGCGCCAGCTGCGAGAGAAAGACCGAGCGCCTACCCTATTATTTACGCGCGGCGTTGCCGCGCCGAACGGCCTACGTTGATTACGAGGACACCGCTTTTACGTTCGATCATCCGGCTTTAAAATGTTTGGATTATTCTTGTTTTTCCCGTGCCGCGCTTAAACTATGTTGTTGTTTGTATATATTTTTATACTTCTATATAAGTATTGGACCATACTACAGTATATTTACCTGTATAAATCGTCAAAAATCAGTATCCAGCGGCCGAGCACAAATTCCACATCGAAGTCACTAATAAATGTAATTGGCAACCAAAAACCGGTTATTTGGGATTTCGATGAAAATATCGGCGAAAGCGTCTAGCCAAGACAACGCGCGTGAAGTAACTAAGGCATTTTCGGTCGTATCAAATCGGTTCGGCATTCGTGAAAGGTCGGTATTTTGGGGTGTGCGGGGTGCGGGACGGGCGTCGCGCGGGCCGTTGCGATTGGTCGGTTGGGGCAGGCGGCGGGCGATGTGTCCGACGGACCAATGGCATCGTCGAAGAGCCCGCCCCCGTCCGTTAAGATCTGTTTGTGGGGTGTCTGCGTCTCGCTCTCGCGCAACATCGGTCGATCTCAGCGTTGTTTTTTGTGCGACTCACATAGAAAAATAAACGGACATTTTGAATTACTCGGAGCGAAGGGTCGCCGGATCCGGGCGAGGCTCATTTATTTATTCTGTCGGCGTCGCTGTAGGGAGATATGGCGCGATAATATACACAGCTTGCCGGCCCTTGCCGGGAGACTATTTGATGGCACGTTTGATTTATGAGCTGTACTTATTATGAGGATGATGGTACGGCATCAAATACAAATAAATTAATAGCGGTAGTCTCGCTATGATATAGATAAATAATAAGTGCTAGTAGTAGGTACCTAGGTAGATTTTCAATAGGTAGGTAGGTATCTATACCTATCTAGTTGAAGATTTTAAAATAGGATTTTTTCGTGAGTACTTTTTACTTAGGTACACCGTTTTACCAGGCAAGGAATTCTTGTGTCTCTACCTATGTCGAAGAATATCTACTCTGTGAAGGTCTTTATAGAATTATTAGTTAGACAACGAATCATGGAATCTTCGTTTGAGAAAAGGCATCAAACCTTCCTATCTAGGTAGGGTGGTAGGTAGGTACCTACTGCAGTTGTCGTCTCTACAATTTGCTCTACCTAAGAGGCTCGAAAGATCGCCCTAGAGGTAGGACGTACCTATCTACGCAGTTGTCGTCTCTACAATTTGCTCTACCTAACTTAGGTAACCTAAGGAACCTAAGGGATCCATAAATATCTTTAAATTGTTTGTAGGCAGATATCTACATGATTTAAAGTTGGTAGGTAGGTAGATAGGAACCTATAGGGAGGTAGGAACAAGTTAAAGAAGTCAAATTTCTAATCGATTTGACAAAACCGCAGTCCGCTTAACTAATCCCCGAGTCCAAACCAACCATATCTCAGGTGCAGTGTCGAAATGCTATTAAAAATTTGCTACCTTCTCTTAGACAACACAGCACTGCATTGTATCAATACAGATGAGAGAATAGGGAAGAGCGAATACCTCTCTATCGCACGCTCGCGTCGCCCCGGCCGGCGAAGCGGACGGCTTAAGGCCGCCGTTCCCTTCCCTTCTGCTCACTAACGGCCTACTTTGGTTCCGCTCAGATGATTTATTGAACTAAACGTTCCCAACTTCTTACCTATCAGAGATTTTGGCAAACAAGCCAACTAACCGTTTGCTTCCGTTTTGTTCTAGCCCCGATTTGAGTCTTATTCTGTGTTTTCACAGTTGTTATGAGCGAAAGCGAAGGGACGGTCCTGCGTAGGTACCTAGGTACTCATACATGTTATTTCTGTAAAAAACTTTATGCATGAGTTTGCAGTCTGCAGTCACTATAGCGGTGTGGTGGACCACCACCAGGCTTTGGTATTGGCCACCAGGCCAACTATATTATTGTTGTCTGCTGGTCTGACAGTCACTATAACGCTAGATGCTCCGGGTAATAAGTATTTGGTTTATATTGCCGAATAAATAAACGCGCCGACGAATATAAGTGAGAAATTCATTGTTTCTCACTAATAAACTAGAATGCTCGAATACTTACTCATTGTATCTACGTCAGTAATTTATAACGTCCGTGTATTTGGTTTTGGCCTAATGGTTGGCTCGTTCATAATGCGCTTTGTCCACTCATATCTACGCTGTCCCTGAAACGTGGACATAACGTGGACAAACGTGAACACAGCTCGGATATACCTACGCGGAAAGACTGACTGACTGCATCCCATTAATGGCCCACTAGTGAACACGCGTCTTTCCTCATTATTAAGGGGGCTTACATCATAGTACTCCACCACTGCTCCAGTGCAGTCCAAGTATTGAAAGTTTCCATGCCGCCCGAAGGTATCCGACATGGCTTTACGACTGCTATAAATCGATAACAACCCTGACCGACGGTTTTACCATCCGAAGCATGGAAACGCTAGAGATCATACCACTGGCGGTCACCAACTACCGACCGCGCTCGACGTAGGGGAAGGGGGCCCAAAACGGGCCATTGAAAATAGGTTGGTCTGTTTAGGAGATAGTGTTGGTTGGGGTGTTTTCAACACAATTTTGAGATTTCGAGGCATAGTTAGGTATTCCTCCTCCTTCGGTCGTACTCTACTGCTGAGCATCGTGATGATCCGCTCTCATTCAGATGTTTCTTGGACTAGCTGCCGTAATTTTTTAAGGCGCATTTCTCGTGGGATTTTCTGGTGATATTTCCAAAAAACTTAAGAGTTGTTTGCAGACAATTATATCTACTGGATAGTCTTTGTTCGAGGTTCAACGCCTTGAGTATGTACCTATAGGTAGAGATGTTAATTTTGTTAGCTGTCCGGGGATTAAATACCTAATATGCGGCGCCAACAAAATATTTCAATGGAATAGATGCACTTTCTATCAGTTTCTTTCAGTGTCCAGGACTCAGCGTCATACGAAAAGATCGGGAAGACAAGCGGTTTTATGATAGATATAATAGGTCCATCTTCGTCTTTTTAGGTTGCTATTAGGCATCTATCAATTGAGTGGGAGGTTTTAGGGATGGCCTGCAGAGTTGGTCAATTTTGTATTATTTGGATAATTTACATTGACAGGATCCCTACTGTTAAGCTATGCGCCCGAAACAGTATTTTAACCGACGTGTTCAAATACATTTAGGATGCGGCGAGGGCAACTGTAGATATCCGAGACGTAAACGGATAACGTACCTACCTAATCCTGTCATTTGGTACGTCCGTACCGTACGTCCTGACCGTGAGCGCTGACCGTCGGTTGCGAAAATGCATTTAGTGCTACGGTGACGGTGAACTATACCATACAATAGCTCTTCCATCGACCGACGTACGCGCGACCGACGAGCCGAACCGACGGCTCGACCGACCGTACGCGCGTACCAAATGACGCGCGGACCGTCAGCGTAGCTGCGTGCGGCTGTGCGCATTCATAGATATTAGATATTGCTACACTGACCGACGGTCAGCGCTGGCCGTCGGTCGAGCACTGTTTCCAGCCTTAGGCTATCCCTACGTACCTACGTCCTGACCGTCAACGCTGACCGTCGGTTGCGAAAATGCATTTAGTGCTACGCTGACGGTGAACTATATCCAAACTATTATATACCATACAATAGCTCGTCGGTCGACCGACGTACGCGCGACCGACGGCTCGACCGACCGTACGCGCGTACCAAATGACGCGCGGACCGTCAGCGTAGCTGTGTGCGCATTCATAGACTTGCATAGATATTGCTACGCTGACCGACGGTCAGCGCTGGCCGTCGGTCGAGCACTGTTTCCAGCCTAACTCTTCGTAATGGAGCACATTGTACATGCACAAGTACACGGGTCTCAGAGTATGGTCTCCTTTTAGATTCGAACATCTATATCTACCTATCTAGGTATACCTATTACTTCTCAAGCGAATGCTCATTAGTCCGTCAAAATATGCACAAACTCAAATTTTTAATTGTTACGTTGTAGGGGAACAATGGAAAAGATGGACCAGAGTATGCACAGCGGTCTTTTTCTGGGCATGGACCGCACAAGGGCCCTTTACCTGTTACCTTTAGGTACCTAACCTATAGAATCTTTAAGGGCCCACGCAATTTGTATGAGCGCTCATGTGACTTATGTGAAACTTTAATATTAAGTACCATAGCACAACTTGTTTAAAAATCCCAATAAAACCGTATCGAACACTCAGACACAGGAGAACTCTGAAAATTTAAAAAGCCTCAATTCTGTTCATATATTTGAACGTTTTACAGCGTTTTATTAATATTCAATTTGAGTCTCTAACGCCTAATATGATATGACGTTTTACCTCTAGTATTCAGTTTATTTTTAAGATTTTTTTAAGAATAATGATAAAAAAATTCTGTTCCCTTGACTGAATATAAGATAAATTTAATCGATAAACAAAAACGTGTTTCGATGCGATGATTACCTACATATAATACCTTATTTATAGAAACGATATAGATAAATTTGAGTGCGTACATATCTACTCGTAAAAACGTGCGATAACCTATCGGGCTTTATTTTCTTATCAAACTGTACCGTTTTCACGGCTTTATAGCTTTGGAGATAATGCGATATTTTGTAATGATATTATGCTCGCAATGTACGCACTTGTGATCATTTCTTCACTTACCTAATGGCTTGTGGTACGATATAGGTACCTAAGTAGAGAACTAATGTATCGTTATCGATGTACCTATTACTCCAGTAAGCAGCGCCGATAAAAAAACAATTAGGGAGAGTTTAATCCTCATTTGTCAATGATGATGATAAGACTAAATTTTTGTATAATTCCGCTTTCAAACCTAACACGTGATATAAAATCATGACAAAAAGTCAAGAGGAATACTTGAGAACGCGGAAAAGGAGAGACACATAATAAGAAAATGGTTCCTAAAAGTAATTTTTAAAGGAACACGAGATTAATTTTCAATTCGAGATTAATTTTCAATATGATCTGAAATGCTAATTGAGTAAGTACCTAGTTAGGAAGATTCTTTGTGAAAATTTCACCAAGAGATCTGATAAAGAATTAAGACAATCGAGGGAGTGTGTAAATGGCAAGTAGGTACCTGTAGTTGTGCAAAGGAAACTGTGAGATCACTGAGATATCAATTGGCGGTCTTATTGCTAAATAGCATGCAGTCTTGCCCAGATAATTCAGATTATCAAAAGAAACTTGTGGGGGAAAAAGATTAAAGGAGAATGGGCACTTTTGTATGGGGTGCGTCACCGTGCGTCCCAACCCTTGTAACAAGTTGCGACTTGTATAAATGTTAACGGAAATGTGTTAAATCCGTCATTGTATACAATTCCTAGGAAATGTATACAATTCCTAAAATCGCCCGGAAATGTGTGAAATAAATTATATTGGACACATTTCCTAGGAAATGTATACATTTCCTAAATAGCAATCGGAAATGTAAAACATTTAAGATTTTAATGGGTACGCGGGATAAATAATATGAAGATATTGTATTTTACGTTATGATTTTTACCAGATTGTCTCACCGAGTACCTTAATCAAAAATATTATTGTGTGAAACAATGAATACTCATTTCCATTACTACTCAGTCAAATTCTTCAAGGTGTAGGTAGGTCGAATTGGTTACAGAACCGAATTAGCCTACCCCTACTCCACGTAGTCTTGTATGCCCTACCCCTAGAGTTTTTTTTAGAACCCGGAGGCGCGGAGGGAGGGCAGCCCCCGCCCGCAGTAACAAAACGCAGATACCCGGGCGAGCCGGAGCGGCTGAGGCTGGTCGCCGAAGGCGACCAGCAAGCCGAAGCTGCGCAGGCGAGCGTGGGTATCTGTGCTTTGTTACGCTAGGGCGAAGGGGCTGCACCTTCCGCAGCGCCGGAGACGTCACGGTTCGAAATTATGCCCTATATTCTGCGTTTTTACGATTTGGCCAAACGTAGACGATTTAACGGTCTGGACAAACTGAGTTGCCCATTTCATGAAATGCGACCATTTGAAGTTAACAAATCTACGATGTGGCCACGACATACACATTTCCTAATACGATATCGGAATTGTATACAATTCCTAGGAAATGTGTACATTTCCTAGGAAATGTATGAATTAAATAATTTTTAAAACAATATTTTACACATTTCCTAAAGAGCTTAGGAATTGTATACATTTCCTAGGAAATGTATACAATTCCTAGATTTCATACATTTCCGGTAACATAAACATGTTGTCTTGAGACAATTATTATGATATGTATAGGTACAATAGTAGATTGTATTACAAGGGTGCAAAGTAATATTTTTTCGGCGAGGGCGCTTTTTTGAATCCAGAGCGAAGTGAGGGATTCTTTAGTAGAATCCTGAACGTAGCGAGGGATTCAAAGTATGTCGCCCGAGCCAAAAATATTTGCTCCCGAGTGATACACTCTACTTTTCATCCCCCCCTATGAGAAAATAAAAGGCGCCTCAAATTCAGGAATAATACTGTCACAGTCACTAAACTAACTAAACCGACTAACCCGACTAACCCGACTAACCCGACTAACCCGACTAACCCGACTAACCCGACTAACCCGACTAACCCGACTAACCCGACTAACCCGACTAACCCGACTAACCCGACTAACCCGACTAACCCGACTAACCCGACTAACCCGACTAACCCGACTAACCCGACTAACCCGACTAACCCGACTAACCCGACTAACCCGACTAACCCGACTAACCCGACTAACCCGACTAACCCGACTAACCCGACTAACCCGACTAACCCGACTAACCCGACTAACCCGACTAACCCGACTAACCCGACTAACCCGACTAACCCGACTAACCCGACTAACCCGACTAACCCGACTAACCCGACTAACCCGACTAACCCGACTAACCCGACTAACCCGACTAACCCGACTAACCCGACTATTATTTAAATAACGGGCAGGAAAAGTTATATGAAAATTCACTCCCGCCCGCTATTTAAATGACGGGCAGGAAAAGTTATATGAAAATTCATTCCCGCCCGCTAAATAGAAAACACCAACTTTGGATCCCCTTAAGACCGAACCAAGTCGTCTTTTTCGAATAGGTGGGATGAAAAATAATTTAATTACTGAATGCAGGTTATTGCATGTTATTTGCATTCCAATGTTTTAAAAAGTTTTGTAATGATGAGGCCTTATTTTACAAAATACGTGATAAGAAACACACATGATTTATTATTTTCTCGTTTCTAATACAATACATGATTGTAGTTACATGATTAAACATACATGACATGTTCGTTCAAAAGTTAGTTTACAATGAATGTTGCGTATGTTTTTTTTTATAGCCGGAATGGCAGACCTAAGAGCAGACGAGCCACCTGATGGTAAGTGGTCATCGTCGCCCATCGACACGAGCAACACCAGGGGAATCTCCAGTTCAACGCCGGCCCTGAAGGAGAACTCTTTTTACACCTTTCTTGAAGAGCCCCATGTCAAAGTGCTCTGGGAATACCTCGGAAGGAAGCTCATTCCACAGCTTGCAGGTTCGCGGCAAAAATGATCGAGAATAATTGCTTTTTACAAAAAAAAAATAACCGACTTCAATCTTGATAAGTAGAGATAACTCAAAAACTACTCGCCAGATGGCGCTCAATTCAACATGTAAGTGTAAAGTTCTCGTCACTACAAATTAATGAAGCCCAAACACTAGATAACTGCAGTAAATCGTTGAGGAGTTCCCTCGACTGTCTTTCGGCTTCATCAGATCGACTCCAGATCTTCATGAAATGGTAGCGCTTTAATGTACTTATGATAACATGAACAAACACACTAGTTGTCCATACAATTTTCGAAAGTTCCCCTCGATTTCTCTGAGATGCCATCATCAGATCCTGGTTTCCTTTTCAGGGGACCCCACTGCGCATATCTACTTTACAACAAAAAAAGAATTATCAAAATCGGCCCATAAACGACGAAATAATCGCTGAACGTACATAAAAAAAAAAGCATATATACGGTCGAATTGAGAACCTCCTTCTTTTTTGAAGTCGGTTAAAAACGGACCGTAATCGTGCGCCACGAATCCAAGCAATGTGGATAAAACTTCAATCTTCGGCGAGTGGTGCGATAATGGAAAGGGGAAGTTGGCACCAAATCAAACAATTCCTCGGAGCACTCACCATTGTAAAGTCGGTAGAACACGCAGAGACATCCAATGTCTCTCCTAAGACTTAGATGTTCTCACCTATGAGTGATTCGTGGGTTGTTGACAACTTGGACTGCGCGCTTTTGTATGGCGTCAAATGGGCTAAGCTGATATTGTGGCGCCCCTGCCCACAAGTGAGAACAGTACTCCATGTGAGGCCTGACTTGAGCTTTATAAAGCATCAACAAGTGCCCCGCAGTGAAGTAGGTACTGCTTCGCCCGGTTCAGGAGGCCAAGCTTTTTGGAGGCCAACTTGGCCTTAGTTTCGAAGTGACACCGATACTGCACGTGGCTCGAAATGTCAACATCCAGAATCCACACACTTTTACTAACGGTGAGCGAGGTACTCTGGAATTGTAGCGCTTTGACAAATGGGGTTTTCTTAGCGGAAAACGCGCAAACTTGTGTCTTCGTGGGGTTGAACTCGACTAAATTAAGTCGACCCCATTCCGAGACTTGCTCCAGAGAGTTCTCGACTTCAGACACAAGTTTGATTCTGCTATCCACCACATGTGACCGAGAGGCATTTGCAGGGCCTGTATAATAGGCATCTCCCGTGCTGTCATCTGCATAGCAATGAATGCCGATTGCACGCTCCAGCATGTCATTGATATGCAGAATGAACAGGGTAGGAGACAGCACAGACCCTTGGGGAACACCAGCATTTATAGGTTTCAAATCTGAGCAACAACCGTCGACGACGACCTTAATATGTCGCTCAGATAGAAAGCTGGCTACCCAACTGCACAACCTCTCGGGGAGACCGTATAATGGTAACTTCGCGAGAAGAGCCCTGTGCCAGACTCGGTCAAAGGACTAAGCGATATCTAGGCTAAATGCCAGTGCTTCCCTGTTACTGTCTAGAGCTTGAGCCCACCGGTGCGTTAGATAAACGAGAAGATCGCCAGCTGAGCGACCATGGCGAAAACCATATTGTCGATCGCTAATCAGTTGGCGATCCTCCAGATATCTAAGGAGCTGTGTGTTGATGACACGCTCACAACAGACACAAGTTTGATTCTGCTATCTTCCACTTGTGACCGAGAGGCATTTGCAGGGCCTGTATAATAGGCATCTTCCGTGCTGTCATCTGCATAGCAATGAATGCCGTTTGCACGCTCAAGCATGTCATTGATATGCAGAATAAACAGGGTAGGAGACAGCACAGACCCTTGGGGAACACCAGCGTTTATGGGTTTCAAATCTGAGCAACAACCGTCGACAACGACCTTTATATGTCGCTCAGACAGAAAGCTGGCTACCCAACTGCATAACCTCTCAGGGAGACCGTAAGATGGTAACTTCGCGAGAAGATCCCTGTGCCAGACCCGGTCGAAGGCCTTAGCGATATCTAGGCTGACTGCCAGTGCTTCCCCATTGCTGTCTAGGGCCTGAGCCCACCGGTGCGTGAGATAAACTAAAAGATCGCCAGCTGAACGACCGTGACGGAAACCATACTGTCGATCATTGATTCATTATATAGTGTCTTTATATAAGTATTTTTTATCTGTAACCCTACAAAGGGTAAATAAAACGTGTGATTTTTTACAAAAATATCTTACGAAGCGCGCTAACATACTGATTTACATTAAAAAAATAACTAAAAAAGTGCATTTTTCTTCATCACAGAATAGGCTATATCTTTTTTCCTGCACTAGATTCTGACTTGGTGCCATACAAAAAGTTTTAGTACCTACTTTAAGTCCTTTTTAATGACGTTGGAGGAGGTAAAAATTCAATGACTTCTTAAAAGAATCATGACATTACAGTTAAAGGCGCAGTTTCATGGAGCCAAATTATTGAGATGATTGAGGCCCTCGTTTCTTTTTTTGATGCCGAAGCATAGGCATAGTGGTGGCATAGGTTCCATGAGCGACGGTGAGCACTATTCATTTTCTTTATCAGACGGAACGGCTACACTTTTGTAGAAATATTTTTAGTTGAATAATGAATGATTAGTATGTAAATTAACTAATTAAATATTATAATATTTTGCATTTAAAATGCTTAATTTATGTTGGTATTGTTTTTTCTTGAAAATAATTTTCTATGTTTTTAAGTGTGATTTAACTTTATTTGTATAAATTAAGTACCTCATTCATGACTTACCCACCTTTTTTAACAAGAAGTCAGAAGTCAAAATAATTATGCTTGTCTCATATTGGCAATGCGGCATACATGACTTTGAATGACAAAACGAAGTAGGCAACGGAGGAATTTCGTACCTCTACTAAAGACATGTTATAAGGAGTGGTAATGTAATGTGTGGTGCAGTGATAGTAGAACATATCTGAAGGGCGAATCTTCCAAATGCTTCGGGCCAGTGAACAACAGCTTTTTTTTTTCTTTTTTTTTTTTTCTTTTTTTTTTTTTGGGCGGTAGACATAAAACTATCAACTTTGCTCTCCACTTTAAAATCAATTTTAATTAAATTTAGCAAGAATTAACTTCAAATAACCATATATTTTGGAAGAGTAAATTGCACAGTATACTCACAAAGTATTATTGAAGTGATTAATGTTTTGGTGAAATAGTTACACTTAAAGTCCTGCTGGTTGACACGTTTTTTTTACACTCTTACACATAATAAAGTTGCAGTCTATAATAGTGTTAGTGGCTTGAACAATGGCAAATATCACTACAGTACTGGAAGCACAGCGGTCACTGGAAGCTGCATTGTTTTCGAAAATGGAGCACTTTGACAATCAACTTAAGGTTGCAGTAGCTGCCCCACAAAAATCTAGCTCACTGTCTCAACTCCAGGAAGACTTCTCGGCGTTTCAGAAGCTTGTGTGTTCCATCTTGAACCTCCTAAGGCAGCAGATTGCAGAATGTACGAAGTCTATTGATATAATTGAATCGCGGCACAGGAGAAAATATCTACTCATCAATGGTATTCCTGAGGACATTGAAGATAACCTGCCTGCTCACATATCCACATTATTCCAAGATAAACTCGGCTTACAAGATGCGTCTGCTGATAAGTTTAAGGTGTGTCATCGCCTTGGCAGACCTGCGGATGGTAGATGTCGACCCGTTCTGCTGAGGTTTGCTGACATGTCTTTAAGATCTTCAGTATGGAGGAAAAAAATAGGTTTCAAAGGCACTTCTTATGTCGTATCTGAATTCCTCACGCAGCAGAGACAAGCTTTGTTTATCCGGGCCCGGCAGCAAGTTGGTATCCGCAATTGCTGGACTCTTGACGGTAACATTTATGTTAAGGACCAGAATGGCTCTAGGCTTCGTGTTACGTCTATGGATGATCTGCAAGGCATACCACAAACAGTAAGTCAGCCTACTGACCAACATAAGCAGCCGACCCTGCCTCAATGTTCTTCCGCTGACCAATCGTCTAAACAGAAACGTTCTGCACGGCTTAAAAAGTAACTCAATTTCCAATTGTTTTAGTGAGCATCAGTCTATTACATCTTACATCTATGAGTTCTTTTTCATTGGTTTTAGAGCTGCTTGCCTTAATTAATAGCCTTGCCTTCTTGTGTTTATTATGCTACTATCTCTTAGCTCGCATGTTGGTTAGAATATACTGTTTGTGGTGTGGCTAACTATCGTTTCTCGTTTTATAGTTAAAGTATAATAAGTAGGTATATCCGATATCGAAATAGCCTCGTTTTTAGATGCATGCCATGGTAATTTGTGGTTAGGTTAGGGTAAATCTCCGTAACGCTTATTTAATTGTTCATTACTTTAGCTACAGTGCACTGTATAACTCCAATCTCCGATATTTAAACTTTATGTAGGTAATTTGATATTATTTTTTACTTAGTTTCACTTTTAAAGTTATTAAATCTACATTTCAAAATATTATTATGGTGTCAATGTTGTCAGTTGTCATGTAAACTTTATGTTTTGACACTTGTTCATGGAGGATAGAACTAAGGAGGGTCATCTGTGTATATGAAAAGTGTCCAGTTGCATGCGCTAAATAACAGTTCCAAAATCCTCCACTGGTGGCGCTGGTGGATTCACAGGGTATGGTATGAATGTAGCAATCGTTGAACTCGGCATACTTCAATTCAATCAATTCATCTACGATTGCTACATTCATACCATACCCTGTGAATCCACCAGCGCCACCAGTGGAGGATTTTGGAACTGTTATTTAGCGCATACAACTGGACACTTTTTCAACTTTTCTCCCATATAAGATGACTCTCCTTAGTTCTATCCTCCATGCACTTGTTGTAGGTAATGTCAGATGACACTTGACATTTATAAATATTCCACAGACTGCTTGATCACAGATCTTACCTATGGATCGATGAATATCATAGATGAATATTGTCTGATATCTGCGTTACTTGCCACAGATTAACAATAAATAATCGACTGATGTGAAAGTGTTTGCAACATTAGTTTATATGTGTGTATTCTTTAACCGGCTTCAGAAAATAGGTAGGTACCTATATTATTCAAGTGCTGTTTTTGATTTAATTGAAATATTGCTTTTCTTTTTTTATTGTTTCAATGTTTTAGGAGATGTAAATCAACACGATTTAAACAATTTTATTCTAATAGCTTCAACATTGTAAACCCAGTTCTTTTTTGAAGTCGGTTATGTCATGTGTACGAGTATAACTTGTTTATTGTATTTTTTTTTTGGTATGATTTTATTTCTCTGTTATTTTGTTTTCTTTATGTTGATTTAACATTCTCTCTCCGCAACCAACCAGCAGGACCAGTTCCATGTACATATTTAATAAATTAATTACTTTTTTACTATTATATTTATTATAAATTTAGTTTAATAAGTATTATATATATATTATATCTATATTTTATTTATTATATATTTGGATGTATAATGTCTGATGATGATTCTTTTCATTCTGTTTGCTGTGACACTCAATCTTCCAGTGATGACACATTTTATGAGGTGGAAAACTTTGGCAATTCATTGCATGGTGTTTTAAGCAAGTCTCCGTTAGCTCTAAATGTTTGCCACCTGAATGCTCAAAGCATACCGGCTCACTACTCGGATCTTCTTGATTCTTTTGCTTCACATACTTCTACTTGTATTCACGCCGTCTTGATCTCCGAGAGTTGGCTCAAACCGCAACTACCTACCACTTCTTACAGCTTACCTGGTTTCGTTTTAATTAGAAATGACCGTACCGATAGAAGAGGTGGCGGCGTCGCTGTCTATCTCCGTAGCAATATTTCTTACAAAGTTCTTGCTACGTCGCCCTCCTCCCCCACTGCAGCGGCCGAGTATATATTCCTGGAAATTCAGGTTAGTAGAGCCAAAGCCTTACTCGGAGTGGTTTATTGTCCACCCTCTATTAATTACTTCTCCAGTCTTGAATCCGTTTTAGAGACTCTCTGTCCTGATTATGAGCATCACATCATCATGGGTGATCTAAACACTGATTTAATGAAGAGCACTTCTCATTCTAATAATCTTCTAAACCTAGTCAAGTCAGTCAACCTCTCCGTTCTTCCCTCGGGACCTACTCATCATAACCTTGACACTTCTGACTCTCTGCTCGACTTGATTTTAACCTCCTCGTGTGATCATGTTATACTACATGGTCAACTATCTGCACCTGGGTTTTCCCGGCATGATGCTATATACATGTCATATAAGTTAAGACCACCCAAATTAAAACCGGAAGTTATTATGATGCGATGTTTTGCCAAAATGGATACTGAAGCCTTATTGGAGGATGCTGCTAGATTAGACGTTAGTGACGTGTACTCTGCTGCGACGGTTAATGATAAAGTTACCCGGCTCAACTCTGCAATTTTAACGCTGTTTGACAAGCACGCACCGCTACGAGCAACGAGGATAAAAAGGCAGCCTGCTCCGTGGATCACCAGAGGCGTTCGGATGGCAATGACTCGGCGTGATCGTGCCTTCCGTAAGTTCAAACGTGACAGGTGCACCGATAACTGGTCTTTGTACAAAATCGCCCGTAACAGGTGCAACAAGATGGTAAGAGCTGCCAAGCGTGCCTATATCCTTGAGAATATCTCCAACTCCTCTTCTGCTGATATATGGAAGTTCTTTCATTCTCTCGGCATTGGCAAAATTTCTGGCCAGGTCAAAAAACCTGACTTCACGGCCAATGACTTCAATAATCACTTCACTTCTGCATCTCTTCTCAATTCCTCTGTCAAAGCCTATACTATTTCCGAAATTACTTCCTCAGCTCTATCCAGTTCTGAAAAATTTTCGTTTTCTCCTGTAACTGTGGAGGAGGTTCGTAAAGTTCTTTTATCTATTAAGTCGGGTGCAGTGGGGTACGATGGGGTAAGTAGAGCGATGATTTTGCCTGTACTTCAATTCCTTCTTCCTGCAATATCACACGTCATAAACTTCTCGCTAAGCACTGGGGAATTTCCTATTTCTTGGCGGAAAGCGCTAGTAATCCCCATTCCCAAAACAACATGCCCTAGTGATTTAAAGGAGTACAGGCCGATCTCTCTCTTGCCTTTTCTTTCTAAGGTCTTAGAAGCCATCGTACATCGGCAGCTGTATTCTTATATCAGCGAATCTAACCTGCTTAGTCCTTTTCAGTCGGGTTTTAAACCCGGGCACAGTACTACCACTGCCCTTCTTAAAGTAACTGAAGATATTCGTGCGAGTATGGAGGATAGAATGGTTACCGTCTTAGTTTTATTGGACTTCTCTAACGCGTTTAACATGGTTGACCATGATATCCTCCTTGCTCTTCTCGCAGGACTGCGGTTCTCGTCTACAGTTATGGGATGGTTCTCCACTTATCTTCGCGGCCGTCAACAGGCTGTTAAGTTAGATGGATGTCAGTCAAATTGGTGTGATCTCATCTCTGGCGTCCCGCAAGGTGGAATTTTGTCGCCGTTACTTTTCTCTATTTTTATTAATACTATCACTCCACTTCTCGGCTGCTCTTACCATCTTTATGCCGACGATCTGCAAATATACACGCACACCGACATAGCTGATATTAACAATGCTATTTGCAAAATCAATGCCGACCTGAATAATATCAGCACCTGGTCTCGTAATTTCGGTATTAACATCAACCCGAGTAAATGCCAGGCGATAGTTATTGGTTGCCCTCGGCAATTGGCCAAAGTGAAGTTGGACTCGGTGGCACCTGTCAAGTTTGAAGATACAGTCATCTATTATCGCTCCAGTGTCAAGGACCTCGGTATTTCCATCGATTGCAACCTGAATTGGAATACGCAAGTTGCTGACGTCTGCCGTACTGTGACCGCATCTCTAACTGTTCTAAATCGGCTCAGGCACTTCCTCCCTACCGACACAAAGGCATACTTAGTTCAAGCGCTCATCTTACCGATCATTGACTATGGTGATGTATGCTATTTGGATTTAAGTGAGGCTCTTCTGAACAAGCTGGATCGTCTCATAAATAACGCCGTTCGCTTTGTTTTCTGTCTGCGTAAATATGACCACATCTCAGCTTTTCGCTCCAAGCTTAAATGGCTTCCTATCCGCGAGCGACGGCGGCTTCGGATGCTAAGTTCTCTGTTCTCAATCCTCTTTGATTCCCATTCGCCGGATTATTTAAAATCCAATTTCCAATATTTATGTTCTTCCCATGATCGGCAGCTTCGCTCCAAGGAGTCGTTCGTCCTCTCTATCCCGTTGCACCGATCTGGCTTCGTCTCGCACTCTTTTACTGTCCAGGCGGCTCGAGCCTGGAACTTGCTTCCTGAGGAGATCAGAAGACCCGGTAGTAAGCCAACGTTTAAGAAGAAACTACGTACTCACTTGCTGGAACATTCCAATTAAGCTGCAAGGTTGTCATCTTACAAGTATGTCCATATATCCATATATTATAATTGTATATATTTATAGGTTTATGTATGTATTTATGTTTATACAGTATTAATTCTATATATCTATATAGTTTATAAGTATGTATATCTATGTATAACTTATACTTTATTTATATCATATAACCGCTCTTCGCGCATTTCTGTTTGGTCCAATGGTTAGCTGGCAGAGAATGCATTTAAGCATTAAGCTCGCCATTTGTGCCGTAATATTTTATTGTGGTCAATAAAGTATAAATAAATAAATAAAAACAACATAATGTCGGCTATGACTAAGTTTAGCGAGCAGTCACTTTCTAGAATAGATATTATGAAATTAGGTACAAAAACAATGAAAATAGCCAATTGGTAATGTTGTCATTAAATAAAATGGTTGGAAGACAGTGCATGAGTATTTTATTCCCGTAATAATCATTTTAAAGTCTTTACACGCTTCGTATTTTTATAACTATACTTAAGAGCATGCCTAAGTATATAACATAATTATGCCTCCGATACTCGATTGTAAGCGGGCTACATAAAAACAGAAGATGTGAATAAAAAAGGAATTCCGTTTTATCATCTGCGGTTAATGCATGCAGGACGCAACCGACTGTCCGCCGGAGCGTCGCAAGATCTCTATCTGGGATCGGTTTAATAATACCATCCCTTGCGGTCTTTTGTTGTTCGAGAGCTAATTTTAAAATAATTGCATGGGTTACATTAAATAACGGTTTGTGGTTATTGATTGGTTGGTGCTTCAGGTTTTGACAGTTTACAGAATCGTTGATATGATTCATATCATCAAAAGCGTCATCGAATTAATTTCAGATGATTTTGTTGCCGAAATTGGAGATGCACTTACTTATAGCCATACTATTGGAACAAGTACTGTTACAAGTCTACACCAACAGTCTGACTTGCAAAATATAGAGGGCCACCCTGAAATTCAGCTGCCCTGGTTCAACCATTGCTGCGGTAGGTTTCTTAAGGTGTATTCTAGGTAGGTATATTGCATAGGGTCTCTTTCTTATTTAGCCATACTTAAGGTACTCAAATACCTTTGGCAAAATAAATCTTATTTTCTTCTTTTTTATATCCAAAGCTTCATGGTATCTTCTTACTCGTATAAAAGCGGTAACTCTCAACGCCTAGTTACTAGCCTCGGGACTCGCGGGTTACCAAATAACACGGATCGGCAGTCGGCACGGCACCGAGCCAGACATTCGTGCGTCTATTGCGATATGACGCGTGAACGTGACTGGTTTCGTTAATGGCCGACACGGTCCGCTTCATCGCTATCTACTGGATGTATCTTGTGTGGCAGGCATTGAGGTTTCGATGCCGAATGAAATTTCTTGGTTACTTGCAAAGCATGGTATAAGATTTACCCACTTATGGTTCATTTTAAATATGGTGTGAAAGCGGGAAATCTCCTATTCTTTAGTATCTACAAGTGACAGGATCGCTGGTGATGTTCACCACAGTCCATGGTAATTAGCAGCATGAGAAGCGGTTTATGTATTGTCCGCCCAAAACAAACATACCTAATACAATAAACCATGTTAAAATAATATTTAAATGAAAGTTGTTTTTGTTCATGTGTTATATGTAGAAAAAGAGACGTAAGTATTGTGGAAAATAAAACAGGAGATGCAATGATACGAGATCATATTGAGTAGATTGTAAGAAAGGCATGCATTGTGACATTCATGACTCATGACATAAGTGGTACAGTTTAAACTTTCTTAACTATCTTTTGAAAGCCAGAAAGGTTAAGGGTAAGCAAAGAGTTCAGCTTTAAAGTATAGATATCTCTTCTCAGACAGAAAAAAATCACATGTGCGCTTTTGAATAGCCATAACCGCAAATTGACAATGAACAGAATACAGTTTCTTCTATACAGGTAAGGCACGCATACGGCATACATACTTCATTATTCCGCGGTAGAGTTCTAAGATGTAGTACCTACGCTTTTCGTGATGTCTGGGAAGTAGATTACAACTTGTAATTCACCTTATCTTCATCCAAGGACTTTATTTCATAAAACCATCATAGCCGCATCATCGATGCTTTGCTGGCCTAAAAGGCGTCCAGCGGGAAGAAACTGACGTCGCTATTTTGCAAGGTGTCTCACTGGGAGATTGGCATGGGCTCATAGATGGATTTGTACCTTAGGTAATTATAGGTACTTGAAGTTGCGTGGGAGAATATACAATCGTCGTCGATGGGTGCCACACAGGAACTTTTTTACACTCAGTAGGTATTAGGTATAGAGTGTAGAAAACACAGGGAGAAGAGACTTTCATTTTTATATCCATCAGAGTGCTTTGGATAACCTCTGAAAATATTGAAACAAAGTTCCTTGTCACACGGTACGGATGGAGGCGGGAAGAAAAATCTGGATGAGGCCATGGCGCTAAGTTTAAGTTTCTCCAGTTGGAGGTTAAATTGGTCCCTTAAATTAAACCCAATGGTAGGTAGGAGAACTTATTTATGTATGAGAGGTCTTATTAAATGTTTGGAAATGAAAATGATCTTTTTGGATGACCACAAGAATTTTACTTATTTCGTTTTTAATTTTGGAGAGTCAGTTACAAGCAAGTCTATTTCTCTTCTTGACCTCTAATGTGGTAAGTTGCTTCACTGATTTGTGGGCTAAATTAAAAAAAAAACATTGTGTCTAAAGAATCGGTCATGTAGGTATGGAACCAACAGCCAAGGCGATTTCCCATTGGTTTCATGGCATAAAGTGATTAATTTTATCCATAAATTAAAACTGATTGCTACCCAATTTAAATACCCACCCAAGCAGTTCAGGTATGTTCATAAATACATTCTAAAAGGATTACGTAAAAAGCCA
The DNA here is from genome assembly GCA_905404135.1 of Hesperia comma. Taxonomy (NCBI): domain Eukaryota; kingdom Metazoa; phylum Arthropoda; class Insecta; order Lepidoptera; family Hesperiidae; genus Hesperia; species Hesperia comma. The sequence continues at coordinate 15,065,000 of FR990018.1, forward strand.
TTTCTAACGCACTGAGGCGTCATTAAAAACAATACCCACACAAAACATGAATGGGAAACAATACCTCATCATCTATAATTATCTCTTAACAAATCATAAATAATGGGTCCGCCTCGGCAATCATAAAAAAACCTTCCGATTCTTTACGGTAAGCACCCACACAAAAACTAACTAGGTATATGCTTTGGTTGGGCAAAAAATCGGCGTTGAATTTTAAATACCTACGTTCACAAAACTTGTTCTGTTTTTGAAATCAAAAGGGAAAAGGTTCACAATGACGCTGAAAAGTAACCCTGGCTAACCTTTTCTATTATTATGTATTTAAAGCATCAAGAGCTGTTAAATTCTCTATGCTCTAAACGTAAATAGCTGTACAGCGCTGTAGCGCAAAACAGTGTTGAACAGGCTGCAGCTACACTAAAGGGTATCAATATCCCGCTAATAACTACCAATCATTTGAAAATGAACCTTATACCCAAGAAACCATGAGTTGAATTTAGCCTGTATCGACGCAGCTATTGTATTAAACCTTACATAGGGGACTCACGCTTGTACGAAACTTCTCGTCGTTCAATGTTGACAATGGATGTTCCGAGAACGAGCCGGTTTTTGCGATGCTGGCGAATTTCTCAGCGTCCCGTCGCCATGTGGCCTGGCGCGGTGTACAAAGGAATAAGTTCCAGTTTAAATTGCGAAATGTTATTAAACGAAAGCATGTTGAGCAATCAACAATGCTAACGACATGTTTCTGCTTCGTTTGTTCGAGGATGAAAAGGCTCCGATTGAAAAATCACAAGTGAAATATGGAAACTTAATATGTATTATGTTTACTTTATTGTTATTAAGAACGGACAAAGTATGTACAGTACCGTAAGATACTTACACAGTATCTCGCTATAGTTTTTTATCTAAGTAGATCTAATCTAAATCTAAAGAAAGTAAAAAGGATTCAACGAAAATATGTCGTAGCACAAAAATTAAGTTGTTTGAGTACCTACCTATTATAAATTACAAACTAGGTACAGATGAGTTAGTATTAGAATAGTTCATAAAAGTAGTAGTACCTACCTGAGCAGCAAAATGGACTTGCGGTTCACTTGGTGAAGAAGTTTGAACGATAAGTGAGGAGGCAATGTTTGAAGCAGATCAAAAAATATTGTTTACCTACCTATTAGGTTTACAACAATTTATAACACAATATAGATTCAACAAAATAATCTGCCTAAGCTTAGTATAATAACAAAATGCCCACATTAACAAATTACATATTTTCGAATTTTGAAGTTGATTTTGAGCAGCACATGAGTTGAATTTAATTAATTCCAGCATTATTTAGTAACTCAATTTTCACTCAACCTCAGACAGTTGACTAAAATGTATTAGGAACAAGACACATAAGGAATATAGGACTAGAGACATTAGGAATACCTATTAGGCTAATGTTGGTTAAATGGTAGATATATGAATGCAAGTCACCCGGTGATTTGGTGGACAAAGAATTAATTGACATAGGTAAAAAATATAAGAACAGATTAATTTAATATATTAGTACAGAACCCTTCTCCAATTTTTGCATTCGTTATAATATAACTACTTCAATGAAAAGTAACCAAACCAAACCGAGCCCAGCGGCGGTCGAAAATTGGATGGACATTTAGTTAGTGAATTTTTAAAATGTTTCCATCAAACATGTAGGTTGATAAAGGTGAATTTCGATATTCGTTACAAAAAAAATCTGGTAGGAATTGTAATTCTCATTTGGAGGAACTGGCTTTTTGTGACCAGTTGCCACTTTGATGTTTTGGTAAGAAGTGGCTGATAATTTAAAACGCCTTTGTGATCGTAAATTATAATAATATTATCACGCACTGTACCTAGATTAGATAGGCTAAAAGTATAAAAGGTTTTATTTTATTATTATAAACAAACAGTGAAACTATACTGTTGAATTTTATTAAAACATAGGTAGATACCTACTCTAGCTGGACAATCGAAATTTTGTGATTTTCTAGGAGCTAATTTGAGACGCATACTACAGAATTTACATTTAAAATTCTATAGATACTTACCTATAGAAAACACTACTGTTCTAACAGAATACCTTAGGACCGTCTTGATATTAATATCTATTTCTGTTGTCAGTCTGTTGGAAACACGTCCGGCATCAGAGACAAGTTTTATTTCGATCTCAACAAAGGGGCCGCCTACAAATAAATCATGCGAAGGCGTCCGTAAGCGACACTTTGTTTTATTTTGGGAGATCCGAGATTATTGCATATTTACAACATAATATAAATCATACTGTCCTTATGACGATTCGCTGTAGGTATTAAGTTTATGAATTATTGATTTACGCTATAGCAAACACAAACGATTAAGACGTTTTTCATAAAGCAAATCATAAATTTATTTACAATAATTGTATTATGTACCTACTGTTTATTTATGTACAGACCTACTTACCCTACGTGTATCACTGTGGCTGCACTTTCCGATAATCCGATTGAATCCTACGGGAATAGGTTTCTAGTACGTACCTAATTCTGGACGTGCAGAATATCGTCGACACGCCGTCCCACGTATATTTGGTGGACTTAACAGAACGGAGAAGAATATTTTATATTCTTTGTCTTCAAATTCTCTATAATGTAGGATAATAAGTTTGCAAATGCCATTTGAATGGAATTGTTTACGACGTATTTTGACACATCAATTTTCGTAGTGACAAAAATTGAAGTAGGTAAGTATTTATTGGTATTTATAGCAATCATGACAGATTCAAAAAAGTTTTTTCGTTGTAAGGTAGGTACCTAAATGTGCTGAAGAGCTTCTAAATGAAGCTTGAAGCTTGAAAAGCTGGATATAGCTTTTATATGAAACCACGATCAAGGCAAAGCTAAAATGATTAGAAATCTATAAAAGCGAAAAGTGATTCACTCATCACGAAATATCAAAACCACGTCTTGACGTATAAACAAGACGTATACCAAGAACTAATAAAAATAAATAGCATCTTCGATATGTTGCTAGTCACAAAGGAAGCGGGGCTCTGCCTTATTTTTGACTCTCCTACATTATGGCATGATTAAAAAGTCCGGCGACCTCTAACAGTATAACAGTAGTTGGAGTAGCAGTTGAGGAGCTAGGATGGACTAAGGATGGAGCCCCACTCACCTCAGCATCTTGCTTTAGCACCGAAGAAATCAGACCAATTTTCTTTCTAGGTAAAACGAGAAATTAGTTTTTGTTTGTTCCTTGATACTGAATTAAACCAACAAAAATTTTCAAACTTTCGAATGAAGTCGAGATTATAGTGGATATCAGAGAACCTCCTGGCTCACAGCAGAATGGAAGACTGATTTGGGATTCAAGAACGGATGAGATACTTCAGCATAAAATACCAATTAAACCACATTTTCTGGTCTGTTTGAAAGTATAATAGATGAAACGAGCCATTTAGCGGTTTCCATAAAAAGGCGTGGTAATGGCGGATAGGGCTATTATTTGCTGCTTTCTACACTTATTCAAAGGGGTCTCGCCGACTTGTAATTCCGGCCAGTGATGCATAAACGATGATTGTGTGGCATCTAATTGTCGTCGCCACATGGCTGACATGTGGCCGGTTATGGCGCTGTAATGGCGCATTGTGGTGTTCTTGATGTAACAATGGTTACTTACTAAATTAGTACGTGCTCCTGAGATCTCTTTACGATAGTTGTTTTATTGCCGACTAGCGTAGATAGGTTTAATTACCTATCATGCCGTTGCAATAGTAAAAGAATTTTTGGAATGAATAACAAAAAAATTGTAATTTCTGTGGTTTTCATCCAAAATAAAATAAACATGAATTTGTAGTTTTTTTACAAGCATCAATTTGTTTTATTGGGAATAAGTAACTATTTAATACTAGAAACCCGGTCGGCGCTTTAAATTAGCTTGAATCTACCTTTAATATTGCCTACATTTGCTGTACTTCTAATAATCGGAACCATCTTGTCCTTAATCCATTGGGGTATCCTACTGGGCATGACTGATTTCTAATTGAAGAGCCTTAGAAAGTACCCATTCCGTCACGGTTCGCTATAGGTATCGTGAGAGATGATTCAAAGGTTCTTGGCCATTCGAGTGCTGGGAGTTCTTATGCCATATCTTAAAACTATTCATATTGCTGTTGCTCAAAAAATCTTTCCATTAGTTGCCGCTTATATCTTCTCTCGTTGCCGAAATTCTTAACTCTGTCAGATCTCAAGATTCGTCAAACTGTTTTGGTAAGGGTGCTTCATCGGAACCATAAATAATTTATTAATTTGCTTTGTTTGTATCGCCAGATTCCCGAAGTGAGTAGAGCGAAAGTACTCACATGGAGTCAAGCTGCACGGTATAAGTAGTGAATAAAGATGCAATAGTTCTACTGTCTCCAACAACGCGCACTGGAGCAGAGTGATGCAGTATGCTCTGGGCCTCCTCAGTAATATGGATGTCCTCTTTGGTAGTAAACTAGTGGCCCATTGAAAGAAACGTGTATCTAATCAGTTACAATTTCATTAATAGGCAAAATCTTTATAAGGCATTAAAATCATAAAATTCCGATTGGTATTATAACATAAACTACTTTTCCTTCCCGATACTATCACGATTAATAACTTTCTTCTTCGACAGTTATGGTCCTTCGAGCTATGTGTTCGGCACGCCCGTCATACGACTTTGAGCTTGAGCATTAGACCAATCGTATAGCGGTTATCAGGTAGTTTCAAGTAACAAACTAGGTATATTTTTCAATTCCTGTTGCAATGTTGTAGACGATTCATTTGCCGAAGCGTGGTGGGCCAGGTTGTCGTTTAAAAGGTGTTTGATTAAGTATCGAGGCGGTTCGTAGATTAAAGTTTTCTGTTTTCGATGTGGGTGTGTTATTGTCTCCTGTAACTGTCACTAACTGTCCTTGTCCTTTCACTTATTAATAAATTAATCAACTAATTTTGTAACACCATCTACTAAATGGACCAATCACCCCAGTCCCTAAATTGAGTTTTAATCTAAATCGGTCACAATTGTCATGGGTGGCAGCGGAAGGTGGTATCCTAAGACCTCAGTGGTACCTACTGCCCGCTTGTTTGCTACATTAATTTCGAAAAAAAAACTGGTTGTCTGTAAAGTCGGTTTACTGACGATAGTTGAACGTGACAACGTCTTAAGAAAATACTGATGGAATGATTGACAAATAATGTCATCAAAGTAAACAAACGTCATGAAATCGTATTTAAAGTTACAGAAATTTATCAATAAAAAATAAAGAAGGAATACAGGAAACATTAAAAAAGGTAACATTTAAAATTTATAAACAGTCCCAGAAGTCAATAACAAAGTAATAATTGGATACATTACCAAAATATCTCCGAACGCAAAGGCCGATTGTGCTTCTTTGTCGCTCGTTCCGCGATCTCGCTTGCACTTCAAGCTTTATATGGGACGCCTCATCACGCCTCAGAGCGAGGTTAGGTACGATAACGCCGCATGACGTCAGATAACGCCACATAAACGTCATGTTTTCGTGCGTGCAGCCGATATCGAATTATAAAACGTAACGTTGTCACGTCAAAAACTGTTGTTAATATTATATCTACGGAAATTCATTCCATCATTTCGTCAAGAAGTCATCGTGAAAACATTTTAATTTTATGTTATGTCGTATTAAACAAACTAGTTAATCCTTGCCTTCCCTCTCTCTCGTCGTAAAATTTTACTGAGAATTTTAATGCTTTGTAATTCCGACTTAATGTCCTAGGAATAAGGTAGAATTTCTTATAGCAGTAATTTCGATCGTAATAAATTATTGCTTTTTGTGTATACTTATTTATGTAAATAAAAGTTTTACCTATAACTTTAAGCTTAAAGTTACAGCAACGTAATCATTCCAATTTCGATTTACGTAATCACTTCCGGCGTCATGTTTCGACAGGTATCTTGTATTCACTGTGAATCTTGTTTATTATTTATTTATCTCTTATTGATCGATATTGTAGGCAATTCTACCTACCTACGTGAAAAAAATAAATATCTAATCGTCAATATCCAGCGTGGTGGACTATGGCCTTAACTTTCTCGTTCTGAGGAGAGACCCGTGCTCAATAGTGGGCCATGATAGGTTGAGATGAGTGAATAGTCAATACCGTAAACAGCCAAATAATCCCGTCAGCTGTACGTTACGTCCAGACAAGACACTGTGAACTGTGATGCGGAATACGGCTCGGCTCATTACTATTCGGGTCGCTAGACGCCGCCCTCCACCGCTGCAGAGCCCCGCATCGATCTCGCATAAAAACTGTTATAATCATTATTAAGATTTGGTTGTTTGATTACATTTGTACATTCATGATGATTGACAATTGGTAAAGTAACAACAATGTCAAAATAATGACAGGTAGATACATCAGTAAGGAGTTAAGGACTAATGAAGCAATGTACTAAAGATGGTAGAAAATAATCAAATACCTAAGTCAGTATTGACATCTACTCAGAAAATACCAAATAAGTAGGTACAACATATTTATGACTCTAGCTAGAAGTCTGAATTGTACTTGAATTCAGATGGTACAGCTTATAAAAGGATACCTCATAAGAATCTTCTTCGGTCCTCTAAATCCTTAAAAAATATATCAAACGATTTTTTTTCGGGAATTGAGGTAGCAAACTTGCATGCAGCACCACCGCCGCTGCCATGACAACTTCATATTCACTAGTTTTATATATTAATATATTTAGACCACAACTTAAAACCTCAAGGACTCAAATTATTTAAAACTACTCATACTTTTAACCTGACTTTACACTGTGCATTCCCAATAAGCTTAGGTACGAACTTATGACCAACGTCGCGCATCTCAGTTCCTTGAAACCACGCCTTATTTAAATTCAAATAACCTGTAAGGTGATGTAGACGGTACGAGACATTGTTTTAATCGGACCTTCTGTAACCTGGCGGTGGCGCAGCGCCGACACTTCAATAGACGTAACAATGATGGATCGACCCCTGAGCCCATTGTCTTGTCTCGCGTGGAGTGGCCCTCAAGTGATTGGTAACGCTAACACGTCGCGTGGTTTCTGATCGCTCGTCCGCTTTAACGCTGATTGCAGTTAGTAGGTATGTCATAATTATTTGCTATGTTTAAATGTTGAGTTTTGTAACGAAATCAAGGCAAAAAAGACTGTACCCAAACTACCTACACATATCACAGAACTGTATGATGAATTTTATTCTTTTTCTTGGTCGAAACAGTTTTTCTGAAGGCTTGTTTAATTTTAATTTCTTTGATTTTAGTTTGGTGGCAATCATGGGGCGAGGTTTTGTATTTGATACCTACATCACATGATGCGAGTACGAGCAAGTTTATATTATTCTATGGGTGATTCTTTACTTCGATGTCCTGAATGCTGAGGGTTCCACGGATCACTTTAACCCAGACTATGTTGCGCCAAGAATGCCGATTCTCCGCATTGTTATCCACAATGCATTCGTGCATCTTAGGCAGCTCATTTTAATCCACAAGTGTAGGACGGACCTTCGCAAATTCTTATGTAAAGTTTTATGTACATAAATGTACAACCTACAAAATGCACAGCTACTTACAAAGTACAAGTGCATATAGCCAAAGATGCATGCGTTAGAAAAAAATCGGTAAAGATATCTGCTACCCGTTTTGTGATAGGTACTAAATAACTTGCCAGTAACTAAGTGATATTATAATAATCTTTAGATATCAATCGGCACATAATTTTGAATGTCACAGACAACATTGTCGAACGATTGTCAACAAGTCTGCTGTCTGCAAGCGTTTGATAAACGACTCTTGCTCTGTGATTAAACTAGCGGCACGCTATGATGGCCGGTTTGACGTTTGTCCGCTCATGAAGTTCCGTATTAATTGATAACAAATTTGAAGGAAATAATTGTATTACTTTATTGACGATAGTGATGTGCAGAGATTCATAAATTTTATCGAATGTAGTTTTAGGTTTAGGACTCAAAATTTATTTATTAAATTGATTTCTAAAATGTATACAAGTGTAGAAAAATCAGTTTGCACCATTTAAGGGGTGAATGTACTTGTGAATATGAACAATTTTCACTATGTGGACAAACCTCTGAAATCGCAAAAAAATATCAGCTGTTTCATACAAAAGGTAAATTTTTTATTTTTATATGATATATACCACAACTCGGCATTTGGTTTTCTAAATTGAAAATTTTTAAAAATGGAATCTAATACGATCGTCACATAGGATCGCTGGCTAGCACAACTACTACCTCCGGCAAACTCGCGTCAATGCTCAATGCAAAACAAAGCAGTTTCGAATTGACGTTGCTTCGAAAAGTATAAACTGTTAAATTAATAAGGGAAGATTATGAAAGAGATGTGAAAATAGATAATATTATAGAAAACGAACATATAATTATTAATGTAGGTGATGATAGCAGTGACGACAGTGAAAATAGTAGTATGGACGAATCTGATTAATTATGGCCTTTTGTGGCACCTTTTTTGGTATCTTTTGTATTCATATGTTTCTTGTGTGCATATAAAGTATGTATATTCATTTTCATTCAAATATTCAGTTCGTTCAAATAAATTAAATAAACATTTACATTTTTGTTTTATTAAACCTATTTAATCAGGTACAAAAACAAAACTTAATTGTTTTTTGTTCGAGAATAAATTGACATTCCACATCACTGTTGTAATGTGTCAAACCGGCCATCATAGCGTGCCGCTAGTGTAATCACCTTTATTCTCTTTGTGGCGACGTTGCATAACGTCATACGGTGACGTCATGTCGATCTGAATCACACTCTTGAAAATATCTACCCCACTTTCATGTACCTAAAAAATTAGACAAAGAATAATCGGAGTGTACGACCGAAAGCGGGAGATCTTCCTTTGCTAAAGTAATAGCGATTGCAAAGCTGGTTTGTCACTATTCTAAGCGAAATTTTACCATTTTATATTTATATTCCCGTCTAAAGTTACTACTAAAAACATGAACAAACAGTCCCTTGTTTTTTGTGGGTTTGAGGATAGCACACGAGCATGCAGCACAACCCTTCATCTAAACTGTGGCCGACCCAAAACAAGAATCAAATTGGGACTATGGTTAATCAATTATCAGACGGTGTTATTTAATTAGTAGATATGAGCGCTGGTTGTTGTTGTTGTTCGTAATAGCCCTGTAGGGATCTTTCGAAAGAGTCTCGTTTTATCAGTCACAGTTGTGTTGCTACTAGATAGTTAATCTGGTCGCTTCAGTCTTATAACACAGCCAATAGGGACCAGGCAAACAGAACACAAAAAATAACCTCATAAAATATCCCCACTTACAACAATATAAAAGTTACAGTCCAACACGAAGCGAAAGAATTTTAATTAAACAGCAAACAAGCGGTGCGAAGGCAGTGGTCATGAATCACAAACCACACTCCATTGAACCCATAAGAGTGCGCGATAAGGGTGGCGAAGCCGCGAGGTTTTCAATTTCCGTTCACAACGTCACCCCCGCCTCCCCATCGCCCGCGACCCCCCGTCATCCCCCGGCACCCCTGTCTTCCCCACGGCTCTGTAATTTTATTAAAAACACGAGCAGGTCTGAATTTTTATCTCTCTGAACATTCTTATTACAAAAAGGGTGAAGCGATATTACGGTGTTCGGAATATTGATTGCTCTCCAACTTGTTGCTTGCATCTGTGTCTTTTTATTATGTTCATATAAATTTTGTCTTGATTGTATTTTGTGTATCTCTCTGTACATTAAGATTTTATTAGTAATCAACAACGCAAAATTTTTGAGCGTCACTTTTCTTATGCGGCAAGTGTTTTCCAGAAACATCAATTTTATTCTTTAATCTATCACCTTGATATAAGGATCATCATCATCACCATCATTTTAGGATCAGTATTTTGAACAGGAGATTTCTGTTCATTTCAGATATACCTAATAATAGAAAACAAGCCAGAACAAAGCACTAACCGGAAATTTTATAACGTTTGTATTTATGACTGACGGGGATTCAATCGAAAATGAAATAGATGTTAACTTAACATAAGAAAATTTTCTGGTTTTCATTTGAAAAGTATAATACCTAAAAAAGGAAATGGCTAGTTAAAATACAAAACATAACACCTACATCGCAAATATTTGTCGGCCATAGAAGAAGCAATTGTAGCTTGCAAGCTCATAGCTGGAAATTGACATATTCTTCAGCGAATGTCTTAAGCAAGCGTACCTATACCAGCCGGGGGCTGCCGTTATGTTATGTTTAATTTTAATGTTTACGGGGAGAAATTTACCTTCAAAATTGTCTGCAGAAAATTAGTAGACTTTAAATGCCGTTCCCTTAATTACTCTTCGAGTGGTGAAACAGAGTTAAGTAGTTCGATGGCGTAAAATGTTGTATTGCGTCCTCCATCAATAGGTTCTAGCAACGAAGCATGGATCAACAAATATATTTCCGAAAATTAAAGGCAATCTATCAGTCTGAGTTTTCACAAAAGTTACTTACTCGAACATCATGTACCTCAAAACGTACGCGTAACGTTGTAGATAGATTTTTTCACGGGGAGAATATTTGTGGACGAAAATGCTGGATAATTCTAGGTCAATTTACATTGAACAGCAATACAGCAATATTATATTACCCAAAGCTTTCAAAGGTATGGATGGAAGCCCGAAGGCCATGCTTCGGGGAATCATGCTGTTTACAATAATTTCTCGTAACAATAGCAAAGAAAAATTGCGGAATCTGATGTTCAAATCCTTATTCATTCACCGTAGGCGTAGGTACAGTCCCGATTTTGATCGACATAATTTCTTTTGGTTCACATTTGTGAAACAAATATATCATAACATAACATAACATAGGTAAAAGGAAAGTTTTTTCAGTAGGTACCGAAGAATCCGTTCCTGATTTCAATGCCGGCTGTTGGATGAAGTCAGGAAACAGTGTTTTCAAAGTTGAATGGGAAAGAAATTATTTTGAAAACATATGAAATAAGTTTGTCTTACGGATTTAACACAACAAACGGAAAGAAAGTTCGTCCACTTTCTTTTGGTTGTATCCCATCTGGCCCGGTGACTTGGCCCGGCGCCGGGCCACATGGGAAAAAATAGTTTTAACTGGCCCGGTGATATGTTTACCGGGCCAAATGACACAAATCAAGTGCCATCGTCCCCGGTAAGGTGAGTAAAGAGGATACGCCTCGTATTTTGTGATATACTAAATGCATGCATCTATGAAAGGGATTAAACTTATAAATCAAACTTTGCTTCTGCTCATGACATCCGACAAAGAGCAAAACTCAGATTGGGACTAGGATTGTTAGTTAGTCCAGTTATCAGCGGTTGTTATTAATAACGTTATTTGGTCAGTTCGTTAATGAGAGACTGCAGTGATAGTTGTTATGAGTAAAAGAGGTCTCGTTGTCATCAAATGTTTTGCTACCCTTAAACACTAAGCCATTTGCCTCCATAAAAGTGTATCTAACTGGAATTAATAGCCGCAATATTGTGAATACTTTATGTTCATCTCAAAATCAACTAATCTTAGTTCTAATTCGACACAATAGGAATAAAAAGTGACCATCAGCATTATCAGGTCGGGCAACATGTAACGCTAACAACCGAGCAAGTAGCGAGCCAATTCGATTATCCAAGTTCTAGGAAGGAACGTGTGCGGCGCTCGTTAGCGGCCGGAATCCTGCCCCTCGAACAACCAGTTCGGCCGCTCGGTACTTGGAGTTTAGGTAACCGCTGCTCGACTTGGCTAGCGTTAAGTAATACGTACTTATAGTCTTCGTGTTCTCAATGTCTACTGGTGTTTCCATTTTTGTAGCGAAATTACAGTGTACGAAGAAGGTAGGACTGAGGCTGATGGATCAAACATTTCGTAGTCTGCATGCCGATATTTGTTGACAGCGAAAAATTAATTCGGCGTGATAACGAACAAATCGATTAAATCGATTAACACCTTGTGCATCCACGAAAAAGCGTCACGCTCAACCTGAACCAAGCGCGCAAGCGAGAGCGCAGTAGGAGGCGTTAGAGAGGCACGATAAGTCTAACTGCTTAGCTTTTGTCTCATCTATCTCTCTTCCACTCCATCGGCCGATGTGATAATAATTCTATTGAATTTTTCTTAAATGACGATTTCACGTAAAATTATCGTCCGTATACTGACTTTACTGACCACCAATTTTTTTTACTGCTTTTGTATTAAAATTCTAGAAGACTGAACCATTATTAGGATCAATTGCGTTTAGTTTTTTAAGAATTTCATCACTATAATCTTATCACTATAATTTTATTTTATCTCTTATACTTAAATTTCAAAACGCAACAATGTTCTACCGAACGACCCACGTTAAAAATAATGCACAGTTGTAATTGGTAGCTCGAAGGATCAATTATTTATTATTAAAAACTTCAAAGTATGATATTTACATTACAGTATAAGTATTCAAAATTGATCTCATACTCATTAAACTAATGTTATAACACATCGAAGATAGAGGATCAAACTGAGCGAACAGATAACCGGCCGATAACCCGTGCCAATCACACCCGATATTCGGCACTTACAGACGGATTTCCATATCTATTCAGTCGATATGTAGTTAAATGTGAAGATGTTAATGTTATGACGTTTTTTCGGTTTTATCGTTATGTGATCATAACGGATCTCTTGTGAAATATTATTCATTCATATCTTGGGTTTTTCGAATTACTCTATAGGGAACTAATCTCGTTTGTTCGTAAGTTAGCTTGCTTGTTTAGTGTTTTTACGCGATAAAATGATAATAATGATAATAAATAAACAGCGATTTTTTAACATAATACGTGTAGTTATCTTTAGTGAATTCTTTATGCTTCTATTCGAAAAAGGTATCGCATGATTGTAGGAACTTCAAAAAATTTTGGACTAAATTGTTTTATTTTATTTGAACCGACTGTAATATGACAAACACTTAATGCTACCCCAAGCCTCCTGTGCCATACCTATAGGTATATAAATATATCAGAGAAAACTTTTTTCATTCCGAGTAGGTACCTAATTGTTTAGCATTTTCAACGGCTTAAAGTTTGTTAGAAAACATTCTCTATTACCTTATTAACACGTTCGCTGCGTTACGAGATCTATCAGATCTCTTACAGGACTTTCGTTTTGTGCGTCGACTAAAATCGTGTTGTTCCACTCCTTGCGGGAGGCTCTAACTTGTAATAGTAGATTGTATGACAAGGGTGCAAAGTAATATTTTTTCGGCGAGGGCGTTTTTTGAATCCAGAGCGAAGTGAGGGATTCTAGAGTAGAATCCCGAGCGTAGCGAGGGATTCTTTAGTAGAATCCCGAACGTAGCGAGGGATTCAAAGTACGTCGCCCGAGCCAAAAATATACTTGCACCCGAGTGATACACTCTACTTTTCATCACCCACTATGAGAAAATAATATATATATATATAATAGAAAATAATACGTAAAAATGCACGAAAACTTAATTTTAATTTGAAAACGAAATCTTAATTTGATTTCTTTTTTTATTATTCAGCTATTTAAAACACTATGGCTATATTTTACTATAATAGTCCACTCCACCATATACATAGTTACTTACTTTTACGGCAAGAAAGATTTCGTCGGGTGCTTCATTAAGAAAAGTCTCCACATTTTTGACTGTGAACACTTTGGATTTTTAGGTTTAAATCCATCAGAAATCCTCTTCAGATATGCTATTAATTTCGAATATGTGTCCAGTTTTATATCGTTATTAGAACTGACTGTTGATTTAAGCATTGAGTAGATACTCCAAAGGGTGGAAGGTTTTTTAGTTTTAGCTAAGTTCTGGAAGTACGCCAAAAACACAGTTTCTGAAAAATTCTTGGCGCCTCTTGCATTTCTCCATTCCAAAAAATTATCATAGGCTTTCAAATATTTTTCCCGGGATTTCGCAGGTAATAAAGTATTCATCACATTACTCGCTTCAGTTTTTATACTATCAGGAGGATACTTTCACTATCGTTGGAAGAACTCATTTTTTCAAAACAAAACAAAATTTCTAACAATACGTAAAAATGCACGAAAACGCGGGAAATAGTTCGAGCGATCTTAATGATTTCTTTTTTATTATTCAGCTGGCGGGGCCCTCGCGTCGAACCAGACATTCTTTATTCAAACAATATTTGTGTTCGATTTCTTTAGCGCAAAATACTAAAATGTTCTAAATTCAAAATAGGACGGAAAAGATCTAGCCGGCAGGAAAAATTGTATGAAATTTCATTCCGGCCCGCTGAATAGAAAACAGCAACTTTGGAACCCATTATGTCCGAACCAAGTCGTCTTTTTCGAATAGGGGTGATGAAAAGTTCTTTAATTAGGAGTAAGTCAAATATACATATTTGCTTCCTACTTAAAGGTGAATTCCAGGACATAAAAAAAAGAATTAGAGATGGATTAGGTCCCTAACGCACAGTAGTATAAATATTTTAATTCCTTGCGTTAGGAGACGTGTCGATACTCGTGGAATCGTACGCCTCGTAGACGCAAGAGAGGAAGGGTGGGCGGCGCGGGTGCTGCGTGACTCGATTTAGTGTTGTTCTAGCATCGATGAGGTCGTGCGCATGTTTCGAAAATAACAAAATATCTCCAGAGACTTAAATAATGGTTCTAGACAACGCGTAAGCTTAGCATCGTCAACTAACTGCAGCAAGATTCGCATGAAACTGAGCATATTATGCACTTTAATCATTCGAATTTACTGTTCAAAAATCTTCTTAGATAAAATTCAAATAAAATTAATTAAAGAGGCTTTATTTCCAACTAACAGTACATGTGTTGATGTACTTCTTCTGTTGATTGGATTAACTTAGTAGCATTTCTGGTGGGCTTTGCTACTTATCTCTAATGCCAGAGCGTTATACTTATGTAAGCATTATACTACACAGGAGGGGTTTCACATCTCTCTGTTAAGTTTCTGGTTACCTAAATTTCGCTTATAATAACATAAATGAGAGCGGTGATAGCCTAGTGGTTAAGAACTCCACCTCCTATTCGGAGGGTCCGAGTTCGAATCCCAGAGCACGCACCTCTGACTTTTCGAAGTAATGTGCGCTTCAAACATTTAAATGTCACTTGCTACAAACGGCGAAGGAAAATATCGTGAGGAAACCTGCATGCCGGAGAGTTCGCAAAAACTCAAAGGTGTGTGAAGTCCGCCAATCCGCACTTGTCCAGCGTGGTGAACTATGGCCTTAACCTTCTCATTATGAGAAGAGACCCGTGCTCAATAGTGGGCCATGATGGGTGAGATGATGAACAAAAATGTTGCTATAGTAAACTTACAAGAGACATGTGAAATCCACCTTTAATGTGTGAACTAAACAGGTGTCCCATGGCAATGTATTAGGGAGTATAGAAGCGATAACTGAACACATTCTGAATATTTAAATTCAAAACATATAAAAAAATGTTGGTTGCTGCTAGTCTGTTATTCTGCCCTATGCCGCCATGCAAAAGTTAAAAAACTTTCAATTTTGACTTTCAAATATTCAGAACGTGTTCAGTTATTGCTTTTGTACTCCCCATTTCAAAAAAGGTCATACATTTAATACTACCATATTTTTTAAAGCAATGACAGCCTAAGAACAAAAAACACATAAGACACTCTCGAATAACTCTTCACTGTTAGAAATAATAAAATTAGATTCCATTGCATTTACTTCACTGACGTGGTTGCATGCATACCCCGAAGGAAGATGTACGTGGCGACAAAAAAGACGTTGTGTGGGTAATGTAATGAAAAATTACGAAGCACATAAAACAGCACTGACGCTTCTAAAAAAGCTAAAAGATTTGTGACCATTTGCGAGCAAAGCAAACAATCAATGTGCTTACCGTGTTTTAATGAAAAACACTTTGCATAGTTTATAAATAAACTTCTTTAATAAAACTTTGTCAATCGACAACTAAGATATTATTTTATTCCCATTACTACGTACTACACATATTGAACTATCTTCGGTTGCGGTACGAGATACAATCGATATCTAATTTTCTTTTGGTATTGGTAGTTTATCCTAATGTCGTACTTGCGTGCGAACCTAGCAAAATATACAGCAATAGGCTATCTTTGATCCATAAAAATTTCAAAAATATGTCATTGGTTTCTTGGAAGATATAAATTATTTTCAAAACTGTATTTTTAGGCGACTGATTAGGTCTCTAACGCACCAACGGCCAGGTTAGTTTGGAGATCTTTTAGGTCTCCAAAGCTAATAGCCGAAAGTTCTTTGAAAATGAAGACGCAGGGAACGTGTTAATAATGTCCAGTCCTTATGCAAATGAATCACCAATAGGTATAGGTCATTAGATTAAATCGGCTTTTGAGTTTCAAAGTTCAGAATTAAATTGCGATCATTTATTACTACCTAGAGAAGTGTTTAATTAACTGATTCTGAGCTATTACGATAAAACATTTTGTGGCAAGTATTGCAGATAATTCTACTGTTGGGATAACGGTATGTTCTTATAGAAGTCTTGTATAAGTTTTTCAGGGGCTAATCAAAAAGAGATTGAATTTTTCCAGACTACTTCTACGGAGTTAGAGCTGTGGTTTCGTTAACAATGCACACTACAGCATATGCACAATATGCACAATACAACACTAGCTGTTTCCTGCGGCTAAGCCCGCGTGGAACAACTTTTGACCGATTGTCCAACAAACTCTCAACCTTTATTTTACCTCCTCAAACACGCCATGACAACGGCTTTGGAAATAAGTGGTATCACTAGCAAAGAGAGACCACGTGGCAGATCTTCATCCATGGTTTGACTAGATCAAAGATCTGACCGAAACGGAATGCATCCGACATGCCCAAGATCCCAAGATAGAGAGAAATAAAGAACAACTTAATAAAGGGTTACCAGAGCACGCAACAAAGACTCGACCAAGAAGACCTGAGTACCAAACAAAAAGATGGTTTCATAAAAGATTTATCCATCATAACAATTTTTAACATTCATCGATTTACTTTTTACACAATATTTTAGACTGCTTTACACTCAATTGATTAAAGTATTAAATCTGTCCATTCAACAAGTCCATTGAGAAAGAAAACTACATCTTCATTAGGCATAGCAATCGGACAAAAGATCAAATCACAAAGAAATGCACGCGATCAAAGGATTAGCTCCACGTCATAAATAATGGCCGTCATAAGCCGTTCCCACGTCACGAGGAGACGTCTTTATAGGAAGTAAGGCTGTGTCCACACTGACGCAGGTATTACTACAAAGTAAAATAGCGGTCAAGTGCGAGTCGCACTCGCACACGTAGAGTTCCGTATTATTAAGCGATATTAACTCGAATTACTTTGTCAGTAACAAGGTAGAATGAGTAAAAATCCTATAGAAAGATCAATTTGCGTGGTAGATCCCAAAGGGAGGATCTAAATTTTAATTACTCTTATAATTTTTTGTCGTTATAGTGGCCTCTGCCTCCTCTGAAAATTTTAGAAGTCTACCAATTAACATTCAAGAAATACATCCCTGTGACAGATAGAGAGAGCGACAGACGGGCTCGGTTTCACCGCCTTTGATCTCGAAAGAAATGTCAGATACCCAACTGTTTTGGCATGTCATGTTATAGACAGGGATGTCATAATGACAGTAAATTGCATTCTAGTATGTTAAATAAACAAGGCATTATCCCTGAGGTCTGTTAGAGATCAAATACTTAGTCTTAGTCGAACATTCCGCTCTGATAATCTTTCTAGATATCTTCGTTGGCCGACTGAATGGGAGAACATTAAGATTTAGACAGTCATTTCCTTATCCAGATTCTTTGGATTATTGCCTCTAACACAAGGTTGCGCTACTTCTCAAGACATGATGCATTTAATTTTATGAATAAAATGAGAATAGAATTTTATGAGTAAAATTACATGTATCATGTCTTGTGAATGTACATAGGTAGGTATAATGTAGAAAAGGTGGATGTTATGGCAACGTGATGCGAAACTGAACTTTGCTGCGGTTAGAGCTGTGGCAGTTTTTTATCAAATAGATTCGGCATAACAATAATTATAGTACCTAATAGTCGTAATCGTGATACATTTTCTGTACTGAGCATCTTTGCCACCCGCGGTCGTTAGTTGCTAACGAAGTAAGAATAGGCCTGGATAATGCGTTTGGCTAACTCCTCAAGATAAGAGAAGCACTCGCTTTTAAATAATGTATGTTCTTATGACGTTTATAATAATGAATAATTGCGTGAAACTATTTCTCTAATTAGGAAAACCGATGATATAAAATAAGTCTACCTATCACTATTTCATCACTTAGGATTCGGGAATAAGATTTTTATGTTCTATACAGTAAAGCAATCGTTAGATCTTTCTTATGAAATATCTACCTAATCTACATAGTATTTGTAGAAACTGCACACAGATCATTAAGAAGATGTTTCTGAATTTATCTCATCCAGAGAGTAGATTAATCTTTGTTTTATAGTATGCAGAGTTTAATTTAAAGAAGCCTTATAATCTACGAATATTTGTGAGGTCATATCAAGTTTCAAATAGCCAACCACTCTCATAGTTATATTTTCTATCATACCAATTTGTTTACAAATCACCTTTACGACATACCAGGTCGTCGCCAAGTTACGACGTTTGGATATCTCAACTTATTATTATTGTAATACAAGCACGACATACGATACCATTCGAACGAAACACTACCGAGTCCTCATTGAGGAAACGACTTTATTCACACACTTGACCCTTTCAGTGAGAAACCGGGACGCCGAATAAAATTATTAAAACGAATAAAACCAAACCCTCGCTCTATCAATGTACGCACACACGGGAACAGTTGATAACCTCATTTGAAATGCACGCACACTGCCACAGATTGTAGTCAATCGCACACACACATTGAACCCAAACAATATTTACGCAACACAAGGTTACGCACACCACTGCAAGCGTTAGAACTGTACCCGGCGGTGTTTATAGAATTTTCACTTCACGAAGACTCGTTTTGTAGACCCTAATTAAAGGTAATAAGGTTTAAAATTGTTTGTGTCTCAGATTATTAGCACATATTTGTAGAGACGTCAGTATTTGCCTTATCGCGAGTCTTAGCAAGCACACAACGATATTGCGTACGAAACACGAGGCCGACTCTACTCACACAAACAAGCGGTTGTGAATGCATTGGAACTCTACGGCGCGTACATTTGGTAGAGTCGGAGGCGGTATTAGCTTGGAGTGTTTGTGGAGAGTATTTTTAGAGCTGATGCGGTGTTTTGCCACGCTTGCGGTAATACCGTTCCTTTACTGTGAAGTAAATGAAATGAGAAACGCTTCTTATTTCTGAGGCGTATTCGTTTGTATTTTATGTTTTAGTTTATTTACGCTACGTTGTCTATAAAAATAATATGTGGCCTGTTTTCCTCGAGGCGTTTTTGAATATTAATTAATTTTTGTACGTCATTAAACTATCGCTTTATGATTAGGTATAGCCTCGCACAGTGTATCTTTAGTCTTATTTACTATGAAGGATTTCAAACGGACATTAGACGTAAATTTCTCACATAGCAAATATCTACAGATTACGTCCGATCTTCGTGAATTATAAAGGTAGAGACTAAAATTGTTAACGCATCACACCGTCCAATTTAATCTTTGAAAGAAACCCATATTGAATTGCTGGGATCAAATGGATTTACGGTTCTCCGTATTTCTGTTACATGTAATGGAAATAAGGGTTCTAGTGCTGCTTACATGAAAGTCTGACAGAAAATGGTTAGACACAGATGTGTCCAGCCTTTGTCCAGCCTTAAAAACTAAGATCACAGGTTGTTTTTAAGATTACAGCTATTTACACCTACATTTAAACAACTCCTTATTCCTCCATAAACGTGTCCGTAACCAAAAATCATGTCTATAAAGCGAAAATTAACTCCATGCGTAAAATTACCTCTTCATTCTCTATAGACTGTATGTAGGTACGTTACTCCATAACTAATTTACCTAGTTCCACTAAAATGGTTCTAGAACAATGTGGAATCACAATTCGTGTGAATTAAATTCGAGGTTAACTGTATGAAAATCTATGCTGTAGAGTTCGCATTTTGCAAAGAAAAAGTTCGCAAAGAAAAGGTACAAGGAACAAAGTGATACCACAACCTAATAAATAGGTATACTTTCATACATTACTTTCATTTATGCGAGGATCCAAATGGCGCAATAATTAACACGCCGGATCGCTGTTCGCAGGGTCCTGGGTTCGGATCCCAGTATGGCGGAAATTTGAATGATGAGTTTAAAGTTCCGTCCATGGCACCCACGAAACAGGGAACCCGAGTGTGGTGTATCACAATCCTATGAGTGTGTAGTGTTATTATAGCAATAGCTCGAATTCTAATATGTAACTACAAACGCGCTAACCATCCAACATTCTAAATATCACCGTCTACTAATTGGACTTACCATACTAGTCCCGATTTGAGTATGTAACCTATTGTTCTCGGTATGTCGCAGTTGTCATGAACGACAGCGAAAGAGGAGCTAGATGCTTGTTTGCTATCCTGAATCCATTAAAAAATGACGAGATATTGATCGTATCAATCAATACGAGTCAATTTATGGAGTCTCGTAGGAACATTGAGAAAGGTAGCTCGTAAAATTTATAGGTGTGAAGCGCCGACGTAAACAAAACTGTTAAAAGGTTATGATCATTCAGAGTGGGCATTAAAGATTAACGCTGGCTTCTGGTAAATTATTAAAAACATGACCTTCGAATTTTATTTAGGTATTTTAAAGAAATAGGTTACCTGCATAGATTTATTGATTTGTCACTTCAGTTTATGCTAAATCTATGGTTGCCTGCTCAGTTTCACATGGCTGCGCTGATCGCAAATCGCAACATTAACAGAAATGGAGATGTGTTTACGCAATAGAATAGAAACAACATCAGTGAAATCACGCTATTGGCTGTTCTATCAGCGAAATTGAAGTAATTTTGCTTAGAAATATTTTAGTTGCACGATCAAGGTAGCAATAGCAAATGAGCAAGCAGCACCATATCGTTCCGCTGCCGCCCA
This sequence comes from Hesperia comma, assembly GCA_905404135.1. Taxonomy (NCBI): domain Eukaryota; kingdom Metazoa; phylum Arthropoda; class Insecta; order Lepidoptera; family Hesperiidae; genus Hesperia; species Hesperia comma. The sequence continues at coordinate 15,086,146 of FR990018.1, forward strand.
TGGCAACTGTGACCGACCTAGAACAACACTCAATTTATGGACTAGGATGGTTAGTCGTTAACAGATGGTGTTAACAGATAATATTAGTTGGTTAGTTTTTTTAATAGCTGTTGTTAGTTTCATTTATATGGTTGAACGTGGGTGGGTATACAGTGCGCGATGGATTATATTATTTATTTGATTGATTGAATTTCTAATGAAACAATAATGTCAAATGTTTGCTTATGTTGGAGCCCAAAGATGAGCAAAATGCAACCATGATTGACAAACATGACAAACCATTAATGGCTCACTACTAAGCACGGGTCTCTCCTCATTATTGAGGAGGACTAGAGCATACTCCACCACGCTGCTCCAGTGCGGATTGGTGGAGGGGTTAGTGGCCAACCCAACCATGCAACCATGATTACAGATTACTATTTTATCAGGAGGCATGGAAATGCCGCCATCAATAAGGCTATTTCTACTCTCACTTCTCTACTCTCTAGGTACTTCTCAGTCGCATTGCAAATTGCTATCTAGACTTTTTCCGGTTTTAACATTCAGAGTACCTATTCTCTTAGTGAGCTTCAATAAGAATAGATTCTCGGTTCGCCTGGCAAAAAGGCAAAGGCTTGTATAGCTTCAAGATGGTCGCATTTTAATATCGTTTTTAGGTATTAAAATAATAGAAAATTAATTTAATCTTTAAAATCGAAGTTGAGTTTCCTTAAAATTGTTTTAAGGCATTTAATAGGTAGGTACAGTGAAAAAATTGATCAAATACAAAATTATTCGAATAATTGTGTAAAAATGTATCATCTATTGAATAAGGTCTGAAAAAATTGAGCTGAATGTACGTACTACGTACCGAGCTATGCAATGCATAGGTACCTATGTACCAGCCTTTGCCGACAAACAAACGGACGGATCTGCCGGCGGTAATGGATAGCCACTAAAACTGCTGGCCAGGCTAATTATCTGCCAGGCAAATTAGTCCCTGAAAAGAGTTATGAAGAAAGGTGAAACATTTTACATAGCCCATTGCTGCAAAGAGAACGAAATTTTGCAAGGTTTCCCAATTTGCCCGTAATTTTCAGGCATTGGTTGGCATGTCACGATTTGCCTACTCTTGATCGGTAAAAATCGGTATCCGGAACCGATAATTCGAATTTTTTAACATCGTTAGTAGTTCATTGATATTGTTAAAAAATATAGTGGACTAGTTTTATCCAGCGACTTCGGTCGCTTGAGAAATAATCAACGTCAAAATACCGGAGAAAATTAAACGCGCTGTTGTGCAAAAAGATCAAAATAGTTAACTATCAGTTGACATTTACAGAAAATATTATAGTATCTATGAGAAGGATCCTTTTCACATTGGTAAGGGATAATTTCCGGGACGAAAAATATCCTGTTCTTTCTCAAGATGACTCTACATCTGTACAAAATTTCGTTGAAATTGGCCCAATGGTTAGCTGTGAAAGCCTCACAGGCAGATAGACAGACACAGTCAGACGAACAGAATTACTTTAGTAAGAAAATTCATAATAATATCTACCTGTAAGCGTTGTCTTATAATTTCTCGTACAACTTTAAATAGCAATGTAGGTATAATGTTTCTATAGCGGTCCTGATTTCAACACAATCCCGATTATTATAATTATTATAGTAAATGAAATTTGGTAACACGTATCCTGTCGGAATTAAATTGTGTAGGTACCGCATAATATATTGTAGGAATCTTCATTTACATTAGCATTCCATAAATCAAAATTTACAGTCCTATAACCCACAATAGAGTAAATTTGTAAAATAGCTTTGCTACGTTATTAGGATATTAGGTTGTATATTTAAAATAAATTTACCAAGTAATTAAATAACTTAATGAAATTTTGTATTAATCCGATTACTGGCAGAACCACAACATTTATAAACAAATTGATTTCAATTAACCGATTATAGGATTTAATTAATTTACGCATGGAAATAAAGGCAATAATAAATGCTTATTACACGAACAGCTATAAACAACTGTTAAAATATTTATAAGGAAGCTACACGAATGCAAAATTTGCCAAATGGGGAATCCACTGGTAATCTCTACATGGATTTAGATAGAATAACAGATTGATGAAATTCATCACTTGCACAACAACATCGTGAGGAAATTTGTACACCTGAGAGGGGTCCCTAATGTTAAACGTATGTAGTCCATGAATCCACACTTGTTCAGCGTGGGGGTACAGCCCATATCCCTCACGTTGTGAGAGGAGAGCCGTGTTCAGCAGAGATAGTTACGGTTTGTGATGATGAATAGGTTTGACAACCTTCTAGTGCCTATGCCTGACTAGAGATCCCGGGTCGATCGATACGCGCTGATTGATTTTGCGTCACATATGATTGGTTTAGGCGTCAGATATACCTAATTGTTACAAATGTGTTTGTCCTTATAATCACGACACAGAAATTCTTTGCGAGATAATCCAACGTGAGAGCTTATTTTACTTATTAGGTACCGAGTTTTAACCGATCTATAACTTCCCGTTCGTGGTGCAGCCTGTTGAAGGAAGCCTACAGCAAACGATTCCTCCTATTGGGAGTTGTTGGTCTCATCTAAAGTTTTTATACCCGCCACCGTAGCTAGATACCACGCTTCTAAAATTGACGTGAAATGTTTTTTTCAACACACTTGCTCGTAAAGTTGCTATTTTTTCTTTAGTCTTACGCCCGGAATGCGGTTTATTACACACTAGTGCGTTTTACTTTTCATTGCCGCACTAGTGTTTTTCTTATTCCACTTTTTTTTAATATCCGTAAAGAGGTTGTTACCAAAAGATTTATTATTTTGTAAATAAATAAACTTGTTGTACTTAGTCAAAATCTGATAAGATAAGTCTAATTATCAATTAAAGCATTTAAAAAATACAATATTTTAAATCATTAATTACCGTAAATTCTTATTAGAAATACATAATTATTTAGTTTAATATATTGTGGCTGAATAGCGGTGTTCGGTGCCTCTGGAATTAACCTGCGCGCGCATTGTTATTGAACCAAAGATACGGCGCGCGAAAAAATAAACGTCCGCGCCATTTTGTGCAAACATTTTGTTCGTTTATAATTTGCTGATTTGTGACTGAAAAATGTCGAATGTATTTTATACCTACCTAATTGTTTTTTTCCTCGCAAGTGTGTTGAAAAACGTCGTATGATACGCGTGTGCTTTGTTCATTACAGTCTTGGCTCTATTACAGCCCTCGCCTTGCGGCTCGGGCTGTGCAATACCGCCTCGACTGTAATGACCAACTTCGCGCACTTGTATCATAATGTACTATTTCGCTTGCGTTCTTTCGATAGCAGTGTCAAAACACCTAAAGTAATGACTTGGCTTTGTGGCTATGTCCGTACGCGTTGGTGACCACCATGAAGCACGTCTGCTCCTTTGCTGGTAATTTACCTAAGTAAAAAGTAGGTGCAAAAAATGTAGGTGCAATATAATAATGATATCGATGAATCGTCTGCTCAGTCGGCATTCACCTTAGGTACAGAAAAGTGCGATTCTCTGCTGAAATCAATTTCAATAATGATGTACCGACGAACGAATATACAGACAAATTACGCACGGTATACAATGTTAAAGGTAAAAGGTATCTTTGAATACTAACTACCAGCTGTGCTCTTGATATTCTGGGAACGGATAAAACAATGACGGCAATGATCTTTGACGGGGAATTTTGAATGAATTAACTTTGTGATTAGAGAAGTAGGAACCATGATAAAATACCTATTACCGTAAATCCTTAAATTCAAAATAACTCCTCTACAGGTGGCTCTACATGTTGCCCTCGGCGCCGGGGATTGAACCCAGGACGCCTCGCTTTGCACTATGCTATCTAGTAATGTGCTATGACATCGTCGCTGTCGGAATAGCCACTGATAATGATGAATTATGTATGGCCAATAATTATACATAACGTCTGCGTCAATTTATGTAACCCCCGCAACACAGACGTAACAAGTTGCGTTCCTCTGCGTTGCTTCATCGCTACTGCTATAGCATTTGGTCATCGAAATACCAACCTGCTTTATGATGTTAATAATAAAATAGTGATAGTGAAAATCTCTGGCTGCTATGTAAATACACAAAATTAAATAGCTAAAGTTATTTGAAAGTAATGTAGAATTCTAAAGGTAAAAGAAATTTTAGAGTCGGTCCTATTGTAGTGTTTGATTTGAGTAGGTAACAAAAAATGTGCTTGTAACGACAATCATAATTATTACTAGGTAATAAGATTGTCAGAGGGTAGGTACGATAATAATAAGAAGAAAGTGGCCTCCATTACGAAAAATGTATGTAAAAAAAGAGCAAGTAATCACCTTCGCAAATGGTAATCACAATCAGTAACACAATTCAAATTCAAATTCAAATATTTATTTCTTCGAAGTAGGTTTTTACAAACACTTATCGAACGTCAAGTTACGCTAAGTTAATAGACATCAAGGTACAACACGCTCTATATTTTGTATATATAAATATATTAAAAGTATAGAAACGTACGTTAGGTTCACATAGCGCCAGTTGCACTTTTGGATTCGCTCCGATAACATTACTGTAACTAGGATGTGACAGATAATTACCTACGGAACGCAAGAGACAGAAAGAGATAGTTAGATAAATAGTAAGATAATTAGCAGAATTTGATTGTTCTACTTTTCGCAAGCTAGTGCCATTCTTTTTAACCGAATTCAAAAAAGATGGTCACTTTTCTATGTATGTTACTCTATAACTTTTTACAGAGTATAGTGATTTTAATAATTCTTTAGATATGTGAAAGATGCTACAGGTCGAAAAGTCCCACTTAAAATTGAGCGACACCTGACTAGTAGTTTTTGAGTTATCTTTAATAACGCGTGTTGACTTCGTCCCTTTTGTCAATTTTCCCATTTCATTCCTTGGCGATGATGAAGTCATTTTTTAAAAGTTAGTTATTTAAAATATCACTGGCTACTTCTATAAAATCATTGGGTATGAGAAGGAACACGTCCGAACCGAAGACTTATTGTAAACAAACTGTATGAATGATAGGTACACAGATCACAGATTGCCTTCACGACAAGTTTGGAATTTTAATGAAGACGAGCCGAGTCACTCGCAGCGCAATTAGTTTATCTTTGTTCTTTGTAATGATGTTCCGAAGACACCATGTACCAAAATACATTTTACCAAAGTGATAAGCCAGTTGCAGTTTTGTGACCGCTTTGATGACGATTCGATCGAAGATGATTACGGCCGGCACCTTTGAGAAATGACACATTAAATTAACGTCAGCAATTACTTAGTCATACTTGACTGCCCTACTTTACGCGCGTTCCTGATTGACTTTTACACTTAATTAAAACCTATTTTCTGAATATATAGATACATACATTATACTTATTTAGAAGAAGAATAATACAAATTTATTTTACTCGACAGCTCGCTTGTCGTATAATCGCCTAAAAATATAGAATTTTCTCAAATTGAATACCTATGCCAGTTCTCCTTACGAGGAAAACCGATAGCGATGTGGAAGATAGACAGGGGAAAAGATATGTAGATAATGATTTTCTTGGTTACATTTGGTTACTAGGAGGTAAAATTTACAATCACTACATAGTATAAAACAAAGTCGCTTTCTCTGTCCCTTTGTGTCCTTAAATCTTTAAAACTACGCAACGGATTTTGTTGCGGTTTTTTTTAATAGATAGAGTGATTCAAGAGGAAGGTTTATATGTATAATAACATCCATTAAATAGTTACTGCACCCGTGCGAAGCCGGGGCGGGTCGCTAGTACAAAGTCACTTTATTGTGCAAACCAATTTGAACAATACAAAACAAATTACTGTGGCCATGACATTTTTTGACTGTATGAAAAAAGAATAAACAGTGTTTTTACAACTAGCCGACAGCAGAGGCAAAATGGAATCGTGACAGGATAAGGAAGGCAGCAACTAACGCACTGTATCTTTAATTTAAATACCACCAATTAGACTATGCTGTCCACGTCCACCCAAATGAGCAAGTGGCAAATACGTATTCATCACCTTTCATGGACCTAGTACCTAAGTGTCTAGTAGACATCCTAGCGACAGTAGCGATTTGATCAAGAAAGACCCGGTTTTCCGTTTTCCGATGCTCAGCCCAAGAAAGAGATGTTGACTTAACCCAAGAATCGATTATCTCCCTACAACCTGCAATACCCGAGTAAGCTTCACGTCATCCACAAAGTCAAAATTAAAAGATTCTATCGAAGCCAACGCACTCGACCATATTTGAGCCGGTCACAAAACATCATTACACATTCGTTGAAACGAGTTCCGAGTGGCATCGAGTCATCCCACACCGGACTGTTTATTTACTTTCCTCGTTAAGCGCGAGCCACGACCAATTAACATTCGACAGGTAAACGGTCGACAGTAAAAGGCGGCTATAGATTTACCGAAACACCAAGGATTCCTTACCACGAAGTGCTGTAATGAAACATGTAAATTTTCTCTCGATTAGGAACACTCCTAATACGGAATAGGTCGAAACTTTACTGCTAGAGGAATTGTCTCTTTCTTATATCTTTAATGTGTAAATCCGTTACCCAGGGCTGCTCAAACTTATTGCTTCGTGTATCTCTTTTTAATGTAGGGGAAGGCTGCCATCATTTTTTGCCTGATTAACCTCCCCCTACACTTTTCTAGTTGCTATAAGTGTCTCGTCTGTTTTTTGTCTGCTAATTACATTAAAAAAGAGGAGCAAAACATATTACTTTTTATCAAGGCAAGTAAGAAAGTTATAAATAATACAAATAGATTAATAAATTAATGAGCTGTCAATTAAAATGATGGGGCGGCTTATTTTTCACTTAGTAAAATTAGTAACTTTTTCAAAGTAGGACGCTGTTTTATCTCGGACCCCTACGAATTAATTAGCAACCGAACCCCTCTTTGAGTAACCGTGCTTTTCCATTTGTCTTAGGGTTCTCTCCTCATTAGTTTAGGTAACGTGGAGAGTATTCCACCATGTTGTACTTTGCTCGAATGTTTGGCAAGAGTTTGATGGCCAACTCGAGTGTTAGAAGTTATTAAACCGGCCGAAGACTTCTATTATCGCTTACTGAACTTCTATCTCATCAGGTATAGATCTCCCCTCACTTGCAAACTCTGACCAATCCTCAGCTCTTAATCCAGCGGATGCCTGCTGTACTTCCCGCGCTAGTTTAGATCGTCAGACCACCAGTTCGGGGCGCTTCCTATACTCATTTTCCTAAGACGTGGCCTCCATTCGAAGACCTTAGTACCCTAGTGGTCTTTCGGTAATCGGTCCTTCGTGCTACGTGGCTAGCCTATTACCATATACCACCACAATTATTTGAGCTACTTTGGATACTTCCACTCATTTAAGCCCTCTCTTTAGCAACCTGCGTGCCTCTGAGCACCTTAAGCACCATGACTCGGAGCCGTATGTTATTACTTTTAAAATACACTACTCGGAAATCGTGAACTTCAGACACTGAGGTATGTATTTTGGATGTGACTTCTCGAACGCAGCCCTAACTGAACTTACGAAATTATTATAAAGATAACCATTAGGATTATCTTGTCACTAGCCAATCCTATTCAATTTAAATCCGTACTTGTTAAGAAGTTGTTAAACCTACGACGATGACGTCAGTTTTGTAGTGAACGGCAGGTCATCTGGTACTTTGTCCGCCACTATCATGCATTATAGGTTGGCTAGGTAGGTGGAGTATGCTCTAGGCCTCCTCAATAATGAGGAGAAACCCGTGCTCAGTAGTGGGCAATTACGGGGTTGTAGCCAACTAGCTAGGTACTCAAGTAAAGTCCTCATAGTCCGGCAGCTCGCATCGACAAAGGCAGCCGGCTGTCTCTCTTGGAGATTATTCCGTACCACACAATTTGTTCCGGACTTTAAGTTTGTAGAGATTTTAACATGGCTAGCTAGTTATCATAATGAACGTAAACAAATAATGTTTTTTTTTCGTATTATAATCAAAGTGCCGAAGAAAGAGTTTTAGCATAGGGAGATCCTGGCGGGACTCCCTGACTCCTAAACTGATGACACGCCGTGATTAAGGTTTGGTTTGACTTTGACGTCACTGCGTAAATGATTGTGCAAAATCGCAGCCTGATGATGTCTTTGAGTTACAGGGATGTCTTTGATAAGAAATTATTACGCGAAGAGATAAATAATAACGTCATTAAAGTGGATCGGCGGCTTGTTTGTCTGCTATTCACCATCGAAATATTTGATATTTCTGTTACTTCTGAGGGTTTTGACGAGATATAATTAATTCTTGAATAAGTTCATATTGTAGTATGTTACAAAACTGGTCCCTTAACTGTGTCTTATGGGTCCCATACATAATGTTAACAAGGAAAAGACCACGGAGGGGTACAAAAATTTATCTCGGGCACCTTATTCTGGGTTTGAAACCAGTAAGCACAAGTTATGTGCCTTGAAGGACATACGTATAAATTGATTTGTGAATGGGAATATCTTCAGGATAACTCTGTCAACCTAACAATTCTTCATAGGATAATCAAAGTCGTGTAAGGTATGACAATTCCTTTGATCAACATTGTACAATCTTTCATTGTGAGAAGAGGTCTGAGCCCAGGAGTGGGACCGATGGGTTGCCATGAATGATCAAAATTCATAGTATTTTACCAGGGAACAGTAGAAAGAATATTAAAAGTAAATACGGCAAGTGAATCAATAAATTATTCAGCAGTCGCTGCCGGGCATCGATTGACTTCATTGCTTGTTTTTTCATTCTCCGACCTCACGCGTAGCATTATGCCATTGACGTCGCTGGCACTCCGCGACTGGCTTTTCCGCATTGTCTTTTATCGAACAAAGAAAATCTGAAGCGTTCAAGGCGGCGTGAACATTGAATGACAATTTGTCGAACAATCGACTCTCGGTCGATGCATGACCACGAAATCTCATTGAATTTCAACCGGCGGCGATCTCAAGCTCATCTACATCCCGCATTTGAATTTGTAATCAGATTGCCGGGATGCTTCATTTATCATTCATTGCACTCGCGACCCACACTCGGCGTATATCGCAACGTTTGCTAATCAATTAAGGTTTTATAAAAAAAAAATATGAAATCGTCTCGGCTCGGCTCGCCAGTAACCGCTCATTATTTCTTCTCACACGTTTTTTATTGCGGCAACATTATACGTGGGTGTGGTTGTAGTTTCCTTTCACCGACGTAAGGGCACACACGCAATCCCTAAACATGCTGACACGTTTTGTACTTAAGTGCGAGGCTTTAAGAATCAAATTAGCGTGTCGGTACTCAGGTTGATGAGGAGATGCTTGATAAAGTATTAAGTTCTCGGTCCCTTTCTGCCCTGAAGCCGGTCTCGGTCGCTCTCGCGCGTCGCGTCGATGTTTTTACGCGCGCCGGGGGGCAAAATGTTCGTTGTTTTGGCGGCAAAACGCTTCGGGGATCACGTAACTCAATAATGCGAATGCTCCGAAGGGATCGCCGCGGCATGTTTTATTTACGGCGTTTCAATCGTATTTTATGTCGGTTTTCCGAGGCGTTATTTCGTGAGTCAGCAATACGCATGTAACGCAACGTGTGCGTGACAGGTCGGATAAATATTGCTTACATTTGTAGTCGAAGTTGTTGTCGCCGACAGGCGCGTTTATGAGGAGAATCTTTAGTCACGCAATGCTTTTCGTGTTCCGTGTTGTTACACGCTTCCATGATTTTGCAGACTTCTATGAGATTGTAACTTTTCCAGGTCATACCTCCGTGACAATTGCTATAGTGTCAATGTGAGGAAATCACGAATACGAAATCTTTTCCAACATTAAAACTTGCTTAAGAAAGTAGAATCTTGAACATTACAAATTACAACTCAAGCGTAACCGGAGTGTTCTTAGAAGTCTTAAATGGAAAAGTCAGTAGCCATCCACTCATGTATCTCCGTATTACTACTTTAATATAAATACTATATTCCAGCGCTGTAATTAACCCACTACCTAGTATCTACGCTTTACGGATGCAAGTAATTAAAAATTCCAGTAACCAAGCCTCTGTATAAATATGCCAGAAAAATGCGAACGAGCATACATGCATAGTCATGAGGACTTAAATAAGGCTTCGCACGCACTAGTCTTGTCCTTATTAAAGCCGCCGGAGTTAAGAGTGCCGTTCGGATTACGCTAGACAAGCAAAGCCCGCTAACTAAAACGAATGGCCGCTTTGAGCTTCATACTTTATTAAAATCCGGAGCGAAAGCGTTTCATGTATTACCCCAATTTAGGCGCGCAATTAGTATACGCTCCCTTAGGGGGTTGTTGTGGGGGAACACCCCTCGCGAGGAGGCTCCCTCGCAGGGGGTCAGATAGCCTGCGCCTTTGTTCTGTGCCATTTCCAGCAGCGGCCGAGGAAATGGAATTGGAAAATGATTTTGGCTTTTAGCTGATTGTGCGGAATTCGGTCGGAGCGTTTTGCCGATATGCGAAAAAGGGCCGTTAAGGTTATTTGTAATGTAGGTACCGTACCTATCCTAAAAAAACTTTTTTTTTAATTGTGCTCACGTTTATGAAACATAAATTAGGTAACTCTCACTTCACCAAAGGATATAATATTGAATATTTACTTCCACTATAAGAAGCAAGAAGCAACTAAACTGGTCACAGAATATGTAGATACGAAAATAAAACTTCAGACGAACAACCCCCAACATATCTAAACATTGCATAATTTTGAAGTTTTACCAGAGTCATATTTTATGCCATTATCCTACTAATATTCCTATTCCTACGAATATTAGGTATATATAAATGCGAAAGTTTGGAAGGATGTGAGTGAGTGTGTGTGTGTGTTTGTTACTCTTTCACGCAACAATTCGCAAAACTACTGAACGGATTTTCATGGAATTTTGCAGTAATATAGCTTAGACATCGGAATAACATAATTTGTTAAAATTTATAGAGATTTTTGAAGGGACTGGTTCGAAGCGAGGGTGGGTTTACTAGCCAAGTAATAAAGTAAAAGGGATGTTCCTTTTACTGTAAAGACAACAACTGGGAAAATAATAACACTATTCAAAATTTATATTTTCTCTACTTCCTTGATGCTTTCCATTTCGACCCATTATGAAGCACTCCTCGCTTCGTGGCCTCAGCTTAGTGGTATACTCGTATGTACCTCCTCATTGTAAAATGCAGATAGCATAAATTATAACAGGCAGGAGACGGAATAAACGAAGAAACTATGAGACAAAATTATCTCGCAATTTTGAAAATAAATAAACCACTACAAAGAAAGTTTATAAGTATCTAATAACTAGCAGCACTGTCTCTACCATCTCTACATGCGGCGTATGTTCAGTGCTCCCGACATCACGGGGCACCAAATGGCTAAGAAAATTTATTTTTAAATCTACCGAAAGTCTACGCCGAACCTGATATTTCGAGTTTAAATAAAGTCTTGTTCCTAAAATACGGCAGTAACTTTTTAGAAAGAAGAAATTCTATTTATTCTCCACATTCGACAAACAAGTATTTGAATACTGACCTATTTTGTTTTGATTATCATTCGCATGCTTTATGCCTATAGGATGGTGTATCCAATAGTCCTACTTCCTAGGTATTTTAATACTTTCCAACAACTTAGTGATATGCAAAATAATTGCGCCGAATGTAGGTGTGCACCATGTAAATTAACCAGTTAAAGTATGCGGCAAATATAGTGAATCATGAACTCATTTTCCGTCATTTGCTTTGAAAAACTAAAATGTTCTATTCAATAGGTTGAGAAATCAAGTCTTTAATAATATTACGTTATAATGACCTCAGCAGAATTTGGCGAAAAGCTTCATAAGTAACGCCTTGTATTCTTTTGTCGGGTTCGAAAAAATATCGCGGTTTATTCCCTTAACATTCTTATAAAGCTGTTAAGTTTATTTGATACCGACTCGTACTAGAAACGAAATTTAAAAACGTGGAAACGTGTGGAAACTGGGTATCGTTTTAACACAAAAATATTTGGCAATAAACTTATTGATGTACAAAATTGTATGGGACACCTATACCTAATCCTTCAGCACAAGCACAACACAGCTGCTACAACTGCAGCCTTCATTCGAGGGACTAACCTAATCAGAAACATTTTATATTCTGTCAAAAGATAATATTAGTAAGACAATTATAAAATGGGATGAGACCGAGCTCTACCTTTTCTTTAATTTAAGATTTATTTCTTCGTCCTTAATATAAGAGGCCCTTCCCTAACTTGAGTCCAAGCCATTTTACCCTTCTCTTGATCTACCCAGCTTTATCTACAATAACAACATTACGTCTCCAGTTCGAAGTCATCTAGTCCCTATTTAACGCCTAGTTTAATTCCGAATTAAACTAGCGTTACGTTTTATAACATTTCACAAACCAAAATAATGTACGACACGCTTATTGTACCGTCATGGCATACCTATTATGCTAGCAAACAAACCATGTCTGCTAATTTTATGACGATTTCAATTGAGAGAAAAATAAAAGAAAAAGAGACGCTTGCCCTCAGGATCCATCACTTAGGAGATGGGGTCGCTACCAAGAAATCCCTTTGAACGTACGCAAAAATATATGATAAAAACTTGTATCTTGAATCTCTTCATCTTTCTTTCTTATGCGACAACACATCGGCGATGCTTTTGTTACAAATGTCCATGGACAATTGGGCAACCACGCACCATCAGGTAACTGCAGGGAACTGCTCCTTAATCGGCTATTACTTCAAAAATACCCATAACCTATCAATAAAAAAATCTCTCTAGCCTATGCCCCCAACTGTCTTCAAATATTGAAGAAAGTGAAAGCTGTAGTACTTAATTCCGGGTATAAATACAATTCGGTGGCCAGCACTCGACATCAGTTTATCCCGTTTATCCGGCCGGAGTCTGGCAGCGGGCCAGCAGCGCTGTTGCCACAGTATATTTAATCATAATATGAAATTCCGGCTGAATACTCCCCGTGATATTTATCAAGACTGCGGTTAATTTAGTTATTATAGGATACTTTATTCATAAGTCTTCAATTTTATAATTTGTTTTAGGAAACTTTAACATAATTAGGTTAAATAATGGTTATGTAAGTGTTAAATTTCCACAAATATTGAAAAATACAATTACTTTCTAAAGCCACACTTATTAAATTTTATACGGAGCGACTTATTTTACCTCCCTTGTTGTTAGATTTTTCAGACTTTGAGACAGGATACTCAGAAAACTAAAAACCAATATTTAGGTAAAGTGCCCACTTAAAATCCGCAGAGCTCCAAACTAATTTTAAACCTCCTTTTTTATCGTCCTAAGGGGTGGTATCTAAAATCCTTGCTAGGCGTCTTCCATTCATAAATTACTTAAGTCGATGTCAAATTAAATCCTCATAAATCAAGAAGTTGACGATATTTCTTGATAACTCAGCGTAAATAGTTTTTTAATTTTATTAGTACCTAATAAGAATAATGATTAGTTAGTTACCTATGTATTTGTTAGTGTACTTTTTTACTTTAAATTTTTACCCCCTTTTTTGTCACCACGGTGTAGTTTCACTTCAATAAAATCCAACACTGTTCAACGTACCTACATAAGTTCCACCTCAAAACCTGAATTGCCGAGAATACGGAATTGCAATTCCCTGCTAAAAACAACTTTATTATCTGTGCTCACAGTTTCATTTAGCTTGTAAGGTAATTTACTTACGACATTTTAAATTGTCGCCGTCAATCTGCATTAACCTTTATCGCAGGGTCGGAGAGCTGGCATTTGTGTAGCATGGAATAAAAACGAATTTCATATTGAAGACGAACGCAGTGAAGATAATTGGACTGCGCCGATGAAGGCCGTCATTGTGGCGGCTGGCAGCGCGCCAGTACTGCTATTGCGGCATGATTAGGGTGACCATACGTCCCCCTCAGAAGCAGTCGGTTCCGCGTCCCCGGAGGGAGGCAAAATTACCGCATTGGCATAGAATATCCACTTTGGCATTATAAAAAAGTTCACGGCAGTTTATACGCAACCCAAAGCAGGTAGTAGGGTGGCGAAAAAAAGTTCGCCAACACGTTTTCCTTTAAGGGAACATTTGTCTAATATACCTACTATGAGACTCATTTTCTACAATGTTTTAACCCCATCTCTCCCCTCGCCCCGTGACTACCCGTGGTACTTGCTAAGACCCTCTCTTCCCGCTCGGGTATTCAAGTAGTATTTATAAATACGATTCTAAATTATGTATTGCCACCAGAAAATTAAAAGAATACATTCGACAGCTCGAAAAATCGCGAAATTTCTCTGAAGAATATTGACTACGTGACAAAAACCTAAGACTCCCCGCCCCCTCCCCCCATGACCATGTGTGGTATTTTGATAGAACCCTGGACTGGTCACGAAGATTGGTATATTCTCATAGGCGATGCGCAACTCAATAGTGTACGAATTACGTAGGCCTTTCCATAGGTGTCCCGTTTTGACACGAATCATTTATGGTCAGCTTAGTCATGATCTGTGATGTTACTAGGTTCCCGCTACGGTTCACTTACTTGCGAAATATGATGCAGTCTGCAAGGGAGGATTTTTTTTAAACTGTTGGATTCCAACGACATGCATGCATGTCACGAATGCATAGTACGTTCACTTCGCTGGAATCCAATGGGTAACATACATTTTTAGGATCAATAGTCCGAAGCCGAAGAGTAAAAACCGAACTCCTATAGATTCCTTTGTCACTGGTATTTTATTCTGTAACTACTTGGAATACACTGCTGAAACATGTGAATGCACAATTTTTATACGAAAATAAAAAAATAAGAGGATAGGCCATTAAGTACATTCAGGTTTCTAAAACATTTAACCAACTACCAACCACCCTTCCAAAGTGGTTAAATATGATCCGTCCCCTCTCAATCGTTTAAAATAAAATAGTGAAAAAAATGCCGTAGATTTCAATAGGAAAGCCTTCTATCAATGTTCCAACACAGAAAAAGGGATCTGTTTACTTTACGCGGTTATGAGTTGAATTTTTATAATTAAAATGTATTGTCCCATGTAAATTAGAGCGACATCTGGCAAATAGTTTTTTAATAACTTGTAGAAGTTGAAAGTGGTTATTTTTTGTACAAAGATTAACCGTAATTACGTAGACGCCAAAAGGAAACTTTGAAGGTGTACAAGACTTAATAAGTTAAAAACTTGGTAGAAAATAGAAAAGAGGAAAAGTATATGTACCTTCCTATATGTTCATTCAGTTCATTGTACATTAAATATTGATCCCAGAGGATGATTCTCATTCATTTTTACTTTTAAAAATTAACAAACAACAGCTGAATTTCACACTGACCAGTTTAAAGGTTATTTTTTGTCATAATTGGCCAATTGAACTCTGCTACGCCTGACTTCGCCCCATTACACTCATTGTTCGGCACGGATTTCTCCTCGTAATGAAGCGTCAATACCTTGTAGAGGCAATTTTTATCTAAAGTACACAAGCAATCTATTCTAACACTATCAAGCTGAAGAATTTGTTTGTTTGTGTGGTGGCTCAAATTGACGACGATGGCTGAAAAAATGTAGCAAGAGCGGAAAAATATTTTCAACGTAAAGAATAACTTTCCCGAAGTGAACCGAGGGCGTCCACTAATAATAAATAAACGTGTATTTCAGAGTCCTGCCTCTCAGGAAGGAAGTTCTATAAGCTGTGTTGAATTCTGTGTTGAAAAGGGTTTGTAAAAAAACAAATTCAAATAAACTTCATCTTATTTCAAATCAATCTCAACATCCACCCGTAGTTCCTTCAGTTTACTTTTACCGCAAACCGCGTGAAAGAAATATAATGTTTAGGTACATATCTACTTAAGTGCTTCTAGTTATTGACACAATTAGTGAAAACTAAATTACCGCACACAACACTTGAGAAAAACATAAGGTTGGGACATAATCGATGTTATTCTAAAGACACAAAGATTCTTTCTGGCTTCACTATTGTCTCCCTGAAGTCTTCCCCTACTTATGTTATTTTTTTCATATTGTCTAGAAATCTAGATAAATAAATACATAATCATACTACATTAAAATCGATTGGATAGAAGTATATTTACAACTTATACCTACTAAAAACTATGAGGAGGCTAAACCTATATCCAATAGTAATATACATAGATGACATTGTTATTTGTAAATCTGTCTAAATACCGAAACGTTTTTATCGCCTCTCTATCTAGCTCTTTGTATCTGCACTCTACTCTGACCAATGTAAATAATAGCCAAGCTGCCAAGTTACTTTTTATCTCCGGGAAGTGTTCCCTTGGAAAGGAAGTAGTAACGTACAATAAACAATGTATGAAAGTACAATGGTAGGTACAAATATAAAAATATTTTTTTTTAATTTAACTGTTCGACGCACAATGAGATTTATATAAACTTTGCAGAATTTACTTTTTTACCTTAAGCACAACCGGTTCTGTAAAATATAATTGTTATTAATTAAATAATTGGTATTTATAAACTCGGTTAACGTTTCACGTGACGATAATTACAAAATTATGCAGTCATCTCGTATAGCGCTTAATGTCAGCATTTTATAAGTTTTTATACCAATACTTATTAATATATTGCATTATTCTTTTAATTTATAATTCTGTTTAAATTATGACTCAAAATTTGCATAAGTATGAAGAAGTTATTTATTTCTTGTCTTAAATCCGTCGCAAAAACAAACATACAAAAAAACTACATTTTTAAAACCGACTTCAAAAAAGAAGGAGGTTCTCAATTCGACCGTATAATATATGCTTTTTTTTATGTACGTTCAGCGATTATTTCGTCGTTTATGGGCCGATTTTGATAATTCTTTTTTTGTTGTAAAGTAGATATGCGCAGTGGGGTCCCCTGATAAGGAAACCAGGATCTGATGATGGCATCTCAGAGAAATCGAGGGGAACTTTCGAAAATTGTATGGACAACTAGTGTGTTTGTTCATGTTATCATAAGTACATTAAAGCGCTACCATTTCATGAAGATCTGGAGTCGATTTACTGCAACGATTTACTGCAGTTATCTAGTGTTTGGGCTTCATTAATTTGTAGTGACGAGAACTTTACACTTACATGTTGAATTGAGCGCCATCTGGCGAGTAGTTTTTGAGTTATCTCTACTTATCAAGATTGAAGTCGGTTATTTTTTTTGTAAAAAGCAATTATTAGTTTTTTGATACTTGAGCGTACTAAATGATTACTTGATTTGTAGGTGAATCTACTTAGTACCTTTTTGTTTTCCTCTTACAGATCGAGAGAGAAAAAGAAGAATAAATTGAAACGTTACATTAATCATCAACTAACTACCTCTCAAAGGCATGAAGGGTTTGGCTGCATATAGGTAAGATAATTAAAATTCTAATTGGTACCTTTTTACCTTTACATTCTAAATATCATTTAAAATAGTCATCAAACCCTGTAATGATTAGGTTAACACGCGGCAGATACGCTTAAAAACATCAACAAAAAACTAAAAACACGCCAAGTTATTAAAATTGGTTGAATTAAAACAAATAACCAACCAGTAGGTACATGCCTCACAATAATTAGCCTCGTGGTAAAAACCCGGTTTCGCTAAAACTGGCAACACCATTCGGCTAATTGACAGGCGTCTGGGGCATACTAATGGCGGGTTAAAATAGTTTTACGACCATAAACATTTCTCAATGCTCTGACCGCGTCTTGTCACGGCTGGATAGAGTGCTTTTACCATTTATGTAGGTATTTATTTATATATACAAAAAGGTTTGGTACGTTTGTGGTAGTGCACTTAATGGTGATGTCATTAATGAATAATAGTTGTAGTAAAAAATTTAGCAGAGTTTTTTCCACTACACATGAATGGCTAATTTATCTCCGTTCAATCAACAAATTTAAATGAAAAAATATTTTTTAACGAACTTACCAACTAACATTCTAACACCATCTGCTAACTGAACTAACCATCCCTGACCCTAAATTGAGTCTTGCTCTAGGTCGGTCGCAGTGGTCATGGGCGGCAGCCGAAGGGTTGGTATCGAGTAGGGGAGATGTGCTCAAGACGGGCATACTCAGGTAAGATGACACACCTACTATATTGCTTTAAATATTCGCGCTAAGAGTGCAATTGTGACGTTAACGGGAGTCTACATAGATGTCGCTAGTACTCAAATTCAGTATGGCGGAATAAGAACGCGGACTGGCAAGCAGTGCACGTTTTTGTGATTTTGACATGCTCAAAAGTTTGCTTTCGGTTTTGTTTGATGGTGAAAATACATGTAAGGTAAGGGTCTTTACTTTAAACTAATTTGAATTGTAAAAATGGGTTATTAAACTGCACAAATATAGCTAAAAACGCATCCTAACGTAAAAGGTATGGTCGTGACAATTTAAACCATAATTTTGTGACCGTTGGGTAAAATGACATACAGGGCGTGGGTGTAAGATGGCATACTATGTCATCTTATCCGTGTAAAATAGGATAGGAAAACTTACCTGTTTTCTTTTTTTATACAGAATGCCTGGCATTTACTAATGAACATCGACGCGAAAAAAAAGGCTATTGAAGCTGTGAGGGACAATCGAATGGTCTGGCTTTTAGCATTGATAAGACGACATACCCTTAAGGTGTAAGATGACATACAGTAACCAACTTATCTCTGAAATGAAGAGAGGCGCTGTCGGACACAATTCGAGAGGTAGTTACTGACAGACGAATGACCACATTGTACTTATGAATGACTTTTTAACATGACGGCATTAGTTCCAACTTTTGCAATTTCAGAGATAAGTTGGTGGCAATGTACCATGTCATCTTATCCTATACATATGTCATTTTACACATGTCAACCTAAGTGCCATTGATGTTTGTTTTCAAAGTTAATATGACGTTGATTGTTCTGAATTTTAAATAATTTTGTTGATTATGATACCTTTTAGAATATACGCAAGATGCTGATCTCATATGACTAAAATTATTTTAAATATTTCCCTTGAAAGAAAAAGTATGTCATCTTAAGCACAATTCCCCTACGGCAAGCTCGTTTGCTACCTTAGTTCCATTAAAAAAATCGTAATAACTGTCTCACTACCGGGCGCGGGTCTCGTCTTAATGAGAGGGTTAGAGGCCATAGCTAAAGTACGGATTGGCGAATTACTCATACAGAACGTTATGGAGAGCTCTCAGATGTGCACGTTTCCTCAAGATGTTTTTCTTCACCGAAGCAAGACTTAACTATATTCTAACTAGCGACCCGCCCTCGTGTCGCTGAGCGGTAAACGAGAAATCTACATAGCCTAGCATAGCAAGTTACATAAGAATGTACCTAAACTTTCCTTGAGAAATACTCTACCTAATGGTGAAAACCGCATCAAAATCCGTCGCGTGGTTTAGAAGAAGAATACTTAGTAAGGCACAGAGAGACAGGCAGAGGCAGAGGGCAAATTTGTTTTATACTAAGTATGTCGTACCTAGGTATATTACGCTCATAATATTTTATTAATGTTGCTTATGATTTGATACTTAACATTTTCATTTTGCGATGACTCCAAAGATGTTAATTTAAATTATTATGGTGTATAGGATTTTTATAATGTATCTAAATGAAATGATAAAGGTGACTATGGTATTTAAGTCGATTAGGATGAATACTGTACCTATTCGTTTCAATAGCCATCCAATTATTACCTCAGTTTTGGCATACCTACGTGTTTAGAAGCTGTTATGTTAGTCGATAACAGATTCTAAGCCTTTATCCAGGCAGAACTCAAAAATTAAACTCACAATTAATCGGAATGAAACTAGTTGTGTTGGGTATGCCGCCATATGCCTCAAATTAGAGATCAGTGCTAGTTTCATCAAAAACGGTTCAGTAATTTTTGTGGTACACGGAAACAGGGAAAACAGCGTCTGTGGCAGATTACGCTTTAAAGTCGGTTTAATTTTTTTTACTACTTTCACTTGAATTTCTGGGACCAATAATTATCGACCCAGTCAAAAACGGACGTGGGGGAAACGTCCCGTGGGACGTTTTCCGAGTGGGCCGTTTTGCCCAAAGCCTCTTAGAACTTATAATAGAAGATTTAAAAGATAGAGATGGATCACGGACCAGCTCACGAGCGGGATCCACCCGGTAGGGCCTTGATCGCCCGCGCGGAGTGAAGCCCCTATCACCGGACTGACACCGCGGCCAAAGGCCGCCTCCCATGGACCTGCCGATACTCGGATTGACACTGCGGCCGTTAACACGGAGAACGCATACCCATTTAGACACTTTGAAAAGGGGGCCATTGCCCCCTACCCAAGGACCGGCGCGTATTAACGCGCCGCGAGAGAACCCTCCCCAAGGGAACAAACAGTTCCGAGGGATTCCACTCGCCCCACAGAGGATGAAGTGAAGAATACGGAGGACCAGCTAGTTTGTATTTAACAAAATTAAATGTCCAATTAGTTAGTGACAACATTCGCATAATACCTAAGTGTCGAGTAGTTATACCAAATTGGCGGCGGATTAAAATAGCTTCACAGGCCATAAACCGCGCTCTATGTCTTTGTTTTAATGTATTGCCGCCGCCGCGCGCTCGTAAAACGTGTAGGTTAATTTGAATCACACCTTAAATCACATCCTTAATAAATAGTCTATATTTTACATTGAAATGGTTATCTGTAGGTACCTATATACATATAATAGAACTTCCTGAACGGTGACGTCATCGTTTAATCGTATTTAGTTGGCGAATTGCAGTGATAAGTACATAAAATTAATGTATTGGCTTCGATTCATTTTATGAGCAAGAGTTTCTCCTCATGACTGAGGACACCTAAAGCATCCTTGTTGTATATCCAAGTTGCATATTACCTACCTACCTTTAAACGAATCAGTAAGAGTGGTAAACTGGTAACTTGGCCAGCGATTGTAAAAGCTAATAAGCTAATGCTTATAGGTAAGTATTTAAAAAAGACAAAATAACTAACTTTTTACAATAAAAAATAATCGGTTTACCCAGTGCAAAGTTATGAGGTAACAACTAACACACATAAACCATACAGTCGAATCGAGAATCTCTTTTTTTTAAGTGGTTTAAAAATACCTTATGTTAATAAACAAAGTTAACCTTCGAGCCTTAATTTTTTGTTGCTGTAAGTACATAAATAGGAAGTCCTTTACCCCGTACAAGTTTTCCTTCCACTAATTCAAACAACGCAAATGGTTGAAATGAAAAATACAGCGTCAAACTTCACAATAACACTTTGTAGCGCTTCTATGATACGCTGAACATGAAAGAGGCAATAAATTTTCAGTGAAATTGTTTCCATTATGTAATTTATTTACGTTACGTTACGGTGGAATTTATTGCTTTTTAAGAAGCGTATGATGATAACGATTATAAAATTAGATATAAAATTTTTATTCGTGGTTAGTTTTTATAAATCTATATACTAAGAGCGTAGAAAAGTCGTGTCTGCTTTTTTACGAAATTGACAAAACAAAATATTGAATAATTTTTTTATTAAAAAAGTTTGTCTGTTTGTCTGTTTAGCGCGCGCTAATCTCCGGATCGGCTGAACGGATTTTTATGGGACTTTCATTGGAAGACAGTGGAGATTCCTGAGCAACATTTAGGGTATATTTTATCCCGGAATTCCCGCGGGATCAGGATTCATGCGGGAAAAACTCCTATGCGCGAAATCGCGGGCTTTAATTTTTATGGAACTTTCACTGGGAGATAGAAGAGGTTATGGAGCAACACATAGACTACTTTGTATCCCGGAATTTCGGTAGGATCAGGATTCATGCGGGAAAAACTCCTATGCGCGAAATCGCGGGCTTAAATTTTTATGGAACTTTCACTGGGAGATAGAGGAGGACAGGAGGTTCTGAAGCAACATAGAGGCTACTTTTATCCCGGAATTCCCGCGTGATCAGTATTCACTTGGGAAAACTCCTACGCGCCAAGTCGGGAGCTTAGATTTTGATGTGACTTTCACTGGGTAATATAGTAAGTTTTCTAGCAACATATAGATCTCTTTTTATCCCGGAATTCCCGAGAGGTCAGGTTTTACGCGGGATAAACTCCTATGTGCAAAGTCGCAGGCTTAGATTTTTATGGGACTTTCATTGGGAAATAATCGAAGTTATGGAGCAACATACAGTTTAATTTTTATCCCGGAATTCCTGCGGCATCAGGATTCACGCGTTAAAAACTCCTATTTGGGACGAGTTACCTGAGACTACATGCTTTGCCACGAAATAAGCGGAGTCGGGATTCACCTAGGAAAAACTGTGTGACACACTGGAGTTCCACGCGAGCGAAGCTGCGGGCACATCTTGTTCTGTAATAAAAATACAGAATGGCCTCTCTTTTTATTGTTAGGAAATTCGTATGAATCCCTCTTTCGTATTCTTATGAATGCTTCCGTAGCTCCGACATTGTTAGTTGCTTTGTATACAAAGTTTCACTTTTATCATGAGCTGCTCCAAAAGGAGAATCGGTATAAGTTAGTGGCTTAAATGAGATACTCTAACACCGTGGTCGTCAAACTGTGGCTCGCGGACGGTGCGGACTCTGTGGGGCCTGAGGCCGGTATCTTGGAAGCGACGAGAGGTACTCGTAGAAAGGTGTCCAAAACGGTATTGCTCGCGGACACTCTTGGCCAGAAAAGTGTGACGACCACTCCTCTACCGCCTTCTTCAACTCAATAATGGCCCAGTACGTGGTCTGATCTCACATACTCATCATTGAGGAAGCTGAGAACGTTCTCTTCTAGTAGTAGGGATGCTTAATGTATGTTTTTTTTATTGAGATAGAGTAGGTACACCTGCCTATCTAAAGGTTTATTTTAGGTGTACAAGGTAAGAGAGAGCTTTCCCTAATAACTTAAAGAATTTCGGGAAAACCGTTTGAGTAGATATTGTTATTAAATTCAATTTTCTTGAATGATGTAAAGTAGGTAACCTAGTAATTATTTTGTTGAAAGAACGCGATGACTATCTTAGGTATTTTCCTCTGAGATCAAAACCGAAATAACAGTGTAGGTAAGTTCCAAGAGTTAGCGACAGAAGCTTACAACAACAACAGTAAAGAACAATGACAATTTAATAACAACAATATCTCAAAGGACAGCTTGAAACAATTTTGTCTGACGATAGTTGCAAAAACGCCTCTGAAAATATGGTGGGTACAAGCGACCTTTGCGAGGATCATTTATTTTCCATCATCGTAAAAAGCACAGGCACATTACACGATCATCTCGTCGCGTCTCCACAGTTATCTGTCGTAACCGTGCGATTATGTCGGTAAATTGCCACCTTACTGTTCCCATCTGTTTCCACGGCCCTCTGCAGTATTTGTCAAGATCTCATCGCTGTGACGTTTGTTGATTTGCTGATGTTGTCTTACACTGCTTCGTCTGCCTGACTGTTAAAGGTTTGAGTAATTTTTGGTTTGGGTTGATAATACTAGTACCCACTTTAAAAAAGGAAAAGTAACTTTTTATCTAATTAATTTTTATGTGTGTCACCTTATAACTTAGTGGTCCGATTTTTTTATTCGAAAGCTGGCTTTTGTCGTGTGGTCCTTTTGAGTGCTTTTGAGTTACCTTTTCTTTTCGATGTTGCAGTCGATTTTTTGTTGTAAAAAGATTATTAGATATATTTGAAAAAACGTGCCAACGACGTATTTATTGGTTATTGGTCGTTGTCTTTCTTTTATTTCATTCTTAAAAATAATTAAGAATGTGTTGCCGCGTGAAAAAGAAAGAAATAAAAGTTGCCTTCAAGACCCTGCCTAGCCAGCGGTATTTAGAACATTCTTTATTATTAATAGGTGTTTACACTATAATGAATTGCCTATAATTTAACAATACCACTCTGAACACCAAGTGCAAATCACCATAGTATTGTAAACGATAAAGGAAATAAATACAAAGTACCTATTGATAGCTTAACAGCTTAATTAACTGACAGTGCATATGTCAGCGCCGAGCAATGGAAACGTCCGCGACAATATTTACACGTCGCGGTGTCTCGCGTGACACGGCCACTTTACGGCTCGCTCGAAATACATCGCTTTTGCATAAATTTGCTAACTAAAACTGTTACAGGGTGTGTCGTGTATCGTATGAGTTTGCGTACCGTATTTTATGTAAATAAATAAATAATAAATATCGCTACATACTCATAGCCCCCACCAGGATTCCCTGTGTCCTGTGTGCCATGAACAACAGATAAGACAAAGACTCACACCCAGACCGAAAACAGAAATTAAAACTCATCATTCAAATTTTCGCCTCATTGGAAACCGAACCCAGGGCCTTTGGAACAGAGATTCGGCTTGTTAACTACCTATCTCGCCATTGCGCGGGTTGTCAAAGCAATATAGAGGAAGTTGAGTAGGTAAGTACAGTACCTAAGAAGAAGTAAGTACCTACCTAAGTACCTACTTCTATTTCAGCTTGCAAAATTTTGCAAAACATACGTAGCTACAAATACCTACTGCAAATTAAATAAAACCTGTAAAAAAATGTTTACCTCGTGGCCTCGTTTGTCGGCTTACATAAAAAAGTTAATTGAAGTCGCCGATGTATTGCTGCTTCGAAGGGCGAGATAGTCATTTGTCTACGTCGTTGTTCTCGACGCCCATTAATCCAAAACGTGGGGCTCATTAAAGTGATAGATCCTATCAGCTAATACTTTTTCATACCTAGGTACCTACTAATGTTCTGTTTATGGGTAAAACTTTTGTGTACTCTTTATTATTTATTATGTCTATCTAATTACCATCGCTCCCCTTCGGGGAATCTACCTATGATTAAATCCAGATTCGAAATAATTACAAGTTTTTCCTAATAACACACTACTAAATATGTACATTGTACCTATATTTATTTGAGAACCGATTTAATGCAGGTAGGTATATCATTAAATCAACTGCTGCTTAAGCTTACTATAATAAATCGTGATAACGGGAGATCTTGCAACGCTAACTTCGACATCACCATCACATAAAACTAAGCGGGGATTTGAACCCAGCCGTTGTTCAGAAGACTGCACCGTGAGAATAATGTAAGATTACCTTGACTTTTAAATTGATGGAAAATCCAAGTCTCGAAAATTTATACAAGAGTGGTATAGGTAAATCTATTATCTCATACATATTATAAAAAGAAGTCCTGTTGTCCTGTGTCTTTCTGTCTGTCTGGGCGCGATAAATTCGAAAACTACGAAACAGATTTTTATACGGTTTTCAACAATAGAAAGAGTAATTCTTGAGGAAGGTATAGGTATATAATTGATTATAGATACTTTCATGTAAATTAGTAGAAATTCGGCGATATAGGTATGTGGAAGAGGTTTCACCAACAGGGAGCTTTCCACGCGAACGCCGCGTAAACTAGCACAAATATAGGTACTTCAGTAATGTACTATGTAAATTCAAGAACAAAAAAATGCTACAAAAAAGTCCGCGATAGCATGTCTCTATCTCTTACGGTTGACTTAATAACCACTTTTATGTTAAAATTTTTAATTAAAACATTACGTTATTTTCAAAGCTATTTTCCATCAAAGCTACTTTATATATCCATATGAATATGTTAGTTAGTTTAGGCATTTAATGCAGATCAAAGTTGCCTTTAACACTATATCAATAAAATGAATAGTTGTTGAGATATTGTCGTTAAAAGTATTTAGCAGCGCGGGCGAAGCTGCGGGAGGCATATTTAAGAATACTTAAGTATGTTGCAGAACGACGTCTGCCGGGTCAGCTAGTAGCAGCATAAATTAAATTGTGTTTTAAACACTAAAATTGTTTTTAATGTTGCCCTTTAATTTATATACCTACTCAAAGGACATCAATTATACCTATGTCTCAACAAACACCGTTAAACTTACGCTTACGCCTTACGCGGACACCATTATGAAAGAAGATAATAATAATTTAACTTATTCATCAAATCGAAAAATGACCATAATAAAACTGTCATAATGTATTGATACGTGAGACATATTGCGTGCTAGCTACTATATTAATGAGGCCAAGTGTAAGTTTCAGAATAATTAATAGCGGAGTTTAAACGTTGGTTGACTACAAATGTGTCACCGGTGACAGTGTTTCATTATTTTTATTGGAAAAAGATAAAAATAAAACAGTAGATAAAGTTTAATCCATACGGTTCGTATGTGTTCGTTGGTAGGTTTATGTTCTTGCGTGGCTAGCCACCACCCACCTTACACAGTCTATTTTGAATGTATTAAAAAGTAAAGATTTCTGTGTTAAGAATTGAATGGAACTGGCAGAGATCAAATTTATTTTTCATTTTCCTCTTCTTCTACTTAGTTGACAAAGCATCGGTAATTTTACTGATATCCTTGGAAGACGGTGATTAATTAACATTTTTTTCGAATGCCAACAGGTAATATAAAAAATTGCTAAATAGGGTTTGCTTATTTTAGACCCAAGATGATAATTATAAGTAATTTGTTTTTTATTCTTTTGAATTGGTAAGATAATATATGTATATCTACATGCTGGTTATCTTTGTGGAACCGATAAAAGTTTACGAGTCAAAGGAACAATGACGATTAAATAAACGCACGTAGAACGGAGAAATCCTTTGATCCGTGACAAAAAACCGACAACGAACCGAAAACGAGCGGATACTCGTAACAAATATCGTTTTCGCGCGTTTACTTGCCGACGAGTATCTAGACGGGGCGTTACATACATTCATAAAAAACAAATGACATACTGAAATAGTACACGTCATAAAGAAACATGACCTAGTCGCTCAGATGACGGCAAAAAGCAAAAAGCGACAAGCGACATCAGCAATGCCGATCGAGGCAGTAGCTAAACAACGTCACTCACGTGCGCGCAAATGTAATGGCGCTCACTCACATTCGCACGAATACGCGAACCCACATGTAGGTAAGTGTAGGACGGACCATCGTAAATGATTATGCCAAGTTCTTGAATATTTCGTTTTTGGAGTTTTGGACAGTTTTTGGTATTACAAGCTGCCAAAGCTGTGACAGTTCGTGCAATATACAAAAGTTCGTGAACATGAGCTCACTGTGCGCGGTTTGTAATGTACTAATGTGTGTGGCAGATTATGCGGAGGTTCGAGGTTCGCGCTTTGATGTGCGACCAAAAACCGAGACAACTTTGATTGCTTGGAAAATTACGAATGCATTGAAAACATCGCATTCATTTGCGAAGACGCCACACTTGCTGGTCGTTGTCGTGTATTCGCGCGAATGTGAGTGACTGACCTAAGAATCAAACCGGTCAAGAGTGAGACTTACAGGCTTGTAAGTATGCAATTTGTATTATCGAAAAAGAAATTTGAACTGACGAAGACCATTTAAACTGTCATTTGAATTCATGATTTTCATATTTGGTACCTACCGATATGTTTCGATCCATTTTCATGGATCAATCGGTGTCAAATATGGAGGTAATGGATATTCGTTACATTTAAAACGTGTACCTGCAGGTAATAGGTATAATTTGTTTAATATAAATAACCGAATGGTAAACGACAACCATGAAAACCTTTTCATGAGCTTTGTCTTATAAATTCATAGTTATTAGGTAGGTATATTTAACCTAGAGGTATTTAATTAATAGTTAGAAGTGTTTCTAAAATTATTAAAATTAAGATGGCAAAGTTAACAAGCAGTAATTGTAGAAATGTTCACCCAAAATATCTTATTAATGCTTTGTTTATGACGTTAGCATAGCACATAAAATTATCGTCCGTAAACCTTTGACCGTGACTTTACACACCATTTTTTTGGTAAAAACATCTAATATAAAAATAATGTGTTGTTGTATGTATAAAGAAAATATTCTGTTAGCACTGGGTAGGTATAATCGTTAAATGGAGAATCCACAGAATACGTAAACACTATGTTTTATGCCGAATTTATGGTTTCCGGTTAATGGCACCACACTCTTTTGGAACCAAATAAGGAAGGAACTGCGGCGTGTTAAATCACCAAAAGAGTAACAGTGCAAGATTAATGGATCTTTCAAATGAATGGACCAAGTGACCGTCTCTTGCAGGAACCACAAAGAAGGAGGCTTTCGGCAAAACGTCCCATTTGGAAAACGTCCCATGGGACGTTTTGCCCAAGAACTTTTTTGACTTGGTCAAGTCGAAGTCTTGCTCAGTTTACGTGAGTGATATTTTGCATTACCGATATCGATATTGTTAGTTGCGCGCGTAGATTTAGAGGAAGACTTGTGAAAATTAACTGATGACTTTTCACTATGCCTTTAGGTATAATAATTAATTATTTTCACCGTAGTCGATTTTATTGGAACCGTTTACCGCAGCGTTGTGCGTTTTGTTCAAGCTACCAAAGCTGGAGCCAGAATGTTTGTAGGTATGAATATATTATTGATTTAGATGCAATTTTATCCACTTCTTAGTGCTCATTTTACAGAATTTGAAACGTATTAAAAACCGATAACAATAAAATAATTTGGCTTTTACTTTTTCAAGCGTTTTTCAATACCTAACATATTTATGACAGTAACGCGATTTACAACACAAGTTTTATACCATTCTTCAATTTCCCATTTAGAAATAGGTTACTTTACTTACGCCTAGATTTTCTTATTTCCTTTGAAAAAATCTATTTTTACTCGACAAGAACCCAATAGGTGTTTCAAGTGGTAGCCCTTAGAGCTGCCACCGAAAAAACGACTCGCGGCCGGTCGGACCAGTTCGGAGCTTCGCAGAATCCCCGGCTGCCGAGAAAACAAGCAAAAAGCAAATTGCTATTAACTGCCGGCCGCGGGAATGTCGTCAAGGCTTTCAACTCGCACGCACTCGCCCTGGTTAGTGTTACCAGGCGTCCGGATAAAACCGGACAAAGCTAGGCTTTTTGATTGCGTCCCCGGCCAAAATAACTGTGTCCGGCCTGACCGAATTTTGTTATGCTATTCACATTTGAATCATAGTTCCTTCCCAAGTCGCTCGGATACCAATATTGTAGACGAATTTAAAAAAGTTGATAAATGTTTATGTAGGTACAATGAAATTTTTTTTCACTGATGATTTCCAGCTTTTTTACCCAAATGTCCGGCCAAACTGGCTTATCTGTCCGGCTTTTAGGTTTGGCGACCTGGCTACCCTAGCCCCGATCCTCCTACACTACTGCGTGACTGCGTGGTCTACTGAAACAACGCTACGTACATACAAACCGATGAGCCCTAATTAGTTATCTGAGGTATTTGACTGTTTGTCATGTCGCTCATGTGCGATGATGTATCTTTGGATGTTGATAGTATTCAAAACGTTTGTTTTGTTCAAGAATTTCTAATGAAATCAAATTAAAACCGATATTCGATCTAATAATACCTATATTATCGTAAATAATTACCTCCTAATTAAAGGAGAGCGCAAAAGTATCTTAGATATATTATGTTGAGAAAGAGTATGATAGTCATGAATGTAGGTACTTTATTACTTTAATACTACAAAGGTACATAATATTATATGAGTTTCAAAATCCTGAGCCAAGGTTAAGACAAATCACACTAAAAATAAAAGTAAAAATTAAAATTTTCGGAAATCATAGTGGTCTTCTGTTGATCGAGAGAAACATGAAAATGAATTTGATATAGGTAATTAAAAAATAATTCATGTTTAGGGAAATAGCACAATATCTTCCTTCCTATCGTAAAGTATTTTCTATAACTGGCTTATCTGTATTAATTTATTCGTATGAAATTAGGTTGTACCTAAATAAAATTGTTGGTAAAGAAACAACATTTTTCCGATAGAAGCACTTTCTTTTGCTCAACGGCTCAACAGGTTTTTCTTTAAAGGCTCGCCGGCTATTATTTTTGACGTTCTCAGACAAATATCTGCTAATAACACGAGTTTCATACAAAACCCATTCATCGCGTTTCATCGCAACTTTTTATCTTGAATTTTTTGTCATCCGTGGCATAATGCAAAGATAATTATCGCCTCGGACGGTGTGCATAAAAACTTATAGCAAGACATATGGCAGTTTTTACGGGAGATTCGGCCGAAGAAGCGAATTTATTTTTACGACGGTTGCCTTATATGTCTCCTCGTTTGCGGCAGAAAAGGCAATGATTAATCTGGAATTTATGTCACTCTTATCTACATAAGTACTCAAGACATACCATCAACCTAGTCTGTGTGTGATTTTAATTAGCAACCGAAGGCGAAGATCAGTATCATGCCACATTGACGTGGGATGTAGGAAGTTAGGTATTCTTCAGCGCTTTTGTTGTAGGTATTAAATATGATTTCTCTGGTTCTGATACTAACTACGGTGACAAGTTGTCATCAGATGAGTGCCAAAAAATTAAAGGAGACACCAATGTCTTGCTGGCAAAAAAGGTAGCATGGACCAGCTTCTTGAAGGACCCCATAGAAATGCAGGTAAACACTGATATAGGAGATTTGTACGTGGGAGGAAAAGACGTGACAAACGAACTGTGGCCGAATTAACCTAATTACAAAAGTAACGCCCTCTCTTCGCTTCGATAACTTAAACCATCCCCTATTTCAGCCCCTTAGGCGTTGGTTTTTGGAAACAATAGGTAGACTTTGTTTGACCTTGCGTCGTAAACTATTTTCCTGAGAAGAGCGGCCGGTTTAGATTTTCCATACAAACTTTAATCCCCTATTTTTACATTTTAAAGGTTGTTTTTTTGAAAAAAAAGTAGCCTATCTGTGACCCTGTATCTTCAACTATTTCCATTCCGTATTCTATCCAAATCGGGCCGGTGGTTTAGCTATGAGAGCGTAACAGACAGACTTTGGCATTTATAATATTAGTAATAATGTCTGCTGTTGTGGGGCTCAGCTGCAGATATAGCTTCAATATTTATATTACAGAAAAGCGCAGTACGTGCCATCTACCACCTCAGGCCAAGGGATTCGCTTAGGCATTTGTCTAAAGAAATAAATATACTTATTAACTGTGATATCACAATATATTTTGGATAATATTATGTATATGTAAAAAAATATCATGACTGTTATCTTAAAAAGAGTGATGTTCACAATGTAAATACTAGAAATAAGGCTAAACTGATTGTACCAAAATTCAGACTTAGCAAAACTGGTGGCTCTTTCATGGGTAACTGCATTAAATTTATAATAAATTCCGATACCTACAATTGACAGAAATGCCGTACTGTAAATTTAAAACGCATGTCAAAAGCGTTCTTATGACGAAAGGTTGTTAAAAACTTGATGAATATTTTAATGATAAAACAGCTTGGACATGAGTTTCGTATTTTAGCCGTAATTAGTAGTAAGTGCAACCTGTTACTGTGAGTGGAGAAAGAGAAAAAAAGACTCCTTGGGAGTTTCTTGCCGCTTCTTTTTCCAAGACCACTCACCGTAGGGATTTGTTGAAGCGATGGCGTAGCTTGACGTTCGGAAAGTGTTTGTTAAAACCTATTTCGAAGAAATAAATATTTGAATTTGAAAAAAAAAATTGAATATGGAATAGCATGGATTAATAGATATACTTAGGTATGTAGATAGACTAGACTAATATAGGCGCAAGACCTTTTCTTTTGGGTCTACGTTACTTTGTATCCACTTTGCCATCATAATCATGTCACTGTTATCTGTAAGTAGTATCTATAATAGGTATGTTATATATGCTAAGTGAGTATGCTACTCACTTAACCTATCGAAAGCATACGAATTACAATGAAGCCGAGGTAACTCGACATTAATATAGATAACTGGTACTTATCAGTGGCAATTTGCACGGACCGAGTAGGTACTAACTCGGCGTTATCGTAAACAGAAAGATGACTTCATTGCGCCGTAAACATTTTATTTTAGAACGTTTACACAAGAGGTTATCAAACGCTAGTAATTCGTAGGAATAAATCGTTCTCGTGAAATTATAATGGAACTGAGCTGTAAAACCGACACTTGGGGCTCTAATCTGCTAATTAAATTCACAGACTTATAAAAAATAAAAAACAATCAGACCTAACATAACTTTCACCACTACAAAGACGTGTGTAAGTAATAGTTTCATCTCTTTCTCTCCCATGTACAAAGTCTATCTCGTTTTATTTTTGTTGTTGCAACACTCACGCACACATAGACAAAATGGGGTTGAAGCACTTTCGCCATTTTGTTAAGCTACAAGAAGCTCACTTTTTGTATGAGGACCATAGACAATATTTGTAGACCACGAATGTTTTGTATGGGAATTATCAATTTGTGCAGCATGTCTATGTAGTTGTAAGTGGCACGCTTTTTCCTCCCATATGTTAGGTCTGCTTATTTTTTTTATAAGTCTGTGATTAAATTATTCTTTAATAAAAAATAATTTACAAACAGATTAACCATGTTTCACGCATTAACCATGTTTCATCCATGTTCATGTCCATTGTCCATCCCAGCTCAACATTGAAGTTAAAATACAGATAGAACAATTGAATAATTTTAAAATCCAATCAAAACAATCTAATGAAAAAAATGAGCACAAGTATTTCCTTATTATTGAGGGGATAGGGGATAGGTAGCATTCGTTAAGAAGCGCTCATAGCCCGGCGCCTTGTGTCGATCCTAAGCGATCGACAAAGTTAAGCAACTGCGGGCGCGGTCGGTAGTCGGATGGGTGACCGCTAGTGGCAAAATTTCTTAAGCGCTTCCGTGCTTCGGAGGGCACGTAAAGCCGTCG
This sequence comes from Hesperia comma, assembly GCA_905404135.1. NCBI lineage: Eukaryota > Metazoa > Arthropoda > Insecta > Lepidoptera > Hesperiidae > Hesperia > Hesperia comma. The sequence continues at coordinate 15,118,920 of FR990018.1, forward strand.
GTCCTGGTTGTTATCGATTGATAGTAGTCGTTAAGCCATGTCGGAGGCCTTCGGGCGGCTTGAAAACTTTCGACACTGGGTTGACCACTAACCCCTCCACCAATCCGCATTGGAGCAGCGTGGTGGAGTATGCCCTAGGCCTCTTCAGTAATGAGGAGAGACCCGTGCTCAGGTGTGGGCCATTAGTAGGTTGTAGCTTAGCTTTTTAGCATTCGTTAAGCCATGTCGGAGGCCTTCGGGCGGGTTGAAAACTTCCGATACTGGGTTGGACACTAACCCCTCCTCCAATTCGCACTGGAGCAGCGTGGTGGAGAATGCTCTAGGCCTCCTCAATAATGAGGAGAGACCCGTGCCGTGGGCCATTAATGGGTTGTAGCCAAGAGTTTTAAACCATTCATTTACTTACCAATACAAAATTTACCCACCCATAGAGTTGCGACAAGTGGGTGGGATAAATGAAAACTTGGTATTACAGCCGGTCGCAATGGTTTGGCAGCTGTTTAAAAACAGTTTAATGAATAATAAACTTAATGTAATTAACATTCTCGTATTAATTATAGCAAACCGATATTGACATTGCCGGCGAGATAAAGCGTACAATATCTTTAATGTAGAGGACTCGGTAGCCTTTATTTCAGTGCAAAAAATTGTTTCAATAATTAAAAAGGTGCGTTTACCTATAATGCAAAATGAATTGCAATGAAAAATGGATTAACAGTTGTAGAATGCTCTTATCTGGAGGAAATTCTGGGTGTAGTATCCGATCATGCTTGTTAGAAAAGTGCATTGTCATCAGATCTGAAGATTCTTAAGCAATATGCAAAATTTCAAGGTCCTTGGAGGTAGTGGTTCTAAGTATTTCATCATTCACATACAAACCAGTGTACCTAATACTGCATAATGCATGTCCTAGTTTTAAGCATTTAATATCTCCTTGAAAAAATATCAAAAGTAAAGCTGAAGTTATATGAATGAATCTGAACAATTTTGTTTTTCATCAGTTTTGAAAATAATACCTACCTATTAGTAAGTAATAGATACCTGTTCAATTTAATTTTAACGATTAGTTAGCTATTTTTTAACATATTTTATAGCACAGCGTGACTTAAACCCGCATTTATGCCACGGTTAGCCGTGGCGTAAGTAGCTCCTTATTACATGGCAAATGACGCTAACTTCACACCATGCAAAAATGAATTTATATTCATAATTTCGTGCAGTTCTTACCTGAATAATAAAACATAAAAAAACAAAGATTTTGAGTCGACAACATATATCTGCAAAATTCTTATTGTCCAGTTTTGTTAAATTGTAATTGTTCTGAGAGACAAATCGCAGTCGCCATATTTGACACTAGCGAAACGTCACTGACACCTGATTGCTGTGTTGCCAACTTAGCGCTTACTGCTAATTTTGTGTGGTAGAAAACTTTAAATTTAAAAATTAATAAATTCGTGATAATTCCTTTCGTATTTTTTTATCTGACTCTTCATGTTACACTTTATAATTCTCTTTTGCACCATAAAACAACAATAACATCATCGCAACTTAAAAAGTGTTTTAACTCTGTAACAACTTAAAAAGATATGTTATCTATATGAAATTAAAGTATTAAATCATAAAGTATCATAACATAATCATAAAGTATTGATCAAAATATAATGAAAATAACCTGTTTATACTTTAATCATATTACACATTTATTATTTCCCAACCTGTGTTCCCAACATTACAATCGCTATTATAATTTACATTCATGCCATTACCCAATGTCATCTTTTTCTTCTTTTCTTGCTAACCTGCCAGTTACTCATATGTCAATACCTCCTTTCATACAAAATAAAAGTATCTGACTTTTATCAAAATTAATAAATTAAATTAGAAAATCATGACATAACTATTATCTATTGTAACTACAATTATGCGGGTTTATGTCACTCGTGCTATAAAATAATATACGATACTCGTTCGTAAAGTTGCATTTTTGAACGGCGTAGGTATATCGCACTCGCTTTGCTCGTGCGCTAACTTCACGCCGTTCAAAAATGGCCAACTTTACGCACCGTATCGTAATGTACTATTTCATAATTCTTGTATTTTTTGTCCATGATAATCATTCCAGTTTCCTTCATGTTTACCTATAGAAGTATAATATGAAGACTAGATAAAAAACCATTGTATAAAATCTACTTCATATAATATTTCCAGCTTCAATGTTGCTATGATGATACAGTCAGTTAGGACGGACACTTTTATATATCTACCAATCTACCAACAATAAAAAATATGAAACTCTGATATTTTCATTATTAAATTAATTAGGTACATATTTAAATAGGTATTTAATTATGAATAAATTATCTATTTGTTATAGGTGCACTAATTTAAAATGATCTCAACGTTTTTATTCGTAAATTAATGTAAAAAATATAAAATAAAATGTACCAATTAAAGGTTCCCGCAACACTCCACACGCACTTTGGCTTAATGATCGAAATAATTACTTGTTTTAAACTTTGAATGTAAATGACCTCAAAATTAGCTGATGAACTACTAGAACGTAACGTACCTAACTGATCAATATCGCCCATGGACAAGAGTACGTAACCATAAGGTATAAAAGGTATCACCGATGAAAGAAAGATTAAGATTAATTAAATAAACTTGATGCTCTCAGTCGGAACACGTTTAGCTTAAAACAAAAGTGTGGTAGCTAGCCAGGAAGGCTTCACGGCCATACTACCGTACTGATTAAAAATAATAAATCAGATTTATACTCTGATCGAAATCGAAACTTAGATACCTAGTAGGTAACATGCTATTCAAAGCACCAGATTTTTTGCCTTTAGTCGTACGTACATAAGTATCAGTTGTCTTAGACTTACTTTATCACACGTAACAAGCCGGACTCCGCTATTATAGGTTGCGGCTTGCGATGATAAAAGCAACCCTTTGTTTTACCACTATCATAAGAACGGCGGTGATTTAGCCACTAAAACCTGAAGGTGCCGACGATGCCGCATAGTGCCGGGACTGCGTGCTACTCTCGCTCCACGGTCCCGGCGCGGCGGCCGCTGCCTAGGCGGCGGTCACGACTTGGGGCACTTATACACATTGATATAAAACCCTCATAATCCATCCACAATGCTCTCTGTTAATTAGAAGAAGGACATATCTCTGTTATTAGTAAGAAGGACATAAATGGAGAATCACGCCGCCCGCTGGCAGCTGTGGGCCGTCCCCCACATAAGCGGATTTCCAAATTGACCCCCCCCCCAACCATTTGGAAGTTTTTTGGCTTCGCCGTATACTGGCTTGTGCACGGCTACAGAGCCCCGCCAACACGACAAGGTGGACTCCCTCGGCGGGGAAAGCAACCTAATCTAACCAAACATAAAATGATTTTCATGTAGGTACCTAACTGGTCTACAAAGGAGCAGACAACCCACCTGATGGTTATCGTCGTCGGCAATTTTTTTCAATAACACAAAAGTTGTGTTGCCACCCAAAACTAGAGGGGCTGCGTGGAGCTCTGGCTAAACGTAGAAAAATTTAATGACATGATAAGCACGCAAGGCGAGATGAGTAGATTCTTCTAGCTATACTAATCAAGTGAGGAGGAAGATCAGTAAATATCAGGAAATAGTGAGATGTGATTTTGGCGAGGCAAGGCAAGGTGACGTTTGGTGAGGCGAGCAGAGGTGTCCAGTGGAAATCTGCTATACCTAGAGAGGAGTGCTTTAGTGGAGAGGAGGGGTGTTTTAGAGGAGTGGAGAGAAGAGATGATAAGGAGGAAGGTCTTACTTTTCAAGGTTTTCTATTAAAATGTTTACTTTTATAACTCTATTAATAGTATGTTCGTTTCCGTACTCACATTTTCAGACAAAATTCTTTACGACTAAGGACTCAACAAGTCCAGCGCAGCGACCCAAAAAGTCTCCAACATGAGAACTCGTCACTGAACTCTGAGCTGTATATTCTCTTTTCAGTTATTTATTGGAGTTGAGTTCGTCCACATTAGCTTCGAAACTTTTTATCAAATTGTTTTGCCCTAAGCTGACGTCCCGAATCAAACATTAGATCTGGCGACTCTACTTTGGAACATCTAATACTATACTGTATGTTTAATACGTTGAAGTATGTATCTAAGTATCGAGATACAAGTATTCTTGCATTACATTACGTCGTCTATTCATGATGCTATTTAAAGTCTAGACAGTCGGATAAGCAAAGCACTTGAACAACTGGAGCGTAAGGACAGTAGCGAGGGACGTAGGGCTGTCGCTCACATAAATAATTATTATAAATATTTTTATTCACCAAGTAGGTACGTACATAGACTTTTAATATTTGTTTTTTAACCAACTTCAAGAAAGGAAATTTTCAATTTAACCGTGTTGTTTTTTTTTGTGTTTGGTTAGCTACCTACCTCATAATTTTTTAGTGGGTGAATCGATTTTTATAACTCTTTTTTATTCGAAATCTGTTGCTTCACGTTTGGTCCCTGATTGTGCGACATCTGACGGGATTTTTTTTGTATTAATCCTTCTTATCGATCTTGAAGTCGGATATTTTTTGCATCTGCTAAGTTATTATTTTTCAACTATTTTCTTTTGTTAGGTGGTAGGGATCAACTGGGGCGGTTTGGCTAGTTGCTCTATAACTCTCTCGCTTACTTCAACCACCAAAAGGATTGTCATATGCCGGCTGAGAGAATGACAGCCAGTATTTTTTCATACTTATGACTTTCTCAACCAACGGTGATGACTTTGATATTATTAATGTCTATAGAGGACGGTGACCACTTATCAGGCGGCTCTACTCGTTTATCGATAATAACATGAAAAATAAACTTCTAACTCATTGATTTTATTTACAACCTGAGAACTGTAAAGTGTAACCTGTAAACTATTCGTGTTTAAAAATGATACCTATTTTTTCCGGATTCTTTTCCAGGAGTCGCCAACCCCTATCGCCGGGCCGCTTAGCTGCGGGCATCGGCTATCGTATTATGTATCGGGCCAGGGGGCAATTCCCATTGCTACCTATTAGCTATGCAGCCAAACCACCGCTTCCACCGCTTCCAGCGCATTACCGCGCGTCTAACGCGATTCAATGAATATGTGGTTTGGTCGTAGCCCGCTACTGCTCACCGATACCGACGGTTTGGTTACAACCACTCGACGTAACATTATCTCAGATCAAACATGTTAATGAGCTGGTGGTATTTGCACTTTTGTATTTGTATTTTAAACAATTAACTTGGCCGATAGATAGTTTATTTAAATTGCCTATTTTAATTTCGTCGTCATGTCGTCGTGTAATAAGGTAAGTAGATTCAATGAAGTCCTTGTATGATATCTTGCTGGTTCATGGTGCCTTAAATTTATTTATTTTTGTTTTATCAGCTAGTTGTTGATTTTAAAACTCGTTAACAAGTTTAAAGATATAGCCGCGCGCGGCATACTCATAAATATTCATGAGCGCTGAGTTTACTCTTTGATTAGGACATCACGAGATTCTTGAATAGACACTTTTTATTTACTTATATTTTTTGTACCGGGTAATTTTATTTTTGTAGTTCCCGTTCTGTGGGTAAAGGTTTTATTTTAATCTATTGTAATTCTAATTATGCTTACTCATTATAAATTTATTTATCTACTTATGTAGATACTACGTGTTTCTTCCTAGTGGTTATGAATTGTATTACTTTGTTATTAATGTAATGTTAATAATGTTCTTTAGTACAGATAATTTTTGAATTTTGAAAAAAGAAGGATTGTTTCTCCCTTAATTTTTACGCTCAGAACACTACTGTTTTCGTATGTCCGGACATTTTAATGAATTAGAAGTTACACCATAATTATTGTTAGATAGGTATGTCTACTATTTTGACTATATCTACCGAAAGTTTGGACACTTCCGGACGAAGTTAGATATCTGGTAACCCTAAACGCAGGCACGGTTATATTCGTGACGTAGGGCAGTGGTACGTGCTCATCATCTTTTACATGATCTAATTTTACATAAATACATGTATTTAAAAACTAAGACTCATTTGCTAGGTACCTTACCTAATTCCATGAAAAAATCGGTTAAAACGGGCAGTAAAAAAATTACCCTTCATAATTTCGTTCAGAATATGGTTGGTACAAGCAACGGCTTTCAAATAAAAAAATATCAAGATCAGTCTACCCTGAAAGTACAAATTATAAGTAGCACACATAAAAAAAGAAAATTACTTGACAAACAATTTTTGAATCTCCTCTTTTTTGAAGTCGATTAAAAAGAAAACAGTAGGAATAATCGGTAAGTTGCGCAGGCGCCGCGCCGCTCAAATCACTGGTTGTTATTAAAACAACATTAGGAGCATGAGTAGGCAGCCGTGCCCGGTAGCCGGGCCACCCTGCTGCTCCTCATTGACTCAACCATGACTCAGCACTTAGGAGTGACGTCAGACGTTTCAATTCTGTGTAATCGACCGAGCGGAAGGTAATAGTGATATTAAATAGAAAAAGTATAAGTAGGTAAATTTTACTAACTGACCTATTTGAAGACAAATAAGGTAAAAACGAGGCTTGAATGTGTGGGCGCCGCCATATAAAATAAAACGCAAAAATAAATGATTCAATGAGTGATCCTTTTGTGTTCATTTTGTAACTTTGTTTTTATAACCAGCTGGTTTAATTAGTTTGATAAGTATTAGTCTAATGCAGGCTCTATATCTCTCGACAGCAAAGGAATCCCATGGCTAGGTAAAGTAGTAATTTCTCAGCATACCACTGGTAGGAGTGGGAGCGGAGAATAGAAGTTTATGGTATGTCGAAGAATAGGTATACCTAAGTAACAGAATCTTCTAGAATGAAATGATTTGATGAGTTTCAGTTCAATGTCAATGAGCATTTGAAACGCAGATCTTTGTTTGTTAATTTGTCGAATTTTCGAGCATTCGAAAATATAATATTTGAAACAGGATTAGATACGATATCGCTACGTACTTATAAACGTGGCTTAAAGTTACTCCAGGTTTAATTTTTTTTGTCTTTGTCATGTGATTCTCTACCTAAAGTCAAAGGTTACAAAAAGACAAATTCGGAGTAACTTTAAGCCGCGTTTATAATAAGGCCCTAGAATTTAGAATGTTTCGGTAGCGTTTGGTTCGGCTTGATTAGCGATGCCAGGTGTTCCGATTTGCGCGGGATATTTCGGTTGTCAGGTGTCAAGTGACAAGTGCTAATTCAGACAAATTAGATATTGAACCGAACGCCGTATTTCCCATTCAATGGGCTCTATTAGGCACTTCTTACACAACGCTATTTGTAAGCGACTCGGATCTTGTCAATGTATGAAAGCGACGCGTCTACGATGCGTCTCCTGTCAGTGAGAAGTGTCAGATACAGCGAATTTTGGATTGCGATGCAGTCGGGTAGCTAATAAATAGCGTAGTGTGTGAAGTTCCTTAGTCTGCACATTGATCGAGAATTATTAATACTGTGTGTTTATGTTGTTATTTCAATTGCATAATTTAGTCTGCTCTTTAAACTAGAATTATTATCACTGTGTGTTTATGTCGTATGTGTTTATCGATCGTCTTTATTATTGATCGATGGTTAGCCTATGTGTTTTATATCATATTTTTTAGATAAATAAGCGGCAAGCGGACGAGCCACCCGATGGTAAATACTGTCTCCAAATTGCTCACGACCATTATCATCGAATGCATCACCGATGCGCTGCCGGCCTATAGAGAAGGATTACAGTGATTCCGGTAATCATGACGTGCATGTCATATTAGATGTCAATGTCATGGTGCTAGTGGGTGCCATGTGCTGTCTTGGTTCTGACGGGCAGGTCGTACTGGGACTCATGGCCGATGGTCGTCACACGGTCTGAGGGAAACCAACTAAGTGTTTTATTTACAAGCCCCAACACCCATCCACAGAGATATTCGAAGACACCACACAGACGACAAGCACTACCTTAACCATAAAAAAAGAATTAACAAAATCGGAATTAACAATAAAAACAGTCTAATAGAGAACCTCCTCCCTTTTTGAAGTCGGTTAAAAAACATTTTCTTATTTCCTCACAAAAGTTTTCAACTATCCTAATTTTGACTTTTTAATATCATGCACGTCCCGAAATTCGAACCAATAAACCAGCAGACATGAACCGTGAGTACCGTGACATAGCATACGCTGCATGAGTCAGCTGGGAGCTGTGACGGAGGCGGTCAGTCGAGACGTGTCAATACGCGGGCCGACACTAGTCGCCACTTGACGTTCTGCCCGAATGATTGGTACGTATTAGGTACGTGGTTATTATTTGGATTCTTTTTTGAAGTAAGTATGTTTTTTCCTATAATATGTCTATAGTCTCCCATAAGTTTTTTCCCGCGTGGACTTGTAAAATGTGGCAACAAATACTACGCCGAAATCCGTTGTCAAAGTGCCCTCTACTCTCTTTTCCACTATTCTGCAACATTATTCTATACTTTAAACGAAAAATAATACAGTTTTTAGTAAAACTCTAAAACATTTACCTATAATATGTTTTAAAGTCCTAGCGGCTTAAAAAAACGGCTTTGCTAACAACGATTTGAAATAAAAATGTTGTTGCTACTTGTAAACAGACATGATTAGTAATAAAACAATTACTATTGTATGACTAAATGAGACAGTTTGAAAGCGAGGCACGCAGGCAATGGTCGGCATTCACTGATTGCTGGCTACTGTTTCCACGTAGACAATGACTGAGTAGCTAATCGGTGGAAATGACGCGACGATAATGTTTACAATTACTCCAGGTAACAATATAAATTTGCATAATATTACTAGAAAAAACATTAGTTATAAGGTATATTAGGTATACAAGATCTACCCTAATGCGGCCCATAGCCGGTATGAAGTATATTTGCAAGAGACGGGTGCGGGGTGGAGGTGTGATAACAGTATTGCACAATACATGTCGTTTATACAATTAGTTACGGTTGCGGCCCTGCTGGTAAGTACCTACTTGTGTATAGGTATAAAGGGCCCTTAATCGGCCCTTGGCCAGAAAAGTATGACGACCACAGCTAACACGTCATTGTAACGCTCATAGTCCGGCGGCTTGCGTCGATATAGTGATCGACAAAGCAACTGCTGGTGCGGTGAGTATTACTAGTGTCAAAGTTTCTTCAGCGGTTCCGTGCTTCGGAGGGCACGTAAAGCCGTCGGTGCCCATTGTTCTCGTAATCGTTAAGCGATGTCGGAGGCCTTCGGGTGGCAGGAAAAATTCGAATAATTCCTCTAACCAGTCTAGCAATCCGTACTGGAGGAGCGTTTTGGGGTATGCTCTAGGTCTAAACTTCTTCAATTATGAGGAGAGACTCATGCCCAATAGACAAAATTGGTTAAAGCCTGCCAGCTTAGAAGGGAAATGACGAAGATACCTACATATTCTAATATAAACTGGTAAAAACCAAATCGGCCTATCTAATTCACGGTAGTTGTGAAAAAATCAATGAATGGAGAAGCATTAATATAAATCTGAGTTTCATGGCCACTGTTCTTTTATGTTAGTCCAAAAACAAAAGCCGTTAGAACAATGTGGGCCGGCAGCGGCTACTGTTGGAGATTTTAGACAATGAGCTCAGCTACTGAGTCAGGGCCGGCGCCGAGTGACGTTAACACTTTATTATCTACTAGTGAACGCCCTCGCTTCGGGAAACTTGAATATTTCCCTATTTCAGCCCCTTAGGGGTTGCTCTTAGATTGGCAGCCTATGATTAACCTTGCGTAATCAATTATCTTCCTGAGAAAATTCATAGAAATTGGTTAAGCGGTTACGATATTACATACAAACGTCATACCCTATTTCACCCCTATAGGGGTTGATTTTTGAAAAAAAGTAGCCAATTGTGTGAAACTTCCTTCAACTATCTTCATTCCGATTTCCATCTAAATTGAGCCGGTGGTTCAGCCGTGAAAGCGTCACAGAGAGCAATAGTTAAAGATTTATGATAGGTAATGTAAAGATACAATTGTTGAATTTGAAATCGTTAGGCTTTCTGCCGTTCTTGTTCAAATCGATACAATGGGAAAAGTTGAAAGGATAAAGACACGAGGAACAATGGGGTGATCGCAACGCGGCTACCGTGCAGACACACACAATGAGTGTGCAACTATTCGCCCCGGCATCGGCACCCGCGGACGGCGCATTCGTTTTTGATACAGATAATATTTTCCTTTCCTTCTTCTTTATATCGACTTCAAAAAATGCGGAGGTTCTCAACTCGACCGTATTTATTCATAACTCATAACTTTGCACTGGGTGAAACGATTTTGATGTTTTTTGTGTAATTGAAAAGCAGCTTCATGTCTGGTCCCATATCAATTTGAACGACGTCTAACGGGAAGTTTTTGAGTTATCTCTACTTATCTATTTTGAAGTCGGTTATTTTATTTGTAAAAAGTTATTTAGTTATTAATACCAACCTTCTTTGTACAGAATACTTACACTGTTATCTAAAGTCTACACAGGTAGGTAGATACCTATTGTGCTTAAATCGTCCTTTATGGCCTTTTAAATCTAAAGAGCGGGAAAGAAAAGGCGGTCTCAGCTTGATCAGCGCCAATCTAAAATCTGACATAATTGAGCCTTCTGCTTATCAATACTGCAAAAACTCCAATAAAAAATAACGGGACTCTTGATTGCGAAGAACTGCGCTTATCTGATAAAATAGTTGCGTGACGAAATCGATTGCGTTGTTACATTCGGCCGGAATAATTAGCAAAGCTAATCAGTAGGATAAGCTCATTCTCTGATAGTGAAGACAGCCTGGCCTTGTAGCCTTCTGGACTAGTCAAACCTGCTTCAATCCAAATCGATTGGGTTAAAAAATTTGCAGAGAGAATGTTTGGTAATTTGAACTGATAACTTAAAACTACGTTAGCAAGACATTTGTAACTTGTAACTACACTTGCATTTATTACGTGTATTTATTTATTTATTACTTCAATTCAGTAGTCCTGATGATGATGATGTCCTGTTGATTGAGCGCCAAATGATAGACACATTCTTTCTTCTGTATTGTATCCTTAGCCCTCAACCCATTAGTACCTACCTTAGGTGGTAGTTGGTACAGTGGTAGAGATGTATTGGCTACATTTTTATCGACTTCTTATATGATAAACCTTCTGTGATTGTATTACATCATCTTAATAATGTTCTTCCTAAACAAGATAATTGACTAATATGTAGGTATTTAAAAAAAAACAGGAATAAAATCCTGCAGATGTGCAGTTGCTGGGAAAAGTAAGAAAGTATCTACCTAAGACGAAAGATATAAAACACTTATCAATGTAGCGAAAAGCGAATCTCAAATTGGTATCGTACGAAATTACCCAGGGTAATCTATCTCCAGCTGTCGATGTAGCCGATAACGCTATCGCTTCCGCTATAACAGCTGCTCGTGTAAAATTATCTCGCCAGTGAGGAGTACCGACCAAACACCTGATAACGACGGCTATTGGCGACGTCATGTGAAGTGATGTGCCGAAAGGGGATATGATGAGAGAATGTCTTAATTGAGACGGCCTAATACTGCAAACATTTCAAGCCAAAGGCTCATTTTAATATAGTGACCGAATGACAGATTCAGTTTCGGTTTTGGCCAGTTTCGGCCAAAATTCAAGTTTCGACGTTAGTTTCGGTTTTGGCCTAAACTGAGAGCAAAGACGAATGTTTGGTTTCGGTTCGGCTGAAATTCCTGTTTCGGTCAGACACTAAATATTTACAGATGCTTCAATGAGGGTAAAAGCGTGTGAATTCGCCGCTAGAGGCGCTAGTGGAGAGTGAGGTCTGTCTGTCAGTGCCACAAACTTATCTGACCCGATAAGAGGGGTGCTACGTTAGTTATAGGTATTAAGTCCATTGGTGCTACTGTCTTTGTCTTTGTCTGACAACAGTTTAACATAATTGCATTAGTTCCTATTTTGGCCACCGGGTCAGTTAAGTTTGTGGCTCTGTCACTTCTCACTTGTCTGAATGTCACTTGTCACTGTTTATGTATGGGCGGGCTTTGACAGCTGGACCTCACTCAACAGTGGCGCCAACTGGTGAGCACAAAAACGGCGACCCTCATTGCGTCGTATCTGAATACATTACGGGCGCGTTCGCAACGCTCAAAATGACTACCTATTTCTGCAGAAGACGAATGTTTTAAGTGTTGTGATCGTTGAGTATCTAGACCGCGCTATATTATGTATACCAAACGTGTTAAAAATGCTCAAAATCTCGACCGGATAAACTATTCCCCATGATGTCGTAAGACGCGATAGAAGCCGGCATTGATAGAGCATCGGTTTCATAAGCCTAGCTAGGTACCTCTCTTTACCCTTCTACCATTCTCTGTTTAATTCTTATATCAACGTAGATGGGAGTTATCTTCATTTATTTTTGATACGCGATAAATCAATTAAGTACCGATAGATTAAGACAGGTTTCTATTTCTACTCGTAATATGGGTAGTTTGTTTAATGAAATGCAATTACGTACAGCTTAGTTCTGTACTATCGACAGTATTGGTAGGTTATACAAAATCACCGCAAGCAAAGTAAACGCTGAATCGAAATTCTGAATTATTATTGGATTGATCTCGAAACGTAACTTCAGATATCATTCGTGGCGCGCGCGGAGTCTGCCGGAGTCAATGACTGCGTCCAGATTAGAAACGTCGCTTTCTAACGGCGGCACTAGCTTGGATCAGCGCGGCGTTGCCAGCGCGAACGCTAGTGACGAGTTTCCACTTTTTTATTGCAGTGGATAGAATGCAGCATATAAAATGTGTAATATTGGTTGGTTATGTAGGTACTCCTGGTTACATAATATTATACATTTTTAGAGAATTTATTTTAATTAGGTATCTCATGAGAAATAATTTTAATATTGGTTTTTACTGTGGTTTATTTTTTAATGTTAGTGTATATTGACACTGGCCGTTCTGAGACTCTTGTTCATGAGAAATATTTAATAATATCTACCTACTACTTATTTATGATTGCATGTAAATTAAATGTAGGTTTAGGTAAATGAACAGAAATCAATGTAAGAATGAGCGTAGAATAATAACCTATCGATACTTTGCTCATAACTTGCTTAGTTTTGGAGCTTGTGACGTTTTTGTAAACAAAATATATTTTTTTTTCATAATTCAAAGCAGCTTTGCAGAGATTTCCTCGAAAAATGCACTTTCATGAATCAAAATCCAAACTTCAACAAGTATTGGGCCTATAGACTCAGGTACATATACCTACATCGTGGTTACCACCATACAACAATCAATTTAATTTTATGTAGATAGGTACCTAATGATTACCTAAGCCCCCAAAATTTTTTTGAATCAAATACCTCTATTACTTTAGCCACAGCAATTTTTTTTTCAATATTCAAAATTTCAACACACTGTACATATTTATTATTATTGTTATTGTTATTTATATTATTATTATTGTTATTATATATTATTATTATTGTTATAGCAGAAGTTTGTTGTCGCTCTTGTCAAGAGTGACCGATGTTAAAATAGGCTGTTCTATTTTTTCCTGTATTTTTGTGCTATTTAGTTTGTTTGAAAAAATCATTTTTTTAAATAAGATGTTAGGTGCTTTTTACTAAATGTAATATGTTCCTTGCATGAAGCAGGGCTCGTGGTTTCATTTATTGTTGTATGGTGGTAACCTGGTAACCACCTTGTATAAAAATATTCCGTGTTATATTTTGTATTAGGCATGACATCATAAATATGATCAATTTTATAAATAGCTCATATGGCATCAACCATTAATGACAGAGATCTGTGTGGCGCTGTCGTTACTGAACTAGACCAATTAAATCATATTAAATGGACTAACAATCCTAGAGTCGCGATTTGAGTCTTATTCTGGGTAAAACAGTGTTGTTATAGACGGCAGTGAAAGGCCTTTTTTGCTATCGTAAATCCATAAAAAAAGTGTTTCATGAAAATAAAATATTTGACAAAATATTTGATACTTATGATGACGTTCTTTTGGCCAGATTACGGATGTAATTGGTCGTATTGGTTCGCGTTGTCCAGTTTGCCGCCTCTGCTCTTTACGTTCTAAAGTCTAGGTACTACAAATGCATAGCTTAGTAAATACTATGAGTTCGCTTTACTGGATTGTATCAAGATATATTATTGGATTCAACTGTTCTCTCATTCTAGTGTGGATAAATAGAAGTGTTAAAGCAATTCAATTACCTATCAAAAGATTGTAGGTACGCCGCCGAAAGGTTTCAGATACAGTTCTATGTAGTCTGATATCCTAATTTATCCTGCAAACCAAAGCTATCAAACATCAGCTATCAAGGCACTGTGCCGTAAAGGTAGAAAACCTACATAATGAAGCAGAAGTACTGCTTTTTATTGCTCTTTAAAACCGCAATCCGTACCCACAGTAACATTGTACTAAGTAAAAGCCCTACGGTCCGAAACAAGCTGACGATCATAGTTAAAACAAGAGGAATCGTTCGCTGCAGCCTTATCCTTGTCCGGTAGATTGCACCACCGAAGGTGCAGTTTGGCTTAAGCTTAAAGATAATAGGAGATCCATACGCTCAGATTATGTAAGTGGTTTAGACAAATAAAAAAAATAATATGGCTCTGTAGTACTTAACAGGTCTGTAATGACGATGTAGCTGGTGTTTAAACCGATGTTTCGTCTATAATATTTAATGATTATCTTCAATTGGTGAATTGACCATTCTATTTATAATCATATGTACACAATGTTAAAATATATTTATGACTCAAAGTTTTACGTTGATCATAATTAAATTTATTTTCATTTATTTATTTAATTAAATATACGCGCACACTTTGGATTGCCAACTCAATAGCGGCACACAAAATATATTATTACCTATCTTCCTATGAGTTGGTTCAAAATTGAGTAGTTATGTTTTCTACATTTAGGTTTCAGAGATGTATGGATCTGCCAACCTTTGTCTAAGCCATCACTGGTTCGTAACGTTTCCCATGGGCGTAGGTATATCTACAGGTAGACGCGTGGGGCAGGCTGCCTCCCTGAACATTGGATAAAGTAAAGTACCTACTTACGGTTGTTGTACCTTTTACAAAATCTGCTGCTAAAATCCGATTTCTCCCGCCTACCTGTACCAGGAATTCTGGACCTTTTTTCATTCTAGATTAGGAGTATACGCCCATGGCGTTTCCTGCTGAACCGCAGACGAGCTCCCGGCGGCCGGTGTCCCTCATTGGAAAGTTCGCTGGGCTTTGTAATTATCTACCATCCAATTTTCCAGAAGGAAACTTAGACTAGATTTAAATTCTTGTCGTGTTTTAACTTGAGAGATTGAGAGCTGCATTTTTTTCATTTCTTTCTTGGAGTACAGATAATAGAAAAGTTAGAAAACAAGCACTGAAATGAAAATTTTTAAATTGACTAGAGAAATTACATGAGATACCTAATCAATTAGAACAAGTCCGTATTACAAAATTCGATTTTGTTTAAAGATTTGGAAAAACTGTAAAATGTGTTTTGATTTATGCCATTTACAATTAATGATGGATAATGGCGTACTACTTATAATGAAATATTGTGAAAATTTCCTGAGATTCGTAAAAGCTATGATATGAACATTTGGTTTATTTTTATTTTTTTCTGGTTATTGCTAAGCAGGAATCTATTTTTCATATTTAAACAAATAGCTATTTGTAATAGATAGACCCATCTCTCGAACCTACTGCTTAATTTGTTCCTACTGCTTAACACGTTCACTGCGTCTGCTCAAAAATGAAACTTACTGCCCATGCGTTACGAGTCATAATCTTGCCGTATCAGTATTGCCTGCTGTGCGTTACGGCTTGTATTTTGCTGTACCAGGACCTGACTTTGAAGGCTCTTACAGACATGGAAACCCATGTTTTACTTTAAAAAAATAAACGAATCGATAGATTGTATATCTATTGACACATGGCTAACGTCGCCAGGGTGTCGACCTGATATTTTAGAAGTTATGCATAATTTTGAAAATCAACGATTTCACGGCAATATACATGCCGTGCCGCATGTAGATCGATAGACCGAATTTAAAACTAGTGTTGGGAAACATTTGTAAGATAGTTGAAGATTGTTATTTTATTAACATTTATTAAAGTCATGCAAAATTAAACAAAAATATAAGTAATTAGGAACATAAGCATTAAAATTATTTGAGACCAAATGTATCAGATCAATTTTTTATCGTATAGTTAAGATTTAATTGTGAAAAAATTGCAAAATAGGTTGAAAACTGCTATTTTATTATCATTGATTTGTCATGCAAAATTAAATATATGTATATATATAAGTAACAAGAAACATAATCATTGCAATTTGAGATCAAAGATATGGGATCAATTCTTAATCGTCTGGTTAAGTTTTGATTGGGAAAAAATGTAAAATAGATAAAGACTATTATTTTAATAACATTTATACCTCACCACCTTCCGTCTTAATTACTTTATTTATATCAAGTTTCTTACGAGAACGCTTCATATTAATTTTCGAGCGCTGATAAAGCGCAATCCAGTGTCGATACGTGCAAACGATGATCCTTGCGCACATCACTACGGCACACTGAAGCTGCGCGCGAGTTCCCTACAGTGCGGTACGGCGTCTAAGTTACGGCAACATACATGCCGCATCGCACCATAGATAAATAATTAAGTTCTGGTGCGTTACGGCACCATTATATGCCGTACTTATTTTTTCGAAAAATGGAATACATTTGAAGAAAGAAACTTGGATATATATTTATCTGTTTTCTGCGTGCACGGGAACATATAAAACCCACCCCCGCACCGGGCGTAAGACACAGACAATTGACCGCCGCACAGTTCGGAAGTCAAATACGGCAAAACTCTGCCCGTAACGCAGCGAACGTGTTAATATACCTATTCCCAATCATACCATTAGCTCCAGGTTCTACCCAGTCACATCATCATGTTAGGCGTCTCTGTTATTCATTACTTTTCTGCCTGCCGCGATCCTGAAAGTTGTGAAATGAGCTTCCATCTGAACTAGCCGATTTCCATCGCGTAGGGCTTCTTGAAATGTTTCTATCGTAATCGTACACCTGAATACCTAAAAACATCAATACATCTACATCTCTCTTGTCGTTGTGCCTGACTATAGGTCTGGTATCGAGTAAATTGTTTGCTGATTTTTGTAACAGAAGTATCGAAACTACAAAAATGGCTCTTTCTATTAACAGACAATTTAGCTGCGTCTGATTTGTCTATTTTCCATATTTAGTCTAGAAAAACAACTAAGCGGAGCTTATGAGTCGTTGGTCAAAACGGACCACTTTAGCAGAATTAATTTACAGTTTGATAGTACATTTTTCATCACCTTCTTTCTTCATTCCTTTTTCTCCCAATTCTCTGAATGTCAAGCCATAGAACAACATCCATTCCGGTCACTACTTTTTTAAACAAAGATTTTCTTTGCATTGCTAACTTTACTAAGATTTTACATGAATCAAATCAATCCTTACTAATATTATAAATGTGAAAGTGTGTTTGTTTGTTTGTGACTGTTTCACGTCACAATCACAACATGGCTATCATATGGTATGGTTTATGAGTGTGGGGATAGTTAGGAGGGTGGAAAGTGACGTAGGCTACTTTTTACCGCGGAAAAACATCTCATTCCCATGGGAAGATCAATGTTTGTTAGTTGCTAGATGTTTAGTTTCGGAGTTGTTAATAGATGGCGACGAGCGGGACCTACGCGGCTACGCGGCTGTTACCTACGGGTCCCGAAGCGAAGCGCGGGTGGTTCTCTAGTATCTTATAACTGCTACATTTTACGCATATTATCCCATTTCAGTTACTTCAATGGCAGGCCAGTTATTCCCGTTTGTTAAAGGCCTGACTAGGATCTACAAGTGACTTCCATGCATATAGGCCATTTAGAGCTATTTGCTTAAGGGCTAATTATAGGAATGTCTGTATTTCCATATAATGTTTGTTACCCATCACCTAGTTTCACGTCATTTACACTATCATTCAGTTTTATGGTGCTCTTAATATCTCAGTCACGTTTATTACAGCCGTAATACGTACCTATTTGTACATGTGATGGGCTGAATTGTTCTTTTAAATCATTGTGGCTCTGAAAACTTTATAGAAAAAAATCTTTTTTGATAAAATGGTAGCCTACTATGCACCTACTACTACTACTAGCTAGGTGCCTAGTAGTAGTAGTGAGTAGCTACTTAGTATGATCAAGACTAAAGCTGAATATTGATCAAAAACAAGTAAAATTGTATGCTGATATCTAAATATAAAACGTATTGTAAAATCCCTATGTAGTAAGCTAGTAAGTACAAAAGTTGTAAAACCAGCACTGTCCTCATATTACAAACAAATACATTATTAATGCAGAATAAATGAAAAGGTAGACGAAATTATTCACGTTATCAACTACACGAGGCCACGCGTTGTATTGCAACACACTACACTATATGTAACGTATTCATGAATTCCAATTGCCTTCAAAATTAAACCTTCACCTATACATTATAAATATTTAATTACGTGTACTGACATCCAGCTTAAGACCGCCGCGTGATATTCAGCGCGGGTATTGAACGGACCACACGACCTATACATAGCCACCTGGACGGTCACATAGAAAAACTCCTTATAATAACAAGGTCTCAACCGTGTCTAATGAAGCTTAGTATCAACTCTAATCCAACGAGATAGAGTCCAGTTTGATTCCCCCTTTCCACAAAGAACCTTGTCATTCCAACTGTGCGTCAGTATTCTGTTAGTATACAATAAATATTCGGCGCCAGTTGTGCCACAAGTACACACATATACATAGGAAAGCAGCGTCGTGGCCTGCCAAGAGCGGCAACGTCGCGTCGCTCGACGACGGATTCCAAGCTAGCGTCAATTTGCTAGTGTTTGTTGTGAAACAGTTCTAATTGGACTGTTTTAATTTGAAGTCAACTCTATTACAATAGAGATAAGGTGTAAATTTGTAAGTGTAGGTTTATTGGGATTTTGTAACAATAATATGTCAGTTGATGCCGAGGGTAGCGGGACGTGCAGTGTCGACGTTATTGTTCGTTTTTTACGAGCGGCGATAGAATCAATGTCAGTTGGCAGATTTTTTATTTTACCGTTTTTTGGCCTTGTTTGTCGTAGCGTAGCTCAGCAAGCAACGCGGGCTTTGCTGTATTACTGATGAAGTTTGCGAATGGTAATTTTGAAATTAATTCTGAAAAGGTAGATGTTATGGGTATCCTTACCGTGCTTATTTCAATTTTATCGTGTATCAGGCATTAGCATTCATTCAAACATTCACTGAAAGGAATTCCTTGAAATAGCATGATGACACTCAATTATGATGTTATTAAGGAAGACCTACTGCAGAATTTATAGCAAAATCCAAAATATTGTAAACAAATTATGATATCGGCGAAAGGAACTATTTTGAGGAATATAAGTAGAGGGAGGATACTTCAGGCCTAATAGTTTTCTATCATGTTCTCAAAAAGTGTGAAGTCTAGCAATCGCCATGCACTAGTCATAACTGGTTGGCAAAAAACCAATTGATTGGGACGAAATATGTCTACTTAATTTGGAATATTTGGACCAACAGACACTTATTAACATTGTGTGGTTTACAAACACTCATTGAAAGCCATTCACACATTCATTTACACTTGCATGCTAAAAACAAAAATTCTGACCAAATACACTTGTTGGCTATTTTAAGGTTTAAGTTTAGAAGTATTAACACTGACAATGAGTTAACACAAAAACTTAGTTAATGGTCTTTATCTCATTTAAATCTATACTATATAGGTAACTCGAAATCTTTAGAAACGGCGTGATAATTCTCACACCTCCGAGATTTAAAATCACTGCCGGGTTGCAATTAGGGCATCATATCCGGATATCCGTTTTATCCGGATATCCGCCAAAAAATACTATCCGGATAGTAAATCTTCTATTATCCGGATAAAACGGATAAAACGGATAGTAATTTTAAATCATATTGAAACCATTTAGGGACATTTTGTATGCTTATGTTACGAAAATATAATACTTTAAGTCTTTCTTTGGTTATTTGGCGGTGGCTTCTGCAACTTATACCAAATTTTTCATAGCATTATGATCCAAAAAATTGTTTTACCGAAATTCCACGCCACCTTTTTAATTAAGCCTTCGCCTGGGAAGCAATGGCGACCCCTCTGGTGTTGCACCCTTCCAAAAACGATAGTTCTTCAGAACCGCCCAATGTTGAGGTTCGAGGAAACTACTACCAGCAACTAAAGGCGGCCAAAGAATTATATGGTTCCATTTTAAAAGTAGAAAGTCAACATGAACGAGCTCCTCTTGGTAGTAAACTGATAAACTGTGTTTTTATGACTTTGAATATCACACGATTCAGAAGATTCAGTATCTTCCCATTGAAACACTACCCGAAATTGTCTTCATCCATACTGGCCGGAGCACTCTACAGCATCTCTCTTATATGCTATCCTCTGCGTATTTCGATGTTCGGTAAGAGCATGAACATCGATGTGCAGTAGAAATAGCGGCCACAGTCTTGAAGAAACGACAACCTGGAGGAACGTTTGCTAAAGAAGTCTTTAGCCGTTACGATAGGGCCCAAGGAATTAACAAATCGGGAGCTTCCATAAAGGCTAAGTAAGCCTATGCCTATTGTCCCTAAGAAGGTAGTTTGTTTTTGGCATGCAATAAGACACAAACTAAATATAACCTCCATAATCTTACAGAGTAGCGAGGTAATTGAAATTGGCCAATAATTACTAAGATATAGCTACGAGTACCTTATTTGAAGACATGCGGCACGCTAGCAAGCTTCCAAGATTTTGATAATAATCCAGTTTTGAAAGTAACGCGGAATAGACGTGTCAAGTATACAGGCTTTTAGTACATTCATTGGAATACCATCAATACCACTGGCTTTTTTCACGTCTAAACACTGTAAGGATTTGAGAATCTTTAACAGTCCCTGTCCAAGCCCTCACATTTATAAACAAACTAACGGACTACCATCATTTCTAACTGGACTTACTATCCTAGTCCCTAAATTTAGTCTTTTTTCGGTCAAAATTGTCATGGTTGACAGCGTGAGGGTGGTGCTGTTCGCTCGTTTGCTACCCTTGATTCCATTATTCTCTTTCTTAATAAACCGAATCTCTCAGAGATATCCTAATGAGGTATTAGTTGAGGTAAATACGGTATTTCTAGCATCCACACATGGACCTGTGGCAATAGACACGCGGTTGATTAGTCACAGAATTTCGCACCAAGATTTTTGGATGTTACGGTGAAATTAAAGGCTTTCTGCTTCGCACTTATATTTCTTGCTTGCTTCGCACTTTGCAAACTCATGTATCAACCCGGAAAAAAATATGACACGAAGTCTCGCAGTTATGTTTAAAAACAGTTTCAATTTTTTTGTTCCAAAAAGATTAACCGATGTTTAAGTAGGTACTTTGCGGATTTGAGAGATTATAGAACTAAACGTTATAGTATATTGGAAGTTATTTGACCGCAATTCAATTGGTCAAGCCATCAAAAAATTATGAGAGGTTCACCTACATATAGACCATCGCGGGGATAGCCAGAACAGTTTCCTAGGATCCCAAAACGTGGATATCTGATGAAAACTCGATTTTTGGAAGTTGAAGTGAGACAAGTAACTTCCAATTTTCGATAATTTAGAATTTTATTAAGAGGAAGTCAAAAATATGTAAAGGTTTATGATGCGTTACACTATAGTTAACAAATAAAGTAAAATTAATACATACTACGGTTATTTTTTTTAGAAAAACATTGATTATCCGTATTATCCGTTTTATCCGGATAATATCCGGATAGTAAAATCAACTATCCGTTTTATCCGGATAGTAAATTCGGGCGGATAATTGCATGCCCTAGTTGCAATGAGATTGTAATTGTAGACTATTCAACATATTATATACTACAACATATTATATTCAACATATTATATACATATATACTATTCAAGAACATAACAATTGCTTTAAATATATCTAACAAATTATGAATGTTATGCTTAAATAAGGTATTATTTATTCAGAACGGAAAGAAACGATTAGATTTACCATCGCAAATCATCAATATTAAGAAAACTCTTTCGTTACTGAGTGACTGACTGACAGACAACGCACAGCCGGAACTATGTACCTACTTACTGAATGCAAGAAGCTGAAATTTAGCATGCATGTTTCTTGGGGAGTGTAGGAGAGCACTAAGAGAGTTCTTTAGACATGACCTCCCTAAAGGGATAAAAAGGGGGATAAACGAAGACAAAAATTATTCGCGGTCTAAGCCGTGGGGAAAAAGCTAGCTAGCCAGATTGAAAGAAACAAGCTTCAGCTTTTGTTTGTTCGGTTCAAATCTATGACACTGAGTTTTTCTCCCTTGACTCACTGACTGATATCTTTCTGCCTTGTCGCCTTGCCATAAATGTTTTCTTGCCAGAGAACTCTTGAGCAATCGTAACTTGTATCGGTTGGTATTATGTCTGATACACATGTAAATGGCATGATTGTAGACCTTCCGGATAGCTTAGTGCCTTCTACCTTTCTCTGAACAACAATCTTTATATGCAGTTATTTCTTTGCCGCGAGACATGTCTAAAGAATGGCAACTAAAGCCAGATTATAAGTATTGGATCGTGAAGCTGAAGATCGGAAAGCCGAAAGCACTAACAACTTCAAAGCATCTTTTATCGTTATATTTTTATCATACCTCCAGGCTTTTAGTATCTACTAAGTAGGTAAGTATATTATTATCGTTCGCATGCAGCAGCACCCTCCCGCTGTCACCCATGACAACTGTGACCGACCTAGAATAGTTACTAGGTAATAGTCTAGTTAGTAATTACAAGTCTGCCAAAAGACTACTCTGGAAAGTGACAGGCAGTCCCAAAATCCAAGGATAGGTACCTGTCCTTCTAAACCTTCTCCTTGACTACAGGCACTTGGTAATTACCCTTCGAATTTATCCGTCGCAATCTAAGTAGGTACCTCCGATGTCCTGTTAGCACATCAGTGCGCCTTTTACAAGTAATTTGATAGAATTTATGAGAGGGAAGCGTGATACCATCTAAATAGCGATACTGTCACAAAAATACTTTGAAGATTGATCCTAGGAGAAAGGTGATAGTCCAACTATGTATAGAAACAAGAATTAAAATAATTATTTATCATTTTCGAGTAGGTCAAGTTCTAGTGGATTGAATACGCGTTGTTGTACCTACCTATTTACTAGGAGGGATATTTTCACGTTTCCTCTGTTTTTCTAAAAGGAGGAGGTTCTTAATCTCAATCCAACTTTTTTTAATGTAAGTACCTACCTCATAACTTTGCACTAAGTGAACTGGTCTTGATATTTCTTTTTTTTTGTATTCGAAGATGCCTCACGTCTGGTTCCATATAAATTTGAGCGACATCTGACGGGTAGTTTTTGAGTTATGTCTAGGTATCGACTTTGAAGTCGGTTATTAACCGACTTCAAAAAAGAAGGAGGTTCTCAATTCGACCGTACATAATATATGCTTTTTAAGCTATTGCATAGCTTTTATCGCGGGCCTTGGGCGTGGGGACCGAATTGAGAAATTTCGTAACGAAAACACCTAATTAGGGTTGCCACCCGTACTTTATAATAAAGTATTGTACGTTATTTCAGGCAATTGTACTCTATACTTTATGAGAACAATAAAGCACACGAAAATACTTTATTTCGCATGATTTGATTTCTTTGTAATAAAAAATGAATCACTTATTAATTTTAATTCAAATATAGATTGTAAAGATGCTGTGCAATTGTTTAGTCGAGATCCTAATTTGATACAAACTGTAAAAAGCAATAAAAATATGTTTTTAAATATAATAATAAAGAAAAATAAATTGTACTTTATTTTGATACTATGTACTTTTTTTTCTCACCAATGTACTTTATTTGCAAAAAAAAGGTGGCAACCCTACACCTAATACATCTCTCTATGTCTCTCACAGACATGACATAAAATAATGACACTATAATGACTTGAGGGTGATAGAGACAGTGCCATACAGGCAAGGCAAACTGTAAGGCACTGTCTCTGTCACCCACACGTCATTCACGCGCCAAATGATCGTTGTAGGACTTAAATGTCAAATGTCAATTTTCTTTTTAAAAATAATTATTTTGTCAACTGAAATAGTTCTTATGCTTTTGTTCAGAATATTTAAATCTTCTTTGCACAAATTAAAGCATTATCCGTTTCTAATAAAGATTAAAATGTCTTGCACCTATAATGTGACGTTATGATGTACGTATTCTTAACAATTAGGCTTACGTCATTATTATGCGTCTCTTTCAGTGATATTCAAATTCAAATTCAAATGTTTATTTAAGCGGGTAACAGGGACCCATTGTGTTAGTATACAGAGACTTAAACAACTATGTTAGTATATTTTACATTTTAACACATTAAAATTTAAATTACAAATACACTTAACAATGAAATAAAGATACCATTAAAAGAAAGAAAAAGCGTTTAGTACATCATGTACCTGCGAGGCACCTTGATCGGATGACACCGATCAACAGAGTTAACCTCAGTTTCGGTCATCATCCGCACAAAGTGCCTCAGTACAGGCGCATGTAGATCATCTGCCACTGTTTTTAGCATGATGTTGTTACTTCCTCGCATCCTCGCGATTAGTGATGCCATTTTTTTCCTCAACACGGCATGAAACCCATCCGTTTGAGTTTTAGCAAACATTTCTGATGCGCTGCTGTAGCGCGGAAGTCTCAACATCATTCTAAAAACATTATTGTATTGTACGCGTAGTGCGTTAAGCGATGCCTTGGTATGCCTTAGCCATAGACCACCCGTGTACAGACCCTGACAATAAGCCTTAAAAAGCGTTATTTTGACCTGATCTGAACAGCGGGTGAATCTACGAGCCAGCATATTGCCTCGGACCGCCAACGCCCTACGCTCTCTCTCTATATCTTCATCGTCTTTAAGGCTGTCGGTGAGGTAGTGTCCCAGATATTTGAAGCGATTTACTTGTTTCAACTTTGACCCATTTAGCATTATGTCGGGAATATCCCACCGATACCCACCGGCAACCTTAAAAACCATGAATTCGCTCTTACTGCTATTGTATATGAGCCCGTGCGATGCCGCATAGGACTCACATACTCTCAACATGTCTCCGATGGCCTTGGCAGTCGGACCCAGCAGCACCATGTCGTCTGCGTAACTAATGTTATTGAAGGGGACTCCACCGATCCGACAGCCGACACGCATGCTGCTGAGCTCGGCCACCAGGTCATTAACATACAGATTGAAAAGCTTCGGCGAGGTTATCCCCCCTTGTCTCACACCACATTCCAACCTGTATGCCTCGGAGACACTGTTCGCCCATTTGACATGATATATGTCAAATATTGTCATGATATTGCCTATGAACTTTGATGTAACTTTTGATAACTAGGAAAATATCTGTACTCGTATAATTTGTGTACAAAATGTTTTAAACATGAATAAACAAAGTGCATTTATTAATGAAGAAAGTCACGAAAAAATAATGAAAGAAAATGAGTTAGTACTCTATATACATTCATTTTATTATTATTATCACAAATGCAGTATTATTTTTTGTTTTGTTAATTTATATATAACTAGCTTTTGCCAGCGGCTTCGCCCGCGTGAATTTCGTTTAAACTTCACCCCTTTATTTCACCCACTTAAGTGTCATAAACGTAAGAGTAGATAAAATATAGGTAGGTATACTTAATCAGAAAGCTTCGAACTGCTAAGCTATCGGGAGTTACACGTGTTATTGTGAGTCAACCATAAAAGATAGACATATGCTGTCGTGGAATATTTTTTATATAATTTTAAGGAGAACATTTCCGTCATACATGATTTCTGTGTAGCTTTAACCATTAAGGTTGCACACGCGACGGAAGCTTAAAAAATGGAGTAACTTCTCCCGTTTCCCCAACATTTCCCTTCACTGCTCTGCTCCTATTGATTGTAGCGTGATGAAAAGTATACTATAACCAGCGCGGGAGTATGAAAAATAATTGTACCAAGTTTCGTTAAAATCCGTCGAGTAGTTTTTGTTTCTATAACGGTTATACATCAGACAGACAGACAGACAGACAGACAAAAATTTTACTGATTGCATTTTTGGCATCAGTATCGATCCCTAATCACCCCCTGATAGTTATTTTGGAAATATATTTAATGTACAGAATTGACCTCTCTACAGATTTATTATAAGTATAGATAGATTATAATGCTATGCAATAGCTTTACCGCGGCAGTCTCAGAGTGCCACACGTCTTTTTTTATGTACGTTCAGCGATTATTTCGTCGTTTATGGGCCGACTAGCTGTTGCCCGCGGCTCCGCCCGCGTGGAATTCAGTGTGTCACAAAGTTATTCCTGCGTTAATCCCGACCCCACACAAATTAAGACACACTCCACACATCTTAAGAACAGTTGATTTTTTACTACGTTTTAGTCATACCGTACATCATACCGTACAAAAATCCGTTATGTAGATCTTGAGAAAATCGATAAAAAGACTTTAAGATATAAACGTCGGGGTTTTTTCATTCCAAACTATTATATTTTTAAACTACATTGGTAGTTTTTCATTCGGGTGCCAAAACATAAAGACCATCTAAAGCGATGCTGACCCTCGAAAAAGCAACATAAAGTTGATCATGAGAAAAAAAAGCCGGTTCGATTCCCGATATATTATGTATAGATATCCCGATATATAGATATTAATGAGCCCGCGACTTCATTCGCTCATGGAAGCTTTTCCCGCGTAAATCTCGATCCCGCGGGAAGTCCGGAACAAAAAGTAGCTTAAATGCTCCATAACCTCCTCTACCTCCCACTGAAAGTCCCATAAACATCTGAACCCACGACCTCATTCCCGGGTATGAGTTTTTACCGCGTGAATCCTAATCCCGCGGGAATTCAGGGATAAACAGTACCCTATATGTTGCTTCAAAACTTCCTCAATCTCCTAGTAAAGGTCGCATAAAAATTTAAGCCCGCAACTACGCGCAGGAGTTTATTCCACGTAACTCCAGATCCCGCGGGATTTCCGGGAAGACAGACTTGTTAGTTTTATATTTAGAAGCTATTTATACCCTAAGCGAAGAAGGTTTTCCCGCGTAAATTTCGATCCCGCGGGATTTCTGGGATAAAAAATATTATCCTATATGTTAATCTAAGTTGCCCTCTATGTGTGTGCCAAATTTCATGAAAATCGGTTCAGTACCCCATACGCGAAGAAGGTTTTCCCGCGTAAATTACGATCCCGCGGGATTTCTGGGATAAAAAATATCCTATATGTTAATCTAAGTTGCCTTCTATGTGTGTGCCAAATTTCATGAAAATCGGTTCAGTAGTTTTTGCGTGAAGAAGGTTTTCTCGCGTAAATTCCGATCCCGCGGGATTTCTGGGATAAAAAATATCCTATGTGTTAATCTAAGTTGCCCTCTATGTGTGTGCCAAATTTCATGAAAATCGGTTCAGTAGTTTTTGCGTGAAGGAGTAACAAACAAACAAACAAATACACAAACTTTCACATTTATAATATTAATAGGAAGGATTTTGATAATTCTTTTTTTGTTGTAAAGTAGATATGCGCAGTGGGGTCCCCTGATAAGGAAACCAGGATCTGATGATGGCATCTCAGAGAAATCGAGGGGAACTTTCGAAAATTGTATGGACAACTAGTGTGTTTGTTCATGTTATCATAAGTACATTAAAGCGCTACCATTTCATGAAGATCTGGAGTCGATCTGATGAAGCCGAAAGACAGTCGAGGGAACTCCTCAACGATTTACTGCAGTTATCTAGTGTTTGGGCTTCATTAATTTGTAGTGACGAGAACTTTACACTTACATGTTGAATTGAGCGCCATCTGGCGAGTAGTTCTTGAGTTATCTCTACTTATCAAGATTGAAGTCGGTTATTTTTTTGTAAAAAGCAATTATTTTGTTGTTCAACTTCCTTGTATTCGGTTGTTACCAAAGAATATTAAAGCTACTTTGGTCACATTGCTCGGAGACAACCGGACAGCTTCGATAAACTGGTTGTGGTGGGCAAAGTAGACGGCAGAAGACCTAGAGGCCGATCACCTACCCGATGGTCCGACACGGTGAAGGCAATCACAGGAATCCCAGTGACCGAAGCTCTCCGAAAAGCAGAGGACAGGGTGGCGTGGAAGCAGTTCGTCAGCTCCGCCACCAGGGCTTATCAAAACGGGCACGACCTTCAGTAATGAAGAAACCGACAAAGAAGAGATTTTGTTGTAAGCAGTTAGTTATCTAGTAACTATTATTTTTTATGTAAGTACTGTTGTCTTAGACAAAAATTTTAAATGTAACAGAAATGAATTCCGAATAGGAAAACCTGGGCTCGGATACCTACTCTACTCGTAACTCTCAAAACTGATTCGCGTAGATATTTTATATTGATTACTAGAGAACCGCCCTCGCTTCGCTTCGGGACCCGTAGGTAACAGCCGCGTAGGTCCCGCTCCCGTAGGATTCTCGGGATAAAAAGTAGCCTATATGTTATGTTATACTGGAACTTGGGCTATAACATTTGCCTATGACTTTATTATACATTGCATGCACATGCGCTCTTCAGCTACGCTCAATCAACATCGCGACGCGATGCGGCGAAGCGCTTAGTTATTTTTAAGCAAATTTACCCAAATTTTTAAACTCGCTATATCTTTTGAATGGAGTGTCCGATTAAAATAATTTAAACAGAAATGTAAAGGTATTGAACTACTGATAAATAAAAAGTAAGTTATTTAGATACGTATAAATACCATGGTATGAATATCGACATCTTATTTTCGTTGCCGATTTAAATAGTTTGTTAAACTATAAAGGTCTTTATATTGGCGCAACTATAATACTTAGATATACCCTACCGCGGACTTTTCTGTAGATAATAATGTGGTCTACAAAATCGTAGTAGGTAGGTACATTATTTTGCTCCATCATCAATAGTTATTGCAGCGCACGCGATTTAAGGTATTTCAATAGTGATTTTTATCGACGGTGGTTTATGTTATTGAAGTTTTCGCAAGGATCCCTAATTTTATTCAAATAAAATATAGCCTATGTTACTTCGGAAAGATGTACATTCATAATGGTGAAAGAATTTTTGAAATCGGTCCAGTAGTAGGTAATTGAGCCTATTCAATACAACCAAACAAACAAACAAAAAAATATTACCTCTTTATAATATTAGTTTAGATATAACATGCTTGATGAAAGAAAACATTGCCAGGAGCCCTGTAGTGACATGTTTTCAAAGATGTGTGAAGGCCGCCAATCCACACCATGATGAACCAGCCAGGGTTTATACCTTTAAATTTTGTTATATCAAATTAAAGTTTTACTTAATTGATCCTGTGTAATTGTAAGTACCCTACTATAACTAGGTAGACATAATACGTCGTCGCCCTGATACTACTAAGTACCTATACGAGGCCAAGTACCTACTGTTGTAATTGATGATTCAATAACAATGCAACAATGCTAAACCGCTTCCTTCCTTCACATTCCGCAATTGTGTCGTTCAAGGAAACGATGGCAGAACAGACGGACAGCGATTTAATATCTGGCGTCCGTCGTGTAGATAGCATTGTTGTATTAGTGTATGTACTTAGATACTTAGTTGGAATCTATTCGACCATTTACAACTTCGTCATTCCTTAATTCAGAAGCAAATGTCACGAGGAGTTTTGGGACGTAGGTAACTAACTAACTGTACCTACTATAATAAAGCTGAAGAGTTTGTTTGATTGTATAGGCTAATCTGAATTCTGAGGCACTGCTGGCTCGAATTGAAAAATTATTTTTGTGATGGATAGGCAATAAAAATATCAATAAAATTTAATATCTGTATTCATATCTCAGTCAAGCAAGGACGTCCATTAGTCGTTTTTTAAATGTTTATGACCTACGAACGAACAGATGAGCGAACTGAATTTAACTTTATCATCATCCATGGATTTCAACAAAATTAAAGGGATCGCATAAGTTGTCCGGCAAGAAAGAAACAAAACAAATTGGGTACATGAGTTTATACTTCACGGTCTCAAGCTTCTATCTATTCTTCTTCTTTCTTCTATCAAATTATCTATATCGAGTTTATCTAACAAAGCCAAATATCATCTTTATTTTCATCATATTATTTAGAATAAGGATAAAGATACTTAGAACTCTTCGAATTAAGAAAGCCCTAAAAATATCGTTTCCATTGAGCCCATTCCATAGAGCTAAGTAGTACCTAGTACTTACTTCTGCTGTAAGTTGTGAGGGATCGGGTACCCTGTACATTCCAGATAGTTGATCCCTAATGGAAATATGTGAGTGTTTCCGTGCTTCAGAGAGCACGTTCAACCGATTATGTCATGTGGAGGAATAGAGATAAGCCACTTATTAAGAAGTGAATCGTAAGCTTCATTGTAGATTGTTTTACATAAACAATGAGTTATGCTAAAACTCTGACACTTGAACATACACAGTCATACATTCCCATTTCGTCATGCAGAAATCTTACTTTTCACTTTCTACCTTCCATCTATGATTCTATACCGTGCGATAAGAAACTACGTTCCAAAATTTCAAACATTGTGATTATTGAATATAATTGAACCAGTTTCTACGGCGTCATCAATATTCATAATTATTTTATTTATTGTCGTCTCAAATTCGGTTCTGACCGGTAATTCGGCTTTTGCGGCTGCGTGCAACATTACGTCAAAATAGATCGATATAATATTTGGTATTAACACAGTTGGAAGAATTTCATAATATGCTTTTTTTTCATGGAAAAATATCTAATTTTTACGGGTAATCACGTTTTAAGTAAGTAATAAATCTTTATGGATATTTAATATAACTTACATATGTATGGATTAGTACCTAAACATGGCGAACAGTTTTTCCAAAATTAGACGTGGGTAGGTTAATTGGTATTTAATAAAATTAACAATTTAACCCCATATTATACACGGCCTTTCCGATCCCAGAATGCACGCAGTATCAATACAATTCAACAATCAGTTTTAATCTTACCTGTGGTACGTTACCAACAATAAAGTTAGAAGAAAACATGACGGTAAGACACATAGAAAACGCAATTTATGGTCAGAAGTCAATCGTGGCCGGGTCGGTCGTAAACTTTTCACAATGGCTCGTAAAAATGTTTTATTTCGAGTGCCGGCGCGAGCGCTACTAAAGTTTCAACTCGCGTCTAAGTCGCAAATATCACGTTATCCTGCATATTCGTCTACGAAACCCTCAAGTGCTTATAGTGACGCGTCTTACCTTAAACTGTTACGCAAGGTCGCTTAAGTCGTAACCGGATATTTCTCACCTATTATAGATCAATAACAGTGTTAATTTTAGTAAGTGGTCGTTGTGTTTTTGTTTTTAATGAATTATATTTAGGTTAATATCTACAACTAGCAGTACTGCAGATGTTAGTTAAAAACGCTTGAATTTGGATTCTGGTGTAATCTGGTCTAATTTGTTCTTATCTTCTATATAATCTAATTTGTGCTCTTCTAATGTTTGCTGGACCTAGGGTACTTGTCCATCGGGGTAATATATTTCATCAGTGAGACCAGTCTTTTCTTTTGGAATCAATCTTGTGAATGTTTAGTTTGCAACTTTGACGAGATTCTCTTCGTCGTAGCAATATGTCGGTGATGCTTTTGATTGATGTTACGGTTGTCTAATGAGTGGTAATAAATTTGTCAAACTTATCAAGCCATTTGTTTCGCCAGTTTATTCATTCGTATTGACATAAAAAGGTTATATTAAAAGAGATTCTATTAATAGCATCTAAATGCAAAATATCTGTTAAAATGACTGTTGCTATAGTTAGATTACATTGACAAAAACCTGAAAATTATTATAATACTTAATGTCCCAACGTCCGCCCCTGATGGCCGTTGGGATAAAAAATAATGCACTGTTCTAACGACTACCACTGGGGCCTGTTTTATTGGTGACCGTTGGGAGTATACCAGGTGAAGCATCAAATTTTAAATTTTTCGTGCAAAAAAATATAGTGTCTCAGTTTCAATGGTAATTGCAATATGGCCACCCAATCGAAGAAAAACATTAGTCAAGAACAATGAAGACTTAAATAATAGAAAATGTAATGGGAAACCATCGAATTTACTAGGAATTTAATAGGTACATTTATGTTGACAGTACGCGAGTTCTATAGGTACGAGGCACGAGGTAACTACATGGGAATATCAATAAAAGATAAGGATCATTCACTACGTGCAGCTACAATTTATTTACTGCTTTTTTGTTTCGAAATGGCTTGCATTTAAAGCATTTTACCATTTTAGCAGATTGCGAGTAGATGGCTGATGACAATCCTACCGACATTTTTTTAAAATTAAAGTAGCAAACGAGCATGCAGCACCACCCTTCCGTTGCCACCTATGACAACTGTGACCGACCCAAACAAAACTCAATTTAGACACTATGATGGTTAGTCTAATTAACAGATGTTGCTAGAAAATTAGTTGATTAATCTTAATATACAGGTTGGCCAAAAAGTCATGGATCAAACGCAACGACCGGTTATCTCAGGTCATTCGCTGTATAAAACTGTTCTACAGGAGGTCTCTATCATCAACCCTTGGAAAGTTATAACTTATTGTGTATTTTTTAAGGAAATGAACTTTTTCAATGTACCTAAATGTTACTAAAATTCGATTAGTTCACATCCCGTATCATTTTTGTTTATTTAAATATGATGCAACTGAGTAGTCTGTTCATTGGACACAGCTTTGTATCGTTGTGTATGTCTTGAGTTGGACAAAATAACACTTTTTTGTATTCTTTATTTTCCTTCATCATAACTTCTCTTTTACATCGGACCCCACTGTGAAAAAAAATGTTCTACCGAAAAGTGACCCTGTATCACAAGTAGGGCATGATATCCGGATATCCGGATATCCGTATTATCCGGATATCCGCCCGAAAATACTATCCGGATAATGGAAGACCTGTTATCCGGATAAAACGGATAAAACGGATAGTAATAATTTTATACTATTTTGACCATTTGGAGACATTTTGTTTGCTTAATTATTACGAAAATATAATATTTTATGTTTTATTTGGTTATTTGGAGATTGCCTATGGAACTTCTACCACATTTTTTATGGTATATGACCCAAAAAATAGTTTGACTGATTTTTCAACTACCTTTTTATCTTAGCCTACGTCTCGAAAGCATTGCTTAGCCTACGTGCTCGACAAACAACGACAGTTCATAAGAACCGCCCAATGTTGAGGTGCAATTTTTGTGCCTTTTTATCTTTTCAATTATCTTTTTATCTATAATTCCCAACAACTAAAGGCGGTCAGAGAATTTAATTGTTATATTTTAAAAGCAGAAAGCCATGATGAATGAGCACTTCCTGGTGGTAAACTGATACGGCTGTTTTTATGGCTTTAAATCTCACACGATTCAGAAGATTCAGTGTCGTCCCATTGAAACACTACCCGTAATATGGAGCTCTCGTTCAGATGGTTTTTCATCCCTACCGGCCGGATATTTGTTGTAGAAATAGAGTGGCGGACAGAGTCTTCACGGAACAACAACCTGGAGGAAAGGTTGCTCAAGAATTCCGATAGGGGAATAAACAAAGCGGGAGCTTCCTTAAAATGCATAGTAAGCCTATGCTTATTAGTCCCGAAGAAGGTAGTTTGGTTTTGGCATTTAATAAGACACAAGTTTAATATACCCTCCATAAGCTTACAAAGTGGTGGGGTTATTGAAATTGGCTAATAATGACCAAGATCGATACAGCTGCCTTATTCGAAAACGGGCGGCGCGCTAGCAAGCTTCCAGGATTTTGATAATAATTCAATTTTGGAAGTAAGGCGGAATAGACGTATCAAGTATACAGGCTTTTAGTACATTCATTGGAACACCCTCAAGACCACTGGCTTTTTTCACGTCTAGACACTGTAAGGATTTGAGAACCTTTAACAGTCTCTGTCCAAGTCTTCACACTTACCGACTAACATTCTATCATCATTTCTACCATCCTAGTCCCTTAATTTAATCTTTGTTCGGTCACAATTATCATGGATGACAGCGTGAGGGTGGTGCTGTTTGCTCATTTGCTACCTTGATACCTTTAAAAATCTCATTCTTAGTAAACCGAATCTCTCAGAGGTACCCTAATGAGGTATTAGTGGAGGTACATACGTTGTTTCTAGCATCCCCAGATGGATCTGTGGCAATAGACACGTGGTTGTTCACAGAATTTGAACCAAGATTTTTGGATGTGACGGGGAAATTAAAGGCTTTCTGCTTCGCACTTATATCGGACACT
The DNA here is from genome assembly GCA_905404135.1 of Hesperia comma. Classification (NCBI taxonomy): domain Eukaryota; kingdom Metazoa; phylum Arthropoda; class Insecta; order Lepidoptera; family Hesperiidae; genus Hesperia; species Hesperia comma. The sequence continues at coordinate 15,153,434 of FR990018.1, forward strand.
TTGCAAAGTCATGCATCAACCCGGAAAAATATATGACACGAAGTCTCGCAGTTATGTTTAAAAACAGTTTTAAAAATTTTAAGCACTTTACGGATTTGAGAGATTATGGATCAAAACGTTACAGTATTTTGGAAGTTATTAGACATAAACATTACTTTAACAATTCATTTTCGATTCAATACAATTTGCAGAAAATCTAAGATCAGTGGCATCAACCGCAATTCAATTGGTCAAGCCATCAAAAAATAATTATGAGAGGTTCACATAAATAGACACACACAATATATAGACCATCGCGGGGATAGTCAGAATAGTGTCCTAAGATCCCAAAACGTGGATATCTGAAGAAAACTCGATTTTCGGAAGTTTAAGTGAGACAAATAACTTTAAATTTTCGATAATTTTGAATTTTCTTAAGAGGAAGTCAAAAATATGCCAAGGTTTATGATTCGTTCCACTATAGGTAACAGAAAAAGTAAAATTAATACAAACTATGGTTGATTTTTTTAGAAAAACATTAACTATCCGTATTATCCGTTTTATCCGGATAATATCCGGATAGTAAAATGAACTATCCGTATTATCCGGATAGTAAATTCGGGCGGATAATTGCATGCCCTAATCACAAGTAATAGTTTATGGTCATTACCATATAACTTATCACTGGGTGCTTCGATTACGACGTTAAATTAAATACACATTATTAAGAGTAACTCAAAAACTACTCTTCTGAAGGTATTCAAATTTTTACGGGATCTAACCTGAAACCCCAGCTTTCGATTAAAAAAAGAATAATCACAATTGGAACTCTAAGTAGTAAGATATAAGGTAACGTACAAACAAAAAAATTATTAAGGTAATTCAAAAACTACTAGCCAGGTGCCGCTCAAATTTATATGAGACTATAATGCAAGTACCAGCTTTCAAATATAAAGAGAATTATCATTATCTAAATACTCAGTGAAAAGTTATTAGGAAATAACCATAAGTACACACTACAAAACATCCTTACACATTATTCAAGTTTATTCGAAACTACTCGTCAGATGTCGCTCAAATTTATATGGGATCATACCAAATGCACCATCTTTCAAGGAAATATAGAATCATCAAAATCGGTTTACCCAATACGAAGTTATGGGGTAACAAACTTACCAACAAAGATAAAAAAAAGATCGGTGAATTAGTTTTTTTTAACTTTTCTATTTGTACATTTTGAAATACAGTCCAACAGTTTTTATGAAATTTTATTCATAGTCCCTGTATTCCGAGGTTTAAAGCTTACGGCACTCCACTAAACGGAATAAGACAAAGTTTTACTTTCAATAACCACCATGTTTCGTAGCAATGAAGTCACAAATATTTAGGTAAACAATATCTTATACAATTGCCATCATTCGTCATAAAAAAAATAAGCTGACATAGGTACGAAGTGGGATTTAATTTTTGTAGACTGTTTTCTAGCACTGAGCCAACATCTACTGGGTATTGTTGATCGAATGACTCTCGATTCCTAAGCCGGAATATAAAGAGTGGCTTGCAGAGCATTCGGTGGCTGACTCAAGCAAGAGGGTGGTAGCTGACCAGCAAGGTTTCGCGGAACGATATAAGTAATTCCTTTTATTTATGTCACGTTATCTTAGAAGTTTATTTTTAATATCTTCACCGCCCTTGGCCATTACTCTTGAAAAATAAACATAATAATTCACTGATAACGAGAACGAACAAGGCATGTTGATAAAGGAATATCATTCCACAATAATAGCACTACTTAATTGGATTAAATATAACTCAGCTAAATAAAAGCATAGGTATGTATTTAATTGGTGAATGCGGAATAATTAAAGATTTTATTTGAATAGTTTTGGGATCGGGTAAAGTTGTTCGCGGTGCATCTATTTGTTCAAACCAATACTGCCAAACGTGTACTGGGATTAACATACGAGAGCTAATACAATAATATTTGTCATTATGCATTAAGTATCTTCCAGTTTCGATCCTGACTCTTTAGAATCCACTTCTTCAGCTCACCAACCCGCCTGGTCCGGGGATGTACTATGTCACTTTTTGTAGGGCCTAAATTCGAGGACCTTCTACTCTAATAGTTTTATTACTTCAACCCGCCTCGGCTTTGGAAGGGTAGCAGACTAGTTAAGCATAGTAATTATGCCTACATGGTTGTCGTTCAAACAAAATTCTTCGCTACTTTGGCCATGTCACGCGCCGTCAAAATGCCATGGAACGACTGGTTGTGTAGGGAAGAGTAGATGGGAATGGATCTCGAGGGAGATCCCCGCTACGCTGTACCGACCAGATTACGACCCTGACCAACAAAACCATCAACGAAAATGCTCGCCACGCAAATGTTCGGGACAAATGGAGAGCTGTAGTGCTGCGCGCCTCCACACAACATGCATGACCACGACTGCTCTGTCAAGAGCAAACGAATAAGAAGAAGACATGGTTGTCGTAGAGTCGTATCAACTTCTTGCGTAAAAATGTGGATGTGAGACCTTTTTTTTAAGTTTCTCGCGTATTAATGTTAGTATGCCTGTCACCTGTCATATTTGTCTGTTTTGGTGACAGGCAAAATTGAGGGCAAGAGTCCAAACCGATGATCGGATCAAGTATCAAAACATCTCAAGATGCCAATAAGCACGGCACTCCACCAAGCTTCTGTTCGCCAGAAATAGAGGCAAGCAATGGAAAAACCTAGCGTCAGAGTCACAATCCTCAGTAATGAGGCATGACTGAAGAGAGAGAATGTTATTTTGTGATAACTCTTAATATTCATTAAAATTGTATAATGTCAAGTATTATCATAATATGCATGATATGAGGCTGAAGACAAGTAGGTAATGTATTTTTGTTGATAAGGATTAATACTGTATCTGTCTAAAATCTAAATGGCATTTTTATAGTAGATATTTGACCATTTTTGAATACTTAGAAGCAGAAGTTAGAATGGGTTTCTTGGTGAAAACAGAGTTAAAATTTTTTCAAAGATTTTAAAGAAAGGCTTATAGATACACTCATAGCTCCACAACAGGATTTCCTGTATGGATTCCCTGGTGCCATGGAAAACACCAAAACTATGTCCTTACATACGCCCTGACGGAGAACGGAAATTTAAATTCATCATTATGAATTTCCGCCCGACGTTAACGATAGATAAGAAACAACGCTATTCTTATTTCATCGTCTCTCTCATTGATATTAGAATTTAGAGTTACAAAGGAACATCAATTATTTGGTAAGCAAAACATCATTTTCATTTTCCACTCGGCAGTCGTCAATCATACTTTATCAGAGTAGCTGACGTCACATCTCCCAAGCAATAAATAGTCATTTCCAATCTCCCGCCCAAAGCATCAACGCAATCATTCTCTCATCACGCCGCGCCGCGATTTCTATATCCATCACCTATTAACAACGTTTCTAGTAGCATTCAAAAACATATTTTCATGTTATTTTCAACCTTATTTCGTACACAATAGAGCCGGCGTGCGCTGACTGCAACTTCAACCATAGTCGTAGTTTATTCCAAAAATTCATTCTTCGAATTTCAAACGCAAACCGAGCCATGCCCGAGGCATCGTTCGGAGAATTCGCGTTTCTAAGTCGTGTTTTAGACAAGGATGGAGCATATTAGTTTGAATGTGCTAGATTGGGACAACGAATAGTAATAGACGAGGGTTCCAATTGATTGAAAAGGGTATTGCGCCCTATTCAACAGACTCCCTAAGGCGGGTGGGGTTTGAAAGCTATTAAAACGAAGCCCGTATTTTTTGTTTCGCTTGTTATTTAATTTCGCGATGGAGGACATTTAAATATGCAATTTACATGGCAGACATGTTTGCACATATGGACACGGCACATGTGGAATGTGATTGTAGTGACATCATCAGGGACCGGAATCGAGCATTTACACATTGAATAAACGTTTTACTTGTTACTACGGCGACTTGGGACTTGTTTAAAATTCTACGTTTTGAGAACAAATCCACTTCATGACTATTATAAACAAATACTTATTATTGTTGAAATATTATGATGATATCCGTAGACTGAGGTTAAACATAGCTCATAGAATTAGCCAGCTGAATTGGCAATGAGCTGGTCATATTACTCGAAGCACCGATAACCGTTGAGGGCGAAAGGTCCTAGAGTGTAGGCCTTGTTTCGGGAAAAGGAGCATAGAATGCTCCCAGACCAGGTAGACTTACGACCTAGAGAAAACAGCGGGCTTTCGCTGGATTCACAAAAACCAGAACCGACAAGAATTTTGCAAGTTAGGGAAGCTATGTTACGAACAAAGGCTGATAGATGGATGGGTGATTATCGTGGATGTTACTTACCCTAGATGACACGTAACAATATTAAAACCTCGATAGGGTATAACATTGAGCTCATGGTCTCTGAATTGCCCATGACTTCCTCATCATCGCACAGGTATCCTCACAACTGAGGATGCTTAGAGCGAAGATTTCGAACGTCTTTTTTTGTCGAAAAATACTGGAGTACCGGGTGTAAAAATGTGCAGTGGACTACGCTGCTCCAGTATAAATTAATCGATGGTTGAGTGCCCAACCCAAGTGTCAGGAGTCGCCCGAAGCCCTATGACATGGCTTAAAGGCTTTTATCTTGTGATACGGCTAAGACAAAACGACCAGCCTTCAAGCACGGAAGCTTAGAATACCATTAGACGCCACTCATCCACCTTTGGGCGCTGTCGACTGTTTTCTGTCGGGATCACAAGTCGCAAAGTTATGAGTGAGAGTGATGATCCGAAACGATCTTTATTTTTTTAAAGGCATCCGATATTTAAGCAAATCCATTAGGTCAGAAACAATATCACATTGGTTAGATAGCGCTCTTTAAATTAAACTAGCCCTAACTTTAAAATAAATAAAAAGTTACCAAAACTAGCCAGCTATTATTATTTACCTATGGATCTAATTCACCCTTCGTAAAATGTTATCTCATTAGCATTAAACAATCTATCAATTTGATTCTGAATTCTTCCTCCATACTGAATTCTGACCGTCTTGTGGCCTATCTATTCATTTATCGACTCCTAATTAGTTCAAGAGTGAAGTTAAGATATACAATAACAAAAAAGACGAACTGTAAAGAAATATTTGTCGATGAGTATCGAGTACAATCAACAACGCAAGACGATGATGGTAAATAAACCATCAAAGCCCCGCTCGACCTCCGAATTCTTTCCCACGCTTCTAATATTTCTCTTTGCGATAGCGGTTTACTGTGAAAGTGTTAAATTGAAGTAATTATAAAAACAGTTGTTATATTATTTTACACGCTAGAATAGGTTTTACGAAAGTGGTATGCGAGAAATAGTCTATTTTTTATGTAAACAACTATAGGTACCTACTCCGTTCGCGTTTGATATGTAATTTTTTTTAATATAATGGCAATCGACACAAATGCCTCTGTGATTAAGGTTCATAGTTAACTGACTGCGGAAAATTAAAGTGCCTGAAATAAATTTTGCTAGTAACATTTGTTTTTAGTGGCGAGTGGCAATATCATGTTCTCGGCGACTCAAGTACCTATAGTAGAGAATGTAGATCGGCAAAACGAATCATAATTAGGTACAGACACAGATTACCTACAATTTCGTCGGATAACTGCACCCGAAAGTAATCATTAATACGGATTACGATTATACATATTTATCTGAATGCGTGATTTCTGCATCAATGAGAACCGATCCCAGGATCCTTAGAACGGCAATCCGGCATGTTAACGTGACATAGTTCAAGTTGATTTTTTAGTTTAAGACTATTCTGATAACTGTAGGTACTTTTAAGCAATGTTTAGGTACTTTTATTTGACGTTACGTTTAAAATTAGTATTTGGGGTCTAGTGGGACGCGTGAAAACAGGAATAGGAATCAACGGAATAACGGATAGGTAATAATTAATTTCCACGGGAAATAGCGCCGGCAAGAATATGTTATTTCCTTTTCTCAAAAGGCATTAAATTTTTGTATTTTGGTTTGGTTACATATCTAATTATCTACCTAATTGTCATCAGATTCTCGATCTCTCTCGTCGAGCGCTCTCTGCTTCAGATGTACTTAATTGTATTTAATCTGTACCTAATCATTTTTGTATTTTACATTGAAAAGGCATCCGATGGAAAATATGTTTGTATCACAACATGGTATTTTATGGTTTTATATTGTAAAAACTGGTTGTCTGTAAAGTCGGTTTACTGACGATAGTTAAACGTGACAACGTCTTAAGAAAATACTGATGGAATGATTGACAAAAACGGATTTTCATGAAACTTTGCAGTAAAATAGCTTAGACCTCGGACTAACGTAAGAAGTAAAAGAAGGATGAAATAATAGTAACAATTTAAAACATTTATTTATACAAAGAATTATATTTAAAACATTGTAACACCATCCGCCATCTAGCGCTGCTAACCGTTAGACCATTAACCGTTAGTCACAACTAAGTGAGGTAACAAACGAGAATACTTACTCTACTTCTTCAGAGATGGCGCTGTACCATTTTCTGAAACACGCCAACGTGTGTACGCCGTAGCTACCATAAGTAATGTTAAGGATGTCTGTCTCTCTCGCTCTTAGGCGGGCTAACCATGCCCGAGTGGAAGGGACGCGTGCCTCTCACTCGCTCTCATTGTAAGCGCATAACGTGAGCGGCGGAGCGTGACCGTGACACAGTTTCTTGAAGTGCCACCCGGTAATCCAATTTATAAGACGTTATCACGTCAATAATAGAATTAAGTTTATAATAAACCAAAGAAATCAAATAAACATTCCATTTTACCATTTATTACTTCACGTGAATTGTTTATTACTTTCCCTTAGATTGTCATTAACCTCAATAACTGCCTAATGTTATTTAACTGATTACGTAAATACAGTTTTATAGGAAATTTAATGGAGATTCCAAATATGTACACATTTATTAGGGAATCTTGGATAATATGGATGAAATCGGCGAAAGAATGTCACGGGGGTGAATCCGGCGGTGTTGTTTTTTTGGTGTTTTTGGTGTGCACATAAACAATTATGACACCAAATAGTGTGCCAGTTGAGAGGAAGAGTTGTTGACTTTGAATTTGAATTTGTACTGTGAACATTAATAATTAACGTGGCTCCAAGTGTAGGTTACCTAGGTAAGTCTAGTTGCGGACGTCACTTTATTAATATTTTTAATAAGTAAGTGTTTTAGCGAAATACTAGTTACACTGAAGGTGATCAGTAAAATGGGCACATAACTTCCATTTTCATCTTGCTGATGAAAGAATTCAGGTTTTTGTGACTACCGCCGCGGACCGCATTTTGACAACATCGTTTCAACATATTAATAGCACTACTGCTGATCCCTTGTCTCTCTTCACCATTGACATACACCACCACTCTGCTCTAGTACCTATTTAAATAGCGGATTTAAATAAGGGATAACAACAACGGTCAACCCAAACTTTAGAAATTTTCATGGCGCACGAAAGCCTCCGACATAGCTTAATGACTATTTTATAATTTAGTGCGATTGCTTTGTGTGCCCTTCGAAGAACGCTCAAGAATTTTTTGAAAAAATTGATACTTAGCAGTCCCATGAAGCGCAATACAAGCAGCTCTAATCAAAGTATTTTCATTCCAAATTTCATCCAATTCGGCCGGTGGTTTTGGCCGTTAAGACGTCACAGATAGACAGACAGACAGACAGATAGACAGACAAACATTCGCATTTATAATATTAGAATGGATAAGAGACCTCAAGCCATCGAACGCTGGCCGCCGCCAAGAACTCTAGTTTTCTTACTAACAATACCAAACCAAACAAACCGAGATTTCTCAGTACCTACCTATCAAAGGCATTACAGTTGAATAATTATTTATTGTTTTTAAGCCTTCCGATAGATAGGTATGTAGATAATACGTAATTTATTCCGTTTAAAATTTATAACGCGACAGCATTTTATTCTTTTGCTATTTGTACAATGTTATTAATCACTTTGTACTTATTAAACACTAGCGCGGTATTAATATTACCGTTACTTTAGTGTTTATAGTCGGAAAAGAACAACTTCTTTTCATAAAATGTGGTTTAATTTATTTCTTAATCTGTGGCAGTATATTCAAATATGCCGATCACCTTGTGTACTTTGTCTTTATTCGCATTTATCTTCGAAATCATCAATAATTTTGTTCGCTTTTTGTCCTCTTAAATTATATCTACAATGAAAATTAATTAGGCTATTTATAATCCTAGTGTCTCGTTTAGCGCTAGTGTTTTCATTATGAGGAATGTTTATTCGTTAATGTATCGTATAGAATTACGATTCACCTGCACTTTATATGCTGATTGAATTCACATTCGCCAAAACAATTTGTTTTTTGCTGAACTACATACTTAATTTGTTGCGTGTGGTATCAAGAATTGTTTTTCTGCAGAAGAATGTCTTTTATTTCATTTATTTTGTTAGTCTTTCTACATCTAGTTTTATAACAGGTATCGGTTTTAAAAAGAAGACAACACAACAAAATTTTACGAAAGTAATGCGAGGATGGTAAAAACATCCTACGATCTTTTGGGAGATGGATTTGTGACGTAACGAGTTGAACAACACATCTTGCGATCCGTAAAATGGTAATCCCGATTTCGTTTCGATCGAGCACATGCCGCACCGCGCCACCTCGACCGACACGCAAGCGATCTCAAATACCAGGATCACATGAATCTGGAAAGGTATATCCACGTTATCCACGTGCCTTAGCGTGCCACGCACGCGTGCCTTTCGATACTCCCCTCTTAACTCCATCTCTTTTTCACCCATCATCTTTCTTTCACTCTGTCCTTTTTCTGTTATATGATAATCGGCCCACGGTCCCCTAATGGGCAGGGCTTGACGTCTCTTCTCTTTCTTTTAATAGGATTGGTTTCCTGCTAGCCCCATCTCGTTTTTACTTACGAGAAACTATTCTCGAAGGAATGAGTAAGGTTAAAGTGTGTAAGTATAAGCTAAACCAACAACCATAACGCGTGGTGATAAAGTCGTTTTTGTGAAGGAACATTTTAATTGACCTCCATGCTCCATCGTATCATCAAATACTCCGCAGTACACGCTACCTAAATTGGTTGAGATTCTGAACCATCCAAGGAATTTCTGATATGCTTTACCGATTCATGTTACCCCGATAGAGTCGATGCTTAAGGATCATTTTGGCGTTGTTCACATACCTTTTTTGTCCGGTATTTTTTAACTGGAATTGTGAAAAAAAAGAGTTAGTTGATTAACTACCGTATTGCTCAAGCTAACTTAACCACAATTTTATAGGTTGTTAATTGAATTGCAGTTGTTACATAATTATGTTTCTACTTAGAATTTACTTTGTTGTTCGTCTAATTAACATGATTTAAATCGATGGGTCCTTCCTTTGGTAATGTAATAATACATGGGCCATCCTTTTACATTGTTTTATAAGCATATTGTGTATATCTGACAGTATCTCTATTCTCTATGGGTTTTCTTTATTTTGTTAAAAACAGTTAATAAGGAGACAAACAAGAGTTTTCTGGATTTTTGTCGACAGTGACAACACTGCTGATAAAAAGTTGATTATAAAAATAAGCAAAAACAATTTTTGGAAAATCCTGGAATTATCTTCAAAGACTGATTTTATGGTATCGGGACTTGTCATGAATTCATTTACGATCAAGTGGATCGGAGCTGGATCAGACCGGAAAATCAATAATGACTGGCAAGGCTCCGTTTGGAAGATCGGGCCAAAATAAACCTTCAGTTGAAGGTTTTTTTCATTCATGTTTTTTCCTGCCCTCGCTTCTTTCGGAACTTAATTGTCTCTTAGGACTCTACCTGGGTCACTTTGGACTTTAATTTTGTGTGTCATTTTAGTAAATGCTCATCACATACTTACATACTTTTGCTATGGCGGCATTTCGTTGTTTCTAATAAATGAGGACGCTCCCTTAGTGGGGATCTAATTCGTTCCTAGTAGACTTTTTAAAAATTTCGTCCGTAAAAACCTTGTACTCATTATATCGATCAAAACTAAAAAAATGTCCAAATCGGTGCAACTGTTTTCGTGTTTTGCGCTTACTAAAGATTTGTGATTCATTTTGATTATATAGATTTTCTCTATTAGGAATCAACATTGTAATTTTAATTGTAACGAATAGTCACGTTATTTCATTAGGTGCTTAAACCAATATTTCAATCAAATTGGAATAGTCATGTGCACTGCGACACTGCGAGTAAGTTAGATATATATTTTTTTTTGTAATATATTCGGAACATATTATTTTCATCTCTCGAAGTAGCTACGATTTTTTTAAACGGAAGCCGAAAGTTGAGAAAAATTAATACTGATAGTTATACTTCACTGGTTCTTCCCAAAGATCATAATACTCCGTAGCTCTTCCATGTACTGACTGATAATAATATTGACCGATGTAAAATAGGTATCTAAATCAACATTTTTTTAAAATAAATTAATGCTTCTGTATGGTAAAAGACAGTGTTAGGTACTAGTTTTCCTATCTAAAAACAAATAATAATTATATACAAGGTTGGTAGGTACATAATGCTAATTTGATTTATTAACAATATAGAAACTACTAGAAAACTACCGAAATGCGATAATGAGCGCCAAACTACGGGGCCAGCAAGAGGAATGAATTTTCGTATCATAATGATTCCAAAAATTCAAAGTAATATTTAATTTATTCTGGGTAAATTTTTGTTAATTAATCAAAATTTTACAAAATATGTTATATTATGTCCATTCAAATAAGTATATCTTATTCGTGCCGTACGGCAGTGGTTGTGGTGCGGCGGCGGCGCTAGGCGTGCGCGGTGCGGCGTTTGCACCTTCGGATGCGGGAAATGATGGCGCGTGCCGCGACATAGCGGGCATTTGTACCAGGGCGACATGATCGCGAGACGGTCTCTAAACATCGTCACGGTCGGGGCGCATTGCGCAGCGTCATTAAATTATAATCAGTTGTGATAGGTCCTATCGAGTGTATATTTTTGATACGACTTTATTGGCTTGGCACAAAGTTCATTTTCCTTTAATGACAGTTACAATAGTTCAATTGACCTTTCATAAATAAAAACGTTACAAGTACCACGAGTATTGGTTCAGGCTGTAATACAAAAGAATAAGGTCTATTTTACATTACATTAAGGACATCCTCGGAGTAACGTGGGGAACGTGTTTCAATCTGCTAACGTGTTATGCTCGCCTAGTAGGCAGCGCGCACTGCGCAACTCCCCAGACACACGACGTCACACATAAATACGCTGTGAGGCAAAGCAATGAAGGCAATCAGGTCGAGCAAGCCGTGTTTACCGACCGGCTTGCGACTCGGTGGCCAAACTACGCGGAACTTTAAAAAATAATAATATCATGACGACTTTATTCGGAGTTCTCGGAACTGTTTGTTCCACGATACTTTAATTACATTTTTATGTTCAAAATTAATGGAAATATTAAATATCTAAATAAATGTCCAAGGACTTGAAAATTATTACATAATAGTTATATTAAAATATAATTATATTATTATGATTTGAGCCGAAAACAAATACTTTATTTACCATTTGATCAGATTAATTTGTAAGGTTTATCTGTCTACGATAGATATTGTTAATCCTGTACATGAAATTGATTATAATTAATTAATTAATTTAATTATTGCAATAGGCGGTAACTACCCGCCCTTTAGGTCCGGGAACGTAGGAGGTACCTTATAAATTATTAGGTAATTGCGTATTATACTTATTTAGAAATGTATTTTTTAAGTATTTCATCATGATTTCATCACATTTTTCGTGTGACACAGACTTACAGTCTGTTCTATCTACGAGTATACTACTATAATAAAATTGAAGGGGCAATTTTTCTGTACATCGGATATTTTTGCAAAATTTCGATCAGGGGGCACTTCAATAACGCATTAGAGCACAAAAATATTTTTTTTTACAATTATCGTCTGTCTGTCTGTTTGTCCGGGCATCACATGAAAACTCTTGAACGGATTTCCATGAAAATTGGTAGAATTGTTACTTATACCCTGGGTCATATTTTAGAAAACTTTTTATCCCGGGAAATTTAAGGGTTTTCTTGGAAAACAAGATGAAAGTTTGTGTGGAAAAAATTTCAAATATCAACCGATGTGCTTCAAATTTGCAACAAATGTTCCTTGCTTGAATTGATGGAACACATATTTTTCAATTTTTCAAACTATGGCAAGAAAAAGAAAGAAATACATATTAATGTGAAAATTGCTTAGTTTTCAAAACCCGCTCCTGGAGAAATGCTTTGTGATTGTATCGTGGGTTTCACTATATAAATTACTAAATATTAGTACTTCAATATAAATTCATGGTTTCTTAATTTTTTTTCTGTAAGAGGTACAAATAACATAAAAACTTTCCTTGATAAATGATCAAATGTCGTTTCCCAATTTCTACGCGGACAGAGTCGCGGGTACTGCTAGTTTATTATAAATCTGTAGATATCTAGTCGTTGTATACCTATATGTATGATGATAAAAACTATGTATTTTAGGGGGTCTCTATTATGGCAGTACACCCCAAAACAACGATTTTTAAAATTCGTGTGTGTTTGTCTGTATTTTTAGTCGCGCTTACTTAACAGACGATTTAGGTAGGTACGTACATAAACCATTGTGACACGCTTTACTTAAATAATTGTTTTATTTCAATTGGTTGGCCAAATATTAAAAATTTATACCAGTTGTGGAACCACGCCAACAATTTTGGATAAGCGAGGGCAGGTTAGTCTGTTTGTAAATCAATTTTTTTTCAGTTACTTTTAATCCCGGAGTTTCGTAAGAACGCGATTAACGCGGGAAAAACTCCATTAGTGGAGTGCCGTAAGCCTTAAAATTAAAAAAAATGTAAAATCTCGGAATCCAGGGCAAGTGTTGAATCTTTATGAATTAAATATTCTTTAAAATGTATTTATAACAATATAAAAAAGTTAAAACAAAACAACAATATATAGTTACAAAAACTATATTATTTACGCGATCTTCTTTTTTCAGTTGCTATGTTTGTTACCTCATAACTTCGCACTGGATGAGCCGATTTTGATGATTCTTTATTTACTTAAGAACTGGTAGGTACTAGTCGTGTATCCATATAAATTTGAGCGACATCTGACAAGTAGCTTTTAATTAACCTTAATAATGTGTAAGGATGTGTGATGGTGTGTATTTTTGGTTTTTACCTCATAAATTTTTGTTGAGTGTTTTAATTTTTATGATTTTTTTTATTTGAAAGCTAGTACTTACACTCCTTCATTGATTCATTGACTTTCCCTGGAATCCGAGGTAGCTTACGGCACGCCGCACACAGCTCGTAATAAATAAAACTATAACTGTTTCTAAATATCTGTACGAAAAATAGAACACTTAGAACTCTAAGCTATGTCAAGTCTTGACTGAGCCAATAAAAATGATTGTTTATAGCATTTTAAAACTAAGAAAAAAGTTTTCTAAGGCGAAGGACGATACTTAACGATGTCTTCATATAGGTTTTAAAGCTATATGAAGACATCGTTAAGTAATCAAATAAAACATCATCATCGTGGTAAGGACCACGGCTAGGAAGACCATGCCTAGGAAGGCAATGAAATACGCATTAGGTATTAGAAATGACTCAAAAACTACTTGTCTGAGGTTAATCGGTCACCGGTCCGGAACCGGTCAGAGTGGCGCAAGTTAGGGGAGGCCTATGTTCAGCAGTGGACTCACGAAAGCTAATGATGGATGTATTACCGAATATTAACCTGAAAGGTGTTAGAACAGCAGTCGTTACTCTTTTCTGGCCGAGGACTGCACAAGGGCCCTTTATAGTAAGTTTATACCACCAACAACTTTTTACCGACTATATGGACACCACAGAAAAGCGCTCACAGGCCGGCGCGGCGGTTTGCGTCGATCCCAAGTAGTGTTGCCAGGCGTCAGGATAAAGCCGGACAGTGTCAGGCTTTTTGAGAACGTATCCGGCTGTCCGGTCAAAAAAACGGGAGTCCGGCCTGTCTGGCTTTTGTTAGCCAGTTCACATTAGAATCATAATCAGTTCGCAAGGCGCTCTTGAAGTTTAATATTGGTATGTCGAACTTGAAAAGTCGAATTGTAGAATGAAATTGCTTTTCATTGATGACTTGTTAATATTGAAATGAATTGTGAATATTAATCAAGGAAAGTTTAATTGTTATATCAATATGTATTTAACAATTTATATAGAAATTTTAAAAATGTGTCTCTTAGTCTAATAAGGGCCACTTACATGGCGGGTAAAAAGGGCCCTATAATATTAAGCTTTTTTTTTCAGAATACCAACTAATTATGGAATCTCCTGCTAAAAACTCCAAGGGCTTTGGTCTCTGCAGTAGTTAAAGCTCGCAATGGATCCTGTTCAAGGAAGATTGATGTCACAACGTACGTACATCAGATCTCATTAGGCTAATAAGGGCCACCAAATTTATGGCATTATTTTTTTTTATTTCATTTTCTATTGTTTTTTTTAAGATTTTAATATTGTTTCGAAGAAATTGTTCAAAAATATTAACATTTTATGAGTGTTTGATTTAATTAATATTATTAATGCAAATTTTCGACACGTTAGTCTAATATGGCTCAATAATGTTTTTATTCGTGATTATGACTTGTCCAATGTGTCATTCTTCAAAAAATTATAACTGAAGTTAGTGGAATAAAGAAAAAATTGTGTTTGTTATCATAAAACTTAAAAAAGTGTTCATTTTGATGCGGTCCTTATTAAACTACCTAAGTTTAATAAGGGCCACAAAGAGGGTTTTAATCTTAAATTTGGTATCAAATAATTGAGGAAACCTAAAAAAAATTACTTATTCGAAAAAATAATAAAGGAAACCTTTGCCTTATGTCCTATTTTTTATTCATATTTTCAAAACACGTAAAATATTCAATTTTAAAATAAGGTGGCCCTTGTTTGCCGCAGGTACCTTAGGTGTAGCCGGCCATGGCTAGAACTAGGTACAGCTGCACAGCGGTGTTTAAACTTAGGTGTATCCTATTTGTCGTCGGCTAGAACTAGGTTTTCAATTCAGTTAAGCATTTTGGTTACCTACACACAGCAAAGCTCAGAGGCAGTCCTTGGAGAGGCAGGGACCTTGTGCCGCCCATGGCCAGAAAACTGTGACGACCGTTGGTCTAAAGCTAAACTTTTTTATCAGCAGCTACTGCTACTACCATTGGCGTTACTAATGTCCATTGGCTACAACGACCACGCCGACTATAGACGTAAATAGCTATTTACGCAAAACATCAAACATCGTAAAAAATCAAACTTTTCGACAAATCGTTTCTTCATACATTATGGTGAATGTCATTGCTCAACGTAATGACGATTTACGAACTAAAAATTCGTTTATAGATAGGGTATTGGCGTATAAATTATACATCAAGATTATCAGCACGACTTTGGTAGCAACCGGTAAAATGTGGAGAACCCTCTCATTATGAGGATACCCTCAAAATGTACCGCTCCGCTAAGTACTACACTGTAATGTCTGTAATTAACGCGATTACGGTTTTACATAAAAACAATAGATATGGCCTATGTACTAACCAGTGTATGAAATAACATTACATTCACTCCATCAGTATCTATCTCCGTTTTTGTTAAACTGTTACACGTTAGCTAATATAAATAGATCCCTGCCATATTGATAAGCGGGGAAATTCCACATTGGATTCTAACGTGGCAAGAGCGGAGGGGAAGCTCAGTCTATCTGGACAGTCCATGTTATCCATTTTAGCTGGACACCAACTGTTTGAACAAAAACCTTTGCCGCAGTGTTTCTGTAACGAAGAAAAACGGGCGAGGAAGCTCAATACATTTTGGTCGACTGCACGGTAATAAAACAGTGATCCGTGGAGTGTGAGACGCTGAGTTAAGATAACGCCAGCGTGTATTGGTGTGAAAGAGACGGAGTAATAGGAGTGGGTCTACGTGACCGCTCGTCGAGTGTATTCGATCTCCTCGGTAGTTCTGTATTCCTAGTAAGTTGCGTACAAAGTGGCAGGTTGCGACCGAATCGCGGGCGTGTGGCGGCGCCGCAGGCGGCCTCGCGGACAGAGGTCACAGGAACGCCCTGGGAGGGTCCTGCGGTGCGGCCCGCGCTGCCCATGCGGCCCGTGCGACTGCGACCATGATCTAATTAATCTTGGCAACGACGACCGTCGCTTCAATAGAGACAGACGTCTTTAGTGCTGTTATGTCAATATACATTTATCGAATAGGTACAATTACAATCATACTTACAATCTAAATAATAACAATAAATTATAAAAACTTTATAAATATGTCATAATAATATTTCCTCATGGAATTGATTAAGAAACATGTTTAATAAGTAATGACGGTAATGGTGATAAAAAAGACAAACACCTTGAAGTTACTTTATTATTACGTAAGTATATAGTATCTTCGTGGGCAAATAATGATTGTATTTAATTTAGTCAAGAGATTACAGCAATTTGACACTGAATATAAACAAGGTAGGTACTTATACCTACCAGCATAATATTTTATTTATTAATTTTATTTAATCAAAATTCAATTTTATTTGGTTTACTTCTGCATTTGATCAAAGATACCAACTTGTATTACATGCGAGGATTGATTTTTAAAACGGAGCACCACAATAATTATGTTTTCTCTTCATATATATGTACATGACATTAATTAATGTAGGTATAAAGTGGCTTTTGTCGATCCAAGTGATCTATCGAGGGTGTGGTCGGTAGTTAGGTAGATGTGTGTTAGTGTAAAAAATTTTAGTTATTATCTAATCATTAGATAGACGTCGTTAAGATAAGTCGGAAACCTTCGCGTGACGTGACATATAAACTCCATATTATTTGCTCGCCACTAACCTTTCCAACAATCTGCACTGAAGCAAACCAGTGGAGTGATCTCTAGGTTTCCTCAGTAATGAGGAGAAATCCGTAGTCAATAGTGGGCCATTAATGGCTTGGCACTTGCATTATGTAAATAAATATAAGTGAGTGAGAGAGTGATAAATTAGCAAACTGGCAACATTAATCAAATCAACGACACCATTTAGATAATAGCATCGTAAAAACGACAAACTGAAGTTATTGTTGCAGTAAAACTTTATCAACTTGAGTAATTATTGTTTAATGATAAGGTAATTTAATGAACTGTCAACGCATGGGTAGGTAATCAATTTTGTTTTTATGTCTACTATTAAAGATTAAGAAGTTTTTAATCTCAGATTGATTTTACTACAAAGACACATCAGTACCTATAATGAATGTCCAGGGACCTCTGAAAAGAAGAACCGGGCGTTGTAACGTCCTCCATTGTTCAGCATTTATATCAAATAACTAGCTGACCTAACCTAACCTGGTTAAACGGTAGTTATTGAGATTAAAAAAAGATTAATAAACACCTAACAAATTTTCGATGCCTCCTACGTAAACTATTGTATGTCCAAAAAGCCAACTTTACAGGAACAGCATTTAAAGACATATAGGGTGCAGTTTTTCTGTTTTTTACACATGGGATATGAATTTTTTACTATCTATATAAATATTCAACAGTTTTGGAGATATTGTTGTTACGGTGTTTTACGGCGGTTAAAAGTATTCTTAACAATCGTAAGTTGCACATGCAATATCAAATGTAATAAAAACAACCACGTTAATAATCGTATGCGTAACATACGATAAAAAAATTGTTTAGTTGGCAACGTACCTATATTATAGTATGTAGAACATACGATATTTTTTTAATATAAAAAATCAACGTTAGGTAATAATCGTATGTGATATTTAATATAGTTTTGAATGGCTAATCAAAAATATAAGACAATTTTGAACAAAAAAGTAATTATAAATGTAATTTCCACTTACCTACTAGTCTATTGATTTCTCCTAGATTTTATAATTGAATAATGCCTCCTCTTCGTTATCAGAAAAAGATGTGGAGGCCTATTTTCATTTCTTGAATTAAACGTATTTAATGCCATATCGCAAAGTTTTCGACCCCTTGTGCGTAATTTTAGGTAATAATTATCCTTCGGTTGATTAGTCATTATTTAAAAACCTTACTTTATAAAATCGTCAACAACTAAACGTGATGCGCATGGGCAACACGGATGCGTGCTTACTTGCGTTGCGATGTATCAAGCTGTATGTGGCCGTTACGGTATTATACGCTGCACGCAAAAATTACTTGCGGTTTTTTACGTGTCAAAAATCTTTGGTTTTAAATGATATTAGGTACATTTTTTGTAAGCAGGCTTGATAATATGTGTCTCATACATTACAAAACACATAAAAAGCTAAAATCGCTGTTTTGTGGCTTAAGATTGTCTACATGTCTACGTAGGAGGCGTCGATTAATGTCATGTGGAAAATTCATTCATCATTTCTGGAAATACGTATAATTAAAATGTAGCTGGTTTATAGGTACTTATTATGTTTAACTGACCCAAAATTATTACTGTCAGAATTTTAGTCTGTCGTAGAATTTTAGGTTCGTGATTTTTTAAATTCGTCGCTTACAATTGGAGATATACTTAAATGATAATTAGGTAAGTATATGTTGCAGGACAACGTCTGCAGGGTTAGCAGTTGGCTGTCCCATTCATGACTAGGATTTTTGGTGGTGATATTTGTTGCTTATCGCTTTTTTTATACAGTTTACTCCAGGACAAGTTGCCGAATGTTATTTAATATGCCTCCTAAAAAAATGAGATCGAGTTTAGCCTACGAAAATAGAAGAAGCTGTAAAGGAAGCGAGAGAGAAAAAATGCCTATACGATCTGTTGCAAGTATAATATCAGCAAATCTCACTTAGGTCGACTCGTAGGTAATAAAAGCTAAGGCAACGGAAGATGATTTCAGACTTCAGTTACCGACCCAATATCGGAAATCGTAGAATTTTTAGTGTAAACCAGGAAAATAATGTTATCGGAGTACTTATCTATTTGATGATATCAACTAAAATGCCTAAACACATTTTACAGTTGACAACTGTTCAAGTTAGAAAATTAGCAAAATGAGTAGGTAATAAAAAAAAAATCTATAAGAATTATTAAGATTTTGATAATTTTTGGTTATATTACATGTCCCTTTCATGACGAACGTTGTCCCATTGAAGACCAGTTCGTCATGAATGGGACATATCTTAAGATTGTTTTATTTGAGTTTTATGCACAAATGTTTAAAGAAGATAATGTTTTTCGTTTATAATATCAAACAAAGATGATTAAATATTGTTACGGTACAGATATAAACTTTTTTTATTCTGCCTCATATCTTGCTCAAAATCTTTCAGTATGAAAAATTGTCCCATTCATAGCACCTCTCCCCTACATCAGCGCTCATAGCCCGGCGGCTTGCGTCGATCCTAAGCGATCGACAAAGTTAAGAACTAAGAAAAAGACTAAGTTAAGCAACAGCGGGCGCGGTCGGTAGTCGGATGGGTGACCGCTAGTGGCAAAATTGCTTGAGCGCTTCCGTGCTTCGGAGGGCACGTAAAGCCTTCGGTCCCGGTTGTTATCGATTGATAGCAGTCGTTACGCCATGTCGGAGGCCTTCGGGCGGCTTGAAAGTTTCGACACTGGGTTGGCCACTAACCCCTCCACCAATCCGCATTGGAGCAGCGCGGTGGAGTATGCTCTAGGCTCCTCAGTAATGAGGAGAGACTCGTGCTCAGTAGTGGGCCATTAGTGGTTTGTAGCTAGGTACCTACATCAGTAGGTACAATAGGTAGGTACTTACATGTTATGTTCAACAAATAATGCACGGGGTTACAGAACGAATAACATGGGATAATAAATTACTTCCTAAAGTACTTATGTGTTTTAATCCTGTAGAGTAGGTAATTTGAATGACATTGACAACCAAGTGATTTGAGGATTAGACTCCCGAAGGATCGAATTTAAAGCTACATTACCTAATTTTCAAAAAATTTGCGCGTTTTACCTACATATTACCTAATTAGGTACTGTGGCGACATCTCACTTACGTCTCACGATGACGTCACAGCAAACCAGAATCACGCTATCGAAGATTTCTACACCGCTCGTGCAAGTTCCGTCCGTGTTAATTTAAAATTGTGATCTCGGTCTTGATGTGTGTCCTCGTCTTGTGTGTTGTCCTTGCCCATAATGATACACACAATGAATCCATGAAGTGGGTATGATGTAGTGGACAGCGGTGTACAAGCGTTAATTAGGTAGGTAGGTAGGTACTTGCTACTTCATACGTTCGAAAATACTTATTTTTATTTTTCTGACACATCGTTATCTTGAAAGAGCAAAAACTTGCAACACAATTTATTTAACTAAGTACCTAATTACTTACGTAATTAGCTGTTTACTTTACAATTAATTAAGTGGGTAGGTAGTAGGTAGGTACTTATCTGCTACAATTAGATTACACATATTCACGATTGTGGTTTTAACTATTTATCAATAATTTCATAATTGTCGCAATTGCGGTCTTTAAAATGACGGGAACCAGGAGCTTCTTTTGTAAGCTGTATTTTGTTCATAATGCATTTTTTATTTCTTGATTAAATAATTTAAAATTGGCCAGCAGCCCGAACTACCCATTGCAATGGGTCGCCCTGAAAATCAGCGGCTGTTTCCCACAGCCTTCTGCTGAGTGCGACCAATTTCATCAAAGATTTTACTTAGTTTACTTAAGTGTTTCTATTTTTTTTGTACCGTATTTTTGATGAAATAAATGTATTTTCTTTCTTTCTTTCTTCTACAACGCTGCTTCAGTGCCGATTGGTGGAGGTGTTAAAGGCCAACCTTATCAGAAGTTTATCGGTACGCGACGACCTTCTATATCATCTGTAGGTACCTACCTATAGATAGGTTATTCTTTGGATTTCCGATCATCTCTGATCTGTTGTTGCCATCCCAGTTTTGATTAGAGCTAGTTCCCCATGCCTACAGTCTGGATAAACCGTAGTACGTTTCCGGGTCCGGGTCCAGGTTTTTGATTAGGTCAGGTTTGACTGTGTGACTTCCTAGTATACGACTATAATGAACCTTAATCACATAAGTGGAAAGCTGGTATTTGTATGGGTTGCCATTACCTAAATCAAATTCCATATCGAACGCGGTCTGAGTAGGTATGCAAACTTTGCCGCCTCTGACTATTGGTCACTTACACTGCGTTTGTTATCGATACTTATTATCGAAGTTGTTTTAGGTAATTGCATCACTAACTAATATCAGCTTCCCGCTTCTGTGATATACCTAATACCTACCTAGGTAGGTGCTACCCTACCTTAATTCCATAAAAATGTTTTTCCGTCTTTTTATCAACTCTTTGAGGCTTTCAGTTGGGTGATGCAAGTAGAATGAATAATTAATTACCTTTACCTAATGCCGCATGCGTGGGTAGAGCTTTGGGTAAATAGGTATGTTCCGATTTCCATGAGTCATGTCATGGGACCTACCTACCTACCGGAAAAGAGCAGTCTGAGTAATGTAGAGCTAATACCTACTGCTCTTACTAGAGCAGTTGGGTCACATGATGGTGACAAGGTGACAACTGAGTAAATTATCCTAAAAAGTCCTTTGTAAATAGGTAATAACTTAGTCGTATTTTGAAAAAATAAAGCGTTAGAAGAATAGAAGCGTTAACTTAAGATAGGAAACTTGAATCGTTCCTTAAAAATTGGCGAATGTTTGGACTGATGATCTGGCCCTCCCCCTCGCGTGTGGAAATGGACGACATAAAATTGCCAATAAAGTCACCTTTTTTGAAGAACAAAAGAACAAAGAGCTTCGAGAAAATCTCCAGAAACTTGCAATGTGTTTGTGAACAGCAAAAAGTGCTTTTGCTTTTGAAAGATAACGTTGTCGGTTATAATAAAAGTAGGTAAGGTAGGTATCTAACGTTGAAACCCGGTTGGCTATCTGGTAGCTAGGTACCATCAACCATCCTCTTGTTTGACTCGACAATTTGTCGTAATCCAGCTAGGAGCTAAACGAGCTTGAGAGCCCGTAGTTTGGCACTTTATTTTTTCTTCCTTTTCTGGCCTGATAGCTGAAATGGAAGACAACAATATAGGTAACTACTAATAAGCACTTTGATGGTAGTTAATTAGTTATCTACTAAAACTCACTTTGATTAGGCACATTCTGTAGGTACCTAAGGACCTAGGTACCTACCTTTTAGGAACCTCGTACCTATTTCTTTCTTCAACTAGGTAGGTATACCTACCTAGTACCTAACTAATACATCCCTGAACAGTTTCTTATATTGGGGTGTCATGCACAGAAATTTACAGACAACACAGAAGTTCAAAGAAAATAATCTTAGGTCTTTCTTTGGGCTTCTATTTCGTTTACCTAATCCTCAACGAAACCCTAAATTTTAAGTTTAATTAACAGATATTAAATTCAGGTACAACCTAAAAGTATAACGCAAACAGAAGTTTCATTATTTGAATTTTGTAAATACAGACCCAGAAAAGGCATTTCATTTCTCTTGAACGTTCCAAAAACTTTCAGTTTCCAGTTTAATGCCGCCCTTTACAGAACGCGAGTACAAAGACCCAACGTAGCTTTGCCAAGGGAGCGGACGGTGCGGCAACGTCGCACGGCTGCTATCGATCTGCGCGATCAACCTTAAAGCACTAACAGCACATTGATATTACGTACCGTTAAACCGTTGTTTATCATAAAGCGCTAAATACGCTGTTTATTTTGAAAACGTATAATGACGCACACATTAGCACATTTGTATCGATATCATCTAAAGCGCTTGTCTATTTTAGTGAGTCTAAACGCTTATTTATGCAGAAGCGGCAAAGCGCACTTGATTTACGAATAACAATTTTAACTTCACACAGATATACGATGTTATGGATATTTACATTAGTGTGCGTGAGATAGATGTTTTGGCGCGAGGGCGTTTGGCTTTTAGCAAAACTGACAGGTAAAGATGGGGACTATTCTGTAAATAATACAAATAAGTACCTACTTTTATTTATGTACGCGACAGCTGGCTGCCGGATAACGCTTTGGGAACAATGCTACACTGCGTGCCTATTGCAGATGAGTGGGGTTTCATTTGAGTGTAAGTTTTTGAAGAGGGCATTTGGATCAAGTTCCAATTTGGGCATTACGGTGGAGTTTCAAATAGCGTTCACATGAACTCCCGGAGATTCGTTATAGTGAGCTGGGTTAACCTGTTATTAGATAAGTATTTTTAAAAAGTCACTAGGTAATATACTACATAGCTTTAATATTTCCACAGGAACATCAAATTCTTTGGTTTTCCCGTAATATCTTTTGGAAGGAATTGTATGACGAAACTAAAAAACTAAGACCTGTTTAGGATTATGATTAAAGATACACAAAAGCAAAAGCATGTTGGTCTAGTAAGAAGAAGGTAGGTAAGAGTAATAGGAAGGTATCTAAAATTATTTTTTTATCATATCAGAATACTGTTCTTTAAGATTTACCTCAATCTATATTTTACTACTGTCTTATAGGTATAAAACTCTTGCGTTATTGATTGACAGACAACGCACAGCCGAAACTACTGAACGGAAGAAGCTGAAATTTGGCATGTATGTTCCTTGGGGAGTGTAGGTTAGTACTAAGAAAGGATTTTTCAAAATTCATCCCCTAAGTCGGTGAAATAGAGGGATGAAGTTTAAACGAATTTCACGCAGGCGAAGCCGCGAACCAACCCCACGAAGACACAAGTTTGCGCGTTTTCCGCTAAGAAAACCCCATTTGTTATGGCGCCTCAATTCCAGGGTACCGCGCTCACCGTTGGTAAAGTGCTGGGATTCTGGGCATTGACATTTCAAGTGACGTGCAGTGTCGGAGTCATCTGGAAGCTAAGGCCAAATTGGCCTCCAAAAAGCTTGGCTTCCTAAACCGGGCGAAGCAGTACTTCACTGCGAGGGACCTACTGATGCTTTATAAAGCATAGGTTAGGCCTCACATGGAGTACTGCTCCCATCTCTGGGCAGGGGCGCCACAATACCAGCTAAGTCCATTTGACGCCGTACAAAAGCGTGCGGTTCGAATTGTCAATGACTCACGAGTCATTTAGAACACCTGAATCTGAGGAGAGACATGGGATGCCTCTACGTGTTCTACCAGCTTTACAACGGTGAGTGCTCCGAGGAATTGTTCGATTTTGTGCCAACTTCACCCTTCCATCATCACACCACTCGCCGAAGATTGAAGTTTCATCCACATCGCTTGGACTCGTGGCGAACGACTACGGTCCGTTTTTCACGATCGTTTTTGTCGCGAACGTGCAAGATGTGGAATGAGCTTCCTTCTGAGGTATTCCCGGAGCGCTATGACATGGGGTTCTTCAAGAAAGGTGTAAAAAGAGTTCTCCTTCAGGGCCGGCGTTGCACTAAACCATGAAAATAATTATAATAGCTTCTAGGACTTCTTCATTTATTTGTACCCATATAGGTCATTCAAGTGGGTGCACGGGAAACGTTGGTTGACGCCCAAATTATTAACTGCAAATATTATGAAGCACGCCGTGTACTGGTTTGAACATAGAACACAACAACAATAGTCGATTGTATAACAAGGGAGCAAAGCAATATTTTTATAGCGAGGGCGCTTTTTTAATCCAGAGCGAAGTGAGGGATTCTAAAGTAGAATCACTTCGAATCACCTAGAATCCTGAACGTAGCGAGGGATTCAAAGTTCGTCGCCCGAGCCAAAAATATTTTCTCCCGAGTGATACACTCTACTTTTCATCCCCCACTATGAGAAAATAAAAGACGCCTTATATTCAGGAATTATAACTTTCGCTGTCACTCAAAGCACTCATTTTTCAAAACAAAACCATGAATTTCTAACAATCCTAGCACTAGATATTAAAAAAATTCAAAAAGAGCGCGGAAAAGATAATTGCGGCGCACTTATTTAAATAAAGGGGATTAAAAACTCATTACTGCCCGCTAAAGTTTTCTTATACTTAGAAAACATCAACTGTGGGCGCACTTAAAGGCAAACCAAGTCGTCTTTTTCGAATAGGTGGGATGAAAAAGGGTTTTAACTCGAATAATGTTTATGTCCATATTGCGTGTTCCATATCAAGAATTACTTATCCATAGCCTTAATCGGCTTTCAAATTTCGACCTATCTTTCTGTGATTCTCTTGACAAAGAATTAAATTAAGCAGAGACATAGAGCTTCTAAGTTCTACTATCTGAAAGTCTAAGTTCTCTGCGATAGTGTTAAAAATCGGGCGATGCTATCATGCCTATCTTTTACGGCTTGCAGGGTACAATACAATGCATGGTAAAATGGTTCTTTACTTGCCTTTCAATATCTAACTAACTAACTAACAATAACCTTCCTCCTTCAAGAAGCAACTACTTTGATTCATTATAATTATGTATTGTGTTTAGGTTCAAGCGTCCTCAGATGGCGGGTCAGGTGGAAGCGTAGTTTTCTTCTTGACCGTCATCTAGATATAATTTCAGCTATCATTACTTGTTGTGCCCAGTTACTCAAGTCGACATTTAATTTGTCAACAGATAAATTGTACAGTACCCGGCAAGAAATAATGCACATTGGTATTCAGGAAGAGATAATCGGTTAGTTACGGCTTTGTAGAGCGTTGTCTCTCTCGCACATTGCACTAAAAATGCAATATCTATTAAGAGCTGCTAAAGCACCCTATCAAGTACCTACTTTTATAATAATAATATTGATGTTCCATTTGAGGTTTTAACAACTCTTTATATTTACTTATGAGTGAACGCGACCGTCTTCCACCGAATTCGAAAGAAAAGTGACAAGTCAATTGTAAGGACTGTGTAGTAAGGACAACGCTCTACAATTCCCAAACTAACCGATTATCTCTTTCTGAATACCGATGTGCATTATTTCTTGTCGGGTACTGTAAATAGTTACGCAAATCTTAGGCTCTTCTAACACAACGCTCTTTATGAGCTACGCGACTGCAACGCAACCCAAAATTCGATGTACTTATCTGACACTTCTCACTGACAGGAGACGCATCGTAGACGCGTCGCTTTCATACATTGACAAGATCCGAGTCGCTTGCAAATAGCGTTGTAAGAGAAGTGCCTTACAGTTAACTGAGACTATAAGTGTAACGTAAATTGAATAGAATAGATAATTGTCGAGTTCAGAAACCGGGCATTAAGTTTTAAAATGCAATTTAAGTAAACCTCGTAGCTGCGTTGGTTATTCTGGATGACCGTACCAATACATATAGGTTTTAAATGTTTTAATGTTTTGTGATTAAGATAAACGAAGTATAAATTCAAGTACTCTGGATGCTATGTTCACTATGGTGTAGATATGCGCGTTGATCAGAAGTTTGAAGTAGAATATTATTACACCAAGGACTCTTATTGAAGTAACTCTAAGAAAAAAGGACTTCTAAAAAGTGTTGTTGATAAGTAGTGAAGTGAATGAATAAATAAAACATGTAAATACATTTTAGTCTTACTTATTATTTCGATACCAGTAATCTTAAAAGGAATATAGATCCTTTTGAACATTTTGTGTGGTGTCAAGTAAATGAAAAACATTTAATCTTCATGTTATCGGCAAAGATTTGCCTTTGATTAGCTAGTTAACGGCAAACCCTTTTCTGTTGACTGCCTAGGTAACAGAGGTATTCAAACAACAAGATAGATAGATATAATTATCATGAATATAGCGTACAAAGGAGATTAAAGTAAAGAATTTGATTTCTTGAACAATAGAAAGTTACATCTATGCTTTTTAATTCGTTAAATATCGTATCGTACCTACACTGTTTACCAAACATTGACATTTTGTGATTAATTGGGTATCTAAGTGGTTGTATGTGTCCTGCAATAGTAATGTAAGTTATGGGTTCTTAATGTACACCTTCAATTAAGTATCCCGTTAGCAAATTCACTTCAGAAAAAGAAAAATTAATTGCAACGCAAACTAATTAGCTCCCAACCCGTAATTTCGAACCCGTCGTAAGCTTATTGTAACTTACGCGCATTAGGCCCGTTATCACAAAATACAGCCTCCGTCGCCCTTAGGTAGAGACCGCGATATAAATTAACACTTTTATTGCTCAGCGTTGGAAGAGCCCGACTATAAACGCGTAAAATGCATGACCAATCAAAATACCACACACACTACGACAACCGACACTGATGCTTCGACTGGTGTACAGACACGCGTTTCTGTGCATGTGTTGGTGCGAAATGCATTAATGTTTGCATGTGTGCAGCTCGGGCCCACGCAAACAGAGACAAAACCCGCTGAGATGGAACACGCGTTCAAGGGATAACGGAGGGCTTACGTTTATTAACGTGGGCGTAGTGTGGATATGATTAAGAAAAATATTTTAAATAAATTATTATTTTATTGTTACAGTTTGTATATGTGAGATGGTTTCTCTGTAAAATACCGTAGGTGTGGATACAATTTTTATCTAGATAAGTCTACAAGTTTTTTAAGTTAGTGCTAATCTAGTGACAGCACATTTTTGAAAACAGGAATCCATACGAGTAGGTACCTACTAGTAGGTGAGTTCAAATAATTAGATAAATAGCTATGCCATGGCTGATGTCATCTTTAATCAAGTAGATAATAAAAAATAAAGATCCACAGCGATTAATGAGGAGCGTAGTGAACATTTTTTATAATAAGTATGTAAAAACAATATTTAAATGATGTTTATTTAATTAGAAATTTTACATAAATCAGTAATTACATACATTTGTGTTTAGATAACGTTAATTACACTAAGTTCTAAATAAATTAAGGAGCATATAAATAAATAATATAATGGAAAAAATACACATGAATTTATACTTGGTTGGTTTGGCACTTGGCACATGATTCGATAAATGAAGATCTGAATGTCAACTTTTACTGCCACATGTGGTTATTACCTCTTACTAATATCTTAAATGAAGAAGTCTGTCTGTATGTCTGTCTGTGTCGCTTTCACGGCTTAACTCTCGGCCTGATTCGGATGGAATTCGGGATGAAAATAGTTTAAGGTTGAGGTTAAGGTTTGGTTAAGGTAAGGTAAATAGGGGACAAACATTTGTATGAAAAATATCAACCACTTGATCGATTTCAATGAATTTTCTCAGGAATATAGTCGATGACGTAACGTCAAAAATAGGCTACCTATTTTTTTCCAAAATCAACCCCCCCAAGTGGCTGAAATAGGAAAATATTTAAGTTTCTCGAAGCTCAGGGCGTTCACTAATCTGTAGATAAGTGCTTGTTAGCGATTGCTTACAAGGAGCAAAGCGTGCCTACACGTCACCAAGTACAAATATGACATTGTTTAAGGCCTGTGTTTGACCCATAAACAAATAATATGACTGTGTTTTATTTATGATAGATACTACCTATTAATATCGGTTATCAATAGGTATGAGCTATCAGTAAAAGTTGACTTACATTTTTTATGGAACCATAAAATGCTGTAAATTAAATCCAAACGTCGTATCCACACAACGATGGGGCACACCTCACAGCGAGCCCCCGCCCACATAAAAAATGACATCTAAATAAATCCATTAGGCCCGACCGGGGCCCGAGCGGAGCCCGAGCGGCTCTTCCTGTCTGTGACCCTTCACTTGATATCTACCGCGAGGCGCCTTTATTTATGTTATGACAGCGTCCGCTGAGCTCGTGATTTGTGATGAGAAACATCTTAAATATTTAATTGTGATGACGTAATAACGATGCAGAGGGACGCTTTGAGTTAATTTACTTTAATGCCTAATAGCTCGGTGGATTTTGTAGATTCTGTGAGCGAGTTAGGCAACTACGGATAGGTGGCAGCTAGTAGCAAAATTTCTTCAGTGCTTCAGAGGACACCTTTAGCAATGTTTATCAATGGAAGTTTTCGGACAACAAAACCTTTTAACAATTGGGTTGATGGAAGAAGTAGTACAAACAAACGAGCAGAAGAGATGAAGAAAGAGGAGAGAAACGAGGGGAGAATTCACTGTTAATTAATTGTAAACATTGCCCATTGACAATAAAGTCTCAAGCTCCCGAAGCTACAAGTTCCTACCTAGTTAGCTGACTCAAGGAAGAGATAGAGTGGTAGCTGGCAAGGTTTCAAAATAGTAAGATACCGGTAATATTAATTACCTAAGCGCGTAAGCACAAGGCCCAGCTTCTATTTTATTAGTTACGATACCCTGATTAATTGTCGGTAACACACTAGTAGTAGGTAGTATTTACAAATTATAGAAATATTTTTTCAGTTCATACAACTACATCACCAATTACCATCAGTTAAGATCTTAATTCAGCATTTACATACAATTACTAAAAATAAAGAATTATTAACAACAGTCCACAATAATGCGATATCCACTTAGAACCAATGCAAAAGTAAACGTTATTTTACTTAGTTCAACTTCTCAAACCTCTCTGTATAAACTGTGTTAATCTATGAGTGTCGAGCGTATGATTTGTGATGAGAAACACTCTAAATATTTAATTAGACGGTCTATGATGTCATGTGGCGCGTTGAGAGGTTTTTTCAGTTAGCTCCTTGTTTAGACTCAAGTGGGTTTGGAGAACTGAGTTCAATAAACATACGTTACTTATGAGTTATGTTTTGATTCGTAGGGTCGAGTGTTGACTTCTGGAGTTAGGCGCTGTAATAGTTTATTGTCTATTGGGAGAAGATGTTCATTTATCTCTAGTTATGCCTATCTCTAGGTATGCTTTTCGTGTTATTGCGGACATACCAGCCGACGCTTTATTTGATGGTGAGTGATCATCGTCACCCCTGTTCGGCATTTCCAAAGGCATCTATGGTTGCAGAGAGAAATGAACAATGAAAGAGCTGATGAAAGATGATGCTAATAGGCCACCGTCACTCCTGGTCCGCAATAAACCCTTTGGTGCGGCCTGAAGAGAAGTGCGTAACGAGTACTTACCTATTATTTTTCGGGTGCCCGGATAAAAACTCGTAAATATACTCCATTCTCAAGATTAGATGGATGGTACTTAGTCAAGCTGGTAAAATAAACCAATCGCCAATTCAGATAAAACTAGTTGGCACAGAAATGATCCACCGATCGGGAAAAGAAGCGATGTAGTTTCTTCTTTGCAAAGCCACACTCGGTGTTAAGAATTGGTAGGTATCCCGTGCACCAGAAGCCGTGGAGATTGGCATAGCCTCTGATGAATGATGACGTCTCGTTCTTTAAATTGCGCGAATGTTTTCACGAGCCCTTTTTTAATTTGATAGTTGCCATAAGAGCAGACATGTCGGATGTCGGATACGAAAGAAGAGAGAGCTAAGAGAAAAATACTTACCTATTTATCAAACAAAGGAGTAATATACAATTTGTAACTATTTAAGGAAGAAATATCACAAAGCTTATGAATGATCTCGTCTGCTCATTTGCTACTTAAAAATCTTCCGTTACATAGTGACTGACAGACAAGGCACAGGTGAAACTACAGAACACAAGAAAAAAAAACCAACAAAGCTGAAATTATGCATACGTATTCTTTAAGGAATGTAGGGGAGCACTAAGAGAGGATTACCTATTAGAAATTCCTCACCTAAAGGGATAAAAAGAGGGAAATACCAAAACATTATTCTACGCGAGCGAAGCTACGGGGAAAGCTACTTTATAATAATACTAGCTTTTGCCCGCGGCTTCGCCCGCGTGGAATTCGTTTATATCGCGAACCGGGGAAGTGGGGAAGAAGATACGTCATCAACTATCTTCCTGGGAAAATTCATCGAAATCGGTCATGCGGTTTAGATTTTTCATACAAACTTTCATCCCCTATTTCAAGCATTTAGGGGTTGATTTTTGAAAAAAAAAAGTAGCCTATATGTGACTCTGGGTCTTCAACTATTTTCATTCCGAATTTCATCCAAATCGCACCGGTGGTTTAGCCGTGAAAACGTCACAGACAGACAGACAGACAGACAGACAGACAGACAGACAGATTTTCGCATTTATAATATTAGTATGGATGTTACTGTAAAAGTCCGAACCACGATGAATCCTAAGTTTTACCGGTCAATCCTAAAATCCATCTACATGAGTTGGTAAATGTACAAAATAATTTGAGCTTTTCCTCCACTGCCGACATATTCTACATTAGACACTAATTCATTTGTAACAAAGTTCACATCGTTGGTTGGCTAGCAAACTGTTCACCACAAAGTTGGTGGTTCAGCTGCACAAACACGCCGGCAAAGTTTGAAACCTCCATTTAATTATGCTGAAACTCGAATTTATGGTTGAAACAAAGTAGGCTACTTGCTGTAGATATACCTACCTACTGTTAATTTGAGCTTAGTTATTTGGATACCGGTGCTGGATTCATTGCTTTGCTATGGTAGGTACTTTTTCGTTTCTGGGATGGTTTTATTTTCAATACAAACTTACAAATGTTTTGAGGTCCTTTATGTTACTATAGTAACTTTTATCTGTTTTGTTTGTGAATCGATTAAAATAAAACAACCACGAATTGTTACCTCAACCTTACTTAACAAAATGCAACCATAGGTGATACTGATACTACATCCAAATCTTGTTTTTATATACCTAAATAATCGACAAACAAACAGAGACCCACCTGATGGTAAGTGATCGCCGTCGCCTATTAAAATCAGTGGTACCAAAGGTACCACCGATGAACAGCTGGCAAGAAAGAACAAAGACGAAATGAATCATGGATTGGCTCTCAAACTCCCAGGCGGAAACCGACATGTCATGACGGCAGACTTAAACAAAAAGAAGGTGGGAGCTCACCTGGCTTCAGTTCTTCCACCACAACATTTTATTGTACCGGTATGGAAAATGTTCTAGGCTTCCCCAATAAGGAGATAAAATCTGTTACACCGTTTCATTTGTCATTTATATAAAGTTTGTTGGCATTATTTTCACATTCACGTTTCATTTTACATGCTACACATTTTACTCTCTCCTTGTGCCGTTGTTTTTAACACCTTCCTACCATCTGACTTTTCGCTGACTGGTAGATACTGCCATCACTTTGTTAGGTGTTACGAAAGAAATTAACAAATAACAATGATACGCTTTATTTTACACCATACATACCAAGAACATTGCAGATAATATATGGCCTATAGTGGTCTTATAACAAAAATACACAATTCTTCCAGACAGCCCTAAAGTAGGTGAGGCGTATTAGATTTATGGCTATTTCTAGATGAAATGAACATCGTGTCAGTATTAGGCTGCAAAACACGGGCCGACAGTACCAGTCGGAAAGTGCCGTAAATTACCTACTTGGTCCGCTCCGGTCGGCGACAAATCGGTCAATGCCTCACTGTGAAATATGGCGAGGCAATTTGAGCTAAATTGGATTAAACTATCTTTGATCTTTTAATTGGATATCAAATGTTGCGCTTTTTATGACTTCAAAAGGAGGAGGCTCGCGAATCGACTTTATTGTTTTGATATTGATTTGAAAGAAAGGAGCAGATTCAATTTTTCTGTATTTTTTGGTTTTGCACGTTCATTAGCTCATAACTTTTTGTTGGGCGGACCAATTTTGATGATTCTTTTTATATTCGAAAGCTGGTGGTTGTCGGGTTAATCGTTTAAATTTGAGTGATATTTGACGTGAAGTTTTTGAGTTATCCCTAACAAGGCGTATTTAATTAAAATACTACTTTTATAATGTCAACATTTTCCTACTTGTCATTGTACTATTCACCTATTCCGAAAGTTTATTACCTAATAACGGTTAAATAAAATATTTGGGTGTTCCTATTTCGAGGATTTTACTTTTATTTCCAAAGTTACATACCACGAAAATCATGTGAATAAATCATAGGTTCGAAAAATTTCGCCTAATAAACCAATTTAAGTTTAAAATGATTAGATATACATCATGCCACGCATGCATAATGTATTTGATGAATACTATAAATTATTATCTAATGTAACAAAGGTAAAAAAAATCATGGCAAAATCTAATTTTTTGTGCTGATTTGAAAACAAATTGGGCTCTCAAAAGCGCGGGAGAGTGGAGAAGGGAGAGCAAATTACCAAATTACCGTTTGATGGCCGAAACATCAATGCTATTGTGGACATTGAGAGGAATTTGTGTTGCTTGGGGGAAATAATGAGCAAATTATTGCCGTGAATTTTTTCCATTAGGCATCTCAGATCTGGAGCCAAAATTTTAGCAAGGAAGAGTGGTTAGGGACTTTACTGATCGTGCTTCTTCGCATATTTACTCCAGGGATTAAGTGAGAGCCAGGATTTTTATAACGGACGTAAGAGAGAAAACGAGGTTGTATCACCACTCTTGCGTTGCAGCCAGGGTTTCTAAATAAATGTTAATAATTTCCGGGAAAATTCTACTAGGGTAAGTGGGACCGTAGTAATAAATATGAAAATATATATCTCGATTTTAATTTCACACTTACGAGTAGTAATTTCATTCACTTATTAAAATCGAAATCAAAACCCGTCAAAATACTAATAATTGGAAAAAATTGGCTTTCGGAATCCGGCACAGAGAAGTGTTATTACTGACCACTAGATGTCCGGACACAGTCCAGTCACAGTATCATGGGTGGCAAACATGGCAGGTTGTCCGGACCATCCGGCAAACCTGGTTGCCGCCCATAATACTGTGACTGTCCCGGAAAAAGACTCAAATCAGGACTGGGAGGGTTATTCCTGTTAGCAGAGGGTTTCTTTCAGATACATCTTCTTGGCTTGCCGCACATCCATGATGCCATTGGTATTACCGACTGTACCTACTCACTCATCGTCGTCTGGTTTTTCTTTTTTCGTCTGTTTAGGTTCAAAAAATAAATGTGTTATTTCCTTTGATGTTATTGATAATCAGATGGCTTACCGATTAGTCTGTCAACGTTTTCTCTTGTTGTTGATTTTGAAAAGTTGACTTTTTCTGTCACTTTTCAAGTGTGAAAGTGTGACGAGTGAAAGAAATTATCTGTTCAGCTGCTTGAAAATCGTCAACCTTTTTCTAATTACTGAAGGGATATCAGCAACTCCTTTTTATACTTTTTAAATGTACTACTGGTACATAAACGAAAGCGTTTACTCTAGATCACTATCAGAATATGATATTTTTTCTCGCACCTTCAAATATGTAGGTATATTCACAACTGAAGTTACGCCATTGACCGTCGGTAAGTTCAGCGTCCCGTCAGCTGAGTAGGTAAATATATTCCCACATACAAATTGTAAAAATTGAAATTGCCCATATAGACACTGGGGAGTCTACGCCTCAGTGTATTGTATTGTACGTTGTACCAGGAAGAAATTAAATATTTCCGGATTAGTGTTTACTGTGTTAAGACTATTCAGTTTTGAAAGTATTCATCGTAATAAAACTTGGACTAAAGAAGACAGTAAGAGGCTATTGACTTCAAAGTGCCCAGAACCAGTTGCAGTATCGCCAAGTAGGCCTTTTTCTATGCGTGTACTTCGAGGGCCGATAGGTATACCTACCCATCTAAGGGGAAAGGGGCTTAATTCTGCCTTGAGTCTAATTCAACCTCCTTTGCTTGTGATGGTAGCTACTAGGCTATAATATATTCTTGAAGGTGTGGCTAAAATCAGCTACTGACCTCTTACTCTAGAAAGACATCAAAGAACTTGTCGCATTAGCCTGCACAATAGTACAATACCATTTTAATTGTAACAAGTACCTACGGCCTATTCCGATCTAATACCAAAAAACTAATACCATTTGGTATTAGTTTATTATCCCAGTGAATTTTTATTCCGAACGAATACCATTCAAAAGAAGTACCTAATCTATTCCCAACGAATACCAAAACATAACTCTTAGTACAGTCACAGAAAACGTTTCTTTTGCTATTTAATAATTTATTATAATGATCGTAATTCAATCCTAAATTTTTATACACACATTTTTACTTATGAAGAATCACTTGCCAATTTTTTTACCTGCAAAAAAGGTGAGCTCGTTCCTATTGTTTAAAAATCCAAACCAACCAATCACAGTCAAGGGTTGAGCAAACGAAGCCCCTTTAGCGTTTTGATATTTTGCTTAATGAACGTTAAGACAATAAAATAAGGTCTGTTTTTATACGAATCGTTGTTGATTGAAATTTTTACTATAGGTACATATAATTATTCTTGTAAGTATTTAATTGTAATTTTAATTTTTTGTTAGTTTTTATTTCCTATTTTAAAGTTGAAAATTATGCCTACTTAGTGATTTGTTGGAAACACTTTATTTTTATTCTTTAGGTATTTGTGCAATTATTTGTTACTACACTTGAACATGTTTAATAAGACTGATTTTGATTGAAATATACATTACTTAATATCACATTTCACAGCATTTTTATTACTGACTGTACCTTCATACCATTTTAATAATTTTGGGATTCGTTTATAACTGGTATTCGTTCGGAATAGAAATTCACTGGGGTAATAAACTAATACCAATGGTATTAGTTTTTTGGTATTGGATCGGAATAGGTCGTACCTACTAGCTATTGTTAGTGACGAGTCAGATTTCGCCATGCATTCGCTATGTCCACGTTGTAGGTCTGCAGCTGTGTGAAAAATGTTTCGCTTTAAATACAAATAAAGGAAGCACGGGCCTCACTTACACTACTGTCAGTGAGGCCCCTGCTTCCTTTGGATCTGTAATGTCTTTGGTGTTACTAATGCCTAGGGGAGATTTGTTTTTACCATTTTCATCTAAGCCTAATTTTGCCATCTAAGAAAGTTGCCGGGCTATGAGGATTTATTTAACTAGAACTTAGCATGACAAAACAGTATAAAATCCAAAGGTCGTTAGTACCCGTTACTATTAAAATTAGTAAGTTTACAGTAATTCTGTTCGAGCCAATTAAGAGCAAACCGTAACTTTAAAAGATAACACGATGAATGAACTAAAAATGCGCGCGGAAGGCATGTACGAAACCTCAGCAAATAGCTGTGTTCGCGCAATACTGCAGTGAAAGAACCAGCCTAACTTGTTCTCCGCCCCTCCCACGGTCCATAGCCAGACAGACCACGGCGAGGTAGGCGTTCGGGTACCAGGAGTTCATGGTTAGCTGGCGGTGGCGGTAGGCAGTAATCTAAGCGCATTAGAGCGCGCGGCATCGCGTGACGCGCGGAGCGATGACCGCACGCTAGCAATTGCCCCATTAACAGGGCTGGCTCAGACACGAAACAAATCGAGATTAGAAATGGGTTCTTAGGTTTATGACTGTTTATCAGTATCAACGCATAGCTGTCCCTAGCTGGATTCGGGTCTCTTATAACGATTGAAGGAATGTAGGCCGTGGTCTATGCATTACGCATCTATCAGTACCATTCCTACCGTCATAATAATTGTTTTTAAGAGCAATTGTGTTCCGGATAGGAAGGTGTGGAGCCGGTTCACTTTTTTAGAGGCGACCATCTCAGTCCTCAGGGGTAGCAACGCATCTGTGACCGAATTGGAACAAGACTCACACTAATCATTACTAACTGGACAATACTAATATTAACTAACAGGACTAACTATCACTAACAGTCCCTGTCCTCACACTTATTAACAAACTAACCAACTAACATTCTAACACCATCTACTAATTGGACTAACCACCCTAATCCCTAAATTGGGTCTTGTTCTAAGTCGGTCACAATTGCCATGGGCGGCAGCGGAAGGGTGGTGCTGCATGCTCGTTTGCTACCTTAATTCAATAAAAAAAAAGTAAGATCCCAGGGCTCCCAGACGGTATATATTTTCTGAAAAATAAAATTTAAGTACGAAGGCTACTTTAGGTACATATACCAGATGCTAAAGGTATGTAGGTAGGTAAACATATTTCTTAAAGTCTCAGTTCTGATTCTTACGTATGTTTAAGAAAAGAAAGTATGTATTAAAAAGTAATAGGTTTTGGCAAAGGGAGATCTCCCGCCAGGCGAGACGACATGCCTGGGGGGCGGCCGGGCCCCGAGTGAATGTACTCGAGGCGTGGTATATATGCGGGCGATCCACAATTCTTCGATAGCGCGATTCAGGCTTCGGTGACGTCACCGTGTGACGTGTGCGCGGTGTCGCCACAAGGTAAATAATAGGTACCTACCTATCTACTTATCTACATACTGCCAGCCTGATTTCGCCGGCCGTAATATTTACTAGATGCTTTAAAGCTTACAAAATTAAAATAAAATTAAAATAAAATGGAGAATCCAGAAATTCCGATTTTCGCGAGAAGTCATTATTAGAAGTCTGAAGACGTTCCGTTTTACGCTTGAACGGTACGATGATTGACATTAGGTCATAACAAACTTCGAAAAAACGAATATATAAATCTGTTATCTTTTTCTGTCATCAAACTCTGATTAAATTTATTTACCGTCTTCATTTGACATTGTGCGATGTCGCCACAAACGTTTGTAGCAAGTGACATTTAAATGCTTAAAACGCACATAACTCCCAAAAGTCAGTGGTGCCCTGGGATTCGAACTTGGACACTCCGAATAGGAAGCCGAGTTCTTAACCACTAGGCTATCACCGCTACCCATTGCTTAAATTAAATTAAATAACCATTATTCATTGATAAAAGAAAAATGTAGGATAAGAAGTTTGTTTTATCCATATCTACTATCTACTAATATTATAAATGTGAAAGTGTGTTTGTTTGTTTGTGCCTCTTTCACGTCGCAACATGGCTATTATATGGTGTGGTTTATGTGTGTAGGGATAGTTAGGAGGGTGGAGAGTGACGTAGGCTACTTTTTACCGCGGAAAAACATCTCATTCCCATGGGAAGATCGATGTTTTGTTAGTTGCTAGATATTTAGTTCCGGATGTTGTTAATAGATGGCGTTAGTAAAATTCATTTGCAAGTTTTGAATCATGCTATCAAATACTACATGTTATTTACTTATGTCATAGGAAAATGTTATATCTGAATCTGATGTTCCAGTATATTACAATAAAGGCTACTTTTTAGCCGAGATTCCTACGGGAGCGGGACCTACGCGGCTGTTAGCTACGGGTCCCGAAGCGAAGCGCGGGTGGTTCTCTAGTTAAATTATAATTGTTAGGTGTGACATTCAAACTGCTACATACATACTTGTATTAAAGTGTAGAGAGTTTAATTTAATATATTAATGGTTGTGTGAGCCAACCCTAGGCAGTAAGAGCGCCAAATCTGCGAAGTGATTTGCTCTCGCCAATTCGGGGCAACGACCGTCAGATGCAAACCGATAACGGTCCACGGCCTGCATTAGTCGCTTGGCGACTGATGGCAGGCCGCCTTATACTTCGGTCTCACTGAACCTAGGTTAGGTCTATACAGATCTGTGTTTATTACTTATCGCAAACAACTACCAAAATAATTCTTTCAAGAAACTTATAGGGTTGTGCCTTTTCAATCACGAAAGTAATCACGTCAACGGGTTTGTTCAATAGAACATCAAAACATTTGAAGATAACTTGTTTTCTCCTTATAATGAATACGAACCCACAAAAATATTCATCACATAAGTACCTACAATCAGTATCCGAGTATAAATATTTATCTGTCATGTGATTGCCTGTACTGTAAACCGAACCCTAGACCTCGTGCTACTCTATTAATCTAATCTAACAGGTGCTACTTTATTGCAAGCGTCCTTTAAAGTCAAAGGCAAGCGTCCTTCAGATAGACTAGAGAACAAAATTAAATCTTGTACTCGACGTGTAGAAGACCAATGTTCAAAAGTTCAAATTAAGAGACTATCATTAGAACCCCGATACTGAATTAGGATCTCTTGTGAGGAGGCATCGGAACACTTTTCATTTCGGTTCTGAATGATACTACGTGCTTCACTTTGCATATCACATGTTTTTACAATCGGCCAGCAAACAAGTAGAGAGTTAAGTGAGTAGTTTATGATTAGGAGACAACTAAGTAGGTACGA
The DNA here is from genome assembly GCA_905404135.1 of Hesperia comma. Lineage (NCBI taxonomy): Eukaryota > Metazoa > Arthropoda > Insecta > Lepidoptera > Hesperiidae > Hesperia > Hesperia comma. The sequence continues at coordinate 15,192,446 of FR990018.1, forward strand.
GTTTTGTCGCAGCATGCCTTTAAAAGTTCCAAGAAGTTTATTCAAAAGTAGCTTCCGCCCGCAGGCTTCGCCCGCGTAGAATTCGTTTAAACTTCACCCCCCGATTTCACCCCCTTCGGGGTGGAATTTCCAAAAATCCTCTCTTAGTGCTCCACTACACTCCCCAAAGAACATACATGCCAAATTACGGCTTCGTCCGTTCAGTAGTTTCGGCTGTGCGTTGTCTGTCAGTCAATCACTCAGTATTAATTACATAATTATAAACTTCATACTTCCGCCCGGCCCTATATTTTGCGTCTATAAATAAAACATACAACGAGCAACTCTGTACGAATTCATTCGATGTAGACGGAAAATAAAATTTTCGTTTAAACAAAAAAGTAGCTCCTCTCATTTACTTTCAACTGAAAAAAAAATACATTTTTTAACAGGAATAACTTGGCGTACTCTAGATTTGCTGTATAATCTAATATGTAGGTAGGTAGGTACCTACCTGCTCATATTCATTTAATTTCAACTAAACGTAAAGGCTAAAAGAGAAACTCTCACTTATCGTTCAATTCGGTAAGTTGCATGCTTTGGCTGCATGGTAGAGCAAAGCCAATTAAGATAGTAGGTAATTGGTATCAGCGAGGACGTTTATTAATATGATTCTTAATTCATATTCATAAATTGTCTTTATTTATGTACCTATCCGTCAAGGTCGTTGCAGCGATTATTTAAATAAATTAATATTCTTTTTATCATTCTCTTACATTTCTGGTCCTGCCGCCTCCGTTTTATAACATTAATTAAACAGATATACTCGTATCTAACGTAAACGAGAAAGATATAGTGTACCTTAAACTTTCAAGTAATTAAATGTAATATAAATATACAATTTGTATTTTCAGTAAGCTGAACGTCAATTTTCCATTAGTAGGTAATTTACAGGAATCCGACTCTACGTTAAGTTTAGTAAGTTAGATGTGCCGATTCATCTAGGTACTTCAAAAAAATATTTTAATTATTCTGGTTATTGTCGTCTTGATCTGTATTGTCTTTTGACTGATTGAAGATAGTTTTTGAATTATAGGTACATTATATGTTTCTGTAGTCTGTACCTATATTACTGAAGTTAAAGATCTTTTAAATGAATATAAGATACCTAACGAGCATTCAGCAAGACTCAAATTAATTAAGAAGAGAGTGAATTTGCTTTTTATAATAGGTAGGGCAAGTACCTACAAGTTTTAAAGGGCGTTCAACATCTTCACACATCAACATCATCGACACTTATCATCAGGTAGTATTTTCTGGGACAAAGATTGTTAGTGATAGTAAGACTGTTACTTATTAGTTGTTAATAACAGTCCTGTCTGTAATTAGTGTCTCGTCCTAATTTAGTTACTGATAGGTATATTACCTTGACGACGACGGTCGCCTCTAAATTTTACTGTAGTAGGTACGTGAGTCATTCCACTAGCCCACGATATAAACTCTATTTTTCCGTCAATTCTCACATTACACTCGGCCCGTCAAGCCCGTATACGGACGGTCGGTGACCATACATACCACTATGGAAGCGCGGACTTTAAGTAGCACACCACAAAACGGCATGCGGGTGGCTTGTGGTTACACCACAATTGTTTAGCTGTTACTAAGGTGACATGTAATGAGTGTTTCGTTTTAAATTTATTTTCTTGTTGGCTTTATATCATGGTTGTAATTTTTTGAAGAAAAAGAGTTTTTTTTTATAAAACTTTGCTTAGTAGGTATTTGAAGGTATTTTGAGGTTTCGAAAAAATATATTGTAAGTATAGGTACTTAAAGATATAATCGTACTGAATTGCAGCAAGTTTTTATAGTCTACAAAACAAAAAGGTGTAGGTAAGTATTAAAAACTTAAAGACATACGTTTTCTAAAGCAAAGCCAAGGCTATTGTTAATTAGAAAAATACTCACATATTAATATAAAATACATCCAGGAATGGATTCCTGTCACGGCAAATCCGGTGCCGTGCGAAAAAATTAATTATTCCGAATTGCTCGCACGCAGTTTATTCTCGTTAACTGCCTTTTGTAACTGTCGTTTCCGATAACTGGACGACTCTTATAAAATACTTTCACATTCATTCATACTCGTACGTATTGTTGGAATAAATCAGTGGTAGATACAATAATTGCTTTAACAGCAATTGTGTTCCGAATAGAGACGTTACATTTTTTAACCGAATTCAAAAAAGAAGGAGGTTCTCTATTCGACCGGATATTATATATTACCTAAATTGAAAAAATTGCGAAACAGGGAAAATTGTAGTAGCAATTATTTTTTACTGCTCACTTTTTCCTTATTACATGTTTCCTTATTTCTTTTTAATTACCTGCACCTACAAATGAAAAGAATCTATAAACTTGGTAGGTACCTAAGTGCTGCAGCTCCAACCACTTCGAGTCCATGCTATCTTCTCCTGGTCGTGGTACACCATTTTAAGTAATGGACGGGGCTATGGATTGAGATGTCTCCTGCAGAAGGGACCTTAGGTCTTATTTCTACCACCAAGAACTTGGATACAGGTTTTCACCCGCCTGGTTGGCTGTATTTCTAAATCGATCACGAAATGTTAACCAAACCACACTTAAAAAGACTCATTCTCAATTCAACTGTTTTTTTATGTTTGTCACCTCAGAACTTTCGACTGGATGAACATATTTTGATGATTCTTTCTTTTATTCAAAACAGGTGCTTGTCGTGTAATCCCAGATGAATTTGAGCGACATCTGGCGGGTAGGGTTTTGTTGTCTGTACTTAAGTCAAGTTAAAGTCGGTTATTTTTGGTGAAAAGTTACATAATTTTTTATAGGTACCGAGGAACGTGTTCGCAGGTCGCAGTGTCGGAGAGACAGAAATAAAATAATGTTAGTCCCTTCATTTTCTACGTAGGAATGGCGTAATATTCATGGCATTAAAGTCAGCTTTAAATCCGTTCCACATGGCACATATTATAAAGTCAGTACCTAGAACACTCAAAGGAATTCATAAAAGTCTTGTTCAGAGTCATCAATAGAATTATTGCTCAGTGATAGTCTCAATTCGGTTTCCAGCGGCGGCTGTCACAATGTTTTGCTCGGGACTGATTTCGTCGCCTCAGTGCTTGTTTGTTCTATCTACCATTGGTTAAATTTTACAGTACACGAATTTTTAGCTGTATTTCTTTTAAAAAGCTGTAGTTTTTTGATTTTAAGGTTTTTCGTAATACAAGAGTTAACTATGTATTGATAGTGATAAGTTTTATATAAGATCGTAATTAATTTTACCTTATTTTACAGGTTTTATGTGGAGATAGAACAAACATGCACAAATATAATTATGAATGTGGACTTAGAACACGACTCACTGGAGATAGGGCAAAGTGACTGATTTATTTATTCGTGCTTGTTTGTTCTATGTTTCAGATATTATATACAGGATGTTTTTATGAACGATTTCTTTCAATTTGAGTTTTATAAAGACTATGATTAAAAATTAAATTAAAAATTTAAAAAACCCCCGAGACAAGAAATTTCATTTAAAAAGTAAAAAATAATAAAAGAAACTCAATCTTGAAGTATGTAAGTGTGTATTAATTAATTCTAAAAAAACACATCGCGTTGGGGGAACGCTCCTAACTATTCATTATCTCCGATTTTTTTTCATAAGTGTCACATGCTCACCTATTAAGTCTTTTACCGAAGATTTTTTAAATATTTTAATAATAACGCTTCACACTCAAAGCCCCACACTAGGATTCCCTAGGTGCCATGGACATGTCCCTGTGGCTCGGGACCAGAATACGAGCTTCGGTATCCCCTGCCTGTCGTAAGAGGCGACTAAAAGGGGTTTTCGGGGTTGGGGGCGGCTAGAGTGGGAGCTCGAACCGTCCATCACCAACCCCGGGAAGGATGACGGTATGTGTGGCCGCATACCGTCGTATGGAGATGGCAAGCGATGGAGCATTTAGTCTCTCGCGGGCAGAGCCCCAAGGGCGCCGCGCTCGGAGGACTCCGGTTGTGTTCCTTTGGAGATCCCGGAGTTCTCCACAAGCGCTGAGGTAGGCCACCGGGGGGGCTTTAGTGGGTAAAAAAAAAAAAAAAAAAAGGTGCCATGGACAACACACAAGACAAGGACACACACACCCAGACCGAGAACGGAAATTTAAACTCATCATTCAAATTGCCGCTTCGCTGGGAATCGAACCCAAGACCCTCGGAACAGCGTGCCGGCGTGTTAACCATTGCGCCATCCGGGTTATCAAAACGGCTCAACGGTTTAAACGGCTCAACCAACTCGGTTATGAGGTTACGTTAGTTACTATTCGTAATTAAATTGTTAAGTTTGGAGCGGTCCCCCAACGCGACATATTTTTTTAGAATTATCAATACACACTTACGTATTTCAAGATTGAGTTACTTTTATTATTTTTTATGTTTTAACAAAACGCACAACAAAAATTACCCTTACTTAAATAACTCACTTCATTGACACCCAACACGGAATCATTACAAAATATTTATTTTTTAACTCAAAATCTAATTTTACTATCATGCGTAAATTGCGTAACAGTACGTTAATTCGGTCTCAAAATAAGGGAGCGAGAATCTTTGGAGCGTATTAACGCACTCTTGGGATGTTCAAAATCATTAAAAAGCAACACCCTATTGCAAATTCATAACGAGATCAAGTTGAAACTAAAAAGTACTTATTGTTCAATTTGCGGCTGCGTCTGCTCATGTTCACTTTTATTAAATGTTCTAGACATGTTTTATTAATGTCTAGAATTATCTAAACACCAAAAACACTATAATTTACATAGTTTTACGATTATTTTATGGATTCTTCGGTGTTTCCCGCCAAAGTAACAAATCAAACAAAATGGCGGAGAATATTGCGCCGCGGGCTGTGATTGGTCGATTGAGTGGACATAGAGCACTCAAGCACTCAAAGTCTCTTACGATGTGGGATTTAAAACAAAATCTGGAGATACAACAAACAAGCACGAAATTTTCATTACGATGTCGTGTCACTAATAAAATTTAAATGACATTTTTTGTTATTTTAAGAGAAAAAGTTAGCAATCTGTCTTAACCAAAAAGATTGAAATTTAAGTCTTAATAAAACTGCATTTAAAGTTAATTTTCGAAAAATTTGGTAGATAGGCCAAACAAGCACTGAGGCGACGATTTGTTAAATTTTAGTACTTAATATTATGTCTACAAACAGTAGGTAATATTATGTTTGTAAACAGTCGAAGTTCTGTTATAGACCCACTTGATGGAATATTGTTATCATCACCTACGGACATCATTAACACCAAAGATATCACCCAAGAATGAAGAGAGAAGAGAAGAGGGAAGTGCCAACTGTAGCACAATAACTTCTAGGAGTACATAATATGTATGTATGTGATTATACCGGGCGTCCCACGGCTATGCCACATGAATGGAAAGTACCTTAAATATTAAAGATAGGATATTTTACTGAAAGAAGACATCGTTTTATTTTTAGTAATAAGTAGAACTGCATTCACAGATTTTTTATAAATCACCGGGAATCGAACCCGCCAAATGTGATAGAAAAATTACATGTAGGTATGCTTCCAACAATTAACATTATCATTTTAAAGACCTACCCACTTGAGATACGAGATTTCCGTGGTATAAGTACATGATAATAATAAAGCGATACATGAAGTGTAGTAGGTACTTGTATGCATTTCTTCATGAGCTCACAATTACCATGAAACTGAAAGGCGATTTTTAAAAAATCTGTGAATGCAGTTCTACTTATTATTAAAAATAAAACGATGTCTTCTTTCAGTAAAATATCCTATCTTTAATATTTAAGGTACTTTCCATTCATGTGGCATAGCCGTGGGACGCCCGGTAGAGTGTGTTTGAGTAGGTAGATAGGAATGTTTAAGATTGTACGTGAGCTTCTACCTAGTGAACAAGCATCTATATCTATAAAGACACAAATATTTAACCAAAGTAGGTACATCTAATGAACTGTACAAGTGGTTTATCACACTAGCGGAGGTCAAAACGGGTTGGTTAACCGCAGCCGCAATCAACTTGTGTCACCGTCCTCGGACCCGCTACGATCAGAGCGGGACAGACGCCAGATACAGCGCGTCAGAGCGAGACAGAAGCCCCCGGGACAATCCGAGTAAATTGCTCACGATTGGATAATTATTTTATTGATACAGTTAAAATGCTACTGGAAGAGACATCAGAGGGACATCGATGACGTTATTTATGTGTAGATTTGTTCTAATTACGTCTGTGTGGTTAACCATTAATTAGTGTGAGGTGTTAACATAATTATGTAATAATTGGCTATGTTTATGTTAATGAATGTGGTACACTTCAATTTGATTGCTACTATGGAATTAAATCGACATACGTATCTATCGTCTATTAACTATAGTCTATTTTTGAATGTAGTTGGCTCGTCGTCTTGTAATAGTTAATTTTAAAGTTAATAAATCTACTCACTAACTGGATTTCTAGTGTAGCATAAAATACATAGAATTCTTTTACAAAAACCACCGCTTGCGATTATAGAGGAAGTTATGTTTATTAGTAAATAAACTACGCAAAACCTCGCAACTATACGTACCTAATGTACCTAGGTAATTAATGAATAACAACGGCGTAATTGATTAGGTAACTTATTGCAGGTATTTGTAGAGGATTAATATAGGTAGTTAGGTAATTGTTCAAATGATACCCAACCATAACCTCTCCTTAATTTTTCAATATTCTTACGTCTTATCCCAATTTGCTTTAAAATAACGTACTGTTGTTACTTGGACTAAAAGTGACGAATTTTCTTCAGTAGATAGTAAAAATCATTATAATATCATTTAACATTATCATAATCAAATTAGTACCACCAGACGACCAGACGTTATCTTCCGCTAGCTGTCTTTATGTCTATAAATTATGATAACACATACAAATTACAATAACCTATAAATATGTTACGTCCATCGCGCGATATACTGATTTATGTTACTGCAGATTACGATAGAGTAGGCACGTTACGTTAGATAATAATTGCTTATAGCCTATAGGTATCGTTAGCTTCTAAGCCCGAGGGTACCGAGTAACTAGTATTCACCGAGTATTCGAGTACCGAGTATTCACGTTGCACATATTGGTCGTATCTTATCACTCGGTTGCCGGGCTCTTATCGCTATTTGCGCTGACGCACTCACCATTACGACGACCAATTTAAGTTGACCCGTCTTGTCGCCTTACAATTGCTTGATAGAACGCTGATAAGTTTGTGGCAATCTATGCTATTATTGAGAAGGTAGTTCTAGTATAGAAATATCTATTTAGCGTTAGTTTGTACGTTACCTCAAAAGTCCTGGGTTCGAATGCTTGTTCGATTTTTTTATTTATTTTTACGTGCATTAATTAAAGAACTACTTAGAAGACATTTTACAATTTCGTAAAGAAAAATCCATCGTGTGAAAACCTACACAATATCTCAATTCGTTCCAGTTTTCTCAATAATTGACATGTGACGTCTGCCAACCCGCATTTGGGTACAACCCCTCGTTTATATCTCTTAACCCCTCTATTGTTACAGAAGATTTGATATTGAACCCAACAATGGGATAGGATAAGGGCTTTAATGAATGTTGTTTGTGAAAGTCTTAAGACGTTAAGAAATATTAGATTGTGCTGAACAGACAGAAATATCGTCACGTAGATAATTTACCAACATTAACTACTTTTAATCCATAAGGACATTAAAATAAATCTGTAATCGATAGAATCCTATACATGGAAGATTTATGAGAAGAACTGTAATAGAGGATCCTTTGATAATACGACCCTAGAGACCAAAAAAATTGTTTTTTAGGCTTTTTGTCTATTTTTCTGTGACGTTCTTTGAGTTAGTCTATGAAACGGCTCAACCGATTAGGATACGATTTTTTATTCATATATTGTAGTGCGGTGTAAGTTTGGGGTAAAGGGGTTTGATTTATTTTCATCGGTTCATAAATATAAAAATATATGGAATTTAAGAATCACGTTTGACAATTTCCCACTACTGAGGGACTGCTTTGTCGACGCGAAGTGAGGGCGGGTTTACTACTATGAAAAAAAGATGCTTGTACATTAAACACTCAACAAAATCATGCAATAAAAACATAACTAAGAATCTATGATTATTTCCTGAAAAAAATAAACGACAATGTAACTCTATGAGAGCTCAACTTACGCTGGACGCAGTAGCACATAATATTTGTACAAGTGAGCGAGGTATATTTCCATTTAGTCACGCCGGTGGCCACGGCTACGTGTTTTGAAAAGCGGAATGCACGCAAATTTAATAACAGAGATCGTATGGCCACAAACAATGGATCGGTTTATAAATATACGGTCCAAATTGGAGGTTGGTTTATGCTCGAATGGAAGTTTTTATTTGATCGTAGTTATAGAACGTCAGTTAATTCAGGTGAAAAATTTATGCTAAGCTGCTTTTTCATGCTGCTCGTTATTTTCACTTTTTCAGCTTAGTTAAAAAACAAATTTAAATGGATTTAAATTTGATCCCAAGCATTGAAAACTTAATAAATAGATACGATAATTAATGAAGACGAAAAATACGGGTATCTCCAACATTGCAACAGTACCTGCCTATGTTAAAACATTTGACAAGAGATTTGAAAGAATGGTGCAACAGATCTTTATAATCAGGTGTTATACAACCAAGGATACCGACGTAGGTAATTAGCTGAATGATAGATTGAAACGACCTTCATCAGGAGTCTTGCGAATTATCTTTAGATTGACAGGGTTGAGTTGATGGACGGTGGATTGGACTGAAAGATGAATTCAGTCCAAAGGAAGTGTTTACTAATTACTACATAACTACTACCCTTAGATGTACTCTTAATTTGCATGTCGGAAGACATTTTTCAGAATAACCAAAGAACGATAAACGAATTGAGCTCATGTAAAGAGATGGTACATATACTTAAAAATTAACCCGCCTAGAGAGAGTGGACAGTCGATATTATGGCACTTAGACTAAGTTTGCGTTCGATATAGAATGCCTTTTACTTGCATCCCACACAAACGCATGTGATTAAGTTACATTGTATATTGAGTGCGAGTTTAAAATGCCATTAGTAAAATTTACTTCCAAGCTAAATTGAACTGTAAGCACAGGTAGTAAATTTGTATTTAGCGGGGAGTGGCAATTCCATAATAACAGCGACTTGGGTATACTTTAGCCATCAGATTGTTCTGGAAGGAATGTTTGGTTAAATTAGTTTGCGTCAAGCGTTTGTAATCTGAAGTCGTGAAGTAGGTACTTTAACAAACTCGACTCCAACTAAACTTTTCTAATGGCTAAACTTCTGAGCTCTGAGAGAATCAATTTCCTGGGCGCGTTGTGTATCAAACTATTTGGTCGAAGATTATAGGGGCTATCATGGATGTAGAAAGTCTAGATGGGCCCGTAACATACATAAGGCGCACGGCGAGTGGTCAACATTGGGTTGTGTGATTGAGTGATTGATCAAGTCAGTCTGTTGTAGACAGCAGCGAGGTACACATCTTCCTTACGCAAAATTGATTTCAGTAATTACGTCCGCAAATGTAGAAAATATGGCTTCCTGTGCCTTCAAAAATATTCTAACAATTCAAGAAACACAAATAAAGTCCAAAGGAATCACATTTCATTATGTAAACATTGAATTGTAAATTAACTTCACTATTTCTAAAATAATAACTTTAGTAAAATGGCGCGTGACATATGTAAGAGTAACAAAGACAGCACGACTAAAACTTCGAAACGCGGAAGCGAGATATCACTATGTAATCTGTTCGTTTTCAAATATAGTAACAAAATTCCATCGCGCCAACTTCACGCACAAACCGATTCGATTCAAAATTGGATTGTTCCAACTTGACGCACATTCGAACGTGCAAGGCCCGTCTAGGTATATATATGTCTATGGGTGCTATACACCTATTGTTTGCTTAGGTGGTTAATTTATAAAATAGGTAGGTAAGAAAATCTTTCCTTGTAAGTGGAGTGCCGTAAAGTTTATACCTCAGAATCCAGCGCCTGTCAATGACTACGACAACTTATGAAATGTATTTGTAGCAATGTACAAATAAAATACGTAATCTTCTTTCTTTTTTGTTCTTCTTTGTTAATATGATTGTAACCTCATAACTTCGTTCTGAGTAACCGATTTTGAAGATTCTTTATTTACTTGAAAGCTGGTGCTTTTCGTGTGGTCCCATTTATATTTGAAAGACATCTGACGAGTAGTTTTGAATTATCCCTAATGATGTGTGAGGATGTTTAATGGTAGTTGAACTACTGGGAAAAATAATTCCCACTAGTTCATGTTTGTACTACTCAGTTGAACTAGTCGGAATTACTCCCTACATTATCCCCACCTTTTATGATGGTCAGCTCTGGGACTATAGTGTGTATTTATGGTTGTTACCTCATAAATTAATGAGTATTACACTCATAGAGGTAAAGGTAAGTTGGATTTTTATGTTTCATTTTTGTTGAAAGTTGGTACTTGTGGTATGGTCCCATAGAGCGATATTTGACGAGTAGTTTCTGAATTATCCACAATAATGCCTACCTACTACCTATTTATGTTTGCTATTTCATAACTTTTTGCTGAGGGTTCTGATTTTTTCCCCCATATTTTTATTGACTTTTACCTGTCAAAATCATGAGCGACACCTGAAGAGAAGTTTTTCTCCACTTGTCGATTTTTATTTATAAGGTAACGACCATAAATTAAATACACATTACTAGATACGGAAACTAATTTTCTACAGTTGAATTGTTATACCTATGTAGGTAAATACATTATTAAATTTCATTGTTAAAAAGTAATTAAAATCAGCTTTAAGGAAATTTCAGGGTAAAAGCGCCAATCCCGGAACCGTAAATTAGACGCGGGAGACAGGGGTTCTGCGCGCCCGTCTCGTAATTGCCAATCCGCCGCTAAGCACCCAATTAACATCCCTCTCAATTGATATTCTTTATCTCTTGCTTAAATGCCTGTTTTAATTACAATTGAAGGTTCTGGGATAGAAACAAAGAGTATCTACCCAAGGTATGTAGTGAGGGAACCAATTTGAAGTCTTGTAGGTAAGAAATCCTAATCAATAATAATAGACACCTGAATAATTGGAAAACAAAAACTTCCGTACAAGCAAATCTTTTTAGATACCTTATTCAATAGTATTTCTTGAAACATTATCAAAACTTTGCAATACTGCAAAGTATACAAAGAGTTTATAATGATGCACAAATCTGCGAAATGGCTTTGTGTAGGTAATTTATTACACTTCGTGCCAGATAGTAGATACCTATTCAGAAATAATCTCTTCTTAGAACCATGTAAATAGAAGTAACTTTATATGCTCCAGTAATGAGAAAGCGTGTATGTAAATAATAATTTATTCACGGCAACGGTGCACATGTCGACTAGTCTTAGGGTGCATGCCAACTAACAAGGGGGTGTAGCACTCGGATGGGGCGGAAATACAGCTGTGAGCACGGTCTTGCTAACACGAATCTTAATATGCTATTTGTTTGCATCGTTACGAGTACACGTATATATCCGTTCATTTTTTGTAGAATTTGATGGTATGAGATGAGAATAAAATTATTGCTTTTTTCAAAAATATAACCGACTTCAACCTCGATAAGCAGAGATAACTCAAAAACTACTCGCCAGATGGCGCTCAATTAAACACATGGGTGTAAAATTCTTGTCACTACAAATTAATCAAGCCCAAACACTAGAGAACTGCAGTAAATTGTTGAGTTCCTTCGACTGTCTTTCGGCTTCATCAGAGCTACTCCAGACCTTCATGAAATTGTAGCGCTTTAATGTACTTATGAAAACATAAACAAACACACTAGTCGTCCCTACAAATTTCGAAAGTTCCCCTCGATTTCTCTAAGATGCCATCTTCAGATTCTGGGGTCCTTATCAGCGTACCCCACTGTGCATATCTATTTTCCAATAAAAAAATAATTATCAAAATCAGCCCAAAAACGACGAAAAAATCGCTGAACAAACATAAAAAAAAGCATATGTATATACGGTCGAATTGAGAACCTCCTTTTTTTGAAGTCGGTTAATAAATGCTGTCTCTGATGTTGTTTATCATGTAGTGTTTACTTAAAATGTGTTAAATGTAATTCAGTGTAAAGAGAAAAAATCATTCCGTACGATATTACAGTTTATAGATCGGTACGCATTAAAATTGTTGTTATTTTTTCTGGTGTAGGTATAATAAGATAAGTAAAAGCTAAAATATTAAGCTTTTTAATGACCAACATAAAAAAATAATAATTGGAAACAATACCATAAATGTAAATTATATTTGTAAAAAGAATTACAGAAAAAAGTTAAAACACATTTATTTAAAATGTGTAGTAACGAAGCCGTCCCTAAGCTGCCAGTAACTGGGGCCCTCACCCTAATCGCGAAGTTTGGACGGTAATCTTATTTAGAGCCAGTTAGGGCCAGGTAAGTGCTTTTTGCACGCCGATTTGAACCTGTTTACTAAATTGATGCCGAATTTTCTTGGAACTTTGATTTGTTTTTTTTTATTTCATTGTAGATTTTTCAACATCTACAATTACCTACTGTAAGGTTAAGATCCCACAACACAGTTGCATCATTTTTGATGAACAATTTATGAAATGGCAATATGATATGGGCAGACTGACTATTGAATTATGCCCACCAGTAGTTATGTTTAATTTATGTCATGTTACTGTAAAAGTTCGAACCACGGCAAATCCAAAGATTAAGCGGTTAATCGTAAGTTCAGCAACAAGAGTTGGTAAATAAATATCCGAAATAACATTTTTTTCGGGCTTTTACCACCGTTCATTTGGTAAATCTAAGGATTTACAACAAGGCATGGTAAATATTGGTTTTAGTAAATAAATAATGAATATTTATTCAATGCAAAGTTGCCTCTGCAAAATTGGCCGCAACAAGGGGTTGCCAGTGGTAAAGCCTGTTGTAAAATGTATATTTGTTTTTAAAGCAAAGTAAATTAACCTTTACCTTTATTAAATGACTGCAATTAATAAGGATTGCTAATACAGTTAATAAGGTTCTTCTAAGAGCGAACTACGACATGAATATTGATGGCTGGCGGACACAACTTGCCATTTGCACGTTTGCCCGTTTAACAAAAAAAAAAGACAATAAAATCGAACTTTGAACATCGAATCCTTACATTCAACTCAATCATTCAAGTCATTCAGCCAATGGGATAGGAAAATAAAATTTACGTTCAATATTGGACGGCGACGCGCAATTTCATGCACCATTAGTAATACACGAGAAGTCATTGGAATGCTGGTTCAGAGCAATTTAGTACTTAATCGTAAAGTCTTAAAGGTTAAAATTGAATATCGTACACAGATTTGCGTATCGTAGGGTTTACACCTGTCGCTCTACTTTGTGGTAGATGAAAAAAAGTATTGATCTATCTACTTGATAGTGTCAGCCTAAGGATTGGTCGTGAATATGATTTCCGACGTAGAAAGTACATACCTAATATTATTTTTGTCCTGGCAACAACCCATTAATGGCACACTATTGAGCACGGGTCTCTCCTCATTATTATGGAGGCCTAGAGCATACTCCACCACGCTGCTCCATTGCGAATTGGTGGAGGGGTTAGTTAGTGGTCAAACCAGTGTCGAAAGTTTTCAAGCCGCCCGAAGGCCTCCGGCACGGTTTAACGACTGTTATCTATCGATAACAACCGAGACCGACTTTACGTGCCCTCCGAAGCACGAAAGTGCTCAAGAAATTTTGCCACTAGCAGTCACCAATCCGACTACCGACCACGCCCGCAGTTGCTTAACTTTGTCGATCACGGATCGACACAAGCCGCCGGGCTATGAGCGCTTCAATTTCTATCCTACTTGTATTTTAGGTATACCGCTAAAGGGAAACTTCCATTACAACAATCTTTATGTCTTGGTTTTAACGGTTGAATTTCTATTATTTAGGGGAAAGTAGGGTAATTGAGAACGGCGGGTAATTAGGAATAGCTAGATAAGTAATGTTTCCTCCACTCTATACTGGCTTGCAATTGTTCAACGGGTGCATCCAGCACCCAACAGCCCATGCCCATACGCAATAGTGGGAATCAAAAGCCGCATGCGTGCTGTCAAGGTGAGTCGAACTTCTTTTTTTTTTGCAAATTTGTTATAACTTTTATTGTTCAATTGATATTACTGTAATATTTTTAAGTTAAAATATACCATATTTGGTTGCTATTATATACGTACTATCTGTTTTCGAACCTTATGTGATTTGAAGGTTACCAAATAAACTGTTGAAGGTGGCTGCTATTTTTATTTATATTGACTATTTCGGGAAATTGTGAACAGCGGCAGGTAGGGCAATTGGGAACTTTCCAATTTACTCTTTACGTTATTCACTATCCCTAATAACTTTAGTTACTTGTGTAAAAATGCTTTAACGTTTGAAATTCCTTTAGATGCCTCGAAACTACGTGCGAAAGACTGAGACTAACTACAAAGATCTTCGGCGTGCAATTGAAGATGCCAAAAATACTGCTGGCGGGATTAGTAAAAGTTACTTGAGTTATTTGTGCCAACCAAAAAACTGTAGGCTATTATGGAGACTTCATTTTGTCGTCCCAAATCACTTCAAATCTATTCCCATTTCCCCTATAGTTCGTTCTCAAATAAGGGTAAAATGGAACGACAATGTTTTGGATTTTCATCTATATTTCTAATAATTACTTTATTTTTTGATACTTTATTATCAGTGATAAGTAGATAGATAACCAAAGTTTGTGTTACAATAAAAGTTGTTTATGTCTATGTCTTTTTTCTATCATTTATAGGCGTTAGAAGTTAAGTGTTCCCATTTACCCCACTTTCCCCTACTTGGTGTTGGTTCCGAGTTGGTCAGTGGGTGGCGGGTGGTGAGTGTACGTCTTTCAAGTAGGTATACAACCGTAAAATCCTCAGCCGTGATTTTTTTAAAATAAGAAAACAAATACTTACTCATTACACAGCTTCCCGTTTCAAAATACATTTTACGCCACTTCCAATTCAAAAGAAAAGTGAAGACATTTTTTTATTTACCCCTGACAAAATTTCTCTGGAGCAAATAGGTATTTATTACCTGTGGAAGTTTTATTTCGTTAATAAATATTGGTAAAGCAAGATGAACTTGGTCCAAAACGAGGGTTCTATGATACCTTTTCTTTTTATTTCCATTCAAAAAGTTCGAGTTTAACATTAGGTACAACAGCAATATGGATAACTTTCTGAAAACTAACCTTATTCTTGATTTGCAATAATAATTAAGCTACTTTAATATTTTACGATTCAAACAGGTCCTGCACCCTAATTAAAAGTATGAAGTTTATTATATGTTATAAGTATTACAGAGGGTTTTTAAACTCAAAGGCTAAGAAAAGATAAAAACGTAATCTTCCTCAATAGAATGTCATACGAACTGCGTCTTATTAAAGGCGTCTATCAGGAACACTCAGCTATGGGACAATCCGGATAATCGATTAGTGCTTGAAACGACGCC
Organism: Hesperia comma; assembly: GCA_905404135.1. Taxonomy (NCBI): domain Eukaryota; kingdom Metazoa; phylum Arthropoda; class Insecta; order Lepidoptera; family Hesperiidae; genus Hesperia; species Hesperia comma. The sequence continues at coordinate 15,208,084 of FR990018.1, forward strand.
ATGTGGCTGATAGAGTGATGAGATAGTAATAAAATAAAGATATACACACCAAGATTTAAATAATGCCTTTGATTAACTCTATTATCATGCTGTTCGGATGATAATTATGAGATGATTCAATATTTATGTGCTCTCTAAGCATTCGTGATGTGCTCAGATAATATTCAGAGGCAGCTTACATTGTTTAGGATAAAAATATACTTAATTACTTAATATAAACAGGTGCCTAATTATTCTTTACTCTATTATATCTAATTAATTAGCAGCAAAAGGTAAGTGGGGGCCAGGGATATATTCCGGACGCGCTCTGCTTTTCAAAAATTATGTCCGTATCTGAAATTTATTGTCACTTGCTGCGGTGAAGGTTATCAACGGTATGTATTATGTATGTGTGTCCTTAAAGTACCAATTGTAGTAGGTATTTAGCTAGCGAAACAATGAGATCTTTCTCGTTCTTTCTAAGCTAAACTGACTTATAAAATTAAATTATATATTAAAACGTTAATAGGAGTTTAATTTGTTAAAAAATCATGCTACTGCAACTACGTTACCTTGATGACTTACATGAAAAGTAGGTACTTTGTATTTATTGAGCAGTGGCAGCCCTAGCTCGCATCTGTTAGGAATTAGAGGAGCGATTACATTCGCCACGCCGCGGCCGGTTCCGCGTCAAATGTGAATTCATCGCCACTTACCGTATTATTTGACCAGAATAGCGCAATTTGCGAATGGTGCAGCAAAACTTTATGTTCTCATGTTACTTACCTATAAGAAATTGTGATGATTTTTTATTTAGATTAATATGGTGTAGGTACCTTTAGTAAAGCACTGCGCACATTACAACGACGCGGAAACGGACCGAGTAAAACGAAAGCATTTAATTATGATCTTTACGTCTTGGTTATTACTGGTGCATAAGTACTTGCTAGACCTAGGTAGGTACTAGGTAGTACCTACTACTCGCCACCCACTTCTGTCCAACTCGGTACCGACACTAAGTATAGAGTCGAAATTCAACCGTAATTACCAAGACATGAAGATCATAATAATGCTTTTGTTTTAGTCGGTCGGGTGTCGCGTCATTGTAATGTGCGCAGTTCTTAAGTCTTCTCCAACCCTTTTAACTCTTGACCAAAATTGACGATAAATAAATAGTGGCCATTGGGCCACTAGCTGACTGTTTTTAAACTGCATATATCTGCAATAAATAACAAAGCATCCATTGTCATTATAACGGTAGGTAGGTAAATCCGTTAGAGATGGCCGTATGGGAGAGATGGCCAATCGAAATATTTCGCAGATTTATTCGCTAAATGGTGTTGCGTCATCGTTAGTTCCCTTCGGGCAGTGTTCAGGAATGGCATCAGTTCATATTTGTGTGCAAAAAGATTATAAAATGCGAGTAAATAAACTTTGTTGTTTCATAGTAGGGCAAAAATTATATAGTTGGTTCAATTAACGCCCTGTAGGATAAATATTTGTGTTGATTTTTTGTGTTTTTTGTTTATAATGCACAATGCATGTTTCTTTGTGTAAAATAACCTCAAAATGGCGGCCCTCGCACTTTTTATTCCTTTTAATATTCATATGGCCATCTCACCCGTAGAAAAAGGAGAGATGGCCTTATCTATTCAGTTTAAGATGGCCATACTAATAACTGTTATTTTTAAGTATAATCGCATTAATTTTATAATTAAATCATAATAATTATGTTGTCTGTGCCGACGTCCATACGTTCCATTACTTGCAACCTGCATTTATATCTCTTAAATTCAATTTTTATGAACAGTGCAGACCGCATACCGCAAACACTGATTGAGACTCGTAAGCGTAGCAAGCAAGTTGGTAAGCTTTTGTCTTCTGATGAGCATATAACAACAGGAAGAAATAAAGAAATAAAAAAAGAAATAAAATAAAATAAGTGGAAAAATACGAAAAATCATAGCTTAGATCGTAGAGAAAAAAACTGATAAACCGGTTACAATATGAAAACGAAAAGCTGTCAGATAGAATTCTGTAAGTAGTTCTGATGAAGAGCAGTCAATATCATGTGACAGTGAAAGATTATAATGAGAATAAAAGTTTGATTGTAAAACTAGTACTTTTTATTTTATCACCCTCCGAAAAAACTATGGCCATCTCTAACGAATTTACCTAATGTTAGATAAGGTGAGTCAGATTTTAGGAGGCAGTTTTGAAACTGGATTACCTAGGTACATAGATACCCAGGCTACGTAGAATACATTCACGTAATACTTTCGAAGATTACAGATAGCATTGTATTGTTATGTTGTCATGGTGTTGTTTGTTACCTCCTGTGACTCCTGATCTTATTCACTATTATGCAGACTTGTACCTATATTCTACTTGATTCTACTCTTTCTTCTTTATTGTTTCCTCTGCCCAAAGGATGTCTGGAAGAAATTGCTCTTTTTATAAGGATGATTTCATTATGTGGACGAATGTGCGGAATTACCTATTGGTTGTTCTGAAGATAGTTAGGTAACTTATTAAGACATGAAGCTTTCCCCCACAGCTTCTAGAATTTTTGTTTCACTTTATCCTCCTTTTTATCACTAGGGGAATTCCAAAAATCCTCTTATAGTGCTCCCCTATACTCCCTTGTGCATGCCAAACTGCTTGCGTTCAGTAGGAAATTTTGGCTATGCGTTTTCTGTCAGTCACACAGTAACGGAAGAGTTTTATATATATTGATACCATGTAAAGATAAATAGATTAATACGTAGGCAGATAATAATACAATAAAGAGAATAACGTGATACATATAAAGTTCTAACACAAAATAAGTATTATGAAAGAGCACTATTTTACAATATCTATATCTACCCATTACATAACTCGTGAAGAGTTCGCAGTGTCATGCCATTGTCCCACGTGGTTTTTACAACATGCGGCCCACAATACGGACTACAATGGCATCCGCTGATAACATCTGACCAGGGAGCGTGTCACAACCAGTCTTACACAAGACGACTCATTTCCATTTGAAACAGCTCATCAGAGATGCCTCGTTTGGTATCCAAGTGTCTGAGAGCTATTTTGGGAATTATATTACATTACCCACTGAATCATGACGACCTGAATGGCGCAATGGTCAACATAGCGTAGGTATCACTGTTCCATGGAAGTCGTCAGTTCGCTTCTCAGCGCGGAGGAAATTTGAATTTCTTTAAATTACCATTCTGGGACTGGGTGTGGGTCCTTGTCTTGTGTCCACGGCACCCATGACACAGGGAATCATAGTGTGTGTGGTTTTTCGATTTTTTGACTCTGGGATACAACAATATAAACGTGTTCAAAGGAATTTATCTATTGTAGCGTATTATAATACAGGTACCTACTTGAAATATGCATTTTTTATGACGATATTTCGACCCTAAATTGCAGTTCAGACGTGACCACAAGGTATTTAAAAAGATATTTTTATAACATAGGGATAGCCGAATTAATAAACTAACACTTAACTACACGAGAACTAAACTAACTACAGTAACAACAAGCTTTGCCACTCAGTGCTGCCAAAAGTTGCGAAGTTTTATTAACTTCGGACTCGTACAAAGTTGAGTGCGTCAAACTCCCTGAACACTTCGCCCTCCGGGAATAACAGGACCCTTCCTCGCGATCCCGGTTGTAAACTGCAGTATTTGTGGTACTTTGATGTTTGGATAGAAAAAGTTTTGACTTCGGAAACTTTTCGGGACTCCTCGACTAATGTGATTTCTTTTTCAATGTGGATTGCGATTTGCGCAGTTTTGATTTATTCATCCAGCATTAGTATTGGACTTACTTCGTTTTCGGCTGTTGAAGCCTTATTACTGGATGTTTTATATTTTAGTCATTATTAATGCTTGTTAATGCTTAAATAATTAGAGTTAATATTGCTCACAGGTTCGCAACTCTATACAATGTGGCTTCGACTCGCACAAAACCAATTTTAATAAACCAAACCAGTATTAATAGTAGTATAAACGTTATAAACCAATACATAGATACCAAAAAACTCAAAAACCATAAAGCGAACATTAATTAGTAAAATTTCATAAAAAATGTAGCATTACTTTAAAAAATACTAAACATAACGTACCTACTAATTAGTAGGTAATAACAAGTAGCAACATCGACTATTACAAGTAATCAGTCTGTCCAACAACGGTAAAACGCCGGTCGAAACGCGCGTCCGATCCGACCACTAACCGGTGGTCCAATATAATTGGCGCTTAATATTCCCATCAAATGGAAAATGGGTATAATTCAGCGTATACCTAATTATTAAGAAATTTACAGATAATAAAAATAAACACTCATTAACTCACCGTACCGTGTGTCATTAGCAGTGATGTTAATTAGCTGCGGTTCGTTAAGGGTTGGTGCACACTATACTCATAGAGTATGCATAATATACTGGAATAAATAAATAATTGCACGGCACACAAATGCCAGCTTTCCACCTATGCGATTAAGGGAGATTTAAGATTGACGGCTGGGATCTAAAATGTAAGTCTAAGATCTAAAGTGTGTGTCTTAGTAAATTTTTCTTTCAAGCTGAATTAAACTGTGAGCTCGAGTAAAAAGTTTGGTTTTGGCGGGGAGTGGCAGTTTCATACCTATGCTCGGCAACTCAAGTATAAGCTTTTTTATGAAACGACCAGGAAACGAGTAGGTATGCAGACATATGTGACCGAATTAAATCAAGATTCTTTCTAATTACCTATTTATTAACTGGAATATTATTAACAACAACTATAAAGAGGAAATATTGCCAACAGTCCCCGCCCCAGATGTCATAGTTTCCTAACAAATTAACCATCCAACGTTCTAACACCATCTGCTAATGTGACTAACCATCCTACAAACAAGGGTGGCTGCGTTTTTTGACATTAAGGTAGCAAACTAGCGTGCACCCACCCTTCCGCAGCCGCCTACAACAACCGGTAAAACAAAGACTCAAATCAAGACTAGGATGGTGGATATTTAAGTTAGCAGAGAGTGTTAGAACTAGAACGAGGGCTGAACCTGTGCTCACAGTTCAATTTGGCTTGTCAGAAAATTTTACTGAGGACATTTTTTACATAACGCCGTGAATCTTAAATGTCTCTTGTGCACGACTAATTTTTTAATATTTTTTGTTGTCTGTAATCTTGTTTTTTAAGAAATAAAACTTTTCGCTTTTTCGTCTGTACGAGCTGTGGCTGGCCTAGTATTGAACCTATAGAAATTAGAAGAAAATATATTTAAAAATAGAATCGTTCTGTTCCCAAATTACGAAAAATCGTCAGTTTAGGTAATACTAGCGCTCGCCACAGCTCCATCGCCCTACAGATTACAAGAGCCTTTTATTTTCATCGTAGGAATTAGGTAGTAGTGGACGGCAACAACCAGCCATCGTTTCGTTACATCTTTAATCACGATGCCGGAACGCTGGCATTTATGTGCCAGCCATGCAATAAGTACGAATTTCAGATCGAATTCAAACGGAGTATAGAGAATGTGCCGTGCCAAGGCCGCTGTGGAAGCGGCCGCCGCGCCGGGAGGGTAGAGCGAGAGCAGAACACAGTCCCGTCAGCAAAGAGGTAGGAGTCGACACTGTGTGATTTTAGTGGGTTCAACTGCCTCATACCTGTCTGACTTCCCGTGGCCGGATGATCGAGATGAGGGTCTTTCGACACGTTTAGAACAAGTTGTAACGCTAGTTGGTTAGTTCGTGAGCATCGGGGCAGGGCTGTTAGTTATAGTTATTAAGATGAACTTAAAACGCTCATAGTCGGGTGGCTTCCAGTGATCCTAAATGATCGATCGAGTTAATCAACAGTGGTCACGGTCAGTAGTTGAATGGGTGACAAAATTTCGCACAAAATGATGCCTTTCGGTTCGGATTGTTATCAAAAGTTAGTTAATAATCATTTAGCCAAAGAGGTCTACGGGTGACAAAAAAAACTTGGGATGGCCACTAACCTCTCAAACAATCTTCACTGGAGTAGGTGTAATCGACTCTAGGCCTCCTCAATGACGATAACAGACCCTTGCTCGGTAGTAGATGGGTTTAAATAACTGTACCGGTGGAACCCGCTTCTTTCTAGGATATTTCCAAAGCGCTGGGTTCTTATTTGGTGGTGCCCGTGTCCATTGGCGACGATGACTACATACTCACATGACGCACCTGCTATCTCTCCAGTCCATCTCGAGACTAAAAAATGTGTGAGTATCGTAGAACCCTCGGTTCGAACGAAGTTATATTGTTGCACTTTGACTCTGACATTTGTACATCTGACATACTTCATCTGACAGCTAACGTACCTGACAGAGCGCGCATCTATGAATGATCCAAACTTTTAATATTATTTTTGTCACGCGAAAATCTTACACTTTAGTTTTCTAGATTCAACCGTACTGCTTCTTACATTCAACTTTTTATACGTGCTCTTTGCTAACCGGAATAACCATTCCTAGACGTGATTTTCGTTTTATTCTGGGTTACAGATGTCATGAGCGGCAGAGAAATGGTGAAACAAATGGCGCTTTATAATTATACAAAAAATAAGTTAAATAAGTGTGGTCAGTAGTAACGACATCTAATTTGTATTACACGAGAAAGACAAAAAGTGATATAACTTTTGGACCTACCAAGTAAGGAGCCGATAAAATTATACTGCCTACTAATGAAATGCTCAAATTAAATACCTTAATATTATTCAATTGCCTTTTCTTTTGTTTTTGTCAAACAAGAATTTTAATTTAAAACAGGGTGATTAAAACAGTAGTAGGTATGTCAAGCAAGTTACTATTGACTGATAATTCTATGGTATTTTAATTACTTGAAACCTACTGTTGATTATGTTGATTTGATTATGTTGATTGAGTTGATTTGACATGATTGTTATGGAGATTTTGGTTTTGTTTTTACATTAGATTACATTAACCAGAAATAATTATGCGTGACTTATTTGTTCTTGGAAAATAAAGAGTTATAAATTAATACTTAATGGCATTCTTAGCTAGTTAAGCTCGATCATAAAATATGAATAATCTGTAATTAAATTGCCACAATTTTAAAATTCGCAATGACTTGCAATACTTACAGCAGTATAAAAAATGTGCGGTTCTATTCTCATTAGAGCCTACAAATCTATTAAGCGCATCACACACGGTGAAGATAATGTAAAATATATATTATCTTAGAGCATATTTCCGATTATCGCTCGCCATACAAATCCTATGAGCCATCACACACGACGAAGATAATATATATTTTACCTTCAATATCTTAAGATACTGAGCGATACGCCAAATATGTAAATATATATTTCATATCTTAAGATGTTATATTAATATACCAAATATACACATCTTACAATAAATACATGGTGTTTTTGTGTTTTCGTATTTTGCTTTTTTATATCTTTCTTAATCAAATCATGAATCGAAATGAATGTTTCTCTTGACTGTCTAGAATACGCATGAAATTTCTTCGTTGACAGATGATCATAAAGGTTAAATTCGCCGCAGGTTATTCTCTTTCTTATGTGAGGCTCTATCCAAATGTTTCTCCTTTTGGAATGTGCTACTGCAATCTGCATGTCACATTCTATATTATCATCATCTTCTGAGGAGCTGTCTAACAAATCAAGAAGTAAGGCAGTATCATTCATAGTCAATCACCCTGTATATAGAACTCTAACAAGGAATATGTGTGACACCAACGCAAACTCGTAAGGAAATGAACAGATTTTTTATGTTATCGTATCTTAATCGTGTGTGATACTTTAAGATACTGTAATATTTTATATTAGAGCATCTTAACTTAAAATATTATAGTATCTTCACCGTGTGTGATGCGCTTTAGGTATCAGCGTTCCACGAGTATGGGCGGAAGTGCACTAGAACACGTTTGTGGGCTCATTCATCATAATTAATTTACTTCCGAACAAAAAAGACGCGGATAACGGGCTAACATGGGAAAAGGCGAGGGATGATAAAAAATAAATAAATTGCCTCTCGAGATGGATGGCTAGGTACACCACACGATTGGGATTGTTGGGAGCAATCTAAGGGCGGATTATTAATATTTTGTTTGAAGTGCTCCAGATAACAAACAAAAATTGAGTTTGTTTTAGTCCTTTTTGTTTGTATCTAGGAGGCAAGTAGCGACAACATTTGGACCCGTGTATAGGTACATAAACGATGGATGCAGTAACGAATTGCAAAAATAGAATAAGTAAGCTGCATCGGTATGCAATTATATCTCCTCATAAATTTGAAAGTTTAGACTACGTCGGAGATACGGGGAAAGGCATATTTATGTCTATCTATGTAAATATAATATTGTCTTGAGATTTAAAAAATACTTTATCATCGATAGGTCAAGTCAAAGAGAACTTATGAAAAACAGGAAAATGACCCAACATTGACTTCTTGCGACAGACAATCGCAGTAAATAGCAGGAAAATTTACCGTACTCTTAAACAAATATCACACTAATAAAATATCCTCCGTTTTCCGTATTCACGGAGCCCCTATGGAGCGAGCACGCAGCGCACCGTACATTTATGTCATTGAGGCCATCAATTGGAATTTCGATGCGACCGCAACGCGCCGTTGTTTTGTTACTGAATTTATAATGTGCCACTTCTCTGTTTAAATATATCTACTTTTTTAACTGGGACGGGTACTCACGAGTTTTGAATCTATTTTCATACATTTTTCGACCCAGTTACATGGATCATGGTTGCGACGAGACACGTTGGCAGGAAAAAATTTTGACAGTTGACACTTGACTGACACTAATGACAGTCTATCAGTCAGGCAACAGTCTATCAACATTATGTTTAGTTTACCAGTCAAAATTTATGAGGTATCACACACATAAGAGACTATCACACACACGACACGCTAGAGCTCTAAGTATGTACCTACGCTCTTTATTTTAACTAACTTTACATGATTCCATGCCATTGATGTATAAGTATCTAGATGGATAATCGAATCCGCGAAGACGTGTCAAAAAAGCTGCGCCAACTATTGGCGCAGAAGTACTTTCCCGCCAATTAGTGCCGATCGCGCCGCTTTCGTGTCACTACGTATTACGCGCGCAATTTAAATAAACAAATAAGAGGGATAACATGACGAAATGTGCTATTAAACTGTGCCGGAATTATAAAGGAAGGGTAAAAAGCTCAAAAAACATCACATATCATAGGCAAGTAACCAATAAACATATTTTTAATTAAATTTCAATTTTGATTTTTATTGTAACCAAATTACGTCATTTTTTTTGTCAGTGTTGCTAGTTTCTATTTTTATGCTCCCGACTTAACATCATTTTTGTGGGTATATAAATTGGTTTATGGTTACGTATATATTATTTAGTTCATGTACTTTTATAAATCGATTAAATAAAGGTGGTGTTTACCAATACGTTTGTGTTTATTTATAATAATATAACATTAATATTCGTATGTTTATGAGCCCATTTTAATGATTATTTTTGCATTGGGTCGAATAAACCACTTTTAAAGGTACAAGAGTAATGTGAAAAGGAGACGATCCAAAATTGTATGTAGTCTGGGCCTGGTTTTGTACCAGTGATAAAATAAGATAAAAAAGAAAAATAAACCATTTTTGACTAATCAAATCCACGAATTCATCTTTATTTCATTGCAAAAAATATTTATTAACTCCACGTGACGAAATTATTCTACATAATGGCGGGCAGCAGACCAGAGGATTCATAATTTTTGACGTATGACGTTAGCTGTCAATATGCCTTCTCTATGCTTGAATGATGCTTGAACAATGGCTCGAACTCAGAGTGAAGGACGCCATCTTGCAAGTGTTGCAAGTAGTACCTACCGAATAACTCGAAATTAATTTTATTTTAGCAATTCATTTATTGCGATTTGTGAATTTATTATATTTTTAATGAACTTTCTGTATTTTTTGGTTTTTCATGGTTTAGTGTACAAGATCAGGCCCAAAATGGACCATCTCCTTTTCTAAAATTGTAAAGTTACCGTCTCAGATTAAGGTGAAAATTTGAAGGGAGGACGGGTTCTACACTCTCATTCGTCCCCCCAAATTAAATATTGCTCTCATAAAGTACTTACTTTTTTAAAATTATTTTTCTAAATCTCTAAAAATTTTAAGGTTATGTGGTCTCATTGGTTAATGTGTAAGCGCTCGAAGTCTTAAGTGTATGTATATGTGTGTGTGGACGTGTGTGTGTGTGTGTGTTTTAAACTACATTATAAAAAATAAATAACTTAAGTAGATCTAATTTGATTTTTGGGCCTAATTTTGAATCGTGACATCTCCGGCGCTGCGGAAGATGCAGCCAAACAGGCAAACAGGACTAACAATAGCGAAAAAGTAGTTTCGAACTAACCTTATTATATTGGTAGCACTGTCAAACTAAGCCAAGAGTCAGTAATCCATCCGCAAATCGCGTGTTTAAAAAACACCTCAAAGAATAAAACAAGTCGACGCACTATGGATTGGTAGGTATAGGTTAGTTTGGATTGTATAATAACCAAGCGGAAAAAGGGACGCCCGAAGGGGGTCCCTTCGACATTTATTTACAACACTTCCTGCCTTAAAAGGTTGCAATTATCTAAATAATTTAGATAAGATAAAAGAACCTTGTACAGTATTTTAGTTCCGTCATAACCTTAAAAATTTTGAAACTTAAAAGAATAATTCAAAAAAAAGTATGCACTTCTTTACAGCCATATTTGGGGGGAAAGTTGAGGGAGTCACCAACCTCTCCTCCAAAAAATTTCAGCTTAATTTGAGGTAGTCACTTTATAATTTTTGGAAACTTGATTTTTTTATAATAAAAAAAGTATGCATTTCCTAGATTCAAAAATGGTGGGGGGAAGATGTGAGCTTCAGCCCCCTCCCCCCTCAAATTTTTAGCTTAATTTGAGGTGGTAACTTAATTAAAGAAGAGCCAATTATTTACGTTACCTAGCTAATTTAATAAAAAAAATTACTTGGAAAGTTAATTACATGCATATCATTAAAAAAAACTTCAATAAATAAAGGAGATGGTCCATTTTGGGCCTGATCTTGTACACTAAACCATGAAAAACCAAAAAATACAGAAAGTTCATTAAAAATATAATAAATTCACAAATCGCAATAAATGACTTGCTAAAATAAAATTAATTTCGAGTTATTCGGTAGGTACTACTTGCAACACTTGCAAGATGGCGTCCTTCACTCTGAGTTCGAGCCATTGTTCAAGCATAGAGAAGGCATATTGACAGCTAACGTCATACGTCAAAAATTATGAATCCTCTGGTCTGCTGCCCGCCATTATGTAGAATAATTGCGTCACGTGGAGTTAATAAATAATTTTTGCACTGAAATATAGATGAGTTCGTGGATTTGATTAGTCAAAAATGGTTTATTTTTCTTTTTTATTTTATTTTATCACTGGTACAAAACCAGGCACAGACTCCATACAATTTTGGACCGTCTCCTTTCCAACTACAAACTGCGTAAAAAATATTAATTTAATTAACTTAGCTGGTTTATTACAACATTAACATAAACAACTGTAATTAAATTAAGTAGGGTTTTTTTATTTATTCATGAAAATAACCACTCCATAAATTAAGTTTAATGTGTGATTTATGGGAAAATTTTAGTAACTGGTATCATTGATCACGCAATATAGACAATAGACGAACGTGTAAAACATCGCCTGCACGCACACATGCTTGATATTGTTGCCTTGTTTTTTTTGTCTTCATTGTAGGGCGACGCTCAATCTAGGTATTTATACATCAATGTTCCATGCATTTTATTTCTACGAAAATAAGTACGGTCTGCCCTGGGATCTTAGACTAAACAGTCGAATGGAGAACTACTTGGGTTGGGCGAATAGCTCGTGCTGGTATCTCGGCCAAATATCTCATGGAAGTATCTCGAGTAAAAAGTATCTCGGGCAAGTAGCTCAGGCAAGTAACTCGGGCATAACATTCATAGATGTATGATGATGAAAATCTTAATGTGAAAATTGTATGTTTGTGACTTCATCACGCCAAAACGGTTAAACGGACGTACCTAAGGGTAATTTGACAAATGGTTTATAACCAGACCTACTTTACTGAATACATCTAATCACGGTAAATGAGTCAGTTCCCGCAGGATAGAAGAACTCATTTTTTATAGCTCAGTTATTTGTGAACCGATTTTGATAATTCTTTTTTATCTTCTTATTTTTATTTTTCAAATAAAACCTTCTTAAATATGTTCGCCATATTTCGCCATGTGGTTCCTTCCTAAAAATTGGGAAACTTATAGAAAATAAATAATTATTGTCATAATCCAAAATGTTTGATTTGTAACTACAAACATCAGTTAATTTGTTTAACACGATTCGATAATGACATTCTAAGCTGCGTATGCCAACGGTATTAATCCACCCATACCTCCGATACTTTTAGTACCGTGGGTGTCTAGGAATATCGATTGAGGAGCGAGCGAGACAACAAGATACGCTACCCGTTATAGAGAAGAGGATAAAAGACAGGCCTTCTGAGAACAAGATAGCATCAGAAATACTCAAAGAAGAAACGGGAGGTCGCTGGCGCACCGTCAATAAAGTTTTTTTTTGTTTTTTGTACCTTTGTCCCATTGTAACCTGCTTATTTATTCATAACACCTTTGTCGGTTGGTCGCGCTCATTAAGTGGAATTAGTTTGAGGCCAGAGGGATAAAACCTTTTGAGTGTGGGTACAATTTTGTAGAAATACTTTTTATGGTTAACGTGTGGAGGATGCTGGGAGATTTTAGGCAAATGATAACGATAGGTTCTTATTTTCTTCTTTCTTCTTATTATTCTTATCTATTGTTTATTCCTTACCTTTCTTTTTTCTATATTATTGTTGCCATCTATCACCATTTCTCTCCTACTTCAAGGGTTGACTTGTAGAGAATGAATTAAAAAATTTGGTCCGCCTTTTGTAACTATTTAGTTCTAGTTACACAATAAAGCGGAAACAAATAAATACGTACCTACTTAATACACAAACAACTTTTATGAACAAATGTGACACATAAAACAAAATATATACTAATTTCTCTAATATCTCCACTAAAATATTCACACACTTTGGGAACATTGCAGAGAAGTCTCAGGTGTGCAGATCTTCTCGCGATGCTTTCTTTCATCGAAAGAAGTGGTGATAAAATTGGAAGTGAGACTTCTAATTTCGGTAGTTCAACGTGGAAAACGCTCGGCTATCACTGTCTCAAAACGAAATCAAAATTTTTAATACTCTTTTTTAAATCAAGTTTTTCATATCGGTTTTATTGCTTAATGGATTGCCCTTCCTAGTCCCTTCTGAAGTTTTGTTTTACTTCAGTCACAGTTGTCATGGGCGGCAGCGGAAGGGTGGTGCTGCATGCTCGGTTGCTGCCTTCATTCCATAAAAAATTACCTACAAACTTTGTTTAATGTTAGTAAAATTACTATAATTGTTACTATTGTTTTAAAATTGCTTTTAAAACAATCAATCAATTAAAATTTAAAACATCTTCTTAAACACAACACCTTAACTGAATTAATAATGAATTATATCATACAAACAAAATAAATACGAAAAACGTTATTTAAAAAGCCCTACAAAGGTTGAGGGCCGCTGACAAGCACCGTAGACGCAATCGTCATCACAATGCAGTAATTATGACGTTTTTACTGCCGCCGGCCATTCAGTGGAGGGTTGCCACACAACTGAATGTAGGTATACATAGTTTTTGTGACGTTTTTATACCTTTATTCACTTGTCATAAAACACTTCATGGAGAGAAATTGTTATGTTCTAACACTTGTGATTTTTTTTTATGTTAACAGCTGACAAATGAGCATACGACCCGTTTTGTGGTCATTTATCAAGATCACGACAGGGCGAAGCGTACAACAAATTACCGATGAATTATCGGCTCAAAGACAAGGATTAAGGGAAAAAGAATTTCCCTAGATAGTGCATTACAAACTTTCAGTAAGAATACGAAAGTCATTTGAGGGTTGAGTTCAGCTATTGGGTGGTAGCTGACCAGCCGGAAAGATAATATGAATACAATACCTACTATTACCTAAATAGAAGACAAACCTTGTAAGAACCTAAACCTTTCCGCATTGGAGCAGCGTGTGTGAGTAGGTATGTTCTAGGCTTCCTCAATGATGAGAGACTCGTACCTACTCAGCAGTGCCCATGCGTTGAGCGTTTGTGAGGCCCGTGCCATTAATAGGTAGGTTGCACCCACTAAATACAAGCTCTACACCTATCAGTGCACCAAAGTTGGTATTTGACATTAGGTGTATTAAATATTAATTTGTGTAGTGTGCAAGGAATTAAGTATTTAAAAGAGTTCCGGATACGGGATGTGCCCGGGTAAGGAGTCCTTACTTTAAAATGGTGCAATTTTCATCTTTATGCTCCACTAGAACCCGCAATAAATAAATATTAGCTGCAAGTCGATGTCTGCCGGGTCAGCTGGTACTTAATCATTATACATTAAATAGTCGAGATTTTAATTAAAATACTTAGGTGCGAAAACTGATGCATTATTAATGCCTGCATCATTCCGTATTCAGATGGTCAGTCGTGTCCGCAATTAATATATCGATACGTATATCCTTGGGGCGAGTGCTAAGGAATATCAATTGAACCGGAACTAACAATGGACCTATAAATTAATAAATAAGTTATACGTTTTTATTTAAGGAGCCGTCATTTCGTGTCGGAAGACGGAAGTAGTTTAGATGCAGCATCGAAATTAACTTTGATTTACGATGTCCGAACAGAATAAAAACCGGGCAAGTACGAATGTAAGTTATTTGCAGGGTTCTGTACGACCGTGTTATAAAAACATGAAAATACTATATTAAGTGAATTAAACGAATTTTTACAAATCAGTTCGTTAATAGGTGTGACTGAGGCAAGGATTGTTACTTAGTGACTAGCTGTTGCCCGCGACTGCGTTCGTACATAGGAGTTTTCCCGCGTGAATCCCGATCCGTAGCCTATATGTTTACTCCATAGGCTTCTCTATCTCCCAGTGAAAGTCCCATAAAAATCCGTTCAGACGTTTCTGAGATTAGCGTGCACAAACAGCGATCAGTTACAGTTAAATTATAATGTATAGAATAGATAATATACATGTATTGTTAATTTTTTATTTGTTGTTTTCAATATAGCTATTTAGGGTCCCCGCAGACTGATTGCAGTCACCGGCGGCTGTGGCGCTTCTTTTTAGAAGCGCGATCCGGCCAACGGCCAACAGCTCCAATAACAGTGAGCAGAATTCAGCTGAAGCGGCTGTCGGCCGGACCGCACTTCTGAAAAGAAGCGCCACAACGCCACAGCCGCCGGTGGTAGCGGTCAGTCTGCGGGGACCCTAATTGTTAGTAATCGTCTCGTTTTAATTCGGTCACTGGTAAGGAGTAAGAAGAACTTATAAAAGTTTAGTGGAACCGGTTACGAATTTACGATGTTTTCCTTCCATGTTACCATTAAGGTAGCTACATCTTTTTTCTTACGTGGTCAGCAACTCATCGATGATGCCTTTGTTATCGATGTAGGTATATGGAATACGTGACAAAAACCTAAAACACCCGCGTGACCTGGCGTGGTATTTTGGTAGACCCCCTCGTGCCCCTCGTCCCCGGCCCTGATTCTGCTAGTTATAAATGCCTCAATGGCGTCTTGGTTGAATAGTTTTACACATTCCGTATACAAAATTGAACACTGATATATTTTTGGCATATTTTGTATACAGAATTGAATGAATACTTTGACACAATAAATTGACAATAAATTTGAAAATAAATTTGACACAAATACTTTGACTTTCCGTATCCAAAATTGTATTGTTTTCGACACATTTTTGACCCATTCCGTATACAACATTTTGTATTTTTACATCAAACTATTCAATCGAGACACTATTAAAGCGTTAAAAATTAACAGAATTGGGGCCCTGGACGGGTCACATAGTATTGGTGTGATCCCTAACAGGTTAATCTTGGGCTATTGATATAGAAATATCGTCAATACCTCTGGTGGATTGAGACACAGTTCACAAGCCGTCTATTAATATCGTGACCTCCTTAGGTCCAATACGCAGTGACCTGCGAATCATCGTCTCGGTTACGTTCAGTGATCATCTAGGTACGTGTACTTCCTCCGTAGTATTAGGTATACCACGTTACTATTAATTTGAGCTGCAATCCTCGTAATGCCAATTTGTAAGGGTACGGCTGCTCACAAAGCGCGTGGACCATAATTCACCATGCTGGCCAAGTGGAGATTGGAGAGACGTCACACACATTTGAGAACATTAACCTCTACGGCTACAACTGCGTCTTAACGCGTTAATTAACGCCCTAATGTGGTGAATTAAGAAGAAATTAGACTTGCAAATCATTAAGACTTAGCAAGCAGGTAGATTGTTGATGGCGCTGCTCTCGAAGTTGTTGACGAGTATATTTACCTGGGACAAGTGATCCAAATGGGTAATTCCAACTTCGAGAAAGAAGTCACTCGTAGAATACAACTCGGATGGGCTGCGTTCGGGAAACTGCGTCATATCTTGTCGTCCAAAATACCTCAGTGCCTGAAGTCAAAGGTGTTCGAGCAGTGCGTGTTGGTTGCCAGTGATGACATACGGCTCCGAGACGTGGTGCTTCACTATTGGTCTGATGCACAAGCTCAGAGTCGCTCAGCGGGCTATGGAGAGGGCTATGCTCGGTATTTCCCTGCGTGATTGAAACAGAAATGATGAGATCCGTAGACGAACACGGTTAACCGACATAGCCCAGAGAATTAGCCGGCTGTAGTGGCAATGGGCCGGCCATATAGTTCGGAGCACCGACAACCGTTGGGGAGGAAAGGTCCTCGAATGGAGACCGCGTCTTGGAAAAAGGAGTGTAGGGCGCCCCCCGACCAGGTGGACTGACGACCTGAAGAAGACGGCGGGCATCCGCTGGATTCAACGGGCTCAGGACCGGTTAGAGTGGCGCCAGTTAGGGGAGGCCTACGTCCAACAGTGGACATCGAAAGGCTGATGGATGGATGAATGGATGGATAACTGTGACTGACATAGGCCAAGACACAATTTAGGGACTAGGGTGGTTTGTCTAGGTAACAGATGATATTAGAACTTAAGTTAGCTAGTCGGTATTACTGATAGTTAGTATACTGTTAATTAAAATTATTAATTAATACGTAATTACTAATTAATACCTGCGTACGTAGTAGTAAGTAGGTACTAAGTACCCAGGTACAAAGTATCTACTATCATCACAGCCTAGTAAATAAACCTAAGTGTACACTGTGGTAGTATTTAAGCGGTAACTTTCTAACACGCATGTCATTGTCGCACGAACCGACCAACTTATGTCGTCAATCTTGTCAGTCGCAGTGCAGCGGTCGGCGGTACCTACTACCGAAACTCGAATTGAATTTACCTATAACGAATTAGGTTTTTCTGCGGCTTGCCTCGCATAAGAGCATGAAAACTGTTCAAATTATATATAAGTAACGTTATATTGGGCATTAAAATACGTAATTAATATAATAAATCTGTAACTAATTACTGTTCGAGTACACGGAAAATATACCTACGAGAACCCTTTTACAGGGTGTGTTTGTTAATAAAAAATCCAACGCAATGAATTTTAAATTTATTGTCTGTGTTTTCATTCGCACTAATCTCGTCAATGATTTAACCAATTTGGATGTAGTTTTCACTAACCCGTTCCACTTAACCAAAAGTGCTTGTTTTATATCAGTTGATTCATAAATAAAAAAGTTATGTCCGTATAAGTAATCACGCCTAACAATTTTCGAATATGGCCACAAAGTGACTGGTTTCCCGAAGCGGAGCGAGAGTGGCTTTACACGTTTTGGTATATTTAAATGATATCCAAAGTACCTATGTATATTGAATTTCAGTTCGAAATTAGAAATTGGTTACAAGTAAATTCTAGTTACCATGGTAACGCCGAGTGAAACCGCAGCTTTCTATTGGCACTCACGACTCGCGCCCACAATTATATCTATTCGTCGTGGTCATGAAACACCGACACGACTCATGTGCTGCAGATGAACTATTGTTTTGCATTAACGACCCGTATAAAATATTGCTTAAGATGACGAACTGCCCGTTCGAAGGGTCCTGGGTTGGATTTCCAGTTAGGCGGAAATTCTAATCTAATATGAGTTTCAAATTCAATTTATAAGCGGTTTAATTTATTTATTGATTCATAATTTACTATATAAACACTCGTGTAAAGGCTTTTAAATAAATAACATAAAGAGGCAGATCAAACAAAACCAGAGAATAACAATGATTTTAAAAAATCTTTTTTTTTTTTTTATGGAATTAAGATAGCAAACGAGCATGCAGTACCACCCTTCCCCTGCCGCCCATAACAACTGTGACCGACCTAGAACTAGACTCAAAGGGACTAGGATGGTTAGTCCAGTTAGTAAATGGTGTTAGAATATTAGTTGGTTAGTTTGTTAATAAGTGCGAGGACAGGGCATGTTAGTGATAATTAGTCCTGTTAGTTAATGTTAGTAATAGTCCAGTTAGTTATTGTTAGTATGAGTCTTGTTCCAATTCGGTCACAGATGCGTTGCTACCCCTGAGGTCTGAGATGGTCGCCTCTAAAAAAGTGAAACCGGCTCCACAAACCTTCCTATCCGGAACACAATTGCTCTTAAAAACAATTATTATGACGGTAGGAATGGTACTGAGTACCTTGGCGGGCGGTTTATTTGCACCTAAGACTGTTTTTCAGTGCCCTTGTTTCTGCTAATTTCAAGCAAAGTAGGTAACCGATTTTCAATGCGATATAATGCTGTATTTATGATATACTTACGAGTATGTTTTACGTCGGGTCAAAAATCACAATAGGGTATTTTACTCTCTATTATACGAAAAAAACATAGATCATAGTACTTAGGTATAGGCAATAAGCAGTCGGAAAATGATTGTTTTAATAGCTCTTAAAGTAACGAAATTAATTATTTATCCTGTTTCAAATTTTTCGCTTTATTAATCTGTATTTTTAAGCAGTAGCCGCCACGACATGACGATTAGTAAACAAAAAAGGTGTCGACTGTCAAATCTATAGGTTAGGTACTTGTAGGCCTGTACATTTGTTTACATGACCGACTGACGACATGTGTCATAACCATAGAGTCAAAATGTTATCTAGCGTTTTTAGGGTTCCATAGTAAACAAGGAACCCTTATAGCTTCGCCATGTCTGTCCGTCCTCGGATTTACTCAGAGACTATAAGCTGTTATTTGGTATGAGTATGAATATTATCTAATAATGGCGAAAAAGTCGTAGGTAGAAAAAAATCTTGAATTTTTTTTAAGTTAGCTCCCATACAAGTTAAGTGGGGGGTATTTTTTTTCTCCACTAACCCATCGTGTGGGGTGTCGTTGAATAGGTCTTTTAAAAACATTATGAGTTTGTAATATTTGGTTTTAAAGTTCATTTTTTTGCTAGGGTAAGTGTGTCCCCCCCCCTCTATCTGATCAACGGCTATATGTGGATTCGTGAAAATAATTACAGCAGTAGTATATATTATAACGAAGTTTAAAGGAAAACTATCAGAGCTGAGTAGTAAATAAAAACTAATAAGTTACCTATAACTACCTATAGGCGACCAACTTATAAAATGTTTTTCCGTGTACATTTTATAAGTTGGTCGCCTATGACTTTTTATATATTTGTGAGTGTGAACTGAAAGTTGGCACTCGCAACTACGGAACCCTACAATGCGCGTGGCCCGACACGCACTTGACACTTGACCGGTCTTTTAATATAGCGATTTTTTTACTGCAATAATAATCGAGTTTCCGTAGTAACAATAAAGTGAAACTGCTCGCTCGTACCATCTCTGGCACGGGCACGACTGATGCGTCGGTCGCACGAAACATTATAATTATAAGCGTAATTACTGTTACTGGCGAACAGTGTCGAGATTGAGGCACGAACTGAATAACTTACGTAAATTCCCGCTCGCCCACGTGTTTGAGGATAACTTTGTAGATTTGTTGTTAATGTCGGGTGTTTCCCGTGGGATTACAGTTTTATTCTAGTAGATAGTGGCATGTTTGGGAAGCCAAAAGAGAAGGAAAAATTAATAAGACGCTTTTATAATGCTACATGTAAAGCAATTATTCACTGCGCTGACAACCGTATAGGACTTCCTTTGTCTAGAACCAATCATGGTCGTCATAAAATTGCAATGCCATAGGATCTATTGCAATCTATAAAATTTCAGATCATTGTATAATAGGAAAAGTAGAGAGGAAGTCGTTCTAATACACCTAGCATAATGTGACCCAAACATAGGTGGTATTAACATAACAAGTTAAATAAAAGCTTTTTAAAGCTAACGGCTCATTTTAGAATACAGTAAGTAATGTGCGTACGATTCACGAAGTTCTGTATAAAATAACATAAAACATAAAAGTTTCTCAGCTCGTATTACCAGCTACTAGGGTAAATAAAATCTCAGTGTAGAGGCCGTGGGAATGAACGGCTGTCTGTAATACTTGTGTTACCGAGACCTCGTGTGTACGCTAAAATATGTTCTCAAATATAGCAGTAACCTAGCTAACTTATTCAGTACAGTTTTTATTGCTTCTTCGAGGCTATAGGAAATAGGCTTCTTATTTTAAGTTCTTTTTTTTGATTTACCACCCGAGACTACATTACAATTTGTCGGTATACTGCTGACAGTTAATTCGTTATGAAAATTACGTATGCTTTAAATTCTAGAGAGGCCATTATTTCCAATTCTCCATTTCTCAAATTCACTATGCCCATCATTCGATTATTTTATATTAAAAATATCCTACTAACTTTTATGAAGGACCTCTCGAAATTTGCCTGCTAGCACCAGGCCTACTCATATCAAGGGCACTGGATGCCCGATGGTTATTCTAAAATTAAATAAACCCGCGAAAATTTCACTGAAAATCATTCTCATTTCGCTATTATTTTCATTTTTAAAACTGAAAAGCTCTTGTTACTTCAAACAAAAAGCTCTCCATTCAAAAGCCGGCGAAAGCTGCGTTTCCGGAGGGATGTAGATAGTTTTCATACCTACTTGTTAGTCGTTAGGCTTCGCTTTGTAAAGCTTTTTGTACTTCACTCTCGTACGAGAGCGTACATGATGAAACAGCATAGGTACTATATGCATAACTATTTTGCATAATGCTTTGTTTTCATTGTAGATTCGTCAGATTTCATTTCAGTCTGTTTATGTTGAAGTTACACCTACTACTTATTATAAAAGCAAAGATGGCACATTCGGTACATATTAAAGCACGAAATCTCTAAAATAACATAATTATGAAGATTAAATGAAGGGAGGTAGTGAATGCGTTGTTAGCTAACAAAAGGATTTTGTATTAGGTATTCCATTCCTAAAAGAACTAACAAACGGAACAAAGCGTGGGTACCTATTAAAAAAATAAGTGTGTGTGCTATGGAGCTCACTCACATTCGTTCCAATACGCGAATCCACACGTAGGTAGATACCTACCTATAGGCAAATAATGATGCAAAGTTTTAGACACATTCGTGCAATGCAGGAAGGTTCGCGCGAAGGAATCGTTGTGAATGAACGCGATTAGTTGAACAAATCATTTTTCAACCTTATTGCAATCCAGAACTGTTTCTCTGCTGGGAACGGTAACTCTTTAGCCTCATCCAACCATCTCAGTCCTCAGGGGTAGCAACGCATCTGTGACCGAATTGGAACAAGACTCACACTAATCATTACTAACTGGACAATACTAATATTAACTAACAGAACTAACTATCACTAACAGTCCCTGTCCTCACACTTATTAACAAACTAACCAACTAACATTCTAACACCATCTACTAATTGGACTAACCACCCTAGTCCCTAAATTGGGTCTTGTTCTAAGTCGATCACAATTGCCATGGGCGGCAGCGGAAGGGTGGTGCTGCATGCTCGTTTGCTACCTTAATTCAATAAAAAAAAAGTCCACCACACTGGGTCCCTATTCTGCTAATTTATAAATGCTTCAATTACGGCTCAATTGAATAGTTTGACACATTCTGTATACAAAATATGTCAAACTATGCAATCAAGATCCAATTTAAGTATTTTTAAATTAGCAGAATCGGGGCTCTGGGCAAATGCAGATTGACGGACTTTACACTCCCTTGAAAACATTTTGGAAAACTCTCAGGTGCACGTTTCCTCGCGATGTTATTAATTAAATTCTAATTCGCAATGATTGCTATTTTCATTAGTGGATGTTGAATGATGATCCAACCCTCTTGGATATTCATGTTTGTGTAAAGGCCGTGGTGTATCATTTTAAAAATACGGATAAAGCAATTGCACCAGGTTATTATTAGGGAGCTGTGGGTGTGATATCGAAGTCCTTACTCCTATCAGCCTCCATCTTCATCCGTGAAATGACATGATGACTAGATGACTAGTCTACTCAACAGAGAGTTAAAGAAACAAAAAAACAAACATTTGCTTTGGCAAAACCGTACCTGCGACCCCGTAGGGTCACTACCAAATGGGCTACGGGGTCGTCCCCACAAAGAGCGCAGCGCACCGAATCCATGTTTACAAATAGGCTAAATGTAAATGACGCCTACCGAGGCGCGGTTCCCGGTAGCGACAGCAAATTCAATTGATAAAACTCTTACCAAGGTCCATAGTTTTTTTAGGTTTAATGGTATAAATTAACATTGATTAATTGATTGATTTCATTTATTTATAAGAGCGGGTATACTATTACAATAATTAAAAAAGATAATTAAAATTACAAAATTAAAAGTGAATAAACTAAAGAATGCATTAACAGACAGATTAACGATTAATAAAAGCGCTAGGTATGTTCTTCTTACAAAATAATCAATGTAAAATTTATTCAGTATAAGCAGGCATAATTCCGTTAAAATAAGTAGGTATCTAACATTACACAATGGCAAAAACTAAAATAACATAAACATACACCACACAACCTAGTTCACAATATCGCAGGCACTTGATAAATACGGATGATTTCTGTTGATGACATGGTTCACATTGTTAAAATATTACGATTTTATTTATGCGTTTTATTCAGTTATTACTATATTCATTTCGATTTGGCCTTCTTATACATTATCTAATTAAAATTTCAACCGAATAAGTTTATACTCGCACTTAGTTACTTACTAAAAATATTTTTTAAAGATTTACTTACATCATAAGTACATTATCAGTTATCTAAGTATTTATTGTCCGCACTTGCTGACCCTACAAGAGATTTTCGACGTGTTCTGCGTTTGCGTGGCGAGCGGAATTGAATGTGTGCCGCTGCCTTTACGAATACCTTAACCGAATTGACGTATCAAACATACCACTCACATAATTCATGACCAGATTAGCTTGAACTACCCTCCTTTTGCTTTGACTTGATTTCTCTCTGTATCACGATCTGTAGAAATTAGGTGCAAAATGTTGAAAAACGCCAAAACAATTTTTTTTGCCCACTTCAAAAAAGGAGGAATTTAAGTGTATTTTCTTACGTAGATGTTGTGTTATCTCATATTTTTTTCTGGGTAAACCGATTTCTTTTATTCTTTTAATATTCAAAAACTGTTACTTGCCGTCTGGTGTCATATAAATATTAGTGACATCTGACGAGAAAACTTTGAAATATCTCTAATAATATGTACCTGTTTACTTGACGTCGAATTCCGTTGAGGATGTTCAGTTTAGTTTACTACTTAAAATTATTTATTTTGTTTAATTTTTAATTTTTTTTATTCCACTAGGTAGTTGTCAGTGTTGCAGATTGTATTTTTCTGTTAAAAGTTATATTGTATACGAAAAAATATATTTATTTTTACATATTATACCTGTATGACTGTAACACCACATATTGCATTAAATGAATTTGATATTTTTTCTGTCACCAGTTCAGAAATCAATGTTTTCAATAATTCTGCGATCCGATCGCGTTTGCGTTCCCAACACCCAATGAACGACGTTATGTACTTTGATAAATGTGTGAAGAAAATTTTCTGCTATTTATTTCCCAAAAACGGCAGATAGTAAACATCATTTAAAATATTCATGGTACCCACGACTCAGAGAATCCTTATATGCAATCACGAGTGTGTAGCGTTACATACACTATCTATTAAAAATACTTATTTACAGATTATACCTAAATTAAGGTTATGTAGATACTTGTTCTTTCAATATTTCATCGCTCGCGTGTAAAAAACATTTTAGTCAAGACAACAGACCAACAACCCTGGTTATATATAATCTATGTGAGTGTGAGTGCCTGCTATTTGTGTGCGTGTGTAGTCGTGATCGACGTGTTAGCAATCGGCTCACCTTCACACGACCTCGCGTTTCGACATCACCGTATCGGCTCAACAAACAACTAGTATTGTTCCCTACACAGAACGAATGGTTAATAGAAGCGGTGGTTAGCGATAAGTGAACACTGGTACGTGTTACGTGCAAAGAAATGATACTTCACACAATGAAACTAAACACGAGTTTATTTTATTTGTCTTTACAGTATTATTCTTTATAAAAAGATGTAAAACTAGATACGTACGTTACATAATTTAGGTACGTTAATACGCCGCGAGGCCCGCGAGTTGCAATTTTACAATTTTTTCACGCTTCGAAGATGACTGTGAAAGCCATGCCTACGCATGAATTAAAAGCCAAATTTTATTGTCCCACATTTCGCAAGCTAGTGACATAATTTACTTCTTTTTTACTATAAGTACATTATTGCTTATAAGTACACAAGTTTTATTTTTTTAGTACATTATTAGCTAGGTACTGTTTTCGGGTGATGAAATTATCATTCGTTTGATATTTAAGTACTTAAAGAATTATGTAAATTTAACTTTCCTTTCCTTTGACATACTTCCCGTGACATACCTACAACGGTAGCGTTAAAAATTTAACGCAATTATGTTGTAACAAATTTTCTCACTTCGAAAACGTTTCAACTTATGGTTCTACGTATAAAAATAATGGAAGCAGTTATTACGTTTTCGGCGCTAGCTAAATACTAACGCTCACACACTCATAAACGACCTACTTGGAGACAATTATAGTAAAAAATATAGAATGGCAATAGACGCTGTGTAAATTGTGAGAAGACAATATCACATATCACTTTACTACGACGCAGATTTTGACGGTTCAAGCGTTATGATAACATAGATTCGTTATTACATTTAAATTATATAATTACAACTTGCAGCACAATTTCGTGGCCATATATATACATTTGTTTTTAACGCTGGACGAGCGCGTTGACGCTGCAAGCGGAGCGAATTCGCTCTGACCTTTGAATAATATTGAACCTATGATTATAAACTGTATCTTCGCGGACACTACCTAATCATTTTAAATCCAAAATTTTGAATTGTTTAACCGATATGTCGACCCAGTTGCATGGAACATGATATCGCCACGGCAATCTTCCTTTTGCATTAAAATTAATTATTGAACCGCGTATTTTGCCGTTTTGTAAAATTATGTCAATAAAATTTTACATGTGCGTCTTTGTAAAGATGTCTCAAGAAGATATTGACTCAGTTGACATAAAATTGCTAGTAGGTATTTAAACGACATTGCGTGCATCGTAAAGTTTTACAATCTCATTTATATGTTCTTACCTTTAAGAGGCATTTTATACCTTTTACAGGTTTCGATATATTGGCATCTATACGGGTGTCCGCATATGATTCCAAATCACACGACTACAATTTATGCATAACCAAAATAATAAAAAATGCTCACTTAAATGCCTAGTTTCAGAAAAAAACAATAAATAGCCGAACTAACTATTAGATACTCATCGGCTCTAGGTAGGTAGATACCTACTAACAAACAGAACAATAAATTAACATTCATATTAAACCTCTCAACTAACATTATTTTATTTAAAATCATGGTTTATATGTGATTCTTGTTCTGTCTAAGTTCTAAGTAGATCACAACTCTCTTGCTCGTCAGCGAAAGGGTGGTGCTGCATGCTTGTTTGCTACCTACATATGTTAAATTGGTATGCTTTTAAATCATCGCGGAATGAAAACCGGTACCATCGATTTTTTAATTGTTCTTTCGATATTTCGATCCATTTGCGTGGACCAAAATCTTGTGTATTTTACACCCAAAAAAAACAACACAAACGAGGTACAATTAAAATTGGTGGAAGCAAAAAGTATTTCTAGATATTATTAATTCTGTGGTCCGAAGGTTTGCAGCGCGATGCGCGTGCGCCGCCTATCAATGAACGGCCGCTTATTTATATTCCGCTCGAAACGAAACGATGCGATGTTTGATCTCGTTCGGAATGTCTTCGTCGAAGACTCTTCGATATTGTGATCAGCTGGTCGTACTATTTTATTGGTTTTGTTTCGACTCTTTAGTTACCCGAAGATTTTAGTCATCGTTTTCTGTGTCCTTAAGAGCCATTTAAGAGCTCTTCTTATATCAACTAGGTAGGTACTAATTTTTTCCCGCGGTTTCGCCCGCTTGAAAACCAATAATTTCGAAATATCTATTTGGAACGGGGGTGGAAAATTAAAGACATGGTGTCTTGTGGGAAATTATCGAATAGGTATTCGGCTGACAGTACCTTCTTTATTTCAAGAAAAACAAAAAATAAATCATAAAAAGTTGAAGGTGCCGACATTTTGGGAAAATTTTATATCCCTTTCGCTTTTTCACCCCGTACAGGGATGATTTCTGGGATTAAAAATTCTGTTCTCTTCGAAGGTCAACTCGATATGCGTGCCATATTTCATTAAAATCTGGAGTGAAAACCTCACAGACAGAGTTACTTTCGCATTATAACATTGGTAGGGCTAGAAAAAAAATTCTCGCTTCAATTTGGGCAACCAGTCCCTAACCCAGGCTTCACATCCGGAAATTAGGCGTGATTTTTTTATTTATCTACCTGTTCTTCATTTTTATTTATAAGTTGTTTCGAATAAAACTAACACTAGGGAATCTATTAGGGATGTTCAGCCGTTTCTGAGAGAACCGCGAACAAAACCACAGACTAACAAAAAAAAAACTAAACATTCTTATTTCTCGACATATAAATGACTTCTATTATAATTTCATCTAAATTCACCACATTAGCGCGTTAATTAACGCGTTAATACGCAGATGTAGCCGTAGCATTATAACATTAAAGACAGATTCCAAATTTAATATTTATCCTTGCAACTTGCCAGCGCGGCGCCACGGCGTGACGTCACGAAGTCACAGGCGTCACGGCGAAGCCTCGGGCGTTTATTTATTTTTCACGCGGCTCTATCTTTCAATTTCACGGGGCTTCACTCGGCCCGACTTTTTCTTTCTTCTGAATAAATTACGTGGTTCGCACCTCGTAAAATCGTGTTCAAAGTGCGTTTGTTTATCCGCGGTTTAGAGGGGAAAGGTTTGTTTTTGTTTGAATCTTAAGATAAGTGGAAGGTATGAATAAAACATTTTGTTTTATCAAATATGCATGTTGGTACGAAGTTTGAAATATTACTAAGCTAAATAGAGAAAAATGCAAACATCTTTGTAGCTTAAAATTGTTGATTTTCTATTACAGATGTATGGATGGGACAGCCGTTTCGCAAGGGTGCTTTAAAATGCTTTTATTTTGTAAAGTCATTGGTACAACGTTTTTTTACAAATTTTCAAAAAATTAAGATATTTTCAATTCGACTGCATTATTTTGTGTGTAATCTGATAACTTTTTAGTGGATGTTCCAAATTCATTCTTTTTATTCGAAAACTGCATCTTCACCTATTTCCTTATTTTAATTTGAATGACCCCTGACGAGTAGTTTTTGAGTTAACTCTGCTTGTACAAGTTGAAATACGTTTTCTCAAGATTTAATTATTTAAGTAAATAGTTGACAAATAAGCAGACGAGTAATGATGGTAAGTGGCCACAGTCACCCTTCGATAGTATCGAAACGAAAGCCAGAAGAAAGAAAGACTAGAAGAAAAGAACGTCTTTCTATCTTTTTCATTTGCAGTTTCCCGGTCGATGCCCCCTTTGTTCCCTCGTCCCTTGTCGACCCCGTGACAATCATTTATACCCTTTGCAGGTACAAGGGATTTTTATTTTTCATGCTTAATATTACCTCTGTAAACGAATAAACGTACGGAATTCACGATTAATATTCACACTCGTGCTTAGGGTTACTATCTCATTTGAAAAGTCCGGACATTTTAGTTAGGTACAAAATATTTTTAGGTGACATTTGTTTTTATTTGAGAAAATATGTATCTAAAGTTTTTTTGGGTTTAAAGTAGTTACAAAGCATTAAATTTGTTATTAGGAATTTAGGGACTTGCAAGTTAGATTTTTGTAGACGCATAGGTACCTAAGTAGGTAGGTACCTTTTTTTTTTTTTTATGGAATTAAGATAGCAAACGAGCATGCAGTACCACCCTTCCCCTGCCGCCCATAACAACTGTGACCGACCTAGAACTAGACTCAAAGGGACTAGGATGGTTAGTCCAGTTAGTAGATGGTGTTAGAATATTAGTTGGTTAGTTTGTTAATAAGTGCGAGGACAGGGTATGTTAGTGATAATTAGTCCTGTTAGTTAATGTAAGTAATAGTCCAGTTAGTTATTGTTAGTATGAGTCTTGTACCAATTCGGTCACAGATGCGTTGCTACCCCTGAGGTCTGAGATGGTCGCCTCTAAAAAAGTGAAACCGGCTCCACAAACCTTCCTATCCGGAACACAATTGCTCTTAAAAACAATTATTATGACGGTAGGAATGGTACTGAGTACCTTGGCGGGCGGTGGTACTACCCCGGGCGAACTCTAGGCTCTACCACCTTCAAATCACCTCCGAAATCATATTTGACCGTAGGATAGGTAGGTATGTATGTTCGTTGATCAATTGAATAGCAAGCCATATATGGCGCTGTTTATTTTGTTATATTAAGTAGGTAATTTTTTAAATTCATAACTCATTATGTATAAACACATTGCATTGTTTTGTTTTATCTGTACCTTTTAAAACATTTAAAAATTAGTACCTAAGTGTTGCGTGAAAACGTATTCGTCTAATAATAAAGGATAAAGAACATTGACGTGATTTTCTCACGAAGGTTTTAATTTAAAGCCACTTAACTTGGAAATCTAATTTAGCTGTATGGTCGTAATTTTAAGAGTCCATAAAACTATAAATTTATGTTTATGAAGTTACCACCTACTTTGTAAAAGGTAGATGAACTTAAATAGATCTACATTTATAGCAAAAACCTAATAATAACTTTTTACGCCTGTACCTAGGTACATACGAGATATCTACCTATTTGACAGATAAAGTATGAAAAGTCTTCGTAAGCTCAATAGAAGCCGAAAATATTTTTTTTACAATTTTGTCTGCCTGTGCGACTTACTTAACAAAGTTATGTAAATAATGCTCGCACATCCTATTTATTAACGATTTTTCAGTTTATTATCTGTTTACAATGCACCGAGCTAAGCAAAGCTAAGCCAAGGCGGCGCGTCAGAGGCGGTAAGCAATCTCCAGTCGAACTTTTCACGTAAGTAGGTAAGTAAATATAGCCCGTTTTGAAAATAAATAATGTTACCGAATAAATTATATCAAAATTGTCAAAATATAGCAATCTCACTAGGCTCAGAAAAAATTGTGAGGACATACCTACCTAGGTAGATACATATTATTCGAAATAAAAATTAGCGTAGGTGACCATTATCGCAGTTCATAACTACCCCGCTGCTAAGTTACGTTCTATTCTATCACAATCACAATAAGTATGAGAGGTATGCGTATGACCAATGGTCTGTCCACAAAAATGGTCAAGTGCTGATTGTCACAGTAACTAAGGAGACTAAAAAATATTAAGCCTTAATCAGAATAAACAAAAATTAATAAAACTGAAACGTGCACAAAAATGGCCGAATTGACATCGTTCTAAATTTATCTTCACATATTTAAGTAAAACTGCCGAATTTAAACGCTAATAGGTAGGTATTTAACTGAACCTTAAACTTCTTAAGCTTTTACGGTTACCGAAAACTTAATAGGTACCTAAGTCCTAATTTTATAGAATCCTATGTTAAATATTTACACAGAAAAAATAGTACTGCTTTTTTAAAATGTACACACGGAACCTAATTATTCATAGGTTACCTACCATGTTGTTTTCAAGACTCAAATACAAACTAGGATGGTTAGGTAGTCCAATATCGGTGGTAGTGATTATGAACATTTGTTAGCTGATTTGATTATAAATGCTTTATTAGAGCATTTTTAAAATAGTTCTAAAAAGTTAGTTTTGTTACTTATTGTTAGTAGGTACCTAATACCACATATATCTACCTAGTCCGGGTATGAATTGTAAGAGTGTAAAAGAAGGGAAATAATACGACTATTTATACTTAAGGATTTTATAATTTTCTGCTCAATGACAATACATCGAATAGAATACCAAATCAAATTCGTCAACGTCACATCTTTCTTTTTCAAATAACATCAGTTCATGCAAAAAGTATCGTCAATGGCTACAGATAAGGCTAAGGTTATGGCTTTGGCTTATACTGACACCTTCCGCTCCACCGTCTGGCTGTGACGGCTGCCTGGCTGTGGCTGGAGGGAATCATCAATATGGCGGGCGGTGGCTTTGGCTTGGCTTTGGCTCTAACTAAGGCTAAGGCTAGGTGATGCGTTTGCAGGCGGCTCCTTTAGGTACAATTTAGCTGGCGGTGCATCAGCTTACGTCACGTCCGTTTCTTATTCGGTCTATAGATTGCTACCGATGAGGACTAACATGGATCGTCTCAAGTGTAATCCACACCTTTCTAACCGAAGCACTTGCTTTCAAAACATTATAGATGGTAGCGGTGCTGGGACACTGTTACTATCCTGGGCGATCCTTGTACAGAAACATTTTACATTCAATAGGTTTTATTAACCGACTTCAAAAAAGGAGGTTTTAAGTTTGACCTGTAGGCACTATGTATATATATTTGTGCGC
Source organism: Hesperia comma (assembly GCA_905404135.1). NCBI lineage: Eukaryota > Metazoa > Arthropoda > Insecta > Lepidoptera > Hesperiidae > Hesperia > Hesperia comma. The sequence continues at coordinate 15,239,191 of FR990018.1, forward strand.
GATTATCTCGCGTTTGGTTGAACCGATTTTGATGCGGTTTTCAGCATAGTATTTGTCAGACTTAGGAGAAGGTTTAAGGCATATTGTTTGGCTGAACCAATTTTGATACGGTTTTCAGCATCGTGTTTACTTAGGAGAAGGATTTAGGAATATTATCGTAGTAACGTAGTAACGTTAGGCGTTAAAGTCGGTTCTATTTTGTTAAAAGTTATTTATAGTCCCCCTACCTACTAGTGCTAGATACCGTGTAATACAAACTGCTAATTGTATTACAATGTAATAGCTCGGGTGTAATTGGTCAACTCGCCACAACAACCGTCATTAATTTAATTAACTTACCGCAGCGCAGTTACTCAGTACTGGTCGATGGCGCTATTTGTAGTTCTCACTTATTAATTACGCTTGTTATTATACTTACTTATTACATGATCAAAAGTTGTTTTCGTCTCAAAAGGAAAAGTTGAATCCTTCTAAGATCACTTAGTTGTCTGTCTGTCTGTTCGTTTCTCTAGAAGTCTAGACCCTCTGTAAAAAAGTTTTGGAATAATTTCACGTTTTTCTAAAATTTCAAAGTCGACTAAATAAGCCTCTATCGAGAGACGGTCTACCGATCTGCACTGGAGCAGCGTGTTGGAATGAAAAGTATTAAGTAGCAGTTTGAAGCGCTCATAGTCCGGCGGCTTGTTAGGATCCTAAGTGATCGGCAAAGTTAAGCAAGCGGGCGTGGTCGGAAGTCGGATGGGTGACCGCTAGTGGCAAATTTCTTGAACGCTTCCATGCTTCGGACGGCACGTAAAGCCGTCGGTCGCGGTTGTTATCGATAATTAGCAGTCGTTAAGCCATGTCGGAGGCCTTCAGACGGCATGACAACTTCCGATACTGGGTTGAGCACTAAGCAACAACAACTAACTCCGCACTGGAGCAGCGATGGAGTATGCTCTAGGCTTCCTCAGTACTGAGGAGGGACCCGTGCTCGTTAGTGGGCCAATGGGTTGCAGCCAAGTACCAGTTTGTTAGAACGTTTTGCGAGGTCTCTTACACTTGTAGGGAAATCGAGTTGAAAATCTTCGAATACAGGCAATTTTTTTTACTTTGAATATATCATACTATGTATATTAATTGCGTGTTAATAGGTAAGCTCTGGGAGATAACAATGGTTCTAAACATTAGATATGCATTGGTCTCTCGTAGGTACGTTAAATTGGATTACACTATGGGTAGGTAAGTAGGTACTTATTTTGAGTTCAATTCTAATATAGACAATCAATTGTTTGACCAGATATTTGGAAGGATTGACATAATAAAGTTTCAACATCTCACAAAATAAAATGAAATAAGGATGGTAAGTTTTGGCAACATGAGTCTAGCGGTCTGAAACATGATAATACTTTTGTCTCTCTTACCAGTGAATAGTGTTTTACCTAATAGGTAGATCTAGATACCTATAGGCATTTTTTACTGAATTTGAATACCTACAAACATTGAGTAGGTAAGTATTGTGTTCGATGAGTAATAACTGATATTTGGTAGAGAATGGTAGAGAATGCTACAGCATTAAGCTCGCCATTTGTGCCGTAATATTTATGTTATGGTGGTCAATAAAGCCTAAATAAATAAATAAAATAGACAGATCGTTATTAATTGTTATAAAAATTACCTCAACACCAGTAATTATAATTTTGAACACGACCCGTAAAAGCAGCACAAAACGACCGTTCACGATATTAAATCATTCTTAACTCATTGTTCCTAATCGATCAATATCCGATACCGAGTCGTTGCACGGCACTAGCTATCTAGTCCAACACAGCCGCTCGAGATTTGCTCTAGAATTGTTCCAACTTGCTTCTCGGACCATGCCAATTCATTATCAGACTCTACACGTAACATGGATATCATTCCATTTACCCATACTACCATTTTGAACCCTATGGCCTTAGGTATAGGAGTCAAATTAAATTGTAGCTTTAAAACCGATAAGACGAACTGGAAACCGACATCGAATGATTACTAGTCTCGCATGCTCAGAAGCGTAAAGACATACGTGTGTGTATGTTTAAATTGATATCAGTTATATTGGCTATGAATATAAGGTCTAAATTCGAGTGCATTGGGTCATTGTAAGTTGTTTTTCAAACGTGGCTCGTGAAGCAATGAGAGAGGGCGTGCGATAAATAACCGCCTTTGAGTCCTTCCTTTGAGCCGTCACCGACGCTATTAAAATATATTCAGAGATTGCGTGTTTTTTGCGGGAGTTGGCCCGATTCCCGAGGAACGCCGGCGGTTTTGAAGATATTCCTGGGAAAATGTTCGACTATTTCGGGAAGATGTTGGGAATTACGGCGATGTGTTTTGTGTGGTGACGATGAATAATGACACGATTAGCAATGATAAATAATGTTGAAGTAGGTATTAGTGAGGGAATGTGGAATAATTGTGTTGTCTGTTGTCTCTGATAACTTCTGGTGTAATCAATGAAGTTTCTTATGACAAATGAAGTTGACCAATTAAATGAGACACCCAATGAAATTTTGAAATGAAACCAATGTTCAATTATTAAGTTCACGAAAGACCGGGCCCGAGTGGATATAAAAATAGTCAGATAATTGTACAAAAACCAGACAAGAAACCATCGAGTCACCGCGCACTGACATATAAAACTGCCAATTAACATTTTAATGCCTTCCGTATTCTATCCAACCTTGAATAGCTCAGGAAGTATATGGTTATTTAAACTTTGCTACAAGTAACGCCATCTAGTATCCGGCGCTGGTACTAACCAACCTTGTGGTCTACATTCCTTTCCGCAGTCATCAACGGCCGTATTGCTTCATTTGCTTCCCTGTTGTAAAAAGAAAATGAGTATTAATGTAGTACTTAGTCTTATCTAGCTCAGAAAATGTCCTATTTATCTAAAGCACTTTTAGTCTAAGTTTTTACTACGTTGACTTGGAGATTGATCGTTAACTATCCGTATCTCAACGCAACCGTGTTGAGGTGTTGATAGATAAGAGTATTTCATCTTCATGATCGATGTCTTATAGATAGTTGACGTCGACAAGTAGGTAATCTCAATTCCAGAATAAGTCTTGAAAGATGACCATCAAGAGAAAAAGATACCTACTAATAAGTTCTCAGTTAGTGTTTTTATCACCAAAGATTTATTAGAGAGACCAGAGATCAGTGTGTTAATGTGTTCCTGTGTGAAGACAGTTTACTTGCACACAGCGACTCGATAGTTAATGTAATTTGAGGACTTAATTTAGTGGCTTCTCTCCATGTTTTAAGGGCCACCTTCTCGAGAATGTATGGTCAATCATTAACCTATACCTAATACTTATCTAAAGTTGTAGGTGTTGTTGCTTTAGTGGTCAGATTTCTCCAAATCCGCTGTAGCGTCATCGTTTTGTTTGGTTCACTGAAAAAAAAGCTACAACCCACTAATGGCCCACTATTGAGCACGGGTCCTCTCCTCATTACTGAGGAGGCCTAGAGCATACTCCACTGCCGTCTCCACTGTCGTCTGTTTTCAACAATTTCCAGGTTTTGTGAACCATTACAACAGTTTGAGCGCCTCCGAGCGATACCTTCTTTACAGTGTACTGTCGCTAAAAGCTAAAAGGTTCTGTGATAACTAGGTATGGAATATCCAAAAGTAACAAACGAATCACGGTCCGGCCCACCAAATTTCGTTCTATTTCGAAAATACGCGACATTTTTGCGCCCTGGAGCTATCTTTAGGGACATCGGGACAGACAACCGAAAAAGAGACTGCCCCGTTAAATAAGGGAAGTTCGGTCACTTTATGTCTACTATTCAAAATAGGTACAATTTGACGTAAGATTAACATCACATTATAACCAAACCATAACAGGCAATCCCTCAAAAGAGAAGGAAGATGACCCCATAAATCGTAATTTCAATCAGGTTTATTCTGTCTAATTCTATACATATAGAGACTGGAACCTGTAGTTGAAAGACACATTGCGTTACTTCGAACATTTCAGGCATTCAAAATTTACGGAATTTTATCAAATACGTGATATCCATAATGTGTTATTGTCATTGAGGCATGTTAGAGGTCATTGGGTAGTTGGCTAAGACATCCGACGTGACTCTTGGATTGAATAGCCATCCATCCATTCAATCCATATTGTAGGCAGTGTAATGCAGGTTTCCACAATGACGAGGAGATTAGCAGTGATAGCCTGGTAGTTTGAATTTGCGCGTGTTAAATGATGGACGATTCGAGTTTGAATTTTATGCGCATCACATATTTTCGTAAATTACGATCCATTCAGAGAAACTAAACACCAGTGATATCTGCCAAATAACTTCTTTATCAGCCATTTGAAGCGCTGATAACTTATACGGCTTATACCAGATACTGATCTACCAGATAGTTCTATGCGACACCTGTAAATACAAAATTGTAGTTTAACTATTTGGCAAATAAGTTCCTGATAAGCTATAAGGGACTTTATCAGGCAGTGATGAAACAGGCCCTAAGTGTTGTTCAGGCGAATCTAGCTAAAATTTAACATGAATTAGCTGTTATACTTAGCATAGGTACAGTGGGCCAAGAAAGTGGTGTACCAGTTTTCATTTTGTTTCCTAGTCATCTAAAATTACATCAAAGTTCATAGGAAATATCACTGAAAGAGACGCATAATAATGACGTAAACCTAATTGTTAAGAATACATACATCATAGGTCACATTAAAGGTGCAAGAGATTTTAATCTTTATTAGAAACGGATAATGCATTAATTTGTGCAAAGAAGATTTTAAATATTCTGAACAAAAGCATAAGAACTATTTCAATTGACAAAATAATTCTTTTTAAAAAGAAAATTGACAATTGACATTTAGTCAAATAAATGCAAGTAATATAATAAAAATTGGCTAAGTGCGAGTCGGACTCGCCCATGAAGGGTTCTGTAGCAGCAAGTAAAAAAATATTCGAGTAGATTGAATGCAGGGTAAATTGCGATTTACGATTTATGACGTATTAAAATAACTACAAACTAGATCTCATTTAAACCAATTTTCGATGAAAGTTTACATGGCAATGCACATCATATATTTTTTTTTTTAGTTTTATCATTCTCTTATTTTAGAAGTTACAGGGAGGGCACATATTTTACCATTTTGGGAGTGCCTCTCGCGCAAAGTATTCAGTTCAGAAAAAAATGATGTTAGAAACCTCAATATTATTTTTGACGACCAATTCATAGATATCCCAAACGTATGAAAAAAAAATTTGGTTTCAGTTCGAAGTATGGGGAACCCCCACAGTTTTAATGTCCCTTTTGATTTTATTGATTTTCCGACGTCAATGGTTCTATCAAGTTTAAACCATTTAAACTAAAAACAAAACAAATGTCACGTATTTATAAATAATCGGATAAAGATGGCAATAAAAGTTGTCAGATCGATCTGCAAGCGAAACTAACCTTTATCACCTATGAATCTGCAAACGATATTCAACCTTAGGGTGGTAAACCAATTCTTTGGCCGACCGTACGATCGTAAAATTTATTCAAACATTCATGACACATTCAGTGTAAAAATAATAATGACAAAATCTTCGCACCTGAGAATTCTCCGTGGTATTCTGAAATGGCTATGCTATAGAAAAATCTATATTTAGGTAAACCCCCTAATTTCATAACAAGAAACAGCTCAGCAATGAGACAGAAGAATAGTATTGAAGAAAACCTACACACACCTGCTAACTGCTATGTCATTCTAATAACTTTATTTGTGTTAAGTATTAGGGAGCACTAATTCCTGCTCAGGAAGGAAAGCTCGTATGTTTTAGATTCCATAGGCGTAATAAGAAAGTTATGTCCAGACATTTGTTCAGACACATTCCTTCGATGAAATTTATTTGGACAATTATCTTTATCACAAGCCAGACGTTGTTGAAATCTGCCCCTCAGTTTTTTCTTCTTTTTCTGCACATACTTGGGCTGTTGCCAGCCTGTCCCTTTATATTAATTAGTATAATTCTCGTGAAACACGCTCCGTGACGGATCTCGTGTGTAAAACGATTTATTTCAAGTGCGAAAGTGTTTTATTTGGAGTCCGTTTTAGTTTAGGATTTCAATATTTTGATGCCTATTATATTGGGCCTTTTTCGTTTTGTGTTGTTCTTCGGATTCAGACTTTCTATTGTCTTGCGTGGATTGTACAAAAAATGATCCCACCAAAAACATTCTGTAAAAAACAGACAAGTCTCGATAGAGCTGTTTGTTTATCTCTAAATAGTAGATACCTAATGAAATCTCTAGACCAAGTTGAGCCAAGTCTAAGGTTCCTTACTTGCTATTTCTTATATATAATGTTATTAACCGACTTCAAAAAAGAAGGAGGTTCTCAATTCGATCGTATATATGCTTTTTTTATGTTTATTCAGCGATTTTTTCGTCGTTTATGGGCCGATTTTGATAATTCTCTTTTCGTTGTAAAGTGTATATGCGCAGTGGGGTCCTTTGATAAGGATCACCAGGATCTGATGATGGCATCTTGGAGAAATCGAGGGTAACTTTCGAAAATTGTAGGGACGACTAGTGTGTTTGTTAATGTTTTCATAAGTACATGAAAGCGCTACAATTTCATGAAGGACTGGAGTGGATCTGATGAAGCCGAAAGACAGTCGAGGGAACTCCTCAACGATTTACTGCAGCTATCTAGTGTTTGGGCTTACTACGCAAAGTTGTGAAACTTGGCCGAAAAATCATAATTATTATTGCGGGTCTAGCGGCCAAGATTCGCGCGCGAATGTACGTCAAAGTCAAACATAAAAGAAATACTTAAATAAAAAAGTGTGCGTCTCGGGACGCCCAGCAGAAATGATAACTTAAACTGATCTAAATTTAACAATTAGATATTAAAATTGTTTAACTTGAGCATATGTTATTACTGAAATGCGTCCGTCCGAAATACGGCTAGCGCTGAGCGCTATAGAGTGAGACAGGAGGAGCCTGCCAGACAGGAAGCCAGACAGACTGTCACCGTAACGCGTTACGTAACGAAGTAGTTTGCTCTACCAAAAGAAGCTATAATTTAAAAAGAAGAAACGTAGGTTATGTAAGATCAGCAATCTCAGAAGTACTGCAAATAAGAAAACACGAGAATCAAGAATTATTCTTTGTGAGGCTACAATCATTTCATCACTTGATGACGATATTTTCGTTAAAAAAGATATCTATCTATACCAGTTTTTTAGTATTTGAAAATATAAAGGCACTGACAATACTCAGAATAAGAATTTGCCTCGGAAACAATTACTACGTCTAAATACTATCCACTTTGGCCGGTATATTTATCCATTCCAAAAGCAGCCCAATCATTTGTCAACACTTTCCGATTCCTCTCGTTCGGGGTAACAATTCATCGTTTACCGAAAGAGGTCGTAAGTATTCCATGAATAATACAAACTACACAAATCCTCGGAGAGTTAACCCTCTCTTGAAAAATGTTTCTTTGGATTCGATGGGACGGAATGGATTGGGATGTCGTTTAAATTACGCTGAAAAATGGCACGTACGTTTTCTTATGGTAATTCTGTACTTCCTGCAGTTTTGTCGGTTTCAAAAGCTCAGGGAGCTGAAGTAGGTAGGTACCTCATGTGTCATGTATCTACCTATGGACCCTTTATGATCTTCTTTGAATAAATGACAATTTTTTTGTAGATGCAGTGTTGATGAAGTTTACTTTCTTCTCACATTGTGCATCAGTGTTAAAGTTGGGACGTATTAATAATTGACGAAAGAGGACTGATGACCAAAAAGAAATAAATAAAAGCTTCCAGCAACATACCTACTCATGCACTGGAGTACCCAAAACGAATTTTGACGACCCGATTGATGTAATATTGAACACGCCGGATCACTGTCCCGAGGGTCCTAGGTTCGATTCCCAGCGAGGCGGAAATTTGAAATTTGAACGATGAGTATAAATTTCTGTTCTTGGGCTAGATGTGTGTCCTTATCATGTGTGTTGTCCATGGCACCCACGACACAGGGAATCCTAGTGTGGGGCTACGAATGTGTAGCGTTAACATCATAATTACTTATTTGTTTATGTAGGTAGTAACCTAAGTTATTCAACGTAATTTAAAGTTAAGGCAGACGCACCTGACATGGCTGCTTTATATGAAAAAGCAAGTAAAGCTAAAAGCAAACCCTATCTTTCTAAGTCGTGCCCCATCCGGCTGCTCGCTAAATCACGACCGAACGACATTTTTTCCGGTCCTCACCCTCTGAGAGCTGTCTCGAGAGATACCGCTGCGTTGTGTACGGTCAGCAACGAAATATATTAATATTTTTTATCTCTCATGTTGAAGGGAATTTGCTCGGTCTTTCTTTGTTTGCAAGGCTAGGCGGATTATTATTAGAATGCCAATGGTTTTCAGCTCCAACTCTGCAAACATGTTTCCATCGATGTAATAATAAAGTTAGTCTTTTAAAATTTTCAACAAGTCCAGAACAGATTGCTTTCTTTAGGATAGAATCGTATCCTGTATACGAACCAAGTTTACTGGTGAAAAAAGAGTGAGAATAAATAAATATCCTATTCTACTTCCTACTATCCGACTAATATTATAAATGCGAAAGTTTGTAAGGATGTGTGTGTGTGTGTGTGTGTGTGTGTTTGTTACTCTTTGACGCAAAAACTACTGAACGAATTTTCATGAAACTGCAGTAATATATCTAAGACATCGGAATAACATACTAATTAGTTCCAATTTATAGGTTTTTTATAAATTGGTCATAATTATAACGATAACTGTCAAGATAGGTAAGTATCGATAACCGTAAGTCGAATAAAGAGGCTGTTTCCCCGAAGCGAAGCGAGGGCGGGTTTACTAGTACCTGATATATCAGTATGTATTATATTTTTGCATTTACAGGATTTTCCGTATGACAGACAGACTGCTACTACCTACAACTTTTGATACCACAATTTTTGCGAGCTATTCAGGTGGACATATTGAAGTTATTATTATAACGTCATTTATTTAAGTTAGTTTATAACAAAAAATATACTCTTGGTTAGGTACCTCTCATTAAATGGAATGATTCGTTGTAACAACTCAGATCGGAGATCCTCGTCGATTGACGTCGCAGTAAAATTAGTACATCGAAACATGTAACAAAACAAATCTCCATAAATATTATTTCAATTTCGTAATCTGCTGTCGGTACACTGGGCGTGGCGTCAGCCTCATTATTTAGATATTAATCCTCTCCCTCGCCCTCCGAGCCGTCGCTCCGGCGCGCTCTTTATAATAATTAATATACGGTGATAGTTCGGCGCGGCATCACAACTCTCACAAATATGACTGGAACAGATGGTTTCTATCAAATGTTATTTTAGTTTAAAACTTTGAAGAACTGTTTAAAATGAGATATTTTAACAAAATGTATTTAGCTGTTGTTATTTATAGGTAGAGATACCTATGTCTATGTTGGTGCCTACTTCGGACGTATTTGAAAAAACCTAAAACTATTCGTTGCCAATGTTGGCTAATTTAAAGAATCTTGTAACGATAGTATGGTAGACATTAAAATAAACGTAGGTGGCTTTACCCCTAATATAGTATCAATACAGATAAAATGGATTCCAAAAATGGATTCCAATAGCAAATCACCTTAAAAATTAAATGCAACACTAAAGTGATATAGGAAAAAAATACAAGTCATTTAAAACCCTTTTTTCATAGTCGATAAATAAACAAACACTCCAAAACGAAACACGTTAAAAATACCACAACACCATTTCGAAACACGCAAAAAATACACCGAACACCATAGCGAAACAGGTGGATAAACGGAACACCAAAACACGAAAAAACGGTAAAATGGGCTTCATTGCAGTTCATTTTTATTGCAGTTGCGATGAGATTTTTTAGCTCTTCTGTATTTTTTCTGTTGTACCTACTAGTACAGTCAGCAGACATTGCCGCAACGGGAATTTTCTCTTTTTCAGGCATGATTTTTCGTAACGTACTTGTAGGTACCTACTTAGTGTATGTGTAAAGTAGTCTCTCTGTAGTAGTTCGTAGAAAGATTTCTAGAAGCCAAACAACAACAGTAATTTAACAGTGGAGTTAGCAACTCCAACAGACAAATATAGAGTGCCGATGAGTTTCTCTGCAACAATAGAAATCTATTGAGGTATAGAACGACTTCAACATTGACAGGTAACAGAATGAGTAACATGAACGTAGTTGCAGTAAATACGCTTTATTAGGGATAATTAAAAAACCAGTCGTAACATCTCACTCTAATTTAAAGTGAACCACACGAAAAAAGCACCAGCTTTTAAATACAAAAAGATTATCTAAATTACATCCAGGAAAAAGTTATCGGGAACCAACACAACCTGGACACCTGGCACTCGTTGACAGTTTCTCTTCACGTAGGTAATTTTCTGCCACTTCTGTGTAAACTGTGGAACAAACTCTCTTCATTGGTTCACAATGCTATGGTCCTTCAAGAAATGAGTGCGTTGCCTCCTTCTTGGTCGCCAAGGCATTGGTGACAATCTTAGGCTTTATCTTAGTCTTTCAGGGAAAGAACGCAGCTATGAACGAATTACTAACAATCCCTAAATGGACTATCAGGACTAACTATCACTAACTATTTAGCCTATCAACGAAGTATCATGGATGGCAGGGTTAATGTGGAGCTATTAACTACTTAGCCGTCTTGCCTTACAGCATCACACCACTCACTGAAAGTTCAGATTTCATCCATATCAATTGGATTGTGGAGAACCTCCAGAGCCTGATTCTTGCGATAATTTTTGCCTCAAATTTGCAAATAGTGCAATGAACTTTCTGAGGTCTTCTCGGAGCGATATATGGTTCAAGAAAGGTATCGAAAGTGTGTGATTCCCTGGTGTTGCTCGTTTCCATTGGCGACGATGACCATTCCCAATAGTGAGTGGTCATGACAACATCAGGGGAGTCACTGGTACAACACTGGCCTTGTGAGTCACAATTGATGGCTCGTCTGCTTTTACGTCAGCCTTTCAGGATATTAAAAAATCTATAAAAAACTAATAAATAAGAAAAAGACAATCGTCGGACCTTCAAATGTATTCAAAACTGTAAATTGAACCTCTAACCAATCCCTTTATCGAATGGCCTTTTATTTTAATACGTGAAGTATGTCCCTTCCGCAAATCCTATCTATGGTAATTACGTTTAAAAAGTAGAATTGTTGGGGTGTGGGCGTCGGGGGATACTCGCTGACCGGCCTCGGATAATCCGACCACAGAGGGGATGTTTTATTGTGTTTATTTAAGGAGTTTTAGCATGACATTGTGAAGTGTAAAGGACAGCTTGATTAGATATCAAAATGAATGTAAGTAATGGAGTTTATTCGAAGTAGGTTTTTTACAAACACTATTCGAAAGTCAATCGGCAAGATCGAAAAAACGGCAAGAAACTCCCCAGGAGCTTCTTTTCCAAGTCACAGTTACAGATTGAAGTTACTGATACCTACTTACGGCGAAAACTTTTACCTATTTAAGGTTTATACATTACTGTACTATACAAGCTTTACTTAACTGGAAATGTTTGTGAGTCAATCCGAGTATAATTTTACAAGCTGAATACCTAGGTGATATTACCATTTCATTACCTTAAGTAAAATTGGAATTTTTGCATATTGCAAAAATGTACGTTTTCTAGCAAGGAGTGTTCCGTATTATGGCAATATGATCACGACGTCTACCGTATCAGCTAAGCCACTGGAAAGGTTTACGGATAGGTAACTTAATTTTCTCGTGTTTAAATTATCAGAATCCCTTGCAAAAAATGCTCATGGCACGACAAGAAGAACTTCGCGATCGGACCATGGACAATTTTCATGACCAAACGGAATTGGTTACTAATTATCCAGTTAGCAGATCTGATGGTGTTATAATTTAGTGGGTTAGTTTGTTAATAGGTACCTACTTATCAAAGTGTGGGGACAAGGACTGTTGATAGTGATATGTACATAGTTATTATCTACTGTTAGGTGATGCTAGTCCAGTTATCTAGCAATTGTCAATATGAGTCTCATCGTAATTCAGTCACAGATGTGTTGTTGTTAGTGTTGTTACTGTTACCTCTGAGGACTGAGATGGTCGTTTTTAATATAAGTGTAACCGGCTCAACACTTTTCTATCCGGAAAACAATTACCTTTATTGCTTACCTTTATCTCTTCCCTAGAATAGACACTAAACTTAACCTTGGAATACTTGTACATGTTCTCTTGAGTAACGTGACTCTGTTGACCTACTCACGAACATGACGTACGAAAACCGCAGGCTCCTCGTAAAATAAGACAACTACGAAGCTAAAAAACCTTCAAGAACTCAAATCCTCATTAAATCTATTAAACGTTTACTAGAATGAGAAAATACTTGACGACATAAAGTAGCCCTCTCCGTCTTTTATTATCATTTTATCACAACTTTATTAATTGAAATTATCGTCAGCAAACTAGTTTCAATTTTTTCAAAGTATCCTGTAGAACACCTTAGAAAGTCTGCCTCGAAAATTCGATTTGCCCCCCCTTACATCAGGAATTCTTTCAGGAGTTTGGGGATTTGGGGGTTCAGGAATTTGAGGTTTTGGACACCCTGAATCTGAAGCTGCGTTTTTCTAAGTGTTTGATCATAACTGCTTTACTAATGTGAGAAAGTAATTGCTAATAACAGTAATAACAATGCATTTAGTAGTATTGCCCTGGGCAACGGATCATTGTCAGTTCCCCATTTATTGTGATGTTGGACAGGGGTGAGTGCAACCATTTATTTGTATAGATTGTTTGTTATTATATCTTTAAAGCTCCGAGGGCAATAATAATAGTATCGAATGTTTAACCCGTGGCTACGTACGTTATGTCATGTTTAACACTATGATAATTATCGTCATAATTATGGTCATTAATAATATGATAGTATTATCGAGAGTGAAGCCTGCCTGGCCGGCTACCATTACATCCAAAACCCTAGCTAGAGAGGTGTAGTGTACCTACAGCTACAGTCTACCACGGTAGAGTAAATGGCAGTTAGAGATACTTTCTTTCGTCTCTCTTGATATGTTACTTGTTTTGTCCAATCTACTAACGATATAATTATGGTATCCTGGTAGGTATGAAGGTATGCGTGTAAGCGATTTCTCTTTTAGCGTTTGTATAGTACTTATTCCGAATTGATATACATACCTACGGATTGATGCTGATATCAATGGAAAACAGCGGCTACTTACCACCAGCTCGTCTCCTCTTTTATCAGCTACTACGGTCTTCTTTGTGTCTTATAAAAGCGGAAGGTCATCACGAATATCGAATATCGCTTTCGGACGCATTTTGCCATAAGTCCTAATGCTCATTGAGTTTGTTTGAAATGAAGTACGTAGGTATAACTTAAAAGTACTTCTCAAGCAGGTCAAGCCACAGCTGGTGGTTAATAAATAATTTGATTTTGTTCCATGCCATGTCTCTGTTAAATAGAAATGCCATCAATTACAGAAGTGTGTCCGTAGTCCGTACAGGCGGCGCGGCGCGGCAGTACGATCGCACGGCTAGTTTACCATTAAACGTGCCGTTAAATATTTTGTAAACAGGATTCGTTTAACGACCATCATTAAAATAGTGGGCGTAGGGTTGTCACTGTCGGCAGTTTGTAATTAATGTCGATTTCCGAACTGAGAATAATTTAAGGTTATTGGATTTTCTATGAATTGATATTTGATATACATATTGTATATTACCTATTTCATTGCGTGTAACATTATAATGCAGGCATATCTAGATGTTTAAGTATCATTTTGGACAATTATTCATAGTTTAATATTGTGTTTTACAACATGTTCTATTTTTTTCTCTTTCTACTTTAATTTTAGGTTGATCGTTAAATTTATTTTTCTTATTTTTATTGTAAAAGCGTACCTACAGGACCATTCTCATTGGTTAAATCTGCAAAGGGACTATATTAATTCCTTGGATTAAGATAGTCCATTTGCAGATTATCTGTTTTTGCGTCACATTAAAGAAAATGAAACGATAGATATTTCATAAAAAAAATCTACCTACCTTTAAGTTAATATTGATTTTTGTTATACCTAATTATCTTTATCTTCCTTTCCTAATAAAACTTTTAACTAACTGCGTGACAGCCCTAATACCAGAATGAAGGAAATGATACCTCGCACAAGCTTTAACAGATTACTGGACAGAGCGGCGCGGCTTGGCGGGCTTGGCTCCGCTGTACTTGGCGAGGAAATTAGTTGCCACAGGCAGGTCCTGAATAATCGATAAATACTGGACAGATTACCACTGCCATTAATCTGGGGATACATCTACTTATACTTCGTTTGTGTTCGGTATGGAATACGTTTTTTAATTGCATCCCATACAAATGCAAGCTTTTTGGGTACTTACACTAACTACACTTTGATGGCGAAAATTGAAAATGCCAGCGACTTAAGTACAATTAAATAAATATTAGTTACTTAGGAATAATTATTTGCTTATCATTAGACTTAGGTATGAACTATTTAAACGAAACTAGGGGTGTTAAGGATTCAGGCGCTTAAAATTCCGCGAATATCCGAAGATAATGCGTTCACTGTACCTATTTGGAAAATACAGGACAGGTTTTTGTCCTGGGGCTATCTTTGGGGACACCGGAACAGACAACCGAAAAACGGGACTGCCCTTTTAAATACGGGACGCTTTTCGGGTCACGTTAGATGTATTGTCGTTTTACGTATCTACCTAATACAGGAAAGTCCTCGACACACACACACTATGTGGGTCCACATTAGCTTCTATAAGAGGTGATGTGTTGCCTGCATAACATTAATTTGATAAAAATACCTGGTTCAAAAAGCCGACAGCATGTAAAAAGGCATCGGTAGGTACTCGTTAGAACTAAATCCGTTCGTTATGCGCATGTACATAAAAGATTCCTTTGTCTCAGTAACCGTACTAATCGTTGCTAATTCGTTGTTACTCCGGACTCCTCCGATTAGCACTTCACTTACGTATGCCGCGCGGGCATAGCGAGTTATGTTCCGAGCGGCAACTCCGCTTGGTTGCCACGTCGTGCTGCGACGTTGCCGCTTCGTGCGACACCACACACCGCTCTCGCCGCTCTCCGCGCTCTCGCGATCTCTCCACACCCAGCGCCTCAGTCTCGCTAGAGCGGTTAGTAACGTTATACGCAGTTTTGCGTTCCGTGCACGTTATGGATTCCAATTCCAACTCCTGTGAGCTACTCTGGGCGAAGGTAGAAATCGATGCTGATGACAGAAGTGACGATGGCTACTCCAAAGCAAATAAACCTCACTGGAACTCTGAGAACACCATGAAATTGATATACCTGCTAGAGCACGACTGTAAGGAACTCTGGGATACAAGACACCCGATGTATAAAGACAAAAACATGCGACAGTCACGCCACGAATATTTGGCAGAAATTTTCGGTACTACCGCCGAGGAGATCGTTCGTAAACTTCATAATTTGCGAACGCAATTGAATAATGAGTTGCGGAAAATAAAGAGAAGGCAGTCTGAGTGTGGGGAGGGGAACACGCCAACGAGTAGTTGGGAGTATTTCGATGCGTTGTCGTTCCTCGTGCGTCAACACTGTAATGAATCGGATCCGTTGGAAAATGTCGAAGGTGTCAACTTGGAGGTACGTAGGTCGTGACGTCAGACTCGCACGTCATGTGATGTTTACACGTTTTGATAGCGATCTTGAGATTTTGTACGACGCAGTCACTCGTAGCTCGTAGTCTTGTTCAAATATGTTTTTAGTACCTAAACTCTAAACAATAATTTAGGTGAGTAGGTAAGTACCTATTTGATTATCTCAAAATATAGCATTAATATCATTGACGAAATTAATGTGGGTAACGCGTGGAACAAAAATAAGGTCATAGGTAGAAATGTAATAAATTTAAGTTACCTACTTTTTTCAAGAGCTCGTTTTGTATGGAAATAGGTACATAATAAATTTAATATACCTAGATACGATATATTTCTACCGATAAGTACCTAATAATAAGTATACCTACCTCATCATTGCTGAGATGGTAACAAAATTGTCGTCCGTAACATTAAACCTATCTTTGTAACTTGCATTGAGTGCATTACAAATTCGGATCAAGAATACAAAGTGACCTTCTCCACTTCGCTGTAAATCAAACCCAGGACCCTTTGAACAGCAGTCTGTCGTAGTACCTATCCATTGCGCTGGAAGGCCCTTTAATCTTTTCTTTTTTATCTTAATTAAAGTCATCATCACCATCATCTCAATCCGCCATGACGCACTGTTGACTACGGTTCTGTTTTCAACATGAGAAGGCTACAGTCTACCACGCTGGACACGCTGAAAATGCGGATTGATAACCTTATTAATCATAATATTATTTTATTTCGTACCAGCTCGCAGAATTTCAAGCTGATGAGGAGATCGAATTCGGGGCCCGCATGAAGGCCGCAGCGGCCGCCAGTTCCCCGCCAATGCCAAAACCAGTCAAGGCGTTGAGGGTAGCCGCATCTGCGCCGCCCCCCTTACCACCCAGCGCTCACCCCATGATGTGGCCTGAACAACCTCTGCCCAGACTTCGACCTGGATTGAATGCTGATGAATGTCAAGTGAGTTATAAATAGTTTCCCGTATTGGTACAATTATTTCATGCCTCGCTTGGTTAGCTACCACTGTGTTGCTTAAGTCAGGTACCAAATGACTTATGTTCCGACTGGGAGTTTAAGAGCCATTAGATTCTTTCTTCATAAAGAATGTCTTATCCGGCAATCGTATTAAAAAAACCTGATAATGTCGTGGATGGTAAAGCGTTGCCCATGGATATAAGTTAAATCAAAGAAGCACCAACGCGTTATCAGGCAAGAAGGAAATATGCAGATCATCTAAATATGTACCTACCCTTTATCCGAATTTCGGAGACATAATTCAGAAAATGGTAATGTCAATCTCCCAACAGATATTCGGTGACTTCGTAGCTTCGGAACTTCGGACGCTTCGATCTGAAGGTTCACGAAGAAGGTTAAAGCGGATCATCCAGAAGGCGATTCTTCAGATAGGAGAGGAAGAGGACGGCAGCCTGCTCTGTGGGTAGCGGTACCGACGCCTCTCCCGTGAGTGAGGGATTGAGGCGTGAGAGAAGTGTTTAGTATGAAACTTTGAGGTTTTACGTCTATCAGTTTTTAATTATATCGGTTTGTTCGAGGGTAGCAACATCTGTCTGTTTATAAAATATAATAAGAAAATACTTTTCGAATACCTACGCCTAACTTTTTGTTTCTGTCTGTAATCGTGAAATCTCTGAAAATTGTCGCAGCAATTTGCAGTATAATTTTTTTGCCCATATATTGTTTTACGTCAGTAAGTAAGTAGTTAAAATTAACACATAAAAACAGAATATGCATGGTGTGGATGGAATTATTGATGTTGCATTCTGTAAAGACAATTTTGAATACTCAAAGGTTAGAACCAATGTAAATAAATACTTCATTTTAATATAATGTAGGGGCAAAGATAGTGACCCTTTCTCTGGGTATGGCCAGATCGTTTGCTATCTGAGGCCGTTCCAGAATAAATCTGTTCGATTTATGTCTATTAACAATGTTTTACAAAAATATTGTTTTATATTCAAGCTCGCGTAATAGTTGTATTTTATAATAGGTAAGGGCCTATTATTTTGTAATGAATGTACAATCGGCCCATTTGATTCGTACCCCACTTCGTGAACAGTTCCTTTGAACTTTTGAGGATGTCAAATTCGTTTTCATTTCAAGCGTGTCTGCTGCACATAATATGACTTTCTTATTAGATATTATGCTCATTCCGTCAAATCGTCAAACGTCGCTCTAAATTTTTGTCAAGTGCAATGATTTACTTTTTACAATCCATACTAATATTATAAATGCGAAAGTCTGTCTGTCTGTCTGTCTGTGACGTTTTCACGGCTAAACCACCGGTCCAATTTGGATGAAATTCGGAATGAAAATAGTTGAAGACTCAGTCTTTATAAAAATCAACCCCTAAAGGCTTGAAAAAAGAGATGAAAGTTTGTATGAAAAATCTAAGCCGCTTGACCGATTTCGATGAATTTTCCCAGGAAGATAGCTTTGATGACGTACCCCCTTCCCCACTTCCCCGGTTCGCGATATAAACGAATTCCACGCGGGCGAAGCCGCGGGCAAAAGCTAGTATCTGATAACTACAAAATATATTTGACAGAAATCCTTATTGTATCCTTTTGTATTAATTAACTATAATATACAAGTTTTTCCCGCGACTTACCAGCTAAGCAAAAAAAAATACCGTTAAAATTATTCCATGGGAATTTATTTAGAGAAGTAAAATTATCCTTTGTTTTTTTCAGAATCTCAAACCTCCTCCATATAATTTCCAATAAATTCAGCATTCAGTCGTTTCAACAGATTCAGCAGTTTAAGTGTGAAAAGCCAATAGACGAACAAAGTTACTTTCACTTTTTAATAATTTTATTTATCAGAAATCGTTTTTGCAGATTTGAATATCTTTACTTCATGATGGACAGACAATGTGTTTAATGTTTATGTTGGTTATTGTATTATATAATATGTCAAAGTATTCAGAAACACAAATCTCGAAATATAAATAATGTATTGTCAATGTCATGTAGAGTACCTATTAACAGGTTTGTTTCCAAGGCAACGAATATTTAAACGAATTTCGACTTAATTGCACTTGATGTGCTATAAGAAAATGAGCTGAAGGTGGGGTACGAATCAAATTCGCCGATAGTATAATTTAAAAGCTTATTATAATATAATACGTATTTATAAAGTTGTTTTCATTTCTAACCACCCATATTAGTGAAAGTTGAAGTCAAAATGGCAATTCTGGTGAAAATTTCAGTTATATCACTATATTAAAGTAACAGCTGCAGTTCTACCGTGTGTGATTGCGGAATGGTTTGAACGTTGTAGTCCCGAACTGCGGATCCAGGTTCAATCCTGCAGGCACCTTTAATTCCCAAACAATAAGTGTCATTAATAATTAGGTAATAATGTCATTAATAGTCATCAAGAATAACTCACTTGCTTTCGGTGACGGAAAACATCGTGAGAAAACCTGCACACCTGGGAATTTCTTTAATGTTCCCACAGGTGTGGGAAGTCCACAATCCACAAAATAGCTAGCGTGCTATACTGTGACCTATAGGTACACCATACATTGTGTGAGGACCCGTGCCCACATGTGATCCACAATATCCATCACTGCAACATTAGGTATATTGCCCTTCCCCTATATACATTATATGCATTCCACTACTAATAGTAACCTCATCGGAACCATATAAGTATTTTACAATCAAGGTAAGCATTAGTGCGATTCCCGGCCGGGGCAGATATTAATGTGACAAACAAATAAATGTAGGTATGTTAGCAAGTTGTTATTTGTGTCGAACATGCCGCCCGTGACCCGTGACACAGGGAATCACGAATGAGGGAATGAGTGAGGTTAATGAGTGAGAGAGGTTAACCTCATCCTCCATCCAACTTCAAAAGTTTAATATCCCATACATGCATACCTACCTACTTTATGCAAATGTTCCTCTTTCGCTGTCGTTTTATTAAGTCACGCAAAGCTCTAATCACAGATTATTAAAATCGAAGATCGCCTTTACTGATTCGATGCATGGTAGCAAATGATGGGGTACGATTAGGGTGGCCACGTGAACGGGAAATCTCAGGACTTTCCCGGAATATTCAGTGCTGTCCCGTAGTAATAAGATGTTACTGTCGAAATCCTATTAGTAATCCTGTATTCCAAACTTCTATTAGTAGTTATAGTTCATATTCGTTTATTTTTATTAGTACCGCCGAATAGGGTACTTAGGTAATTTATGGCGATTATAATTGAAAAAATTACCCTAGTGTTATAGTTGGTACGTATACTTAGTGGGATGCTTATACATAAATAATAAGAGTAGGTATTTAAAGACCCGCTTTGCGCAATGGTTAGGTACTTTATCGGATTATCGTTAGGAGGGTCCTATTGGTCCTATTCTCAAACTTGCAGAAATTTCAATAAAGCATTTAGATTTCTGAATTTGACCTATGTAGATGTGTTTGTTTTTGTATGTAGTGTACAGGACGCTCAACACAGCAAATCCTAGTTCGAGGGAGTGAGAGTGAAGCGTTAATTAAACTTATTTGCCAATACCTTGCGTTTATTTCCATGTAAAAATTACCCTTGGGGAATTATCCCGGAAATGATAAGCCTGTCTGGAAAGCCTAGTGACGATCATGAACATAAATCATCTACCTACTTACAAGCTTTTACATTGTAGCAACCAAATTAGTCGTTCGCATGATGTTCAATTTACCGTAAATGATGTAGGTAACATACAGATGTTGGAATATATTTCACGTTGCTCAGTTTTGGGTACGAACTTGATTCTTAATTTTTTTTAAAGTTCCCTCCTGAAATCCTGCCTATACCACCTAGGTAGGTAGGTACCTATTATGTTACAAGCATGCGTTTAGCTCGTAGGTAGACAAAATTAACAAGAATACGTACATTTGTATTTAATAAGTACGATGTTTTTCTCGATACAGGCGATAAGTTCTAGGACTTCTAATATATAGATAATAATTATGTTCTGGGGTTTCTGAGACTCAAGTCCATTCATTCTATTCGTTCATGAAATCGCTTTTCGTATTTCTGTTAAAAAAGCGCGAGCACAGCTCAAGTCACAGTCTGGTGGATTTGATTGATAAAATTCACACGTAAATTCTAATGACGTCATTATAAATTTATTGGTAGGGGTGCCTCGCCCCGATAAATGATATTGGCATTTGCAGGTAGGTGCAATTGTATAGGGGCCAGGGTAATTGGTTCGTTGGGGTGCATTTAACCTTTCACCTCAGTGATTTCACATTCGTGACATTTTATAGAGAATTAAAAATGTCGATAGGAATATTTATTGAATCAGCTGGAATTATTTATTAAATAACAAAACCTAAATTATTGATTAATTAACCTATATTGATTAATTTTAACCCCTTTAATAAATGAAAAATAAAAATGCATATTTTGTCATACCTATTGATACAATAATTTATTCCCGTTGGTCCTTACCCCTGCAACGGCGGAGAAATTAAAGAAAGCGACGAACGAATGACCTATTCCGATCCAATACCAAAAAACTAATACATAAATTAATAAGTAGGTATACCTCATTATCGTGAATAGCTAAGCTACCCGTGTCATACTTAAATTTGCACAATCTATAATGAGAAAAGTTTAAAAATGGTACATTACAAGTAGGTACTAATGATGAATTTTATAATAAATTACACAAACACTTTTTGATTATATTGATGTTAAAGGTGTGTCATGTCTGCCAATCCGCACTTGTCCAGCGTGGTCGATTATGGACTGTACCTGTACCCCTTACACTGCGAGAGGAGATCTGGGACCAGCAGTGAGAAAGTAATGTGTTGCAATGACGATGATATGTCGGAATCAGAATGTAACTAGGTATATCATTACTGATTTTAATTTTCTCAATTAGCTAGCCATACACCTGCACATATTTAGGTTTTATTGAACATATTGTTAAGTCTGAAATAATCTGGGAGAAGACGCTGATACCCGAAACACAGTTTCGAACTAATTCGGGGATCAGAGCCTTCATAATATTAGAAGAATGTAAAAATATGTCAATAAAAGTTTATTATTAGATAATATATTATTACCTAATGTCTAATCTACACGCCAGTGTCAGACTGGTACGTCCGTATGTTTAACAATAATGAGTTATTGTTGATATGAAATGCTTAGAATTGCTTCCGACTAATTGCTTCCGTTGATGAGGGTCAGAAAATTTGTGGCAGGCTCATAATTACCCGTAAAGAAACGATTGTACCTTCCTGTTTGCGTATTAACTTTGAACGTGCGTTCCGAGATCCGAAGGTGAGTGGATTAAGTTTTATTGTTTTACTTACTATAAGTAGGTAAGCAGATATACCTATAGTTATCTTAAGAAGGTTTTGTGAATGAATGTTTAATTTAGTCATCTCATAGTTTCCTTCAAATTCTGATTCTCTCTGCTTTTACAGAGGTAGAAAATTCTAACGTAGGTAACAATTTATTATGAATACATATTTAACCCTATAAAAGAGAGCATAATACGTCTTTTTAGTTAATTCTGAGTGTGTTACTTCAAGAAGCGAGAGAGTCAAAGTGAGTGATACAAAGAGACAAGCAACAAAAAGCTTGAGCCTGATACCTACACCTCACTAACAAGAAGTCATATACCTAAGTAGGTAAGGGAAGAATAACCTTTCATGTTTCTTTATGATTTCGAGTTTTTCGAATGTTTTATCAGGTAGCTTACAAAGTATTCTAATAATCATGAGTTTTTGTAGTGTGATTTCATTCTTTAAGTAGTAAGTATTTATTTTTTAACCCTAGCAATAGGGTACTTTCCGTAATGAAAAATAAATTATGAAAGGCCATGGCAGGTTAAGAGAACATCTTGTGCCTTAATAGCTTTTCCGCTTAATTTTTTTTCTGATTATAGGTCACAACGTTAGTATGTGCTATACTAAATTTCAGCATTCTGCTCTTCTTATTTTCTAAGAAATGCAATAAATAAAAAATAATAATTTTCATGAATATTTCTGCTTTAATGGAACGAATAATTTTGTGCTTCATACATATAATACACTTAGCTAAGACACATAATATGTCACTATGAGCCGCATGACATTCCATATAAAAAATAAAAATAGATGTGTTGACATTTTTCAAAAAATTTTTTTTATTACTTATAAGATAGAGACACCTCCAATTTTTTTACTTATGATAGCAATTTTAATCAACTATAACATATATTTAATTCAAGCTTCTAGCATTGGTGCATCATAACAAAAGAAACGCTCGACTCAATCGTCCTCGTCACTATTTTCATTAATTACAACATTTAAGCCATTTTTGAATAGATTGCTTAGTTTCTCGGCTGGTCTTGGTATTTTATTTTTAATCGGTATGTCACGTGACCTAAAACACGAGAGGCATTGGTGTGACGTCATATTGGCAAACCTATTCCTCCAAGAACCAAACTGTCAGTTCAGTTTCGTGCTTAGCAACTTGAATGAATGCCGGTCTTACATACAGTGCCACAAACATATTTGACCCGGTAAGGGTGGCGCTACTGTCTTGGTATTTTTCTGATAACAGTATAACATTTGCATTAGTTCCAATTTTGGCCACCGGGTGAGATAAGTTTGTGGCACTGTACAATTTGCCATTATTACGTCATCAAAATGGCTGACAAGTTCTGACAGCGTTTTTCCGGAAATAAAAAAAGAATTAATATTTTATTTTATTTTAAGGCGAGAAAGCGTGTTTATTTTGCCGAAATATATTTTTTGTTGCTTTTTATTAGGAAAATCAAGTTTATTTTTCACTACCGAAAGTAGGTACTCTATTGCCAAGAGAGTTGTGTTGCTATGTGGTGTCTGTGAATGAACTTATTATGATGCGATTTTTTTGTTAAAAAAGCTGACATGATCGAGATGGTTCTAAGCTGTAATTTATGATGATCTGACCAAGCATTTGACAACCAACAGGTCATGACTCATGAGTAGTAGAAATGCTTTGTCGGGGGAATTTTAAAATTTTAAATTTGTAGTTTATAAATTTTACAGACGAATCGTCACCACCTTACATCACAATTATATTATAATATATTCCCATAATATTTAAATTAGTTTTTTTCCATAGGTTTACCTACTTACCTTTAGGTATGTTATAAAACCATATTGTGTGTTAACAAAATTTTAAGAAGCCACAGGTTAGTAAGCACCAATTACCCCGAGCTCCTGCAGATAGCATCGCAGACCCCGCCCCGCACCCCTTGTTTACTCAATTACCCCAATCTACCCCATTCGGCGCGACTACGCGGTCCGTGTTTCCAGGAAAAGTTTTGGCTTTTATTTTCTTTTTTGTCATCAAATGGTTTTCGGTCAGTGAATAAATTCGATTTTTTTTTTCAAATATTCCAGTTCTTCCACCCTGTGTAGAAAACTAACATTACCTAATATCTACTTAATTACCCAATGCTAGTTTTACATTAGATATTAGGTAAGCAGTATACCGTAGTTAAATAATTACAATTCGACTTTACGATTCGAGTAGAAAATTATTGTTCAAATAACCCTGTAAGGGTTCATTCACACGAGGACGAATCGTCTTTTTTCACGAATCGTCTTTTTTCACGATTCGTTATTTTTTTGACGGCGGCAATTCTTTTTAAATACTCATGTTCACACGCTTGACGAATCGTGAAAATAGACGAATACGGATACGTC
Organism: Hesperia comma; assembly: GCA_905404135.1. NCBI lineage: Eukaryota > Metazoa > Arthropoda > Insecta > Lepidoptera > Hesperiidae > Hesperia > Hesperia comma. The sequence continues at coordinate 15,263,604 of FR990018.1, forward strand.
TTTTAGAAATCACGAATCGTGAATGTTTTATGACTATGACGGATTATTTTTCTTCTATTTTTACATCGACGATAATACCAACACAAGATTAAAGTATTCACGTCCATTGTGTTTCTGAACCAATCTGAACTGAGCTAAATCACGAAATAAATGTGAACTTCAATGCGGATATTTTGACGAATCGTGAAAAAACACGATTCCGTATTCAATGTGAACGTCCATCCGTCAAGACGTATCGTGTTTTTTGCCGAATCGTCAAAGACGTATTCCGTGGGAATGCACCCTAATAGCAAGGCACCATTAATTATATGGCGATGTTATCAGCACGCCCCGCCCTGTCCGTTGTTGACTTAACCCTTCCTCGCGATAATAATGACTTTTGGTTTCAAATTATTCTAAAATGGATTTTGCACCTTTTGTGTTGATTGAAATGTCAAATGTCTTCCTGTCAAGAATTGCCCTCGCCAGTAGCTCATCAGCTGTTTCAATCAACTTGAAAATGATGACAAGAAAATTAGTAAGTGGGTAAACTAAGTTAATCGCGCCGTTTGATAATTGGCCCCTTGAAACTATGCCTGATAATAAGAAAAAATAATTAATATTATAGCTAGTTAACTAGGTGATTCTGCATTTCTCAGAGATAGTAACTATCATACAATACTTATTACGTGTGAAGCATTGAAATTCCAACCGGCCAATTAGGTACTAAATGGTGGTCAATAATTACTCCACATTTTAAAGTGCTCGTATTAGAACTACTCGAATTAAGTAGGTAATAAAAAAAATACTAGGCCGCTTTACGGTACAGGTACCAACCTACGTACTTACATCATTTTCAAATATTTATAAAAAAGATACCTAAGCCTCAAGGGCACGAACAGAAAATTCGTGCAAAGCGGCTCTGCAAACGCGGCCAGCATTTCCTCACACTCAAAGAACAAAGTGAACAAAAAGCCGACTTTTACTTTACGACCGTATTTGCCGGTACCTCTTTCCTTCCATCCCTGTCTATCTCATGCACCATCGTGTTCCCCGTCCTGCTCCCACGGACGTCGACCCTGTTACCACTTGCAGTAATGTACACACGCGCACAGACGCAATATGTTCGTGATTGACGTTTCCTATCAACAGTTCCTAGTAGGCGAGTCAATTGATGTCGTTGATGATCATCAGTTTGTAATTTGCGCTAATGGATAGACTGAGTTTCGCTCGCTAGTTCGTACACAGCCCATTTCTGTCTTATGCCGTTGGAGCGATCTAGAATGTCCGTATAACAGGTTTCAAAGCAAGATATCTGTTACCCGACATAATTATAATCTTTTCATGTATGACGTAGGTATAATCACACAAAGACAGACCCATTGTTCCAATATCCGATTTTTTGTTACTAAGTATTACTTCATATATTTTCTTCGATTGGGATTTCGCCCCTTCCATCAATTGGGAAGTTCACCTACTCTACTAGGTGTAATGTTCGGGTCAGAAGGGGCCTTGGAATGATGACAGAACTCACAATATATGTAATATTTATTAATTATTGATTACACTGTGATCAGAACTTAGACTAGCGCTTCTTGTGGAACTCTCGGAACTTAGACTAGCGCTTCTTGTGGAACTCTCGGAACTTAGACTAGCGCTTCTTGTGGAACTCTCGGAACTGACTCCTGTTGCGGGCAGTCCGGCTTATATACCCAAATAATAACAATATTTGATAATTAATTACTATTCTGAGAAAAGTACACATTGTCTAATAACATCGTTAGATTATGAATCGTTACAGATACGCTTGGACTTTACACTAAACAATAACATTCATTACTAATTACCATTGTCAACACAAACAGTTCTTACAAATATGACAATTCTAACTAATCAGTTCTTCTAAATAAAATATTCCAATGATACTAAATATTCAAATATTACAATCCTCCCCTTTTAAGAAAATAAACAGGGTTTATTTTTTTTATTCAAAGTTTAAAATTATATAAAACAAAACATAAAATATTATTCATTGCACTTTTAACTGTGCGATTCTAGCACTTCGTCTTAAAGGTGTTTCTGAAGTATCTGATGTGGAGGGAATTTCTTGTAACTCTACGTCTACATTTTAAGTATTATTTACTTTCAAGGTAATACAGTTCGTAATTCTAGAACAACAAGATCTAGTATCTTCTATAGCCAACAATCTGCTATTTCTATTACAGAAGAAGTTCCTTTTCCACGCATATTTAGCAATTCTATATAAAATATAAACAAAAATCATTTTCAAAATAGAAACAAATACGTAAGCGAAATACACATTATTAATAACTTTATCAAAGACACTTTCATTTTCCATATTATCAATTATCTCATTAATTCTATCAATCTTATGACTAGCTATATTTAAACTTTCTAAATCTAACTTATCGTGTATTTTAATAGGTATGAAATCAATATTAGTTATATTCTTAGTTTTTAGTTTCTTGCAACAATCATCTTCAACAATATTTATTGACGGTAACACTGAGTTAAAATTACTTTCTATATTCACACTAAGAGCTTGCAATATAATATTAGTAGTATATAATTTACAACTATCTGATATTTTGAATATGCCACTATTTATTATTTCAATATCTACAGGTTCTTTATTTTTACAATTCAACGTTGCAATTATTTTCTTTGGAGCTACAAATATCCAATGGTTATCGTTATGCAGCTTATACCATTGTTCAGTAGGTATATATGCTATTCTAGTGTCACATTCGACAGGTAATTTCGTTTTACTATACATTAATTCAGTTTCACATGTTTTACTTGTATGCACAGAATACAAAGGTGTTTCTAATTTACAAATATATTTATCATTACTTTGGAGTTTCTTACAATTTTCTAGGTTTTCTAAATTGGTATAATGAATTTTATTATTTGACATCAAAAAGTATTTAAAATTTGGTAAAACAAATATAAAAGTGTTATTCCTATTTCTAATTGGAATTGGTAAAACATAATATAAATCATAACTTACTTGAGTAATCAAAGGAGTTTTTATTACAAATACAAGTTTATCATTCGAAATGTAGCATACTAAGTTTACCAATGACATTAGTTCTGGGATATTCCTTTCATTCACATCTAAAGGAAATGAAGTTTGTGGAGGTAGGTATGGCATTATTTTTCTCAATTCGATTCCATATTGATCCGGAGTGATAATGATTGGATGAATAGCATTATTCTTTGCAAATAAAATGGCGTTAACGATTGTTGAAATCTCATTATTAACTTCAGTCGTAATCAAAGTTAATAAGGACATGTGTTCCTCGATATCTTGTTTCATCTTAATATCAAATATTCTTTCTCCAATATCTTTCGTATAGTTAGACAATAAATTCAAATTTTTATTAAATACTTTCTCATTGCGATACAAATCAGTAATTGTATTATTAAAATTTGTGATTGTTGATTTGACTACATTCGATTGTACCTTTAATAAATCTAACACCTAGTTTTTATTTTTATCTATAAAACTTACATTATATGACTTATCATTACATAGTTCATTCTGAAACAAACGCATGTTTCAGTCTATTAGTATGTACTTTAACTTTCTTATTTTTAATCTTAATTGTAACATTCGTTGAAGAATTCACTTCAATTATTTTATAAGGTCCTAACCAATAAGGTGACAACTTGCGTGATTTACCTACTTTAGTTGCTTCGTTACTTAAATATACTAAATCACCTAATTTAAACTCTATGTCTTTAGACTTCTTATCATAAATTTGTTTATTATGTTCTTTTGAATTTATTAATCTACTCCTAGCTATCTCTCGTGATTTTCTTAATTTCAAAACAAGTTCATCTAGATACGTATCGTAAAAATATTTAAATTCGGGTTTCTTAATTATAGAACTCGGTAAATTAGCTTTAATACCAAATATTAATTCGAATGGTGTAAACTGAGTTGAAGTATGTGTGCTTGTATTATACGAAAACATAGCGAAATCAATCCATTTGTCCCAATTTGTTTGATCTTCATTAATGTAATGTTTGAGATAATCTGCGAGTGTCGAATGGCTTCTTTCTAAAGCTCCATTAGACTGTGGGTGATAAGCGCTCGTATTTATCTTTTTAATTTGAAATAATTTGGACATTTCTTTAATTAAAGTTGAAGTAAAATCCGCTCCTTGATCGGTTAATAACACTTGTGGTATGCCAAATTTACATACAAAATTGCGAACAAAACAATCTGCAATTGTTTCGGCATCGTGTTTTTGTAAAGGATAAGCTTGAGAATATTTTGTTAGATCATCTTGCAAAGTCAAAATATACTTATTACCACTTTCTGTTAAAGGTAAAGGTCCTACAATATCCAAGGCAATTTTTTGAAAAGCTTCTGTTGAGGTTGAAGTTATTTCCATAGGTTTTATATTTTTCTTTCTATTAATTTTATTTTTTTGACATGAGTCACAGTTTCTTATAAACTCTTTAATGTCCTTCTTCATTGAATCCCAATAAAAATTTGTTTTAATTTTCTTATAAGTCTTATGAAACCCTATATGACCTGAAATTGCATTCGAATGATTTTCTTTCAAAATAGTTGATATATCTTCTTTCTTTGGCGTTTGAATCATACCGTGAAAAATCTTTATTGATATATCCGTATCCCTAAATACATATCTAAACATAGTCCTAACTTTATGCCATTTAAGATGAAAATTACAAAAACTAGGAGAATTGATCTCTGTTATTCTTTCTTTCAATAATATATACTTCAAACTTTTAATGCATTCAAATGCATCTTCGTATGTAACTTTATCCCAATAATTTATTCTTAGAAAGGCAAAATAAATTTTCTTATCATTATCTAATACACTAATTACATCGTATTGTTTCGGTTTCTTAGATTTCAATTCATTAATAAACGCTTCGTATTCTAATAATGATTTATCATTCTCTATGTCTAAATCTAATGACGTAAATATTACTTTATTTCCTTTATTTGGAAGTTTCTCGTTATTTTCTTCAATTTTGTTATACAAAATAGGCTTTCTTTCCATCTCTTGTAAAAATGACGAATAACTTTCTCTATTTCTTGATATACTATTAATTTCTTTTACATCTTCATTTACTATATTTTCGAGTTTAATTCTACTTAACGCATCTGCGTTCTGATTTAATTTTCCTTGTTTATAAACTATTTCATAGTCATACTCTTCTAACAATAATCTCCATCTTACCAATCTAGATCCAGGATCTTTCACATTCATCAACCAAGTTAATGGTTTGTGATCTGTTATAATTCTAAACTTTCTCCCATATAAATAAGGTCTAAAATGTTTTACAGACCATACAATTGCTAATAATTCTTTCTCGGTTGTAGAATAATTTATTTCACTTTTGTTCAGTACTCTACTTGCATACGCGATCGGAAGATCTCCTAAGCTGGAGTTTTGTGACAAAACACTACCTATCGCATAGTTACTGGCATCTGTTGTTAAATTAAACGTTTCTGAAAAATTAGGATATTGTAAAATTGGTTGTTCACATAATTTTGATTTTAATGATTCAAAACAACTTTGTTGTAAGCTACTCCAAATAAAAGGTTCATCTTTTTTTAATAACTTGGTCAAAGGTTGACTAAATTTACTAAAATCAGGAATAAATCTCCGATAATAACCTGCAAGTCCTAGAAAGCTTTTAATATCTTTCGGATTCTTTGGGACAGGGAAGTTTTTAACGGATTCAATTTTCTTCGGATCTGGTTTAACTCCATCTTGAGTTATTAAATGGCCCCTAAATACATTACTTCAGTTTTCAAAAATTCACACTTATCTGGCTGAAGTTTCAAGTTATGTTGTGATAATCTATCAAATACTTCTTTTAGTTTTATATTATGATCCTGTAGTGAATTTCCATATATAACGATATCATCAAGATAAACAAAACATTTTATTCCTTGTAAACCCACTAAAACATTATTCATTAATCTCTGAAATGTTGATGGTGCATTTTTTAATCCAAACGGCATTCTCGTAAACTCATAATGACCTAAAGGAACGCTAAATGCTGTCTTGGCTTGATCCTTTGGGCTCATTTTTATTTGGTGAAAACCTGATGCCAAATCTAATGTTGTGAAATATTTACTATGTCCTAACTGGTCTAAAATGTCGTTTATTTGCGGTAATGGGTAAACATCTCCAATACTAATCTCATTCAACTTCCTAAAATCTATTACAAGCCGCCATTTCTTTTTTCCTGATGCGTCAATTTTCTTGGGTACCACCCATACTGGTGAGTTCCATGGACTATTAGACGGTTTTATTATATTATTCTTTATTAATTTATCAATTTGCTCATTCACTTCTCCTTTTAAGGCTTCGGGATACCTATACGACTTTGTGTTTATAGGGACATTACTATTTGTTGGTATCTCATGCATAACTGCATCCGTCGAAGTCAACTTATCTCCTTCTAAATGAAATATATGATTGTATTCCCTACACAATTCTATTAACGATTCTTTTTCCTCTTTGTTTAAATGACCCGTACGTAGTGTTTGACTTAATTTATCTAAACGATTTCCTTTAATTGTCTCTTCATTTCTAATTTTATTTACACTCATTATCTCATTAGTCTCTTGCTGCCTATCAGCTAATGGTTCTAATGTCACAAATAACTCATTTATACGTACATGTTTATTTGTCGTATTCAAACATACTGTTAATGCTTTGTTTTCAACAACTCTTACTATACTTGGACATAAATAAACACCTTCCGATAACTTAATCGGTTCTGATATAACTCCTTCATTCAAATTCGTATTCTCTACACAAATCGAAATAATCTTTTCACATCTCGGTTCTATTATGACCGCATCTTTCTTTTGACCACTTTCAACTTTATTACTTTCATAATATCTTGGATCTTCTACAACAATACTTTTTCTTAGACATTTTTCATCTTTTCCACTCTCATGTTTTATCTCTTTATTCATCACACAACTATTATCAAAACTTTTCTCCGTATTCATCACTTGTTTATCATCATTATGATTAAATTCGCATATACTATAATTCTCATAATTATCATGACTCATTTCACTCTGAATTTCACTTTCACAAATATCACCTTTTTCATATATATCGTCTTCTAACTTTTCACTCTTAAACTTCATTGTATTGTACTCTATATTCAGATTTATACTATATATTCTCATCTTACTTTCTTTATAATCAATTATCGACTTCGTTTTCGACAAGAAATCGCTACCTACTAGCCCATCACATTTAATAGGAAAGTTATCAGGAACCACGTGAAGTGTATGACTAACTCTTACATATCCTATCTCAAATGTCAAACGGCTACAACCAAGCGTATTGATTGGGTTAGCGCCTTCTATCCCTTTCAACTTAATTATTTTATCTTTATTTATATATGTATCCCCTTTTAATGCCGATTCTTTTATTAATGTCACTTCTGCCCCTGTATCGATTAAAAATTTATTATTAGTTTCGACAATACTATTTGATTCTAGTCTCACGAATGATGATATTCTCGTATTGACGTAATTTATCTGGCCTGAATTTAATTTGTAGTCCTTGGCTTGGCCACTGGCCTTGGACTGTTGGAGTTTAAAGGACGACTCATATTGTTAACCCTGTTGTCTGTGTGCCTATAATTATTGCTCCAATTATTATTCTGTTTATAACGATTATTTTGGATCGACTTATTATTTTGACTATAATTCGAACTCTTATTCCAGCAATCGCGTGCTAAATGCCCTTTCTTCTGACATATGAAGCAAGTCGGTACAGGATACCGATTATTATTATTATTCGCCTGTACTTGCCTTATTATGGGTGGGAATCTACAATGGTGTGCCAAATGGCCTACTTTATTACAATTTGTACATTTTTTATTTATTGGGTTAAAATTAAAATTTGATCTTATATTCATCTCGTGTCTCGATTTTATTTCTTGTTCTTCCGATATTGCTATAGATACCGCTTCTTCGAACGTTGAGGGTTTTTGTGATTTTAGTAAAATGTGAAGTTGTGGTATAAGACCACTAATAAAAATATTAAGAGATTGGTTTTTCAATAGTTCTACGTTTGCTTCGCGTGCTTCTTTTGTTAATTTGGGGTCTAAAGATTTTATTAATTTAATGTAACAATTCTCGACTCTGTTAGCATAGTTTAAAATCGGTTCATTATGGTTTTGCCTACAAGAATTTAATTCTAACTGCCATTGAGCAAATGTACGCTTTTCTGAATAGTTTTCTAACAAATGTTCCCTTAAGTTTTCCCATGACGTAAATGTTCTATTTAATAATGTTGCTCTAATATTGCCCTCGATTTTAGATAATACGATTGACACAAAAGCCAATTTATGAGCTGGATTTAAAAGAGAAAACGCGTTATTACAATTATCGATGAATACATGTAGATTCGATTTATCGCCATCATATTTATTTATCATCCGTTCGGCAATACCAATATCAATAAGTCCGCCACAAACCTTTTCCTCTGAACTAATCATCTTAAAAATTTAATTTCAAATGGCTCTACTTTAAATGTAAAATAATATACTAAACAATACACAACAGTAAAATAATATAGTACACAATACACAACAAAATTTGTATGACTCACGTAGATGTCTTCTTGCTGCAAGGAGTATTGCGGAGTTCCGGAGGTGCGTAGCTCTCGTACCGTGCTCGTTGTCGTTGACTGGTTTGATGATGTGGTACTAGTTACTCTAGCGAAGAACCACAATCGCCCAGCGCTGTTGTTGTTGAAAGGCGCTGTTTCAACTAAACAGTTTTGAGATACTTGCTGATTCTGTTTTCCAGGCTCCTTCCGCAGTGCTCTTCAGTACGTATTCCCTGTAGATACGTCGCTACTGAAGGTGATGCGCTCCAGTACGTCTTTAAAACGTCGTATGACCGGAGGACCGTCGAATATACTTCGCTTCGTCAGGCTGCTTACTTCGGCTATAATATTTCAATAGCCTTTTATACAAGCAAATCCCTACTTCTGACACCAAAATGTAATGTTCGGGTCAGAAGGGGCCTTGGAATGATGACAGAACTCACAATATATGTAATATTTATTAATTATTGATTACACTGTGATCAGAACTTAGACTAGCGCTTCTTGTGGAACTCTCGGAACTTAGACTAGCGCTTCTTGTGGAACTCTCGGAACTGACTCCTGTTGCGGGCAGTCCGGCTTATATACCCAAATAATAACAATATTTGATAATTAATTACTATTCTGAGAAAAGTACACATTGTCTAATAACATCGTTAGATTATGAATCGTTACAGATACGCTTGGACTTTACACTAAACAATAACATTCATTACTAATTACCATTGTCAACACAAACAGTTCTTACAAATATGACAATTCTAACTAATCAGTTCTTCTAAATAAAATATTCCAATGATACTAAATATTCAAATATTACATAGGTATTATTACTACCAGACCTATGCGCCAAAATTTGCGTAACACCTTCTTTTTATGGAATTAAGATAGCAAACGAGCATGCAGCACCACCTTCCGCTGCCGCCCATGACAACTGTGACCGACCTAGAATTAGACTCAATGAGTCTCGTTCTAATTCGGTCACAGATGCGTTACTACCCCTGAGGACTGAGATGGTCGCCTCTAAAAAAGTGTAACCGGCTCAAAACCTTCCTATACGAAACACAATATTGTTCTTAAAACAATTATTACACGGTAGGAATGGTACTAAGTACCTACCGTGGCGGGCGGTGGTACTTCCCCGGGTGAGCTCTAGGCCCTACCACCTTATCTACCCACATATTTACTTTTAGAAAGCCGGAGACATAAATTGCTGCGTAATTTCCCTCAAATCGTTCTATTTTGACCATTTTTTACCCTAATAAAGTCCATGCATTTGATATGTGCTTACACTGCTTACCATTAAGTCATCAACAAAATTAAGTACCTAGGTACTTTCTTAGTAGGAAGCTTCAACTCTGCATCATTGCACGAGTCCTCTCTAAAATTCCGGTATATTTACGAGATCATAAGATACATCATAGTACCTACATCTGGTACCTAATCCTTAAGTAAGAGTATTGTGCAAAGTTACATATTGACGAATTAGACCGACAGATAACATCAGATAAATGCAGTTTGTTTATTCTTAGCTTTCAACAGCTGCAAAGTGTTATTCATCAGGGTTGAAAAAGCCTGTAAGTATAGGACTCGACAAAGTTGCTCGCTTCCGGCAGTAAAAATTTCAATAGCCGCTATTGAATAGCGCATGTGTTTTCACATCACTAAGAAGAACCCAAGTCAACTGTGACTGACCGCGAACAAGACTCAAATAGGGATTGGTTGGTTTGTTAATAAGTTTGAGGTGAGTGACAGGGACTGTTAGTGACAGCCCCGTTAGTTGTTCTTCATTTTGGGTTAGGCCGTTAAGCCTTCACATTGTCAAACAACCTCAACCCAACTCCAGCCCAAATAAATCCGCGCCTCACAGTAGTACCTACCTACACTGTTGGCTATGATGCTGATCAACCGTCTCATTTTGAGAAGAGACCCGTGTCCAGTAGTGGGCTATGATGGGTTAAGATGATAATATCATCGTTATCTAAAGAAGAAGGTTAAGACCATAGTCCACCGCACTGGCCAAGTCCGGATTAACAACTTTACATACCTACCTTACTTACCTTACGTTTTACGGCACTTTTTAGTTTTGATTTCCTCACGACGTTTTCCGTCACCATTATAGCGAGTGACTATTAAATGCTTAAAACGCACATAAGGGATGGAGGACCGATTCTTATCATTTGGCAATCCCCGTTTTAACCACTAAGCCTAGTCACAACATTTTTGCCCTGCCATAATAAATAAGCAGACTCAAAATTAACAATAACAACAAGCAACAGCGTGCGTGGTCAGTAGTGAGGTGGGTGATCGCTAGTTAAAACTTCTTGGTGCGTTCAGCAGTTAGCCCGGTTTGTTTTCAAAAAATTACCGAATTCAATCGGTCTAGCAGTTTAGATTCTTCATATAAACTTTCATCCTCTATTTCAACACTTTAGGAGTTGAGTCTTGAAAAAATAAAGTAGCCCAAGTATGTTGACTGACCCTTGGTCTTTAACTAATACCTAGCTAGATATGTATTTTCATTCCGAATTCCATCCAAATCGGGTCGGTGCGGTGCTTTAGCCGTGAATTCGTTACGAACAGACAGTCAGATTTTCGCATTTATAATATTGGTATGGATATGGACGGGAGCCAGTAGGTAATATCAAAATATACAAAAATATATTATATAGGTACTTCTGCATCTTTCATCAAACGAGGTAAATCACCTAATTACTGTACCAGTACCATGCGGAAACACCTGTCAGGCCAGCAAATAAGTGCAGCTGAATGGAAATAAACAAAAAAAAACTGTTCCTTTACATTATGTAAACTCGCATGCTGCATTTTACTGCAAGGTGGGTACCTACCGAAAAATATCTAACGCAATATTCGCAACGACAAGATATTGGCAAACAAGTCGCTACAAATTTTTGATGCTGCGTTGGGATTATGGTAGCTACAATAAAATAGGTAAATGTCTCTGTGATATTTTTATGTTATGCAGAGGTAACAAGTAACAACTACTTTTTTAATACTTGTAAATTAAACAGGTTACCGATCTTTTATTCGGCACATAATTTCGTAATTAAAAATAACAAACTTGCCTTATAAAATAAAATTACAATAATATTAAATATTACAATAAAATTAATTTAAATTAATTAATTAAAAATTACATTATTATTAATGGACTCATCTGGATAAGTGTTTAAATCCACGTAGAAGTAGTAACTTAATGTAGAACTAGAATCTAGATGGTTAATTTAAATTTTTAGAATATATTTTTAATTCAACATTTATAATTTTTTAAATTTAATTTAACTTTTCAGTTAAAACTTCTCACGTGACTTTGTGACGTTACATTTTATCCCTAACACTATTAAACTAATATGTTGGAAAACTATCTTAATAGACTGGATATCAAAGTAGGTATAAGGACAGATGACGTCATTTCTGTTCGGTGTTACGTGACTTAGGATTGAATAAATTAAGGTACAAGTACCTACATTTAACTTTAATATAAATTACAGATTATACAGAAAAATAATTTACAGGTTTTTAGTAGGTATTATATCTACGATCTAATTACATGTCAAGTGGTTTACGATTTTGACGCTTTAAAATCACTCAATTATCGTAAGTTATTAGAAAAACCAAACAAAAAAAGCTCAAAATTACTAGAGCTGATATAATAATCACTTCTTTTAAGTTCATTTCGCGAAACACGTTTTTGTACCCTTGCATATCAAGACGAATTGATTTATTTTCATCCTTAAGATTAACATGATAAGGATTGTTACATTTACCCCACTTAATATTCAATAGATATTTATTTTTATTCATTCGGTTACTTCGATGATATTAGCTTTGTAAGTTCCCTTCTGCACTAGAGTGAGCGATTCTCAACCTTATTTCAAAACAGTTAAAAGTCACTACTAAATCTTAGACGTATGAAAGAGCTGTGTTATTTTCATTCATTCCGATGCTACGTATTTTAATCGGTTGCCCTCCATTCATTTTGTTCGGGACCCGTCAACCGAAACGTACTTGTAAAACGTTCCAGTTCTGACTATCCCTTTCTTTTCTTCATATGATTATATATCTATCTTTATCTAAACACCGCTCGGCATCCTTAAAGGAGATTAGGGGGACTTGGCACGTTCCTGGGAAACGGCAGATGTGGACAAATTTAGCCAATGTTTGCTTATACCTACGAAACTTTGATAAAGTCGACAATTGGGGCTTATACCCGATTAATGGATTGTGCAAGATTTAAGAGTTTTCGGTTTTTGGGTTACTATTGTGATACTTAAAAGATTGTATTGTATTGTATGTTATTGTATTGTAAATATGCTTAGATAAAAATTGTTCACCTAAATTTTTTACCTAACGACAACGTAACGAGACTTCCCATTTTTAACAGGACAGTCCCGTTTTCCGGTTGTCTGTACCGGTGTTCTCAACGATAGCCTCGGTACGCAAAATTGTCTCGGATTTTCCAAAAAGAGCGAAGTTTTGGTTGGCCAGACCATGTTTCGTCATGTGGAAAGTGGTCACCCCATCCATAGTCACCAAAAATATTAGGTACATACCTAACAACTACCAACGTGTAGAAAAACATAAAAGGAAAAGGAAGTACCTAAGTAGTGCACGCATTTCTTTGCGTCTACCAAATTTCTACCTACTAAAAGAGACACAATTAACTGCTCAACACATACCTAATTCAATTTGACATCTAAATAACATGCCAGCACTTCATACTACGCAAAAGTGCCATTAATTTTATTACTGCAATACTGACCATTCAAAGGGTAGAATATTGGAAATGAGGTAAATAAGTGGTAACTGTAATAAATTACCGCCTATCGAAACAACCTTGCACGCCCACCCACTGTGAACCCTCTCCCCCTCCAGTGCAATTTCACGGACTTCCAAGAAATCCACTTCGTTATGACTAATCTTCTGTAGGTACATGTTGCCTTGGTGATCAAGGATTTGAACCTACTAAAGCTGCCATTTTCTTTTTTAAGAAAAGTGAGGTGGTGGAATGATTAAAAAGTAAAAAACATTAAAATTAAAATTCATGATACATTTGCTAGCGTATTATTGATGTTTTATCTCATCTTGATTATTATAGAAACAATTTTTCTGACTCCTTTAAATATTGTGCCTTTAAAATAATTATCTATTTTAAAACTTTAACATCATAAATTATTATTTAAGCTTAGCAATATACCTACCTACAAATGGGTAAAGCTTACGGTAGGTACTACTGAGAAGCATTTGATACTAATATTTTCAATAGTACGTAAACTACTTGGGAAGTGATATGAATTTAGCTATGCAGCCTTATTTATAGCAGGTACTTATGTTACTTATAGTACTAATACTATTTTGCATGCAATAACCTAGATCCTGTTATAAAAAATTAAGTCCTTTTGCTATAAATAACATTTAATTGTTGCAAGCAACAAAAACTATAAATATCTTTGATAAATCGGTTGAAGAAACACCGAAAGAAATAAGTCGTAACAATACACAAAATACGCTAAAAACTGATTTCAACGGATAATCAAATAATTCTTGGTGGAACTAATCGATAGATCGCCGTCGTTCATGCGACAACGCGACACTTGCTCGATCGCGTCTCGCTCGGAACAACTCCTCACACTTTATGAACGCCTGGTATTTGTCACCAGCGTCGATTGAGCATTTGCCACAAATTAATTATTTTTTTTTCTTCGTTGTGTTTTTTGGTCACTCTTGTTTGTTGTTGTTGTTATTTTAACAGTTATTCTTGGTATCATTTTTAGGGTTCCGTACCCAAAGGGTAAAACGGGACCCTATTACTGAGACTTCGCTGTCCGTCCGTCCGTCCGTCCGTCCGTCCGTCCGTCTGTCACCAGGCTGTATCTCATGAACCGTAATAGTTACACAGTTGAAATTTTCACAGATGATGTATTTCTGTTGCCGCTACAACAACAAATACTAAAAAACAGAATAAAATAATATTTAAGTGGGTGCCCATTACATTCGATGATTCGACGTAAGTTTAGTTACCATTCGGTCCAAGAGATGGCGTTGGGCGTAATATGTGGCTACAATAAAACAATTAAATATTTAAGTGAGGCTTTTATACAACAGACCAGATTTTTTTGGCGTTTTTATACATAATGGTACGGAACCCTTCGTACGCGAGTCCGACTCGCATTTTTTGTTATGATTTTGTACTAGGTAAATAGAATGCGTGGCGTGATTATGATGCATTTATTTTGGGTCTGTTAAATAAACCAATTTTTCTGTGAAAACAATAAAATGTTTTTTGTGTCCCTACTAGTGTGACGTATATTGTATTCATTATGTACTTTTTCTGTCATTATTTTTACTTATTCGTTCCCACAATTATGTTAATCCTAATTAAAGGCCTATTCAATTCTTAAAGCCTGATTAGGACTGAATGCAAATTTTATTGTAATTTGTCCTAGATAGAAGTCTAGTCTAGAGTAAGTCGACATTTGAAACCTTTTTTGTAACAAACAACGTATTTAATGTAAATATCCATAGTAAATACTAATAATAATATAAATACTAATAATAAATTTTATTATCTGACATACCTCACCTGACAGCTGATATCTATTTAATCTGACAATTAGCATAACGGAACAATCTGCACATGTGTGAGACGGAACACAATTACTTTAGGTAGGTAGGTACATTACATTTACTTTACACAAATTTTTTTCTAGGCTCCATTTGTCATGTGGCAAGATAGGTACTTCGTACCAATATTTTGGTAGGTTCCTAAATATTCTTAATTCACTAGTGTAGTGACCACTCCGTACAAAAGAGAGAGATGCGTGCCCATTGATATAAGTAGAAGCAGGCTTATCTTTTTCTTGTGTTCTACTGATAATTTACTTACGTAAAATACAAAAGACAACCAAAATATAGAAGCTTCCAAGAGTACCCACTAAGTTATTAATTAGTAATAACTTTCGTAGGTATTTAGTAAATAATTTCTAAATTAAATAGTCCGCAAATGTCACCATTCCAAATACGAACTATGTACATATTTGTTCCAACACCGTTGCAGTTCGGATACAAATCAACGTTATTGCTCCGGAAGCTAGAAGTTTGCGTCTGCGAAGTTGCCAAGTTTTATACAGCTGTACTGTATTTACGACACTTCTGAATACTTTGAATTGGTACAAAGTTTTCAAAGTTGCCCGTAATGGCCCATCGAAGTTATAATGATCTCGGAATACTTATAAATTTATTTTTTATCCGTATATTTTAAATTTCTTGTTCAGACGTTTTATAATTCATCTTTCCTATTATGACATCAGTAAAATAAGTATAAAAATCGGGTTTAAATTTTATTTTTAAACGTACGTCATTCGTCCCTAATAAATAAATAAGGTACGTTGGGGTAATACCGGACGGATTTACGACAAGTTCGAAGGATGTTGTAAAAACTTAAATTTTGTGAGTTCAGTAAGTGCTATGTCAATGAAATATAGTGCAAACGGATGATGAATAAACATAGCATAATTTAAAATAGCATTTCTCTTCGTACTCTCAATATTTTATTATTTATACGCTTAGAAAAACTCGATATACTTTTTTATGAGTATAATCACAATTTGGTCATTAAGGGGGAAGTTCGGACAGTAATTTAAAACTGTTTCTATTGCAAAGAACACAAGGTGTATGACAAGGATATATCCGATCTTTTATGTGCTTTAATATGATATCAATGAAATCTATATAAGGCTACGAACATAGATGTTCCAGATGATTACTTTTTTTTCGCTCTTTTTTTCGTTCGGGCTGTCCGATCTTACCCCTTATTTTAAAATTAGGCGATTTAATGGTTCCCAAAGTTTAGGTTCTCTCGACATTTGTCTCTAATAGAATTGTCGTTAAATTGCTACAAGTGAATGACCTTTACTTACTACTTACTTCTTTATGTACGTATAGGTACAAGTAGTAATTTCAAGCAAATTTATGTGTTTAAATATAAGTAAAACTATGGATATGAGAGAGTGATAAAGGGAAGCCAAGGAGACTAGAGCCAAATTATGAATTGGTAGAATAGTTTTTAAAATAATAAGCGTGTACATTAGTAGAAAATTAGATTTATTAAGCTTTAAGAATTATTTTTATTATTATTAATAAGCACATACATTTAATAATTATAGCTGTTAATTTTTTCTTAATGTTCTAAATTATATATTTTGTTAGCGATGTATGCATTTAATCTATTAGGATACTTCAAGTTACGTTGCTTATTCTATAATCAGATTTTTGTTATTATAATCTATCTTGGTTTTTATTCATATATTATAAAAGTTTGACAACCACTACAAATTTCATCACTTGGCGCTGATCGGATATTTTTATCCGATCTTCACCTGAGGAGGATAACACCGGATTTCAGCCTGCAGAGATACTAGACGGATATCAATTAGTTCTATCTAATTACCACTGCTTAAATTTTAGTATTTAGGCAAAATAATAATAAAATACATTATACTTTCGCTACAATATTCAATAAAAAATTGAGGGGGAAGACCGGATGGACAAAAATTTTGGAAAATTTACCTTGTTAACTTTAAAAGCATGTAGCATACGTGCGTCTTGCAGGAGCGACTGGCGACCAGTGGCGGCTGTCCCTTGAGTGCGCTCGTGCGCTGAACCACCACAATTTAATAAATAAAAATTATTAGTATTTTCTTTATAAAAATACATATTATTTTGTATAATCTATTAAATAAAAACGAATTATTATTTTATCTCCTTTAAAATAATGACGAAAGAATTTAAACTCTTTGCTAAAGTGTTAAGATTTACTTTCGCTATAATGAAAAGTTCTCGTGCGCATCGGCGAGCGCACGGGGTCTGCTAGTACAATTTCTATGGGATACGAGCAAACATGCCTAGCGCGTGAGACAAAAGATAGTTCCATAGTAAATGTACGGAGCGATTAGCGTCATGCCGTGCGGCGCACGAATAATCCGAAGATTACCGAGAGCGCCCGAGGTTTGACGAAATTGGTCCCGGTCCCGGCCGGCGCGGGAACGACCAGCCATATTGGATTGACCTCTCGCGACGTGTTTATTTATTGTTTGTTTACGTCCGTAATAATAGTATCTAATTATTTTTTATATGTTTTTTTATTAATTGAGACAGTGTTTGTGAGTGAAAATGAGCGTAAATATAGACTATATTAAAGACAATAACTAAACTTTTGAAAATAAATAGGTAGGTATCGCGCCGCTACAGTTGGTTAAATTGGCCGGACCACTAAGGCCTTAGTTAGTCAGTAAAGTGCACCACCAGTTTGACGACCCACCAGCCGCCACTGCTGGCGACCACTGCTGGGTGGGGCGTAACAAAATTATCTTTCGCGCAGTGTGGCTAACATTGAAAAATAAAGCCAAAATAGTGAGTTATTTGATTCCAACGGTCTTACCCCACCACCGATCTTACCCCAACGTACCTTACTTTACCTATAACACGAAAAGGACTTTTGATACCTATGGGTACCTTCCTTAGCAGTCTTCCTTTTTACCATTATCTTCCTTAGGAGTTTGATCAAATCTCCGGTTTCTCCTTTCCTTTGCAATTTTTTGCCTAGGTTTCTGCCGTATACCTTTTATATTAAGGTGACATGTATTATAATAAAAAATTATAATGCCTCTACCATTGATGTATAAGTATCTAGATGGATAATCGAATCCGCGAAGACCTGTCAAAAAAGCTGCGCCAACTATTGGCGCAGAAGTACTTTCCCGCCAATTAGTGCCGATCGCGCCGCTTTCGTGTCACTACGTATTACGCGCGCAATTTAAATAAACAAATAAGAGGGATAACATGACGAAATGTGCTATTAAACTGTGCCGGAATTATAAAGGAAGGGTAAAAAGCTCAAAAAACATCACATATCATAGGCAAGTAACCAATAAACATATTTTTAATTAAATTTAAATTTTGATTTTTATTGTAACCAAATTACGTCATTTTTTGTCAGTGTTGCTAGTTTCTATTTTTATGCTCCCGACTTAACATCATTTTTGTGGGTATATAAATTGGTTTATGGTTACGTGTATATTATTTAGTTCATGTACTTTTATAAATCGATTAAAGAAAGGTGGTGTTTACCAATACGTTTGTGTTTATTTATAATAATATAACATTAATATTCGTATGTTTATGAGCCCATTTTAATGATTATTTTTGCATTGGGTCGAATAAACCACTTTTAAAGGTACAAGAGTAATGTGAAAAGGAGACGATCCAAAATTGTATGTAGTCTGGGCCTGGTTTTGTACCAGTGATAAAATAAGATAAAAAAGAAAAATAAGCCATTTTTGACTAATCAAATCCACGAACTCATCTTTATTTCATTGCAAAAAATATTTATTAACTCCACGTGACGAAATTATTCTACATAATGGCGGGCAGCAGACCAGAGGATTCATAATTTTTGACGTATGACGTTAGCTGTCAATATGCCTTCTCTATGCTTGAACAATGGCTCGAACTCAGAGTGAAAGACGCCATCTTGCAAGTGTTGCAAGTAGTACCTACCGAATAACTCGAAATTAATTTTATTTTAGCAAGTCATTTATTGCGATTTGTGAATTTATTATATTTTTAATGAACTTTCTGTATTTTTTGGTTTTTCATGGTTTAGTGTACAAGATCAGGCCCAAAATGGTAAAATAATTGGCTCTTCTTTAATTAAGTTACCACCTCAAATTAAGCTAAAAATTTGAGGGGGGGAGGGGGCTGACGCTCACATCTTCCCCCCACCATTTTTAAATCTAGGAAATGCATACTTTTTTTATTATAAAAAAATCAAGTTTCCAAAAATTATAAAGTGACTACCTCAAATTAAGCTGAAATTTTTTGGAGGAGAGGTTGGTGACTCCCCCAACTTTCCCCCCAAATTACTTTTTCGCTATTGTTAGTCCTGTTTGCCTGTTTGGCTGCATCTTCCGCAGCGCCGGAGATGTCACGATTCAAAATTAGGCCCAAAAATCAAATTAGATCTACTTAGGTTATTTATTTTTTATAATGTAGTTTAAAACACACACACACACACACACACACACACGTCCACACACACATATACATACACTTAAGACTTCGAGCGCTTACACATTAACCAATGAGACCACATAACCTTAAAATTTTTAGAGATTTAGAAAAATAATTTTAAAAAAGTAAGTACTTTATGAGAGCAATATTTAGTTTGGGGGGACGAATGAAAGTGTAGAACCCGTCCTCCCTTCAAAGAATCATGGCAAGTTTCATACATTGAATTGTACAAAAAAAAATTAAAAACTCGAGAGCCTGGAATGAGTTGTAATATTTATTTCTTATTTTTATCAACACTTGTATATATATAAAATATTTTTAAACCTCGGGGTTATATAATCAAAAATGATATAATTTTCTTCACTTTCTTGCCATTATAAAAATACGCCATTTGTACGCTAACTGTCAAAGTGACATAAGAAATGATAATAATGACATGACAATCTAATCAAAACGCTCGCAGCCAATGACAATGTGACATGTGGCAATGTCAATGTCTACGACACAGAGTAAGTAATTGTTCCAACAGATTACAAATCAATCGAAATCACAGATTAAACGCTGATATAACAAGACAGAATCTACTTCAAAATGTTCGTCCAGAAATGGTAAACTATGTAAATAAGAAAATGATTTTAGAATCCCCGGGTTTTAAAAATATTTTGAATGGTTCAGGATAATACTTGAAGTCTAATTAAACAATTACAAGTTATTTCAAATTCTCGAGAATTATTATTTTTTTTGTACAAAATCTGCCATGATTCTTTTCACCTTAATCTGAGACGGTAACTTTACAATTTTAGAAAAGGAGATGGTCCATTTTGGGCCTGATCTTGTACACTAAACCATGAAAAACCAAAAAATACAGAAAGTTCATTAAAAATATAATAAATTCACAAATCGCAATAAATGACTTGCTAAAATAAAATTAATTTCGAGTTATTCGGTAGGTACTACTTGCAACACTTGCAAGATGGCGTCCTTCACTCTGAGTTCGAGCCATTGTTCAAGCATAGAGAAGGCATATTGACAGCTAACGTCATACGTCAAAAATTATGAATCCTCTGGTCTGCTGCCCGCCATTATGTAGAATAATTGCGTCACGTGGAGTTAATAAATAATTTTTGCACTGAAATATAGATGAGTTCGTGGATTTGATTAGTCAAAAATGGTTTATTTTTCTTTTTTATTTTATTTTATCACTGGTACAAAACCAGGCCCAGACTCCATACAATTTTGGACCGTCTCCTTTCCAACTACAAACTGCGTAAAAAATATTAATTTAATTAACTTAGCTGGTTTATTACAACATTAACATAAACAACTGTAATTAAATTAAGTAGGGTTTTTTATTTATTCATGAAAATAACCACTCCATAAATTAAGTTTAATGTGTGATTTATGGGAAAATTTTAGTAACTGGTATCATTGATCACGCAACATAGACACTAGACGAACGTGAAAAACATCGCCTGCACGCACACATGCTTGATATTGTTGCCGTGTTTTTTTTGTCTTCATTGTAGGGCGACGCTCAATCTACCTATTTATTGCATCATTGGCCTCTACCTACGATGCGCATCTACCATCGATATTTAATAAAGAAAAATTCCTGATTACTCGACTGCTACTTCCAGGTACATAATTAATAAGATATCTATAAATCTTCATAAAATTTATGTAAAATTAATGGTGAATGGGTTAAATACCTAGGTAACTTATATCAAATTCCCATGAAATACCTACTGTTACTTTATAAACTAACGATAAAATTTTCACGATCCAAGTATAGACCACGTGGTTTATTATTACGTTAATGTTTCATCCTCTCTCTCAACCGTAAAGAGCGAGAGGGAGACAACAGCTTCCTAGACCATTAAAGTATTGATAGAAGCAAGAACCTGTAAACGGTAACCAGATTGTACGTAATTGACGAGCGCGGCTGCCCGCGACGAACCATTTAGTTCACTCAACTGCTTCTGCCATTCAAAATCCACCAACATTGCAATACCAACCTTAATGATACATAAATACGATTCATTTTCCAATAAAACAGAATAGTCATTAGGCGCGAAGGCAATTCGTAGCCGCGTGCTTACGAAACATATGATTTATGTCAGTGTCGTGCGTCTGTAATTGTGTGCGTGCGTTCAATAACGTGGCACATGCGCAGTGGCTGCCAGTGCCATCTGTTGACGGCCACGTGGTTTGCGCATTGCGCTTGTGCGGTTTTATCGATCCCGTGTCGTCACAGCGGTCTGTAGGTATGCGGGGAGTATCTTGGATTAGGTGGGTTTTGGCGTGATGTAAATAAATCCATTGTTTACGTAAGTACTTCATTTTTGGTAAGGGATGGAAGTCTTCCGGAGATAGCTGTTCTGTGTAGGGAAAAGTTTTTGTTATGAAAACTAAACAGTCGTCAAATTTTATGAGCAGTTGATGGTGAGTGACCGACGTCCATGGATACCTATCAGTAAATTTACCTATCAGTTAAAAGGCATCATCGATGATATGCCCAGAAAGAAGAGACGAAGGAGGAAAGGATCCAAGCTTTCTAGATCTATTAGAACTTATGGACAACTAAAATCTACAAATGAAAGTGTCTGGGATATCATGAGGTTTAAGCAGTCTAAGAGGTTGTGTCAAAATTCAAATTCAAATCTTTATTTCTTCGAAATAGGTTTTTACAAACTCATTTCGAATGTCAAGTTACGCCATCGCTTCAAGAAATCCCTACGGTGAGTGGTCTTGGAAGAAGAAGCGGCAAGAAACTCCCAAGGAGTCTCTTTTTTCTCTTTCTCCACTCACAGTACAGGTTGCACTTACTACTAATTACGGCTAAAATACGAAACTCATGTTCAAGCTGTTTTATCATTAAAATATTCATCAAGTTTGTAATATCTTTCGTCATAAGAATGCTTTTGACATGAGTTTTAAATTTACAGTACGGCCCAAACGGTACCAAAATCTTACAATCATGGTAAGACACAAAAAAAACTAATTCATTCACTAACATTTCTTGTTCTTTCCCTTTCTCATCTCCCCAAAGGTTATCTGGAAGAAATCGCTATTGAGCGATAAGATCGCCTTTTGTGCACAACTTACAAGAATTGTACCATAATTTCTTCATTTGGAACTGTGGTGTACAATAAAGTGTAATAAATAAATAAAATAATTCTAGTCTAAGCGGAACTGGTCGCGGCATTATCACACCCAGGCACCCTTATCATTAACATATTCATCTATATAGTATAATATTCTTTTACTAACAAGTTGTGATTTTACACGTCGCTTGAACATTTCAATGGGTAAGTCACGTATCATTTTGGGTATCTTGTTGTAAAATTTAACACCAAGCCCCATAAAAGATCGCTGCACCTTACACAGGCGAAATGAAGACGTAACCAAATTGTGTCTCTTTCTCGGTAGATGATTATGCGTATCACTGTTGATTTTAAATAGACCTTAATTTTCTCTTATGTATAACAAGTTACTATAAATATACTGTGAGGCTACAGTTAATATGCCTAATTCTTTAAACTTTTCCCGCAGAGAAACGCGCGTTTTTAACCTATAAATAGCCCTAACTGCTCGTTTTTGCAGTACAACTATGGAATCTATATCAGCTGCTTTGCCCCACATTACAATGCCGTAAGACAAAAGACTGCGAAAATAGGCAAAATAGACAAGTCTAGCAGTTTCCACGTCCGTAAACTGTCTTATCTTTCTAATTGCAAAATATACCGCTCTACTTAGTTTAGATGATAGTGCTGATATAGGTATGAGAGCCCCACTGAAGTTTAAAGTCCAAAGTGACACCCAGGAAAACTGTGGACTGTTCCATTATTAAATTTTCATTATTTAATTTAAGAGTTTTCTCAATTTTCTGGACATTTGGGTGGATAAATTCTATACATTTTGTTTTTTTAGTAGGTATTTAAAAGTAAGTCATTTGTAGTAAAGCAATGAGATAAGCGTGACAGAGCACTGTTTACGTCGTCAAAGTTTGTTTTATTTCTATTTGTCTTAAATATAAGTGATGTGTCATCAGCAAACAGTACGATGTCCGCATGGTTTTTAATGTAATATGGCAAATCATTTATGTATACAAGAAAAAGGAAGGGACCTAGAATTGAGCCTTGAGGAACACCCAGAATACACTTTGATCCCGTCGATTTGACATCATTAACGCTAACACATTGAGTCCTACCCTTTATGTAAGATGCGATCAAGTTAAGCGAAGTATTCTTGATGCCATAGTGATTAAGCTTAATTAATAGGGTTTCATGCTCTACACAATGTCCATCTTGACACTGCACCAACCTTTTCTGCTTATGGAGCACCCTGGGGAGCAACGGGCGAGACTTTGTGCTTATGTTCTTCTAATACCCGCATAGTTTTTAATCCTGCCGGTAGATACTTACTCATAATAGAATTTGTTCAACCATTTAGCTGTCTTACCTAGGTACACACTTTTTCTAAAATGGACTGTCAATAAACGTGTTTCGGTTGCAGTTTCGGAAACAAAAATACCGTGTTCTAAGTAGACTTATTTGTGACTCATCAGTTAGATATGCCTTAGGTGTTTCTTATGTCCACGGGCAACGGTGAGCAATTAATATCAGTTAGCCTGCAAGTCTGAACATTTCTCATTTCATTACATTAGGCCGAACATCTCAGTCCTCAAAGGGAGCAACGCATCTGTGACCGAATTAGGACGACACTCTTCAGTCTTGTTTTGCGTTGTTCACAGTTGCCATGGGCGGCAGCGGAAGGGTGGTGTTGCATGCTCGTTTGCTACCTTAATTCCATAAAAGAAAGTAACTAATAAAAACTGGAGTAATACGAGTAGTAGATCAGCTTTCAAACCGCTACCGATCACTGATTTCTGCAACTAAATATAGAATATAATAGTTATGCTGCACGCTCCAACACACTTTCAGCCTTCTTAGGAAACTACACAAATAATAGTTATGCTGCACGCTCCAACACACTTTCAGCCTTCTTAGGAAACTAGATGTCTTACCAAAGACGTCTAGACGTCTCGAATCCTCGATTCAAGCTTGAATCGAGGATTTCATTAAAAGTGCAAATTACTGTCCCATATCTGTCGTCCATTCGAGTTCCATCGCGTAATGGTAATGATTACCTAATTGCTACCTACTTATGAGTCAGCAGTAGGTGGTAGGTGACCTGCATCAGGTGACCTCAATGTAAATGGCCGGCAAACGAAGAGATAGACCTTAGCCATAATACCTAATTTTCCGCGAAAACAGCAGCCTATGTCCTAGGTCTATAGCTCTTCAACTAGGTACTCCCATAGATAGGTAGGTATACCTACCTATCTATCAAAATCGCATCGATCAATTGCTCAGTTCTGACGTAAAAGAAGGACAAATACACTTGTTTATAAAATACTAGTACCTAAGTATTACTGGGCTGTCATCTATAATCGAAATGGGTAACTAATTATTATCAAAATGACCTAACCTAAGCTAAAACCAGATTAAAAATGAATAACCTACCTAAGGTTAGGTATCATAGTAGGTATTCCGTCTCCAGTGACTTTTTGAAATTAACTCTACTTAATCTAATAATATTGCGTACTGAAACTAAGTATACCTACCATATCGCAATCTGTCTCTCGGAACAGGTAAGAACAAGTTTCAAAATCACTGGCACTTCACAAGCCTAGGCCGATCTCCATTAATAACATAAATTTATTAGACACGATTAGGTATTTATGTCAGCGTGCCTGTCGGCGACCGCTACAAAGCCAACGGCTATCTGGAATCCAGGATAATATCTTGATAGCGCAATTTACATTCCAGACCGCTTTTGGAATGTTATTTACGATGCTCGCTTCAAATATTTACGGAGCATCCATACTAATATTATAAATGCGAAAGTCTGTCTGTCTGTCTGTCTGTCTGTCTGTGACGTTTTCACGGCTAAACTACCAGTCCGATTTGGATGAAATTCGGAATGAAAATAGTTGAAGAACCAGAGTCACACATAGGCTACTTTTTTTTTCAAAAATCAACCCCTAAAGGCTTGAAATAGGGGATGAAAGTTTGTATGAAAAATCTAAACCGCCTGAACGATTTCGATGAATTTTCCCAGGAAGATAGTTGATGAAGTACCCCCTTTCCCACTTTCCCGGTTCGCGATATAAACGAATTCCACGCGGGCGAAGCCGCGGGCAAAAGCTAGTAGGCTATAAATTATTGACGCAGTAGCTAAATTTGTAAAACAGTTCCAATGACGTCCTATTGAGTTTTATGAGATTGATGGTTAGCGTGGTTGATATTTAGGTGCGTTCAGGATGAACTAATGAACGATGAATCTTAAATATTAGCGTTTTGAAGAACATTTCCCAATTATAAGACGCAAAAAGGTAGGAACCCACAAAATAGGAAATGTTCACCAGAGAAGATAAGCTTTCAAGATTGCAGAAGATAATGCATAAAAATACGGTTAATTGCAAAACTTTCTGGCGGTTGTTGAGCCATGAGACTTGGACCATTCGACGCAGATACATATTTCTTATTTCAAATCTGCATTTTTTTGACATAGGTGGTTGTGGGTTTGATTTCCGCTTTTTTGCGTCATATCTTCTTAAGCGCTTGTATGTAGCATTGGCTTCAGGTTGCTCCTAATCGTAGGCGATGATGACTGCTTACTAACACGAGGCACATTTACTATTTCATCAGTCCTTCTAGCCATGTGTATCTGTAACATAGGGGAAGTGCGCCCAAAGCGAGCACCTGCCTAAAGCGGGCACCCCAAACGGAATCAACCTAAACGAACTCGATGTTGTCTTAGGACTCACAGACGTTACCTCCTACCCCGCCGCAGTCCATGGCAGTCGCCGGTTCCACCTCGGACGAAGGCTTCGGCTCGTATGAAATAAAATATAATTTTGAAGTCATTATGCAAAAAAAGGAAGGCATGTAAATTGTGTTTTGTCTACTTTTAAGTGATCAATGCTATTATTAATATATTACTTGTATATTGCCTTTATCTTACTTTAATTTAATCATATTTGCTTTTAAATATGAACATAAATTTTAGGTTAGGCCGGACAAAAACGTGCGCGTGACACAAAAGGCAAAGCGAGCAGGGCAAAGCAAGCATGCCCACTATGCCCTCATGATCCTGTACGCTATGCCCTCTATTAAAAAAAACTTAAAGGAGGTACGAAAAATCTTAAAGGACAATTAATGAAAAGTCAAAAGAATAAAAGAATTATAAAACCAAAAAAAGACATCAATTTCAAAAGAGATGGTCCGAGAGCTGGCACCAATTTTGGGTAGGTATTTGCGGCAAGCTGAAAACTTGTCACATAGCTCTCCTATCATACCCCAACACAGTAGTGCAGATCTGGCTGGTCAGTAGCGGGGCTAAACCGACCATAAAAACCGGCCAAGTGCGAGTCGGATTCGCGCACGAAGGGTTCCGTACCATTATGTATAAAAACGCCAAAAAAATCGTCTGTTGTATGAAAGACACACTTAAAACTAAGAAGTAAGTGAGTAATATTAGCCACAACGCCATCTCTTGGACCGAAATGTAACTAAACTATGGCTGAGTCGTTGAAAGTATGGGCGCCCACTAAAATATTTATTTTATTCTGTTTTTTAGTATTTGTTGTTGTAGCGGTAACAGAAATACGTCATCTGTGAAAATTTCAACTGTGTAACTATTACGGTTCATGAGATACAGCCTGGTGACGGACAGACAGACGGACGGACAGCGAAGTCTCAGTAATAGGGTCCCGGTTTACCCTTTGGGTACGGAACCCTAAACTGCCTTCCTGATGTTTTCATAGATTTATTTCTTCTTATCTAACCAACGTAGCGGTGATAGCCTAGTGGTTAATAACTCGGCCTTTTATTCGGAGGGTCCGGGTTCGAATCCCAGGGCACCTCTGACATTTCGGAGTTATGTGCGTTTTAAGCATTTAAATGTCACTTGCTACAAACGGTGAAGGAAAACATCGTGAGGAAACCTGCATGCCGGAGAGTTCGCAAAACTCAAAGGTATGTGAAGTCCGCCAATCCGCACTTGGCCAGCGTGGTGGACTAATGGCTTTCACCTTCTCATTCTGCTCAATAGTGGGCCATGATGGGTTGAGAAGATGATGATGATCTAACCAATATATATTTGCAAGCTCGCTTTACCCGTTGCGTGCCCACGTTGCCCTAATGCTCATGCTCACTTTAGGCCAGCCTCCGGGCAAAGTGAGCATTTGGAAGACTTTCGTATTATTGATATTAATTGTAATTTATGAAACATATGAGTAATTTATATGTTGGGTATGAAACTACAATAAATTAAGCATAGAATAGCATTAAAATTATTATTCATCTATGTATTTTTATATTTTTTTCTCTTGCTTAAACTTAAGGTGCCCGTTTTGGGCGCACTTCCCCTACGTAGGTAAGTACTTACCTATTAGATTAGCCTATCTATAGGTATTTCAGCTTAAGATTTTACAAGGCGTAGGATGAAGGGTCTCACATTGTCCTTAACTCCTCTAGGATCTCTCCTCACTGTGTAGAGACACATAGAGCTCTTCCTGACTAGCTAACACTTTTTTGCTTAATCAATCTGCCAATCAACTCGTGGTGTTTAGTCCTCTTTGTCATGAGAGCTCAATAGGCAGTAAGTTCTTTATTTTTCCTTCCCCTGTTATTTATGGCCGGCAGGGTATCAGTGATGATTTTTCTAAACTACCCATACCTACTCCTACCTCCCTGAGAAACGCTTTTCGATTTTGAGTATCATTGTGTACCTACGGGACTGGGATGACGCTTGCAGTGTGACGGGCTTGGGAACCTTCCTGGTTGAACAGTTCGGGGAAGACCTTTCCCCGCCAGCATTAATAGTGGCTATGTTGGCGAAGAACGTAAGTTGTCTCCTTCTGCGAAACCGTAATGGTGAAGAAGGAGACCATCAAGTGGAATCGGAAGAGGACCAATTCCGCTCGGAGAGGGCAACAACGGTTCGGTTTAAACCACTTACCCACCACGAAGGACAGGAATGGTGTGGTAGCGACGGAACGTGCCCGTAGTTTTATGTAGGTACCTAAGGGAAACACTCGTGTTGCACACGATAGGTAGGAGGTAGGCAGTGGTCTCGAACGTCAAAGTGCGAAATCGGTAGAATTGCCCAATAAAATCGGTATATTCGTACCCAAAATCGGTAGATTTAAAAAAATGTACAATATTTAATCAAATTCGTTTTATTCACAAAAAATAAACTTAAAGTCTAATTTATATACATCAAATACACCTAATTAAACAAAAAGATAAAGATTAAAAGCTATTTAAATTCTATGTAAACACTGGTAGGGGAGCCAGGGGCATGTATTAACGGGGGTAAGTACTGTAAGGAACTCCTTTTGGACAATCACTAATTATGTCAACAAGAAGGAGTAACAGGCCGTTTACTTATAAAAGGATATTAAAAATACAACTGTCAGACGAAGACATAAAGAGAACACGAATATTTTACTATGGGAAAAGATGTACCTATGTTTGAATGATTAAAAATAAACAAGTTAAACAGTAAATAATTGTTTTCTGGGCTCCCCTTTTAGCTCAGAAGCGGGAAATAACTCACGTAAGTCCTGATAAAATGCATTTACATACTTTGAATTGAGTAAAGATTTTGTTATGTCAAAGATGAAAATTTTAAACACGAACAATGGGCCGTCATAAGAAATGTAAAAATAATGATGATAATCGGGAAGCTTATTTACGCCGTAAATTATTGAAGGCGGTCGAAACCCGTAAATTATATGAACCTAATGAGGTACCGTCTACATCAACACCGTCCAATAAGGTCGATCAGGTGGTATCCAACAATGACAGAATTCCATCACATATTGCACAGTCGTTGGCTGAAAGCCATGATAATGCTGCATCTCGACAAAATATATCATTACCGGGGTATACTTATTTTATGCCCGGACCATCATCGTGTTCTTCGACATTTCGATATGTGGGCCGTAGTGATCCATTGCCAGAGTTTGACCCACAAACATCAATAACCACTATGGAGCAATGGATAAGAAAAGTAGAAGGCATTTCTAATATGTATGGTTGGGATGAAAAGACTCTTAAATTTAATTGCACTTCTAAGATGAAGGGTTATGCTCGACTATGGTATGAGCAATTATATGTGAATCAAATTTAAGTTGGTCCGATTGGAGGGCAATGCTGTTAACAGCTTTTCCTTCCAGTCGTAGTAAATTAAATGTGATGCGAGACTTGGTCAATGCATTAAGACGCTTTGATCAAGATTATATACGATTCTTTTATAATAAATTAGCTTTAGGTAACGCATGTGGATTACCCGAGTCACTGATTACGGAAGCTATCATAGGAACTCTTAACAATGATTTGATAGGTACAAGTTGGCGCTATTTCTGCTAGATGTCACGATCCTCCAACGCTCTTGAAATATTTATCATCATTTGCTCACCCGGTTCTAAATGAAGCTGAACGTCAGAAAGAAGTCAGTTACACTTACAAACCTCAATGTTACATTTGTAAGGGTCTTGGCCATATTACATCTGAATGTATGACTAAAGTACAAAACAAATGTGATAAAAACAATTTAGTCTGAAACGGGGTCATGTTGAAAGTGATTGTTTTACTAAAAATAAAAAATGTAGTTATTGTAATAAAACTGGTCATACTAAAGACGAGTGTTTGAAGTTAAAATCTCGAAATTGAACAGGTGACAAGTAATGCATGATACACCAAATATTAGATAAATAAATCTATCTCTAAATATTATGTTACTATTAACATTTACCTATGATTGTCATAATGTGTACCTACGGTTTATTAAATTTTGGTAGGTCTTGGTAAACAAATGTAAGTCAGTCACTTGCTCAAAAAAAAAGTCTTTCCTAATATCGTTATAAATAGATTTGGTGGATTGAAAATCATGCCGATTTGACAGTGTCATGTTAAAAGCGTAATATCCTACCTGATAGGTAGTGCTTGAGGTATCGGTGCCGTCATCATTTTGATTTTATAATAATAATAATAATAATAATTCTTTATTTCAGGTTCAGGCCAATATTTGTTAGTAACATTTTGTACTTATATCTAGGGGTTAGTAAATACTGACAAAATAAGACTTATAAACTAACTAAACTGGGGACTGGAAATGGGGGTTTCCACGCCCAGGCACAGTCTGTACTGCACCACGTGCATGTAGACTTACCCAGTGCCTGAGAAATGGTGAGTCCCACCTGTCCACTAGTGTGCCCAGTGTGGTGTTGGTGCTGTCGCGCAAGCGGTTTAGGAGGGAGGCGCATCGCTTCCGGATGATGGCATGAAAGCCATCAGTGTGAGCCTCTGAGAACGTCCCGGAGGCGCTACAAAAGCGCGGCAACCCCATCAGCATTCTGAACCCATTATTATATTGTACACGCAGAGAGTTGTACGTCCTCTGCGTGTAGCTGACCCACAGGATGCTCGTGTAAAAAGAGTGGCAGTATGCTTTAAAAAGCGTCGCCTTTACCTCAGCGGTACAACGAGCAAACCTACGAGCCAGCATATTGCAACGGACGGCTAACGCCCTGCGTTCCCGTTCAATATCAAAGACATCTTTCATGTCCTCGGAAACCCAGTGGCCCAGATATTTAAAATGCGAAACTCGCTTAAGAGGAGTACCATTAATTGAGACGGGAGGTGCGTTTAGAACTCGCTTATTACCCGTTCTGAAGATCATAAACTCACTCTTGCTTTCATTATATCTAAGCCCATGGGACTTCGCATACCTTTCACAGATGCGCAATAATTTACGCAGAGCTCCAATCGACGGGCTTAGAAGCACCATATCGTCAGCATAACTTATGTTATTGATGCAAACGCCATCAATATGGCACCCTATACCAGTGCTACTAAGCTCTTCGATCAGACGGTTAACATATAGGTTGAAGAGCTTCGGAGAGGTAATCCCCCCTTGTCTCACTCCGCACTCCAACCCATACACGCCTGAGTAAGAGCCCGCCCACCTTACTGTGTTGGTTTGATTTTTATACCATGTACGTAGAATTGTCGTCACATCGTTAGGTAGGGCGGTCTCCTTCTCCAGCTTTTCCCACAGCAAACACCAGATCAAATGCCTTGGACAAGTCCAGGTAGCAGGCATAGACCGGTGAACTTCTATCAGTGTAGTACCGAACAGTTTGCTTGAGAGAAAATATAGCACTTTCCGTGGATAGGTTTGGCCGAAAACCAAACTGTGCATCGTTTACTTTTAAATATTTTTCGAGGTATCCATCAAGCAAACTGTCCAGTACCTTGGCGATCACAGTAGCCAATGATATTGGTCTATAATTTGTCATATCTGAGGCATCCCCAGTTTTATTTTTGATAATTGGCACAACAATTGTCCTCAAAAGGTCATCGGGTAGATGTGAGTGACTCATGCAAAGGTTGAACAGAAGTGTCAAGACCCTAGGCAGGTGGACGCCAGCGTGCTGTAAATGCTCAATACTGAGGCTATCGTGCCCTGGGGATTTACCTCGAACCATTCTCTTAATTACACGGGCCACGGTGTGGGTCGAAAACCTTGTGGTGAGCTGTACAGGTTGCCCTATATACTGCTCATCTTCCAGTATAACACCCGTCGACCCTAGTGGCGAGTCAACCCTAAAATGCTTCTGGAACGCATCGGCTATATCTTTAGGCTCATACAAGCCGGCGGCGGTCACCGGCGGGCCCGGTTTCGGGTCTGATTTGTTAGTAGATTTCCAGAAGAGTCTGAAGTCCTTGTCGTTATGGTGTTGAGCAATTATGTCCATTTTAATTTGTTGCTGATTGTTCTGGCGCCATCTCAGCTTGGACCTAAGGACCCTTCTGGACTCAACCATATCTTTATATATGTGGCCAGTATTTGGCTTATCAAACAATAACCAATTTTGATAACGAGAACGAGCCCGCCGATGAGCGCCGCCGACGTGTCTGTTCCACCCTATTATTCTCTTCCCCTTTTTTTTGTTAACAATTCTTTATAACAGTTTTTAGCACTCTGAGTAAGTATATCTATTACATGTTTGTACAGGTTATCTATTAACATCTTATGGCGGCTGTCTGTACACATCCTATCAGCACATTATGTTAAATTCAGCTGGGAAGTGTATAAGCCGTAGTCTCGAATGGCAAAGAAATTCATATTCCTTTATTTGATTACTATCCCTCTCGCCCCATATAGAGCGCGTTAAATTATTGCTAAAATTATAAAAATAATTTCATTGTTTAATCGTCTATAATCTCGTAATAACTTAATAATATGATCGTTCTTGCTATTATTGATTTATTTACCCTAACAAAATGAGTATAAATTATATATGATCGGAGGCTGTTCGTGACATAAGTTATAAATATGTTATATTTGCTTTGGTTAATTACAAAAAACGTTTGCCTTTTCGTATTATCAGTGACATGGGTAAGACGTTAAATTTTAAAGATTTTAAAAATTATTGTCTTCGGAGACAGATACAGCTATTGCTGACTTAGTTGATTCGGTGCAATATTAGCAATGACAGTGATTTTTAATATCTTAATCAATATTGTTATGTAACACAGAGGTACCTCTGAGCCTTGAGAGGCGTTATATGTAATGTCATCATGGTGACCGCAAATAGTTATAAGTTGAAATTGTTTCATGATTCAAATTCAAAGCATGCTACTTGTATTAACTTTAATTATATAATTATAAGAACTAAAATATATTCACAATAAATATCGCAATAAAATATATGAAATTGATTAACATTAAGAAGTTAATTAAGCATTAATCATTAATCGACATTAAGAAGTCTGATTAATATATAACTATTCACGGATATTAAGAAGTCCGTATTATAACTTAATTATGGACATTAAGAAGTCCGACTTTTATTTTATTGACATTAAGAAGTCAGCATATTAATTTGTTTAACTTAAAGAAGTATGATTAATGATTAATAACCAATTATTGTCATAAGCTATTTAAATCGATCGAGCTCTGTATCCGTTATAAACCATTAAGAATTTTATATTGGTATTTGATCAAGTACTATAAGTTCAACATAATATCATGTAAGTCATTAAGAAGACTTACTTAAACAAGTCATTAAGAAGACTTGGTGTTGTAGGTCATTAAGAAGACTTACTTAAACAAGTCATTAAGAAGACTTGGTTTTAATTTAATTTTGCTTTTCAGTAAATCACCTTCAGAGGTGAGTTTATTTTCAGCTAAATAAATGGAATATAATGATGAACTAAACTTTGCGGGTCGCGAAGTGTATCAGGAAGGCCGACTGTAAGGAACTCCTTTTGGACAATCACTAATTATGTCAACAAGAAGGAGTAACAGGCCGTTTACTTATAAAAGGATATTAAAAATACAACTGTCAGACGAAGACATAAAGAGAACACGAATATTTTACTATGGGAAAAGATGTATGTTTGAATGATTAAAAATAAACAAGTTAAACAGTAAATAATTGTTTTCTGGGCTCCCCTTTTAGTACTAACAAGCTCATAGATGCAAAACTAGTAATGAGTGTGATCTGTGTACGCGATGCGACGACAAGAACAACGTCCCGATCACGTTGCGACCTGTCAGGTGTCGTCCGGACATCGCGTTTAAAAGTTCTGTGTCATGAGTGAATTTTAGCAGGTAAACGATCTTTTTTAAACTAAAACTTTTTTGATTTTTAGTAAATATAATACATGTAACTCATACAGATTATAGTGAA
This sequence comes from Hesperia comma, assembly GCA_905404135.1. Lineage (NCBI taxonomy): Eukaryota > Metazoa > Arthropoda > Insecta > Lepidoptera > Hesperiidae > Hesperia > Hesperia comma. The sequence continues at coordinate 15,298,104 of FR990018.1, forward strand.
TTGATGGTCATTTATCTAGCTATAATATCACGTTTATTCTATTAAATTATCTTTTGTCGTTCTAAACATACAATGTTTTATTTAAAAGCGTTATGCTCGGGGCAAGTTTTAACAAAATGTCAGGGGTAAGTTTTAACATGTTAATACTTGCCCCTGAAGATGTAGAAAGATGTTTTACAAAATTTATTTCAACACACTTGAGAGGAAAAAAACAATTAGGTAGGTATAAAATCAGCAAATTATAAACGAACAAATGTTTGCACAAAATGGCGCGGAGGTTTATTTTTTCGCGCGCCGTATCTTTGGTTGAATAACTATGCGCGCGCAGGTTAAGTCCAGAGGCACCGAACACCGCCATTCAGCCACAATATATTAAACTAAATAATTATGTATTTCTAATAAGAATTTACGGTAATTAATGATTTAAAATATTGTATTTTTTAAATGCTTTAATAGATAATTAGATGAAGTATAATCTTATCTTATCAGATTTTGACTACAACAAGTTTATTTATTTACAAAATAATAAATCTTTTGGTAACAACCTCTTTACGGATATTAAAAAAAAAGTGGAATAAGAAAAACACTAGTGCGGCAATGAAAAGTAAAACGCACTAGTGTGTAATAAACCGCATTCCGGGCGTAAGACTAAAGAAAAAATAGCAACTTTACGAGCAAGTGTGTTGAAAAATTTATTTCTTTATTTCAGAATGAAAAATTACAGGCATGGCATGTGGTGGATCGTATTCATCAAATACTTCAGGAGTTGATTGGTTTGAATGCTGGTCATGCAAAAAATGGGCGCATGGAAAATGTATCAAAGGGAACCCATACAGTTTTGTATGCCTAAACTGCAACTCTGACGATGATTATGATGAATAAAGGTTGCTTTTTTATTAAGTTTGATAGATGTCAAGCAAAAGATATTAATTTTTGTATCTATGATTTTATTTTGTTTACTTTTATAAATGTCAACGAAGAATGAATCAGTTATTATTTTTTGCATATTTGTTGTATAATTTTAAAAGCTTATATCGTAGGGGTAGAGCGTTGAAACTTTCTTCTATAAGTATAATGTGTAATACAGACTGATTAAAGAAGTGTTGATAAAAAAATAACCTAATGTTGTATCAAGCTTTAAGTATTAAGCGGCATTGAGTGAAAAAGAGATAGTTTTATTAATTCTATTAATAAATAATATGCTTTACAAAAATTTATTAATATTTACTTAGTGTATAAGATTGTAATAATGGTGAAAATCAAGCAATATATTTCCGTTAATATATGCCCCAGAGTAGTTAATACTTGCCCCAATAACGGGGTAAGTATTAACAACCGACTTTTTTTAAAAAAACCGCTCTACAGCAAAAACTAATACGAATTGTAGATTATTTTTATTATTATGTCAAAAAGAGATAGTTATTATATGTTGATAGTAAATCCTGTCTTCATAAATTAATTAAGTTCAGAATTACAGCAAAAATAATAAAATTTGTTAGTACATGCCCCTGGCTCCCCTACTGGTAACGTAACCGTTCTAATAAAATTTTAATAATAAAATGTAATTAAAATATTTTTACCTTGTTTAACGAGTGTATCATATTTTTTAGTTTTTGCCACAGTAAAATGATGATATCTTCGGTTGTGATTTTATATTTTCTGATGATATCGAGTGTGCTTGTGATAAGCTATGTTTCAAATTCAGACAATCGAATCGGACGACTAGCGAATCGGACGTGTATTGTATATGTTCAAAATGTATGGCATGAGTGCCTTCCGATTGTCTGGTCAGACTAACGGGAAAGAAAAATCGGACATCGATTTGGTCCCTAATGTGGACAAAAAAAATATTATTGTCTTTCACGTAGATTTTGTAACTGGCAATCTCGCTCTTTCAAATGTACTATGGGTGAATCTACTGGTTCTAAATCTATGGTTGAGGGATTCCCCATTCCACCTAACGTAAAACATAAAGGAAATGGGTTGTTAACTTAAAAATTACGTAAAATCGGTAGAAAAATCGGGAGAATTTATACGTATTCTCTGAAATCGTGGAAAAATCGTTGCATTTCGGTATTTCGGTAGAACAGAGCCCATTTCGGTAGAAATACCGAAAAATCGGTAGGTTCGAGACCACTGGAGGTAGGTAACGTAGGTACCTACGTACCAAACTGTGCCCATTTGGGTCTGATGGCTGCCGAGGGGGTTTTGTGGGTACGAATCCCACATACCTAATCCTCTATCAAGTAGGATGTCTTTAGAAGATTTCCCTCTCAACAGAAAAAATGGTCTACCCTTCCTGAGTCCTGAGTTTGTACAGAGAGTTAGGTAAAAACCGACGTACCTACTACCTATAGGTACCTACACAGTCAAACCAGAGCAAACAGTTTTTTATAGGTATAAATAACAGAAAATAATCTAAACGAGGTAATAAGCTGCCTGATGGTGAGAAACCACCGTCACTCCTGGACATCAGTAGCATTGAAGGCTTTGCCGAAGTGTTTCCGGTCAAGAAAGAAGAACAAAGCAATACCAGTTTGCACACCCTAACCCCTCGTCGCTTCAACTACTATGAAGCTGATATCGGTTTACTTTTACCTATTGTAATAGGTAATAGGTACTTCGTGCCGACCTTCCGTGGTCCATTTGCCGCTTCCCCAGACGCGCCACCGCGTGCAGTGCACGCCTTGCAAGCCCGATTACGACGGCCCTGCAGTTAATACCTAAAAATGAAATAGCAATACAAAAGAGATTATACACAGCCCAGCGGCTTCCTTGGATCATCTAGAGTAAAATTGCAAACTAAGAAGGTTGATTGCTAGTTAGTCTGAGCGGCTTAATCTCGGAATGTCCAATTATCACGCTACGATCCATACCTATTCTAGGCAATTATTGTTGATTGTTATTATGTCGGAGGCTTTCGAACGATATTAAAAATCAGCCACCAATCTTCACCGGAGCAGCGTAATAGAGTATGTACCTACTTACATAGGTAAGGTCTAGGTCATCTCAATTATGAGCAGAGACCCGTTAGCTGCAAAGGACCATTAATGGATTCCCAATAAAACAGATTTGATAAAACGTGCAATATAACGAACATAATACCCACGACAAATTCAAAATAAACAAAGTTAAAATTTTAACAGAAGTAAAAACTAGTTCTAATCTATCTGCCAAACAAGTTTGCCCGCAGTACGGTCGGCGTAGGCACGATGACGTCACGGGACCAGGGCAGCATAGCGCGCGAGGTGCTGTCGGCCACGCGGCCACGCCCACTCCCTACGCCCCTTCCAGGGCTCCGAATAGACTGCTAGTATTGTACGCGGCGGGTCTATGGTCACTTGTGTTAGTTATATTAAGTCCATTCTTGTGGCTTACACAAAGTGGCTAGGAGTTATAAGTTTAGAAATTAGAATTGTTATTGTCTCCTGGTAAAGTGTTTAATTAAAAAATGAAAAAATGCATTACGCATTTAATTGTTTATGACTAGATAGGGTGAATGAGCTTTCATTAATAGGTATTGTTAGGTTAGGTTAGGTAGGTAAATACCCTGCATTAGATCTAGCATAGACTTTCTATTCGTAATATTTAGGTATTTATTTTGAAAAGCTCAAAGCCTGCGTTGATTCTAATTTCTAAATCATCGATGGATGCTACAGCGAGTGCGTTGGGAGGACGGAAGGGAACCACTAGGTATTTGCAAAATTTCTTGAACGCTTGTGTGCTTGGGAGGACGCGTAAAGTCGTATTTATCCTAAATTTAGGTAATATCGCACGATTTGGATAGAGGGTACCTAGACCATAAAATGTGTAAGATTTTTTGTCACCATCCGACGTAGGTACGCTATTGGCTGTGTCCAGTTAGCTGCATCCAATAAGTTGGCAGATCTGCGACGCTGTTAAGTTACATAATATGACAGGTGAGATCGAGACAGCTGATATCGTAGCGTAGCGTTTTCCTAGTGTTCCACTAAGCGACAAAACAAAAATGTAAAATTTTCTACAGAGGAGATGTCGCTGTAGGTACCTACATACCTATAGATAGATACATATAGGTTGGATTGAGCGTTGTGAGAGCCCATCAAGTTATAGGTTATAGTGTGGAGCCGGTTACACTTTTTTAAAGGCGACCATCTCAGTCCTCAGTAACAACATTTGTGACCAAATTAGAACGGGACTCATACCTACTAACAAATACTAACTGGACTGTTACCAACAATAACTAACAGAACTCACCATCACTAACAGTCCCTGTCCTCACACATACCTACCTGTTAGGTACCTACCTAACTAACCAACTAATATTGTAACACTCGATAAACATCCACAGTGCCCTCTGCACACGCCGTCTGCTAGCAGTTGGGCCGTAGCCCCCCCCCCCCCCCTACAAGAGCGGAGGCCCAAACTGGACCCCCGCTCCCCCATTCGGGAGTCTCTTGGCTTCACCGTATGGATTGTGCACGGCTACTGAGCACCACGACAAGGTGGGCTCCTGCGGCGGCAATGAATATCGAAACCTAACCTAATCACCTTAATTATTTATTTGATGGGTAGGTAGGGGTAAAGTCACTTAATATCGCCCCCTTTTTGTAAAACCCACGTAGAAAATAAATCAGTCCAAATAGAATAATGAATTAAACGTCAAACATGAGGAAATATATGTAATATCTTTAATTTAAAATATCATCAAAACAACGTAATCTTTATGAAACAGTCTAGAATTTAACAAAATAGGAGAAATTAGAAAGATATATTTTAAGGCGCATAATTTTGTCCCGGGGACGATAATGAGATCTAAAACAGTCAGTAAACTTAATTTGTATTTTTGTATTAATTACCTAAGTAGGTACACACTTAGGGGAAGTGCGTCCAAAGCGAGCACCAGCCTAAAGCAGGCACCCCAAACTGAATCAACCTAAACGAACTCGATGTGGTCTTAGGTCTCATAGACGTTACCTCCTACCCCGCCAATGTCCGTGGTAGTCGCCGGTTCCACCTCGGACGAAGGCTTCGGCTCGTATGAAATAAAATACCTATAATTTTGAAGTTATTATGCAAAAAAAGGAAGGCATGTAAATTGTGTTTTGTCTAGTTTTAAGTGATCAATGCTATTATTAATATATTACTTGTATATTGGCTTTATCTTACTTTAATCATATTTGCTTTTAAATATAAACATAAATTTTAGGTTAGGCCGGACAAAAACGTGCGCTTGACACAAAAGGCAAAGCGAGCAGGGCAAAGCAAGCATGCCCACTATGCCCTCATGCTCCTGTACGCTATGCCCACTATTAAAAAAAACTTAAAGGAGTTACGAAAAATCTTAGGACAATTAATGAAAATTCAAAAGAATAAAAGAATTAAGAAACCAAAAAAGACATCAATTTCAAAAGAGATGGTCCGAGAGCTGGCACCAATTTTGGGTAGGTATTTGAGGCAAGCTGAAAACTTGTCACATAGCTCTCCTATCATACCACAACACAGTAGTGCAGACCTGGCTGGTCAGTAACGAGGCTAAACCGACCATAAAAACCGGCCAAGTGCGAGTCGGACTCGTGCACGAAGGGTTCCGTACCATTATGTATAAAAACGCCAAAAAAAATCTGACGGCAGACGGCAGTTTGTTCGGATGAAGAAAGACCGTCAGAGCTCAGAGGGTAGACTGACTTATTGGAATAGGTACCTAATAGCTCTGTTTATGAACAACCGTACACAGTTTCCCTTAGTTTTTGTCAAGGGGAAAACCTTCAAAAGGGGTATGTGGGATTCTTACCGCACTAAAACCCCCCCAGTGGCCTTCCTCTGCGCTGCGTGGAGAACTCCGGGATCTCCGATGAATACAACCGGAGTCCTTTGAGTGCGGTGCCCTTGTGGTCGGGCTCTGCCCACGAGGGACTAAAGGCCCCGTCGCTAGCCTTCCGTTCAACGGTATGCGGCCACACATACCGTCGTCCTTCCCGGGGTTGCTGATGGACGTTTCGAGCTCCCACTCTAGCCGCCCCCAACTCCGAAAGCTCCCTTTTAGCCGCCTCTTACCACAGGCAGGGGATACCGAAGCTCGTATTCTGGTCCCGAGCTACAGGCTACTAGCACCTAGTCCTAGGTACTAGTTTTCAGTCATATCGTCGTTTCTATTACGGTCAATAGGTGTTATTATATATAGGTGTCTAGGTAGGTATAGCTTGAGTTAATAGGGACAAGATAATGTAAAGGCCATTGACCGCGCTGGTCTATAAATTCACGTTGGCAGACCAGGTTACATAAGATGCTTGTAAATATGAACCGGGGTCACCTCAATCCACAATTAGTTTGCGCAGAGACCTAGGTACTTATAAAATTAACCTTTTTGTAAAGTTAACCCAGAGATCCAAAATCAGATTAGACATAGAGTAAGATTTACATTTAAATCCCCGTCAATATTTAAAAAAAAATACTTATGTCCCTATCTCATATTCACCCTTAACCATTGAAACTAGCTTGAACCTACAATTCAATTTAATTAATTAGGTATTTTTATCATTTAATTTTGATCAAAACCAACAATTTAAATTCAGCTAATACCTAACCCAAGAATGAATACCTAAATCATTAAGACATTCTAAGTGGTTACCATAAAGAACGTGTAACCTTGTACGAGAACGGGCGTCTTAAAGGGCCTGAAGGGCGGGGCGGGGCGGAGCAAACAGGGCCCGCCCTCGCGTGGGGCGTGGACCCGCACGCCCCGCCGCGTGTTCCAACGATTGGTTTTAGGTTCAAATTTTTAAGATTTGAATTTGGAACTTTTTGATGTTTAGTTTTCTTTATAAAAAGTACCTACATGTCATGATATGTTTATGTTTTATGTTTGCCTGGTAGATTATTATTATTGTTACAGTGTGGTAGGGGGTAGTAAGAGCGTTGTTTTGTTTATTTTTAAGTTTTTCACCCGCATAAAAACAACAATATTAACAACTTACCTAATTGAATTAGTATTGTATTGTATACCTACCTGCCTAGGTACCACGTGGCTCAGTTAATAGCTAGAAACCGTGCTTATGAAACTGTGGGTCCCGGGTTCGATTCCCGTTAGTGGCAGATTTTGATTGCCACTGATGATTTGTGCGTTCAGTAGTTTCAGCTGCGCGTTGTATATAGGCACATAACGTTACCTACATACTCAGTAATGGAAGAGTTATACCTAACCTAGTAGGTAGGTAGGTATAGGTAGGTATCCATAGGTATCTATGTACCTACCTACTTATTGATTGATGGATTGTCAAGACTTACAATCGCACAAAGCAAAATCGAGTTCGAACAGTCAAACTGTTCGGGTACCTATAGTGATTAGAGCTCACGAAGCGCTAAGCCGATTAGAATGTAGGTAAGTGCCTTAAACAAAAGAGTGAATAGGCTTCTAGGTTAATGGGCTTTACCGCCCACGACTATATCGCTGCTTTCCATCAGGCGGGATCGTAGTCAAGCATTAGGTAACTTTACCTACTTAGGTACAATGTTAAAAAAATCTGCCATCGTTAACGCCGGAATCCTACACTACCTACCTACTTTGATCATGTAACGCGACGTCAGAATGCCATGGAACACCTAGGCTGGCAGGGAAGAGTAGATGATGCTAGACTAGATGCTAGCTAGACCTTGAGAAAGATCCAATGCTCGCCACGCAACTGCTCGGGACAAATGGAGAGCTAGGATACCTAGTGCTACGCGCCTCCACACAACATGCATGACCACGAGTGTTTGTCAAGAGCAAAAAAGCAGTGTCTGCTTACCGAGGAGGCTCGACTGCTCTTTTGTCAGGTAAGTAGTAGGTAGGTATAAAAAACATTTTTAGATTTACCCAAGAACCTTTGTTTTTTCTCATCGCTATGAGAACTATGACTATAGGTGCATATGTACTATGTCGATACTCAAAGAACTTAAAGTTAAAACAAGGCTTTCAACCATCTGTCTCCAACGAGTAGGTACTTGAGTATTTCGGCCACATTTCCCGGAGAAGCAATGATAATCTCGAGAAGCTCGTCATCACCGGCAAGGTTCAGGGTATGAGACCGCGAGGACGTAGTCCGATGCGCTGGTTGGATCAAATCCGCACCACTCTCAACAGAATGCAAATAAGATGTACGAAGCTATCCACAATGCGGAGAACCGGCACCGTTGGAGTTATACAACCCTCAGCAATGATACTCACTAAAACAACCATGTCCGGTAAGTACCTAGGTATCTGTGTCACTCTGTAGGTAACGCTACTACTACACTACCTTTACCTTTCTCCATTCAAGCCTCGAAGAGTCGAAGATAGGCAAAATTGCGCTAACTACACGTTGGCGCAGACCCCTTTCCTCCGCCAAACGAACCCACCACTCGGTGAGTGTTCGTCGATACCTACGCGTTCTATTTTAGCCCTGCTAGTTCACACTTTGTTATACTTGGCTCTCTTCGACGCATGGAGCGTATTCGCATCCACGTCTGCAAGTAGGTACCTATATCCAGAGGTGGAAGCGTGCCAAGACGTCGGCCACCTCATAGGATATCGTTCGATAACCTCTTGCAACCCAATGGCCAAGCGACGCTGCACGCCGTATAGTTTGGCTCTACAGCGCTGGACCCCGGATAGTCTATGCGACCATACCGGGGCGCCATACAGAGCAATAGACCGCACGACCCCTGCGTAGAGACGGCGAACTCCCTCATGAGGACCTCCAAGGTTAGGTAACATCCGATGCATTGCTCCCGCCACTCTCTCCAAACGGGGGGCCAACCGTTCGAAGTGCTCTTCGAAGCCCCATCGACCGTCCAAAGTTAGCCCAAGGTATTTAACGTACCGTCCAACTAGATGTCAACGTCGCCCACACGGATTGACGAGTTGGGTGGTTCCATTCGCCTAGGAAGCCCGTGGAACTACAGCGCTTCCATCTTGGATGGCGCTACTTTAAGGCCCAGTCCGTGAATTTCGGCAATAACACAGGCCACGCCTAGTTCAGCGAGCCTTGCTGTCCTTCGAAAGTCTCCCCATCTACCAGCACCATTGTATTGTCTGCATATCACACCATACTGACACCTAAAGGAAGAATCGCACGCAATACCGCATCATATGCAAGGTACCTACTACAGAAGAGGCCCCAGCACAGATCCTTGTGGAACTCCACAAGTGACCGTCCTCCGTTGCAATACTGCATCCCGATCCATTATAGGATACACCTATCATGTAAGTATGAACCGACTATATTACGCAGGTAGGAAGGCACATCATGGTGTACAAGTGCTTCCCTGATAGCCCTCCAGGGCAGGGAGTTGAAGGTGTTTACAATGTCAAGCCTTACCGCCATTACCGCCCTACCCTTTTGTACAGCCTGCTCCGACAGAGAACGGACGCAGAGGATTGCGTCTATGATAGACCTTCCTTGCCGAAAGCCAAATTGACTGTATTAGGGTAATTGGTATTAGGTATTAGGGTACCTTCTATGCCATGACCACAATGTATTATTGATGTATATTATCTGGCATACCTGATACCTGAAACAAAAAATGTGTGTCGGTAAAAATCTTACAAAATTTATCTTCTAGCCTTCATCTGTACCGTGCGATAAGGAATATGGAGGTATCGTTTCAAAAAATGATTCAAGGAAACTTTGGAACTTCTACACAACGGGTGGCCCAATATTCACTTGATCGATTTTTTAAATAACGTGGGTTCTCTATTCGGATAGATTTGAAATTAGCTTCTCGGTGATTTTGAAAATTTTAACATGGTTTAGATACGGAGGATGAGTTGCTATGCAAAACAGGAGGCTCGGGTCCGAATACTGAACTAAACAATAAAAATTATAAGATTGTCATTATCTAGATATTATGTAAAAAATAAAAATGTAGTAAAAATAAAAACCCGACTAAGATCAACTTTATGCTAAAAATGCCTAAAAGCCTTACGTCATTTCTTCAAACTGCTGGACCGGTTTCTACCAAACATACTTAGCTAAGAAACACCGCGATGAACAAGACTCGATTAAGAAAACAGCACTCAAATGAACTTTTTGCGTGGGGGGTTATAAAGTCGTATAAAACCGTTTTTTTTTCAGTTCCATCTCACCTAATTGCTGCGCAGGACCCTCTTAAATTTTTCTCCATTATTATTGTTCCAAATGATAAATTTGCTTAAATTTAAACCCAGAATTGCGATATGAGATCAAAATTTTCAACCATTGTGCCCCCATAAGTTACAAAATTTGCATTTATCCCCTTGGAGTCAAGCGCGTCGCGCCAACCCCTAGGGAGAGTGGTTATTAGATAATGTAATTATATTTTATCATCGGAGTAAAATTGGGAGGGTGTTTAGTTGCTAAGGGTGTTTTACTATAATATCATTCGTGTTATCTTTTTAGTAACATTTCGCATCCAAACTGTCCAACAAAATCTAAACAAATAGCAACACTATTTTTGTATTCAAATAGTTTAACTGCCTACTCACAATTTTTATTTATTTATACGATATTTCGACCAAATTGCATGAATATGTACCTACTTAGCTACTTACCTACATGATAACGCAAATCCGCTTAAAGAAAAAATAAAGTTTTACTTAAAAAAATCTATAAACATGTATTTAACCATGTAGGTATAGGTATTTAGTATGGATGTTACACATGTGTATTATTCTAGGCTTATGAAGGTAATAGATATACGATACAAATAAGGATACCTATGAAATACTTTTAAAGGAAAATCTTATTCCGAATTCCAAAATGTTTTTAAATTGTACGTATGAGTTCCTGTGATCAATAAAATTTAATAATAATAAATACATACTGTTCCAAAAAACTGACAATCAATTTTTTTTATGTGTTTTCCGCCCAGAATTCGAACACAGCCCGCAACAAGCCATTTTGTCGTAATGACAATTTTTACATTTTGCTATGGTCACAATTTTTTATTTAGGTAGATACCTATAATATATACATTATATCTACATAATATTATTTAAGTAAATTACACATTGTGTTAATAATGTTATTATTTGGTTATTATATGTCATAATGGATTTCATGATTAGGGTATGTACAATACAAGAGACAAAGATGTATTAAATATCTAGATGGAACATCGAATCCCCGAAAACGTGTCAAAAATTTGCCGCCAACAGTTGGCAGCCAATTTTATGTCATTACGCACAGATTACGCACACATAGACAATAAATTAACGCGAAAAACATCGCCTAGGTACACGCACACATGCTTGATAATGTTGCCTTGTTTTTTTTGTTTTCATTGTAGGGCGACGCTCAATCTAGATATTTAAATCATTGACAAGAGATAATGTTAGATTCTAACTGCTTAATACCTATTATTGGGGTCAACCCAAATACATACACCTTTTCCTTTGTTAGGTACTCCTTTTTATTTTCCTTCTCTTAATTCCAATAATCAATACCACATCGATTATAATATTTTTATGCCACTAATACAGCGTAAATAATACAAATATTGTTTTATGGCATAGTTCAATAGTTCCCCAAAACCTCAGTATTCATTCTGTCTCTGTTCTTTTCTTTCCCGCCATTCTTCACTTGTTTTTTTTTATGAAAGTCACAAGGCAAAGATGACGCCGGAAGCAAGGCACTCCAGGCATTGCATGATATTAAGTTATTAATTAAAATTACACCTAATCGTGTATTAAAAACACAAATATTCTTTGATACTATTTTACAATCCATTGATTTTATCTTAAACTAGCTTTTGCCCGCGGCTTCGCCCGCGTGGAATTCGTTTATATCGCGAACCGGGGAAGTGGGGGAGAAAGTACGTCATCAACTATCTTCCTGGGAAAATTCATCAAAATCGTTGTTTTCATACAAACTTTCATCCCCTGTTTCAAGCCTTTAGGGGTTGATTTTAAAAAAAAAATTAGCCTATGTGTGACTCTGGGTCTTCAAATATTTTCATTCCGAATTTCATCCAAATCGGACTGGTGGTTTAGTCGTGAAAACGTCACAGACAGACTTTCGCATTTATAATACTATATTATTATGTGTGTGCCCGCTACTTCGTACGCGCAGGAGTTTATTCCGCGTAACTCCAGATCCCGCGGGATTTCCAGGAAGACAGACTTGTTAGTTTTATATTAATGTTTGTTTAGAAGCTATTTATACCCCATACGCGAAGAAGGTTTTCCCGCGTAAATTCCGATCCCGCGGGATTTCTGGGATAAAAAATATCTTATATGTTAATCTAAGTTGCCCTCTATGCGTGTGCCCGCTACTTCGTACGCGCAGGAGTTTATTCCGCGTAACTCCAGATCCCGCGGGATTTCCGGGAAGACAGACTTGTTAGTTTTATATTAATGTTTGTTAGTTTTATATTAATGTTTGTTTAGAAGCTATTTATACCCCATACGTGAAGAAGGTTTTCCCGCGTAAATTCCGATCCCGCGGGATTTCTGGGATAAAAAATATCCTATATGTTAATCTAAGTTGCCCTCTATGTGTGTGCCAAATTTCATGAAAATCGGTTCAGTAGTTTTTGCGTGAAGGAGTAACAAAGCTATTTATACCCCATACGTGAAGAAGGTTTTCCCGCGTAAATTCCGATCCCGCGGGATTTCTGGGATAAAAAATATCCTATATGTTAATCTAAGTTGCCCTCTATGTGTGTGCCAAATTTCATGAAAATCGGTTCAGTAGTTTTTGCGTGAAGGAGTAACAAACAAACAAACAAACAAATACACAAACTTTCACATTTATAATATTAATTAATAATAATAGGATACATATATTTTATTCAATCTTACAGGAACAATTCATATGAACATGGATATAATATTCTTAAAAGAGAATAATCAATTAAATAACGCTAACACTATGTACCTACCTGTTCAAATTAGTTAGCCTGCTGGCTTGAAGGATCTAATCTTAGTCTATTCGGCTATTATACTCGTATGTACTAACTACCTAGTCATCAAATAATGGGATAAAATAAACCCACAGTCGCTAGACTATCTGCTAAACTGAGTTGCGAGTTCTATCTTGGGTGCGGCAGACAAATCGAATGGTATACCTAAATGATTGATTGACTTTGTGTGTCCACTTAATATGCGTTTTCATTTTAAGAGATGTTATTCGTTTGCATTTCCAGTTTATAAATCAATTTGAAAAATAACGAAAACTAATTTACGACATCTACCGCAAAATTTACAGATAAGTATTTACACTATTTACAAAAACAAATGAAATACTTAGTAAAGAACGACCCATTTCAACAAACCTAAGCGATGGCTACGGTTATTCTTCCATTAACATAATTTTACAACTGGGCTGGGTAGCTTTGGTAGTTTTTTAACAACACTGTCATTTTCAGTTTCATTTTAAGAGGCAAAGATTTTGTTAGCGCAACAGTGGCGCTACGGTTAATATTTTGGGTAAAATAAAATTTATCGTATAAATGTCACTTTGTATTGTACCAATTTTTATTATTGTTTTTTAGGAATTTTAAATTTAAACATAAAAATTGTTAAAAAAATTGATCACATTGTAGTACAAAAGTATATTGCTACCAGGCGCCCAGCGCTCGCAAGACACATTTAGGCCTAAATGACAGCATGGCGCCGTTGTGTCGCGGCCGCGCCCGAGATCCCGGTGCCATTATTTTCCAATTTCTATGGTTTCTAATACAGTTATTATGGAATTCTAGATGTATTTATTGCCTCTTATATTACACCTTTATAATGGACGAATGAATTATCGTTATATTATTAAAATTTATCTGTTTCCGTCTTAATGAAAAGGTAAATAAAGTTGAACCGGGGCATTAATAAAGCGATTAAAATTTTTTACTGCTATTATCTGTTATGATTTTATACTTGAATGAAGTTTGTTCTTTATGAAACTTTATTTTTGTGAGCCGTGTATGGCAGTACCTAGGACTGCCAACTGATGTAATTAAGAGATGAAATAGAAGTCGGGACAACGTAAGATTTTTCTTGATCCCTAAGCTAAATGAAAATGATGACTAGTAACGTACCAACAATAGGTTACCTATCTATGAATACAAAATATTATGATTATGTAGGTAGGTACTTACCTATTATTTTTATAGTTGCTGCCGTGAATGTAGAAATAAATTATAGGTTTTCTATTATAGGTACCTATATATTTTAACAACCTCTCACCGGAAGCCGAAGCGCAGCCTGCGCAGCTACAGTCTCACAGAGCCGGTGAAATTTTCATAAAGAAGAAAAAGTTGATGAAGTTGAGGAATTATTAGGTAAATATTATTATTGTTAAAAGATTAGAAGATGTAAAACATGCGATTGTAATATCTAAGTATTAAATAACTAGATAGGTACGATCATGTTTGCAAACTTCTGTGCATTCAAGTAAGTATAGTATTAATAGTATACAGCTACTCCTGCAATCTTTTATTTACCCAGCCAATCAAACGTTAAATTTTGGCTGGGCGCTCCAGACTCCGGACTATCCAAAACATGATCATTTACCGTAGATAGCAATAAAATCCTGGATCCACTGGTCTGATCTGGTCTGGTCCACTGCTGAGCCGTCCTGAACCATCTGTATCCAGGGGTCCCATAGGTTTCCTTCCATTCCTTTTTCCAAACGTGGTCTCCACTTGAGTGTTCTTCCTCCATGATTTTAAGTCTTTAAAAACTGTGGTTAATTCGTTACCATTTTCAGCTCGCTAATTTTCTGACCTCTGCTAGCCGTAAACGTTGGGTTAGGGCTTTTATACACGAGCGGCAAATTGCCAACGGCAGAGGCAACGTAACCGTCAATACCTGTCGGCGGCAGCCGTCAATGCATCGACGGTAGACGTTAACCTATGTCGACGGTTGCAGTTGTTTGTGTTTGTAGCGTGCCGCGTCCCTCATTTTATCAGTTGACTGCAAATTGTAGTTCAGGAGTGCGCAAGCGTTGCGGTTTAATAAAATGAAATCCATTGACAATTTTGACGTTGAAATGTTAATAGTAGCAGTAAAAAATCCTTGTATTTGGAATTATAAACTACACGAGTATAGTAACAATACAATAAAAGACAGAGCTTGGGTGGCTGTATGTAAAGAAGTTGTAAGTCTTGGTATTAATATTTCTTGAACCCACAATGTAGTAGGTACGTGTTTTTCTTTTTCGTTTTTGGCGACGTAGACGGAGTAAAAATAATAGCAGCTTCATTCAAAATTCATAGCACAGAATTCAAAATTCATAGAATGCCCTTCAATGTTCCATTACCCTTGAAAGGACTTAATGATTACTTAATTACTTCAAAGCTGGGCTTACGTTTCCTCGTGTTCCGTGACTGACGTCTGACTGTGTGCTTGTCGACAGTCATACAGGTGGAAGATAGGTAAGTAGTCGAAAAAGTTAAGAGTATTTATGAATGAAATTGGTAGATCAAATAGTAATGATTTTAAGATTTTTGCATTGAAGTTCATCATCGCACGGTGCAAATTCAAGCTAGAAAATGAAAAGTGTAAGATTTTTGCCTGACGGAACTGAAAATGCATGCTATTCGCTGAGCTCGGTCCTATGACCGAGCATCTATATGCGCGCTTATTAGTCAATCAGTTTTATTAATTGCAGCCAATAAGATGCCACTTTTTAGGTAAGTCAGCTATCGGATGATTTGAATAAGGTTTATACTTACAGTACTAAACTAATTGTGACACTTATGTAATTAGTTATACTTTATTCGGTTACTTAATTAGTAGATAATTTAAAACTAAATTTAGTATTTTTCTACGACTTTATAAAAAAGGGAGCCAGTGTAAATAATCTCGACTGAATATTTTTTCGAGCGTTGCTAGCCTAATAAAGCATTTAATTCCGCGAAACGAAGCGAGGATGGGTAGGTATCACTAACTATCATAATTTATAAGGTGAACTGCATCACAGCCCACTACAAACAGGGCTCAGCACGGCTATTCTGTAAGAAACAAATTCGATATCGAAGCTCACTCAGGTGAGTTGTGTCACTTCCATTGCGAGCTTGATTGGCGCTGCCGTCGGTTTTAATTTTAACAGAACGCGATGTACGTCAAAATCAAAATCTCACCGCGGATTCAGCTATCGAGATGTCAAAGATGTCCCTTACTTACAGAATAGCCTAGCAGGTCTCCTGCAGTGAACACGCTTACCAGTGCTAATTGGTTGAGGGCTTATTAGTGGATAACTCAACCGTCGAAAATTTTAGGCTCCTCATTCGGCTTGACGACGTTTATTTAACGAAAAGTAAATTTACCTTCGCATCGCCTCGGAAAATCAGTCCTTATTAGGCATATTAAGATATTGTAAAGTAGGTATGATTTAAAACTGACTTAGGTATCTGTTTTCTTCATGAATCGATTGGATTGGAATAAACACAAACATTGGTTTTTAAGTAAGTACTTAAAGCTAATTGCAATAGGTACATGAAGGCAAATCATATCCCTATCTGGCCGTTTCTGAGATCAAAACCTTTTAAATTTCTCTCAGACAAAATTTGAAAAATACAGTAATTTTGATTTTTTCTATTCTACTGCATTAATAAAGACCATGTAATAATCTTTCTGATATTACTTAATTATATTGAATTTAGTAATAATAATAATTGTAGGTTTTATCAAAACCGGTATGTTTTTATTAGGGAGTTTAGAATACCTACCTTAGTGTTACCTGCTCTCGGCTACTCGTATGTTTAAAACAAATATAAATAGGTATGTACTCCTAAATATAATCTCATCCAAGAAACAGCAGTAATTACTCTCCTATTCTTAAACAAACGAGCTCTCAAAACCTTGCTCTTCAGATTAATTCTAAGCATCCTTCCCAAAAACCCTCAAATCGTTCGTGTTCCTTTCTAATTTATTCACTTTACAAATTCGGCTCGTATCGGCCGCTTTCTCGCGGGTCACGGGTTGCACACTTCACATCCGTTCTCCTCTGAATGCACAATGGGAATCCTGTCATCTCCCTCTGTTGCACGACCATTGCATATTTACTTCTCTATCGAATGAACGCGACGTTGCCAGCTCGCTCGCGTCGCCGCCGAGTGACCTTGTATCCGCGCTCTGTTGCCGAGTTGGAACACTAGGTATAATTACTAGACATTTATGGCGACATTTTTTATAAACCGCTCCGGTGTAAGTACTTAATCGTAATAAGTAGTGACTGTCAGAGTAATGTTGTTTCATAAAATAACTATTTATGGTTTATATTCCGTACTAGCTAGGTACCTAATAATTTAATTTCGCAGGTATTGTTACTAATTATTATGTCAGGCCAGCATAACAAGTGCCTGTTGTAAAACAATTAGATAGATGTTATCTAGTAAGAACGAGTATAAAGTAGGCAGGCACACCTAATATTTTACGACCCGAGACTTCATTGGCCTAGTTCGAACGCCGTTTCGATCAAACAACTGAGGGAGATGTTAATCTAAATTAAGGTAATCACCTACCTACATATTGAATACCCTACTCATAACTTACATTAACATAACTGCGTACTATTTCTCAACCTAATCCGTAATAGTTAGGTGGATATGGAACAGAAAATTAACTTTTGTTTACATATCATCAATCTAATAACCGCGGTGATAATCCACAGTCTTCGTTCTATCTATGATTCTAAATTTAAAAATTTCTCAGAGTGTGACGTTAAAAAATTTAAGGATCTTGCCTATAAACTACTACTTCGAAATGCTACTTTACCTTTGGTGAACAACAGTGAATCCTCATCTGTACAAGAAAATTGCGTTTTTCTGGGCGACATGTTGGCGTTGAAGAGAGTGGGGAAAAGAGGAAGATCTTGCTTCAACAACAATAGAAACGATTCCATAGGCTTGGGTAAGTTCAGAGTCATCGACCGAATTAAGCAAAGGCAGTCGCGGTCGATTGTTGGATGGGTCATCGCTAGTACCAAATATTTCTTGAGTTTGGATTCTTATCGTCACAGAAAAGAAGCCATGTTGAAAGCATTCGGACGGCATAAATATTTAGGTACGGTTAATGGCTTGGCTAGAGTAGCGTGCTGGACGCCTTCTCAGTTACGAGAAGAGATCCGTGCTCAGTAAAGGGTTGAACCGAACTGCAAAGACTCAACTCATGTAAGTTTTGCAAGTTAGTGCTATGACGACGAAAGCAAATGATTATCTAATTCTACGTCACCCACCGTAACGCTTATAAACTATAGCTCTTTTAGCGCACACACGTGCGAAGGCGGACACACAAATACGATTTAGTTCACCGTCCACGCGTGTGTCTATGGGCATACTCAGCTGATGATCCAAGGGGTTGACAAATCTCCTGACCCTTCATAGCATAGAGAACAAATTTGATTTTCGAGGCAGTTGTTTAAAGGGTAGGTAGGTACTACAACCATAGCTACTTCATCCGAGCAAAACGGAAGCAACTGCCCAACCTGCTTGGTGACGCCCATGTCTGTCCTTAGTAGAATCAATTCTAAGTGGCCTGATCTGGCCAACATTCCTAAAGGGATCTTTAGATTTTTAGGAACAAGTCATTGGAGGTTCTCCGATGCACTCTAAAACACTCTTAATAAAGAACAAGGAAATACAGTAATATCAATCCAACATCGGTATTTACCAGACTGAAGAACTGAAGATGCTGTAGAACTTCAACAATTAATTCAAACGTTCACCTCATTTGCGAGATTACTTGCGTAAGTACGTAGTAAAACATCCAAATTTAAATAGACGGGGTCATCTTAACAGATGACCACTTGATCTTGCGTCTGAATCTCGGCAGGTTACCTTCCACCCACTAGTTACTTAATACTTTGTACAAAAAAAATAACAGACTTAAAAATCGATATGTATGATTAATGCAAAAAATACAGGTTACATGTCGCTCAAATTTATATGGGACCAGACAAGAATCACCAGCTTTCGAATGGAAAAAGAATTATCAAAATCGATAGAACACACAAAAAGATACAAAATCAAATTGAGAACTTCGTTTTGGAATATTTCACCACGAAAATGGCTACCGCAGCGTGTTTATCCTGTTTACAATTCCTCCGTTATCCAAATTTAATTAGTTTTGTTGTGTTCAGCTCGAGAACGCTAGCACGCATAATTACTGCGCTCCAGTTTCGAATGCGAACATCCAAATTGCATGAGTTCCCGGCATTCGGGGCTCGTTTCAACTTATATGCACTGCATTCCTGGTGCTGGTGTATTACTGTTAACTGAATTGCTAGTGGACTTTAATTGATGGATAAGAGTTTGTGGAAAACACTTGAACGGATGCAGGTCAGTTGACAGTTGAAAATTACTACTACTTTTAAAATAACAACAGTTGGACAGATAAACAGGTACTTAAAAAGAATTCTTTATTGATTTTAATTTTCCTCCTCGTCGTGTCCCTAAGTCATTTCGCCAGTGGCACGACCTTCCTAATTATTGCATTAAAATTGTATCCAATATATATTCGTTGATTTTATCTTTTAATGAAATTGGTATGCTTTAAGAAGTTCCTCTGTTTGGGTAACCCCAAAATACCCCGAATCCCATCATTTTCGCAGATGGATGGCCAAAAATATTAGTACTAGATACCTATGTTTAAAGTGCTGCGAGCTAAGCCTGAAAGTTGTATTTTAATAATTTATATGATTTATCTATCAATCATTTACATCGATCTATGATAATCTTGGATTTATTAATTGTACCGGTAAATACATCCAAAATCTCTTCTGCAAATGTGTGAGTTTACTTCCAACTAGGTACATGTATAACATCGTTATAATTTACTGTGACTGCAGTTCTGGATTAGGTTTCATCCATAATCCACGATCGACTTTTAGTATGTACCTACTACAGTCCATTTTTACTTTAGTAATATCTACATACCTACCTATAGAAGCAAAAGAACTCAACCCACTTTAAGGACAAGATTGTTGAATTTAATTTATTAGAATCGAACTTTTTGTTTGTTAAAAGAAACTGAACACTTATTATAACTGCAATGAACTGTGAAACCTAGATACTGACTTGGTGTTCGAGTGAGCTCTTCCATTGTGACTCACTGTAGTAGATACCCGCTGAACTGGAATGAAATTTCGATAGGAACCCGATAAATAAAAATAACGGACGAATAGTTGCATAACATTTTGTGATTAAGATAATGTAAAGTTCAGATGCTATCCTTAAAAGCGGGGTGTCGATGAAAAATGTTGCAAAAATGAGATATCATTTCGCCTCTTTACAAGAACAAGGTGACAAACCGTTTTTTTATTTAGTATTGGATATTCAAAACCGTGATGACGAATTTTATTTTCTAAAAATATTACCGCAATAATTCAACTGTTTTCCTAAAGTAAAATTTTCAATATTTAAGATTTTTTTTTCGCTTATGTTTGAAATGTCACGTTGTTCTTGTATGGAGGCGACTTAAGAAGCGACAAGCGAAGCGTGGGCTGTCCACGAATTAGTTTATGTTGTATGTGATTCATTATGACTCTTTGACCGTTAGTGGCAAAAAATTCTGGACGTTTCCTTCCTTCCTTGTTCACGTATGCCATGCTCAGCAATGGGTCATTAATGGTTTAAATTTAAACCATGCACTCGATCTCCAGGACCATACGGTAAAATCTGGAACATACTTAACTGCCTTTGGAGCAGCCTCTTCTATTAGAACTAAGAAAGCATTTATTTCGTCATTAAAAATAACTACAAAATTGAAAGAAAAAATACAAACAAACCTACAAAAATCACATACACTGTAGGTACAATATATTTAAAGCGACGAAAAAGGTGTAATTAAATGGTTATGTCCTGTATCGAATCCAAATTCTTCGCAACTCATACCAGCCATCCAGTAACAGAATTAATCAATACCGCATTACCACAAACAAATTAATATACTTAATGTTTATTTAGGATCCGACCGCCGAGTGCCGATGTCGTAAATTGAAAATTAATTCTGACACAATAGCCGGAAATACGGGCTAAATCCAGCCGTAGCCTCGAGTAACAAAATCGTTGTAAAAAGATATAAAAATCTGGATGCACCGAGCCAACGCCTACCGCAGCCAAAAATAAACCATGGAAGCCAACCTTTTACAGGTAAAGATAACATATCAACGATTAGTGCAGACAATTTTAGACCTACTTTTAATAGAGTTAGGGTAGGATTTAACAAATTTTCTGATGCCAGTTAAGATGTAGGGAGTGTAAGCACAATGAATGATGTTTACATGTTGGCAGAAGAAATTCTTATTATTGAAGGAGCGCTCGCACTGTGCTGCAGTCTTAAATAACAGGGCACACGCAAGTTTTTGGTGCGTAATGACACACCTTGGGTGTTTTCGGGTTAAGCACCCTGTTGGACCATAATAGGACTTTTGATTAAGATTTTTTCGGAATTGTGATATCATCTGAACGTTGTCGAAATATAGTTATTAACTGTCACTTATCACAGTTCTTTTATAAGTAAGTAATTGACAGTCATAAGTGACGATTTATGGACTAAACCAATCAAGCTACGGTAACATACTAAATCATGCTTGTCGAAGATGTCATCGATGCCGATGTTACGAGCTACGAGACTGCTTACTTGAAGTATCTAGATACTGCACGGTTGGGCAACCGATCTCTCTAAAAGAAGTTTACTGGATATTAGGACGTTGTTGTATTGGAGCGTTCATTCATGCCGCTGAAGCGGTCATTTATGGTAAAAAATCTGACACAAAAAAATTTAAGTAGGTACCTACTTTTATTTTATGAGCACATTGCAAGGGTGGGTGTTTACCCGTGGTCCCGGTGAGTTGACCCATTACCGGGTCCACGGGTAATTTTAATTCCCCGTAGTCCCATCGCACTAGGGATTACACTTTCATCGACTTCTTCGACTTTTGATATCGATTTAAAATGTATTAACACCAACAACCTCCTTATACAAATCCATAATAACAGCATATTAGAGACGTCGAAAGAAATAACATTACAAGGATCATTATTACTTACCTATACATCCGTTGCCTGTAAGATTTATGTCTAATAAAAAAAAAATTGGTTGCCTGTAAAGTCGGTATACGGGCGAAAGTTTTACGTGACAACGACTTTGAGTGGTAAAATAATTTTAATGTGAATATTCATTCGTATAGTAGGAAGAAGGATGAAATAATAGTAACAATTTAAAACATTTATTTAGGTATACAAAGAATTATATTTAAAACATTGTAACACCATCCGCCATCTAGCGCTGCTAACCGTTAGACCATTAACCATTAGTCACAACTAAGTGAGGTAACAAACTAGATTACTCTACTTCTCCAGAGATGGCGCTGTACCATTTTCTGAAACACGCCAACGTGTGTACGCCGTAGCTACCATAAGTAATGTTAAGGAGGAAGGGATGCGTGCCTTTCACTTTTTATGTCTGTCTCTCTCGCTCTTAGGCGGGCTAACCATGCCCGAGTGGAAGGGACGCGTGCCTCTCACTCGCTCTCATTGTAAGCGCATAACGTGAGCGGAGCTACTAACGCAGTTTCTTGAAGTGCCACCCGGCAAACCAATTTATAAGACGTTGTCACGTCAAAAATAATTTGATTTTAAACTAATGATCCTCTTCAGTTTTGCTTGTTTTTTGTTGCTTTTCTGATGCCGACGGTTTGGTTGCTGGAGGGCGTAGATGTACCTACCTATATAACCATGCCAGGTCATCATTTTGCAGAGGAAAGGGCGTGAGGTTCTGGTAGTGGCATGGGTAACCAACGTATCGTACATAGTAACAAACTAGCTTTTACCCGCGGCTTCGCCCGCATGGTCAAAGCGGATTAATAATAAGTTGTTTATCATACATGACATACATTATAAATAAGTGACAGTTCCACTATTAAATTGAAAGTTACTAAGAGGAACCAGAGGTACCTACTGGAGCTATAAGCTACCTTCAATAGAAGTGTGTGGTGAAGATTGATGCGGGATCTTCCTATCCTGATTACGTGTACAGGCAATTCTAACGTGGAGAGTGCATATAAGTGTAACTTGTTTTCCAAATATTTGTGATTTTTTCTTTTCAAGTGTTTCCAGCTATACACGGCTTGTGACACAGAACAGAGCACTATTTTAATACGCTGCTGTAGACGATATTATATGTCTTTCCATTTGGGGATAGAATATAAAGATTCTGGGCATTGGACACACGCGAACACGCTACATACAATTGACCATGGTAGAAGCACGGTTTTTCTAAGTTCACCCCCGCTACCTTTAGTGTTTGCCCTTGCGCTTTGTTAATGGTCATAGCGAAACTAAGTTTAATAGGAAATTGCAGCCTTTTGAACTGAAATGGAATATCTGTGGGAATCATAGGGATTCGTGGGATCACTACATTTTCACCTTTACCTACGCCGGTTAAGATGGTGGCACAAATTATATTCCGTCCAAGTTGTGTGATGCGTAGTCTCGTACCGTTAGATAATCGAGGGGCATCTAAATTTCGCATAAGCATAACTGGGACACCTAATTTTATTTGGAGCTTATGTCAGGGTACACCAGACAGCTCAAGTGAATTCAAAAACTCTATGGGATATGAAGTGCTCTGTTCTGTGTCCATGACTGTGTCTATTGATAAATATTCTGTCATATCTCATGCTACTTCATTCAATATGTGTAAATTTATTTTGTTAACAATATCGTTTTTAGGTGCTAAAATCGCCCTTTCACATAAATATTGATCTTCACATATATTATTTTGTAAATCTGGGTAAACACTTGCAATCAGTTCTGAATTACTCTGTACTAAGTTACAAAAATTTCCCGTTAGTGCCACAAAGTCCTCATCATCAGTTTCAAATCGCCCATCTCCAATTTTTAAAAGTGTTTCAGAATAGTTTCCAGCATTCATGTCATTGTACAGATGCACCCTCATATTCGTTGTGAGACTGATTTTTTTTACCTTGTTCCATAAAGTAGACGACTTGAGACATGCTTTAATTTCATCCGCAGGTGTACCCCTCTGAATCACTGGTAAAGTTTGGCGAAAGTCACCAGCCAATAAAACAACCATCCCTCCCATAACATCGGTACTGCTGCGCAAATCCTGGAGCGTTTGATTGAGTGCTTCTACAGCTTTTTTGTGCGCCATCGTACTTTCATCCCATACTAAGAGCAATTTGCGGTCCAAGCAGCTCGGCGATGGAATGCCCTCCCCGCACAACTTAGAAGACCAGCTAGCAGGTTTATCTTCAAAAAGAAGCTTATGACACACCTGTTAGAATGTTGCTGATATTTAACCCTTTCTTTATGTCTGACATTATTCGTATTCATTACAGGTTATTATTTTTGTATTATATATTTTATATATATTTATAAAGTTATATATGTATTTTTATATATATTTATACGTTATATCTTTTGATATTAATATATATTATAATCTTTTACATACTCTTGTGTACTCTTGTGTATACCTACTTTGCTGATAAATACCTATATTTTTCATTCCTTAAAACTATTTTATTCAAACGGCTCGTCGTGTTTCTCTGTTTGGCCTAATGGTTAGCTGGTAGAGAATGCACCTAGCATTAAGCTCGCCATTATGTACCGTAATATTTGTTTATTGTGGTCAATAAAGTTCTAAATAAATAAATAAATAAATAAGAGCTTACATTGTCGTAGCATTGTACCCCGTGAGCTATTTTTACTAAAATTACAGATAGGTGAATCTTCCTGTGCGAGATTTAATGGTAATTTTAAAACAGAATGCGCAGTACGACCCCCGCTCAGCAACGTGGCGGCTATACCGGAGGAAGCTACGGCCACAGCAATGTTTTTATCTTTTCTTACTTGTGCCAGCAATAAATTTAATAAAAATGTTTTTCCAGTTCCTCCAGGGGCATCCAGAAAGAGAAGTGCACCATTCGTAGATTCTATTTGCTGCAATACTTGGTCAAAGACTCGTTTTTGTTCTGGCAGTAATAGGGGTACAAATTCGGCTACTTGCTGCTGCAAAGCTGTTATATCATAGTTTTTTTCTCTTAAAACTTCATCACTTAGTTCACTTTCGTTAATTCGCCGAGGGCTAATCATTCCAAATTCACTTAACCTTTTACCCACCATTTCCATTACTTTGTTTTCAATTTTTCCCAGGGTTTCGTTATAAATGTGTTCATTGTATGTCATTTCCGCGTGTGTCTGCTGTAGCCTTCGTAAAATATCTTCCGACATGTACTCTTTATATTTGTCCCATAATTCATTAGGATTAGATAGCCCGCAAGATGATATGAGGGTTGCAAAAAGGTCCCTGATTTTGTTTGGTGATTGACATTGTACGGCTTCCTCCATGGTTTCACCCCAATGATTATCATTCTCTAACAGACGCAGAGCTTCGCATGCTTCTCTATATGTTGCGCATTCCAGGCCATTAACCATTTTAAGATCTCTATAGCTTGTAGGACCCCGCACATGGTGCAGTAGCAAACATAAACAGAAACATTCAAAATTAGTAACATGGACTGTGTACACACGACCAAGGGCATTAGATGATCTTACTCCGGTCCAACTTTCAACAGGTGCGCCTTGAATACGGCGTTTCCACTCCTTTGTAGACGTGTTCCAGGTATAATAACAGGGGACTTCGACATATAACAACGTTTTGGTAAAGGGATCGTTCTGACAAAGCTGGAAAAAAGCTGTTAACGTTGTTTTGGGTGGTGATGATACTCTTTCTTGGAAATTGCTCTCTGTAAAATATATGCGCTCTCCATTTTCTAAGTGCACAGCAAGGTGAATTACTGTTGGATGTCTTTCATGTAAGGGAAAGCCAAGGAGCCGCCACGCTGCCTCGTTACTGCTGACATAACGTCCTGCTTGAAAAGTTTGTACTTCATTTAAAGGATGCAGTACACCTTCATTCCTGAAATTAAATATCGCCTGATCGCTACCTTTATTTATATATTGACATATATATTTGATTGCGCGGACAGAACTACAGGCTTCTACATTAATGTGAGCATTAAATATTTTACATAGAATGGGCGAATAGGGGACGATCCAACTATTATCTAAGGTTTCGTACGCTCCAGATCGAGTCTTAATTGTAATTTCTCTTCACCATCTTCGGGTGCTCTGCGTCTGTATAACGGGTAGCCATTATCATTGTGCACAGTTTCTTTTACCAGTTGTTTAGGAAATTTCTTTGTGCATTTTCCCTCTTTCATGCATGGTGATGCTGGATTTCTTGCTCCACAGGGACCGTGAACCATGTTTCGGACTATAGTGTAATACAATTCTTTATTTTGCTCAGGATCCAAAATCTCGGCGCTGATTAACTCATCTATTTGACTGGGCCGCAACTTTTCTTTAAGCCATATTAGAATATGAACATGCGGTAATCCCCTTTTTTGATCGAATATCCCAAGACCACTCATCGTAGGGATTTGTTGAAGCGATGGCGTAACTTGACTTTCGAAATGAGTTTGTAAAAACCTACTTCGAAGAAATAAAGATTTGAATTTGAATTTGAATAAAACTTATGTGTATCGGCTACCCGTTGCAATGTGTTATCACGCGCTCGCAAGACAATATCCCGTGAAGAAAATTGTTCACCACTTACTATGGCTGCAATTTCATTTATCGATGGCGCATTGTAGCGCCTTTCATGTTCTCCTCGAGGAGTTCTATCCGCATGTATGACTACCTTATAATACTGTTCAGGTAGGTTCTCTAATGCGGTCTTAAACGTGCGTACTAAAATATTTTGGTCATGTAAATATCTTTGAATTTTCAACACCGTGTCTCTTTCTACTCCCTGGATAAATTGGCAGCGACGGTTTACCTCAACCTCTTCGTCTCCCATTAAATACACCTGCAAAAATTTGTGCTGTTCATTTTCAGCAGGAAAAAGTGCACCAATACTGTGATAAATTTGCCCTTGCACTATAAATGTCGGTAAAAAATCCTGGTATTTTTATTTCCCGGTCTACTCCAAAAGACGTCATTTGAAAGCAAGAGTTATATTTCCGGACCCTATTTAAAAAGCGCCGTGACTCATCAGCTTCACCTAAAAATAGCGTTTTTAAAGGCTCTTCTGGCACTCCGAGCACAGGAAGAGAAACTTTGCCATTGCTACAGCACATACCTGCGGTCTCATCTTTCCATTTTAATGCACTGCAGAAACGACACGTTTTGTCCATGATTCCTATAACAATTAACCTGTGATTTTTATAATCGATTATCGGATCGTAATTAAATGCGGCGTCATGAAATACCAATCAATTATTTTTTTGAAAATTACGCCGACGTTCTGCTTGCTGCTATGCATTTGTATCTCTGCGCGCCTGTGCTTGTTCAGGTGTATCGGATGCCCTCAAAGCAGCTTGTCGTTCTGCTTGTTCACTGATTGCTGCACTTGTGCACCTTTGCTGAGTTTCGGCAGATGTTTCCGCGGCTCTTAAAGCGGCCCGATGTTCTGCTTGTTCGTGTAGCCTTTTTTGAGTTTGAGCATGTGTTTCCGCAGCCCTTAAAGCAGCCTGACGTTCTGATTGTTCGAGTAGCCTTTCCTGAGTTTGAACAGGTGTTTCCGCAGCTCTTAAAGCGGCCTGGCGTTCTACTTGTTCGAGTAGCCTTTCCTGAGTTTGAGCAGGTGTTTCCGCAGCTCTTAAAGCGGCCTGGCGTTCTGCTTATTCGAGTAGCCTTTGTTGAGTTTGACCAGGTGTTTCCGCAGCTCTTAAAGCGGCCTGGCGTTCTGCTTATTCGAGTAGCCTTTGTTGAGTTTGACCAGGTGTTTCTGCAGCTCTTAAAGTGGCCTGTCGTTCTGCTTGTTCGAGTAGCCTTTGTTGAGTTTGACCAGGTGTTTCTGCAGCTCTTAAAGTGGCCTATCGTTCTGCTTGTTCGAGTAGCCTTTGCTGAGTTTGAGCAGGTGTTTCTGCAGCTCTTAAAGCAGCTTGAAGTTCTGCCTGTTCTTGCCTCCTAAGTTCAACATCTTCAAGAGATTCTAGCGATCGAGATAATCGCATCGATAATAGCGTGATTCAGAACTTGCAAATAAATTTACTAACGACATCTATTAACAAAATCCGGAACTAAATATGTATTATATAACTTACAGAACAAAAAGTTAATATTAATATTAATTTTTATTTGTAAATTTCATATTTTAAAGTTTTCTTGTTTTTTGATGTTTAAATTTTATTTAATTTTTAATTTCGAAGGCGATGTTTAATCTTTTATTTTTATTTTCAAATTTAATTGTAAGATAATTCATAATCTAATAATTTTAATGTATTTTATTGCACAATGAGCCCATGTAGCTTGAAATAAAGACTATTATTATTATTAATACCCATGGGAATGAGATGTTGAGAAGATGAGAAGTAGCTTACGTCACTCTTCACCCTCCAAACTGTAACTCCTATCCATACCACATAATAGCCACATTGTGACCTGAAAAAGCCACTAACAAACAAACAAACACACTTTCACATTTGTAATATTAATACCTATAGATAGTATGGATTTCCATTATGGTTGACATGTATCGGCTACTATCTATTTTTCATAGCTACTCCTAAGTGATAAGGGTTGTTCACCCTTACCATTTATTTTAATTTTTGGACAACATTTTTTGTTTTTATTTTTCTATAATGTGGCATTAAAAATACATACAACCCTATTTTTAGTACCTAGTCATTTTCCTAGAAATAATGGCATAGAATAAATGTGGGATAGATGCCCTAGGGGGATAGATGCCTAAGTAAACACAGAGCGACTTGTGTGAGTACCTACTTCACTCACTCATTTTTTTAAATACAAGCGTACCCCCTCCGTCCCACCAGACGACACCAAGCGTTTCATTGGGATGGACGTATCGAGAGTTATGGCGCGAAACACTTTGTCAAAGGCGAAAAATTTACGAATTTATGTTACGCATAACCTTGATGCGCTTGGAATTATTAAAGTTATAGGGTAATTGATAATATTTTTGTATTTATGGTCAGTTGATGTATCAAATATATAAATTTTAACATAATTTAATTATGTTTTAATATGTTTTATTTGTTATGACGGAAGGCATCTATCCCTAAGAGAAAGGATAGATGCCTCACTATTAGTGAGTACAGATGCCATTAGGGGCGTCTATCCCATATTAAATTTATATATTTTTTTATGGCCATGCCACGAAAGTACGTGCGCAA
The DNA here is from genome assembly GCA_905404135.1 of Hesperia comma. Classification (NCBI taxonomy): domain Eukaryota; kingdom Metazoa; phylum Arthropoda; class Insecta; order Lepidoptera; family Hesperiidae; genus Hesperia; species Hesperia comma. Next base: position 15,327,242 of record FR990018.1, read on the forward strand.
AGTAAGTACATAGGTACACAGCCGCGAGCCGTATGAACTAAAGATGCGCTTCAAGCTGCCTTTGAAGAGTTGAGACAAAACCAATGCCCTGTAAATGAAATATCCGGCGCTATGGGATTCCTTTCAGTAGTTTAAGGGTGATTACATAGTCAAGCTCACCGCCAGCGCAGTTGACCGACGCGCGGGTCACGAGCTACAATACAAGTCTCTTGTACCGTTTTATACTGAAAAGAGACCCGCGCCGACGAACCCCGCGTGCCATTTGTCACATGACGTACCTACATTTTTTTTTTTTTATGGAATTAAGATAGCAAACGAGCATGCAGTACCACCCTTCCCCTGCCGCCCATAACAACTGTGACCGACCTAGAACTAGACTCAAAGGGACTAGGATGGTTAGTCCAGTTAGTAGATGGTGTTAGAATATTAATTGGTTAGTTTGTTAATAAGTGCGAGGACAGGGTATGTTAGTGATAATTAGTCCTGTTAGTTAATGTTAGTAATAGTCCAGTTAGTTATTGTTAGTATGAGTCTTGTTCCAATTCGGTCACAGATGCGTTGCTACCCCTGAGGTCTGAGATGGTCGCCTCTAAAAAAGTGAAACCGGCTCCACAAACCTTCCTATCCGGAACACAATTGCTCTTAAAAACAATTATTATGACGGTAGGAATGGTACTGAGTACCTTGGCGGGCGGTGGTACTACCCCGGGCGAACTCTAGGCTCTACATTGTGGTGACATTCATCGGTGCGGGTCAACCGCGCTGGCGGTAAGCTTGACTATGCAACCACCCTAAGAATAATAAGATTTTTAAGTAGCCTGAACCCAAAATGCTGAGGACAGCGCGTTCAAAGATTATTGAGCTATTGATTAAAGTTAAGAAAATTAAGAATTACTATACTTAAAGAAACCAATTTTAATTTAGTACTTACCTACTTATCAAAGATGATTGTACCATTTGATTGAAGTCGATTAAAGTTTAAAAAAATAACTAATTCTTTTATTACTCGCTTACTCCCTTAGGGCAACTATCCCCCAGGTCATATTCTCGTTGCGGCATCTAACCCACACATTAGTCATCTATCCTCATTCATAAGACTTTGTTTTTTCTTTTATTACAAAAAAAAAATAAAGAAGATAATTTAAAATAATCTCATTTATTTTGTTCATCGATAAATACACTAACCATAACAAAGGTACTATATTTTTAAATATTTATCCCTTTTGTTTTACAAGCACATTTGTAGAGGTATGGCATCTATCCCACACTTACCCTAATATATGGAATAACAACGTTTGCGGGGTCAGCTAGTCACTCTATACCTAATTCCTTTACATCACAATAGGTATTAAATTATGTATAATGAAGCGCTCATAGCCCGGCGGCTTGCATGAAGCGCTCATAGCCCGGCGGCTTGTGTCGATCCTAAGTGCTCGACAAAGTTAAGCAACTGCGGGCGCGGTCGGTAGTCGGATGGGTGACCGCTAGTGGCAAAATATCTTGAGCGCTTAAAGCACGTAAAGCCGTTGGTCCCGGTTGTTATCGATAGATAGCAGTCTTTAAGCCATGTCGGAAGGCCTTCGAGTGGCTGGAAAACTTCCGACACTGGGTTGGCAACTAACCCCTCCACCTATCCGCATTGGAGCATCGTGGAGGAGTATGCTCTAGGCCTCCTCAACTCAATAATGAAGAGAGACCCGTGCTCAGTAGTAGGCCATTAATGAATTGTAGCCAGGTATTAATATAAAATCGAAACAACAAATTATTTAGTGGTTGCCTATGACTTAAGTAAATTACCTGTAGCATTTGATGCGTAATTCAGAACTTGCAAATGAATTTTACTCACGCCATCTATTAACGACATCCGGAACTTAATATGTAGCAACTAACAAAACATCGATCTTCCCATGGGAATGAGATGTTTTACCACGATAAAAAGTAGCCTACGTCATTCTCCACCCTCCTAACTGTCTCCACACACATAAACCATATCATATTATAGCCCTGTTGCGACGTGAAAGAGTCACAAACAAACAAACAAACAAACACACTTTCACATTTATAATATTAGTATGGAAGTATGGATATGGAAGTATGGATAGTATCGTAGATTCGGAACTCGCTAATAAACATACAAGCCACGCGACGCCGACAAAATCATTAAGGCAGGTGTCCCACTGGCAACGAGCAGCGAGTAAAGCTCGGCTGTTTTCTCGCATTACTCGCCCAAGACAGCGACGGAAGATATGACATTTCGTGTAAACAAAAGAGATGCATATGCCAGCGAGTACCGCCCGCGGTGTGAACAGTCAACGAGTAGGTAGGTACTCGCTGACATTTATGCGTCTCTTTTGTTTACATGGAAAGTCATATCTTTTGTAGATACGTGTCTTGAGAAAATAAATAGAAGGGATTCACTCACCGACTCGCCGGCGGTGGGACACCTGCCTGTGCCTAATGTCAGCTTGGTAACTCGCGACGACGGCGGTGGGGTGGGGGGTACAAAGTTAATCATCAGTTATCGATTACCTATTTTAGTACAATATTGGTATTCAAAGGACTTCCGGTAGTAACTATGATTCAAAATTAAATATGAAAAGCCTAACATAAGCCGGACAGATTGGACATCCAATTAAAAAGCCTAACACTGTCCGGCTTTATCCAGACTCCTGGAAACACTAGGTAGATATATGAAACCATACCACGACCATCGCGCGTCAAAAATCTGTCTCTACAAACAGAAGATAAATAAATAACGCTTCACACTCATAGCCCCACACTAGGATTCCCTGTGTCTGTGATTTCCCTGTCGTGGGTGCTATGGACAACACACAAGACAAGGACACACACCCAGACCGAGAACGGAAATTCAAACTCATCATTAAAATTAACGCCTCGCTTGGAATCGAACCCAGGACCCTCGGAACAGCGATCCGGCGTATTAATCATTGCGCCATCCGGGTCGTCATTGATCTTAGATTCTGCATGTAATGATAAAACACACTTCGTACCATTCCCCGAAGAATGAAGAATCCTCCGTCGGTAGAGATCCTTTTTTATCTACTTTTATAAGGAACATTTTTGTCGTACCTATATTTGAGCAATCATTGGAATAGAGTCTCATCTTTCCTTCCTAGACTTCTATTTTGTTTCATTCATTATGACTAAGGCCATAGTAAGCTGGCGTATGAGGCATGCAAAGCTGGTGGGCGACACACATTGGGGCTTCACTACATAGTATAAAACAAAGTCGCTATTTTTGTCCGTCTGTTTGTTTGTTTGTCTGTTTGTCTGTTTGTCTGTATGCTTAAATCTTTAAAATTACGCAACGGATTTTGATGCGGTTTTTTGTAATAGGTAGAGTGATTCAAGAGGAAGGTTTTTATGTATAATACATGCATATATTCCCACGAGAACGGGATCCACGCGGGTGAAACCGCGGGCGGGACGCTAGTCATAAAATAAACGTAACCTGTGTGAGGTTCATATTGAACAACGAGGGGGAGGGGGCAAAATGGAGTACGCGGGCCATGCAGCTAGCGGCGACCCTGATTATGACTAACAGCGTGGTGGACTATGGCCATAATAACCTTCTCATTTTGAGAAGAGACCCGTGTCCAGTGGTGGGACGGTAATGCGTTGCTATGATGAGGTAAGTACCTTCCTACCAGTTACCTATTTATGTTTGCTGGTATTTTAATCAGTATTTCAGGCCGTCTGATAGTAATTGTTGGTCTAATGACAGTCGATGCGTTGTAGGTTGTAGGCCACGAAATAATGTACTTAGAAGAGATATCAAAGAAAGATTAGGATCCCATTAAAATATCACCCTTTCAAATAATATCACACACACAGTTGTATTATATTTAATAGGGTATAGTCGAGGCTCTTTGGTTAGGGATTAGATTTCTTTGGGCGTGGTCCCATCCAAGTACAGACCTATACACATCACGCACTTCGATTATGAGTGGGAGCACAGTATGTAAAAATTAACTAGTAAACAAATTTCTAAACAAAGTTATAGTCAATATAATAAAACACTAATAACTTTGTAAAAAAACAAATATAACTTTATCTTTTTAAATAATCTTGACATTGAACTATGCACTCATATTCGTACCTTCTAACGCCATCTATGCAACAGTATGAGTACTATTCGCACAGAGCGTCAGTAGCGTGACGTAATGTCACCTTGACAGTAGAACGAGACAACATTGTGTGCGAGCGAGACGGAACAACAACAAACGTTTTCATCGATTCGGAGGTCAACCGGCGCATGTCAAGTGTACAAGCCGCGTTACTACGATAGCAATACTCGTGGTTATCTCGAAGCTAATTATACTTTCGAGAGCACTTGGAATTATAACAAAAAATATAAGTATTGTGTAAGGTCGAAGCGTCGAAGCGTGAAATAATGTAAAAACTACAACTGCATTGTACTGTAGGTTACCTACTTTATACTTAGTCACGTCGTATGTTTGAAAATTACAAATAGAAATAATAGATAGAATTTTGCATAACCTACCCGCATTACATATATATTATATTGACCGACATTATACCTACGTCACTCAAACGTAGTTTTAAAACACAATACTTAATTGCATAAAATCGTTATCTCTTTCCGTTTTAAGTCATTAAGTCAATATTAGTATCTAAATGTTCTATCTCGTTCTTCCATTTTTACACCCTAAATCAAATAGCTTGTTATCATGCTATTTGCGCCTATATCACACATGCATTAAGGCTCATTATTTCTGTTTAGAGCTTTTTGGACGTGAAATTGTATGGAGTATTTCGTTGGCTTTGTACGGGTACTTACTTAATTGACAATTTCAAGCACACATACATAAGTTTTGCAATTAAGGCTCTATGAGTATTTCTGTCCTTTTCTATTGTCATCAATTTGAAAGGGACAGATATCTTTAGTACGGGGAAAACGCGTGACTTTGAATAGTAGGGGATAAGTCTGTGAAGATGAAATGCGGATCGATTTGCCGATTCGTCTTGATAAAAGTGAATATAATCCGCACGTTTATCTGAAGATAAATTTTTCTTTTCGTGTTATGCTTATACTATAAGAATAATTGTGTCCATAGATATCAATCAGTAGGGTTGTTGGCCAAAAAAGAAAGAACGGTTCTATGATACCTATTTTCATTGAGATACTATATACTAAAGCCTATTTTTAGGTATTCTATGGTCTTATCTTGCGTAGAATTTCATTGCTAATTTTAATATTTGCTATAGAGAATTTAATAATTTTTAGAAATTTTGTTGTGAAATGGGTAACTGGTTTACCTATTTAGTCCGATGTTGAGGGGCAGTTGCTTTTGCTCAAATGTTTTTCGAGAGATTCCGAGCTTCAAAGTGCACGTGAAGCCTATTGACCATGTCGCAGGCTCTCTGGGGGAATAAAATCTTCCGATCCTGAAGATGGTCACCAAGCGCTCCACCGAGCAGCGAGGTGGAACATTTTTTAAGTCTCCTTAATGATGCGTAGACCCATACCTACCTATTTTGTAAGAGATCATTAATCAGTAGAAACCAAAACAAATAATGTCCCGAGTATTGTTACCGAGCAATGTTATTTGAAATTGCTGTTATATTAATAAATGACGAAATCTTAGTACGTTATCTTCAGATATATCCTGGAACCCTGGTTCCCTGTTGTACTCGATAACGCACACAAGCATAATATTATCAACCCCTCGCACACATCGTTGTATTTCATACCGTTTGTATAGGAATTTCACTACGTTGTTCCATTACCACGAAGCATAAGCCAGTCCAATTACAACCCTAATAACATACAAACAAGACTCACTACACAGGTCATCGTGACTCGGCAAGACAATACACAGCCAAGCCTCCCACACAACCGCGGAATGTCAAGCAAAAATGAACCCTATCGCCACGGTTACTCCACTATATGCCCTACATTTACCGAATCGAGAGATAACCTCAAAATTCGACGTTTTGTCTGAAACGGATCATATTTCCTCGTTTAGGGACGTTTAAGTTGATTTTCTCTTGTATATTATGTATCAAAGAACAGTTGTATCATCTGTGTATATTGTGAAGTTTTGAGAGTGACGTCGAAAGTCGTGTGTAGAAAAAGTTAGAAGTTTCAAAGGATTTTCGTGGTGGATTATCGTGTCACATTTTCGCGTGTTTCATTTATTTATGAGAAATGTGTTGTGTGTTACAGTTGTACAGTTATTTATGATTGTGTGTTGTGAGTACGTGTGTATAAATGAAGATCGTGGAGGCTTAAGCAGATATGAGTGTAAGTAAAGTTGTTTTTTATCAATGTTGATAACATATCAATGTCAGTGTACTTATGTGACATTTGAATACTCAGACGTAATCTCTGCGGAAAGTCTATTTATAGCTTATCCACAAGAGGTAGTCAAAGGGATTTAAATTCCTATTCGTAGATTACATAAATATCCAACGTCTACCCATTAAATCGCTTTGAATCGTATAGATCTATACATCTGTATTTTAACATTGTGGGACTTATTCATTGTAAGTCCTGTATTTTTATTGGCATCATTATTGAGAACTAGTACAAAATATGATGCTTGAATTTCTGGATAATATTTTGGGTGGTAATTGGCTTCATCCATTTTCTGTTAATCATTTTCATCCATTTTGCCAATATCACCAGCTCATGGTGCACCTTGCTGAATAACGGAGGAAGTTAAGACAACCAGTTCCACTTTTCCGTGGTCTTGTTGAGTCCTGGGTCTTGTTTCACCCAGTTAAACCCAGATACCATATTCATGCGTGATAGAATTTTGGTAGGTTAGCCATCAAAATCAATCTTTTTACGTTTTTCGGCTACAGCTGTGGATACAAAAGTAATGCAGGTTTTTGTTAGTGGCAACACGTCGATGGTTCTAATGGTCGACAGTGACCATCAGGACCCATCTGCCGGTTTACTAAGGCTGTCAGAGGTAACTGGTTAAGTTCAACGTACCTACTTGCGGAAGACCTAGCTAGCCACCGCCATCTTTACCTATATGTTCAATAAATCCTTATTAACTGTAAATTAAAAATTTCAATTCCTTGCGACTCAATTTTATGCCAAAATTGCCTTACATCATTTTGGAAAAGAGATACTCTTGACTCTGCTGAACTCATTTCTACCAAACATAGCTAAGAACCTCCGCGATGAACAAGGCTTTTGTTTAAAAAAAAAAACGCTCTCAAAATTCAAGAAAGAACTAAGGCGCCACAGACTGACGGTCAGACAGACGAAAGAGACAGGTCAAACTTAAAGCACCCCTCTTTTACGTCTTTAAGTTTGAAATGGAATTAACAAATTATGTTAATCGAATGAATAAACAACGTATCTACTTATTGTTTTAGTAGTTAGTTGGAAAAACCTCTAACTTGCACAAATATTGACGGTATACCTAAACACGACAAGTGAAGACAGATAGAACAAATAAACGCGTCGAACAAAAAGAAAGCAAATCAAGGGCTAATCGGCCACCGACAATCGATACAGCTAAATAGGGGTGATTAGATACCCTCCGGGGATGTTCGGGGTCTGGTTGGATATCTTTGTGGTCTTTTTCTTACCGAGGTACAGCTATTACCTATTACCGATACCTATTTTATCTTGTCATTCTTTAAAAAGTGGTTTTAAAGGTAATAAACGTATCTACCTCGCTTTGATTCTGGAAACGTACGCCTTATACTTAGAGGCTTTGGGCAAAACGGCCCACTCGGAAAACGTCTCACGGGACGTTTCGCCCATGTCCGTTTTTGAATGGGTCGATTGGGCCCAGAAATTCAAGATGACATTTATTTATTTATTATTTCAAATAGGTACTTACTTGAGCGTTTACAGCGTCCGCCAAGGCACGCTTCAAGTTAATGTTAACAAAATGATAAATTTAAATTAAAAACAACAATACTTAAAACATAACTAATAATACGTAATAAGACTTATAATAATATTAACATATAATTACATTTTATATAAAAACCTTTTGCAATGATAGAGGAAGTCCAATAAAGACATGTGAAATATGTCCACGTGTGGTTTTGTGTATTAGGTATAGGTATATAGTCGGCAGAAAAATCTACATACTATGTGTGAGATACTTTTACTTTAAATATTAAGGTTAGCTTCTATTTGATAATAAAAAGAAATTGAAATACAGTAGGTGATATAAATTATTTTTAAATAATTATACAATGACTAATACAAATCTTTACCTCGAAAAAATGTTTTGACAGGTTTTTTTTGATCGATGACCGATTTTATTATTTGTGAATTAAATTACATAACTGACTGCGGAAGCAAAAAGACAGACAACAGGACAAAAATTCTTAAAAACATACTATGGAATATTATTTTTTATGTATGCAGTGTTAATTGATACAACCTTTACAAAAGTGCGAGACCCAATAGTCATTAAAGAAAGACATTAACAAATGCTCTCACTCATTCCCCGCAATAAGATTCTTTGGGTCGCAGCTGACATGGACAACAGACAAAAGACATCAAAAACACCCTTTACCCAAGGTCAATATTTACCTGTCACACAAATACACACACAGTCCACAAACCAAAGCTCCCCTCATAAATAAAATTCTCGCCTCACTGGGCATCGAATCCAAAACTATTGGAGCGGTAGGCATATACCAACCACACTATGCAGAAAATATATGTAACTACTAATATATACATACCTACACACATCCAAGTATACAATACCTATACATAAAACCCAAAACAAATTCAAAATAGTAACCTACATCCAAGTTGAAAGCAAACAATTAATTGTCGGGAGCAAAATCGGGAAGGCAATCAATAAAGACAAATAGCGGGCGGTAAGCGACACCAGTTGAATGCTGACCCAAATCTGCCACTTGTTCGGGTCGCGCACGACTTATTTCACCGACAATTCACTTGTTGAATTGAAGATCTTTCTCTAGGTCCGTATTTTATCGCGTGAACGAACCTTTTTTCTTGAATTACGGATCATTTACATGATGCCAGTTTCTTGTCTGTTGCATACAATAAGGGTAAAAATAAAACTGAATATATATAAAACTGAAGCAATAAACTACTTGCATCATCTAAATAATTCATAACTCCTAACATTCTTGACCTTCTTGACGACCTGCGTTTCAGGTTTGGCGGAAAATGAGATGGAAGCTGGCATATTGGTTGCCATTTTAATACAAATTCTATATCGAAGCGAACTATACTATAAATAGCTATGATTGTTCGTCCGTTTGGAACGGTGTTAGAGCATTCTTTAATTTGTTTGTTAATGTTCATGGGTTTAAGGACTGGACTGAAAGTTAGGCCTGTTAGTTGTTGTCAGTAATAGTTCTGTTAGTAATTGACAGTCTCGTTCAAATAAAATAATAGATAGTCTGCGTCGGTGCTGCCGCCTGCATATATAATGTCTGGGACTGAGATTTCGAGTAGAAAATTAAGGACCTAATCGCCTGTGGATTTTCCTCACTTATGTGGGATTTCCGTCAAAAAGTCACTTACATATAACGTTAAAAAGTTATTATTTTCAAGATATCTGAGGAGCTCCTTTTACCTTTTCTTGTCCTGTTTAATAAGGTTTCTTTCGGAAACAAAAATAGTCGTTTTTAAGCGATAAGATGATGATGATTGTAAATTTCTATTATATTTAGTATATTCACACGATTAAACGTGGTACCTACACTGTTTTGGACGAGGCATGGTGATGTCATGGTTTTGTCAAAAACCTTTGCCTATGTATGTGCAAAATCACTTAGCCTGGTTTTTGTTCGCTAATGGAAGCTTCCGGTTGTAAGCTTTTATCGAGGCTCAGGCTTTTAAGGGCGGCTTCGATAAATTATGGTTTTGGTTTCGATCCATTTATAACTATATAGGTCGTGGGTTGATGGGTCTCTTCTCTTCTAATAATGGAGCACAGTAAGCCACGCTGCTCCAGGGCGGATTGGTAAAGGAGTAATGGCCAATGTATTATTTGAGTTGCCGAGCATATGGAATTGCCACTCCACGCTAAAAACCAATTTATAATTATAATCTGTGCTCACAGTTTATCTCAGCTTGTACGTCAACAAAATTTACTTAAGGCATTTTAAATTCCATTTAAATAAAAACCCTTATCCGCATTTTAATTTCAATAGAAACCTTTATCACAGGTGCGGTAAGCCGTCTGTGTGGATTATAATTGAAACGAATTCCAGATCAAACGGGAACGAATAGTATAGGAAGTATAGTAGGTATAGGAAGTGTACTTTGTTGCTATCGAATTATATCAAGCGTGATCCTCCAATAGGGTGTTTTACTCTATATAAGAAAAAAAACAACAATATAAATCATTGAGATAGTTTTGTTGACGGAAAATTACAGTTTTAGCTCTTAAAATAATTAAATTAATTTTATAATCGAAAAGGTGTCAACTGTCAAATCTCTATGTACTTGTAGGTATTTGTTTACATGACCGGGTGACGACACACATGTCATAAGTCATATTGCGATAACCATAGAGTCAAAATGTTATCTAGCGTTTTCGCCAAATTACGCGCGTAACTTGAATACCCATTGAATAAAAAATATATATTTTTGCGGCATATTAGAATTTGAGCAAATTGAAACACTTTCCAAAAATAGGTGGAATACCCTATTGACGTTCGTTCAAGGATGTTTTTGACTATGACGGTCCACCATAATACCTAAAATTGTAAGTTTAGTAGACGCAAGCCGGATCACTTACCTACGTAAGTAAAAAACATACCTAGCTATATAGCTACCTACTTATCTGAGGTTGTTCCCGTTAAAAAGGCAATATCGTTCTCTAAACTTTATTTAGGTAGGTACTTGTTTTCTGTATGTTTACATAGTGTTCGTGTTACAAAGACGGTTACTGGTACGGTTTTCATCATTTATATCATTCATATTTGAATTAAAAACCTCCTCCTTTTTTGTAGTCGATTAAAAAAGGACGCAGTAGAACGCTTTACTGTCTTATTAATTAACGCAGTGTAAAATTTATTCCAAGTTAAAAATAATTTTACCCTAACACGTTATTCTCTAAAACCCAAGGGAAAAGACATTAACTTTAAACTCACAGTAACTTGACACAAATATTTATTAATAAGACAGATGTGTTTTATCTTACTCCAGTATCTTCCCAAAAAAGACAATAATAATTAGAAGAGCGCGCTAAACATTTTTCGGGTATGATAGGTAGGAAAGATATAAGTAATAGATTTTCCGACGTGAAATGAAGACAGTTATTACAACATAAAAACATGTTATTAGCACCTATAAATTGACTGCTGACATCTCTCCTCTGACGGTGAAACTCGTTATAAGAACGGTTTTATGATAGAGCCAACGTCGCAAATCCTCCCTCGCCCTACGTTATCCCAGTTCGGAAAAGCTTCAACAGGTGGCGCTCTTCGATATAGTTCAAAGTTTCAGAGACTTTTCCAGAGCGCTCTGTTTCACTGAAGTCAAATGCAAGAACAGAATGGACTTTTCTTTTCACATTAAGTATTTGCAATAATTTGAAGAAGAATTCGTAGCCCGGGGACTTGTGTTGGTCCGAGATAAGCAATTGCGGGCGCTGTCGGTAGTATGATGGATGGATGAAAATATTATTGTTGTGAAGCGAATTGTGATGACTTTGATTTATTTCTTTCTTTATTGTCTACCTACTCTAGAGTAGAGCATAATGAGGGTAACCGCGTGTGAATTTTCCGCTAGAGGCGCTAGTGAAAAGGGAGGTCTGTCTGTCACTTTTCTCTTGTCTGAATTTCATTTGTCACTGTTTATGTCATTGATCTATTCCTATCTCTATGGTTTATGTATGGGCGGGCTTTGACAGCATGACCGCCCTCTGCAGTGGCGCCAACTGGTGAGCACAAAAACGGTTACCCTCATTGTTGTGGAGGACTCGCTATCATCAGATTGCAGTTGCAGAAATTGCCAACACTTGGCTACTAATCCCTGTACCAAATTACTATGCACTAGAGCAGCATGGTGGAGTATGCTCTTAGTTATGTAGAGAGACTGGTATTGCGTATTTTGTAAGGGAAAATTGTAGTATGGTGAAGTTATATGCTTCTAGGTAACGACTTATGAAAGACGAAACGATATTCGCATCGTTACACCGCACTTTATTAGGTGCTTCATGAGTGCTTCTACCTAGAAGCACTCATAATACCTATTATTATGCAAACTGTCTCAGTAATATTGCAGTTTCAGTAGTTACGAACATTTGAGCTCCTGGGCAAAGATTTAAATCGTAAATATAAATAGACTAGGAATCAATAATAATAATTAAGATTTTATTTTTTAGTTCAAATTTTAATTTAAGTTTTTAGAAAGTAGGTACAGAAGGAATTGAGATAAGTAGGTACTACTGCAGTTTCAGTAGTTAATTTTAACTCCATTGCCAGCGTACAGAAATGATTTAGATTTTGTTTTTATTATTTCTAATTTTAGTTTGAGTTTTACGGAAGGAGGGGAGTAATTGAGATAACTTTTATGTTTCTTGATATTTTTCAAGGGACGTAGGTTGATATTGTATTTGAAAATGATACACAAATATTCCTAAAATTATTGCTTTACTAACACTAAGCGAAATTATTATTTTTTAAAGTATAAATAAAATAATAATTTCACTAAGTGTTAGTAACAGAAATCAACCATCTTGCTGATAAACACTACGAAAAATTCACCTGTTAATATTACTAACTCCGTATAACTACTTTTTAAAGCGACATTGATAGACTCGGGTAATTTAATTTCAGAGTCAAATGCGTTTAAATGTAGGTAAAGCAAAGATGGCAGCGAGGCATTTTGACTTTTATGGAGACGTAAATTCCTCAAGAGAATCTTCTCGTTGAATTTTCTTCAGATAGGTAGGTACCTACAGGTTTTTGTTACCCTATTTATAAATTTCAAGTCTATATTATAAGCATTAGGTTTTGAGAAAATTGGCATCAAGATGTTAAAAAGGTGTGAATTCTACCAACCCGCTCTCAACCAACATGGTGGATACCTACAGAGGAACCATAGGTATATTAACACAAAGCATGCCTAAAAAAGCTCAATATTATTGACCTATCAATCTAACCTAACCTAATCTATAAAAGCTTATAGGTAAACCTAATACAATATGGATTGTAAAGAGTAGGTATATTTAAAAAGTGACCGCACTCAGAAACGGCCGCAATAAAACTACGAGCGCTGGTTTTCAGGGCCACCCTGAGGTCCTGTGGTGCTGGTTGGCTTCTTACACCGGTATTGGGCAGTATCTAGATCGACCAAACACGGTCAAAAGCTTCGCTCGGTCGATCACATTATTTACACAGAAAATCCAATTCGAGTAGGTAATATTTGCATACTTGAGTCGCCGTAAATACGTCATTGCCTCTCCCCGCTGAAAACGATTTTATAACGCGTGATCATATTTCAATTTAGCTTGTAAGCACAATTTACTTAAGGCATTTTCAATTCTCGCCATCAATCTACATTGAACCTTAATTACAGGGGAGGAAAGCTGGCATAAATTTGTGCCGGTTGTCTTTAAAACGAATTCTATATATTATGTAGAAAGCGAACGCAATATAGATAAGTATTATAGTTACTATGTCACTTAGGTACTTGCCTAGGTACATGAATAAAATTTTAATTATTGTGTGTCTGCGTCCATGCTTGATTTGCACAACAAAGACATCGACGAATATTGAATTGAATTATACACTTTCAGAATGTAATTTTATTATAACTCGTAGGTACATGCGTCGTTTAATATTCACGAGGGAAGTTGTTATTTCGTGAAGTTGTGGTTGTGGACGATAAAACAGAAAGGTAACGAACATTAAAATTCATTTGTAACATTTTATTATTTCATTTAATAATAGGTAGGTACCTAATTGCAGAAACTAAGTATTTTTAACTACAAAGGTATGCCTTCTACAATAACATACTAACTAAATACTTTTGAGTAGGTTTACAATCTTAGTATAACTGGATTTATACTTTATTGGACTTTTACGTGGTATTTTAAATGATCTGAAATTAAAATAAAATTTTTGGTAAATAAAAGTGTTTGTATAATCAAAATGATATTTCTGTGATTAGTTAAACGTGAAACCCATTACTACTCAACTCAAACACAATAGTAGATTGTATGACAAGGGTGCAAAGTAATATTTTTTCGTCGAGGGCGTTTTTTGAATCCAGAGCGAAGTGAGGGATTCTAGAGTAGAATCCCGAGCGTAGCGAGGGATTCTTTAGTAGAATCCCGAACGTAGCGAGGGATTCAAAGTACGTCGCCCGAGCCAAAAATATACTTGCACCCGAGTGATACACTCTACTTTTCATCACCCACTATGAGAAAATAATATATATATAATAGAAAATAATACGTAAAAATGCACGAAAACTTAATTTTAATTTGAAAACGAAATCTTAATTTGATTTCTTTTTTTATTATTCAGCTGGCGGGGCCCTCGCGTCGTACCAGACATTCTTTATTCAAACAATATTTGCGTTCGATTTCTTTAGCTCAAAATACTAAAATGTTCTAAATTCAAAATAGGACGGAAAAGATCTAGCCGGCAGGAAAAGTTGTATGAAAATTCATTCCCGCCCGCTGAATATAAAACAGCAACTTTGGAACCCCGTAAGTCCGAACCAAGTCGTCTTTTTCGAATAGGTGTGATGAAAAATCGTTTATTTCACGTAGGTATTTACAAATACGCTTGTGAATGTCATTATTTGATTCTACCGCCATTTTTGCAAAGGTGCCATATCCATATATATATTCGTTTGTAGATGGAGGAGAAAAAAAATGGCGAAAAAAAAACTCCTCGGCATCTTTTAAATGATCACCTACCTACAGTTTTATACGTACTAACAGGAGCGGAACTGGTCGCGGATGGCTACTTCCAAGCATCATTGTCATTTAAATATTCATCGACTGTGTATCCATTTCTGTATAAGTCGCGTTTTAACATTATTCTTAAATATTTCTATGGGCGAATCAGTAATGGACTTTGGCAATTTATTATAAAAGCGTACACCACAAAAGACCGCTGTACCTTACGCAGGCGGTACGAGGAAGTTACTAAATGGTGCATATTTCGTGTTTGCCGATTGGTAATATCGATTTTTTATTTGTAAAGACCTAAATTTTTCATAATAAAAATTTAATTGCTGTATATGTATTGGGAAGCTACGATTTGTACATCTATTTCTATAAATTTGTCACGCAGTGATTCACGTGATTTTAGTTTATATATTGCTCTAAATAGCACGTTTCTGTAATACAAAAATTGTATCGATGTCCGCAGACTTACCCCAAAGTAATATACCATAGGACATAATACTATGAAAGTAGGCAAAATAAATAAGCCTTGCTGTTTCCACGTCTGTAAATTGTCATATATTTCTTATAGCATAAACAGCCTTACTGAGCTTACCCGCAAGAGTCGCTATATGAATTCCCCCACTGGAGTTTACAGTCCAGGGTTATTCGTAAAAATAATGCTGAACTTTCAAAGTTTAATAGCTCATTATTCAATCTAATGTCCTTAATGCCGACTTTTACATTAGGCAAAACAAATTCTACACATTTAGTTTTATTAGCGTTAAGAACTAAGTTATTAATGGAAAACCAGTATGAACATGGGCAAGAGTACTGTTCACATCGTCAAAATTTATTTTATCTCTATTAGTTTTAAATATTAGAGATGTATCACCTGCAAACAGTACAACATTAGCATAATTACTAACATGAAATGGGAGATCGTTTATATAAACTAAAAAAAGAAATGGACCTAAAATTGAGCCCTGAGGGACACCAATCGTAACTGCATGGTGAGCACTGGTGAACACTTTGAATTCTATGATTTAAGTAAGATGATATTAGATTAAGTGCCTTGTTTTTTAGGCCATAATGACCCAGTTTCAAAAGTAATGTTTCATGATGTACACAATCAAACGCCTTCGAAAGATCACAAAATACACCTATAGCATTCTGAGATGCTTCCCAGGCTTCATAAATATGTTTTAAGAGCCTAGCACCCGTATCGATTGTACTACGACCTTTAATAAACCCGTACTGCTCATTATGAAGTAGGTTGTTGACAGAGAAATGAGTGATCATTTGATTCAACATAATTTTTTCAAAGACCTTGCTGGATGTCGGTAAAATTGCAACTGGTCTGTAGTTATTAACGTCTGTTTTATCTCCGGACTTAAAAAGAGGTATACTCTTTTTAAGAGGTATACTCAAAAAGAGGTATACCTACTTAAAAAGAGTAGAGTACTCTTTTTAAGAGGTATACTCTTTTTAAGTCTTTTTACTACATTTCATCAGGTCGGGAAAAGTACCCAGATCTACACAATTATTAAAGACAGCATGGTCACATTTTGCGACCACGTTATGATCGCGAAGGAGGAAGCCGAACGGGCCAGGGAACTCGCCGACCCAACCCGAAGACGGAGGCACCGCAGAGGGCGCCGAGGTGGGCGCCGCGGTGGGCGTCGCGGTGGGCGCACATAGCGCCACCGCCTTGTCCCTGTGGGTCGGGACCAGAATACGAGCTTCGGTATCCCCTGCCTGTCGTAAGAGGCGACTAAAAGGGGGCTTTCGGGGTTGCGGGCGGCTAGAGTGGGAGCTCGAACCGCCCAATGGCAACCCCGGGAAGAACTGCTCTGTGTGTGGCCGCACAGAGCCGTTGTGAACACGCGTTCGAGATGGGTCCGTACGGGACATCGCGCTTGGAGGGCACCGGTCGTGTTCTTTTGGAGATCCCAGAGTCCTCCACAGGCGTTGAGGTAGGCCACCGGGGGGGTTTTAGTGGGTAAAAATCCCACATAACCCTGTGTCGCTCCCACGGCACCGGGTACCTTTTGAAGGTTTCCCCCTCGATAAAAAAAGGTGAGGGGCTACAACATCTATGATTACATAATGTTTAAACACTTTGAAAAGTGTCCGATACCCTTTTTATGCTCAATCTTTTAAGAAATTAATACAGGCAGGAGGTAATTTATAAACTCCGCGCCGCGTGAGTTTTCAACTTAAGGGTCGTGGTGTACTTATTACTTGTTAAACTGTGTAACAATGGTTTTATGAGTATTTGTGGTTAGGTTGAAGTTGTGTGAACGCGAACCTGGTTAAAATTTTTAGAGACGACCACCTTAACCCTTGAGAGTGGCAACACTTCTGTAGTCAAATCGGTTTAAACAATTTTATGCCAAAAATGCCTTACAACACTTTGGAAACTGCACTTTCAAACTGCTGGACTTTTTCGACCAAACATAGCCAAAACCACCACCAGTAACCAGTAACCAGTAGGCTTTCGATTAAAAAAACACACTAAAATAGGTTCATTCAATTAGAAGCTATGATGCCACAAGCAGACACACAGACACGTAGGTCAAACTTAGAACACCTCTCTTTTTGCGTAAGGGATTAAAAAATAGGCCTCACTGGGACACATACCTATATTATTAATAATAATTAGGTAATTATACGTATAGATTCATTTGTTATGTAAGTCGTAGACGACAAAGTCGTTAAATCCAGAGACTTTACGATATGAACTTTATAAATGACAAAAGTTAACAAAGGTGTAATAGTTAATAAAGACATTATGGGAGGTGCAAAATGACTTTAACATTTTGAGATTCATTAGTATATTCAGGGTTGTCAAACTAAACTATGTTTGCTCACAAAATTAATTGTGATATGAATTTATTTATATTATTATTATAAAATAATAACTGTAACCCTACAAAATTGTATTCTAGTGTATTGTGTACTGTATTCATTGTATTATAGTGTTTTCTCAATAACTTCTTTGGCATATTCGAATAACGTTAACAAACGTTATCTTCAATTGTGTAAAGTTCCTTCATCAGTACCTCATCATGATCAACATCACCATCACCATCATTGCCCATAACTGTCCCAATACTGGGCGCGGGGTTACTCATAAGAAGGCCTAGAGTATATTCAACCACGCTGCTCGAGTGTTAATTGGTAGCCAATTTAGGAAATTTATATGCTGCCCGAAGGCCACCGACATGACTTCACTACTGTAATTTAATAATATCAGAAACAACGGCTTTTACGAGCCCTCCGAAGATCTTCCGCCACAGAAGTCTTTAAGAAATTTTGCCACTAGTAGTCATCCATTCATTATATCAACCAATTTCGTCGACGATTAACTCAGTCGACCCCTTAGGATCAATGCAACTTGCCGGGCTAGAGGCGCTTTATTTATTTAATGTTTATTACATAAAATCTTTTGTGTGTCAACCCTAGCAATGTATTTATTATTCGGGACGCACTATCGATCGTGTGTCAACGACTACCGTCCATATGTTTTAACCATGGGTTTAGGACCCACATCGGTATTTGTTCTACTATGTTCTAGTATATTTGGCAACCCTAAAGATTACAGATTACTCAGATTAAATCGTGTGTTACAAATTGTTACAGACTATCGAGTTGGTCTTTCGGTGACAATGGTGACATGAAGCATTAATTAATCTTAAGACCTTAATCGTTATACGATACAGCTTTAGCTCAAATGTGAGTTTTTCTCGTCTTAGCTTATGAGATTTTGAATGAATAGGTGTGAAACAAAACATACTTTAGACTCGCCATGTCATTTATACTCCGTTCGCATTCGATATGGAATTCGTTATAATAACATGGCACATAAATGCCAGCTTTCCACCTATGGGATTAAGGTACATTTAAGATTGACGGCGGTATCAAAAAATGTCGTTAGTCAATTTTGTCTTACAAGCTAAATTAAACAGTAAGCAAAGGTAATAAATCTGGTTATGATGGGGAGTAGCAATTCTATATGATCGGCGACTCAAGTACTTGTAGCCGGGTCGTCGAATAAAATTATTCCAAGTACTTGCCATTCCCATTCCTCGCGCTGTATGCATATGTGGGCCGCGCTTGTTTATCGCGCATGCATAATATATCAATTTGCGTGTCGCCTAGACATTCGTTTAGACTTCATTCCACGCATTTAATTTTTCTTTTTCCCTTAATTAATTTGTGATTTTTGCTCAATTTGTAGCGGCGCGATACCAACAGGTGTTCCATGAGGAGTTTCAGATGTTTTTACATTGTTTTAACAAACATCTAAAACTACCTATTCGGCATGCTCGACATTTTGATTAACTATAAAATAAATTCCCATCGTGGCAAAACTATTAAAACAAAAAAGCATCTTGTCTGAATTGTCGTAATAAGAAAAAAATAAGTACTTAGATTAAATAAAAAGGATGAAAATCGTTCTCACAAATTAGCTCAGATAACAATAAAAATAACGCAACTCTATAAATAGGTATATTTGACCTAAAGAAACAAAAGAGCAAATGAGACACCTGTGAGCAGGTGGTAGATACCACCCAGGGACATCAGAAACACCAAGGTCCTCAAGCTGGAAAAGAAAGAATGAATCTTTCTTATATATATCAAGTTTGTGCGGGAGTATCTAAGCATTCGCAATATAGGAATGGAATCCTATATTAATCTCGCTGTCAAGCAACGCAAAATACCCTTCATACTGTAATTTAATCAGGAAATTTCCTTTTCCTGTATAAAAAGCCCTTAGAAATTTCTTAGAAAGAATTCCGTAAATTATGAGTAAGTAGTGTTGACAGGCGTTCTGATTTACTCGAACATTCTCGGTCATTGTAACCTTCTATGGGAAATTGGGAACACGAATTTCATATTTCAATTTGCCGACCCGAATGGGGCAGTGGTTAACACGCTGGATCGCTGTTCTAAGAGTCCTGGGTTCTATTTAAATGATGATTTTAAATTCCGAAAAATTAAAAAATTTTAATTTCCGTACTAAACTGGGACTGTGTCCTTGTCTTGTATGTGTCCATGGCAACCACGACACGGAATTCTAGTGGGGGCTATGAGTGTGTAGCGTTATTTATTGTTATTACTAATGCAGAGTCCGATTTGATACCTATCAGTTTTTTGTTTTCCGCAAAAATACATGGAATAACGATTTATCACAACACACTTTCACATGTATAATGTTAAGTAAGGATAATAGAGATGTTCGTACTACATTAGACACGGGGAATATTAGGAGGTGTATGTAAATGTTTATTATGATGTTTATGGCTAATATCACATCTTTCTACCAAATATTACGCATTTATTCCTAGCTGTTGTCCGCGACTTCGTTCGTATCTACATAAGAATTTTTCCGCCGTGGAACTATGTAGATCCCGCGGGAACTCCTGGATAAAAAGTACCCTATATTATGATGAATTGTTGCTGTACAGCCTCCTTTATCTCCCAATGAAAGTCCCATAAAAAGCCGTTTCTGAGAGTAGCGTGCACAAACAGCATTCAGTTACAGTTTCATTTGTATAGATAGAATAGATATAGATAGTACAAGATATATGTAGATACATAGATTTTCTTTGTCACTCCAGGTAGTCTGGTAGTGAATGCTAATAGAAATTAATTATTAATTTTAAGGTAAATTTAATAAAGAATTAATAAAACTCATGCTCACCCCACAAATAAAGCCTGTGTTTTTGTACCGTCTAAATTAAGTTTTGATATTTTTCCACTTTACTTTGATTGTGTCCATTGAAAAGCAAAACACTTTTTAAACAACCGACAGAATTTGTTAAATCCGTCTTTCCTTGAAATCTAATTTAGAAAATAAATTCTTTATTCCGAAACATTAACGTAGGTAATAAAAGTTATTAAGTTATTCGGTATTACGAAATATTTTTGTTATTTTGCAATGTAGGATAAAATAGTGTACCAAAAATTAAAAAATCTTTTATAAAAGCGAAGGAGCAGATCAAGTGAACAATGTAACAGATTTTTAATATAAAATTTCCTCCAGGCAGCTCATTATTGACGTCACCCTTGAAGGAATTCAAACGTGCGAGAAAGTTACAATGGTCCATATTTGCACAGCCACGACACGATTTTCGACCGTCGCGTCGTGTCTAGACGTCCGATCGTCGGACGACTTTTTTATTTTTTTTGGATTTTAAGGCAGCAAACGAGCATGCAGCACCACCGATAACAACTATGACCAACCTAGAATAGGAACCAATTTAGGGACTAGGATAGTCAGTCCAGTTAATTAATAGGTATCGGTAGATATTAATTATATGGTGATAAAATATTAGTTGGTTAGTTTGTTAATAAGTGTGAGGTCAGGGTCTTTTTTGGTGGTAAGGGCCTAGAGTTCACGTTTTAATGCCCGGTCCCTATATTTGAAGGACTATATAAGTATAAGAGGCGTAAATAAAAATTGTTCTTATAGAAATTGGAATCATGGGACGATTTTAATATAAAAATCTGATTAATCCACGACAACAACGGCTTTTTACATTTGCTTTTTAAATGCAATGGGTTATTCACACGGTAAGTTTATTTATTGTTCGCAAAAAGAAATAGCCAGTTTCCTTTCTCTCCATTCCTGCTAATAGATGTTCCGTCAACGAACGCTTGTTCGGTTGGTGTTCGATTTGACGGCGTGTCCGGTGAATACTCGTATTCGACAAACGTATTAAGTTTTGTACGTTTGTACGCAAGTGGTTTGAATGGTTCTATTTCTATACACACCAATTTTAAACAAAAACAAGTAATAAGATGAGAACAGTATCAACGTAGTCGAAGTTAATTAAATAAGCATTAAAGGTAACTCGGAAACTACTCTTCGTATATCGCTCATATTTAAATTGGATCACCAGATTTGGAATTAAAAAAATATTAGAATCGGAACACTGAGTTAAAAGTAAGAGGACAACAAAAAAATGTACAATCAAATTGAGAACCTCTTGGTTTTTTTTTAATTTTAATCGATACGATACGTTCGATACGATCATACGATTTGTCTCGCTTATAACGTGTCGTATAACGCTGTGTGATCGTAGGGAACGAACGTAGGATAAAGTGAACCATCTTCAAAGGAGAAATATTTTAATATTGATGGCTAATTCCCTTCAAGTGATGAAAAATAATTTATTGAGAACAAAGTTGTTACTCAAAGGTAAATTACCTATATTTTAATATAATATAAATGACCTATGTAAGTACCTACTTTAACAGCGTTATTAAGTGATAAAACTTTTAAAAATAGGTACTACTCGTAGTCGCAATCAAGAATGAAGAAGGGCAGTTATACTTTTTTAGACGAGACCATATTCTTAGTCATCGAGAGTAGCAACGCATCTGTGACTGAATTAGGACGAGACACTTAAGTCTTGTTCTAGGTCGGTCACAGGTTGGGCGGCAGCAAAAGGGTGATGCTGTCTGCTCGTTTGCTAATTAATTCCATAAAAAGGGCAATTTGACATTTTAAAACTGAAGCTTATTATGAACGCATATATTCGTAGTGTCTATTTATTTTCTCATGAAGCGCTCATAGGCCGGCGGCTTGCGTCGGTCCCAAGTGATCGACAAATTTTAGCAACACGGTTAGGCAGTGGCAAAATTTCTTGGGTGCTTCGGAGGGCGCGTTAAGCCGTCGTTGTTACTGATAGATACCAGTCATTAAGCCATGTCGGAGGCCTTTGGACTCCATGAAAACATCTGATGCTTGGGTTGGCCACTAACGCCTCCACTAACCCGCACTGGGCAGTGTGGTGGAGTAGGTTCTAGGTCTCCTCAATAAAGAAGAGAAATCCGTGTTCAGTAGTTGGCTGTTAATGGGTTGAAGCCATCTATATTCTTTTACTTAAAATAAAGGCTAATAATGTACCTACAGTGTAGGTATAATATGTATAAGTGGGATACGGTAGTCCGGACTTTGCTATTGTGTTTTAAAAGCATATAGGTAATACGGGCACACGGCTTCAAGATAAGCCATCTCGGATGCATCAAGGTTTTGTTATGCGGTACATTTAGTGCTTCGCATGCAGTAAGTATATCACTGCATGAATGGAAATTGGCTGTGGGATCATATTATAGCCACCTACTATCGTTCATTCTACTATTTCACAGAGCACGGAAATAAGGATTTTAAAATGCACGGCTTATCGGGTACGAATACGAAGTACCTAGTGGAATAAAGGCTGAAATATTAATTATCTTTTCAACTTATATTAAACAAATATGATATTCAACTATAAGTATTATTTAATTTAAAAGCTTTAATATTCCTAATAAAATTTTGATTGATGATTGCACCTTAATATCTCATGACAACATGAATACGTATAATAGAAACATATGGCCAATGATGTTATAATTAGGTAGATTGAGCGTCGCCCTACAATGAAAACAAGAAAAACAAGGCAACAATATCAAGGATGTGTGCGTGCAGACGATGTTTTTCGCGTTCATTTATTGTCTGTGTGCGTAATCTGTGCGTAATGATGTAAAAGTCGCGGCCAATTACAGTTGGCTTCGCTTTTTTGACACGTTTTCGCGGATTCGATAATCCATCTAGATATTTATACATCATTGCATATGGCCAATAATAGCATAGCTTACGAGGTACGTTGATTAATCGATAATCCAGCGAGGACAGGACTCACACTGTCGTCGATCACCGGCCTATCGTGTAAGCATCAAAGGCATAACTGCTGTGAACTAATTACTCTGTAAACTGACATATCACTAATACCTAAAGACCTATATATACGCAATATGCTTGTCAGTATTCTGATGAGTCAATTTACTCGCAAATGTATGTATGTATATGATAATAATATTAAATAAATACCGCTTCATACTCAATAGCCCCGCACTAAATTCCCTCTGTCGTGGGTGCCATGGGCAACACACAAAACATAGACACACACTCAGACCAAGAACTAATATTTAAACCTTTGATGTTTTAAATGTCTAGATGGAACATCGAATCCGCGCAAACGTGTCAAAAAATTGTGGCTAACAGTTAGCCACAATTTTTATATCATTACGCACACATTACGCACACATAGACAATAGACGAACGTGTAAAACATCGCCTACACCCACACATGCTTGATAATGTTGCCTTGTTTTTTTTGTTTTCATTGTAGGGCGACGCTCAATCTAGACATTGAAAACATCAAAGATTTAAACTCATCATTCAAATAAAAAGTTACTTTTATTTTTAGGGTTATTTAGGGTATTTAATGTTTCGCGTAAGGATTTATCGATTACTACCTTTGTCCCTACAGTATTTTTTTAAGTTTAAACCCCTTTTTGTCTCCCTGGGAGACTAAAAATCCTCTCTTAATGCTCCTCTACACTCTTCAAAGAACAACCTAAGCGAAATCTCATTTTCTTGCGTTCGTAGTTCCGCCCGTGCGTTGTTTGTCAATTGATATATAGGTATAGTTATTTTGTTAAACATGTTGACATGTAATTCCAACATTTATCTCTTTCCAGCACATGGGTACTGACGACAGTATGAGCGACGACGTATTCGAGGAGGACACACTGCGAGCGCCCGCGCCACACTCCGCACCCTCTCCCACCGGCTACCGGGACTACAAGCCCGAGGAGTCGCCTGCTAGAGGACTCGTTGAGGAAGATGTGCCTATACATAAGGTAATATGATTGGATATCTACGTGTTAGAAGACGCACTCCGCGCCCTCTCCCACCGGCTACCGGGACTACAGGCCCGAGGAGTCGCCTGCCAGGGGACTGGTTGAGGAAGACGTGCTTATACATAAGGTAATGTGCTTGGATAGCTACGTGTTAGACGACGCACTCCGCGCCCTCTCCCACCGGCTACCGGGACTACAGGCCCGAGGAGTCGCCTGCTAGAGGACTCGTTGAGGAAGATGTGCCTATACATAAGGTAATATGATTGGATATCTACGTGTTAGAAGACGCACTCCGCGCCCTCTCCCACCGGCTACCGGGACTACAGGCCCGAGGAGTCGCCTGCTAGAGGACTCGTTGAGGAAGATGTGCCTATACATAAGGTAATATGATTGGATATCTACGTGTTAGAAGACGCACTCCGCGCCGTCTCCCAGCGGCTACCGGGACTACAGGCCCGAGGAGTCGCCTGCTAGAGGACTCGTTGAGGAAGATGTGCCTATACATAAGGTAATATGATTGGATATCTACGTGTTAGAAGACGCACTCCGCGCCCTCTCCCACCGGCTACCGGGACTACAGGCCCGTGGAGTCGCCCGCCAGGGGATTCGTTGAGGAAGATGTGCCTATACATAAGGTAATAATATGATTGGAAATCTACGTGTTAGAAGACGCACTCCGCGTCCTCTCCCACCGGCTACCGGGACTACAGGCCCGAGGAGTCGCCTGCCAGGGGACTGGTTGAGGAAGACGTGCTTATACATAGGGTAATGTGCTTGGATAGCTACGTGTTAGACGACGCACTTAGCGCCCTCTACCACCGGCTACCGGGACTACAGGCCCGAGGAGTCGCCTGCTAGAGGACTCGTTGAGGAAGATGTGCTATACATAAGGTAGGTAATGTATAGGATGGGCAGGTTTTAGACGATGGCGACGTAGCTTAGTTGGTAGTGACGCTGTGAGACCGGCCGGGACAGATATTTAGGGATCATACCCATACTACGTGACTCGTTTAGGGTGGGACAAGGTCTTCCAAAATATTACGGGTGGGGACGGCGGGTCTAGGAGTCTTAGGATTTTGTCACATAGTTCCAGCAATTGGATTTTTTTTGGGTCATGGACTATCGGTATGTTCTCTTATGAGCCTGATAATGACCTATTTAGGTATCTGCTGTGATATCTGTTGCCGCTGTAAGTGGTGGTACTTGAATAGGTAAGCGGAATTAAAGTCAAAGTCAAACTGTTTATTTCATCTGGGAATTTACAAATTCACTGAACGTCAATTTTTTAATTCTACCACCGTTTTGGAAAAGTGCTTGAGGAGAAAAAAACGGCGAAACAAAACTCCTCCGCATCTTTTAAAATAAAAATTACAATATTATTTAATTGATACAGATTAAAATTGTAATTTACACAAAAATGTGTAATTTACACTAAAACGAATTTTGTTAAATATTGTTTTTATAGACAATAGAAAGGCTTCCAATGCATCTGTTTTACAAAACAGATGCATTGGATCGTACACGATGTGGAACTGTGGAATGCCTTTATCCCGTTCCGACCGACAAAAAAATAACCGCCTACCTAGTAGGGATGCCCGATCTGAATCGATCTTTTAGAAGATCGATTCACGGCAATGCGATCTACCGATTTTTTGAATCGATTCAACAGGTTGCGACTACCTAGGCACCTACCGGTAAATTGCGTGATATTTTTCGGCACCGACAGTGCGGTAGCGGATACTACGTATATGAATCTATACAGGCCTTAAATGATTTTGTTGCCCATACCACGCGATACAAGGTATGAGGGAAACAAGAGTGTTTAAGAGGATAAATACATTTCTGAGAATTTGACTTCAAGTGCATTTATATTTTATTTCTAATTCATTACCCGTTATGTTCGCCAATTAAAAGACGCTTGAAGGCGAATCAGCATTGTTTACTAAACGACATGATACCTACACCAATTAAGTAATCAACGACACGATCGACGACTTTTGTCTCTAGAAAAGACGTTATTAGTAAAGGAAAAATCGTAATTAAAAGGCTAGATTGATTTTTTTATTTGTTGCGTTTGTTTGTTGTTATAAAACAGATATTACTTGGATGTTCCCAAGGCTCGTGAACAATGAGAGGACAAAACCTTGCGAACAATACCGAGGTAAATATCGAAAGGAAATGTGATAATAAAAGGTTAGCAATTAAGGTTGCCGCATTCTTTGCGAGCTTCTTAGGGAAACCGTTTCATTAGCCGTTTCAAATTGAGTGGTTTGCTTTCTCCGGTTAGGGCCCTTTCACACGTAGGTACTGCAATGGATATGTGGTCAAACAGCGGTTGTGTGAGAAAAAAGTGTCTTTTAGGTTTTAGATTTTTTGGTAATTGATCTCTTTTACCTAAAAAGATTGGCTTAAATATACGTATATTTTTTCTGGAAGTCTTCATTCTCACAAGTATTAATCGACAAGACTGATTTTAAAGTGTCTTTTCATTAAAAAAACTATTAGTGTAACGACGCGACTCAGCCGAAATTACCAGTAGAACAGATCTTCACCACACAGTTTAAGTAAGCACACCCACGGGATCCCGTATTGAACGTAACGTAAACAGTTCAAAGTGACACAGATTTGACTTTAAAAATTTGCTTAGGTTTCGGTTAACAGAAATACGAATTACGAATGGACTCGCAGCCCGCGCGATAGCTTCGTCCTCAACAGTCACTTGAAGATTTTCAGAGCGAGACACAATGGCGCCGGCGATCGTGCTTTGTCATTGGCTAGTCCCAAGCCACAGATACGGCCGTCCAGCCATAGAATATTTTGGCGGGAGATTTCAAAAAGTGATTAAACCTTTTTGAATAGTAAACTTTTAGGTTAAAATAATAAATAAGTATGTATTGTAATATTTGTAACTTGTAACGTTTAATTGAATTATGATTGGCGTAAGAAAACATTGCTGATTTTTACTTCAGTCCATTTCCTTAATAGTAGATAGGTAGATACTTAGTTAAATCGCTCGGCAAGAAACATTTTTAGGTGTCTGATATTTTTGATCGATATATTTTGTCCTTAGACGATCCTACTGGGCGACAGCGGAGTGGGGAAAACTTCTCTCCTGGTGCAGTTTGAAACGGGCAAATTCCAGGCTGGGAATTTCTCGGCAACTGTCGGTATCGGATTCACGGTGAGTTCCCACTTTGAAATCGCTTTAATGAAATATTCAATAAATATCCCGGAATATCTGAAACGTCGCAGATACATCTATATTAGGTACCTCACGCCTGTTTGAGTTGTAAGTGAACGAAGTCTTGCTTTATGGAGTGTGATGTTTTATTGCGTTCTGAGGAATAGTTGTAATTGATAAAAAATTATAAGTATGTATCTACTCGTAGGTTATTTTTGTATTTACACCAGGTTTAATAGAACCTTTTTTTAAGTTTTCTTAAAGAAACGTATTATGATATAGCCACAATCTCACATACTTAGCCTACATATCTTGGTATTGCAATCACATCACATAGATAATAATAAAGGAACGAATTATTTTATAATGAGATAAATTCAAATAAAAGTAGGTACGTATTAGGTATTTATAATATTAGTATGGATGGAAATCGAATGACGTTCATTTGTTTTTTTTTTAGTATAAAACCAAGCCCTCATTTAGTGGGTTTTTCCCGTTGGCTCCCATTCCCGTTCTCACCCGTAGCATGAGACCCCGAAAACGATTAATTTGATTTATAGTTTTTTATTACTTTTACCTTCTTTTTCAACGTGTACAATCGATAGAAAAAGTGCTTTAAAGTATGATAATGTAATGTAATAAACTCTCGTTAATTTAGCAAATGTTATGAAAATAAGACAGATTATTACATGCTTTTATACTACTTATTTGTTTATTAAAGTGAATTACCTTTATTGTTGTTACCCATTTATACTTTAGTCCCGATCCTTTCAGTAAATAACGATGCACATGTAGCCTCATTCTCTAGGATTCCGTCTCGTAGGTTCCATGGGCATTATAACACCCAGACCAAGAACCAGGCCAAACCCAGGAGAACTAAGAACGGCAATTGAAGTTATCCGTCCAGCGCAGCGTGGTTCAATTTTTAGTTTAATACTTTTTGTGATAACTGTACTTTTAAGCAATGTTTAATTTTATTTGACGTTATCTGTAAAATCGGAATTCGGGGACTAGTGGGACGGGTGTAAATGGGAATGGGAGCCAACGGGAAAAACCCCATTTAGTTCGGTCGAGGTATGTATAAAAAATCGTGTTTGGAATGCTGTCATAAAAGTTATTAAAACGGTCTGTGTGTCTGACATTTAATTAATTGATGGGCGGAAAAAAACTTCTCCTCGGTTTTTAAATATTTTTTGTAAACTGTTATACACTGCTTGTTTATTGTTTATTGTACACTGAAAGTAAAAAAATAATGAATTTGATGCACTTTCACGGTGACGATGAAGGTCCACCACCGCCGTTCTTCCACTGTAAAAAAGGTCGTTCTTTAAATCCTATTAGCGGTCTGAATAACAGTCTGTTTGCTTCGTATTTCGTTGTGCGTGCCGTGAAGTACTGGAATTATAGCTTGCCTGCGCCGGTGTTCCGCCGACAAGATATTGTGAGAGTCTTCAAAAAATGAAAAGCTTTTACTGAGTTATTGTGATTGTTTAAATGTGAATAGTCAATATAAAGTTACCTACAATGTGAGTTTTGAAATAACGTACGGTCAATATTAACCGCATAAATTAAAAATGCGGCCTGAAAATTCATTACCGACTTCATTGCTGAGTTCTAGTGTGGTTCTAGTCTTCCCTCGGAATAATCGGTTTTACAGCCAAAAAGCAAGAATAGAGAAATTAATGGAGATCTCCAAAATATGCAGGTTTCTGGTGAGGTTTACTTTTACCATTAAAATGGTAATGAATTCCTTATTTATATAGCTTAACTCACCTAATTTAACGTAAATTGTAAAGGTCTGCATGGAGCACTTTTTGTAGTAAGAGGTTCCTGTAAAGCAGTTAAAAAATAACTGAGTAGGTATAAGTACCTCCATCTAAAAGTGCTAACTTTATGGCTGCTCGTAATTCATTACACTGAAATACAAAACTGTTTTACGGATTGTTTTCTGTTAATTTAATTTTAGGCCTATACTACCTACTGCGGGGGTCCGTGTTTGAATTTAAACTCATTCAATTATTGGACCCCAAGAATGCCGTAGATACTATTTAAATATTATATAAAGGATTTAAAAGACATAGGTATAAAAAACCATTTTGTTTTCGTGTGAAAGCGGGACGCCTGTGAAATTATAAATTTTTGCTTTCCAAATAGTAAGCTTACTAACGTGGAATTCGGTAACCGCCCTAGGAAAGACCTCATTGGCGGCCCTTTATGTGACTCAATTTGCATTTCTTAGAAAAGCGGAACTTTTTCGTTCCTGCTGGGGACAGCGGGACGGACAAGTCGGACAACCTCAAAGCGGGACGTCCCGCCAGCGGGAATGTTCACATTATACGGTTTAGTAACTGTGTAAGTATTTAAGTATTTTTTAATGGTTATCCTTTTTAATGGTTACTTTCACAAATTTCAGCAGTACAATTGGCAGCTTTACGCCCCTGTGATTAAAATGCCTTAAGTAAATTTTGTTTACAAGCTAAATTGAACTCTGTGCATAAGTAATAAAGTTGTTTTCGTTGGGAAGTTGCAATTCCATATTTTCGGCGGTGTATACCTACATATCTACCTACATAGGTACGGTTTCCTCGCTGCAAAATTTTGTGTTTAATGCTACTCAAAGTAATACCGCTATACCTACCTCAACACGAATTTCGGCTTTCGCCGAGAAGCGCTAATATTGTTTATAGCTTTGCTGAAAACTTCTTGAAGCTTGATGCGGGTAACAAGGCCTACTTAGTTAGTTTCATCCAAGCGAAGCGAGGTTAATACTAGGTGTAACTGAGACGCCCACGCTAAAAAATGTATGACTTGTATTGCGCTCACAGTTAGATTTAGCTTGTAGGGAAAAGTTACTTACGGCATTTTAAATTCAAGCCGTCAATCTGCAATGTTACTTAATCACAGGGCCAGGGGTGGAAAGTTGGCATTTGCGCAGGATGCAATGAGGGTAACTGCGTGTGAATTCGCCGCTAGAGGCGCTAGTGGAAAGTGAGGTCTGTCTGTCACTTCTCACCAATGATAAAAGTTTAATCATTGCTTCTCGCTTGTCTGAATGTCACTTGTCACTGTTTATGTATGGGCGGGCTTTGACAGCAGGACCTCACCTCGCCGGTGGCGCCAACTGGTGAGCACAAAAACGGCGACCCTCATTAAAACGAATTCCATAATGAACGCGAATACGTTGTTGAAATAGTTAGGTATTAAAATTAGTTATTATACATTGAATTACCTATATAACTTTTGAAACAGACAGAAATAAAGATTTAGTTTTACAACATTAGGGATAGGTATAGCAAACTGTCTTCAGTAAAGGGAGGTGCAATAACCTTTGAAATTTAACCGTTTTAGTGTAGGAACACGTAGACAGCTTAATAAAAGTTTAGTGCCCTTGAACATCTGTGAATCGTTAAGCTAGGAAAATGTTATTTTTATTGCAACGGGTGAAGAAAATATATACATGACATCTGAATCCCCTGAGACCTTTTTGGAGATTGTGTGCAAAGATATAATAGATAGTAGGTAGGTTACGACTTGCAGTGTTTGATCCGGTTCAGCAACATTACTTACTGAAAATACGAGTAAAATAGCTACCTATAATTATAGGTACTATATTTTCATAGAGTGCTTCAGACCACACGAATGAAGTAAAACTTTTTTTAGCTCGATGTAATTTTTATTTCTTACTAGAGAACCGCCCGCGCTTCGCTTCGGGACCCGTAGGTAACAGCCGTGTAGGTTCCGCTCCCGTAGGAATCTCAGCTTAAAAGCAGCCTATAACATTTGCTTATGACTTAAGTACCTAAATTACATGTAGTATTTGATAGCGTGATTCAGAACTTGCAAATGAATTTTACTAATGCCATTTCTATTAACAACTCCGGAACTAAATATCTAGCAACTAACAAAACATCGATCTTCCCATGGGAATTTCCGCGAAATCCGAATTTTTCCGCGGTAAAAAGTAGCCTACGTCACTCTCCACCCTCCTAACTATCCCCACACACATAAACCATACCGTATAATAGCCATGTTGCGACGTGAAAGAGCCACAAACAAAGAAACAAACAAACAAACACACTTTCACATTTATAATATTAGTAAGGATTGTATGCCTTTTTCTCTTTCCCCTACAGTTATATACGAAACGTAATTTTCCTCTTTATATTTTATACGAGTAACTTACTTATATCTCACTCCACTCCCTCATTTCGTTCGCCACGCCCGATCACACTTTTCGAAACGCATATTCACCAGCTTACTCCCCAAGTCAAGCGTGCGAAAGAAGTTTAACTAAACGCAAGAAGCTGAAATTTTGCATGCATCTTTGGGGAGTGTAGAGGAACAATTAGAGAAGACTTATGGAATTTTCCCACTAAAGAGATATAAAGGGGATTAAGCCAAAAAAATCTACACTTGCGAAGCTTTGGTGGAAAGCTACTTTAGGTATATATAAAAGAATTCCTCGTTTATTAGTATAAGAAAAGCAAGCAATAACACATATAATAAAACAGCTTGGCGTATAAGTAACAATTCTCACCAAGTATCAGGGACCGAGAAAAGTCTTGAACCCACAACTTTATTGTATTTCAGTAAACTGTGTTTCTTAAACGAACAGCTAAGTAGCCTCTCGTGTTCTTTGAGACCCCTGCGGGTTGTATAAGTAGTGCTGAGAATTAGGACGTTAAATATCCATGTTGTTATTTATTTCAAAGGTTCGGAGTTCCTTATACCTCATAAAATGTTTTACTATTCGCATTTCACTCCCATCCATTAATTTTATTGCTAGAAAAAGAAATTTTGGTACATAGACAGAACAAGAAGAAACGTGTACCTACTTCGGAGTGCATATATTATTATAGCAATTGGTCCCGGTTGTTATTGTTTAAAAATTATAAATTGTTAAACCGATATGGAGACCTTTGGGTGGCGAAGAACGCCATTAATCCTCCACCAATTTATAGCCAACAACCAAGCCTAGAGTTCATCTGAGGAAATACCACCGCCTGCCAAGGCACTTAGTACTTCTTCTACCGCCATAATAAAATGTTATATCAGAAATTGTGTTCCGGGTAGAAAGGTGTGTCGTTTACACTTTTTTAGAGGCGAACATTTCAGTCCTCAGAAGTAGCAACGAATCTGTGACGAATTAGAACGAGACTCATACTAAAAATTACTAACTGCACTGTTACTGATATCAACTAATAGGACTAACTATTACTAACAGACCATGTCCTCCTAACTGACTAACCAACTAATGTTTCACACCATCTGTTTACTGGACTAACGGCGGCAGCGGAAGGGTGGTGTTGCATGCTCGTTTGCAACCTTAATTCCACATCTGCGATACGAAGTCTGAAAATCAGAATGCTATGGAAAATATGGAAATATGAAAATATGGACTAAAAGCATAATCTTGATCAGAAATGTACAGTGAAATGAAATGAAATAATTTATTTCGAACTTGGTTTTTACAAACACTTTTCGAATGTCATCTACGCCATCCCTTTCACAAATCCCTACGATGAGTGGCCTTGGTAGAAGAAGCGGCAAGAAACTCCCAAGGAGTTTCTTTTTTCCCCACTCACAGTTACAGAGAACACTTATCACTACTTAAGGCTATATTTCAAACTCATGTCCAGGCTGTTTCATCTTGAAAATATTCATCCAGTTTATAACAACCCTTCGTCATAAGAATGTCCTTAACATGAGTTTTTAGCTTACAGTATGGCATTTCCGTCAATTCTAACGGAATTTTATTATAAATTTTTACGCATCTACCCATGAACGAGCCACCAGTTTTACAAAGCCTAAAATTTGGTACAATCAGCTTAGCCTTATTCCTAGTATTAATAGTATGGATATCACTTTTTTTTAAAACTATCATGGTACTTTTTAACATACATAATATTATCCAAGATATATTGTGAATTGTGATGTAACCGTGAGTATATTAACTTCTTTAAACAGATCTCTCAGCGAGTCCCTAGGTCTGAGGCTGTAAATTGCACGCACTGCCCTTTTCTGTAATATAAAAATAGATTCAATGTCTGCAGCTGTGCCCCACAACAACAAACCGTAGGACATCACACTATGAAAGTAACTAAAATAAACTAGTCTTGCTGTTTCCACGTTAGTTAAGAGCTTTAGAGTATATTTTCTTCATCCTTGGTTCATCTGTACACAAATATCTACGATAATGCTTTTAAATTTCCACGAAAAGGAAAGTTTTTCTGCAACGCAATTTGTTTAATCAAACTTTAACGTATTCAAAAAGGATGTGATGTTCATAACAGATCTAGTTCCAAGTACCTACTCAGTTTTCTTTGAGACTGTAAACAAGAAAAGTATTGCTTTACACTTTACAGTTATTTTTATTTATTTATTCCATAGCTTACTACTAACATTACAGGTAGCATCCCAATACGTTAGTGTAATTGTAATAGCATAACTTACATTGAAATTACAATAAATAACAATCTATTCATTTTTTCTCAAATAAAAATAAGAAAATAAGATTAGAATTCTTCAAAAAATCAAAAATAAAATTAAAAATTCATTTTACAATCATTATATAAATCTACAAACCTAAGTAATAGAATCACATCAATAATGGTCCATTAATTCCATTTGTAATGACATTACTAGCGACCCTCGCAAACTCATTCAGTGAGCAAGTAAACAAGTCCAGACTTTCAGCTACCGAGTTGAGCGTGTGCAGCGCTCTAGTGAACGGCGCGCGCTGGAGCAGATTGGTGCGAGCGCACGGCAATGCTAGCAGTTGGGGCCGTCGTCGCCGCTCAGCGCTGTTGCCCGGCGCGCACAGCTTCAGCTCTTCTAGGACACCTGGATTATGATATGGGTGTACTCATAATATAACGTTAAACATATATTAACTGTTAACCAAACATTATACGGCGCGGTTGTTTGGGGTTAGGGTTTTTTGAAGTATACAAGAAGTTATTTTTAAAGGTCATGATGGTTTCCTATGCTCATATTTCTCGATTTAACGTTATCAATCTAGTATGAAGCACCACTCTTCCGGTGTCGCCCATGAAAACTGGCCGATACAGAACAACAGAACAAGATCATTCAATGAACAAGACTCAGTGTGGCGAGCCGAACGAACGACCTATTCCGATCTAATACCAAAAAACTAATACCACTCGTATTAGTTTATTATCCCAGTGAGTTTCTATTCCGAACGAATACCAGTCATACGAACGACAACGATTACACAATGCGCGTAAAATAAATTATTTATTGACTTCACAGAAAACAGAATAACTAAATTGAAATTCTAAAAATGAAAAATCAAAGGGAGGTGCTTGCACTTTTTCGCCCGCAACTGACAATATTTTTCAAATACCATCGTATATTGTTTTTTACTCCATTATTAAAGTGTGAGCGCGCTCTTCAGAAGTGGACTGACAACCAAATTATTGAAACAATAAAAAATTGTGTCGCCTACAGCTAGGATGGTTAAGTATTGGTTAGTCCAGTTGAGTCGTATGGACAGTTAGTCACATAAGGATAGGGACAGTGACTGTCAGTGATGGTTATCTCTGATAAATAATTGTTGTTAGTAGGTACTGTAAACTGTTAGACACTATCTAAATATACCTAATATAAATAACTCAAAGGTGACTGACTGACATAGTGATCTATCAACGCACAGCCCAAACCACTGGACGGATCGTGCTGAAATTTGGCATGCAGATAGCCACTATGATGTAGACATCCGTTAAGAAAGGAATTTTCAAAACTCATCGTCTAAGGGGGTGAAATAGGGGGTGAAGTTTAAACGAATTCCACGCGGGCGAAGCCGCGGGCGGAAGCTAGTTAAATATAATATTGATGAAGGTAATAAGTTTAGTCCAATAATTCTAATACGGCAACAGATGTGTTGATTCACAAATACCCTTGATTGACAAATTCTACGCGTTCGGTGTCCACGTACCATTACCTATGTCGTTCCCATCTTTTTTGTCATAAAATTTTAACTTCACCCTACCTTGTAATTAAATTGTATCCACAGTAATTAATTAAAACAACGTTGATGTAGCGTGCGGGTTTCCAAAACTTCGCATCTATACCTGTATACATTTACGTGCGACCATTTCAAGGTTTTATTCATTTGTAGTTCGGCGCTCGTCGCACCAATTAGTGGTGGTCAGTGACCGCATACAGATTGCACTGTAAAGCGACAACTAAGTACTTTGTGTTAAAATTGTTAGTTTTCACGCGTTATCTAGGTAGTTTAAATAATCCTTATTACACTAATTGTACACTATTCTAACTAAAACATACATATTATGCCATGTTACTGGCGTGCGATAAATAAGGCAGTTTTTCGGCTTATTGTTGCTTATTTTCATTTAGTCTCACACTTTACGTAATTATCTGGCATATATATCTGGAGCGCATCAAAAAGAACTTATGTTTGTAGATACGATTGTCACTAGTCGTAATATTTAAATCAATCAGATTTATTTAGATTTCGGCTACGTCGATTGCAAAGAATACTAATACTAATAAAAAACACAATACACGTCTTAAAACCGCCGCGACTAAGGTAAAATTTAAGTAGAAAATATCAAAGTCAAAGGACAATCATTGAATTGATATATTGAGTTCAATCGATTATTGCTACCAAACGGCTGAAATACATAGTTTGGTTTGGTGCTTAACATCAATCGAACGATTACGATTGAAAAGTAGCAGTGGTTCGGTCAAGCGGACTAACAACCGAGTTACCGTTATAAGACGAGGAAAATCCACCGAGGGACGCCTTCTCCACGCCCGTTTCCAATTTAAACAAAATTGATTTACATTTGCATTTTACGTAGAATTCCTAGGTTCGATTTCCAGTGAGGAGGATAATTTTAATCAGTCTGTTTTCGGTCTTTGTAATACTTAATAATTATGTAAGTCTAACAAGTAAGTATAACATAGTGAGGGTGGGGTTATATAGCGTGAGCAAATGTAGCGTTACCTATAGGTATTTTTTATTTCTGTTTGCAAATTGGTTTTAGATTAAGTTTTTTCTTAGTTGGGACTTTTAATCTTTTATGTACCTATCTATTTCTTGTTGGATTAAGACTTACCGAATTTGGTGTTTAACAGTTTTAGGATGACCAGTTTAACGTCACTTCTAAGACCTTAATTAATTAACAAATTAATTAGTTTGCCTGAAAGAGATCGCTACTTTAACTATAAGGTCACATTTTATTTACCGTAGGTACCAGTCTGTAATACTGTATACCAACGTTTGATGGACAAATAAAAAGTATTTATATCTGGATGATTCTCGGTGGTCATACTGGTTTGTCCTACTGGTATGGCCAGTGAGACTTTGTGTGTTGAAATTGTCTCACTGGTCATACTACCTATTAACACTAGAAATGTAGCATTTTCTTTCATCCTGTATATATCTGCAGTGGTACAGTCAAGCTAAAAGTGAGCTATCCTTACTAATATTATAAATGTGAAAGTGTGTTTGTTTGTTTGTTTGTTTGTTTGTTTGTTTGTTTGTTTGTTTGTTTGTGACGCTTTCACGTCGCAACAAAGCTATTATATGGTAAGGTTTATGTGTGTGGGGATAGTTAGGAGTGTGGAGAGTGACGTAGGCTACTTTTTACCGCGGAAAAACATCCCATTCCCATGGGAAGATCGATGTTTTGTTAGTTGCTAGATATTCATTTTCGGAGTTGTTAATAGATGGCGGTAATAAAATTCATTTGCAAGTTCTGAATTACGCTATCAAATACTACATGTAATTTACTTAAGTCATAGGCAAATGTAATAGGCTACTTTAGCTCTGCCTCTAGAACTCCCCGCTCCGGCTGTATTCAGTGTACTGCCCGCCCGCTGGCACTATCCTGTTGTCTGATGTCCGCAAGTTGCTCAGCCAACAGGATAGTGCCAGCGGACCAGAGGGACCTTCGAGTCGAGAGCCTGGACGACTTCATCGAGAGACTGGCACGCAACATGTTCGGGTGTGTCGACGCATCGCGGTTCCCGCATCTGCAGGACCTGGCGCCGCTCCACACCCGTCCACCGGACCGCTGAGCCTTCCCGCGCGACTTGCTGGTTGCGCGGGACGGGGCTAGCACTGACTGATACTGGGGCTTCGTAAGTCGTCGCCCGGCGCTGATCGGCTCCTGCTGGGCTTCCAACCAGCGGGATTCACCCGGTAGGGCCTCGATCGCCTGGGCGGCGCGAAGATGAACCCCATCCCGTTTAAGACTCTGTGGCCTGTAAAAAGGCCACCACACACCGGACTTGACCTATTGGTTAACCACAGATGGACAACCAAGGGCCTTAGGGCCCAGCCCAAGAACCGGCCCGTTTTAACGGGCCGCGAGAGACACCCCCAAAGGGGAACTAACTGTCCCGAGGGCTCCACAAACCTCAGACAGGGTGGAGTGAAGAGAGCGAGTAGTAGGCTACTTTTTTGCCTAAATTCCTACGGGATCGGGACCTACGCGGCTGTTACCTACGGGTCCCGAAGCGAAGCGCGGGCGGTTCTCTAGTACAAGTCTATAAGGACAATAAACATATGAAATAAATATGCTCTAGGAATGTTTTTGAACAGTTTTTATGGAATAAGAATATCTACTTAGTTGTATTTTTGCTAATAGATTTTTTGGAGTTGGTAAAAGGCCGATGATCAAGCTAACAGGCTACCTCAGTCAGCTTCTAGGATGTCCCTAAAATGATTGAAATTTATTTCGTATATCAAACTTAATCTAGCATAATGTCGTTCAGTTTCATCTAAACTTTCCCCTACCCACTCTTGAGACAATAATCTACCTTAGTAGACATATTGTTAAAAACAAAAACACAAACAGAAACTCAAAGGTTTGAAGTTTGCCAATTAGCATTTGGCCAGCGTGGTGGGCTTTAACTTTAACATTCTCATTCTGGGAAGAGCATTCTGAGGAGAGTGTCAATAGTGGACCATGATGGGTTGAGGTGATAATGATGAGGCACAATGTGGGAATATAGGCACAGGTTACGTATACGTAGATAGAAAAACTGTTACGATCGCCGGGGTTCCCCAAAATAACCTTTTTTTATTTATAATAAAAATATGTGATAAAATAAATCGACGAGATAATCGAGAAACATTACGCCGTAGCAAAGCCTAAAAGCTAAGTGAAGGCGGATTGACTAGTCGAACTTAATAATGATGAGATACTTAACATAGGTACCTAAATTTTTTTTATGGAATAAGGTAAGGTGGCAAAGAACACGCGATCGACACAGAACAAAACTCAAATAAGTAGGGATTAGGATAATTAATTTAGTCCAATTAACAGATGATGTTAGAACGTTCTTGTTAGTTTCTTAGTAATTGATACCTATATTTTTTTCCTTTCATCTACAACTCAGTAGGTAGGTAGGTAGCGCTAGTTCGAGCATATCTATCTATAAAAAGCTTGTTTCAACGCCCTACAAACACGCAACAAAGTTGGTAAAAGCGACTTGATTATAAAACTGCGTTAGGCAAAAGTTATGTGCCCCTCGTATTAATGCATAGCTTTGAAAAGTTGAAATTAATATGAACAGAAGTTAAGGACTTTCCGTATACCTACTACTGTTAGTGTAACAAGCAATAAAATTGGGTTTTTTTTATTTAAATGAGTTATTCCGTTCTGATCCGAACAAACGGATCCTGTATTGATATTTTTTCCGGTCTGATCCTATGTAATTTGACCATTCCGGTCTGATTCTATTCCTTTTTTTAATAGCTAAGTACAGTCAAACAAAAACAGTTGATAAAATAAAAATATGTAGTTTTTATTCTTACGTAACAATCATCACATTATGTTATGCTGTGTCATTTGAAATCATTTCTTCAAAGTTATGTTAATATTATATTTAGTCCTTGTATTTGCATTTGGACAAAACTAAATTGTAAAAAAAACAATTTGTAAGAGACTAAATATTAATCAAATAACAAAAAGAAAATTAAAAATACAATGTAAAATTATCATAGTAATCACAGTCACACTGATTTATATTTACATTTGCTTAGATTTGGAGCAACCTTAATTATAAAAAAAAAACAATTTGTAAATACGTGACTGAAGATAATTATTATTCAAATAACAAAAATAACAAATATTAAATTTTGAAATTTACTTATAAATACTAACAAACGAACTTACGATTAATTTATATTTTGCGAACATAACTAATATAACCTGTATGCATTGCTGACTGTACTTAAAAGTGGTAATAGATAGTCATAGGATCAGACCGGAATAGAAAATAATTTAAAATATTATGATCCGCGTAAGGCGGCGTAGGTAATACCTAGTTGTTTGGGATCAGATCGGAATAACTCATTTAAATAACTGACAAACGTGGTGCTGTTTGGTCAACGTTGTCCATAGACCATCAGTACCTAATACTTACCAAAGACTTTATTGACGCGTCAACTGACCTTCTTTTAGGGCCTCTGCTATTACCAGATGTTGGTTTTGTTTAAACATAACTTTTGGCTATTTACTTAATTAAGATAATATTACTTTTATTCCAATGAATTATACCTAAAATAACGAATAAATATTCGTCATCATTCCTTTTAGGTTGGGCTTGGTTTAGGCGTTAGTGACAAAACCAAAGTGTGCATTTAATGCTTGACTATAAACTCATGTCATAAAATGGGAGGTACCTAGGTATCTAGATAGATATAGAAACCTAACTATGTGCCCTCAGTTTAGAGAACGGTTTCCAACATTGATCGCAGTTTCGAAATTAATTACGCGTAGCGATTTAAGCCACTGGGGATTAAATTGAAAGTCAGGAATTTGATTTTCAGATCAGTTCATGACCCCGTAGGCCTCGTGGCTCAGTTGGCTCTTGTTGAGCAGCAGTTTCGAGTTCAATTCTTGTAATATCCAATCTATGTTTATTTATTTTAAAGTGTGATAGTAAAAGGGTTCCATTCTTTATGATGTTTAATTTTATATTTAAGCTGATTTTAAAATGTTGAAGTTAAGGAAGCATCATACATAATAAGTAGTTTCAAGAAAAGAAGAGTGAAGGAGCAATATTTTAGAAATAATTTAGTATCTACTTATTAGTATTAAACACCTGCGGTGTCACTCGCGTCCCACACAAACAACGACAAAATATTACGGGAACATCATTAGAAATAAAGTATCGTTTATACCTATCCTATTTCTCCTACGTCCCAGTCCAGCTAACAATAATCCTTATGAGTTTTATATTCCTTCTGCTTCCCTTTTCATCTTTTCAAGGAATAATTTCCATGATAAAAAATACTCTTTGTCTTTTCTTGGGTCTCAAATTATCTTCGTACAAAAATTTCATCTATAGAAAATCTATAGAAATTCAGTGATTAAACATGAAAAGCCGACACACAGACAGATAGGGCTACTTTCGCATTTATAATATTAGTACCTAGTTATGGATCGATTAATTAAAATAGGTACCGTCTACTAATCACTTCATCAAAGTGCGCGGTGTCATCTTGATTTAATTAACATCCAACAATTTAAAATGCACTTTGTTACTTTATTATTGCGCGTGTATCGGTAACCATGGCAACGCGGGATGGGGCGGATGGCGGGAACGGGACGCTCGGAGCCTGGTCCGTCCCGTCAGTCTGGCTCTCATTCCCGCGGGACACGGGACGTCCCATACGCGATACTTCCGAGTTACTTACGACCCCTTGCTTAGCGCTCAAGTTTCGAGTTCAGTGCGTTTTTTTAAGTAAAAGATAAAAAATAAACAAGGTACCTAATAAAAAAATTACGATTTTGTGAAAGTTATATGGTGAAAATTGCTTGGCTATTAAAAGGGCTTGTTTATTAAGTTAATTAATAAGGATTTTTTTTGATATTAATTATAAATATTCATGAAAATTTTTGTTAAATTTAATAATATTTTAGGTTAGGTAGAATTTTATATGCGTTGTTCCCTAAATTGTTTATGTTAATTTAATTGGTACAGTAATTATAACATTATTTGCTATTACGAATAGATTTATCGTAATTATGGTTTCGAGCTCGTAGCATCTTACGCAAACAATAAAAAAAATATCAAATGATATTATTTGTAATGCAAAATATTAATCGATTAACTACGTACCAAAAAAAGTTGTTGAAAATTTATTATGGAAATCGTAATTGAATCGTGTTAACGTAATAAGTTTTAGATGCCTGCAAATATAAAATATGTAAGTGACCTACATCTTCTTTATAATGTTTGTTACATGTTACATAACCACTTGGATATCCCACAATATCGAGGAATACGAAAATAATTAATTAATACGTGAGGTACCTAAGCCGCGATACATAGGTACATGGGCACCTACATTAAATGAATTTAAATTATTTATCTTTAAAATGCTGCGTGTTTGAGAATAAATGTTAGCTACTTAGGA
Organism: Hesperia comma; assembly: GCA_905404135.1. NCBI lineage: Eukaryota > Metazoa > Arthropoda > Insecta > Lepidoptera > Hesperiidae > Hesperia > Hesperia comma. The sequence continues at coordinate 15,369,405 of FR990018.1, forward strand.
TTTTTAAGAAATACTTCTTCGTCTCCACATTAGTAAGAATCTACTGATATTAATATTTTAAAAATAATTTTTATGATCTTAGCAAACCTGCAAGTAGCACCCCCCTTCCGCCGATGCCGCCCATGTCAACTCTAACCGATTCCGAACGAGTTTCAAATGGGGATCCATACACATATGGGGTTACATACGTATAATATGAACCGAGGAAAGTAAACGAGAATGAGACCGTAAATATGTAGGTGCACGGTAGGTACAACATAAATGTTGAATGTAAATAACCTTAAATTAAATTCTCAGCGTGTGAAATTATTCGAAAACATTTTATTGTGCCTGCGGAATGTTGTATCTCGTGTATTAAATGATTTAAATGAAATATTATGTTTTTGGGGGAAAGAGTTAAGCGTAGTAAAATTGTTCAAATTGTGTAATCTTCATAAACGGTGAGTATAAACCTTCCGTGAGAAATACTCTACCTAATGGTGAAAACCGCATCAAAATCCGTTGCGTAGTTTAGAAGAAGAAGACTTCGAAAAGCACAGACAGACAGGCGGAGGGAGACTTTATTTTATACTATGTAGTGAAGTGATAGAAGCGATAGGCTAGACGTAGAGGATTGAACGAAGGCAGACGAAAGCTTCCTCCACCAATCTGGAGTAGCTTGGTGGAGTATCTTGGCCTCCTGAGTAATAAGAACACGTCGTAAGTAGGCCATTAATGGGTTGAAGACAGACTGAACGGCAAAATATGCTGTCCTAAAATAGGTACATAGGTACAGTGCCACAAACTTATCTGATCCGGTGGCCAAAATTGGAACTAATGCAAATGTTATACATACTGTTGTCAGACAAAGACCAAGACAGTAGCGCCCCTCATACCGGATCAGATAAGTTTGTGGCACTGTATACATAATGCATAATATAAGCTAAGCTAAGCTACAACCCACTAATGGCCCACTACTGAGCACGGGTCTCTCCTAATTACTGAGGAGGCCTAGAGCATACTCCACCACGCTGCTCCAATGCGGATTGGTGGAGGGGTTAGTGGCCAACCCAGTGTCGAAAGTTTTCAAGCCGCCCGAAGGCCTCCGACATGGCTTAACGACTGCTATCAATCGATAACAACCGGGACCGACGGCTTTACGTGCCCTCCGAAGCACGGAAGCGCTCAAGAAATTTAGCCACTAGCGGTCACCCATCCGACTACCGACCGCGCCCGCTGTTGCTTAACTTTGTCGATCGCTCACGATCGACGCAAGCCGCCGGGCTGTGAGCGCTATAATGCATAATATAGTACCGCTTAAAAATTCTTTTTTTTTACTTATAAATGTGTTCTTACTGTTGTCAGACAAAGACAAAGACAGTAGCGCGACAGTAGGTCAAATAAGTTTGTGGCACTGACAGCCAGACCTCACTCTGCACTAGCACCTCTAGCGGCGAATTCACACGCCTTACCCTCATTGACTCTCGTGTTAGTTTTAATCATTTAAATGTCATACGATATACCGAGTGACATTTATATAAAAACGCGCATAACTCCGAAAACTCAGAATTCCGTGTCGAACCCAGACACCCAAGTAAAAGGCCGAACCCTTAACGACTAAGCTATCACCGCAATCCTCTCCAATTCAAGTCGCATTCCAATTAATTATGAAGGCGCGGAAACGCTCCCGCGAGCGCCTTTCGAAGTAGTTCGAGCGTTCTTGGCGGGGGATTTCCGTGCCTCCTCGTTGAATTGTAATCCGTATCCATTGTCCGTATCATGTTTACGGAGCCATTCACACTTTTTTCGAGTTGCAGATACTCAGAACTCAGGGGTAGCAACGCCTCTGTGACCGAATTAGAACAAGACTTGTTTGTTATGGTTATGGTTATGGTTAAAGATATTTATTTCTCAAAAGAACATTATATTGCTCACTTATATGAGAAAGTTTACTGACTTAAAATGCTATGCTATGTCATATCATAACGTCGTCGTTGGGTGCGTGGTTACTCACAAATAGCTTTATGTTCCTTTAAATTCATGTACAGTTATAGCATTTTTAACTTCCAATGGTAAACTTTAAGTGATTTTGCATTATATGTACCAGATTGAAAACAAGTTATTAAATAAGAGGCATACAATGTACAAATCGTTGGTATATTTGTGTATATTTATATTTATTTATTTGACACACCAACAGCTTGCATACAATTTTCACCAAAAACTCAGGTACGCTTGCCAATTATAGGTATGTACATCATTCATAAAAAGAAGGAAAAAAACATGTTATCTTAGCAATTTAACAAAATCAATCGATATTACACAGTGTACAATTTTACTCTAATCCAGGAAACTAATATCTAAACAAGGGAAGTTATTCACAGAAACGTTTAAAAAGTTTGTTTTTTAAGCTTAAGTCAGAATCGTGAAAAATGTCTAAATCTTTCCATAATTGCCGATAATCGATTATACTTAGAACTCATTCGTGATAGTGGAGAGCGTTTAGAAAGACATGTTCGTCCTACCCGAAGGTACCCATAGGATTTTGGCGATAGGATGTCGTGGATAATTGTGAGGGACGTTTAAGTTTATGCTACTCAGTAGGTCACTACGGAATATTTTGCCAGATAAAAGTTTTTTCAGGAATGATATATCGAGAATGGATCGGCGACGGTAGAGCGACATCATTCTGAAATGCTTTAGACGTTGGTTGTAATCGTAAGTAGCCCTATGTGAGATGCTAGAGCTGTGAAACGCTAGATGCCTTGTAAAGGACCTCTGTGATCTTTCTATTCGTTGAGAATGTGACGTGCACTGCGGATTCCAGACGACCGATGCGAATTCAAGTTTGCTCCGGACCAAAGAATTAAAAAGGATCGTTTTTGTTTTAGCAAAAACAAAACCTTTTGTATTTCTCATGAGAAACCCTAACATTTTTGCGGCATGACTGACGGTTGTATCGATCTGAGGTTTAAATGTCAATTTGGTATCCATCATGACGCCCAGATCACGTATTTCACTAACTTCTTCGAGTGTTTTTGTATTAAGTTTGTACGACGTTTGTACTATATTAATCCTTCGAGTGTATTGTATATGGTAAGACTTTCTTGTATTAACGACCATCAAATTCTCTTTGCACCAGTCATTTATTCGATCGATATCATTTTGAAACTCTTGCATATCTTTTACTGATTTTATTGTTTTATATATTTTAAGGTCATCAGCAGAGAGTGAATATTTGCAATGACGTATTGAATACGTAATGTCGTCAATAAATAATGCGAATAATACAGGCCCTAAATGGGATCCTTGGGGAACTCCAGAATGCGCAAAATACTCATGTGATTTGTGCCCGCTTAATACCACAAACTGGAGTCTTTTTGCTAGATAAGACCTAAACCATTCCAATAGGGTCCCACTTATTCCGTATCTATACAACTTACGCAAAAGTTGAAAATGGCATACTTTGTCGAAGGCACTAGTAAAGTCCATGTAAACAGCATCTACTTGCTGCCCTTTATCTATTTCTTTACAAAGGTAAGTCATGAAGGATACCAAGTTTGTTTAAACAGAGCGACCCTTTCTGAACCCATGTTGATGTTCAGATTCAGATATAACTGTTTCAAAATGACTGGTAAACTTGGTAACTACTGGTAAACTGGTAAAAACTGGTAAACTTAATAGATAAATAAATAAATAAATTACTAACAGAACTATTACCACAGATTAGAAAATAAAGCAACTAACATGACTGACTTATCATTATCAATCCCTGTCCTCAAACGTATTAATAAACTAACCAACCAATATTCTAACACCATCTGCTAACTGGACTAACCATGGATGAAACCAGGATGGTTGATCCAGTTAGCAGATGGTGGGCTTTTTCTATTTTGGTCTCAGTGCTCACAGTTGTCATGAAAGTTGGGTGGTGATGCATGCTTATTTGCTATCTACCTTAATTCCATAAAAAAATATTACCTATTACATTTTTTCCAACTCCTGTGAAGCTTCTTACAATCCGTAAAACTGCATAACTAAACGAATGATGCCACAAGTTTCCTCCTTTCATGGATTCAACGAATTAATAAAAAGACCGTTTTGTCAGATGCTACGCGCATAAATAAAATATTTGACGTGTCAGAAGCTCTAGCTGGTTGTTCTTCATCATGATTTCGTACTATTTTACTCTGTGTAATGTGTAACTTCCTTCCAAGTAGGTACTCTTGTCAAACTAGGCAATGTGGGCTTCTTTCGTCAGGACGTCAACTCAGGATATCAAATGAAACACAGGATTGAGCCTCACACCATCACTTAACCAACTGCTTTATTCAATGATCTCTTGGCTCAATATGAATACTCGGTTTGGGTTTGTTTTCGTATTGATTGGATTTACTTTGCGATATTACGATATTGATTTATCGATCGAATCCACTCGCACTCGCGGTCACACATTATTAATCCACAACTTTCGAGATTCACGGTATTACAATTAAGAAGGAATCTTTACAATAACAAGATACCGGCGCGATATCAATATTCCATTATTCTCTAATGACAGCTCCACCGCGCGCCACAGTGTATTGACTCACCACCGACCCGCGCGTACCACAGACTAAATAACATCAACCAATCATTACGGATTTACTATTCCCGACACGGCCATCGCTGACATGTCACCCGTCCCTGGGTGATGCTCTATTCCGTTATCATCGCCATCACAATTGCTCGATCCGCAATTTTCAATTACTTCAAACCAAAACAAAACTCAAAATCATTAACATCAAAAATGACTACTGCTGCTACTGCTGCGAGTGGATTTCAAAAACTTTGTGTTGCATTTTTTAACCCTAACTACCGTTTTTACCACTGCTTCCTAAGTGTCTTCGCTATAGAGAAGAAGCAAGCGGAACAAACTCCATAACATAACACTTGTTTAGAACAAAATTACCAATTCATTATTTGCGCGATTTGTTTTAACTTTTACTCGGTACGTCGTCACCGTATAACTCTAATCGGTACGTCACCGCTATAAAACCGTATTCGTTTCGGCATCTCTACCAGCGGCAACACGTAAGATTACCTGTAACAACCAAATACACACGCGAGTATCTCTTCACGCTCGGCCCTTCCTGACCTACCATAAAGTCGTTCTCAAAAATTCCGAATTTCGTCTTTATCTAACTTCATCAATGTCAATTTCCAAAAACAATAATCGCATTCCTAAAAATCTCGTCTCTGTCCGACTTGGTTCGTAGTTAGCTTCCAACCCTGTCAACATGTCCATCTCATGTGACTAACCAGTATTCCAAAACAATGAGATATCGTCAAACCAGTATTTACACCACTTTACAGCTTTAATCCAACCAGTATTACACAAATTGTCAGTTCACCCATGAACTCAAATGGCTGAAGGTCATTAACTCAACATCATCATCAGATAACTTTTCAAGTCTCAAACGTCATCACTTTGCTTGGTACACTCTGTTATTAACGCCTATGTCGAGCGTGGACGTCGAACCTGTGCCTATGTCGAGCACGGACGTCAAACCTGTGCCTATGTCGAGCACGGACGTCAAACCTGTGCCTATGTCGAGCGCGGACGTCAAACCTGTGCCTATGTCGAGCACGGACGTCAAACCTGTGCCTATGTCGAGCACGGACGTCAAACCTGTGCCTATGTCGAGCACGGACGTCAAACCTGTGCCTATGTCGAGCACATGTCTCCAACGCCTAAATCGAGCGTGGACATCAGAACCTGTGCCTATGTCGAGCACATGTCTCCAACGCCTAAATCGAGCGTGGACATCAGAACCTGTGCCTATGTCGAGCACGTGTCTCCAACGCCTAAATCGAGCGTGGACATCAGAATCCTGTGCCTATGTCGAGCACATACCTTCAACGCCTAAATCGAGCGTATACACCACAAGCTGTGCCTATGTCGAGCACATCGCTTCAACGCCTAAATCGAGCGTATACACCACAAGCTGTGCCTATGTCGAGCACATCGCTTCAACGCCTAAATCGAGCGTATACACTACAAGCTGTGCCTATGTCGAGCACAACGCTTCAACGCCTAAATCGAGCGTATACACTACAAGCTGTGCCTATGTCGAGCACATCGCTTCAACGCCTAAATCGAGCGTACACACCACAAGCTGTGCCTATGTCGAGCACATCGCTTCAACGCCTAAATCGAGCGTATACACTACAAGCTGTGCCTATGTCGAGCACAACACCAAGCATCGTGTTGACCAAAACTAGGCCAGATGGGCCTAAACTTCCTCATTACTGATTGTCACTTCAAATTCATCAACTTGACCTTCAGGCACTTTCATCGCAATGTCATGGTTATCAAACACCACCATTAAATCGTACCAGGTTATGAACAATGATAATGTCAAACAAACATACTGGTTAAACAATATCTCCCATAGCAAATTAACTAGTGGACTTTCTCATGACTCAACCTCATAGCTTTTAATTTAAATTAGCTCAAAACATTCAAAGCTTGTACTCAAACTAAATTAACTGGTCACCAAAGATTAATCCAAAACAAACTTTACTTTTCTCATTGAAGTTACTTTTTTTCAAAAAGTCGACTCATCGAACGATACTCAAGTACAATCATGTACTTCTCCCAAAAATAACAACCCGTATACATAGCTCTCATGCAAAACCGTTCATTGGCACCCACCAACAACAGGACAGAACACTTCTTTCCAGTGCTCATATAAGGACTATGCATTTTTCAAAGTAACAAAACCGTTTAAATAAAATTTCAAAAGTTCCGTTCGACAAGTTGACTGAAATTTAATAAAACTCTAAAAAAATAAAGAAGTCTTATTAGTTGACTACCATGTCACTATAATGCTGTCTATACTGTCAACTGACATCAATTATCCAGTGCATAAAAGTAAACCAGTCATTAAAGCCATTAATCAAGAATTCAAATGTGAATACTTAATACGGAGTCAATTTCTACTGAAGACTTATTACATGAAGTTTCTCTCAAATCTATTTCAATGAGTCATTATTAAGGAGTCCAAATAACTGCCTAACCCATATCATGACTACTGCAATCCATTTTTTTTTGCAAATTGTATTAACTAAGAAATTTATTCTGTGGCCGTCTCACTGTAACTTAAATCTGCAAAATATATCATGAAAAACTCATGAGATAATACCACAGGTAGTTAAATGTTACATACCTAGTAACTTATTACTTCAAATTATGAAATCAAATAATAACTTCCTCATTTTAATACTTAGAACTCAACATTGATAATTTAGTATCATTCTGACATACCTAATTCTCATTAAATTAAGATTAAATTAGATTTTGTTATTATCTCAAAATCAATACCACAAATAACTTGTAAACTGATAGGGAACACTATCACCGTTCAACAAAATAATAGTAAACAGATTATCTCATTATTAAATTAAGGGAAATTCACTATTTTGTTTAATAACACAAAAATTCTTTTATGTTCCATTAATGGGTCTTTTACCTTTAAAAACATTAGATAACTCTAGTAATAACTAATGAAGTGCTTTTAGTTGTAATTCTATCATGTGTTATTAACAAACTTTTAAAAACTTTAATTCAATTAATTTGTTGTCCCGGAGACTTTAATTATTGAGATATTCTTTCTGTTAAATATTCTGTCATAACCAGTGTTCTGGCAACAAACTATTATCAACAACAAAAGGTCATTTATGACCTTAAAATGACTATTTAAGAAAACAACAACAATACAGATCACCTGACATCCAGCGGCACCCTTCGGCAGCGAGCACCCTTGCAGGTCAGCAATGCAGGCCCATGATGAAGATCCTTTGGCCTCATATAGCATCCACACAACAACAATTGCATTAAGCAATATACAAAGACATTCCAATGGATTGGTTGATACTTCCACGTTCCACTTTGATACCTTCACAATAATATGACACAGACTTCTTGGATTGTCATGTATTCTCTCAAAACACACGTTCACCAGTATGGGTCGTTACTTATAATCGCTTTGAATGATTTCATATCGTTTATCATCGAAATATTTCTCGCCAATGTTTAGTAAACTTAGGTTATGTTTCCTTGAACCGGCAATTGTCATTCATGACTTATTAACATCTAGTTCTTCAGGGGGTCTTTATCTCACTTCTGATGACGTGTCAGAAGCTCTAGCTGGTTGTTCTTCATCATGATTTCGTACTATTTTACTCTGTGTAATGTGTAACTTCCTTCCAAGTAGGTACTCTTGTCAAACTAGGCAATGTGGGCTTCTTTCGTCAGGACGTCAACTCAGGATATCAAATGAAACACAGGATTGAGCCTCACACCATCACTTAACCAACTGCTTTATTCAATGATCTCTTGGCTCAATATGAATACTCGGTTTGGGTTTGTTTTCGTATTGATTGGATTTACTTTGCGATATTACGATATTGATTTATCGATCGAATCCACTCGCACTCGCGGTCACACATTATTAATCCACAACTTTCGAGATTCACGGTATTACAATTAAGAAGGAATCTTTACAATAACAAGATACCGGCGCGATATCAATATTCCATTATTCTCTAATGACAGCTCCACCGCGCGCCACAGTGTATTGACTCACCACCGACCCGCGCGTACCACAGACTAAATAACATCAACCAATCATTACGGATTTACTATTCCCGACATATTCATATTCGTAACCCCAATGCTCGCATTTTTGTGCATTTCATCATGTCTCCAGTGAAATTTATTACAACATGGCATGCAAGATGATAATAATGAAATACTCGTAGATAAGAGCAAAATTTAAAATAAAGACAAAATAAAACTTGAAGAATTGTTTGTTCGTATCTCTGATTAGCTGTATCGGCAAGGAGAAAATAAGTATTGAGAAAGAATTCTGCAGCATGAATTCCTTGAAGAATATTCTGGAGTACATTTTACCGTAGTTCTATCCTGAAAAAAATAATCGTAGGTATCTAACCATTTTCTAAATTATCTACGCCTGAGAATTTTTAAGTAGGTACTTTTAATTCTTAATCGGCGCAAAATCAATAAAGTGATAATAAACTTTTTATATCTATTATAATAAGAGCGAAAATTAGCTCCTCTGAGTCGGATGATCTCATTTTCGTCTTTATTGCTGTATATATTATAGAGCTTTTTGTAACCTTTTCAAACCCATTCTTTTACCGAAGTGTTAATAAATATCATGAGAGGCTTGTCCATTCACATATACGACAATGAGGCGCAAAATATCGTCACTGGTAATACCGATATAACGCTGTCGCCCGCGTGATTAGCCACAGTGTAATTAAACATTCGTAGAACGTATTAGAGTAACAATAACAGACCCAACAATAACAATAACAACAATACTTCATTGACCAATATATGTACATGAATAATATTACACAAACATTATCTTCCCACAAAGTAGATATAAGTATACCTAAATACAAGGAAGCTTGGTCTGGCTTCGCTTAGGGAATCTAGCCCTGTCGTTTTAGCATAAAATAGGAGTCGGAATCTCAGAATGAGAGATGATAGTAAAATAAGCTTTTGTGAATGCTTTACCACCGCTACCACAGCTACGTTGCTATTTATCTGTAGGTGGGATCGCAGTCATGAGGCTAACTTATACATAGATCTACTTATACAAGATTCAAAAAAATAAAGGTAAATTATAGATAAGTTCATTGTCTCAGTCTCACAAAATCTCGTGTCTGTCTGATTACTTATTCAAGAAAATATCACAAAAAAATACATTTTTTGCGATTATTTTTGCTCCTATTATTCCAAAGACGAAAAAAGTGGTAGCAAATATTTGCAACACATTTTATTTGGAACATTTTTTCAAGCGCTCAACCGTTTTCACGCTAAAGGGAGGGGAGTGCACTTTGCTTAGCCATAGGTACGTACCAAATAATACCAACGCCATCTAGAGCGCTCTAGAGCGCTTGTTTTATTGAAACCTGTTTCCCGTGGGTTTTGAATATTTTTCACGAAAAAAAGCCTGTCACCCACCGCTTCAAATACATATGTCCATAGCAAAAATCACATCGGTTCGTTGACGCCATAGGATGACCATTGAAAAACAAATACACTTCGCTATTATATTATTAGTATGGACTTTGAAACATGTTACGCAAATAATGGCTCCTCGTGTACCTACTTCATCATACAGGCATCTTCCATTTCTGATTAAACGTTTCCAAATAATTACTTGTCTCGTCAACTACAGCACAACCGTTAATTAAATTTAATGAAAAGTTAACCACTTACTGAAGCTTGATATTAAACAGATTGCGTAAACGATAAATTTTAAATTAATTTATTTTAAATAAAGGCCACTTCATGTGGACTGAAAAAATAAAGTTATATTTTTGTAACACAAAGTTTATCAATAATTTGCGTTGTTTCTGTCAATCTCAAAGACGCGTTAAACGCTTTGAATGCGGCTTCCGCTAATTATGAAGCCAAGAAATTTGGGCTATTTAGCGTTTGCTTTATTTTAGTCAGTTTTAAAAATGAAAAAGATATCTAAGTATAATTGTATACTAATTACAAAAATACATCTTAATGTTATTTCAATTGTTTGCTCTACTATAAGTTTCAGAAGTTATGGATGTAATTTTCAGAAGGTATAGGCGCAGGAGGGGTCTGCGTTTTTGGAGGGGGAATACATCAGATTTTCGAAGTCGATTTTTAAACACCCATACACACACATATGCCACACATAGGTCAGTCACCTTATTCATCCTGGTTACGTCCATGATAACACTCGATGACTTATTATAAGTCTCTGTTATATTTATAAATTTAAGTATTCCATCCACATTTTACATTTGTTAGTAAAATGTTTACAGGTAAAAATATTCATTAAAGCAATTGATTTTGCTCGGTGAAGCGCGTCCTCTGTGAAAGCGGCAGCGCGGGAAAATATCCGATACCTAGTTACAAACATCCCACCCACCTAAACCACTTGTTCGACTGTAGATAACTAACGAGTAAAACAGAAAATGCGTGAGTTTCGTAGAACACTCGGTTGGAACGAAGTCATACTGTTGCATTGTTACTCTGACACTTGAACATCTGACACACCTCAAATGATAGGTACATATAATGATAGGTGACCTGACAGCTGGCGTCCAATTAGTTTCAATTAATTATGGGTTAACTGATTGACCAATAAGTGCGCATCTACGACTGGGGCCAGCCAATGGCATACATTCCCATTTCCGTCACGCAAAAATCTTACACTGTTCATTTTCTACCTTTCATCCGTACCGTGTGATAATGAACTTCAATCGATTACCTACCTCCGGTCCTCTAACTTTGTCGGTAGATAATAGCTTCAGAGTTATTTTTATCTGCATTTTCTTATTACTATATCCGCATCTTCGTACTAAATAGAATTATTTAATTTTAGTGTCCGGTAGTTTTTGTTATGTTAGTAATTAGATTTGTTATCAAATATTTAGTTGCTTATTGAGTAATTAATTAATTAAAAAAGTGTCGGTGCCTGTAGATTGAAGGGAATTAATATTTGACTAACTCACACTGCTTCCTTTTAATTGCATCCCACACTAATACCAGCTTTCTGCCCCAGTTATGGTAATTTTCAAATTGACACCATGAATTTAAAATGTCAAAAGTAAATTTTGTTTACAAGCTCCGTTGAACTATGAGCATACGTAAATTTGTTTATAGCGACGCGCGGCAATTTTGTATTCTCGGCGACTCAGGTAACTCTCCGTTTACGATATCCATTTCAAAGAGTAAGGCACACGAGTGAGCGCAATTAGAAATTGGAAACCTAGAAACTATAGGCAATTAAAACTTTTCTTAGCTCCCATGCCGCGGTGCGACCGTACATCGATTTTGCTTTATTTTACTGGCTTATCCCGCCCACACATGTTTCTGATCGAGCGAACTACTGTTCACCGTACAATGGAGTTCCAATTTTAATCTGGCATAGTGTTGTTAACAAGGAAATATCGAACCGAATAATGTGTCATGATCACTTGGACGAAATATCATTCGCCCTTTTGTCATTCGCATTATCGCACAATACGCTCATTTTGATGAATCGCGCAGCCAAAAATATATATTTGAGGACAAAAATTTACTACATATACCATCATTTATTGAGCACAATTCGATCATAAGCGAAATAAATCAACATTTTCAATAGAAGATGAAATGACAGGAAATTTAAGTTTAGGTCTATAAAAATATAAGGTTATTTTTGGATCCATAAATTGACTTGATAAAGCATCATTTGCATAGTCGCACGACACTTTTATTGGTTTATTTTAACCTTTCCCAGCTTTCCCTAATGTACCTACCCACTTAAAAAGTCTTATAATGAAACGCCGAACAGTGATTAGCTTATTGTAGAAAGCTTTTGATCAAAATGGAGTTGAAAAAAGTTGTGAAAGTTGTTTTTGAAGAAAAAATTGTCGTATAGGTATTAGTGATGAAAAATTATGATACGGTACAAAAAGTTTAACGTAAAAAATGGAAGTTTTAATAAAAGAAACCGTAGCCTTTATTATCTTTAAATCCTTCTTTTGTAGAAGAGGCAATATACATGGTGATCTGATGGGAAGATAGTCATCGTCGTCTTTGGACATGTGCAACATCAACGAACCTCAACGTTCATTGCTGCTAATGAAAGGAAGCGGTTTACACTCTTTTCAAGATATCCCATTTATGAGCAGAAGCAACAGCTACCGTGGGCAGAAGATTGTTCCATAGGCTGCAGGTTTTTGGCAGGAATCCACCAAAAGTGTTGACTATATACTACTTATACTGCGTTCCCGTTTTGGTATCCGTTTGAAATTGCATATCCACGCATGCAACACGAATATCAACGTTCCGCCCTTATGATGAAGGTACATAGTAGAATGATGGTGAGAATTTAAAATGACTTAAATAAATTTTGCTTACAAGCTAAATTTAACTGTAACAATTTAACTTACTTGAGCGGGGAGTGGCAATTCCATATAATGTAAAACTCAGGTGTTCTAAGCAAATAAAACTGATAATCTTACGATACCTGAAACATTCACTCCTTTTTCCCCTGACGGTAGATAAATGAAGATAATCAGTGAAGCTTTGGTGTTTTGTGTTCCCCATGTCTAAGGGCGGCGGTATTTACCATGATGTTGTCTCGTGTTCTCCTTTACAGGTTATTTACATAACAATACGAGTAGTTTGCGAATATTGTTATCAACTTCTGACCTCATACATGAAGCATGAAAAATCATCGTCCATTTTGGTTCCAATCCAATATTCCGTGAATTCCGTCACACGCGAGTTCAATTGAAATCAGTCAGTGTCAGCGAGTTTTCTTTTTCCATCAGCTTTGTTTGTGACTGAGAGGCTTTCCGGCTTATTCGAGTGACTGAATATTCTTTCCACCTTTCCTCAAAAAATTAAATCGAAATAACTGGGACTGCGCTGTATCTATGATACCAACAAAAGATACCAAATAAACTTAGCGTACCTACATACACTACAGATTTCTCTACACAAAAACTTTTTACAAAAAATAACCAATTTCAAATTCGACAAGTATAGATAACACAAAAACTACTCGCCAGGAGTTGCTCTAAATATGGGACAAGCACTTATACCTATACGACAAGCACTACCTTTACTACTACACCAGTACGAAGTTATGAGTTAGGTAACACAAAAAGAAAAAAAAACATAGAAACGAATTGAGAACCTCCTCCTTTTTTTGAAGTCGGTACGAAATACAGCATCATCAATACTACTTCGCACTACTGTTACAGTAAGCACAAGCTTTAAAATTTAACTCTGTAGATAGAACGATTTAAATACCAATAATTTTAAGGCGCTACATCCGAAATATGTACGTAAAACCGAATGAGCGGAGCTCAAAAACAGAGATGGAATGATTTCATTTATAGGCAAATAGTGAGGTAGCAAATGTTTTATTTTAGCTTTAATATTATTGACGTAAGTGCCAATTGCATTTTAATTTTTTCTTTGAAAACTGTTTCGGTTTTTGAGTTTTTCATTCTTATGAAAACTTAGCTTTGATTATTTACTATGTTTCAAAAATATTTTCATCAACTACCTAATTAATAAAATTTTTGTGGACCTAACTTTAATTTTTTTTTCTATCGAGCAAACTTCTCATTTTACTGGTTTTGCTCTTATGAGATTGTTTATTATATAGTGAAGATACACATATCTAAATATCGGAGATATAGATGTATCCTCCGAATGGCCATTGGATATACGTACCTATTAGATTAATAAAATGGTTTATGATTTATAAGGACGTCGAACAGTGTTTATTTAGAGAACTTGTTCCGTCTTTCAATACTCAATGAGCCATTAAATTACCTTCGTCATTGAAAACTCCATTCACAATAGCCGTCGAGAAAGCTTAATTTCAATCTGTGTGTTTCAACATCACTGCAGGAAATTTTGCTCTTTGCGATCTAGATTACAAACTTTCTCGCTTTATAAGTTCTGTATTTATCGAGGATCTTTTAGTGTTGATACCTTTCGCCATCCACTTATCTACCACAAGCTTTCGCCCGCAGCTTCGCCCGCGTTGATTTCGATTAAACTTCACTCCCCTATTTCACCCCTTAGGGGATAATTTTTGAAAAATCCTTTCTTAGCGGATGCCTATATCACAATGGCTATCTTCATGCCAAATTTCAGCCCGATCGGTCCAGTAGTTTGGGCTGTGTGTTGATAGATCACTCAGTCAGTCATTCACCTTAGCGTTTTATTTAACTACCATATTATCAAACCGCGCATCAAAGGTCCTGGGTTCGATTCCAGCAAGGCGGAAATTTGAATAGCGAGTTTAAATTTAAGTTTAAGTGTGTATGTTTTTATTTAGTGTGTTGTCCATTGTACCTACATGAAACCCAAGACACAAGGGTCCTACAGTGCGGATATATGAGTGTGTGTCATTAATAACTTTTAAAAAACCAACGACCAAAGCATAATTATTATGCAATATCGTCAATCAACATTTTTGCAATAAGAATGTTGTATCTATTTACTCCGGTATCTTTTTTAAGTCCATCCCTGTGGTATTTGTTTCTGGTTCTGTTTAATGTTCGATGATCGTATTGAAGTTAAACTTTTGAAAAAGCTCTTTGTTAAATTCATCATTATCATCATCATCATCATCTCAGCCCATCATGACCCACTATTAAACACGGGTCGTCTCTCAGAATGAGAAGATTGACGAAGAAGAAAATAACTATCACTGATCGCTAATCGCGGATTGGCAGACTTCACACACCTTGGATTTTTGTGAACACTTATCCTGCAGATTTCATCACGATCTGTTCCTTCACCGTGATAACAAGTAACATTGAAATTCTTATAACGCACGAAACTCTAAAGATAGACTATCACCACTTCGTTAAAACGCTTTGTTGAATTAATTGAAAAGGAAATTCCAAATAATTATTACTCCACGCCTCCGTTGCTTACTCAATAATTTACAATGAACAAAAGCCCTCGATCTTTGAGGGTCTAAATATTTTTGTCAGGAAGTAACATAGCAATTCTTCGTGTACATAAACCTACGAGTTCTTACACTGTGCAATTATCTTAACTAGTATCACAAGGACCCTCTTCACTTGCTCTGTTTAGACATGAGTCGGAACACCCTTACCTTACCGTACCGTTACTTTTCATTACGTCAGAATGGTGTGATGACATCGAGATTAATGATAAGGAAACGTATTATAAATAAACTAGCTTTCCATTTTGCCCGCGTCAAATTTTTGTTTTAATTTTAGTCCCCTACATTCCCTAAAGTACATGCATGAAAATTTCAGCTCAAAGTTTAGGGCGACTTTAGCAAATGATTATGCGAAGTTTTCGACTTATTCGTGGTTTTCGTAAGACATCAAAGCTGTGACGGTTTCGATCGCACCAAGCGCGCATGTGAGTAACCGGTATGAAGATCGACGCAAGCCCCCGGGTTATGAGATGCTATGAGCGTAGAAACTTATCGATTTAACTTACCGATTTTTGATCGATAAATTTATTGAACAAGGCCTATACAAGCTACAGTAAGAACCAAACGTATCTGAAATTAATTGTAGTGAGGCGAGGCGTTCTTCTTAGACCTCAAGACTCGTTTCATTTGAGATCGCAGACACTCTTGTTCAAATATATTCCAATTAAGTGCAATTATACGTTATTATGTTTCTAAGTACTCATAGACTTGGTAACAAATATCATTATTACGTACAATATTAAGTAGTTTTAATTATATTTTAATTAAACGAAAAACAGTTTTATTATAGCTGAACTATACTAGCTGAACAATATAGCAGACTATAAATAAATATAGTCACAGCGCTGTTAATCGTTGAGGAGTTCCCTAAGGAGAACTCATTAATGGCCCACTACTGGGCACGGGTCTTTCCTCATTATTGAAGAGGCCTAGAGCATACTCCACCACGCTGCAGCTGCTCTAAAACGGACTGGCGGAGGGGTTAGTGGCTTAGTGGCCAACCCACTATCGGAAGTTTTAAAGCCGTCTGAACGCCTTCCGACATGGCTTTACGACTGCTACCTATCGATAACAACCGTGACCGACGGCTTTACGTGCCCTCCGAAGCACATAGTTTCCGATCATGGTTGTCATAAAATTGTATTACCATAGGAACTAAACTACACCATAATATGCAACATTTTAAGCCTGTGGACGAAGTGGAAGCATTTGTAATGCAGCTTCGAAAATAATAAGAAGATAACGGGGGCAGTAAAGTTAAATTATATTCGTTTATAATTTTTTTTACCCGACTGCATTAGAAAACGGGTAATGTTTTTGACTGTATGTATGTATGCCTATTTCTTTGGCACGCCCAACAGCGGCAACAGCAGAGAAATAGCTGGACGGATTTTGACAAAATGTAACTTGTCGTTGAATTCAGGACTGTATAGGCTATAGAAAGTTTCAAGATGGCGCCCGTAAATGAAGAATCGGGCTACATGTTTGTTTTTTCTTACCTTTACGTCTAGCATTACTTTTACGTCTATCAAATTAAGGTTCGTGAATAGATAGGTAGGTATAATGAGTAAAATGGCCTTACTTTCTTAATTAACATTATAGGTTTAATTACTTTTCTGACTACTTATATCCTAGACATGTAAACTTTGTGAACTACAGGGTAGGTACGATTAATGTATTGTGGGAGCTTAAAGAAATACCCAAATACCAACTTAAAAGTAATTTTATTTTATGACGTCTTCATTTCTTTTCGTTGTTTAATTTACCCAGCAAAATTTTGTAAAAACAATAATTATCTCGTCTTTTCTATTCTCCGTAGTTCTCATCCCCTCTCTTCTCCCCATTACTTCTCTCCTCTTCTCAACTTACCGTTTCCCCTATTTTAAGCTATACTTACATTTATAGTTACAGATTTTCTCCTTTATTACGTACCTAGATACATACCTATAGTGTTTCAGATTGTACATAAATATGAAGTAAAGACTTTATGTAGGTACCTATTGATCGTATGAACCAGACGAAATTTTAGTTTGTGTTTGTATTGAGCTCAAGTTGTAATTAGTTCTGCGAATTTAACGTACTATCTGGCCCAGTTTCGATTCATCACTATTTGCATAATATAGCGCATAGAAGTTATTACGAACATTCGGCATTCGTGTTTGGCATACGCCGTGTCTACATGTAAGGTAGCAGATTCCATCATTAATGAAATTCGAACCCAGGATCCGTTGTTTTGTTAAGTATAAGAGGGCTTTCTCTATGGTTGTTAAAGCATGCCAAAAATTAAGTTTTTTTAAGTACCTATGTAGTACCTAGTTTAGTAATGATTTGGTACTAATAACTTTTTTTTTTTTTAATCTTTATTTATTTAGGGGTTTTTGTATGGTACATACATGTCAACCCCATTATTTCCTTACACACACAATCAACACAACATACACTTAAATGACATTAATTGTCTATATATGATTACTTACATTTCTTAATAGAAGAGACGAATTGGTGAATGCATAAACATGTTTTGCTTTTTCAGAGGCCGGCTCTGCCAATATGCTCTGAAATTCTGAAAAGCACCAATATCCAACATGTTGACGCGAATAGATTTCATCAATGCATCTCTTCCATCCTTATAGAGCTTACAGTCACACAAAAAATGAAGGATATCTTCAGGTTTATTGCACACATTGCAATTAGGGGACTGTGCCTTTTTCATTAAATATCCAAAGGTATTGAGTGGTATACATATGTCCAGATCTAATCCTAAATGCCAAAACAAGTAATCGCCTACAAATACTGACATTCAAAAACCATGGTATACGAGGAGGCTCACTCTGCATTGTTTTATACCAAATTCCTTTTTCTGTAGAAACCGGAAATGTATGAAATCTAGGAAATGTACCTATACAATTCCGAAGCTATTTAGGAAATGTGTAAAATATTGTTTTAAAAATTATTTAATACAATGTACACATTTCCTAGGAATTGTATACAATTCCGATATCGTATTAGGAAATGTATATGTCGTGGCCACATCGTAGATTTGTTCACTCGCCTGCGCAGCTTCGACTTGCTTGGCTCGCCCGGGTGTCTGCGTTTTGTTACAGCGGGCGGGGGCTGCCCTCCCTTCGCGCCTCCGGGTTCTAAAAAAAACTCTAGGGGTAGGGCATACAAGACTACGTGGAGTAGAGGTAGGCTAATTCGGTTCTGTAACCAATTCGACCTACCTACACCTTGAAGAATTTGACTGAGTAATAATGGAAATGAGTATTCATTATTTTACACAATAATATTTTTTATTAAGGCACTCGGTGAGTCAATCTGGTAAAAATCATAACGTAAAATATAATATCTTCATATTATCTATCCCGCGTACCCATTAAAATCTTAAATGTTTTACATTTCCGATTGCCATTTAGGAAATGTATACATTTACTAGGAAATGTGTCCAATATAATTTATTTCACACATTTCCTGGCGATTTTAGGAATTGTATACATTTCCTAGGAATTGTATACAATGACGGATTTAACACATTTCCGTTAACATATACACTGTAGGTATACCTCATGTCTTTGGACTGGGTGAACCAATTTTGATATTTTTTTATTCGAAAGCTACCTAATCCTCTACATCTGAACCTATATAAAGAGCGACATCTGACAGGTAGTTTTTGAGTTATTTAACTTATCAAATTTGAAGTATCCCTTAAAAACCCGCAAAAAAGATAATACTTTTTGTAAAAAGTTAGTTACGTTTATTTTTAACAACAGTAGCTCAGGCGCTATGAGCGAGATAATTACTAGAAGAGAGAAGTTGAAGTTGTATAAAAATTACCAGCCGTTAAAAAATATTTGCTTTAAAAAGAAAATACAGATAGGTATACAAACGTTTTACCCCTTTTTATGGTGGCGTAATATTATTCATCCCGGGAACTTTCCTGAGCGTTCCGGAAAGCTCTTCCCGGTTAAATATCCGGGTTTACACTGGCGCTGTTTTACCATACAATTGTTTTCTTCCTTTAGTAACTACTAGTACCTACCTACCTAACTTTTGCTTCGCTTTAGGAAATCTCTCACAGTATTCTTGAAATTGATATATGTAAGTGGTCCTATAAGAAAACTAAACTTTATTTCTGGAACTCTTTCCTTTATTTCTATTAAAAATTGTTATCAATAAAATAGCAATTAATTAATTGTTGATTTTGTATATCCTTTTCCATATTGTCATTCAAAATGATTCAATGGGTAGGTATGTGTAACGTAAGTCCTCAATTACGCTTTCACTTCGTAAAAACTCGTAAAAGGTATACAATTATAAAATATCGGGTAAAATTAAGCTCTCACGATCGGCGTAAATCCGACAATACGTCTATTGTACTCCTTGAAACGCGATATTTTTATCGAGACGGTTCCTCAGCATTTTCTCATATCAAAGCGAGACTCGAGTGGAAAGTGATTGTGCATCCTCGAAAGCTGATAAGAAGTCATCAGTTAGCTGATCTCAGTGTTGAAGCCATTCGATCGTGGATAAATACTTTACTGACACGTTTTTTTAACTTTATTTCTTACAAGGTTTTTAAATGGTTATAATTATTACTGTGCTCTGTGCTTATCTGAAATCATGTATAATAACAAAGATGGCCAAAATGGAATGTTTATAATGTATTGCAGAATGCAATACACTCTGTCAAGCCCAAGGCAACCTCTTTAACTAGTAGTATTATTTGATAAGCAATAGAAGAGGCAATGGCTCTTTTTGCAAGTTACTTAAAGTATCAGGTTTACCAAGCATTTCATTTAATGGGAATATCATTTGCTTTTCTGTCTATGTGTAGGTCAGTCTTATATCTACCTATCAACGGGATTCACCGTCGGAATTAAAGATGATATTTTTATGGGAGTTTATTTTTACAATCTATATTGTTACGTGTCATGAGTACTGGGTTCGAGAAAATGCCAAAATGTACCACAAAGACTTTTATTGTAATCGTAGATACACAATTACACTATGTACACAGTACACACCAAAACACTATGCACGTACCTACTCGTAAACATACTCGTCGAACACTGTATCGCTCGTAGAAATCACTTCACTTCTCGCCGGTATCGCTCGTAGGTATCGCTTGTTCTTCCCGGTTTCGCTTCCGAAACTAGAATGCCCCCCAGTCGACCGAGTGCCCCCTTTTATACCACTCACGCACCATTCATGCCAATCCAGAATATTTCGGTAGTTGTTAGAATGAAGCTCTAGTATGTTCCTTGCAATCGACTTTCGACCTTATGACTAATGTCATAAGGTCCAAGCGTCGTGCGCGTACTTTTGAGACGGCCGCGCTCTATTGTTCTGTTGTTCGCTTGACATGTTTATGGCCCTCATTGTTTATTGCTTCTGGTTTAGCGAAGTAGATACGCCAGGGTTGTCACAATATCTTAATTTATGTAAATATTTTAGGGAAGTGAAGTTATCCAGAAGATACGTATCTCAGATAATAATAGTTAGTAAACAACCCAACTAAAGGAGTTCCGCTGTAGGAGCACTCGATCACTCAAAATCACTCGCCGGTTGGACTAAATAAATAACTAAAATATTTACATTTTCCCCACATCTTCGACACAAATCTTCAGATAGGTACAAAAAAATGAGAGAAGCTCAAAAATGAGTTACAGCGAATAATATTAAACTGTATCATTTTTCAGGGCCAGTTATTAAAACTTGATGCATAAAATTATTTTACCCTGAAGAGGAAACCAATTTAAATTTTAATCGAGATTTATTATAGTTTCACAACTTTAAGTCAATTATTGGAAACATTGGATTATGATGTATCGAAAGGTGGAGGTTTTTTATAAAGATATTCAACAATAATTTAAATTAATATGATGTATTAAATATGATGTAGGTAATGCATTCGGAAGTCTTTAACTTATGACAATTGGAAGAGATCGACCTGGATGGCGCAATGGTTAACGCGCCGGATCGCTGTTCCGAAGGTCCTGGGTTCGATTCCCAGCGAGGCGGAAATTTGAATGATGAGTTTAAATTTCCGTTCTCGGTCTGGGTGTTTGTCCATGTCTAGTGTGTTGTCCATGGCACCAACGACACAGGGAATCCTAGTGTGGGGCTATGAGTGTGTATTATTATTAATATAGACAGAAATTATAACAGAAGAGATGACAGAATGTAGCAATATTTTCTTAGGCACTTTTGTACTTTAGGCCGGGGTTACATTGTAAAAGTTTGTCATCAGCTGGAAATACATAGTTTAGCGGAACGAAGTTGAGTTTAAAAACCTGCCACTAAAGATGAGTTTTGATCATTGTCAATATTCCTTGCTCGTTTTGGCTTTGTTGGCTAAATTTTTTGTTAATAAAATTGCTAGTATGCATAACTTTAGCGTTGCCAGGCCGCCAAACCTAAAAGCCTAACAGATCATCCAGTTTGACCGGATATTTGGGTAAAAAAACTGGACACCCAAATGAATCCGGACTTTATCCGGACGCCTGGCAACAATACATACCTTTATGTCCGTATTGAGTCAGCTCTGCTCTCGCTGAAATTTGGCTGGGTCTTTAAGCTTTCGGTCCCGGTGGTTCAGTATTGTTGTTGTTAGGTAGGTACATGTTTATGTAATGTTTTGAGTAACTTCCGAAACATGTAGAGCCGTTAATCTGTTTCTTAAGTGAGGCCGCACACCGTCACCACATATTACTCGCAACATAATATATTTACGGAGTCACAATTATTGCGATATATTTACGCGGCGACAAATGTATTATGTACCCACATCGGAAGCACAGTTGTAGCGTCTAGTTGTATTGTCTTTTATTTTCGTAAAGTCATAGTTGTCATTTTTGAAGCACGGCGCCACCTAAAACGAACGTGTTCGATCTTCAATTCTTCTGGCGCGACAAACGCCTCGCCACCAACTGCAGCTACTACAAATGTGTACTTGATGTGTGGGTTTACATACAAATATAGGGGGGCGATATATATGTCACGTTTCAAATGTGGCGCTACAATTATTGTAATACAATTGTATCTCTGATGTGCGGCCGCACTATTGGTAGGCATAGGAACAGCGTGGTGAAGCATATTCTAAATCCTGCGGTTGGACCCGTAAACGACCCTGGATCTAAATTTGAGGATATGGTAGGAAGGGTTATAATAATATGAAAATGCAAATACCGTCCATTCACCTACAAGATATGTAGGTATGTTTGTTCAACAATTATTCAATACTACATGCTCATAATACTAGGTATGTCATATACTACCCATTGATAAAAAATATAATATTGTTGTTTGACAAACTGAAAACATCATAATCACCTTTGTATCATCATTGTACCTATAAAGCTAACTAAAGAATAAATAAAAACAATAAATCTAGCCACTGTGCCGTTCACCATTGAGGAATTCACTTCTCTGGAGCCAATACTGAGTGTGCTATTTGACCTTGTTTGTCATGAGTCATGACATTGCATTGTCATCCGCCCTTGACCTCTGTGCAAATTTTCATGGTAATTAAACTTTTTGAATTAGGTGAAAATTAGGCTTAAAATTTCCATACATAGATACAAGTCATGCTAATAAAAGGATATTAAAAAGGATGTAAAAGGGTCTTAAAAATAGGTGCGTCAGCTAGCCTAAAATTAAAACAAGTTCACACCAAAATCATGACCTATTATAAACCTCTCCCGTCTGTAGGCATACAACGTCATCGATTGCGACCAAATTCGTAAATCGACTCTGTCTGAGCTGATTTTCGAATTGCCGTACCATGTCGCCCTGACCTTGTTTTACAGATTAGATCCGCCTTCATACTTTGCTAATGTTTTTAAATCTCACCTCTAACTTTTCGGAGTTGTATGCGTTTTAAGCATTTTTACATCACTTGCTTTAACGATGAAAGAAACTAGACAGTTGAGACCTTTTTATTTAAATAACCATGTGACGTCACATAATGTCGGCTCCAGTTTCGCTCAAAAATACAGATTAAAATATTCGCAAAACGTTCCGCAAACTTAAACGAATACGAATATTCATTACATCACTAGTATCTACTGTAGTTTATAGAACTATGTATGTCTCGGTACCTACGTTGTCTCATGTAGGTACATGAGTAAAGCGGGTAGTTGTCTATTTGCAGTGTTGTGACACTTGTGACAGATACGGATGTAGATAGACATCCGGTCTAGTTATGCTGGTGAGCGAGTGTTTGTTCCATTCCAGTGCTATGTATGAATACTACATTGAATTATCAGGTTTTGAGTAATATCTAAAAGCGTTAATAGCGCTTGCAAGTGTGGGGCTCTGGGTTCGAATCCCAGGGCATCCACTTCTGACTTTTCGAAATTATGTGCGTTTTAAGCATTTCAATATCACTGGCAACAACGGTGAAGGAAAACATAAACAGGAAACCTACATGCCAGAAAGTTCGCAAAACTCAAAGTTGTGTGAAGTCCGCCAATCTGCACTTGGCCAGCGTTGTGGACTTTGGCCGTGTTGGTCACGATGGGTTAAGATGACGATGTTAGCTCGAGTTCCATCCTCACCTATTAGCCAGCAAAATGATAATTGGAAGTAAACGTCGGTTTAGACTGACCTATGTGTGTACTAAAACCAAGCTTATTAACATGATACTTATTGACAAAGTAGAATCCAAGTATATCAAGGTGATTGTAGATATCATCAAAGTTGGAGCAAAGCAGATTGTTAGAGAAACAATTTGTTGGAGAATTAATTCGCTAACAACTCTCGGAACTGGTTAGTTCTGGTTTGGTTCGTGTCAAGGCCTGCTATCCGCTTCAACGACCAATAACAGCACATACAAAATGACCTGGCAGAGTTTACAGTGCGCTAGATAGAGATTTTTAGCTAGCCAATATTTAAATTACTGAAACATTAACGCCTACCATTAGTACGAACCACAATTATTTATTGTTCTATTACTTTGCTGGGATATCTTCGCACACACGAATATGCCAACACTTTGGACAAGTATACATTAGCAGATCTTGAATGCCACTGCAAACTATGGAGATTAATCACGACGTTTTCATTCATTCAAACGACTAATGAAATTGATTTTAAACATAACTAAGCAAAATTATTCCGTGAAAAATTGGGAATCAAATCCCAGAGGTTTGGTTTGGTATTTTTAACGTTCAAACTTCTAGGCTAACACAGTCGCATAGCAACAGTTCGCCGAGATCCCTTCCGTCTTCCATTTTTGGCAGGGAAATCTTCAAAATACCGTTTGTTTTGTACGATTCTTGCGCCCCCGATAGTCGTTAGACGTAAATAGACATAAATAGCCCTAGCCATAATAGCCCCATCCGAGACATCCATCGTCATTTTTCGACGCCCACACAGGCGAAACCTTAGACAGCAACTAGTATGAAATAATCTCAAATCAACACGGACACAACAAAGATATATCTTTATGTAGGTAAAATGAGGCTGGGTAACGCGAAGGTTTACGATGGGCACTAGCAACAATTTACTATCTCTCAACCATTATCCTGTACCTCCTGCAAAGTACCATAATATTTTGATCTACCCTCGCCTTCGCCCATTGGTACAATCACTATAAACATGAGAAAATATTAGTAGTCGTACGATCGAGCGCGAGCCTGAGTAAATGGTGTCCATCGATTTTCGATAACCCTTTAATTAAACTCGTCATGACACAAACCACATTTGACTTGACATTATACGGGCATAAGAGGATCTTGGATACGGGAAGTTACGTCGCTATTGTCGTAGTGGTTAAATATTGATTACGGACGGAAGGTATGTCGCAGTTGTTACCATCTCGCTGCCGTTAGAAAGGTCCTGGGTAATGGGTTCAATTCATAGGGGAAATTTGAATAATGAGTATTTATTGTTTTTGCGTATATTACCTATGTTCTTGTCTTTTGTGTGTTGTTCATGGGACCCATGACACGAGGAATCTTTAGAGTAGAGTAGAGAGTAGAGAGAAGAAAAGGAACGAGGGAATAGAATCCTTCTAGGAATATCAGGTTAACAATTCATTAAATTATGTCAAAATCCTTTTTAAAATTCGAACATAATACTTGTGTTCGAACCTGATAGCGGGAATCTAAAGTCTTAGTAAATTTTCTGCTTTGTCCGTTATAAGTGGAGTTCCCTGTTAGTACCGGGATATAATTCTTAAGTAAGATGAGGATGGTGCTACCACAATAGCCACTTCATACCGTCCAAAAGGATAAGTAATGTTGGCGGACAGATTTAAAGAAATACACATACAACATACTTAACAGAGCACGGGAACACTACGATATATCTACTGTATTTACCACAGACTTAAAAAAGGGGAGGATCTCAATTACACTATATTTTTGTATGAGTCATCTCATAAAGAACTACATAATTATGTACTGCGTGAACGGATTGTGATAATTCTTTTTTTATTCAAAAGCTGGTGCTTGTTGTCTGATCCCATACAAACTTGAGCGACATCTGACGGGCAGTGAGTTATCCCTACCTATCAATTTTGAAGTCGGTATTATCTTGTAAAAATATAGTTTTTTTAGCATCAAATTTTACTTACAATGGTTATATGCAATTTCGAGTGAAATCCTTGCAAACGGCCAGTACAAATAGAACCAAGTGCAAATTTAATGATGACTACTTGTTTGACAAACTAGTTCATTAGTGCAACATTAAGCATTTAGTCTGTAAGATAAATGAAAAGGTTTATTTTCGTGTAGAAGTAGATATAAACGCTGGCATGCCTGAATAAATAATTTATTTTATTAGGACTAGGATAATTGGTTCGGTTAGTTTCGGTATTAGAACATTCGTTCTTTAGTTAGTAAATACGTGTGAGGACTTAAGCAGGGACAACAGGTGTAATAATGAAAAGCTACTCGACTTTCTTGTCTTGCCTTGCTGGAATTCACACACTTGAACATCCATACTAGTATTATAAATGCGAAAGTCTGTCTGTCTGTGACATGATGATGATAAAGAGTTACGCTTAAAACCACAGTATTCCAAGATTGTACATCTCAATCAAAAGGTGAGCTGCTAAGAAATGAAAAATGTCAATGAAGTCAGTTTATCTTACTAATTGGCTTCTGTCCTCTCAATTAGTCGCGGTGGAGATTGCAAGCGACCCTTAGCTATGGGTCGGATAAATCTATTATGACTTTGGTAATATTATTCGCCTAGTGCTTGTGGAGCTTGACAACTTGTACCTATAAGATATTATTATTATTAATTTGATTACAAACTAGTAAACTCTGTTTATTCCGAGTGTTCGATTTCATTCGGGGATCAATTCCTTGAATAAAATAGCCCCGGTGTATAAAATAATGGTAGATATAGATTCCTAACCAGAGTTTAGGCGGGAATATTTATTTATTTATTTATTATTTTCTCATCTTCATTCTCTACCAGTCAAAGCAGGGATTGTTAACAGATAGGAATAAATAATATCTACGAGTATGTAAGAAGAAAACATTGCAACAAATCAATCTCTGTATATTCTATAAGTTTTTCAGCTATTGTGCTTTGAATGTTATGTGTGTTTGGGACAGCAATATCTATAATGTAACCGGTTTTATTACTTTTGTCAATTAATGTTATGTCTGGTCTGTTATAGTGGATTGTACGGTCAGTTAGGATGGCTCTATCGAAGTATAGTTTGGTACCAGCATTCTCTAATACAGATTCTGGTGTATATTTATAATAGGGTTGCAAGGCTTCAATAAACTTATATTGTTGAGCTAGTTTTTGATGGATAATATTGGCAACTTGGTCATGCCTGTATTTGTAATCCGTTTGAGCTATGCTTTTGCATGCACCTGTTATGTGCTGGATTATTATTATAAGTGTGAACAAACTCGTATTGGCTGTGTCTGTCAAGAACCTAGTGTTCTCGGCTCGCTTCTTTGTCGGGGCAAATAAAGAATAGGCCATTATTTTGATTTCGTTTGAGATCTGATATTGTAAATTCGTACGTACATAATTATTTTTAAACTTAGTTTATTATTGTTTATCTGAAGTTAAAAATGACATATTAAAATGAAATATGCGCCACATATTAGGCTAGATTTCCAGCAGTAGGTACCTACCTACCTACAATTGAAAATTCGTTTAAATATAGACCAGTTACAGTGTGACAATAGCTATAGCTAGGGATACGTTTCAAAAGACAAATTCTCCGAACTAGAAACATGAATCGTCGACAGGGGACGATCTTGTTTGCCGACGCCTCGACGTCGCCATCCATCGGCTCAAACACTCGACATGTCAACCGACCCAATACCAACCGCAGGTTAATTACTATCACATACAGCCAGGGAAGCGTAAAATGTAATCTTATTAAGGATTAAGATTACCTATACCTGAAGACAACAAAATGTCCCAGTCAAAAACGCTTCTATTTTTTCGTGTTTGTGGAAAATAAAAAAATGAATAAACAGTTATTTCATTAAATTTCGTCAACACTGGTTTTCGAAACTGCGTCGGACTTGTTTTAAGCGGAGAGTGGCAATTCCATATTTTCGATGACTAAGAAATAGTTCGGGGGGCATAATAACTTCCCTGAAAGGTACCTTCATTACAGGGGCGGGTTGTGAAAGAAGTAAGAACTAGATTATAATATATTAAATCAATTTATTCCTAACATTTTAATAATTCATAAAACTAGATGCAATAGAAATTTTCATTACCAACCTATGAGTCTTCGTTTAGATTGGTTCAGCTGTTCCAAGAGCCCACAGGTTAGTTTTCATCAGTAAATTAATGTTCACGAAACACAAGCTCAGATAGGATTTGTTTTCAAACGAATGTTTGACTTAACTGCAAAATACCTAACCTTCCAGTGTGGAACTAACTTTTTGCCAAATAATTCGTAACGTATATTTAGGCAAATAACTAACGTTTTATCATTAATCTATTGCTTTGCCTAGTATTTTAATAATGTTCTAGTATCGAGATGGAGACCGTACGTTTATTGAATTTTTACCTGTATGTCCCTATCAGTGGTATTAATATTCCGTATTCATGAGTGTTATTTTGTAACTTATATTATGCTGCGACGCTCAAAAAGATTTCTTACATAAGTTAATGCTTGACAAGAATCCCTGACGGTAAGTGGCGGTATAAAAGATATTGAAATCCCTAACTGGATTAAGTGAAACTGAATGTAAAATCCACTTAGATTATCTCCGCGAAGAACCAGCAACAAAAATCGATATTCAATATAAAACGAATAGTAAGAACTTTCATGAAGTTCTCTTTACATAATCTGTCAATTAACAGCTTAGCATAGTTTATCCGCTGACGTTTCCTCATTAAAACTTGATGCCATTTTTACCGCGTAATAATAAAATCGTTTTAACATCAATATTGCGTTCCGCCTAGTAAGAACAGTGGCGACTATCTCAGTCCTTCAAGACAGTAGCATCCTCGTCCCCATCCCCATTTGAGTCTTGTTCTGAGTCAGTCACAGTTGCCATGGGCGGCAGCGGAAGGGTGGTGCTGCATGCAAAAATAATGGAACAGCGGACGCGGGCGGGCGGTAATTTGATGGGTGACAAGTGGCAAAAATTCCTAGGACATCCCGGTTGTCACGGCCGCCGCGTTACCTAGCTCTATTAGCGTGTTCAATACCGTTTTGTAAATTAACATCGGTTTACTTTTCTTGATATAATATCTACGTAATTAGTTCATTTACTGCTTCTTTGAGATTCAGTTGCCACCCCGCTTACGTGCCGCCCGCGTGCGGTGCATGCCTTCCACGGCCGCTTACGGTGGGCCTGCGATTGTAATCGTTGAATGGCAGTCGTTATGCTATGTGGACCTGCACATAAATCACTTACGATACCTACTTTGAACTTCAGTAATGAGAAGACCCATACTCAGTTGTTTTGTGGGCCATTAATGGATAAAAGCCAAACATAATATATTAGGTATGACAGAATATGAAAACCAAGTTTTGATAACTTATTCAGCGGTAAACAGTATGAACACGATAAACAAGCAAAAAGTAATTAGGTCGTATGTTGGGTTATGAAAACGTGTGCAAATAAATAATTGGAATGTGCCAGTCAGGTTTATTTGTCGAGTGCTAGGAGAAATATATTTAATATTTGATGAGAATTTGAAAGAAACTAGTAGGTATAATTGATTATTAAAAAATTTAAAAATCCTGACTACGACGTCTGCAACCAATAATAACTAAAAACCTTAATGATATTAGACACCTATATTGTCAAGGGAGGGAAAAATACAAACCTACCCCCTCATTTTTTTCACTTATTTTTTGAAAATATACGTTTTGAAGATTTACATAGCCTATGTTACTACCGCACCCCTGAAGAATTCGACGGTACCTCATATGTTAAAATCCGTCCAAACATTTACGCTGCAGCGCTGCAGGGCACGCTAAAGAAATGGGCATTCATACAAACATACATATACCTACATACATACACTCGAAAAATTTTACCCTCCTTTTAAAATGGCAGTTGCTCGCGGCTTGGCCCGCGTGATACCTTTTGACTAAATTCGTTTGAAAATCATCCCTTTTATCCCTTCTGCCTCCTTAGGGTTCGTTTCATTATTTCTAATCATAGTGTCTTATTTAGAATTCTGTGGAATATTACAGAGTCTGTTCTTATAAGACGTATATTAGTACAAAGTAACTTTATACATTGCGCGGTTTTCGATAATTATTTCGTAATGAGTGTGTGATCTTCTGCTTTCATTAATTAAGATCAAAAGAACTCATTCACAGGATTCATAGTAATCAATATTTAACACGATCAGAAAGTACGAGACGTTTCAACATTTCAACAATTAATGTTTTTTGAATATAGATTAAGGCCGAGGCCGCACTACGGCTAACGCTAACGGCTACGCCGCGGTTTCTTACCGCGTAAATTTTGTAACTCAAGGAAAGCAATACAAGCGGCCTAACTTGCGGTTTCTGTTAAGTTTAAACGAATTCCACGCAGGCGAATTCTGCGGGCGGAAGCTAGTTAATAATACATATATAAAAAACTGACTGAATTAACTGCTAAAACCCCACTTCAGTTGATCGAAAAAAACAATTAAAATACTCATTTATTGGCCTTTGTATGTCCGCACTTAACCCTTATCTCACTCAAAATAGCGGCCGGGGGTCGTTGGGCCGACTCATGTGCACTCATTACTCATCGGTGAACATCGGTGAACATCGGTCTTTAATCATGGCACCATGTAACCCTCTCTGCTTTATCGCCACGTGGCGGCCTCATACTTGTGACGTGTTAGTTAGAGAAAAGAAATAATATGCTCGTAACTATTAGCATCTACATATTAGTTTTTTCATTGACATTGTTGATGACGCGTTGAATGCTAAAGTATTAAGGAGAATGCCACATACGTTAATAATAACAAATTAATAATTTTAACTTTGATAAAATGTAATTATGTGTAGGTATCGTGTATACAATATCGTATTATGTGTCTTTTAATATATCGAATGCATGTAGGTATATTACATCATTAATACCAATATTCATACGTAATATTTTTAATAGTATTTTTAGATAGTTGGTTGTTGGTTGGGCTACAATCCCACCTGAGGGTATGTGGTGATATAGTCTTGGTTGGTAGAACCACTCTACAAACTACTTAGGTACTATAATATATTATGCCGTCGTGTACCTACTCGAAATGTTTGTTTGCCCTTCTTTCACGTTAAAACGGAGACCTTGATTTTTGGTAGAGAGATTTGAGAAAGGTTGGAGAGTGACAAAGAGTAGTTATTTTGCCGCAATTTTTTTTGCCGCAAAAATATTTCATACCTACAACATATTTATTTCGAATATGCGAATTAAGGTTATTAGTATCTACTTAAATATTTGAACTGACTTGAATGAAGGACTAATTCTCTAGCTCTACTCGGCTGATTCTAGAGCGAATTTTTGTAGGTGTTACCTATATATATCTACATTTTATAAGTTGGATTCTCAAACCGGTGAGCCTGGATTTGAATTTGAAGCCTGCCCAGTCTGCCCACACATCTTATTTTCTAAAAAATTGTGCGTATTAAAAAATTAAAACTTGCCGCGATGAAGGAAAATATCGTGAGGAAACCTGCAGTACCTGAGAGTACTCTATGAAATTCTCAAAGGAATGTGAAGTCCCCCAATCCACATTTGGCCAGCCAGGTGAGAGGAGGTCCGTGCCCAACAGTGGGACAGTTTTAGGGTTGCGTCAATAAACAAACAGTATGAATTTCTCAAGCTAAGAATACTCTCAAAGTTAACATTATTACACCCGCGATCAAAAGACGAAACCAAATTTTCGTGCAAAATATAGGTATACAGAATTGCGCAGTGTGCACACTGATGGTACTCAGCCGGCCCTTTAATCTTCTAACCGGATTCATTACCGCCTCGATCGACGCTGTAATATAGTTACTGGAACGCTTGTATGTAGGATAATCCCAGCAAATCGTAGGCGAAGTAATTTTTATTGATATGGAAATATAACTATACAAAACGATGCTGAACTGTGAGCATATATGCAATAAATTTGTTTTCAGCGGGGAGTGGCTATTCCTTATTCTCTGGAACTTTTTCAAATTCAAATTCAAATCAGAGGAGAGGAGAGACCCATCCCCGTTACTGGGCTATTGATAAGTTAGAGCCACTCTTAACATGGACAAAGCTTTTATTATTGGTTCCGAGGCTTAGTCTTTTGAAACATAGGTATATCCATACTCTCTATAACAAGAAGCGGTAATTTTTAGGATTCCGTATCCTAAGGGTATCGAGGGTAGGTACGCATTCATTAAAATTCCGTCCATGCGTCTGTATGTCTGAACCACTGTATCTCGTAGGCCTCCCCTAACTGGCGCCACTCTGACCGGTCCTGACCCCTTTGAATCCAGCGGATTAGTATAATAAAAGTAATTAATTGGCGTACTTTTTATATACATAATCCCAAGTCCTAAGACTTGTAATAAAAAGTTTTCAGATTATCTTGTAGTCTCGCCCTGATTCCTTGACCTGACCTTTAAATGTACTTTAGACAAATTGCAAACTCTTTTATGCATAAAAACTTTGGCCAGCCTTCGTTAAGTTAAAATCTTTTGTTTAAATAAAAAGTTATTTTAATTAGATGTGGGTGGAATAATGTTTTTAAAATCATGATGTTAATATATACGGACAGTACAAAGACTAAAAAGGGTTCAGTGCCTTAAAAGAAAAACGGAACCCTTAAATAAAGGTTCACTGTGTTGTCCGTCTGTCATTTAAGATCCTATATCGCAGGAGCCAGTGAAAGAATAAATCTAATATTCAGCTATCTCAGACAAACAATCAAACTTTTACTTCAACATTACAAAAAATTCTAAGTACAAAAATTTAATGATGGGTGTACTCAGAAATCCGTAAACAGAAGTAACACAACATTAATATACAGAAGCTACTAAAGGTCACTCACGAAATATCAAAAATCGATCGACTAAGCCCTATCCCCTAACCCCTATAATACTTAGGGGTTGGGAGTTTGTTTGAAAACCAGTCAATAATACTTCTAAGTGCTATTGCTAAGTACCTAAGCTAGTGGTAAGCGCCATTGCAGACCAAAATTTTTCAAATTAAATATTATCTACTATTATACATTATGATTTGCGATGACGCTGTTATTTCGTAAAACATTTTGTTTATTTTGGAGACAACGGCAAGCTTAGAAGCGGAACTATCCCGAATATGAGGCATGTATGGTATCGTTGGTTATAATCCGTATTGAGCGGATTTAACCTGACAATACGTTCAATTCTATACAGCTTTATATCCATGAAATACATAGTACTAGTAGGTACATCATAACCTACCCGAATGAATATTATGGAAGGAAAATGGCTGTGTACATTTCGTACTTGGTCAAAAAGTGACCCTCTAACGAAAAGGTCTATAAGTACTTACTTAATTAAGGCTCTTGCCATAGTAATTAATTAATAGGTATTTAATAAAAACTCTGTATTTTGGATAATGTTTGTAAATTACTTAAATATAAAGTAGCGTAAGTGCTACTAAAATAATCATAAAGTTCTATTTCCTTTACTTATTCATGTGGTTCTATTAACCTAGGTACACTACACACTGCTCCGGGACTAAGTGATTAGATTGATTAAAAAATATCAGTTAAAAATTATGAATGTATGTTTTTTAAACCTATTACAACTTCGTTCGTTTAGTAGTTGCCGGTGTGACTAACCTGCCTACTTGACTAGGTAGAAACCCCTAGTAGGTAGAAGGTAACCCCTAGCGGCGATTTACGTTTTCTATTGCAACAAAGTAATCATACGCAGTAGCAGAAGCTAATTGCAAGGTCGTTTTTAGGGTTCCCTACCCAAAGGGTAAAACGGGACCCTATTACTGAGGCTTCGCCATCCGTCCGTCTGTCCGTCTGTCACCAGGCTGTATCTCATGAACCGTAATAGTTACACAGTTGAAATTTTTACAGATGATGTATTTCTGTTGCCGCTACAACAACAAATACTAAAAAACAGAATAAAATAAATATTTAAGTGGGCGCCCATACTTTCGACGCCTCAGCGATAGTTTAGTTACCTTTCGGTTCAAGAGATGGCGTTGTGGCTTACATGTGGCTGCAATAAAACAATGGTGTGGCCTTTGGGAAAGCGACCATACAGACCAGATTTTTTTGGCGTTTTTATACATAATGGTACCGAACCCTTCGTGCGCGAGTCCGACTCGCACTTTTCCGGTTTTTTATCTTAATTCCATAAAAAGATTAAAACAACAAAGACAGACAATCAAATGGAAGAGTTTATATCTTTATAATAGGTATATTATATTGATTGGTATATCATTGACATTGAGTATGTATTATCCTTACCCTTGAATCCTAAGAGGTGATGCTCGCGAGAAAATATTATTATGATAAAATTGCCCTTTAAAGTCTAACGCAATGTTCCACGTAATGAAAACCTACTCGTGCATGTTTTATGAAACTTGCGTTATGATGTTTACAGGGATACAGACACGGAGCGATCGTAAACTATGTCAATATATAAACTATATCTACATAAAATAAATCTATAACTTATTGATTTCAGTTCAGTTAGAACCCAATGAACCCATAGAACCAATGAATTTTTAACCGACTTCAAAAAAGAAGGTTCTCAGTTTGACCTGTAGGTACTTAGGTAGAATGTATGTACCTACCTATACTTGTGCGCGATTATCTCGCGTTTGGTTGAACCGATTTTGATGCAGTTTTCAGCATAGTATTTGTCAGACTTAGGAGAAGGTTTTAGACATTGTTTAGCTGAACCGATTTTGATACGGTTTCCAGCATCATGTTTATCAGACTTAGGAGAAGGATTTGGGAATATTAACCGCGTTTAACTGAACCGATTTTTCGTTTCGGCGTTAAAGTTGGTTCTATTTTGTTAAAAGTTATTGTCTGTGACGTTGTTCGCGTTAATTCGCGTTCGTTATGGAATTCGTTTTAATTGCATCCCACACGAACACCAGTTTTTTGCTCCAGTGATTAAGTTACATTGCGGGTTGACGGCGAGCCTTTAAAATGCCTTAAGTAAATTTGCTTACAAGCTAAATTTTACTGTAAGCACATGTAACAAATTTCTTTTTAGCGAGAAGTGGCAATTCCATATTCTTGGCAAATGAGGGACCGTATTATGAACTCTTAGGTACGATTCAGACCAACCAGCTCGCATCGGGCCGCGTCTGTCGGAGCTGTACGCTACCGCGGAGCCGTACGGCTGGAATCCGCACGCACTCCCAACAAGCGCCCAGATGTGCTGCTCACATTGCGTCGCGTAGACGTAAAGTGAAATTTTACTTGAATGATTCGATTGAGGACCCGACCGGCTCCGAACGGCGCCGATCGGAGCCGGTCGGCCGTCACGACAGCCGAACGCACTCTGTGACACGTCGCGACGCGTCGCGCGACGGTAAAAAACTATGCGTTGCACGCAAATATGAACTGTAATTACTGTTGATAGATTTCAATGTTCTTTACCGCATTGTAAAATGCCGCCCGGCCCGGCCCGGTGCGGGCCGGTTGGTCTGAATCGTACGGATCGTACCTTAATTCCAGACAGTTCACTTTCACAACGCGGGCGTGAGACTGTCACCCACACGTTGTGAACGTAAACTGTCTGGAATTAAGAGTTCATAATAAGGGGGCTGGTATAGATATCACCCTTTTGCTTGAGTAAGCCCCTACACGAATTGTGGTTTTCCGGCTTGAGAGTCAATTTTTTTTCCTTTTCTTCTCTCGGCCGATACCACATCGGTGATGCCATTCAATTAAATTCGGTCAAAAAATTAACCGTCAATTAAAAGACTAAAAAAGCAATTGACTATGATCTCTATTCATTAGTGAGTAAGATTATTGAAACATCCACTAGGTACAGTTGATAGTTCGTTGAGTGATCGCTAAGGCAAATCGCAAGTTTTTTTCTCTAGAGGGAACGTTATTATTACAGGTGTCCCTATTCAATAGGGTCTATTGTTAGATTAGATTTTTTACGCTCCAATTGACATGTAATATTCATAGAGGAGCAAATAACACAGTTTTCTTGAAATCACAGGACACTTCAATTTCATTTATGGTATAAATAGACGATCGAACTTGGTCCGGGCCGAACCAGTGTTGCCAACTATATTTTCATGAGAGTTAAAAAGATCGTATTTTGGCCGAAATTGTAGGTAAAAAATCGTACACTAAAATTTTTCAACAAAAGGATAATATTTAGTTGAGCATAGTATTATCATTTAATATATTAACATTAATATCACAAAAACGACATGAAAAATAAGGGAATATAATATATTTAGTTACTACCTAATTCGGTACTCATTGCCGAAGTATTAGGTAATTCTTTCATACAACAGGAATTCAACATTCAGAGAATTCAACTTAATGGACCTGAAGGGACAAGACGGCCGTCATGCAAATGGCGGTACTGCTTTTTGACGTTACGGTGTCAGTTACCGCTCTCCAGGAAACCGCGCCATTTCGTTTACATTAGTCCTTATAGATCAATGGTTTACATAGACAACGTTCTAGTGACGTCATTCACCGCTGTATTACGGCCGCTACATGACGGCACCGCTTTCCTAGGAAACCAAAGCTTTACGGTTTTTTATATGAGGGCAAAGAAGTACATATGCCGGGCAAATTATTCTTATGCCATAGTTATAATGGCATCTTACAATCATGCTATCTCATGTTCGGCACGTTCACTAGACTAGAGGTCCTTAAGAAAATGCAAAAATCTTTGTGCCTTTTAAATTGATGCCAATATAATTACGATTTTTATTGGGGCTAGATAATCACTTACGGTATGTTTAAAAGGCCACCGAGAGATCACAAGATCAACTACGTATGCGGAACTACATAGTTTAGCCAACAGAGTTGCCCAATTTGGAATGTCATCCGTATGAAATGTTTTAGACTTTCGATGATATATAATATTGATATATATTTTCATATAAATACATATCAAGGTAAAATTAATTATATCTACTTATAATGAAGTTAAGCGTTCTCGACCATAGGTTTAGCATACACTGACGTTTAAATAATAAATCTTTATTATCAACCCATTTCATATCTAATTCATCATAGAAGTGTAACTTCCCACTAAAACAATTTTTTAAATTGTGCTCACAGTTTTTAGCTTGGAACTCTTGGAAGTACTCGTATATTTTACTACCGGCATTCTTAGCAAAGTGGTTTGCTAGTGGTGTTATTAAATTGTAGAGAAAGTTCTGCATCCTTGGACACCTAAAAATACTGTAAATTTTTTAAATGAGTACATAAAACACACTCCAGAATCTAAGGATTACCTACTATGCAAAAATTGTTACCTACGTTGTGCAAAAACAAGCATATCAAGATCTCATTATTTAATAGATTAGATATCTAATCGACAGGTTTTGAGAAAAGATACGAAACGTCATCAAAATTTAAACTGTAACTCATATTTTTTTAGATATTGTTGACTGAAAACACTCTTATTAAATAATTTCCCAAAACATTCCGTTTAAGCGAAGCTAGGAAGGTGTGTAATTAAATGAAACTTTTACTGATATTTAATAAATCAGTATACCTATTCTTTCTCATAAGAAAACTCATTAAAATGTAATAAGATCGAAACAATTACGGCGAAAGTAGGTATTTGAGTCGCTCTTAAGAAGAAGCCCTTCGTTTAGTAAAATTAAATTCGTATGAAATAAAAATCTGAAATCTTTGTTAATCAGGTAATTAATGCTTATCTATCTATAATCTTCTAATAAAAATACGAGTAGGTATACCTAATAAAACTGTAACTGATCGTATGTTTGTGCACGCTAATCTCAGAAACGTGTGAATAGTCTTGTACGGGACTTTCACTGGGAGATAGAGAAGGTTGTGAAGCAATATATAAGGCTTTTTATCCCGAAGTTTTTATTCCGGAGTCGGGATTCACGTGGGAAAAACTCCTGTGCACGAACGAAGTCGCGGGCACAACTAGGTAGTAATAAATACAAATATTTATTAATAATGTAATACTCAGTAGGAAACAGATAAATGACAAAGTTATTTCATTACCTGTTGATAATTTAGTACGACTGCCAATCTTGATCGTGGTTAAATTAAACTGAGACCGATTCCGATCTAGAGTGACGTCAATGAAAAAAAAACTGTATTTGTAACAGGAAATAGGTATTTCGAATGGACTTATTTAACAGTGTATAAAATAAATTTCTTATTAAATGGGACTTAATTATCTTGTCCTAGATATCTATTACTATCTATTGATTCGGATCCGGTGATTGCAGTCAGTCTGCGGGGACCCTTAGATACCTATTCTGTAGATCAACGATCGTACACCAGAAACTTTACTCAGCTGACAGGATTATTTAAAGGGCTAGAGGAGTGTCCACTGTGTCTCAGAACGGCAATTAATGACAAACTCCCTTAGGTCTTACTTGTCTATGGTGGAAGGGCTCTATTTGATCCAGTTTTTAGTGATTCGTGGAATCCATAAGATGTCAAATGGATTCCTCTGCCTGCCTCCGCTGTCTGTCAGTCACAGGGTTCAATCTTTTCAATTAACATAAGGTAAAAGTATAACCGGTTTCGATTCCAAGCTGAACATCATGGACTCGAAACCGGCAAGTCACGACAAATTTTCAAAAATTGATCCTATTGCAAAAAAAGCTGACTATACTCCGTTTGAATTCGATCTGGATTTTGTTATAATTGCATGGCACACAAATCCCAGCTTTCCGCCAATGCAATTAAGGTCAGTTAAGATTAACGGCGTCATCTAAAAATCTCCTTAGGATATTTTTCTGACAAGCTAAATTGAACTGTGAGCACAGGTAATAAGTTGGGTTTTGGTGGAGAGTGACAATTCCATGTGCTCGATGACTCAACTATATCTAAGACTCAGAAGCGAGTACTTACCTACCATACATTGTAAGAATATAAAAAACTTGAGATTCATCAATATAAATACAAAAATTGAGATTTAAGTATCCATATAAATTTGTTATAACAGTATATCAACGGTCATTTTTAAATATGGATCAATGAACATAATCCGAATAAATAAATTAAAGGTCTACTCTGAGGTAGGTAGGTATTGAAAACAAAGGATGCGTTTAATAAACGTCCTTAACATGCACAAAACAAACATCAAAGGTAACATAGAACAAAGGCTAGAAGAAAATTGGATTGTTAAACGAAATACATCGTACGTTTTCGTAATAACAAAACGTAGCATTTGTTTATCAGTCAAGAATGAAGACGAAAATAATAATTTAACTTTAAACAAAAAAATAACAGAATAAGTTGATGATGTTTATTGGCAAAATAAGTAGGTACCTACGTTTACCTAAACTTCATACCTATGAAACATAGTAGGTACCTACTCCTCTTGTTTTTTGAAGTCAACACTTTAACACTTCCCCAAATTCAGTTCAACTATCTATTCCCACTATTTCAACGGTTGTACTACTCAGTTGAACTAGTGCGAATCACCCAAATATTTTACTCTAAGGGTCAGCTCACACCGAGACGCGACGCGACGCAACGATACTGGAAGAGGCCAGTGATTTCGCGCTGCGCCGCGCGTCGCCGCGAGACGCATCTCAATGCCGCGAGGTGCATCGTAAAAGTAGGCAATCTTGCACGCCGCGCGTACCGACGATGCACGGCTGCGTAGCGATGCACCGCGCTACGCCGCGAGGCGTCACGAGACGCAGCGCTCCATGAAGCAACGTATTCTGAATTGTCACAATGAAATGTGTATCTTTTCGTGTAGAAAATAAAGTTCTATTTTGAGACGCTCTTTGAAAGACTGCGCGCAGCGTCGCGTCGCGTCTCGTCTCGGTGTGATTTGACCCTAAGGAGTGATTGATTTTCGATTTAACCGAAATTGTGACAAATAGTAGAATTTTATCAAGTACTAGTTAAATAGGGCGGAATTCCTTTCATTCCTCCCGTCCTTACCCACACTCAAGAAGTCGTGATTCTTTAAACTGATACTTACTTCAATTATTTTCATGACATATTTGTATAAAACAAACAGCAAAAAACCTTATTAATTTTTTCATAAACTTGTTAATGTGTGTGTGTAACGGAAATTTTCTGCCTAATCTTCACCAACTTCAAGAAATCTGATTAGCTTGAAAAAGAGCGCAGAGGTGCGCGGAGGTGAAAATATTATTATTAAAATGCAATATCATAACAAACATGGCCAAAAGCACGCTCAGATCAGCTCCAGACTTGGAAACACCTAAACGGTTAACGGCGCAGTGACCACATTTTTTGCTTTTATACTTGAAGTAAGCTTTATTCAAATATGTTTTACTTCTTCAAACTATTAATGTATTAATATTATATCTCTGGATTGGCCCAATACGTTTTGTAAGTTCTCAATGGATTATTATCTTTCAACTCTGCGAAACTCAGCTTATGTTGTAACTACACAATATCAAGTTGAGGTTTCAATTCAGGAAGCTCTTGAGTAAATTCTGTATTGAAACAGCTTCCTCATTATAAGACTAATTCTGCATTCAGGAACCGTGAACAATTTATAGTACCACACTGAAACTACATCAAATACTTGATCTCAAACTGCTGAAACATATGTATCAGGTCATCAAATAAAATCAGGTGTTATGTAAGAAAATGTACATATAATATTGTAAAAGTAGATATGTAAGTATGTCCATATCACACAGGAAGTGAGACAGTCAAATGATTTTCTTATATCTTTCTTTCTCATACGTTCCATAATTATCATTTGAAAGAAAAAGAAAAAAGAAGAAAGAAAAGAAAGAAAAAACATTTATTCGCTGCTAAGATACTGCAGCACACGAACACATAAATAACATTAACTATTACAACACTTAAATTATTAAGTAGGTACATACATATCTCACTTACCTAAATGTTAAGTAACTTAAAAATAAAAAACAACACGATAAAAAACAACTCAATAATATAAGTATAATATCTGCGCTGCAGCATGCCCATTTGCATCCTGTCCAGACCACTTTGATGCATTTTTTCTGGAATCAAAGCACCAAACGAGTAGGTAGCACCACCATCACCCTTTGAGCCATAAAAACCGTGACCACTCTAGAATAAATCTCAATTAATAAGAGTCTCTTGAGGATTAATATGCCTCATTTCAACCTGGCCTTGGCCTTTTAAAAAATTTAGCCGACATTGCATCTATAATCATCTTGTTATCTGTTCAGAAATTTCTGAAAATCTTGTATGTAATTATTTCAACACTATTCAAATTCCAGCAAATTCTGATAAATCCTAATGAACTCGTAAAAAAAGTAACAATTCCTCGAAAGCGCTTCTATTCTTTGGACTCGTCCTTGAAATCTGTCGAGGCAGTAACGAAGGTAATCAAGTTTCGTATCGCAATACGATTACTGTGTTCCGCAAAGGATATCTTAGACAGCTGTTCTACCAGCAAGTAAGAGCTTCTACATAATATATGGCGCAGCATTGTGAATATTGACAAAATTTAATACTTACTGTTCAATTCATGTCCATACCTGCTTTATTTTGGTACTCGCACTCGTTGGTTGAATGGGAGATCTGAGAGAGATCTTGATGGTTAAACTTGAGCACTTCTATGCTATATTCATTGTTACATAGTAATTGTTGAGACATTTTCGAGGCCTTCGGGTGGCATAAAAACTTTCAACACTTGGTTTGGTTCATTCTGCTAATTCGTAGTGGAGCAGCGTAGTGGAGTATTCTCTAACTCTCCTCAGTGATCAGGAAAGATTTCCCCTCAGTTACGAGGGAAGACCTGCCATTCAAGTCCTATTTGCAATTTACCTGGTTTTGAAGTTTCACTTACGTTTACATACGCAAAGTTATTACTCTAGACAATTTAAGGAGGTAAAGTGTCAACGCGCATTTCCTAAATTGTTTGATGACGGTCAATAGAAATAAGGGTTACTCTCGAGGTTCAAAAAGTGAGAGAATGGACCTTGAAATTGAATAGAAACAGATGATTTCATTTTTAATAGCCTTTCCTGAATGGACGACGAAATAAATTGGTCGGAAAATAAAGTAACTTCATAACTGTGAAGGAAACCTTTAGAAATATCGGGATGTGACCTAATATATTCGACGCAAAAAAGCGGAAACGTAGTAACCCACACTTTTAGATTTTTTTATTGCAGATTTGGAATCC
Organism: Hesperia comma; assembly: GCA_905404135.1. Classification (NCBI taxonomy): domain Eukaryota; kingdom Metazoa; phylum Arthropoda; class Insecta; order Lepidoptera; family Hesperiidae; genus Hesperia; species Hesperia comma. Next base: position 15,411,684 of record FR990018.1, read on the forward strand.
GTAAACAATAAAATTCTGGATCGAACGTTTCAAGTCTCGTGTCTCTACAACAAAATACACTTGTTTCAATGAATCGTGGAAAAACCGACACATCTGACAGTTTTCCATTATATTCCTATTGGTTTTGTGATGTCTGTACTTACTTGGCGTGCATGGTGGACTATGGTCTGTTACTTTGTGAGCAGACACGAGCCCAGCAATAAAGATATGGGGTGGAACAGAAAATTAATCATGATGAATAATGATAGAAGTCTCGAAATGCGCGAGAACTAAGAGTCTCTTCAACAGCGACATTCCTTAATAAGGTATGCAAATTAAATAAATTGTAAAGAGTTTTAGAATGCACAGCGCTGATCAGAATATAGCGAATCAGAATACATGAATGGCGCCAATTAGAGGAGGCATTCATCCAAATAAATCTCTGAAGACTGCTAGACAGCTGAACAGATGTTTACGTAATTGGCACACGACACGTGACACTTTTATTTGAATTCTATTTATTACTACGTAGTGTGTTAGACTTCGCTAAACTTACCTAAATAGATGTTAACTGTCCCACTAGTCTTAGGCCATGGCTTCGCCCGCTGGAGAGCTGAGCGTCACAGTATGTGTGAGTGTGTGTGCTTGATTACGTTTTTATGTTTATCCATGAATGATTGCCATCTAGCTCTATATGTATTTTGTTCTGTTCATATTTTTACATTCGTACAAAGGTCTTTATGTCTAGACATTAAAATATGGTTAAAAAACGAAGTCACGTGCGCTAGCTAGTACCTACCCACGCTACGTATCACTAAAAGAACAATCTAGTACCATCTACGTCCGTTGATCATAATAATAATTGCAAGCTACCATCGACGAAAAAATATTAAATTATATTTTGATGGACAAAGTTTTCTCATTAAGGGTATTCAAAATTTCAAATACGGCAATCGCTCAACATGAAAACAAAACTTTATCTTCAACTTTATATTTTACCGTAAAGTATGCTTGTAACACAATCTTTAAAATAATCTATGTTAAAAGTTTTCAAGGCGAACATCAAGAATTGGATACCGTGTAAAATCATATTAGGTTGGATATTTTAAAATTATGCTTGCAAGCTAAATACAACTGTAAGTACACGGAATAAATTTGTTTTTGGCGGGGCGTTTCAATTCCACATTCTCGGCGACTAGACTCAAGTAACGGTTCACCCGGTGAAAAGTTGTGAGTTATAACACACACAAAAAATCCACGAAGAAAATGCACTAACATAATAAAAGTCTGTTTCTCACTGACATAAAAATCTCAGATTTGGGTTAATACTTAATTTTTCCACTCTTTCAACGCTTTCAAAACGAATTTGGAGTGTAATCGGGCTATTGATTGTCAAATATTGGATCTTCGCAGATTACTCCGGCATATTATTTCATTACAGCGATCGGTACCTCTATGATGAGTTGTTGTAGTAAACATGTAGTAAACGCAACTATTGATGCTATCGTGAAAACGCTGCTTTAATAGTAAATGCGCATAACTCTATTAACTACAGTACTTGCGGTCATGTTTTACTTACAATTTGGTATTATAATACGAGTCACAAATTTGACAGATGCTATAGTAAATTACGTTACCCGTAGTAGTTACGGCACTCACGCTATTTTCTAAATTAAATGTCATTAAATATTGCTGTATATTTAAACAAAATCATGGCTAGGCACTATTTTGCTTGGCAAATGATTCACGCGACCGAACGCAGAGATGAAAATAATGAAATTTTGAACTTGCGAGATCAACAAAATATTTAGCAACCTTTGATGTTTTAAATGTCTAGATTGAGCGTCGCCCTACAATGAAAACAAAAAAAAACAAGGCAACATTATCAAGCATGTGTGTGCGTGCAGACGATGTTTTACCCGTTCGTCTATTGTCGATGTGTGCGTAATGTGTGCATAATGATATTGTTAGGAGAAGAGAGACGTATTTCCTGTCAGTATGAAGCTATGAAGTCTATACATATAAGCGTTGGCGAGCTCAGTCTGCGGGCAATTCACGTCGAGTTCACTTGGCAAGGGGAACCACTGCTCGTTTGAATGGTCAAACTAAATATCCTGTCATTTAAATTTGCGTGTAATTAATTGTTAAATGTGATTTTTATTTTGCGTTCACTTCTAGTTGCTAAAAATATAAAAATTGTGGCTAACAGTTAGCCACAATTTTTTGACACGTTTGCGCGGATTTGATGTCCCATCTAGATATTTAAAACATCAAAGTTAGCAACACTTTGACACCACAGTTTGACACTGAATGCGACTGACGCAGAACGCTAATGTAATTAAATTGAAAAGGTACCAAACCGCCATCAATTCCACTCTTCTTTAAAATTTCCTAATTTAGTCGGGTTATAGAGCATCCATAGACTTGTTTTTTAATTTCACAAATGTTGGCTCGCTGGCCAGGGTCTCGTTCTATCCTTGTTGACATCATAATAAAAGAATGAGAGAGGTATTACTCATGGATGCCAACATAATGTAACGGAAACTGTACCGTCTCACGTCTTTACGATACCCGCTGTAGAGTTTCATTTCCAAAACTCATAATGTAACTACAGTATTAGGCCGCGGCCTCGAATTTTGCGGGCAGCGGGGCGGCGGCGGCGGCGGCGCGGGCAACGCAGGCTAGTTCTCGAAACTCGCGGCGGCGCTATAGCGGCGTAGTGTTGTGTCGCTGAGATATTTGTTTTATTCGCGAACGAAATGTCTGAACAACGGAGACAACATCTTTTCGATTCAAATTTATTTCTTACACTCGTTTTATTGTGGGCAAATGAAGAAGTGAGTACCTACTATAGGACAAGAAAAATAAAAGGCGAGTTTTATCAAAATTGTGAAGAACAGAGACAATGTCCCGACAAATAAATAACAAAGTAATAATTAGATTAATTATCAAAATACCTAACTCCAAAGTAATCAATATAATCTTAAAACATTTACAATTTCAGTTAAAAGAGAAAGTAAAAGTATTAACAATTGTAAAATAACATAAAAGAACAAGTCATAAAGAAAGGCAAGGATATTAAAGGAAGTGAACAAGGAAGAAGATAAATAGGATAAAGATGACAGACAAGGAGTAAAGAAGTAAATAAAATAAATATTACGTATACAACACCTAAATAAATTGCACAACACTACAATGCGATTGCGCGGGCTGTCACCGTGTGCGTTACCCTAGCAAGAACAGCGAGAGGGATATGAACTATCAAAATAAAATCCTATCCTACTCCTACTAATATTATAAATGCGAAAGTTTGTAAGGATGTATGTGAGTGAGTGAGTGTGTGTGTGTGTTTGTTGCTCTTTCACGCAAAAACTACTGAACGGATTTTCACGAAACTTTGCAGTAATATAGCTTAGACATTGGAATAACATAATTTGTTAAAATTTATAGAGATTTTTGAAGGGACTGGTTCCCCGAAGCGAAGCGAGGGCGGGTTTACTAGTATCCCTATATACGAGTACATTGAGCGTACGGTATAGAGTACTATAGAGTATCGTAGTCGATATCAAGTCTTAAATTTTAAATGGAAAGTTATCTGTGATTTTGAATTATACACGGTATAAATAAAAGAACTTTTTGTGTTCGAATATACTTAGGATTTTTTTTTCTAAATCTACATCAACGTTAAATATGAGCAGACCCGCCATTCTGACGCACACGACGCGAGAGCGGTCACCGCTTGACGTTGTCAACCACCGCTCGTTACCCGCTCCTACACCGCCGCCGCGCCGCAGTTTTCGAGGGTCGGTCCATTTGATAACATGCAAAACATCTTGCGCGCCCGCGCCGCCGCCGCCGCTGCCCGCAAGATTCGAGGCCGCGGCCTTAGACTATTCGATCGTAACCGCTAGAGACGTTGTACGGATTCTCATACAAATTCTAAACGATAGTCGCTAGCATGTATAGTATTAAAAACTCATAATAGAGGTACGGATCTCGTTAAATACAAGTTATTATATTACCATCCACTGCTTGATAACTTAATGTAATGGCAATAACTTTGACCTTAAAGATTTTTCGGAATATCTATAGCTGTATCGCTTTCGTTATTAAGTTTTAGCAATGCTTTAACCTGCGTGGTCATCTACATATTTTTGCCCGCGGCTTCACCTGCGACCATGCTCATAACGTATAAGTTTTACCCAACACATCCAAGAATTGTCCCAGTTTATACGGCGTCGAAACGCCGTCTTGAAAGTTCGAAAAAGTACTTGGATATCATAGGAAGCCCAACAAATTGGAATTGACTTTAAGGCAAATATACCTACATCTCAAACGAACAACCCGAAATAAAAATGTCAACTGTCACATAAAAGTCTGCCATGGCCAGAAATCAAATATGGGGGCCATCATTCTACAGCAGGTATAATTTATCGTCAAATACTTATATTTGGTCCAATAAAATTATGTTGAAAAATAAGTGACTCTATGTATTTTTTATCACTCATATCTCCGCACTAGGATTACCTCTTGGTGTCATCGAGAATAAATAAAGATTATGTCTTTCACTTACACCCATGGCCTGAGAAGAAACATTTTTCTATCACATAGCTATAATGTGCCCCCTAGCTATAAAACTCAGGATACACAACTCTTTGCTGGTACCAGACTGGCACATTACTTATAATAACTTAGAAATAGTGTTATTTGAAACTCGACGGAGATTAATATGCCAACTTTCGTTAGCGTCAGAACCCCTGGACCAAGTGCGAAATTCTTTGTTTGGAGACTGTCAAGATTTTGTACCTTTTTTGTACTATTTGGTACCTAAATTATTATTTTTTGTACCTCGACGAGCAGTGAAAAAACATGAAAAGAAAGTGGTCAGACAATCTGACGTCAGATTATCTGGACCACATTTTTTTTACATGGTTGGAGACGATATATCTTTTTTTTTTTGTAAATATTTTGTACCTTTTTAGTACCTTAACATATTTTTTTTTTCAAATTACAGGGCGTCCCAGGAAAAAGTAACGGATGAATGTAATTTTTCTTTAGGAAACAAAACTTATTCTAATTATAATAATTTGCAATATACTTATTATATTATCACTGACACTGAATGTGGGTAGCCCAAGAAAGACCCAAAGTGGCGTGCACTTGGAGAGGCCTATGTCCAGCAGTGGACAAGAGCAGGCGGATGATGATGATAATGATAATATGTTATGTATATGTATGATTGTGATAATATTTTATGTATTGAATGAGCGTTAATAGCTTAATAGTGGTTAAGAACTCCGCCTTCCTTTCGAAGGGTGCGGGTTCGAATCCCGGGCACGCACCTCTGACTTTTCGGAGTTATGTGCGTTTTAGGCATTTAAATGTCACTTGCTACAAACGGTGAAGGAAAACATCGTGAGGAAACCTGCATGCCGGAGAGTTCGCAAAAACTTAAAGGTGTATATGTAGTCCGCCAATCCGCACTTGGCCAGCGTGGTGGACTATGGCCTTAACCTTCTCATCCTGAGAGGAGACAAGATATAGCCTGGTGACAGACGGACGGACGGACGGACGGACAGCGAAGTCTCAGTAATAGGGTCCCGTTTTACCCTTTGGGTACGGAACCCTAAAAACAGAATAAAATAAATATTTAAGTGGGTGCCCATACTTTCGACGCGTCAGCGATAGTTTAGTTAACTTTCGGTCCAAGAGATGGCGTTGTGCGTGATATGTGGCTACAATAAAATAATTAAATATTAAAGTGAGGCTTTCATACAACAGACCAGATTTTTTTGGCGTTTTTATACATAATGGTACGGAACCCTTCGTGCGCGAGTCCGACTCGCACTTGGCCGGTTTTTAATATTATTCTACTTTTTGGACTATTCTATAGGTTATTCGACTATTCGGAACACCTCACTTAAGCTCACATTTCTGATTGTAGCGTTTAGAAACTCGAAACTCTGGTATTTCCATTTCCACGAGCTGGCGCGCTTACACAAACTTTTCGAACTTCCGGAAGTTCACATCCAGACTTGCTGTAAGCTACGTCGTTAACGACTTCGACAATGTATTTGTTAATTAGTTGCAGTAAATTACATATTTTTGACATTTACATTGAATTTATTAATAGACAAAATTCCAGTGTGAATCTGAATATATCGAATAAGTATAAGTATTAGTAGGTATATTTTAACAAACACACAGCGCCACCCGTCCAAGAAAAACAATTCTCACTGGTCATACCAGTAGGTATGACTTGCTAGTACGGTTGCCAGGTCGCCAAATCTAAAAACCGGACAGAACAAGCAGACACCGTTTATTTTGGCCGGTCTCGCAATCCTAGCCTTAAAGCCTAACTCTATCCGGCTTTATTCGGACGCCTGGCAACATTACATGCTAATATGACCACCGAGAAATGCCCCCGCTGAGGCCATGACAACTATGATAGGCCTATAACATGACTTAGATGGGAATTAGCTTAGTTGAGTTAGAAGGGAGTAAGAACCACAGATGACATTATTAGAATGTTAGTTGATTAGTTCGTGAGTATGTACGATGACTAAGTAGGAAAAACAGACGCGTAAGAAGTCCCGGCCATACCTACTAATACAAAAATTTTCTCAATATACTATGAATGTTTAGTATAAGTATAGAAAGCCCCAAAAGCAGAGGTGAGAAACCTTTTTACCGCAAGGCTATTGTTAAAGCAAGCAGTCATTCGCTATCCATAAATTATGTCACACAATAGAGCAAGGAGTTCAGCCAAGTGTAACACCGTGTGTCAGTTGCCAATAAGCGTCATGACGTCACATGTCACATCTGTAAATATCAAAAATTAAATAGATAGATAAGAGATAGATAGCGAGCAATTCTCAACGCTGCAGAATGACCCAACTCATACGAATCCCCACTCTGTTACCCCTGTTGTAAATTTTTAATTATTGTATTATTAGGAATTTAGTATGAGGGAGTGTGATGTATGTGGTATGGCCACTTAGAAGAACGGCCATTCGATGAGGAAGTATGTAAGAACTGACGTTGTCATTCTATTAATAAATATTTGGAAGATAATATCGCCTCTTAGTAATAATACAGGAAATATTACAGGCTTTGATTATATACACGTCTAGATTCCGCAATTCAAACAAAATGTCACTCAAAAAACGTCCTCAGTTTTCCGACATGTGTGAGTACCGCTCGTGTACTTATTGTAAGTGCACTGTCAAAGTGAGCGTGTGTAAGGGATGCCTGCTTCAAATTGTAACATACCTACTTTTTCCCAATGATCTTTGCAAATGAAGGTTGAACAGAATAGGTTAAAAAGTTATTGTTTTGTATTAGTCTTATATTTATTTTATTTTATGTAAATTAATAAAATTCTATAAAAAGTAGAAAAAATAAAGTAACTGGTATTAAAAAAATTTAAAACGACATGAAATGAAATTATTGTTTATTTCTATTTATCGTGTTACGTGTAGCGCAGCTCAGGACATCAGGAACTCAAGGACTTGTCGAACAATACCAATCAATCAATCAGTTCGTTTACTTGTTTATGTTTATTTATATCTATATGTACAAAAATGACACATTACAATAAGATTTAGGTATACATCCAATTGTGCTTGGCAAATATACAAATATACCTAAGCTTATTATTTATTTATAGTTTATATGACGATAACATAACCTAAAATCGAACATTATACTCATTAAAACAAATAACAGTTCTAACATAGTAATATAATTTAAAACATCAAATTCATTATAGTTAAATTCAACCAGCACCAATCATCCAATTTCATCAACCCCAATAAAAATATTATTGCAAAAACGAAAAACCCGACTGCTTACAAAAGAACTCAGTCAGTAGGTACTTAATGTCTGTAATGAAATCGATGCTATAATCATTAAATCAAATAACTTATCATTCAAAGGAAAGACATTAGGGTATACTAAATCTAATATCTTTAAACGAGCAATTCTTGTATATTTATTTATTTATTTATTTATTTATTTATACCTATATATATAATCACGATCTCGGAAACGGCTGCAAAGATTTTCATGAAAGTAACAGATTAGGGGGTTTTCGGCTCAAGGAATCGATTTATCAAGGTCCCAGGTTCGAGAAAAGCTCGGTTCCCGTTTTTTCCCGATTCCCGATGTTTTAAAAACATCATACTGACGCCATCTATGAAACATTAGGATAACTTCTATGAGGTACGGTTTGTTTGTTTCAGTAGTAACTAGATGGCGCTCGAATATATTTTTGTTCGGCTAATAGATGGCGGAATTCCTCGTATTTCTTGCGATTCATACTAAATATAATTTTCAACCGAGCAAAGCTCGGTCAACCAGGTACTAAAATATATATACTCAAAACTAGCTTTTCGCCCGCAGCTTCGCTGGCGTGGACTATACCATTTTGGTAAATGTATTCGTTGTAGTTACGGAGTTAATGTACTTATATTGGGGACTATATCTCCTTTTTATTCGATATCCCGTAGGACTAGAAGCCGAGCCAAACATCCGAGTCGGGATAATGCTGCCTAAGATTGAATACATAAAGTCGTGGATTTTATATAAGTTATAATAATTTTTTGATCAAATAACTATCTGCAGTCGTGTTTAAATAAACAATATCTGGTGAGAATCGAGCTTTGCTCGGTTTTTTTAATCGTGTTTTTGGAAACCTGTGCTGTTATTATGTAGGAGCCCTACATTTGTTTATTTGTAAAATATTGTAAAATTGTCAACCCTAGTGTCCATTTCCTTAGTAACAAAAATAATACCATTATTGTCATTCTTATGGTACCTACAATTTTTGTATTTAATCACATCGAAGATGATGTTTTCTAAAAATAAAACCTAGCTAGATAGATTTTTCGCCCCCAAAACTCCCTGCACACAAAATTTCATGAAAATCGTTGAAGTCGTTTTGAGATTCAGATTATATGTTTATATATACAAGAATTATTCGTTTACAGATATTAGATAGATAGATTAGATAGTTTATTTGCAGCATTTTATAAATTATAAATAAAGATGTTGTGTTACTTAATTGTAATTTATCTCCCGTAAATTCGGCACATCCCCTAGTAATAAACTGGCAACACCCGCTAATCGGATCTTAACGAATTAAAATATCGTGTTTTCTTTATGCATAGTGATTAATTTAAAAAACTGACATATGAAAAGTAATCTTCTTATTATTACACGGTTTTCCCGTATAATTGCGGCACAATTTCACTGCGCAAACCGGCATATTTAATATTTTTTCATGAGCTACGCGTCGCTAGGTAACATAAATGACACTGACCTACGTGTCAAGCAAGTCTACCAAATTTGTTGGACTTTATAGGAGCCGTTCGGTAGAGCCGATTGCGGTATCTAGACCGTGTATATAATCAAAGATTACAGGTAGCTTTAGATTTTATCATAGAAGTCGGAGATACTAGTGACGAAGAGTCACAAAGTGCTTGTAGCGATGTTAGTATGAGCTCATTTGATATTGATTGCGAAGAATTATTATAATTCAATAACAACATAGTAAATCTTCTTACTAGCTCATTCCTTATTTACATGAAAATTATTTAAATATTTCTTTAAGTATCTGTTTATTTTAATGTAGCCTCGCGTACTATACTTTGTAGTTCGATTTCAGTGCGTAGGCGTCATGACGTTTAAATACGACATCGTCACTCTTATCGAGTTAGTGGAGGCCATTGTTATATTTATCTACGCGTTGTACTTTGCGTGTTGTCGTGCTGAAGTCCGTGTCAGTACTGTATCACTCACCGGCCATAAGCCGGCATCGACACCGGCGCAGTGGAAAAACGAAGACCCGGTGCCGGTGCCGTGCCGGCGCCGTTGCCGGCGCCGGGCCGGCTAATGGAAAAACGCTCATTGGGTTCTTAATTTTTAACCACGTCTATTCAATGTTCAGGTATGGTATTTTTTGGTCTTTCTAGAAGAGACGAGAGCAAACTGAAACTGAAATCAGCACAAAATGTAAATAGAATCGCATGTTTTCCATCTCTGATTTAGAGATTAATTGTTGGCTAGTGATAATTAAATTTTAAAACTAAAATCAGTAACAATAATAATACTTATTGTATTATTTTGCCTATTGCCGCCTGTTGTACTTATACTATTTTATATATTACTGGGAAATTTTATGGTGTACAATAAAGAGGATTTGTATTGTATTGTATTGTGTAATAATAATAATTATCATAGTCTACTAACAATGCGTTATTAGACTATGATAATGGTGTCGTTAATTACGTTGTATAGAATACGTCATTAAAATGATTTTACTCAATTATATTGTCTGTGGAATTTAATCCTCGTAGTGCCGATAGATCGAATCAATTTAAAATGTAAGTTTTAACTCTTCAAGTAGCTACCTACGTAAATAGAAGTAGAAGTACCAAGTAGAAGATACCTACGTAATAAAATAAAAAATGAAAACATTCAAAGACAAAATAAATACCTTTATCAAGCTTAATCAAGCATTCAAATCGACATCGCTTAAGTTGTTGTTATTATAGCTGTGTTTTGAGTTTGCCTATAATATTTTTGTGTTGATACTTATCAAAATATAAAAAATGCTTTGAAGTTTCCATGTCATACCAGTATACACCTAAATACGCCCGCGGCTCTGCCTTTGAGCCTTGAGAGCTCGGCTCAATGTAATCATTAGCGATGAGACTTTCATTGGATCGTATCATACATTATGATAAGATATTATGATACACCGTCAAATTTTGGCCACATTTTGCGTTCGGAAATTTTGTAGGGATACAATGTTCATTATTTTATAACACGAAAATGTACGGATTATTATTTTGTTCTTAGCATAGTACCTACCTCCAACGATGTTTTCAATATTATAAACACATTTTACCGAGTTTATTTACAAATTCATGACTTTGATGAACTTTGTGATGGCCACTGAAGAAATAAATGTTCGCTTAAGTTCATATTTATATTTCCACTCTAGGATTGCTTGCACGAGCGGAATGAACAATAAAATTAACACTTCACTACACCCACGACTCAACAACAAAGTGCTATGTCTACCTGGATTGGGAATCGAACCTGTAGGTAATACGTCGCTTTGCAGGCAGGGCTGCTGAGCTACGAGGCCGTCAGTAAACCATCCATTTAGGTACTTAATGTACAAAACCTTTTGAGAAAATGTATGATTCGAAAAAAAATCAATAATACTTCTAAAAACAAATCAGTAGTGGACATTGGAATTATTAATAATGAAAATTAGTGCTTAAGTACCTCTAGCGGTTCTTGAGATGAAACACCAAACAATTTTAAATTTTGTATAGGTGCTCCGTTTGTAACTCATATTTTTTAAATGATTTATTGTTATAGCGGCTTCCGTACCATTTCAAACGCATACCTATTTCCGCTTAAGAGATGACATGTGTTAAAGTCAATCGGAAAGACAGACATTGGGCGTTTTTCCATTAGCGCCGGTGCCGGCGCCGAGCCGGTGCCGGAGAAGCAAAAATGTATGAAAATGTATGGCTCGCTTTTCCACTTACCGGCGCCGGCGCCGGCCCGGCATTGAGTCCCGCCGGCGCCGTCGCCGGCTGGTTGTCAAAAGAGAGTAGAAGGGCAGTGCCGAGCGTGTGTTATATGCGCAGCACTGGCTGACATGCCTAAAAATCGGAGCCGAGTGCGGGAACATCGAGGGCAGGCGATCCGGAGTGGTCAACTGCCAGGGATTTGGGGGGAGGAGAGATAGATAGCGAGCAATTCTCAACGCTGCAGAATGACCCAACTCATACGAATCCCCACTCTGTTACCCCTGTTGTAAATTTTTAATTATTGTATTATTAGGAATTTAGTATGAGGGAGTGTGATGTATGGGGTGATTCTCGGTGGTCATACTGGGTTGTCCTACTGGTATGGCCAGTGAGAATTTGTGTTGTGGTATGGCCACTTAGAAGAACGGCCATTCGATGAGGAAGTATGTAAGAACTGACGTTGTCATTCTATTAATAAATATTTGGAAGATAATATCGCCTCTTAGCGCGAGGCCGCACCACGGTTTTTGCCCGCGGCGCCGGTAACCGCTTAACCGCGCGATTCGCATACATTATCAGAAACCGCAAGTGCGGCCGCTTGTATTGCTGTCCTTGAGTTACAAAATTTACGCGGCAAGAAACCGCGGCGGTTTAGCCGTAGTGCGGCCTCGGCCTTAGTAATAATACAGGAAATATTACAGGTAGCTTTAGATTTTATCATAGAAGTCGGAGATACTAGTGACGAAGAGTCACAAAGTGCTTGTAGCGATGTTAGTATGAGCTCATTTGATATTGATTGCGAAGAATTATTATAATTCAATAACAACATAGTAAATCTTCTTACTAGCTCATTCCTTATTTACATGAAAATTATTTAAATATTTCTTTAAGTATCTGTTTATTTTAATGTAGCCTCGCGTACTATACTTTGTAGTTCGATTTCAGTGCGTAGGCGTCATGACGTTTAAATACGACATTGTCACTCTTATCGAGTTAGTGGAGGCCATTGTTATTATATTTATCTACGCGTTGTACTTTGCGTGTTGTCGTGCTGAAGTCCGTGTCAGTACTGTATCACTCACCGGCCATAAGCCGGCATTGACACCGGCGCAGTGGAAAAACGAAGACCCGGTGCCGGTGCCGTGCTGGCGCCGTTGCCGGCGCCGGGCCGGCTAATGGAAAAACGCCCATTAAAAATGAATCTACTAACACGTAACAATTTTTGTATTTATCATCATTTCAACGGGTCTCATACGCCACATCGAATGCCACTACATCAATCTATCATGGCCCACTATTGAGCACGGTCTCTACTCAGAACGAGAACGTATGCTTCGAGTTTGGCGAACTCTCCGGCATGCTAGTTTCCTCACGATGTTTTTCCTTTACCATTTGTAGCAAGTGACATTTAAATGCTTTAATAATAAACGTACATAACTTCGAAAATTCAGAGGTGCGTGTCCTGGGATTCAAACACGGATCCTCTGAATAGAAACCTTTCTTAGGAGGAGGAGGGATTCTTAACCACTAGGCTTTAACCGCTACTACCGCTAGCGCTGACTATTGTATTTATAGCACAATGACGCCTTCAGCGCATCAATCAATACCCAAGTATACCTATACCTACCTCTAACCATTTGAATCTATTGTTTTATCCACGCCGCGCCTAGGGATACCAAAAGTCTGCATTTGTCAGGACGCGTCCGCACTGTTGGCTTCTGTCCGAGTTTTGAATTTATGTGGCTTCATGATTTTACACTGGATTAAAATTTAATAAACGCATAGAAATGAAATAAACATGGGATCACTTGAATTTTTTTAAATATTTGTCATGTCTACAAAAATATAATTAATTAGTGTCATTATAAAATATTTGACTTGTAACTTGAAATAAAAAATAGCTATATAAATGTTGTGTAAGAAGCTACATTGAATTTTGAGCACACGTAATAAATTTGTTTTTGCGGGGAATGGCAATGCCATAATTCTCGGCGACTCAAGTATATATATTATGGATACGGTGTCGATCAACGTAAGGTACACCGGGCGCGTTGTAAGGGTTAATATAATAATAAATAATATAATTATAATATAATATATATAATATAATATATTTCTTTAATAATGTTAACATTGAATTCATAAAAATTGGATGAATAAAATAAGCTATATAGCCTATAGGTACCAATTAGGGCTGTCCCCTTTTTAGCGGTGCCGTGGAGTCAACGAGTTTTATCAGGGCTTGGCATTTAACATAGATCGATGTAATATCGGGTAGCGAACGAAAGCTACCGGGCATATAAATTAGGTAGATGTTTTATCGGATTCATACAAACAAAAATAATATTTTTACTATCGAGCTTGTTCTACATTAGCGATATTTAAATAATTAATATAATACGCCTACATATTTAATAAAAATATAATCAAATAATGCGATGTTTTAAAACCGATGGTATTGATTTTTTTGTTGAGAGGCAGCCCTACTATTATCATGTAGTTTAATTGTGTACAGTGTATTCCCGCACGACACTGGTTGAAGCTCGGCCTTCGGTTGTTAACGTTGGCCTTCAAGCCTACGTCCTTTAGGTATATTTTTAGCCCCTCAGTAATTCAGTTACCTTGGCAGTAATAATGTTGAGGTATTTTAGTTTAGTGATACGATTAATCTTCGCACATAATAGTATCAATGTTCATAAAGCGCTGTTCTAACGATATGGGACACCCACGCTGTCAAATCTGAACGGAATGTTTTTCTTCTATAGATCTAGACACACCTTCATTATAAAAATATTACAAGTCTAACTAAAGATGGCAGAAATTTTGGAAATGATCGTAGGAATTTATTAACATTACTACGATTTTTATTATTTTAACCTGCATGTCTGAGTCTGACAATATTATCAGTGAGAAACTGACAATCAGTGTGGCATACCTAGGAATAGTTGTCAGGCGTCCTGATAAAGCCGGACAGTGTTACGCTTTTTGATGGCTTGTCTGGCCAAACTGGCTGATCTTTTAGTTTTCGCTACCTGGCGACCCTACATACGTTTACGACCCTACCTACCTAGCGTCTTTTCTCTTTTCATGAGGTCGCAAGCATTGAGACACGACATTCGCGTGTGAGGCGCTGATGTCGCCGCGCTGCATAGGTGGGCCTTTGGTAAGAAAATTGTGACGGCCGTTGCTCTTTATCTATAGGTACTCTGGACCTAACTAGATAATAATAATATATCTAGTCAGGAGATGTTGTCTCTGTTAGCTATATAACTCGTTTATAGTTCAACAGTAGATACCGTAACAGAGTTAACAAAGGCCTTCCAAACGTCTCTGAAACCAAGATAGAGGTTTGCGTACGTAACGGAAATGTTTATTTCCCCTTGGCTATTCCATTCGTACTTAGAAATTTCGAACTCTGGTTAAGGTAATTAAGTTTACAGATTGACCTTTATACAGATAGATGTATTGACGTATTTGGTAGACCTAGAATACTGAATTAACTTCCATGCTGAAAGACCAGGTTGCCGTAAGACGTGGCAAGAGAAGAGCCGATGAATGCTAGGGGTCGCAAAGCTGTAGCCCGGATGCCTAACTTGAGAACTTACTTTTTTGCTACTCTCTTTCTTCTTTCTTGCCTGGCAACAAATCAATATTGTCTTTTTCGTAGTGCTTGCCCGACAGTGACCTCTTACTATCAGAAGGCTCGTCTGTTCTCTTCAAAGAGTATCACATCCTATTTATCTGGGGGTAAGTATCAAAATACATCGCAGGTTTTAGACACCTTATTTCGGCAAACGGAGCCTTGTATACATATAATGTGTATAATTGAATGCCTATTTATCACTAACACAAATGTAACAACGAACCGTAACGTAGTTGTAACCTTGATCAAATATATTAATTAATGTCTTGATAGTTATTATGTAGCGGTTGACATTTATTTAGGTGTTTAATAGACGTCATACACATTAATTGCCATAAGGGCACATTATAGGGTTGCCGGTTGGCAATAAACCTCAAATAGTAGTAGTAAACTAGAGAACTGCCCGCGCTTCGCTTCGGGACCCGTAGGTAACAGCCGCGTAGGTCCCGCTCCCGTTGGAATCTCGGGATAAAAAGTAGCCTATATGTTATACTGGAACTTAGTCTATAACATTTGCCTATGACTTATGTAAATTTACTACACATGTAGTATTTGATAGCGTGATTCAGAACTTGCAAATGAATTTTACTAACGCCATCTATTAACAGCATCCGGAACTAAATATCTAGGAACTAACAAAACCTCGGTCTTCCCATAGGAATGATATGTTTTTCCGCGGTAAAAAATAGCCTACGACCCTCTCCACCCTCCCAACTATCTCAACACACATAAACCATACCATATCATATAATAGCCATGTTGCGACGTGAAAGAGCCCCAAACAAACAAACACACTTTCACATTTATAATATTAGTATGGATTTCTTTTCACTGTTACGTAATCAATGATAGCGTAGATCACTCGCGTTCGCTCTTTATAAATAGGTATCTAATAATTGCTTCACATTTTTTTGTGTAGGTAATAGATACATTTAAGCCCAAAACATTGTGTCGAATGCTATTAATTTAACATTTATGTGATAGATAAAACTATTATCGGATCATGTATGATATTGAGTTGTTTTGTCCATGCCATCCACGTCACAGGAAGTCCTATGCGGGGTATGAATGTGTACCTAAGCATTTTAAGCGTTCATACCTGTACCCCTTCTAAAAGTGTATTTAGTTAACAATGTATGCCTTTAATAACATTAAAATAATAAGATTAGTAAATGACCATGGTCTGTAAACGTTGCTAAAACTTATTAACCATGTTAGCTCGCGCTTAAATTGACGTCCAGTTTGCAAATGATCAATGTGAATTAATCGGTCTTTGATGTGCGTGATTAAGTTAACTTGCCTATCAGGGGTAGTATTTGATTTTAAGCGTTGATTGCGTGTGTAAGGCTATACCTATGTGTAATATCTACATATTTATATCATACCAACCACTACCTTCCTTGATTTGGCTATAACCCATTAATAGGTACTAGATACCTACTAAACTACAAGTATATACCTTAACAACAGTATTAACTTATATAACAAGAAGAACAATGGATTAGTGCCCTGGAAGCAATTAGTAACGTAACTTCAAGAGGAATATGTTGTTATAGGAATTAGTGTAGTTCTTTATTCAGTACTTAAATGCGGTGCACTGCAATTTAAATTAAGTGGTTTCTTAACTTTTATCCCTTTCACAAGCTTTTATATAATTTCAAATGTTTTTATGGATGTTAATTTCAAATCTTGGAAGCTGGCTATTTTAATTATATAAGTACGTGTATTTTACCATGTCGTACCTACCTAAACTGTAAAACGCTTATCGACAGTGTCAACCCTATTAGGACAGTTTGTTGGTGGATGATTCAATAGCTACCCTTTGTTTAGTACACAATGAGGACCCTTTCACATCCGATGAAACGGTGGCCAATCTTTTGGAAACATGTATTATACCCGTTACACAATAGATTAACCCTTTCGCGCGTTCCGTGTCCTAAGATCAAACAATATAAAAATTTCCATATAAAAATTTCCATATAAGTATGTTTGTTGTTTAGTTTCGAAACGTAAGTAATTAGAATTTAGGTATTTACTTATTACAGACTAGCTTCCGCCCGCAGGCTTCGCCCGCGTGGAATTCGGGTAAACTTCAACCTCCTATTTCACCCCCTTCGGGGTGGAATTTCTAAAAATCCAATCTTAGGGGAGCACCCTTCCCTCCCCAAGGAACACACATGCCAAATTTCAGCTTCTTCCGTTCAGTAGTTTCGGCTGTGCGTTGTCTGTCAGTCAATCACCAGTAGATAACGCAAGAGTTTACAGATTAAAAAATAATTACCTAGTAACTATGATTTCCGGGATGGTTGATTGATGGGATGGATGATTTCCGGGTAAAAAATTAATCTATGTCCTTTCCCGGGTTCATCTAAATCAATTAAATCAATTCAGCCGTTTAGGCGCGAAAGGCAAATAAGGAGAAAAGTTAAGTACGTTCGCATTATTATTATGGATGGTACTCATCATACGCAAGTTAATGGATCCTCCGATGGAAATGAGCGGTTTAACCGCTATAAAAGTTTGCGTTTGTTGCTCTCCACCTTCTTTACTACCTAGCCGTTAAACAAAAAAATTATATCATATTCATTGATCCGTTGCAATGTGAAAGAAGAACAAACAAATAAACACATTTTTGTATTTTTTGTTTATAATATTTGTGTGGATAATGTTGAAAATTTAATGTAAATTTAAATGCTGTTTATGTAACTTACCACTTGATTAAATTTTGTAGAGTGTTACCTACTTTTTCTACTGTTCAATTAGCACCTATAATCGAATTAAAACTTTCCGAAAATGGATGTGTAATAAATACCCTAGTTTCGGAACTAGATCGGACGAGACTGCAGCCAAGCCGTAGACAATTGATGTCGAAAACTGAATACGTATTCCCATTTCCGTCGGCGAATTTTAAAAAATTACATTCGTCAGAAGTACGTACGTACCAACTAAACATCAGTTCGGTGATCGGTCTGTCTTTAATTTGTTTAACTAACAAGCAAAAATAATTTACCTAATCCTGTTTTTATAAACTTGTTCACGAGGGCAAAATAATAATGTTAAAATGAAAACAGCGCTGCTTGATTTTAGAGTACAGTTTTTATAAGATTAATATAAGTGAAGTTTAAATATTGAAAAGTGTAGCCAAAGCCCGGAGTTCATAATTACAACACGAGCAAAACGGTAACTGCATCCAGCTTAACATGAAAAACAAAATATAATTTCCGGGACGGATTCCGTATAGGATATTGCAACCTCAATCCCTCGCAGCACCATCGATAACAGTATGTCTAACTACAACAAAGGCATGTTGCAGCCAATAAACGCATTTATTTTATTTATAATTAATGCGAAAATAACTCTGTCTGTAGAAGGTCTATTAGTTACATCGATTTGAATCTGATAGTGTTTCATTTTACTTCAATCGGTTTACAAATACAAAATGTTATCACAGTTGAAAAAAATTACGCCTAACAATGTTTTCAAATGTAGCTGCTAACGAACTGATTTCCCAAATCCAAGCAAGGGCGGTCTAGTCATAATAATATTTTTTTAACTTGTTCGTTTTGTATTGCTCGATTAATTCATCCAAAACGTATCAGATATATCTTCGTTCACTGACGGCTTACGACTGTCAAAGTTTTTTCTCGAGGATTAAAAGGAAACCTATCCAATTCGATCAACAAGACAACAACGTGATTAAATAATTCCTTGAAGAAAAAGTTTTCCTCTTTTGTGCTTTATTCATTTATTATTGAAATCTTCATGATTTGGGCTAATAAACGCAAAAAACGGGAATAACATTAAATAAAAAATCTTATAATCCTTTTAAAAGCTTTTGTAAAATAATTTTATGTTAGAGACGTAGTCCTGAACAGTCGGTTATGTACTAGGTAATAACTCCGCTGCGATGGTGGAACTGCGGTTTTATTTAACCTTCGAAAACTGGTGATTGTGTCTGATCTTACCGTGAGCGGTCTTGGAAGAAGAAACGGCAAGAAACTCCCTAGGATTTATTTTATCCCTGCTCACATTTAGATACAGACAACACTTATTACTACTTAGGCTATAGAGTAAGTTAATATTATTTATATGTAACATTCTAATAAGTATCTAGCTACCAAAGAGGTAATTCTACAAAGTAAAGTAGCTAACATCACTAAGCAACGCTTCAAATCTGGGTCTGAAAGGTAAAGGCAGCTTAAGATTCCTTTTATTAATGGTATCGGTGTTGCTAAATAACAGGCTTAGGGATCCACGGGTTCAAATAAAAGGACAACGGGATTAACGAAAAGCGGATAAGAGATAACTAAGCTCTATATTTTGATACACGAGTTTAAATAGGTACCTACCCTAAACATTCTCTAGTCTAGGAGATCTAAAGTACATTATATTGATTTTTATTGCTATAAATCTTAGAGACTTAGCCAGAAGATAAAAATGGTCTTCATTATAGGGTTAAGAACAATACCTAATACAATTTTTAAGAATAAAAGACTTATTTCAACGTCAACAAGAGACAAATGAGAACATCTTTAACGTACATAATCTAAGTAAATTATGTTCTTATTACAAAATATAACTCAAATAAGTAGGTACCGATTGTCAGATATCGCTTAATAGGACAACTCCAAGAGCACCAGTTTCGAATATAAAAATAATTATCAGAATCGGTTTATCGAGTATAAAGTTACGAGGTAACATAACATAGAAAAAACATGTAGCCAAATTGAGAATTTCCTCAATTTTGAAGTCGATTATTACTAAACAGAAATAAATAAATAACCGTAACGACTCTAAGCCACACAGTAACCTTCCCTTTATCGTGGATGCTAAGAACAGCACAAAAAACAAGAGTGCACATCCAGACCGACCACAGAAATTTCCACCACGTTTGAAATCGAACCTAAGACCCAGGGGCCGTTGAGTCGACACTCTGGCATGGTAACCAATGTGCCATACGATTCTTCATGATGTAGACGATATAAAAAAATGTGACATATAATTTAATAATAATTAGAATTATCATTTAAACATATCGAGATATAGAGCTAATGAACTAAAACGACTAACTGACTAATTGCTTGTTAGTTAGTTTCTAGTAGGTATGTCCTACAAGTTAAGCAGCATCGGAAAAGAGCCTCATTAATTCAGTTTTAACGAATAAGTCAGCTTTAGGCAGCTTTAGGTACGGGTTTATTTATCTCCATAAATCTGACAACAATTAAGATAGGAATTATAAATTTCTCATGTTCTTACCATTATGGCTTTACATTACTCCTCTCAGAATATTAAGTACTATAATTAGCATTAGCTATAATTATAATTAGCTAGCATATAGTTAGGTATATTTAGTCTATCACCTTTTAGGTCGTAGGCTCGTAGGTACTCATGAGCGTAACCAGGTTGGGGCAGGAGGGGCAACGGGGGGTACAGCTGTCCCCGGGATCTCAGATGAAGTACCAACGGTTGTTGAGCTTTTTAAAAATGGATCTCTGGATCCCTGAACATGAATCTTTGCCCTTATCTGGATCTCTGGGTCCCTGAATCAGGAGCTTTTCTCTCTGGATTTCTGGATCTTTGAATCAGGCGCTTTGCCCCCTGGATCTCTGGATCCCTGGATCATTACACCGACTCAATTCAATTTATAGAAAAAGTTAATTATCGAATAATCGGCCACATCGGACTTAAGATTTGAATTGAAATAAACTGAATTATAAAACTAAACTAACGTGTAAGAGCCCTAATTATTTTGAATATTTAATTATTTATTTTAAGTGCACTTAATAGTTAATCACTTAGGTATGCACTTAATATTAATCTATAGAACTTACTTCTTCAAATACTCAAGTAAATGTCCAAGGGCAAAGGGGTCTCAAAGTGACAAGTTTATAAAGCACCAGTGAATCAGACATTAGACTCTAATGACTCCAAATAAAAAACCGGTGTAAAAATAAAACAAAAACCCTAAATATAACAAGTGTACCTATATTAAATGAAGACGTGAAGAATTGGAGAATGTGGAACCCGAACGCGGAGAACCGTATGGAGAAACGAGTAGTGGTAGGTCGAGTGCGGCCGACGTGGGCTCGGAACATGCCCGATGCTCGCGACGATGATGACAGGAGTGATGACATGAGCGTCATGCCGCACAGTGAACCGCCGTCGCCCACGGACCAATGGGAACAGCAGGGAAAGCAGGAGGATAAATATGATGTGTTTGGGAAGGTTAGTATTGCTTATTTCTATCTTATTTTCATGCATCATCCGATGGTCTTACACCAACACTTTGACACTTCTACACCAGTTACATCTTCATAAGCTGTTCTGAAGTCTTAATGTCTAAAGGTAGCAAGCAACACAAATGTGACCGAAGTCATTATTAAAGTCATATAACCTTTTTCTTGTTCTTAACAAAGAAGGTCAGTGATTATAAAATGCCTTTCCTACAGTAGGTCTGTACTTACGTACAACATTAAATTATGTTAAGAACTTTTTATGGTACCTAATTTTTCAGAGAAATGTTCGTTGCTCCTTCATCAATTAGCTGAAGAATTTTCTAATTTATTAGAAAAATCTGACATACCTGAAATAAGTACCTGAAATAATTTATCTCGGCTCAACACTCGAGCTTTGATTTTAAACTTATTGCAAAGTATAAAAAGATAAATATTCAAGAAGAGATTTTATAAGTTAGTGTATTAAATATCTTAGACCTCACCGCCACTTACCTACCTACCACGTGACAAGTGGGATTGTTGTCAAGCATTCACTTATTTTTATTGAATAAAAACTGATTTTTGATGTCGCTGACGAGAACTTCCAAGATTAGATATATTTATCCATCCAAGAAGCTTCCACTCTACACACATCACACATACAATCGTGTACAAACCTACCTAATACAATGTGCTGGTTTAGGTACCTTTGTGTTTAAAAGAAGTTATACAGGCCGCCTTGTGAGGACATAGCATGTTGATGACGTTTTTAGCAGGTTGCTGACGCGAACCCATACAAATTCACTAGGTACCTAAAATTATCCAACGCGCCTATAGAATTTTTCACTTGAAACAAAGCTGTCGACATTCAACGCTTTTCCGTATCGCTGATTCCATGATTGCTTACAAGAATAAGGTACTTTTGGAAAGTGTCTTCAACACAATATCTCGTTCATTAAGATAAATTCCAAGCTATTAATACAAGCTATTATGTTCCAATTTCTAGGTCATGCTACTCGGGGACAGCGGCGTCGGGAAGACCTGTATGCTCGTACGGTTCCGGGACGGCACCTTCCTCGCCGGGAACTACATCTCTACCGTCGGGATCGACTTCCGGGTACATCCCTAGTGACTTGTCCTACTCCCTAATGATTTTATCTGCCTATTTAATACATAATTGATTAACATTACAGCCATTACCGATGTCATTTTATGATATCGAAATAATCTCTCTGAGAGAGCTCTTTAATCTGAAAGTTAAGTGATCTATTTAATTATTCACATAAAAAAATATTTTTACACTTAATACAAAATATGTAAATAATATACAACGTGGTTACCACCATACAACAATAATTTTAATTTTATGTAGATACCTAATGATTACCATTTACCTAAGCCCCCAAAAATTTTTTCAATCAAAATGCCTCCTTTACTTTAGCCACAGCAATTTTTTCAATATTCAAAATTTCAACACGCTGTATCTATTATTATTGTAATAGCAGAAGATTGTTGCCACTCTTGTCTAAGTGAGTGACCGATTTTTATAAAGGCTGTTCTACTTTTTCCTGTATTTTTGGGCTATTTAGTTTGTTTGAAAAAATTATTTTAGTAAATAAGATAGGCGTTTTTTACTAAATGTATTATGTTCCTTGCATGAAGCAGGGCTCGTGGTTTAATTTATTGTTGTATGGTGGTATCCACATTGTATATTTATTTTGAAATTAAAGCTAAGTGAACTGTGAAGTATAAAAAACTTCAAATAAAAACTATCGAAAAATTCTTAGAAAAGTAAAGCTCACCCACTTATTACCTAGCCGCCCGTGGCAGGCAGCAGGCAGAATGTAATAAAATAAAAAAAGCAAAAAGGCACAATTAGCTAATGGTCGTCAGGGGTTCCAAGTTCAAACGGACCAGTCACGGCCGCACGGTGCCCGCTCGCCGTTCCGCCATTGGTGTCGAAGTTTGGCGCCTTTTCTCCGAGCCCGCCCCTCGCACGTCTGTTGTGATTGAATCCTTGAGTGAATGAGTGATTTATTTTTCCAGCGGTGCGAGTTTTTGTGGCTATTCGTGCACTTTTTGCAGGTTGATTTATTGCGCCCTCTGTCTGCCTGACGTCAGTGGATATTGAGATTGTAGAGATAAACGTAATTGGATTTCTTGAATAAAATTACTTTATCTAGCGCAACAGGTTTTAAACTTATGTTTATGTTTTAATAATCAGAGGCTATTGATTTATTTGTTCCTTTAATGGAGGGAAAACTAATCTTAGAATCTATTATCTACATTTGACAATAAGAAATTCATAAATGAAATAAGTAATTTTCGGCAAAAAAGTAAAATTTTCATTATGCGTAAACTAGGCTATTAGTTTATTAGAGTATCTACCTACCTACCTAGGTATACCTAAAGCCGATTAATAGTTGATGACGACCTTATGGTAGATGTGTAACTACAAGGTATACGGTATACAAAACTCGGTAGGTAATGTAGGAACCTAAGTACCTACTTACTTAGCTTAAAAAGTTTTTGAATTTGTTTTGGTATGCTGAAAATGAAAACCATTTCATGTCTCTCTCTCACATTGTCAAGGTGGGCCGAGAGTTTCTTAATATTAAAAGAAAACTAGAAGTTTCAAACTTTTTATTTCTAGTTTTAGTAAGCGCCTACCTAAATACCTACCTAGGATACGATTCATTACGGAAACCTATTCTACCTTATGAAAAGAACACCCCCTAATTAGGTTCAGCAATTTCTCATCATTTCCCATAAGCACAAGACTTCGTTCCTTTACGACGATTTAACATTTTCGAATTTCCATACCCAATAGTTTGTCGTTTGTAAGTTCGTAGTTCACACCTAAAACTTTGTCTACTGCCAATAGATTCAATACTACTAACGCCATCTGTTTGCAGAATAAAGTTGTCACAGTTGACAACATCAAGGTGAAACTTCAGATTTGGGACACGGCAGGTCAAGAGCGCTTTCGTAGCGTCACACATGCTTACTACAGAGACGCACACGGTAAGTATTTAATTGTTATTTATTTCATGTTATAATGATTCACTTTCAAAGTTATGTTATCCATAATTTTGTTATAGAAAATAAGTGTACTTTTTATATCATTTTCATTTATGTTGAAAGTTTACAGACGGGAAAATTATACTAGTAGCTCCATCTGTTGGCATATATTGAAAGTAGATTATCAGATTTTTTTTTTGATTCCATAGAATCATTTAGAAATTGATGGTACACGAAGTTCAGGTTACTAAATCATTTTACTTCACAACTAAATTCTATAATTTGATCTGTATTTTTTAACATTATAGCAATTAAATAAAAATAATTCGCGCACCTAGCGCCATCTATGGGCATTTTGCGAAAATACTTTATCACTAAAGAGTAAACACAAAGTTCATTGCTCTTTGATAAGAGCGAAAAAAATGCAATCCAAAGACAACAATCATAGATTAATAACAATCATAGATTAGCTTTGAGCCGTTTCTGAACCAATGTCTTAACATCGTTAGCATCGATCGTGTAAATCGTGTTCAATCACGACTCGTATGAGCCGCGAGTATGCGAGGCGGCCTCGACCCGTTTCCTTCCTCAACCAAACATAACCGGATCACATGTGTGTGGCCGATGTGGGGGACTCAAACCGACCAAGCAACTGGCGTGGTGACGTCACGTCACGATGCTATGGACTGGCGAATGTCCATCTGGCTGGATCACTACGAGGTTGCGCCGCGGGTTTTGTTACTCTTGCAATTTTTGTGATTTTGCAAGTTTGCTTGGGAGGAAAGTTTTTCATTAAGTAAGTATTTGCGTGTTGCGCTAAGAACATTTGAGACAAGTTGTAGTCAACTGTCAAAGGGCTGGAATGTTTTAAATAAATAAACATAATTAAAGGGTGTTTAACGAAAACTTTTGTAGGTAGTTATTAAAGTACGGCTATTAAGCCGACGAAGAATCAGATGAGCCAATGGTGAAGCTTTACCTCCACCCAAAGTAATAATGATAAATCATTATAAAATGCACCGAAATTATGACAGAACTTAAGAACTAAATAATAATAATAATAATATGACCGCGTGGCAATGGTGAAACCACAAAACCCTTTTAAAACCGTGGTCGTCAAACTGCGGCCCGCGGACACGGTGTCATTAAATGACGTAGGTATTTATTGCGGTGCGGCCCTTGGCCAGAAAAGTGTGACGACCCCTGGTTTAAATTATCCCCAAGGAAAAACTATCTCGTATCTTCCTAAATATATTAATCATAAAGAAAACCAGCACTAAAATGTATAAGTCTAATAACATAGTAAAGTGCTAATAATGAACTGTAAGTTCTGTTAATTCATTAGTATTCAGACTTGGTCAAAATCTAGTGCGGACATCGCGAGGCTCTCGTGCTATTTCACTAAGTGACAGTCGAAGAAACTTTATAAAACAATATTTTTCTGAAAAAACTTTGCATCATAAGATTCATAAGTTGTCTTTTTTGTTTGTATAAAATTTTCTTTTCAGTGATTTTTGAGTTGAAAAAAGGTAGATACGGTTAGAATACCATCCTAATGCTGTCGATAGACCAAGGCATTGTTATACTTCAACATAGGCAATATGGTGGAGTCCCGTAAACCCGGACGGCACCCAAAACTGGACAGAATTTAAACTGCTTCTTATAAGTTTTCACACATGACATTTTTTTATTGTTAAAATTCCATAAGTATCGTGCTTTGGAGAAGTCACGCTACTTTTAAAATTTTCGCTTTGTCTTTCACAGGACCCAGGTTGGAAATTACTGTTACATAATCTATATTATCTATACTTATAATAAATCTGTAGAGAGGTCAATTCTGTACATTAAATATATTTCCAAAATAACTATCAGGGGGTGATTAGGGATCGATACTGATGCCAAAAATGCAATCAGTAAAATTTTTGTCTGTCTGTCTGTCTGTCTGATGTATAACCGTTATAGAAACAAAAACTACTCGACGGATTTTAACGAAACTTGGTACAATTATTTTTCATACTCCGGCGCTGGTTATAGTATACTTTTCATCACGCTACAATCAATAGGAGCAGAGCAGTGAAGGGAAATGTTGGGGAAATGGGAGAAGTTACTCCATTTTTTAAGCTTCCGTCGCGTGTGCAACCTTAATGGTTAAAGCTACACAGAAATCATGTATGACGGAAATGTTCTCCTTAAAATTATATAAAAAATATTCCACGACAGCATATGTCTATCTTTTATGGTTGACTCACAATAACACGTGTAACTCCCGATAGCTTAGCAGTTCGAAGCTTTATGATTAAGTATACCTATATTTTATCTACTCTTACGTTTATGACACTTAAGTGGGTGAAATAAAGGGGTGAAGTTTAAACGAAATTCACGCGGGCGAAGCCGCTGGCAAAAGCTAGTTATAAATATTTTACAACAATGTAATACGTATCATTTTGTTGCAGCACTCCTTCTTCTGTACGACGTGACGAACAAAACAAGTTTCGACAACATCCGTGCCTGGCTGGGGGAAATCCGCGAATATGCCCAGGACGACGTGGTCATCATGCTCTTAGGTAATTGGTAATTGGCAACTAGGCATTCTTAATGCCTGTTTAGATGATCAGATCTACGTACAACAACTAAAACCACACGATAACGACATCGCAACGATGAACTGATTGTCCGTCCCACGAATGGCGTAATTGTTAACATGCCGGATTGCTGTTCCAAGGGTCCTGGGTTCGATTCCCAAGGAGTTTTAAACTTTTAATTTCCGTTCTCGGCCTGGTGTGTGTCCTTGTGTTGTGTTGTCGTGGGGCTATGAATGTGTAGTGTAAATTGTGTATTAAAGAACCTTAATTATGTATAAGTACATTATGTACAAATTAAATTTCACTAATTAATATTTACAAGTTATCCACTTAGGTTAATAAGCCCACTTACAACAGGACTTAATAAACCCACCTAATGAGCAATAGTCATCCAAAGTCTCGCTAACCTATTCTGCGGCGTCATCGCTAAATTGAACGTCTCAACACCGCTCTTGTACCAACCGCTCATCATTCACTCACAAAACCATCCCATCACTACGACCGACAAGTACGACTAGCTCAATCACTCGCTTCTAGGAAACAAGTCGGACAGCGCTCTCGAGCGGGCGGTGCGGCGGGAGGAAGGGCAGCGTTTAGCTAGGGAGTATCAAGTGGCGTTTATGGAGACGTCGGCGAAAACCGGGCTGAATGTGGAAGCGGCGTTCGCTCACGTCGCGCGCTCGCTCGTGGCCAAAGCTAACCCCGTCGATCCGTCGCGACTCGCCGTGCGCGCGCAACCCTCGCAGGAACACAGGTCCTCGTGTCCCCCTTGCTCGTAAATAGCGAGATGAAGATACGCAATGACAAAAGGCAAACGGTATTGTACAATGGTATTGTAATATGGTTATGGAATGGAAAATAATATGCTTGAGCCGTTCATGCAATACCATCACATCAATGAAAACGTTCTGTATTTCCTCTATTTCTGGTAAAATAAACCGGTTATCGGCTATTTTGAATGCGTAGGATATTATTTCTCATGTAGTGTAGTAACTTCCTTTTTAATTTCATTAATAATTTAATTTAATTTTTTGTGAGTAATATCTAAATATTTATTATCATATCTAAATATATATTATCTAAATATATATATATCATAATCTAAATATATGTATATTATCATCATTGTTAAATGCAGACGTAGTAAACATTTTTATATAAATCAAAGAACGGTGCGTTGTTTTAGTTTGAATCAATTCGAATATTTTAAATAGGTAGGTACTTAGATAAATGATGTTCATGTGATGTATGGTGTGGATTGTGATGAAACATCCTTAAAATATCAGCTTGTGACAATCGTTGTAGTGATACATAAATACATTCTTGTTTATGTGATAACGACCTACTTACTTGTACTTATATTGTATAATCATTGTGGGATGATATTTAGGTACATTTTGTACAAAGTATTCAAAAAATAATAATAAAGACATATATAATGAAGTATTAGCGTAACGGTTAAAAATGTATGGTAACTATTTATTTAAGGGAGAACACAAATTATGATAGTATGGGATTTAAAAAAATTGTACTAATTATTCTGAGCAATAAATATCTAAATTTTGCTGGCATGTGAAAAAATTGCAGAATATAATTTTAATATAATTCGCCGCTTTAAATGCCAATATATTTATATTATATTAAATAATCTTAAATTAATTTCAATAAATTACACACTTATTTATATTAGGTATATCCTTATTTACATTTTTTTCTACTTTCCTAAATCAATATGACACAACTATGCAGCCTGGTAGAAAAATGCGGACCAACATATAATGGACTTTATAATTTTTATACAAAATCTATTATTGTTGACCGATAAATACATTATTTTATGTCGGCTTATATTTACTACCCGAGTACCACATATTTAAAATATAACATCAATTAAGATGAACCTTGAGTAAGTTCCAACTTTTTACCTATGTTTTAGCACTGTTCTATAAGTATATTAAAATAATATAGTGTACTTTGACGGATAACCTACAAAACCTACACTTTCTAATGTTTACCCAAAACAATATAAATTATACATTCCTATGCATTAAGAAAAATGCGTAGCTAATTGTTTAAAATAACGTAAATGTTTATGCTATCAAGTTAAATGTGCGCGAGATTCACACATTTTGTGATTAATATTATTATAAGATATCAATAGCATTACTGTTTATAATTTTTATGACCAAATCATTATTGCTCTAATCTTAGTATGTAATCAAAGCTCAGTATAATCAATCTATGATAAATTAAGTATATAATTAGCTTAATAATAAATAACTAACTACCCAATAAGTATATGGACAGTTAATTTAGCTTTATTGTTCATTAAAAATAATTTGACTGTATCGAGCACTAAATAATTTGTTTTTTCACTGATATGCTCATCTGTAATCAATTAAGTATGTAATTTAAAAACTGGAAGATATATATTTTATGCAGTAATGACATGACATAAAATGTTTAATTAAACGCAATAGTAACGTTACAATATCAATTTTATATCTCTTACAAATAATACAATTATTTATTTACCTACATAAAAAAATAATATAATATATATCGTTTATTTACAATATCAAGCTCAATCATATCGCAAAATTAAATTTACTTAGCGCAAAAATGTAATTTCTGTGATATTTTCACGTACATAACATTCATGAAATCATCCTCTTGGGTTGGAGGAGAGAAATTATTTATAAATTAAAAGCATAATTAGTACTGTGGCACTAATCAAATTAATGCGCACATCGAGAATTGCGGAACGCCCCCTTTGTTGCCATTAACAGAGAGATTTTATGTGACTTAATAACGATTTGCCTACTTAATTTATTTTTAAAAACATTGATATCTTTCAGTCCACTGTTTTAAAACATATTGGAAAAAGTTAAAGTGATTGCTATATGAACTATGTATGTTATATAACTCGCGGCCAGTCGCGGCGTTTTGTGTGTAGTATGAGTAAATAGCACAATTTTGACCTCTTAGTACCTAGTACGTCCCGTTTCCGTTCTGGGGCGTTCCGTTTTAATTAAATTAAACAGAATAGGGTGTATGCATGTAAATAAATATTTTATGTTCTTAATTACAAGCATTATTTAAACAAACACGTATTTATAAAGTTTCGATAAAAAATGATAATTTTATAGTAGAGAATAAAAGTATAATTAAAAAGTAAAAAGCATATGCACAATATACTTAATAACCTATATGTTGTGTTCAAACGGCTGCTATTAGGCACGCACGATTACACGCATATTCCCTATTGTATTGTATGTCATTAACTATTACAAAATAAGCAAATTATGGTATGTTATTAGTAGATAATAATTACTGTTTGTAAAAACTGATGTTATGTAACTTTGTGTACTTGTAATATAAGAAAATGTTGTGTACCACTGAACGTTGCTTGTGCGAAATATAAATAAAAATGTGATGAATATTAGATTTCTTTTACTTCTACTGTAAATAATTAGATCCCAAATTCCAAATGTACGTATTTTACATAAGTATCTACTTGTCTTTAATTGCCAAAGAAAGTGAGTGACTTCTGTTTTGTTTAGGCATGTACCTACCTACAAAAAAGTAATAAGTAAGTAAGTATTTAAAAGTAGGTAAGGTAGAGCTCGGCAAAAACAATTTAAACCCTAAAGGAGAAACACAAATAAAATTTGATAACTAAAACGAATCTGTCAACTCATGAATCTCGCTTGAAATGATGCGGTTGGATGAAAGATGAAACTTTTTTTATTCACGAACACCGTTTTTTTACATTTTGACAACATTTAAGTAACATGGTGAAGTTGAAGTGTTAGTTGCCTAGTTTTCTTCTTAATGGAATAAGTATAAATCTTGGAGGAAATTTTGGATAACGATCATGCTCTTCCGCTTCCGCCCGGCCCTTGACAACTGTGATCCGTGCAAAGCCAGTTCAATTTGCTAGTTACCTAGTAATAGTCCAGTTACCAGTTAGTAATTGTCAGTAATAGTCGTTCTTATTCTGTCATAGTAAATGTGTGTTGCTTGTTGCTACCAGGGAATAGTTATTTAAATAACCATTCCGTGCTTGCTACCCTTCAAGAGTAGAATGGTCGCCTCAAAGATACTAGATAGGTATCTACCTAAACTGATAATAAAAGGCAGATGAAACTAAAGCGTTCTTATAGTTTAGAACGAATTAAATACTTAATGATAAACCGTCATTTTTTCTTCATAAATTAGGTACCCAGTATATTGTACAATACTGTGCAAGATAATAATACTCAGGAATCGCCGGGCTGTCGCCAACCTCTCAAGGACTTATTCGGAAAGTATTTTAACCTCGGTAACTTGATCACTACGGTATGGATTTGGTAACGAAAAACTAAAAAGTGCAAATGTTAGGTAATGTATAAAATGATGTAGGTGTACTCCGTTCATGCTCTATATGGATTTCGTATAGTGACAAACCACACCCAGCTTTCCGCCCCTGTGATTAAGGTTCATTGTAGATTGACTGCGACAAGTTTAAATGCCCTAAGTCAATTAGGCTTACAAGTTTTTAGCGGGGAGTGACAGCTATACCTAGTGTTTGTTTTGTTAGATAATAATCTAATAATATATTAAGATATAAATATTGTTTTCAAACTTAAGTTTTTTTTTTATACCTAATAGTTTGTTTGGTAGTACCTAGCAGAGATTTGGAAGCTTAATTTACAGTCTGAAGGGTAAGTTCCAATTAATAAGAAGTTATACAGATTAGGACATGGAACTTAGGTCCTTCGTAGCTTCCTATACCTACCTACCTATCAAAGAATATCGGGATGATATTAATTTGAGAAATCTATTGAGTGGGAAGTAGGAACCTACTTACTGGGGGGGTATTTATTATTGCCCTTAGATAACCATTACTTTCAGAATTTTTGTCTTCACTTTCGTTCTGGCTAATCAGGTCTGAGGTCACTTAGTAAGTTAGCTAAAACAAGTAAGAAATGTAAGTCACAAGTAAAATTCAAGTTTTTTAAGTGTCTCTTGTAGTCGACAGTTCATTTTTGAGTCTGAGAATACACTTTTTTAGAGGCGACCATCTCAGTCCTCAGGGGTAGCAACGCATCTGTGACCGAATTAGAACGATACTCATACTAACAATAACTAAAAAAAAAAGCTAAGCTACAACCCACTAATGGCCCACTACTGAGCACGGGTCTCTCCTCATTACTGAGGAGGCTTAGAGCATACTCCACCACGCTGCTCCAATGCGGGTTGGTGGAGGGGTTAGTGGCCAACCCAGTGTCGAAAGTTTTCAAGCCGCCCGAAGGCCTACGACGTGGCTTAACGACTGCTATCAATCGATAACAACCGGGACCGACGGCTTTACGTGCCCTCCGAAGCACGGAAGCGCTCAAGAAATTTTTGCCACTAGCGGTCACCCATCCGACTACCGACCGCGCCCGCTATTGCTTAACTTTATCGATCGCTTAAGATCGACGCAAGCCGCCGGGCTATGAGCGCTTCCTAATAACTAACTGGACTATTATTAACATTAACTAACAGGACTAATTATCACTAACAGTCCTTGTCCTCACACTTATTAACAAACTAACCAACTAATATTCTAACACCATCTACTAACTGGACTAACCATCCTAGTCCCTTTGAGTCTAGTTCTAGGTCGGTCACAGTTGTTATGGGCGGCAGCGGAAGGGTACTGCAGCATGCTCGTTTGCTATCTTAATTCCATAAAAAAATTACCTAATAATATAGTACTTAATAATCCTGGCGCCAAAATATTCAATCAAACTATAACTGAAACACAAAGTTTTGATCAGAGCTACTTACTCCAAGACTATAATTTATCAAAATACAACAAGAATCAATCCATTCATGTTTTCATTCTATTATCCCCACCCACCCTATTAGACACAATACCATCTCTTGAAGTCTATTAAGTTGGCAATATAATAGTAAATAGTAAAATAATTAAGTGATTTTCATTTGCTTATGCCCGAACAAAATAAAAAAATAACTATATAGGTATAATGAGACTTAATATCCTCGATAAATACGTGCTGAAGTAAATGTAATTATTTTCTTTGCAAACGCAATTCGTCATCATTTGATATTAATTTGAATTTGCCGCGTTATTCTTTCAGCTGCAAAGTTTACCGAAGTTTAAATTTACCGCCATCAATGGACTAGTTCTAGAAAGAGACAAACAATCAACGTCAGAAAACCAGAACATTTTATTGTAGGTTTCATTTTACAACAGTATTATGGCGTGTAGTCAGTCAGTTGGAACAAAATACTAAAAGGCAAAATTAAACAGAATATTTTTATAATTATTAAACTGGTACATTATTAAAAATGGAAGAATATAACAGAAATGGGTCGTTAATTGAAATATATAATGTCATTTGGCTACGGAGGATAAATAAAAGGTCTATGATTTAAATTGGACCATTTTTATGTTAAATGATTTATCTTCAAAAATCATATCTTTATATTATTGAAATTATTTATTCAGGTGTTGAATAAATTTCATTGAATACCAAGAACATTTAAGTAAAAAACTAAAAACAGAATGTCAGTCGACCTATAATCTAAGCAGATACCTAATAGCGATGGCGGTATGTATTATGATATGAATAATAAAGTTATACTTGCTTCTTTTTTTAGTTGTGAAATTATTGTTAAAATATTCACAAACATTAATTAAACACTTGAGTACAAGATCTTCTAAAATATTATATACTTAGTTTTAGTTAAAATGTAAAGTTTTTTGGATTTTCTGATTGAAAAATACTTATTATTTTTTGCTGTTTGGTCATATTAATTAGCATAAGTACAAGAAAGGAAACTTCGAATTTAAACTTTGGGACGATCGAAGAAGTGCATTTTAATTTGATTTGTATTGAAAATTGTAACAAAAATTATTTTACCATTTTTTTCAATGTCACAGACTACCGATCATCTCAAAATAAACTCTAATTGTTTTTTTATACGCTATAGCTGCTTTAAGTATCTTTAATTTCAATAAATAATAATTTTGATAAAGTGGTAGTCTAGCTAGCACTAAGTAAATAATGAAAAATGACATTTGACAAATGAGATCCGTATTTGTGTATTCGTTAAATTTTATAAAACGTATAAAGGTTTCGAAGACCTGCTATTCATCGTTTCTTTGCTTGTTATGTTGGCCAGCCTGCCGCCATTTTACGCGCACATGCGCAGAACGACAGGTGGTCGGCGACTCGACCCAGCTATCCCGACCGAACATCGACTTCTCATGCTCATCATCAGCCGCTTTCGTGTTCAAGTCAGAACGATGTGCAGTGCTTTGTGTTGAAGTGGTCGTGGTGACATGGCGTCCGCGTTTTAAATGTTGTTTAAAGTGATAATAGTGTTGAAATTTGTTTATTTACAATGAGTGTGAATTATGATCGTGTTTGTAGACTGTGCTTGTCATCTCGAGGCGAATTACTGCCGATATTTCCTACCACCAGTTCGGATGACTCGGAACCTCCTGGCCTCGCATCAAAAATAAGGGACTGCGTTTCCGTACAGGTATGTAATGCATTTAAAAGGCAAGAGAATGGAGTTTTGAGTGAAAGTAGACCCTCGGGTGTACGTGAGAACTCGTCATCCGCCCCGGTTCGTGTAATGATAGGCAGCGCTGTTGGGTGGAGATGTCGTAAGATCGTCCACCATTTTGTAACGTTCTACAGCTATCGGGCGACTCGTGGCCGCGTCGCGTCGCATTCCGTGCAGCCGGCGAGGAATGGCGCGCATGATGAGGGTCGGGTTTGGCATTATTCCCGGGGGTCTGGCCGGGAGGGGGTCTGCGGATCGCGAGATAGTCTCGGCGTTAGCCATCGGGCGTATTGATTTATCGGACAAGACCAGGACGGTGCAGCTCGTCCCTCGGACGGGTAGAGCGTCGTTGTCGGCGTGAGTGCGCGTCTGTGTGCGTGCCTATATCGAGCGGTAACCCTCGAGGGGCTCGCTGGTTGCCACTCGACTCGCTTCTACTTATTCGGTCGAGGAGTAGCCGTTCGTCGCCGTTCGGATATACCTACGCCTACCTACTTAGTTTCTCCTCGCGTCGCAAGTATGAGGTGGCGAGGCGCGGTTTCGCCTCGTTCGTTCTGATGAAATGCGCGCGTCTTTCGGCCTTCGTAATATGATTGCGTATGATTATTTTTTTCAGATAACAGAGAATGACGACCTGCCAAGTAATGTCTGCAGGAAATGCGTGGACAATGTCAATAACTGGCATATATTTAAGGAAGTATGTGAAAGGACACAAAACAAGCTACAGGCTCTGAGTAATAAAGATGGCAGCCTACTAGAAGAGGTGACTTCACATTTCTGTATGATAATTTGAGTTTGGAAACTGTCAGTTGATGTGTTGTTTATATGTCTGATATGCTTTTTCAGGTTAAAGTTAAAAATGAGCCATTGTCAGATGGGGCCTATGATGATGGAGTGGTTATTGATGGCTCCTACCC
This sequence comes from Hesperia comma, assembly GCA_905404135.1. Classification (NCBI taxonomy): domain Eukaryota; kingdom Metazoa; phylum Arthropoda; class Insecta; order Lepidoptera; family Hesperiidae; genus Hesperia; species Hesperia comma. The sequence continues at coordinate 15,447,162 of FR990018.1, forward strand.
TGATAGTGAGGTATGTGTGACTCAGATATATACTGATAAGCAGTCCTCTGATAATAGTACTTGTTATTAACTGGCCATAATCTACACCAGTACAAGTTGGTTACACTCAGTCAATTTGCCTTTGGTGTCAAGGACATTGAACAGTACTGGCATTGCTTGCCAAGTCATCACTTCATTGAATTGCTGTGGATTTGTGTGTACACACTGCAATTTTATTACATTTATTCCAGTTAAATTTATCCATTTCAATAATCTATTTAATTATAATATATTCCTTTTTTTACAGCATGAGTTGATACATTTGTATGGTTATAAAGGTTGATTTATTAAAAGAATTTGTTTTTAAATTTCAGAGTGGTGGTGTGACAAGTAAATTGCAACCAGAAGGGCCACCGATCTTGGCATCATTGGGGCTCACACCGAGGAGTGATAAGGTAAAAGATTAAGTGCCCAATATGCCTTATCTTTAAAACACTGGTGCTATTTCAAAGTCTTGTTCATACTTAGAGATATTGAATATGACACTTTTCTTGTATTTTCTGTATATTGTTATGTTTAGTATATAATTATAATTATATAATATATTAGTTTCATATAAACAGATTGAAGAGTGGGTGTGAGAATAGTTCAATTGGGTTAATTTTATTCACAGAAATATGTAGATCCTCGAATGGATTGGCATCGGGTCCATACAATAATGCGAATGGTTCAAGATGATGAAGCCATTGATTCACTACAGGCTACAGAAGAAAGTGATGTGGTGCACCAATCAGATCATGATTCCGATTCAGATGCAGAACTAAATGATGAAATTAGTGATGAATACATTAATTGTAAAAATGGTTTCTTACTTAGAAACACACAATTCTTATCAAAGTACCCCAAATTATCACCATCAATGAATTATGCAAAAATGAAGGAAGCTGGAGAACTGAGAAAACGTAATGCTAATAAGTTCAGACACTATCCCCATCCAAAAAATGCATGGCAGTTGTTTTTCACAGATGATTTATTGGAGCTAATTGTGACATCTACCAATGAAAGAATTGGTATGGCTCAGAAAGATTTGCCTTATACTAATGCAAGTGAAATTAAAACATTTATAGGCATACTTTATTTACATGGGATTATAAGGCCAACTCATCAAAAATTCAGCGACCTATGGCACCACAAGCTTGGGATTTTGTGTGTCCAGAGAGCCATGAAACTTGAACGGTTTAAATTCTTGCTTCAGAATTTGACTTTTGACAATGATGTTTGCAACAGCATCATACAGCTTGATACAATGAGACGAATTCGTAAAGTGTTTGAAATATTTGCTATGAATTGTAGAAGCGCATTTGAAGTTCAGGGCGTTACTGTTATTGATGAAATAATGGTCCCGGTGAACGGGCCTTGCCCTTTTCGATACAAGATTGACAAAAAACCATTCAAGACTGGGATTAAAATGATTTTGGCAGTTGATTCGTCAAACTTCTATGTTACCAATCTAGATGTTATTACAGACAGATGTTTCGGGCCGGACGAGATTGTCAGAAAGATGGTTCAACACTTAGCGGGAACGGGTAGATCCATCCTTGTGGATAGTTGGTACACTTCATTAAAACTAATTGAACTGTTGAAAAGTGAATATCAGCTGTTTTGCATAGCAGGTCTTAATCCAAATGATAACATAATTCCACCATTGTTTCTATCCAAATATAGAATGAAGCAGCCATTCATGAGTGGATTTTTGAACAATGATGTGTCATTGACTTCCTATGTTAATGCTGAATTAAAATGTGTGAATGTTTTGACAAGTGAACCTAAATTCTACAAAAGAGGGCATTCCAATCATACTACAGCAGTGTCAGTATATAAAAAGCACCGCACTACGGTGGAAGTTTTAGATGTTGTTATGCATTATTATACAACAGCACAAAATACAAATGATTGGACTATGTCACTATTCTTCACTCTCTTGAACATAGCTACAGTAAATGCTCAAGTTGTATGGAGTTCATTTAACACTGAGAAAATTGTACAGCGCTATGCGTTCATTAAACAATTGGCATTAAGTTTGTTGGAGAAAGATGATGTTCCGTTGCTATTATCAGAAGTCATTCTGAACAACAAACCTCCCCCCCCAGTTGCAACTTACAGGAATAGAAAGAGGTGCAAGTTATGTGTGAGAACTACTAAACGAGACAGACGTACAAAGCAGTTCTGCTTTAAATGTGACACGCCTATCTGTAAAGAGCACACCTTCTGTATATGTTCTACATGTATGCAGATGCATTAGAATCTTTCAGCTTAATGGAAGCTATATCGGAATTTTGTGGTTAAAAGGAGTGGAACCAGATAGGTATATTATAAAGTATATTGAATGGGAGAAACAACTTATAGTGAGGATGAGAACTTTTGAAATTTTGAACAAACCTTGGAAATATATGTGCTGAAAGAATTTAGAAGCTAATACAAGAATGGAACTATTGTTTTTGAGTTATGATACTGCTTTTAAATTTTTTGTATAACGGGTATCAGATGGTAGATTTTTATTAAGTTTATACACAAAATTAAATTTATTTGATAGATTTTAATTTAGTATAGTCGAGATAGATTTATTTTTGTTTAAATTATAATTTAGCAAGAGTTAATTATATATTTCTTAATGTGTTATTGAAAAATTTACTTACAAAAATTACAATATATATTTACTTCATAACAATATTTCTAAATGAAAATTAAATGTTGTTATTTTTTAAATATCATAGCATTTTTGAATATTTAACATGTCTAAAATGGATTGAGAATTCATAACTTGTGCAATAATTGTAGTTAATGATTTGTTATTTAGGCTATAAGGTCAATTTGGAGCATTCAGAAATATTTAAAAGAGAGAGAAATTATATACAGAAATTACTTGTGAAGTGTCATATGTATTTGTATAACAATATTTGTATATCATAATGATTATTTTTCATATTATTTACAGGTTGTGTCATAACACATTGTTTTTGCTTAAATTATACTAGTAACTGCCCTTGATTTGTTTCGTGTAAACCATGTCTCAATAATATCCACAGCTAAACGTAAGTTTAGATGGAAATTTTAAAATTGACATAATAAATAATTGTTTATGACATATACTATCGTAAATTTAATTAATACCATGCAAGTATCAACGTAACCGTAAATTGTAGCCCAATCGGTTAAGTTTTTATGATTAGATATAATCAAACATTGAAGATGCCCTAAGGTCCCTCAAAATGATTTGGCTTACAGAAATTACTACCTTTAAGGCTTTTAAGGCATTAACATAATGTGTTATAAAGGCATTAATAATTTTCGCAATTAACATTTTGCATTATGTTTAATGAGTTACTATTTAAGCGATATAACAAGCATATTATGGACAATTAGTTCAAAATTAAAATAAAACTAAACAACTTATTAGTATTAGTAATTATTTTTGTTTTGATTTGTAGAAGAACAACATCAACTTCTATCTCTATAAAATAAGGCAAAGATAAAATTAGAAAAATTAATACTTGAAATAAATGAATAGCAATGTTTCAGATATTATGTGTCATCAGTCATATGTTTACCGAAGTGAAGTAAGGAAAGTTACTTGTATAACTGCACAGGCAAATATGCTTTCATAGTTTATTTTATATTTTTAGAAACTTAATTTGTGCTATACCTATATTTGATTTGCAATAAGTAATGTTTTCTTAAAAGAAATTATTTAATTATTACATAGGAGTAATATTATCAGGTATATTACAATAATATTATTAAGAACAAATAAGTAGGTTCTAATTGTGTACCTATTTGCCTTGCGTTCTGTCTTTAAATTGTTGTTATACCTTTAAATCATGGTTTTACCTTCAGGGCGCTGACAGCGATAAAGATGAGGAGGAAGAAGAAGACGATGAAGAGATGAATGATTCTCAAACTTATCCACCAATTGTGAACGTCCCAAACATGCCAGAAGTTTCCATCACGGTCATGCGCCCCACAGGTGAAACTCTTCATGCACGTCAAGGTATCCAACAACTTGCATCTAAAGACTGTCTCGTTTGCGGTCGATCGTACCGGTACTCTCATAATGCTAGACGCCACGAACTCACATCGCACGGTTTCGATAGATACACAAATAAAACAACCCACAAGAAAACCGCATCGCACCTACAACCAAAACTTAGGCCTAATCCTTTTAATCCCAAAGCGCGGCTGATGCCTAACCCTATTAGTCATAAAATGCAACTTCTCCCGAAGAACATTCCGACCAAAGCTGTTCCACAAAAAACAATCACCCCAGCAAAACCAATACCAATTAAGACCATAAAACCACCTCAAAATAATTTGCCATATCCATTGCGTATTAAAGCATTGAAAGATTTACAAATTAAAAAGAAGGAACCTCAAATATTGAAAACACTTCTAACAACTAAGCCAGAAGTATTGATCTCGGAACCAGAAATAATTAATTCTGGTCCAGAAAGCCCTGAAACTTTAATATCAGAACCAGAAATAGCGTCGTTCCAAGTAGAGGCTATTTTGTCTGAGCCGGATGGTTTTGTAAACCAACACGATGAGGACGTAGATTCAAATCAATTTAAGTCAAACAACCATGGTCAGAACTATGACACGGTCGATATGGATACTGACAATGAAATTGAAATCGCTCGCCAGCAAGAAAATGAGTGTGAAGATGACCAGGAAAATGAAGCAGAAAACGGTAATGATCAAGAAAACGCAACATCTCACAGTGATAATGGGAAACAAAATCAGGAAGGAAGTGATATTAAGACTGAGGGTGATTTAGAAAACAATGATATGAATAAAGATGACGAACAAACAAAAGAAGAAGAAGAAGAAAGAGAAAATGATGACAACACCCCTCAAGATGAAAATTATGAAGATGATGATGATGAACTACCGCCAGTGAGTCTGGCGCCTGTGGTAGAAATTAATGAAGATATGCAAAATAATTCTTACAATAGTGAAGTAAATGAAGAGGAAGAAGATTTTGAATCAGCAGATGCTAATGATACAGTAGACGGTGATGAAAATATCAAAGAGCTTGATCCAAATAAAATCTATGTTACAAAAATGCAGCGAGATTTCATCGTCAAATATCGTGACATTATTGAACAGATTAATACTAAAAAATGCCTTTGTTGTAAAAGGGAACATCCACGTAGAAAAGCAGTCATTCAACATTTACAAAAGAATGGCCACAAAGTACCAAAACATACCTGTTATAATTGCGTAATAACTTTCAGTCATATTGGAGCGCTACTCAGTCACATGAGATCAAATACGTGTACTGATTTATGGAAAATAATATACAATGAGAATGGTATCACAGATGACCTCGTCTTGGAAGATGAACCGAAAGATCCTAAAGTTCAGTACAAAGACATATTTAATGCCAGATCCTATTCTTGTAAACTGTGTCCTGCCAAATTCCAGTTGAAGCAATTTATAATGAAACATGTTTTGGATGTTCATGAAGATAATCAATCCAAAGTACATTTAGCTTGTGTCCACTGCGGATCGAGATTTAAAGATACAAAGTTGTGGAAAAAACACATCCGAAATGGCGAATGCACTGTGTATATTTCGTGTGACTTATGCTCAGAAAAGTTTGTCAATATGCAAGACTTTAACGATCATGCCTTAGCGGTGCACGCTGGTAACTTTGATTTGAACGATAGCCATAGCAAATGTGTCGATGGTCGACCTACTGATTGTCCCATTTGCGGCAAGAAGAACAGCAGCTACCCTAATTTGGTAAAACACTTGAAGATTATTCATAATGAAGAAACTCCTCATTACTGTCAGCATTGCGATTCCAAATTCGAACAAGCTGCCGATCTTAACAAGCATATTTACATGCAGCACTCCGATAGGTCTCTAGGTGTTCAGATTTCAACAGAACCTGATATGTCCCTTGTCAAAGAAGAAGCGGAAGAATATCATTATTCCTGCACAGAATGCAATGCCATTTTTGAGACTGTGGACGCTTGGACGGATCATCAAGTAGCAGAACACAATCAAGTCGCTCATCATTGTGATCAATGCGAAAAGAAATTTTTGAGGCCATCTGAGCTAGCCGAACATAAAAATACACATTTGCGTGTGAAATTTTATCCTTGTAACATTTGTTCTAATTCGTACAGTACTCCTCAAAAGCTCTCCGAACATGTTCAACAGGTTCACCCTGGAACAGGAGGATATAACTCCCTGGATGCTGAATTCTTCTGCGATATTTGTATCAGATCATTCAAAAGCCGCCAGGCATATTCTAATCATATGCGTATTCATTCTAAAGTACCAACTACTAATAGGAAGCCTGGAGAAGCAAACCCGAAAGGATTCCCTCCTCAAATAATTGGAAAGCCGATACGACACTTTTCTATGGTCCAGCCAAGTTTCCTATCATTCAAGCCAAATTGTAATGTTCCTAACGCACCCTATTCTTGTGATATATGTGGCAAAGGTTTTATGCATAAGAAAAATATATGGAAACATAAGAAAGTTCTGCATGCTGATTTGATAAACGATAGAAACGACAGCGAAGAGAATACTATGGCGGCATCCACAGAAGAAGATGATTATAATATGGATGAGAATGGCGCTATGTTGTCGACGCCGCAGTTCAACAGTTTCAACTTTACAAATATGACTAACAGTAACAATGTACCGCAACAACAGCCTCAGCCCCCGGCACAAGATCCCATGCCATATTCTTGTGAGTTGTGCTACAAACGATTCCCGCTAAGAACAAGTTTGTGGAAGCATAAACGCGCCAAGCATGGAATTATTAACGCCAGTGCTATCGGTACTCCCGACTCTCAGGGAGCGCAGAATGAATCGTCAGGTCGGTCGAGTTGTACCATATGTAAAATAAGTTTCTCTGACAAGAAGTCCTACTATCGTCATAGGAAAAATGTCCATAAATCTACCGTACAGATGTGCAAGATTTGCGGTAAACCGCTTAGTTCCACGGTCGAGCTTTATGAACATTTGCGGGCTGCTCATGCACAGGAATTGCTGGGCTATAATGCTAGTCAGGGACCTAGCAAGCAAGAAATAGGACAAGAAATGGAACCCGATTATGAACAAGATCAGGATTCAATGGATCCTAACGCTGAGTATCAGGCACGATATCCGTGTGACACGTGCGGAAAACAGTTCGTAGGACTTCTCGCATTGCAGAATCATCAATGTCTTAATCAGATGCAATCCCAGCCGCAAACTTTTGACTGCGAGATTTGTCACAAGAGTTACACATCGATCGCGGCGCTTAAAAGCCACCGTGGTTGGCATTTACGTTCCCCCGACGGTAAAGCCGCTGCCAATAACTCCGGTCTTTGGATGCCGCAACACAAAGTCACAAGCAAAGTGAGTAAACATGAAGTTGTCGATGCTTCCCAACTGGCCAAAGTTCAACATACAACTCCGGTGAGCATAGTTGCGAAACGAAGGTTACCGCCGGAAGTGGAAGTGACCGTGGTTAATCCAAACAAGAAATTGCGATCGGATGATTCAGTAGAAATGGATCAGCAAAATAATTCATCCTCGGGAATAGACGATAGGTATTGTAACTTATGTGACAAGGAATTCACGAAACGGGCTGCGTATCAACGTCACATGGACGAGGTCCATCAGCCTAACTCTGTCTTCTGTCCGGTTTGCGACAAGAGTTTCACAAGGAAGTCGACGTTGATTGTCCATATGAAAAAGCACTACGACGGCGGTGAAGGTAGTTCTACGGGAACTTGTCAAATGGATGACGACGCTCATGTGTGCGATGTTTGTGAAATGCCGTTCGAAACTGCAAACGAGTTGAATGCTCATCGCACGGTACAACATGGGGACGGGGATGGGGACGGTGAGGAAACTGGTGAGTCCGATGATGATGGAGTGGGAAATGTCCAGCAGCCAGGAGAATTCACCTGTAGCCAGTGTGGTGACGGCGTAGCCACCCCGCGTGATCTGATCGCACATCGCGCGATGCACGCGACCCCGACTAAGTTCTTCTGCAACATTTGCAAAGTATACTTCGCCCGAGCTCTCGATCTTTCGTCGCACACCAGAGCGAGACATTCGGACAACGACAAAGTATGCTTCCCTTGTGCCATGTGCGACCGTTCTTATATGAATAAGAAGAGTTTGCAACGTCATATTGAAATGGCTCACTGATCTTTGCCATATCCCAGTTATGTTCGATTACCACTGCCTTGGGCGAGTGACGTATGATGTAACTTGTGTAAGTCTCGTCTTTTCTTCGTTTCAATGAATGCGGCCTTGTCTTGATAACTTCAAAATTGTAAACCATTAGTGACTTCCAATGATCCTGTTATAATTCTTTCAATTGCCCGCACTGCTGTGTTGTCATTCCTGTAACGTTCTGTGGCCGTTTTGTTTAGCAGTGTTAAGTTAATTTTTATTTTAAATTTTAGCTTTTTAATCATAAGTACGCTCATTTAATGTATTATTTATTTTATGAAGCTGTCCATTGTGATTACGGAGACTGTTGCAACGTTTGTGATGGTTCGGTATTAGCTCGCTCTGGATTAATTATGTCGTCGAAACTCGTGGGTTTTTATTTTACTGATAACGTGAAATAATGTCTACATTTATATTTTTAAAAATACTGGAATCATGGGCCAAAATTTATATATTAGTCAATATTGGTTAATACAAACTTAAATCTTATGTGTAAGTATGACTTGTATGCGTCTTTAAAATCCTGTATTTTCGTAAGGTCATTGTGATCTTTATTGAGTTTTTAGTTTTAATTAGGGTTTAGTTGAACTTTATCGCAGTATGTAAATATTTTTCGTCTATGAATTCTAATTAGCAATTTAATGTTTGAATTGAAAACGGAAGGTTTGTTTTAAGTTTCATTAAAATGTACTGATTATTTTGTAGTAATTGCAAATGTATATTTTATACAAACTAAATTAACCACTAATGGCATTTCCTCATCTATGGTGATCATACTTTTCTGCACTTTGACAATCTTGTACCTATTTTTTTTAAATCAGCCATTTCGTTTGTGTTATATATTTTTTCTGTAATATACGTAATAGTGCCAAAAATTCTAACGCAATGAAATTAAGAAAGGCCTTTACAAAATCCCCTTATCAATTGTAAATTATGTGCATGCATTTAATGCTATTATTTAATTCAAAATCGATTATTACATTGTGAAACAATCTAATGTTAATCGAGGTGTTAATAAATTTATCAGTATAATATAAAGTTAATAATTATAACGTTTAAATGTATAAAGTCAGAAAATTAAGTCTTTTATATGATAATTATATCAATTAGTTCAGACTTGAAAACTAGCTTCTAATATAATGTAAATTTACGGCAGTATTGCATATTGTGTGCACATAATTTTTTTTCTATTGTAAATATCAAAAGTCTGCCTAATATTTTTGTGACGATATGGTATTCGTTTGTATAATTATCCTAATAAGCCATCCTATCATAATATCGCATTTTTATCATTAATATGTATGCATGATTTGTACTTTGGATAACAGATATAGAAGAATTGTAAACTCCTATAATATAAGTTACATGTTGACCAACGAACGATTTGTAAGTTTTGTAATGCGATTTCGTATTTAGTATACACAGGTCAATTATTTATAACTATGACTCAAATACTCTGGTGTCTCTTCATGACAATTAAATAATATCACTGTATCGTAAAGCACTTCTCACATTACGCTATTCATGAGATACGCGACTGCAACGCTACCCAAAATTAGTATCTATTTGACACTTTTAACTGACAGAAGACGCATCGTCCTGTCAGTATATAGTGTCAAATACATACTAATTTTGGGTAGCGTTGCAGTCGCGTATCTCATGAATAGCGTTGTGTGAGAAGTGCCTAAGGTTCTCAAATGTATTGCAGTACAGACTACAGATACCTTACTTTAGAGTGTAATTAGTTTTCTCGTTAAAGTTTGATAAATGTACTGAATAATACAAATAAAACCTATCATAAAACTGTGACTGGTCTGTGTGTAACAGTGTGTACATAGCGGATATTTAAGAAAAAATGTGTGGGGGCTTTATGAGGCCAATAGAAAAATACTAAATCAACTTTGATGAGGTGTTCATTGCTGTATTCCTGAAGATCTAATTAAAAAAGAGATATTAACAATTAATACTTTGTATATTTAATTGTAAAAAATTGTTTCCAAAGTGAAGTGAGTGCGGGTTCATTAATGAAATATAATTTGAACTTTGTGAAATGTTAAGACTGTTCCCACTACCCTAAGAGCTAGCATAAATCCATGCATTATTATGTAGTTGGTAAAACAATCCAATAATAGTTAATCATACTCGCTGACTTTGCAAAGCTTTACAATAAATATGATAATTAATTACCCATCTAGCATGCTTTGTTTTGAGTCTGCTTTATGCTGAATTCTGTTACTAATAAAAACTATACCTGACATTTAGTAGAAACAACTGTAGTGACATAATCCTATGAACTTTCTTCATATTCATGTTTTAATTGTACCTACCATTATACCGAATGTACTAAGTTATTATGTACATGCCCTAGTGTCCGCTTACCGGTAATTCATTGCATATAGTTTAAACAGTTTAAACCGATGCTAACTTAGAAATATGAATTTGTATGTCTAATCAGGAAATGTACCATTTTTCCCGATTTAGGGACTATTCATACACATCAGTTCCTTACCGTATTAATACCGCGATGTGACTTATTGGCCTCCTTGGTGCCCATTGTATAATGATTCTTGAATTATTATTTAAATACTTTTCACGTATTAAAACTCGATCAAGTGCGAGTTGTACTCACAAATGTATGTACCACTGAGTGATATCGTAATAATTAGTTGCATAAAAATCACATTTTCAAGAGTACTTTAATTGTCACGATATTTACGTTTCGGAACTGTTGTATATGGATAAACCCATACTGTAGTGACCTAAAGTTTTCTATATTATAATTATATATCCCTTTACGATGTAGTTTGCAGAATGCTGTAGATAAAACACACATAATTTTGTATCACGTGAAATATTTCACTTCCAAGTGAATTTAATTCGCGTTTTATTAGTTGCGTTAGAAATAATTGGCAAATCGTTGGTCAAATTTGTATCCTATAACAGTAGTTGAAACATTTTGTATATGGAGGGAATTAGAAGCTAAACCAAATTGTCCATAGATGGGGGTCGTTTCTGTCATCTTATGTGGTTTGATAAATAAAGTGACTTAATTATAATAACTGATTTTAATTTACCTACCTGTCCGATATGGATTTATTTTTTGATAAGCATCAGATTCAGACACTTGTATCTGAAAGGCTTTTACCACGTGCTATAATTTTCATCTTAAGTAAAGTGTACCTACTGTAAAAGAAGGGAAATAATACGACTATTTTTACTTTAGGATTTTATAATTTTCTGCTCAATGACAATACATCGAATAGAATACCAAATCAAATTCGTCAACGTCACATCTTTCTTTTTCAAATAACATCAGTTCATGCAAAAAGTATCGTCAATGGCTACAGATAAGGCTAAGGTTATGGCTTCGGCTTATATTGACACCTTCCGCTCCACCGTCTGGCTGTGACGGCTGCCTGGCTGTGGCTGGAGGGAATCATCAATATGGCGGGCGGTGGCTTTGGCTTGGCTTTGGCTCTAACTAAGGCTAAGGCTACGTGATGCGTTGGCAGGCGGCTCCTTTAGGCACAATTTAGCTGGCGGCTGCATCAGCTTACGTCACGTCCGTTACAATCGGCCATCCTGCAACAATTGCGTCCCGCAATTGGAACGCACACAAAGGGTTATTAATTTAACAAAATCAGCAACAACTTGTACTTGTACTGGCACAGCATGATGACAGCGACATGAAATGGCATACATCACCTTTTATGCTGAGATATACTCCTCCACGTAATGATCATTTTTATAAAACTGATAAGCATTCACTGATTTCTCTTTACATTTTGACAAGGCTCTTTTCTTCAGTTAGACTGATTATGGATTCTTATTGAGGGCTTTCCCAAATTTTATCTGACAGATTTGACAATTTTTCCTTTTCAAGTAAATATGGCATTGCATCTTGAAAACTATTTTCCATATCGTAGTAAGTATACTTATCAGTTCGTCATTGGCTTAAAAATTTAACCCTGTTCAGCTGTTCCACGAGATCTATCTTCAACATTTCTCTACTAGCGGCGATACGCACTTGGAATTGAACATCACCTGTAACAACAAAATACAAACGCGAGTATCTCTCCACGATCGACCCTTCCAGACCTACCATGAGACATTTCCAAAAAGAAATCCTGTCTCTGCCCAACTTTATTAATGTTTGTTTCCAAAATCACGACGGCATTCTCAAAATATCATCTCCGTCCGACCCGATTCATATTTAGTTCAAACTATCAAAATCTCAACGAACTTTCAAATCTTGAATTCAATGAAATTTTAATCCCGAAGCCATGTAACTACTGATATTATTTCTCCAGTTGATAATTTATTCTGTCTTAACCACATCCCTTTTAGATATGCAGACGAATTATAGCATTCAAGTCCCATTTTTAAGTTCTCGTAATACCTTATCTGGCTAAACATTAAAGTAAAAACAATACAGAGGTCACCTAATGTCCAGAAGCGCTGATCCACATCCAAAGCATTACAAGTACACGTCCAAGTCTCCCCTCCTTTAATACTTTTATCGCTTTCAATTTCGACCATTGATTTTAATTCTCTCCAGTATCAGGACGTAGGTATATTGTTTTTTAACATTATTATCCACTTCTGAATGTAAAAGAAGGGAAATAATACGACTATTTTTACTTTAGGATTTTATAATTTTCTGCTCAATGACAATACATCGAATAGAATACCAAATCAAATTCGTCAACGTCACATCTTTCTTTTTCAAATAACATCAGTTCATGCAAAAAGTATCGTCAATGGCTACAGATAAGGCTAAGGTTATGGCTTCGGCTTATATTGACACCTTCCGCTCCACCGTCTGGCTGTGACGGCTGCCTGGCTGTGGCTGGAGGGAATCATCAATATGGCGGGCGGTGGCTTTGGCTTGGCTTTGGCTCTAACTAAGGCTAAGGCTACGTGATGCGTTGGCAGGCGGCTCCTTTAGGCACAATTTAGCTGGCGGCTGCATCAGCTTACGTCACGTCCGTTACACTACCTACATGTTGTCGTCACTAACACCTAACTGAGCCATTATTCGTAAATGTGTAGGTATCTGTAGGTAAGAACCACACTGAAATCTGTACAGTTTTTAGGTATTTACAGGTAGGCAGGAAGGAAGACAGACTGTTTCTGCGGAATAAATAGGTATTGCAAAATTCTAAAAATTGAAACACAATGATAGATTGCACAAAACATTTTAATATAAACTTAAAAAGTCGTACAACAATATGAAAAATTATTATTGACTAATTATATTGCGGACCTGGAGAGCCGCTTTACTATATGCAAATATGTATTATATTATCTTTAACACTTCCGTCGAATATATCTTACAAAAGAAAGAAAAATAAAAAGTATCTTTATTAATAAAAAATCTCATTACGCTAAGTTGTATTATATTAAACTTACATTATAGATTTTATCTACAAAATACTGTAGCGTTCTGACCAGTGTTCCAACCGGGATCATTATTAATATTAGATACATTACGTAATTTAACAAGAATAGGGTATTAATAAAGTACATATTAAAGGTAGGTGTATTGAAATCATACAACTAGACTTAATCTAAATCAAAATATAAAAATAGTAAAAAAATAGTTGCACATTTCCGTACGCAACTTGTCATTGTTGTGCAATGAGGGGTGCACTGGTAGGGGAGGCGCGCCGAGGGTAGTTGGAGGGAGATGCATTCCGAGGCTCGGACGGCGTTTACCAGCCGCAATGGAAGAATCTAACGTGACGCTAGGTTGTACCATCAGCCTCGGACAGTACTCGCCTGTGGTCCGCAAATCATGTCACGTAGACATAACGCGTCCCACGTGGGGAGTACGGGGCGCGTGCGCGGGTGTGACGTGACGTACGCACTGTCACGGCCCGCCCGCGCCCGCGTCCCGTCGCATCTGTCCCGTCACGCGTCCCGTGCCCAATGACAAGCCGCTACCCGCATACCGCTACAGCCAAGCTACCTATCGCTACGACCGACCTCGTTTGAAACACTGCGCTTGATTGCCGAGTGAAATATAAAAAAGATAAATAACACGTAGTATTTCCATGAATTTGCATGCACCCGTTACTTAACGAATCGAGAAATATTTTTTTTCTATCATTTATCCATATTCATGTCTTTTATAACAATATTATAATAAGTATACCATACAGACTAAGGCCGGTCCCCGCGGTACCTACGGTCGACCGGCAATGTACACGAGGACTAATATCTTCTTAAAAAAATACTGTTAGATTGAAACGTAGCTAAACCTATTATATTATGTATATTATATTATAATTAGGGTACAATCGTACGAATGATGATTACGCTATGTGAGATCTCCGACGCCTTCGGCCGGGCCCGCACCGTCCGACCGGATATGCAAAAGTTTACATAATTATTACATAGATAGCTATATATGAGTACAATAGATACAGTACGCTATACACTTAGAGAGTATGAATTATCAATTTCAATATTAAAAATACGTAATTTCTCTATTGGCCTTCGTATCCATATGAAAAATTAGACGATTCGCGTACGAATATATATTATGTATACATATTTAAATATCAGTATTTCTTAGAATGGAGGACGTATGTATACAGACTCGCTCGCTCAAGAAGGTACGTCGTCGTAAGCGCACGAGGCCAGTCGGCCCTTCGCTCCCTTATCCCCTACCAATATTACATCGATATCGAACGAAGACATCAAAAACCCGACTCGGCTTTAAATATTAAGAAAATAAATCGCCGGCGAGTCGCGCGGCCGATTATTGCTCCTATCGATAAATTTACACATCGACGTAACGAACGAGAATACAAAAAGTTATGGAAAATCGTACGGATATCACAAGCGACGGGCGGCGCGGGACGCCCCCGCGGAAAATAAAAAAATAAATCGCGGCGCGCGTCTCTCTCGTATAAAAGTAAAGACTCTATGAGCGGGTCGCGCGGGGCGGTTAGCGCGCGAGCTCGTTTCAGTTGGCGAGTAGGAGATGCGCGTGCGCCTGCGCCGGGGGGTAGGCGGGCGCGGGGGGCGCGGCGTCGCGGCGGGCCACGAAGTAGGCGGCGGGGTCCGCGGCGGGGGACAGCGCGCGCGCCGCAAGTTGCTGCTGCACGGCGCGCTGCTTGATGTAGTTGCTGAATTCGGTGGGCGACATGCGGTTGGCGCGCTTGCTGCTCGTTTTGAGCTTGGTGCTGCCGAACTTGGTCTGCGCGAAGGTGGCAGTGGTGAAGGTGAGCGGCTGCGCTCGGAAGGGCGGCGCGGGGGAGAAGGCCGCGGGGGTGGGCGGGGACGGCGCCGCCGCCGGCTCCACCGGCCGGAAGCACTGCGCTTCAGGGTTGAAGGCTCGGGTCACCTGCAATCGAAGAAAATTGCGTTGATTAAACTTTACTTAGATTTTACCTTTTGTACCATTTTTAGTTTGCCTACAGCAGACACAATTTCTCAGACTAAATCTGCGTCTGCGCAAGATACTCAGTAGGTACGAGTATAATCACAGTCATATCTAAAGTTGTATTGGTCTCACCGAGCAATTACCAGTGATTTGACAGAAGATATTCTAGAAGCATCGTACTATCTAATCTGCATAGTCCTATTGCTATTTGTAAATAAGAAAATGTAGGTACTCACCTCTCTGTCAGTCCGTTCATCAGCAGCTCGTTCATCGCTGCTGAAGAGCACCTTCACCGCTCCCTTCTCACCAATGCGGTAGGAAACTTCGCCTGGAAATGAAAGAAAGAAATAATTAAATAAGGAATCTCAAGGAAATTTATTACATTTCATCTGATTATTATAATTGATTGACTCGTAGTGGTCACCATCTGTCACACGGATACTTAATAGGTACCTACTTAGGAATCAAAGGCATCACCGAAGGTCTATGCCTGCCGAAGAAGGACGAGTAAAGAAAGAAAATCTAAGTAGTTGGGTTACCTTAATCGGCAGGCAGGTAAATGAGCAGTCGAGCCACCTTGGTTTAAGACGTCAATTATCCAGAAGTGATGAACATGCATTCGTATGTAGGTACCTACATGTTAGAACGACTATAAAATATTAATTAACCCCGTTATCCCCGGAAATACTAACGAAAGGTAGGTACTGGAGAGTCTAAGTAATTAAGTAAGTAGTTATTTATAACATTATACTTCATGAATCCGATCTAACATTTTCATGATTTGTAGGTAGATACGACAATGAATCGATTAGGTAGTGTCTGATTTATTTGCTCCTAAAAATGACAAGGTTTCGTGACTGAGTACCTACAGATTTTCTGATCAATACTGACGGCAACGTCGGCTCTTTGTTATGTAATAGCGGAGTATGATGGCTAATGTATTTTTCTCTTTTAAAACACTGCTCTAAGGCTTCTTTGCTTGTTTACACAATAGGGTACCTGCCTGCGTAAAACTTTTAATAACTTTGCAAGATCAATAAGTCGGTTGTATCTATATCGGTCCAGAAATTACTTACACAAAGAAATATTACGTAGGCAAAGTTAACCAACTGTGCTATTAATACAGATTCAGTATTACGTGCTCTCTGAAGCACGGAAGCGCTCAATAATTTACCCGTCACCAAATTCCAACCAAGCTTGTAGCTTGACTACCGATATCTTATGATATGATTAATGAGCTACGATTTCGGATTGACTATGAATTCAAAATTACCTGGATCGACCCAAACGGCGAGATCCCTCGGAAGGTGTTCCAGGACATCCCGAACTGGTACGCCGGATTCTCGCGCCGCCCGTTCCAGAACTGGGTCGAGCGGCCCACCGGTCTTCAGACAACGGAAGGCGGACCCTCTGCACGGCCGGTCGGGGTACCAATGACCCCTGAATTTGTCTTTGAGAGCCTTCTCTAGTTCTTCCCCGAAGATATTCACTCGTCGTCGAGGAAGCTTGTTATACAGATACGATATGACGAAGTTGAGGGCGACTTGCACTTCAATATGCATGGTTAATACTGTGGACAAAAGAAACACCTCTTGAGACGAAGTTACAAAATCTCTTATCTCCCGATTTTATCTTATCACGCACGGATATAGGATGGTTGTGGAGAAATAGACCCGTACCTTTACAGTTCGAATTGGTACCAGAACAGAGATACAGATATGAAGTTTTGATAGCGTTTTCATGAGATTTCTACATAAGGTCATATCATAAGGTAAAATCATAAAACAGCTGATTTAGGTTAGACTAACTTTACAAATACCTGATAACTTAGATACCTACTTAATGTGTATTGTGTAGTGGCTCTAAATAGAGTCACAGAAGGGATATTATTCGGAATACAAATAAATCCTTATAATATACTTATTATGCCAACAAATTCGTACCCAAATCATTCTGAAAAGAAGCCCTGGAAAAATCAATTATTAAATAAATTTTAAGTACACGTTTTTTCCAATGAAATAGTCACGCATACCGATTATGGCATTGAACGTTTGTTTACAGTGACATTCACAGTACTGCGTCAGTTACAAAAATTACTTCCGTAAACAATCGTATAGCTATGCTATGGCAGATCTAATGGACCACTACTTACTCGATTTAGTTGTGTCGAATCGATGCATTAGAATAGAATTAGAGTCGATCGAACCGATTCTCGGAAGCGAGTGATCGGCGATTTGAAAATCTAATGTGAATTTAAATTTCTTTCGAATCGATTAATTCTAGCTACTGAATATGGAAAAGGCAATTGTGTGATTGCATTTTTTTTATTTAAATAACTACAATCGATTAGATGGGCCACCAGATGGTAGATAATTCGTCCCAGTCGCCTATTAATAGGGGTAACACACCTATGCGTTGCCAGCCAATAAAGACGGGAAAGACATAAAGTACTGGCTCAACATCATCAGAAGATTTGAAACTTTTATCATCATAGACAATAAACATTATGTTTATTAAAATTGATTAATAGTTTCCCTCCGCTACCGCAGCTTTGCCGTGAACATTGGGTCGAAATATTGGTATAAATAATAAATATCGTGAGTACTCGTAACAATTGAAATCATCGTCATAATTATAAATCAACACAAGTAATTTGTCAGTTGATTCAAGTAATAGAATGGTAGGTAGCTAGCTATTCGAGGGCTTTAGGTCTACTACAAGGCAAATGAAAAATGCAACCACTTTCATGGTGTAGCACTATTTCTCCACAAGTGTACCAGTTACTTTAAAATAAATAAAAGTGCGATACCAAAACAAAGTAAGCCGTGGTACTAATGGCTGGTTTAAATCAAGAGTCCCGTAGGTTTAAGAGCAAACAATGGCTTAATGTTCTGGGAAGTGTGAAAATAACCAAGAATTGTTCGTCGAGAACGCAGCCAAGCCGGGTTTTGTTTATTTTTAGCTTCAGCTCTATAAAATTATGCGCGGAACAATTTTCTCGCTATGGAATATTGTTTCTGTTGCGATCTTTTTGTAAATAAAATATCATTGTTCTCATTTAATCCTCTTAAGTACCTACCTACGTATTAAAAGTATCTATAAGAATAGTCTTTATTTATCTGTATAGGATTTTAATATGGCTTAATCTCACAATTGTATTGTTATTATTTAAACTTTTTTATTTATTGTAAAAAATAACATAAAAAGCATTAAGTACATACCTACGTGTAAAATAAATATCTATAATTATGAAAACTGCAGCGCATTTCATGAATAAAAAAGAGATTGTCAATTTTATGTATTCAATCCAATCAGATTTTTATGCAACTTAATGATGTAGGTATAATTACTTTATGAGGACATAATAATTACGTATCATTATTATTATTTTAATTACATTTACAAGAAAATAATACGTATTTTTATTATTTATTTAAAATTATTGTTAGGTATACCTATTACAAACAAATATTTGCGTCCTTTTATATTTAATACCAGACCTGTTATCACATACCTAAGTAGGTACCACAAATCCGACCTCCTTGGGTTGACTGCAGGATGTTATTTAAATTAAATTCTCCCTTAATTTAGGTTATAACATAAAAAAGAATGACAAAATCAAAGATTTATTTGTCACAAAAATGCCCTGGTAAGTAATTGTACCCGGTACCCTTTGGTTTGAAACCCACCCTTCAAAGTTATCATGGAGTCGACAAAAGAATTAGTCAAGCAGTCAATAATAAAAACAAAATCAATAGGCGTATCCATAGCATAGTTAGTTCATGGTTGTTTTGATATGAGGTCGTTGTCCTGTCACGTCGCACGTAGAAACAATTTGTTCGCTAATATTGTTTCTGTACAAAATTAACTCGGAACTGCTATTGCTTGGCCTGCGTGGGTAAAGTGCGATGTAGAGTTACGAAGATTTAGACCCACTATTTATTTAATAGTTTTTGCATATTGGATATTGATCAAGAATAGATTACACAACTGTAAGAATGGTGCTTCATTTATAAAATCTCTTCTAGTAGCCGTGATTTTTTCGATCATACTTATTTTTATGCAACTAAATATCTGGTGTGTTAATGAATGATTTTATTTAAATTTTATAAAATTGATAAGGATTTTATTTTATTCTGCAAAAAGACTACTTAGTCTTAAACTACTTAGTTTTGTTCGAAGAGGTGGATTCAGTGGGAGTTTTATAATATTTTTTACTAATATTTATATTTTAAAGTCACTTTACAAGAAAGCTTAAATACTGCTTACACGATATGTATCTATATAACGTCCATTTTAAAGTCCATATCTAATCGCTATACCGACATTTCAGTGTTGGAACACTTGTGTTGTATTGCGTGATCTAGTCACGTGCTGTCGTCAGACAGTCAGTGAGTTTTTTATCAGTCTATTCATACCGTTCGCTAGACACCAAACTATTGAGACGAATACAACAAGCGAGAGACGAATAAGCGATATCGCTCATTACTAATTTGGTATGACAGTTGTTTTGTGTGCAGTTTTCATAATTGTGATAAGCTTCACTTAAAATTTAGTGTTTGTTTCATTTCAATTAATTCGTTAAAAAATGTGAGTATAAAGAATTACGTAAAACAATTAAGGGATAGGCATGCATGCAAAGTGAGGTCTGGTTTACTAGTATAAAATTTAAAAGAACCCAACACGAAGAAAACTATGTACAAAATAAACTATTCATTGGAACCATTCCAAAAAAACTTTTCCAATATATAGTAAATTTTGAATCAATCAGTTTAACGGTATGTTGTTGTTTTCCGACTTCCACGCGTGTGAATCTCTAGGTAATAGTTCTTCGCTGGTGGTTGAAAATCCTCAAGCGTAATGTCAGACGTGCAATTCACGTGGTTAATTATGAATACGAGTGAGCGTGGGTCTGGCATTGTTTAGTCTAATGCAGTGTTGCGCTTCCAGCTCGTTTATATCAATGATCATGAGCTATTAGAATATGGAGGCCATTGAATCGGTGTTATGGTCTCAGGTTCGAAACCGAGCTGCGTGATTCAGTATCACATTTAGGACAAGTGGACATTCGGCAGGAAATGTATTGTGTGTATTGGTAATATGTGGCATGTTTCATCAAAGCACCAGAAAAAATGTTTGTGTCGAGTTTAAATGAAAAAGCTTTTAGATAAAAATATGAGAATTCTAAAAATCTTTCCTATGGGATCTATTGAATCAATAAGAAGGTATCCCTGGCAGTATTTTTGAAACAATATATTCTGAAAACTACACCCTAATCGGTAATGCCGTTGCGGAAATTAGCGTGTACAGACAATTAAAAAACCTTGTTTTGAGTTCTGTTGCAATAATAAGGCCCCACAATTACTTTTTTATCCATGCCCCATGCACAGATACCCTAGTTACAGATTTATTATACGTAGGTAGTTAGTATAAATATAGATGTCTGAAACTTTTAGAAAACAAGCTCTATTTCCACTTAGGAAATTTTATGATCCCTGTCTGTAACCGAATAACACTTGTGCAGTTCAGTCAGGCAACTATCCGAAGACGGGAGAAAAGTATATTGTTTTCGAACTAGTCCGCAGAATGTAGTATATTTTCATTTAAAACTATGTATTTCTCCTCGAACGTGAGCGGTGTGTATTGTGTTGTTTTTCTGTCGTATTATTAACAGTAGGTATGTATTTTATTTTGTATCTTTTATTTATATTATTTATGTAATATATAACTTTTAATTATTATGTCTTAGGTATATGTATAGGTAACTATTGCCTAGAAAATATTTAATGGAGTAGATAGGAGCTTTCATGATTAAGGCACCTGCGACCACTATTGTATTTGTTTATGTCTAAGATTTGACTTTATCTACTAAGTAAAGGAGACCAGCAACTTTCTTAAGGACCTTGGGCGTGGAATATGAACATGCATGAGACATCATTTTTTAGATCCAGGATATTGTTACCACATTGTGCATATTCCGTTTTTGCGGAAAATTATGGGAATAATGAATTAGAGTCGTCTTACGCACCGCACACACATAGGCTTGAAATTATAATGTTTTAATGATATGATGAAATCGTTAGCACACAATGAATATTGTTTAACGGGGAGTGGCAATTCCGTATTCTCGACAACTCAAGTATAGAATCGAATCCTCGTTTTGCAAGGAGGGTCCTGGGCTGGCTGGGGTCCAACTAGGCTACGGAGTCGTTGAACTGGCAATGAACTAGATAAAGAATTCTAGAATATTCACCATCACGCGTTATTAGTACCTACTTACCTACAAAGTGGTTCTTACTAGGCAATAAGTATTATGTGCGTAACAAAAAAATTCTTAAGCCACCCGGAAGTTTCAAACATGGCTTTACGATGATAGCTGTCGAACGATAAAAATCGGTATCGGGATGGCTTAACGAGCTCTCTGAATCATGGGATCTTTGAGATATTGCTAGTAGATTTCCTATCTAACTCCCAATCACGCCCAAATGTTACTTGATAATCTTGATATAAATTACCTTATCGTACGAATGATATAGGTAAAGAGGCCTAAGGACACATAATACCTATAGGTATGTAATATGTTCATTTTATAGTTACAATGTATTGTTTATTCATGTCTGTATTTTTATTATGCCTTTATTCAATTATTCACTCTTACCCTTTCCAATGTAAACTTGTAAGAAATCGAGTCAATCTGTACTTGTCACAAATCAACAATATCCCAAACAGGATCCTATATTTATTTTACGCGTCGCTGAAGGGCACAAAGGGACCCTGTCGTCAAATAGCACAACCTTTTTCTTTGTATAACACTATCTGTAGAAAAAGATTTAGATAAGGCGTAAAGCGAGGGCGTCTTAGTGAAATAAATGAAAGAAGCTAGGGTTGGTCGGAATGGTTAATGTCTAGTTTCAAGTGCTCTCACAATAGGGTGGCTGAGGGATGGAAAAGTTACATGAGGACTACATTTGGGCCCACATGTTTCAGCTAAAATTTTAGTAAATAAACCTGATTCTTGTTGGAACGAATTTCCATAATAATTATAGGGTAGGTATATCTATTGTCTATGAAAATTCTTCCGTAATGAATATCGAAAAAACACTGTCATTTACTGTTGACTGTTTACAAGCATAATCTATGTATTTTACATTAATATACTAATTGTTAATAAAATGTTAAAATGTTTAAAGAAAAAACTAATAAGTAATATGTAGTTGTAGATACTTACTGAAATTTAACGAACATTGAGATAAATACCCTCAAAGTAAATTTCTATTTCTATGATAAGTTCCAATTACCAAGTTACCTATTTGAAAACAGAACTTCGTTCCACCCGGGTAAGACAACATGCCATTTAGTTGGAGTCAATTCCTAGCAACAGGAAATTCTCAAACGCAGCAACCCTACGTAAAACCCTTTGAGGAAAGTTCTTGATAAGTTTGTTCGATAGCCGCTTCTCAAAGTACCCTAACGAGAAGTCGTTCTACTTGCAACTACAGAATTGTCTGGCTTGAGAATACGTTTTGAAGTGAAGTAGGTAGTTAATTTTAATTGGGACTTCATGTAAGAGATATTTCCATAAGCAATTACCGTTTGGAGCTCGGTATTACCTACGTTTGAATTTTCCTTAGATTAATCATCCGATTTTATATTACCTAGATTTGTTCTGAAACTAGACAAATGAACAGACCAGGCAACCTGATGGCAAATGTGACCGATATATTGATATCAGTTACGGAAATAGTGAACCAAAAATAAAAGCGAATGAATCGATTTATTCTAACCGTCTGATGGTGTGAATGAAATAATATATGTTTATAACTTTCGTGGTCGACTAGTGTGTAATAGTGGTAACTTTTACGCTTCAGCATGTTGCACTGTGGCCGTAAACTTTCTTAATATAATCGAAAATTTGTGTATAAGAAAAGAAAAACCATATCAATAAATATATTTTTCCTTATTTAGGTAAATATAACTACAAATAAACGTTTATTCACCAACAAATTTAATTACATAAACGTTTACGTTCTTAATCCGAAACTTATGACGCTGAAAGTGAGTGTCATGATTAATCACGGAAAATTAATTGCGTTGGCCTTCATACCTCACCTCACATGTTTAGGCCCACTGCGAGGCTTCGGCTGTGGTACAAGTCATAAGCAGGGGCGTAGCTATCCGTACGTGCGCCCGAGTTGTACTTGTGTTGTATTTTTTAAATTAGGTAGTAAATAAAATCAATTTATTAATCTTTATGATACTTTTCTATGTAACACAAATATTGATTTTTGAAAGTTGTTCTAATTTCGCGGGAACCTCGCTGTCTCCTTAAGCAAAATCTCAAGTGAAAGCCTTCTCATTAAGCCTTTTGTACGCAAAAAATATGTACCTACCTACTTGGTCAATACAAGTTCCATATTAGTAATTTCATCAGTAGTACGTAAACAGCATAGGCATGAAATTTTCAAAGCTTATTTTATTTATTACACTTTATTGTACACCATATTTAATTATTAAAAACGGGAATACAAGTGTTACAATTTGTATAAATCTTCTATCGCGATCTTATCGATAAATATTGTGCTCGTTTTTTAGAATTTACAGTTTCACAAACGAGGATGTTGTAACAACATCCGAGCTTCCCGATCCCGAGTAATTAGAGTTGTGTGTTCTGCTTAAAAGGTGTTTGAAACAATTACTATAAAATAAATATTATTTAATCTCAGTTCGCCTGAAAGGAAAATAAGAAGAATTATCTTGTACCATATATAAACGCTGCCATTTCTAATAAGACCTTCTTCCGTGACGAGGGATTGTTCATGATATAACGATGGGCACACTCACGAAAATTTACTTGAAGGCTTTCTGTTATAGGCTGTTTATTTGCAAAACTCATTACGTTGAAATGAAACTTTAAATTAGTCATTACAAACTTTGTATACGGGCAATGGGCATTGGACACAAAGTTTAATTTCATTATATTAAAATTTAGACAAGGTATCTTTTGTTGTAATTTTACCGCTAAAGAAACCATACAAATTCCTTGTATAGTTAGTTATCAGTACATTGAATTAAAACTGTTTAAATTTCAATTGTGTTTTATTCGTCATGTTTGTTTAATTCTACAAATTATGTTTTATATAGATTTTATTATTATTTGTATTACAATTTTCAGTTATTTTCAGTTATTATATTTGTATTATAATTTTCAGTTATTAGTATTTACCCGTGCTAACTTCTCAGTGTTTATGGGTGGAAGCTACAGTGAAGCTAAAATAATTCAGGTTAAATAATGCTGCTTTAGTAAATATTGTTGCACAAGTTAATGTTGATTTTCGATAAGAGAGATAAATGATCATTTAGCACAATATTTTTAGGTGTTAGGTAGACGGAATTATAATTCAGAAAATTATCATCAGGACATCACGATTACAATACAATACATTTCTTTGAAACAACAACAGCTTGCATGATAAAACATTACCTGATACGCTTACCAATAGCAGATACATTCATAGCTTCTTAAGAATTATAGGTTATCTTAGCAAATTAACAAAATCTATTGTAGAGGAAGAGCAGTTTCAGTAAAATTTAAGAATAAGTGAAACTCAGTAAATTTAATTAATATTATAATTTCATTAAAACAATGTGAAGACTTTTCTACCACAGCGTGCTTCATTTATGCTATACGCTGGGCGTAGTAACGTAACCTCATTTGTTCAAAGTCAACTCATTCTACTTTATCGTTCCAGCATCCGTCTCGGTTCTGAATTGATTCGCGAGAATGAAACCGAGCGTTCGGGTACGGCCTTAAAGTTCGCCTGTCCTATTTATATCAGTAACCCAATATCGATCCGTCGCCCCACTGCCCGACAACCCCCGACCCAGTGTATTCAATATAACCACTTACATCAAGGGAAATAGAGCGCAAAATTCCGTGTCAACGCTTCCTGGCTGGCTTAAATAGTTGGGGCGAATTTGACTTCTGTCTGTAATTAAATGGTGTTATTTTATACTTTCGCCGCGTTTAATTTTTTTGACGTCTGGATTTTTAATGGAATGGTTGTTTTCGAATGATTATGTTATTTATAAGCTACGATTTACTTAATGTTCTTTGAAAACTTAAGCTAATAGCGATAGCCGATGTTAATGCGTATTAATAGGTTGTAACGAACATCGCAAAGTGCAGGCACATACTATTCGTTCATTAGCAAGAGAGTATACAATTTAGTTCAACTCACGTCTAAGAGATGGCGCTGTACAGAAGCTGAATCACGCTAACGATTGTACCGCGTAGATTGCATAAACAAGTGGATTTAATCTTGTTATTCATTCGATATTCGACATTCGACATTCGACATTCGACATTCGACATTCGACATTCGACATTCGACATTCGACATTCGACATTCGACATTCGACATTCGACATTCGACATTCGACATTCGACATTCGACATTCGACATTCGACATTCGATGCGACGTTGATATCCTTGTACTTATACGCTTTTAGTTACGGATTACCGAGCTATTAGTGGATCATTCGATATCGACCTTGAGAATACCGAATCTGATCTCGGATCCCCGGGTCGGGACGGATCTCAGTATCTCGCGACATATTAGCGACTCTTGTATTGTGTATCATCAATCAATAATAAAAGTTCAGTCTTCCCTCCGGATTTTGGTATTTTCACTTGCATCCACCACCAGCGACCAGCCCTCCTTCGTACGCGCGCGACAAGGTTTAATTTTTTTGTCCAGCACATTAATTTAAGCTTAGAGATTTAGTCTACCCCAATCCGAGCCTTTGTTATAATAGACGTAAGATCTAGATAATATTAGGCCGCGTTGATTAATGACTTCTAATCCTTTGGCAGAGCAAACGTAACATAGGTAACAATCCATTTATATAGCGATAATTGCATAGCTTTAGATTTTCACCTCTAGCCGATTTGCCGACGCGATAACCTTGTGTAAAAGCGATTAATTTCATACTTTAACTAAGTATATGTACAAGATATTAAATTAGCTGTAACCTTGGCCCGCTGTATCAGGTAATTATCTAGTGATTTATTTTAAGGCACTTCATTGTTAATTTGAACTCTTTTAATTTTATGATAGTAATTATTTAGGTACTCTTTTTACTCGACAATGTATCAAAGAAGAATGTGTTTTATTAAGCCTTTGTATTTTTGTTTGGTAAACCTAGTAAATTGAACTATTGTTTCCTATTTTTTACTTCAATTGAATGGTCTTAATCTTAAAAACGTCATTATTATTAACGAATTGGGTTTTAAGTTTTAAAGTTACATCTTGTTAACATTAAATTTTAAAATAATGCCTACCAAGTTTTGAAATCTTTATAAGACTTACTTTAGTTAAGTTCTGAAATCTGTCGCCCAGTTGAATGAGACTCGTCATTCAAAGTGTTTTCCAACTGTTCTCGCGTTTCAGTTGTATGTTGTCATATATTACCCATGCCATCAATGACAGGGAGACGTTGTGCGAGGGTGGTAGCGTGTAAACGTTATTGTTATTATTGCCATAAAGGAAACCATTATAAGCAGGCCTTGAAGGAGAAATGGAAAGTCACTGATTTAAATGCGTAATTTATATCAAGCCCACCATCATGATAGGCTTGATTTTATTTCCATTTATTTTCATGTTGTCCTTCGAAAATTTGCAATCTTACATATTTTAAGGCTTTATATTCACCAAAAAGTTTCCACCATCTGCGCTTAATTCATTACTTAGTCTTTTTGAGAGGGGTTCGAATGCGGTACGTATTTAATTTTGTCGTTTGCGAGAACGTTATGAAGAACTCTCAGTTAAGTAAGTTCCTTCACACTATAGTTATTTGGTGTGATACTTTATTTTTTAATCTAAATGCAATTTTGAAAAATATGATGCATATAGCATTAGAACTCGGTTCTTCATACCCTTAGGTTATTACTGCTATATTTGGAGCTATATGAAATAAGGATAAATTGCACCGTGTTTTATTTGACACAAACTGAAATAGAATAAAGTCTGAAATAGATAAGTACAAAAGTAAGAAGCATGTTAAAAAACTACAGGCAAAAGCGAATAGCAGAAGCAAAAGCGGATATCTAAGTCTAATATTGAGTCTAATATTTGAGTATTTTACTATTTTTCATTTAATTTAATCGCAATACTTCCAAGCATTACTCATAATTTCTAGTTAGTTGTAGAAAATGAAGAGAATATAGGTAAGATAGAGATGTGAAATGTTGAACAGTTTGCTTAATGGGTAATTCTAAAGCACAGAAAAGCTTAAACATATACGTCTTAGGTATATATTGATACTGAGTATCAGTACCTAATTAGTAATTTAAGATCCCCATAAGATTCTTAATGTTGTGCAAAGTTTGCCAATCCGCACTTGTATACCCTGCCCTATAACCCTAACATACCCCTTGCCAATCCAGCCTTAGCCACAAGTGGGATAGTTACAGGCAAGCGGTCGAAATATTGGCGTTTAAATACATAATCATGATTACCTTTATCCGTATTATGAATAAATGTATGTGTTAATTCATTTTTGCATCTCATTGTTTTTTAAATTTTCTCGCTACAACTTATGGCTTGTACCGCGTCGTCCGAGTCTAAACGAATAGCTTCCATTCGTCTACGTTACACTACCTTTAGCACCTAATGGCCTGATGTATTGTTATAGCTTAATAATCTTTACCTTCACCGAGATAGTAGTTTAGTGCTATCATTCAACGTATTAGTTTTAGGATAACATAAAACCCATATGAAGGTGTATAGGTGTAAGTGTAGTTAATCCCTTCGTAGATTTATTTGGCTAGCGAGTTTTTAGTTCATTTTCAAGGTTTAAATAATTATCTTTGTATTCTTTTATTGGGTAGTACAGTAACGTGTTTCTAAGTCGCTATTTAGCTCATATAAAAGTTATTATAGGTATACTACGATACCTAATATAATACCGCTTTTACACTAGGTAAAAGCCTACACAGTGCCTAGTTCCTTGTTTAAATTACAATTTTGTATTTAGTTTTAAACCCACTATGAAACATTTTAGGGTTAAAAGTAAGCACCTAAGCAAACAATTAACGAACAATTTGAAAGCTTTAACTAATAACACGAGGGGCGGATAATTGTTTTTCAAATATAAACATAATATTTGTTTTTATTAAACTAATATAATTTGGTTTCCACAAATGCGTTCGAGGCGGGACCTATTATTTACCTACCGGTATTTTGAACTTAAAAATCATCATGATTATTAGATACCCTGAAAAAATCATCATCGCAATTGTAAGGGGTAATCAGGCAAAGTCATTTGGATATAGGTACATATTGTTTTATGTTTATAGGAGACAAGAGCAGACACGTCATCTGACTGTAAGTGGGCATAGTTGCCAATAGATACCTATTTAAGTAGGTATAATAAGTAATTATTATTTGTAAAAAAAATCTATACCTACTTCAGTCTCCGAGAATATGAAAATGTTTCTATTAAGTATATTGTGTGCTCACAATTTAGCTTGCACGCAAAAAATACTTAAGGCAGTTTCAACTCTCGCCGTCAGCCTACAATGAACCTTAGATACAGAGGCGGAAAGCTGGCATTGGTTTGGTTTGCCATTAAAACGAATTGCACAATAAAACGCTTTACCATCTAAAGGTTATGTTGCCATTTAATATAATTATGTGTGGCGAAATCGTAGTCAACGGTTAAATATTGGCATAAGAAAAAAAGTAACACCAACGGTATCAAGTAAAATTAAATAATTCATAATAATATTCAAATACTTTAAACAAGTTACATAGTATATATAACCTTGTCAAATTAATATTTAGACAGGTCTTGACGTAGGTAGGTACTATGTTGAAGTTATCAACATACAATGAATATAAACTATATCCAAAGTTCCCTTCGCCGCTCAAGTGTGAAATATATTGAAAGCTTATGCGGGCTATGAAAATGGGCTACGATTTGTCGTTATAATTTGGGCTGAAATTTGAATAAACATAAAATGTTATTATAAATCATTATTCTTTTGTTTTTTTCCGAATTTTCATTGTTACGATAGGTATTTATACTAGATGATGTTATTTGAAGTTACAAAAATGTATTTTAAGAGAGCCTAAAATAATAGTAATAGAATGAAAATACGTTTCTGATTTAGGACAAGCCTTATCACATGTACAATAGTTATGTCAATTTAAATCACTCTGGGTTTGCGTGGTTTCCTATGGTATTCCTACACAATACTAGGATGTTTATCGGTTTGTGTCTGCCACGAAATTTTTAATAGAATTAAAAATAGTACTTAGACAGAGTAAACACTACTTATACTATGTTTTGTTTTCTTTGCGTGGCGGTTTTTGAAAGAAAAACAACTTTGTTTAGCAAACGCCAATTGGCTCTTGAGTTTTTTCTTGTGTCACTTACAATACTTTTTCATTATCTCATATTGGCCATCCTCTCCTGCCCTATTCAATTGCTTTTATGAAATTGAGATAGCAAACGAGTATGCAGCGCCCATGACAACTGTGACCGACACAGATTAGGAGGCAGAAAAGACGAGACTAGATAAAATACGGCAGACTAGGCTAGATAAGACAGACAACTACCTCTGGTATAGATGAAACAAAGTAGGTACAAGTGTCCATCCACCCTGTCGATATTCGGCGAGCGAGGCCAGAACGCGCGAACACGAGCAGATTCCTCTGAATATTCGGGCGAGTATCTAAATGAAGCGTTAACATTTTTTCATAACTACCTCATAAGGCATGTAGTAGGTACTCGTAGTGAAGCGAGCGCTATTACTCGGAAAATTTAATTTTCTTTTTATAAAAGGGATCTATTTAAATATATGTATTTTCGAGGTTCATTAGATTCGATAAAGTGGTTATCATTATGCCCACTTAGAATATATTCAATTGGCAGTGCAGTAATCGTCTCGGTTGAACGTCCTTAAAAAAATATAAATTCTAGCCGTAAACAAGTCTCATCAAATTAAAAAATAATTCTCTCGTCTAATTATGTATTTATTAGACCCTTCATAATTCAGCGTATACCGTTTGCTTCATAAAGACTGACTCGTTTAATGAATTTCTGAATATTGTAGGCTCTTTGTAGGTATGTTGCGGCTTGCTCATGAATATTCAAGCCTTCTTGATTGTAATGCCAACATTGCCAACTGTCAACGAGGTTACATGTGTGAAATTGTAGACGTAACAATCAGTTGGTAGGTAAGTACTAAGTAGTACTATAACTTTAACCATATTTCCCTACTAATATTTATTATTAATGCGAAAGTGACTTTCTGTCGAAATGACATTAATTGTTCGTTTACTACTCTTTAATACGTATGATCAGTAGTTAATTGGATGGGTGACCGCTAGTAGCAAAATTTCTTGAGCGCTTCCGTGCTTCGGAGGGCACATAAAGCCGTCGGTCCCGGTTGTTATCGATAGATAGCAGTCGTTAAGCCATGTCTGACATAGCCTTCGTGCGGCATGAAACCTTCCGAATCCGCACTGGAGCTGCGTGGTGGAGGATGCTCTAGGCATCCTCAATGATGAGGGGAGACCCGTGCTCAGTAGAGGGCCTTTAATAACTTGCAGCCAAACTACGCACTCATTAAAGAATAAGGTGCGAGTAGGATTCCAAATACCTACATTGGCCGTGTAGGCATTGTTAGGCTCTGGTTCCATTACGTCATCGATTAGCAAGTAGGTATTACGTAAACGGTTTTACGCACGACGCACACCGTAATATGAGATTATATAGGCCGAGTTCTGCGGACCCTTGAGACAGGATACTGCTATCTTATTTATATCCTTTTGTAGCGCTCAGTATTTCATCTCTGAACATTCTGTGTTGTTGTTTGGGAATATTTTGGTTTTCTTTTGCCTTCATAACATTAAAATATAAACACTAGCAATTTTTGTCTCTATGTAAATATTGTACCCACAGAGATTTTGTTATTGTTGGTACCTACTAGTCGTAACATACATAGAGTTACACCCCCTTAAGCCCCCTGTGTGAATCACCAGGGGATTTTGATACTCTCTGATACATTTGGATCCCCAAGGGGGCTTACGGATACTTTCTGTACACTAGCATCTCTTAATCTTCATTAAGAGATACATTTAGTAGTATAAAAGGCAATTTTATCGCTCAGATAGCTACATTTAGTTTTGGTTTTATAGATGACTAGTAAACCCGCCTTTGCTTAGCTTCAGGGAACCAGACCCTTCAAAACAAATTATGTTATTTCGATGTCTAAGCTATATTACTGCAAAGTTTCATGAAAATCCGTTCAGTACCTAGTTTTTGCGTGAAAGAGTAACAAACCCACACACACACACACACACTCACATCCTTACAAACTTTCGCATTTATAATATAATACTCGTAGTAGGATAGTAGAAAGTAGGATAGTAGGATTGTCATCTAAGTTACAGCAGAAACGATTAACGATGCCATGAAAAATATTATGAAACGAAATGAAGTAGGTAGGTACTGATAGAGACATATATGTAGATCTTAACAAAAATAACATAACGTTTAAAGTGTAATTCAAATGTTTTTATTACAATCAGATAAAATCGTCGGGATTCAACGAGAATTAAGGTAAGAATATAGCTATTACCGCACCTATATTTTACTGGTATATTGAACAAAGT
Organism: Hesperia comma; assembly: GCA_905404135.1. Lineage (NCBI taxonomy): Eukaryota > Metazoa > Arthropoda > Insecta > Lepidoptera > Hesperiidae > Hesperia > Hesperia comma. The sequence goes on from FR990018.1 coordinate 15,479,461, forward strand.
ATCCGACTCGAAAGGATCAGACGATTAAATTCGTTCATTTGGATTCCAGTTTATTTCTATCTGAGGTGTAACTGGGTGCAATTCAGGAGGCCATAATGCCTCGATATCTTCCGGTAACCGGCACCCCAGCCAGTTTATAGGGCATCGACATTGTCCCTCTCATATTTTTACACTCAGCTGTACGAAAACCCGACAATTTGGTACACTTTTGATATAAGTGTAGAAATAGAATAGGCTTTTTTACAAAATAAATTGTGAGTAGGTATCATTTGCATGCTAAAAGGTTTTACCTATATTTTTAACGAATGGGAATTTAACAGAAGCAGTTAGAAAATATGTTTAGGAATTTAATAAATAAGACAGCTGTTGTCAAAAATTATAAATACTTAAATATAATTATAATTTCTAATATCCATGGGTGACGGGGACAATTCACCGTGAATATGACACCTAGTATATCGGCGATAAATGAAAAAAAAACACAAAAAATTATGAATTTACGAAAGTCACGTACAGATTTTACTAAAGCGATTGAACAAATATCTGTAAAAACCTGTCATTTGGCGAATGCGGGTGTTAGCCTGTTTGGGTACGAGTACCTAGGTTATCGGCTATGCAAATGGTTAGTTACGCTCACACGTTTGGGCGATAGCGAACTGGGTTATCTGAGCGAGATAGCGTCGCGGGAATATGGGAATGAGAATTAGGACTAATTGATACAAATGTTGCTTTTTATGATAAGCATCTACGGTGTTACCTAAGTGGTCAATGTAAGAAATGTTGCCGCATATTTGTGTTGGACCTACTTTCGTATTTAGTCTTAGTATTTAGTCTTTCGTATTTAGGATTCGTAAAGATTAATTTTGACAATAAATAAAATAATCTGATACAGCTCACAGCGAGGCTGACGATAGTGTACCTAATAGACCGAGTTCAAAAGACTAACGGAGCAAAAATTTACGATCTGTGATTCGTAAATACAAAATTTATCACTACAAATGGCCTGTAAAATGTGTGTATCTGATACTTTTTAATGCTCGTATCATCAATCACCCTAGTCCGAGATGAAAAATGTACATGTTTCATATTTCAAGCACCAATTTCAGGCTTGAGAAATGGCACGATTAACCTTTAAGTTATATGTTGTTTTGTGTTATTTCAGCTATAAATAATTAAATTACAGTAATAAATAACTAACTTAAAAAAATAACCGACCTGAAAATCGATAAGTAGGGATTTCTCAATATTTTACCGTCATAATATCGTATGTCGTCTTATCCATATGAATTTGAGCGCAAATTCATATGGATCAGACGACGGGAATTAGCTTCAAATACAAAATAAATTAACAATCGGTTATTCTAGTTACGAGGATACATAAAAAATAGATCCTCCTACTAAAGTCGAATTAAGAACCTCCTCCTTTTTTGAAGTCTAAGATATTTTATACCAGTGTCCGAACGTGGCAACCCTGTATATCTGTGTTGCAAACGATGTGTGCACTCAGCCCGTATCTGAACCAGTTTGTTATGGCTTCATTTTCCTCTGTTTTCGAACATGTATCTAATTATCATATTCGATTGCTACGGTTTGGAAAGTCATGTTTGATTTTTGGAAATGATTTGATGAAACTCTGGTGTTGTTAAGGTACCTACTAATTATTTTATGAAAGGAGGTACCTAATACCTTCCATAAAAGCTTCCTTCCTTCCTTTGCATAAAGCTAACTGAAGTATAAATGCAAGTTTCACTGTGCCATCAATCGTTGAGAAGTTCCCACATCAGGAGTCAATCCTGACCGCGGTATTTGGTCATGTTTGTTATACTTAATAATGCACTTTCACTGTACAAATTTTAAAATAAATCAGAATTTTTGAAGTAAGTGAAATTAGGCTAAAAGTTTTGGTCATATTAATACAGGTCAAACTAATAAAAGGGCGCTAAAATACTTAATATACTTCGTTTTTCTACTGTTTATGTTATTAATTACACTGTTTTAAAGTATTATGACGGTAATTACACACTCATTTATGTGGATAATTGTCTTTGAAACACGAGTGTTATTATGATTACATAATTATGCTTAATAACATGCACGCATTCAACTTGGTGTTCAATAAAAGGTCGGTGTTAGTTAAAAAATTGTCAGTTAGTAAGTATTAAAATAAGGGGGTTATTGGTTATTGGACAAGGATATAACATTATCCGGGATTTTCCTACACATATTCAAAACGTTTTCAAAAAAACAAATGACTTAACAACAGCACAATTACACGATTAAAAATTATTTAGTAACCACCTCATAAAGGAAAGAAATGGTTATATTGACTTTTTAGGAGTTTTATCTCCTTAATTTATAAAATAACCCAAGATAGGTCTTCTTTTAGCTGCTAAGGGATTAGCACATTATACATATACCTATCGGCGAGGCGAGGTGACGGTGTGCCTCCCATAATACAAAAAGAAAAGGTTGACTGAAGACCAGTTAATTGTAGCTGCAAATGTAAAAAAATAAATTTAACATTATGTAACAACAGTGTACTATGCCTGAGAAAGCTTTATGAATTGTATTTGTAGTAGGTACCTCTTTTATGTTGTGGTCGTAAAAGGTTAAACAAGTAAATAAATAAATATGGAATTGCCACTCCCTGCTAAAACAATCTTTTTTACTTGTGCACACAATTCAATTCAGCTTGTAAGCAAAATTTACTTGCGGCGCGGCATTTGAAATTCTTGCCATCACAAGGGCGAAAAGCTGGCATTTCTCTGGGATGCAAATTGATGCAATTAAAACGGATACTTATTAAATCAAACATGAACACACTGTAAGTGATAAATCAAGAACAATCGAAGATACTGTCTTATGGAAAGGTTATTTTGGTAAAACACTCGCATACTTTGACAAGTCGCATGATATCGCGACCCATCAATTATTATTATTATGTCATGTCGAGCCGCGTGATAGATTGGGTTGTAAGAAAGTTCGGAGAGGTTAGCTTTGCCTTAGGACACTGATTGATGAAGCCACGAGTACATAAGGCTCGGTTAGTATTAAGCGTTCTATTATTAAAAGTGTCAATAAGATAATTTGTAACCGTAGTAGTACCCCAATGTATTTTTGATTAGAATCGACCGATTAACAAGGTTAATCTTGGGAAACGAGGGGTCCTGATGTCGATTCCCGGTCATGGCACAGTTTTTGAGAGGAAATTGTGTACTTACGTGCAATTTATGTTTACTTGACATTCATGTAAAAGTATTGGTTGCCAATTGATATAGAGACTTAAGCTGTTTCCAAAAATTTATTGTCAGTCTGTTTGTTTGAGTATCGCGTGTAAAACTGTTTTCTGTACTAAGGATAATTTTCATCTCAGAAAACAGAATTTTTCCTTCTAGATAGGTAACGGAAAAGATTAAGTACATAATTATATTATGTCAAAAGGTTAGCAAATAAGTAAAGTTATAATAGTGTTTGTGCAACTATCGTTAGAAATTAATTACCAAAAGAATTAATAATTACATCAAAAGATTACCTCTTAACGATAAAAAGTGGGAACAAAAAATTTATGTAACTTTTCGAGTACCTACTTAGGTAGGTATAGACGTGCGTCGGTTTATGGAAGCACATTACCGAAAAATATTATATTTCTTCAGTTTTTCACAGATCCCGTATTGAGGCTAAGTGCCATGATTTACGATAAAGAAAGCGTACTTAAAAAGTCATGACAACTAATACCGTATTTGTGGAAACGTAAAAATATCCAAGGAGCACTTAAGATTAAAGAAGCAATTTTTTAAAATATCTTATATTCCACAAATAATGTTCGATCGAGCGGAAACCAACGCTTGATTGCGTAATCTTACGAACGCCACATTAAATCTCCTCCAAGGAATTATTTGAAGGTCTAGGATCAAATTAATCTTTTTTCTAGGTCGTTGCTATTAACATTGGTAAAACGAAATCGCAAATACGTTACTTATGTACATTTATGTATATAGTGCATCTAAAACATTCATTGCTTTCGACAATTTTGTGAAATTGTAGGTACAATTTCACAAAATATTGAAATACCAATAAAAAAATATTGAGTAGTCGACGATAACATATTATTATATTTCCCTTTATTTATAGGTATATTAACTTTAATAATAACATTTATAAGAGTGTTACAGATTATAAGTACAGATATTTTCAGTACAAAAATAGACATACCTAAGTCAAGCAGGGTTATGATGGTTAAAAAAAGCTGACTCATCACGATATCCAAAAATAGTTGATGAAAGAAACACACCACACACGTTCAATCTTCGATATCATTTGTGGACAAAGAGCCACAAGGATTACATATTTTCAGAGACAATATCGTGTCAAGGTCCATCAATAGACATTATCGTATGTCAAGGTATTTCCCTATTAAGTCCATTTTCGTATAAATATAGCTACGTCATTCACAGTTGGTGTATAAATATTATATGATGGTCGTCAATTATGTTCGTGTAGGATCGTTTAATAATGAATGAATGTGTTCCATTACAAAATTTATGTAAATTGTTGACAAACGCCTGCAAGCGACTGTAAATGGTTCGTCGCTCAAAGCAGAGTATTGTGCACATGAATATCCAATAATGTCCCTGTTACCACGGCATCATAAACAAAGTTTTGTAAAAATAAACTTATGAGTACTAAAATTCATTAGCAATGTCAGCTAAGAAGTTTATTCCCAAATAGAAGGGCCTGGTGACTTCATTATCATTTGAAGCAGAGAAGGAAAATATCGCAAGAAATCAGCACCCCAAGGGGGTTTCTATAATATTCTGAAATTGTTTAAAGTCAACCAATCTGCACTTGGCTAAAACCTGTACACCTTTCAAATTTTGAGGGGAGACCAGAGTTTAGTTTAGTTTGACAGTTAAGGGGTTAGAATGAATAAAGTGCTTGCGAAAAATATTCACTTGGGACACACTTGCACTTTGGGACAGTTATGGATTTAGATGACGTATGTTTTATATTCGTGACTATGTTGTTACTCCCGTACTCTGTCTATTAACAATACTATCGTAATCGAATCACACACCGTGTTTACATGTCGTGAATAGTTGGAAAAAGGACATTATACGCTTATTTACGTATGTTAGCGCAAGGTTACATGTCGATGGGTCCTATGTATATGGGCCAAAATGTAAAATTAAAACTTTACAGGAGAGGCTTCCAAAGTTTCAATTTACTATAACTTTAAATTGATAAAACCGAAGTTCCCGAATCTTTGCTTATTTGCTAAGAAAACTATTTCCCTCATTTACACTGTAGTATTTTATATATACATTTATCTGGGTTTTTTTAATGTCACATTGGCCCTTCTACGTTAGTTTTTGTTAAAATTATTTTTTTTTGAAAACACCCTAAAAGGGCCGATATACCATGTTGGCCATTATACGCGTATTACCTACGCTAATTAGCATAATGTATATATTTTTTTAATTTTTTATCTATAAAATCAATAAACGATTGAAGTAATTGATAATTCATTAATTAGAATATAATATAAAATCTTCGTTTTAATTGTTGTTTTCATTTCCCAAAGCCAAATTCACAAAATTCCGACATCTAGACATCTTAGCGTGATAATTAGATGTCATTTTTACTTATTAAACTAAATTGTAACCCAAAAACACAACAATTACATTTCGTATTCGTCTTTATTCATCACAGTGCGGCCGATGCTCCGTTCAACGTACAAGTGTCAAATTGGCTGATTGTTCCAAACTATAAACAAACACGCGGGAAACTCCCCGCGTATAAATCTCTAACTACGCTTAGGACCTTATACGTTTAAATTCATGTTACATATGCCGTTATACCGTAATAAAAAATCGTGTTTCTATGCTGAAATCTTTTTTTTTTAATAGCTCACATGATTCATTATATCGATAAGATGCGTTACCCACAAAAAAGCCAAAATCGCCAAATTGCTAGTTTGGCCCATATACATAGGACCCATCGATGTATAGTAATGTCTAATGATAATTATAAAGTAGCATAAGTAGTAAACTATTTATACCGAGAAAACCCGCTTCGCTTTGAGAAACCTGTCCTTCGGTACACTATTATATAGGCACGCGAAAATCGTTAGACGTGATTCTTTCAACGACATAACTTTTTTATTTATTTGAACAGATTGAAATAACCTCAATAGAATTTAATAATAGTAAAGCTTATCCCAATAGGTTGACATGAGAAAGCAGCATCCAAATCAGTTAAGCCGTTTCTGAGACGAGCGCGTAGAAACGCACGGACAAACAGGGATAAAAACTATTCAACGTTTCCTTTTGGGGTCTTATTCCGTTAATAAAAACCCCCATAATAGTTTCCCATGACCCCAAAACAAACATTATCTGTCGCATAAATGTCTGCCCCAAAAACCGAACCATAAAACCTCATATCTTGGGATAACTGGGTCAATTAAACCCAAAACGAACATCGTTTATAGTAGGAGTATTTTCAATAAATAAACCGGCAACACGTGTCGAACTGAAAAGTGGTTTTGTAGACAAGGGCCTTAATGTGGGCCGCTGACGTCAAAGTTTTCGTATTAGGAGGCCGGGTCTCGGTCGAAGGGAGGGTTAGGGGATGGGGAATTAACGCTGCTGTCATGTGACGTAAGGATTAAAGTCCTATAGGAGTTTTCGTTGTTATGTAATTGTGAAACTGCTATGAAATTAACCCTGTCTAGTATGAAGTGCTTATTTGGAATTGGAACGGTAATAACCAGGCGTAACCCCTGTATTGTCATTACTGTAAATGTTCTACTGGAATTATTGTTATGAGATACTGTATGAACAGGATTTGTGATAAAATTTTACAACTGTGTGTGAAAATTGATTTTTGGTGAATTTATTTTTTGTTTTTGGTTTAGTCCTCTTCGTAAAGTTTTTTAAGATAGCAAGAGAACATGCACCACTCATTCATGGCAACTGTGACCGACAGAAAAAATTCTCAAACACAGCCTAGACGTTCAGTGTGTAACATAAACTGTAAGCGTCGTCCATTTTAGAAAGAGAGAACCGTACATTTTATTGAACAGCTAAGGGGTTAAAGCCTAAGCTAGACCACATCTGTGCTTTGAAGGGCACATCAAATCGTCAGCGCCAATTATTATGTAGCCAAGTTTGATTCCTTCGGGGAATGTAATACCTACTGGACACTAACTTCCTCACGAAAGTTCACTGGAGCATCAATTACTCCGACATGAACCCTATAGAAACCTGGCAATAGAAGCCGTTTTTCTATTGAATACCTCATAACGTATAGGTACCCACTTCATTGGTGACGTTTGCTATAAATTGAATTAATTCAGTCACGTCTATAAGCAGTAAGAACCAGTGAAACCCTCTAACACCTGCAAGTAATAAGATTGACATCCTCTTGCGCTCACCATTGAGAATAAAACGTTTTTATCTTTTCCTTTTATATAAAATGTTGTGAATATTTAATAAAACTCTTCTAACATTCTCTTTGTCACCGTGTCAGTGTCGGTACGGAAAGGGTGAAATATAAAGAGGTGTCCGTTTGAAAAAAGGATAACAGATGGAGGAATGGTAACAAAATCTTACATATTTTACCCCGTAACGGTAGTACAATAAGTAAAAAGAAGCAGCCTTTTGAAGCTACTACTATTACTTCTTTGCAATACATTAGTGTCAACTTCTGTGTTTGAGTTACCTCTTACAATATATGGAATTCACTACGCTAGCAAAGTGCAGATTGGTAGGACGATCTTGCAGCTAAGTATAATATGTAGGTTGTACAATTTTAGGGGGATAAAAACTTTATCAAACCGAGAACAGAACTTTAAATTTCGGAGTTTTTCCTCGCTGGAGAAACTCCGAAAGTCCAGTAGAATAATCAATGTGTTATACAGGTCGTCAGGCTCTACTTAGCTGGGGCGGCGGGGAAGATATCGTGCATATTAATTAATTTAGGGCTGAGGTACTTAGAGCGAGAGATATAGTTAGAACAGGGATCTAGAAGGATAAAGCGACATTATCAAGAAACTAGGGCAAACCGCGTCCATCTATAATGATTAATGCTTGCGATTTATTTCATATAGATCCCCGCGGATAGCCGGGATAAAAAGTTGATTGATGTGGGATCGTTTCACGACACCACCAATATTTTTCCTCATTTCCTTGTTATGTGTTTTTCGATAGGCCTGATGGATAAGACGATTCAATATGTACTGTCGAATAGAGGCCATTTCTCTATCTGTAGAGATAGATAGGAAACGAATGATTGATTCGTAAAACAGTTAAGTATAAATTTAATATTTTTTCTGTTACTATCCAATCAACTATCGGACGATCTACTGTTGTGTGTAAACGTTTATTTATTTCTTTAATTTAATTTTTAATTTACAATGAAAGTGTAATATAAATGGAACTGCACATTAATTTGTCGGTTTAAATTTTAAGGACCCTACATAATATTTCCTTCGTTATTTAAACACTTACGCACCTGTGAATTTTGTTTGAGCGTTTAAATTTTCGTTCAGTGTGTGCTATGATTTTTTTGTGAACAAGCAGAAGGTTCGTTAAAAATTCCTACAAATTGTTGTTTAAACGTTTTTTAAACTATGTTTGTAAATTTCCCTTGTGAATCTTATCAAGTTATATTTTTTTTTATTTCTTAATTATTAAAAGTTTTGACATTATAAACAAAATCATTTTTTTATATTCATTTTTGTAATACTTACGGCGAATTTCAACTAACTCTGATTACTTCAGTTCGGAAGTAATAATTTTATTGGTAGAGTTTTATGATAATTTTTTTCCAGTAGGTATATAAGCTCTCATAAATAAATACAATTTAAACCTCCATACATATTATATGAGGTAATATTTGATTACGTTCCATGAAACTATCAAAGGAATTCAAACTTCATGGAATGGAAATTCGTGTGGAAGAAAACAAATTGCCTGGCTGTAATAATGTATTTGAGCACAAAGATCTTTGTGTAAATGGATCAGTTCGTTCATGCGAGCCCTACACTTTCAGGGTTGTCTAGTCTAGTCTTATTCGTATGTAACTTCTGTAACGTTTTTTCTTCTGAAAATATTTATGTGTACCGTAACTTGCTCGAGAGCGAAATTGTTATTTATTATAGTAAATGATGCTCATGTTTAATGTGTGATCTGTGTATCAATATTATTTCTTTGTTGTGAACATCGTTACAAATATTATTTCTTTGCTATAACATTAGTAATATTCGACTGTATTCAAAGACAATAATTTTATTCCCGAAATAAAATATAATTTAATACTCGAACAATCCCACAATTTCATTGGGCTAAGCCCGCAATGGCAATACATTCATTGATTAATAAAGACCTGTCATCTTGAATGCTTTATTACAACGATTACACAATGCCTCCGAATCGTTATATCTAATACTCATTTATAATAAGAATAGCGGGCCTTTTTTCGCACGATATTTTTTCCGTTATTAGATTTATAATCTACAAAAACACGGACAGCTGGTTTTGTTTGAATCGCTTCGGACCGTCAAACACGGGACGATATCACTGTGACATTCACGAGGTCACGACTGAAACGCGGAGACAAAAGCATTTAAACATCTATTATATTCGAGTTCGACAGTCAGTCTGTTTGTTCCGTTTAAAAGTTTTGTTAACTTTTAGTACGCTTACGTGTTTAACTTTTTGTTGTGTTTGATGATATACACAAAATGCAGTATGAAGACTGGCGTAAATATGTTTGTATTATTTTCGAGTTTGTCTAGCAAATTTTGTCATCAAATAATATTTAAATGTAGTTTAGAAAACGAGAAATTAATTTTTACCTTAAATTTAATTTAATTTTCAGTTAGTTTTAATTACTAGAATGATTTTTTTACACTTACTTTAAATTAAGTTGCGTCACAGCGACATTTCTAAACATAAAATGTAATTGAAAAAAAAGAGTTTAATAACAAATATATCTTACCTTCAATTCTCCTGACAACCCTGTAGCCCAGTCGGTGATGCGTTGTGATCGTGTCTGCCGAGCGATAGTTCAATTCCCAGTCTGTGGAAAGAAAAATCCTGATTTATATTCTACACTCGGTTTTTTGTAGTATCGTAATTTATTTATTTAATTAGTCAACATAGGAAGAGTAGTCATCGTTCTCATTGACATCAATAACGTCAAAGAGATCACAGAAGTGTTGTATTAGGGGGATGAAGACGATAATCCTTACATTTGCTAGAAAAAGCAATGTTTCTTTATATGTATATATATGTCATTATTTAAATAATATCACATCATATACCAGGATTATGCTAAATTTAAATCATCACACAATAAAAAGCATTGAACTTGAAATTACCGCAAGAGATCCCCCGCGCACATCACTAGTGTATCCTAATAATGTCACTACGCCAGCGACGCGTCACGCAACCAACGGACACGATAACGTGACATCACAAGGTCGAACGACCCCGTCGCGTCGATCGCTCCGTAAAATTACGTAATTTTATAACCTATGCTAATAATAATAATACCCGTTGACCGACAAAATTAATGTAACCTTACGGAAAGGTCACTGAATTAGAAGCTAACGCTTTTTAGGAAGTGCGATCTTTTATCGAATTTAACGTAAAACAAGGTAGTGTATGAAGAGTATTTATTCATCATTGATTTGTTTGCGAGCGCAAAAACTGCAAGGTTGCTACGCTTGTGACGCCAATGTCACGGTCCCATTCATCGGAGTCGAGCGGTGGGAGTATAATCGTAGCTGCGTAGCCCCGAGTTTAATAAAATTAATTATAAGGCCCTGTCAAGTGCATCGAGCGATCATGGGGTGAGGTTCCGTATTATAAATTATTCATTTTCTATATTTATATTATAAGACTGTAGTAGGACGATATCTATAAAAAAACAATGTTACTTTTGTTATTTATAGAGGATAGCGCATATCATGCGCAGTTTTTTTAATGTATTTCTGTGCCAGTAAAAATGTTACTATCTAAATTCTGAAGTTTTCTTATAACATGTGACAAATTGGTTTCCTCAAGCAACGCGAGGACGAGTTATGTAATTATCTATACGAATGAAAAAGATAACTGATTTTATTGGTTGGATGTGGAAGATTCTTGAGATTATTTTCATTGGGTGTTATTTATTAACGCAATTAATTTTGCATTGCAATAATTTTCCGATTTTTCGCCTGTTTGTCAAATAAAATAAGACATGTGTTTAAAAAATTCTGTCTAAACATTTCTACAAGATTGTAAGAGGTTGTTGTAGGTACTTAGGCATAATCTGTCTCTGGCGATAAGGGGCCATCCATAAATGACGTCATACGTTTAGGGGGAAAGAGGGGGTCGATTAAGTGTGACAGTGGGGCGGGAGAGGGTTCCGTTAATTTCGTGACGTCACATATAAAAATGTTTTAATGTCATATAGTTTTAGTTTTATATGCAAATAATACCTATAAAAAAAGTAAGTGAAGTCACACTAGGGATAGGGGGGAGGGGATCACAAATGTGACCTGCTTTGACAAGAACTAGGCCTTTCTTAGTCAAATATAAAAAATCATGAAATTCATGTGACGTAATTTATGGATGGCTCCTTACTATGATGTGACGATAATACTACTAAAGAATATAAATATTCACACGTTGGTAAAGTTAATGTCACGGTTCTATTCATTAGAGCGCTGGAGAATATAGCCTCGACGTACATATGTTTATAATAAATACCTGTCAGCACTAAATCGAGCTCGCGTAATTAAGGTTCCGTATAATAAATTCCGTTTTAAAAATGTTCATTTAGTTTTTCATACATAGTGTAAAAAAACCTGTGTTAGTGTAAAAAAAATGTGACAAACAGAACAGTGTTTTAATAATCGCATAAAATTTACGTTCATTCATGGTATTTCCGGAACCCTAAAAATAAATTTTATATTTAAACTTTTGAAAATGTAAGGGAATCAAAGTCTAAAATCATATGCTTAAAATGAAATTGCAATACTCAAATTATCTGCTAATCTTCTTAAATCAAATGCGACAAATTAACATTCGCGATTAATTACCGTAGATATTTATAATTCATACCATAATGGCGACGAACAATCACCATTACTAATTACAAGTCTGCATTCCATTAATTATTCAATTCAAATATTATGTACTTTAGTTATTGTGTACACATTTGGAACAGTCAGATTTTTAATGGGTTTAAAATAGCAGAAAAACCCCACCCTTTCCCACCTTCCGCTGTCGCCTACGAAAACTGTGACTGTGAGTCCAGTTAGCAAAGGGTGTTCAATTATGGACATTAGTTGAACACTTCGTTAGTAAATAAGGCAGGATTGTTGGTGATAGCTGCTCCTAATATTTGTTGTTATGAATAGTCCAGTTAGTAATTGTTAGCAAGAGTCTCATTGGTAAGAGATTATTCGCAACTAGCTGTTGCCTGCGATTGCGTTCGTCCATAGGAGTTTCCCCGCGTGAATCCCGATCCCGTAGTAACTCCGGGATAAGAAGTAGCCTATATGTTGCTCCACAACCTCGTCTATCTCGCAGTGAAAGTCCCATAAAAATCACATCAGCCGTATCTGAGATTACCATGCACAAACATACAGACAAAATTAAATAACTATTGCATTAATTTGCCATGTACAGACAGCGATCAGTTACAGTTTTACTATATGTAGGTATAGAAGATGTATAAATATAGATATCGCAATCTTTAGAGTAAGCAGTAAATCTGTTTGTTTATTCGTAAAGCACTTGCTAATACATTATACATGACACGTACTTACGTAACATTGTGATTGCTATATATTCACACCGTGTCGGTGCTTTCTGCATAGAGATTTGTTTAAAATGAAGTGAGATTTGAGTTCGTTACACAGTACTGTCATACAGTCGTGTTTGTGTACATTTGAGCTCATAACTCCTGCCATTCAGTAATATGTACAACTCGTTTAGCTTTAAGTGCACTTACGTAAATGTAAATAGGAATTTTGAGTTCGGAATTATGAAAGCATTGCATTAAGATATAATAGGTACTTAGGTACAATAGATTTATTACAATACTAAATACTCTCTGATCAAATCATTATCTCTGTCTTTGTATCCGTGAAATATATGAAAATTACGCATTATGTTATAATTTATTGTACAATTTATTCTTTTTATTTTATATAAGTAATTGATTCGTTTAAAAAAGTTCAATATTTTATATTTATTAAAATCCTGTTTGTCGTATAAAATGCAAATTAATATTAATAACGAGTTATTTGATAGTGAATGTAAAATGAACGTATTATATAATTATATGTACACAATGACTGAGGTAAATATGTAACATATTATAATATTTTTTATACTTACATAGTTGTTGAATAGTGTTTGATTTTACTTCATATTGTTCTAATTTCGAACTTGATCGCTTTCAATCAATAACGATAGTGCAATAAAACTTTATCATCGGTTAATTTTCACGTCACGTCTGTCGAAATAACGTTAGACGTGTGTCCTTTCCTTAGGACGTTGGCTACTTACATACTTTACCAAATAAATCTACGATTCCAAATTAATTCGTTTTTACGACGTAAGGTCATTATTAGATCGATACGTGTGTTGACTGTTAAAAATTAAGACGTACATATGCATTAAAGAAAGGGTTCAACTGCGTTATAATTAAGAAATATTATTCGGTACATCATAGATGAAATGTTGTGTGTAAAAATATTTATGTATATTGTGTAAGTTATTTTTATGTTAAAAGACTTGTTTTACTGAATTTCATCTCTACTAGATATACTTAGTTGTAATGTAGATGGATGTTCGTGTGGAAAACATTCGAGAAAACCTGTTATTAGGTTTATTTCAAACAGTTTTCAAACGAATGGAAAACAGTCTAAGGAATTCCGTCTCAACTTTAAATTATATTTTTAATCCAAATTAAAAATTCAATCTATCTATGAAGAACTATATCGATAACAATATATTTTATCAGTTTTTGTCTGTTTAATAAAGAAGAAAATATGTAGTATACCTATTCGTTTATTTTTACGACAGATTTGTTGCCTCTATCAAACTTCTTCTATAACTTATTGCAAAACAAAACAGTGTTACTTTTGCAACACAATATTCTGCAGCGCCTCGTAACAAACAAAGCAACATGCGTTTAAAATAAAGCTTATGGTTGCAGTTCCAATTTCGTCGTGAAAAATTTTCAGTGAAAAGTAAAGAGAAAAACTGACAAAGAATTTTCTTTCTCCTTTCATTATGCAGCAAAAGAAAAGAGTCTTTTATTTGACGGTTCTTGTAGATATTTACGCTGTAACGTCGGACGTGTAGAGTTGCACAAAACCTTTTTTTAGATTATACTGCTTCCGTCGGAGCTTGAATTATGTCAGGAATTTTAAAATTAGGAGTATCTGTAAGGACCACTTAGGCCTGTAAGTGCTACTTATGTTCCCACTAAACTTCGAGTAGATATCCTCGCCAAAGTAGTCGTTGAAGCAACAAGAGTAGGTAAGTAGGTATGAGCTTCGTTGGGGGAAACTGTTTTCAAGAGCCTAATATAACACTTACTGCCAGGCATAAGCTACAAAAGCTAGCAAAATACTGAAACAGTTATGTTGGGTGCTGGTAAGTATATAGGTATGACCTAAGTCACATTCTCCAGCAAAGCCTCCCTGGAAACTCTAACAGAAGGATCTGTCACATTTTCGGTTCGTCAGAGTGCTGGCAGTAAGAGCTTGGCAGTCAAAATGTTTTGCTTTTTTAAACTCTAGTGAAGTCTTTCATCCATAATATAAGGTGGTTTCAATAACAAAGTAAAATAGAAATAAATAAAAATTGTTTGAAAATGAATCGTTTGAAAAACGAAAGCACGTTTTCATACTGAAACGTTTTTAAAACAAAGTGAGGTAAAGCAATAATCTCTGATGTTAACCGTTGAGGTATTCCGTTGTCTGCAGCAAATGCTGAGTGTAGTATCCGGTCATGTTTGTCATAAAATTACATTGTCATTGGAACAAAAGCGATAGCTGTGGCGATTATATTATGGTCGGGCGAGTTGACGACAGAAATATCAGGTAAATTTGAAAGGCGCCAAGTCGCCCGATCGGGCGGTTTTTTATCGGGCGAGATGGCGATTAAGCCGGGTTATGATCGCTTCAAAAAATACACAATGCTGATATTACAAGTTAAATAAATGCCTGTAGTAAACGAGTCAACTCACGTGCAAAGTGCCATAAATCTGTCAATCAGTTATCAGATTTGGCACTACGTCACTGCCATCATTGGCCTCAGCGACAATCTAGCTTATCGACATAATGTATCGTTATCGTTGTCATCGAAAAATACAGTATCCAGTAGAGTTAAGCGTGGGCAGAGAGTAGTATTGACCGTCGTTTATCGTTATTGAATGACGTCACTGGACTTGAATAGTGGTTCAAATTATGCTAAGTAAAATACATAATAATAAAATGTTACAGACTGTTAGCTCTTTATAAAATTATCTATGTTGTGGATCATGAACTAAATACAAGATAAGAACACGCAGATAGAGAACAGAAATTTAAACTGTTGATACAAATTCCGCCTACTTAGGAAGCCCATCGTGTCATAAGGCGAGAAAATCTTTGAAAATTGCTATCTTGGTTTATAGATAAGTTATTCAGTAACCGCATTCGAAACCATGATAACCATAAACTACTCATATCTATCAGTAATATAAAAAAGTATTCGTTTTATAAATCACTGATTGTGCCAGCGAGTTTGTGTGGGAGGTTTTCCGATAAATCTCGATCTTGTAAGTGTAAAATATGTTGTTTCTCTTCCATCTTAGTGACAGACCCATTAAAAACGGTTCAGCCATATCTAAGTTTAGCCCGGATAACGAGAAAAACTGACAGTCAAAGAACTTTTTTATAAAAGGTTGTTTTTGTGTTACGTAAATAACTGTAGGTAGCCACTGATTATGTATCAGCACGAACTGTAAGTAAAAACAAGTTGATGTTAATAGTTCAGGACTATAATAACTGGACATGGGCAGACAGCAAATTCTGCGTCATTTTCAAATTCACCAGATTCCTGGCAACCTTATTACCCTAGTCAACACGAACTATGATTGAAAGAACTCGATGTTTCACATCCGGACAGTTACTGGACAAAATGCCGGGACATTCTTGAATTCCCCAGCCACGTGGCCACCCCAGTGACATGCGTAGCTTGTAGATAGACCAGTTAATAAAATAGGAAGCGTGCCAACTGCCAACTGGTTCACACGAGTTGTTGGTAGAAAGAGGGAATGGATCGGATGCATTCCGAGGTCGCGAACGACCTCATCATTCAATATCCTTGTTCGCTTGGTCTGATCTGACTGGAATTAACAATGCTCTGGTTACAAATGGTATACGTTGGTACGTTTACCGAAGTTCCGTTCAATAGATTTCAGATGTATGGGTAAATATTCGGTTTTATTTTATGAATGTGATTTTGTTTATTAGTGTTGAAATGTATTTTGCCCGACCAGGGAAGAAGAGTAATATAGTTTTTTAAAAGTTACTAACTCATTTTGATGGATCATATAAAATCTTCAACAAATTACAGTGATAACCAAACTTATTAATCGTTAATAAATAGGTATTAATCGTATCTAAATCGGTAAAGTTGTTTCTTAGATAAGCGAGAAAAAACCGAACAATAATCGAAAACTAGACGAAATATCTTATAATCACTGATATAGGATATTAATATGGTAATAATATCTACATTACCTTATACTGATTTTGCTCAAATATGTATCTTCAGACACAGCGAAAGTTATATTGTGTGTAAGTATAGAAGATAACATCTTAGCTGCTAGTATACTTACATACCTAATAAATTACATTCCGAGTACGTGGCCTAGTCCATTAGAAGTTCTTAACAAGTTTTGATATTTAATCGGATTTCATAAAACTTCTACGAAAACAAGATTATTCAAATGTTTGACAAGATTTGTTTACATAAATTTTCCGAGGGTTTTCTTAATTAAGATTACATTTTTAGTAAACTAGAAAACCCGCCCACGCTTTGCTTCGGGAAACCAGTCCCTTAAGGCTGATTTACATTGATACAGTAGCTGGCGCCAGCATCACTGGATTCTGGCGCTGGATCAGAACATGTTACAATTTATTCAGTCCAGCATCCAGTATCCGTAGCGGTGATAATCCAATGATGCTGGCGCCAGCTACTGTATCAATGTAAATCACCCCTTAGTAGTCACATTCGTAAATTGTCAGTGGTTCTTTAAACTGGCATACCTTTATTATTTATGAATGGATTAAAATAAACCAAACTCTATTTCCTAAATGGACCTTACCAAAATATATTGCGGTAAACCAAATCCAGATCGATTAAAACGTTTCTGATATTAGCGCGCACAAACCACAGACAAACCGACAAAAATTCTAAAAATAATTATTGTTTCGGGTTCCATCAAGTTTGCCACGAATCTTACACAATAATGCAGATTATTTGTCCCTTTAAAAATAGCAAACTTGTTCTATGTAAATGTGTTTAAAAAAAATTATGCCAGTGAAGTCAACTTCAAAATCAAACAACATGCAATCCACTCAAACATATTATTTAAATGTAAACTAAACGATATCATTGCAAACCAATGTTCTTTGAGATAACCGGCCATTAGCAATCAAATTGTTGGTGAGTGATGATTTATTAGAGCTGTAGCGAAGGTGCATTCGTCAGTTATATTGAACGCATGCCAGTGGAATTGGGAAAATAACAGACTCGTGTTTTTGGCATAAGGACAGCCGGCGGCCTGGATACGTCACTCTTATCTCGCATGATGAATAGATAAGAGATCCAAACATGTTTTCGTATCAAGACAAGTTCTTGCTTGAGTTTGTACACATGTCGTAGAGAAATTTTAGTCGAATTGGGGTATTTCGTCTTGCTCGCAAAAGAATGAAACGTGTAATTGTGTTTATGTAGAAGAGAAATAGAACAATTATTAAATAATCTGTAGTAGTTTTATAAATACAAAAGTGACTACGTTTATGTATCTGTTTGACGCTTTTTCACGCTACATCGCTGAATGGAATTTTGTATGGAGATAGTTTGAGTCTCGTGAAGGAATCTAGGATATTCTGATCCCGGAAATTATCCCTTAATTCTATGAAAAAGAGAATGGAAGGTAAAATCGTAATTGTTATGGAGTGCTACGCATACCTATCAATATTCTAATACAATAATTTTCGAACCATCTTGATGTTAGTGCCATCTTTGATTTCATGTCACACCGATCAGTCGTCTTTATTATTTACATTCTATGTCATGCAATTTTTATCACTGCCTGAAATTAATTTGTCCAATATAAAGTTGTTGCTATGTTGAGTCAGTTCATGAAAGATAATTATCTTATTTTTAACTTGTTTGTTAGCATGTTACTCTGTGCGTTTTCTCCGACAATTTTAAAAGACGATTTATCAATTGGGATGATTTCAAATCGCATTGTGCAAAATATTTTACATACTTCATTATAAATATTATTTATTTTTAGCGCTGTCAAATACGCGAATTACAGAAGTCACTAGAAACATCTAGTCATCCATAAAATGAATGAACTAGGATATCTGTTTGTTTGTCATGTACAATAACGTTACTATTAATAGAAAGAAGGCCAATGCTACAGGTACGGTTTACATAACAATTTCATTATGATATGACGCAGGAAATAATCTCCACAACTAGCATAAATTAAATATCAATTATATCGTATTCCTTAGCTAATGATAATTGTATGTATTCTTAAAACATGTGAATTCACATTTTGAACGTCATGAAGGGGTTAAAATCAGATAAATAGTTAAAAAAATATTATGCCTTTTGTAGCGGATGGCATGGACTAAAGGAATAAATAGCGCATCACTAATAGTTACGACCCGAGAAAAATGTTTATCCATCTCAAATATCTGCCCCGGCTTGGAATCGAATCTAAGACCTCTCCCTACGTAGGCGTACTACAAACTAGGCTACGAACTCATCGATATCGATTAAATAAAAATGTTGCGATCCTTTCCCATGTAAAATTACCTTCTAACATTTAAAATTACCTTAAATAGGTCAGTTACGTAACAGTTAAGTTCCACGTGGCCGAGGTTAAGGTTAAAGGTAACAGCGTTAAAACTGCACCCCTCCAAATAAGCGGTTAATACATCCCTGGCCGCGCGCCAGAGTTCAACCCTCGCTGGTTTCATGGTCACTGGCCATTTTCTTTTTGGCATTCACATGTATTTTATTGGACCATTATTTACGTGGCTCGGATGTATAGATAGGATTCGAAGTTTGAATTTTACTCGTATAGACGTCAGTGTATGCTAGATCTATGGATTTACGTTTTTAACCGACTTCAAACGAGGATCTTAGTTTGACTCTATTTTTTTCACCTTGAAACTTTTTACTGGGTGAAACCATTTTGATATAATATTATGTGCTTCTTTTTTATTCGAAATCTAATGCTTTACGTCCACTTCCATATAATTTGTGCAACATCTAAGGGTTAGTTTTTAAGTTATCCTCAATAATGTATATTTAATTACTTATGAGGTAGTTATTAAGACTATTAGGGTGGTCTAAACTTATTTATTTTATTCAGGGTGATACAAAGCTAAGCCACCCTAACGCAAAACATTAACCGAGAGTTGGATGAATAAGTGCACCATTGCATATAAGGCGTCTTCCGGTCTCCTGATAGTACGTTGACACGTCTCAACCTATTATTACCGGGCTATATCCTCATACCTCAATCGCTAGAAGTATGTACGTACACTGTAAAATTACACAATTGTGTTTTAAAGTAATAATTGGAACTTTCGGTTTCTGAACAGAGAGCTGGGGTTCAAATCCTACACACATCCCTAATTTGCAAATCACTTGGTGGCGAAGGAAATGGCGAAGGAAAACAAAGTGAGGAAACTTGGATACCTAAGAGTTCTTCATAATGGTTCTCAAAGGTGTGAAATCTGCCAATCTGCGTTTTACCAGCTTGGCTTGGTAGTTAAGTATACAACTGACAGTTACGGGGTTGCAAAAATGATTAATTACGTATATTAAACTAGCAGTTGTTTTACCTTACTTTAACTAAGTTTATAGCCAACAAAACAGTATGCACGCAGCAGTTTTGTTTGCACGCTATTCATTTCAACATCTGTGTATACAAAGATATACCTAATAGGCCATCACGTAGTCTAGGCGAAAGCTATTTGCTAATAGAGAGGATTCTGACTTAGGTTTTTATAGTTTTAACGAAACATAACAGCGATTTTATCACGGGGTGTAGCATGGCGTTTATTGCAGAGGTCACATTCAGCTGACAATGGTCTGTGTGTCCTGAGGGTGACCTTCGGCGTGTGATGCACTCAGTCAATGGCGAGACAGCTATAATATGATAGCAGACATATAGTTATTTACCTATGTTATGGTATTTAAACTATATTGGGCGCTACATAAAAGTATTATAGTTGAAATGGCGAGTCTAATGCTAATTGCATTCTCTGTCAGCTCACCGTTAAGACAAACCAAAATACATTAAAGGCAATAAGTATAATACTTATAATATTTATTGATAACTTAATAAAATATATATAACCGACTTCAACATCGACAAGTACTCAAAAACTAACCGACAGATTTCCCTCAAATTTAGGTATATGGGATCAGACGACAATTATCAGCTTTTGAATGCAAAAAGAATTATCATAATGGTTCATCCCAATAAGTTATGAGGTAACATGTTAAAAAATACAGTCGAATTGAGAAACTCATCCTTTTTTGAAGTCGGTTAAAAATAGATCCGAACCTGTGTAAACTATACAGAGTAGGTTGTATATAATATATCTTAGCAGTCGTTTCAATATACAAATGCCAGCTTTCCGCTTCTATGATAAGGTTCATTGTAAGGTTGTTGCAGATTGACGACGAGAATTTAAAATGCCTTAAGTGCATATTAATGTAAGCTAAATTGAACTGTGAGCATAAGTAATTTTATTTTTATCGAGGAGTATCAATTGCTACGCCCCGCTAAATATAGAATATGGAATTCCATATTCTCGGCGACTCAAGTTTGAGTTATTTCGTTCAGTAACCTGACGTCAGAGTCATTTGCTATCTGTATTAATTACACAGCTGAAGCTTTCGAGATCAGATGGAAATGAATAGAATCATAATATCTTTCGACATGAGAAATGACTTTGCTTATAAATTAAAATTAAGGCTCGGATCGCATCTTACGATCCAACGTCACGATATAACAAAACAAAAATATATCATAAATTATTCGGTAGGTATCTTCAAATACTTAGTTCGTCTAGTTGTATGTCGTTGATTGAAACATTTGAAACAAATAAAATTAGGGAAAATCTTTGATGTGTCAAATGTCATAAGGTGAGTAAGTGTGGCTTATTTTCTCCGATTAGGAGTTTTTGAATTTTTGTCCAATTGTGGAGAACACGCGTTCGAGATGGGTCCGTATGGGACATCGCGCTTGGAGGGCACCGGTCGTGTTCCTCTGGAGATCCCGGAGTCCTCCACAAGCGCTGAGGTAGGCCACCGGGGGGGTTTTAGTGGGTAAAAATCCCACATAACCCTGTGTCGCTCCCACGGCACCGGGTACCTTTTGAAGGTTTCCCCCTCGATAACAAAAAAAAAAGGTATAGCAGCTTATAAGTTAGGGGATCCGTTTTTCATTTCAATGATACATTGTAGGAGTAATAAGTTAAGGGTGAAAAATTATGTTAATTTAAATAATTATGTCATTATGTCAAAGTACTTTCCATTAGCAAACGAGGACGTTTACTAGTTTATAATTACCAAAAATTTGTTTGAAAACCGATCAATCATGAGAAATTTTCATTTAAACGTTTTCTAATCTAAAACGTTAATTAAGTAACACAAGGAAGTTTATTCATGGCTGATTTATACATAATGAATGAAGGAAATGAAGGACTAGTTGTACTTACTTAACATTATCCAATTCCGTTCACTTCGGTTTTGGTCGTTCGTATAATCCATTCAGTAAATAGACATATTGCGTGTTTATCGCTCCATCTCGGTTCGATGGTGTTTACTCTGTAGAAGCACAGTTATTTTAGATACTTGTGTAATCTTGGACATAGGACAGCTTAGTTTAATTACACTTAGTTATTTCACGCACAGAGAGCGCGCGCGAACCCAACAACTATACGCGGGAATAATCGAACCAGGTATTCCTTTCACCCTTTCTTTCTTTACCCAACAAGTTTAATTACATGAAATCATTTATTTTTGTGTCCCTACGATACCTACGGAACTCGTATATATTTTGTAAAAAAATGTTGAATAATACTGGTAGGTAATCTAGTGACTAAGGACATCTAAGGCGGTGAATCGGCGGCTAATCTACCGCGGTGGTGCGCGGTGCCGTGTGTTAGATGCCAAAGTATGAAACTGCCTAATGAAAAAAACACTATCCATAGGTGGCAGGGCACTGTACCTACCACATCATGTGACGGTACTGGTAGAAAGAGTCATGTTTACCTAGTAAGTAGTTCTCCGTTTCTAGTACCAATTTGTTTGTCTTTATGTTCATCCGCCAATATAGAAACGTCTCGGATATCTTCCGTGCCGATGACCTCTTTACCATCAATTATCATTAATTATCTCTATTGAATTATCTAATCTCTCTATTATCTGCTGATGAAATTAATATTACTGGATTATTTGACTGTTACATTAACGAACAATAAAAAATGTCTCTTGGTAAGTAAAAAAGTTTGTAAATGAAAATGTGTAACAACGCACTACCCTCAAATTCATTTAAGCACCGCCAGCGTACTAAAACGCAAATCGCAAAATTAAAAAGAAAACTTCAAAAACTTCGGAGCGAAACGCTAGCGTGCGCTCGTTTCGAACCAATTTTGTCTGCGAAATGCGATTAAGAGGAAAATTTTTATAAAAACTGCGAGGATAAAGCCTCCAAAGCGCTGCGTGAGGGCGCTAAGTGGGTCTCGGAACTGGGTCAGACGCGTCCAAACAGAACGAATGTTGATTGATAGCTGCCGATGGATGCGAAAAGGCCCTTTTATCAAACGGGTTATGTAATGAAAGGCTGCACACTTGTGCGCGTTATCCCAAGATTTTTTATTGGCGAAATAAGATTTCATTTGATGAATGGTTGTGACATCGTGGATTATTAAATGAATACGGAAATCGTATGTGAACATTGAATGTAGATAAGAAATTGTGAAAATACCTACGTTAACATATTTTAGTAGATATGTATCTATCTACTTCCAAGATTGCAATATGCAATCTGTAAAACCCGATTTCCATTCAAGAACTACAGTTCCGTTTATAAGGGTGGATTCGAAACCCCAATAGGCGAGAGATATTTTTTAAAGCAATACCTAAATGAGCTTAGTATACTAGTACCGTAGGTACTGTATAAAAAAACTAGGAATTCATTAACTGTATTGCATCTTGGCCGGTAACATAAATGTAGTGATCAAATTATTAACATTATTTAAATACCTTACAAAAACTAAATGCGGAATGAATTTATGACGATAAATTATAAACGATTTGCTTTGATACGATATAGTGACAGTTGGTACACGATAATGCATCTACCTACAATCATAGGTGAACGACGTACTCGAAGTTTAACGTAACGTAACAATTAAAAAAGTAGAGACCGATGGTAGAGACGCGATGACAGTATAACAATTGTACTAACTTCCTGTGGGGCTGCCTGTGTCTTTGGAATACGATTATTTTTTTAGTTAAGTTTTGAAGTGTCCGAATTGTTTTTGAAGAATTTCTGAAATTGTTATCAAAATTTGACATTAATGACGAAAATACAATTATAATGCCACCAACTTATCTGTTCAGTAGAAAAAAATGGAACTAAAAAAAGACAACGTCAATTTTGAAATGTCATGTCCGTTGTCAATTTTTTGAAGTGCGAGTGCTCTATGTGTTTTAATTCGATTTTAATTGCAAAAAGTGATTAAAAATGCCTGAGCCTCTCAGAAAAGATGCATGATTAGTTATTTTAAAAGTTTTAGATTGTATGAGGGAAGAAAATCGCCTGCTAACTCCGAAAATAACGTTTGAAAAAGTGGCAGAATGCGACGCAGTTGCAACAGGTTAGTGTTGCTATTGCAAGTTAATTAATAGTCCCGCTTAAATATTTCAGTTACGTATTTTATTTTCCTCACTTATGTTTGTATAATCGATTAAAGTGTCACTGAATATACATATATGGTATCTAATTTTTTTATACTTCATATAATATTATATCTTTGTTACAGGAGTTAGTGAACGATTTGTTTACAAGCTAATGAGTGAAAAGAAAAAAGCTGAAGAAATTTCTCTGGCGCATCGGCATCATTTTCCACAGGGATTTCTCGTGTGGAACCCCTCAAACTTAGAGATCACGATGACAATAATTTTTATAACATATATAAAAATATAAATAATTATAGTCAATAACACTAGATTTTTTGTTTTTCTTGTCCTAAAATTTTAATTTTTACATGAAAAAGTAAAATTTGACTGTGTTGGCCAACGTAATTCTTAAATTTTTGGATGTTTACGATTTTTTTTAATAGACAAATACACTTGACACTTATTCATTGCCATTATAATATCTTATTTTAGGGCGGTGATAACCGATTGATTAAAAATTCGCCCTCCTATTCGAAAGGTCCGTGTTCGAATCCCAGGGCACGTACCTCTGACTTTTCTAAGTTATGTGCGTTTTAAGCATTTAAATGTCACTTGCTATAACGGTAAAGGAAAACATTGCCAAACCGCACGTGTTCATAATGGTGAATTATGGTCTTAACCTTCTCATTATGAGAGGAGACCTATGCTTAATAGTGGGCCCTGATGGATTGAGATAATGATAACATTATATGTTACTACAGTCATTGCATGGTAGTTTAAGTTAGTAGCCACAGCCCAAGTTGTGTAATGTGTATCTATATTAGTCGGAAAGATTTTATTTATTTATTTATTTAATTATTTTGTAACACCTTACAAAAGGTATACAAGGACAAAAACTTAATGCCAAAAGGCATTCTCTGCCAGTCAGCCCTGGGTGGATGTGGAAAAGGCAGATGGCAGGTGTTAAAAATAACATCGAAGTTTTAAAATTAATTGGAAAAAATATGAAACCATATAAATGATAATGATGATGATGATGATTTTGTCATCATTTACCATCGAATTATGTGCAATATACTTTATCTGGTAAAAAGGTCTCAAAGTTGTTGAGCTCCCTTTACAGTCGGCAAATTTTATTATATGGTAACATTGAAATTGAACGCTGCACTAGCGACACCGTCTACTGAACAGATAAGTTGGTGGCACTATAGTAGCGTCTTGATCACCCAATCGAGATATCGTTAACAGTTAAAGATAATAGGTACCTGCATAAAATCTCTTATTTAATTATTGAAGTTCATAATAATAATTGGTATTTTTTCATCGGTTTTGTATGCCATCAAAGTTAACGACGCATAATGCGTACCTATTAATCAATTATAATCTTTTAATTAAAATGCTTTTTTCTTAAATTTTGTCATTAACTTATGTGTATTACACATAAGTGAATTAAAATTGAATTAAAACGAAGGGACTGTTCGTTCTTTAGTATCCCGTGTTGTTCTTATAATCCAACTTCACATTTTTGTAGCCCTGATTGGTTTCTTATAAGTTCTTTTGCAAACCCTATAAGTCCAATACAATAAAGGATAAATAAATAAAAGATACAATAATAAATTGATAGGCCTTTAGTGGAATAAAAACGGAATCAAATGTGCCCGAAGAATTTATGTAGATTGATACCTCCGCATAAGAATAGGCCGCTTTACTTATCGATAGCTTTTTTACGATAGATAATATGATTATTGGGTAGCTTGAATGTGTCATAAAAAAGCGAAGCCCTGGCTCTGCAGATCTAGATAAAACCCTAATTTTGTACACAGGTCAATCTTTTCCAATTATCACTGAATCTATACTAACGTCCATTTTCAATACAACATATAACTATATGTGAACCTGCTGCGGGAGCAGTTATAATAGTAAATACTTAGCTAGTAATAGTAAAAATAAATAATAGAAATAATTATATTAATAATATTTTCCTCGTGTATAATTAGTGCTATGTAGTAGGTACCATGTTCTTTTTATACATTAGAAAAAGACGCAATGCATTAGCAATTTGTGAAGATAATGATAATGACAATATTATATAGGTAATATACCTATACGTCCATGCAATTAGGCTTTATTACATACTAGCGACCCGCCCCGGCTTCGCACGGGTGCAATAACTATATAATGGATGTTATTATACATATAAACCTTCCTCTTGAATCACTCTATCTATTAAAAAAAAACCGCATCAAAATCCGTTGCGTAGTTTTAAAGATTTAAGGACATAAAGGGACAGAGAAAACGACTTTGTTTTATACTATGTAGTGATGACAACGTAAGGTTGCTTTTGTTTGTGAGGGAAGATTGTTAGACCAGTTTAAGTGTATGTCCTAGTTTGAACAAATTTTCTCTCTCGAATGCTGCTCGCAACTTTAATTGTAGGAAGAATTCCATATCGAAGGCGACTGAAGTGTAGCTTGGTTTCAGCGAAAGACACTATAAGTAATAATTAAGTGAGTTCAGTGACAATTATAGTACTTATTGACAATATTATAATCAAGCCCTAACTTCAAGCAGGCAAGACAAGAAAGAGCAAAGAAGAAACAAGAAAGGAAACAAAAGAAAAGATGGTTACTTTCATTGTAAACTCGTTAATTCAATTCAAACGCAAAAAAGACTAGGAAATACATTGAAAAGGCAGTAGCGATGCTTCGTTCAGCTCGGAACTAGGTTACAGTGCTCAACGAATGAATGCGATTGATAGCTCGACTCCAATAGATATGTAAATACTCTTATTTTATCACGAGGAAAGGAACAATGCAACGCGTTAGTGTTGAAACTAAACTAAAAAATAAACCTATTAAAAGCTTAAATAACCATTTTTACTTTAAATAGATTCGCATAAATTATTCTTATAACTTATTAACAAACTAACCAACTAATATTCTAACACCATCTACTAACTGGACTAACCATCCTAGTCCCTTTGAGTCTAGTTCTAGGTCGGTCACAGCTGTTATGGGCGGCAGGGGAAGGGTGGTACTGCATGCTCGTTTGCTATCTTAATTCCATAAAAAAAAAAAAAAAAAAATGTGAACACTTGACAAACGAGCTGATAAATTGATGATTTAATAAGACCCACTAACGTCCTTGTCGCATGAATGAGTTGCTGACTAGGAAAGACGTGTAAATTCATTTTTACCGGCTCTATTCCAATGCAATTTGAGTATCTAAAATGATAACAATTGTTTCTTTGGTAGATAGTTATTAAACAGGTAAAGGAAAGTAAATCTTAAAATATGGATCGATAGTGACGCGTTGGTCAAATTTGGATTGGCAGATTTTAAACGTTTTTAACCTTTAAAGGTGCAGGTTTCCTCATGTTCTTATTAATTGATTTCTGATAGGAATCCAATACTTTATTGTTCACATAATTTCATAAAAAATTGGCGAAAGATATCAATCAGTAGCTCTACTGCTAAGCAGAAATTTCTTCCAGTTAATTTAAACACAGGAACGTTACAAAAGGACACAGATTTATGGTAAGGTGTACAAATGTTAATTATTGATAATGCTTTGTGACAATATTAAAGATATCAAAAACTGTTGGATTACTGCCTAAGAGTGAGCTGAGTAAGCCTATCCGAGGATTTCGTGTGAAACTAACATTGAATCTTACGCTATCATAATTATATTATATCTATCAGTTTGTTTTTGCTGCATGTAACCATTATTAATGTATGGATGACTGACTGTTATTTATAACATAAAAATAATAAAATTAAAAAAAAGTGTTAAGGGTGAACAACCCTTATCACTTATATGAAAAATAGCCAGTAGCCGATTCTCAGATCTACTGATTATGCATACAAAATTTCACTACAATCGGTCAAGCCGTTTCGGAGGAGTATGTTAACTAACATTGTAACACGAGAATTTTATATATAAGATATACCTTTTAAGGGGGAAACCTTCAAAAGGTACCCGGTGCCGTGGGAGCGACACAGGGTTATGTGGGATTTTTACCCACTAAAACCCCCCCGGTGGCCTACCTCAACGCTTGTGGAGGACTCCGGGATCTCCAAAGGAACACGACCGGTGCCCTCCAAGCGCGATGTCCCGTACGGACCCATCTCAACGGCTCTGTGCGGCCACACACAGAGCAGTTCTTCCCGGGGTTGCCATTGGGCGGTTCGAGCTCCCACTCTAGCCGCCCGCAACCCCGAAAACCCCCTTTTAGTCGCCTCTTACGACAGGCAGGGGATACCGAAGCTCGTATTCTGGTCCCGAGCCACACCTAATAAAACCTTCCAGACTAGAGTTAACAAGAAGTTACTATACAACCATTAAATTGAATAATACATCTCAATAGAGTTTAATTAACCCTATAAAAGTTATCATGACACTGTACATGTACCTATCATTGATACACATAAATACATCATTATCATTAATGCTTATAATATCTAATTATTAGGTATAATGATGGCGATGCTAATAATAAAGGTACGATTATTATGTATTAAGTACTTTTCCTTCTACGCGACTGTACACCTACCTTGCCTTTTATGGTGTCGAAAATAGTGTGACGAAATAGTAAATCAAACATCGAAACAATACGTCTAGTACAATCGCGTCCAAAACTCAATGGCCGGAGGTTAGCGTGAGATGTTAATGATCCACGTATCGATGTCAAGGCGGTATCGTCGCGGTCACTATCATCGCCAAAACTGTCGATAGCGGTTATGTGAATTATGTGCGCGAGTGTCAATTGGTGAATGTGTAGCACGATATATTAGCTGAACTTTATTGCTTAAGAATTAAGGTTGAAAATCGATTGAAATAAGTGTTCTTTTGAAAAAAAAATGACATTTTTCAAGGTTTCGCATCGAATTTATATATGTAACACTTGTGATAACTTAATGTGTTAAGGCATTGTCGAAATCGAACAAAATTATTTGGTAGTAAGTACTCCAAGAGCGTGTTTTGTGGTATTTACGTGAAAGAGAAAATGACGCACTATAATTTATTTACAGTCACTTGCGTAAATGACTAATTTACATTTCTGTACATGAGGATTAATTATGAATTCAAAATACATTGCAAACAGCACACCTGTTTATAGTGACGTGAATGTGAACATTGTGAACCAATTAGCTTTGCTTTTTTATTCTGGTTCAAGAGTGCTAAATATTAATATGATCAGATCGAACTAAGTATGGATTTAGATAAGTGAATCTATGAGTGCAGTGCCGATCGTTCACACATTTTTGAAGTATTTATAAAAAGAATTGAATACTCACAGCCTTTGTTTTTTTATAAAACGTTAACTTAGCGATTTCTATACACGAAAGATATTTGAGAATAATCATAATAAAATTGAATTGAATAGATTACTATAAACATAAATATATTATTTATTCATTACTATAAGAAAGTTCCTAAAATTTAGTCTTTCAGGAATTTATCACTTATTTTCTCTTCATTATATTTTATTAAAATAATTGGTAGCGTTTATTAATGATCATCACTTGTGAGCTACAGCAAAGATGTTCATATTTCAAGCTATCTTTATATTGGTTTTGTGGCGACTATCATCGATATCATTGACATCGAGTTTCTTTGGTAAGTATTTCTTCTCGTAATGGACTACGGGTTACGAAAGCATACGAAAGTATAAAAGAAAATTCGGTTGGATTATTACCAGAAGCTCAAAGTAATCAAACGTCATTATTATAATAAATAAAATAATAAACGCTAACACACTCATACCCCCGTAGTAGGTTACCAGGTAGGTACCTGTGTCGCGGGTGGCATGGACTACACATATAACACATTACAATTACACCCATGACCCGAGTACAAATATTTATCTGCCACATAAATATCTGCCCCGGCCGGGAATCGAACTCGGGATCCCTCGCGTCGCAGGCAGGGTCGCTACCAACTAGGCTACAGGGTCGACGATTATGAAAATAAAAATACAATTGAAAATTGAGGTCTACATTTTCGGATATCAAATATAATTTTTATTTCTTTATCTCGTCTTAATTCTCTTCACATTCTCATTATAAACCTCAAAGATATGAAACTCGGAGGTATTAATTAAAAGTTTTAAACTATATACGGGTGTTGCGAGCGTACGCGAATGTTATAGTCGCGGCAGTCGGTTACAGCTTTTAATTTACATACATATTTGTACAAGAACGCGAGAAGAGGAAATCTTGGTATGAATATAGAAGCAACATAAAAAAATGAAACAGGGTTTTTGCACTGTCGTCGCTTACATAATAGTAAGTACATGTTGTATGAAAGCAGAAGAAAATTTGAAATTTCGTTCGGTCTTTTTATTAAATTATTATTTGACGACCCGGATGGCGCAATGGTTAACACGCCGGATCGCTGTTCCGAGGGTCCTGGGTTCGATTCCCAGCGAGGCGGAAATTTGAATGATGAGTTTGAATTTCCGTTCTCGGTCTGGGTGTGTGTCCTTGTCTAGTGTGTTGTCCATGGTACCCACGACACAGGGAATCCTAGTGTTGGGCGTATGAGTGTGAAGCGTTATTTATTATTATTTATTATTATTATTTTCGAAAGCCGGTGTTTGTGAAGGAAGACCTGACGAGCAGTTTTTGAGTTATCCCTAATAATGCATATTTATTGACTTCAACCAGGTTAATAATGGTATCTTTCAATACAATACAAAAACTCTTTATTGTACACCAAGAAAATGGACATTAACAACAACATAAAACACGGGAAAGTACAAAAGGCGGTCTTATCGCTACATAGCGATCTCTTCCAGACAACCAAGAGTGAGGAGTATAGAACAGAGTAGGGTGAAGCGAGGTAAGGTGCACGAGAAAGGAAGGGGAGATTAAGATAAAAATAAATAAATAAGTTAAAAAGGAAATAATAATAATAAACTACATGTTTGTATAACAAAATTAATAGAAGATCAGAACAAACTAAATGAAATAAAAAAATAAAAAGGGGAACCTGATTAACTCTGTAGATAGTGGGCTTTGACAAGGTTTTTAAATGAACTCAACGTCCTTGCATTACGGATATGTTTGGGAAGAGCATTCCAGAGGCGAACGGCGGTTACAGTAAAGGATTTTTGAAAGAAGGTTGAGGAATGAGAAGGAGTACTAAGGAGAAGATTTTTTGAGGAGCGGAGGGTTCTGTCGTGGGTGTGATGGAGAAATTGGAATCGGTTCTTGAGGTAAGGAGGATAATTTGGATTGAATAGTACACAATAGAGAAGAGACAGAATGTGAGCATTCCTGCGAAGGCGAATAGGAAGCCACTTGAGTTTACTACGAAATTCAGATACATGATCATATTTACGCAGGCCAAATATGAATCTTATACATAGATTTTGAAGGCGCTCAAGTTTATTTAGCTGGTCTTCAGTTATGTCAAGGTAGCACACATCGGCATAGTCAATTATTTCTTTCTTAATTTATTTCATTACATACATTGAAACAATTTTTGAAATCGGTTTTTGGTAAGTTCGTTAATAATTTAATGCTTTCCAACAATCCCACCCTGATGGTGATATTCATTATAATCATGCTTGTAATGAAGTCCAAGATTTTGAACGTAGAAATTCACAAAAGCCTATTGAATCTCCTCTTGAAGACTCCTACATTATACATAGACGATACACCTGTCGAGGGAAATAACTTACTTATATCAAGTAAAAGAATAGATGAATATTATTCCAGAAATCGATCCCTAACTCAAAAGAGGGAATCTTGAATGAAAATCTTATTTATGGGACTTAAAGTAAATTCTTCAATACGCTTCAGTAAAGCTAACAACGGAATATCACGCTCTGAAATTAGATTATATATCGAGGAAATACACTAACAGCCTGAAATTTCGATCTTCTTATTGAAAATTGCTTTGAACTTCAAAAGTAGGACATGCCTACCTATCTCTATCTTTTGACGAATCTAGAAATACCTTTAATAAGAAAAACGTCTATTTTTACATTTCCTTGTTTTTAAACAATGGATCTTATCATAAAATACTTACGGATTGGAAACATAATATCAAAATGGGGTTTTCTATTTTCGATAAATGTATAAATATTGATAAACGACATTACACACAAATAGCCCCCTAGGATTCCTTGTGTCGTGATGTCATCATGTCAACATCAGGAACAGTTGATGTTCATGCTCATCATTCGAATTTCCGAATTTGTGCCATACGGGACATCAACAAATCTATTGTATCTATATAAACGTATCACGTATAACGTATCACGAAATCTGGGAAACTGCTTAACGTATAAAGATGAATTTCAGCACGGAGGTAGTTTTATAGTTAAGAGGCATCCGCTAAGAACGGATATTTTGATATTTCACCCCTAAGAGGGTCAAATAGGGTTTCAAAATTAATATCAGTAAAAAAGTAACTCTACGCGGGTCAGGCCGCAGGATAGGTAGAGCTAGTTATTGATAAACTTATTCCGCCCTAACAACTGGAACCTAACCTTACTTATTTAATTACAAAATAGTCTCCGTTACTTTCTTACGCCGAGTGGCCTCGGTTTTAGTGGTTGGGTTTCTAAAGTTATTAAAATCATCCCCTCGAGAGACTATAATTTTCTGATATTGAATTGCTTTTGTAGGTTTCACCAATAGTATCTAGAGTATTTACCTACCAACTTACTTTGTTTATTTTACTAAAGGGCAGTTTAACAATATTCTATCTATGTCTCTGGTTAAGCTAGCAATTAAAGTACGCCTTCACCCACTCCTTCCTACTAGCTACTGTCTTCTACCAAAAGGTTGTCTGGAAGAGATCGCTACCTGAGCGATAACACCGCCTTTTGTACATTTTTATACTGTTTTCATTTGTAATATTTTGTTATGCGGTGTACAATAAAGAATTTAATAATAATAAAGTACCTACCGAATTATTGGCAGTTTAGTGGGAATATAGCTATAGAATTTAATAGATATACATAGAACATTAGAACGCACATACATTAGTATTAATTACGATTTAAAGATTCAAAATTGGATAATGAAATAGGTATGGATCGTAAGATCCATATTTGTCGCATTGTAAGCCTCGTTTTTCGTCTTATATTACGAAGTTTAAGCCAAGTTTACGGAGTTGGCCAAGTATGAATTGGCAAATTTTACTTGAAAACATTGTAAATTAATCTCACGTATGCAAATTCCCTTCACAGAAGTAATTAATTTTGCGTATACATATTTGAAAAGCTACGGTGTACTAAATTCAAATCAAGTTTCTTCGTATATTCGTTTAATTAATGCGATTTTCTTCCTATTCAATTTGATGTATATTCAAAACAGTATGTAAAATACGAGTAATATATTATGTGTTGTAATAATAAAGATAACGGTTAATTGAAAGTTGAAGGCCAAGTGAAGCATTAGTTAATGCAGTGGACGAGATTGCCAAGTAAAGTGTGCTGAAGATTCAGTCTGCCAAGTGGTTGTTTTATTGAAATTCTATTCACTAAACAAGCTATGGTTGCCATTTTTAGGTCACTGTTTTGATTTTTCAGACGCTTTGCTCCAATTTCATGTACTTATTTTAAAGCTTTGAGTAATTTGAAAGCATTCGTTGTATCTTACTTTTTAACCGACTACAAATAAAGGAGAAGGTTCTCAATCCAACTTTTTTTTGTGTGTTAACTCATAACGTTGTGGGTGTTCCGATTTTGTTAATTCTTTGTATACATTTCCATTTCCATTTTAGTGACATTTGACAGCATCAACGGCTGTTTCAAGGTTTGAAGTTATAATTTATTCGAGCGCTGTAGGTAAATGAGAAATCGAAAGCTACAAGAAGAATATTTCTTTTTCATTAAAGTAGGTTATAAGTAACGAGCAATTTTACTTCCAGGCTATATCCAACTGAATTACAACAACTATGCTGTTAAATTT
This sequence comes from Hesperia comma, assembly GCA_905404135.1. NCBI lineage: Eukaryota > Metazoa > Arthropoda > Insecta > Lepidoptera > Hesperiidae > Hesperia > Hesperia comma. Next base: position 15,513,617 of record FR990018.1, read on the forward strand.
ATGCCGCTCATTTTAATAATGTTTTGCGTGTTTTCGCTTTAAAACTGTAGTGTGGATTAAATAATAAAATCAGTAGGTAAACAAAATGTTATTTTGCACGCAACTGTCAATCGTACACTTAAAGGGTGATGTTTTTGTTAATAAACTGTTTCATTTACATTTAAATACTTTTTTGCTATATGCACATTATGCATATTAATTGAATTAGGTCTAGTATTGCGTGCAGTCATGAATGACTGTGTAGTGTAAAGAAACTAAGGAAGAAAAATAGGGCACACAATCATTTTAACGAAAACAAAACCGATTCAATTTCGACTAGGAATGTAAGGAATTATATGAAACACCTATGAAATTTAACGGATTCCCTAGATTTCTCTTGGATTCCATAATCAGATACTGATGGTGACATCGTAGAACTACCACGGAATACGCTCTATAAAATAAAAATAAAATAAAATTTATCCACAAATTATGGAGAAACTGCTGTACACACAAAAAAATTTAAGCATTTAAATGTCACTTGCTACAAACGGTGAAGGAAAACATCGTGAGGAAACCTGCATGTCGGAGAGTTCGTAAAACTCAAAGAGTGTGTGAAGTCCGCCAATCTGCACTTGGCCAGCGTGGTGGACTATGGCCTTAACCTTATAATTCTGAGAAGAGACCCGTGCTCAATAGTGGGCCACCATGAGTTGAGACGATGATGATGATGATGACACAAAAAATAATTTATGTTACATCGAACATAGAATCTCTTCCTTGTTTTAAAGTCGGTTAAAAATATTTTTTATATCATCCTACTATCCTACTAGTCCTACTAGTCCTACTAGTCCTACTAGTCCTACTATCCTACTAATCCTACTAATAATATTATAAATGCGAAAGTTTGTAAGGATGTATGTGAGTGAGTGTGTGTGTGAGTGTGTTTGTTGCTCTTTCACGCAAAATCTACTGAATGGATTTTCATGAAACTTTGCAGTAATATAGCTTAGACATCGGAATAACATAATTTGTAAAAATTTATAGAGATTTTTGAAGGGACTGGTTACCCGAAGCGAAGCAAGGGCGGGTTTACTAGTAAATAATAATCACAGCATGTATTATTATATTCCTTTGTATACCTAACATCACAAGTAACAAAGACTCGAAAATATACCTTTAAAAGTAAATGTAAGTTAAAACAGCAAAGTTGTTAGTAAATAAGAAATTGTAAGCGTTCTAAATGGAACTTCTGGACAGTTCAGAAAATTCGCTTAATAAGCAAATGTGCTTAATAAGAAAATTAAGTATCATTTACCTTAAGATCAATGTTTGCACATAAAATTTATTTTAGAATAAAAAGTACCTACTTGAGGCATTTATGAAACGCCAAGTATAAAAAATAGTTCCTTTGTCTTTATTAAAAGTAATCTCAGACACGGCCTTATCGATGTAGATTCGGTTTTCAATGATTTGGAACCTAAATAAAATCTAAGATTGATTTTGCGTTTGTTTTATTTCAATCGGTACTCAACTAAAGAAGATAATTATGTCAATTTAAAGAATTCCAACAAAGCCTTTTCCGAGTGTACCTACTAAGGCTTAGGTCTCCTAAAGCGAAACCAGGACAGTTATCTTATAATATAATATATAAAATTCTCGTGTCACAATGTTAGTCACCTTACTCCTCTGAAACGGCTTTACCAATTTTTACCAAATTTTATATGCATATTCAGTAGGACTGTGAATCGGCTACTATCTATTTTTCATACCCCTAAGTGATACGGGTTGTTTACCCTTAACATTTTTTTGGCAAAACAACGTTTCAGCTAGTAAATCTATGTATAATAGTTTATACCTGACTCAATCGGAAAAATATTACTACTCACTGAATTGCGGAATCAGTGGAGTAATATTTGATGTGACGTTTGCATTATAATTTTTGTATTATGATTCTCGCTTCATAAACATAAAAAATCTTCCAGCTTTATTATCGGTATTGAGATAAATTTTTAACTTGCAAAATGTGCAGTTTTAACCGCGAAAAAAAAGCAATTGTATTAAATCAGTATTATTCTGTTAACTTTTTCGGTCTTAATAAATTTAACATTTTTTATCAAATATATTTTTTATAACGTTCTGCAGCATTTCAAATTAATAAGCATGGAATGTTTATAAGTGTATAATACCTATTATCTATTATATTAAAGTGATTTTCAATTATAAATTGTAGTTCATAATTTCAAAATTCGATTGTCATAAATTAAATCAGTGATTTATAAAAGTGGAGGAGGATTTTAAAAATATCTTTCATAATTTTAAACCTTCTTACGAGTAAAATTTACAATTTTACCACAACCAAGATTTACAATTTGACCACACGCAAAATTTTCAATTTTGCCGCAAACAAAATTTTCTATAGCGCAGATCACGCTCTCAACGATTGGGTTTATGCGATAAGAATCCAATAACTGCTTTATTGCGCCACAAATACTATGCCTTTATATAACTGAAACATTCTGTAAATGGAAACAATTTATCTGAATCTTATTAAGTTTGTAGGGACGTTTTAGTTTTCTAAGACGTCTCTTTTTGAAGGCTTTACGTTCTAGATAGTCAATGGCTTCAGGCCAAGCACTGTCACGAACACTCGTAAACTGTCTATCTGTAGGTATATTAATCTAAACATATAATCAAAATTTAACTGATCGCAATTTGTATATAGCAGAGGATATACATTAGGTATGAGAAAAAATATTATTAGAGATCCTTATTATCGCAATATAACTCAAAACAGTGCTAGTCAGTATTTTGTCTGTTTTGAAGACTTTTTGCATTTTGTGCGCGCTAATTTCAGAAACGGCTTAACTGATTTGGGTGCGGTTTTTACCAATGTATGTTAAACTTCACGTTAAATTTACTGTTTGTTTTATTTGTATCAGGTTATGAATAAAAACGTTCATCAGTTTAAACAATTGCGCTTAACAATTTTCAAGTAGGTATTTAAGGGATAAGTAGTTTGAAGCGAAGCTAGGGCAGGTTTACTTGTAAATAAATAAATAAATAATCATTCAATACTACTTTGGTCTACGAAAAATCATAAGATTAAATTCAAGATCGTTTATTCATGTAAGTAACACTGATATGGTTATAATGCAATTTTTTTTTATTCTACCGTTACCGTTTTTGAAATATTATGTTTGGTAAATTCAAAATTATTAGATCAAATTCAAAATTATTTATTACAATTGCAATGACTCGGTTATGCACATCATTTTGCAGTTTTATATTTTGACCGATAAGAGTCCTGATTTTGTTGAAGGTAAGAGCCCTATAACAATTTTTCTTTTACAACACAAATCCCGAGGGACTTTTGACAATTTCTACAGACGTAAGTGCGAGGCCGCATTACGGTTTTTTTCACGCGGTTGTAAACCGCGGAACCGCGTAACCGCGCAAAGCGCACACACTACGAATAAAAACCGCGACCATAGAGATAAAAAGTATATAGACATGCTCCATTCCTAAACTTCATACGAACTTTGCCAAAACATGTAGCCATTTGACCTTACCAAAAAATTGCTTGTTATGTTACAGTTCTTGACAGTTATTGAAATTAACAATGAATGACAGTCATGGGGAATCAGATGAAAATTTTCATATCCATAATTATCATAGGCACACTTTCTTTGCATAATCTTTTATTTAGAAAATTATAAATTTTATGCATTAACTTATTTTTGTAAATTAATCAGCTATAAGTATTTGGATGCTTTAGCGACCATAATAATAAGAGTTGTTTAATAAATACAAAACAGTGACAACTACAAACAATGACTCAACATCATAGAAGACAGTTTATGTACGTAGGTACTCTATGGTTTCTGTCTTCTCGCTGACGCGACGTCAGAAGATTGACCCTAAAGTGCTCGCGCTATGAACATTTTGCCGTCCACGGCTGTGTGTATATAAGTATATTAAACATGTATAGGAAAGGATGTCCATCCAAAAAATAGAAGGACCAAAAAAGGTTGCAATAGACACAAAGTTACTATGCAACGAACATTGTATGTTTATGTGGCAGGCAGGACTATTATGCTCAAGTACATAATATTATATCGTAGATATTGAAAATGTTTCATTTCGTTATTAAGTTATTTAATTTAATTTTTAACGTAGTTTAAGGTAAACATTATGCTGAAAGTAAAAAAAGTGAAAGTGAAAGTAAAATAACTTATATTATATCCCACTAAGTACAAAACTATATCAGAAAGTACTAATGTAACTAATTACTTTCTGATAGTTTACGTTATAGTTTCTTCTTTTTGTAAAATTATTTAATTATAATTAGCAAAAAAATTATGTTTGAACATGGGCGACAAAATGCTCCCCACGCCATCATTCACGTTTCATGGAAAGGCGCGACTATTCTGGGGTTAATATTGTCATTGTCATGTCTGTTTTCTGTAAGCCAAAGATATAAAAATAATAAATATGGCTACCATATTTTAGGCGCACGAGAAAGGGACATAGTTGGAATGCATAAACCACATACATGAAGTCGTAGTATTTTGTAGGCAGCAGCGAATGGTGCGCGTTACTTACATTTCAATTGTTTTTAGTAGTTACGTCCTCAAAAATATAGAATATGGATTTCTGTGCCTTCAAAAAGTGTTTTAATAAATGAATAAACACAAATAAGTCCAAAGGAATCACATTTCCTAAGTAGATAAGTGAGTCATCAATTATTTTCACTATTTTTAAAACAGTACTTCTGTTAAAATGGTTAATGTGACAGAATTACGGTACGCAAAAGCGAGATACCAATATGTATTTTTTTTCTTTTTCTAATATAACAACCAAATTCAACTGCGCGCCAAGTTCATGCACATAGGAATAACGCGCAAATATTTATCGGGAGTGCAGGGCCTATTTAGTATTTTTAAATCCTTGACAGAAACCGCTCGCGGTTTCCGCGTCAATTTGTGTGCTCCAATATAGGGTAGAAGACCCAGTAGTCAGTCTTTAGAGGATTTCTTAATTTGGATCGCGTGTACTATTTTGGTAACCAATGTATTAATAAATCAGTTAACAGTTATCAATAATTCTCAACGTTTTAAGTGAAAATAAGAAAAATATTTAAACCAAAAAAAAAGTAATTTTTCTCCAGTCATCAACCTGCAACATCCAGAACTCGGCCGCCTTATACCCACTGCTCAGCTTCTTACACGACAATCAGTCTCAAAGTGTAAACCAACCAAGACAATATAATACTAACGATTAATTAAAAATCATCATCAACATCCATTCGCCTTTCTGCGTCTACTGCTGGACATAGGCTTCGCATAACTTGCGCCATTCTGACAGTTTTTTAGGTCGTCATACCCTTCCTACGAGACCACTGTAGGTCCTTTGTCCAAGACATTATTATTCGACATAAAAGGCAGAAAAGGCCTACTACTGGTACAAGTACCTAGGCAAACCGCGAACAAATCTGTAAAAAATCACGGTTTTAAAATCAGTCGCGGGAGGAAACCGCATATGCGGCCGCTTGCTTATGTTCCCTTGAGTTACAAAATTAGCGGTTAACTGTCAAACCGCAAAACCGCCCGAACCGCATACACTATCAGTCGCGGGAGAGCACCGCAAGTGCGGCCGCTTGTATGGCTTTCCTTGAATCACAGAATTACGCGGTTAGAAACCGCGGCGGTTTAGCCGTAATGCGGCCTCGGCCTAAGATCGGTTAGAAAGATCAGATAAAACGGAAAATGACTGAAAGGAGAGGCTTATGTTCATTAGATATGACATTGGCTGATCGCAATTAAAATATTTTCCTAAAAGGAATAATTATTTTCTTTATATAATTCTTTGAGATACAATTGTTATAATAAGTAGTCTGACAGTTTAATTAAATTAATGTTGGTAAAACAACGGTAATTATTCTCGAAGAACTGGGTGACAAAAAGCACGAAAAAATATCACTTACAGTATTATTTATAGAAAGAAATGAAATTGGTTTACAGAGGATACCGAAGAAGGTATTATAATATTTATTTAATAACTTTAACAATGAGGAAAAAACTGACTTCAATATTGATAGGTATTAAATGAGAACATTACGAACGTAGTCGAATTCAAAGAAGGAAGGATAACTAGGGATACTTCAAAAACTAATCGTCAGATCTCGCTAAAATTGAAATAGGACCACTCGACAAGCTTCAGCTTGCATAAATAAAAATAATCATTAAAGTCTTTACTTTGCATTTTTAATCATGGTTTATTTTTTTAAGCAAGCTTAAACAATAAAGTACCTACTACAACCGTTTATCAATATGTCGTGAAGCAATCTACGTGTATACAAAGAGTATATTTATTTGTAAATATATAGGCAACTGCATATATTCGTCTGTCTGAATGAAACGCGATCTGAAATGATGCCAGGCTGCGTGCCACGGTACTAGCATTTAGAATGTTACCATCTGTAGGTCATGACCACACTATCAACGCACACCTGGTCGTTACGACCTTTTATTAAATTTAATGTTCCCACACAAACAACACTAACATCTTGTTAAAGATTTTTCACCAACCACAAACGTACAGACGTATAATTTGCGGACAGTATGTGACAGCATACAAAACACATTTGCATAAGAGTAAGAGTGACGTACTATGGCATCAATTGAACAACCTTGAAATAATCGTTATCGCATTACTTATTCTAAGCGCTCAACGAAGATCGTGAAACCATGAAAACAATTCGTTTTCCTCCTCCAAAGAATCGTGATACGAGATAACATTATTGTGTTTGTATGAAATTTGCACTTCAACACATAAGCGTTCAGAGCGTAAACTTTAACGCAAACAGTACCGGCCTTGAACGCTAAACAGATCGTTCGAAAATACGCGTCGCGTGGAAATAGCCACGATGAAAATACGGAGCACGTGATGTTACGTACCTCGCGTACAGTCGTGCAGAGAAAATCGATGATGCTTGCCACTCGGCGTCCGGCGGCCGACTGAGCCACTGTGTCAGCAGGACGCGCCCCACCCGAGCCTCGGCCCGCCTGACTATCACAGTTAAAAAAAATCACGATAGCACTTAAAAAAATATGTGAGTGATCAGATCACTTTCGGTTGATTTGAGGCGGTCGATTGAGGTTTCGGTTGTGGATTCGCGTATAGTTGTCGCGGCGGCGCGACGCGTGGTTACGGGCCGGAGTGGGGCGCTGGACTGACGGAGCAGCCAGCGGGCCGTCGGCGCCCCTGCCCCCTCCGTGACGTCGGTTCAGCCCGCGATGGTGGAAATTAGCAGCTTCCCGAGCGAGGGTCGGCGGATGTAGGTCATGGGGACTCGGCTGCACTTGCCCACTCTAGCGCGATACTTGACAAGTTTAAGGACGTTACAGTAAGATTAGGCGCATAGATTTACATTTCGTGTGTTCTACGATGTAGAGGTGTTACGTAGACGCTAAGAATGCGCTACGGAAGTAGCTACGAGGGCAAATGGCTCCCCTATCGCACGAACGTATCTTGTTATCTTGTTAAAGATGCGGCTTATCTTTGTTGTATGTAATTTTAATCTACTTACGCGTTTATATGTGGCTTGGTGTTTGTATATTGTATAACGTTTAAACTATGGAATAGAGCAACAACAATGGTCTTTATGATGTTCCGACGCGACGTAGTCATTGCGTCATGAAAGCTCGCTTCATTTCATTAAATTCCAACGACATGAATTCATGTCACGAATGCCATAGTACGTTCACTTCGCTGGAATCCAATGGGATGACGAAAATTCGAAAATCGCTTATACTTATTACCGCAAAAAATATGAGCGATTACAGGAAGTGTGACATACGTATAGAGTGGGTTTTCAGTTAACACGTTCTATAACTGAAAATTGACTGACTGAATGATTTGTTAATGACATTATTTAGTTTTGGTGACATACTTTTTTACTTACATTCAATATTTTATTATAAACGCAATGCAATCTATTATGTATGTTAAGTATGATTAGTTTTTGACTTTTCATTTTTCTATCACTGGGTGGTACCTCTGTTTAGTTTTACTTGAATACAGTCATACATTTTTTCTTAATGGCTGACGAAAGATCAATAGATCAACGCATCTGATGGTAAGTGACTATCGTAGTTTTTGGAAATATCTTACAAAGGAAGAATAAAAATAAAACACGATCTAGTAACAGCTGAAGTTCCGTGCGACGTCGAGGCGCTAATGAAATTGCAGCCGGACCACATCTCCTAGATTGAATTACTATCGTTATACTCTGTCTAATGGTTCAGACATCGTTCTTGAATTTGTGTTACATTTTACGTAATTGTTTTAAGCTCCTCAATTAAAATTGACGGTTAAATTACTGTACATCCTCATAGGCTAACATCCAGACGGAGAATATAAATTTAAACTCGTCCAAATTTCCATCTCGCTAGGAATCGAACCTGGGAGCCTGAGACCCTAGGAACGGCGGACTGGCATGCTAACCGTTGCGGCATTTAAAGTATCGGAATCGATTTAAAGTAAAATAGTATAAGTTCTTTTCAAAAGTTGTTGTTTTATGTTGAGGACAATATTTTGTTTTAAAAAGTAAAGGAGTATTAAAGATGAAAAGATTTAGGTTTACGTAATGAAAATTCCTATAGTACTAAGAAACTGACTAAATACATTGATAATGGCATCCTTTACTGTCTATTTAACACGTTCGCTGCGTCTTCATTTTCAAAGAACTTTCGGCTAGTAGCTTTGGAGACCTAAAAGATCTCCAAACTAACCTGGCCTGTGGTGCGTTAGAGACCTAATCAGTCTCCTAAAAATACAGTTTTGAAAATAATTTATATCTTCCAAAAAACCAATGATATATTTTTGAAATTTTTATGGGTCAAAAATAACCTATTGCTGTATATTTTGCTAGATTCGGACGCAGTTATGACATACGAATAAACTACAAATACCAAAATAAAATTAGGTATCGATTGTATCTCGTACCGCAACCGAAGATAGTTCAATATGTGTAGTAAATAGTGATGGGAATAAAATAATATCTCAGTTGTCGATTGAAAAAGTTTTATTAAAGTTTATTTATAAACTATGGTCGCAAACAAAAAGCATTTAATTAAATGTAGGCCTATAACAAAACATAAATTGTCAATTTTTAAAGATAACATTTACTCTAAATTGACTAAACCGGCTACTATTGAACATAATGATCCTATTAATCTTTATAATAAATTACATAAAAGTATCAACGACGAATTTAATCGAATATTTAAGTGTAGGTACATAAATAAAAACAAGAATTGTAAATTCAGTGATTGGGCTACTGTAGGTATTTTCTATGGCGAAAGACAATATAATTTTTCTCTATCTCTCTCTATGCTCACATCGATACTAGGACAACACTAAATCGAGTCACGCAGCGCCCGCGCCGCCCACCTTCCCTCTCTTGCGTCTACGAGGCTTACGATTCTACGAGTATCGACATGTCTCCTAACGCAAGGAATTAAAATAATTATAATACTGTGCGTTAGGGACCTAAACCATCTCTTATTATTTTTTTTATGTCCTGGAATTCACCATTAAGTAGGAAGCAAATATGTATATTTGTCTTTCTCATACTTAAAGAACTTTACAAGTTAGAGCCAGCACGGAGTGAAAGAACACGATTTTAGTCGACGCACAATTCCGAAAACCTGTAAGAGATCTGATAGATCTCGTAACGCAGCGAACGTGTTAATATCGATTGGAGTCTTGTTCTGTATCAGGCACAGTTGTCGTGGGTGGAAGCAAAACGGAGGTGCTGCTCATTTATTAGGGGAGAGCGGGGCTGGTACCAACAAATTTTGCATTATGGTGTATAATTTTAAAAATAATGAACTTTTTTCTTTTATTCTTTACTCATAGCTTGCTTTGGTTATTCAGCTATGATATCAGTAACAAAAATCATGACTCAGATAAATACTTTAAGAATCAGAAGCATACAAACAAAAAATGGCATTTGTTAATACTTACCCCGTCTATGGGGTAAATATTAACAGAGCTGGGGTAACTATTAACATAACGGGCAATTATTAACAGAGAATAGATTTCATCAAATAGATAAATAAAATGACAATAATATTTATAGAGACGTTTTTAATATCTTTAGAATAAGCAAATCAGTACTTCTTATAATAGGAACTGAAGGAATATCATGTATTCTTTTACTACATATTACACTAATTGACAATCATAGTTTTTATAGATTATAAAAATTCTTTTATCATGACTAATGAGCAATCATTGCTTATTTAGCTTACATTTTTTTTACAAATACTTTAAACATACATAAACATAAACATAAACTATTAAGTGGCTTCGTAGAACTTCTTGATATTTTTGGAAAATAAATGAACATTAGTCCGGTTAAAGGATGATGCTCTGCTTAAGCTGGTTGCTTCAGGACTCCGAATAGACAATGTTGCGTTACGCTTCATAAAACCTGCAAACCAATCTTTGCCAGCCTTTCCGTCTCGTTTCCAAGATTCAGGAATATTATCTATCTTGTGTTGAATAGCTAGTTCGTTGGCTAATTTCTTGACGTCATCAGGTAATAATCCAAAATAGATATTGGCACATTTAATTAAATAATCGGTATTATGGCTTCTTGTTGTTCATTAAAAACTAAACAGTTTTTATATACCCCACTTCCACAGAAGCTCCCTCCTTTTTTTCTTTACGTATTGAAACAGTGTCACATGACAAATAGCGTATTCAGCAGCAACATCTCTATATTTCTATTATTTTCAAGAACTTCCCTAGCTCAAATACTTCTTGAGACGTGCACCCCCTTAAAATCTTTCTTTTGTAATTTTTTAATTCTGTAAAAATTGTAAAAAAAACAGTTGACTATATATTACCGTATACACGGGGCAAGTATTAACAAGTGTTAATACTTACCCCACTCATTTTGTTAATTTTAGCCCCATGATCACTTTTAGCACTTAAAAAATTACAGAAAATAAATTATTCTAAATAATTACAAATAAATAATATAGAGTTATAGTCCATAAAATGGACTACGATATGGCATAAATATTGAATCAATTTCAAGGATAAATTAGTTTTAAATCAATTTATTGCAAATCAAAAAAAGTTCTTTTACCTATCAATTCGAGGTCGCTACGCACAACTATTACAAGCGATGGCCGACCGGCATTTGACAAGTCAGGATGCATTCAGCTGCATACTTTGTATTTGCAAACCGAGTATCACCTTCATAACACTACTCGTTTGGCGGGAATAAGCTTGTTAATTCTTACCCCCGTTAAAACTAACCCCGCTCTCCCCTACTTTAAATCCATAAAAAAGTAATCTATATCAGTATAAAAAAATATTCAAAGGGGTTTTTGTCGCTCTTACAAATCAGCGCGCGAGGAAGCGTAGTGGGTGTCAGGGATTCTTAGATAATGACGTCTATAAGACTACTTAAGTTTCTTATTTTATCTACAGATAAATCACCGAAATATATAAGGTAGGTGGAGTAAAAAATTTAAAGCTTAATAAGACGGAGTAGGCTACGTACTAATTATTTCGTTTGAAATTAAACCTCATGGTAAGCAATAAGAAATAACACTTATATTGTAAGGGTGTACATATATTGTAAGGGTGCCGCGGACAATACACTGATACGAAAACACATACTTACTCAGCTATTTCAACATATGGTTCTAAGGTTCAAATGTCTTTCTCACTGGGAATGGAAACTGGAACCCAGCAAAAATTAGTTATGGTAATCGTTAGATCGTAAACGTCATGTTTCTCAAAGCGCAGCGGGGGCGCAAAACCACAACTCTAATAAACAGAAGTTTATTGGTAATCAAAACCTCAAAAACCTTAATAATATGCGTCGCAAAGTGCGAAGTTTTGTGCATACGAAGTACCCAGTTTCCCCTAAGGTAAGGGGTGGAAACCGTTGGGGTTATGTGGTTAATGGAATATTTAATGGCATTTATAACAACTTGTTTATTAGGGGTTGATTATACTCATCTGTTATTTGCCATTAAGTCCATATTATATTAAGTCAGTAGTTTAAGTAATATCTACGATTAAAAATTTCCAAAATAAAACCTTAACAGTTTTATATATGTACCTAATCGGTGTTTCTTTACATTGAATATTGACATTTATACATTATTTTGTACATGGTTTATTTATCTCGTTTGCAGATTAAAATGCCTCTTAGATGTTTAATCATATTAAATTAAAGCTTATTTTTACATGTTTAAACATATTCATAATTGTAGCTAACTTTTGTAACAGCCATTTTGACTTTATGAAAAAATTAACGCTCTCGCCTCGATTCGCTTCGGGAAACTTAAGATTTTCCCATATTTCAGCCCTTTTACTATTTACTTGAGAAAATTCATCGAAATCAGTCAAGCGGTTTAGATTTTTCAAACAAACTTTCAGCTCCTATTTCAAGCGCAGCCGAGGGCGGGAGCTTGTATATAAATAGGGCAAAGTGAAACGGTTAATTGTTTTAACTACAGAGTGAATTCTAACAATCAACTGTCCCGTTTTAACCAACTTTATAACCAACGTACCTATGTATTTACGCTTGTCCTTCAACATTTTCCTTTTACCTATATATCTCGTTTTGTTTTAATCAGAATACCGTCCTAATGTAACAATTTATTGAATTTCTAAAACAGCAAGAGCTAAAACAACAATAAATAATTGTTGCGAAACTCGATAAATTTTAATGAGAATTCAAGTTATAGGTATTAGAGCATGGGCAACGTTGTAAAATAAATTAGTTGCGTCATAGAGTAATTAAGTTTTAACATTACAAACTAACTTATAACATTTCTAACTAACTTTTAGGTATTAGATTTGTCTGCTTCATAGATTGTCTAATTTTACTAAGTCCACAACTAATCCTATAAAACATTTTTCATTTGCTAAATTCATCACATATGTTTTTAAAAGTTGGATCTCATGTTATTAAGGTACCTCGAACACTTTGCTGTTTCAAAGGATATTAAAAAAAACTTGATTATTTGTCAAACTCTGTTGTACTTTCAAACCTTTCAGTCTGTGAATGCTTTGTTTTATTTTATTGTGCGTAAATGTTAATTGAAGGTAATATGTTGTAAAGTTAAATTTTATTTCTTTGTAAATAAAATGTAGGTTGTTGTCAATGATTTGTTGCTTTTATGATTTCATTTTACATACGTAATATTCCGACAACAAGCAAACTAGTTACCTGACTGGTCAGTCAGGAAACTGGGACTGAAGTATCACATGTAATGTACGTCGCGTACCTAATGTATACGGATATCACCATCCAATGAATCGTGAAACCAAAATCAATAAAATACAGGTAAACGGTTTTCGTGAGAGGTGAATGAACTAGAAATCCGGGCTATTTTGTTTTAACGTGTATCTACCAATGTAAGTACTCCACCAAACTCCATTATGCCAGTACCAGGATATCCATGCCCAGCAGCGGGAATATGGGTTGGGGTTATGCTATACATTTCATATTTGTTTCAATATCGGTTTTATGATATTAATTTTACTTACAGGTACTATACTATACTTTAGTTATCGGAATCTAACTAAGCACCTGTTTTTACGAAACGTGCGCAAATTAAAGAATGCAAAAGACTAATGATAAAATAATAATATAAGTATTATTTTATTAATCATAATAAACCATTTTAAAATAATAAATAATAATAAATAATAAATAATAAAAAATAATAAATTAAATATTACAAGCTGTAAATTTACTTAATGAACACTATCTTGCAATTGACACGACGTGACACAACGTTTGAAATAATTATGTTCATTAAAGTTTGAATGTCAAGTAATCCTTTGAATTAATTACGACCTAATTTTAAGCGAAGAGCGGGAGTCTAGTTATAATAATTAATTCAATAAGTTACCAGCAAAGTCATCTTATTCCAGAATGTCTATGACTATATCGATAAAACGATTTTATGCCCTCTAATAAAAGTTGTGGAAGTTAGGTAGGTACTATAATTTTGTATTTAATATAGTAAAAGATATTACAGAGGTATCGAGATATTTCTGAATTGGCTTTCTTAATAGATTAAATCTTAGTTACCAAAAAAATATATAATCATATTATTAATAAATAAAAAACAGTTTTAGAAACAGTTACCCTATGAGTACTACCATCACGTGAATTTTACTGACATTTTACAGGTTTGTGGCGACTCTGTTACTTGTTTAAGGTCACGTGATAATGAGCATCACTTTTAATATAAACTTTGAAAATTATACAAACGTTCTAAATACATTTTAAATAAATAGAAATAATAACCAGTAGCACCACTTACCGGTTAGACATAAAAAATGAACTTACAATTGAACAATCTCATAATCAACGATGTTTTTGTACTGACAACTATCCCGTAAAGTCGGCGGCTGCCCTAATGAACCGGGGTGCATTATCACCTACGAAGATGTCACTTGAGCTTAATTTAGAAGTTTCACCAAGAGCTCTACGGGTTCAATCTCCGTTTAGTGATTTTTGTTGCGACTGTATCGACTGCTCTCCTCTGAAATATTGTCACGTCTGAGTGCTTCTTATGACTAACACATGGTTACTTTGTCCATTAGTTTAAAATGTGTGTATATTTCTTAAAATACGTGTCTTCTTATTGTATGCACGATCTTCAAAAGCAGCAATTGTTATTTAGTTCGTTATTAACCGACTTCCAAAAAACGAGGGGTTCACAATTTCTCTGTATGCTTTTTTGCTTTTGTGTGTTACCTCAGAACTTTGTACTGGGTGAATCAATGTCATTATTTCTTTCGCCATACGAAAGCAAATGCCTGCTGTCTGGTCCCGTGTGAATTTAATTTATGCTAACTTTTGACTGGGTGTTCCGATTTAGATGATACTTTTTTGATCGAAAGGTAGTGCTTGTCGTGTGGTCCCTTATAAATTGGAGTGACAACTGGCGCGTGGTTTTTGAGTTATCTAGACATATAGTTATTATGTAAATCTTTTCAATTTTATTATCTCTGGAAACATTCTGGAACATTTTGTAGGTATCTACAGATAACGGTTAAGATAACAAAAGGTTGTCTTGGTTATCTACTAAGTTAATCTCAAATCATATGATTCATGGTGGAAATTTCAACGATAAAGTTATATTTTTTACGCATCTTCCGTATTTTGACACAATGTAATGTTAGATTAAGCAAAGGTACAAAATACAAAAGTTACAATGCTTCCCAAAACATATCTAATATCTTTAAACGAGCAATTCTTGTAGGTAGCATGTATATATACTAGCTTTCCGCCCGCGGCTTTGCTCGTGTAGAATTTGGTTTTATCACGTATTTTTACCGAACTCGACAACGCTGTTTCTTTGAAATTATTTTAAAAATTCATTTTTTTTCAGCCTGAAATCTTATAACAACTTTAATTTAATTTCTATAGCATAAATTATTAAACAAATACCGAACAAAGCACGGTCCTCAACGGATATCCTACTAATATTATAAATCCGAAAGTTTGTAAGGATGTATGTGAGTGTGTGTGTGGTTTTGTTACTCTTTCACGCAAAAAACACTGAACGGATTTAGCTTAGCTTAGCTTTTTAGCTTAAACATCGGAATAACATAATTTGTTAAAAGGAGAACTGCCATTTTTGACCCAGACCCGACATGAAAGAAACATATCCCAGTTTTTTGTTATGTTGAGTATAACAAATATCTATTATTGTTATATTCGAAATAAGTGGCTAACAACAAAATATTTCACTTTAAACTTTTTATTTTTTCATACTAAAAAGAAATGTTTGATATTTATTTGTACAAAAAACTTGTAAAGTAAAATAATGATTGTATAATCCAGATGACCTAAAGTTCTAGTAAATAATAATACGTAACTATTACGGTACGAACTCAAGATGCGGAATTTTTCCGAGCCGCCGCGGAAACGACATTGCGCTACGGCGCACGTCGCGGAGCTAAAACGCGTCGTGAGTTTTTAGTTTTCTTTTATTTTATAATTATACGTGTATTTTTAAACTTCAAGTAAGTTATATCAATCGAGTTAAGGTTCATCTAATCTTCGAAGGTAAAGAATAAAGGTACAATTAAAATCTGGGACCTTGATAGTGGAATATAATATTAATTGCTCTAATGGAGATAAAGGTTTGGTGACTGTCTATATTTCCTATTTTTATTAAGTTTGGGTCATTCTAAATGGATACAATTGCTATTAAGTGAAAAATAAATGGTTTTCAAATATTTCGCCTGAGTAAAGTCACATAGCTATAAATAGTTGTTAGCCACTGTTATTTAAAATATTGTTACTATATTTTTGTTATATGTAATATAACAAAAAAACTGAGGTACTTTTTATTACTGTCGGGCCTGGGTAAATTTTCTATGGGCCATGGCAGTTCTCCTTTAGAGAGATTTTTGAAGGGACTGGTTTTCCGAAGCGAAGCGAGGGCGGATTTACTAGTAAACACATAAAAGCGAAAGGTCATTCTCTCATGTCGAAATTTCGAACACCGATTGTCGTAAGCACGTTTGGCAGAGAGATACTTTATAGTTAGTAGAGGTCAGCTAAGAACGGATTTCGTCATATTCATCTCCTAGGGGGTACTAAGGGAACTTAGTGATAATTATTTTGTATGAAAATCGGCCAAAGGCACTTCCTCGCGAGCCAAGCCGCGGGCAACAGCTAGTATAACATAATAGAACTTTAAAACGATGATAATAGTACAGGCAATATTCCTATTTTTTGAATATTACCTCTCTCTATTTCAGAACATATTATTTACACGTAGTTTAACAGATAGCTACGACATGAATGCATATTCCGTTCTGTTCTGAATAGTGTTGTTGTGGTTTCAGATCCGATTACGGAAATCATATTTAAATTGAGTATTTCATTTCTTATAATAAAAAAAATCGCAAACTAAAGGTAAATTACTACGGAGGTTCTGTGAAAAGAATAATAATAAATATTTTGTGTACATTTGTAAAATAAATAAATGCCTTTGTGATTTTAAGGATAATAAAAGGGTTAAGTTCCCAAAAACTTATCCCATTATTTATCAATAATTATGTAGGTTGTTAATAATTTTTGTTTGCTTTTATTGTATTTTTTTGTAATGGTAATATTTAACAAGAATTAGCAGGACTTAATTAATATCATTACCAGGCTAAGTTCCCAAAAACTCATCCCATTATTTATCAATAATTAATGTAATAGGTTGTTAATAAAAAATCTTGCTTTTATTGTATTTTTTTTGTAATGGTAATATATAACAAGAATTAACAAGACTTATATCGTTGACAGACCTTGTCCAAGTCCTCGAACTTATAAAAAATAATTTAAATAAATGCTTATATTATGATGATCAACTAATTGGACTAACGAACCTTGTCCTTATACGTCTTGTCTAGGTCGATCACTCGAGATGGACGATAGCGGATGGGTGCTACATACTAGTTTGCCACGTTGATTCCATTGAAAAATCTGTGAATAAAACTTTTCGGATGCTTGATAACAGTAGATTTTTATTAACATCCCTAAATACGGAAAGCATATTCAGTTCCATGGCGCATTGAGAACAATTCTCGGTCGCATCCGAGTTGTCGCGTAAACAAGCGCCATCGTTTTGATTTCCTTTTTGTTACGATCCAGTTGTTCCCTCTCATCCAATTATAGGTAACTACTGTTACAGGCTTGAATATTATTCACTTTTATGATCCGCATCGTGATGCTGTAATTTTTAATCCCTGACCTACAAAGAGAGGTGTTAAGTTTCACCTGTCTATTTTAGTGTGTTTCTATCTGTGGCACTGTAGCTCCTAATGAATGAATCGATCTGAGTGCGGTTTTTATGTTTAGGAGGTTTTAAGTTATGTTTGGTAGAAATTGGTCCAGTAATTTAACGAGTATCAGCTCTTTTCCAAAATGATGTAAGACATTTTTTGGCATATTTATGTAACATTTAATTATTAGCTTTATTATGATGAAGATCTATTCGGGCTTTGATTGAGTCGTTGGTTTTATAAACTTTCCATTTACAGTTATTATTATTTCTCCTAAACTTTTAACTGCTCTACATGGTCAACAACCAATGGTCAACATGGTCAGAAAAGGTGATCCAAAAAGTTCATTAATTTTTTTAATAACAAAATTTCGCTAGTTATCAAAAGAAAACAAATAGCTTAACAAACATTCTCGGCGTTGTTGGCTTAGAAAAAAAAAAGAAAGAAAGAATAAACTGATGTCAGTATTGCATTTACCATATTCATGCGCACACATGACTATTGCTTCAGTGACATTTATCAGGTTTCTGTAAAGCTGTCGTTATCGTCGGATCGTGGGCAAAGCCAATTTATACCTACTTGAAATAGACATTGTAATGACGCGTATGACTTTATTGATCTTGGAGTAGAGTAGTGGTTTTTATATTCAAGTTACAAATAGAACAGATTGCTAGAAGTAAAATTTTCTTGTGCTTCTGAGCTTCGGATGGCTTGAGTTCAAAACCTAGAGGCGCCTCTATTTTGCTAAAAAATGGGTGGAAACAATAATAACTTACCTATTTGGGCGAAGGATAACATTTTCGGGAAAGTTGAAATTTTTCTAAAATGTTCTCAAAGATGTGTAAAGTCTGCCTATTTGAATTTGGCTAGTGTGGGCTATATAGCCTTTATCCGCTAGTGAGAGAAGTCCTGTGCCTAGCGGGACACTTGCGGGTTGCAATGATGATGATAAACGAATGTTAGCCACGAGATTTGATCGCGTTGACTGTGCCCAGAATTCAATTCCTTCCTAGCAGTCCCATGGGTTAAGTAACATCAATCATAAGTTATCGCGTTTTAATCGCAACCACTTCAGAATTTAAAATTTAAACCTGAGATTTAAACCATGACACATGGTATATGCACTTTGAGGAATGCTAAGCTGTCCAACTCCGTTATTCGATAAGTAACGTGGAACTTTTTTGACACATCAGAACTTGCGATACGAGACTACTAAATTAAGGACAGTTGATAACTAGTATACATTAGAATAACAAAGACCAGAACACCAGGCCACCACATCACCATTAGGACGGTATATTCAAAAACCCTCTCTTAGTTTTATCCTACACTGCCCAAGAAACATCCATGCTTTTCAGCTGCTTGCGTTCAGTAGTTTCGGCTGTGCGTCGTCTGTCAGTCTGTCTCTCAGTAACGAAAAAGTTACTGTCAAAAGGCTTTCTGACTTGGACAACCTTTTGTACACACGGCTTAACGACTACACTAATGATAATACACCGACAAATTTTCGTGTCTACAAAGCAAGGTTGCACTTAAAAATTATGCCACATTTATTTGATATGTCCATTTATTTAAAGGAGATATCATTTCAACAAGCAATCAAGAGAGACAGTGAAATCATGCCCTAGATATAATGTGTATGTCGGAGAACACTAGTCAGGATGGTGGTACAATGCTCCGATCAGGTTGTAAGGTAAAAATAAAACACAGTGGGCGTTCAAATGTCTTTCTTAATGATTTAAATTAGGTTTCAGGTTACACAGTTCGATTTAATTTGATTAAAGCTTTTAGGTTAAGTTAAAAAGCCTTCCCTAAATCAACAATGACCATGTATAGTTCTGGGCCATATTGTATTGTATGTGCATTAAGATATATAATAAACTCCCTAAAGAAATCCTAGAAAAAGACTCGTACACGGCATTTACTAACTCCCTAAAAATTTTTTTATTAATGAAATGCTACTATAAAATAAAAGAGTACCTGGATTCGACGAAATGACGACATGGCTTTAAAAATGACTATTGAATTATATAAAATGACTATGTTGTAATTTTAATTTAATTTAATTTTAATCTAATTTTTATTTAATTTTAATATTAATTTTATTTATGACGATGGCAATGTAATTTATTAATTCTTGACCCTATTTAATTGAATTTAATGTAATTGTTAATCTTAATAACAATAATTTTAATCTAATTTAATTATTTTGTTTAATATAATTTAAAAAACTGTAGACATGTAATTAGCTTTTATGTAATGACATGGTATTAATCAAATCTGTCCTCCTTGACTTTGCAATGCCCTAACGGGGTTGTTCATGCACACACAGTGAAATATTGTACCGCCTAGTTCGTAAGCATGATCAGCAATAAACAATTATGAATTAAAAACGTGGCACAACGAAAATACACTTAGAGAAACGTTATGCCGTTGGGCATAGGTACAACGCAGTATAGGATTTTATTACAGAGAACACTAGTTAACTTAATGCGACCGTTCAGCTCGACGTCGGCTCGAGAAGTGCCCCCTGTTCGTAGGTGACTGCACACAGGTGCCCTCTGTGGAGTTCTCCCCTCTCCGATATGCCATCGAGTGACGTTTACAATTCGCACAGAGTTGCCATTTAAATTACAGTTCCGGATTTAAGTTTTATTCAAAGTGTAGATTTATTTAGTTTGATTTAAATCTTATCTTATTTCCGTCTCCGACATGTATAATAATATCGAGTTTTGTTTTTTGTTTTTCCAAGTATCAATCGCGCGAAATATGCCGGCACATCGGTCAATTCTCACCATTGAACTCTTGAGTTGAAATGTTTGTTCAGCCGTATGAAAATAAGTCAATATCAATATTTCATCATCAACATTAATTTATTTTGATACTTCTAATTGCGCAGCGGTATGAATCATCGCAGTTTTACCTATATAATCATCGTAGATCTACCTAAAATAACACTTCTTAAGGTGTAATTTTACGACTGTCAGGCGTGACGAAGGAGTTTATTAATTTTCGTCTTTTTCTAAAAAAAATATATAGCACCTTTTCAAACGGCGGTAGGCTAAAAAAATGACTTGTATAAGTGTGCTAACAAAATATTTACAAATATTTACATTGAATTTGAGTTTGACTTTGCCATTTGTATTCGTGATATTGTTACGATCTGGTAAATTAACTATGTCCGATTGTCGACTAAATATCAAAGGGTGATCACCATCGTTCTTAGACGGCTCCTTCCATCTGGACACCGCGCCAACCTGCTAAACAACTGATGAGGTTTAGACGCCAGGTTCCGCCTGTTGCGGGTAGCTCGGTTATAAAGAAGAAACAGACCTTCAGTTTTAACTGTACAGTCAGACTGTACCTACTGTAATGAAATTACCCTTGTGCTTTCATTCGGATAAAGCATTTGTAATAAAACATCATCTTCATTCCTTGAATAGGTTACATAATATATATTTGGTTCATACGCTGTTTACATTGAGAATGTTCTCCTTTTACATATCTGCTGTCTACATTTCTTTTAACTAAGTATTATTCGATATTATTCACGAAAAATGTACACTAACACATTTTTCTCTTAATTAATAGATCTTAATGTTACATGTCAAAATCCTCTATCGCGTTCCCGCCATAATGCCTTTTTCTATCCAGGGTTGCCAACGTCAAAACATAATGTTCTAATTATCTGTCGCTGCTTACATTTATTGCCATACTTTTTATCAATAATTAATAAATTAAATTAGAAAATCATGACACTACAGATAAAACTGACGTGTGTAGGCAAAACTGAAATTTGTATAGTTCTGAAGATTTAACCAAAATGTTATTAGTTAAAACTGTACAGTTAAAACTGCACAGTTAAAGCTGAGGGCCTGTACCATGCATAAAGCACCCAGACACCCAGCTAGTTAGCTCCCACATTCCTTCTCGAATCGAGTGTTAAAATGATTTTGACATGTTTTAGTTATATTGTCAAGGAGGCAAAAATTATGCGAGATTGTTTTGCCCATAGAGATAGGAATATACGTTTTGCCGGCAACATACCTAAATGTGACGGCTTTGCTGATATCCATGAGCGACAATGGTAAACATTTACGTTCAGGTGTTTCGCTTGCTCGTTTTTAGCTATTCATATTTATAAAAATTTGAAAAAACCTGAATGAATGTGACTGGCATTAAATTTTTATATTGTGTTGGTAAAATAAATAGATAATGCACTTTATTGCCTTAAAAAATATTCCTAGTATCTCAAGGTCGCCAAGACTTTATAACTTGACAATTTTCATTAATTGAGCAAAGAATATTGAATTAAAATCGTTAAATACCTACCTAGGTACCTAATATTTGACCTTCCAATGAACAAGAACCAACATTAATAGTCGTTCCAATAACAGGCATGGCAAACTCGAGTCGATTGCTGTACATTGATTTGCACCTCGAAGGCTACTAAATGCATGGTATTGATTTTCCCTTACTGGGCGGAACGGCAAGGGCTCGTGATAAATGATGGGGCCGTGATATGTGAAAATCTGTGTCGACAGCCCACGGTTAACGAAAATATTGCCAGTAACTTGTGTAAGCTTCCGTTCAAAAAATCACACTCATTTTTACCGACAATTGTTTTGTTATTTTAGTTACGACTATTTGTGCCCGCGACTTCTTGCATAGGAGACTTTCCCGCGGAATCGGGATTGACGCAGGAACTCCGGGATAAAAAGTAGACCTTCTCTATCTCCCAGTGAAAGTCCCATAAAAATCCGTTCAGCCGTTTGTGAGAATAGCGTGCATAAACAGCCATCAGTTACAGTTTTATTATATGTATAGAATAGATTTAATCATCATCATTGCAATTCACTATTGTCCCACTGTCAGGGTCACCACACTGGCTAAGTGCGAACTGGGAGACTTTATAAACTTTTGATTTAAGAAGAATTCTTAAGTGCGCAAAGTTTGCCAAGATGTTACAGTTACTTTACAGTTACTTTATCAAGGAAAGCGATAATAATCTTCTAAATACACACCTTTTTTTAAATCGGATTTCAGAGTTGAATTCAAACTCTTGAACTTTGAAGTTCGGCATTCACTAATCAAACTATTACCTATCAATGCTATAAATAAATCGAGACCCAATTAACATCTTTCTTAAAGCCTTAAAACCTCCTTGTAACTAAGTAAACAGTTTACGAATTTTGATTGAAGATACTTAAGACTATATTTTGCTTTCATTACGTAAAATCAAGAGTGCCTTAATACAAAGAAATCAATATTTGCTTCGTAGATGAAGGTCAGTCGCGGCTAGTCATCCGTGATGGATTCAATGCTTCGGAGGTCAATTCAGATGCATCCGTCTTCCTAAATGTAGTTCCTTAGTGAAAAACATGAAGATGAAAAAAAGAGCGAAGGGCTCGCAAGATTGTCGTAAACAACTTAATAAGAATTCGCTTCCCTATTGATAGTAAACATACTTGGTAAATACTTTAATATATTTTTTTAATATGCTTCACAACTTTCCATGGATAAAACCCAAGGAAGTTCATTACGAGTAAGTATTGACTGCAAAGGTCAAATCTTGCCCTTAAGAGAAGTTAGTAAAAAGTGCTGTAAAGTATCTACTCGATTTTACAGTAAGTACTCATTGTGTTTTTGAAGCTTCTAGTACAGCAGTAAATGTGCGAAGGTATTTACATTGGCTATTAATTTAACTATAAATTACTCGAAAATCCTAGTTTGCTTGAGTTATTACAATCATATATTTTTATTTTATATCATGGCGAACTCCAATCAGATTCCACGATTCAAGAAGATATTTACATATTATATCATCTGTCACATTAAAGCCGAGAATCGTATCTTGTCAATCTTCCATCTCCAATCAGGAATCCTTGTGTGAGTGGGTTTAGTCAGACATTAATGGATTGGAGTATATCTCTTTGTATACGTACAGGGTGTCCTAGGAATTAAAAGACAAATTGAAGATAGTTTAAACATGAACCTACATAATTATTGGTTAAGTAAATAAATACCTGCGTAAAACCATCGTTCATGAGACTTTTAAATTAATAAATTTTTTCGGAAATTAGAAAATTAGGAACTAGGCACAGATATTCTATTTAGTTAAGAGACCTAGAATTATTGAGTATATCTTCGTTCAAAATATTAAAAAGTACTGAGAAATATGCAGTCCTTTTTTGGCCTTTCTTGTTTTCTTCTGTTTAGTTTCGACGACAGTTACCTAATGGTAAAAAACTACTCGACTTATTTGTTCTGGAAAGAGATTTCGTGACATCTAATCTAATTGTTCCATCGTCAAATTATCATTCATTTATGTTTGCAGCACATAATGAGAAACCCTGTATAGGTATGCTTCGCTTTGGGAAAGTTAAATAATTTCCCTATTTCAGCACATCGGCGGTTGATTTTTGAAAAAGTAGCCCATGTGCGGCCCTGGGTCTTCAACTATGTTAATTCCGAATTCCATCCAAATCGTGCCGGTGGTTTAGCCTTGAAAGCGTTACACACAGACAGAGTTTCACATTTTAATATTAATGTATGGATGTTAGGATGCTTAAATATACTTTTAGTGACATTAACTTTATTATACCATTATTTATGAACCTTACCTCATACTTACTCAATATATTATAGAAGTAGAAATTATGATGTAACGATAAAACCACCCTTTACACAGTTACAAAGGTAATAAAGTAGACTTTATATATGCCAATTGCTACGTTGTATTCTTATTTGGTATACCTAATATACAGAGTTAAATTAATAATTTATCAGAGGGCAACTGTTTAATACCTATTGCATATATCCTACTAATGCGTCCGCGCTCGTTCGTTTTGATGGGAACCCACACAAATGCCAGCTTTCCGCCTCGGTGATTAAAGTTCACTCTAGATTGACAGCGAGAATTTAAAATACCTTAAGTAAATTTTGCTTTCGAGCTAAATTGAACTGTTAGACATACGTAATAAAGTTGTTTTTAGCGGGAAGTGGCAATTTCATAACCTCGGCGACTCAAGTATAGTATAAAATAAAATTTGGAAGACTTACAGGTAGGTAATTCAACCGTTGATGAGAACGTTACTATGCTCGAGTTATTCCAATAATAACCTGCTTCCTTTCATCTCTACCAAGAATAATTTAATAATATATTCTGTGTAAGAGATAAACTCTTGTAGGCAGTAAAAATGTTCTTGCTACGTGAGATTTTTCCGAGAATTATTAACATTGACTGTTATTTGGCTGGGACTTAATAAATCACATTTGTGTGAGTTGTGTTATAATAAATCTTATGTAAAATAAAAAACAAGGAATACGAATATCCAATTTTGTGTTTTACAAATTCATATTATGTATATGCATTTAAATAAATCGAGACATAACTATGACAAAATTTAATTCAAGTTGGTTTATAGGAAATCGGGTCCTTTCAAAGTGTGTGGATTGGATTGAGTGAGCTTATGAAAGCATTTGTAACTTTTTTTATACGGCAGTAGGCGATTGGTATCTAAAAACGACAAATTTACAAAGGTTTTACTAAAAGCTAGTACACAAATCTTAAATGTATCCTTCACGGATTCATAGATCAGGGTGGTCTTAGGTGAGAACTGAGTGAGCATACATTAACTGATATATCTCACGTTTTATCTTTTTACAAATTGTGAGATTGCTTTTACAATTGTTTCTATACTTTTACTAAATAACTAGCATAATGTTATTAATTTTATTTAGGGTGCTCACTCAATCTACACACACACATCAGATAGTGTATCTATTTTTTGATTGGACCAATGTAAACTGGTATTTGTAAATATCTAATATTCCAGAGAAAAATCTTAAAAGACCTATTGAAACGGCTGTGTTTTTCTAGGTACATACATATTTTTAAGCAATCACACGCTCTTTTGCACAAAAGCATATGCTGAAACTACTATAGCAAAGGAACGTTGATCAATTCTTGCAACTGCGATGGGCAGTGAACGTTGTAATTAAATTTTGTTCCTTTGACGTCCTGCATGCGATGTAAACAGTACCAGGATCAGCGACTCCATATTAATCTATGAAAATATGGGCACAGCACAGTTTCTAGCCCTGTACCAACTTATAGTAAAATTCTAACAGGGGTTAAATCACTACATTATATGATTTTACATTTAACTCATCGGGGATTGTAGGAAGGTACTCTTTTGAAAATGTAATCAATAGACAAATAACAATAACTATGTGTAAGGATTATGACTACTGGTTATAGGTATGTTTGTTGGGTTTTCACATTTATAACACTAGAGGGGAAAAATAATAATAATAATAAAATGAATTATTTGCTCTCACAAAAGGTCATAACACTATGCCTTAGCAGTCTAGTAGTACAAGAAAATTGTGATTTAATAAGTTCCTTTGACCTTTATCTGTGAGAGCCTGGTGCCTGACATAAGTTCTGTAAGTACCTGTATTACAGGTCACCAATGCCCTACCTAGGACAGATTCGAACTATTTGTACATTTGTATTTCATGAGCATAATAAATAAAAATTAATAAAAATAATTATAAATAAATAAGAGTAGATACATCGATTGGGGCTATTATAATGGGAACGCGAGTAAGGATAAAAGAAGCGGTAACCTAGTGGTTAAGAATGCCTGCTCCGGGGTCCGGGTTCGAATCCCAGGGCACGCATTTCATAATTTTCGGAGTTTGCGCGTTTGAAGCATTTAAATGTCACTCGTTGTAATGTTGAAGAAAAACATCGTGAGGAAACTGCATGTCGGAGAGTTCTCAAAACTCAAAGAGCCCTGTGCCTGCCCTGTGTTGCGATTATGACGGTTTAGAAAGTAGATAATAAAGACAGTCATAATAGTTTTTAGTAAGTGATCGAATAACAGGAACCACTTGGTTTTATGAAAATGTAGATGGTGGTTTACTGTATACATATGTTAAAAAGAGTTCACAAAAACCCCACACTCTCGCTAACATCGATTAGGGTTAGGTGTATCGACAAGCCACTTATCAAATTAAAAAATACCTTTCAGTAACGAACAAACTAAACGGCTTTTTTAACCGTTTTTAGATTACATGTGTACAGTTGGCAAGCCAAGTTTATCAACTCGTTAGAGTTGTGTAACGCGTGTTGACGTTATCGGCTATTGGCGTTACGTAATATAATGTAGTTTTTCAATTAGCTTTTGTGAAAGGTAGGTTGAAGTGTTTCATTCTTAGTTTTTTTTTCAGTACCAATTTTAGTAGTTTTCGTACTTATTTTTTACTCATTACCGTAAATTAACGTTACAACGAGCGTACTAGATACGTTTAAACTAAGTATGTAGTTGTTGCGTACTTAGTGCTTATATTAATTGTTTATGTATTGCCGAACTGACATAATCGACTAATATAATCGTAATAATACTTCTGTTAACTTGACTAACCATCGTAGTTTTGATTTGAGTGGTTCGATTTTATAAAACTAACTGAAGTATAAATGCAAAGCAATAAATGTAGTCACTGTGCCCTTAACCGTCGAGAAGTTCCCTCGTCTAAAACTAATTCAGTTAAGCTATGGTTAATTTGACTTTTTGAAATTGACTTAAGTTTCCGTTACTCGTACATACGTAAAGGTCAAGCTAATTCATTATAAATTGGTGCTATATGGACGAGGGACATTTTAATTTTGTATGGAAGCTGACTGTCGTGGTTTGGGCATGTGATGAGGCGAGAGGAAACGCATGTGACGAGAAGAGTGATTGATATGAATGTGGATGGACGAAGAGGACGAGGACGTCCTAAGAAAAGATGGATGGATTGTGTGAGAGACGATATGAAAGATAAGGAAGTAAGCGTGGAAGTGACGGCTAATAGGGAAGAATGGAAGAGAAAAACATATTGCGCCGACCCCAAATAGAGTTGGGAAATGGGCAGGAGGATGATGATGATGGAAGCTGTAATCAACCTAAAATATGAATCGAAAATTTACATAAATAGATAAGATATTTTAGGATTAAAATTACGCCATGCTGGGCAAGAATACTCGAAATATTTATAAAACTGTAAATGGTAGATATATTAGCAATAATGATAACGTATTTTTTCACCCAATTTTAGTACGGTCCATGTTTTATTTTTCAAATGAACAATTTTTCGTGGCCTTACCCATTTAATGTATAAAAACTTGATGTAAATGATTATCGTTGTCTAAGGACATCAGTACATAAGTACTTACGGTGTCACACACGTTGCCGGCCAAGAAAAAATTAAAAACAATAATAAGCTTTCAACCCCCAGCCAAAACATAAGACGAGGTTCAACTGACTTAAGTAAGACAGGGTTCTATTTCCGATCAGGAAAGATATGTACCTATCATATAACATTATTCATGTGAGATATTTTCTTTTTTACAGGCGTGCTTATGTACTTTATATCTTTTACTCTATTATATCTATCTCATGTGTAAGTCAATGCCTCAGCATATATATTTTCCTATTCGTTATTATCTTCGTACTAACCGACAAAATTATTTTAATAATTGATTTGTAAAGTAACGTATTGCATAATTGAGCCTTGAATATAAATGAGGTACAGCGGATAGTTAATCGACCCTATCTCATACAAGTTAGTTTAGAAAGGAAACCCTAGGACTTCAATCTATGGAAGCTGATATAGATTCCATATTGAAGTAATAAATTATGGACAGCTCTTAGAATATTCAATAGCGAGGGTTAATATTAAATAAAACGGGTAGTTATTGCTTTAGCTTTGCTTCTGAAATCTATGGTTAGTTAATAACAATTAACGAGCGCGCTTCATCTTCACGGGCTCTTCAAGAAAAGTGTAAAAAGATTGTGTGTGTGTTCAGTGACACCCTGGTGTTGCTCGTGTCCATAGGCGACGAAGACCACTTAGGCACTTCTCACACAACGCTATTTATTAGCTACGCGACTGCAATGCTACCCAGAATTAATATGTATTTGACACTTTTGACTGACAGGAGACGCATCGTCCTGTCAGTACATAGTCATGTCACGCTCATGAATAGCGTTGTGTGAGAAGTGCCTTACCATCAGGTGGTTCGTCCGCTTTTACGTCATCCCTTCAGGCTATAAAAACATGAATAACCTGATGATAAGTGATCACCGTTGCTTATGGACAATACTGACACAAAAGAAATTCCAAGAACTGAATTAGAAGGATTAGAGTTACTACAGGCGGTGATCATTTACCACATCAGTGAACGTTCTTGTTTCGATTCGGGAAGCTTAAAGTTTTTTATATTTTTCGAAAATATTTCATCCTAGCTTCGCTTATATTGGTGTAACAGTGGAGGCGTCATGGTATAGAGTGTAACGCACTTCTCACACAACGCTATTTCCGAGCTACGCGACTGCAACGCAATCCAAAATTTGTATGTATTTGACACTTTTCACTGACAGGAGTCGCATCGATCAGTGTCAGATACATACAAATTTTGGGTTGCGTTGCAGTCGCGTAGCTCGTAAATAGCGTTGTGTGAGAAGTGCCTTAAGCCCTTGATAAATGGATTTTAACAGAAAATTTTTTTAATTACCACCAATTAGTTCCCGAGAAGTTATTAGTTCGAACAAATAAACGCTTTAGCTTTTTAATATTAGTAAAGATTCTCATATATACCTGCGATCCTCTAAAGATAAATTAGGGGTATTAAAAATTTATACACTCTATACAGAGATTTTTATACAAGCCGGTGTACAAAGTTTCAGATTCACTGATTAAGGCTGTAACCTTATTTATAAGACACTCAGGTTAGCATTTAATTAAGACGATAAAAAGCTTTTTATCCTTATTAACGAACAATCTATTAACTCCAAGCTGAAACCTTAAGCTAAGCCCTATTTTTTACTGTGAATACCTTATAAGTATAACCTTATTATTCACTTAGTAACGTTTTCGTAGAGAAAAATCTATAAAAAAGGCAGTTTAACAGTTAAGTTTTGTAATGATGGATCTACCATTAGAGGAGCCGTTGTTGGTTCCAAAAATACTTTTTGTCCATCCAAATGGATCCAAATCCATCAAGAAAATTGATTACCAATAATGGATATAACGACGCTCACAATTTCTCATGGGCTTTCTCAAAGAAAATGATTCTGGTATTTTGTTTAGTCGAAAATATTCAGGCAATTATTGAAATTGTGCTAATTCTATTAAATTAAAAACCTACTAATACCTTTGATCGTTTAAATAATGGTGATTTGCGGGAGATCTGTATTTAATGTCTGCTCGCAATTTATTTATTTTTTTATTTATTTATATTTTATTGTTAATTAGAACGGTTTACATACCACTTACACTAATTAACACAATAATATCAAGGCACATTTTTTAAAGAATTGTCAAATAGTAAATAGAAATACATATTATAAGATGATAATGAACTGTCAATAAAAATAATAAAAAAAATAATGATACATAATTAAAAAAAAAAAAATTGGAATATGAGAATGTCAAATTAATGAATGCAAAATTTAAATCATGGGGTTTCGCTGAACCTTAGACACATACTAAGGACTTTCCTCCAATTGTCAACAAAAATATCAAAGTCAGGAAAGGTTTCTAGCAGAGCGCTGAGAGCCGAGAGGGTACGCGGGATCGGAGAGTTTGCGTGGGCGGACGTGCGACAGGACGGCACGGCAAATAATTTATGCCTTCTGCCTCGTAGGTAATTGTCCGGGGTAAATAGGCGAGCTAGCTCGTTATGCAGCTCCGGAGCATCGATTAAGCCTCGGAAAATTTTCAATGCCATTACCAATTGGGAGTTTGCTCTCCTACATTTCAGCGAATTGTAGTTGAGGCATCCCAGGAGAAATGATGTGGGGTACATGAATGGGTAATAGCCAAAGTTGCGCCTATATAAGTACCTGAGGAACGCTTTTTGGACCTTTTCTAGTAGGGACTCGTACTTGGCGTGATAAGGGTTCCAGACGCAAGAACTAGCCTCCAGTTTGCTGCGTACCAGAGTATTATATAGAATTTGAACGACAAATCCTGTCTTAAAATCGCGCACGTTTCTCAGTACAAATCCAAGGCGTTGAAAGGATTCCTTTGCAATAATTCTTATATGGTCATGAAAAGTGAGTCTTTGATCAAATGTGACACCCAGATCTTTTGTTACCGTACAACGGTTCAGTTTGGTTTTGCCTAATGTATAGTCGAAAGATATTGGATTCCTCACTCGACCAAAGCTCATAACACTACACTTTGAAAGGTTGAATTCCAGGTCGTTTAAAGTACTCCATTCATATACCGCACGAACATCCCCCTGGAGTGCCAGGCAATCCGCTTCTGACTGTACCTCAGCGTATAATTTGAGGTCATCTGCATAAAGAAGACACTCTGCATGTCCAAGGATCGTCGGTAAGTCATTAACCATTAGCAGAAAAAGCAAGGGACCTAATATGGAACCTTGGCTTACCCCTGAGCGCGTTTGGTACGGAGAAGATTCATATATGCCTAATCTGACGAATTGTTGACGATCACGCATATAGTCAGCCAATAATCGTAGAAGGTTTGGGGCAAAACCGATGGAACTTAGTTTCGCCAACAATACGTCGTTATTAACCCTGTCGAAGGCTTTTTTAAAATCAAAGTATAACACGTCCACCTGACTTCCTCTGTCTAGTCGAGTGGATACGTAGTTCACGAGTGTCAGGAGATTTGTATCGACCGACCGCTTTGCTCTAAAGCCATGTTGGGCATTCGAAAGGTACTTTTCAACCTGCGAGTAGATATAGCGGTGTAAGACGTGCTCAAAAACTTTAGCGGGTGACGATAATATTGCGATTGGACGATAGTGTTCGACAGCGGACTTATCAGACGTTTTAGGTATTGGAGTAACTCTTGAGATTTTCCATTGTGGTGGGTATATCCCAGTTTTCAGCGATAAGTTGAACACATGACACAGCGGCTCGGAAATATATTTTCTTATGTTTTTTAAAACCATTGGTGGAATTTGGTCTGGTCCTACCGAACTACTTGTTTTCAATTTGTTAATGCCGTACATTACATCCAACTGAGTGAAACAAACAATATTAACGTAATTGCTGTTAGCACTACAATTTTCAGCCTCTGCGAGTGCAGGATCTAAACGCGGTATGCTTGGCGAGAAAACACTTGCAAAGAATTGTGCGAAGGCTTCAGCAGCTGCAACTCCAGAGAACGATTCACCTCGGTAGCTCACTGTCGGTTCGAATCCTCCCTTGGATCGCAAGGCGGTGATAAAATGCCAGAATTCGCACGGATTGAGTTTTATTTTATTTTCGATCTGCCCCAAATATGAATTATAAGCAAGTGTAACTCTTTGTTTTAACGAGTCCCGGAGTTCTTGAAATGGCTTATAGGTATCGTCAGACTCAGCACGTTTCCATGCAGTGTGTAACTTACGTTTACGCTGAATGTCTTGTATTATGTCAACTGTAAACCAGACCGGATAACGATGTCTTTTATTTTTAGCTCGACGTTTCTTGGGCATACAGGAATCGAACAGATCATATAATATTTGGTATAGGCATTGGACTGCTTCATATACATTGTCAGACTGATAGATTCTATCCCATGAGATGTAGGAGAGCAAACTATATAATTTATTATAATCACATTTTTTAAAGTTCCAATCTTTAACTGGGTTAATATTACTAGGTGGAATGGTTTCATGATCGTGGGGCACCTTGACACTTAATCGTACATCTAACGCCGGATGATATGGATCAATGGGAACGACACCCCCGGTACTAGTAACTACCACGTCTCGGATGTCAGCGCTCTCCCTAACTAGAACAACGTCAAGCTTACCACCATAAGAGTTGAATACAAAGTTATTTTCACATAAGTTACAATAAGATAAAAAGTAAACATAATAATTATTAACACTTATTGATGCACTATTTAAATTAATATCTCCTAGTATTATCACTTCACCTCTTAAACTGTTAATTGCATTTTCAACCGCATAGAACCATGTCATATAGTCTTCATCTGTCGCGCTAGGTTTTATGTATACAACACAAACATGGCAAGGACGACCACGCCACGTGAAGTCAACCCAAAGGTCTTCCCCGGACTTGGTCTGCAAATCATGACGTCGAAAAAGCTTTATAAAAGCTAAGCAATTTGCGAAATTCGGCTTTAAACAAAGTAGATATAAGATTTAATTTACTATAATTTGGGAGTATATAAAGGTCTGCTTAACTTCCCTTACTTTATGTAGTTACGACTCATTAAGTATCCTATATTATATGTAAAGGTGTTGTACTATCTATATCTTCTTGGGTAAGTCCGAGTTTCTCCCCAAGTTCTGCTTTGAAGCAATAATTTCCGATCCACTTTATTAGTTTAGGACGAACCTTATCGCAGAGGTATCGACTTCGGGTGAGTTTGCGAGACGACCCAATTTGGTTAAAACAGATGTTACTATTCATCTACCTAGCTTGCTAGATTCTCAAACCTACTATGTTACATCTAGGTAGGTACTCCCGGAGATAATATATTCTGGGTAGATCGTTTTACAAAGGTGCAAAATGTAGTAAAATTGCTGAAAGAATATATTTTTTGTGACCTTATGAATATAGATAGATGTGGATTAAACATTTTATTCTTATTGAAAAGGTCCAGAATACTAACCCAAACTAACCCAAATTCTATAGTCGTTATTACAGGTAAAAGAAATTGTTTCCCCAGACTAGTGGTAAGGTTTCGTGCAAGCTGTATTTATTTAATACACACAAACATTTATAGGAAACATTGTCGTAAGTCACTCTTGATTTGAAGACACATTATAATGGTGGAAGGTGCATGGAAGGTGGAGCTTCAGATTCAGATTCAGATTTTTTTTCTTTACTCTTCTTTCTTATTCGGAAACGCATTGGTGATGTCTTTTTAACTAACGTCCACGAGCAACTGTGATCTCATAAATCAGCTAGCCTGCCTGCGTTATCGTCGGCCTTTTAATACATTTTTATTAGTAGTGGGCGTTCGAGAGACGAACCGTTTTCGAGAACCGTTTTTGCTCTGCGACGATAGAACTAGTTTCGGAACGTAATTCGAAACAGTTCTCGTTGCAACGAACCACGAACTACCTACTCTGTCGTTGACAGAAACACCTATCGATCTCCAAAAGGAGAGACATCTTTACTTGTTATCGCTCATAGCTGTCTGTAAAACAAATGCTTAGCTACTTACTGATCGTTTCTTGTTAAATTGACCAAGAAATCGTAGGAGCGTAATTGACGTTCTTCAATTCAACGTCAAATTGTTCCACTTAACGGCTTTTCCTCGCAAGTATGTAGAAGAACTGATGAATTTCCATAATAGACATCATTTTAACAATATTTTGTTATGGAATCTTGGTTATGTAGATTGTATCGAAATACAGAATTGCAGGAAAGATGTCACCAGGGGATTTACTGGTCCACATAGAATTATGGAACGTTACAGAATCTTGTGTGATCGTCCTAGTGCGAGCTTTCCCAATCTTATACTAATATATAAAGCTGAAGAGTTTGTTTGTTTGTTTGAATGGGCTAATCTCAGGAACCCCTAATTCAATTTGAAGAAATATTTTTGTGTTGAATAGTCGATTTATCGAGAAAGGCTTTAGGCTACCTATATAAAATCACGCTATGACCAATAAAAGGGGAACAACAAGTTTCCCGAAGCCATACATAGATTTATTATATAACTATAGATTGGCAATTGTGTCACTTGGACAAAACCAAAAATGAATCGCCCGCTGTCGCCGCCGAGCGCGACGCCTGGGGGTTTTTATATCTAGAGGAGTCACATCCAAGTACCGCACAAGTAACCATCAATTAAGACTACAAAGGACATTATTCCACACAGAAATGTAAAAAATAAATTAAGTATTTTGAGAAAATTGAGGAACATTTTTTGACAAGAGCCCGCTAAGCCCGCTATGCTGTCTAAAAATTGGTTTCGTCTATCTATCTCGCTCTGCCAAACTTGTATCATAATTATGTTTTGCTCTTTTGTAGTGCTAATCTATCTAAACGTCAGTGTATGCTACATTTATGCCCGAAGCAAAGCGAGGCCGTCTACTTGTGAGGGATACATCTCCTTGAGAAAGCTAAATTCATTTTCCGTAGCACACCCTGCAAAATGCTGTCCATGGACATCTGTTTCCCAAAGGAATAACGGGTTGTCTGAAACTGTCGATATACGTATTTAAATTCCGTATGGAAATGGCATATAAATGGTGCATATTTAAATCCCAAAAAATTACAGACATGTAACATGTAATTAAATGTAACGTCCTTTAAAATCTTCAAGAGTTGAAACAGAGAGTCTCATTTAAAAGTGTCGCTGTCGCTGCCCCCATCAACTTGTAACCGTGACATAAAGTCCCTTCATGGCTGAATTAGCAGGACGTGAGGATAACAAGATATAATGTAGCATGCGATAACTTAGTAGATAAAAGCTCGACTAAATGTTCTGTAGCTAAGTGTCTCGCGTTGGCTAGTGACTCATTAATTACTTGTTATTGCCCATTGCACGAGATCACCTTCACAAAGCACTGTTGAACGTCGCTGCAAACTAACCTTAAATCTGTGTCATGTAACTAGTTTCATGTAATAAAGAATATAGAATGAATACTTCTGCTAATTAATTACTTTGATGTTTGGTGCTTTATTAGCTTTAAAGAAGATATTTTCATTTTATAACTTTATCATACAGACGATCAAAGTGGACAATACCTATATTTTTGTATAAAGTTTTGCTTATTTTACTTTATAATATAAATCACCGTCTCCGTATCAGAAGGTCCTAAAAGCAAATTGACCTTTTAGGAAAACGGCAACCTGAGGTGGCAAACCATATAAAAATATATTTTAGAGCCGCTTTGATTGTGACTGCGTGGTTACTGACGAAACCCTTCGTCTGGTAATATTTAAAGTAAGTTTTAAATAAATGAAAAATAAGTAATTTTTACATTTTCATTCATAAGGTAGTTGTATTGTGTTTGATATATTTTATTTACCTGGACTGATTTTGTTTATCGAAGCATAAGTTCCTACTAATGTTAGGATGAGTTTCATCAAAATTTGAATGTTTATTTGTTATTTTATTAGGCATTATAACATAAATTACATTCAATTTGTTTCATGTTTCCTCAGTTAATAAAAGATTTTCTAAATAGTCACTCTTGATCAATATAATTCATGCGTCTTTGGGCCAATCAGTGAGTATTAACAATAGTTTTCAAGACGTCATTGTCTTCAAATAGGCCCGACAATCGAGACGATCAAGTTTCTCAACTCAAAGCAGATCACTCTTGTGAGCTAACTAGAGTCTCTCTAATTAAACGAACAAGTTTAAATTATGTTCAATAGGTTAAGCGTGATTGTCGCGGAGTAAATAAATTTAAAGAATGACAGTACCTACTAGCTATGGTGAGAACATTTAAAAATACTTTGTGAGTATCAATTTTTCAGATTAATATTTTTATTCGACTTCTTTTTTGTAATAAATAAACTTTATTTAGTTTACCGTTGTTTACCGTTGTTGTTGTTACTTCCGAGGCTCTACGCCTCTATCTGCCAAGCGAAAGATCCCGCGTTCGATTCGGGGCAGATATTTATGTGACAGTTCAATGATTGTTCTCGAGTAACAAGCACTTACACCCAGTAAATGATTTGTGTTATCTATTCCAATTGAAATACAGAAAATCATAGTGCGGAGGTATGAGTGCTATTGAATTCAATAGCTCGTAATTGTCGATGTCGTTACGATTTTCTTTCGACAGTCGTACATGCTAGGATTGCTAGGGTTTCAGGTGAGGTTGGAACTAGGTGCAGATTCAAAGAGAATTAGAATGATTATCGTTTAGCTGTGGCATCTAACTTTCGAACAAAGGAGTTTCTGCGGCTTTGGCATAGCTGAAGTTATCGCAGACGTCTGTAGTCTTGTATTTTAAAGCTTGATAGCGATTAGAAGTATCGATAGATTTTGTTGTCGAATTCTAGATTGATTTATTAAATAATAGTTTTTGCTTGCAGTTTCCTTTGCATTGCACTCTGAAATACGACTAAATGTCGTTATTATTATACCCAGATAACGAATTATCGGTTTCAAAACTGTCCATGTCTTTTCCAGGGTCGCAAATTATCTCCATATCTAATTTCATTGGAATCAGTTGAGCGCATAAGGCGCGAAAAGGTAACAGACAGCAGACAGCCATTAGAATTGATTATTTTTTGTTTACAAAATAAATAACAATGAATCATGAAGAGGGAAAACAAACTGTAGGTATTAAATTAATTTCCAGACCAAATCTTTGTAACTGTAGAAATCGCGAACTCGTTCCTTTGATGCATAAAGACAAAGCTCATTAAAAGATTAACTTGTTTGTTCTAAAGTTTCCAACGGTGTACGTGAATATGGATTAAATTCTAAGTTAAACTCAGCCAAGTTTCCGTGGTTTGAAGAACTTTCTGCTTTCATCGCTTACACAATGCTCATAAGTCATTAACATACATAATACTCAAGCATGTCAGGTTACCGTGAGACGTGAGAACATGACCTTTATTTTTAACAATAACAAATAGAACCCTATTAATATTACTCTGCTGTCTGCCTGTCTGTCAAGAGAACATCTTGAATAGAAAACGCCTGATTTTTAAAAAGTGCGCGTTAAGTTGGGCGCTATCACTAACTAAAGGACGGCCTCGCTTCGCGTCTAGAAACTTGTTTCTATTTTATATTTGACGACCCGAATGGCGCAATGGTTAACACGCTGTATCGCTGTTCCGAGGGTCCTGAGTTCGATTCCCAGCGAGGCGGAAATTTCAATGATACGTTCTCGGTCTGGGTGTGTGTCCTTGTCTTGTGTGTTGTCCACAGGACACAGGGAAGCCTAGCGTGGGGCTATGAGTGTGTAGCATTATTTATTATTTACAAAAATATTTCCTACTTTTGTAACATTTATTCATAGATGCTTCGCTCCTATCGATCGTAACGTGATGTTACCTTTTACCCTAAAGTCTTCTTCGGTAATTGGGCATTCAGCACAAAACGAAAAGCTGGCATTTGTGTTGCCATTAAATCAAACTCCATATCGCACGTGAACGGAATATAACATATAACATACATATAATGTTAACGAAGTTAATAGAGCTCGTTAATACGGAACTCAACCTTTTTTGCGGTTTAGTTGAACCACCGGCAATAAAAAGTGCCTGTGATCCACTTACGTGAACCAGATGGACCACGACTGATTCCTGGTGTGGTGCGAGTCCAGCTTTCACTTAAGCTGTTTTTTGTCCTTTGTATGCTTTTAAGCGGTGATAGCCTAGTGGCTAAGAATTCGGCCTCCTATTCGAAGCGTCCGGGTTCAAATCCCAGGGCACGCACCTCTGACTCTTCGGAATTTGTGCGTTTTAAGCATTTAAATGTCACTTGCTACAAACGGCGAAGGAAAACATCGTGAGGAAACCTGCATGCCGGAGAGTTCGCAAAACTCAAAGGTGTGTGAAGTCCGCCAATCCGCAGTTGGCCAGCGTGGTGGACTATGGCCTTGACCTTCTCATTCTGAGAGGAGACCCGTGCTCAATAGTGGGCCATGATGGGTAGAGATGATGATGATGCTTTTAAGACAAAATATCTATAGCTGTAAAAAATACAACTTTAATTACTGTTATTTTATCCTATTGGCCATAATAAAGACATGTTCGAATTGATTCTTTTCGTTTTATTAAAGAAGTATTTGAAACGAAACTTCAAAGTCGAACAATGAATCTAAACCACAGCCTGTTAAATCCTTTATCGACAAAGGCTCAATCCTGCCTACGTTGATAAATTGTGCCAGCTCGATCAATTAATGTTAGTTACGTTGAATGGTTCGGAACGATAAATAAAGCGTAAAATGTTTACGTTTTCATTGAAATGTTAATATTTTGTATATGTGGTCGGCTGGTCGGGTTAAATCATCAAATTGAATTTTTAAGCACTTATTCTGAACCGATTGAAATGAAATTTTGCATTTTTTAGTTTGGATCACAGTTAATGGTTAACTAAGTAACGTCATTGACAAAATGGTAGGTAGATGGCCTGAGATGTAATAATTTCAGGTTTTATTAAATAAATTTACGCGCCTTAATAATTATAACATAATTATTCAAATTATTAAAAATACAAACATTTTGCTACAGTTGTGAGTCTAATTCTGAAACAAAACTCCAATCTTTTTTAACTACAAGCTATGTATCTTATCTAATCCGACAGTCGACGATTCATTTCTGATGAAAAACAAGATTATAAGATTATATTAGATAATAATACATCAAAATAATTTGATCCGTCTGTGTCCTCGAAAATGTTCATTTCATTACGTTACGAGGTTTTACGAAAATTATTTACCACTCCTCACCGAGGGTGCTGAGTGCCGACAATTTACATAAATTACGGAACTCAGACGCCACCTCAAGGACAGCCATTCAGATAATATTCAATCACATACCTAAATTAAAAGTCTGTCTGTGATTTTGGAATGTTCTACGTGTTCTGCGGTAGGTATTTATGTTTTTTTAGGGGAAAATAGTTCAACTAGGTGTATCGTAAGCAATGGTCACCACCTACCATAGAAATCACCGACGCTTAACCGCAAATCAAAGACTAGTACAGACATAGTACTTAACTAGACACTTACTAACAGACAATAGGACTTTATACACTGCGTGCTCGAGCATCACTCAGACACTTTTTGATAGCCGCGCTATCAAAGACGTGTTAATATAAATCAAAAATATTTCATTCCAAACAGGTTGATCTCCAGAGGTTTATGTAAATGTTGACAATTAATCTGTTGACAAATTAACTGTCAACTTCAGAAACCGGCATTTAAGCCCCGCACGTTGATATTGCGATGGAACCTTGTCACAATAACAGCAGCGTGACGTCATCCGTTTCAAAAAAGTACAGATAGCAATAGCAGTTTTGTATGCTGCTTATAAAAAACAATGATTACACCCATATAAGTACATAATAATTGTATTGTTGATGTGTAAATATGAAAATATTTCTTAATTAATGTCTGGATTATGTGGTAAACAATTATAAATAAAACCAGGTTGGTATGTAAAAAAATTATTTTGCAAAATATTCAAAATGTCTATTACTAGTTGCTTCGGCATTAAAATGTCCTCAGTAGTGTCCGAAGCACTTTTTAAGGCACGGTTTATATTTTGGATAACTAACTTAGAGTCCTCTTTCTCTTTTACAAAATATTTGTCCACTTTAATTATCATTTCACGAGCACGACTGCCAATTAATTTCTTACTCATTTTAACGGGTAACAGGTAACAAAACTAAATAACAAAACTCAACAATAAAACAGGATAACAAAAACAAAAATCTATAATATAGGTAACAAGTACTCGATGCGCGTAAGCACGTAAGCGCGGGCTTTCCTTGCGAACGGTACTGACGGTGCGCGTCGACTACGTCATTTTGACGTCAGCAAGATGGCCGCCAATCGCAATATCAACGTGCGGGGCTTATAAATGGATTCCTGAAAACAGCGGCAGTAAAAACTTATCTGTTACATGTCTGTTACGTACTGCTTACTAACGAGGTTTTCAAGAGACTATGTGAATACAAGACATAAGCCAAGATTTGTAAAACACTGCGAGAAAACCAACACGCCGCCATACGTGGTCGAACACCGTGATGGGTCAAGATTAATGCGAGAAAAACATTTTCCTCCCGTGCCCCATTCACAAGAGCTTCTAGCTTCTAAATTAGCTTTACTTGCAAAACGTGAGTTTGCTTACGTAACTCTCTTTCTATGAAATCACATTTTCTCCCGTTTCTTTTCTTTCTCGACTAGAAAATAATTATCGGTGATACTGTTGGTGGTAATGATGTCTAAACCTCTTTTTCGCATAGTTTTCCTTTGAGTTTCACTGTTAAGACCGGATTTTTCCAAATTCCCAAGTGTAGGGAATGAAAAGGATATGTCATGGGGATATGTTTAAGCTTTTTGTTTCCTCATTTCTGTCACAAAATTGTGGTATTTCCACGTAACGGTTACTAGTGGAACAATAAAAACTAACCCTAACAAAATGGAATAATTATGAAACGTATAGTAATTAGGTAGTTGCAATTTTTATCTAAAACTAAAAAACAACATTTAAATAGTTCAACATTGTGCTTACAATATGTAGTTGCCACTTGAGTTGGTAGGTACTTGAGTTGCGGCGAATATCGAATTGTCATTCCCCGTCAAAATCAAAGTTATTACGTGTCCTCACTGTCCAATTTAGCTTGTAAGCCAAATATACTTAAGACATTTTAAATTCTTACCGTCAGTCTACAATGGAGTTTAATCACGGGGGAAAGCTGGCATTTGTGTGATTTGCCATGAAAACGAATTCCATATCGAACGCAAACGCAGTATACCCAGGTATCACCCAGGTATCATGGTATCATGTGATCGTTAAATAACATTACCTACAATAACCATTAATTTAATCAGTACATTTTCATTTATTTTTAACCCTCAAACAACGAAATATCTAAACTTTCAAAGCTCGGCGTACCTGGTAAAAAAATATCTTTTTAATTTCGTTTCTATTTCAACGAACGTAAGAAATTCGTATTTCGCAATAAGCGGATCCGTGCGACTCCGCTGGGATTTGGGTTGAACAAAAATTCCCGAATTGCGGTTGGTCGGTGAGAAATATTTAAATAATATTTTTTATACAATAAAATCTATATGAACTGGGTTCACTGCCTTCATTTTGATCGATATCGTCCGTGTCACTACCGTCAGCGGATGTTCGTCAACGTTCGACTTACGAATATCTTACCTGTAAATATAAATAATTAAGTGTGTGTAGTAAATGGTTTATCACATGCTTTAATGAAGGAAAACATCATAAGGAAACCACTTTGAATGAAGTGTCCTTTGTAATTTTCCACTCGGCACTTAACTAGCATGGTGGTTTACGCCTGTACCATTCACTTGAAGATCCTATTACTATTAGTGTGACGATTATGGGTTGCGATAATCATGAATTTAGTCAATGGAGCTTGCCTAGTCAAGTACAGTTTCATATATTGTAGGATATAGGTATGAGACAGCTGAACTACTTATTCGTCGTTTTTCAACTGGAGAACGTTTTTTATTTAGAGAGCCACTAAGCCACATTCTTCTGTCTTTTTTCTAAGCTGACGATACGTTTATGATGCCTTTATTATAAATGATGGTGGTGATGGTGGTATTTCCAAAAAACCTATGTCAGTGCCAGTACACTCCCTAAGGAACATAACATGTATGCAAAGTTTGTTTTGTTTTTTTGCGTTTTCGGCTTTTGTTGTCTGTCAGTCACTGAATCAGACACTCAGCAACGGAAAAGTTTTATACTTATAATATTGCTAACGAATAAAAAACAAAGTTCTTTCCTCCTCCACATATAACGTCTACAGATTAATAATTTAAACCTCATCCAATATTCTGCAGGTTCTTCAGAAAGAAAGTTCAGAAATATTAATCGGCTATAAATCCAACGTTTTGCATAGCAGATGAGTAAAACGAGTCTAGTGTGAGCAGAATTCTCGCAATGCTGTTCCCTTGGAATGTTACTTTGAAACCTGGGTTTTGGTTACGTTAATAATTTATGCAATCAAAATTCACGTTCGACTAATTCAGGGTTATATTGGCACCCAGGTTGGGACGGAGCTTACCAACATTAAACTATGAGTTGGTCTAATTGTATAATTAAATTTTACATAAAATGTGCTCTATATCCAAGACATCGCAAGTTACTAATGATTTTGTCTGCTAAGGTCTTGGGTTTGATTTCCGGCCAGGTGTCACAGAGAAATGCGTCCATGCAAATTTTTTTCTTTCATTATTTATCGCAACTGTGGCTGCGCATTGATTGATGACTGTCGGCTAATATATCTTTTTTTGATTTCATTTCTTATGGTACCGCAACCTTACTATACATAGATAAAAAAATATATAGTTCAAATAAGGAACCCCAAATCGTTTGCCCGTGGCGAATGGCAGATAATGTTTCAAAGGCTTTGTTCTCCGCCGCCGGTCGCTCTGACGTTGATACATCTTCCTCAATGTTTTTGTTCACCTGTACCCCTATTATGAGTTGTTGTAGTAAACGTCAAAACTGTTACTATTGCAGTTAACGTTTAGAATTTGTATGAGAATCCGTACAGCGCCTCTAGCGGTTACGATAATACTGTAGTTACATTATGAGCTATTATGAGTTTTGGAAATGAAACTACAGCGGGTATCGTAAAGACGTGAGACGGTACAGTTTCCGTTACGTTATGTTGGCATCCATGAGTAATACCTCTCTCATTCTTTTATTATGATGTCAACAAGGATAGAACGAGACCCTGGCCAGCGAGCCAACATTTGTGAAATTAAAAAAACAAGTCTATGGATGCTCTATAACCCGACTAAATTAGGAAATGTGAAAGAAGAGTGGAATTAATGGCGGTTTGGTACCTTTTCAATTTAATTACATTAGCGTTCTGCGTCAGTCGCATTCAGTGTCAAACTGTGGTGTCAAAGTGTTGCTAACTTTGATGTTTTAAATATCTAGATGGGTCATCGAATCCGCGCAAACGTGTCAAAAAATTGTGGCTAACTGTTAGCCACAATTTTTATATTTTTAGCAACTAGAAGTGAACGCAAAATAAAAATCACATTTAACAATTAATTACACGCAAATTTAAATGACAGGATATTTAGTTTAACCATTCAAACGAGCAGTGGTTCCCCTTGCCAAGTGAACTCGACGTGAATTGCCCGCAGACTGAGCTCGCCAACGCTTATATAGACTTCATAGCTTCATACTGACAGGAAATACGTCACTCTTCTCCTAACAATATCATTAC
Organism: Hesperia comma; assembly: GCA_905404135.1. Classification (NCBI taxonomy): domain Eukaryota; kingdom Metazoa; phylum Arthropoda; class Insecta; order Lepidoptera; family Hesperiidae; genus Hesperia; species Hesperia comma. The sequence goes on from FR990018.1 coordinate 15,557,348, forward strand.
GCACACATTACGCACACATAGACAATAGACGAACGGGTAAAACATCGTCTGCACGCACACATGCTTGATAATGTTGCCTTGTTTTTTTTTTGTTTTCATTGTAGGGCGACGCTCAATCTAGACATTTAAAACATCAAAGGTTGCTAAATATTTTGTTGATCTCGCAAGTTCAAAATTTCATTATTTTCATCTCTGCGTTCGGTTGCGTGAATCATTTGCCAAGCAAAATAGTGCCTAGCCATGATTTTGTTTAAATATACAGCAATATTTAATGACATTTAATTTCGATAGTGACTTTTCACCTTAGAAAATAGCGTGAGTGCCGTAACTACTACGGGTAACGTAATTTACTATAGCATCTGTCAAATTTGTGACTCGTAATACCAAATTGTAAGTAAAACATGACCGCAAGTACTGTATTTAATAGAGTTATGCGCATTTACTATTAAAGCAGCGTTTTCACGATAGCATCAATAGTAACGTTTTTTGCGTTTACTACAACAAACTCATAATAGGGGTACTGTCCTATTTGGAGCGAGAGCTACTACAATGAAAAGTAGAAGAGATTTTTGAAAACGGCAATTTTATTCCAGGTGGATTGCTTTATTTTATTCACTTCCCTTAATTTCACCTGGTAGTTGTTTAGCTAGACATACTTAGTGATAGGCAGATAGATAGATGGGTAGATAGTCTTTATTGTTCGTACAACAAATATCATAAAAAAGTGATAAAAACATTTATGAAACAGAACAATAGACGGCCTCATGGCTACATAGTGGTTCCAACCCATCGAATGATAGGAATACAAATACATATATTGAAAAAGTAGCGGCAAAAAAAGTCAACAATGACAAGAGATAGAAAACCAATAAAAACTTTGTATACCTACATAATAAATGTATGTTTAACAGGAAGGACCCAAAATTGTTTGCTGTTTAAGAGAGTGCACTACGATTACAGGTAGCTTAAGGTTATTCATTAAACCCCGTGATTTTTTGTAAGAAGTCGATAAGCAGATAAAAATCGGTTCATCTTCAAGGAATGTTTGGGCCATTACGGCTAAAATGAGTTTCCAGCAATGAACCAAGTGGAAAACATTGTGTTGTTATCAACTGCCTCTCTAGCTGTGCCGCATACATACAACTGAACCGAAACACGCTAAAATATTTGACGGTAAATTTTCACGAGGAAGGAACGTATTAAGGCCTTGCCAAGTTATTGCTGACGAAGTCATTGACATGGAAAGCGATAGTAAAATTTTATGCGAATTTGATTTGGAAGCTATCATAAACCCTTCATATAATAATATGGAGTCTCTATGTCACGCTCAAGGCAAAACTTGTAACGTGTCACAAGCCTTACACAAAAGTCATGTGAAGAATTCTTGGAAGTAAGTTAACTTGAATGTCAGAAGTTTAGCGATAACAGAATCTAGGGCCTTGTAGATATTGCCAATTACCGTTTCCTATACAATTTTGTGAACTTTGGGCCCAATCTCGGGAGAACGCGTGAGTTCAACGACTTTTGATTCTGACAAATCAGGTCTGAATCGTTGTCTGGAAATTTCCTAGAAGAGAAAATATTATGAAGGTTAGTGAATACACAGTAACATAATTAATAATTTCGTCTATATGAAACTATGTAGTAATCTCGGTCGACAATATATCCAGCTAGCTGACCTTTGAGCTTTTCTTAACTTTATTATTCATACATAATGATGATTTATTTATTAAGACCACTTACCGTAGGCATTTGTTGAAACAATGGCGTAGTACCACTTTTGGAAACTGTTTGTAAAAAAAACTACTTTGATTAAACATTTCATTCACTTGTTTAAGTTTATTGGCCATTGCGAACTTTATCATGAAAATAGATTAATTAATTATTTAGGCTACCTCAATAATGAGAAGAGACCTGTGCTCATTAGAGGGTTATTAATGGGTTGTAATTCATTATTTATAAATCTTTACGATTACTTTTTCTACCTAAGTACTTATATAAATAAAACTATCGCCATTTGGAATTTCACCGTTCAACGACTAGGCTGTAAGCCTATATTTGAACTTTGCGTAACATTTTAAACGAACCCAATAAAATTCGCATCGTACGAGAAACCAATTACCTTTGCGTTGCTGGAAAGTCCAAAGGACGTCATATAAAAAAGTTTCAGGCTCACTGGGTAAGATATTTTAACCGAACACGCAATAATCTGGAATCGGATACAGCTCTAATGTTGGCCATAAATCGACCAGATGTCACGGATGCCAAAAGTTATGGTGAAATCGTAAATATACGGTATTGACAGTTATGGTCGCAGGTCTGTTGTGATATGCTGGACTGGCGGTACATATATCGGCTTCAGTACGGTTGATTTACTTGTGGCCAATCTAGGGCAGCCGTGTCGTGCTAGGATACATTAATAGGGAAGTTGTTTGCAATTTAAATCTTTAATTGTGCTGCTAACGAATGTTGTTGTTGTGTTGGTTTTCTAATAGCAATCATTGTGACTGTTAATACTATTACTGTGATTTTACAAGTTTTTTTAGTTATAAAATATCGTGAAAGCTTAAAAATTCAACCGGTATACGTGTTTTATAAGATATATTTTCACGATTCCTTTTGATAGATTAATAATCGCATCTTCTGTGTGTTAGCCTGTAATGTGATTTTTGACATTTCCGTGGTAAAAAAAGATTGAAATCATAATTATATTTTCTATAGGTCCCTATTCGCATGTCCAGTGACGCAGCGGCGAATGAGGTACAAATCAAAACCAGTTTATTCGAGACCTAATTCATCTCGCATTAACCGATAAAAGATGGATAAGGCAGGTCTCAATCTAGTCCGGGCAAACTAAACTAAACAACGACATGGTAGGCATTTTCTAGTCACTTTATAATGGTATTATATCATAATATGTCACTGTAATCTTTTTTAAAGAACTAGTAAACCCGTCCTCGCATCGCTTTTGGAACTGAAACACTAACATACTAGACCAAATTTCGGAATCTTTGCCAAACATAGATAAAAACAACCGTAAGTAAACTGAATTTCGATAAAAAACCCACACTAAAATTAGTTCATTCATTCATTCAGACACACAAACATAGGTAAAACTTTTACACCCCTCTTTTTAAGGGGTTCAAAAACAGGGTCATACCGAATAAAATGATAAATGGAGACGTTCAAAGGACAAATGTGGTACAAGTAAATCAGGTCACTGAGTCCTTCGAAGTGTGGCTGCATGAAATTTAGTCATTCGTGACGGAGTGATATTATTTTAGGAGACAGAAAAGATGAGATGGAATTTCGATGCTGAGTTAGTAATTTTGCTGGAAATTAATTTAGCTACATTGGAACGGGGATTCCATTCGTGTTTATTTGGAATAATGTGTACATGTTTCTCACAGATATGGGGCATTACAAGGAGAACAATTCAAAAGCAAATGTCATTGTTGTTTAGCGGGACGGTTACAATTTGCATCATAATGTTGCTTCATTGTGAATTAGTACTGTAGATACATATTACGTATTTTAATTTTAGTTGTGTAATAATATGTTTAACATTAAAATAGTACTGTGATTATAATGTAATTAGTAAATTTCTCAGTCAATAGAAGAATAATAAAACACTAATATTTAGTCCCATCCATACATAAGCTTGTAGGTACATGCCCATAGTTGGACATAGGCCTCCACTAACTGGCGCCACTGAAAGGTCATATAAGTAAGCCCTTTGAATCCAGCGGATGCCCGCAGTCTTCTCTATGTAGCCAGTTCGTCGGTCCTATGTTCCTCTATCCAAGACGTAATCCTCATTCACTTATATAAGTCTAAATTAAAGAAAGAAGGAATTGAAAAATAAAGATGTACGGATCAATTTCAGTTTATGAAGTAGTACCTACCTATAATTAATTAATGTTAATAAATAAATGGTTTGATAAGTAAATATTTATAAAGGTCAGATAAATTATCATAAAAAAACTCATTAAGGATAAATCGGCGGAAAATGGAGTTCATTAACCTTTGAGATCAGTTTGAGCGGCCTTTAAAACTTGGGAATAATTGGATTCGGTCAATAACCTTAGCAGCAGTCATGGACTAAAATATATTTATATCTAAAAAATATAATATACTAGGGAAAATATATGCTTTTACACGTAATATTCACATCGTTCCAAGTTTAATGTCATATCTAGTAAACAAAGATTATAAATTTAATGCAAAGGTGATATTGAGGGATGACGGTGATCACTGAAATACATAAAAAACATTACATGGTTTGTATTTTCATAGCAAATTGGTATCTTTAGTACGGTTTTCTATAGACCAAAATATATATTATTATGTTTGAATAATTTCACGGTCTAAGCATTGTAACTGAACAAAGTTAGATACGTTAAATACAAGTGTATGGTACATTCATGTACTACACCAAAACTAATTACGGAGCCGGTAAGAGTGGACGATGGACCGCCATCCAATTTAAAACGACATCTGACTCATGTCTTTATCGCTTCTGTCTTTGGACTATGCATTCGTTTTTAGGGTTCCGTACCCAAAGGGTAAAACGGGACCCTATTGCTGAGACTTCGCTGTCCGTCCGTCCGTCCGTCCGTCCGTCTGTCACCAGGCTGTATCTCATGAATCGTAATAGTTACACAGTTGAAATTTTCACAGATGATGTATTTCTGTTGCCACTACAACAACAAATACTAAAAAACAGAATCAAATAAATATTTAAGTCGAAATATGGCTTCGATGTATAAGCGACAAGCAACGCCATCTCCTGGCTACGACGCCTCCGACGCTTTTAGTTACCTGTCGGTCCAAGAGATGGCGCCGCTTGTGGCCAATATGTGGCTAAAAAACTAAATATTTAAGTGAGGTTTTCATACAAAAGGCCAGATTTTTTGGCGTTTTATACATAATGGTACGGAACCCTTCGTGCGCGAGTCCAACACGCACTTGGCCGGTTTTTTGCTTTAGTTTTTTAACAAAGGGATATGAACTAAGTGAGGTGAATTACGTTATAGAACTTCGGAATGGACTTGGAGGTTTTTTTAACAGATTTTTGAACAAACTTTCATTCCTTAGTTAAGCCCCTCAGAGGTGCAATATGACAAAATCCATTCTTATCTGACGTCTAATAAGTACAAACTACCTTCCTTCCAAATCATTTACGTCAAGCGGTTTTCGATATTTCGTGATGAGGTTCTTTTTCACTTTTACATTAAACGTAACCTCAGCGTACTGGTAACCATGATAGCTAAGTGATTTGAACTTTGGACTACTGAACAGAGCCGCCTGGGTTCAAACTCTATTTCATTTTCAATAAGCTTTTTTAATTAATTACTAGTAAATCCGCCCTCGCTTCTCTTCGGGAAACCAGTCCCTTCAAAAATCTCTATAAATTTTAATAAATTATGTTATTCTGATGTATAAGGTATATTACTGCAGAGTTTCATGAAAATCCGTTCAGTAGTTTTTGCGTGAAAGAGTAACAAACCCACACACACACACTCACATACATCCTTACAAACTTTCGCATTTATAATATTAGTAGGATCACTTGCATCGGCAAAGGAAAAACATCGTGAGGAAAATTGTCCGATTTATGGTTAAATATGTCGTCATCAGCTTGATAATAATTATGGCCTTTACTCTTCATTTTCAGTAGAAACTGAATTAATTCTATTAACCCAGCATCGTGAAATGATTTTTTCAAAGGCTTAACAACGTCATATGTATCAAAAAATCTATTCCACGAGGGACCGCGAAAGTAGAGGCCGCAAGCCGGAAACTGGGAAGTTTATTTCTTATTATAAAAGTTCGTTCCTGATTACATTTTCGGACACAAATTGCATTCAGGCATGACTTTGATTCATGAAACTGTGTTGAAATAAAATCGTTAAAATTACATGATTACTTAACGTATGCATAAAGGGTTTTCAAATTCATGTTTAAATGCAAATAATTTTCGTTATAAAATATATGCTACTGTCCCAACAGGCTGTATCTATAGACAAAACACTGCATCAATTAGGGCACAGACAAATATGGATTTAGCTAGCTCGGTAAAATCAGAGAGCGCAATAAAACGGGGTTTACTGAACAAATATCGGACGACGTTCCGTAGCGTTGCATTGTACCGGTTGTTTATCGCTGTGCTGCAACGATTGACAGCAAACTGGCGACCTTTCAAAATGACCGGTTAGTTATACTTTATACCTAATATATTTTTAACCGACTCTAATAAAATGAGTTCTCAATTCGACTGTATTTTTTTGTGTTAGGTACATCATAACTTTTTGTGGCTGTATCGATTTCGCTAAATCTTTTTAGATTCGATCGTCCCATGTGAATTGAGCAACATCTAACAGGTAATTTTTGAGTTACCTCTACTTATCGATTTTGAAATGAGTTATTTTTTTGTAAAAAGTTAGTTATGTTACTACTTTTCGGTGTTAAAGTCGGGTTTTTTGGTAAAGTTATTTTAGATTGATTGGTTTACTAGAAAGTTCCCCGACTCACATCAAGGAAAAAGCTTATTTTGACATTATACTTAATGACATTGCTATTTAATAAAGCTTACAATATCGTCAACAATACCAACCTATTATATAGTGAAAACGTGTAATGAAAACATAGTAACTCAATGAATGAAAATGAAAAATGTTAATATGTAAATTTCAAGTTGTCAAATTAAACTTCTATATAATATGTAAATACACAAACTAACCATTTTAATTATTTTTTTTTAATTTGTCCGGGCTATTTTCCGGAACGGGAAACAATTTCTATGGAGCAATATAAGATCACTTTTAATTCAGGAATTCCCGGGGGGACGGATTTACGCGGGAAAATCGCGCGAACAAAGTGGCTTATAATAATATACAGAGTACCTATAATTATGTTTATGTCGAATTAACGAAGGGTGTCATGGCATGCAAATCCTTTTTATTAACGATGTGGCCCGGGCACCTCGTAAAGTCGCCCTGCTGTTTAGTTTCCGCACACTGGAGTCTACAAACATCATTTGGAGGGTCCATAGGTATTGTTTGTCTGGTTCCCAATATCAGTTCATTGAAACACTCCTATTTGCCTATCAGTGTCAGTTTTAGAAACTAGTTGCGTCTGCGTTATTTACCTTTTACACTGTATTTTTTTTTCTCTTTATTTCGTTCACGAACTGAATGTAACAGATATCAACTCAAAACATTACAAGTATGTTACAATATTATTATTATACACTGTTCATTCTAATAATAGTGAACACAACATGCTTAGCTAGATAGGTATTACAACGTGATATATCTCATCTCGTATATATACATGCAGATAATAGTGTAATAAACATCTATATTCTATGTTAGTAACTTAATCAATAGTGTTTTGGCTGAAGTTAAGGATACATTAAAAATATCAAAGTCTCGACTAATATCTCGACTAATATTGTAAATAGTTGATGTAAAGGTGGGCCTTTACATTTTATAAGTAGGTATGTGTAATACGTGATGTAATGTCGAGTTATAATTTAACTATATAAGTTATTTCGTTGACCAATGATGAGATAATAAGGTATAATAAATACGTATAAGTGCTCAACGTCGCCTAAGCCTAAGGACTTGGCAAATCCAAAGGGATTATTGATGGGATTGGGATTATTGATAAAAGAAAGAAATATAGAAAAACTGGCTCCCACATACTAATCCGAATGCGACAAGTAGATATGTAGATAAATCAATAAAGAAAATGGTACTTTCTTTATTGGTTCATCTGCCAAACCAGCTGGGTTGAAAGCGTAACACCATTAAGTAGGTACCCTCGGGGTTAAGATGAATGTTCAGACAGCAACAGCGAAAATACAGACCGAACACCGTAACCTCGTCCACATGTAAGATCTTAATTGTTAGACATTTTTAGTCATTACACAGTAATAAATACAGTTAATATGGTTGAACTAGCATCCGCCCGCAGGCTTCACCCGCGTGGAATTCGTTTAAACTTCACCCCCGTATTTTACCCCCTTTGGGGTGGAATTTCCAAAAATCCTATCTTAGCGCTCCCCTACATCCCCAAGGAACACACATGCCAAATTTCAGCTTCTTCCGTTCAGTAGTTTCAGCTGTGCGTTGTCTGTCATTCAATTACTCAGTAACGCAAGAGTTTTATATATTTATATTATGGTGGAATTATGAGCGGACATAAGTAATAACATCAGACATAATGTGAAGAGACTACGAAGTAAAACGTAGACTCTTACAGGCTTAATGGACTTTCCTAATAGAACCCAGCTGAATTGAATAGCGATGGCTATTAAGGACTCTGGAGCAGGGAATCTTTCTCGATCTGTGGTAATTTTTCTGTGGCATAATTGACTGGAAGTTTCAATTGTTCTTTCCAATTAGACCGTTGAAGATCCGCTAAAGTAGGTCAATCTTGAGTAGTTAGAAAATAGGTATACTTATTGCCAGCAAATCTTTCATTTAAAACGTTAACTGAAGATTTTCCTGGTTAATCTTATATATAAAACTCTTGTGTCACAATGTTAGTTACCTTACTTACGGTTACGGTTTCGGTTACTTACTTACGGTTACCTTACGGCTTTACAGTTGGCCTGAGAATCGGCTACTATATATTTTTCATACCCATAAGTGATAAGAGTTGTTCACTCTTAACATTTTTTGGCAAAACAACGTTTTCCAGGTGAGCTAGTTTTTATATATTTGACGGAGTTACATAGGTCCATGAGACCATCAGGTGCTGGAGCGCAAAACTCCCTGTGGACATAAGCCCCAGTACCCAGCCTCTTACATGGCTTTGGATATCCAGAACTGATGAAGGGCGGCTAAATCCATCCGCCCCAGTGCCAAACCTCACATGGCCTTGAATATCTCCATCAGCCTCAGTACCAAGCCTGCTACATGGCTTTGGGTATCCAGAACTGATGAAGGGCGGCTATCCATTTGAATGAAAGACAGAGTCCTTAGTCAAATAACGTTTGACTGCCACAGAACAGTTCCTCACGATAACAGTGAAGTACTATGGGCAGGGATTCTACCGTGTGGCTCTTTCGAGCGACCAATGTAGAATGAACCTTGATCTCAAAGTGTGCCATCTTTTATACTAGTCGGTGAAAGGGTCGACTACCTGTTACACAGCTGTTTTTGTATTTCGCGGGTCGGATACCTGCTACACAGGTGCAGGCACTTAATTACGAGTAAACAGTTCGTCTTTTGATTTTTATGTTGATTGCGACATGACGTCATGTTGATGACACACCGATATATTAAAGCCATAATGAGATCAATAAAACGTATTTTCTTTCTTAATGCATTTATTTCTTTGTATTACACAATGCCTGTGAATAAGAATAAAATTAATCAAGGATCTAATTACAATGAAGTTGATTTATGTTTAGCTTTCTTAATTAAAGACTGTATTATAACCATTAGATTTCTTAGGAAAGGTTCTAAGAACAGGACTCGGGGCCTTCGTAATACCAAGGTTGTTCCGCCTGACACTTTTGATTTGCATATCTTTGACCTCCGGCCTTCATATGATTTTAAACTTCACTCGTTAAGGCTCTACACATTTTAATTTGATACCGTATTTATTTATGTACCTACTTTTACGCCTATATTCAGACCCAGTTGCATGCATCGTAGTTCCATGGTCGTAGTAGTTCAGGAAATACTTTTCTAAGAGCTGGATATTTATTTGACTACAAAAACTCGTAAGGTCTATTAGGTCTGCGTGTTGCAAAAACGCCGTATGCTTTTTGATTCGAATATCGTTGAATTATGTCGTCGTTGTTTTGAAGGTTGCAAAACATTGTTAAGAACCTCCTACCCTTCTATTGTATTGTGAGCTACATGGAAACATCAACAACATGGTAACTTTTGTAATAGTATCTAACTGAATTTCAACCTTATAGTGTAGGTACATATATACAAAGTTGACGTTCATTTAACACAGCAATACTTTCTATAACTTGTAGGTACATACCTATTTTTATTTTATTGTCCCGTCTATATTGTTTCACATATTGTAAGGTTCGCAAGACATCGTAACAGTACAAATGGATTACACTAATTAATGTAATAGTTATGAAAATGCTAAGCTAACGACTGTCTCTATATATCTATCGGATTACTGTGACCTAGTGGAGTATAATAATTGAATAGCTGTTCGAAATGAGTACTATCTAGTAAGAGACACGTTTGTCAGAGATAAATGGTTAGTAAGATAAGCAAGATATCTAATAGTCCTTTCGCATTTTATATTATGTAATTCGTTTTAATGACATCCCAAACAAAGGCCGGTTTTCAGCCCCTGTAATTAAGGTTTATTGTAGATTGACAGTGATAATACGAAATGTCTTAAGTAAATTTTAATTACTCTAATTATTACCAACAGGAAACTAATACCATCTGCTAATTGCAATAACTATCCTAGTCCTCATTTCAAATGAGGAAACTCAAATGAGTCATTTGAGTCCTTTTCTGAGTCGGTCACAGTTGTCTGGGCGGTAGCGTAAGGGCGCATTCAAGTAGAACGCTGGTTACCGGCACTGATCTGCCAGCGCTTATCGGTAGGTACCTACTGGTCCGTCGTGATAACCTCTACATAAAGCAAGCTAGTATATAAGCAGGAGCTGGCTGACAGTCTCTCTGAATCATTGATCGATAGGATTATGGATTAGACACTAGAGCAAAAATAGCGTGCCTGACAAAATTTTAGTGAAAAAAAACATGGTCGCTTTTGCTAGTGTTGTGCGGACTACGTGGACGGAAACAGTATCGATATTTAGTTTAATGACTTACAATACAACAGCAATAATACATGTCGTTCGTCTTTTTTTCATTCATTTAAAAACCGACTCTGAATTTTGGATATAATAATTTGGGTTCTGTAGGGATATCTTTAGGAAGACACTGACAGGTCTCAGACGTAATACGCGCATGCGAGCTGGCAAGCGCATGGAACATAAGATTTCTTTGCGGTGTCTTCTCTAGTACTTTAGTACATAGTAGCAATGGCCTACCCGCGCTTATAGGAGCAGGTCGGAACTTGTCGGCGCTTATCGGCGCTGGTTCGGCACAAAGTATAAAGACTACCTGCGCGGATAAGCGCCGATAAGCGCTGGCAGATCAGCGCCGGTAACCAGCGTTCTACATGAATGCGCCCTAAAGGTGGTTCTGCAAGCTCGATTGCTGTTTTAATTCCACAGAAACACTAATCTGCTTATCTTTTCACCATAACCATATTAATATTACAAATTAATGCTAAAGTCTGTCTGTGACGCTTTTACGGCTATGATGGCTACAATTAAATTCGGAATGAAAACGGTTGAAGGCCCAGGGTCACACATAGACTACTTTTTTAAAAATCAATCTCTAAAGCTAAAGGGTTGAAATGGGCGACAAAGTTTTGTATGAAAAATCTTTACTGACTTCACCGATTTCGATGAATGTTCTCAGGAAGATAGTTGATGACGCAACAAACAAAGGCTACATATATTTTCAAAAACTAATCCCCAAGGGGCTGAAATAGGGGAAGCATTTAAGTTTTAAGAAACGAAGCGACGGCGTTGTCAAGACCATACTAATACAGTGTAGGTACTGTCATTTTATTAACAGCAGCAAGGTAACAAAAGATGAGATCTGATTTTATTGATCTCATTTTAACGAAAAGAAACTTTTCCGTTGTTAGATATGTTTCGTTGTTTGCTCCATTTTCAAGGATAGTTGCTTTTGTGTTCGGCTTCGCTGATGTTTCTGTTCACTGAATAATGTCGGATTTTATGCACGAGATACTCCGGCAAATATGGCATGCTTCAGTAATTAGAGCTATCCACTAACTAGACGAAACCTTTCATTGTAATCGCGCTGTTGTGGCTATGGTCACTTATGGAAATGACAAGGGTTAATACACTTAATAATGATGATGACAATTTTTTTACGTAGGTATACTAATACAATATTATATCTCCCTTATAGGTTACTTTTGCATTACTTTTAGTAAATTTTATGTATGTATTTATCTATATACTATAAATGTAAATTTTAGTGTTTCTATTATATGTTATGTTATATGTTGACAAGTCAGCGGTAAGAATTGTGTAGTAAGGACAACGCTCTACAAAGCCGAAACTAACCGATTATCTCTTTCTGAATACCGATGTGCATTATTTCTTGCCGGGTACTATACTAATGTCGAAGGGTGACTGTGACTTATCATTATGTGTTTGGTCTGTTCATTTTTGGGTATTCACATAAAATCCTTTGTGTCATTTTGTTATGCAACTACACTCCTTCATCAATTAATTTCTTAGGCACTTACACAACGCTATTTGCAAGCGACTCGGATCTTGTAAATGTATGAAAGCGACGCGTCTACGATGCGTCTCCTGTCAGTGAGAAGTGTCAGATACAGCGAATTTTGGATTGCATTGCAGTCGCGTAGCTCATAAATAGCATAGTGTGAGAAGTGCCTCAACTGCAACGTTTAACCCAATTACCGATAATCACGTCTGTCGATCGACAAGTTCTGAGATTAGTTCTCAAGACAAACTTTTATAGAAGAAAAACGTAACATCAAAACATTAATTTTATTAAGACACGCGGGACTAGCCAACGTCGTTACGACGAGAAAATAATTTCTTTCTGTATTTGTTCCGTCCAATAATAAAGTAACATTCTGAAACAATATAATGTAAGAAGAAAAAGTTATGTGAAAATATGACGTTATGTGTAAACACAAGCGTAAGCAAATATGCGTCACTACCCACTAGCAATCTCCATAAGTTTCTTAGCTGCATCTGAAGTCTGCCTATCCGCTCTTGGTCAGCTGGTTAACTATATCCTGTATCCCTAACATTGTGAAAGGAAGTCTGAGATGATAATGATGATTGCAAATGTGTCTTAGATCAGGCAAAACACTTTTTGTACTAAGTTTTCATTATGTATACCTATTATAACATGTTGTTACTAAGGTCGTTCTTATATTTGTATAATATCGATTAACTTCTTCAAAATAAAAGTTTTGACTGGCAAGATTCACCTAACTACTAATTAAGCAAGTGCGCGTATTAAACAAAGGCTGTATGAAACGCTCTACAAAGGTCATTGGACATGAAAGCGAAACCGGTGAATTTATTTTCGGACTAATGAACATTCATACCTGAGGAAAGATTGAATAATATATTAGGTTGAGAGTAGATTCTATCCCTACGGGGCAGTAACTCAGCGGCTAGCTGGATTTGGAGAGAACGTGAAATATTCATAGCATTGTATTTGTTGCTCATTCTGTTGCTGTCATTATAACTCCTCAGTGTTTGTTGAGTCTAGAGGAAATTATTTATTGATTGTTTATCGAGGAGCCGAGTCAATGGCATTTGTTCTTTGTTTTCTTAACTAATAGAATTGTTATTGGACGCGCTTCGTACGGCAGATAGTATAACTAGGATTAAGATAGTAAATGGTCTCGATTCACGAAACCTGGATTGGTAACTTGGATTTGGAAATCTTATTTATTGGTGAAGAGATTGAACCAAATTATATACAAAATAACAAATAGACAAATCTTATTTCTATTGCGTCTTGAGAACGCTAAGCGTGTTTGTGTTTCAACACCTTACACCGCGTTTGATCTTAATAGGTTAATTTTAGAAATACAAAAATGGTTATCGAATACGACAAATGCAAAAAGTCATTAATGCGAATAAGTAAGTATTTAAACTAGCAAATCTTTATACTGTTCTCTCCAGATTATTTTAAGATTGAAACCGCAAATATACTCTAATATTACTTAATAATTTTTCCTCGCTTTATTAATGCCTTTTTGCGGGTCTTTCTTAGCGGGAAACTTTGTGGAAAAACCATTTCCATATTTACCGGATATTTCTTTACAAAGATAAGTTTCCAAACTCAACCTTAGTTGTTAATTTTGCCATTACACGGGAAAATGATGTATAATATACTTCGCTAAGCCGAAAAAAGTTGATGAAAGGTACATTATTAAGATGTTATATAAATTCTTGTCGTCAGTTATACAAAGTTGTACAGAAAAAATAATTATTTAATAACAATGTGGTTAATAGTTTTTTTTGCATTTTTGTAAAGTGTCTATTAGTTACATAATTATTATCTTGGTTAAACCATGGCCATGGTAATAAATTAATTTGTTTAATATTTATTTGCTTGAGTAAACATTAACAAAACGACAAGTAGTGACGTACGAATTATTCAAATCATTGAGATGAATTTGCATTTCTTTTTCATTTTTTTGCAATTTGTATTTTCATACCTCACGTATTCTTAGTGATGTCCTGTCGTGAAGTTCTGATGTCATAATTTAAAATTTCAAATGAGAAAAATGTTTATTTAAATCGTTTTTACCATTATGACAAGTTAATTAGATTTTAATTTTGCATCAAAACTGCGAAAACGAGAGACTGAAGATTAAACCGGGTTTCTGTACAAGATACGATAATTACAAAGGCGTTTATCAGCTATTGTATTTATACATCTAGTCTCTGCAATTAGTACTTTATTACTAATGAACGTTTATTCAAGGTTTAATCAAGCACCAACCCTCGGAGCGAAGGTTGAGCTTACTTACAGTTGAATGCACTTCCAGTTATAGGTACTCGTAAGTTCGCTATATCATCGGCCGTGAACCTTGATATGCAAATTGATTTCTTGTTATTTTGCAGTAAATATATATTATCTTCATACTACACGTTCAGCTAGATCTTTTTTTAGGGTTATGTATTTCAGAAGAAAAACAGGTACTCGATGACTTCGTTGACTATCTAAAGGACGTTGAATGACGTCTGTCCATTTGCATTTTTTCGCAGTAACGCGGGTAGCTGAAATTAATGTTAATTAGGTACTCGATTCCGCAATCTCTCGAAATAGAGAACCCGAAACACTACCTGCTTTTGATTAACACACAAAAACGTTAGCTTTAAAAACTATCTTTATATCAGAAAAAATGCTCTTGATATATCGAATGCACTGAGCCGTAGGTATTTCGTTTGATTTAAAAAGTCTAATGAACTGTAAATACTGCTCTTGATTACGCTTCGGAACGCGTGAATGTGAATATACCTAGTCACTGGATTTCGCAGCAAGAAGAGATATACTCGTAGCCACCCTTGACCTTTTTACTTTTTATAGAAAAATATGATAAATATCATTTTTAGGGTTCCGTACCCAAAGGGTAAAACGGGACCCTATTTCTGAGACTTCGCTGTCCGTCCGTCCGTCCGTCCGTCCGTCCGTCCGTCTGTCACCAGGCTGTATCTCATGAACCGTAATAGTTACACAGCTGAAATTTTCACAGATTTTATTTTTGTTGCCGCTACAACAACAAATACTAAAAAACAGAATAAAATAAATATTTAATTGGGTGCCCATACATTCGACGATAGTTTTGTTACCTTTCGGTCCAAGAGATGGCGTTGTGCGTAATATGTGGCTACAATAAAACAATTAAATATTTAAGTGAGGCTTTTATACAACAGACCAGATTTTTTTGGCGTTTTTATACATAATGGTACGGAACCCTTCGTACGCGATTCCGACTCGCACTTGGCCGGTTTTTTATTCAACGAAGAAGCTTTTACGTCAGCAGATTCATGACGCAATCGCGTCCATTTATCCGGGGAAGGGTAAGAAATCCGTCACAATTTATGTTTGTAGCTAGCTCAGCACATTAATAATGCCTTGTTACTATAGGTACCTATTACAATAAAGAAGAACGTAGTAACAGTGATAAAAGTGATTTGAATTTAACGTAGGTTACGTACATAGGTTAAATTGATAGAAGTATGTTAGGTATATGAATGAATTAATATAAAAAATAACGAATGATAGAACGACTTAACGCATTTTTTAAATAAAATCTTTTTGTAACATAATTCGCTGTAGCTAACAGTGTCTATTATTGCAATGTCACTTCTAACCTAGCAGCTTGCGTCGATTCTAAATGATCTACCAAGATAAACAGCCCCTTCTCAGGTTCTCAGTATAAAGCTATTAATGGATTGAAGCTAATTGCCAATATAATGTAAGTAGGTATATAGTATTTTCAATAATTTAATAGATGAAATGGAAGCTGTTTAAAATTTTGTTACGAACTTTGTTACATACGAGTAAGTATTAGGTATACATAAATCTTGGACATCATGCGTAAGATACTGACGAAGTTACCTCGTTGAATTTCCGAACTCATTCTTCAACGAAGGGCCTGCTCTTCGTTTGTAGCGGACTTGATCAATCGCACGGATCGCACCCGAATATGCCCGAAAAAAATCCTCATTTCTTTAGGCCCACGCTTTATTCGCCAAATGACAGAAATATGTTGTTCATTAAAACTGTTGAATATTACGCAATTTGCGTCTTTCGGTGTTATTAATAAATCTGTACCTACTTAGTGAATTTTAAAATTTGAAAACTATAATGCAAACCAGTTAACACATCATACAACTTTTACTGTAAGTATTATAATAACTTTCACGCATTCCAGCAAAAATATTTCGTTTCAAGAACAGAAAAATATACCTAATACATAACAAAAGATCACTGTTTGAAAACTCATAAATGTTTAGACTGGTCACTAGCAGCTGAAGACGAAGACGAAAACAAACAGATAGTCAGTTTTTTAAATCTTCTATAAATTAACATCCGACAAACTAGATTGTTTTTTCTAGTACGAAGTACTAACACTCAGACCATCCACTTAGGTTTATTTTTAGCCGTCACTTGTACCTTGTACATTACTTCCCTTATCTTTTAAGTCACGTGTCATATTATAGTTTATAGTAAACCCATGGACGTAGTAAACCCAACTTAAGATTGAAATGAAGAGAGGCGCTGTCGGACGCATTGGAGAAATCGAGAGGTAGTAACTGACAGATGAATGACCACAACGTACTTATGAATGACTTTTTAACATGGCGGCATTAGTTCAAATTTTTGCCATTTCAGAGTTAAGTTGGGCGCACTATATACGTGGCGTGGTTTACACAATTTTTCTTTGGCTGACCCCGTAAAAAGGTAAATAGAATGAAAAACATGCTCAAATAAAAGTAAAAAAACATATCCAATGAATGAATGATTAAATAAATAAATATATATAAATAAATTAGATAGATAAATAAATATCCATGGCTGTAAAAATAAGATCATTACCAGGATCGCACATGCTTTTCGTATATTTATATAAAAACATAACAAAAAATGTAATGCTAGAATAGTTTCCCTTTTCAAAATGTAAAACTGAAATACTTGCATAACATACGTAATACAAGCTCGGCTCAATGCACTTTCGGTCTGTGACCTAAGGTCGAGGTCCTCTTACGACACTGCACCCTGTTTCTGAGTCCTTTGTTATGAAATGTTCCCTGTAATGAGAGGAGATAAACCTTTGTGAAACTTTAGCCTGAACGCTAACTCGGCTGCGGTTCTAACCGGCATTTACAAAGGCAGGTGCAATATTTATTTTGTTTTATCTTCTCGTTTAATCCATTCCACTATCTGCTACGACTGTTACAATGACGTTATAAGTGTTAAGAATTTAACGTTATTTCTTTTTTGTTGTCATTTGCCGTCATAGAAAAAACACCAGCAGCGACAAGCAGCGAGAAACCAAACGTAATATCGCAGTGTTTTTCTCATGTCATTGGCGTAAGTTGCTTCTTTTCTTATGTGAATGTCATGTGCATTGTACATGTCAGTGTACATGGCAAATATTTTATTTATAATGCGGGCCTTTATATTCTCAAGAGAACCTAAAACAATGTTTTTTAATTTTTTCTGTTTGCCTGTAGGTATGTCTGTATGTTAGTGCACGCTAATCTCAGAAACGGCTGAACGAATTTTTATGGGGCTTTCTCTGGGAGATAGCGGAGATTTTGAAGCAATATAATATAGACTTTTTATTGGGGGAAATACTCCAATGCATTACATATTACGAATTAGATCTGACGAAAGTTAGCAGTAATTCACATTAATACGTACGCAGTCGGGTTAAAAAACACGTTTTAAGTAACAAACTTACAAACATACCTAATAATAAATTATTCAAACAAATAATTAATAAGTATTCGAATTTTAAATTTACGTCCAATTATCTTTTCACAGACGTCAGCTTGACGTTGTTCAAATGGTTTATTCCCATTTGTTCTACTGAACAGTTCTACCGTAGGACTAATGGGACTTTTTTTCCCACTAGTTCTATTTATAAATGTTGTATCGAATAGTGGAACTAGTGAGAACATTATTTCTCAGTAGTTCTACTACATTTTATTTTAGACAAAAAAAACATTTACTTCAAAATCATTCGTAACTTTCTGGGGGCACCACAACATGATTAATAACATCATCATTGGCCCACTATTAAGCACGGGTCTCCTCTCAAGATGAGAAGGTTAAGTCCACCACGCTGGCCAAGTGCGGATTGGCAGACTTTACATAGATACCTTTGAGTTTTGCGAACTTTCCGATATGCAGGTTTCTTCACGATGTTTTCCTTCATTGAAAATAGAGTGACATTTAAATGCTTAAAACGTATGTACATAACTCCGAAAAGTCAGAGGTGCGTGCACTGAAATCCGAACCTCCCCCGATTGGGAGTCCAGATTCTTAACCACTAAGCTAAGCTATCACCGCTATATTAAATGTAAAGAAAAAAAGACGAAAGAAAAACATTATGTAAATCTAAAGAAAAAAGACTGAAAAAAATAGGTTCTTAAGTATTATCGTTTTTTGAATCACAGGCTTAAGTATTCCCTATTAAAAATTGCGCTTTCGCTTTCGCTTTTCGGTGAAGGAAAACATCGTGAGGAAACCTGCATGTCGGAGAGTTCGCAAAACTCAAAGGTACCTATGTAAAGTCCGCAAATACAAATGGGAATAAACCGTTCAAATAGTTTACAAGCAAGATTCCGCAGATTTCCCGAGCCAAATCGAAGCATTTAGACGACATGCAAAGTTCAGAAGCTTTAGCATTAAATTCTGTATCGTAAATATGCATTGCATGCAATTGCATTAGCATACAAATTGTTCTGTGTAAAGCAACGGCTTACATACTAAATAGCAATAGCTTAGGTTAGAACCTTCGTCTCTGCACAAGGGTCCCAGTTCGAGTCCTGCACAAACCTCGAAGTCGAATCATTGTCTTGTTTTTATTGAGTCATAGGTGTTGTGTTGTTATGTTACCTTTGACGACTAAGATGATCGCCTGCAAAAAATGTGACTGGTTTACACCTTTCTTATACAATCGCTTTTAAAATAATGATTACACTGGAAAAATGGATGCTGTGGGTTCCACTCCGTATAAAATACTAAGTATATGTACTTACTTATCATTGCTAGTAGGTATATAAGTCATTTACTTTAGCATAGATATTCACAAAATGTTAGTTAACGTTTTTAAGCCATCCACAAATTAAATACAAGTACAGAGTTAGTAACACTTCGAACCTGTTGCATGTATCTTAATTTCAGATCGGGATAAGCAAAAAGTTTTAAGTATTAGCTATTTTATTTGAGCGGCAGTGGTTGAGTTGATGGAAGCTTTCGAGTGGCCAAAAACTGCCACTTGAACTCGATCTAAACCTTTTTATCAAGAAAAGCGTACTGGAGAGATATTGGTGTTCAACTATGGGCAACGTATGATGACCGACTTCAAGATATATAGAAATCGCGTTTTAGGAATAAGATAGACATTTTGTAAAAGAAAGGAAATTACGTGATGTAAGTTAAAAATGTGCTAACCAGCCATCATCAATACTTATTTTCCTCATGGCGCCCGAAAATCAGAATTATGAAAAAATTATATTTGATTTGCCAAATCGTATCGTATTTAAAAGGACCCCATTAAATCCAATATTTTATTCGGTGAAGGAAAACTTTGCAAAGAAACCTGCACATCTGAGAGTTCTCAAAACTATGCGAAATGCGCCAGTTTAAAATTAGCCAGCGTATTCCACCAATACGGCCCCCCGTTTGAGAGGAGACCCATGCTCAGCTGTGGGATAATTATTATTTATGATGAACACAGATTACAGCGAGAGCCATCCGCAAAAGAATAAAAGTAATAAAAAACTCAGCTCGTCAATCAACTAGTAATGCTGCACATGCTCTCGTTACAAGGAATTCCTTTTAGCGTATGCACTGCAAAGGGATTTGCTTTGATGAAACCTTCAATCTCGAATGTCGCTATCGGTCATATCTCTGTGCCATTTAGTTCCACTCGCGGGGTGAACAGCCGGATAACTGACCTATGGCAGCGAGGGATTGACGTATACCTTCGCGTTGCTATCCACATAGTAAAGTTTATCATATTTCTCGGTACCCAGTTATTAAAGCTGGGTAAAAAAGAATTGGTAGAATTGAATGTGTTAAAATCACATTTTTATTAAATTGTTTATAAAAAAATACCTTACTCGAAGTACCTTATTGGAATGAAGTTCCTTATTGTAAGGTACTGTGGAGGTTAGGATTAAAAATGTATAAGATTTTTCCGTCACAATCACGCCGGTATTGATTGTGATCAGTAATGGGATGCGCTTATTAGTCAATAAATTTTATTGATCAGTTAAAATCTTCAAGAGGCCAGTCTGTTCAATTACCCAAAAATAAATAACATTGAATGTCACTATCACAGAATTAGACTGTTCATCTTGGCGAACATCAGAATAGGTACTTAGCTTTTTAATCTAGTCACTACTCGTCTTTATGGAATTTCGTTTGCACTGCAACACAGCGAATGCAAGTATTTATGCTTTGCTTAAGGTCGTCGCTCGATATATACTTACATATGATTGTTCCACACTCGTTTGAACCGCTCAAAGGAATTGTTTGCTTTACCCGCCATCGAGCCAGTTAAGTCGATAAGGTTTAAAATACGGTACGAGTTGGTGCCTTGTTTCACTAGATTCCTTTTGACGTCACGCATATTGAGTTAGGTATTACAATTTATTATTCTAGTGAACACGCCCACGCTTCGCTTCGGAAAATTAGTTTTTTAACTTTAATTATTGCTTTTTACAATAAAACCGCTCAATTCAATACGTGTAGTTGTAAAGTTCTCGTCACTTCTAATTAATCAAGCTCAAACCATAGATAACTGCAGTAAGTCGTTGATGAGTTCCCTCGACTGTCTTTCGGCTTCATCAGATCGAGTCCAGACCTTCATGAAATTGTAGCGCTTTAATGTAAGTACTTATAAAAACAGGAACAAACACCAGTCGTCCCTACAATTTTCGAAAGTTCCCCTCGATTTCTCTGCCATGATCAATTATCTTATCAGTGTACTCCACTGTATATCTACTTACCAACAAAAAAAGAATTATCAAAATAAAAAGTATATAATATACGGTCGAATTGAGAACCTCCTTCATTTTTAAAGTCGGTTAAAAAATGAAGTATTATTATTTTTAATAGCTCATAAAAATATCATAAGTATTTATCACGTCTGTCTCGGACAGAAATCGAACCCAGGACCAAACGCTTCAAACGCAGGTATTTTACTGGGATACGGCTTTTCTAATATCCTGCAAACAATCGTGAAACAAAAGTCTTGCAATGTAATTCAATTACCTTCAATTCAATTACCAATGAGCCTTTCTCAGACAACGCTATTTGTAAGCGACTAGGATGTTGTCAAAGTAAAGAAGCGACGCGTCTACGATGCGTCTCCTGTCAGTGAACAGTGTTAGATACAGCGAATTTTGGATTGCGTTACAGTCGCGTAACTAATACCTAAATAGCCTAGTGTGAGAAGGGCCTTAGTCGTTGCTAAATTCTAAATATATTGCTCTTAGTATATTGATTGCTTCGAACCTTAATTTTAACTTGTCAATTTTAGATAAGCTAGCGTGGATTGAATGCATTGATAGTGTTTACAATCATTGAATGTCAACACGAATTTAGTACCTATTTAGCTTTGCCCTATGCCCTATGCCATAGGGTCTATGGTGTGTCGGTCAGTTTAACGTAAGATACATAAGGTAATAGTTAGGTAAAACCAATATTGGGTATATTGGTAAACATAGGCAGAAGAGAGAATATACCTACTGTTGTCAAGATCCCCGTTGAAACAAATCTTGGATTAAAGATTGTTATCTTGATTTTCCTTATGCTGTTTAATACAGCCCATGTGAAGATGCAATCATAAAATTTGCAATTTGGAAAGTATACAAAAGCTTTCGAAGTAGCGATATCTCGGAAACTCCACCGACATTGTTCGTGTCTATAACTTTATATCACTTTATTACGGAAAAATACTAATACAATCTCGATTCGCTGCGGCATCTAAAATTAGAAGTTGGCGTTGTACCTCCCTTTTTTAAGCGAATATATTTAATAAATACAGGCTTATATAGGCGTTGTTTAATGTTGAACGAATACTTCCTACGAAGTATTATACACTAAATCTCTGCTTAATTATGTCTGCCAATCCGCACTTGGCCAGCGTGGTGCACTGTGGCCTTAATCTTCTCATTCTGGGAAATCACCCGTGCCCAGTAGTGGGAAAGCTATGGGTTGCGATGATGACGTAAATATGTAATTGATTAATGTATCAATATAAGGAGATATTTGAGATAAATATAAAGGATCTTTATAAGGCCAAAAGAAGAAAATAATATTATTTTTAGAATTTTTGTTTGTCCGTACGTTTGTCCGGAGCACAATTCCGTGGTCCGAAGTTAACCCTAGAATTTTCTAAAAGATCATTGTGCTTTGACTAGGATTCAAGGATCAACGGAAACCCGTACAACATAGATTGCATTCCGTTTCATTCTCAATTTACAATAAGTTATATCACGTATTTTTTGGTTATCTTGATTGCATGCAAACTTGTGTTATGATTCATTTCTAGAATATGTTTTCTTTTTTCACTTCGTGGCAAATATATTTACTCCTGGCAATATTTGTTGCAACTTATTGACACACTTTCAATAAAATTAAGTTATCTGAAGTAGGTATTTTATAAACACTCACTAAACAATACTAAGTAAACATGAAATTGGTTAACGCCTGACAAATATGACTAGCAATTATATCGAGTACTCGTTCTAAGGCACAAGTTTCTTTAGCGGAGGGTGGGCGGTAACTTATAACTTCATAACAAACTAACAAAATAGAAGACAAATCGATCTAGAAACGGATTTGAGATAACAAGCACGTCCGTATTTCTATTCACAAACATATACGCTCCGATCGTTCCATTCAGAACGTGGGCGCGACGTTCGTACGTTCGTTCTAAAAGGCTACGCGTACCTAAACCTTTTTACTAAAACCTCTTTTGTCAACGTGTCGCTGGAATGTTCTAGAATAGCTGAGAAATGTTTTTTTGCTTTTGATTCGCCTGAAAAGGAGTGACATGGGTTATAAATTTTTGTTGCGTATATGTGACGAAAAATGTAACCCTCATAAGATTACTCGCGTTTTTGTCACTTTGGCCGTTTTCCTGATTTTATCCCATGGATGCTATCTATCGCACCCACACAAGAAAAGGAGCAACTTATGGCAATGACATGAAAAAACAAGACGAAATGATTTTGTTTTGTTTCGCTTTGCGTGCGGTTTTTCAAAGACAGCAAAGTAACTGCTAAACAAGCGTAAGTTGATCGTCGAAAATGTTCTTGTGCCAAATACAATCGTATTTGCTCACTAGAGTTATATCTATTTAGTTAGCCTATGGCCTATGCTTTCCATTTTCAAGTAACGCTATACCACAGCATAAAAACTATTTAGGTATATTTTTTAAGCTGTTACTCTGCCACATACTTATTGGTTGTTTATTATTCCAGAATTAAATATTAAAACGTGTTAAAATTAAAACGTGATCATTTATCGTTGTCATAAATGACAGATTCGTCACGAGAGTAACATTCAATATTCCTATCTCTATGCATTTAACTGATTCAACACATTGTTTTATGATTACTTACTTCTCTTGAAATATAAATGAATTAGAACATGGGTGATTTGGAAAATAAAAGTAAGGTGTCAATGCTGGGCGGCAAAAGCCAATCCACAACCAAGTCCATAGCGAACCTTGGACTAAAATCGATGAGCAGGTTAAAAGTTCGAAGACAGTCCTTTGGTTTTTCTGGCGTTCCTGGTATAAGACCTGTGGAAAGGACCTCAAATGTAAGAGATACTCACTTAATTTGGTATTTTTTTATGGAATTAAAGTAACGAGCATGCATTATCAGCTTTTATAATACATACTTATTATTTCAGGTTGCCATTGAATTCAAAAGGCCTCCTTTAATTTATCTCAACACGTATCAACTGGAACCTCGTGAAAGATTTCACGTACCATCAGTGAGGAAAGCGACAGATGAAGTTCTTGATGAGTATTTCACAGGACACAAGTATAATGGTCAGGTAATTAAAATTAAGCATTAATACCTTGAGTCTTGAGGAGTATAAAATTAGTTGAATTAAGCCTTACGATGTGGAATTTTCTACTCTCGATAAACGTGGTCTAAAAAAGTAACACATTTTAACACTTGTAACACTTTTTATTGCCTTTTTTTGGTTTGTACAACTGCGACCAACCTAGGACAAGACTCAGCTATGAAAAAAACTTAACATTTTAGTATTACCATAACCTGGCACTAATTAGGTACACTTAAATCCACACTTAGTACCAGGAGCACATTAGAAGTGTGCCATACCTATGTTTACTGTTAAAAGGTTAATTTTTACCGGTAATTTTTTTAAACATTTTCTTGTTGGTTTCTTGACCAAGGACTTTTTATAACATAAAAAGATACAAGGGTTACAGTAGTGGGCGGATCTGTTGGGAGCTTGGGAGTATTGGAACAGTGACTTGCGTCATATCGTTTGATCTAGCCGCTCAAATGTCACGGTTTTAATTTACATAAAAAGAGAAGACTACAAAATAGGGCATTGCTTACGCAATGAACGCGCGTCATTCCCTGTGGATGGTTTTTTGTAGCTGAAGATCTTAGTAGTCGATTTTCGTAGGTCCGTTAGCTGAGCGAAGCATCCTTCGTTTTATTTCGTTTATATGTAGTGCCTATGTACGTCAATGTATGTTTTTATTTAACCGGATGTTGTAGTCCCTAAGATAATATGTGACAGTAAAATGTTTATTTTCTGGTTGTATCATGTGTGTAAAGGTAAGAACACTCATAGTTTTCCTGTTTTTTTTTCAGTACATGCGTTACATTCAGTACATTATTACAAAAATAAAAATTTAAATATCTTACGATGCCACAAGTTTATCATATTTGAGTGCATAAATGTTGAGCCCAAATTCTTCAATACTTATTTATAAATACTAAAATTGGATCTTGTTTCTATTGTTTGACTCATTTGGTATACGGAATATGCTAAAATATTGAATCGAGCCATAACTGAAGCATAAATTAGTAGAATAGAGGCTCTGGTTTGGTGACGTCACAAAGATTGTCTTTGCATTACCTAATACCTACGTGAAGCAAACAATTTAAAGCTATCATTTCTTCTTCGTAGGAATCACCGGCTATAGCAATGCGCATAGCTGGTGAGCTGATGCGGAAGGTGAAAGCCATGCAGTTCAATCGTTACCGCATCATCACAGTCGTCACCATTGGCCAGAGGAGGGCACAGTGCTACAATAACACCATCGCGTTTCTCTGGGACTACGAGAGAGACAACTATGTGGATGTTCAAAGGGAAGTGACTACTGCTTTTATACAAGTCACCACTTTTGGCGTATACCTTGACTGATTTAGAGGAACCAATATAACTGCAACTTTCTATTGATATGATATAATATATAAATTAGGAGATTTGATTCGCCTTTCGATTACATTTCGCTTACGATTTTGCTTTTTTGAACATGTTTCATTATCGAGGAATTAGAAACAAAAATGTTTGTAACGCAGGTCTGAAAAAAACTACCCTAAACACTTTAACGTGGATTGTTCATTGACTTAAGTGGACTTTACGTTTACTTTAGTTACCTACTCCTGTTATTAAACTTCGAAGGTTTCTGATTATTGCTTACGGCTATTATTTATGGTCAATCCTTGGTTATACTACTAATTGACCACTTCGAAACACGTTATTCTCCACAGCATTATATATTCCAAAGACGTCCTAAATTGGTTAAGAACGTTCCAACTGAGATGAATTCTTATCAGATAATTTTGTCTTGTGGGGAGTAGCCCTTGTGCCGATTACAGATATTTAATTATAGTATCTAATTTATTACCTAAATTAGTATTACTTGAAACAATCTGAATTTAGAAAATCTGAAATTAATTAAAGGTCTAGAAGTCCAGAAATGAAGATTTTAAGGGACAGGATCTGCAATTGATTTCATTACGTAGGTATGTATCTATGTTAATTTATTATTGTTGAATAATTACTGCGAGGCATTAAGGCGTTTTTAAATAAAACATGTACAAAAGTATACAGTTATTATTATTTTTGGTGTAAAAATCACAGTACATCATACCACGATGACAACACCTAACCGATTGCTTGTTCGCTAGTTGAGGCCTAGAGCATACACCACCACGTTCGCGTTGCTCCAATGCAGGTTGGTGGACGGGTAGGTATGAGGTATGGAGGGGAGAATATTATGTAGTAAATTAAAAAAACTTGGGTTTTGATGCTCCTCAATAATGAGAGACACGCGCTCAGTATAAGGCTAATGATGAATTGCAGATAAACCAAAAGGCTCTTTTATTGCTTTACGATTACTATCTAACAATAACAACTGGGACCGACGGCTTAACGTTGCCTTCGAAACACAGAACTAAGAAATATTTACTTAAAATTTGATGAATACTTCAAAGCAAACGGTCTACTTCCTTATTTCGCGGGGATCTACGGATCTTCGTATTGTAAAATGGGAATCTTCAGTTTAATTCCTCAAGTTTTAAACCCATTCTTTTCAGCGAAAATATTAGAGCGCTAAGACGATTAAGCTGTAGGCGGGAGAGCTCGGTTTTACGTACACCCAAAGATATTGACGTAGGAATTAAGAACCGAGGGTAAAACTTTGTCCGGCAATCTCGGAACCATTTGTAACTTTCTGAGGCTTGTGTAAGCGAACTGCGAAACCTTTGACCTTTGATCGAAATAACTTTAAAAGTTTGGTTTTTATATATGGGCTCTTGTACCCGGATACAATGAAAGCATGTTATTTTTCTGTACAAGTATTGTTTAATGTTCTTCAAGATGATAGATTCAAATGACATTTCACTGTTATTAGATAATTCCAGATAGTAAACATTATAAATCTCATAACAAATTAGATTGTGTTATTAATTGAGTAACTTATAAAATTAAATGATACACTTTATTATACCTACTTGGTTGCGCACACTAAGAATTCTATACTGGGTGGTGACATGTTTAACTGATTTGTGATTTTGATTATTTTTGATCCTTTTACTATGACAAAATGTGTATTGACGAGCCAACTGATGTCCATTGACGGTGGGCATGGCAGTGACCACCGGACAAAATAATATCCATGTACAGTACCTAAACATTTTAAATACATTTTTCTTCACCTCAATGTTTAATTGTGCCATATCTGGACCTCAATCTTCTCACAGAGCTCCAGAGTAATATTGTCCAGCCTTATAGGACAATATTATGGAGAATGTTTTTCTACACAATTCTAATGCCTTTGTTTATATCGCCAATTCTTGTAAACTTTTGACAGAAACCGCAGTTTTCCAACTTTCATCTATACTTAAGCGCAAGCATTTCTAGTAGTTATAAAATTTTATTACCTTTCAAGTTATTGAACGTTCAGAACAGCTGCCAAATAGCTATGCAAAAATGATGTAGCTTTGTATATTCTACCAGTAGGTACATGTGCTGCATGTATCGATTATTTATAAGAATTTGTGGTTTTAAGGAGCTTGGTTCCAAGCTGGCCTACCCGATTTGTCGTTCCTCTTAGGAGAATAGACCAGGCTAAGTAAGCCCCTATTGTTAATAGTAGCTGTGCTCTTATCATCTATTGTTATCCTTATGGAAACCATGGTGGTAAAGTATTAGGAAGAGGTTTCTTTCCACCATTGTGATGGCCTGGGGAGCAGCTGAGCTTTGGAGTGTTCACGTTCGGAGGTTGTACTTAAATATTCGAGTGGAGTAGAAAACGTCGATAGGGTGATTTAGGCTTGACTTGACGACTTCATGTAATTGGTATACCTACGGTGTCGCTAAGGTTTTTTACCTGCCCAGCTATTTACCACCCTCGTTCTTAATTCGACCATATTTTTAATGTATTTTGGTCGTAGTAACTAAGAATCAGTAATAATATGCTCCCCGCCTCTGCTTTTTCTTTTATCAGCGTTCCTGATGACCGTGGGAAATTAAGATCGCTTACATCGAGATAGCCCGTGAAGGTGTTCTTGCGTCAAGTATTTTTTTACAAAAATATAAAAGTAAAGCGCTGTTCTCCCGTCGTTCATACGAGGCATTCAACTGAATCCCCATGGGAAGTCAAGACTAAGTATACTACGTGGCGTGTACGATCGGACAACCTCAAATAAGTTCAATTCTGTCGTAAATTGTGCCAACACAAAGTGCTTCAGCTATGCATCCAAGTTAAAGCCAGCTTTTATTGCTTTCAACTTCAACACTTTTGGTTTGCACATACGAGCTTTAGGTCAGTATTCCAGAGCGCACCAATACGACCAAACGTTTATTGCAAATATGAAAAACTTGAAAACTGAGGTGATTTACCTATTATTCATCCAGGTGATATCACTTATCCCGTTGAACCGTTACTTGTAGGTAGTTTATTTTCTCTGATTGGGAAAGTAAGGCCTTTAAACTTTACACTCAAACATGAGTATTCAAAGGCACGTTCCTCAACGTTTCACTTTTTTACCATCGCTGACGGCGCATACGTACCCGTGATATCATAAGCGAAATGAAAATGTAAATGGATAGTGTGCACACGGGTTGATTTTTCATTAAGGTACCTACTATCGATTTGCTTAGACAAAATGCTGGCTGATTTGGTCGGACAATACGGCTTTAAATTGTAAGGTGGGCTGAGGGTGTAAATATTTCATTTCTTATAAGAGTTCAGTTCGTTTCATTTCATAAAGAGTTATACCTACTAGATGAAATGCTTATGTAATGAATAAAAATTAATTATCTACAATATTTAAAAATAAGCATAGGTAGGTATATGATAAGTTTATGTGAAAAAAAAAATATTACGTATGTAACTTTTTAATAAAATGCGTTAACTTATTATGGGCATTTCTCGGTGGTCATAGTACCTAACTAAAAAGTCATACTGGTAAGACCAGTAAGATTATAATATCATTTCCTGGAGGCTCTAATGGAGTAACTTTTATGATAATATTTATGACGTCCCCATTGTCTGACACCTCTCTACAGCTTGATGGGGCTGATTCGTAGGATGAGGGCTACATCCAGCAGTGGACAGACACAGGCTCATAGTTGGATGGATGAAAATATTTCATGGTCTATGCACATTTTGTGCATAGACCATGAAATATAATCGACAATAACAAGAGAAAGTTGACCTGTGTGGACCTTTCCAATAATTATTTTCTATTTTCTGTAGCCAAATTTACTTAGGTGCTCATAAAGGTACTTTCTATACGGGTTAGTCATTTGAACAACGTCAAGTCGGTAAAAATTAAATCCGAGTACATTACACATTCATCAATTAAGTACCATTCATATCCGAATGGCGCAATGGTTAACATGCCGGATCGTTGTCTCAAGGGTCTTGAACTCGATTTTCGGCGAGGCGAAAACTTGTGGTGTGTACATATTCACATCTCGTGTGATGTCCAGTGCAATCAGGACACAGGAAATCCTAGAGGCTTCGAGAGTATAACGTTACAGCCTTAAATACCACTGCTACTCTGGAATCTGTCCTAACCCAAAACGCTAAGCGCGAATATTGTTTTTTATGTGAAAAGCTTTTAAACGAACTGACAAGCATCTGATGGTCACCATTTCGCCGTGGATACCAGTTGTTCCTTCGTGGTGCTACTATTTTGTCCTACTATGGGCCTAAGCAGATCGGGACGGCATGGCAAGGGATTTTGCCGTCAGTCAACGCACACTAGCCGCTTAGATTCCGTGAAATTATAACGCCTTGCCACGGCATGCCGCGGCACGACAAAGCAGGCCTCGGCACCTCCTGCTGCCCGATACACTTTTGTGCGCCGGAGTCCTCGGCATGCCGTTAATTGCCGTGGCCTACCGCAGTACGGCATACCGGGGCGGGAGCCCGCGGCGCGTCTTTCAATGCCGTGCAATGAAATCCCCTTCGATGCCACGGCATCATTTTGAAGTATAGTACTTTATGTTTTATTTCTACGTTCTTTTAATGTTGTTCGTTAATTTCAATGTTGTTTTAACACATTTTAACAAAGCTACCCAGCGATATATGTATACCTACGTTCTGCCGAAAACCATGCGAAAACTAATACGGACAGTTTGAATGCCATACGCGGCACGCGATGGCGAATGCCTCGCCAAGTAGGTATGTCTGTTCATCGAACGTTTGCAATGGAAACATTCAGATTCAAACAATATAGACTGAAACCTTGCGCCTCATTTAGGTACATATTAGGCTGAATATTCGGTCTACTTTCTCGAAAAATATTCTTGTACGATATAAACCACACATTCACTCGATTACATATTTGTGACTATTAGGCCGCTCATTCACATTCGCGTGAACCTTTGTACATTGTACAAAAATTTCGCATAGTAAATTGCGAAGATCTGTCCTACACTTTCAGGTTCGCGTATTCGCACGAATCTGAGTGAACGTGAAATGTGTTTCTGTGTCATTTTTTTAAAAAGAAGATGATGCGTGCACGAATACAGATGAGAAATGCTTTTATACGATTTTGTTTTGGACGATTTCATAGTATTCCGAGCTGTCAAAGCCGTGAAAATTTATGCAATGTACAAAGGTTCATGCGCATGTGAGTAACGCGAATTCGCGAATACCTACTCAAAGATGACACGGCAAAGGAAACAAAAGGCCCACAACTACATATATCAGCGGCTTATCCGTGTGTCTTCGGTATTCGCAACGAATTTTCACTCGTTTTCGTTTTGTTTTTTATTTTGTTTCCAGGATCATAACACGTCTACTTAGTGGATATTTGTGCGTTCGTTTACCCATTTGACATTGCATACCGAATATTGGCCGAATTTCTCAACGCGGCGTTAAAATAGAAGCGTAACGTTAATACCATAAAGAGGGTTTGATTAAAAACTTGATCGGAGCTGTGTGCTCAAGTTTATTATTGAAGGCGATTGTTTTCACTGAAATTTAAATTTAATATCATAAAATTGCACTATATTAAATATTTGAAACTAAAAATATTCATTTTAAAGTAAATTTTGATTGAAGTAGGTAATGAAATTTAAGATCTATTCGAGCTTTCCCTCTGCTATTGTCTTGAGCTTTTGAGTAAATAGATGCGATAAAGAACTAAAAATAGTATTTTTCATACTTGCACAGTGCTTGATACTAATAAGCATTTCTTGTTTCGCTTAGTGTATCTGCCCAGCCAGTACCCACAATCGAAATTATTATTAATTGCGAGTAACTTGAGTAATTTAACATAAAAATTAAAATAAAACACATTTTAATTAACCAAGAGTATAAAATGTTTCCTGCGAAAACTGCATCTAAATTGGTTAAGCTGTTTCTGAGGTTAATGAAAACAATCGCACAGACTTGAATACCTTTACTAGTGTTTTTCTTAACATCCTTGTACTGTAGAGACACACGTGGACAGATATTGATTAGTTCAGACTTTTTTATATACAAATGACTTAATGAAAGTAGAACAAAGGTAGGATTAATGCTAGAGACAGTTCTGCCAGTCCTTTAAGAGAATAGATAGACAGCGAAGCAACGCAGAGATTTTCTTAGCCATTTGAACATAACGTAAGCTTTGATTCAATAGCTTTGCAGATTACGTCACTGAAATATTAAAGACGCCAAGGCTTTCTGGATGATCCTAGATTAGATAATATCCACTCCGAGTTTCTCAGGCACAACGAAACAATCTCTTTCATTGAATTCGAGATTGTTCTAAGAATGCGAATTATGTACGACGGACTCTTAATACGTGGATAATAATATATTATCTAAATACATTATAAATAAAAGTAAAGTGTCTTTTCGTGTTTTTTCAAGCTTATCGTTATTTATACGATATTTTTTGATGTTTTTTGACTGTCTATCTATTCGTCTTTCGGTTTATTTGTACACACATTCACAGGAACGACTGATTTTAATAGGTATTTCATAATGAGAGTAACCTTATGATTTCAAATATCTGCGTAACTGCTCTACTCAGCCTAATCTCAAGGGTACTTAAGCATCGTGGGTGGTGGGTCTTATAATAATGAGTGGCTAGCAACCCTTCTTGACCCTAACCGTAAGTTTCTTTACATATTTTCAGTCCTGAATCAACTCTTCTCTCTTGAATCAACTCTTGGCAATAATTTTGATGTTTTGGATTTATCTAAGTGTTAGTCGATTAGGAAGTAAACAAGAGGAAGTTATTATTGAATTGTAGGTGTACATGGTGTTTTATAAAGAATATTTTACTTATTTAGTTGATAGCATGTCTTTGACATAAATAAATCTTTACTTTTTAAAACATAAATCTTTCAATAGTATTAAGAAATTCAATTGAAGCATGCATTTGAAGGGGTCTGAAGAGCTGGTGATATTAAATATGAAAGTTTTGCACAACTCAAATTGTTTCGTTTGTACAATAATTAACATCGAATTGTTAAAATAATTTCCCCTTTTCAATATCGCTCTTATCATACGTAGAGTACATACATAATTATAGTATAAGCAATTTGTTATAATCCATTACTTATTGCACATTTTTATTAACAAAGTAACCAATTCACATTCTAAAACCATCTTTTAACTGGACTAACTATCATATTCCCTAAATTGAGAGTTTTTCTAGGTCGGTCACGTTTTCATGGGTGGTACTGCCTGCTCGTTCATATTAGCTGATACCTTAATTCCATTAAAAAAAATAGGATTAAGATTCTCTAAAAAGTGTGAACATGTTTGTACCTAATTTAACACTTACTTGTAATGTTTCAATAGTAAACTTCATACTATCTTGGTAGGCTCAGACTGATATATTCTCGTACCTACCCCAATTCCAAGGTTTATGTTAATATCGAGTCGGAGGAAGACAAATTGAATAACATTTTTCGATACCTACTCCGAATGCTTCTTCGCAAAGCAGTTCTTCGAATTTGACGGGTTTTATTTCAATACCATTTCACAGATTTCAAGAAAATCGTGCCTGAAGGCAACACATACCAAAGAGTACCTAATACTAACTTGCTGCCATTCAAATTTAGGCTATAAATCTGAGGACTTAGATTTCAAAACGAATTGCTGGATTGTATATGGTGTTATCACAGTTGATAAATGAACAAAAGAAATTGTAGAAGGAAATGGAAACAGCCGCGTACCATGTGACTTTGTTTTCTAATCGGCCGATAAAGAACAGTTATGTAAAGTTTTCATGACCACATCGATGGTGCGTAACTGTTGTTTGAAGGAAAATTACTTGATTCTTTGATAACTTTACTCTTTATATTTTTTAACTCAATAATAGGAGGAGATTTTCTATTCGACCATATATTTTTTATATAATTATTTTCAAAGAGCAACATCTGACGAGAAATTTGTGAGTTATTCCTAATAATATGTATTTAATTTGCGTGGGATAAATTGATCATGTTCTCATTTTATAACTTGTCGATGTTGAAGTTGTTTTTTTTGTAATTTTGTAATAAAAAAATATACATTTAACAATGCCTAATACTAGGCATCACATGCATCTCTGTATTCTACATCAAAAAATTACAAAGAGACCAAGTGGTACTGAATTAATTTGGATTTGATTTCTTTAATCAAATAATATCACGAAAATTCTGTAAATCCAGAAAATGACATAAATAACAACTTATCTACTTTTTGCTTTCCTGGTCTTTTTGATCACATTGCGCAAGAGAGTCTGGATAACATAAGAAAGTTAGGTAATTGTTATCAAGGTAATTGTTATCAATAATGTTAAAGTAAAGTGGGCTTGACGGCTTAATTTTAACATTAGACTTTCACGGAACAGATAATATTGGATAGGATTTAAGATCTTATCGCTTATACCTACTTACGAGTGGTCGAGCCTACGGAATTGTCACTCCCCGCCAAAACAAAACTAATGAGGGTAAAAGCGTGAATACGCCGCTAGAGGCGCTAGTGGAGAGTGAGGTCTGTCTGTCAGTGCCACAAACTTATCTGAACAGGTAAGAGGGGCGCCACTGTCTTTCTTTGTCTGACAACAGTTTAATATTTGCATTAGTTCCAATTTTAGCCACCGGGTCAGATAAGTTTGTGGCACCGTCACTTCTCAATTGTCTGAATGTCACTTGTCACTGTTTATGTATGGGCGGGCTTTGACAGCTGGACCTCACTCTACAGTGGCGTTAACTGGTGAGCACAAAAACGGCGACCCTCATTACCTGAGCTCACAGTTCAATTCAGATTTTGAGTAAAATTTACTAAGGCAATTTTTAGGTCCCACCGTCAATCATGAATTAACTTTAATCACAGAGGTGGAAAGCTGGCATTTGTGTTCCATGTAATGAATTGTACTATAATCTCTTTATTTGTAACTGTGGTGTATACAATAAAGTGTGATAAATAAATAAATATAACGAATTACAGTTCGAAAGCGAACGGAGTGTAGTTCTAACTTCACATTTCCCGTTCTCAGTCATCAGGAAACGATTATAAAGAAAACATAACTATTACATTAAGTAAGAAACCCAAGGTAATAATATTGTACCTTGTAATAATTCTGAATTTTCCAGTAAAGGACGCAGTAACTTACATAGACCTTAGTATATGGAAGTCTTTGAAATCATTGACTTCGCGCATTGGAAAGTCAAGATTTTGTCCCAAAACGTATAAAGACAGATAACTGGCTATCTAAGGGGCCCTTCATTCAGTTATCGATAAATTATTGATATCCAAATCAATCTACAAGTACCTACATACGTCAAGTTTTTTACGAACAGACAATTCCATATTGCTCAAAGGATTCCAAATGTTCTCAATATTGGATCATGTGCTGCTATTGTACGTGTATTGTTTTATGCAGTAGAAATGTACTTTAACCTACTTGGAAAAAGGAAGAGATTGATTTCACGAAATTTGGTGTTCTGGAGGCTCAAGTCGATTTTTATGGGTTTAAGTTAATTTAAGTTTAAGTCGAATCCACTGATTGCGAATCAGTAGATTTCTACACCATGATATCTACACATTGAAAACATTATGGAGAAAAATATTATTTATTTTTTCTTAGAGGTGCATGTAGAATTCGAACCTAGACCCTATTAGGGAGCCCAACTTTCAAATCGGTTGGCTATCACTACTGTATTTGAAAATTATTTGCCAATATTATGTTACGGAGGAGTTTTATGCCTGTGCTATAACAACTGAGGAGCAAGGTCAGCAGGAGGCAGTGATATGAGATGTGGTGACGCGAGGGCAGTTTTGGCGTACTGATGATGCCAGATGTGGAGTGGAGAGGTGCTATTGAGAGGAACGGCGCCTTTGAAGAGGTAGCATGAGTGGAGAAGAGAGAGAGATGATTCTTATTTTAGGTTTAGGTTTAGGTTTTCAATTAAAATGTTACTGGCCAGCGACCTGGCCGGTAGCTTTTTGAAAATGCAACGACGACAGCAAAGGAAGATTTGTTGTTGTCAATACATTCATATTTTTAATAAAATCTATCTGAAGTTGTTACACGAGTCGTATTTATTTTGTCCTTTTTATATTAATTATTTTATCGAATCAAATTATTCCTACCATGGGGTTATGGTGGTCTAACATGGTGGTTAAAAATGGGAAAGTAGACTCTATTATGGTTTTAATTGAGTATTTATCGTGTCCCTTTCTGAGCAATACAAAACAATAGATAAATGCACACTCAAAAAGGGAATCCGCTAACGTTAGTCCTGTTGCATGGCGTCTGCCGATATGGCATCGAGATGGTTCAGCTTCTCATAGTCTGCGACTGCGAGTAGGTACATCGGGTTCCTTTAACTGCATCGTAGTCACACGTATAATAGGAGAGCGATGAAATAGTCTTTCGTGGCTTTACCGCCAAACGGCTCGAAGTAAAGTTAAAAGAAAGAAAAAATTGAAGCCACGCCGAAGGGCCCGCTTTGCGAAAGCTTAAGCACCGGACGGGTCAACCAATTAAACATCACTATTGCGCCATAGGCTTTGTGCGCACACGAATTACGAGAAAAAGAGGGTAGACAACAAAATAATGTGAAACATTTTATCCATCCATTGCAAATATATTGCCAGAATCAAAATAATGTAAAATTGTAATAGTACATTATGATACAAGTGCGCGAAGTTGGTCATTACAGTCGAGGCGGTATTGCACAGCCCGAGCCGCTAATATAGGGCTGTAATAGAGCCAAGACTGTAATGAACAAAGCACACGCGTATCATACGACGTTTTTCAACACACTTGCGAGGAAAAAAACAATTAGGTATCGACATTTTTCAGTCACAAATCAGCAAATGATGAGTCTAGTTCTAGGTCGGTCACAGTTGTTATGGGCGGCAGGGGAAGGGTGGTACTGCATGCTCGTTTGCTATCTTAATTCCATAAAAAAAAAATTATAAACGAACAAATGTTTGCACAAAATGGCGCGGAGGTTTATTTTTACGCGCGCCGTATCTTTGGTTGAATAACTATGCGCGCGCAGGCGCGCAGGTTAAGTCCAGAGGCAAAGAACACCGCCATTCAGCCACAATATATTAAACTAAATAATTATGTATTTCTAATAGGAATTTACGGTAATTAATGATTTAAAATATTGTATTTTTTAAATGCTTTAATAGATAATTAGATGAAGTATAATCTTATCTTATCAGATTTTGACTAAGTACAACAAGTTTATTTATTTACAAAATAATAAATCTTTCGGTAACAACCTCTTTACGGATATTAAAAAAAAGTGGAATAAGAAAAACACTAGTGCGGCAATGAAAAGTAAAACGCACTAGTGTGTAATAAACCGCATTCCGGGCGTAAGACTAAAGAAAAAATAGCAACTTTACGAGCAAGTGTGTTGAAAATAGATATTAATGAACAACAATAAATAACAAATCTAAAGATCCTCCATGAGGCTACTTCACAACATTAAATAAATAAAATAAATATTATAATAAAAGAAAATCGGCCAAGTGCGAGTTGGACTCGCGCACGAAGGGTTCCGTAATTGACCAGATTTTTTGGCGTTTTTATACATCATTATGTATTTCTGTTGTATGAAAGCCTCACTTAAATATTTACTTTCGTTTTTTGTCAAGCAACGCCATCTCTTGGACCGAAAGGTAACTAATTTATCGCTGAAGCATCGAAGCCATATTTCGACTTAAATATTTATTTTATTCAGTGTTTTAGTATTTTTTGTTGTAGCGGCAACAGAAATACATCATCTGTGAAAATTTCAACTGTGTAACTATTACGGTTCATGAGATAAAGCCTGGTGACAGACGGACGGACGGACGGACAGCGAAGTCTCAGTAATAGGGTCCCGTTTTACCCTCTGGGTACGGAACCCTAAAAAAGCACATAATATATAAAGCTATAAAAACGTGCAAAATAAAGTTATAAAAAGTTATACCTACGACAGACATAAGCCGAAGAGTAATCCAATGCTGTTTATGTGAGGCGACGACGCGCTGTCTTGCGAGCACTTATCCTTAAGCGGAATCAGAGACATAATATGGAAGAAACGGGGAACAATCGTAAAATCTTTTGGGTCCTTTGTTTAGATATTGGACAACCTGGGGAAGTTCTAAACCTTTAAGTACCTACAGTACGCCTAAATTCAAATAATATAGGTGCTTACAAAAAATAAATCGAAGATCTGAACCCCGAAAACCTGGAAGACAGATCCTCATGGGAATATTGGTTCCCCACGCCCAGAGCCCCGATTCTGCTAATTTATAATTTTCTGCTGATTTCAAAGTCGAGATAACTTGAAAACCACCCGTTAGATATCGCTCAAGAATCACCAAAATCGGAATACTCAGTCAAAAGTTGCGAGTTGCGAGGCAATGAATATAAATTACTTAAATTCAGATTTTTGAGTAAAAGTCAAAAACTGCCATCAGATGTCGCTCAAACTTTTATGGGACATACTTCGAATGTCCAAAGAACTATCGAAATTGGTTCACAGTTATGAGGTAACACACATAATGAAACCAGATGGATGAATTGAGAAACTTCTCCTTTTTGAAGTCGGTTAAAAATATAAATGATCGTTGTTGGTACATTGACGATTTATGAGAAAAAATATTTGGTTCTGTTATAAACGAAATAGGTCCCATAAAAATAGAATTTTTCTGTTGTTAGAATGTTAGAATTCTTGTGTTTGCTTCTGCTTTAATTAAGGAATACGTTTAGGGCGGCGTTAATTCAAGGCGGCTTTACTTAAGTGCTGACATGACAAGAAATTATTGAGTGAAGCCATTGCTTCACTCAATAATTTAATTTCAATGGGATATTTTGAAAAATCTTCTATATTAGTAGTAGGTATTATTAGAAGACAGCAAATTTTTAGATCGCTATTATGAGAAAATCTTTGTACTTGTTTACTGTTTTAATTTTCATCATTTTAATCATTCATTTTAAATTTACAAACGTTGTAGCTAAGTGTCCATGGATAATATGAAAGAATGGTTGAAGGAGCGAAAAGATTGAGGCAAGATGGGATTCTCACACACTAAGTTTCTTAGCTTTCTAGTTTCTACCTGGAAACTGCAGTGGATACGAGTCATAAAGAGTCATAGTTTCTTTCAAGAAAATGCACGTTATTGGAACAAGTTTACACCGTTGAATAAGTATTTCTGCTCCTTGTACTTTACTACTAAGAGTAGCAGAACCTCCTATTATAAACCCGGTAAAAACCTTAAAAGTATCACTTTTTTAGGTTTTTACTGTCATCATGTAGGTATACTGTACTTATGATTATGGATTTCATTTAACTCACAGCCCAATTGCCAGCTTTCCACTCCTGTGATTAAGGTTTATTGTACATTGACGACTAGTATTTTAAATGCTTCAAGTAAACGTGTTTTTTGTATTCTTAGCGAGGAGTGGAAATTCCATATTAGCGGCGACTCGAGTATATTGGCGGTCAGTATTTTTACTCGCATGGCTAATTAAAATTCCTCTGAGCTCGACCACGGTGTTACGTGTTACATTTTGCTCCAAATGGTTACAATAAATTTGTTGTAGAGCTAGAATTAATGCGGGCGTTCTTCATTTTTTTTGGACGGCAAACTATACTATAAACTAACTATAGTGTTTCTCATGTCCATTGGTGGTAATGTTGGTTTGTCTGTTAATTTGTCAGGTATTGACAAATGAGCTGATGACCATATGGCGCAATAGTTACCACGACGGATAGTCGTCTGTAGAGCCTGGGTTCGGTTCCCAGTGAAACGGAAATTTGAATTTGAGGGTAAATTTCCGTTCTCGGTATGTGTTTATCCTGGTCTTGCGCATTTTCATGGCGCCCACGACACAGGGAATCGTAGGGTGGAGTTATGAGTGTGTAGCCTTATTTATTTATTACTTAGGTTCCAAAATCAAAAATAAAAAAAGTTTTGCCTTTCTTTTCACATGATCACTGGGTAGAAGCAGCGTAATGTCCAAGAGAGACAACTATAGGGCAATAGAGGCCTAATACCTACCAGTTTCTTTGTCTCCAATAACATTTGGAGATCAATCTTGTTGGCTGCCATTAATCTGTCAACGAAAACACATGTCGGTAATACAACCGAAACATATTACTCCTTTATTAAAAGGTATATCAAAATCTGTTAGAAGTGTTGTACGCTTAAACGGTTGTTTGGCAGCTTTAGGGCTCATTTAATAAATTGACGACTAAATTCCACCATAGGTATGTTATTGAATATATGCAGCCTTTGTGTTTAACTATAAGTATTAATTGAAGTACGTCCGTGAGCTAAAATAAATCTCCACTAGGTATGCATCTGATGAG
This sequence comes from Hesperia comma, assembly GCA_905404135.1. Classification (NCBI taxonomy): domain Eukaryota; kingdom Metazoa; phylum Arthropoda; class Insecta; order Lepidoptera; family Hesperiidae; genus Hesperia; species Hesperia comma. The sequence goes on from FR990018.1 coordinate 15,597,523, forward strand.
AAGACGGCAACGACGGGTCGGTGATAACCGCCGCCCCAATCCCGAACAAGTTTATGCAGGGGAAGCACCGGTGTGTTCAAATGAGATCCGGGGGTCTCCCCAATTTTGCGTCGGATGGCAGCCGAGGGGGTTTTAGTGGGTAAGAACCCCACATCACCCAAGTGGGTATCTTTTGAAGATTTCCCCCTCGAAAAAAAAGGTATGCATATCTGATGAAAATTGGAGAACTGTATCTCTGTTAGCTTAAATTCTCTTTATATATTACTAGCTGACCCTGCAGACGTCGTCCTTCAACATAAATATTATTAAGCAGACGCCCTCGTTTCCCTTTGAGAATCTTGTTGCTCCGCTTCTTTTGGTCGAAGCATGATGTTATACTCGTACTATAGCCTATATCTTTTCTCAATCCCACACAAAACAAATTTTTCAATTCGATTTAGCTTCTGAGATTAGCGCGATCAAACAAACAAACAAATTCTTCCGCTTTATATTATTCGTTTTGTCAAAATTAAATATATTGACGTTAAATTAATTTGAAAACTTCCATCGGAGGGCACCGTTGACCTTTACATACATTCATTAAAACTTGAAGCTCAAGTTTACATACAGCATCAATGTTAAATTGGTTAAGGTAATCCTATTATCGCAACTCACAACTCGTACACATCGTAAGGCCATGGTTTACTCAAAACCACGTCCTTGGGTTTACCCTGGTCCCTTTGAGAACATTTAGGAGAACTCTCGGGGTCCAGGTTTCCTCACGGTGTTTTTTTTCATCAAAACAAGAAATAATTAAGTCAACAAATAATTCGAATATTAGGGGTGTGAGTAGGATTCTAATCTGACCCGCTGCCTGGTTTGAGAGTCCAAAGTTTAAAACACAGTTATAAAATCTTACTCGTATAAGAGGGTCAATCCCGTTCGAACAAAAAAATGTATAGTTTTGATCATTTAGCAATATTTAGGGTGTTTTTACCTGGGGTCCCGATGGGTCGACTCATTACCGGGTCATTAAAATTAATTACCAGGTAATTAAATTTTTAATTACCCGTGGACCTAAGGCACTAAGGATTATAATTTAATGTAATAATTAGTAGACATAGACTATTAATCCAGATTATAATACCTATAAAGTTTTAATTAAATAAAAAGTTAAAAACCTTTTCCTCCTAAGAAAGTTCTGTATTTAGAAGCGAGAAGAAAAGAAAATTGCAGAGAAAGCAAATCTCTGTTTAGTTGAAGCATCGAACAGCTAATCGTTTTTTTATCTTGGACGTCTAATGGATTCTCGGATGAAAAGACAAGAAAAGGCAATAAGACTCTGTCTGATAGATACATCAAATAATTTCCAGCGAGAAACATTGAAATCAATGGGTTATTTTCTTTTTACCTATAAAGTACCCTTTTACATTAAAAAACTTTTTTTATTTTAATCAATAGGTAAAAAACCTATACCTTCATAACTTTGGGTGATTCCTCGTGGTCCAACTATTTAGTCCAACTATGACGTCACAGTTGGACAACGAGGAATAGATCGTCCTCGTGGTCCAACTGCCAAATTAATGTCTTTTCTTTAAGTAATTAACACTCAGTCAACTAGTCACTAGTATCATGATAGGCTTATCGTGCGATTTTTGCCAAAAGCTAAAGCTATTTACGAGATACAGGCCTAGAGCATGCTCCACTACGCCCCTCAGTGAGGATTAGTGGAGGAATTAGTGGCCAGCCCAAGTACCTAACGGAATTTTTCACGCCGCCTGAACTATATCTGTCGGGCACGACGGCTTTATATGCCCTCCGAAGCTCGGAAGCACCTTCAACTACCATCTAACTACCGACTACGTCCGATCTCTGTCACATATGGCTACGATCGTTTCACTAATAGCCCGGTGGCTTGCGTCGTAAACGTCGTCATAAGTATGTTCGCTGACTTAAATAGGTTAATTCTTGATATACCCCATTCTTGATTAACCCCACCTGATAGTGTAATGTAATATAATAGAATCCATATATTAAAGGTTTGGTATAGGTTTCCCCTGTCGAAGTACCTACCACAGCTCGCAAAAGTATCAAGTACCATTTCTACCGTGTCATAATAAAACAGCATTTATGTTCCGCTTGAAAAGATGTAAATCCGGTTACATATTTAGAGATGACCATCTTAGTTCTTGAGGTCACTTGAGTCCCTTGAGGGACGAATTTAACGCCTTTGTATCTTTCGTGGTTTAGAAGGGTACATAACAAGAAGGATCCTAAAATCCTAATCCCTCTTTCAGTCTTCCTCTAGGTCGGTCAAAGTTTTAATGGGCGGCAACGGAAGGATGGTGCTGTATGCTCGATTGCACATATTCCATAAAAAACAAAAAAAATTAAGGATGTAGGTAGCTTTTCATCACACAAAAAATCAAACCTTCGTCTTATAGATATCCTGCGCGCAATTGGGGATTGGATTGTAGCTCACGCCGCTGTAGACATTCATAATAATATGATACATAGGTAATACAAGTATTTGTTCCCAGGTTGTGGGTATTAGTAATGTATACCTATAGATTGTGTAGTCCATACCTCTTCTAACATAGAAAATCTTAGTGCTAGGGTATGAATGTATATTTGGTAATTCGTTTTCGTAAAATCATACAATCATAAATGTATTTTGTAACAAAATTTTACTGGAGGGCTGTTGTGTTAAATACTGACAGATTATCATGAGCCAACCATATAATATACTTCAAAATAAACATCTAGAAACGAGCACAAGGCCGCTGTCAATTATTTTAATTTATTAAAAACATCTTCGGTAAACAATGGATGGAACAACAAAGAGCGGAGGGGCGCGTGACGTCAGAGTTCGCGCTGACGTCAGAGGCTGCGTACATGTGGGTCAATAGAACGAGCTAGCTCCGCCCGGGTAGCACCCTGCAGCTACAAATAGGTCAGAGCTCTAAAATACCTAGCTATATTCGAAAGCCTCCCTCCATCGGCCGGCTTAAACACCCGAGCTTTGAAAGCACTCATAGTTATAACAAAGTAAGGACCAGGATCCGTGAAGTAATAAAACAAAATTGTTTCCGCCCTTCACAACGCGCCGTCATTGTGGTTGATGCGGGCCGCTTTTTATTTTATCTTAACTTTAATGTTGTGTCCTATTGTTTGGTCAAATTTGGGCTTTGTTTTCTTAATTAAACGTGATTTATCTTTATATGTTTTATGTTCGTTGTTTTGTGACCTTTATGAATTATTATGAACTACGAGTTTTAGACAATAGGTGACTAAGAAAACATATTTTACCTTGTTTAATGTTTGGACTGGAAGTAGACGCTCATAACTGAAATACCAAAGGCATTATCGACGCGTTGCCTACCAAGAAGAAAGCCAAAATTGCCTATTTTTTATTTTATTTATTTATTGTTTATTAGAATTTAGAACGGTACAATTACCAATTACACTAACAAACACAAGATAACTTAGTTACTTATAAACTAACATAAACAATTTTAAACGCTATCCTATACCTACTAAATAATGACATTAAAGAAATGAATTATGAATTATGAATAGTATGAATTATGAATTATGAATTCCATTCTATTTATGAGTACTGTTTGCATTATAATGTTTTTATAATGTTTTTAGTTTGATAAAAACGGACTATTTAAGTTGAATAATGGTTAGAGCAACTAATTTTAGTCAGAAAGAACGCCTGTGAGATAGACATTACTGTGAGATTTTGAACGACATACGGGTAGTTTATAAGTTATTCTCAATAATGCGTATTTAATTTATGATCGCTACTTCATAACTTTCAATTGGGTGTCACGAAGTTTTTAATTCTTTTTTTCGGCTAAAGCTAGTGCTTATAGTCTACTTCCATATAAATCTCTAACTGACTAGGCTATTTCGTTATTAGATGATCTATTGATTACTTCACAGAAAAGTAATGAACAGTGACGAAATTATTCACCTTACGCCCACTTGACGGTAGTAAAACGGCCAAGGCACGCATTTTGATTTTGACTAAGGTGTTGATTATGTAAAGTTAATGCTTGTTGAGTTTGGGTGTGTAGTGTTAGAAACTTGCTTCTACATAACCGATAACTTTCTAACAGTCCTAGAAATATTGCCTTGTCTTGGCAACGTTTTATATGAAAATTTTTTGGTCGGATTTAGCTATTCTTCGAAGGACAGTGTATGTACAAAAGAAAATAATAAAATTCATCTTTACATTTTTCTCTTAAGCACTGTTAACAATTTTTTTTTTCAAATTTAATTCAATAATGCCTTCTTTTCAACATATTTGCTTCAATAGCCTTATGTATAATAATATAATACAATTTATTGTTAACTCAGAGGCGTTACCGTACGCGATACCAGGAGAGAAGGAAGATACGAGTATGTTAAAGTTAATCTAATTCACGTCAGAAACACGTTAGGGTAGAACCAGCGACCTCTAACAGAATTAATAACGTCATTGCCTCGTCCATCATGCGTGGGACGAGTATAGCGAAGGTTCAAGGATGAACAAAGCCCTTTACACACCCAATAGACATTATATTATTAGTGAACGCCTTCGCTTTCCGTCGGAAAATCTGTGCCTTTAATAGCCCCATTCCAACGATTGTTTATTAAATTAGACCCATCACTAAGTACCGTAGAGAAAAGCCGGTTCTGAAATTAGCTTGAAGTAACGATAATCAAATTAATAAAAATAATCAAAAATCCTATAATTGGTATGGGATTGATAGTGCACATAAATATGCCCTCTGATCGTTGGCCATGGATAAGATATGTTACAGTTTTAATGTATTTTATGTCTAGATACCTACTATATTATAAAATTCTTATCGTATCTTATCTTAATGGTCTGGAGAACTTGTATTCTGTAACAATATATTAATTTAGATTGTCACCACACTGAGATTTCAATCCTTACAGGGCTTATTTTAGTCATTTCTCTTAACCATGTAATTTCATATTACAGATATGATTTTATAACGTTATTTAAGAACGTAACAGGAATGCATATTCTGGAATAAGAGTGGAGAATATCAAAAATAAGGAAACGAGTTCCCCAAGGAAATGTAAATACGGTTCAATATCCGGGTCTTACATATCGGAATATTTTCACTTAGGGAACACTTGCATAAATATGAGAATGGTTTACACGTCGTACTAGTGAAATTGGACATTTTGTTATGTTCCTAACGTTTCGGATACTTTCGGACCTTAATGTGTCGTTATGATGTAGGATTGACTGTGGTTCGTACATAGTACATGCAAATTGGCGATAGTTAGATTAATGCCGAATCAATTGATTGTCAGGGGTTAAATCTACCTATAAACATGACGCAAGTAACGCCAAAAGAAACATGTAGGCATATAGGTACCAACTGACTAGAAGACCAAAAAAAGAAGGAATAGAAGTAACCTGTAGGTAGATAGTAAACCTGTAGATACCAGATACCTCGGAGAATCGTCCTTTGTTAAGCAGTAAGGAATTTGATCACAGGATGTGGCCTCGGGTTTTAGATTGAGCTAGGTAATTGCGGCAGATAGGTAGCCTTTTTCGTTATAATATAGGGAAGACCTAACCTACGCATAGTCCACATGCTTAAGACTTATCAGCAGGCATACACGATTAATCTACTAAACAGAGTTCTTTAAATCTAAACGGAGGCCAAATGTATAAACGCTATTCTGCTTAACCAATAACCCAGGCAATTATATTATAAAATTATATGAATTTTCATATATGAACCTTAGGTAAATACTTATATTTCGAGGTTATATTCTCAACAACTCTCTAGAAACATTTACGAATGACGAATTTCACTGTTTCTATTCAACATCCATAAAGGAAAATGATATATTGGAATAGATTTTGACGTGATTCTGTTTTAATGTATAATGGATGACATTATAATAGGAATAAGAGAATATTTTATGACAGGTTTTTTACGTGTGCTTTTTTTACGTTGTTACTGTGCGTATAACTTATGGTAGGTTGGATGCCTATAGCTATAATATTATTCAATAACATTTGTAATTTACATTGTATTTTTAACATCTGCGACATGGGAACGTCTTTGCGTCTATAAATATTACATCAGATGTTACAGATGATTCCAGATGATTTGGATGTGTTTTTATATTCAAGCTTATTTTGTCTGCTTTCAGTGTTACACTATACCTTTTCCTTTCAGTTTCTTAACATGTAAGAGCCGAAAAAAGGATGAACAAAACGAATACATGAGCGTAGTTAATAACATTCTACAAATAGAAGCACTAGAAAATAATTTTACTAAAGATTTCTTTGAAAATATCCGCGCAAGTTAAAAAGAAACAACTCCTAGGATCGTAATAATGAAGCTAAGGAATATAATTATTGCATCATAGTCGTAGAGGTACTAAGCGTTTTAATTTTGCAGTTAATATTTGGTTTTATTGCTTCCTGCGCGGAGCCGGCGGCGCTTTACGAGAATCCAGGCGTTTGAAGTCTCTCAGTGTTCCGAACAATTTAGCTCTTCCATTATCCTGAAGTGTGCTTGCTTAATTTTAAGCGATGCTCTAGATTACACCTAGTTCCCTTGACCTGGAAAACGGGTGTATGAAAATCTGGGAATACAATCTCGGACAGATAATGGCAATATTATTTGGTACTCCACAGTGGCTTTTAAAGTTAATTTTCGGAGATAAGCGTAGATTTTAGAAAGTGTCTTCAGTTTTAAGATTTATGCATTGAACAAATACTCGACATCTATAGGTTACATAAGTATGTGCCCTGGAGCCCAATTCTCATTTCCTAGATATAATCTCGAAATCAGACATATCTTTACCCTTAAAATCTCTGCGAGACATGTCGGCAAAATCTCTACTGTATCCATAAAAGTCATTCTGGGGCATATTAGAGATTTATTCTTCGACATTACCAAGAGACATATGAAATGAACGTTCCGTTTTACTAGACTATGGCAACGTCAAGTCAATAAAACCCGACTAGAAGTAAATAAAGGTTGTATATTACTCAAATCATACAAAAGCATTAAAAATCACTATATAGTCATCCTAAACTATCTTTGAATAATTATAATTTATTTACTGTTATATTGCAGTTAAAAACCATTACTAAATATTTTAACAAAAAGACTAGTCGTCGCATACCGTATAACGAAACATTCATCTTTAGCTAATCTGTGCATATATGTCATGTCAATGTCAAGCGAATATTTTGTTTTGATTGTATTCTAATAAGATTGTAAACTAACAAATAGATAAAAATCACAATCTTATTAGAATCGTAAAAAGAAAATGTAGGTCTACATTTTTTTTTCTAATAAGATTGTCAACATGTCAATATCGAACGCTTTACAACGCTGTGATTGGCCAAAATTCACGATATTTCAATCTCGAACGCCCTGGACCAAACGTTGCATGTCGAAAGAAATGTTTAGAGATATTATCTAATTTGACATCCCGAGAATACGGAAATTAGGTTTCAATAGAGATCCGCCATGTTTTTCAGATATATATCTGTTAGAGATGTATGTCTAAGAAATGGGAATTGGGCTCCTGATCGACTTCGCAGACACAGGACGCAAACAAAGTAACGAGACGTAGGGGGTCGTCAGATAAACTACAAAAGAAACAAAAAATCAAAACGTGCTTGCTACTTAATACATAATTATTATTATCTTTTTCTTTAGGTATATGTATTAAAGCGAAAGGTCACTCAAAAAATATCGAAAACCACTTGACATAAAAAGCAGATAGATAGATTACTTTAGAATTATTACAAGTCCGCTTAAACTTGATATTGTCACATTCCATTTCTTCCGGGGTAAGGGATAAAAATGGGTCAAAAGTAGTAATTAATAAGCTAGTAATTTATAAACTTAAGCAGTTACACCACTGAGAAGTATAAGCGACACTTGAACGTATTGTTATCCGTGTTATCGTAGACGTTATAGAACTATGTCGTAACAAGAGCCGTCCATTTGTCTTGTTCTGTCGTCTCCTGACAGGTGTACCGTTTGCGGGCCGGGCCGGCGTCTGCGGGGAATTAATCTTTGACCTGGCATTGGTTTGTTACCATCAATCACCATTAGGCATTTCTGTTTCTATAAATCAAATTTTACTAAAGGTCAGCTCTGAATTATGAAGTAGGAATGGTAGTAGGTAGTTGGTTCAGCATTTGTTTAAAGTTTTGTAATATTGCTTATTTGATATACTCATAAATTTTCCATTTATAGGTATTACTTAGAGTTGTTATACATATTATACGAAGAGTTTAAACCTTTTGCAGTGAAGAACATCACTTTTTGCTGTATTTGCTACGAGTAACAACCTTCACGACGCTTTCGGAAACCTATGACCTCGTAGGTAGGTACCTACTGTGTGTGAGTAGGTAGCTGTCCAAAAGTGTGTGACTGTTCACACGGGGAAAAGCGGTAAGAAACGCAGTGACGACAAAAATACTGTTATCAAGTAACCTACTGGTAAGATTTCCAACAAATCTTCCATGTAAAAACATCAATCGATTACACTTAATTATGTATAGAATAGTTATGGTGTCTCCACAGGAGCATTTGACCTTTCCAGTGATCTTTCTTTGCCAGCTATTATACCTACCTACTTATTTATTACACAGAAAGGTAAAATAAAACATTAAAAGTTATTACGCCTAAAGCATGAATCAAACAACATCAAACAAGAAGAGTACAAGTTTGATTCGTAAGAAGTAAATACTTAACGAAGTTTTAATATCCAAAATTCCCTTTTATATATTTTACCTATTGGGAGCTCAAATAAAGGTAATGTAGGCATTTGCCGTAAACTTTTCAGACACATAAATTATATTAGCTACCTTACGAATATCATAATAAAACCTAACTGTGGGATTTATAAGAGAGTAAATAATAAAACTTAATAACGCGTAGGGAACGAATTATTACAAGTAGGTAGGTACTGTACTGCTAATCCTACTAATATTATAAATGCGAAAGTTTGTAAGGATATAAATGTGAGTGAGTGTGTGTGTGTGTGTGTTTGTTGCTCTCACGCAAAAATTTTCATGAAACTTTGCAGTAATATAGCTAAGACATCGGAATAACATAATTTGTTAAAATTTATAGAGATTTTTGAAGGGACTGGTTACCCGAAGCGAAGCGAGGGTGGGTTTACTAGTTTATTACCTATAGGTACCTTGTTGATTTGTTCCCTTAAGTTATATTCATAATCTATTTTATAAATTATGTTTAAATAATGCTGCGAATGGTGAAAATGAAGCGCTCCTAAATCTGCGTTGTTCAAAAATCGTTCAAAAGTCAGTAAAAATTTCTTGAGCGCTTCTATGCTCTTGTGAATGCACCTAAATCACAGCACAAAAAAGCACAAAAGTATTCAACACTTGGGCTGCCTACTTTTTTATCCTTCTTGTAATACCACTGTTCCAGTTTCTGTCGTCCTATCAGCAGTTCAAAAGAACGTTCATATGTTATGCGTTCAATCTCCCCGGTACTTAATATAAGTGAGTAGGTTACCCAAGCCATTAATAAGGTTCTCGTTATCCGATTTATCTGATTTTGCTGAGCGTTCATTACACCCGAGGGAGTGCTGCAATCTTGCGTATAATCTGTTGGTACAATCTATATCGGCAGTGTACCAAACTTCGTTTAAGGCTGTCTATTTGCTCACAGCAATATTTTTAAAATCAGAAGCAGCTATGAGCAAGGCTTGCTGGTCCGATGTTATTATTTGTGTCGGTATGACCAAATTTTAGAGAAACGCCATTAGAAGCATAATTATAAGGTTTTAATGACTAAAAGCTCCTTGATAGTTTTATGACAACAGGTTATGGTTATAATCTTACCTGAAAATATAGTAGTAGTCTTAGGTGCTTAGTAGTAATATTTCTGCATATTTTGGTAAAGCTTTAAAATCTGTAGCAACCGATGCTGCCAAAAATTATTGTCCCAGATTTTTTAATCAACGTATAGGTACTTACGTCATAATTATGGACAAGTGAAGCTTAAGCGAAAACATTCCAATAAAATCCATTCATGTATCGAAATGAACTTTGCCGTGACGTCAAACGAAATTATATTAGGGGAGACGCTTCAGAATTTCCTGTTCAAAATATTTAACCTTCCCAAGAAATTGGACCTTGGCCCAATTCCACCCCGTGTTAACCCCTCGCAGCTTAGGGAGTCTCTATACTTTATCGATTATTACTATTATTACCGGTGCGTTAGCCAATATAAGAAGTCGAACAATAGGCAGGGATACGTTGACTAATGGGTTTCATACCGCATCTTTTAAAATATTAACCGATCTCAAGTAACGCGAACATTATTCTTAATGTTTATTCCCTAAAATTACTTAAGACTAGGTTTCACAAAGGGCATAAGTACTTAATGACTACTCCAGTCAACTCGGGGTGATGATAAGTACATATGGTAGGTACTGATAATAAATTAATGAATGGCATGATCAGTAAAATATTGATAACTTTAAGTCTAAATATAGAAAAGCTAAAAGTCAGTCACTCATCAAGGAATTAACGTATGAATAAGATGAAATGAGGCACGATTTTTTTCGTATTCCACGCCTAAGGGAGTAAAATTATAAATCCTACTAATATCCTACTCCTACTAATATTATAAATGCGAAAGTTTGTAAGGATGTATGTGAGTGAGTGAGTGAGTGAGTGAGTGTGTGTGTGTGTTTGTTGCTCTTTCACGCAAAAACTACTGAACGGATTTTCATGAAACTTTGCAGTAATATAGCTTAGACATCGGAATAACATAATTTGTTAAAATTTATAGAGATTTTTGAAGAGACTGGTTTCCCGAAGCGAAGCGAGGGCGGATTTTCTAGTATTATAAATGCGAAAGTTTGTAAAGATGTATTTGTATGTGTGTGTGTTTGTTGCTCTTTCACACAAAAACTACTGAACGGATTTTCATGAAACTTTGCAGAAATATAGCTTAGACATCGGAATAACATAATTTGTTAAAATTAATAGATTTTTGAAGGAACTGGTTTCCCGAAGCGAAGCGAGGGCGGATTTACTAGTACCATATAATGGGTAGTTATTACAGTCAACCTAAAGACTGTAATTGCAACAAGCCTTAGCGAATCTTATGTAAAATTGTAATATCTTACTAACACGTGCTTCAAACAAAAATATTCGAATTTCCTTCTTGAATGCGTACCAATCTTATATCGGTACTCCCTACAGCATGATTTTGTAAATATGTACCTTTCAACCTACTTAAACAATCGCTTGAAATATGACTAGGCGTGATAAGCCGATTACCGTAAGTAGGTCGAAAACCCCACAATTAGGGTCTTCTTCCAGCAGCCTTCGACAAATATTTGTGCGTGACTGTACTTTATGTATCTCATGGGCTCATGGCCTAGATAAACTGCAAAACACTACCCTTGAGACTTGCTTACTGTCCTCTAGACGTCTTTTTCTGAATACGAGTAGAATATACACCGAGAGGAGTGTGTATCCTAATACAGTAAAACGCAAATTACAGCGGATGTGATATGGGGAAGCAATTCTCATTTCATCTTAAACACCACAGAAAAGCACAGTGAGATATAACATAAACAAATAATCCCCAATGCACATAACCCTGCCATTACACATAGGGTCTAATACATATAGCCCCAAAGAGGGTTGCATGGACTACAGAAATAACATATAAATAACACCTAAGATCTGAGAACAAATTTAATATTCATCTGTCACTTATCTGCCCCTGCAAGAATCGAACCCGGAGCCTTGTTTCACAGGCAAGATGAATACCAACTACTCTACGGGATTGTAAAAATTATGTATTTCACGTATTTCACCTCACGAAAACTGAAAATCGTGTCAGATCCGATGCGGAATTCCGCATATCCGTTCCGCTAGAACTATGTTCCTCATACTCATAACCAAAAAGAATTATGTAATGTCTTCAGGACCCCCCACGCGCGTTACTCTCTCTATAATTTAGTATACTAAGAGAATTTATCTTTGTTACATATTTTACGAAATTGGTTTCAGTTGGACTAGCCTTCGTCACGTATTTTATGATGTCAATCTTTCTTGTGATGTAAGAGGTGGTTCCATAAGGAAGTTTAGTAGAGAGTAGAAAGAAGTTTACATGTAGATAGAACAATACCTCGTGTTACGTCATAAATTTTAACAGAGTTTCCCGACTTTTATAATTCTTTTTCTATACGAATGCTTGTGCTTGTCGTTTGAACCCATGTAATCGCTCATTCTAAGAAGTGGGGTTGAGAGTTTAAAATTTCATCGATTGTAATGCAGATACTATGAAAACTCGACTTTAAAATTATAGTACAAAAATTATGATAAGTACATTTTTGTAAATCGAACCCTAAGAAATTTAGCTTTGGGGTGAGAGAATAGTTACCTAACTATTTCGTGGGTACTTCCACAGCAACGGTTGTATCTTATACATACATGTACGACTGTACTTTGCGACTAAAAGCTACATTCAGTTAATCCGTCTAAAATTCGTGGAATATGGCACTGTACGCCTGTAAGCCACGATAGTTTACGTCTAGCATATAGGTACCTACATCGCATATAACACATTCCTCTTTTAATAGCTGACATCAAAAAGGGTGCTCCATATTGTTCTCAAAGGTGTGTGAAATCCAACAATCATCACTTGACGAATGTGGCTTATATACTATGTCTCATACACTGCTAAAGCTACATTGTAAGGGAGAACGCTACCTCTGCAGTGGAATAATATTATGTTGTAAAGAAGAGGAATTTCAAATCTATACTACGTGTTTTGAAACGGAAGCGCTCTTAAAATAAGATGCCCAGTCTAATGATATCTTGACGAACGCTGAATATTGAGCCCATCCATCTAGATTAACAAGTAAACGTTACCTCTCGAATCATTAATTCAATGAAATTGGTTCATAAATATTAAAGAACATTACAGAAGATTAATAATGCAAAACGGTTGGTTTTACGTAAATTATGAGGTAATAATCTTCATTAGTAAATTCTTGATTACTTAGAATTTTGTTGTGCGTCCCTAATTTGCTTGGTGTTTTATTATTTTTAAAATATATCGGCGGTAACTGAACGCTAATTTGGCTATCGTGGGGCATGTCTTAGTTTTGGAAATGTTCTTAGTTTTCAATGAAAAAGATTCTTTAAATGACATTTTCATGACAATAAATTGTCTGAAAGCGCACTTTTTTACCAAAATATTGTATCGGGTTAAAACTTGTACTACCTACCAATTTAAAACTTATTTAAAGTTGAAATTGAATTATCAAATTAGGTACTACGTGCCGTGCTGTTTTTTTATGGTGGTATTCCACGGGTCAAATATCTTTGTCCAATTTCTATGTCCAATATTTGATCAAACTTCTTTGACGAGTCCAAATTCCACTCGTCCAATATCTTTGTCCAATATTCGCTTAGTTTGAGAAAATGAAGGAACTAGGTGCGGCTTTGTGTGCTGCTATAGTTGTAAGATTGCTAGTAAAACACTGGACGAATAAATGTATGCGTAAAAATTGTATGTAGGTACTGCGTATATGTACATGTATACGGCGAGTGGGGACATCCATATTTACATCCTCATTGGATGAAAACTTGTAAAGATATGATAATGAGAGAAAAATAAAATATTTTAGTGTGTGTGATTGAATTATACTTCGTTGAAAATAATAGAGACGGAGTTTTACCACAATATAAAAATCTTTGATCAACTGTAACTAGTACATTTGACAAAGACATCCAATTTCTTTGATTCAACTTGTATTGGACAAATAGGTATTTGATGAATACCACCCTTAAATATTAATAAAAACAATATTTTACATGGCAACAACAACTCATTTATCCAAAAACGTTCAATCAGTAAACTTTCCCATTGACATTAGAAAAGTATCGTTCAAAAGGATCTATTTCATAACTTGAAATATGTGACTAAATTTTTCGATTTAAAGTTACGAAACTTCGTAACTCGTGGAACTCTTTGTAAAAGTTTGTCCTCAAATTTTGCTGTAAGAAAATAGTGACAACCATACACTTTTGTACACGTAATACTTGTTTACTGAATATTAGGGGGTTGGAATATAAGTAAATACATTAAGTGATTCATTTTTGATCGTGATAATAGATATAGCATAGAATGTACAATTTTAAATAGAAATTGATATATTATTATACTCGTACATACGTGTATTAATATACCAAATGTTGACATTTAAACGAAACGGTTAAATAACGAATAATGAAACAGTCGAACATAATCATGAATCGAAGATCTTAGAATTCTAAGATATGGCAACGAAATATAATATGCAAAAAGTCAGTAAAAATGACCCCCTAGATTTTTACAAAAGAAAAAGTGCTCTATACAAAATTTTATTGTGTTTTCCTACAGTTGACCATTAATAATTCCGAAGAAAACATGATCGCGTTCGACCTTCAGTCTAGACGATAGCAAATATCAGTAATTGAATATTTTATTCGTACTCATACATTACCCGGTCAACAAATGCCTCAGGCATAGTTTGTGTTTGTTCTCGGGAAAATCAACTTTACTATCAGCCAAATAATTTAACACACTTTATAGTCCTGTTTAAACAATATTGTTACATAAATAAATAACACAACGTTCTTATAGCTCCACGCTAGCATTCTTTGTATTCCTCGCCTCGGTAGGTTTCGAACCCAGGACCCCTCGAATGATAGTCGGGTATGGTGACATTTATACCATACGGATCTACATTAGATAAGTAACGTAATGGTACGGGAGCCGACGATGCTAAATGTGGATTTACTCGAGCGTCATAGAGCCCTATTGGGTTGCAAAGCTTAGATGATAAGAAAAAAAAATGTTATATAATGTATACCTTTTCATCGGTGGGGAAGCGGCTAGAGACTATTAAATATGTAAAAAATAATGTCCATGTGGACATACTCGAGTGCTTCAGATATTGATACCATGAATGTTCTACGTATTCTTAATAATGTACTATGTATGTTAATCTGATCGTTTGTTTTATGGGGGTGACCGTAGGTAAGGGTTGAAAATGAGAGAGAAAAAATCTAATCGAGCACGTCAGATTTTCTAAGGGGGTGTTAAGTGTACCTAAAGAAGCTCTCATTCAATAATCTGACGATTTCGATGTGACGCAAACTCGCTACCATTATTATAATGTGCAAAAAAAAAATCGAACTTATATATATTATGAGGCTTTTATTTGGTGGAGGTACTTAACTGGGTACAAGGTATCCCCTGTACCTTAATCTGCCGCGCCCGAGTAAATCCCAGATTCCCCTCTTCGGCTCCCCAGCTATAAACAACAGGCGGCAAAAATAGTAATTTTTGTCTCGTAGTAACGCAATTGCAATTACTGAAAAAAAATTGGTTGCCTGTAAAGTCGGTATACGGGCGAAAGTTTTACGTGACAACTACTTTGAGTGGTAAAATAATTTTAATGTGAATATTCATTCGTATAGTAGGAAGAAGGATGAAATAATAGTAACAATTTAAAACATTTATTTATACAAAGAATTATATTTAAAACATTGTAACACCATCCGCCATCTAGCGCTGCTAACCGTTAGACCATTAACCATTAGTCACAACTAAGTGAGGTAACAAACTAGATTACTCTACTTCTCCAGAGATGGCGCTGTACCATTTTCTGAAACACGCCAACGTGTGTACGCCGTAGCTACTATAAGTAACGTGAGCGGAGCTACTAACGCAGTTTCTTGAAGTGCCACCCGGCAAACCAATTTATAAGACGTTGTCACGTCAAAAACTAACAAAGGTAGAACTCAACTATTGATAGAACTGAAAGAGTTTCGTCTTTCTCTATAAAAATCTCACTATCCTCTAGCTAGCCTGGAGATCTTCATTTACAAAAGTCCAATACCTCGACAAGCAGGCTAAGTGGATTAGCAGTATAACTTTAAGAGCAGTCGTGTAAATATTTGGGCAGCATGGCATAAAAACTTGACCTTGAGTTAAGAAAGTTTTGAGTTGCTCATTGATAACTACCAATTCGTAAGGGAGCAACGTAGTTGAATTCCAGGTATCCACAGTAAAAAGTCACTAAGTATAACGCTCAAGAATTGAAGTCAAATATAATTTTATCACAAATACGAGCATGAGAAATATTTCCAGACTTTCAACAATTTCACGACTCACAGTAATTTGAACCAAAATACCTTCCGTAAATTTTCCCTCGTTCGATTTCATTTGATATTCCTCTGAATGAAATACGTGGAACCGCACACGACTTCGCGCATTGTTTATTTTGAATTTTCATTCGGTCCGCTTCGCCGGATGGCGCACATATTGGTATTCTCATTTTACCTACGGGTATGTACTACAAGCTTTAACAAAGAATGTTGGTACTGCTACACAATGTATGATGAGAGTATTCAAACTCGTTTATTGGAGGTGATCACAAAGTTAGCCTCCATTTGATGAATTTATAAAGACGGTCCGATCGGCGAACCAAAGGCAAAAATATATTGCCATTTGCCACTGGAGCGCTGCCGCGCTGCGACCAATAGAACATTGCGGTTGAACTATGTAATTAATAAACTTTTATGTTCATGCTAGCTGACCACTCGCAAATTCACAGTGGAATTTTTCTTCCACTTCATCCCTTTTTTAATCCATTTAAGGGAGAAATTTTCAAAAATCCTCTCTTAGTGCTTCCCTACCCTGCCCAAGGAACACACAAATCTCAGCTTCTTGCGTTCAGCAGTTTTGGCTGTATTGTCTTTCAGTCGGTCGCTCAGCAACAGAGGAGTTTTAATATACCTATTCTATATTTGATTTTTGATTTCATGTTGTTTTATGTTGCTCGTGTAATAAGCTACTTTCTTTGTTAAGTCAAAGTAAATTAAACCCTGTTTCCTTGAAAACGGTAAACCCCTTCTATCAACAGACGAAGCGGTAACGTCTAGTCCTTTGTAATGGAAATCGCTTTATGTATTTTAATTCCGTATATACTCGCACATTTTTATCTACCTGGTAACTACCCTACCTTCCTTCTACGAGTAAGTACAACCGTAAAATGTTTTATGTTTTGGTTACAGTGTCGTAGAACCAGTTATTACGGGATTCCCCCGCTACCTATTGGTCGAAAAAACGTCGGTGAAGCATTGAGGTTATAGATGTCCAGATGGAAGAGACCATTTACTAGCAAATGGTCCATCCGCTTTTTTGATGCCGTGATGTAGATAAAAATCCATGAAGTTTCAACAGCTGCAAATCACGAAATAAATTATCACCTGTTTACTAATATCATCAACATACATTTATCTCTTGTACCACAATAACAAAACCATGTCCTTGAATAATACCTATGTTATCTACTTATATGTTGATTTATAACATGAGTTACAGTATTATATATTAATATACATATCTAATACTTACATAAATATGTTCCGTGATTTCTGGATGACACAATAACAAGACTAGGTATAGTCACTAGGTACATACAAGTATTTTTCGTCTTGCTTATTTTAAGCTTCATTAAGTAGGTATGTAGGTAGGTACTATACGTGTAATGTTTATGAAATATTACAAGGTAGCATGATTTGTATTCATTAGGTACGTGTAGAAATATAATTAAAAACAAAAAAATCGTGTATGTTCGAGGAAGACTCGCCTGATGCAAAGACTCTTACGCTTTCTTTAACTCAATTAATATACATATACAGATTTTGTTGAAAAACCTTTGGTGTAGAAATTGATATAAATAACTACATAACTGAAATTGATATCAACGTAGCGATTTTTGAAAATTATGAAAAGTAATTGCATACATTCCATAATTATCTTTTCCATCCAAAAGACAGTAAATGCATCAGAACGGATAAGCACGATTAGCGGTGTAGGTACAGAAAATATTAAACATTCATAAAACTGCGTGTAATTAGGTACCTACTACTTATTAATAATGTTTTCGTGTGTAATTATATTCTATAAATTAACATGAAGATCATGATAACATTGATGACGTGTATCCGTTACGCCCCTATGACCACAGACAACACACGATTTTTACCTCCATCTCTATCAAACTTCTACCCCAACGCGCCTTAAGGAACTTTAAAAAAAACTACTAAAATATGATAAGCGCCTAACTGGAATCCTGATTTAATACAGCATTTACCTTTAATAACATCACAATCTCCGGGCTCGCGTGAGCTGTATTGATTCAAAGTAATGACGGCAAGTGCAACAGGTCAAACATCGTTACAAAGCTATGAAATACAACATTAATAACATTTTCTCTCACCTTAAACACTAACACCTGCTTAATAAAGTTGACAATCGCTTAAACATTACCAAATTTCAACGTGCCGTAGATATCTAGGTTTTCCAGGGCCTGCTAGAATGAGACAGGTAGCTCGACTCGGGGAAGTGTGACGTAGTTGTTCGTTTTGCAAGTTGGTTCAGGTACCCGGAACGCACTTTGACCTTTTTGAAAGGATTTAAAAATCGATTGAAGCGGAATGGAATTATTCAATTACGGACGCTTACTTTGACTAGAACAGTAGATATTAAATTATTCATAGTCAGCTTTACATAATAACACCTAAACATTTTAAAAAGACCAATAGCTGTTTCTCTTTATAATCGAGTGTTCTCTAAGTAAGGTCCATGTGGAGAAACTGAATTATTACCCTAGATGAATCCATATCCTATCGTATAATAAAAGAAAGTATCCTGAGGATATTTTTTCACTTCTAAGAATTCTTAATTATGTTCTAAATGTATTTTAAGTGTGCTAATTAAGGGTTGTGATATCTTTAGCCCTTTTCGATTTCTGTACACCACCTTTCTGTTGCCGCCCTTGACAACTATCACCGACCTAGACCAATACCCATATGGAGACTGATAGTTATTCCAGTGTTATTCCAGTTTGTTGATCGTGTTAGAACATTTATCATTGGTCAGTTGGCTAGAATATTCATTGGTTGGTAAGTTTGTGAGTAAGTATGGGGACTGGGACCGGGACTGTGAGTGTTAGTAGGTATTTGTTCGTAACAATCTCGTTCTAATTCGGTCACAACTGTATCTACCGTCAAGTCTAGGTATACTTACCGTTTAATATTTTAGGTATGTCCAAGGCTGGGAAGAGGCGATGTATAATATGATCTATTTATTTGTCTGTCTCAGAAATAATTTAGGTGCATAACCTTTATATCTGTGTGTTTATTAATTAGCGTTTGTGTATGTCAATCAGTTTACAAATATAAAATACTGATACTTTATTTAACTTGAAATAAATAATCTTTATCTACTGACTAAAATAGATAGTAAGTACGCGTAACTACTCATTGTTTATACCAATAGCGTCAAAAGTAATGTTATCGTACCTACTAAAAATACCGGTCATAATTGGAATTACAATTTCACCATTTCCCAAACTGTAAGCTCCATCAACAACATCGACAGAACGCACACACACAAATCGTGGACCAATCGCGGACTTGCAGGGTGCAAGGGCCTAGCAATATCTACTCCGATTCGCGGCCCGGACAGAGCTTCCGATATCTGTTATTACAGGGCTTTTATGTATGTACATAGATAGATACGTCATGCGGTCGGGAATAATTCTCAAAGGCGAGGCATGAATAATGAAATAAGGACTTCGATATGTCGAATTAGAACGTGTTCTGATTGCAGTGCTACACGTCTGAATGTGGATTTTACGGCATTTTGAAATAAATCTTCTTTTTGAACGACTTCAAAAAAGGATGTTTTCAAATCGTCGGAATATAGTTATCTGGTATATTATAGGTACCTTGTAAATTAAAAGAGAAATTTCTATCTGATGAGTAGCTTTTGAGTTGTATCTACTTGTCAATGTTGAAAGCGGTTTTTTGTAGTTTAAACATTTATTTCATTTTGGTTTGTGTACATAAGACTATAGTAGGATTTGCTGTTGTAGTTGCAACACAAACCCACGAAGTCAAGACAATATTTTACTCTTGGGACCTTAAAGACCTCGCTAAGTTGTCAGAGCTTAGAGATAGGTATATCTGAACAAAGAGATAGACAGATGTCACTGTGTAAGATAGTATTCTAGACTGATAAAAGTGTTATTTATTGATCGATGTTTGTTTAACGAAGAGTTGTTAATGGTAACTTGTAGCTTGTAATCGTAAAAGATCCCATCATCGTCTCAGTCCATCATGGCCCACTATTGAGCACGGGTATCTTCTCAGTATGAGAAGGTTTAGGCCATAGTCCGCCACGCTGGCCTAGCGCAGATTGGCGGACTTCGCACACTTTTGAGTTTTTCTAACTCTCCAGCATGCAGGTTTCCTCACGATGTTTTCCTTGACCGTTTGTAGCAAGTGACATTTAAATGCTTGAAACGCACATAACTCCGAAAAGTCAGTGGTGCGTGCCCTGAGATTCTAACCCGGACCCTCCAATTAGGATGGCGACTTATTAACCACTAGGCTATCACCGCTATTTTATTTGATGTTGAATACTATTAATTGCACTATTAAATACATTTACAATTGTCATTGTCAATACAAACTAATTGTGGATAGAAATTTGTCGATCCCATTACTCATCAGGAGGCCATCTCAATACTCCAATGAATGAATGAAAATAGAGTGAAACCATAACCGTCACTGCTTGGCTTCGGCTTTCTTCCAAAATGCGAGGGTTACAGGCAATTGTACAGGCAGATTTCACAGTTCACACACTTTTGAGAACATTATGAGGTACAATGCATATGGTGTGGATAAATCCTTCATAAGTTAATCATAACACTATTATAAAAGACTACATATTTTTTCAGACCGCCAAGTCAAGATTCAAATAATAACCACGTGGCCTTGTTCATACTTGGCTTTTCTCATTGCGTCTTAATACTTCCTACGTTGTATCGTATATCAGCGTAAAGACGATAAAAGACAAATATAAGTTTTAACCCTAAGTTACATCAACATTTTATGATATTAGTTCAAGGCAAGGAAGTACACAATCGATACGTTCGTAGTACTCCAGTGTGTCGTAAACTGTATCTGTCAAAACAACTGCTTGTTTCGAGGTATTAGATGGGAAGGGTAGGAAAGTCATTTCGGCGTGATGGCTGATTTACATGAGGTAAGTGATGGCTGTAACACGCTCCTCCTTGACTGCTCTCTTGGGAACAGTTTGTATTATCGGTATTTGAGATGATGAAAATAAAAATTCTTTGAGCTGTTTAGTAGTGTTAAAATTCATATTTATATTTTTTTGAGTAACGTATTTCTATGCTTATAAATATGACTAAGATCGCTACTTAGTGACTAATCTCGTTTCCCGAAAAACGAAAATATTGTTATCTTATACCTAGGTATGTGTAAGTCATAACATTTATAGTTATGTCAATAGAGTGCCCATTCACACGTTCAAAATACCACTCAAGTTACATGCCTATGTTCTTTTAGTTATAATAGATATATATATATGACGGAGGTAGGTAGTAAACCTATGATACTGGTCTGATGCGATTAATCTGTACGCGATGATTAATAGTCAATCGGATAGATGTCAATAGAATTGGAAAATAATAAAATAAGGAAATGAATGTCTACCGGTGTAATATCTTGTAAAAGCTCCTTCTATGTTGAAATGCCGTGAATATCTAATAGTAAATAACGTGTGAACCGCGTGTGCGAGTGGATAATCGATAACATCAATATCTATCGTGAAGTAAATCCAAGATGTCAAAATACCAAACCAAATCTAAATGATCTAATAACGTATTTACTGAGCCAAACTGTCTGATTCAATAAACGGAGATGGTGGTGTGTTTGGCTTAGAACTAACCCTGTGTTTCATTTGATATCCTGAGCTCACGTCCTGACATATGAAAGAAGCCCACATTGCTTATTTAGTCAAGAATACCTATCTGGAATGTAAATAGTACGAATGAACGCCCACTCTACTACTGAACCCGATTTCAGATAGTGGGATAAAGAATCCTGAAATTTTTTTGTGGATAAGGCTAAGATTGCCATCTGTCATGTCAGCAATTCTCATCACTGGTCCATGGAAATGAGGCTTATGTTTACGAAACATTGAATGAGAAATATTTTGATAAAAAGCGATTGAAATTTAAAAGAGGAAATTACACGTAATAAACCATAATTTTGAAAGTGTGTTTTGAGAAAAGAAATGACAACCTAAGAATTCTGTGTCACACAAACATGACATGTCATACAGTTCAAAATAAGTACCACAAAGAAGATCTCTGCTAACTTGAGATACCAAGGGAGTGAGAGTTTAAGATAAATTGGTTAAAGCAAGTTTTGAATATTGTGGAATACAATAATTTTTGTTTATGAGCATTCTATGTGAGGAAAAAGGAATCTGCAACAATACTTAACACAAATCCATTCAGAGAGAGTTGTACTTGGAATTGCACTGCTTTAAGTGTTGTTACACTACGCTTCTGGATATCAGGTGATTTCTGTTTTGTTTTATTCACTGGGTAATTGAGAACTTTTATTAAAGTTGGTTATTGATCTGAATAATTAGAAACTGAGTAGAAAATCCTAAATTGATATGCCTGTATGGTAATTCTATTGATAGGACTATGTGGCAAATCTATTGACAGGCCTCTGTGGCAATTCTGTTGATAGGCCTGAGTGTCAAATCTTTGAGAGATCCGTGTGGCATATCTATTGAGGATCCATGTGTTACCTTTTTAAAGAAGTTTTCGGGGCTTAGCTGTTCAAACGCCTCTGTGGCATAACTGAACACGAATGCCTTCGTGTTATACCCATACTGACGCAGAAGTTGAAACACATGAGGTCGTGTGTGGATGTAGGACAGCCGTAACGTTGCACGTTGATTATTTAGTAGGTCAGGAAAGACCGAGCGTGGAGAGATACTCGCGTATGTGTTTTGTTGTTACAGGTAATCTTCAATGCCTCATGCGTGTTGCCGCTGGTAGAGCGTGCTCGAGGATGGATCACGGGAAGATGCCGAAACGCATAACGGTTTTAGGACGGTGACGTACCGATTAGAGTTATATACGGTGACGACGTACCGAGTAAAAGTTAAAACAAATCGCGCAAATAATGAATTGGTAATTTTATTCTAAACAAGTGTTGTTATGTTATGGAGTTTCTTCTCACTCGCTTCTTCTCCATAGCGACACTAGTGAAGCGAGTGGTAGCTTACGGTAGTCAGGGTTAAAAAATGCAAACAAAGTGTTTGAAATCCACTCGCAGCAGTAGCAGCAATAGTCATTTTTGATGTTAAAAATTTTGAGTTTTGTTTTGAATTGAAGTAATTGAAAATTACGGGTCGAGCAATTGAGATGGTAATATTAACGGGGCGGAGCATCACCCGAGGACGGGCGATGAGTCAGCGATGGCCGTGACGGAGGTAGGTAGTAAACCTATGATACTGGTCTGATGCGATTAATCTGTACGCGATGATTAATAGTCAATCGGATAGATGTCAATAGAATTGGAAAATAATAAAATAAGGAAATGAATGTCTACCGGTGTAATATCTTGTAAAAGCTCCTTCTATGTTGAAATGCCGTGAATATCTAATAGTAAATAACGTGTGAACCGCGTGTGCGAGTGGATAATCGATAACATCAATATCTATCGTGAAGTAAATCCAAGATGTCAAAATACCAAACCAAATCTAAATGATCTAATAACGTATTTACTGAGCCAAACTGTCTGATTCAATAAACGGAGATGGTGGTGTGTTTGGCTTAGAACTAACCCTGTGTTTCATTTGATATCCTGAGCTCACGTCCTGACATATGAAAGAAGCCCACATTGCTTATTTAGTCAAGAATACCTATCTGGAATGTAAATAGTACGAATGAACGCCCACTCTTCTACTGGACCCGATTTATATAATAGATTAAGTTGTTTAAATGATAAACATATTTTAATATTTGTTCAAATATGTAGGCCTCCTTGACTTTGATCCTAAAATATACGCTTTGAAATCAAACCTGCAGCTATTAGCAAGCAAGCTGTGGGTTGTATCTACCTGTGTCCAGGCCACACAAAAGAGCATCATCGATTTTACGCCAAAGAGATTAAATCCTCGAATTAGGTCAAAGAGATTTAGTCCTCAAAGCGCTAGTACTAGCACTAGCTTATTGTGAATCCGCATTTATCTTTCATCGCTCGCAAAAGACGAGGATATAGGCTGAGTTTTGCGAGCTTGATTTACATACAACGTTCTATTTTCAAAGATAACATTGCTGTCCGACTAATTTAGGTGGAAAGCCATGTTGTCATGGAGAATAAATTATTTTCATTGTAATACAAAACGCCTCGGGAGATATACCGTTGTAGTCATTTTTATTGAGGTCAATATAGTATAGCTATCGGCGATTTTAACCTGTAAGCGATTTTATTCAAGTTCTTAAAGTAAGGCGTCGTTGTCATTACGCTTTTATAGTAGAACTTTTATTTATCACCAGTGAACTCACCAAGCATAATAATTGAATGCTTTCCGTAGGATAAGTCGGCGCCGGGTGGAAGTGGAGTCGTTGTAATGTGCGCAGACCTTAATGGTACGAAACACACACAAACACTTCGTTTGATTTTATTTGATCAAACGGCCGATATTAATTCCCGCTGTAGATATTATATCGTTAAAACGACATCAACATCCACTTTTTCGTTCCACTGAGTGACACGTAAAATAACAAACCGAGTATTTTTATCGCAACATATAAGTAATGTATTATACCGTAGAATAAATTTTCTGTGACGCAAGATTATCGTCTCGGTGTGAGATATGTATGTACGTTAAAGATGAGAAAATCAGGTTTACAGGCGTTACATACCTAAAATAATATATGTGTATCATTCTTCAGACAGGTGAATATGTTAGAGGGCAACTATATTTAGTTATTTTTGGAACTGAAAGTCAGTAAGCAAAGCATATATACGATGGTTAATATTTAAATCTTCAGGTGATATCAGATATCATAAGATAGGAGTTTAGAAACTTTAAGCAATTAATTTATTTATTTAAAGTTTATTATACATTTGTAGCTAAGTGGTACAAAAGGTGGACGTAATGCTAAAAGCATTCTCTATCAGTCGACCTACCATTATGTTATTGTAAGTATGTATTCAATCCATAAAGTATCCAATATAACGAACTTTTCAATGTGTGAAAGTACTCATTGCTGACGTATCGAATGTGTGTGAGCTGTCAAAGTTATACGGATGTGTGCGTAACTGGTACGATGGTTTATGAAAACATGTCAAATGTTACGTTGGATTCTGTTCTGTCTACGTTGTAACCATTGCAGTGTGCGTGGCCTATATCTGAGCGCAGCTTTGTACGGGACTATCAGTGAACTAGATATCTTAACCGTATTCCCGTTACAAATTTGAATTTTATTTATATTTACTACTTGAGCGTACTGTTACGGAGAAGAATTTATTTCAGTCAACTTATATTAGTGACAAACAAAACGCAACCTAGCATTAGTAAAGTAATTAAATCCAAGAGCTATAGAATCTAGATAACTCCAAATCCTACAATAGAACAGACAACAGAAGACAAGAAAGCGGCACAATGTAGAGTACAATCTGTGGTACAAATTTATGACTCAATTATTCTGTTACTTTTTATGCTTTAAGTCATATTTTAAAGTACGATTCTTATAACCTACTTTGTATTACATTTTTCTATTTGCAATTGATTTGCTATCGCAAAAATGCAAATTGTGACTTGCTTCAGTAAAGTCTACGTTAAAAAGCACGCCATGCTTTACGTTTGCGCGCATCCGCGACGTAGGTATATAAACTTATAACTATGATATATAAACTTTAGGTATAGGTATATAATTATAGGTAAAGGTATATAAACTTTAATAGGTGGTAGGGCCTAGAGCTCACCCGGGGAATTACCACCACCCGCCACGGTACTTAGTACCATTCCTGCCGAGTAATAATTGTTTTAAGAACAATTGTGTGCCGGATAGGATGGTGTGGAGCCGGTTACACTTTTTTAGAGGCGACCATCTCAGTCCTCAGGGGTAGCAACGCATCTGTGACCGAATTAGAACGAGACTCATTGAATAAAAAAAACTGCATTTATACCGTTACTTAAAGGGGAATTTGGATTTATTGGATGGATGGATTGGATGGGGAATAAGATCAGTATTCCAGAGTCTAGACTACCCCAATATGGAACACATTAAATCCAGTTAGTTCCAGTTACACAGATTAATTTATTTGATTTTTGTTACCTATTATAAATATTTGTGACTTATGAAAACTTTTGTTGAAGTAATATTATTAAATCTGTCCCCGGAGTAATTTTCGTGCTTCAATTATATATCAAGGGAGGAATAGATTGATTAATCAAAGTTTTCGCGTCGACTTTGTGATTAGCAAAGTTTACGCAGATTATATTATTTAGATAGGTTTTCCGTATAAAAAATGTGTCATTTATAGGTATTTTGTCCTGCCCATGATTATCCAGAAAGCAAAAATTGCAGTTATACTTCAGAATTTTTTCGGAGTTTATTTGTTTTAAATGATATTATCTTCTATACTTATAATAAATCTGTAGAGAGGTCAATTCTGTACATTAAATATATTTCCAAAATAACTATCAGGGGGTGATTAGGGATCGATACTGATGCCAAAAATGCAATCAGTAAAATTTTTGTCTGTCTGTCTGTCTGTCTGTCTGTCTGTCTGTCTGTCGGATGTATAACCGTTATAGAAACAAAAACTACTCGACGGATTTTAACGAAACTTGGTACAATTATTTTTCATACTCCCGCGCTGGTTATAGTATACTTTTCATCACGCTACAATCAATAGGAGCAGAGCAGTGAAGGGAAATGTTGGGGAAACGGGAGAAGTTACTCCATTTTTTAAGCTTCCGTCGCGTGTGCAACCTTAATGGTTAAAGCTACACAGAAATCATGTATGACGGAAATGTTCTCCTTAAAATTATATAAAAAATATTCCACGACAGCATATGTCTATCTTTTATTGTTGACTCACAATAACACGTGTAACTCCCGATAGCTTAGCAGTTCGAAGCTTTCTGATTAAGTATACCTATATTTTATCTACTCTTACGTTGATGACACTTAAGTGGGTGAAATAAAGGGGTGAAGTTTAAACGAAATTCACGCGGGCGAAGCCGCTGGCAAAAGCTAGTCTTAAATATAATTAATGATAAGAAACATAATTGTTTTAAGATAACAGTGAAGAAATTATAAAACTTAAGATAACAAAGGCGGATTTAAAGCTAGAAGCATTCTCTCCCAGTTAACCTGTGGGCAGTGTGAACACTACGAAATGGCGGCAAGGAAGAATGAAAAAAAAAACCAAATGAACAATAAAATTACTAATATTATACGTTGTTATCAATAATGTGAATTTAATTTATGCTAACTTTTAACTGGGTGTTCCATTGTTGATTATTATTTTTTGTTCCAAAGGTAGTGCTTGTCATGTGGTACCTACCTTATAAATTGGAGCGACATCTGGCGAGTGGTTTTTGAGTTATCTTGAATTTGTATTCGGTTATTATTTTGTAAAAAGTTATTTTACTTACAACATTTAGTTCGTGGTTTTTAATACGGAGTAATCGAAAAATAAAATTGCAAAATTCACACGTCGTCGTCGTATTCGTCGCTCACGTAGGACACCCTGCCACATAGGACACAAGTAGGAATACCGTTGATTTGATCGCGTTCGTCGCGTTCGCAACGTCGCGTCGCGTCGTATTCGTCGCTCACGTAGGACACCCCGTAACACTTTTCAAATAATCGAGCCATATTTTTTAATAGAATTAAAGTATCAGTGTTGTCATGGGCGGTAAGTGGTGCTAGTCTGCTCGTTTACTACCTTAATTTTATAAATAAAGCAAACGAGCATACAGTACCACCCTTCCGCTGCCGCCCATGACAACTGTGACCGACCTAGAAAAAGAAACAATTTAAGGACATCTGGTGTAAAATAGTAAACACTCAGTGTTATTCGGTAAGAAGTAAGAATGAAATAATTTATAAGGTATAATATTATGTTTTGACATAAACTTTAGAACGTGGATCTCTCACGATGTAATAAAATCTTGTGCCATGTTCGTAAGATCTCTTTCTAGCAAGAAATTAAATTTTAACGACACATAAAAGTAAATTAAGTCCACGTTAGGCGCATTCGAGTTAATATTAAAATCTACGCTGTTAAAATATTTATGTCGTTACCTTTATGCTTCAGGTAAATACTTATTTTATACGCAAAACTTGTATAATAATTCAGATAAAATTTTATGTTAGCGATTAATTTGTGATAAAAGTTTTCTGAATGTAACATTATTATAATCCTTTGCGCTGTGTGAACTTTGATGTCATAAAAATCTCATACGAATTTAAGTATTTCAACGTTCAAATCACTCTGAAATATATTTTCGAATTCATAAATATAAACACGTGAATAAAATATTCAAACTTATTTTCATAAATAATAAATATGTATTATGCGTAATAATAATTGTAATTAAATTAAAAATTTAAAAAACGCCCGACACAAACATTTAAAAAGTAAAAAATAATATCTCTAAAAATAATACGTCGCGTTGGGGGACCGCGCCTAACTACTCATTATCTACGATTTTTTTCATAAGTATCACATGCCTACCTACTTAGTCCTTTACCCAAGACTTATCATTTACCAGTATTTTTTGTGTTAAAGTTAGAAGTAAATGGAGCGGTCCCCCAACGCGACGTATTATTTTTAGAGATATTATTTTTTACTTTTTAAATGTTTGTGGCGGGGGTTTTTTAATTTTTAATTTAATTTTTATTTTATAATTTTTATAGGTAAGAATATTCTCGATTAAGCCATAAATATTCTCTTACTTTGCCCTTTCATTTGAGACCCCACACGAGTATATTTGCATACATTCGGCTATTCTTCCCCGCTTTTACCCCCCCACAACTTTTAAACGGCTCAACCGATTTTCATCAAACATATCTAAAACATGCGCCCGTAAGTCCCCTTTAATACAAAAAAAAACAAATTGAAATCGCTTCATCCGTTCGGGAGCTACGATGCCACAAGACACACAAACACAGACACGTCAAACTTATAACACCCCTCTTTTTGCGTCGGGGGTTAAAAATAAATATTATTTATTCAGTAATACAAATATTTAATATAATGTAGTTTAAAACGTTAAATAAACACAATAATATTACTATGATATATCTAATTATTGTAATACGTTCATAACTCTTGGTTTAAAGCAAAAATCAATCTCCCTTAGGACTTTTAAGAATTTTAAACTTTATGGGTGAACTAATTTTAATATTTATTTTATATTTGAAAGCTGATGCTAATCGTATAAGTATTTCCATAAATATGAGCGACACCTGACGAATGGTTTTTTGTTTTAATAACTCGTCTTTAGCTAACTTCAACTGGTTGACGTCGTATCTACTCATTTTATTACTTGTAAATGTTGAAGTTGGTTGTTTTTGTTCTTGTACCAGTTGGTTGAATGGTTGTAATACGTACATATGTATATTATGTAGGTACATAAACCAAAACTCAATTAAATTAATAAAAATATCTCTTGCGGTGAAGAAGAGGCCAAACAGAGGTTTATTATTGAAATAAATATTTAGCTACGATTTGTATTATTGTCCATACAAAAATATTTTTTTTTTGCTACAACTATTTCATATCCATGCTCGCTCAGGCTTGTAACATTCTTCAGTTATTAGATCGAATATCGATAGAGAATTTCTCTGAAGCTTATTTGAAAATAATTTTCCACTTCAACGATACCGAAAGGTATTTATTTGTCAACCGGCCGAAATCGTCCATACAAATATTTTTTTTCCTTTTCGCTTACTACTCGCTGTCTTCTACTAAGAATAAATATTTTATCATGCTTATTTTAGCTTGACCTATAATTTGTATTTCCTAACGGAATCCTTCAGCCAAATTTTCACCATTAAAAAAAAACATTAATTTTATTAACATCTTAGTAGCTTACATAGGTATCATTAGGTATCACATTACATATCTACTTAATTTTACTTGTTTCTTCATTGTGAGTTTTCAAAACATCCTAAAGAAAGTAAAAAATTAATTATTTTATTTATCTCGTTACGTTTCGAGGTCCTATTTTTAACGATGAATATCAATAAGAACCATTTTTATTGTCTAGACGTCTAAATTAATACGTCACAAGTGCATCCACCCAAAAAAATATTGTTCTCGACTCTGTTACATCTAATTGGATAATTTTTATCTTCGTAATGCATCCCGAGATCCTTAGGTTTTGTAGGTAAGGTTAATTTGTTTTTTAATTTTTGACGAAACCGTTACAAGAATATCTGTTAAAGTAACTTAAAGAACACCTCACTGGCCTACTTCCAAAATGAGGTCACCGCAACGCTCGTGTGTGATGTATTAAATTCTTTTCATGACCTATTCGTCCAAGTACGGGTTTGTCTAGGAAGTATTGCAAGACCGTCCACTGCAAAGTTTAGAAGCAGCTAAGTATCGTGATCAACTTTCTCCATAATTTTTTTGAACGTTCTTAGTTCTTACTTCTTCGTACATCGATATTTCGCGTTTTCTTTGCTATTTTGAAGTAGTTACAAAGTAGGTATGAGTTTAAATTATTACATCAAAATTCATATTGTTTAATTCATTGTGTTTATATAAGTTTTGTTAGCAACCATTATAACAAAAAAAAATATTGCAATGTTAAACTTGAGTATTACCTCCCATTGAGTCCGTTGACTTTGTAATGAGAGTAAATATTAAGGAATTTCAGGTGCCCTCAAAACCAGTTTTCAGTATTCCCCATGTTGTTTTTCTTCGCCAAAAAACATGATCTAATATACGTATCTATTGCTATGACCCCTCTTTTAACTTACCAAACCATTTAGAACATACACCGTGATACAGAAGCTTTATCTCTGAATTCATCTCGTACTTGTCCGGTTTTTGGCCTTCCATTAAGTATTCCACCGTTATCGACCTCACAGCATAAAGTAAAACAAAAAAATGTTAAGTCATTTAAAACTCCAGTCTTTCTAATTGGATAATCTTAAGAAGTTTGTTAGCTGAAGAGTTCGTCCTACTTTCATTGTTATAGAGCCGTAAACAAATAAATCGTATTTCTAGGGCAAATAGAGGAAAACTTTCTGAAACCTCTGCTAGTTCGTAAATTAACTTGACTATGCAATTAATCTTGCCAAGTTAATTCTAATAAGATGTCAATTTAGTCGACGAATTATGTACATTTTGCGTATAAATCTTATAGTTTGTACATTAGTTAGAATATTTCTGCAAAATCCTACATAATAATATATAATATACGCGGTACCCTAAGCAGTGCGTAGTTGTTATAAAAACATTATAGATAAATGCTCACCCTGAACATACTCAAACTGAACTAGGATTTTCTATGACGCCGATGGCATGAATTAAACGAATTACCTACAACGCAAACATTAGCGACTCGAGAGTAATATTAATTTGTCTGTCACATGCTTTGATCAACAATCAACCAGATAACGTATCAGTGCTAAAAAACCGTCTACAAAAATTCTAAAGATTTTATTTTGTGACGAGTTTAGTGATCGAAGGTTAAAAGTGTTTAAATATTTATGACTTTTGTAAGGCTCCTCCTTTTCGACAGCGTAACGACACAAAATACACCACCAATCTACTTGTAGTTTCAACTGCACTAGTTTTAAGGTCACGGTTGGAGATTTAAATGACAATACGTTGTACGACTTTTTAACACTTTATTTGCCAACACAACCTCCTCGTCTCGTGTCTAGCAAACGAATGGCCAACTTTTTCGAGCTTTGCTACAGGTTAGTTTTTGAATACGAGTCGTTACTTGTCAACTGTCATAAACGTCACCGGAAACCGATGAGAGAGGAAGTTAGAAATTAATAATATATTACAATAATAGGTTTAGTTAATAATTAAATAATTAAAGTCGGTAACAACTCGGCCATCCGTAAGCTTACGAGTCCCTCGTAACAACTAAGTATAGGTAACAATACAAAAAAAATAAAAAATAAAAAAAAAAATTATACATTGAACTTTCTTAACTCAACGAAATATACAATTTTCTACTTTAATCTTAATTAAATAAGTTAATTGCAATTCAACATCATTTTAATTTAATTTTAATCTCATACATTTCATCACTTTTTGACTTTACATAACATATAATTTCTTAGGAAATCTGTTTACCATCATGACTTTACTGAAATCATTTACATCGGGCATAAATAATTGAAAAGATCCATGACATTGATCTAGAGATCCATGACGTTGATCTCGCATATACAAAAACATTATATAGATCCATGACGCTGATCTCACATACATAGAGACATTATATTGATCCATGACCTTGATCAATATAACAGTTTTTTGCATAGAGGACGAAACAATAACATATTGGTCAATTCATGACGTTAATCAACCAACATGCCTCCAATCTGATCCATGACGTTGATCATCTCGGAGTTGCACAAATCCATGACGTTGATCTGTGCAAATTATGTCGTCACTCCATATCTTTGCAACACAATCATGACATCATAATATCGAGTAACTTTATTAAAACTCTAAATTACAAACTTTACATATAAAATGATAATAATCAATCCATCTTTAAACTTATTCAATTTTCATTTACATCATTGCACCTACTTTCATCAACCTCATCATTCATGGATTCATTATCAGAAGAGCTCTTATCTTCAGAAAACGTCACCCACGGAAATATTTTGTCGATTGCCACAACCGATTCATAACGTTTACTCTTTCTTGTGATCGGAGTATCTTCAATAACGAATCTATCATTTGGCAGAACTTTTTTGATTCGATAAGGACCTTGACATTTTGGTTCTAATTTCTTGGACTGTCCCTCTATACCAGTAGGTGCCCTAATAACTCTTACTAAGTCGCCTTCTTTAAATACTTTATTCTTTTTTCTGAGTTTATCAAAATTATCTTTAGCCTTTTCTGCCTGTACCTGTATATTTCGACTAGCGTCATGTCTTAGTTGTGTCAAGTCATTTTCGGTCATGTTTGGGTTCGCGTCAGAAATAACTTCGTTTAATATACCCTGGGAAGGATTCGTAACGTTATAACCGAACAAAAGTTCCGTTGGAGTCTTTTTGGTAGTAGCATTGAGAGTGGTATTTAAGCCCAATTGTATATCCGGTAGGTGTTCATCCCATTTACCATTTGGTTTATCATGATTCATGGCTCCAAGTGCGGCCAAAATTGTGCGGTTATACCGCTCAACTTGACCATTTGCACGTGGTGTAGCGACCGCATTACAAATATGTTTAATTCCTGTAGATTGAGTGAACGATTTAAATGCTCGACTAGTGAAACTCGTTCCCTGGTCAGTAATTAAACGAGTTGGTGTTCCAAAATAGCTGAAATGTTCCCTAAAAACTTTAATGCTAGTAGAAGATTTAGTGTTACGAACTGCTGTGAGGTTAATAAATTTCGTGAATGCATCTATTATAACAAGGATGTAAGTATTACCACGACGAGTCCGTATGAAAGGGCCAAGATGATCTGCATGGATGGTATGGAAAGGTCTATCGACCTTAGGAATGGGATGCATCTCTCCGGCTTTCGGACCACTAGGTATTTTATGGTGAGCACACTCGAGACACGACGTAACATACTTTTTAACGAATCGCCGCATTTTAGGAAACCAGTACGATGATTTAATTCGTGCGAGTGTTTTTTCAAAGCCAAAGTGACCTATGTCGTCATGGTTACTTTTTAATATCTGCCATCTCGCACCCTTTGGGACTACCCACCGTTCGCTGTTATCGTTGGTAACACGGAAAACGCGGCCATTTTTCAGCTTATATTTATTAAAAATCTCTACTATGTCTCTAGTTTTAGGATCTTGCAAAATGTTTGCAATATTTTTAATTTCCTCGTCAGTTTGTTGCACGGTAATGAGCCAGTCGTCCGTATTAACAGCGAGAACATCGATTACATGACAATCATTACCTATAGGATCTACAGGGCTCCTACTTAGGGCATCGACGTGTGCCATCCTTTCCCCAGTTCTATACTCAATTTCACAGTCGAACTCTAAAAACTGTATCCACCAGCGGGCAATTCTAGGGATTAAGTCTCTTTTAACTAATGTGCTGCGGAGAGCATTGCAGTCCGTAACTATTTTAAATCTGATCCCTAGCAAATAAGTTCTAAATTTAGCTAATGACGCTATGACTGCGAGAGTCTCCAACTCGAACGAGTGGAGCTTCTGCTCGTCAACGCTAGTCTGCCTGCTATAATAAGCCACCACCTTATATAGCCCATGTTCGTCCTTCTGCATAAGTATACCGGCTATTCCAAACTTACATGCATCGGTATGTAGTTGGGTTTCCGCATTTGGATCGTAAATGGTCAGAATTGGGCGTTCTACAAGATGCGACTTTAATGTTTCAAACGATTCTATTTCCTCTTTACCCCACTTCCAAGGATGGTCCTTCTTAAGTAAAGAAGTGAGTGGACGTGCTATCAAAGCGAAGTTCCTAACGAATCGCCTGAAAAAACTTGCGAGACCCAAAAATCTCCGGACTTCGTGAACATTACGTGGAGGCGGGAATTTTTCTACGGCTTTGGTTTTAAGAGTACCTGGACGAATGCCCGAAGAACTTACCTCATATCCTAAATAATCAATTTTGTCATAGAAAAAATTGCATTTGCTTAGCTTTAAGGTCAAACCATTTTCCTTTAGAAGGTTAAGCACTTCTCTTAACCTAACTAAGCCTTGATTAAATGAATTAGCTGGGATCAATATGTCGTCCATGTACACCAATACATAAGAGCGGACACAAGATTTTTGTATAATCCGGTTCATAGTACGCTGAAATACAGAAGGCGCATTGACTAACCCAAATGGCATACGATTGTACTCGTATTGGCCATCGGGCGTGACGAATGCAGTTTTTTCACGCGATTCTTCAGCAATAGGGATTTGGTAGTAGCCCGAAGCTAAATCTAATGTGATATAAAGTGAACTACCAGCTAAAAGGTCAAGTTGGTCCTCGATCCTAGGTAAAGGATAATGTTCCCGCTTAGTCTTTCTGTTCAATGCGCGATAATCGACACAAAGCCTTTTTTCTCCGGACTTTTTGTTAACTAACACGATAGGACTAGCATAGGGAGAACTAGACTCGCGAATGATCCCGTTATCTAGCATTTCCTTAACCATGCCTCTAACGTGTTCTCTTTCGGAGAAAGAGAGTCTGTATGGGCGGTAAACGACCGGTTCCGAATCTTCCAGATGTATCACCATTTCAGTTTCCGTCGTAAACCCGAGATCACTTAAATTGTTTGAAAAACAACTTTTAAAATCTTGCAACAATTTCTCAAGCTCTATCTTTTCTTCAACTGTAACACTATTACCAATATTTATTGGTGATGCATCTGAAAGGGTTTCGGTTACTTGGACTTGATACACCTGCAGCTCGTTGTCAACTTTCAACGATCGAGTAACAAGATCACCCTGCTTAAATTTTATATCATGCTGTCCAATATTCTGTATCAACAGTCTCCCTAAACCTTTATCTATGCAATATTCACCCGGTAATAGATAATGCTCTCGATTTTTATCTGCCCTGATAGATCCGTTTACATATACTTCTCCTGAGCAACGTTCACCACAGGAAACCGGTACAGCCTTAATGTTCCCCATTGGAATAGTCATATCCTTAGCGCAATATAATAAACATTTACAAGATTCACTGTTATTTACCTTGCGGAAAATTAAGTCTGTATCGGTTTTAATAATTCGAATAGTTGGGCGTTCAGTAAAGGTGTGACCTAATAGAACTGGGGTGTTAATATGTGTATCATCAACTACCAGTACTTCAACATTATTCTCAGTAATACCTTGGATTTC
Organism: Hesperia comma; assembly: GCA_905404135.1. Lineage (NCBI taxonomy): Eukaryota > Metazoa > Arthropoda > Insecta > Lepidoptera > Hesperiidae > Hesperia > Hesperia comma. The sequence goes on from FR990018.1 coordinate 15,633,519, forward strand.
AATATTTGTATAAGCTAAGCCTATAGGACGAAAACGGGTGTTGCCAAATCCCGAGAGAACGGGCCCTTCTACCGGTTCCCATTTAACTTGCAATCGCTGTGCATCACTGAGTCGTATCAGTGTGGTTTCGCAACCCAAGTCTACTAAACAATCCGAAATCTTGTTATTAATCTTTAGGGGAATTTTGTACTTTAAACTAGATGCATGGTCAATTTCTACACGTAAAATCTTTTTGGTCGCGTCTGTACTACCTTGATTTTTCCTTGGACAATCGGCTGCGGTGTGACCCCGTAAGTTACAGTTTGTGCATTGTATTTTAGGCTTTGTGCAACGGAAGAAGGTGTGTCCCGTTTCGTTACAATTATAACAAACTATATGAGAATAATTACTAGTCTTAGGTTGGTTTGTCTTGTCCGGCAGAGGATTTGGCCCACTATGCGGATGACTACGTTTGTCCTTATCCTTGTTCCGTATGTCACTTAAGGTATTTCTATCTTGTCCTATCTTTATAGTTTTAAAATATTTGAGAACTTGTTCTGGTTCCGTATATTCTACTGCTTGGGCCCCTAATCGAACACCTCTATCCTCGATACCAAAAATTAAACAATCCACAGCCCGCTTGCCCTTAATATCGCAACGATTAAGAAGATTCATTTTGGCATAATAATATAATTCAAGCGACTCACCATATCGAGCTCTCTTGCTTAACATTTCAGTGAGAAGTTCAGCATAATTTTCTCGTGACGGAAAAGACTCCCTAAGCTTAACCTTCCACTCGGCCCATGTTAACAACAGTGAAGGCAAACCCTGATACCACGACTTTGCTATCCCCGTAAGTTTAGGTAAGGCATAATGGACGATTTGCTTCTCGTCCCAGCTGTATATTTGAGCACATTCTTCAATTTTATGAATCCATGAATCGATGGTTTGTTCTTTACATAAAGGATCAAACTCAGGCACGACGTTATAAAGAACTGGGAATTTATCACGTTCTACAGTATTTTTGTCTCTAATATTTTGCATTACATTAATAAACTGTTCGAAAAATAATTGCTGAGAATCCGCGTACCTTGATTCATTTGAGCCGTTTGTAGCACCTGGCGTCACGCCCGGTGAACCATGTGCCACGCCAGCGGAGGCCTGAGCCGCGACCGGAGTGTGGGCCCTGACGCTGCGAGACCGCCGTGATGGCCCCGCCTCGTCGCGCTCTCGATGCCTGGATCGACTGGCACCGCTGCGACTACGGTGCCTCGACCGATGACGCCTTCGACTCTTGTTCTTCTTTGAACGCCTCTCATGGCGAGAGCGATCACTACTCAGCGAAGAGTCACTTTCAGTAGACTGTGCCCTTTTCCGTCGTCTAGGCATTGCAGTATTTAACCTCGAAGGAAAACAAAACAAAATGTTAACACTAAGCTCTTAAAAGTAAAAATAAAAAAAATAAACAATATCTATACTTAAACAGTCTTAAAATTATTACGAATAAACCTTCTTGAATTAAATGTGTATTTCATTACAACAAACAAAAAAAACTCATAATTGAAATACCACTAGCCTATGAAAATTGCAATAAACACATTAAACACATACAGCCTTTCGATAAAACCCGACTCTATTAATTATGAAAGTTAAGGTTAAGTTATTCATGCACGTTTTTCGAAAAAGAAATCTGTATTTTATTCTGTACTTACGCGTCTTTTTATCCTTATTAATGTGGGCAGCGTGGATTAACACCGAAATAATAGAATACTTCAGTGGAATCTCACTTCTGAGATGTAAGGCTCCTCCTTTTCGACAGCGTAACGACACAAAATACACCACCAATCTACTTGTAGTTTCAACTGCACTAGTTTTAAGGTCACGGTTGGAGATTTAAATGACAATACGTTGTACGACTTTTTAACACTTTATTTGCCAACACAACCTCCTCGTCTCGTGTCTAGCAAACGAATGGCCAACTTTTTCGAGCTTTGCTACAGGTTAGTTTTTGAATACGAGTCGTTACTTGTCAACTGTCATAAACGTCACCGGAAACCGATGAGAGAGGAAGTTAGAAATTAATAATATATTACAATAATAGGTTTAGTTAATAATTAAATAATTAAAGTCGGTAACACTTTATTGTTAGGTAACATGGTAGTAATTGAATGTAAAACTTATGTTTTAGTTCGTTTGCAAACAGATAAAACTGTGTTGGTGGGATCTTATTTTCGTGTACGGTTTTTAGTTTTTTAGGATATCCTGTTCATTTTCCAGCAGTTAACCTAAAAAATATATTTTCTTCAGAATTCCCAGCTGGCAAATGACGCTATAAATTACTAGACACAATACACCTTGCGAGAAGTAGAGAAAAAAGAATGTCGGATAATTTCTTTTGTTAAGAAATCGCTAATATTCGCCAAATTCAAGTGTACTCACAAAAAGAATTTATGGATTTCATAATCAATAAATTATCGTAGGTACCCACTGAAACAGTTTATGGTAATATTTTTCAGACGCTACCATTGTGTATAAAAACTGTGAGGATTAAACCCAATGGTGGTCCGTTCGCGTCCAATATCGTATTAGTTTAAATGGCAACTCATACAAATGCCATCTTTCCGCCCATGTGATTAAGGTTCATTGTATGTACGTTGATGGCGAGAATTTTAAATGCCTGAAGTAAATTTTGCACACAAGCTAAATTGAACCATGAGCACATGATATTTTGATTTTGCGGGATGTGGTCGGCGACTAAGGTTTAGGGTCCCCGCAAACTGACCGCAGCCACCAGCGGCTGTGGCGCTTCTTTTTAGAAGCGCAATCCGTCCAACAGCCGACAGCTCCAATAACAGTGAGCAGGATTCAGCCGAAGCGGCTGTTGGCCGGACCGCGCTTCTAAAAAGAAGCGCCACAGCCGCCGGTGGCTGCGGTCAATCTGCGGGGACCCTAAGTATTTATCACCAGTTACAGTCCAGTTTAATCTTGACAGTATGCTTGCAGTCAGGGTTTTTAAATATCTGTCTAGGCTTTTGCCTTTCTACAATTGGACATTAAATGTTTACTTCGTACTGTGTTCAGTGATAATAGGATCTCTTTCTTCATTCTTTGCTGTTTCGACCTCGTTGTTTCAGTAAATTGGATTGATGAAATTTATCTATAATGAATAGTCTGTCAAACTAGTTTCTATTCCGTTAAAAACATAGACACAGAAATAGAATCGTCGCGTCTGTTTGTTATTTCGCTTTCATTGCATGCATAAATAAAACAATTAAAACTAGAGAATAAACTTATTGTTGAAAGAACAGCTTAGCGTGGAAAAGCAAGGACTAATTAGCCTCGAATAAAAACAGAAATAAAGGTTTCTGCTTTAATACGACCTTTGAACTTTGGACATAGAAGCTGTTACAAAAACAAACGGGAACAAATGAAAAGGAATTAATGGAATGAAACGAAAACTTCAATTAACGAAATGGTGGTATAATATACCGAAGCGAAGTTTCAGTGAAGGCCCCAAAATAAATAGAGAAAAATAATATTAGAAATGGTACCATTGATGTAATAACAAAAGTTGTCGACAAAATTGGCTTAGTTGAAACTTTTGTTATGTAAGTAAATACAATTTAGTGATATGTGTTTCAATTTTATTCAACACTTGATTCTCTACTCCCGTCGCAAAATCGTAGGTTTGACCTTGTATAACTTGAGATGGTGCTTAGCTACAATTTATGAAGATCTGTTCAGACGTATTTTTAGTCGTTTTTTTTTAGTTTCTATTTAGGACATAAGGCTCAATAACAGGTTTAAGAGGAAAACAAATAAACAAAGCCAATGGCCTCATCGATACCTTGTCGGTCAAAATTAGAAAGATATTAATAGATATAAGATTTCAAATTATGTGACGCTATTAGTCTTAGGCTTCGTTATCATTACATTCCAAGATTGTAACATTTCTTGTTTGTAACATATAAATCCAAGTTTGCGTGAATTTCAGACAACGGACTTTACCTCATGAAAGAGGATCTCCTTGTTTGTTGGTTGGCGGATGCCAAAGCGGTTTTTCTCAAACAAAGAACATTACTTTTAGGTCGATTAAACTTTTTCAAGTCGATAACTCCGACACGGCACTTCCTATAACAAGAGACCGTTGCTTTTATCCCTCGGAATATTTATTTACTCAAAAATTAACAAAACGTACGCGACAAATGTTCCAAAAGAAATGTAAAATTAAAGGAATATGTTTTATAACTGGATTTGCACGCAGCTTGGTCCGCGTGAAAGTACTTTTGACTGATTTTAAAACAAACTTTCATCCCAAAGTTTACTCCTTCAGCTCGCTTTAACAAGAAATAGAAACATACCTGTTTCGACTTTTTTGGGAGATGTCATTATTTATAAGGAACCATAATCCTAAGGTTCATTTGTCTTAGTGGCTATATAAAATCGACGAACGAATAAGACAAAATCCGTGCTAAGCAGACGTTAACTGATTTTGTAAACTACCTCCATCCCAAATTTTATCTTTTTACGCCATACGGTTTTCTATATTTCGTGATGAGTGCCTATCCTTTCGCGTCTCTACATAAAATAAACTTGGGTACACCAATAATGGCTCAATTGATTCAAATTTAATATTTAACACTTGTGTACCTAAACCTAGGTAGTTTAGTTTGACTTCACGGTCAATGTATCTAATTTTATGAAGTACGTCCTAGTATCTGAGGTTCTTCCACACGTGTGCACAATATCGATGCGTCAGATCCGTTCACGCTTACTAAACTACTAACTACTATGCTCAACGAATATCAGTTTCTGTCCGTAGTAAAGCTTTTTGCAATTGCTATCGTATGCCTAGCTCTAATCCTATTAATATTATAAATGCGAAAGTTTGTAAGGATGTATGTGAGTGAGTGTGTGTGTGGGTTTGTTACTCTTTCACGCAAAAACTACTGCACGGATTTTCATGAAACTTAGCAGTAATATAGCTTAGACATCGGAATAACATAATTTGTTAAAATTTATAGAGATTTTTGAAGGGACTGGTTCCCTATTTACTAGTATTAATATATCCTCGACTATTTTATTGTAATTTCTACTACTACTCAAAAAATAACACATGCAAAATCAGTCAAGGAATGGTTTTCCTTGATTTGGGTAAAATTTTGATAAGTTACTTTTTAAAAGTTGTCGTTAATGAGTGCCTATTTATTAATTATGAATATTTTGTCTGCCATTGGGTATTTCCATGGATGACGATGATCGTTTGCCATCAGATATTTTACCTAAACTATTTAAAATCGGTGAAAAATTCAAAAAAGAATAACTACTGAAACATCGATTTGGAGATTTTTTTTTTATTTTTTATTGAATTAAGGCAGCAAACGAGCATGCAGCACCACCCTTCCGCTGCCGCCCATGGCAATTGTGACCGACTTAGAACAAGACCCAATTAGAGATAGCGGAATATCGATTTGATTTACAATCCGAGTCGAGTTCGAAAACAATTACGGGTTGTAATAACTTAAACGGCGAACTGTGAAATGACCATCACTAATTTGGAGTAGAAACAAAAGTTGCATGTAAAGTGCCAGAAACACCGGTAGCAAATAGAAGTACTAAATTTTGTCCCTGAAATAAACGTGTAACTCAATATTATTCTTTTTCTATCTTCAGCTTTATGATATTATCCATTATTATATCAGTGGGATTTAGCTTTATCGAAATATAACCGCTAGAGGCGAGAGCAATTCTTTCTTCCAAGTTTCTTCGCAAGGTGAAATGTCACGAAATTCAATCAGGCAGTAATAAGTGAATTTCTTGCCGCGAGTCATATTTTTATCGATTTCCACAAAGAAGGAATTTATTAAAACGACCGACCTTTGCTCTCATTTTACTGAATGTATTGTTGCTTTATGTTTGTATACGTTTTCGTGCGAATTGAGGAAGCGTAAACACAATCAAAAATCGGGATCACAGTGTCGACAGAAATCAATTCCTCAGAGGTTTCAGTTTTCAGAGTTTCACAATCACCTGGGGTAATACCTACTTGTCATCGAAACCAGAAAGCAGCATAAGGTCTTTAATCACTTATGTTGACTAATTAATATGCTTCCACTAAAAAAGCAGTGAGGTGAAGTTTGCTCAAAATCTCCTAGATTAAGAGATCCGTATAAGTACTATGAGCTTCTTAAGGGTTAAACTGATATTTTTTTGATTATTAGTGGTATTACTTTTCTCGTTCGCCAGCTCGCTTCTATCCTTTTCCTTGTCAGTCGTCGACATATTATATACTCCGTTCACGTTCGTTAAGGAACCCACAAAGAAGCCAGTTTACCGCCCCTGTAATTAAGGTTCATTGTCGATTGAGGGCGAAAATTTAAAATGCCGCAAGTAAATTTTGCTTACAGCTTAAACTGAACTGTGGGCGCACTCGTAATAAGGTTGTTTTTAGCGGGGAGTGGCAATTATATATCCTCGGAACTCAAGTAAAATCATGTTTCACGGGCTTCACGGCCAGTAATTTATTTTCGTTTCTTCCTTGGTTAGCAATACGTTTACTATGATTTTAGTTTAACTGACGTCCATAAGCGACGGTGACCACACAATGTAGGTATCTTGTGTTCTACTTTCATTCTTAACTAACATCACAACTTCACAACAAACGCCGTTGTCGAGGCATGGGAACTGACCTATTTGCTATCGAACAAAGATAGAATTGATGTGCCATGGTATCTCCAAGACAGTTTAAATATTTCTGCAAATGTTTCAAAGAAGCAATCTTATGTACAAAAAAAAACAATGATGAAGAAAGCTAATCACTAAATGCCTACTATAAACGCTATATAAAGTTGTTCCATGTTTAATTATTTAATGACAGTAAGTATTTTGTAACGGAGGATTTTTATGCCTGTGCTATAACAACTGTGAGGAGCAATGACTGCAGGAGGTGGCGATATGAGATGTGCTGAAGCGAGGGCAGTTTTGGCATACTGGTGATGCCAGATGTGGAGTTTAGAGATGCTATTGAGAGGAGCGGTGCTTTTTAGGGGAGCGGTGCTTTTGAGGAGTGTAGTGTTTTAGTGGAGAGGAGAGGAGTCAGATCTTTCTTTTCAGGTTTTCTATTAAGATGTTACTGGACAGCGACCTGGCCGGTACATATTTGAAAATGGAACGACGACAGCAAAGGAAGATTTGTTGTTTGTCAATACTTTCATCATTCAATAAATAATTGTAACCGAAGTTGTAACACGAGTCGTATTATTTTGCCCTTTTATAATTTATAATTACTCGTTTCAAAATATTTTCACATGTAAAATGCCTCTCTTCTATATCCATAAGCATTCTGCTGAACAGTGGACAAAGTCAAACAAGACAAAGAATTTGAGTTGAAAACCGTTGGATTTTGTACCACTCGATTTTTTATTAGTTATAATACTACATCCTTGACTACATTCTACGTCGTGGTAAGTGGCGACATGAATATTGAAGTCACTCATACATCAGTAATAAGGTTAGTATATAAGTGTTGTTTATGCTACGTAATCTACAGTAGATACTAATGCTAATACTACACATACAAATACAGTCCCTGTTTCGCGGTCATTGTAATGCACGAAAATATGTTGCAAAACAGTATTACGTTTATTTTTAAAAGCCATAAAATTTTACGTTAAAAACTGAAAGTATCCTAGTTTCTGCTTTACTTAAAAACTTATACATAGATCCTAGGAAAGTTCGTATTAAAAACCTGTTTAAATGTATGAAGTAAAGGTAGAGAAATATATTATTTAACGTCAAGGTCTCTGGAGCTGGAGACATGCCAGATCGGTGCTTGTATCTCTACGGCTGTATTAACTGTTGTTCTCACATTCCCTTACGTTGTTTCAAGCAGAAGTTAGAAGTTTTCTATGAGCTACTCTTCTTTTATGAAGTTGATATCAAGTGTCTTTTATAGTTTAGGCGGCATTGTTTAGCTATGTTATTCATGTCGTGTTCTAAATGACTATTATCTATTATTTAATGCTTTTTCCTCATGAAACAACAAAGCGATTTGGCGTAATTATTCATATTACCTGATTTATAAGCAGGTTCTTAAAATTTCGTTAAATTCTAAAAAATAAGTTTATTATGTGTAATGCTGTTGATGTGTCGTCATAAATAAATTCTTTCCTTTCCGGTCAACTATGAGCTATGAGTCTCATGTTTTAGTAAATGTGTAATTTTTGTAATCTTTATAATGATAACATTTTTTTAAATTAGTTCAATTACTGTAAGGACAGGTAATTTAACAAAGCACTCTGTATATACCTCTGTATATATAGAGCATGACTCTTCATAAATTAACTGTAAGCAAGACAAAAAGCTCCTCGGGCATTTCTTCCCGCTCCTTCTTCTAAGTCCACTCACGGTAGGGACTTGTTGAAGCGACGAGGTAGTTTAACTTTTGAAAAGTGTTTGCATAAAACCATCTCGGAATAAACTTAATTTCACTCATTCATTCAAGAAATAATTTTAAACCTGCCGTGTTGGGAACCCAATGTAAGAGCTTAAATTTTATTATCTCCTTTCTTTTCAGCGCGTGTTTTACGTACTTAGGTTTAAGATTTTATCTTTCAGTCCCCTGCTCTTACGTGAACGTATTTATTTAACGTATGTACTTAATGCTTCAACTCGCAAATAGGTACTACATAGTAAATCTACAGACAAAATAAATCAACGAGAACTTCCGCCGTGTAACAAAGGAATATAAAAAGAGCATTACAGTCTAAGTAACAAAACTGTTCCCATTCTACGAGTAACAACGACCTACATAGCAAGTGGTACAATCAGCTTTACTGCCAACCTTATAAATATTACCATAGGGAATGAATTCCCGGACATTATTCAACATCTGACACTAACGGCTGTCGGCGCCCGACTGAACGCAAATTGAGGCAATTACCTGAATTTCGGAGATGTTGGGGCAATATAAAGGATGTATTGGATATCCAGAAATCGGAGCGTGTGGGTCTAGTTGGTGCTCATCTAAGCGTATGTAGGTGTAATGTGCGGCTTTTGGCGAAGCAGTTGGTTGCACATAGGTACTTACGCCTCAATTCAGACATTGCAAAAAGGGAAATCTATCGTCCGGGTGAGACGACGCTATGTTAAGTGTGAGATAAATTCTTTCAAGTTACACCAGATTCTACTCAACTAAAGAACTACTCAACTAAAGTGCTCAACCTAAAACGGTCAGACATTCGACTTATAATTAGGCTGCTCACTGGTCATTGCAGACTCAACCGACACCTATACAATATAGGCTTAAGTGAAAATGCAACATGTAGATTCTGTGATGGGGCGGAGGAAACACCCATACATATCCTCTGCGATTGCATGGCAATTACCCACTACAGAAGTCGTATACTTGGAGGTCACATAATCAAACCTGACCTGATTAAAGAGATGGACCCCGGAAACGTACTACGGTTTATTAAAACTGTAGGCCTGGGGGACCAGATCTAACTAAAACTGGGATGGCTACAATAGATCAGAGATGGTCGCAGTGGCCTCGTAGGGATACTTGTTCCCTATGCCCAGACACCTAAATAATAATAATAATAATACACCAGATTCACGAACACTCTTAAGCTTAAGCGTTTGTTTATAGCCCAATCAGGCAAACCCGCAAACGTGCCACCAGATGACAGGTGTTGGCTGTCGCCCACGGCCATTGGCAATACCAAGGGCGTCACCAACGCATTGCCGGTCAAAAAATCGATGGATCAGCTTCTTGAATAACACCATGTAATGGAACTGTAGAATCCATCAATGTTAAGGTTATTTTCACTAAAGTTTAAACTCAAGGTAAAACTTAAATTTTAAATGAAGATTAAATTACAAACTGTAAAGTCCAATAAAAAATAACATTTATTAATTTATGACAAATATTTATTTTTAACGTAATTAGATACAACTATCAGTTGTCGGTTGCGAACATTTAATTGTATTAAATCGTCTAGGTATCCATATAGGTACTCGTATTTTCGCATTGCGACGCGTCGTTTTGCGTCACGATGGAAAATAGTTATTTCTATCTTCACTCTTTCGTTAATTTTTATTTATTTATGTTTTATTGACCACAATAAAATAACTGTTACTTATTCCTACAGTAACGATAGGCATTGATATTATAAGCACGCGAAATGTACCCTAGTCGAATTCCGCTAATTGTCGTTATTATCATCTCTTACGTAAAAAAATCTCACGCATTGATAGTATTACTAAAATGTATACACTCCTGATTTCCATCCCTGTGATTAAAGTTCATCGTAGTTTGACGATGAGAATTTAAAATGCTTTAAGTAAACTTTGCTCACAAGCTGAATTGAACCGTGATTACACGTAACAAAATTTATTTTGACAATCTTAATCCACATTTACGGCGACTCTAGTATAGTTATAATATCTTTAGCGATAGATAATGTCGCATATTCCTCACACATAAAATAAATAACGGTAAAAGTATGACTTATTGTTGCCAGTTAACACTGTGACTGGTAACAATACGTCCTTCAATTAAGAGGAAAATGTTAATATCGCTCAGCCTATTGGTGCTATTTATATTTGTCGACCCCGAGTTGTGTTCACTGACGCCTGTAATCGATTTTACGCTTCATTAATTCTTACTAGGATAAGTCTATATTAATAGTAATTTCTATGATAATAACATATTATCAGAACCAATGAACTATTTTATTTTGTGACTGATCACACCGACGACGGACATGTATGTAGGTATGTCAAATTATAATAGGTAGTGTTAGAATTAAAAGTAAAAGCTTACTTACACATAACACACACGGTATGGCCCAGATAAGTTAGACATCAATGAATCAATCATCTCAACCCATAACTGTCCCACTTCTGGGCACGGGTTTGTACTCAGAATGAGAAGGCTAAGGCCATAGTTCACCACCCTGGCCAAGTGCGGATTGGCAGACTTCACACACCTTCGACTTTTGCGAACTCTCCCACATGCAGGTTTCCTTGCGATTTTTTCCGTCTCCATTATAGCGAGTGACATTTAAACGCTTAAACACACATAACTCAGGTGCGTGCCCTGGGATCTGAACCCGGTCGTCCCGTATAGGAATCCGAATTCTTAACAGCAGAAGAAGGGTGGTACTGCACGCTCGTTTGCTACCTTGATTCCATTAAAAAACTGATAACGCCAACGATGTATTGAAAATTACGTACTTAGGTATCTTAGTTAAGTAAATAAAGTCTTGTGTTTCCTGATTATAAATACCTAGCGAAACTCAATATTCCTTATTCAGAGAACTAGTAAAATGACAAAGGATGAAATGGAGTAAACATATTAGAGAACACTTTATAAATACGAGTAGCATTAATTTTCAGTGCGGTTTCTATTTATAATAAGGATTATATTTCTCAAAGCGAAACGAAAGCGAGTTGAAACTACAATATTTTACAATGATATACTTTACAAGATATAAATATCTATATTACCTAATACCTATTAGAAATATGAAAAAGTGTTTGTTTGTCCTTCTTTTACGTCAAAACTTTACCGTAAGTGTTATTTTTATGTGTAGAACGAGTTAACAGGGAAAAGTAACATAATAGGCTACTTATTTATTTTATTTATTTATTAATTTCAGTACACACAAAAAATTACATTCATTTACTTCTGGGTAAAACATGTAAGTCATTCCTATAGGAAGATTAATTAAGTATTATAAGATGCCTATGATACGTACCATCCACACTAATATTTCTCTGTGGTTAATGTTACCTCGGGTTTCTCTTAGTACGTATTTTATAATTGTGGAACTGTAACTTATTTGTCCTTGCAGCAAGAATGTGTATGACAAGTGCAATCTAAATTCCAATTGATCACGCGTGCGAAGCCGCGGTTAAGAGCTTGTCTGCATATGAAATTATTATAGATCGATGAGACCGCCTTTCTGTCTCTTAACTGTAAATTTTAGGTATCTGTGAAGAGTCTCCAACAAAGAGGCTATATCAGGCACTTTAACGAACTGAAAACTGGATGTGACAAGCACAAAACTTCGTCAGTTATCACGTGCTATCGTGCTTGCATCCCGCGTGGCACAACCCCAGGCTAGAGACGCAATAACACTTGGCACAGCGCCAAATGTGTCTGTGGACTAATCGATTGGGAGCTTTGTAGGTTGTTTGGGAAACGTAATTGTATGGACGACCCACGAGCGTTCGGAACTCTTTCGTATATGAATCGTGATTATTTGATACATAGCTCATGAGCTGACCACTGAGCACGGTCACTTACGTACAGCACTTGATGAAACAATGAATTTGGATTTTTTTAGTATATTGATGGTTGAAGCACATAGCTACAAGCTTCACTCCTCTTTAGCGTTTTGGAAACCTTGAGGTGTCAAAAAGCTTGCAAAAAGCAGAATGGAAGAATGTACATCTTACTTGAACAATATAGGGTAGGTACTTGGGTACACCTCTGTAAGGCTAAAGGTTCAGCTAATCATTATAACGTCACGTCGTTCACCGTCGTACACCACTCACAAAACTCTACATCTGTGTAAGTATTCACTGACACCCGTGCTTAAGACGTGTAAACTTATGAAACTGAGCAGGGGCGCCATAACTGGGCGTGCAAGGCGCGCGGCACACGCCGTCGGCACGCATGGGGGGCGGCAAAAGGACCTCGAAGGGGCAGCATAAAAGTAAACCTGTGTGAGATTGGTACTGAACAATAAGGGGGTTGGGGGGGGGGGGCTTACGGCACCCCTGAAATTGAGTATGAATTTAATCAATTTATTATGAGAACATGAACTTTGAAAAGCTCGTCTTCAATACTTGCTGATTTAAGTTCCTAATTTAGTTAGCAAATAGACGCAAACATCAAAGAAATACCTTACTAATTGAATAACCTAGTTCTTCAAGCTAATTAAGAACATTCAAGTATTTAATTTATTTTAGCATTAAATAATAATGGCAAACTGGACTAGTACCTACTACCAACAAGTAGGTACCAGGAATAACTAATAGGTTTTCATAATATATCCTATTTTTTTATGGGATTAAGATAGCAAACGAGCATGCAGCACCACCCTTCCGCTGCCGCCCATAACAACTGTGACCGATTTAGAAGTAGACTCAAAGGGACTAGGATGGTTAGTCCAGTTAGTAAATGGTGTTAGAATATTAGTTGGTTAGTTTGTTAATAAGTGTGAGGACAGGGACTGTTAGTGGTAATTATTCCTGTTAGTTAATGTTAGTAAAAGTCCAGTTAGTTATTGTTAGTACTTATGAGTCTCGTCCTATTCGGCCACAGATGCGTTGCTACCCCTGAGGACTGAGATGGTCGCCTCTAAAAAAGTGTAACCGGCTCCACACCCTCCTAACCGGACCGGGAGAGCTCTAGGCCCTACCACCTATAAACAAAGTAATCCGTTCCGGGACAACTGTGACCGACCTAGAACCTCAATTGAGTCTCGTTCTAGTTCGGTCGGAGATGCATTGCTGCCCTTGAAGACTTAGATGGTCTTCTCTAAAAACGTGTAAACGGCTCCATGCCTTTCTAACCGAAACACAATTGTTGTTAAAGTATTAATTTATTCACGCTTGCAATCTCAATTCCATCGAGGAATCACCCAAAAAAACATCTGCAAAAATATGTCTCAATTATTGTTAAAGTTACAATTATTGAACCGAACAATCGGTACCTATATCAAAAAAGGTTGCGAAAACCACACTTGGTTAGTTAACGAACAATAGAATAAAAAGTTATCATGCAAATTCATCTGGCGATGTGTATTAAGCGCAGGAACTGTACCGTGAAATACCACAGTTGGCCCGCTCCCAAATGTGTAACCCTGGAGTTTGTCAACTCGTTCTTCCTTTTTAGGAGGTTAATATAAAGCCTTATGTTTTTTCTCGTTCGTAACATAATGTTTTCCTTACATTTTATATAGACAATAGTTTGGTTCCCCCTTGGGAGCAGTGTATTTTGCGGGAGAAAGTTTTAAAGGTTTTCGGGACTCCGTTGACAAAAATGCTTTGTAAAATCACTTGCACCTCTGTCTATTTTTCTTTCATACTTGTTTTTCGGTAAATCAGACGGAAAATTTTAACGTTTTAGTTCGTAATATGCATGTAGTTTATAAAATGGAGTACTTAATCTCAATAACTGAATTAGTTATACCTAAAAAACTTTTTATAGTGGATCACATCAAACTTGTTATAGGTATATAAAGGTTTATTATACGCTTTCATTATCTATTAATTCATTCATATATTTTATCATCCTATAATTTCTATGAGATATAGAGGCATATTATTATTTGATTTCATAACGTTCGTAATTGAATTGTTTCAAACGTAAGAAAAAATGTATTGAACATTCCTCTCTCGCCTTCATTAGTCGTATCTCATAAAATTAAATAATAAGATTAAACAAAAAATGGAATTTAGGTTCTCCTCCAAAGTTTATACGAAAATATGACGCGAAAAAATCAAACCAATTTCTACAAGAGAAAATATATTCTTGAATACATTTATATACAGAGCCCCGAGCGAAACCAAATCAATCTGCCCTTATTTTTGTAATAATAGACATTCAGAAACAAATATTTCTGTGTACCTATTAAATAAATATAACAATGTTATTAATCTGCCCTGACAAAGTTACAGTCTTTTCAAGACTTTTATTATTAGAGCTAAAATTTCAATGCTAAGTCAAGAATTTAAATTTAAGTTTTCTTCGGACACCATATATTTTTAGGCAACTTCACGTAGTTGATCAGTTCGTTAGTAGGTATAGTTATATCTCATACTTATTCATTGCAAATTTACAACACAACACAATTTTGGACGGCTGCAAATAAAAGGAAAGTTGTCATAGAAGCGTAGTTCTCAAGAAGCTCATCTACGAGTATGTCGCATATCAATCCTAAGTAATTGACAAAGTTAACCAATTACGGACAGGGTCAGATGACATTGGCAAAAATCGGCTGTTTCCTCGTGGTGTTCCGTCTCTTACGTACTTCGGACCATTTGTTAATCCGTCGATCCCGATTCGGTTGGCCACTAACCCTTCCACCAATCAACTGTATTGTGATAGAGTATGCTCTTGGCCTCCTCAAAGATGAAGAGAGACCCGTGCTCAGTAGGGAGCCATGAATGGGTTAAAGCCATATATAATTATGTTGTGAAACAAATGTTTTTGTACAAAGAGCGTACCTAATTACCAGCTCTGGGTAACAAATGAAACGTTCAATCTCAGTTTAAAAGTACTTTTAAGGTAATTAACACAGTTGCTTTTGTATATTGCTATTTTGCACAGTTGCTATTTTTATATTACTTTGCACTGCAGTTTTAGTTCTGCAGTAGGTATAGGTAGATATCCTCTTGTGAGGGGAGGTGAGCTTTTGTAGTAATTGCTACATGCCGTTTGCTGTCTTACGCAATATCACCTTGTGAGTAATTAATTTCTCAAAAATTGAAATTAACTATTGTTACTTTACAGTACTTTAGATTGTTTCGTTAAACCTTGAGTCCAAACCAATCTTTACTTTTAATGTTACACCGCGCTTAATTTATCTGTAAAAAGTCCTACACAGATGTGCTAGCTAGACTAGCGCGTCATTTTGGAGTCACTGGGCTTAGCAGAGCTTCTTTACTTACCTGACTTACAATTATGATTTAAGTATTGATGTGTAATTGTACACAATCCCTAGCCAGCCGGAGACAGCTCATCATTATTGCATGAAAGTAAATTAGCTATTTGTGTTTAGAAAATGATAGGTTCGTATGTTGTAAAACTTTACAAAAATGATTACACTTCTTAAAGGCCTAAATATAAACCAGACCCATCGCCTTATATCAAGTAGCCACTGAATAATATTGTACAACTTTAGTATTTAAATTGTACTTTATAGCTTAAGTAATAGCCATAAGAACCAAGCGTTAACATGCAAATTCTATCGAGCGAAGTGTATTAAGCGCAGAAGTTCTTCCATAAAATACATTGGCATCGTCCCAATTGTGTTTCCCTGGAGTTCGTCAACTTGTTCTTATTGTAACAAGTATTAAAGTCTTCAGGCATCTGAAGCAAACGAATAGACAGTCAACCGAAAAATCGCCTTCTTTCGGTCTTTCCATCTATTACTTTGAGACAACAAAATAACTTAGGTACAAAGTCACAAAGCAATACAAGTTAGTAACACAATTGACAATATTTTCCGTTCGGTTTCAAATACAATACGATATATACATTACTAAAGTAAAATCATCTCAACCACTGCCCACTGCTGGGCACAGTCGTCTTATAATGTGAGATTGTAAGAGGTACAGGTCACAGGACATAGTCAAGCACAGTAAGTGCCAATGGGCGAACTTCATACATCTTTAAAAACATTTTTCCATGACTACTTACGCCATTGTTTCAACAAATCCCTGATTTTTGAAACAATCGCGTAGTTTGACTTCCGAAAAGTTTTTGTAAAAACCTACTTCGAATAAACTTCATTTCATTCACTGTAGCAAACTCTTAGTTAAGCAGGTTTTCTCAGAATTTTTTCATTACCCAAGCAAATTATAATTCAATTTTCAAAATCAGAGAAGCGTGGGTCAATTAAACCTAGGTCCCCTGATCGGAAGTCTTACGTGCAAACCGCTCGGGTGTCACAAAGGTTTTGCTTGAAGAAAAGCTTGTTAGTCGTGAAAGAGAGACTACTTCTCTCTTTCACGACTAACAAGATTAATATTATAAGATTAATATTAATATTATAAGATTAAGATTAATATTATATTAGTAGATTAATATTATAAGAGCTCTCTCTTATTATAAAAATCAACTTGTGAGCTAAGTAGTTGAAACGATTGTAACCAACTAGCTTTCATCTGCGTCTTCGATACATACTTACTGAAATTTAATTTAATTAAATTTCAATTTCAATTAATTAATTAATTATAAATTATTCCAATATTTTTTGCATAAATTTCTATTATTTCTTGATTTCGATTGATACATATATATTTTAATTTTTTATTTAGTTACACTAAATTCAGTAATATTGTAATTTTTGCCTGACATTATCTTGTGCTTTATACTATACTTGAAGTAAATACTTATCCAATGTTCTTTTTGTGTTGATAACTCGCGTTTGTATTTACTTATGGTGGTGAAAAGTAACTTAAATAAATAACGAATCCGATTTTCTCACACAAGATCAACTCGCTGACCTTTGATTATATACACGGTCTAGATACCGCAATCGGCTCTACCGAACGGCTCCTATAAAGTCCAACAAATTTGGTAGACTTGCTTGACACGTAGGTCAGTGTCATTTATGTTACCTAGCGACGCGTAGCTCATGAAAAAATATTAAATATGCCGGTTTGCGCAGTGAAATTGTGCCGCAATTATACGGGAAAACCGTGTAATAATAAGAAGATTACTTTTCATAGGTCAGTTTTTTAAATTAATCACTATGCATAAAGAAAACACGATATTTTAATTCGTTAAGATCCGATTAGCGGGTGTTGCCAGTTTATTACTAGGGGATGTGCCGAATTTACGGGAGATAAATTACAATTAAGTAACACAACATCTTTATTTATAAAATGCTGCAAATAAACTATCTAATCTATCTATCTAATATCTGTAAACGAATAATTCTTGTATATATAAACATATAATCTGATTCTCAAAACGACTTCAACGATTTTCATGAAATTTTGTGTGCAGGGAGTTTTGGGGGCGAAAAATCTATCTAGCTAGGTTTTATTTTTAGAAAACATCATCTTCGAAAATCATCATCAGTTATTCCGTTACTTTTATTTCTTTTCGTTTATGTAACGTAGGCAAGTGATAAGAGAGAATTTTTCGAAATTCCTACGAGATAGGGAATAAAATGGGTTTGTTTTTTAATTAAAAATGAACTTAACTTCGTAACTATAAATAGTTCATATATTTTCACATACAAGTAGTGCAATGTGTTCTCTCAAAACTATTTACAGGGTTTCTTGATTTTCCTACGGGATATCGAATAAAAAGGAGATATAGTCCCCAATATAAGTACATTAACTCCGTAACTACAACGAATACATTTACCAAAATGGTATAGTCCACGCCAGCGAAGCTGCGGGCGAAAAGCTAGTTTTGAGTATATATATTTTATTTAGTATACCCTAATGTCTTTCCTTTGAATGATAAGTTATTTGATTTAATGATTATAGCATCGATTTCATTAGAGACATTAAGTACCTACTGACTGAGTTCTTTTGTAAGCAGTCGGGTTTTTCGTTTTTGCAATAATATTTTTATTGGGGTTGATGAAATTGGATGATTGGTGCTGGTTGAATTTAACTATAATGAATTTGATGTTTTAAATTATATTACTATGTTAGAACTGTTATTTGTTTTAATGAGTATAATGTTCGATTTTAGGTTATGTTATCGTCATATAAACTATAAATAAATAATAAGCTTAGGTATATTTGTATATTTGCCAAGCACAATTGGATGTATACCTAAATCTTATTGTAATGTGTCATTTTTGTACATACCTATAGATATAAATAAACATAAACAAATAAACGAACTGATTGATTGATTGGTATTGTTCGACAAGTCCTTGAGTTCCTGATGTCCTGAGCTGCGCTACACGTAACACGATAAATAGAAATAAACAATAATTTCATTTCATGTCGTTTTAATTTTTTTTAATACCAGTTACTTTATTTTTTCTACTTTTTATAGAATTTTATTAATTTACATAAAATAAAATAAATATAAGACTAATACAAAACAATAACTTTTTAACCTATTCTGTTCAACCTTCATTTGCAAAGATCATAGGGAAAAAGTAGGTATGTTACAATTTGAAGCAGGCATCCCTTACACACGCTCACTTTGACAGTGCACTTACAATAAGTACACGAGCGGTACTCACACATGTCGGAAAACTGAGGACGTTTTTTGAGTGACATTTTGTTTGAATTGCGGAATCTAGACGTGTATATAATCAAAGTCGCTGACATAGTTGATCTTAGTGTACCCATTGAGTATCTCATATTGCAAGAAGATTATCGGCTCAAACAACCCAAGATCCCTACTGGATTAACCGTAGTACTCCGTTAAACCAAATTTGGCTCAACTCCAAATCTACTGCTCTGGAATTTCACTTGTTCTTGCTCTTTAAAACTTTTGTAAGATTTTACTAAAATTGGTATGTAATTGGAAGTACAGTGTTGTACCAATTTGCAGTGTATAATTACTTATACAATTATGTTTATAACTAAATTGAATTAGTTATTAGGGTACCATAATTAATTAATGAAACTTGGTTAAGGGATTATGAAGATACGTATACAACTTATTAGTAATTCTGTCTGTCTGTTACCTGTTCACGCTTAATCCACTGAACGACTTTAGACGAGGCAAAAATCTTTCCACAGAGTCTGATAAAACTAGTAGTAAAATATTTATTATCAAATCCACAGCTTACAGAGCATATAAAACGAGTAATCTAAGACAGTAATGAGTTGATCAAAACAGTTGGGCAAATTCAAAGAAATGATAACTGGCGCAGAGGAAAAATCCACTTCTTAACAAAAAGACTTACGCCTAACATTGCATAGTATCTCAATGACACCTAATGACTTGTGAATTTGTGAACGACTGTGTCTAATCCGAAATTAACAGTATGTTCGGCAAAATTATAAAAGTCCTAACTGATATTGTAATAAAAAATTTAAGCTACTACTTGACGTCCTGTCACGGTCGCCATTGTAATAAAAAAATTTCAGGTTCTACTTAGCGTCCTGTCACGGTCGCCATTGTAATAAAAAATTTTAAGGTAGTACTTGACGTCCTGTCACGGTCGCCATTGTAATAAAAAAATTTCAGGTCCTACTTAGCGTCCGGTCAAGGTCGCCATTGTAATAAAAAATTACGTCCCTATCGAGTTGGGTGTAACAATAAAGAAAAATATAAGGCCTTATTCAAAATGTTTATTTTGCTATAGTGTAATATAGTGGTTACACGTTGTATTAGATAAATATGAAAATTTCAGACGAGATTAAAGACCAAGACTTAGATTAAGGTTGACAAAAGTTAGGTTAATACTTAGATTAATGTTTAAGTTAATAATAAGATTTAGTTTCTTTGGGGACTACAGTACACCCGGGTAAGATAAAGATTGGACTATTGGCTCGCTTGTGACTTTAACAATATGTGCGGTAAGTAATTAATATTTAAGTAATTAAGTTAGGTTAATATAATAATAACTTAATAATAAGTAAGGTAGAGTTGCTCTATAAATGAGGTAGAGTAGCTCTATAAATGAGGTAGAGTTATAGGATAATAGGTAATAGGTATAAGGTAGTAGGTATAGGTATAGGTATAAGATAATAGGTATAGGTATAAGATAGTAGGTATAGGTATAGGTATAAGATAATAGGTATAGGTATAAGAGAGCAGGTATAAGTATAGGTATAAGATAATAGGTATAGGTATAGGTATAAGAGAGTAGGTATAGGTATAGGTGTAAGATAGCAGGTATAGGTATAGGTGTAAGATAGTAGGTATAGGATAGTAGCTCTAGGCTGCGCTTGGCACTCGGTTACTGGCCCTCGGCTTTTTAACCAACCCCCAAAAATAAAGAATTTAATTTAAATAAAATTAAAAATAAAAGCTCAGCCAAAGCCGCCGCAGGAGCCAGCTTAACCCCGTGTCCAATCTGTCCACCAGCCACCAGGAGGTGCACAGCCAGCACAGAACCCGTATAGAACCGCCTGCACAGAACCCGTACAGAACCCGTACAGAACCAGCTCGCACAGAACCCGTACAGAACCCGTACAGAACCAGCTCGCCCAGAACCCGTACAGAACCGCCTCCTGAAGCGTACACAAAACAACATGTGTCACCTCAAGTGTTTACAAATAATTAATGCACAGCTGAATAGGGATATTCAGTCTAAGTTACACCTTATAGTTAAAAAAAATGATAATACCTAATTAGGCAGACACCGCTTACACTTGTATATAGCAATAAGGAGTTCATGGTTCATGATAATAATTATTTAAAAGATTATGCATTTAAGAACACAAACAGCAAAACTTAAACATTTATGTATGTTCCAATACCTAGTAGCCGTTAGGTATAATGTATTAAAGACAATAGTATATAGTTAAGTTCATTTATATTCCAATACCTAGTAGCCGTTAGGTATAATGTATTAAAGACAATAGTATATAGTTAAGTTAGAAGTTACACATTATGGAATAACTAGGTATTATTAGCGGACGGCAACGCTATCTGTCCGGAGGGCAATTATTAACATATAATAATAACTATATACTAAAGAAGTGAATCGTCACCTCCCTTAGTAAAATCAGCATCAATTCACTAAGAATCCCACAATAAATCCCAGAGCGGAGTGAATTTACTAGGTCTGAGTTCAATTTCGATAATTTAAGGTTAATTTGACAATGAAAAGGATGAATAAATTAATTAATATTCTTCCGCTGTCTAACAAAAGGTTAAAAGTACAAAGCCGGGGGACCTAACCGTTCAACGGCTTAGGTTATACGTGAAATACTACGTTTTCAATAATTTCCCCATGTGATATTTAAAATCTACAGTAAGAGAGAGAGTGATAATAAAACGAGAGGTTATGAAAGAAGTGAAGGCATGGAAACATACCTTACTGGAGGCACGAAAGCACGTGGCCGGCACGAGGAACGAGGTCCCGCTTGCCGGTTTTCTATTTCGTTCCGCCAATCCCAACTGCAAGGAACGATATACTACATAACCTCGAATTCACTAAATACCGATAGGTAAAATTGCCACGAAGCAAGACATCAACTACTTACGTGGTCGATCTCCGACAGCCCGCTTGAAGCGGCCAACTGGACGCGCAATTCGCACGTAATTTGCACGTACAGCCCCGAAATTCGCAGCCAAAGCCCGCGGCGTTGCCCGCAGAGTATTCCCGGTTACCCAATCCCAGGGTATCCAGCACGTTTATCTGAGGTCCAAGACTTCTTGCTCCGAGGTCCGCTTCGCTCGCCGCCCGAAAATAGAAAGAACGAAGCCACGTTCCACACGTTCAAAACCAGTCGCTGAACCAAGACCCCACTACCCGTACATATTCACACATTCACTCCTTGGTTCAGTGTGGTACAGATTAATAACACCAAAAACGCACTCGATGGTCACTGTACACAGACAGCAGGAATCAGTCAAGTCCAGCTTTCTTGACCAAAACATTTCCACTTTCTTCCAAATAAACACCCGAATTTCTTAATTTCGCTATACACAGAGCCAGCTGTCAAGATCAAGGTCATTCGTCCGAAAATTAAAACCTAGTTCCATAGACCCTCACATAGACCTAGAGGAACCTCGATTAGTCCACTGAAAGGTTTAAATCCTTAGACCTTCTAAAAAATGAAAACTAATTAAAATAGGACCGCCTACAAGGTAATTAGTTAGGACAGAAATTTCTACAATTATTCTGGAATAATAATTTTCCAAGTGAATGAGTAGCCAAGCCAGCGACAATCAACCCCGACACTAGCGCCCTCAGCGTCACTGAACAGAGTCATTTGACAGATATTGACTTGACAATTACGTCAGATTGATTAGACAATTACACCAGTTTGTTTACCTAGTTTAGAGGTTAAAAATATGTGAAAACTGGTATATAAACAAGATAAAATAGTGTAAGTGAACTTCTACTATGCCAAAAAGAATGCAAAGAGATGGGTAAACTAATTAATAATAGCGTTGCAGCAGTGTCAGCGGAAATTGCGAACCAACATATGAGGTTACCAGGTCGGTGTTTACTTAATTTTTTTTTAATCACTTAGGGCACCTAGAGGCTACACCCAATTACAGAAAAAAAAGCGTTACAGTACCCCCCTACTCGCCAGAATTTTGCGACAGAAGAGAGTAAAATTCACGCTGGCCCCCAGCGCCTAACATCGCTACAACAGACATTAAACTAGACCAGAACTCCCTACCCAAGATTTCTTCTTCCAGCCAGTACCTAAGCTAGACATCTTACAGTTTCCAGACGGCGGCAGCAGCTCGCCTGAAAAAATATTACTAAAACAACTACAACCTACAAAGCAACTACAACTAAAAGCTCGTCGAGGCGTAATCAGTGAACCAGCTGACCAGACGCTAGCACACTGTGTGGGCCTGTGACAAACATTCCTACTAACTAAAAGACTTCCTGTAGACATATCGACTCCCTTGGGAACCCTATGCGACCTCCTTTCTTTAGGAACTCGCGTCTTATTTGGAAGAGAAACAACGTCACTCAACGTCGAGCGACGTTCACGCACCGTACTATTTATGCTCTGGCGCTCTATGTAGAGAGCGTCAGAACGGACAGTGCCTCCTTTACGTGGAGCTACCGCTCCTTGAGGTTTCCTACTAACCTCTTCCATCGACCGCGTCGTCAGACGCAATATGTCTGGCGCAATCTGGAAAGCTGTCCAGAAATTTATTCCGAAAATTAATCTTGTTTCCATATCAGGAACAAGATAAAATTGAATAACCCGTAACCTCGAATTTACTATCACAGGTAAGAAAATAAATCCTTTGACAGGGGAAGTAGATCCGTTGGCAGTAACCACCGAACAAACAGAGTCTGACTTTTGGACCTCACAAAATTCAGAATACCTGTCTATAGCAGCGCCTCCTATAATCGAAATCTCCGACCCAGAATCCAGAAGACCGCAACTATTTAAACCACAAATCTCAGCGTTAAGGTAAGGACGACCATCCTCGCACTCCTTACTGGTAACACAGACTTCAGACTTCACTAAAGGTTTAGAATTAAAGATAGAGTGGACGTGGTTACACCACTCACGCCACTCGGTGGGAGAGGTACGAATAATAGAGAAAGCCTGCTGTACCCTAACCGAAGATACAGGCACCGGTGTAGGTATGGGTTTAGGCCCGACACATTTAGGACAGTCCGCCGCAGTTACGCCCTTCTCTCCACAGCGGAAGCAAACTTTCACCTTAGGGGCCTTACACTCTATTAGTGTATGGTCCTTAACCCTGCAACGAACACAAAACTTGTCCACCTTCTCTACCCTATTGACAGCATCACAACGCGGACGAGTCGCCTTTCCTTTATAGGCCAGCTCGGGGACCACTACGTTCGCCGTACTCCTAGGAGGTTCGGTGAAATTTTCCGCCCTCTGCTTCGCAGCTTCTAACAACCTGCAACGCGACTTTAAGTCGGACCACGTCCTCACCTCGCAAAGCGCCAACTGTGTCGAGTAGAACGGCCTAATATTGTATAATATGATGTTTAATTTTTCAGCGTCGTCCAGGGGTTTCTTAAGTCGGGAGAAATAGTTTTGCATTATGCTTAAGTATACCGTTATCGATTCATCCGGACCCTGCGTCCTAGAACGAATTTCCTTTAGTAAACGGTGCTCGTAGTCGTAGGGTAAGTACTCCTCCAACAACAAAGCTCTTAATTGATCCCAATTGGACACCTCCGACTTAACACTACGATACCAGTATAGAGCCTCATCTACAAAAAGTTCTACAGCCGACTTATACAACTTCTCAAGGGAGATATTTCGTGAAGCGCAAATTTCTTCCACCCGTTCCAAAAACGACTGAACACAGCCCTTACCGTTAAACTTAATATTTAAGGATTGTACTGTAGCAGAGCGATCACACGTCACGACCGGCTGCGTCATCGCCATCTGTCCCCCAGAGTGGACAAACTCCTCTGCGACGTCAGCGACCTTGGGTTTAAAATCAACACTACTTGTGAAGGTGTGCATAATCCTATCCAATTGCTGTAAGACAGTCAGTAGGCGATTATCCAGATCCTCTTTCCAAGCCTTGTCCTCTTCCTCCTCAGGCTCTACCCTACTCAACCTATGGAACAAGTGGTTCCCCAGCGCCTCGATACGGTATAATTTCTTTAAAAGGAAATTTTTAGAGTTACAGATTTCCTCCAGTTCGGTAAGCTTCGACGCGATAGTTTTAAGCTCCGGCCTTACATCACCCTCAAAGAAACTTACTTGATCAGTCGGAATTTCTTTAGCTAAAGACTTTATTTGAGTTCGCAAACGCTCTACAGTACCCTCTGGGACCCCATCGCGGATAGCTACCTCGTATTGCAGTTCGTCTTTATTCAACAAGTGAAAACGGATAGGACGTTCTTCCATAATGTTTTACAGTTAGGTATAACAATCAGCAGTAATCGTATCCGGGCAACTTACTTAATGATACTTAATAGTACTTAATAAATTTAGACTTAAGATTAAACACCAAGTGCCAGAGTATCAGACTCAGATGGCAGCATACAAAACAAAAAAAAATAAATACCGTAGGGCAGCAACCGAGCACAGCAAAATGAAGAAGCACAATAATTGTAAAGTCAACAATCCGCTAGTGAGCAACAGACCAGTAACGGAGGTTACACCCGCGAAGCCAATAAATGTCCTGTCACGGTCGCCATTGTAATAAAAAATTTAAGCTACTACTTGACGTCCTGTCACGGTCGCCATTGTAATAAAAAAATTTCAGGTTCTACTTAGCGTCCTGTCACGGTCGCCATTGTAATAAAAAATTTTAAGGTAGTACTTGACGTCCTGTCACGGTCGCCATTGTAATAAAAAAATTTCAGGTCCTACTTAGCGTCCGGTCAAGGTCGCCATTGTAATAAAAAATTACGTCCCTATCGAGTTGGGTGTAACAATAAAGAAAAATATAAGGCCTTATTCAAAATGTTTATTTTGCTATAGTGTAATATAGTGGTTACACGTTGTATTAGATAAATATGAAAATTTCAGACGAGATTAAAGACCAAGACTTAGATTAAGGTTGACAAAAGTTAGGTTAATACTTAGATTAATGTTTAAGTTAATAATAAGATTTAGTTTCTTTGGGGACTACAGTACACCCGGGTAAGATAAAGATTGGACTATTGGCTCGCTTGTGACTTTAACAATATGTGCGGTAAGTAATTAATATTTAAGTAATTAAGTTAGGTTAATATAATAATAACTTAATAATAAGTAAGGTAGAGTTGCTCTATAAATGAGGTAGAGTAGCTCTATAAATGAGGTAGAGTTATAGGATAATAGGTAATAGGTATAAGGTAGTAGGTATAGGTATAGGTATAAGATAATAGGTATAGGTATAAGATAGTAGGTATAGGTATAGGTATAAGATAATAGGTATAGGTATAAGAGAGCAGGTATAAGTATAGGTATAAGATAATAGGTATAGGTATAGGTATAAGAGAGTAGGTATAGGTATAGGTGTAAGATAGCAGGTATAGGTATAGGTGTAAGATAGTAGGTATAGGATAGTAGCTCTAGGCTGCGCTTGGCACTCGGTTACTGGCCCTCGGCTTTTTAACCAACCCCCAAAAATAAAGAATTTAATTTAAATAAAATTAAAAATAAAAGCTCAGCCAAAGCCGCCGCAGGAGCCAGCTTAACCCCGTGTCCAATCTGTCCACCAGCCACCAGGAGGTGCACAGCCAGCACAGAACCCGTATAGAACCGCCTGCACAGAACCCGTACAGAACCCGTACAGAACCAGCTCGCACAGAACCCGTACAGAACCCGTACAGAACCCGTACAGAACCAGCTCGCCCAGAACCCGTACAGAACCGCCTCCTGAAGCGTACACAAAACAACATGTGTCACCTCAAGTGTTTACAAATAATTAATGCACAGCTGAATAGGGATATTCAGTCTAAGTTACACCTTATAGTTAAAAAAAATGATAATACCTAATTAGGCAGACACCGCTTACACTTGTATATAGCAATAAGGAGTTCATGGTTCATGATAATAATTATTTAAAAGATTATGCATTTAAGAACACAAACAGCAAAACTTAAACATTTATGTATGTTCCAATACCTAGTAGCCGTTAGGTATAATGTATTAAAGACAATAGTATATAGTTAAGTTCATTTATATTCCAATACCTAGTAGCCGTTAGGTATAATGTATTAAAGACAATAGTATATAGTTAAGTTAGAAGTTACACATTATGGAATAACTAGGTATTATTAGCGGACGGCAACGCTATCTGTCCGGAGGGCAATTATTAACATATAATAATAACTATATACTAAAGAAGTGAATCGTCACCTCCCTTAGTAAAATCAGCATCAATTCACTAAGAATCCCACAATAAATCCCAGAGCGGAGTGAATTTACTAGGTCTGAGTTCAATTTCGATAATTTAAGGTTAATTTGACAATGAAAAGGATGAATAAATTAATTAATATTCTTCCGCTGTCTAACAAAAGGTTAAAAGTACAAAGCCGGGGGACCTAACCGTTCAACGGCTTAGGTTATACGTGAAATACTACGTTTTCAATAATTTCCCCATGTGATATTTAAAATCTACAGTAAGAGAGAGAGTGATAATAAAACGAGAGGTTATGAAAGAAGTGAAGGCATGGAAACATACCTTACTGGAGGCACGAAAGCACGTGGCCGGCACGAGGAACGAGGTCCCGCTTGCCGGTTTTCTATTTCGTTCCGCCAATCCCAACTGCAAGGAACGATATACTACATAACCTCGAATTCACTAAATACCGATAGGTAAAATTGCCACGAAGCAAGACATCAACTACTTACGTGGTCGATCTCCGACAGCCCGCTTGAAGCGGCCAACTGGACGCGCAATTCGCACGTAATTTGCACGTACAGCCCCGAAATTCGCAGCCAAAGCCCGCGGCGTTGCCCGCAGAGTATTCCCGGTTACCCAATCCCAGGGTATCCAGCACGTTTATCTGAGGTCCAAGACTTCTTGCTCCGAGGTCCGCTTCGCTCGCCGCCCGAAAATAGAAAGAACGAAGCCACGTTCCACACGTTCAAAACCAGTCGCTGAACCAAGACCCCACTACCCGTACATATTCACACATTCACTCCTTGGTTCAGTGTGGTACAGATTAATAACACCAAAAACGCACTCGATGGTCACTGTACACAGACAGCAGGAATCAGTCAAGTCCAGCTTTCTTGACCAAAACATTTCCACTTTCTTCCAAATAAACACCCGAATTTCTTAATTTCGCTATACACAGAGCCAGCTGTCAAGATCAAGGTCATTCGTCCGAAAATTAAAACCTAGTTCCATAGACCCTCACATAGACCTAGAGGAACCTCGATTAGTCCACTGAAAGGTTTAAATCCTTAGACCTTCTAAAAAATGAAAACTAATTAAAATAGGACCGCCTACAAGGTAATTAGTTAGGACAGAAATTTCTACAATTATTCTGGAATAATAATTTTCCAAGTGAATGAGTAGCCAAGCCAGCGACAATCAACCCCGACACTAGCGCCCTCAGCGTCACTGAACAGAGTCATTTGACAGATATTGACTTGACAATTACGTCAGATTGATTAGACAATTACACCAGTTTGTTTACCTAGTTTAGAGGTTAAAAATATGTGAAAACTGGTATATAAACAAGATAAAATAGTGTAAGTGAACTTCTACTATGTCAAAAAGAATGCAAAGAGATGGGTAAACTAATTAATAATAGCGTTGCAGCAGTGTCAGCGGAAATTGCGAACCAACATATGAGGTTACCAGGTCGGTGTTTACTTAATTTTTTTTTAATCACTTAGGGCACCTAGAGGCTACACCCAATTACAGAAAAAAAGCGTTACAATATGTAACTTATCTTCATAAACAGATACACCACACAAAAAATTAAAAATATTACCGAAAGGCATTTTAAACACAAACTTTAGACACCCTATAGAAAGGTAACTTTTGCTACTAATATAGTTTGCATAAACTCATACCTAACATATTTCTAATTAATAAATATTGATCTAGTAAACCTTAATCGAATACTAATATAGCTAATGGGTTCTAGAATCCATTAATTAATACTGGATAACACTGTCAATCAAACGTTCATAACAAAGTTTAAATTGCTACTCGCGGGATTAGCTACGGATTCCAATATGGTACGAGGGGATTAAGCCGATATGCAGGATTGTAATTGATAATGATAATTAAGATGTGTACAATGAACAATGAAAATCTTCAAGCCTAATTACCGCTAATACCATTACCGCTCCCCGCTAAAAAGAATATTGATTTACCTCAGAGTTCAATTTAGCTGGTAAGACATTTAAAATTCTTCTTCTTCTTCGGCAGTCTTCGGGAATATACCTACATATTATGATAAAAAAATAAAGAAAGTGGTTAGGTTAGTTAGTTAGGACAATAATATCATTGAGTAAATAAATTCGCGAGAAGCTGTGAAGGTCACTTGCGCCAACAGAAATTATCCATTCAAAAAAGTATGAATAAAAAAATAACGCTACACATTCACAGCCCTACACCTAGGATCCCTACGTCGTGGATGCCATGGACAACACACAAGACAAGGACACAGGCTCAGACCGAGGAAGGACATTTACAACTCCATCAAATCCAGGACCCCCGAACAGCGATCCGGCGTGCTAACCGTTGCGCCATTCGGATCATTAAAACGATTCGGAGAACGTAGCACGAATATTTTACTTGCCCTTTACAATATACATAATATAATAGTCTACGTATAGGTTATTTAAGCGTGAGCTAATGAAGAGCGAATATTATCTCACCCACGTCTACAAAGGTCAGACGGGATTGTCCGGGCCGACCTGATTTCTGATTAATCAAGCCAACAACTTCGCTGCACTGAATAATAAACGCTTAGGTCATGTATGTATATTGAACGAGCTCCGTTAGTATTGTAATTTGTGTTTTAAACATTATCTCGGCAGTGTATCGCAAGGTTGGTAGCTGATGTTGCAGTATTCACTGCTACATTTTATGTCTCTCATACTGGAATTTCATACGGATAATATAATTATGTATTTAGATCTGGTTTATATTTGGTGTTCAAGATACTTAAATATTTTCGATACTTGGCTTGACTACAAGCATAACTTCACATCGCAAGGTAAACCTAGGTTTTACAAATACCACCTAGATAACTGACATTCATTCACAGTTCAGTTTTTGCGTCATTTGCTCCCAAATACGTATAACTATATATGAGTAACTTCCTACTTCGGAGTTCCCACGGTGCTATGATATAAGGTCCTTCAAAAAGCGGGTCAATCGCATCATTCTTGGTCTGAACGCGATGGTCACACTCCTGATATTGCTAATGTCCATGGACTTTTTATTAGTGGACCCGTCTGCTTATATGTCACAATCAAGTGGTCATAAATTCAAAATTAAATTACTTCTATATAACAAATCTGTAAAGAGAGCCAAATCTGTACCCTCAAGCATTTAATTTTTTTTATGCAGAAAGGATTAGGTATTTATAGGACCTTTTCTTTTATGATATCACACAAAATCCAGTAAAAAGATTGTATTGAAATTATATGCAGCAAGAGAACCCAAAACAACAACGAAGTTTAAATGAAATCCACGCAGGCGAAACCGTGGGCGGAACGTAGATATTTATGTATATAAAAGTTGTTTGCTATCTGAGAAGGGGCTGTATACTGTATACCGACAATTAATGGTGCTCAACGTCACGTTTTCAGCGTAATAAATTAAGTACCTCTTCTGTGAAACAATGAAGTAACTAGCTTTAAAGTATTTTTATCCGCACCTAAATACCTTTCTACTGACGCGCAAACGCGTCGTGAATACCTTAATTAGTATTCAAGCTAAGAAAACTCTTTGGGGAGAGTTAAACAAGTACCTGATTGTAATACCGAGTCTTAAACAAGGCCACAATTTTAACCTTATATCTTAATATATAGGTAGATAGATAAGCATGTCAGCTGTTACGAAATGAGAATTTATTCCAAATGAAAATTGGATTCAACAAAGACTTTTCCAAAGGCAAATTATACCATCGCTTAAACAAATTATTTATTATTGGTGATGTGTGACACAATAGTTACCTTACTGGGCTGTAGTCCTGGGTCGACACCCAGCGAGGCGGGAATTTGAATGTTGACGGTGTTCTCTTGACGATGTAGGATGGTGCAAGACATATTTAGTGCATGCAGGAATAAATCTTAGTGCCGGGATATGAGTTTGTAGCGGTTTTTTAATTATACATATATTTATGGACAAATACATAATGTCTCTTATATTTAACCTCAATCGACTTTTTGCCCACCAGTAAAAATGGGTCGATTTTTTTTCATGCCCATCGTTCACACATTCAATTAGCGAGAGACATGCCCCATATCAAAAATGTAACGCGTGTAACAATTCATTGAGCTATAAAAGATTCACTTTCCCAACCTTTTATTTACACACGAGTTTTCAGGAACAAATTAATTTGAATTGTTTTAAAACACCACGAATATAATAAACAAATAATTAAGTCACATAGAGGCTTATTCGTGAATATGGAAACTTACGCCATAATCGGACATAGTTTCTGAAAAACGATTCAACTCTCACTCTCAAATGTCGTAACTGATTTAATGATTCCAAAATGTTCTAGCATATTTACTAGCTCTCAAATTTGATTATCCTAGTTTCACTATTAAGTATGAATAAGGCAGGTGTCCCAACGCCGGCGATTCGCCAAGTAGAGCTCGGCTATTTTCTCGCTGAACGTAAACACAAAAGAGATGAAATTCCCACATACATCATCTAACTGTCGACCAGACCTTAAGTTTTTTTTATAAAATGATCAACAATTCACCAAAGGCATCACAGATACGTTGCTGTTTAATACAACACACGAAAGAAACACGTTTTATTTCATGTTACATTATTTAGTAACACGTAATATTCATAACTCCGCTGGCTTAGGAGTTAAATGTGAGTGTCATATACAACTCGCTAAAACCACAGCTAATACTAACAATTAAAAATGCTTTTTATTAACACTTACTATGTTTGAAAGGATAATCTCCATATTAAAGGGTTGAAAAAATTGTATGTAACAATACTAAAGCGAAAGCTTCACTTGTTTTGCACTCCTTTTTAATGTCCCCTAAAAGCAAATGACAGCAGGCGACGTTATCAGGCAGCCACAATTTGAGCGTCCCCTTTGTGGGCAATTGTAAGCGAGGGCGCTTTTGAATACGTGGAGCGGTAGTTAATGTTATTGCCCACTCGATAACTGGTTAACCTCAAATGAAAATTAAACTGACACATTTTTAATCAATATTATAAAACTCCTTGGGCGAGTATAGGGGAACATAAGAGAGGATTTTCGAAAATTGCTCAACTAAAGAGATAAAAAGAGGGTTAAATATTCAATGCAGACCAAGCTATGGGAGAAAGCTACTAACAGTCCTTATCCCAGTCCATAAACCTTCTAACGAACTAACCAACTAACTAATGTTCTAATACAGAAAGTACAACAGAAGCTGATTAGACTAACCGTGCTAGTCCCGATTTGAGTCTAATCATGTGTCGATCACAGCCGTCATAGGCGGCATCGGAAGAAAAGCAGGTACTACATGCTCGTTTGCCATCTTAATTCATAGCAAATTAAAAAAACAACACGCAATGTACCACCAAGTAAAAAAGCAAACATCAAAACCAAATCCATACAACTTTATACCGTGTATGAGAATTAGCGGGAACTACCGCACTGACAAACAGACAAACCGAGGAAAAGAAAACAAATTACAAAAATCTTGCAAAAAAATTACAAATATATCTACTAATAAAAACCATAACTAAAATATGTATAGCTAACTACTTACGGAGTGTTATTTTAAAACAGGAACTGTTGATTTCCATGTTCCTGGTTCACAAGTAGCCTAAATTAAATATTGAAATACTGAGTTTTACTCGGCTGACCCGGGAGCGAAAACTGAGGCTTAATTAAAACAAAATTTTGTTGGTAACATGATTACGAGTGCCAACGACGTGCGAGGGTTAATTTGTATAATATTTGTAATATCTAAAAATAGACCCATTTTATCAAATGGATACTTCATATTATGTATAGAGGATACGTTTATGTTAAATAAAAAGTATTAAAATGTATAACGTAAACTGTTACCCAATATTCAACCTAAATTACAGTACAATACAATATACTTCATTGTGCACACAGAAAAAAAACAATTATACAATATGGTGTGGATTATTATTAACACAATGGGCGGTCTTATCGCTGTAGTAGCGATTTCTTCCAGACAACCTTAAGGCAGAGGACACAGACTGTAAAAAAATCGTTGGTAGAGGTGCAAAACTTATGTATTTAAAAGACAAAATTAAATATTATTTATATTAAAAACAGACAAATTATTTATATTAAAAACAAACAAATAAATCAGACGGGTATTGATGCAATTGTAGGTGCAATTATTACCATACATTTGGATGGAAAATAGCAATATTTCCAACGTGTAGCCTTTAGTTAACTGCTTTACCATCTAACAAACATAGCAACATAGCATTGTTTCATAGCAAGGTTCTGGCGCCATTTACAGAGCACTATAGCCATAGCCATATTAGTTGTATTCGCAAAGCTAGTAAAGAACAAAGTAAAACAGTTACGAAACGATCTCTTCAAGACAACCTTATAATAAGTGAATCAACAGAGTGTAAAAGATATTAAAATAGCTTAATCTTATTTTTGTTGTTTTTTACCCTAAAGTTTTTAATGTCTTAATGTAAAATATGGTAACAAATGCAATCTGATCGGTGGTCGCATGGCAGTAGGCTGGCAGTATGCAAATAGGTAGATAGCTGCGTATGATTCATGGACCAAACTCTCGTAACGTATGGCCGCACTTCACTATCTAGGGACAAGGTTGGGTAAATTACGATGTTAATATAAAAGAACATACTTTTGAAATTGTGGTTCAGTATATTTTTGTGTTTGTTATTTTTTAAGTTTCAAATAAGATAAAAATACGGGAAAAGTCAATGAAATTTGATTAAAATATTTGTATTAAACATAAACCTTGATCAACCGTTTTTAAAATATTACTCTTTGCGGTTAAATATTTTATTTCTGGTGAATATAATTATGCAAAAATTTATTCTTCGAATTGGTATTTTATTTCTATAAACGGACTTCGCGGCTTGAAATAAAAAGTCCGTGAAATCCAGTTACAGTTAAGGCCTTTTGAGTACCGTAAATCCCATCTCAATCTCGTTCGATTTGTTCAAGTGATAATTAAAACGTCAGTATTTAGATTAATTAGTCCAATATAATTCAATATGAATAATTTGTGTTGACTCATCCATACCCATAATTATGTACTAATATTATAAACGCGAAAGTGTATATGTCTGTCTGTTCTGTTAGTTTTCTATTACAAATTTTTCATAATTCCTTCAATTGACCCCTAAATCTTCACATTAACTAAACTATGAGCCAAATTATTTACAAAACATAGAATCTGAAAATGAATTCAATCTGTCATTAAGAAGCTACTCATATAATTAAAAAAAAAAGGTTTGTCTCATGGTGATGTACATTAATTCAAAAACATGCATCTAATATTTACATGAAAAGAAGTAATAATAATAATAATAACCTGAACAAAACACACAGCGTTACATTACACGAACTCTGTAGTTTTAATGAAGGTGCAACCGCGGTCATGGTTAGAACTTTAATACTGAGCTCTCGTATTCTATTCTGGTTTCGTGCATTCCTTTTGATTTCCACGAGCGCAATTTATACTAGATTGCACTTTATTTTGTTGGCTATAAATAACATTGAGTTAGTAAATATGCATTTTAGGGTAAAAGATATTTTGGTTGAAAACTTAATTATCAAGGGTATTGGTCTTTCTTCAAGTCCAGGCAATTTCTTTTCATGGTGCATTAGGACAAAATAGTAGGACCACGAGAAAAGGGCCCATTTGTCAACATAACGGAGAAAAATATTGTGACTAAAATAACCTTCTGATAGTCGCTGTGCCCTGGTCCACCCAATTTAATTTCGACTTTACACCATATTATCTCCATAGCCTACTTTTCAATCCGACTGGGTATCGTAGAGCCAGTAATAATGTGTATCCTGAGCTACCGTCTTTCCTTGGAACACATCAGGTTACCTTCAATGTTAGGTACTTATGCCCATGGGCAACTTCGACCACTTTCTATACTCGTGTGTTAGTAAAGTATTTAATTATAAATCTAAATACATATAATATAAAAAAGCGGCAGATCACTCATTCGCCAAGAAATATCGACAATCGTTTGACATACGAAAATGAAATTTGGCATAACGCCATTGAGATACTAGGTATGTAGTACTAACGCGGTGTCCTACGTGAGCGACGAATAAGATGCGAAGCGGCGCGACGTAATGCGAACGCGATGCCACCCGCGATAAGTGTCCTACGTAGGTAGTCTACGCGACAAGTGAGAGTCCAACGTGATTTTGGGGTTCATTCCCATTAGTCCCACTGAAGAGTCCTACCGTAGGACTAATGAGACTTTTTTTTCCGGTTCATTCCCATTAGTCCCACTGAACAGTCCTACCGTAGGACTAATGAGACTTTTTTTCCCACTAGTTCCACTTTTAAATGTTCTATCGAATAGTGGAACTAGTGAGAACATTTTTTCTCAGTAGTTCTACTACATTTTATTTTAGCCAAAAATAACATTTTACTTCAAAATCAGTTGTAACTTTCTGGGGGCACCTCATGAATAATAACATCATCATTCATTCATCATTTCAACCCATCACGGCCCACTATTGAGCACGGGTCTCCTCTCAAGATGAGAAGGTTAAGACCATTAGTCCACCACGCTGGCCAAGTGCGGATTGGCGCACTTTACATACCTTTGAGATTTGCGAACTCTCCGGCATACAGGTTTCCTCACGATGTTTTCCTTCACCAAAAAGCGAGTGTCATTTAAATGCTTGAAACGCACATAACTCCGAAAAGTCTTAGGTGCGTGCACTGGGATTTGAACCCGGAATCCCCCGAGTAGGAGTTTTAATAGGGAATACATAAGCCTGTGATTCAAAAAACGATAATACTTAAGAACCTATTTCAGTCTTTTTTTCTTTAGATTTACGTAATTTTTTCTTTCGTCTTTTTTCTTTAGATTTATTATAACGTTGATAGCTTAGTGGTTAAGAATTCGCACTCCTACTCCTCAGACCTCCTCAGACTTTGCGGAGTTATGTGCGTTTCAAGCATTTAAATGACACTCGCTTTTTGGTGAAGGAAAACATCATGAGGAAATCTGTATGTCGGAGAGTTCGCAAATCTCAAAGGTATGTAAGGTGCGCCAATCCGCACTCGGCCAGCGTGGTGGACTAATGGTCTTAACCTTCTCATCTTGAGAGAAGACCCGTGCTCAATAGTGGGCCGTGATGGGTTGAAATGATGAATGAATGATGATGTTATTATTCATGAGGTGCCCCCAGAAAGTTACAACTGATTTTGAAGTAAAATGTTATTTTTGGCTAAAATAAAATGTAGTAGAACTACTGAGAAAAAATGTTCTCACTAGTTCCACTATTCGATAGAACATTTAAAAGTGGAACTAGTGGGAAAAAAAGTCTCATTAGTCCTACGGTAGGACTGTTCAGTGGGACTAATGGGAATGAACCGGAAAAAAAAGTCCCATTAGTCCTACGGTAGGACTGTTCAGTGGGACTAATGGGAATGAACCGATTTTGGACATTACTCATCGAATCATGGAAAAGTACCGTACTATTTTGCTCGAAAGTTCATATTTATAGTACAGACTTTTAAAGAAATATCGTAAGCACAGAAACAAAACAAATGTATACGATATTTTTACAGGGAAATCATTTCGTAGTTTATGGTGTCGCTTCTGATCGCCCTCAAAACAAGTACGCGTTACGTCGCCTGTTGTCGCAGACTGTCACATAGGACACAAGGAGGGATACCGTTGAGTTGATCGCGTTCGTCGCTCACGTAGGACACCGTAAAGTTTCTAGACGTCGGCTAAGAAAGCATTGTACCATGTTCATGTCCAAAGTGGGTCAAAAAGGAGTTGAAAGTTTGTACGAAATTAAGTCAAATTTACTTCCACGCGAACAAAGTCGCAGGCAACAGCTAGTTACATATAAAATAATTTTCTTACTGAATAATACCCTACAACCTACTATAGTAGGTAGAAGTAAAATCCACGGTCATGGTTGGAACTGAAAGAGTCTTTCTCTTTTAAAAGCACTTGTGTTCTATTTTTGCTTGTGTGAAGAAGCACTTCTACGTTGAAAAGATTTTTCGTTGGCTTTCACATAATTATTTGATAGCCGATTGTGCTTACATTATATCTTTATATTAATTACCTAATAGAAAATATACCCTATAGTCCAGTGGGTGATTCTGTGAAGTGAGGCTTGGATTTCCGGTCGTGGCAAACATTTATGTGACATAATAAGTTGTTATTGATGTCATATTTATTTTCCCTGTGGGGGCACATATAAATGTTAATAGCTGGCAAACAAGCAGACGAGTTACACCAGCGTTTCCCATTAGCCGGGTCGCAACCCAGTACCGGGCCATCAAAATAAATACCAGGTCGCAAAGATCCCGCCTATAATACCCAATATCGAGACTATTTGGAGTATTTAGTAAAAAATCAGGCGCTCTATACTTCTTATTAAAATTCTGTGACAAAATAGGCGATACGAAAGTATTTATATAATTAAGTAGTATCTAATAATAAAAACCCCTTTTATTTTAATAAAATGTTACAATTTTACCTAATAGAACCAGAGCGTGGGTTTAAAAGTATTAAGTGGGCCACGAATGGGCAGTTTTAAAATAACCGGCCTATGGCAGAACAATATTTGTTTAACACTAAGCTAGACGATAGTAAGTGGTCACCATTTCAAAGGAAAACATGGTCATTGCGTTTTCGGCTAAGAAAGAAGGTGATAGAAAGAATAAACTGGCACTGAAGTCCCTAGTCAAAACACGACAAGTCGTTAGGCTGCTAACAAGGCAAGGCAAGGGGCAGTAATAAAGTTATAATATTATTTTCGCTCAAGATTTTATTTTTATCACGTCTACGAATAATTAAAGCTATCCGTGAAGATTGTCTGGCTAGCTACAATCTTAGGTATATAAAACCATTATGACGACCCGTAACCTAGTTATTAGTGACCTAGTCTGCGAAGTGGGGGTCCTGGTTTCGACTCCCGGCCTGAGCATATACATATGTACATATTTATGTGACACATGAATGTTCGTTCATGGGTCACGAATGTTAGTGTGGTATTTTTTTTTACCGCTCGCGACACAGAATTCTAGTGTGAGGGTATGACTGTGGCAGAGTTTATATACATAGGTTTGTTAAGTAATAGCTGACCCAGCAGACACAATGCTGCAACAAATATTATTTATATCTCAATTTCTAAGCGAATTAAACATTCACTATTTTTTCAGTTGGACCTCTAAGTAAAACTGTGAAAACTGCATCAAGGCCCTATGAACTCTTCTTAAACTTCGTCTCCTCTCTCCCAAATATCTTCTTTTTACATACATAAATAAACCCCTTCGGAGCAAACATTCAATTTTTACAGATTTGTACTTATGTCATTTACCTTTGTAACCATTTATGTTAATGATGTATATTTAGAGCAGTATCCAACCCATGACATATCATCGGATTGCAAGCCGATTCATCAGGCAGGATTTAATCGATTTCTAGTTACACATCACATGGCCGCCCACAGTAATTGCTACTGTTCTGACCAGGCTAGATCTACAAATTCACTGTAATTTCGAATTTATGTTTAGGTTTAACGGAATGTACCTACTGAAATTTTGTTAAACCTTAAACCTACATAAAATCTGAAAGATATTTAAAAAAATCGAACTCGTAACTACCCTTGCTTCATTTTGGGATACTAAAACAACATATTTTAAATATGATTCTTCAAAATCACGTAGTTTTATTAGTATCATTGATACCGATATATACGTATTGTCACTGTTGGATTTTGTCTCATGTCTGTCTGTGTAAGGGGTATGGGCCAGTCTATTTTATAATTAGATACACATTTCTATAAAAAAAACATTGCATAATTTATTACGGTATTTTCTCTATGTACACTACCATGCGTTTGATATGACGTGAAATGACGTTTTAAGTATTGACGTTATAAGTGTCCATTTAAAGCAATCCTTTGAAAGAAAAAAAAAGTTAACCTAAAACTAAATTTCGAATACAATTCAAATTATTCAAGTGGGTATCATACTCCAAATAATTTTTCGCTATCTCTTCGAAGCGGAACAAAGTCCCAACGTCTTAAGCCTCCTTTACGACGTCTAGACCCAAACAGTTCACAAAGTACCTGAGCTATATAAAATCAGGGGCTAATAAAAGCCAGGAGTTGTATAAAGCGACAATGGCGCAACTAGGCGAGCTACATCCGGGAAGGGTCGGGTCAAGGTCACGGCCCGCCGATCGATGCAGCTACGCCGGTGCTACGTCCCGCTACACCGCGCTACGAGCTACGAAGCGCTACGTATATTTAGCACACGATCGTAAAATATATTTAGCTAATGTTACCTGCCATTTTTAGATTTACGCTGTCGCTTTGGGATTTATTTTTATGTGTTTCATAAAGGACTTTTTGTGTAGAGACACTCTGTGGTCTTGTATAAAGCTATGGAAGCTTCAATGTAGGATCTTTCTAAAATGTTAGCGAGTCATAATTTTTCATCATAATATGTGATGTATTACTCCGTGAGCTGAAGACAACCTCACCTACTCATGGCACCCTTCTCAAAGCTGGATAAGGTCCTTTCCGCTGGTGTTTTTAAGCCTTACACAATTCAGTTTAATCCCGACGGAACTTGAATGATGGCAGCATGTTTGACCCACATTAGTAGTTAAACTCACTTCTTATAAAATTATATTTGTACTTATATTTGTACTTCTTTCAGTGGCAGAGTCGGAGAATTAAAAATAATGTGAACCTTATCTGAGAAGGAAAAATCTTTTGAGTCCACGCGTCATCGCGTGTGAAGTCCAAAATCGAAGCGCGTGTCAGTGACCGCCAAGTGTATATTAGAAGAATACCTTATTTTCTTATCAAAACATGATATTTAAAATACTACACAGTATTACATAACTATCCATTCAATAAAAATACATTTTGTTGGTGACTGCTCCCCACAATATCTCATTTTTAACTTACAAATATACTTTTAAATTACACAACAAGAATTAGCTCAATAATTGTTCTGAGAGTCTAATCTATATCATCACGGAAGTACTTACTTATAATGAACAAGTTTAAAACGGATTGATTGACGACAAGGGTTAACTGTGAGCTGTTTCAGAAGCTTTAAGCCTTTGAATAGAGTTTGACAAGTTCGAGACATGTCATTATAACTGCAGATAGTTCTGAATATTGATTGGAGTATATATATATATGGTATATATTGGGACATTCGGCATATATAGGACGCGAGGTTAGAGCTTTGCAGTATTGTTTTTTAACCGACTGTTAAGGAAAGGACGAGCTTCGAGAATATTTTTAATATGTGTTACCTGGTAACTTGCGCTGGGTAAACCAATTTTGATCCTAATGATCAATCTCTTATAGGATCACTTTGTCGTCCATCCGTCCGACTGTCAAGATCCTTTTTCCCAGGAATGCGTGGAGGTATCAAGCTGAAATTTATAACAAATTCTCAGGTCTACTATCCCTCGGAGCTGTGAAAAAATCAAACTTCTAAATCAACCCAATAAAACGATACAGCCTCGCTAGATACAACTCGCAAGGGAATCAAAACCTACAAGATAATTTCCGTGAACTCAAAATCTTGAACGTCTTTAAGTAAGAGGTAAAGGAAAAATACTCGTAGCGAAAACCTAAATTTTAGTTATATCATTATAATTATTTTTTTTTACAATTGCGATAACTATAACTCGGTTTTCGCGATGGGATTACTTTTACTTATATACCTACAAGTTTATACGGAACCCTCGGTTCGCGAGTCAGACTCGCACGTGCCCGTTTTTTTTCGAAACTAGTTGATTAACGAGCAGGTGAGCTTCTTGATGTAAAGAAGTCGTCGTCATCCATGGACATCTGTAATAATAACCTGAAATTATCGCTCAGTTACTGAGATATAACCGACCTATAACAAGGGCTTCATTATTGATTATCCAACATTACGACAGAAACACGTCTAAAACATTTCACGGTCGACTTTACAAGGGTTATAGCTACCCAGGCGGGTAAAATATACTTTGCTAACATTGTTCAGGTATTGTCGGGACTAAACTAGATGGTACAGAATCCAACTACCTTGAATGTTACATAAATCATGAATATGTGTATATTCCAGAGAAAATTTATTTAGTGATAATTTGCGTAAAAAAAGAGAAATAAGTGGGTTAGTTCATAGCATTTTCAAAAGTGTGTAAAGTCCTAATATGCACTTGGGCAATTTGGAATTGGAATATTTATATGTGTATTGCTCATTAACTCATTATTGTATGAGGCACGAGCCCAAGTTGTTTGAGAAAATGTGCAAAAAAGCACATTTATTTACCTTGCAATAAGAAAAAACCTCTGTGGTCTTTTGAATACTAACTAGATAAAACTGAATTAACCACAGAAGCATTCTTTTTGCTTTAGCCGTCGCTCAAGTCTTGGGTAACCGGAGGTCGGAAGTCTTTGAGCTGGCTAGAACCGTGTTCTGACGGCATATTAATCGCTTTCCACTGACACGCCGAGAACAAATAGAGAAACATTTAAAATAAAGGTTTTTTTCCTTAGTGATTCTTTGGTTATATTCTGTATTAACGCTGGTGACGTGGGTGATATTTTAAAATATTTATTCTAATATAAGGGAACGGACTACATTATATATTTATATATGTATATGTATGTATTTATATATATTTATATTATTTATATATGTATGTATGAATATATTTATTTATATATGGTATGTATGTTTATATAATTTAAAATAGTAGATTATTAAATATTTTAAAATTCCCATCAAACGGTAATACCGCTCTTCGCGCATTTCGGCTTGGCCCAATGGTTAGCTGGTAGACAATGCAATTAGCATTAAGCTCGCCATGTTGTAGATACTATAATATTTTTATATTGTGGTCAATAAAGTTTACATAAATAAATAAATAAATTATATTTTACTTCATTAGAGCTTATCCCGTATCCCAATTTAAGTACAAGATCATAATTTTGAATTGATTGAATTAATATGTAATTTCGAAACTCGTATTAGCTAAGTATTTTTACCCACATGCTTATATCATGAAAGAGAAATTACCACTGCTTTTAAATATTAATGTGAGTATTACAGAGAAAATATATTATCTCATTTGAATAGACCAGGTGACAGCACTATTATTTCCAGGCCATTAATAAATTATTTGTAACATAACATTATTCATAAGCTATGCTTTCTCACAGCAATTGAGTTCATTATTCATTCAAATTGAAGTTCATATAATTGAGTAATATTATAATATCGTGACGACATAGTTTCGGAGCAGATTTGGTACAGGTATTACAATTGCAACAAATTTATTCTTCATCACACATTTAATTAAAGATTCTACATACTATACCATCAAATAGCCCATCTCTAATGGTTTCGGCGATTACTTAAATAAAAACTCTGAGAGAATTAACGAAATTTAATTTTTAATTCTGTTACAAGAAATAATACTTAATCCATTTATCACACAAAACGTAACAACAGACTGAAATAAATAACGTCCAACATGAAACACCACACAAAAAGCAAAATTAAATACAGTCAACGCTTTGCGGCCTCCATTTCAAATGAGAATCACGGAATAAGGTCCCTTTCACACGACTTTACTAAGCCATATTTAATCAGAAATAAAAGTAGGCGCTTATGAATTCAAATTTATAAATCCATAATTATTATTGTAAATGCGAATGAAAATAAAAATAAAAACTATTGAATTCGAACTTGATATTTACAAACAATATTCGAACGTCAAACTAAGCCATCGCTTCAATTAATCGCTAAACTAAAATAATCTATAAATTTGTCTGTTTGTCCTTCTTTCGAAATAAAATATCTGAACGAATGGTTGTAATTAAATTTGTTGTATGGAGATAGGTAGTTAAAAGATGTTTGGGCAAAAAAACATTTAAATCTCTACACTCGTTATTAATAGAGGTAAGACTGTTATGCAATAACCCAACGTTCTAGAGTATGCTGCAACGACAAAGATTAGCGTCTGAAAGGAACCTATTAACACGATAATAAAAACAAAGACCTAAACCAAATTGTTGATTAATAAAAACAAATTTAAAATCTTAACAGCCAACACTTTTAAGGCCACTTGGAAATCGAACCTTAGGTTGGCCCAAAATCAACTTAGCAATTGAAAGATTTAACTGAGGTACAATTATAATTACAAGAAGTTACACAGTCATAGTTACACAAAATGAACCGCTACCATAACCATAAATAATTTGTAGTACTTTCCGATACAAATTTTCCAACATATAAATCCGAAAGCTAATAAAATAAAGAAAAGCAGAACCACATTATATTAGGTATTTGGAAAAACGAACGAAACATATATTATGTTCTCATAAATAATTGAACATAACGATGTGTCTTATTATGATCGAATTAATTTATCGCTTGTTTTTGTCGAGTAAACATAACGTTAAGAATAAAGTAGGTATATTTGGTTATTGCTACTTTGTAGCTTAGTAATTTATACGTCAGTTGCTTTTCCGAAAAGGCAAAGTTCAAACCTTCGACGTATTTATAATGTTTGCTCCAGTGAAGGAAAATATCGTGAAGAAACTTGGAGCACCAGTTTTCCGTAATGTGCTTCGCAATGATTATGCTTTTTACCCGTCACGATGAATGTAGATTCGCACTCAAAGGGAGGACAAATACTATCCGAGTAATGGAGAACGTATTCAATACTACTTTTGTTTGATATTATCATTTTCTAACTCTTACCTTTTAAATCATATAAAACGAACACTGGTTGACGTGATTGGACTAGAAAATGAAATAAAATTTTATAACAATAATTGATCAAATAAATAATAACTAAACATAAAGTAATCAAAAACATCAAACAATTTATTAAATAACAATATTCAATAGAATAAAGGGAGTAACAATAATACTATCCTAATTATGTTAATAAATGTTTATATTGCACATTCATTTCCTAATTGGATCAAAAAGTTTGCCTGTATTAAAGAAAGAATACCTCTGCATATCCTAACCTTGAAACAACTTCTTTAATGCTGATACGATCGTCTACCTCTGCAACTCGCATTATACGGTCATGGTCGCAATTCTGTGCATAAAACAAGAGACGTCCGCTCACCTCGAACGCTGCCATCCGAATGGCTCCGTCCCCCTACGCTAGGTGTTCTGCGAGCGGGGGGAATGTTTACCCGCCTACCCTCCCCGTGCCAGCTGAGCAGCGGCACGCTATATTTAGGTTGCGCTGTAAATATTCGCTCCAAGTACGGAAAGCACCTCGCCTCCACTAGAGGTTGGGGTAGGGTGGCGTACGTACGTAGTACCCGCACCACATAAGCGGGTAAAGTTGAAAGTTCACCAACGCTCCGCACACGAGTTCGCGCTGTTAGGAAACGCTTTCTTTATTTAAATTCTATTGCAACTTGTTCCATTGTACTATCTACTGAATTCGCAATGCTGACTCTTTGTAATGTAGCCCTCCAGAGTGAGATGTTCGCAATTTGTGCGGGAAAACTAAACTCGAACAGACACCGCCGGTCACCAATTTAACGGCACTGCATGCTGATGTTTTCCCGTTTAAAAGTGTTATTGCAACGTTCCAATTTCGTTCAAACAAGCTTTTTAAATTATAT
Organism: Hesperia comma; assembly: GCA_905404135.1. Taxonomy (NCBI): domain Eukaryota; kingdom Metazoa; phylum Arthropoda; class Insecta; order Lepidoptera; family Hesperiidae; genus Hesperia; species Hesperia comma. The sequence continues at coordinate 15,678,314 of FR990018.1, forward strand.
TTCAGTGGAAACCGTCGGCAGACCTGTCGAGCGCAGCCTCGGCGAATGTATATGACTTTCTATTTAGCGAAATTAAAATAGATTACCGCCAGACGTGATGGGCTTTTTGCGTGCTGGTGTAAATGTATAAATATGGGGCATCATTTTTCGCCGAGTCACACGTCATCCCGCTAAGTTTTGTGCTCAATAAATTCAAACGAGGCCAAATATAAAGTTTTTTATTGCTATTTGGACTAGAAATCGGTTATGCATTACGTTGACTTATAGTGGAGACGACTGCACGATTGATCGATGATTTTGTTAAGTCTGGATTTTCAATGTCGTCCTCTGATAATGTGACTACTTCGTCGTCTTCGTACCAAGTAACTTCTGCTTTGGTGTAAACCGAGTCTGTCTCGAGTCCTTCTTTGTAATCTTCGTGTTTGGGATCGTGGAAGCTGACGATGTTGAGGACTGGTGCGGTGCCTCCGAAGGCTATCCTTTCCTGGTGGCTGGCAACAGCCAAGACAGAGCCGGCAGCTGGATACGAGCATGTTATATATCGGTTGTGCAGGTTGATAACTTCGACGCAGTTTGTGCCGCTGCCTCCGATGATAGCGTACTTACCTTTACGATTATACTGTAAAAACATACATTAAATTAGCTTAATTAATTAATTAATTATATTATTATCTAAAATTATAATTATATTTCTGTTTGGTACGGGGCATAGCTACATTCTTTCTTTCTCAAAAATTTTTGTCGTAAAAATTCTTTTCAAGATTTTATTTCATAGAACAAATATTTCAATGATGATACCTTTATAATAATAATAATGTAAATTTATGTAGAGCCGAAAGTTGCTGCTATTTGTTTCTCTGTTTAATTATTACCTATCTAATGTTTCACTGCGTATTAGAAAATTATTAACGTAAACATTTGTGTAAGTCTTTGTGAGTTCTTATGAATCAAAACAAATTAACGTTTATTTTACTTTAAATAATTATCTTTCTCTTTGGCAGTTGAATGGCCGTTATACCAATTTCCTCTTGGCAAATAAAACTTCAAAACCACCCTGTTCCTCGAACGTTACAACTCATACAATCAACTAAGTAATGGAAATCCGTCACTATTTGACCAATATTTGTCTACGAGAAGTTTCCTCAACTAGTGCAATTAACATTCCAATGGAACCAAACTTCGTGGAACAAGATTGAAAATTTCCTGGAATAATATTCAAATATAGAACTATTACGGTCCGGTTATTTGTACATGTCGGGACCATTAATTGAAATTGAAATTGAAAACGACCGTACTGCCACCGCTCCGCAGTGGAACATCGTGTCGAAGTATGGTCGAGACCTCCTCAGTATTGAGGGATCCTTCATCATAACTGAGGACACCGTGAGTTATAGGGTCTTCTGATCATAACTTGGTCACATCATAACCGAGTCACCGTGGTGTTCTAGAGAAAATTATGGAAGCGACAATAATCAAACATAAGAAATGTTGATAAGTAACTGCTATCTAGAGATAGAAACTAGGATTGGATGCTTAACTTGTTCTTCAGGACATTGTGTAACGTGTATGTTTTAATTAACTTCATATAACCGAGTGACTTTTGACAACCTCCAACCTCCCTCTCACTCTCACAGGTTTCTTTTTACAAATAGTACCCGTAACAGAATATAATTTTTTGCTAATTTTATCAGGGATTTTACAAATAAGCCTTCTTTTCTCCTAGTAACGATAGTACCATTCCTACCGTGTAATTTTTAAGAACAATTGTGTTCCGGATAGGAAGGTGTGGAGCCGGTTACACTTTTTTAGAGGCGACCATCTCAGTCTTTAGGGGTAGCAACGCATCTGTGACCGAATTAGAACGAGAATCATACTAACAATAACTAACTGGACTTTTACTAACATTAACTAACAGAACTAATTATCACTAACAGTCCCTGTCCTCACACTTTTTAACAAACTAACCAACTAATATTCTAACACCATCTACTAACTGGACTGAATTGACTCTAGTTCTAGGTCGGTCACAGTTATGGGTGGCAGCGGAAGGGTGGTGCTGCATGCTCGTTTGCTATCTTAATTCCATAAAAAAAAAATAGCATAACATAACTTTCGTGTATTTGTACAATGTATATTTTTCCGCACGTTTAAACCTTACTTTTTTCCGGTATGATATCTTATCAAACTGGCCAATTACTACCACTCTCCTTTTTAAAATTGACCGTGAAATGTTTTTACGTTTAAGGAATATTTAAACCGACTTCAAAAAAGGAGGACGTTCTGAATTCCACTGTATTTTTATGTGTGTTACCTATCTTTGTACTGGGTGTACCGATTCTGATAACTCTTTTTTTATTTAAGTTCTAGTGCTTCACCTCTGGTTGCATAAATAAATTTGAGCGCCATCTGATGGGTATTTTTGAGTTAATAATGCGTATTTAATTTACGATCGTTACCTCATAAGTTTTGACTGGTGATCCCATATTTACAATTCTTTTTAATTCAAATGTTATCCCTACTTATCGATTTTTAAGTCTATTTTTTTGTTAAATGTTAGTTTTAACTGTCATAACTGGGGAGCAGTTGAGCTCAAACAGTTCTCGATTGTAATTTGTACCTATGCGAGTAGTGTAGAAAACTTTGATAGCGTGATTCAGGCTTGACATGACGTCACCATATGCCTTGTGTGCGATATCGCCACAATGGTACTGTGAAGTATCGTGATTATGACGGAATTATAACAATAGCATTACGAAAATATACTTGGGAAGGATGAATGAAATGAAAACAATCCATCCAAGCTCTGAACGTGAGTGCCCGCGACAGCTGAGTAACGATCCTCAAACAATATTACGGTCTATTTCGTGATAATTCGTATTTTCATACTAAATGGAACTTATCTGGAAACTTATGTGGAATAATATTGTTTTGTACAAGATCACAGGTCGGTTGTATCGATTTATACAGACGAATGTTCGCAGTGGTTGAAATGTTTGCTGTCAAAATTATAGTTTGGAAAACTAAATGCAAATAATATTTATACCTAATTCTAAATGAAATATCAATGTAAAGCAATGTGTAAAAGTCATTCTGCTATTAACGGCGAGGACTTCTTTGTTGGATCAAATACTGATCGAAGTATCCTACTTCCTACTAATATTAAAAATGCGAAAGTTTGTAAGGATGTATGTGAGTGAGTGAGTGAGTGTGTGTGTGTTTGTTGCTCTTTCACGCAAAAACTACTGAACGGATTTTCATGAAACTTAGCAGTAATATAGCTTAGACATCGGAATAACATAATTTGTTAAAATTTATAGAGATTTATGAAGGGACTGGTTTCCCGAAGCGAAGCGAGGGCGGATTTACTAGTTTGGTCATAAATGCATTATACTTGTATTAAATTTCATTATCTTGGGAACCAAAGCATAATAATATGAACAACTACAGGACAAGAGTCGTCAAGAATATGAAGTCGCCACTCCCGGTACGTGTGCTCGAACTTCAATTTAGCTTGTAAGCAAAAATTTACTTAAGGTGTTTTAGATTTTAACTGCCAATATACAATGAACTATAATCACAGGGGCAGAAAGTAATATACATATTGGTATATGTATGGGTTGTCATTAAAAGGAATTCATATCACCTGAATAGGTATTGATGCAAACATTGTAAGTTAAATAAGCTTAGAAAAACAAACCTCTATTTCCAATTTTTTATGTAAATAGGAAACAAATAAGCAGACGACACTTTACAATTAAGGTAAGACTTAGGTGGGCTTGAATTATTTCCTTTCATTGTTTTCAAAAGATTTATTACTTTATCAATAGTAGTTACACCGATTAAAGGGAAAAAAGCCTTACTTAGTCTGTCTAAACGAGAAAATCTCCGAAAATATTGCTCAGACTTTCTTACGCGTTTTACTACAAGTAATTTACGAGGCAGGTTTACCTATATAGGTACCTATTATTAGGTATGTACACATAAAAACCTGATACAAATAAGCAACAATTAGGCGTTGTTTCATGTGCGGGTAATATTTGTAATCGCTAAAACCTATCTTCTAAATGTAGGCCCTTTACATACACTCAGCCGTGCCAACGATCCATGCTACTGTGTATTGGTATATCTACTTGGTACTGGCGTACAAAATACATAGTGATCTAAATTAAATGTGTACAATCCGCGACGAGATAGGCTTATAATCATGTGACCGAATACGGGCTGAAATTCTTAAATAAAACTTAGTACGTATAATCTCTAAGATGCAAGATGTTAAAAAATATACATACCATGCTAGACCTCCAATACCGACACGTGTGGATGTACTCTCCATCGACATCGGGTCTTCGGTTCTGTACCCGGACGACGCAAAGCCTCTTCTTGGCAACCAGGTCCCATACTGTGAGAGCCTCCGTCGGCTGCCAACTGCCAGCGATGCATTGGTCGCGCTGTCAAGACATTATGCACAAACATACAGACAAACATTCAGACACAATGAAAAAAACCTTGTGTTGGGTCCTCTGGCGTATATAAAGGGCCCTGGGTATATAAAGAATCATAGTCAACTAAATGTTAACTTATACAAAAAAGAACTTAAAAGCTTAATTTTCCAGAACAAGCGACAAATAAAAAATAAATAAGTCTTTTTATAAGTTTTAATGTAACATCGAGAAAGGCGCTCATTAGGCCTTAGGCTACTGATGACAATTATAAAAATAACTATTTTCCTCACAATAACATTATGAATCAAAAAATTCTGTGATCTTTTAAGCATTTACTTGATGTTAATTCAATTTTAAACTTTCCTTTTTATCTAATGTCTGATGCCTACGGGCATGTCATATTACAACTTATGTGCATGACATATTTGTATGGCACGTTATTTAAAAACAGTCTAACAAGATAGTATACGAAAATATCTATTTAACCTATTCTATTTTTCTTTACTTTCATATTTTCACAAACAAACAGACAGACAAACAGAAGCCACCTTATTACAGGTCACCGTCACCCATGAACATCCATAACCCTAAACCGGCTTAGAGATGGAAGATGAACATGATGATGAGATGACTGTCACTCAAAATGAAATACTGCCACTCAAACTCCCAACCATAAACTACGGACAAGTTTTTTGGTGGCTGACACCAGAGACAGAATTCAGCCCTACCCTCAAATAGGGGCAGCCTCCTGTAGTTACACTCTGGTCTGCCAGCATAGATTAAACCACGTAAGTATGTAGATATTTGTGGCCGACTCATTAAAGCGAATATTAAATTCGACGTTGTACCTTCACCATTTCTATCATGTACATCAATCAACTCTAAAATTATTTTCTAACATAACACGGCCAAAAAATCATGAATAAGAATCAAAAACATGCAACTTTTACTTCAAAGGCACTAAAAATAGCCCGCTGCAAAGGCGAAGAACAAACTACAGGAGCGCACTGAAGTTTATAATGAATAGCGATAACGTGGAGTTTTAATTAAAACCGCTTGTTCCCGCGCTTCGAACATCGGAGAAAAGCGACAAGTATGATTAGTAAATAAAATATTTATGAAATTCCACTTTTATCGCTTGCTTGAAAGTGAATTTTATGATATTTTAATAGAAAGCAAATGAATTAATAAGTATGGTAATAGGCTGAGCGTGGATCCTTTTCATACCTAAAGAGGCCTTAAGCATACCTACTCCACCACAGTGTTTATTGGTGGATATGTAAATAGACAAAACAATTATCGAATTTCTTTATACCGTCCGAGTGCCTCCACCATGGCTTTTTGACTGCTATCCATACGAGACGAATACGAGTATTACTCTCAAATTGCCGAAGGTAGCCTGCTTTTTAAATACATGCTCTGCTCAAGGCACCATGTATCAAAGGGCGTCAATAGTGGCAAGCTTAGAGGTAAATCTTTTTGGCACTATCAGAGTGGATAATAGTTTCGATTTATACCGTAAAAAGAGTAAAAGATGAAAGAAACTTGAACTTATCAAACTCATTTGACTCATAACCAAGACATTGATAACAGAAAATGTAGGTAAATGTACCCCCACACTAGGAATGATCTACTGTGTTGCTGGTGGCAAGAACAACGATAACAAATAAACAAATATCAGTCACATAATCAATATGAAGCGCTCATAGCCCGGCGGCTTGCGTCGATCCTAAGCGATCGACAAAGTTAAGCAACAGCGGGCGCGGTCGGTAGTCGGATGGGTGACCGCTAGTGGCAAAAATTTCTTGAGCGCTTCCGTGCTTCGGAGGGCACGTAAAGCCGTCGGTCCCGGTTGTTATCGATTGATAGCAGTCGTTAAGCCATGTCGGAGGCCTTCGGGCGGCTTGAAAACTTTCGACACTGGGTTGGCCACTAACCCCTCCACCAATCCGCATTGGAGCAACGTGGTGGAGTATGCTCTAGGCCTCCTCAGTAATGAGGAGAGATCCGTGCTCAGTAGTGGGCCATTAGTGGGTTGTAGCAGTCACATAAATATCTACCTTAGACGAGATCGAACTCGGGACCTGTCACTGCTTTGTGTTTGACTACCAAATAGATAGCGTCGTCGAATTTTTGTAAATTTGAAACTTTTCGATATAAAATAGTATTGAAACCATCGATGTATACCTATTCTACATCGATGATTGAAACACACAATATGTATTACTGCAAAGTTTCATGAAAATCCGTTCAGTAGTTTTTGCGTGAAAGAGCAACAAACCCACACACACACTCACTCACATATATCCTTACAAACTTTCGCATTTATAATATTAGTAGGATAGGATACACGCTCACTATTTTCAACGAATCAGATAAATATATATTTTTTAATCACCAATTAATTTCCAAAGTTAACAATAATGCTTGATTAGATGAATGGTAATGAAATTGTATTTAAATATGCGTTTTTACATTATAAACAAATTAAAAAGGCACAGAAAAAGTAATAACCTAAAATTAGAGACATGAAACCTATGCATGAAACGAAATGTTTAATGTTAGGGATTGACACGTAGTAATCGGCAAAAACGAATAATCGTAACGGACATCTTGTGAATCGCGTCAATTGACTGACTTGAGATATAGAATATACTAGTAAATCCGCCCTCGCTTCGCTTCGGGAAACCAGTCCCTTCAAAAATCTCTATAAATTTTAACAAATTATGTTATTTATTCCGATGTCTAAGCTATATTACCTACTGCAAAGTAAGAAACCCACACACACACTCACTCACATTACATCCTTACAAACTTTCGCATTTATAATATTAGTAGGATGAATATTTTTAATTTCAATCGATTAAAGGATAACCGCAATTGTACTCGATAATCGAATCACATAAATTAGGTAATTGTGCATGGTCACCTCACTACAGAGTTAATTTGAAATGTGTCACCGTACCCATCCTATGTGAAATAAAGTATAGTGGTAGACCATTAGAGAGTACCTACTGTCATGATTACAAAGAGCGACGCAAAAGATGTTTAGTCTTTGTGGCGGACTAGAGACCAAGGATGTGTGTGATCGTGATGATTCTTAAGTCAATTGATGTAATGTCGTAGAAGGATCTTTTGGCGCGTGGGTGACAGAGACAGCGCCATACAGTTTGCCTTACCTGTAAGGCGCTGCTTCTGTCACCCACACGTCATCCACGCGTCAAAACATGCTTGTAGGACTATACCTTAATTTTGCGTAAACCATTAAAGACATACCATAATCAAACTCCAAAATATCAAACACTTCGACGCTACATTATAAAAAAGAAAAAAACCGGCCAAGTGCGAGTCGGACTCGCGCACTAAGGGTTCCGTACCATTATGTATAAAAACGCCAAAAAATCTGGTCACACTTAAATATTTAATTGTTTTATTGTAGCCACATATTACCCACAACGCCATTTCTTGGACCGAAAGGTAACTAAACTATCGCTGAGGCGTCGAATGTATGGGACGCCCACTTAAATATTTATTTTATTCTGTTTTTTAGTATTTATTGTTGTAGCGGCAACATAAATACATCATCTGTGAAAATTTCAACTGTGTAACTATTGCGGTTCATGAGATACAGCCTGGTGACAGACGGACGGACGGACGGACAGCGAAGTCTCAGTAATAGGGTCCCGTTTTACCCTTTGGGTACGGAACCCTAAAATTTCAAATATATTCTTGGAACTTTCGCAAATGATATTTTTATAATGTCTAAGTATTATATATAATGATATCTTAATCCTTTTTCAATGACAGAGCAATATATTTTATTTATCAGATTAATACTTTTCTGAAGTATGCCCATGTTATTTAAAAATAATTTTCCATTCAAATCTATTCAAAACAAATTTCGAAAAAATATTATTTATCCCAAAACTAATGTAGTAGCATTTATAATAAAGACAACATTAACCTTGCCCCAGGTAACTGCTGGGGGCAGATTTACGAGGTCGTAAGTTCAACCTTCCAAGTTAAATCACGTTATTGAGCCCATAAGGTGAAATATAGTAGAAAGTATGTAAAATAGAAGTGGATAATTTAAGAAAGACGTGTAAATCACAATTTTTTTTGTACTTTCGTGGCAAAGTAAACTGTATTCAAAAAAATTATATAGATTTAAGTAACCCACAATGGAACGGCACGTCATCATTAAATGGTATACCATCATCGCCATTGAATGTCACCGGCTAACCAATAACCAATCAACGCAAGGTAAAAGCGTTTAAAGTAGGGCCATTTTAATAGGCCACATTTGACAACTATTTGTCTTTGCTTTATAGTGAGGGTAACCTGCTGAAAAACATCGATTAATTTAATTAATCGATAAGGACTTCAAACATCTGTAAATTGAATGTGATTGTTATAAAAACTATTTTAATGACCGCACAGTTCAAACGATGACTAAAAAAACGACAAAAATAATGCTTCTAATAATGGCGCGAAATGAAATCATGACTTTTTTGTAACATTTCACGTTTCTGAATACTGGCTTTTGAGCCAGACGTTATATATTTAAATGAATGATTACATATTTTTTGGCCTAAAATGTAAGAAAATTAATTCTGTTCCCATTAAAATATATTTTATTTTGTAATCGTGAAATACTTTTTGACGATTAGTTCGACTTCTCGAATTCAACTTATCTACTGATCTGTTTCTTTTGGTACCATCCCTAATGTTTAAAAAGAAAAAGAGTTCACTGACGTAACTTTGTAACGACGTAAGTTCTTTACTTAAAAGTGTAAAAATTTTAACAATATCTAGTAGGGAATATTAAATAATATGGAGTGCCTCCCTTACAAGGTTACTTTGTAAAATTTTGACGAACTGTCAAATGTGGCCTATTAAAATGGCCCTACTATACCAAGGCATTACCTAAGCTTGGTTTATAAAGGAAACAGGTAACCCTCTAGTGTACTTACTCGACACCATCAAAGCAAATAAAAAGAAAATTACGGTTATTTTCTGAAAGAGTGTCGTAGCTAGTCAGGCAAGAAATAACCCTAAAATGATCGAGCACCTTGGGGACTAAACTGAGAGGTACAGAACCCAGCCACCTCTGTAAGGTGTTTGGCATCATTTTCTCATGTTATAAAATACTTACCAAGCATACAATAATAATACTTATTAAACAGAGAGCGAGTGTAAGGAGATAAAAAATATATTCTCAAACTCGGTAGATTTAAGTAGAGAAAAAGATCACTAAAGTAGTCTACATACTCACGTTTAAATCAATACTATCGCTGCATATATCCACACCTTCGAACGTCATAACACATCCAACCTTACATCTTATGTCCCATATCTAAAAACAAAAAAGGAAACTTTTAGATAATTGTAGATATTAAGATAAGTCAATTTATTATAAAAGCTTCAATTGTGACGTGACCCATTTGGAATACAAAACGTGTCAAACTATTTCGTCACGAAACAATTTAAGCTTTTATAAATTAGCAAACTTAGACCCCCGAAGAGTGTCATGATTAAAAGAATACAAAACTTAATTGTATAAAAACAAAAACAAAAATCATAATAGCACAGCTCCCGAAAATGAATAATAATAATATTTACGCAATCAAAGCAATCAAATAATAATATTTACGATGGAAGATAAGAAGAAGTAACTGATTAGTAAATATAATCATTAAGTATATTGCGGATATTATCGTGATAATTAGCGGATATATCAGCTGTTGGTAATGCAATTATTATTTCGTCACACAATAACAATATAATTTATGTTATGCATATTTATGCTTTTACGTCATAAAACTTTCTCAATGAACCAATTCTTGATTAATCTTTAATCTTATCTTTATATTATTGAAATACTCTGTTCTAAACGTATTACTTATTTCCGTTTGTGTATATCTAACCATGAATCAGTCTTAGCGCAAGTCTCCTTGCGGTCTGAACGTCCCACAATGCCAACTGAAACGACAGTTCTAAACTCTATGGCGGAGAGAGAAATGCACAGAGTAATAGAATATAATTGTTCCTGCTTCATTAGAATGAACATATGCAATTTATAGTTCAAATATCGCCATGTTTTGGCATGCCACAAGTTAAAACAAAGCTACACAAGAACACCACGAAGCTTTTGTACAAAGGTAAGGTTTTATTTGCTCGCGGCTCATATAATAGCCATGTGAGAATGAAGAGTTTTTATAATGCATACGGGGATACATTTCTTTGTGCCGTCGGCGAAACGTTCAAAGGAGCGTTTAATAAATTATTTGAGCAGTTAACCGCGGAGCGAAATATTTTAATCTCGCTTTGAAGTCGCGGCCGTTGCCTGGTCCGCCATGTTTAGGTGTGAATACCCTTATCTATTATAATGTCACATCTACGATAACATTAGTACAATTTTAGTGAATATTTGTTTAATTAAACACATTTATGTTGGGCGATTACTGTTATTGTGGTCGTCGTTTTTGTTTATGACGCAGGCATTTAGCGGACGTGGTACCTAATGATGTTGCAATTAATATTTAGGTATTCGTGATTCGTGATACCGAAGTTGCTACAAATGTGTTGATTATGAAAGAAGAAATGATCCGTTTCCTGAAGGACTTTATGTCTCAGCATTATGAGAACCAGATTACTTATAACCAATGATTACAAAGTCATACGTAAATTTTATAAGTTTGAACAAAATTAAATACGTAGTAAGCCAGCCATTACTAAACCGTTTTAAATATACAGAAACATAGTATTAATACATAGTCTAGTTGGTATTAATCCTACCTGTGTAGCGAGAGGTCCTGCGGTCGACTCTCGGCCGCGGCAGATAAGACACAGGTACATGTTTATCCTAGTGTCATTTAATATTATAATATATTATGATACCGAAGTGTTACCTGTCTATTCTGTACCACCCACCGCAGTTGTAATCCTAATTTTTTTATTTATGTAGGTAGATATTCACTATGCCCACACTACGATTGAATATATTGTAAGTCTGCAACGTCTTGTAGATTTAAATGGATTGACATTATGTTAAATGTACCTTAAAGTGTTCAACTACAAAAAATCTTATGACAATCGTTCAAACAGAAATTTAAAGTCGTTTTACGTTTCAATACTATACCTACCTACAGATGTCAAGAGGATCGTATTCATCAAAGGAATAAATTGAATGGCGTTTGTAAATAAATCAAAAAGCAATAAGGGCGAAAAGCTCACTTTACATTCTCAAAACGCTCGTTTAAAGATTTACGTGCATCTTGCCAGTCTTCTTGACTTTGCTATGATTTTAATATACACCCTTATATTAAAACAACATCAAAAAACCGACTAAATGACTGTCCTCAACCCTTTGTATCTACATGGTAATACTTATTATACAATGTGACCCGGATTGTTTAAGCGATAATTTAGGGACGGATAGTAGTAGATACGTTTTATCCCTACTCTAAAACGGCCACCCAATATGCCGTAACTAAATTTTTGTACTATTTTTTGTGTGCGTACTTGAAAAGAAGGAATAGGTAACTCTAAATTATTTTATTCGATTGTATGTATAAATATACCCACCCCTATTCAATTGTGAAATTCTTACTTTAATCTTAACTTTATTTTACTTTTAGAATTTTTGTTATAGCAGACATAGTTAGGAATACCAAAGTGAAGCGTGTAATATACACTTGGTGAAAATTTCAAAGTTAAAACCTATTACGGATTAAGAGATCAAATATTGGCAGGCCCGGGATCAGTATGTATGTACTAAAAACCTACGATTATGTACTTTAGTATACAAATATTACAATAAATTGGAACATTGTTCTAATCGGTACAGTATTGCTGCCTTTTTCAATTCAAAAAGTTACGACAAACAATAAAAATGTAGGTATGACAAAACCTTCGCTTTTATTAGACAAAACTCAAGGCATTCCTTTCGCGAATACGACAAAGTTACATCAAAGAGGGAGCAAAGCTGTGATTTCTTTGACAAATTCCTGCTCTAAAATATGGAAGGTGTAATAAAGCAGGTGTACGCCGTATGTGTAGGGCAGGCATGGTACAAAATCGCGAACGTAACGAAAATCGAAAGTCATCATTAAAATTAAACGCTAACACACTCATACCCCCGCAGTAGGTTACTAGGTACCTGTGTCGCGGGTGGCATGGACTACACATATAACACATCACAATTACACCCATGACCCGAGTACAGATATTTATCTGTCACATATATATCTGCCCCGGCCGGGAATCGAACCCGGGACCCCTCGCGTCGCAAGCAGGGTCGCTACCAACTAGGCTACAGGGTCGTTGCAATCATCATTATCATTGCAATTTGCAACTGTCACCCCGTTGGGCAAGAGTTTTCTGTCATCACGTGAAGGATACAGCTAAACGTCTATTATGCTGACCAAGTACGGACTTGCAGACTTCACACACACAGAGAATATCATGGTGAACTCTCATGTACCTATGCAGTCTTCCTCACGATGTTTTCTTTGACCCAAGACAATTCCTACATTCTAATGCGCCCTATGTTGAATTTTAGATGTGTTCTCTCTTTTTCTCCTTTTTGGGAGACCAAAATTTAACTCACTTGGCTATTAGCTGCTGGGAAGCGAATTATTTACATTGTATTGAACACCATGAATATCATCAATAGGTTATTTATTCATAACCCCAAGAACAAATATTTATCTGTCACTGTCTGGAATCGAACTCGCGATCATTAGGGCCACTACTAGCTAGGTTATAGGCTTATAGGGTTTACAATGTGTGCTGTCTATTGTAAACTATCGTTACTAATATTATTAGTGTGAAAGAATATCGGTCTGGTCTGTCTGTCTGTCTGTTAAACTTTCTCGCCTTAAGCACTGAACAGGTTATTTTAAGAATTACTGCCACTGAATCCGAACTGTTTCTGGGTGTAATATACATATATTAAGTTATACATATGTAATATACATATATTTAAGTATTATATTTGTGTTTCCTCTATTGCCTGACATCCGTAACACAAGTGCTTAGCTACTTACCACGGGTCAGGTCAATGTATGAGGTGTTGTGTGAATTTATTTATGTATTATCCATATAAACCTTGCTCTTGAATTACTCTTGAATTACTTTCCTATTTAACAAGAAATATCACCCGTAGCTAAATTTTATCTAGAAAAACAACTAAGCAAACCACGTTTGACCTGTGTAAGTCCCTTGAATCAATTTCCAACAATATTTTCTCGTCTCTGACTACGCGGGGGAAGTTCAAACAAAACCGACACCAAAATATTGTAATATACGCAAATTGCCTACACTGAGCAAGGCAATTGATATTCCTATCAATTCCTTTACGTAACGCTGTCGACAACAGGCCACGCCAACCCGACTCACCCGCAATGTCTGATCCCACGCCCCGCTCGCGAACACACAGGGCCTCTGGTTGTGGCAGCGCAGCGCGCACACTTGCCCGAAATGCATTCGTTGCAGCTTCTTCGGTATGAACTGGAGTCGCAACTTGTGCACTTTATACGTTAACTCCGCCTGAAAGATCACGAAATGTTGGAACTTAAGACCGACTGAAACCGAGAAAAAGCTACGCCTTTTAAATATTGTTACTGTGTTTTTGTCATTCTAAAGGTTAATTTATGCTGTGTTTACTACGAGTAGTACCTACTAGATTTTTTTATACTGTGATTGTTTCAATTTAGGTGTACCTACACTTACATTTTTTTACTGGTAGTGGCTGGTAATGTACGTAAACAAAACATAATACTTTTGTCGTTTTTTGTCATCACAAGGATATTATTGAATGAATTTAGATTTTGAATTGTGCAATTATTTTAGTAAAACACTTTCATGCTATCCCGCGGGGTACCTAAATGGTTAGTAAATATTTTAACTTCCTTTTAACTTTTGGAGTAGAATAATAATATGTTTGAAATATTGAGCATTAAAAAAATATTACATTTAATATTACTACTAAAGCATAGATATGCTGGGGCAACATCAATTCGGATTTCTACTTTTTAGTAGGTATTTATTCGTTATTACTACTGTGAATTTTTGCCCAAGCCTCAGCTTTACACAAAAATATATATCAACGTCAATTTAATAGATACCTACCTACGTAATACCAAAACCTTTCATTTCACCAAAAAATCTATTGAAAATGACAATCCCTTTAATAAAAATGTTATCCGCATATTGCTAAAAAGATTTGGCGAGACAGACAGCTCCATCTGGTGCCACTAAGCGGATAAGGAAAACCTTGACCAGACCCATTTTACCCGGCAGCTAGCGATTCCAAGTTATTGAATGTGCCTTAAACTGTTACAGCGCTGATTGAAACTGTAACATATGAGTGGTTAAATTGTGAACCATATTCAATTGTAACTAGATTAAATAATAAAAATAAATAAATAAATAAATAAATAAATATTTGTCTATATTTAATTGTAACTAGGCTTTTTATGTTTTTGGACTAAACAAATTATTATACAATGGAGTTAAAATTCTGCTAAAGGACACGGGACGACAATAATGCGTATGTTTTCGGTTTTTAAAATAAGCTAGTCATATAAAGTGTACAATAATATTTAAAGTGTACCTGTAACTGTAAGTAGATGATAACTATATACTTGAGCGTGTATTGCAATTGAACATGTATGCCAATCATATACCAATTACGTAATTAGGTATTTCAAGTGTACAATAATTTTAATGTCTGTATACTGGGCTGTAACTTAGCTATAACTTAGCCTATTTACAAACACTTTAAGACCTTCCTAAAAATTAGACCATCCTAATGCCCATCAAAGCGTAGTTACCTCGATAGAGGGACATACATGTATAGCAAAACTATAAATCTTCTTTTTTGAGTACGGAACCCTACAAACGGCCATTTTTCCTTACACAATATACAAAGCTAAATCCATCCACCCAGTAACCTAGTAAGGGCCGTCGTACGACCTTTTCAAGCCCACTCCCGATGAGTCGACTTCCGGAGATCTCGTAAAAGCAATCTGATATTGCCAATAAACTGAGATTAGAACGGACTTTTATTATAGACCAACATTTTAAAGCTTGTGACGTCGTAAAATTATGCGTTACTCGTAGTAAGTACAATGTTAAGTTACTGCTATGACAGTACTGTGTTTCAAAGGAATAGTTCATGAATAGGTAACTCTCGCATGCTTTAGTGTGAGAATGTTAATTAAATGTTAAGTTACTTAATACCGAAAGAAAGCACGTGAACATAAAGCAATAATTCTCACATAATAGGATATAAGGAGTGTATTTGTGTGTGCTTTCATATAGCTGTATGCATTTACAGTAGATAAGTACCTACTATAAGCGAGCGAGGCGCGTGCATATTTTTTAACAGACCTCAAAAAAGGTGGAGGTTTTCAATTTTTCTTATTTGTGTTACTGCATTTTAACTTTATACTAAGCCAGCAGATTTTGATAAGTCTTTTTTATTCGAAAGGTAGATGATTGGTCCCATATAAATTTATGCGACATCTGACGGGTAGTTTTTGAGTTATATTTAAGTAAATAATACGACAATTTATGTTTTTCATTATTTGTATTAACAGTATTTCATTTATGGCCGTTACCTCGTAACTTTTGACTAGGTGGTCTGATTTCTATACCTAATTCTTTTTGTAAGTTTTCAAAAGCTGGGTGGTTAGTCTAGTTCCGTGTATATTTGAGTGACGTTTGACGAGTAGTATTTGGGTAGTATCTACATAACGATTTTGAAGTTTATATTGTATGCATACGTTTAAGTATACTAATAAGTGTAATAAAATTGAAAAGTTTTTGTTAGCTTGAACTCGTTTACCTTTGGAACGGACCGTCTGATTAGAAATACATTTTTGTACTCATGTGAAAGGAATGCTTAATAATTTTTCCGATACAATGCGAGAGGGGGTTACTATTACAGTACCTACTTACATGTATTTACTTAATATTTAACATTTGGTAGTGTAATGACTTCAAGTCCGTCTCCTGCATATTCACTACTGTTATCTAAAAAACCTGAATGTTAACTAGCTAATAACAATAAATTTTCTACCTGTCGAGATTTATTAGTGCTCTCTGGTGTCGTTTTCTTTGTAGTGCTTTTAAACGTAATAAATAAATATGCAACTAAACTAAATCGACGTCGGGCGGTACCTACCTAGATATACGACTACGAATATTTTTATCCTATGAACTTATTCTAAAATTTTATTGCCCAGACAGTATTATTCTAGAAACTACATTATTTATTGAGGTATTGTGTAGTTTACAAACTACTACTGTAACTGACTGATAGAAAATGGCACGCGGCCTGAACCAATTATAACAAAATAGATATGTACCTACTACAGCAACAACCAGTCGATAACGATCTGGACCGACGGCTTTACGTACCCTTCACAGCACCTAAGCGCTTAAGAAATTTTGCCACTAGCGGTCATCCATCTAACTACCGACCACGCCCGCAGTTGCTTAACTTTGTCGATCACATAAGATTGACGCAAGCCGCAGGCCATGAGCACTTCTTATCAAATCAATTATTTTAAAAAATAAAATAGGCATACCTATTTGATAAAATCCTGAGTTAAGTTTGTAACGACTGCCTGTGAAGGGAAGGGTCCCGAGTTCCATTCCCGGCTGGGGCAGATATTTATGTGATAAATAAATATTTTGCTGTCGGGTGGTGGGCGTAAGAAATAGCCGTATGCCATTTACCTATGTTGTCCAAGCCATCCGATACAGTAATATCCTAGTACGTGGGTTAAAGTTTATTTATTTAACTAGCTGACTACAAAAAAGGAAGAGGTTCTCAATTCAAAACTGTATTTCTTTGGGTGTGTAGGTACTTCATAACTTTGTACTGATTCAACTGATTAAGATTTTTTTAATCGGAAGCTGGTGCTTGCAGTCTAATCCTATATAAAAGTTAGCTGTTTAAAAATATGATTGAATAAAACCCTTTTTCCCACTTTTCAAAAATATCTGCAGAAATCTAAATAACTTTTAGATTTTCATTGAACAATACTTCCTTGTTATAATGAAGAACAATAGGTATATCCTACCAAAGAGTTCTGTAACAAGTTTCTTCCTCGTTACAAACTTATGTAGGGCGGTTTTCCTTCACTCTCTGGACTATAGATAGGTACTTCTCCTAACTTGGAGATTTCTCGTTACGAAGTTTAAGGTCTAAATCAATGCGTGAAGAATAGAGTGTAATTAACAATATTACGAGAAATGCAAGCATATTTGCGTATCTATCTACCAAAATATGAAGGAAGTCAAATCCTTATCGTCTTATTGTCATGTTCTACTGATAGCTTGGGGTCGTAGGTATACCTACATATATGAGAGCAGTGTAAAAACATCGATAGCGTGATTCAGACTTGTCATGTCGTCATCATGTGACGCGCGTAGGTACGATGTCATCACTCTTTATTTGACTCTTCTCTCTTCTTTCTAGGCTGCCAATGCATTCGTGATGCTTTTCATGTTACCAATGTCATAAGGCAATAGTAATCACTCAGATTAGTTGACTTCTCTGCTCTTTTGTCTGATATCAACGTTAAAATATACCTGCATATATTAGGTTTCAATATCACAGCTTTGTCCTCAGACCAATAAACTACAGACCAAGCGCCGTGAACAAAAGAGTGAAGCCGGCAAAAGTCAGCCTAAAGTACCCATCGAAACCAATAGAATGCCCTATGTTGACAGTTTGAACTAGAACAAATTTAAACTTTATTTTTTGGAACACAAAGCTTCATTCATTTTTTAATATTTAGAACACAAAAGTCGTTTTGGTGTGAGTGCCGCTGTGTGTATTACAAGGCTTGGCTGACTTTTTCCCGGCTTCATTCTTTTGTTCCCGGCGTTCAGTCTATAGTTTATTGGTGTTAGGCTTTGTCTAGGTAAGTATAAACTTTCTATTGGTTTCTAGCAATATCCCATATGAGTATCCAGCCACGCCATAAATATTCCCCATCCATAGCAGCAATCTCAGGCTCAGGTAACCCGACCCTCCGTATTGATTTACATAAACAAATTCAATTTAATAGTGAAACAGCCTTATTGTTTTCATAGTTTCGTTTTTTTTTTTACTAAAAGTATGAGAAGTCATTGTGTGTATCGAAACAAGAAACTTTTTAATTTGGAACATAATGGCGATTCCCGCTAGAATCATTTACAGAAATTTTAAGTTAATATTTAGATAATATTATACAAAACTAAGATGTTCTTATTGCCAAGTAGCAAAAATTTTACTCACCGGTTGTTTCTAAGCCAATAACAGTAACACATTGATAATCAACCTTAAACAACGACAACAACCTTATTAAGCCTAAAAATTTAAAGGTTTCCTTCCATTCCACTGTGATCCAACATCAGATCCAGAAGTGGTGGGAACGAGACTACTCTATTTCAAGTAAAAAAGTAACAAGTGGCCCTCCTATTTCTATCTTGACTTTCTTGGTCAACAACGCATCAGTGATGCTTTTAATGTTGCTGATGTCCACGGGCGACGATGACCATTTACCAACAGGTAGCTTTCATCTGCTTTTTGTTAGTTATTTACATAAAAAGACATTTCTGCATCACTCAAAGCATTGAGCATTACACAAAATGAATTAAAGATGTTGCCAATATCTTGCAGTCGTTCCGTCGATTCAATATTCCCAGTGCGATGTACTTCACTTGAATGTTATTATTGTAATGGCGTTGAATTATATTTTTCCAATAACAAATACTATATTTTTAAGCTTCAATATATTTTTTAGGAAGATGCAGGTTTGTAACAAGATTGAAGATTTTTAGACAATATTCCCAAAAGGCTTTTAATGTGTTATCCATACTCCATATCATTTTGTCTTGTGTCTTGTGTGTCCTTATGTTACAATCTTACAATAATTATATTTAATTAGGTACTATTGTCGGGACCAAACAGCCAGGGCCTGATTTACCCTATAGGCTAATTAGGCTGCAGCCTAGGGCGCGAGGATCGGGGGGGGGGGCGCCGAAATCGAGTCTTCGCTTGCACTACTAATCTACTAGCATCATTGCACCCTACATATTTCAACTAGATCGAGACCAAAATACAAAAACTAAATGCGGTGTGAACTAAAAAAGCTTGAGAATCCCTGAATTTTGCGCGCGTAAAACAAACACTGCCTTATCACTGGAATCGGTCGGTGATGAGCGAGTGCGAGCTGGCAACATCGCAGCTCGCTAAAGGTACCTACAGTACGCGACAGGTCCGCATGGCAATCGGCATATGAGGTGAGGCGCGGGGGAAGGGACACCCCGCATACCGCACGTCACCCTTAGTAATAGTAATGCGCGACACTATATCGACCGCGTTTATCGATTTTAATCTCACTCACATTTTTGTTTGTTGTTGTGTTTTAAAATGACTTCGGTAGCTTTAGATTTTATCATAGAAGTTGAAAATACTAGTGATGAAGAGTCACTAAGTGCTTGTAGGTTGTAGGGATGTTAGTATGAGCTGATATGATATTTATTGTGATGAATAAAATATTCTAATTGTATAACAACATAATTGTAAATCTTTTTACTAGCTCATTCCTTGTCTACATTAAAATTATTTAAATATTTACTTGTCTGTCTATCAACAATTATTAATTTTAATGAAGTCTTATGTGCTAGTACCACAATAGCCTAAACTGAATAAACCAGATTCATTTTCGCTTTACTTAGGTATAACAAACCTTATTTAATTAATGCTCCTCTTATTTTTTTCCGTGGAAAAAATATCGATATAAACATAGTACGTGCCACATCACTAGAAAAGTGTCATGTCTACCTTTCGAGTTTCGCGTACTAAAGGTAACTCTGTGAATGAAACAACGACGCGCGGGGCTCCCCGTATTTAATAGAAAAGTGACTTTAGTTTAGACACTGCAGTCTGTAGTTAGTACAGTTTGTCGCACTTCATTTGTTTGTCTCTTTTTTTTGTTAATTGTCGTTCGTCCGTCATATCAACCCCATAGGACCCTCGGCTTAGCGGTCCGGCATGTTAACCATTGCGCCATCCAGGTCCAACCATGAATCATGTTATAAACATTAATATACTACTTTTTAGCCCGAACGCGCGACTATAACACGCTTATATTATGGACAAATTCGTATTGAACCCGGGGGGGGGGGGGGGGGGGGGTGCAAATCGGTTTTGCACGCGGGCGCCAACACACCTTACGGCGCCCCTGTGGGGCCCGGGGGGGCGCGTCCTGATAATTAGCCTAGGGCGGTCAGAACTCTTAATCAGGCCCTGCAAACAGCTTAAAAATCGAAATTAAGTATGTGTGGGAATCTATGACCCACTACAAAATGAAATAAGTAGGTGCATAAAAAATATTATTATTCATTAGATACTTTACAAATGCGAACTAAAATAAAAATGTTAAGTAGATATAAACTTACAATAACGGTATCAAAAGTGATGATGAGATATAAGACAAACTTTTTTATCTACCTAAGTCATTAGGGAGATAGATGTTCCTAAGCTTCTAAGTCATAAAGAATGGGTTCATGTATAAAAATATTAACGATACTTTACTTACCTCCTGAGTCTCGCGATCGTAAACCCTTATAGCGGAATCGGCATACCCCACGATAATCTTTGTCTCGTCGGCAGTTAAACCCAACGATAAGGCTGGAGAACGCTCTGAAAAAATGTAATTTAGTTTAGGTGGTACCTACATTAAAAATCGGCCAGATGCGAATCGTACTTGTTTTCGGCCAGCGATTTATCTACAATAATAATTATTACACTAAAGCTAAACTTGGTTTCTTTAAGGGCTAATATCAGAAACTGCTGGCTCGAATTGAAAAACTCAAATCCATCTATTGAGGAAGGCTTCAGGCTATAATCTTTGATGTTTTAAATATCTAGATGGAACATCAAAACCGCGAAAACGTGTCAAAAAATTGTGGCCAATAATTGTTAGTCACAATTTTTATACCTACATAAATCATTACGCACACATTACGCATCGCCTGCACGCACATAATACTTGATATTGTTGCCTTGTTTTTTTTTGTTTTCATTGTAGGGCGATGCTCAATCTAGATATTTAAAACATCAAAGGCATATATTTCATATAACATCATGTTATAAACAATAGGAGCGAAGAATCAATGAAGAACCAATGTTGCAAAAATGGGATGGCATTTAATATATTGTTGATCGCTGCATTACGCTACTACTAGCGACATCTAGGGATAGATGGAGTTATTAGTTTGGTTACAATTTCTCTTTCTTTTTAAGGAATCACATTTTATTCACAGGAGACAGAAAGACAGAAAGGGGAGGCATAATAATAATAACTAGTAGACTTTAAGTACCTGCAATTGACAATACAAACGTGTTATAAACGGCGTAGAACAGGAGGATATCCCGGGAGCGCCGTAGAACTGCGTGTTCATACTTTCCAGTGCGGGATCAGCACAAATGCAGAATGCAGGCAGGTCTTCTGTTGATGGAGCCAGCTATTGATGGTAACATTTAGTGTACTGTAATGAATTCTGTGATCAAGAGCCTAATTTCAGAAAAATAAGTAAAGCTGGGAAGATTTAGTAAGTCTGGATATACCTAGTACCGAGAGCCTAACTTTAAATCAAAAAAATCTATCCGCCGCACTCAGAGTCGTTAATGGTTACTTAACTCGTTCCTTAGTATAGATTTAAAAAAGTTCACTCTCACAGTCAGTTAACGGATCGTTAGTGTCCCTTAATGATCATTAAATTTAAGTAGAGTCGAACTCTTACTTAACTATGTAATGGATGATTTTGACATTTGCGTTTTGAGGTTACTGTGATAAATAAACCATAATTTTATCAGTGAATTAATGAAAATCAGTTGCATTGTAGCACTCATAGCCCGGCGGCTTGCGTCAATCCTAAGCGATCGGCAAAGTTAAGCAACAGCGGGCGCGGTCGGTAGTCGGATGGGTGACCGTTAGTGGCAATAATTTCTTGAGCGCTTCCGTGCTTCGGAGGGCACGTAAAGCCGTCGGTCCCGGTTGTTATCGATTGATAGCAGTCGTTAAGCTATGTCGGAGGCCTTCGGGCGGCTTGAAAACTTTCGACACTGGGTTGGCCACTAACCCCTCCACCAACCCGCATTGGAGCAGCGTGGTGGAGTATGCTCTAGGCCTCCTCAGTAATGAGGAGAGACCCGTGCTCAATAGTGGGCCATTAGTGGGTTGTAGCTTAGCTTTTTTTTAGTTGCATTGTGTTTAAATATTCAAAAAAGTCTGATATGAGTGACTTTATTGAGTTTGTGGAATATGCTAGAAGGTTTAGAGAAGTGGGACAGAGGAGGTATTTACGCGATTATTCAGATAACAGATAGATTATTTTAATTCAGGTAACAAAGACCCATAACATATATCCTTACAGACTAACATACATATAACAATATTAACTTAAAAACTAATTCACTTTGTCGCGAAGTGAGATGCGCTTTCGGTGGCTCCCGGTGGTCGTCGACGTCCACGGAACTTCCTGAAGACGACCCCCTTTGGCCACAGCTCCTCCTTCAAAAACGTCGGCAGGTGTTCGGTTGGAACACGCACAACAAAGGAGTTGAAGTTCACTGCGTTGCGCGAGTCCAACTTCTCTACCAGCAACCGGTACTTGGTCATCTTCTCCAAATACTCCACGACATCGGACACTTTCGTGGTGTGATGGAGTCGAGAGACGTACACGTAAGACGCTGGAACGGCGGGACGTAGGAGATGGTTCTGTCTTGTCGGTGCTGTGCCACATTGGTTGCGACAAAGAGGCTTTTTCCTCTTCTTCTTCTCCACTTTAGTGAAGCCGTCTTTGTCCAGCTGGCCAATTTATAATGTAATATAATTTATATTGCCTTTGCCCGGTTAAACAAGAAATGAAATACAAACAAACCTTGGAATTATTATTTACTATTATGACATTGACATTTGACAATGACAACATTGACAACAAGTCTAATTGACAACAGTAAGTGTTCCCATAGAAAAAAAGTGCAAATCATTCTATTTTTTGTTCAATTAAATAGCTATTTCTCATTGTATTTTAGTAAAAACTAACAGTAAAAGAAATGACTTTCAATCATATTCCAATTAATAATGAGTTTAATAGTTTTATACATATTTTTTCGTTGTGAAATACCAATTATTTTTAAGCGTGGCTACACCAATGCCTTATCGAATTGCAATCGATACGGATGCACCGCCCTACGGTTACTTAAATCTATCATTAGCAAATGAACCCTTAAATATTGTTCCTGGGATGAACTGTTAATTAACAGATTTAATGGCAATTAGTTAAGTAATCATTAGGTCTAATTTAATGAACCTTTCTGAGTGCGGCAGTATGTCCGAAAACGGTCATTATTTTACTAAAGTGAGTACCTAAGTAAGTAAGTTTTTGACTTCTCGTAAGTTCTCGAGCTATCTTCCATATTAGTTTGTGGTACCTACAACGTATGGGATATCCTGTAATATAGCGATACAAATGTGACATATCTACAATACAAATTACAGACCCAGCGTAGAAATCCAATCTATTAGAACCCGATTCAGATGAGATGCATGACGCTATAAGATAATTATTATCAAATAAGATAGGATCACGGATCCCGCTCTTATAGCGTCGTGTGTACCAACATTTTTACTACATGTCTACTCAAATAGGCATACTTAATAAGAGCTTTTTTTAAAATTGTAACGAGAAATCAAGTACAAAATATTTCTAAAAGAACTTAACAGCTAATTAATGCACTACGGGGTATATAAAAGTAGTATTTTAATTTACATTGCAATGACTAAACTCAATGATAAAACATCAGACGATGCACACACATTCGGTATTTCTATCCGGTAGATGGCACCATCCATGCATGCCGCGTAACAAATCCTCTCCTCTACGCGACTGTACTCGAGAGCATAAACTGGCTTCGGGGGAAACTGGATATTGCGCAGCGTGTGCAGCACTGTCCCCGTACTGCCGTGACGCATCTGGAATACAAAAAGGCTGTTTCACACACTCGCATTTTAAATCTAGCCACGACACCAGACGACAATGAGACGATATGGAAGTAAATACCTCTTAAAAGTATTTAACCACCCACGTTTCGCATCTGTATTAAATTTATGCATATAAATAAATGATGTTCGAGTTCAACCTTGCAAGCGCAGTTAGGAGTACTTAGGTACATATACCTACCTATCAAAATGTTCGTTTAGTAGGTATTTCAATTATTTTCATTAGTAGGTACTTAACGATTAATTTTCATATAATATAGCGAATCGATTATAAATACCTACCTGAATCATTCCTGACGAATGGCCGGTTATAATATGGCTTCCATTAGGAGCATACGCCAATGCTGTGATTGCGCCTAACTCAGAACAGAACCACCTATTCTGCAAGATTTCGTTTTTTGTGCCTTTCAAAACTTTATCATAATTTTCTTTCACCCAGTCATTTTTTTTCCGGTCGTCAACAGTTCCTTGATAAAACATAGGATACCAAGGTTTACGAGTTTCTTCATTGTTATAGTAATCTATTATAGTTTTTGCGTATTCTCCGACTATTTCAGAGTGATCCTCCATGTCATTAAAATAAATTAGGTAAGCCAG
Source organism: Hesperia comma (assembly GCA_905404135.1). Classification (NCBI taxonomy): domain Eukaryota; kingdom Metazoa; phylum Arthropoda; class Insecta; order Lepidoptera; family Hesperiidae; genus Hesperia; species Hesperia comma. The sequence goes on from FR990018.1 coordinate 15,703,428, forward strand.
CTAGATTTTTCCAATCGCGGTTACCTACGTAAGCCAATTGCCTAAATGTTTATCTCGTCAGTCCCAAATTTTGCCGCTATTTATAGCACGTTACAAACTTAGTAAAATCACATCTTTCTACAATGCCCTGGTCTCATGTTATTAAGTTACTAACTTACCTTTATCCCACAATATATCAATTTAAAGCGTAATTTATTTAAGTACATACTTTAACCCAGTAAATGGTTTAATGCAGAATACTGAGGAGTCTTGGTTGTCAAACTGCTGTCCGCGGCTGGTATCTGACTGAACCCAGGGCTTCCGCTAGCTGTAAGGGCGCCCGCTTGCAAAACCAGGGTGATAATAAAGTAATTTTAACGAAAAAAATCATTTACATGTTATTTACTAACTGATTGTTTTACTGTATCTGACTCCTGACTGTAGGTAGGTACTCACAAACAGGTGTTTCACCAATTAGTTAGCTACAACCCTTCTAAATCGACCATTATAATATAATGGTTTTTACAAGTAAATGGTAGGTAAATAACTTCAGATACCTACCTGAATCATACCAGAAGAGTGACCAACAATAAGAAAACTACCATCCGGAGAGTAAATTATTGAGGTAATAAAGCCACATTCAGACAAGTAGTTCAAATTTAGCAGGCTCTCGTTTGGTGTATTGGTTAAAAACTTGTTCTGATTTTCATGTAACCATGAATAATCATCGGCGATGAACGTCTTCTCAGCGAAAGAGATGAAAGGTGTCTTTGCTTTATCCTCGTCCAATTGCTTCTTTATACGGTATCCATATTCTTTTACGAATATATTTATGTCCGATTCGCTTTCCGATAAGTTAAAACGACTGTATGTTGAAATATTAAATATGCTACTGGCCATTATTTTAATCTACGAATAAAATATCTTTTTAATGTATAATAGTAGGTCCATATACCTACATATAGGCCCAAATGTAGCTTCTGTTCTGCCTTCTACTTCTAGATTATTGACATTTCTAGTTACAGAATGACAAAATGGCAGTTTTATTTTGAAAGCTATCAGTTTTCTATAAGAAGAAGTTTTTATGAAATAATATAAAATCCAAAGGCATAAGTACATACTCCTTTCAAGAGGTTCTTTAATATCGTCATAACATTATCACAAAATAAGGATATTAACATTAATAACGAACATTTTCTCCTAGAAAAATGTTCAAAAATGAGGGTAGTAAAAATGCATAATTATTATCCTCTTCGAAGGCACCTACGTTCCATAATGTCGCCTCTACACGTTAGCCAACATGTTGGCGAAGGTTATGGCTAATAGGTAATGGCCATCGTGTAGAAGGGGTGTTTGTGATTACTTTGGTAGGTATTGGGCCGTTGGCCCACAACTTCGCGCAAGATCCGTGAGGTGTCGGTTTTTCAACGCGGATCAAAGGGTTGTGGCGTGATTGTGGCACAGTTATCGGCGTAGCGTCCACACGTTGGCCACGATTTCAGTTAGAAACGAGCGCCCACGCTGAGCGCACGCACTTTATTCACACGTCGATATCTAAATTATGTCTACAATATGGCAACTATGAGTAATATAGATGTATAATAATGTGTATTATAATGAAATAAATGTGTATAATAATTTTTATACACATTTTTATTGTATTGTATGCTGAGAATAATTAAACCGCAGCAGCCGTTAGAACCTCAATATTCATTTTAAGAAAATATTATTATCGTCCGCACATTGGCCCGAACCGACGCAGACTGATCGACCTTCCAACGTGTGGACGCCGTCACAATCTCTTGGCAATCATCTTCGCCACAACATTGGCTAACATGTTGGCTATCGTGTAGAGGCGCCAAATATTTTGTGGTTCCATCTAAGGTAATAAATTAAGTTTTTTTTTTTATTTTAAAACATACTTAACACAGCGTTTAAAATATTATGAATATTATTAACTTATCATATTTATATTCACAATATTCACATCAACTCATTTCAATCCATCCGATGTCGCTCAAATTCTGAAATTCCGCGCTCGTACGAGCATAGCGTACCCTCTTGTAAAATTATTGAAAAGGAACGTATTTGTATTTGATGGCTATATTGGCCAAACTGACATGTCTAATGAAATGAGATAGAATATTAAAAAATCAGTATGTCTGAAAGAGACAACCAATCGATGGCACGAATGGAACGAAAATAAACGAATTTAGCCGAAGCGGTAGCCATATTGTAATGTCAGGTTTGGAAATTGGAAGAAAAGTGAGATAGCTCTCGGTGATCGCATTTTGGATTGCGAGTTTTATTTACTTGAAATATATAAAAGTGTTTCAATAATTGTGTGTGGCTTCAAGCATCGGGTATGGATGCATTATATATTTTGTGTCAGTTTTTTGTAGAATAGAATGAATGCATGCAATCAATCGAATTCCAATAATTATGTCGGGTGTGGTATTTAGTTCATCCAAACGGGGTTCATAGTTTGTTTGTTTTGTTTTAATTTGTTTCGGTATCCGCCTAATGTAATAAACGAAGTACAGGTGGTTACTGTTGTATGCGTTGTAATACCACTTCTTATATTTGTTTATTGTATGATTGTGAATCGATACTTTACGGCTGCGTACTGAATGGCGCTTGGAGATTGTACATTTTGATTTTTTCGCAGGCAGGGTGCATCATTGCATCCTTTGAACCATGAGCTATCAGATACCGTCGTCACAGAGTCGAACGAGTAAGTGATATTTGGATTATTTAGTACCGTAATCTATATTTCATGTGGTTAAGTATACGACAGATAAATACACAAATGCCTAACGATTTCTTGAGACCATTCACTTATTGTGATACGTATGTGACTCATATCATAATTAGTGCCTATAGGTACGTCCTCTTAGATAGGCATCTGAGTATGTATATTTAATTAAATGCTTACTAGAACTTTCATAAGTACTGTCTTGGTTTCCTGGCAGTGTTGATATTAGACACACATTTTGTCTCAAATAATTCAGGGTCCATATTAAATTTTAGATGAATAATTGAATTGTTACTATTTAATTACGAAAGTACTACTTATTGATAAAGAGTAAATAATGTTATAAATTTATTCAATTATTCAAAATTTATTTTCAGTGTCGCACAGTAGCTATGGAGGGTCCGATGTGCCGATGGCTCCGAGTAAGGAGCAGCAAACACTCATGTGGCAGCAGAATTCTTACTTGGTTGATTCTGGTATCAACTCTGGGGCTGCTACTCAGGTATATTGCAAACTTAATATTCTCTAGTAACCCACCCTCGTTTCACTTTGGGAAATCTATAACTCCTTAAATAATGCTTTCTGTTTATTTTAGGTAAGTACAATTTTTACATTTGAGCTGTCTACTTAATAAACTAATCAGAATGTTTTAACATCTTATAAGCTTATAACCATCCCAAAAGTATTGTTATGTTCCAATTGTTCAAAAATTTACTTTTCATAATTTATCTCTTTTTCTTAAAGTCATCAGAGGAACAGATCTGTAATTTTTGTTACAACATGCAAAGTGTCTACTAGATTGGTTTCCAAGTCAAGCTTTAACAGTTTTTTTAAATTAAACATAGCATAAAAAAATCTACTGCACACAAACTGTTTAAATATCTCTAAGTGTAGATCCTACTTCCTACTAATATTATAAATGCGAAAGTTTGTAAGGATGTATGTGTGTGTGTGTGTTTGTTGCTCTTTCACGCAAAAACTACTGAATGGATTTTCATGAAACTTTGCAGTAATATAGCGTAGACATCCTACTTCCTACTTCCTACTAATATTATAAATGCGAAAGTTTGTAAGGATGTATGTGTGTGTGTGTGTTTGTTGCTCTTTCACGCAAAAACTACTGAATGGATTTTCATGAAACTTTGCAGTAATATAGTGTAGACATCGAAATAACATAATTTGTTAAAATTTATAGAGATTTTTGAAGGGACTGGTTCTCCGAAGCGAAGCGAGGGCGGGTTTACTAGTATTAAATAAAGTAAAAAAAGTAAGTATAAATCTGTATGGATTTTTTTAGGTCCCATCACTTACTGGCAAGGAAGATGATGAAATGGAGGGGGACCAGCTCATGTTTGACTTGGATCAGGGATTTGCTCAGGGTTTCACCCAGGAGCAAGTTGATGGTAATATCACATTGCATAATATTATTTTCGTCATTTATCATTCTTTTCTAGTGTTAGTGTAGTGGGAGTATAATTTAATATTTTTGGCCTCAAAATTCCTATCACCGATTTAATTTTTTTGTGTTGTAACTACAGCTTTCCATAAAATCATTGCTAAAAATATTTACTTTAGATTAATATATTGATATTGATTCATAATTTAAAATAGATATTATTGAAAAAATTGAATTCTCAAACTTTAGATTACAATAGTACAGCCATACAACTGATTTAATTATTCCCATCAGATATGAACCAGCAGCTGTCGCAGACGCGTTCTCAACGTGTCCGCGCAGCGATGTTCCCTGAGACCTTGGAGGAGGGCATCGAGATCCCCTCCACTCAGCTGGACCCAGCCCAGCCGACCGCTGTGCAGCGGCTCTCCGAACCTTCGCAGATGCTGAAGCATGCTGTTGTTAACCTGATCAACTACCAGGATGATGCTGATTTGGCCACCAGGTATAGTTGGATGAATGTTGTTGTATAATCCTTGCTATTTTTTTAACAAATGTTATATTGAGACTATGTTTATTATGCTATCCATAGTGAATAATGACTAATCTGACATTACTTAGAATATACTATGCCTTTTCTAATTTAGACCATTCTACTAAAAGCTGCTACTCTTTCTGGTTCCTGCAACTATTACTTGATTATGTTTTCTGAAATCTTAAGTGTTGTCCAGCGATGACTTCAAGTGATTATAGATAGATATTGAAGTATGGAATCATGAAGTATGGATCATTTTTCTGAAATCACTCTTAAAAACCACAAATTGCCCCTTCAGCAGGAAAAGTCCTGTGTGCCAATATTTACACAAGAATTAATCGACGATGTAACACTGTATAATCTTGAGGGCTAATTTTATTCTGTTTTTGAATTAACTTACAGGGCCATACCAGAATTGATCAAGCTTTTGAATGATGAAGATCAAGTGGTAGTATCCCAAGCTGCCATGATGGTTCATCAGCTCTCGAAAAAAGAGGCTTCGCGTCACGCTATCATGAATTCGCCTCAAATGGTTGCGGCATTAGTGCGTGCCATTTCTAACAGCAATGACCTGGAGACAACCAAGGGGGCAGTCGGCACCCTGCATAACTTGTCGCATCACCGCCAAGGTCTGCTTGCGATCTTCAAAAGCGGTGGCATACCAGCTCTTGTGAAGTTACTCAGCTCACCGGTGGAGTCTGTCCTCTTCTATGCTATCACCACCCTACATAATCTTTTACTACACCAAGATGGATCTAAGATGGCCGTGAGGCTCGCAGGAGGTCTGCAGAAAATGGTTGCCCTGCTGCAAAGGAACAATGTAAAGTTCCTCGCGATTGTGACTGATTGCCTTCAGATCCTGGCATATGGAAATCAGGAATCGAAGCTGATCATCCTGGCATCGCAGGGGCCCATCGAGTTAGTTCGCATCATGCGCACTTACGACTACGAAAAGTTGCTGTGGACTACTTCCAGGGTTCTGAAGGTAAGATTGGATTTATAGCAATTCTGATTGGTTGAGTTTACAAATGCTTGATCTTTTATTAGGCACAATAGTAGATTCGTAAATATAAATGAAATTTGAGTCAAGTAAAATTGAAATGACCGATAATGAAAATACTTTTTGCTACAGTTCCATGTACTGCTTAAAATAGGTATTATACTTCAGACGCAAAAGAACCAATATCCGTTTGATGTAAAACTAATTTCAATATATTATGATTCTTCTAAGTCGTTGCACTCTAGGCCAAAGTGGTCGTGGTCATTCGGTATTTGTGGCACGCCTAACAATTCGCCGCCATTCTTCACGAATCGCTGCTCGACGGGTGCATTCGTGAACGGGGGCGTCTACAGCCGCTTTGATCTGGTCCGTCCAGCTATGCCATTATGATAGACTAGTAAATCCGCCCTCGCTTCGCTTCGGGAAACCAGTCCCTTCAAAAATCTCTATAAATTTTAACAAATTATGTTATTCCGATGTCTAAGCTATATTACTGCAAAGTTTCATGAAAATCCGTTCAGTAGTTTTTGCGTGAAAGAGCAACAAACACACACACACACATACATCCTTACAAACTTTCGCATTTATAATATTAGTAGGATAGGATAATATAATTTCCTTCAGAGATAGAGCTGAAACCTCATTTTTTCTCATAAAACCATGAGATATACTGGTATAAAGTAGAGCAAAACAATTTCAAAGAAACAATTTTGAAGAAATCATAATGTCCCCAGGTACTGTCGGTGTGCTCGAGCAACAAGCCGGCGATCGTAGAGGCGGGCGGCATGCAGGCGCTGGCCATGCACCTGGGCAACCCCAGCGGCCGCCTCGTGCAGAACTGCCTCTGGACCCTGAGGAACTTGTCTGATGCTGCCACTAAGGTAAATGTTCAGTTGGTAGCTTTGTTTTGCAAATTTATTCATGAACTGGTGTTTACTATAAAATTTATTTTTCTATAAAATTTAAATTCTTTGTTCATTTCATTAAACTAAAACTAAATCATTAGTTTTATGGAGATTTTTATAGATACACTGAAGATGTGTGATTGATTTTATTGCAATTTAATTTACCTGTAAAATATTGTCGTCAGCTGTCGTCTTATCACACTATATCGACGGTATTCGGTAATCGGTAGTGCAATGTGGAAAAGGAGTAAGTGTGTTTATTTTTATGTATTTTCCAGGTGGAAGGTCTGGAGGCTCTCCTGCAAAGCTTGGTGCAGGTGCTGGCCTCTACCGACGTCAACATTGTGACCTGCGCTGCTGGCATCCTGTCCAACTTGACTTGCAACAACCAGCGTAATAAGGTAACAACAACATTTTTATATTCTTTATTATACAAGTGGCTGACCAATCATCTTAAAGTTATGGCTTTGTTATTCATAGCACTAACTACACTAAACTTAGCATTGTTGGGCAAGAAGGAAGAGAATAAAGGAAGTGCTTGGTGTCAAGCAAACATGGCGGCTTATTTATCATGAAGGTATTAGCTAGCCAAGCAGGCTTATCATAGCTTAATAATAATATTCATACTTTAGGTCTTACCACTAAGTAGCCTGCGTACTGCTTTCGTCGTCTCTTACGACACTAATACGCCCACATGGTATAGAGATCAAAATTATAAACCAACCATCTACTAGTCTTGTCCCTCTGAGGCTTTTTCTAGGTTGGTTGTTAGCTTTTTTATATCCATTAAAAAAATTAAAACAATGTAATCCCTACATTCATCGTTGTTGTCCAGGTGACAGTGTTGCTACCCTAATCTATACTAATATTATAAAGCTGAAGAGTTTGTTTGTTTGTTTGTTTGTTTGTTTGTTTGGTTGAACGCGCTAATCTCAGGAACTACTGGTTCGAATTGAAATTTTTTTTTTGTGTTGAATAGACCTTTTATCGAGGAAGGCTATAGGCTATATAACATCACGCTGCAACAATTAGGAGCGAAGAAATAATGGAAAATGTGGAAAAAACGGGGAAAATTATTCATTCTCGAGGGCTTTCGTTGCATGCGTTGCGAAAACGATTCAAGATACCAAAAATATATGTATGAAAGAATTATTCCTCTTGAAATGATCTAAAAAAATGTCCACGACAGTATATGTCTATCTTTTAAGATTAACACACTAGAACCGTTTTTATGGTAATCAAATTTGGTCGAACCCACTGCCATACGAAACTTGCCGCGTTTCCAAGTTTAATCTGAATTAATCTTGCTGTGATCCTTTGCTACTTTGCTATTATTTTGTCGTAAGCTTTATTTCTAAGTTTAATTTAATTTAACCTCAATTAATTTTGGTGATAGTTTATTATCTTCCCGAAATTCCTACGGGAGCGGGACCTACGCGGTTGATACTTACGGGTCCCGAAGCGAAGCGAGGGCGGTTCGCTAGTTCCATATATTTTTTTAAAACACAATATTTTTTTTATTGAATTAAGGTAGCAAACGAGCATGCAGCACCACCCTTCCGCTGCCGCCCATGGCAATTGTGACCGACTTAGAACAAGACCCAATTTAGGGACTATAGGGTGGTTAGTCCAGTTAGTAGATGGTGTTAGAATGTTAGTTGGTTAGTTTGTTAATAAGTGTGAGGACAGGGACTGTTAGTGATAGTTAGTCCTGTTAGTTAATATTAGTATTGTCCAGTTAGTAATGATTAGTGTGAGTCTTGTTCCAATTAGATGCGTTGCTAACCCTGAGGACTGAGATGGTCGCCTCTAAAAAAGTGAACCGGCTAACCTCTACATCCGTCCTCCAGGTGACAGTATGCCAAGCGGGCGGCGTGGACGCGCTGGTCCGCACGGTGGTGTCGGCGGGCGACCGCGAGGAGATCACGGAGCCGGCGGTGTGCGCGCTGCGGCACCTCACCTCGCGGCACGTCGAGAGCGAGATGGCGCAGAACGCTGTGCGGCTGCATTATGGACTGCCGGTGGGTGGCTGTTTGGTTTTGTAGGATTTTGTATGTAAAATTAAATGAGTTATTGAGTCACAAGGATGTTTCTCACTGATAGACGGCCAAAAATTACGTGATTCAAGAACGTCGGAAGAAGAAAACAACAAGACATGGAATGTATATTTACTGTAAACTCTAAGCCACTATACTTTTTTTTATTTTCAAGAAGTTTATTACTGAAACTCAAATTTATTTCATGTTGGTATGTATTATTGTCTACATATTTAAAGTCACAATATTTAAAGCCTTAATACTATGGAGAATCTTTATACAATCTGGTGTTCTTCTCCCTGCAGGTGATAGTGAAGTTGCTGCAGCCCCCGTCGCGCTGGCCACTCGTGAAGGCGGTGGTGGGGCTGGTGCGCAACCTGGCGCTGTGCCCGGCCAACCACGCGCCGCTGCGCGAGCACGGCGCCGTGCACCACCTCGTGCGGCTGCTCATGCGCGCCTTCAACGATACGCAGCGGGTGAGCTGGTGGTGTTGGTGGTATTTGAATTTGGAATAGTTTAGTTTTGGGGGTTCATTGTTTTCTGAGGTATCACAGAGAATCTCCACGATCCCTTGAGATATTTAAATAAGATATAATGATAAGAGACGTTTAAATCGTTCTTGATCTGCGTGTCCTTGTCTTGTATACATGTCGTCCATGGCACCCACGACGCAGAGAACCTTAGTGTGGTGGTATGAATGGGAAGCGTTATTTATTTATTTTATTTTCATCTACAGCAACGCTCATCGGTGTCGGGCGGCGGCGGCGCGGCGGGCGCGTACGCGGACGGCGTGCGCATGGAGGAGATAGTGGAGGGCGCGGTGGGCGCGCTGCACATACTGGCGCGCGAGTCGCTCAACCGCCAGCTGATACGGCAGCAGAACGTCGTGCCGATATTCGTGCAGCTGCTGTTCAACGAGATTGAGAATATACAGGTATGGGATCTATCTAATATTCAATTAACAACGACACCCACCGGCAATCCATAATGCAGTCGCACAGCATTCTGCGCCATCTGGCTCTCGACGTGCCGCGAAGTGAGGTGTGTGGGAGTTGTTTTGTTGTGAGTGTCTGTTCGGGAGAGGTTCTCAATTCGTGTATGTGTGTTGCCTCGTAACTTTGTACTGGGTGAACCGATTTTGATAATTCTTGTATTTGAATGCTGGTGATGGTGATTGTCACTTGGTCCATATAATTTGCGACATCGGGCGGGTAATTCTTGGTTAGGTTAGATCAGTGTTTTTCAAACTGTGGGTCGCGACCCCTTGGGGGGTCGCGAAGCTTCCGTAGGGGGGTCGCCAGAAATCGAGAGTAATTGAGTAAAAAACAATAAGGATTGAAAAGATTGATTTATTAAAAGAGAATTTTGACAAAAGGATATACTCATAAACATTTCTATTCTATGTTTCAATACAAACAAATGAACAAAAAATAAAATCCTAAGACATTATAACATTTTAACATGAGTTAATGCGAATGTTGTGCTCGTTTTTGAATAATCAGTTTCATCCATCGTGGATCTGTATTTGCTACACTTGGAATTAAATCGTTTTCCTAAAATACTAATATTAGATAAATATTGTATCGACACTTCGATACTATCGATACTTCGATACTAATAATATTATAAAGAGGAAAAGTTTGTTTGTTTGCATTGAAAAGGCTCCGAAATTACTGAACCGATTTAAAAAATTCTTTCACTCTTGGAAAGCTACACTATTCCCGGGTGACATAGGCTATATTATAATATTTTCCAAAAAAAAATCGGGATCCTTAATAAAACTTCGATAATGTGGGCTACATTAAAGTGTAAAAAAACTGAAGACTTTGTTTGTTTGAACGCGCTAATCTCAGGAACTACTCGTCCAATTTGAAAAATTCTTTCAGGGTTAGATAGCTCATTTATCGAGAAAGACTATAGGCTGTTTTTTATCTGCAGTACGCGAAGTAGTTCCCCCGGGACGCAGGTGAAACTGCTGGCAGAAGCTAGTATGTGTGATAAAAAAGTGAAGCATCAGGAGCCGGGGGTCGCGAAATATTTTCTTATGCCAGGGGGGGTCGCATCATGAAAAAGTTTGAAAAACACTGGGTTAGATAGTTAGGCTTAGGTAGGGTACTTTTCAATTTCAATTCATATGATAGACCTAGATTCCGAGAAACTAAATTATGTCTACAAGAGTGGAATTTTTTTTATTACCATTCTGGTCATTCTGCTCTTCCAAATATTGACTTACGTCGAAGTAAAAAATATGAATGGTCATTGTTTGCAGCGCGTCGCAGCAGGTGTTCTTTGTGAGCTGGCCGCCGACAAGGAAGGGGCCGAGATGATAGAGGCCGAGGGCGCCACCGCCCCGCTCACCGAACTATTGCATTCTCGTAACGAAGGTGAGTGTTATATTGGTGAGAATACTAATGATAAATGAAGAATTAGAGATAGCCGCGTAAGTGGCTTATCGTGGCAAGAGATAAACCAGTAACCATATTAATTTGAATAATTTCATGTTTATTTCATGTGCTTGATGCGTTCGCTGTTAGTTATTTGTAATGGCCATCATCATCCACTTACTTTAAAATCTGGGTCAGAGTGGAAGGGTTGGGTTGCATGCTCGTTTGCTACTTTAATTGCATGAAAAATTAAGTTCACTCAAACTTAGTCCAGCAAAGAGCTGGATTGGGCTACAAATGAGTGGTCGAATTGACGGATGGATAATATCTTTAAAGGTTAATACCTAGTAGAAAATACCATGTAATGGATTGTCCAGGTGTAGCGACGTACGCAGCCGCAGTGTTATTCCGCATGTCGGAAGACAAGCCTCACGACTACAAGAAGCGGCTGTCCATGGAGCTCACCAACTCGCTGTTCCGCGACGACCACCAGATGTGGCCCAACGATCTCGCCATGCAACCCGATCTGCAGGTAAGCATACTGCTCAGTTACAGGTATAAATATTAATATTAATATCGGGGATACAGTAATTAATAATTATTAATATGTATTAGATATCATATCCCCGCTTTTTTCCTGGCCATCAGTGTAATGATTACGCCTTAGGAGTTATTGATTAGATTGATCAAAATAATGTTGGGTGGCTCATTAAGTTGTCAGCTATTTTTATAAAAGAATTTGGACATAACACAAGTTAGTATTTAGTAGTAGTATTTATGTAAGATTTTGGTATTATGATCAGGGAACTTCAACAGTGCTTCACTAGGGGTTGTAGGTTAAACATTGGCAAGATGAAAATCTTGTTGAATGTTCATGTCCCATGTCTCTTGATATTATATACAAATATAATGTACCTGGGATATTTACTGTTGCTTGTTAATTGCGTTATATATTACATGTATATTATAGTACCTCATTGCCTGAAGTCTGGGGGTGTTTGAGCAATGTATGTTTCCAGTGGTGACACGGCTCACTCTGAAGTCATATCTCTATACATTTCTTGAGTGAGGAAATAGCCTATAGTTACTCGCTACTTGTCACTTGTCGCATTGATTTATATCCAATTGTAGACATGCAAAGGCTGATGCATCGGTGGATTACGTAATATAATGTAATAACATTGATATTTAAATCCTATGTCATACGTTTCTAGGATATGCTTGGGCCAGAGCAAGGCTACGAGGGGCTGTACGGCACGCGACCGTCGTTTCACCAGCAAGGTGAGTACCCCCATGGCTGTAGCTAGACTGGTTCACTAACATTGGTACTGTACTGTAGACTATTTAATTGTATTTCGGTACATAATCTGGTTTAATTGTACTATCAAGTTGATTTTCTTTTATGAAACTTAAATAATATTACGTGAAAAATATGCGTATGCGCTGGCAATTGTTTATGCAAGATTATGTACCTATTTTTTGATACTTGAGTAATATTTAATGGATTAAAATTGTAGTAAAATGTAACTTTTATTAATTTAATACAAGTTGATATGAAATTTGGATAACATTATTGAAAAATGAATCATTCAATTCATATGATTGAACAATCATCATTTAATTAAAATCTTACTTATAGTCTGTTTTTTTTTTCGTTACGGACTAAATTGACACATGCAAATGTCAAATTTCTAAATAATGTTACCAGCTTTTTAGATATAGTGTTGTACTAAGTTATTGATTTTAATAACTTATTTCACTAAGTAAATAAGACAATTACTTATTTATAATTAAAGAATACGTAATAACATACATTTAACAACAATAACAACATATTACGGTTGTCGCCACATTGTTAAAATTTTAAAGACACATTTTTGTAATTGTTACTGTACCAATTATTGGTTACGGTCGTGGCACATCACTATTAATGATTTGCAAAAAAGTAGCAACACAGCTTATGTCAATTTAGTCCTTAGCGAAAAAAAACAGACTGTACATTGATTGACACATCAATACCTCAGTGAACTGTCCAAATATTTATATGATGCAAATATTCTCCTCCTTTTTCACAATAATTCATAATTATTCCAAAATATTCCTCAAGTACAAATATGAAAGCACTTGGTATGTTCCTATCGTATTGTAAGTTGATAAGTTTCTGTATAAATATATGTTTCTCTCTTTACACGCAGCCTAATCCGGGACCTATATATCACCAAACACAGGTGATGGGAATATTATTATTATTATGAATGTGTTGTTGAACTTCTAACTTATAGTCTAACATTGTGTATTTATTTACATTTTTGTTCTTTCGTTTTCTTCCTTTTATGTATTGTATTTTTATATATTTATGAACATGCATGGTTTTTTCTAAAACGAGCTTTGAAGAAGGAAGACTAATGCGCATATTGTATACTTTTTGAATAATAGATTTTGCTACATCAAAAATCATTACTGATAAATGGTTTCAATGTTTGTCATGTTAGTTAAATTCATAACAAATTGTTTACCTCGCTGTTAATTTTTAGGTGTGTGTTTGTTTTGGAAATACAATTTTTATGTTTATTTTACGCTTAAATTGTGGGAAACCTTACTAGCTTTTCAGTGATCGCCTTTTCTTTATATTATTATTTGTTTACACAATACTTGATGCAAATAATGAATATTAATAAAATAGAACGAGTTACATTAAATGAAAGATGGGTCTATTGTGCTCAATTAATTGAAATGTCATTATACATGCAATATAGTAAGATATTATGAAGTATGATAATATAATGGACTTCATCATTAATATGATATGATGCATTGAGTGAACAATTGAATATTGAAGCTAAATATTGCTTAAAGTTACGGTTGCTTATCAAATGAATCTCATATTAGTAGTGTTGCTCAGTTCGTCACTTTGGATGTTAATTACATGGTATCAGATAAAAAGTAACATAATTTATTTGCATTTGATTAATATTTAAGTTTTACTTCACTAGCAGGGGAGTTTAAATGCACAAATTAAGTCATTATCCTAAACAATTAGGAATAATAATAAAAGTTTTGCATTCTTGAACAAGATTGTTAAAACCCTATAAGCGGTTTGTCTATTGACTTTCAAGGTGGCGTACGATTCGCATGGTTTGCGATAGTTTCACTTAATCATTCATGATAGCTTGAAACTGGCCTGACCATAAAGTATTGATGATACGCTACCATTACACACATAAAAACAAAATAATATGTGTCACAACTCACAACTTAGACACATTTTAAACCCTCCCGTGTTTCCGTGTCGCCAGGCTACGATCAGATACCGATAGACTCGATGCAGGGGCTAGAGATCGGCAGCGGGTTCGGCATGGACATGGACATCGGCGAGGGCGAAGGCGCCGGCGCCGCCGCCGCGGACATCGCCTTCCCGGAGCCCCCGCACGACAACAACAACGTCGCCGCGTGGTACGACACAGACCTGTAAACACACCCACACACGACAGGGGGCTTAGTACGAGTTTTACACGAGTGACATAACGCGCTCGCTACGTAACTGCAAGTTATCTAAAATTTGTATGGGATCGAAGCAGAGCCACCTAGCAGACGTAAATGGCACTGCTTCGATCCCATACAAATTTTAGATAACTCGCAGTTACGTACCGAGCACGTTATGTCACGTAAAACTCGTACTAAGCACACAGACCACATTCAACTGGACAGTAACCACGGAGAGTGGTTGCATAGTCAAGCTTATCGCCAGCGCAGATGTAACGTACACTTATAGCGCGGCTCATCGGCGCGGGTCTTTTTCACTATAAAACGCTTTAAGAGACTTGTAAGCCCGTCACGCGCGCCGTTTAACCGCGCTGGCGGTCAGCTTGACTAAGCAACCACCCGGAAATCACTCATGGAGACATCAGTGTAGCTTAAATAGAAATCTGGGTTAGTTTGGACCAGTGTAAACTGGTCTGATCCAGTACAAACCGGTGTAAACTGTTCAGATCTGGTTTAAACTGAATCACAGAGTAAGTTCTACTTCCAAATCAATATAATTAGAAAGCTGCAAGTACCTAAGGTTTTGAAATTCCAGCTGTGGCATAATGTAATGTCACAATTAATACGAAATGAGCGATTTGCTCTACACTCCAATAAGTGCTTGGATTGTCTAGTTGAATAGTCTGTATAAGTGTGAAATATCAACCACTCATCCACAGTGTCATTTGTGCTATGAATAACAAGTAGTAACACAGATTACGCTGTGGGTATCAACTGAACACAATTTTCAACCATTATGTACCTTATTTCAAAAGTTAGTGTCTGAAGAATAGTTCGAACATAATTATTATCAACTAACAGTCTTCGCATATTGGGTTGTATTTTTTTTGTATCGTAAAATTTGTTGAGTTTACAACGATGCATAACTTCTTCCATATGAGTCTAATTATTATCTTGTTATTTATTCAAATAATTTTACTGTCCAATCATGCTAATTATTTTACTAATGCTAGTAAAATTGTGAATGATATGCAATAAATATAATCACTAATGTCAAATGCTTGTTAAATCAACAGTTGGTTAAAAATTAATTAATTCAGAAATGACTTACTTACAAAAGTTCAAATATGTAGTAACTATGTAAAATTTTCTTTATATACCTAATAGCATTTGATTCAATAATTTTTAAATAGATATTAAAGTATGAGTTTTAGGAACATATCATTGGAATTCCCGGTTTCTTAATCACTCGCATATTGAAATTAAAACTAAATATAATTTTATTAATTTTATATACCAACAGATAATTTTTTATTTTTGGTTATTTTTTGTCAAAATTGTATTGGTGCTATGTTCGAGGATGGCATATTTTTTTTTTTCAAATATAACTTTCGAATTCGTATTATCGCTGCCCTGCGTTGATTATATCGGTTTTATACGCGGACGTATAAAATGCGTGTAATCGGATTATAGGGTACACATATGTTTAAGTTTTGTTAGGCTTTAAAACCATAAATATTTCATAGGTTTCTAAGCGATTGGAATTATGACACATGCATTTAAGATGTTCTTAACGTGATTTAGTTCGTTACACCGATCGGCCGAACGAATGATATGGACGTAAGGGGAAGGGAACTATATCACGTCATACAATTAAGGCATAAAGTAGTATTTTTTGCGTGTAGTACATCATATTAAGAAAGGCAGATTTATTATGGACTAAGTACAACTCAACTTCAAAATTCATCCATTAACATTGCTCTTCAGTATGACTTTCAGCTGACTTTTATACCTATTAAACCAGAGAACCGCCCGCGCTTTGCTTCGGTACCCGTAGGTAACAGCCGCGTAGGTCCCACTCCCGTAGGAATCTCTGCTAAAAAGTAGCCTGTAACATTTGCCTATGACTTAAGTAAATTACATGTAGTATTTGATAGCGTGATTCAAAACTTGCAAATAAATTTTACTAACGCCATCTATTAACAACTCCGGAAATAAATATCTAGCAACTAACAAAACATCGATCTTCCCATGGGAATGCGATGTTTTTACGCGGTAAAAAGTAGCCTACGTCACTCTGCACCCTCCTAACTATCCCCACACACATAAACCATAACCATATAATAGCCATGTTGCGACGTGAAAGAGTCACAAACAAACACACTTTCACATTTATAATATTAGTAAGGATTACATTTTTAAGTTTCAAAAGTAACAAGATACACATTTTTTGTGTATAAAGTTAGTCTACAGTTTATGCTTCAATTGTTTGGCTATGTGATTTGGTATCCTTTATACGTTCGTGATGAGTAATTTTGATCAAATAACGAATAAGACTGTCTGATTGTGTAAGGATCGTATTTAATATTGATGATTGACTGCCATTATTGTTTTTTTATTGAACTTTCATACGAACATATAAGTGTTATACGAGTACTCGATACTGCTGATTGTAGTTGAGTGAATCGGTATTAGCCATTTTGTCGTTTAAATATAACTTAGTATTATGGTCTTTATGTGGTACCTGTTTCCGAGTGAAATATAATGGCGAGTGTTTTAAAAACTGTCTAAGTATCACTGAGAGTTATTCTAAAAATAATCAATTGTGGTGCAATTAGTACCTACGTTATCAAAAAGGTACACCTACATGTACAGCTAAAGACGATTTTCACTCAGAAACTGGAAGCAGGTAAAGTTTTAGGATTAGTTTTAAGGATACTTGAGGACAACTCGATACAACTCTGCTAGACGTTAAGTAGGCTGTCTTGTACTAAACTTATTCCGTGAATGTATGCGCTTTTATGAATTATTTTATTTTATTTAGTAAATATATACTCGGTCCGAATGCACACAACTATAATCACTTTTTATTTCGTTTTGTTAACTCGCGATTCAAATTAATTTTAATTAATCTTGAAGTGAAAATGTTGCGTATTTATTTTTTTAGATGCAGTTGTAGCAGTAGGGGTTCTAACTAGTAATTAAATGATGCCTAAGTTTTAGCATTTCTTCATGAAATGGTACTTAAAGCTGGTAATGCATTTTTATTTCTTTGAATATGATAACTAGACTTGCACACTGAATTTACTGCACACGTGTAGCTGAAATAGTATAATGTAATCGTATAAATTAAGTATTAGTATTAAATGCGTAATTCCTTCTAGGATCCTCATTATATAATTTTTCTATTTGATATTTTAAGAATCTTTGCCAATGTTTTTATACCGCTTCGATTATGAAGACATTGTTGAAGTGTAAGGTTTTGTGTCCATTTATGTATGGATGATAAATAAAATATGATACCGTATTTAATTTGTTTTATTTTACAGTTTTTCATGTTTTCCTTAATCCTAACTTCTTATAGATACTATATTTGGGAAAAGTCTTAGCTCTGTTGTCATCACCACAACAAAGGTCATTAGTACTTAAGACAAGATTGATAATACAGGAATAGAATGACTACAAATCGACGGTCCCTACGTATATAAGTCAAAATCGAGGTTTTCAGGAAAGTGTTTTTTATGTTCAAACCGCTCTAGAAATAAATCTATATACAATTATAAATATTTTTTTTCTGTAATATTTTATTTGAATTAGGGACTTTATGATGATATTAAATTTATAGGTATGTATATATCTAATATTTTCCTGGTAAAACTGATAGATGACTGTTTGTACACTGATATTAAAATATAAGCATGTGAGATTAGTATAAGATACCTTTCTATACGTAGGAATGAAGAAAACAGTAACTAACATAGAATTTGAATAAAATGTTTAATGAAAATCTAGAAATATGATATTATTTTTGAATGAATTCACTAAACGGCTTAAAATCGCCACCCAGGGTTTTAAAAATACATCAACGAAAACATGTCGCTTTATACGTGGTTTTATTCATTAATATAGGACTATATTTCTTGTAATTTAAACAAAGATTTGTGTCGATAGATAAAATTTATCAGGACTGTGTTTTAATTTATTGAATTGGGTTTATAATTGAAAATTATTTAGGTATTGTTAGGTAACAATCTTCTTGAAATCTCAACAATAGTTACTTATATGTAGTACGATTGAAGTAGGAACTTAACATTAAAAATATTAAACATAAAATACTGTCTTAGATAATGAATGTCTATTAATCTATTTATAGACTCGGAAGTGTGAAGCGCAAACAAGTGTAAACAATATACTTAGTGGATAAAATTTGTTTATGTTTTTGTGTACATTAGTAGGAGTACTAGTAGGCTACAAGTATTTTATTAGGTTTAATTAACTAAGTAAATCCATTTAACGTTCATTAGTGAAAAACTTACTGAAACAAAGAACTAAAGTAAATATTACTTTTTTAAAATTAATTACTAAATATCTTTGATACACCAATTCTTATTGTATATGTATGTAACTACATAAACTAGACAGATTTGAGAATAATAAACTACAATGATTCACAATGATAAATATCGTGGTATATAGTTTCAGATAACATCGTTTAATAGATTCACTGTATCACCAATATAAGTATAGTTTCAAAAAATATATAGTTTCAGAATCCGATATTGAATATCGATATATAGTTTCGATACGATATCGTAAAAACGGCACGGCCGTACCATCCTTTTCTCGAGCCAATTCAGGCCATTTTTAACCGACTTCAAAAAAGAAGGAGGTTCTCAATTCGACCGTATATATGCTTTTTTTATGTATGTTCAGCGATTATTTCGTCGTTTATGGGCCGATTTTGATAATTCTTTTTTTGTTGTAAAGTAGATATGCACAGTGGGGTCCCCTGATAAGGACACCAGGATCTGATGAAGCATCTCAGAGAAATCGAGGGGAACTTTCGAAAATTGTATGGACAACTAGTGTGTTTGTTCATGTTACCATAAGTGCATTAAAGCGCTACCATTTCATGAAGATCTGGAGCCGATCTGATGAAGCCGAAAGACAGTCGAGGGAACTCCTCAACGATTTACTGCAGTTATGTAATGTTTGGGCTTGATTAATTTGTAGTGACGAGAACTTTACACTTACATGTTGAATTGAGCGCCATCTGGCGAGTAGTTTTTGAGTTATCTCTACTTATCAAGATTGAAGTCTGTTATTTTTTTTGTAAAAAGCAATTATTATCGATACTCTATAGTCTATAGCTTCGTTGTGGATAAAACTAGAAACTTGAATTTTTAGGTATCAAGCAGGCATTGTACCTATAAACTTTCAAATTTCATTTAATTTGAACCAGTAAGTAGTTTAAGAATTATCACAAGTTAAAGTTTCTTAATTTTGTCACTTTACGTAGGTACTCACACTACTCACTGACTCACTGACTGACCGATCATCAAAAGTCTGAAGCACTTCTAGCATACAGAAGCTTCAAAGAGGACGGACAAAATGTATGGAAGCTGGTCTACCTTGCAATAAAAATAAGTCATATGTTATTTATTTTATGAATTTGCTTATGTACCAGGTCGCATGTCTCTGAGTATTGTCGGATCTGAGTTCTACTACATTGAATCTGACAGTATTTAGGTAGTGCCAAACATTGAAATCGTAGTATTTAATATTGTGACAGCCCTGGCGTACCTCGCTAAACAATAAACAATAGGGGCCATAAATATGCCAGGCGAAACAATAGGACAATGGACGGCCGTCTCGAAAGTACGCACGCGCACGACGCTTCGACCATTACGCCAATAGTCATACGGGCGAAAGTCGGTTGCAAGGAACGTTCTCGAATCTTGTTCGGAGCGGGTCCGCGGAATTAGCGAGAAAGTTCTGGATTGGCGTGAATGGTGCGTGAGGGGTATAAAAAGGAGCGATCGGCCAACCGCAGACATTCTAGTTTCGGAAGCGGAACCAGGAAGATACCAGCGATACCTACGAGCGATACCAGTGCGAAGTGTTTTGACCAGTGTTCTACGAGTGTGTTGACTAGTACCTACGTGCAGAGTGTTTAAGTGTGTACTGTGTACGTCGTGTAATTTGTGTATCTACGAGTAAAATAAAAGTCTTTGTGGTACATTTTGGCATTTTCTCGAACCCCTTACTCCTGACACGTAACAATTGGTGACAGAAGCGGAATGCCTGTAGTACCGCAAAGTGAAGATGGGATTCGTACGCGACGGCAGACGGCATTGGACGCCGCGCGGATGGAGTCGCCTGGGCGTGACCGCACGGAGGCCACCGCTGAACCTTCGAATACGTCAGCTGCATCAGCGCCGACACCGAGTGCATTTGATATGGCCTCCTTGTTAGAAGCCATACAGCGGAGCCAGCGCGAAGCAATGGAGAGCCTGCGCGATGACATGAAGAGCCTGCGCGAAGATATAAAGAGCCAGCGCGAAGCCATGGAGAGCCAGCGCGAAGCCATGGAGAGCCAGCGCAAAACCATGGAGGCCGGCCTGGGGACAATCGACGCAAAGCTGGATGGTTTCCAGGGGGATTTGAACGTCGTGAAGGAGGATCTAGAATTGGTCAAGGTGCGAACATCCGAGCACGACCAAGCCCTCAAGACCCATGACGCGTTACTCAACTCCCACGAAACTAGGCTCGTGGATTTGGACAAGAAGCTGCAAAAAATGAAGGTTTTGGGCACGGCAGCAACCAGTACATGCTCTGGGGCCCCGAAGTTTAAGGTCCCAAGTTTCGACGGCACGACCTCGTGGACGGCGTTCAGGCATCAGTTCGAGGTTGTTGCAAGCGGGAATGGCTGGGAGGACGAACACTCGTTGGCGGCACTCACTCTAGCTCTTCGAGGGGAGGCACTGCTGGTGCTTGAGAACCTGCCCGCCGAGCGACGCACCTTGGAGTCGCTATTTAAGGCCCTGGAAGCTCGATACGGGGAAAAGCACCTCGAGCACGTGTACCGCGCTCAGCTTAAAGACCGGTCACAGAGGTCGAGCGAAGGACTGCAACAATGGGCTACGGAGATCGAGCGCCTTGTACGCCGAGCCTATGCGTCGAGTTCCACACCCGTCGAAGACAAAGTTCTAGAGGCGTTTGTCAGCGGAATACGGGATCCCGAGGTGAGAGCAACGGTGCGCTTGGGGCATCACGCAACCTTGGAAGCAGCTTTGGCGCATGCCCTTGAAGTGGAAGCGGTACGAAGCGACTACAAGAGTTGTAAGGTGCGCGAAGTTGTAGCAGCGATTCAACCTCGTACTGGGCCTATCTGCTACGGATGCGGCGAACGAGGCCATATAAGGATTAACTGCCGTACTCGGAAGCAACCGAAATCGGTGTCGACCGCTACCCAAGTCGACACCCAGGAGCCGTTAAACTAAGAGGCGCCAGCGCCGCGGGGCGGGCACTGGCTGGACTTCGTCGAGCCCCTACTGTATTGGTATCACAAGCTTGTGACGGGAACAGCCTCGTAACTACTGGAGAAATAAATGGCATACCCTGTCGCTTTACAATTGACACGGGAGCATCGAAATCCATCGTTCGACCGGAACTACTCAAGCGGACTATCATGTGGGAAAATGGACGACCATCATGCAATCTGCAGACAGCGACAGGCCAGCCAGTGACCGTCCTAGGAGTTACGGAAGCAAGACTGAAGCTCGGAAGTAACAGTTACAAGCAGTCTGTTTTAGTAGCGAATATAACTGACGACTGCATTATCGGACTGGACTTTCTACGGACACATCACTGTATAGTTGATATAGCGAAAGGAGTGTTAAGCTTCCAGGATCAAGAAGTCTTCTTGGAAGGTTCATCTTCAGGAGCAGTGTACTGTTTGAAGACAGTGAAGCTGGCACCCAGATCGGAAACCTTGGTCCAGATTAGGTTTCCAGAAGAGATGAAGCTGGATCGATGTGTCGTAGTAGAAGACTACGGAGATCATCCTAGTTGGATCACGGCAAGGACACTGCTCATGACCAAACGTGACGCCAAGTTAAAGGTCATCAATCTTAGCAGCACGCCGATACATCTTGCAAAGAATACGGTTATTGGCCGATGTGAAGCCGTGGACAGCTTGAGGAAGGTCCAAGAAAACTCAGACAAACCTCGATCAACGGATCACATGACATCTTTGCTGGAGGCGACTAGGAGGAATTTGTGCTCTGAAGAATACACTCAGGCAGCAAAGTTGTTGATGGACTACAAGGACATTTTTACCAGAGGAGATAGCGACCTTGGAAGAACAAATCTTGTCACTCACCCAATAGATACTGGTACTACTCCACCGATCAAGCAAAGACCAAGACGAGTACCATTGGCAAAGGAAAACGAAGTTGCGGAAATGATTAAGGACATGGCGCGCAGCAAGGTGATCGAGCCGTCAACTAGCCCTTGGTGTTCACCTGTGGTACTCGTGAAAAAGAAGGATGGCAGTACTAGATTCTGTGTCGACTACAGGATGCTTAACAACGTTACCAAGAAGGACAGCTACCCTCTGCCTCGAATTGACGAGACATTGGATATGCTTGGTGGAATGAAGTGGTTTTCGACGGTCGACCTGAAGAGTGGTTACTGGCAGGTCGAAGTACGGCCAGAAGACAAGGAGAAGACTGCCTTTACCACCGGAACCGGAAATGGCTTGTGGCAGTTTCGCGTAATGCCTTTTGGGCTATGTAACGCTCCTGCCACTTTTGAGCGTCTCATGGAGCGAGTGTTAGTCGGACTTTTGGGGGACGCTTGTCTGGTATACCTCGATGACGTCATAGTCATGGGACGAAACTTCGTGGAACACATGCGAAATCTGGAGAAGGTATTCAGACGATTCCGTGAGTCCAACCTCAAGCTCAATCCAAAGAAATGTGACTTCTTCAAGAAGGAAGTATCATTCTTGGGACACATTATATCGGACGAGGGTGTTCGAACTGATCCAGACAAGATAAAAGCGGTTCAAGAATGGCCGACGCCAAAGAACAAGACCGATGTAAGAGCGTTCTTGGGACTATGCGCCTATTACCGCCGGTTTGTGAAGAACTTCTCCGAGATAGCCAAGCCGTTACACCGTCTCACGGAGGACAAGAGAATCTTCAGTTGGGATTCCGATTGCGAAGATGCGTTTGTTCGCTTAAAGGAACGTCTGTGCTCGGCTCCGATTCTTGGCTATCCCAGAAGGGAAGGGAGATTCATAGTGGACACGGACGCTAGCAATACTGGCATCGGAGGAGTATTATCCCAAGACCAGGACGGCCAGCAGGTGGTCATTGCATACTTCAGCAAGACCCTTTCGAAACCTGAAAGGAATTATTGTGTGACTCGGCGTGAATTACTGGCTGTGGTGAAGACCCTTCAGCACTTCAACAAGTATTTGTTGGGACGCGAGTTCACAATAAGGACGGACCACGCTGCTCTGAGGTGGCTTCTGCAATTCAAGAACCCGGAAGGCCAGGTCGCGAGGTGGATCGAACAGCTTCAAGAGTTCAACTTCGTAATAGAGCATCGCAACGGAAGAGCTCATTCGAATGCCGACGCCCTGTCACGACGCCCATGCTCCGAAGAATGTCGACATTGCATCAAGCATGAGGCCAAAGAAGAGGTCAGGGTGATAAGGATGCAGGACCTAGACGAGTCTTGGGGAAGGGAGCAAATCAGCCAAGCTCAGAAGGAAGACAAAGACCTCAGCCCGATCATGGAGTGGAAAGCCAAAGGACAGAGGCCACTATGGAGTGATGTGTCAGCCTCAAGCACAACGACTAAGGCATACTGGGCTCAGTGGGACAGCCTTACACTAGAGAATGGCGTGCTTTACCGGATCTGGGAGTCACTCAATGGAAGGGAACGAACCCTGCAAATGGTTATCCCTAGAAGTAAAGTGGCTGATTTGCTGAAGCTCGTACACGATGGCACTTCCGGCGGGCACCTCGGCATCAAGAAGACCCTAGTGAAGATACGAGAACGCTTTTATTGGGTGCGGTGTCGAGAGGACGTCGAAGATTGGTGCAGAAAATGTACAGTTTGCGCTTCAGTGAAAGGGCCCCGCACTAGATCCAAAGGGAAACTACAGCTGTACAACGTCGGAGCCCCTTGGGAAAGAATCGCCATAGATGTTGCTGGGCCATTCCCTCAGTCTGAAGACGGGAATAGATTCATCATCGTGGTTCAAGACTACTTCAGCAAATGGCCGGAAGCGTTTGCAACTCCGAACCAAGAGGCGAAGACCGTGGCCAGGAAACTTGTCGAGGAGGTAGTATGCCGCTTTGGTGTACCATTGGAGTTACACAGCGACCAAGGCAGGAACTTCGAGTCGACGTTATTCCAGGAGATGTGTGATCTTTTGGGAATAAATAAGACACGTACCACACCGGCGCATCCTCAATCTGACGGCATGGTGGAGAGATTCAACCAAACGTTGGAAAATCACTTGGCCAAGGTCGTCGAGGAACATCAGCGAGACTGGGATCGGTACATTCCTCTGTTCCTGATGTCATATCGCTCTGCCATACACGAATCTACAGGGTTTACACCGGCTAAAGTTAACTT
The DNA here is from genome assembly GCA_905404135.1 of Hesperia comma. NCBI lineage: Eukaryota > Metazoa > Arthropoda > Insecta > Lepidoptera > Hesperiidae > Hesperia > Hesperia comma. Next base: position 15,728,338 of record FR990018.1, read on the forward strand.
CGGAAGAGAAATGCGTCTGCCATTGGATTTGCTTACCGGAACACCGCCAGATGCCCCGAAACCAACAGTTGAATACATCGCGGACTTACGGAAACAATTGGACGAGACACATGATCTTGTAAGGGAGCAATGTTTGAAGACCAGCGAAAAGATGAAAACCCGGTACGATCGCGATGCTCGGAAACATGGTTTCAAGGAGGGAGATTCTGTATGGTTGCACAATCCACTGCGAAAGAAAGGGAAGTCTCCGAAGCTACAAGCACGATGGGAAGGCCCTTACACAGTTGTCACGAGGATTAACGACGTGACCTACCGAATCAGACAGGGGGACAGAAGAAAGCCGAAGATCGTGCACGTCGACAGATTGGCACCATTTCATGGATCGAATAATGCTCGGGACGAGCATGACTAAGAGGGGGGCAATGTGACAGCCCTGGCGTACCTCGCTAAACAATAAACAATAGGGGCCATAAATATGCCAGGCGAAACAATAGGACAATGGACGGCCGTCTCGAAAGTACGCACGCGCACGACGCTTCGACCATTACGCCAATAGTCATACGGGCGAAAGTCGGTTGCAAGGAACGTTCTCGAATCTTGTTCGGAGCGGGTCCGCGGAATTAGCGAGAAAGTTCTGGATTGGCGTGAATGGTGCGTGAGGGGTATAAAAAGGAGCGATCGGCCAACCGCAGACATTCTAGTTTCGGAAGCGGAACCAGGAAGATACCAGCGATACCTACGAGCGATACCAGTGCGAAGTGTTTTGACCAGTGTTCTACGAGTGTGTTGACTAGTACCTACGTGCAGAGTGTTTAAGTGTGTACTGTGTACGTCGTGTAATTTGTGTATCTACGAGTAAAATAAAAGTCTTTGTGGTACATTTTGGCATTTTCTCGAACCCCTTACTCCTGACACGTAACAATATGAACGTTTTGTAAAAAGGAATGAAACAATGCAGTACAGTTTCAGACCAATAAAGTATAGATATAGACGGAAGGAACGCCGGGAACATAATAGTGAAGCCAGCAAAAAGTCAGCCTAGCCTTGTAATACACACGGCGGCATAGCCTTGTAATACACACGGCGGCACTCACACCAAAACGACTTTTGTGTTCTAAATAATAAAAAAATGAATGACGCTTTGTGTTCCCAAAAAATAAAGTTTAAAGTTCTAGTTCTAATTGTCCACATAGGGCATACTATTGGTTTCGATGTGTGCTTTCGGCTGACTTTTGGTGGCTTCACTCGTTTGTTCACAGCGCTCCGTCTATAGTTTATTGGTCTGAGAGTACAGTACATAACTTTTTACAGAAAGTAACCTATCTCGATTTCGACATAACTCAAAAACCACTCCCAGATGTCGCTCCAACTTATATAAGAGACCACACGAAAAGTACTACCTTTCGAACAAATTATTTGTTGAACAAATAAGGATCACCAAAATCGGAATACCCAGTCAAGTCAAAAGTAGCATAATAAAGCAAAAGGAGAAAGCCTTTTGCTCATATAAAAATTTTTTCTAGGTTTTCAGGTTACAATTTTCAGGTTACTGGAATATCAGGTTAATGTTATAATAAGTAGAAGCGCGGAAGACAAATCGTTAGCGTGATTCAGAAAATAGAACAGCGCCATCTAGTAATAGATTGAAAACTTAATAGCAATCTATCTGATGGCACGGCAGTGCCCCCACCAAGTCGAGCGAAAAAGAACTGAATTAAATTCACATTATTCAGAATAACTCAAAAAAGACCGCCAGATATGAAGAAATAAAATATGATATGATAATATGGACAGCGAAGACGCCACACAGTTCAAGACACAATCGACATTCTGCACGAGCGGTTTCATGGCTTGGTTATCTCGTGCCGAGGCGACGTGAATTGGCCACCAAGATCGTGTGACCCCTTTAGACGTTTTCTTGTGGGGCTTTCTTAAGTCGCAGGTCTATGCGAATAAGTCGCAAACCACCGCGGCCCTCAAAGACAACATAATCGATGCTATCGGTCAAATTCAGCCTGATTTATGCGAAAATAATCGAAAACTGGAGCTTTCGAATGCGCGTCACCCAGCGAAGCCGCAGCGGCTATTTGAACGGTGTTATATCTCACCCAAAATGGCATTGATGAGGCTCTCAAATAAACATAAAACCATATTGATATCTCATGTAGGTACAACTTGTTTTATTAAATTTTAAAATCTACGCGCGCTTAATGAAAGACCCTATACAAATATCCGGCCGGTATGGATGAAAAACTATCTGAACGACAGCTCCATATTACGGGTAGTGTTTCAATGGGACGATACTGAATCTTCTGAATCGTGTGAGATTCAAAGCCATAAAAACACAGATGTATCAGTTTACCACCAAGAAGACTTTTTATTTATTTATTTATTTATCCAACAAAATAGATACTAATTATAAAATCAAGAATACAAAGTTTTTTTTAAACAACATGGTAAGTATCATTTCACTTATAGGTACTTACATTTATAACAATGCATACAAGTAAATACAAAAAGCTTAGAAGAGAGATACAAGATAATCAATCGTAAAATGAAAATAATAAAAATTTATCAGGAGCTAAAAAAAATCATATAAAATATCAATCATAATAAAAATCGTTTAAAAAAAAAACAAGAAAAAAAATATCATTTATATAGCTAACTACATTGTGTCAGAAGATTAAAATTTAATAATAACAATAATAAATTTAGAAACTTGAAAAAACAGAGAATTACATTATAATTATTATAAAGAGTACAAAAAATCATTAAAATTGTAAAATTAATTAAAGTGTATACAGAATGATCGAGGCAATAATAATTACAATAAATATAATTGGAATAACAGGTCAATAGTCTAATAAGTAATCTTCCATTATAAAAAAAAAATATGTTACACTTACACTAATAACTTCCATAGATTTTTCTTAAATGTATAAAAACTATTAGAAAAAATGTCGATAGTATCAAAAGAACTTATATCTGAAGGCTCACGCGGTTTGATATTAATTAACACATTGTGAAGAGAGTTATAGGAACATGTCAATCTGTTTATAGCTGAATGTAAACCTAAATTAGAGCAGGCATTGGTTTGCACAAATGGTGAATATTTCATCGGTCTGGGCAACCTTTTAGGCGCCCATATGTTAAAATCTAACCAATGAGAGCGCAGCTGCGCGCGCAGGGCCAATCAGGAGCGAGCGCGCGATGTTATAATGAGATTTTACGATATCGATGTGGATATTATACCATCATGTGAAATTGCTTAAATTGAGTGTTTTGTTATCTGCGCTATAACAGTAGTAATTAAAAGTCAAGTATTGGAAACATAAGTAGAATGTCATAACATTAGTGTAGATAAATTATTTTTCCTTTTCCTTTTACTTTACCTTTTCCTTTTCCAGTGGATTTTTTGTACTTTTGATCTTTAGCACAGGAATTGGCACTGATCTAAAAATTCATACATATAATAAAACTGTAACTGATCGCTGTCTGTACATGGCAAATATATGCAAAAAATTATAATGGGGCTCCTCTACATACGCAAGAGAACCCAAAAAAAAGATTTTTAATTTTGTCTGTATTGTCTGTGTGTTTGTGCACCCTAATCTCAGAAACGGCTGAACGGATTTTTATGCGGCTTTTACTGGGAGATAGAGGAGGTTGTGAAGCAACATATAGGCTACTTTTTATCCCGGAGTTCCCGCGGGATCGGGACTCACGTGGGAAAAACTCCTTTGAACGAACGAAGAAGCGGGCAAAAGCTAGTATAAAACAATTATCAAATTTTGTATCACTATGTGATCATTACCTAATCTTAGAATCACAGACATATTAAATTTTATCTATAGATGTTTACTTTGATTAAAAACCTATCGCATAGTGACGCAAGACTTGTAAGTTAAGTGTTTACGTTGAACAGTAACTAAGATGAAACCTAAGACGAGGGTAGTGGAAGTCGACAACTCGGCGCGCCCGCAAATTGTTGTCGAAGCCACAGCCCTTTGACACGCGGTTAGCGCACAATTACTACTTGCACCGAGGCACGCACCTAACTAATAGGTATCTTGTGCTAAGTTTTGTTTAATATAATTTGAAATCTTAGGTTCGTACGCAATTTGGATACCTTAGTCTTACTGACTTCAAAATAATTAAGTTAGTCCCGCCCGTAACCTAGTTGGCTGGTAGGTACCTACTTATGTGGGGACTGTGCCTCTGAAGTAAAAGGTTCGATTCCCGCCAAGAAAAAGGAGGAGGTTATCAATTCATCAGCTGTACATACATAAGAAGAAAAAAAAATTTTTTTCTTTATAATTATGTTTACCTCATAACTTCGTACGGTTTATTCCCATTAGTCCCACTGAACAGTCCTACCGTAGGACTAATGGGACTTTTTTTTCCGGTTTATTCACTGGGTGCACCGATTTCAATAATTCTTTCGACATTCGAAAGCTATACGTATGTAGAAACACAATTTTCCCCCCCATGCATTTAGATCAAAATTAAAACATTGCGTGAAATGTTAATCTTAAACCTTTAAAAAAACTATTTCATTACTGAATGCGACTGGGTCAAAAACGCCCAATGACCTTTAAAAAAGAAGTGAAAAGCCAGTCATTTATTTTTTTATCAAGAAAAAATTAATTCATCTTCAACTATATTTCGAAATTCACTTGTGTGTGTTCACTTGACATGCAGACCGCATCAGTAGACCAGTATCGATAGCTTTTGAAACAAAAAAAATAGTAACAGGATGAAACCTATTGGGGAACGAAGAATATCTCAGGTTGGGAAGGGGTCAAAGGAGGTTTTTAAGGGTAAAAAACGATTCATTGTAATTTCCGGAAAAACTATCATATGGAAATGGTCCTATGGAAAAACGTTAAATCGCAAAGTTATAGGTAAAAAAAGAGTTACCTTTTATATCCACAGTTTTTTCACATATAGTCATATTATGTTTATGTTATACCTATGTGCGAAAAATTCAAATAACTGAGTTGTTGGTTTTTGTATTTTCATCTTCTATAAAAAATAGGTACCTATGTACTTATATTATTTTCACGAAATTGAGTGAAAACATACCTTTTTATGTCCCAAACATACTGAATTTTCTTATTGAAAAAGATTTAATTTTCTCCCCTTATTTTAATTGAATTGCGATAAAGCACCCTAATTTTTGTTCCAAAAATCTCACATCAAAATACATGCTTTTTCAAAAAACTCAATAATATGTATTGTGTTTTGTTCTTTGCAATATCTACTTTTTGATGGTGTAAAAATATACATTGTTTTTTCATAGGACTTGTAGTTTTTAACCCTGAAAACCCCCCCTCAATCCCTTTCTCACCTCAGATCGCCCGTAAATTATTTATTAAATTATTTTCCCTTTTATTTTTGTCATATTTTCTTTTTATTCCAATGGGTTTCAATAATTCAGTTTTTTCTACTTCTGCCCAATTTCAAATGCTTCGGCACTGGTTTGTAAGGATTACCTAAGCACTACGAGGGTGAAGAGGGGGGAGGGAGAAGAAATCTTTGCTTTGCTTATTTCTGATTAAATGAGGATTGGGCGAGTTTGGTTGGTAATTACGTTAGTAAGCCAATATGTTTTAATACTTTTCCGTATTTGATACATAATTTTGTCTACTTTTAATTAAACGCGATTCCGGCGTTTCCCAAATTGCGAATAGATGTGATCAGGAGTCAAAAATAATGAATTCTGTGAGTAAACCCTTAAAAAATGTCATTCGTTACATCAGCTTAGATCGGCGCCGGTAACCAGCGTTCTACTTAAATGCGCCCCTAGTTTTACTTTGGGAAACCGTCGCTGAAAACTTTCTCGAAATTTATTTATTTGACATAACTTTTTTATGTATTCAAATAAAGCAAACACTTTTAAAGTAAACTAACAACACATTTGTAATAGTCGCGTCCAAATCGGTTTACGCATTTCTGGGATAAGCATATCCAAAAAAGACAAACAATTCATAATTCGTCTTTTTAGGGTTCCATACCCAAAGGGTAAAACGGGACCCTATTACTGAGACTTCGCTGTCCGTCCGTCCGTCCGTCTGTCACTAGGCTGTATCTCATGAACCGTAATAGTTACCTACTCAGTTAAATTTTCACAGATGATGTATTTCTGTTGCCGCTACAACAACAAACATTAAAAAACAGAATAAAATAAATATTGAAGTGGGCGCCCATACTTTCGACGCCTCAGCGATATTTTAGTTACCTTTCGGTCCAAGAGATGGCGTTAAGTCATAAGTCATAAGTCATTTATTATTGCATCATGCTACATTCATAAGGCTAATATGTGGCTACAAAAAAATAAATTTTTTAAAAAGAGTTTTTTGGCGTTTTTATACATAACTAGCTGTACCCGCGGCTTCGCCCGCGTGGAACTCAGTGTGTCACAAAGGTTTTCCTGTGTGAATCCTGATGCCGCGAGAATTCTAGGAAAAATAGTGGCCTATAATATAATATATGTTGGCCCACAATCTCCGCTATCTTCCAGTGAAAGCGCGACTAAGAGTTTTCCCCGCGTGAATCCTGATCCCGCGGGAATTTCAGGATAAAAAATTAGCCTATATGTTGCTTCAAAACCACCTGTATCTGTATCTGTATCTCTCAGTAAAAGTCCCATAAAAATCCGTTTAGCCGATCCGGAGATTAGCGTGTACAAAGAGACAAACTTTTTTTATAACATTTCTTCCCCTATTTAAAAAAAATATTTTTAATTTTAAAAATTGATTTGGGTTTTTCATTATTTTTTATCATAATTCTGAACACCAATATTGAACACTTTAGGGGTGGAATATCCAAAAATACGTTCTTAGCGGATACCTTCTAACTATAAACTACTTTCCTGACAAATTTCATTTTAATACGTTCAGCGGTTTCTGAGATTTTGTGATGAGTGAGTCAGTGACATTTCGCTTTTATGTTATATATATAGATAGATGGTACGGAAGCCTTCGTGCGCGAGTCTGACTCGCACTTGGCCGGTTTTTTATTTCAAATATCTTCCACGAATACAGCTATCATTTTTTTCCAGGTGTGTACTAACCGGAATAACTCGATAATATTATTAACTTCTGGCATGTCTATAACTTCCACTTAATCTACTCGTACAATGTTGATTAAACAACGAACACAATTTTAATCGGTTTGATATTAATATCCGTTCAGTGCGACGTCCGTCAGTCCCATACAATATTCACAGGGGAGCTTCCAAATCACAGCTTACAACGTATAATCATCATGAACTCTTGTGTTTTTGATGTCTGTAAACGGTTTTCGGTCTTTTCCCATCGAGGATCACTCGTAATTAGTATCATAGAATATCCAAATCACCAACCCTTATTACCAACCCCTAAGGCATATTGTCGCGTGGAAATTTCACTGACAAATGTAATTACTAAGGAGTCTACTGTTGTCGATAATTACTGTACAAACTAAAATACCTACACATCGAATTTGTGGCCCGTGAACAGGCAATCTGAAAATTATTGGGCATGGCTGTTAATAATAGGCTTCTAGAGACTAACTTTATAAAGTTAAGGACGGGGTCATAGGTCAGCGAATGTCATGTTAATATGAACCAAATATGGGCTGGTTCAGATCCACTGTATTTATAAAAAGTCCTCGTCCAGGATCGGTCAACTTATTTTATTTTAATAAATAATGCTATATACCTATAGATACTCAGTAGGATTCTCTGTACGTATAGTGGGTGCTGTCGATCACATGAAAGTCAAAGACACATTCACCCAGGCGAAGAACGGAAATTTCAAATTTTCGCTTCCCCGGGAATTGAACTCTGGAGTCGATTAAATGTTTATCTCGTATGGCACCTACTAAATCTTTTCTTTGAGATAATTTTAATAGTATTTTGTGTTTTTTTCTCCAACGCTGGGGAAGACGCAGACATAATCTAATATCTTAAAATAAAAAAAAAACCGTCGTACAAACCCCTCAATTATTTTTTAAATATTAATGTATATCGAGTTTACAGCTGTGCAGTTACGAGTCTCATCATTGGTTGCATCGTATCATCTCCCTTGCTTAGTTTTACGACTGATTAATAAACCCTTGTTTAAGGGTACGTGGAGATAAGGGGATTTTTACGGTCAACACTGAAAACGCATCTGTCCAGCTTATTAACAGAGATAAAAGGAAACGACTCGAGATTTTTTATGAAACGGTACGAGATAAAGAGTGTAGGTACTAGGTACCTTCCAACAAAATGTGATTAGGTACTAAGACGGAAACTTAGTAATTTTTAGATAGTAGTATAAATAGAGGGAAGAGGAAGCTCTTTCTGAGAATTTGCTGAATTTTAATCTTTCTTAAGGGGATGAACGTTATAACATTGTAATATTTCGGGATAGTCTTAATTACATATTATAAAGAAGCTTTTTAGTTGAATTTTTAGATTTGCAATAGTAGTTAGGTATATATAGTTACTTTGATACGAATGCGAGTTATACTTAAGTACAATCTATAAGTATTTTTTTAAGTATCGCGGCCACAAAAAAGGCTTGGTTTTTGTAAACTTACACTTTTTTATATTACTTTAAAATTAAGTGGTCTTTATTTTTTCCTTATAAAGAATTAGGACAAACGAGATTGATCTTATATCTTAATAATACAAAAGGTTTGTACTTAAATGTTTTTAACACAGCAAGGGCACTTGGCTTGTTATGAAGTTTGTTAATAATCGAACTTCCCGAGTGAAAACAAGAAGTATCGATCCTGCCTTACCAGCCTCACCTACCAACTGTTACCAGGTTTATGTTCAACTTTTTACTACTTTTTAAAAGCCTTCTTGGCGATTTTATGATCCTATCAAATTATATGCGCTCTGCTTAATATATTTTGCATGTACCTTTCTTGAGACGAGTTAATTCTTAATTAGCAACTCGTACAAGAAATTTTAAGAGCGGGTCTGAGTAGCGTAGTACATACCTACACACAAGAGATTTGAACAAAATGTACTTATTGTTTATAGTTGCATGTGAAAAAATTGCAAGGGACCATCTACATTGATACCTACTGACAATACGAAAATCATCGTCATTGGTAAGCGTGGTGGATAGTATACGAGTAGGTTGCGGTGATAATGATGATATTAATGAATACCTTATTATCCATTCATCTTCTCTCTAGATATACATATTATAATAAAACTGTAACGGATAGTATGTTCGTGCACGCTCATCTCAGAAACGGCTGAACGGATTTTTATGGGACTTTCACTTGGAAATAGGGGAGTTTGTGGAACAACATAAAGACTACTTTTTATCCCGGAGTTCCCCCGGGATCGGGATTCACGCGGGAAAAACTCCTTTGCACGAACGAAGTCACGGGCAAAACTAGTAAAAAATTTATTAATTATGGCAGCAGAACGCAATTATCATAAAGTTACATGTATAAATTGTGACTGGCAATGCTTGTACATTCTAATTTACTAAATCGCTTTTCTAAAACAGGGATTAGTCATGTTTCGTCGCACCGAAACTCGTTAAAGTTAAATTACCTAGAGACAACTCTCCTAACACAAAACAAATTGATTCTTCATATTGATTTTCATTTAAGGATACTATATTTAGAAGAATATGAACGACGAAATCTATGAAGATTAAAAGGGATTTGTATAACAATTCATTATCTGTCTTAAATAAAAAGGTTATCTAATTGCAGTTTACAGGTAAATTATTTTGTTATTAGCGCTACATAACTAACTTTTTACAAAAAAATAACCGAAGTCAAAGTCGACATAACTCAAAAACCACTCGCCAGATGTCGCCCCAATTTAGGTATAAGAGACCACATGGAAAGCACTTTCTTTCGAAAAAAAAAGAATCATTAAAATCGGAAAACCCAGTGAAAAGTTAGCATAAATTGAATTCACATTATTGAGAATAACTTAATAAATGACTGTCAGATGTCGCTCAAATTAAAATGCGACCACACGGCAGTCATTAGGTAGAATTATCGAAATCAATTCACCGTGTACGAAGTTATGAGGTAACAGTCATATAGGTATAAGAAAAAACAACACACAGACAGACGAATTGAGAACCTCCTTTTTTTGAAGTCGGTTAAAATATTCACATAACAATAGATAGACCATTAAGCTTCCAAACGTATAGGTAATTATTAAAAAAAACTAAGTAGGTCAAAGTATGCGTTATATTTGTGACGACCCTGCAGCCTAGTTGGTAGCGACCCTGCCTGCGACGCGAGGGGTCCCGGGTTCGATTCCCGGCCGGGGCAGATATTTATGTGGCAGATAAATATTTGTACTCGGGTCATGGGTGTAATTGTAATGTGTTATATGTGTAGTCCATGCCACCCGCGACACAGGTACCTAGTAACCTACTGCGGGGGTATGAGTGTGTTAGCGTTTATTTATTTACTAGCGAACCGCCCTCGCTTCGCTTCGGGACCCGTAAGTATCAGCCGCGTAGGTCCTGCTCCCGTAAGAATTTTAGGATAAACTGCCGATCCCGCGGGATTTTCGGAAAGACAGACTTGTTACTTTTATATTAATATGTTTGTTATGAAGCTATACCCATTCTCGTAGAAGTTTTTTCCGCATAAAATTGGATCCCGCGGGATTTCCGGGATAAAAAGTGTCCTATGTGTTATTCTGGGTTATAAACTATCCGTGTAGGTAACAAATCCATTGATCCGTTTTTGCGTGATTGAGGACCAAACATACAAATTTTCACGTTTATAATATTAGTAGGATGCCACAGAATTCGCATTGTGTGTGCGAGTATTTTTGGCGCGTGAAAATGTTTAATGAATTTTTTGACAACTTCTACAGAGCAGTTGAGTGGATCCCGCGGGAAGTCCGGAACAAAAATTAGCCTATATAATGCTCCATAACCTCCTCTACCTTCCACTGAAAGTCCCATAAACATCTGAACCCGCGACCTCGTTCCCAAATATGAGTTTTTCCCACATGAATAAGGATTCCACGGAATTCCGGGATAATAAGTAACCTTCTCTATCTCTCAGTGAAAGTCTCACAAAAATCTAAGCCCGCAACAAAAATGACAAAACTTAAGTCAACTCGAATAAACACTGCACCTCTAATTGTACCAACTTTATCCCCATTTTGCACCCTTTGCTGGCAATATTTTAAATACCTACTGATTTTACATTGAAAATTACTTATTTAACTATAATAATTTTTAAACATGGGGTTAAAATCATTTTCAGTTTAGTCAGAAAGTTACCTTAAAAAATTACAAATTTCCGCATTCATTTGTTTTTTTTCTTTTCCTTACAAAATATGGAAAAACTGAGAAACACGTATTCTATTAATTTAAGTGATAACCCTTTGTTGCAAATTTGAAGTAAATCGGACGACGTTATAAAAAATTTCCATACAAACTTTAGTCACCTATCCCTAGGGAACCTTAATATTATTCGACAAAAAAAGTAGCCTATAATAGAAACCAGTATATAGGTAATAACTTTACTAAGTTTCAATGAAATCTGTCCAGTGGTTTACGCGTGATGATCGGTCAGACAGACAGACAGACAGACAGACAATAAATAAAAAAAATATATTTTTGAGTTCTATCTCGATTTGTAAGTGCCCCTTAGTCGAAATTTCACAAAAATATTCAATGTACAGAACACGTGGTCCTACAGTTTTATTATAGTATAGATAGATAGAACTTTATTCCCGTTTTTTGCGCCCTTTGCTGGCTATTTTTTAAAATCCTGAATTTACATTAAAGATTGCTTATTTAGCTATAATAATTTTTAAATATGGGGTTAAAATCATTTCCAGTTTAGTCAGAAAGATACCTTAAAAAATTACAAATTTCCGCATTTATTTGTGTTTTTTTTCTTTTCCTTACAAAATATCGAAAAACTGAGAAATACGTATTCTATTAATTTAAGTGTTAACCCTTTGTTGCAAATTTAAAGTAAATCGGACGACGTTATAAAAAAATTCCATACAAACTTTAGTCACCTCTCCCTAGGGAACCCTAATATTATTCGAAAAAAAAAGTACCCTATAATAGACACCAGTATATAGGTAATAACTTTACCAAATTTCAATGAAATCCGTCCAGTGGTTTACGCGTGATGATCGGTCAGACAGACAGACAGACAGACAGACAATAAATAAAAAAATTATATTTTTGAGTTCTATCTCGATATGTAAGTTCCCCTTAGTCGAAATTTTAAAAAAATATTCAATGTACAGAACACGTGCTCCTACAGTTTTATTATAGTATAGATTATTATTATTTATTTATTTGTAGGCTATATAGGTACTAACTAGTAGGTACTCAGTACTACATACTACTATGTAGGTACTCAGTGAAGGAACTTATTTTCATAACATAAAGTGTAAGCAACATACCTCTTATTTAATAATAATAATAACGCTTTACACTCACAGCCCCACACTAGGATTCCCTGTGTCGTGGGTGCCATAGGCAATAGATATTTTATATACTTAATTACTAACTGACCCGGCAAATTTTATTTTTGCCAAAAAAGTTAAGGGTGAACAACCCTTATCACTTAGGGGTATGAAAAATAGTAGTCGATTCTCAGACCTACTGAATATGCATATAAAATTTGGTAAGGTAAGTAACATTGTGACACGAGAATTTTATATTTATCTAAGTATAAGATAATGTTGCTACCACTGTAGGTTTAGTCTTGGCAAAGGTTATTCAATTCTCCGAACTCCAGGTCTTTAGAGCGCTTTTATATTTCTGAGATCCTCTACACAATCTTTTCATAATTTCTTGTGTGTCTTGTAGGTCTTACTGTGAGTTACTATTTCCGAGAAGTCCTTTAAGTAGGGGGAGTCCGGGAGAGTTGAACCGCTTTTTTTTAAAGTATCATATTTTCTAATTAAGGAGGCTTAGTGATTTAATTATAATAATAAACGATAGCTTATTTATTTAGGTTTACTTATGCGTATTTAGATTTTCCATATTATATTACTGAAATATGTTATACACATTTTAATAAAAAATGGGATATGATTCAACTCTCCCCACCCTATGGGACACTTGAACCGGGGTCTGGGGAGAGTTGAACACTGCTTTTTAAAGGTAGAAAATAAAAACATTTTACAGCTTAAATCACAAGTTTATTACCAAAAGATTACAAAATGAAATGAAATTCTAACGAAACACAGTCACACACTCTTCTCATAAGGATAAATAAACAATACTTCGACATACTCTTAAGCATTCCATAGGCATCATAATTATTAAACATTTTATTAATAAAATTAAATATTTAACGTTTCTCTAATCAAACTTCTTACTCTTTCTTGATATTTCTTACCATTTTGTTTCAATTATATACTTATTCGTATCATTTAGTATCATTAATTAGCCTTAATTAGGACTATTTTCAGTCAGCTGGTAACCAAAAATTTGATCAATGTTATTCTTGCACCGTCCTTTACCTCACGTATAGCATTTTCTAATTCTGTAATGATATATATTTTTCTTTTCGGCATTTTTTCGGATGGTTTGTATTGAAATTATATATTTCATTCAATTAGTCTGCAATAAAATATAAAATTACACATAAAAACAAACAAAATACAAATAAGACTTGTTGTATTAAGGTTCCCGAATTGTTTTTAAATTTCGTCAAAAAGTTTAAAATCTATATATCTGTAAAGTAAAACTCCAAATATCTTCATACAAATACTATACATGGGAGACATGAACCACTGAGCATATCTCCCGCGCCCGTCATGGTGCAACTCTCCCGCATATACTACTTTGACATTAAATTCTACCCACAGAAAAAACAATCAACGTAATCAAAACAACACTTAGCACACGTCAAACTATAATAATCAGGCAATAAAATAGTAATATCATACAATACTTACCTCTATAAACACGGCCGCAATATCAAAACTACAAAAAAATTTAAAATTCACTCCGCCATAACAAAAACACCTTTTCGAATCTGACAGCCAAACAAACCGGCCATTGTTAAAAATGGCGCCGTGCTTGTCATTGGCCTCCCGCGCCCTATCAATGACCGTCTTCACGTTTCGTTAGCGCAAAATTTAAGTCGAGTTTTAAAAGGTGGTTCAACTCTCCCATCTGGGCAAGTCTCCCGGATTCCCCCTATCCTTCCTGAGGTTATGATATCAAGTAATTCAAGAAGAACTAATAACAGTTCTCTCTCAAGACTATTATTATAGTGTGTAAACAATAATAAATGAAATTGGAAAATTGCTTGCATCTAGAAAGAAATGTGAACAGTTTTTGGCGACATTTGCGTTGCCGTGTATTGCCGTTATGTTGGTATATAGTTTTATTGCGCTGAATGTATGCCAGGGCCGACCCTGTTAGTGACTGGCCAAACTGTTTGCTTTTCGACTGCGCTTTAATTCCAATTCAGTACTAATACGGATACTATGTAAATGACGATATTTTTTTTTATTCAAAGTGCAGTGGTTGTCATCTGGTCCTATTTAAATTTGAGCGACATCTGACGGGTAGGTTTTGAGTTATCTCTTTTGATTAATCTATTTTGAAGACAGTTATTTTTTATTAAAAAAAATAGTTGTCATTTATTTCTTCTACTGCCGGAGAAAAGGGCTAGATGGAAGAAATTATCGAAAAACCAGTTAGATTTTTCATGATACTTATAGATCACTAATCAATTTTTAAATAAATAAAAACATTTACGCTTATAATCACTACTTTGCTTTGTATGCATATATTTTTGCAATTACATAAAATTTGTTCTTTTCCATAAAAACTCACATAGGAATCCTCACACTTCTACATACGTTAATTATTTAAAAAGTGATTACAAAATTTTCTCTTTGTGTACCTACCTTATACCTATAATAGTACATTATGATACAAGTGCGCGAAGTTGGTCATTACAGTCGAGGCGGTTGCACAGCCCGAGCCGAAAGGCGAGGGCTGTAATAGAGCCAAGACTGTAATGAACAAAGCACACGCGTATCATACGACGTTTTTCAACACACTTGCGAGGAAAAAAACAATTAGGTATCGACATTTTTCAGTCACAAATCAGCAAATTATAAACGAACAAATGTTTGTACAAAATGGCGCGGAGGTTTATTTTATTTTTTCGCGCGCCGTATCTTTGGTTGAATAACTATGCGCGCGCAGGCGCGCAGGTTAAGTCCAGAGGCAAAGAACACCATTCCATTCAGCCACAATATATTAAACTAAATAATTATGTATTTCTAATAGGAATTTACGGTAATTAATGATTTAAAATATTGTATTTTTTAAATGCTTTAATAGATAATTAGATGAAGTATAATCTTATCTTATCAGATTTTGACTAAGTACAACAAGTTTATTTATTTACAAAATAATAAATTGGTAACAACCTCTTTATGGATATTAAAAAAAAAGTGGAATAAGAAAAACACTAGTGCGGTAATGAAAAGTAAAACGCACTAGTGTGTAATAAACCGCATTCCGGGCGTAAGACTAAAGAAAAAATAGCAACTTTACGAGCAAGTGTGTTGAAAAAATAATTACATTACAGTACTAGGATGTAACATTATTGTACCCAGCGAGCAAAATTGTACCTACAAAGAAGTCAAATAGAGAAACCCTGCGCCTCTCGTAAAGAAAAATAGAACAGGAAAATAATAGAGTAGCTATCCGAAGTATGTCTTTAAGCAAGCCGATTTACGTACAGTTCCCGGAGAAAAGTATGGGGGCTTTACATTATACAAATTGCAGAGCGCTAACTCAGTGCACTAACTAGTGTTATCATACATTACACTGCTCTAGTTACTGTCTAACTGCCTTTACACAATGCGATTTTAGCTCGCCAGCTCAGTTAGCGCTCTGCAAATTGTATAATGTAAGGCCCCCATAAGGACAACGCTCTTTCTGAATATCGATGTGCATTATTTGTTGCCAGGTACTGTAATTTATAACTCGAAAAAAATATTCGCACATTATTTAAACGGTTATAGATATTCACTTTAAATGTTGCATACCTAAAAAAAACTTGATGCCTTTAGTCCGCACCGTGAAAGTTTGATTATGATAAAAAATAAAACGTAAATAAGTAACGCAACACGATATTTGTTTTTGAATAAATAAAAAAATAATAGCTTTTGCCATTACTGTACATAGCATCTTTACCAATCGAAAAAGAAAAAAAAACTATTTAAACATGTTGACATCAATATTATAATATCCATCTATCATAATCTAATCTAATTACAATTATACTTCTACCTGCTTTTGAATAACGACATCCCATACAAAACTTCTACAAAGATCGTGAGTAGATAGGCACAGTAGTAGTAGGTGAGTAGAAATTAAAATGTAGGTATACAATAAAAAACGTACTTTACTTTGCAAATAGATTAGAACTAACCATCTAATATTCTAACACATCTGCTAACTAGACTAACCATCGTAGTCTCCAAAATTGAGTTTTGTTCTAGGTCGGTAACTGTACTTAATTGTCATGGGCGGCAGCGCCAGCGGACCGGTGGTGTTGCATGGTCGTTTGTTACCATAAAAAATATTATGTTAAGCTTACAATACAGTTTATTGAATATAAGATATTATAGCACCCCTATACGTTAATTAAAAAAAACACCATAGAGGTTTCAGTCAATTATGGCTAGTGGGACTACTAATACAATAGAATATTTTTAAAAATTAGTACTGTTAGTTCCACGACTTAAGTGGGTCCATGAGTACTTGAAAATCCTCCTGGACCCATTAGTGGAACCTAGCAGTGGAACCAACGGTCCGAAAGGATATCAACATAGGTACAAGGGAACCAATTTTTTGTAAAATCTGGGTAATAAAGAGCAGAATTCGAATGGGAACCGCATCTTCATATCTGGCTGGTATCTTGGCGGTAAGGCAACGTCAATATGGCGTCTCAGCTCCATTTTCCTGGCACATTGCCTGATGTCACGTCCTTTAAACGTATGTTAAAGAAGATAACATAATAAATTAGATATTCGAAAGATAAAACGTAAAAAATGTATTGCCAAAGGATTATGAAACGAGATGAAAGAGCAACCTAATCGTTTCGTTTTCTCAGTCCACTGTAATTCACAATGATCACTCTTGCAAGAGATTTGTTTGAACTTATCTATGATGCAATAAATTCAGAAAATTCTGACGCGTTTATATGCTTGAACTTACTTTATCCTACTGCATAAGAAATCGTGAGATGGAAGTGGAGCATAGTGAGAATTACGACGTGTATATCACATTCATTTTAAACCATATTGCTCCCTCCTAAATTTTGATAAATAATTTATTATGGGTAACTTCCATAAATTATAAAGAAATTACGTTCTTGAACTTTATTATGAAAGTAGTGAAGGGCCTCGCTTCGCTTCAGGAAACAATTTTTTACGTTTACAATTATTAAAATCCTCCCATTTTTGTAACATTTTTCATTGATGCTCAGCTACTATTGGTGGTAACGTGGTGTGGCTATATTAGGTACACCTTTTCTTTCTTCCTCGGTAAGTGTGCCTACTATCCGACATAAAAATAATATTCAAATTCGAACCAGTAGTTTCTGAGATTTACCCTTTGAAAGAAATTAACAAACAAACTCTTCTATACAGATAACGCATATTAGGTACCTATAGTAGTTTTAGTTATTACTATCATAACATGATCATAACATTATTTTTTACACCAGCGTAAATACAATCAATGAAATATTTGAAGAAACTTCAAGACCTCTCAAACTTAATTAAGTAATAACATTTAAATGTATAGAAATATCCATAAGACCATAAGACATTTTTATACACAATTCAACGGTCGCTCTTTCGTAGCCCAGCTACTTAAAATTATCCACTCTCTTGAGTCATAACTGCATACCACTCAATTCAAATTAGGCCCATTGCAATAAAGGAAAATGAGATTTTTTTACGAACTGAGAAGTGTTGTTTTTATTGTGAAAAAAAAATTCCCCCAAATGCTGATTAGGTAGTTCATTTATTCGAGGGGTATTTATTATGGCTCTCTCTTATTGTTAGCGTTTTGACGTGAACCTTACATTGGCTTGGATTAATGGTGATTGTTCTTTTGCTTAAGAACTTTGTTTAAGCAATTTTTAGCCGTTCGTCATTATAAGCCTACAGAACTGTCTGTTACAGTTTTTTTTTGTTAATAGCCGATAAAAGAAAACAAGCCAGCTAATGGTTAGTGATAACCGTAGCCCATGTACGTAAATCATTAATGCTACATAAAAAGGAGTAATTGACAATTTTGAGAAGTTAATTTCTCTTAATTCACTACAATAACGCCATAAGACGCAGGCGTAGCCGCGTAATAACATAAAGTGTATATAACCGATGCTGCCTACCAATAAAAAAAATTGGTTGCCTGTAAAGTCGGTATACGGGCGAAAGTTTTACGTGACAACGACTTTGAGTGGTAAAATAATTTTATTGTGAATATTCATTCGTATAGTAGGAAGAAGGATGAAATAATAGTAACAATTTAAAACATTTATTTATACAAAGAATTATATTTAAAACATTGTAACACCATCCGCCATCTAGCGCTGCTAACCGTTAGACCATTAACCATTAGTCACAACTAAGTGAGGTAACAAACGAGATTACTCTACTTCTCCAGAGATGGCGCTGTACCATTTTCTGAAACACGCCAACGTGTGTACGCCGTAGCTACCATAAGTAATGTTAAGGAGGAAGGGACGCGTGCCTTTCACTTTTTATGTCTGTCTCTCTCGCTCTTAGGCGGGCTAACCATGCCCGAGTGGAAGGGACGCGTGCCTCTCACTCGCTCTCATTGTAAGCGCATAACGTGAGCGGAGCGTGACGCAGTTTCTTGAAGTGCCACCCGGCAAACCAATTTATAAGACGTTATCACGTCAAAAGAAAAGGAAAGGAATAAATTACTGGCGCTCAACTTCCAAGCTGAATCAGGATAAGCCGTTGGATCACTGACTCCAGCAAGGGTGGTAGCAGCCAGCTAAGCTTCAGCCTTACCATTAAAAAGTGGTTGACTTCTTTAGTCTTTAACGATATCCTGTTTTGGCGGTATGGCAATAGGGTTGGCATTATGAGCCGCTTAAGACAGTACCGCAGTTATAAACTTTTTTATAAAGTTGAAGCAAAACGGTTTATCTTCACTGGACATAAAATACAATTTGTTATTTTTAGATTAAAAAGTAAATTTTTTATCTTTCTACCTTACTGTAACAGTCCTTGTCTTCCAACTACAGGTTTCACTTGATAAGGGTTGGCACTATGAGCCGCTTCAAGACAGTACCGCAGTTATAAACTTTTTTATAAAGTTGAAGCAAAACGGTTTATCTTCACTGGACATAAAATATAATTTGTTATTTTTAGATTAAAAAGTAAATTTTTTATCTTTCTACCTTACTGTAACAGTCCTTGTCTTCCAACTACAGGTTTCACTTGATACATTTCTTGTTATGTTTCATTTTCCCTACGGTAAAGAATTAGGTATTGTATTGTTTAAAATAATCAGACTTCAACCAATATTTTTTTTAACATATCACCTCAAAAGATCGATACTATCCCAAATTATATTTTATGTATAATATTTAAGCAAAGAAAGGATTAAATCTAAGCAAAGAAACTAAACTTCTCCGCAATAAACGATCTAACAGATTGCTCAATAAATACTGAACCAATGAACAAACAATATTAAGAACAGTTAGACGATAACAAGCAGCGAAGCACTCAATCAGAAATAATGAGTTGGAAGATTAGATAAAGCGTAGTAAATAAACAGAGATAAACCAATAAATCTCTCAACACCAATTACAAGTATGATCGTGTCTAACGCGGGAATCGAACCGACGGCCGAGTCAATGGCCCTTTGGGGAAATACGCTGCAATGGTGGCGAGAATTCCGTGAAACTAAGGGTTGGGTAGTAGGTACGTTTCTTTTGTGCTCCTGTATTCCAATGGTCACACATTTAAATATTTGGTTTAAGTAAATTGGTGTGCCATACCTATGTTCCTAGATAATCCCCATTTTTGTTTATGACATTGATAAAGTCATTAAGAAACATTACTGAATAATTTGGCGAATGCCGCCCAAATGTTAACGTTTTTGGGACTGGACTTGTCGCAATAAATTTTTTAATTCAGTTCTAATAAAAGTGATCTAAGTAAAGTACTAATTGATTAAGTCATTTAGAGACACTACCAATTATTTGGTCGAACTAGTCCAAAATTTTAGGTAGGTACGTTTTTGAGAGTGAGTATGTGGCGGTCGGTATAGTTCGTTAAAAAGTACCCATGTTGTTGGGTGAACGAAATATGGAACAAATATTTGACATTATTTTGAGAAGATTGAAGTATTAATAATAATATAAAATGAACGAATTTTATGACCTTGAAAATTAAATATAACAGTCATGTTATTTGTGAATATTTAATTACGTAACACTCCGTGTGATAGACAATAAAAAATATTAATGAAATTAGGGGTATATTTATTGACAGTAGGTAAGACTTCACATAATTAGGTACAATTTAGATCTTGTAATTATTAAATGATTTAGATAAGACATCGGGGCACTTTATTTGATCCACCTTATAGTACTGTACTGTAACAAAGTTTCAATTTGATTTGAAGCATTGGTTTATCCAAAATTACATGGGCGAGGCGATGAGGTGAGATCTATCCAACGTGAATTTATGTAGAATGCTAATTTTGGTTTACGGAACAAACCGCTTTTGTCGTGAACATTAGTAATTTAGCAGCCAACTACATTAATGTTGTCGTTTAAATTATTATAATTATCTAACCATTTTTCATGAATATTTCGGATCTCGTGATAATAATTATACCTGTTCATCAATTTATTTATACTCTTTATAAGAAGGTACATTGTTCGTCTTCAATCAAGCCACCACCTGACTACTAAAAGTCATGTAGGTTATTATCGTGTAAATATAGACTTAAGACTTAAATATGGACTACTTATGAAATTATACTGCGTTCCCGTTTGATATGGAATTCATTGCGATCACATCTCACAAATGTCAGCTTTCCACCCCTGTGATCAAAGTTCTGTGGAGATTGACAACGGGAACTAAAAATGCCTTAAGTAAATTTTGCTTACAAGTTTTTTTTATTTCTTATAAGGTAGTGCTTTACAACGATCCCACCTGGTAAGTGGTGATGAAGTGATGATAGTGTTGAGTGCACTAACTTAGATAAAGCCTATTCACCCTCCTCTTGAAGACTCCCACGTCATATTTATTTACAAATTAAACTGAACTTTGAGCACAGACAAGAAACTGTTTTAGTAGCAATGACAATTCCATATTCTCAGGTACATTTACACATTAGACTAAGGTACTGAAAGTACAGGTATTAAAAGTTTGAAGTTTTCGTAAACGTTATTGCTGGGAAATATTGAGAGTACATAAATAAAAGCAAAATGTGAGAAAATTAAATGCACTGTTTATAAGGTCGAGCTGATAACACGTAAACAATGTCAGTAATGTAATCATGGTGATGATTAAAATTAAATCTGGGGGCCCGAGAATATAAATATCGTTAAATAATAATTGTTTGAGTCAGCTGCCAAAATATTTTGTAATGTTCCGAAAGGAACGGGGGAAAATGGACTGGATTGGGCTGAAAGAAAGTATTTTCGTTCCTTCCGATTTTTTTTTACTCTTACCCGACAACGCATCGATGATACTTTTGATGTAACTGCTATAAAGACGATGACCACTTTCTAATGGCTCATCATCATTTGTCTTGTATTCACATGAAAAAGGTTGATAAGGCTTAATAATTGCTATACCCATAATAATTAAAAAATCGCGTTTGACGGCATATTTTCACTCCTTTGTACTCCTTCCTACAGCATATTATCTCAAAAAAGAAACAAAGAAATAAATATTATGAAACGCGCCTTTCCAGTTGCGTAAGGACTAATTTCTTTCTGCCTTTAAGGTAAATTAATTAATAATTTCTTATCTTAGTTTATGGAAACAACGCGGTCGCAGCAAAATATTCCCAAGGAAACTTGCGTAAACTTAATTATCTTGTATAAATTAAAAACAAAATTGATTTTTTGTCGTCGAAGATAACAATGGAAACTACCAGTTTGTTATTTATAAGAAGTCTGTAAAAAGTTCTTCATGTTTAAACAACCAATTTCTACAAAAATTTTTGAAAAATGCATCATAAGTAATATTATGAGTTTTAACAGTACTTTTAAGTATTTATTTAGGGAAAGTACCTAGTTAAATTACTAAACTGTATTAAATTTGTCCTGTACTCGGTTTCCCTATGTTCGAATGGTACCAACTTTGCCCTTTCAAGAATTTAATTCAACAACCCTCGACCATCAGTTATAGGATGATGATGAATAAACGTTTTATCTTAAGTGTTTAATTTAGTACAACTATTGGGAACGTGCACGACGGTGGCAACGCGCAACTTTTTCGGCTACTGTCAAATATGACAAGTAAACATTGTTAGTATTTTTGCAATTAAAAACCAAAATAAACAGTAAATGATACTTGTTGACTTTATTTGGGTGCAATTTATTGAATAGTGTATGTGTACAATGGATATAATCATAAAAACCGCGTTCGAAAGTATTACACACAGCCGCAATAGTTTCCATTTTTTGTCACGTTGTGCGCTGCGATCGTTTTTGTACACCTGCCACCCGCTTTGCACATAGCGAATAACGGTGAATAAAACACAACACACAAGACAAAAATGTGTGTATTTTCAGATGGAGAAACGAAACTAAAACTCTTCATTCTTTCCGCTCTACTTGAAATAGAACTCAAGACCATGGAATGGTAGTCATTGTGCTAAATTGTACATTGGGTCGTCAAAATTTATCAGACGACATCGCACATACGTCACACGATGACGTCACCGAAGCCTGAATCGCGCTATCGAAGATTTGTGCATCGCCAGTATACCTATATACAACGCCCCGAGAACATTCACTTAGGGCCTCGGCCTCCCCCCAGGCATGTCGTCTCTCCTGGCGGGAGATCTCCCTTTGTCAAAGTGGTGACCCTCGGACAGAACACGTCCCTTCGAGCACCGGTAGCCATTCAGGCCTCCCACCTCACCTCACCGCTCACACCCGACGGACAATTGCAGCGTGTCTCCCGGACTCTCAGTGCTCGCCGGGTTCATCGCCGCGTTTGAAGACGCTTCCTGATCCCGTGCCGGCTGCCCTTATGACGACTCCACGGATGGCTGGAGTGCACCACTTTCCCTCCGCATCTGTCGTCTCACCCTCCCATCCCGACTCACCGTGGCATCTTCAGGGCTCCAAAACCAAGGGTATCACAAACATCGAGGACCCTTCAATTTTAGAATAAATTATGCATAGATATAAATTGTGTAGACAACCCTAACTTCTTGTGGTCGCGGCATTACCGTTTTGTAGTCGAAATTCAAAACGTCTTAATCTGATACCCACTCTTTTCATAAAGCTATTCCGGTCTTCGTTCGGTTTGTGGTCGCAGAGTTTTGGGGAAAGACTTTGTATTAATTCGTTTATGTTGTGGTGAGATTTAACTTTTAGGTCAAAACCAAAACTCAATTTCATTGGCTTAATTGTTTTTGTTTATATTTCAAACAAAACTGAAATTATTAAGGACTTGGTATTTAGAAAGTTATGCACACCTGTTTATTAGAATGAAAATTAATCAACTGTAGTAAAAAAAGTTTTTAATGGCAAACAAAAAACAAGAACGAAGAACAGTACAAAGTCTTCCTTCCACTTCCGTTCCACACCTTCCAAGAAATCAAACAACAAAGAGTCAATTATAGTAAAAAGCAAGTAAATTAAGAAAATTTAAAAACATTTCAGTATCAGTTATTTACAAAACTATGTAGTTATTGATAATTGATAAATAAAATCATAATCAACTGTTCGTAGGTGGTGCTACGGCGTAGCATCTTCGACGTAGAGGTTGCGTTGGCTAATTAAAATGGTTGATCAAAGATGTCGTTATTGTCGTTTAGATTGTCGTTAAGTTTTTACAAAGCACAGTCAAATTATTATCTAATATCTTTAAACGAGCAATTCTTGTATATTTATTTATTTATATATAATCACGATCTCGGAAACGGCTGCAAAGATTTTCATGAAAGTTACAGATTAGGGGGTTTTCGGCTCAAGGAATCGATTTATCAAGGTCCCAGGTTCGAGAAAAGCTCGGTTCCCGAGATAAAGAGATTTTAAAAACATCATACTGACGTCATCTATGAAACATTAGGATAACTTCTATGAGGTACTGTTTGTAACGTGTTGAACTGACGCCATCTATGAAACATTAGGATAACTTCTATGAGATACGGTTTGTTTGTTTCAGTAGTATGAAACTAGATGGCGCTCGAATATATTTTTGTTCGGCTAATACTTACGTTGAAGCGCTATTTTTGCGTTATACCTACCTATTTTCTGTTTGAATAAAATTAAAAATCAGTGCGATTATCTCGCTTGACCTCGCAGGACGCGTAGTGATAGTTTAACGTGCGTTTGTGATATTTACGAGAATATTTGTAAATAAATGTTAGTTTTGTTATTATCGATTTAATAATATATTTTAATAAAGTTTTAAATAAATAATGGTCAGATCGATGAAATTACTATTGTTGTAAATAGAATCAATAAAATTAGATTTTAAGTACGCCTAACAACTTGCTCATTAAACTAAAAGTATATTTATTTATGTTGTTTAATTATCATAAACATTCAATACATTTTATCGCAAATAAAAATTTCAGTCGGGGACTGCCTAAGCCTGCGAAAAGTACGAAGGAAAGTTCAATGAATTTATCTAATTAAGTATGTACCTATTTAAAATGCAATTAATTCGCTCACACAGTTAACTTCTATGAGGTACTGTTTGTAACGTGTTGAAATTTCAGTAGTATGAAACTAGATGGCGCTGTACAACTTTGTGAAACACGCTGTTGAGATCCTTTGGCCGTAACATAAGAAAAATGAATTTTGTGCTCAGTGAACAGTTGTATGATTTGACTCCTGAATAGATGGCGGAATTCCTCGTATTTCTTGCGATTCATACTAAATATAATTTTCAACCGAGCAAAGCTCGGTCAACCAGGTACTTTTCAATAAAACGAAAAACAGACCTTGAAAAGACAATTAGTCACACATTCCAGCCTCCCAACACGTCAATCAATAGCAACCACAGGTTCACGTGGCAACTTGTAACGCGGCGTAATTTGTATGGCGTTGAAAGGGCAACTTTATAATTGGTGTCGAGTCGATCCAAAGTTATTAACGCGAGGACAATGGTGTAGGAAGCGACACCGCGAACAATGCTTCTTTAACCGACGTTCGGAGTATTGTACAATTCTATTTGTGTAACATTTTGTACGTATTCAGTATGAGGAAACGTGTTCATTCATGTTTTGTAGCTATAAATATTTATTTCGTCAAAATATCCTTAAATAATCCTGTTTGAATACATAAGGTTCTTCGTTATATTCGATCTAAACATAAATGATATATATGGAAAGATTAAAATGAACGGTTTGTTTTTCTTTCAACACTTTTGATGCTACTAGCTGTAGGTTCGAAGTACTTGTAAGGGTAGGTAGGTAGGGTAGGGTTTCTAGATTAATAGAAATAGTCTACATATAAAAATAATCAAAACATTGAGTTAGAAAGTTTATAAATACGCATTTAAATAAATATACATTTTAGTCACTCTAGATATAAAACGTTTTTAAACAATAACCAATACATTTATTTCGTTGAAAGCGGTTACGCTGAAATAACTCCAATTTCCGCAAACAAAACGGATCCGACATTTGTTTTAAACTCGTTTTACTGACAGCTTTTGTTTCATCGTACGTTTTGATGTGTTTACTAAAATAGAATGTAACAAACAATCATAAATTAATTCATAGTTACAAATAATATGAAACTAAAAACACCGTTTATAGTGTTAGGTGAAATACATCTATAATAGAAAGCAATACATATAGTTTGTAGAGGCGTTTACTTGTTTGAAGTCAATCCTGAAAGTAGTATTCGGTATATATTATGGAAACCCATAACCCCCCTGTTGGGCACGGGTGTCCTCTCACAATGTGAGGCGTCCAGGCCAAAGTCCACCACGCTGGCTAAGTGCAGATTGGCGGACAACACACACCCTTTGAGAACTTTATGCAAAACATTCATATGTACAGGTTTCTTCACGATGTTTTTCTTCACCGGAGCAATAGATTATGAAGTTCTAATACGCACCTATTTTTGAAAACTAGAGATAAGGATTTTATCGCTGCTTTTTAGCGTTAGATTATAGGTAGCAACATATAATGTTACATTTCTCTTGCTTACGTGGGGTGTGAAAATGGTACCCAGCATATAAGGGATATATCAATGACGGGTAAGGGTATTAATCTCCTAAATAAGCATTAGCCTGGTTAATTAACTTTTCAACGGCCGAGACGGGAAGTCGTGACCGCGCTGCTACACCTCATATTAAGAGTAAATCCTTCCAAATGCATAAATAATTTATCTGACGCTGGATTAAAAGCGGCCTCGTTTACACCATAGCGTCCTAAATATACTAGTACTTCAGTAAGCTCTATAAGGATGGAAGAGATACATTTATGAAATCTATTCGCGTCAACGTATTGGATGTTGGTGCTTTTCAGAGCTATTAGCAGAGCCGGCCTCTGAAAAAGCAAAACATGTTTATATGCATATATGCATTCACCAATTTCATCTCTTCTATTAAGAAGTTTAAGTAATCATATATAAACAATTAATGTCATTTAATTTAAGTATGTTGTGTTGATTGTGTATGCAAGGAAATAATGGGGTTGACATGTATTTTACCACACAAAAACCCCTTAATAAATAAAGATTAAAAAAATATATAATTAATTTACTTCACGACATTACACTTTAAATTTTGACTAAGAAATGTGTAAATATGTTATGGTCACTAAAATCTAGTTTACAATGTTTTCTAAGTCCATGTACAAAACGGTTTCGTTTCATCCATATTGTTTAAGTTTCATTATCCTGTAGCTTAGTTGGCAATGTTCATGAAAATACTGGGGTGCCAATTTCAACATAGGTTTGAGCGGACGTTTTATGTTATAGCAATTAGCTAAACAGAGAAATTCTGTGAAGTAGAGTGTGGCAAAGATTAGATGTGATTAGTTTCATCTTTTATACGTCCTGCTTTAAAGTAAGCTAACTAACTAGCTAGGTGTTGTAAAGTTTCTTATCCGATAATAAGATGAACATTTTTAAAAGATGAAACTAATCACATCGTAATGCTTTCATAATTTTTCAGCCTTTTGTCGTAAGCGGTGCTGTCTCCGCATCATCAAGCAGAATTTTAAAAATAGATTCAAGTCCTATGAAATGTATCGCACGTAACTAGAGGTTAAATACAAAAAAAGATGCTTTCAAAGTTACGCATCGGTGTGACAGCGTCGCTTTTTCCGTAGACTCAGACAGCTCTTGTGTTGCATCTCATAATCCTCTCAATAGATTCCCCCGGACGGACGCGTCACACGACGTATATTTGCCGATCGAATCATACGATAAAGTGTGCTTCCAAGAAATTCTACTCATTATAATTTTATGGTATTTCATACGTTAAGTCATTTTTATCATTCTTCATTTCTTCTCTTTTCTTTGTACGGTTTGTACCTTATATTTGTCATAAGCCTTGACTGCTCCTTTGTCGGTCATTTACATATAAATGTCCTTTATGTATATTATTAAGCTTAAATGAGGAGCCAGTTACGTACACCTAACTTAATTAAATACTTCTAAAAATACCTTTAAAAAGATGAATCATAGCCGCCAAGGATATAGAATAGCTCTAAAACTCCGCACTAAAACAGCTTTATTAGATGTGCCCACGGTTCAGTTTAGCTTGTAAACCAACAGAGAACAACAGATTTGGGCCTGGAGCGAACAGCTTGTTCAATACCCCCGAAAAATCTTGCATATTTTAATAGATCCATCTCATATTTTCTTTTTTTTTGCTACACCATGGGAATTAGATTTAGTGGAAAGAAATTGGAAAGAATTTTATTTTCTACCATTTACTTCCGACTATACACAATAAGGTAACAATATCCTTGATCTAAAAAGCGATGTCTCCTGCATGTTCATTCCAGGCCCAAAGTTCTTAAAAAAGTTGCTGGTCTCCTTTACTTATAGCATTTTAAATTCTCGCCGTTAATCTATGTATAATAAATCTTAACCATAGCAGCGGAAAGTTGGCATTTGTGTGGGTTGCTATTCAAACGAATTCAATACTTACATACAGTATAGCAACTGAGCTACGGGGTCTTCGAATTATATACCTATACGTGACGTGAGAATTTTAATACAGGTTTTGTGTTCGATTAGGTACCAAAAAAAGCACTCTATTATAGATAGTGCCCACGACTTCGTGCATAGGAGTTTTTCCCGCGTGAATCCCACTCTAGCGAGAACTACGGGATAAAAATGTTGCTCCACAACTTCTTCTATATCCCAGTGAAAGTCTCATAAAACCCGTTTAGCCGTTTCTGAGATTAGCGCGCACAAACATACGATCGGTTACAGTTTTATTATAATTATGTACCTATAGAATAGATAGATATACCTATACTTTAGTATGCCAATAGGTTTCAAAACTAAAGGCGCCTAGTTCAGAAAATAAAACATTTTATCTTTCGTTTGTAACCGAGCTGCCTGTTATACTTAATGTTTATAGATAATTAATTACATTATACCATCAAGTCTCAGGCGTCCTAAATACACAACATTGAGTATTGTGCGACCTAAATACTGTATTGAGAGCAGTAGATGATTTATTAATATTGGACATTGTCGAACAGATTCATGGGCATAACCAGTTTCTAGTATAGGGAAGTGGAGGACGGGACTAGTTTTTGGAGAAAGATTTTTAAGGATACAATATACACTTGAGTCGCTAAAACCAAACTTATTACCTGTGTTCACAGTTCAATGCAGCTAAAATTTTATAAGGACATTTTAAGATTCCGTCGTCAATCTTAAATCTACCTTAATTGCATAGGCGGAAAGCTGACATTTGTGTGGCACGCAATTACATTACTTTCCAAATCGAATCTGAACGGAGTATAGGTAGGCACTTTATTCGATGTCCAATAGCTACCCTTACCTTATTAATCCCAAGAGCAGATTATAACTTCTACAGCCTACAGTCATCTTCAGGGCACACGTCTTTTTCACGTAGGTTAATCTATACACAAGAGGAGAAGAAACGGCGGAAGAAACTCCTTGGCACATCTATCGAAAACAACACTTAAAACTTATTTCACCCTTTGTACCTAGGTTCACACTAATTTGAGCGAAATCGGTTGTGGATTTATACTTACTTTAATTCGGTTTTAGCATGTTTCTTAAATAAAGTAAGGGCAGTTCAATAGTGGACGTTGACCATTTATTATAAAAGCGTACACCGAGCCTCACAAAAGAACCTCAATGCTACACAGGCGGTACAAGGAAGTAACTAAATTATCCATATTTCTTTTTTGCCGATTGGTAATTTCGTATTTTTAGCATATCAAAGATAATCAGTTACATTTACATTTTATTAGATACCCAAAACTTTTAAACAAAAAAAAGCAATCAAAATTTGTTCATCAGTTAACAAGCTATGATGCTACGAGTACATACCTACAACCTACATAATTTGCACAAATTAATCTTACAGCATTCCGCTTTGTGTACCTACAGAATTACAAAGTAAGTATTTAATTTCAAAAGTAACAGATGTTTTATTAATGACAATAGAAGTTACATTTTACTCAACAAAACGGTTACGGTATTAACTATTTACATCTGAGATAAAAGTTTATTTTATATTCTTAGTTCAATGGTAGAGACCTTTTCGTTACATCCGCGGCACACATTTTCGGAAAGTTGTTCGTCATGCTGTAAAGAATAATGTCATACAAGCATTTTTTGGCGCGTGGGTGACAGAGACAGCGCCTTACAGGTAATGCAAACTGTAAAACGCTGTCTCTGTCACCCACGCGCCAAAAAATGCTTGTAGGACTATAATCCATTCAAATGCGTCAAAATTAAGAAGTTATATCGTGAGCACAGGATAAACAAAACTATGTAAATTGTAAATCGGATCTTAGGTACAACTAGATTAAATTAAAAATATCGGTCAAATTATACGAGTACAACCTAGGTTTTAAATCGATTGCTTCATTATCATTGTTTGCAGAAAGCAACAATTGTGTTACGTTTATGTACGAGTCTCAATAACCCCAACTTTGTATAAATTCACTGCATTTTGATTTCTATCGTGCTAACATTATAGCTTATATTCAAATAAAAACCACACCCTCAACCCCTGAACTGGCGATGGATAATTAATTAACATTTTTAAGAATATATATAAAAGCGAAATAATTTAATACGGTCAGTGAAAGGGTGGAAGATTGTCAGTTGTCAGGAAATGAATTTGGTGAAGAGCAAAAACGTGTAAGATAATTAAAAATGTATATATTGGATTTTATTATTTAAAGTCGTTAAGTGATTCTTACCTACTACGTTATTCTGGGATAAGGACGGGTAGGTTTTCGTGAGTTAATAATAGAAAGATGAGTATTATACCGAACACTGTAACTGTGCCAGCACTTTCGTGAAAACTAAGTTGTTTTATTTCACACAAAAAAATATGATCATTTAAAATCCCGAAATCGTAATCGAATAAAAACACCAAATCGGTGCACCCAGTGCAAAGTTATGAGGTAACACATAAGAAATAAATACAGACGAATTGTGAACCTCCTCTTTTTATGAAGTCAGTTAAAACAGAGCTTTTATTAGTCCAGTCATAACTATTGATTTATTTCTTACTTTTTTCCGTTATTTAATAGGTAACAATGATTATATGTATTATCTAGTTAAAATACAAACTACATAGTTTTTAGAAGATATTAACATCATCGTACGCATACATACATATAGTATATTATAAACTATATAACTAAATTTCCAAAAATAAAGGGTTCACATATTGAAAGTACAAAAATAAATCCAGCAACATTTTAAAACATTCAGCTAGTTTTAGTATCAGTTTTTAAAATAAAAGAGAATACGCTCGACAATCGCGGACAGAATTGAATGTAGCGAACAAAGAGCAAAACGTATTTGTAATGCGTTTGTCGAAGATTTCTATTTCAGAATACCCGTTAAGAGGCAAGCTTCCATTTTAGCTGTGAATCTGTGTATGTAAAAGAGAAAATTGATGTGTTTAGCTTAACAAAATACGTAGATGGTAGGACTGGTAGTAGCGGTGATAGCCTAGTGGCAAAGAACTCCACCTTCCATTCGGAGGGTCCGGGTTCGAATCCCAGGACACGCACTTCTGATTTTTCGGAGTTATGTGCGATTTATGCATTTAAATGTCACTTGCTACTAATGGTGAAGGAAAACATCGTGAGGAAACCTGCATGCCGGAGAGTTCGCAAAAACTCAAAGGTGTGTGAAGTCCGCCAATCCGCACTTGGCCAGCGTGGTGGAATAAGGCCTTAACCTTCTCATCCTGAGAGGAGGCCCGTGGTCAATAGTGGGCCATGATGGGTTGAGATGAGGACTGGTAGCAGGAGTTTTTAATTTGCTCGCTTGCTACTTACCACTCTGCTTTTACATAATAATAATAATACTATATATTAAGTGGCCGAGAATATGGAATTGTCACTCCCCGCTAAAACAACTTGTTACGTGTCCTGTTAGTTATTGTTGACTTGATGACTAATAATTATAGTCCCTTGAAATTAGTTTAACCGGTGCTAACACATTTATAATCGAAACAGTATTAAACTAAATATTTTTAAACTCTTAATCTAAGTCTACTAATTGAAAACAATTAGCGTCTATCAATTATGGAATGAATACAATTTAAAACATTTATCAATCTACCCTCACGAAGTACCTACCTACTATTAAAGTTAAAAGTCACATGTTCTAATTTTAAACATCGAATCGAGGTTGAGTCGTTAGTAATTTATAAAAATACTAGAGAACCGCCCGCGCTTCGCTTCGGGACCCGTAGGTAACAGCCGCGTATGTCCCGCTCCCGTAGGAATCTCAGCTAAGCAGTAGCCTATAACATTTGCCTATGACTTAAGTAAATCACATGTAGTATTTGATAGCGTGATTCAGAACTTGCAAATGAATTTTACTAACGCCATCTATTAACAGCATCCGGAACTAAATATCTAGCAACTAACAAAACATCGAGCCCACGTCAATCTCCACCCTCCTAACTATCCCCACACACATAAATCATACCATATATATAATAGCCATGCTGCGACGTGAAAGAGTCACAAACAAACAAACAAACACACTTTCACATTTATAATATTAGTAGATAACAGATGATTGATTGCGGGTTATAATTTATATATAACTAAAAATATTTGACACTGCGATGGTAGCGCCGTCTGTCGGATCCTAATCTAAACCATCCTCAAAGCCACTGTAACACACACAACAAATTTCATTAAAATCGGTCCAGCCGTTTAGGAGGAGTTCAGTGACATACACACGCACAGAAGAATTATATATATTAAGATATTCACGGTTATAGTCAGCGGTTTGTCATCCATTTGGACTTTATTTCAAATTCAGTACAGTTGAATATCGAAGTGCTTTCAAAGTTGGAAAGCTTTTCACAGCGCAATAACTCTATATCTGGAACATAAATCAGGAACTTACTTTACGATGTATCTTTATTTATTTATTCTTAAGACGTAGGAATATGTTATGTATGTTTACAATAGTCAAACCCACTTTGATTCTAATTGACATTATTTCTTCTCTTTGGTTTAAGCGTCTCCCACTTTCTCTCATTCCAATCTTTAAAACACACAAACTTTCCTTCTTGTAGTGCAACCTGCCGATAAACAAAGGCTTTGTTACAACTTGCTAATATATGTATCTAGCTTAGCTAGTTCGTCCTCCTTCTGTAAGTTGGATTTGCGGTGTAAGGGGATCTTTCTTAATTCCATGCCGACCTCCCCTGTTCTTAGAACTGAATAACGGACAACGCTATGGCATCCGATCCTACCTGATGGAAGTCGTTTGAAATGTTTTTTACGTTTATCACTGTCAAAAGTTGGTCGGGTCCCAAACTTCCTTTTGATTGGCAACGCATCGTTGATGCATTTGGTAAAAGTGGGACATCTGCTCGATTGTCAGCCAAATACATATTCAAGAAAATCATGTAGGTACATTTATTTTAAATACAATTTTTTGTGACAAAAAATATTCTGCGTAGGTCGCGTCAGTAATACGGGGGTTTTCAATGAATTTTGCGTTAAAACATTTCGCATTCAAAACTGAACCAGTATTGATCGATGAAAGTCTCATTGATCTTTCGACTCGGCACTAATAAATGTGAAGCTATAAAAATAAAATTTATTAATAGCTCCCAATACGAGTTCGAAATATAATTCCCATTTAACTTCGGAAAAATCCGTACAAACATCAACAATCTCTTATAAGCTAACTTTATTTATCTCTCAAAGTACTTGTTAATACCCAACCCCCAGTGGAGAGGAAGGAGTCTGGCTTCTCTGACTTTGACTGGGGCCGACTGATCCCGCGATCAGTCGTCCGATCAGTCTCTCGACTGGTAGTATTACCGAAGCGATTTCATAACAAGCCAATTTATGAAGATCTATAACTTCACATTTATTCAGTCGAATCGTGAACATTTGAATGTCGTGTAAGGGATGAGTGAGTCTATATTTATGGTAACTCAATTAAACGTATAGTTGGTATGTTATTTGTATGTTATTTTATTAAGTAGTATTTGAACAATGTCACATTTATTAAATTACGTATGTACCATTTTCTTTCAAATTATAAAATGATTCGTGAAGTTAGGCAACTATAAGCGTGGTTGTTCGTAAGTTACTTATCCAAGTTAAAGTAATGTTTTTTGCAGAACACTTTCGTGCCTTATAGGACACGTTAGACTGGTCATCGCTAAATTTAAACTAGTGTTTGTGTTAAATGGTACATTTACACATTTATTGTAGAACTACAACACAAAGTGAATAACATTGTGCGGTAGTAACTTAGTGAGCTACGCGATTAGTAAGCAAACTAATTGTGAGATTATTTGTTGGTCAAAGGGGCGAAGCGGAGGGTGAGAGAAACGAGAAATATTTAAAGACACAACTTGTTTACACTTCTTACAGTATTAAATTGTAAAGGTTAAAAATATGTTAAAAATATGTTGTTTTTGCAATTTATCACTTTATACAAAAAAATAAAGTTGATTCTATCTGTTTGAAATAACATGTTTGAACGTCGTTATTACATAGA
Source organism: Hesperia comma (assembly GCA_905404135.1). Taxonomy (NCBI): domain Eukaryota; kingdom Metazoa; phylum Arthropoda; class Insecta; order Lepidoptera; family Hesperiidae; genus Hesperia; species Hesperia comma. The sequence goes on from FR990018.1 coordinate 15,762,748, forward strand.
GTGATTTGCTACGATACGTAGAACCCTTGCATGCCATTGCATCGTCTACGGTATAACCAAGGAAAAATTTAAAACTCCTGATAAAATGATCAAGAATAATTGTTGTGACAATTTTTGTGAGTAAAAATTATATTTCTCTTTCATATACATACGTACTTATATTAATACTAAGTACTTGTTACAGAAAGATTAAATGCAAAAGGGCAAATATAACAAAACAGTAGACGTAGACGTAGATTTAAATTTCACTAATATTTTAATTGTCAATATTAACAAGTATCATTGGCACTCATTATGAATGATAAATATTTTATATAATTGTAATAAGCTTGGTAGAGCCCGCTTCAGACATCTTCAATTATAATGAGAGACCCAATCTTTAAATAAACTGCTGACAGTTAAAGTTAGTAACGTTAATTATTTATTGTTATCTATCTATTTATCGTTGTTATTTAGCAATAATGAGTGACAGAGATGTTAAATGATATTTTTTTAAATAAGTTTAGGGGATATACTTCTAGTAATACCAGTATGTATTATTAGAAAAGTAGGTAAACGATTACGTTTACGGAGTGCAAATAATTTTAATTTAATATTATAGTACAAAGTATTACAAGTTATTAATTTGCACAGTAATGCTATTCAAGATTCGTTAACTTATAACTTAAGTAAAACCATTCTCTTAGTGAACACTTTCTCAAAGTAATTTAAAACTGGAACGCGAAAGCGATAAAGAGCCCTACAAGTTATTAAACAAACTTTTAATTTGAACTTGCGGCCACCTATAACAATGCAGCAAAGTTGGCACGTGCGGGGGGCGCGCTCCCCGCCAATCTTTCTCGCGTTGCAGTACAAAATCGTGCTCCTTTGTAAGAACACCGCTCAAAACTTTGTCCCAAGTAAACTCGCGGAAACTGACAAAGTGAGTCGCGAGCGCCCGCTCCCGCTCCGCTCGTCGCTCCGCGTTACGACCCGCCCGACATCCCTCCGCCGCCGCTCCGAACCTCCCCTCCGCCAAACAAACGGACAAGTTTTAATGTTTTGCTCACAAAGTGTATGATTAAACGCGGAGAGCGGCGGAGAGAGTCGGCCGTAAGTTATTGATTTTCCCGAGCGAACCCCCGACGACTACACGACTCGCGAGCCGGTAAACGTAGTCTACGAGACGATTCCACTTCGTAACTCCAGTTCGAATCGTTTTAAACTACTTTTATGAATTAACAACGCGGTCAAATCACTTTTCTGGACGTTCAAAAAAGTTTCGGGCGAAAAACTAACTGTTTGCAAGTTTTTTTGTGATAGACTGTTATGAGGAAAGTTAGGAGTGACTGCGCAACCGTGGCAGCGGCGCGAGTCGCGCACCCTACAACTTCACGTCGCTCTACGTTCCGAAGTTAACGCAAAGTTCCGCCATTTTGGAACATGCTCACAACCCACTTGTTTTATAAAGAAACTTTTTATTAATTCCTGTGGGCCGCGGAGTGTCAGTAAGATGTTTTGAGGTTATGCTGAGAGACGAAATACGCTTCTCTGACTCGGAGATACTGTGAAAGTGTTTAAAAGACCCATGGAACGACGTAAAAAGTGTGTTTGTGACTATTTCATGTATTGTTTTGAAGTGTTTCGCGAGTGACGTTTCCCGGAAGATGCCCTTGTAATTTGTGTTTACTTCTGCATTAGTGAGGAGGACGCTAAGATTACTTCTTGACCTTGTTTATGGCCCGGATGTTTCTATAAGTGACAGGTGAGTTACTAAAAGTTGAGTCAATGATAAAGTTAACTTTCAGTTTCAAACTTGTGTTTATAAAAAGTTTTACTCAAAAGTACTTAAAGTGTTACAAAGTCGAGTTACTTACACAATCGCACGGGATATCACTGGCGAAACGAATTTGATGACACAAACAAAGCGAGACGCTTGCTCTAAGTTATTTTATTTGTGTATTTATCCTAATTTCTGAACATGTTAATGTTATGTAAACACTGTGATATATATAAATTAAAACCTTGTTATTATAACTCATTATTAAGATAAATCAATATTCTAAAATAAACAACAATATTATTCAGTCAGATTACGATTTGTAAATGAGTTTTAAAAAGACGAAGACGAAATTCCAATATTTTAATGAAAAACATTAAAGTAAGGACTCATCACAAAGAAAATTTCAAATAACATTATTATTTTAGATGTAACCTTCTACGGACGTCTCTATAAAACATATATTTTATTCAATATCTCTCGTAAATCTCTCTCCTGTAGTCTATTGGATATAAATTAGCACGATGCAAATATACTTCTATATTTATAATATTTATAGATTTATTGTAATTACTTTATGTTTATTTATGTAAGGTAATCATTAAGGTTAATATTTATTGGCTAAGCAGAAGATTGCGAGTATCGTAATTATTGTTAAAATAGTTAAAATAATGGAACGGTAAGAATAGTACGAAAAATATGATTACTCTCAACAAAAACAAACATTTACATTCGTTAACAAAAACATCCAGATATGATAAGATCCAAAGGACAGTAAATATTTCGAGAAAAAAGTTTCCCAATGTCATAAATAAGGTAAAAAGCCTACGTTATTGGAGATCGTTTTATTGAGGACGCCATTACAAAGTCATTTCAGTAACCGGTCCCAGTCTCAGTCCATTGTAGAGAAGGAAAATCTTTCTACAGTCACGGCTCTCGATGGGATAACGTAGACTAACACGGGATGAAAAAGGTCCAACGTGCATGTCATCGATCAAATAATAACTTACCCAATTCCAAACACTCAAAGTACAAACTCGCGTAACATCCAAGAAAGCTATGAAACTTTGTTAAATAACTTTTCAGATAACTTGAACTCGCTCTATTTGCGCAAAGTTGTAAGCGGAATTCTACCGCGGGCTAATTCAATCTGTGCTCGCTTGTAATAAATGTTGTTTTCGCGTAATGCCAATTGGGGAGTTTGTGTACTTTGTTGAGTTGAAAGTTGTGGACTTCGCGAAGCAAAACGCGAACTTTTGTAGAACATTTCAGTGTAGTTAGTACAATGTTATAATGGAAATAAGCACTTCAAAATGGCGTTGCTTGCAGCTGTGTTAATAGGTATATGTTGTTATCGATTGTGAGATGTTTATGCTATGTCAGTGTGATCGTTGCTCTAACCTTGTTACGTTGTTGATGCCAATTTGCGCACATTATCAGACTGTCGAGCGTCGCGGCGCGGCATGCGGCGTGCGGCTGCGGCTTATGCGGCTCAATATTCTTATTATGATAATGTCTACTGTCTAGTACCTCGTGATATAATAGCTTATAACTTTCTTTTGTGTTTTGATCTGAACGCTGTTTACTATTTACATTTGCAAATTAGAATGGTGATTTTATGCATATAAACGTTGTTATATCAACCAGTTTGTTGGTAAAATCCTTTAAGATTACGTAAAATATAAGTTTACGTAATCTTAAAGGATCTTGTAACAAAGCAATCAAATCTATCTTCTACCTTTGGGAATTTAATTAATAACTACCTAAGCAGATATTCAATAGAGTTCAACATATCTACGAGTACATCGAGTTCTACGATGAGAAAAAGAGCGACAAAGGGAGAAAGAGAGAACGAAAGAGTGAGATATTTAAGAACATTTCACGGCGAAGAAAAGATGTAATTAAAGGTGACGCAGATTTAGTTACAGTTTTGTGCTATAAACAGTACTTTCCTTCACAATAGTTCGTTCCAGGTATTCCTATAGTAGGTAGATATATGAGAAATACTGAAGAAATACTGAGCACAATTCCGACAACTGGCACAGTGCTTGACAGTGCTTGAGAACAGAGAAAGGGATTAATTTAATTGGGACGCTTTTACATGGAAACTGCGAAGCTCTCGAAAGTTTTTAGACGCGAAGGAAAGAAGAAGGCTAGATTACTATGTGATAATTAAAGCACTACAACAAAACAAGAAAACATTTACTACGAATACCTATCAATTTAAAATAGGTATGAGTATCATACTGCTACCAAATATTGTTACTAAATAAAACATTGATTTTCGAGTATTTAGTACGGTGTTTAAACACATGCGCGCGAACCTTTGTACATTGCAATTGCAAGAATTGTCACAGATTTATCACCTTTTAATACCATAAATACGAAGGACCATCCTACAATTCGCATGAATGTGAATGAGCGGCCATAAGCAAGAGCTAGGATCGCCACATGGAAAATAATTTTGATACTAGTAAATCCGCATTCGACTTGCTTTGGGAAACTGTCCTTAAGTACCCACTGTCTGTTACTGAAACTGGCATAACTTTTTATTTATGAACTGTTTGAAATAAACACTAATTTTAAACGGAAGCGTACCATAATAGATTAGTGCAAGCCGCACTCAAACCTCTTAAGCCGTTTTTGGGAAAACCACACAAATATATATAGTTAAAAAAATTGTGTGTAATGTTGAAGTGTGTTTAATACCCTATGTATTGAACGTAAGTCAACAAAGATCTTCTGGCAATTATTTATTTACTGTAAGAGATAAACCGGATATATCCCTTATTTTGTCGATGAGATATCGATATTCTGATACGGCGAAGGAAGAAGGAAAGACATAAATGAAGCCGATACGTTAAAGACATACAATTGATTATTTGTGATACTAGCAGTAAAGATTATCTTAATCCATGACTTAATATGGGCTCGGGCCTTCTCTGGCAATGAGAAAGGCTTAGGCTATTTCGGTTAGCGTATACCACACATTTATTACAGCACTAGTGAACCCGCCCTCGCTTCGCTTTGGGGAACCAGTCCTTTCGTAGCCACATTCCAAACTTGTTAGGAGTGATCGTTTATACCGAGACTTTTTTATTTCTAAATGGATTGAAATAAAAAAAGGTTACCTAAATTAAGCTTGCCACAATATAATATGAAGGAAAACTGCACTGAAATCGGCTAAGCCGTTTCTGAGATTAGCGCAAACAATATCACAGACAAACACAAAGATTTTTAAGTACATATTCTTGTTTTGGGTATTCTCTTAAATAAATCTGCCAAATTATACTCTGTTCATGTTTGATCTGAAAAAAGTTTTAATGGCATTCAACAAAAGTGACAGCCTTCCGCCCCTATGATTAAGGTTCATTTTAGATTGACAGCTAGAGATTATAATGCCTTAAATAAATTTTGTTTACAATCTAAATTGAATCGTGAGTATACGTAATAAATTTGTTTTTAGTGGCGAATAGCAATTCCACGTTCTCAGCGACTCAAGTAAAGTCGTACAAGGATCTTTTGGCGCGTGGGTGTCAGAGACAGCGCCTTACAGCTTGCCTTTCCTGTAAGGCGCTGTCTCTGTCACCCACGCGCCAAAAGATGCTTGTAGGACTATAATTATAGCAACGCTTAGGCACCCATGCTACCAATTAGCAATTATGGCATGCTTTTGTGCTAGTAATGAGCATGTGTGTCAGTACGCTATTATTGTTCACCGGTACCTGTTATTCATTCACCCCTAAGTGATTATTACTTACAATAGACTGTCGTTGTTAGGTAATATTTACCTAATGATACGAGTATTACAACTGGTATTAGGTACAGTAATTAAGTATTAGGTCGTTTAAGCGCAATCTCTTCACAAAATAGGTTAATAAAGTAGGTATTGTATATTTTTCAATATTAAGGTGTATACTTACTCTGTACGCGTTCGAGGGATTCGTTTAGATAGCTACCAACGCAAATGCCAGCTTTTCGCTACTGCGATTAAGGTTCATTGTAGATTGACGGCGAGAATTTGAAATGCCTTAAGTAAATTTTGCTTACAAGTTAAATTGAAATGTGAGCACAGGCAATTGATATGTTGACATAAAGCTTCGGCAAACTAAAGACACGCACAGACACGCGCCGGCACAGACAAAATTGAGAATTCTGGCCGGCGTACCGTGTTTGCGCGCTAAATGTGAATACATGAATACATCTATATAAAGTGTATGAAAGATTATAAGCATAAATCGTGCGAACTGCACAACTATCAATGAATAATCTGAAAACCAGCGGCCATGGTTTCTCTGCAACCATAATATGCTGAACGTGAAGCCTTTTTACCTGCGTAATATTATGCTATAGTTTTAACGTTTTATATGGCTGTAATAAGGTGAAATAAACATTTATTTCTTTCAAAATAGGTATATGTTTTATTTTGTGAAGAAGATATATCTCATATTTTTAAAACGACCTTTAATAAAAATATTTACGTCATCTCTGCCGAAAAAGAAATACCACATAAGAAAATAAAAGACTCGAGCAAAAATTTCTAGGAAACTTTTTCTCTCCCTATTAAATACTTCCGAAGTTTTCACTCGTCGGCAACGATTTGTAGTAAAATATTTGGCTATCTTTGTTCTACTACTAAGCGTGATATTACAAAAGGCTCCCATTAGACTTGTTCCTTATAATTGATTTTACTGTGCGTAACTCGCATATGTATGCACGTTTAATCTTATTTTACAATACTCGTTCCTCTACGGCTCTGCTCGTTTATAATTGCATTAAAAACTTATATTTGCTACGTAAAATGATACTTTAGTATTGGTATATGTTATTTTGTTTGAATAATTTTAATTATACCACCGACGATATTTTATTATAGCACCGACTTTAGTTACTTATGTCATCTTATTATCTTAACTAGCTTCCGCCCTAAGATTCGGCCGCGTGAATTTCGTCAAAACTTCACCCACCTAACTTCTTCTTTAAATATAAGTTCTCATTTCTTTAAATATATTATATTTGCCATGATAGCGGTCAGTTACAGTTTTATTATTATGTATGGGGATAGCACAAAAAGTACCCATCAGATGTCGCTCAAATTTGTATGGGATCAGACAACATGAATCAGCTTTTGAATAGAAAAATAATTATAATAATCGTTTCAACTAGACAAATAATTTATGAGGTGACAGAAATAAAAAAATACAATCGAATTATACCAACTTAAGTAAACTCATACAACTTTAAATTAGCTGTTTAAGTAACTAGTTTTAGTTACCAGTTTAAATAGCAAAATGTTTCATTTTGAGTCTTTACACTTTTGGTTATGGAATTAAGATAGCAAACGAGCATGCAGCACCACCCTTCCGCTACCGCCCATAACAACTGTGACCGACCTAGAACTAGACTCATAGGGACTAGGATGGTTAGTCCAGTTAGTAGATGGTGTTAGAATATTAGGTTAGTTTCATAATAAGTGTGAGGACAGGGACTGTTAGTGATACATAATTAGTTTATTATTAGTTATTGTTAGTGATACATGATTTATAATACGTCAGTTATAACCGCTATTCGTGTATCTCTGTTTGGCCCAATGGTTAGCTGGTAGAGAATGCAGTTTAGCATTAAGCTCGCCATTTGTACCGTAATATTTTATTGTGGTCAATAAAGTTTCAATAAATAAATAAATAAATAATTAGTCCTGTAAGTTAATGTTAGTAATAGTCCAGTTAGTTATTGTTAGTATGAGTCTCGTATACGTTGCTACCCCTGAGGACTGATATGGTCGCCTCTAAAAAAGTGTAACCGGATCAACTTCTTCGTTAAAAATCTATTAGTTACTTCCACAGACATAACAAACGTACCTACTTATTAAAATTGTCTATCATTAGGTATTTAAAATGAAAACGTCAGCAACGAAACTTGAACGTCTTGCTTGAACTTATATTTATTATAATGTGACAGCCCTGGCGTATCACCTCGCAAGACAATAAACAATAGGGGCCATAAACATGTCGAGTCAACAATAGAACAATAGCGCGCTGCCCGTACGCACGACGCTTCGACCATTACGGCAATAGTCATACGGGCGAAACTCGGTTGCAAGGAACGTTCTCGAATTTTATACGAATCGGGTCTGTCCGGAATTAGCGAGAAAGTTCTGGATTGGCGTGAATGGTGCGTGAGTGGTATAAAAAGGGGCGATCGATCAAGTGCGGACATTCTAGTTTCGGAAGCGAAACCAGGAAGACACCAGCGATACCTACGAGCGATACCAGTGCGAAGTGAAGTGATTTCTACGAGCGATACAGTGTTCGACGAGTGTGTTTACGAGTACCTACGTGCATAGTGTTGTAGTGTGTACTGTGTACATAGTGTAATTTGTGTATCTACGAGTACAAATAAAGTCTTTGTGGTACATTTTGGCATTTTCTCGAACCCCATACTCCTGACACGTAACAATTGGTGTCAGAAGTGGGATGCCTGTAGTACCGCAAAGTGAAGAAGGGATTCGTACGCGACGGCAGACGGCATTGGATGCCGCGCGGATGGAGTCGCCGGGTCGTGACCGCATGGAAATGGAGACCACCGCTGGACCACCGACTACATCAGCTGCATCAGTACCGACACCGAGTACATTCGATATGGCCTCGTTATTAGAAGCCATACAGCGGAGCCAGCGCGAAGCAATGGAGCGCATGGAAAGTAAACTATTAGAGAGCCAGCATAAAGCCATGGAGAGCCAGCGCGAAGCCATACAGCGGAGCCAGCGCGAAGCCATGGAGAGCCAGCGCGAAGCCATACAGCGGAGCCAGCGCGAAGCCATGGAGAGCCTGGAAAGTAAATTGGGGACAATCGATGCAAAGCTGGATGGTTTCCAGGGAGAACTGAACGTCGTAAAGGAAGACCTGGAACTGGTAAAGACGCGTACATCCGAGCACGACCAAGCGCTCAAAAACCATGACGCGTTACTAAACTCCCACGAAACTAGGCTCGTGGATTTGGACCACAAGCTGCAAAAAATGAAGGTTTCGGGCACGGCAGCAACTAGTTCATGCCCTGGGGCCCCGAAATTTAAGGTCCCAACTTTCGACGGCACGACCTCGTGGACGGCGTTTAGGCACCAGTTCGAAGTAGTAGCTAGTGGGAACGGCTGGGAGGACGAGCACTCGTTGGCGGCACTCACCCTAGCCCTACGAGGAGAGGCACTGCTGGTGCTTGAGAACCTGCCCGCCGAGCGACGCACCTTGGAGTCGCTATTTAAGGCCTTGGAAGCTCGTTACGGGGAAAAGCACCTGGAGCACGTGTACCGCGCGCAACTTAAAGACCGAGTACAGAAGTCGAGCGAAGGACTGCAGCAATGGGCTACGGAGATCGAGCGCCTCGTACGTCGAGCCTATGCTTCGAGTTCCACACCGGTAGAAGACAAAGTATTAGAGGCGTTTGTCAGCGGTATACGGGATCCCGAAGTGAGAGCAACGGTGCGCTTGGGTCATCACGCAACCTTGGAAGCAGCTTTAGCGCACGCCCTTGAAGTAGAAGCGGTACGAAGCGACTATAAAAGTTGTAAGGTGCGCGAAGTCGTAGCAGCGATTCAACCTCGTACTGGGCCTATCTGCTACGGATGCGGTGAACGAGGTCATATAAGGATTAACTGCCGGACTCGGAAGCAACCGAAATCGGTGTCGACCGCTACCCAAGTCGACACCCAGGAGCCGTTAAACTAAGAGGCGCCAGCGCCGCGGGGCGGGCACTGGCTGGACTTCGTCGAGCCCCTACTGTTTTGGTATCACAAGCTTGTGACGGGAACAGCCTTGTAACGACTGGGGAGATAAATGGCATACCCTGTCGCTTTACTATTGACACGGGAGCATCGAAATCCATCGTTCGACCGGAACTACTGAAGCGGACTATCATGTGGGAAAATGGACGACCATCATGCAATCTGCAGACAGCGACAGGCCAGCCAGTGACCGTCCTAGGAGTTACGGAAGCAAGACTGAAACTTGGAAGTGACATTTACACGCAGTCTGTTTTAGTAGCGAATATAACTGACGACTGCATTATCGGACTGGACTTTCTACGGACACATCACTGTATAGTTGATATAGCTAGAGGAGTGTTAAGCTTCAAGGATCAAGAAGTCTTCTTGGAGGGTTCATCTTCAGGAGCAGTGTACTGTTTGAGGACAGTGAAGCTGGCACCCAGATCGGAAACCTTGGTCAAGGTTAGGTTTCCCGAAAAGATACAGCTGAATCGATGTGTCGTAGTGGAAGACTATGGAGATCATCCCAGTTGGATCACGGCAAGGACACTGCTCATGACCAAACGCGACGCTAAGTTAAAAGTCATCAATCTTAGCAACATGCCGATACATCTCGCGAAGAATACGGTTATCGGCCGATGTGAAGCCGTGGACAGCTTAAGGAAGGTCCAAGAATATTCGGACAAACCTGGATCAACGGATCATATGACATCTTTGCTGGAGGCGACCAGGAGGAATTTGAACACTGAAGAATACACTCGGGCAGCAAAGTTGTTGATGGACTATAAGGACATCTTTACCAGAGGAGATAGCGACCTTGGAAGAACAAATCTTGTCACTCACCCAATAGATACTGGTACTACTCCACCGATCAAGCAAAGACCAAGACGAGTACCATTGGCAAAGGAAAACGAAGTTGCGGAAATGATTAAGGACATGGCGCGCAGCAAGGTGATCGAGCCGTCAACTAGCCCTTGGTGTTCACCTGTGGTACTTGTGAAAAAGAAGGATGGCAGTACTAGATTCTGTGTCGACTACAGAATGCTCAACAACGTTACCAAGAAGGACAGCTACCCTCTGCCTCGGATTGACGACACTTTGGATATGCTTGGTGGCATGAAGTGGTTTTCGACGGTCGACCTGAAGAGTGGTTACTGGCAGGTCGAAGTACGGCCAGAAGACAAGGAGAAGACTGCCTTTACCACAGGAACCGGAAATGGCTTGTGGCAGTTCCGCGTAATGCCTTTTGGGCTATGTAACGCTCCTGCCACTTTTGAGCGTCTCATGGAGCGAGTGTTGGTCGGACTTTTGGGGGACGCTTGTCTGGTATACCTTGATGACGTCATAGTCATGGGACGAAACTTCGTGGAACACATGCGAAATTTGGAGAAGGTATTCAGACGATTCCGGGAGTCCAACCTAAAGCTCAATCCAAAGAAATGTGACTTCTTCAAGAAGGAAGTATCATTCTTGGGACACATCATATCGGACGAAGGTGTTCGCACTGATCCAGATAAGATAAGAGCTGTTCAAGAATGGCCGACCCCAAAGAACAAGACCGATGTAAGAGCGTTCTTGGGACTATGCGCCTATTACCGTCGGTTTGTGAAGAACTTTTCCGAGATAGCCAAGCCGTTACATCGTCTCACGGAGGACAAGAGAATCTTCAGTTGGGATTCCGATTGCGAAGATGCGTTTGTTCGCTTAAAGGAACGTCTGTGCTCGGCTCCGATTCTTGGCTACCCCAGAAGAGAAGGGAGATTCACAGTAGACACGGACGCTAGCAATACTGGCATCGGAGGGGTGTTATCGCAAGAACAGGACGGCCAGCAGGTGGTCATTGCGTACTTTAGCAAGACCCTTTCGAAACCGGAAAGGAATTATTGTGTGACTCGGCGAGAATTACTGGCTGTGGTGAAGACCCTTCAGCACTTCAACAAGTATTTGCTGGGACGCGAGTTCACAATAAGGACGGACCACGCCGCTCTGAGATGGCTTCTGCAATTCAAGAACCCGGAAGGCCAGGTTGCAAGGTGGATCGAACAGCTTCAAGAGTTCAACTTCGTAATAGAGCATCGTAACGGAAGAGCTCATTCGAATGCCGACGCCCTGTCACGACGCCCATGCTCCGACGAATGTCGACATTGCATCAAGCATGAGGCTAAAGAAGAGGTCAGGGTGATAAGGATGCAGGACCTAGACGAGTCTTGGGGAACGGAGCAAGTAAGCCAAGCTCAGAAGGAAGACAAAGACCTCAGCCTGATCATGGAATGGAAAGCCAAAGGACAGAGGCCCCTGTGGAGTGATGTATCAGCCTCAAGCGCAACAACTAAGGCATACTGGGCTCAGTGGGACAGCCTGGTATTAGAGAATGGCGTGCTTTACCGGAGCTGGGAATCACTCAACGGAAAGGAAAAAACGCTGCAAATGGTTATTCCTAGGAGTAAAGTGGCTGATTTGCTGAAGCTCGTACACGATGGCACTTCCGGCGGGCACCTCGGCATCAAGAAGACCCTCGTGAAGATACGAGAACGCTTTTATTGGGTGCGATGTCGAGAGGACGTTGAAGATTGGTGCAGAAAGTGTACAGTGTGCGCTTCAGTAAAAGGGCCCCGCACTAGATCCAAAGGGAAACTACAGCTGTACAACGTCGGAGCCCCGTGGGAAAGAATCGCCATAGACGTTGCTGGGCCATTCCCTCAGTCTGAAGACGGGAATAGATTCATTATCGTGGTTCAAGACTACTTCAGCAAATGGCCGGAAGCGTTTGCAACTCCGAACCAAGAGGCGAAGACCGTGGCCAAGAAACTTGTCGAGGAGGTAGTATGCCGCTTTGGTGTACCATTGGAGTTACACAGCGACCAAGGCAGGAACTTCGAGTCGACGTTATTCCAAGAGATGTGTGATCTTTTGGGAATAAATAAGACACGTACCACACCGGCGCATCCTCAATCTGACGGCATGGTGGAGAGATTCAACCAAACGTTGGAACATCACTTGGCCAAGGTCGTCGAGGAACATCAGCGAGACTGGGATCGGTACATTCCTCTGTTCCTGATGTCATATCGCTCTGCCATACACGAATCCACGGGATTTACACCCGCTAAAGTTAACTTCGGAAGAGAAATGCGTCTGCCATTGGATTTGCTTACCGGAACACCGCCAGATGCCCCGAAACCAACCGTTGAATACATCGCGGACTTACGGAAACAATTGGACGAGACACATGACCTTGTAAGGGAGCAATGTTTGAAGACCAGCGAAAAGATGAAAACCCGGTACGATCGCGATGCTCGGAAACATGGTTTCAAGGAGGGAGATTCTGTATGGTTGCACAATCCACTGCGGAAGAAAGGGAAGTCTCCGAAGCTACAAGCACGATGGGAAGGCCCTTACACAGTTGTCACGAGGATTAATGACGTGACCTACCGGATCAGACAGGGGGACAGAAGAAAGCCGAAGATCGTGCACGTGGACAGATTGGCACCATTTCATGGATCGAATAATGCTCGGGACGAGCATGACTAAGAGGGGGGCAATGTGACAGCCCTGGCGTATCACCTCGCAAGACAATAAACAATAGGGGCCATAAACATGTCGAGTCAACAATAGAACAATAGCGCGCTGCCCGTACGCACGACGCTTCGACCATTACGGCAATAGTCATACGGGCGAAACTCGGTTGCAAGGAACGTTCTCGAATTTTATACGAATCGGGTCTGTCCGGAATTAGCGAGAAAGTTCTGGATTGGCGTGAATGGTGCGTGAGTGGTATAAAAAGGGGCGATCGATCAAGTGCGGACATTCTAGTTTCGGAAGCGAAACCAGGAAGACACCAGCGATACCTACGAGCGATACCAGTGCGAAGTGAAGTGATTTCTACGAGCGATACAGTGTTCGACGAGTGTGTTTACGAGTACCTACGTGCATAGTGTTGTAGTGTGTACTGTGTACATAGTGTAATTTGTGTATCTACGAGTACAAATAAAGTCTTTGTGGTACATTTTGGCATTTTCTCGAACCCCATACTCCTGACACGTAACAATAATATTTTCTCACTACCTACATTCTTTCTTACAGTTTCTTTTTACTTTACTGGTATATCTCATAAATTAATTTCTGCTAGGTATCATAAACTTAGACGCGAAGTTTAAAAAATGAAAGCACTAAGGCGGCGTTTATAATTTAAGCGGGATTAAAGCGGTGCAGAAGCGGGTACGATGCGGTATCGTAGCAACATTCATTCATATGAATCAGTTTGCAGTGAAGGTGAAAGTCGTACGATATGAGAACCTGCTTGATATCGATAAAAATATGGGAACAACAAGTATCAGCAAATATATTTGGTAAATGTATATTATTAATATGATAATATTGTTAAGGGAGCTTAGTAAACAAAATTGTATTCGACACAAAATATAAATATCTTCATCGATTTGGAGCCATGAATTATAATATCAACCTTATTCCTGTATCATAAAGTCGCAAATTACCTGAAGGTAAGTATACCATACACTTTTTTGAGACTAGTAGGTAATCTAACGCTTTTCAACGAAACATTGAAATAACAACGTAGGTTTTGGAGTGAGTTTATTTTCCGAGTTTTATGTCTTATTTATTCAATAGGATGTACTCTTGACATTTAAAGAAACTAAAAATAAATAATTAAATTGTTAATACCGCCTTATACTTTGTAAATACGTTTTGCATACTCCCAGGTACGACAGCGACACGAGATCGCAACGACAAGATGTCGCACATTAATTTAGTGTAGCAGCTTTAATAAACGCATACTATATTAAGACACTTATCACACAACGCTATTTATAAGCTACGCGACTGCAATGCAATTACAAAATTTTGGATTGTGTTGCAGTCGCGTAGCTCATAAATAGCGTTGTGTGAGAAGTGCCTAAGCGGTCCAAATGAGGGTCGCCGTTTTTGTGCTCACCAGTTGGTGCCACTGGCGAGTGAGGTCCTGCTGTCAAAGCCCACCCATACATAAACAGTGACAAGTGACATTCAGACAAGTGAGAAGTGACAGAGCCACAAACAAAAATATAAAAGATATCTACTGGATCTTCAAAAATCACTTCAGTAACACGCACACACACACATACCTATAATACACACACGCACAACACACATACACACACACACACTCACACGCGTACATGCACGCATGCATACACGCACACACACATACATACACACACACGCACACGCACACACACACACACACACACACACACACACGCCAACAGTCGCGCACATTAAAATAATAATAATAATAAAAAAATTAAATTTGGTCACCTATATATTACTTACCTAATCCTAGCGTTGTCATGCCACCTCTAACCTTATAATATTATTAAAAAATAATAAATAAAAAAAACAACAATAAATGACTACCTATGTACCTCTGATTGCAAGTTAACATTCACACCTATTTGTAATAAATCCCTGTATGTATTGAATTTAATGCTTATTCTATATACATAATATATATAATATATATAATACATTATAATATATATAATACATAATAATATATGTAATACTATTAAACAGCATAGAAAAATATTTAAGGCTCACCGTGTGTCCGAACTGCACCGGGCTCGTACTGAAAACCAGTAGCTGTGGCTTGCTACCACAGTAAAGACTGAGTGCGAGCCTTTTCCATGTAGTGCTTGCTTTTACATGTTTTTTCTTTAATTAGTTATATTGTAATCTTACCTTACCTGATAATTATGTACTTGTAAGCATTTACTGGAATAAACGTTTCTTCTTCTTCTTCTTCTTAAACATAACTGACCCGGTGGCCAAAATTCGCTCGGTCGGATCTATAAAAGTTTATAAGTTTTACTTAAAGTCTTTTTACTTAAGTCAAATATTTGCATATTCCTGAGATGAAAAGCCTCCCTTTTCAGTATTCACGTCCTCTTTTGCTAGCATTTCGTCGTAGGAATGTCGTGTAATGTGAACAGACATTTATTTTGAATACTGTAGCCTCTTAGCGAATTATTTACAGCAACATCTTTATCTAACCAATCCGGCTCGGATTGAAAGAAGCCAACGAATTGCCCAATTTTATTTTTCGTAGTCCAAAGCCGATTGCGTCTAAAGGTTATATTATTTTGTACTTTACTACTTATACCTAGACGAGACTATGACGAGTTATAATAATTATTCTCAATCAATTCGAATGAAGACTACGTCCTGGAAAAAGGATCATAGGGTACCCTTACATAAGATGGACTCACAAACTGAAGAAGTCACCAGGTATCCACTGGATTCAGACGGCTTAGAACCGATCAGACTGGTGCAAGATATATGTTAGATGGTAGATGCTAACGCTCAACAGATGACAGATGAAGCAATAAAGATAATAAGATAATACAAAGGGAACATAACAAAAGAGACAAAACTAAGCATTATACTGTATTAAATGAATGTACAAATACTCAGTAAACATTCTCCAAATGTGAAAGCCCCAAATAATGACATAGTGATTTAATTATATACGGTGTATTCAAACGCCGCGTTGAATGTACGTACTGCTAGCTCCTGAATAAACCTTAATAACGTTACACGATCTAAAGGCTACAACTACCCATGTCACGATTTTGCTAAATTGAGTTTTGTATCTATGAAGTTACAGTAGAATTTTCATCAACAAGACTAAGTTGTATTCAAGCAAACTTTTACGACTGTCTCTATACATTTGCTCCGATTCTTTTTACTTGCTTTGAACAATAAATGCCCCTCGGGGACGCAACTGTCTTTGGACGTGGTGCTCACTTAGTGTTTACGGATTGAGTAGGTTCAGCTTTGAAAAAAGAGTAAAAAATTAGCTGTTATATATTTCTTAGAAGGTTATTGCTGAACAAAAAAAAACATCTTAATTGCAATTTGTAGTGTGTCCGCTCACCATTATAGTCATCAGAATAATAATAATAACGCTATATACTCATAACCTCTAAGCTTCCTTGTATTGTAGGGACGACAGTCGTAGACCAGATATGACAGACGGGTTTAACCCAGGACCCTTTGCATGGCAGTTAGGCATTGCCGATCAATTGCACCATAATATAATGGGTTATCTTTCGAGAAGCTCACATAGTCTGTATAGTCCTATGTTGGTATAGTCCAATATTATAGTCATTGAATTATACCGACATACAAATGCTCACATACCTACTATGAATGCATGCATCGGGAGTGACATTTACAAACAAATAAGACATTCCTAACATGACCAGAGAAAAAACAACACATGAGACCCCTGTCAAAGGGCTAAAGATATCTAAAATCAAAGAATTAACTGTCGTTGGCTGATTTATAATAAGCCTCGAAAACGTCATCGCTTACTGATTGTTGTTGTAAGCCTAAAGGATTCAGAGACCGACACAAAATGTCATGACAAAATTAAACTCGCTCCACCGTTTATTTGGGTATACACTAGGACAGAAGAACTTTACACATATCTAAAGATAAAGCAATGAATAGAATGTAAAAAAGTTAAAATTCTAAATTTGAATATATCTACCAATAGTAGGTAAGTTAAGGTTGACCTTAAAATTAGAATGCTTGAGCCGGAATCTGGCAACACTTTACTTACCCTACATTCGTCACATTGGCTCAAAATTGTGTCGCTAGGGATACATTTCTTTGCTCCTTTTTACTGTGCGAACATAATAAATAAAATAGGTCAATTTATGAGGATATTTACAAAGAGAACAGTGTAAATGTAATGCTAAGGTTCTTATTGAAGTACTTGACGTATTACACGTGTCGCACCGTCTTCGGATGATTGTGTTTTGTGACTGAAACAGCGTGGTGTGTTTCTATGCTATTTGTGTTACCATTTTTTATAGAGTTAGGGCCCGTTTCACCACTTCCTGATAAAGTTTCAGATAGTTATCTGATAGATTGCACTCTCTACCAGGTAAAGGCTGCTGATAACTTTTTTCTGTTCCACCACTGGGAGACAAATTTGCCCGCCAATGAAAAGTTGACGGAGCGGCAACATTTTTACAATACTAACTAATTTGACTACATTTTTGAATACCGATCTATTCAGAGAAACTAAATGCACGTGATATCTGTCTGGTAACGATTTTTCAGCAACTTGTTGCGACTGATAACTTATCAGACAGTGTATTTGCCAGATAGTTCTATCCGACACCTGTAAAACCCAAAGCTGTAATTATCTGGCAGATAAGGTCCTGGTAAGCTATCAGGGACTCTATCAGGAAGTGGTGAAATAGGCCCTTAAGGTAGCAAACGAGCATGCGGCACCACTTTTCCGCCGCCGCCCAAGAGAACCTCGACCAACAGAACAAGACTCGAATGTAGACTAGGATGGGTACAACAATTCGCAGATGTTGTTAGAATACTAGTTGGTTAGTTTCTTAGTAAATATGGTGCCTGGGTTATAGATTATTAGTGATAGTACTATTTCAGTTAGTAATTAATATTGTTAATTATAAGAGTCTTGTTTTAATTCGGTGCCCAATGTGTTTCTACCATGGACGTTTAAGATAATAATTCTATTAAATAGTTGTAAGTGTGTAGTCGTTTAATGCCTGTATTACAGTAAGAATAATAAAGGAATTTGTTTGTTTTATTTAAATCAAAATTAAGAACTTCGACTAAACTAAACTTGATTAAATTGTACTAGTGAACGTAACAAATAAGTTATCTGAAGCGAAGCGAAGGCGTGTTAATTAGTTCCCAAAGTCCGGAGTACCTTTAGTAGAAGTATTATTCGTATTGTATTTAGTAGAAGTAGTATTATACCCTGTACCTCAGTATAAATAATGCATAATAGGTACATGCTGTTACAAGTTTTACTTCTGGTGCCTCGATATAGCCCAACATTAATTAAATTATTAATTACAGGACAAAAATTACCGGTGTAGGTACCTATAATATGTAATTGATGATGATTTTAATTATGTGTATTAATAAATATAATACAATTAATTTGATTCACATAATATTATACAACTGTATAATTTCAAATAATATAAGCATTGACTTCCGATTTAATTGTAAAGTGGGGTTGAGGGTAGGGTAGGTGAATATTGCAAACTAAGGTAGTACAGCACATTATTTTTGTAACAGTTGTAAGGGGAAGTGCTGCCCGAGTTCATACTTGTAAAATTTATTAGTAATTAAGTGTAATAAAGTATAAAGTGTATTTGTGCTAATAAACTGTATGGAAAGATGCTGCTGGAGTTTATTTTTATGAAACATCGATAGGGAAGTTCATCGTCCGTGCTGCAACGAGTGTGATAGCCATCATCACAGTACCTACTTACAACGTAAACTTTAGGAAGATTAGTTCGTGATAAAATATTCCGAATAATTGTCAAAATGTATCAAGTATTGTAACATCAAGTATAAGAATATGGTTTATATCGACGGTACCTACGGTATAAATAGAGTAATGTTCAAAATTATATGAAAGCGAAAGGTGACTCACTCATCACGAAATGTCGAAAACTACTTAACGTATAAATATAAAATTCGGCACAGAGTTAGTTTATAGTCAATAGACATCAAAGAATACAATGATGACAAGATAGTCCAAGCAATATGTGTAGAATAAAGTCTAGGTCCGTTTAAGTCTAGGTGAACTATCTAAATATAAGGACAGAAATGGATCCCGTTTTCCCAATTTGAGGTAGATTTATTAGTAAGCCTCGAAAACATCATCGCTTACTGATTGTTGTTGTAAGCCTAAAGTATTCAGAGACCGACACGAAATCTCATGACAAAATTAAACTCGCTCCACCATTTATTTGGGTATACACTAGGATAGGACAGAAAAACTTTACACATATCTATAGATAAAGCAATGGAATAGAATGTAAAAAAGTTAAAATTCTAAATTTGAATATATCTACCAATAGTAAGTTAAGGTTGACCTTAAAATTAGAATGCTTAAAGAGCCGGAATCTGGCAACACTTTACTTACCCTACATTCGTCAAATTGTGTCGCTAGGGATACATTTCTTTGCTCCTTTTTACAGATATACATACATATATAACCATAAAAATACAGTCATGCTTTACGTGCTCACGAGTATTAAGCTCAAGAGTAATAAACAAAATAGTTTTTGTGTGTTCAAAAACAAAGCTTCATGCAGTCAGATTATTCCTGACATGCACAGTTTGTACAAAATTGACGTTGCATTACCAATTTAATTTATGAATGAATAAATTAAACGTGTGCCGTCGTTTTAGTGTGCGTTTAAAGAACTGTAGATTTTCTTATTAATTATGTAGTTTGTTTAGCTGGTAAGTAGGGATTTTAATGGTGCATCCTACTGATTGACCGATAAATGTGCGGCACTCTATTGCAGGTCGATGGGCTACGTAGCCCTCAGTTTTATTTGATTGCTGTTTTTATGGTGGTAAGGTACAGCAAAAGCATTTTAATCATGATTATTTATGTATAATTATGTACCTAATAATTTTTAACATTTTTATTAACTAAGAATGCTCTAAATATGCTTACAAAATGATTGTATTATTGGATATATTTTATGTCATATGTGACTGTAAAGATAGCCATTGACGATGCGTCCATTTGGAGTGCTTCTGAATGGATAATTTCCATTTGGAAGTGCCTCCATACATTTAGAACTATTCCAAATGGACGTATCGTCAACGGCTTCCAAAATTTCAAAGATTTCCTTATAGAGGTACTTCCATATGGATGTCTTCCATTTGGAGGCATTCCGAATAGACGTGTCGTCAATGGCTACCTTTAGTTCTTATGTGACTATATTCTTTTCTTTATGAAGATGAATTTTGTTCTTTAACCACGTATGTATAATATACCATTAATTCATACTAATTCAGGTAGTTATTTACACATGCCAGGATTTACCTAAATTTTTTGTACATTTATTAAATTACTGGTATGTATGTTTGTGTTTAATCTTAAGGTTGATTGCACTCTAAAGACCGTTATAGGTAGTTAGCGTAAAAAATAACTATGACAGTAACTTTGACGATATCGAAGGAATATAACGTTTGTGTGTTGCACCAAGTTTCTTTCAGCTGTTAATGTTAACGTTAAAGTTAATAGACTTGCCAGTGTAATATTTAATTTTTATACGGAGTTCGTTTTTCGTTGTGGAAATTTCACTAGGTAATCAAATCTCAGACCAATAAACTATAGACGGAACGCCGGGAACAAAAGAGTGAAGCCATCAAAAAGTCAGCCTACCCTTGTAATACACACAGCGGCACTCACACCATAAAAAATGAATGAAGCGTTAACGTTATGTTCCAAAAAATAAAGTTTAAATCTAGTTCAAAGTGTCAACATAGGGAATACTATTGGTTTCGATGTGTCATGTGTGCTTTCGGCTGACTTTTGCCGGCTTCACTCTTTTGTTCACGACGCTCCGTCTATAGTTTATTGGTCTGAGAATCAAATGTCTTTAATTTCAGTTGTCACTGAACGTCAATACGATTTTTATTGAAATTCAATTGACAGTAAAAATAATTTTAACCGACTGAAACCAAATGGTTAATGACAGTGTTAAATATGACGTCATTTTAACCGTGTTTAAAAATTTTGCAATGAATGGAACATGACAGCTGTTGTTTGCTTGTTAATTTTTATTTTTTTAATCAAAATTTATACGAAAATTCCTCATAAAGTATCGATGAACCGAGGAAAAAAATACACCATTTTATTAAGATTTTTCTTCCACAGCTATATAAAAATAAATTCACCACGAAATTTACGGTACAGACGTATTAATTCCTGTGGAGTGGAAACAAGAAATTATTCTAATGAACTCGTAAGGAATAATTATTTCTATAAAAATGTAAAACTAGGTACTCAACGCGGTTGTACACACTTGGCTGCTCTTATATTTACTTGGAGTTGTCGGCCACTGAAATAACGTTGAACACTTTGTAAATTCAACTTGTTATACACGAAACTATGTCATGTGACTTATACTCTCATTTTTCCAAAGTTACTCTTTTATATTTATTTATTTATTTATTTAAAACTTTAATGACCACAAAAACAAATGAGGTACATTATGGCGAGCTATTCCACTACACTAGTTACCTACATAACAGGTGCCTAATAAGCTTGTAACTCATCCCCAAGAACTTTTCTAAGTTCAATAAGAACGAATAAAATGTCCAACTTCATATATTATATGGAGTGGGACATAATGTACGGTTATTCTTGGGTTTATGATACGCATCATTTATAAGAGTCGTTAGCTCCAGTCTCCGTTAGCTTCGTCCCTGTAACGTAAGTCCGCTCGGAATATCCTTCATGCTGTAATTAATAGATTAAATAATAGTTATTTGAAACTAAGTGTGTAACAGTTAGTAATTAAAATTGTTAAAGTAAGTAAAACTTGGTGTACTAGTTAGGTTTGAGGAATAAAGAACTCCGTCAGTCCTTCACTGAAAAATAAATTTATGCTAATAAAGTATCTACTTTGTCTAAAAAACGAGATAGGTATAATAATAAAAAAAATCTTCACACCAAGAACAGCTTAAACAGTTTCATTCAAATTCAGCCTCGCTGGGAATAGAACCCAGGACCCTTAGAACGTTGATGCGGTGTAGCACACCTTTCCGCTTTTCGTCACACGGTTCTTCAATGTTCATTCTTCTTATGACTCACCTTATGAAAATAATTGTACATCACTAGCGGCTTAATGTCACCAGTTTTTGTAGAATAAAAACATTGTAAAATTTGAATGAATGCATAACCAAATGCATGAATGACTGAATTGCGGTCATTGACATTTATTTGCCACTTGAAGCCACGGCCGGGAATCGAACTTAATATCCTTCGCTTCGCAGATAGGTTCAGTACTAACAAGGGTGCATCCATCCTTCATCCAGTCCTTGTCCTGTGTCTTGTTCAAGGCACCCACAACACAGGGAATCCTAGTGTGGGGCTTTGAGTGTGTAGCGTTATTTATTATTATCCATTGAATTAATAAAAGATAGGTACTATTCAATTATACTTTATCAGCTTTACTCTGTTATTGGTATTAAGAGTGAAATGCCCGGGCTGAAACTATTTATAGTATTGCGTATTTGCATAACAAACAGCAAGATTCTAAGAAATTGTGCTCTACTTCAATAGAAAAATTGAAGCGAATACGCTTGGTAGCAGGTATCCACTATACATACGTACTTAGATACCGTTGTAAATGATTTCTCAGAGAAGTTCTCGGTGTCAATAGAAGTTATTTCCTAGAAAGCATTTAAAAGTTGGCTTATTGAGCAATAGAAAACGAAATGAATTCATATGATTGCGTGGGTGTAGAATTTGTAACCGACTTGAAAAAAGGACGTAATCAATTCGACCGTATACATTGTACATGTCGGAGACACTGTCAGGATGGTGGTATAAATGCTCCGATCATCAGGTTGTAAGGTGAAAAATAAAACACAGTGGGCGTTCAATACGTTTCTTAATGATTTAAATTAGGTTTCAGGTTACACAGTTCGATTTAATTTGATTAAAGCCTTTAGGTTAAGTTAAAACGTTGCACAACGAAAATACACTTAGAGAAACGTTAATGCCGTCGGGCATAGGTACAACGCAGTATAGGATTTTATTACAAAGTACACTAGTTAACTTAATGCGACCGTTCAGCTCGACGTCTGCTCGAGAAGTCCGCGCTGTTCGTAAGTGACTGCACAGCTGCCCTCTGTTGGGTTCCCCCTCTCCGATATCCCATCGAGTGACGTTTACAATTCGCACAGAGTTGCCATTTAAATTACAGTTTCCGGATTTACGTTTTATTCAAAGTTTAATGATTTATTTAGTTTGATTTTAATCTAATTTTATTTCCGTCTCCGACATACATACATATATGTACGTTTTTTTGGCTGATCGCGGATAACTTCGACGTTTATGAGCCGATTTTGATATTTCTTGTTTTAAAGCAGATGTTCTAAGGATGATACTATGATCCTGGTATCCTTATCGGGATCTGATAACGGTATCCCAAAGGGATTGAAGGGAACTTTCGGATTGTATGGATAGTGCGTTAGCAGAAAGACAGTTGAGGGAACTCCTCAACGATTTACAGCAGTTACCTTGTGTTTGGACTTGATTAATTTGTATTGACGAGAACTTTACACCTAATTGGGTTGAATTGAGCGCAATCTGGCGAGTAGTGTTTGAGTTATTTCTGCTTATCGATATTAAAGTCTGTTTATTTTTATGTTACTTATTTGTTAACTGATCAACGTCCTAAGTGCAACCCTTTCATAAATTAAATACCTATCACCTTATGGCTTACACATTTCTTTGTAGAATATAGACATTAAAACAATGATGTCATGTAGGTTCTTATTTTACTCATAATGTCATAACATGAAGATCAAGGAATTCAATCATATCAAAAGTATAAATGTTTCTGTATATCACAAAACATACACTAGCTAATATTCTGCGAATCAATTAATCATTATTTCATAATCTGACATAACAAAGCGTTCATATATAAAGCAATGGAAATTACATTTCCAATAATAATTATCTGCTGCGAGATTCCATGGAAACCGACCGAGTTGTTTTCAATCGAACATATTTCTCGGAAATCCCTGGTAGGTGGATTATTTTTACTGATTCAAAAGGAAATAGAAAATTGAATAAGTTGGCATTATTGAAACTGGTTTTAAAACTCCAGGCGTAATTTACACGAAAAACAAGTAAATAGAATAAAAATTGTCTCTTTAAAACACGATTTTATTTTGTTACGAAATTGTTAAATTCAGAACCTGGATGCAACATTAGATCGGCCCAGTGACTAAGGAATCATTGTAGCTAGTTTAAATATATACATATTTTTAGTTACTAGCTGACCCGACAGACGTTGTCTCACGACATAATGTATGATATCTCAGACTCTAAGCAGCATATCAAGAAGAATAGACACCATTTTTTAAGTTAGACCTTCAGCAATATACTTACGAAAACAAATTTCAGGGTAGTGTAGGATGATCCCGAGAAACACTCTGATAGACAAAAAATTTAAAAACAATGTTTTTTACTTCTATTGGCATTATGAAGTCCCTTCATTTTTTTTCTCGATATCTCCTATGTACAGTCAGCGTCATATAGTACGTAGCAGTCATGATTACCAAATACTTGGAAACATTCATTATGACCATTAAGAACGGCTCAACCAAAGCGATCAAATTGTTCAGACCATCTACCGTGTACAAATATATCGGAGCACTCACAACACCGAATACTTGATAACACCCAAGTCGGCATTAATACCGTGACAACCACAACGCCACTGGTTGCCTAACAGCCAAAGTGTTCAAAAGTATGAAGCAACCAAAGTATTCAAAAATATGTAGCACCCAAGTAGCCAAAATTATAGCAACACATAATAAAAATGGACTTTAAATGACATGCGATAAAATTCATTGTGCATCATTTCTTCCGATAAGTAAATTGATTAATTCATTCAATGTCAAGTGCAAGTCATGTATGTCAAATGAAGTGGTGCTTCAATGCTTGCTTTGATATATTTAATACAAAAGCCATCACATCCATAGAGATATTACAATAGAGTGGGTGAGCCATACCCATACATTGCAATCGCCCCCGGTTAGAAAGAGAAACAACGATAACGGTAATTACCTATCTCTCTTCAATATGATCCAGAAAGAGAAAGGTGATTACTAAAGATTTCGTCTCTTTTTATCCAAAAGACGCTCTGAAGCCTGGCTTCTGCCCTCTATTGTAATATCTCTATGATCACATCGGATACAGTTATGCATCAATAGATATTATTTCAAACTTGCCTTAGTATTAAACTTGACATTGATTTGAATTATAGATATTGACATACAATGATAGATAATAGAACGACATGCCAATAACATTAGGTTTAGTTTATTGTAGTTTATTTTTCTAATGTTCCATATTTTTGAACGCTTTGAATGCTTGGATACCATTGACGAGATGACTGTAACTATGTTTATGGTGTTATGACTGACCCGATGTATATGACATTTTAAACGTCTCGGCCATTTGAGCGACTATATTGTTGTCAACAATAAGGAAACTTTGCTTGTACCGATATTATCGACTTTTTGGTTGCGTCTATTTATTTGAATACCCTGATTGTCTCTAACTATTTGACGCTGACTGTACAGGTATAATCTAGTAAAAGGTTTTTAGACGGTTTATTTCCATTATGTTCTAATATACCTAGTTTATTTAAGAATTTAAGGACTAATTAATTATTAAGACAGTAATGTATTCTAATATGACTAGCGCATTAGGGAAAGCCCTGTAAAGTATTTTATTTATTTATTTATTTATTTATGTGGAAATAAATAAATAAATGAAAATAAATAAATAAATTTTATATCTTATATATAAAACTAGCTGTGCCCGCGGCTCCGCCCGCGTGGAACTCAGTATGTCACAAAGTTTTTCCTGCGTGAATCCCGATCCCGCGAGAATTCTAGGATAAATAGTGGCTTATATATAACATTCCACAACTTCCACTACCTCCCAGTAAAAGCCCCATTTGAGCTCGCGAGTTCATTCGCGAATAGGAGCTTTTCCCGCGTGAACGTCGATCCCGCGGGAATTCTGGGATAAAAATATATGTTGCTCCATAACCTCCTTTATCTCCCAGTGATAGTCCCATAAATAAAAAAATCTAAGCCCGCGACTTGGCGCGAAGGTGTTTTTCCCGCGTGTATCCTGATCCCGCGGGAATTGCGGGATAAAAAGTAGCCTATAAGTATGTTGGTCCACAATCTCCTCTATCTCTCAGTGAAAGTTCCATAAAAATATAAGCCCGCGATTTGGCGCATAAGAGTTTTTCCCGCGTAAATCCTGATCCCGCGGGAATTTCTGGATAAAAAGTAGCCTATATGTTGCTTCAAAACCTTCCAAATCTCTCAGTAAAAGTTCCATTAAAATCCGTTCAGCCGATCCGGAGATAAGCGTGTACAAAGAGACAAACTTTTTTTATAACTTTTCAACCCCTATTTTACCCATTTAGGGGATGATTTTTTAATAAACTTTGATACAGGTTTTTCATTATTTTTATCATAATTCTAAACACCAATTTTCATAACACCTGGTTTACAATTGACGGACTTTCATACAAACTTTGAACCCCTATTAGACCCCCTTAGGGGTGGAATATCAAAAAATCCGTTCTTAGCGGATGCCTTCTAACTATAAACTACTACCCTGCCAAATTTCATCTCAATACGTTCAGTGGTTTCTGAGATTTCGTGATGAGTGAGTCAGTGAGTCAGTGACCTTTCGCTTTTATATATATAGAATAGATTCTCGTCTCACAATGTTACTCCCACGAAACGGCTTTACCGATTTTTACCAAATTTTATATGCATATTCAGTAGGTCTGAGAATTGGCTACTATCTATTTTTTATACCCCTAAGTGATAAGGGTTGTTCACCCTTAACATTTTTTTTGGCAAATCAACGTTTGCCGGGTCAGCTATAATATATAATTTTAAGACAAGATTAAGTACATTAAGTACACGATATTGTACATTTTTACGTTGATTTATTAAGATATTGTACATTTGTTGCACGTTACGATCGTTTGCACCAAGAGAAAAGTGAACTCGAATTTGTGTCTGTGTCACTCTCCTCACATACCCCAATACCTCCTTACGTAAGCTGTAGAATAACTTACAATGTTATCATTTTTAGGGTTCCGTACCCAAACGGAATTTACCTTCGCTGTCAGAGTCACTCAGTCTCAATCTATCGCTTGAACAGAAATAGGTCGACACCTGAAAATTCACGCTTGTTACAGTAGTCGATGCTATAGTAAATAATAAAATAGCTTTCAAAGATATGCCCTCTTGTAAGGTACCTAAAAACACGGATTTTCTACATTTTTTGTATTGATATCGACGATACAATTTCGGTCTTTTCGTTTGGTGGTATACGGAACTCTATCTCTCTACTAATAAGGCCCTTCTCATACAACGCTTTTTATTAGCTATGCGGATACAGGACACTCGTCGTAGACGTGTCGCCTGCATACTTGGACAAGATCCTAGTCCAGCAAAGTGAGAGATTTCTGCTTCGATTCTCGTCCGAAAAAGATATACAAATATTTAATTTCCAGTCGTAGTTATGTCCTTTTTATCTTTCAATATATTTGTATGGGTTCCTATAGGTACTTGAGTCGCCGAGGACATGGGATTGCCCCTCACCGCTACAAACAGTAGGCTACGAACAAAATACAGTTGTATTACATGCTTATAGTTCGATAATCTTGTAAACAAAATTTACTTAAGGCATTTTAAATTTTCGCCGTCAATCTAAAATGCACCCTAATCGCAGGGGTGGAAAGCCCGTTTTTTAAAGTAGACTCTCTATTCCAGGATGTCACGCAAGTCTCGTCAAGGCTACAGCATTCGCCACTTACTCCAACTTCCGGGCTCCAGGAGTCCACCTTCGCACCCGCCTGCACCCAGCGTCAAGGTCAGTCCTAGAAATATTTAAGGGCCTTTAAAGTTTTGTTGTTTAATCTAAGACATAGAGAAGTAGATAAGAAACAATAACATTATGTATTAACATTTGTATATGTCGGCATAAAAACAGTTTATGGGATCGCAAAAACTTTGTATTAAGTGATTTAAGTAAAAAAAAGAAAATTATAATAAACCTGATTCCACATTTACTCAACTTACCAAAGTTACAGTAGGTACTTGCATAACAAACATTCAGAATGTATTTATGCTAAAAAGTAAACCAAATATGTCGTAAGGAAAAGGTCGAACCTAAAAGGAGGATAACAAGAATCATAGGAAATACCCATAATTCATTAAACTCCAACGACATGAATTCATGTCACGAATGCCATAGTACGTTCACTTCGCTGGAATCCAAATCTCTCTCTCTGATGGATCTCTGCTGAGCACGGATCTATCCTCATTTATTGAGGAGGCCTAGAGCATACTCCACCACGCTGCTCCAATGCGCATTGGTGGAGGGGTTAGTGGCCAACCCAGTGTCGAAAGTTTTCAAGCCGCCCGAAGGCCTCCGACATGGCTTAAAGACTGCTATGAATCGATAACAATCGGGATATTTGTGATAGATAGATAGGTACATGTATAATGTGACTTAGTCAGATTTCAGACGATCAGCTGATATAAACGTGTCTTTATTTTCTTGAACAAGTTTTATTTCCTTTGTTGTTAAACATCTTTACTTTTTGTGATATTTGGTAGGATTAACAGGGTAAGTGAGAAAAATATTATCCCAACAAAATAATGTTCGAGTGTATTCTGAAAGCAATACGGAAAACGTATATCTACGTATTCTATTTTGCCTCATACATATTACTCGTAATAACTGGAGTTTTGACAACTAGACAATACAGCTAAGATACTTTAGATAGCTAAGATACATTGTTGAGAATTTTAGATAGGTACGAAGCTAACTCAGATTTCTACATAAAAACGGAATAAATATACGGGATATACAATCGTGCTATATATTTAAGTATCTGGTAAAACTACAATCTTCTTCTATTTATCTATCTTCTATACATAATATTAAAACTGTTACTGGTCGTTGTTTGTGCACGCTAATATCAGAAACGGCTAAACGGATTTTAATAATACTTTCACTTGGAGATAGAGGAGGTTGTGGAGCAACCTAAAGGCTACTTTCTATCCCGAAGTTACCGCGGGATCGGGATTCACGCAGGAATAACTCCTATGTACGAACGAAGTCGCGGAGAAAAGTTAGTTAATAATAAAATTAATCTATCTATTAACATAAATCTATAATGAGACTGTGTCTTACATGAACATTGGCGCCAAAACGACTGCACAAAGTAGTAATGTCAAGCGATAAGTTAACCAAGTTATTTGTTGTTAAGTATTTCCGTAACTTTTATTTATTTTGCTTCCTTGGATACGGCCATATAAGAGTAGGTACCTACCTACAATAGTAAATAAACATATTCTACACAAGGTATTTATTTACCTCTGTGTAGGTACCTACATATTTATTTATTTATTTAACACTTTATTGTTTGCACACAAAAAAATACAATACACATACAAAAGCACAAGAAAGTAGTACAAACAATGGATGGCCTTATCGCTTTAAAGCGATTTCTTCCAGGCAACCCAAATGAAGATAAGGACAGCACTCGAATTATTATTATTAGTTTAATAGAATAGCTGGGAATAAAAATACTTTATAAACGTTTTACGTTTGTTTTAAGTACCAATTTTATTGAATTTGTCCACACTGTTAATTGTGTTATTAATTTAAATAATGCCTTTTACCCCTAAGTTTACATAATTAGTTATGTGGTAAGCACGACAGGTATTTTATGTCAATAGCCAAACATTTTTTGTGAAGAGACCATCTCGGAAGATCTTTACAATAAAAAAATAAATTTGAAACAGATTCTAAAATGACGGAGAAATCGCTGGATAATATAAGCTAAAATATATTGTGTATCTTCGATACAACAAATCATATCCTACATTTGTTACACATAGCAGCTCCGTGACGAAAATATACATATAGTACATATGTTCGACATAGCTTAATTTTGGACTCGGTTAAAAAATCAGGGAACATTTGAAACTGGCTCACCGAGATTGTATCCAAAACACCCTGAAAATCTCATTCGTACCAATCGGGCGTACAGCGCTCACTCCCGCCCAGATTCGTTTAGTTACATAATCATCTTGCTCTTTGTTCTCAAACGATCCAGCGCTCGGATAAACTTGTTTATGAAAAGTATGTTCAAGGGATACGTTAGACTAGACCCGCCCTTGCTTCGCTTCGGCAAACTAGTCTTAAACCACCTTCGTATATTGTTAGGCGTGTTTATTTAAACTTTTTTATATAACAACTGATCGAAATAAAATAAATCACTTTTATGCAGAGGTTACCATACCTAATATATTTGTAAAAATTGCATCCAACTCGATTAAGCTACATACTTATTTCTGAACTGTTGAAATTCGTTACACACGATTCTTTGAAATGACTTGATAACATATTGTTGTTTCTGTAAACTGACTGAAATTAAATAACAACATAAATGTTACCTTAAGTTCATTCAATTATCAGTGAAAATAATTATCATTCAGAGAAGTAACGCACAGACAAACTGATACCTAAATTAACAGTCAAAAGACACAAAATTTATATATTGTTAAGGGATTTATAACGTATCTAAATATTTGTTTTAAGCGGCTTAAAAAGAAAAGAAGGTTCTTCTCTGTTTGACTGAATTTTTAGTGTGTTAACTTCTTACTTTTGTTGAGCGTTCAGATTTGTCATGTAGTCCTAAATAAATTTATCTACACATAAGCACAAGAAAGTAAAACAACAATGTATGGCATTAATGTAGTCAACGAACATGCGGCATGACTTTAGAGAACCACATGACAGAAACAAAAAAAAATTAAAACCGGGAGTAACTAAAAGCCGCGTTTATTAATAAGGCCCAAAATGCTAAGCGAAGCCCATCACAATATAAACCTGAAAACAAAATTCGAATTGGATAAGCCGTCTCTGCGATTAGCATGCACAAACATACAGACAAACAGACAAAACGTAAAACATTCTTAAATATATTTGCTATGTACAGACAACGAACAGTTTTATGTGTAAAGATAGAAGAGGAAGATACAATTATGCGATACTTAATTGTATTTATCAGAGGTAATTTTCTCAACAAACTATTTGTCTAGTTGAGAATGTAAACAATTCTAAAACGGAGAGAAGAGCAGAAGAGCAGAACAGTTCAATACAATGTCCATTGAATGGCTGTCTATAACGTATTGAAGGCATTTGAGAATGCTAAATTGAAACTGTATGAGAGCAGATTGAAATCGAACGATCATATTGTACCTATATTAATTTATAGACAAGCATTCCGATAATATAACTCAATCCAATGCGCTGTTTACTGAGCCCGGATCTACTAATTTATAAATGCTTCAATTGTGGTTCGATTCGATATAATAAATGTGTCAAACTATTCAAACCAGAACGGACCATTTTATACATTTATAAATTAACAAAATAGAGGCGCTAATAATTTGGTAATTAGTTAAGTACACGTGCAATTATGCTAAAGTTCATTTCATGAAATAATCTATGACGCTTTATGATAACAGGCAACAAACTAGCAAACCGATGGGAAGTGATCACCAGAATCTACGGACTCCAATCAGCAAAAACTACTTAACTTTTTAAAACCAATCTGACAACTTTTTTAGAGGCGACACATCTGTGACCGAATTATAACGAGACTCATACTAACAATAACTAACTGGACTATTACTAACATTAACTAACAGGACCAACTATCACTAACAGTCCCTGTCCTCACACTTATTCACCAATTAATATTCTAACACCAGCAGCTAGTAACTGGACTAACCATCCTAGTCCCTTTGAATCTAGTTCTAGGTCGGTCACAGCTGTTATGGGCGGCAGCGGAAGTATGGTGCTGCATGCTCGTTTGCTATCATAATTCCATAAAAATCCGGCCAAGTGCGAGTCGGACTCGCGCACGTAGGGTTCCGTACTATTATGTATAAAAACGCCAAAAAAACCTGTTCGGTTGTATGAAAGCCTCACTTAAATATTCAATTGTTTTATAGTAGCCACATATTACCCACAACGCCATTTCTTAGACCGAAAGGTAACTAAACTATCGCTGAGGCGTCGAAAGTATGGGCGCCCACTTAAATGTTTATTTTATTCTGTTTTTTAGTATTTGCTGTTGTAGCAGCAACAGAAATACATCATCTGTGAAAATATCAACTGTGTAACTATTACGGTTCATTAGATACAGCCTGGTGACAGACGGACGGACGGACAGCGAAGTCTCAGTAATAGGGTCCCGTTTTACCCCTTGGGTACGGAACCCTAAAAATAACTAATACTTCGATAAGCGTTGCAGAAGTTTCGTTCATTAACTGCCTTCAAGCCAGGTGGATTATGACTATTAAGAGAAGAATTGAGTTGTAGGTATGTATGTATATCTATCGTTCTACGGAATAACCAATTAAACCTCTGTCTATAACTGTAACGAAGGTATTTCAAATAACTATAAATAAGTAAATATTTGAAGTAGTATTTTAGATCAAAGGGATCTTGCCGAACAGATCAGACCTATCACTTTCATATTTTCGTGAATAAAATAGAATACGAATACATTTTAACGTTGCCGACATACATATTAAATTTAAAACGAAAGTAGTGAATGTGATCGGTCGTTGACTGTACATGAAGATGTATAAAAAAACTATAATTGAGGGCTATTAACGTGATACCTAGAACTCATAACTTTTAACAAAATAGAACCGACTTTAACGCCGAAAAGTAAAAATTGGTGCAGTTAAACGCGGTTAATATTCCTTAATCCTTCTCCTAAGTCTGATAAACACGATGCTAAAAACCGTATCAAAATCGGTTCATCCAAACGCGTGATAATCGCGCACAAATATACATACATATATACATACAGGACAAACTGAGAACATCCTTTTTTGAAATCGGTTAAAAAAGCTATAATTGAGGGCCATTAACGCACATAGGTAATAGAACTCAAAACGGTAATTGTTACAATTCCCTATTGTTTGTGTACCTAAGTATGCTTTGATTCGTTCTCATTATGAGATTTTGACCAATATTTTACCTTTACAAAATTATTAGTGTTTGCTTGTGTTTGTTTCATTACAATAACTTTGTAAATAATAATTTTACTTAGAAAAAGTCTCGAGTGTGTGTGTGTGTGTAAAATTTTCTGTAGCGAAACGAGGACTTACTATGTACTGCTACTTACGAGGGTTTACTAGTTATAATACTTTATATATAGTTACTACACTACATAGGTATTACATCAAATGTGAAAAGGCCAAGTTATTTATAAATATTATGTGGATTCCAAACGCATAGTAAACGATAAGTGGATAATTTTGCAAGCTTTCGATAAAAAGGTTGTCCATATCATTTTTTTTATATATATCATTATCGCCGGTCTGAACATTCCGGACACAATAACAAATTATCTGTTTATTTTTAAGCTATTGTATAGCTTTTATCGCGGGCCTTGAGCGCGGGGACCGAATTCAAAAATTTCGTAACGAAAATTTATTACACCCTACACACAGACATAGTTACTATGTCTATGCACCCACACATCGATAAATACCAGAACTTTTAACTGAGTTAACTAACTTTTACTTTATAACGGCTAAACCGATTTGGCTAATTTTAGTCTTGAAATATTCGTGGAAGTTCAGGGAAGGTTGCAGCGATGAGAAAATATGAAAAATTGCGAGCAAAATACTAAAAATATAAATTTTAATTTCCCATACAAATCTTACCTGTCAAACATTTGATTTTCGCTCCGTCGGTTCGGTGTTTTAAGAATAATTACATGTAGATCTGGATTAAATAAGGCGTTGGAATCGACAACATGTATTCATAATAGTCGAATTATCGCGTATTTAGGTTTAAAACATACAAAATAATAACATGACATAAAATAATGACACTATATTAATGACTTGAGGGTGATAGAGACAGTGCCATACAGGCAAGGCAAACTGTAAGGCACTGTCTCTGTCACCCACACGTCATTCACGCGCCAAAAGATCGTTGTAGGACTTAAATGTCAAATGTCAATTTTCTTTTTAAAAAGAATTATTTTGTCAAATGAAATAGTTCTTATGCTTTTGTTCAGAATATTTAAATCTTCTTTGCACAAATTAATGCATTACTTATCCGTTTCTAATAAAGATTAAAATGTCTTGCACCTATAATGTGACGTTATGATGTACGTATTCTTAATACCGGCTACAAACTCACGCCGAGAACCCCCGAGAACACCCGAGAAGCGTGAATGTGATCGGTTTCTCGCAGTCTCGTTCTCGGGCTTGCCTGTGCTCGGATCGGTGTCGGTATTTTGTTTTGTTAATTTATATATAATGATATGCAATAGCTTTACCGCGGCAGTCTCCGAGTGCCACACGTCTTTTTTTTTGTTTTTCTTCTTCTTTTTGCCTATTTGTTACTTCTACTTCCATAATTTCCATTGCTTTTGTTAACTAATCTCACTACGGTCTCGGCGGATGTCGGCGGCAATGTCCATAATATCATTGGTCGTATTAGTTCAAATAGGACATACGATATTCTTTGGAAGTTTTGATAAAAGTTCGTAATTGTTTCCGGATAGAAAGGTGTGGAGCCGGTTAGACTTTATTAGGGGCGACCATCTTAGTCTTCAGGGGTAGCAACGCATCAGTGACTGAATTGAAACAAGGCTCATACTAATAATTACTAACTGTACTATTACTAACATAAACTAAGAGTACTAAGTATCACTAACAGTACCTGTCCTTACACTTATGAAATAAATACTGAGCAAGTGCGAGACGGATCGCTCACCGAGGATTCCGTACAATCCTGTAGGTATACCAGTAAATGTTCACCGATCACGACAATCGAGTCATAGTTATGAAAATTATTAAAAAATTTAATGTTAACTTTTTTATTTCCAACATGACATTCTGGTTTGTTGGCCATGGGGTTTGAAACATTGAAAGAACATTTTTTCTATTAAAAAATCAATCCGTTCAAAAACATAAAATCGCTGGATATACTTAGGTACATAAAAAACATAAATGTAGGCGTCGAACATAGAACCTCGTATCTCGTTTCAGTTTCATACGAAGCAGGAAAAGTAACGTCAAAGCTATTTGTTAGTTAATTATAAAATCTCCTTTGTCTAACAAAATACTTTGAACGGGAAAATAAGTACGAATTAATCCCATTTACCTGAGTGTAATTTGCCTCTCGCTGGCTGCCGGCTAAATCAATAGCCGTTTTATAAGTTCGTCGGAAGTAAGCTCTTCACTCTATTCTGAAGCAATACTAGTCTGAATTAGTTCGTAGCTATGTTACTTATTCAAGATATAACGGGAAGCGGTTCACTTTGTGTGCGAGTTTCTCACGTAATAACATTTGAGTGTTGAATTTCGTGCTTTTATGAAATAAAATAACATCTGTAGAATATATTTTGAACAAGTATACCTACAATAACAAAATAAATAGATAAGAGCTCGGTGTGACTTCGAATTATAACTAATCGAATCGATGTTTTCATGTAGGTACTTTGTTTATAGTTTATTTGTCAAAAGTAGTTGAACTATAATAATGGACAAAAAATTGAACTAGTGAGAATCGCCCGCAATAACTTAATTTATTAACTTATTACTAGAGTATGCTCTAGGCCTCCTCAGTAATGAGGAGAGACCCGTGCTCAGTAGTGGGCCATTAGTGGGTTGTAGCTTAGCTCTTAGCTATTAACTTGTTAAGGCACTTTAGTTCTCGATAAAGACGCCATTATCGATAAAATTCCGAATCTCATTTAGTCGGTCTGCCTACTAAAGTTCCGAGTTCCAGTCTCGGTCATGGTAAATCCTTACCTTGTAATAGAAAAACTGGATCTATCGACCTGGGTTGTCGAACATAATATATATGGAATAGCCAATCCCCGCTAAAAACAAATGTATTACCTGTGCACACAGTTCAATTTCACTTGTATGCAAAATTTACTTAAGGCATTTAAAGTTCCGCCGTCATTCAACAATGAACCTCAATCGCGGATACGGAAAGCCGGCATTTGCTGTGTGTCATTGAAACGAATTCACATATCAAACGCGGACGGACTAAAATCACCTGTGTAGTTTGTATATAGATTTGCATCTATAATTGTTGGTGGGCAACCCACAACACCGGGAATTCTCTAAAGACGACTCCTTGTAAAAATATGTTTTACTTTGGTATTATTTTAAATCCATACTATAAAAAAATCCATAACTGTTAACTAACCATGTTAAAAGTTTATTGAAAATTACGTAGAATTGTTCTTTGAAAGACAAATGAAATTCGACAAAGTAGGAGATTTTACCTATAGCACAAAGAAATATTATTGACATCTATTTACAAAACGACCACGATAAGTTGAACTGGTTTTGTATTTAGTTTGGCTTAAAGCATAGCTCCAGTTTAACCAGAAATATGACTTCGTATTTTCCATCATCCCACTTTTGTAACGTTACTTAAATTTATAATCTACAGCAACGGTACCTAAGTAGCTACTTCTTTATTACATAATGTCTATTCAAAATGAATAAAATATTCGGTCAAACCCATAAAAAAATAAAATTCTAAATGATTTATTTTTACCTACAAAATTCGTATCAATAAGATATTATATCGTTTGCGCTGTAGGTTCTTCTTAACCTTTGACTTATAAAACAATCTAAGAAGTTTCCTAAAATGTAATTTTATGTCTTATTCTACTTAAAACGTTTGCATAAACAGCACTGGCTCTTAACTCTCTTTGCCATTGTATTTTGAATTCACTTAAAAAGTTTTCTGCTACGTGGAGTTCTACGAGCGTAGCATGTGTGCTACGCTAGCGCCTCTAGCGGAGAAAGATTCCGGTACTTTCACTTCTAATTCTAATGCTTTTTCTGCTCGCTGTAAATGTAAGTAAAAAACATGTTAAAACATGTTAATATTTCAATTCACAATATATATCTTAGTAAAAATCTTAGTGATTTTAGTATATTAGTAAAAATTGTCAAAAGTACATTGGTGTCATTGACGAAACCATAGTGTTATCTGTATTACATTCTGTACTGAGTAGAAAATTTATCCCATTCGAATCACGCACCTTCTCCTTTAAGTTATAGTTTATTCCGCAGGAGGGCGGTCTCTTTGCTCGACGTCGGAACGACGTAGTTTAGGATATAATAAATAGATGGCGCTGGCATTTTATTGTTGTACTCTTACATTATTTTATGATTTGACTTTGAATAATATTTAACTATATTTTTAAACATTAAAGTGTTCCATACTGTTTAATCTTAACACGGTCCCTTCATTACTTAATTTTGTAATTAATACAAAGTAAAAATATATTTTCAAATTTAAATGAAGGTAACATCACGCTAAGAATAATTCCTTTTTCAATTATGCAAAAAAAATATCAATGGAGCATATAATATAATATGCTAAAATTACAATATAATATGGTAGATAGGCTCCTACTGGCGTGACGTACCTACTACCTACGCTTTAAGTAAGCTATTTTATCCAAATGATTTTAATTACATCAGTTTCATAAAGAAAATGAATCGCTGATTAGCTGCTAGGAAAAGTTAGAGCTCTTCGTATTCTTGGTCTCCTCAGTGATGAGGAATGAGCCATGCTTAGCTCATTATTTAATGATGGTAGTGGTAGCGGTATTACGAGTAATAGCAGAAAGTAGTTAATTTAATAACGGCCATTAATAGGTTGAAATCAGCCATCTGAAGTCTTCGATTAGAACAATAGTTCTGACGTTTAGACCTCTTTATTTCAGAGCCATGCTGATAAGTTGAAATCACATCTCAGTATGGTTCAATAAGTGCAAACAAACACACAAATAAAATAAAATAGTATTAGCTAGCCAAAGCAACCCATTTAGATTCCGTTAGTTAGCCATACCATTCTCCCCTATCGCATTCTTTATTCAACTATTCGTATTGGCTCTCAGTATTTATTTACAAAGCGAAATCAACTATTTATTCGTCAGGAGACGGCTTTGATCCTTCTATAACCTCGGACAAACATACCACTGACCTTCTAATAAAAGGTATTGATAGAATAACAAGGATAAGGTTTTACGAATAATTGAAAATAATGACAGCGGATGATGTCACAGTTGTCACACTGCTTATGAATCACACGAAGCGTTTTGCTTCTTTTGTAGATGGCAATATTAATATTTTATTTGTTTTTACTTATATTACAAAATTTGATTGATGTATATTGTTCATAATATATTGTGGTTTGTCATTTAAAACATGCTGTAGGTATATTAACAATGCATTGTTGAGAGCAGGCGTTAACATATGTATCAGTTTTAACTTATGAGAGAGACAAGTAAACCAACCTTTATTCATGTCCGTTTATTTATGTGCATATTAGATAGGTATGTGCTAAAATATCTACCTACCTAAGGCATATTATACAGAATTTACTTTTTTTTTAATGGAATTAAGATAGCAAACGAGCATGCAGTACCACCCTTCCCTTGCCGCCCATAACAACTGTGACCGACCTAGAACTAGACTCAAAGGGACTAGGATGGTTAGTCCAGTTAGTAGATGGTGTTAGAATATTAGTTGGTTAGTTTGTTAATAAGTGCGAGGACAGGGTATGTTAGTGATAATTAGTCCTGTTAGTTAATGTTAGTAATAGTCCAGTTAGTTATTGTTAGTATGAGTCTTGTTCCAATTCGGTCACAGATGCGTTGCTACCCCTGAGGTTTGAGATGGTCGCCTCTAAAAAAGTGAAACCGGCTCCACAAACCTTCCTATCCGGAACACAATTGCTCTTAAAAACAATTATTATGACGGTAGGAATGGTACTGAGTACCTTGGCGGGCGGTGGTACTACCCCGGGCGAACTCTATATCATATCATATCTGTATCATAAAAAAATTATAAGTTAGGTATGTCCATACGACACTTATGCTTTCAAGGAAAAAGGGTTTCTTTTCACGGTCCGTTCGTAAGCCACCCTTGTCCGTTTCGTCTGCATTTGTCTACATTTCCGCGATTTGCTCGAATTAATGTGTTTACTGGGGTCAACTCGTACATTACAAATGTTACGATTGATGGGCCCTTCAGTATGTTGTAATAATATCCAGTTTCTGTAAATGCCTTGGATATTAAAAATAATAATGATAAATTACTCTAAGAAATAGTGAAAAATACAGCAGGTGTCAAATAATTCGCGCGAAGTACCTATGAACTTAAATTATTCATTTAAATATGATAGTTGTAGCCAAAACTGATTATTTACATCATCTGTATCATGGCCCACTATTGAACACGGGTCTCTTCGCAGAATGAGAAGGTTAAGGCCATAGTCCACCACGATGACCAAGTGCGGATTGGCGGACTTCACACACCTTCGAGTTTTTGCGAACCCATTACATTACTCCATTTCAGAAGGTATAATATAATATTTTCGCGAAGCAATCCGCGAACATCAGCTAGCCATCCATGACATGATAATATACATAGTATCATCGACTCTGATTTCCTCGTTATTATGTTAGCCCATTCGTCATATTTAGTAGATAAAAATCTTTAAAAAAAGATTAAGAACAGGATCTTTCTAAGCCAGATGATGCATTTTGGACAATAACTCCGTCGCTAAGCGAGTGTTAAGTGATTAAGCGAACTGTGGGCTTTCTAACTCCTACGCCCCGATTTGTTAGACAGCGTTGGACCTTGTAGAGTGTAGTGATGCAATAGCCACGTGTTTATCGATGTTATGCATATTTTAAATATTAAACGTGTAAAGTCGCCATGTAGGTATTAGGACTCGGGGGCCGAAGCCCCCCCCGCCATCAAAATGCTAGAAGTAAAACTCTTTTCAAAACTGAGTGGATTTCAATGAATTCAGAATCTCAAATCAAAACCAAAATGCTTAACTGAACTGAAAACTTAGTTCTAGCCGACAAGAAATAGGCTATACCTAGTTCTAACCACACGTGGCTGGCTACATCTAGTTCTAGCCGGCTAGAACTAGGTGTAACCGCACTTCGGGTATTAGCCGTAACATAAGTAGGTATACATTATGAACGTGTGTTTATCACAGTGAAATGTATACCTACAATTCTCAATATCATTCCTATATGTATGCTTTGTTAGATGTTACATTAATTCAAATAGTGATTACTTTAATATAACTATATGATTAACTGTGTAATTTCGTGAAGTCACATAGTCTTTCTTTGTTACCAAATAAATAATTATCTAAGAACAAGAAGCTTTTTAAGCGCGAGTAAACTTTACCATATCGATATTCAGATATCTTTGTTTAATATGTTTTCTTACGTAGGTTAATAAGAAAATATATTCTCTTCTACGACTGGTACCTAAATGATATGGAATATGAGGAGACAAACAGAGACATATTTTGTACGAAAGTTCTTCGTAGATATTTTTAGACGTAATATAATATGTATTGTCAATGTCTCCGATGCTGAATCACAATGACACATTCTGAATAACTCTGTAATTCTAAAACTTTATCATACAGATCATACTGTTATAAGAAATGTTTATTAATTAAATTTATGACTGCATAACTGGTTTATAACTTTCATTTGACTATAAAAGTTCATACCACAATTATTTGCTGCATTGTCTAGGTGCTAATCTGTTGCTCTTCTGGTAAGGATCTACAATTGGAACTTAAAGCAAATTGTACCGGTGTCCGTGTAATAAAACTTAATCTGAATTTAACTGTGATCTGTTTTTAAATTTCATTTCGATGTCAACCAAATTGCACAACGTCTACGTAATGAAACTTAATCTGAATTTAATTGAGATTATTTGTCTTATATCGATGTCCACAAAATTGTACCGTAGACAACCCTAGCTAAAACAAATACTGTTGAAGGCTATATTTCTTTCCGTTGCGCCCACCGACCCGCTCCCGCCCGATAATTTACTGACCACTGCGCTCCTAATGTACGGGCCGATTGAAACGTTCCTCTAATTGATATTTATAGTTCGGAAGGTGCTAACAGTTACTTTGTGTTATAGAAATTGTATTGAAATTAATTGTAACACATTATAAACTCGTCGACCCGTACGGCGCAATGCAGGATTGCGATTTCCATGCTTATGCCATTTCGAGCGAGGTAAATTGAATGATGAGTTTTTTGTGTCCTTGGTCTGATTGTATGTTTTTGCTATTGGCCATGACATCTACGAAACTAAATTTAACAGGGAAAAACAAAAACGATGTTGTAGAATTAATATGGGACCAACAAATTTAGAACCTCCTCCTTTTTTGAAGTCGGTTAAAAACAAAATTAAAGATTTCAATTCAAACCAAAAACACCATTGCCAACTCGACGTATCACCACAAAACTCGAATTGCAATATAAACGATTGAGCAATATGTCTTGCAGTGCGACCTGCCGTCGATGCAGTCGCACTCTACTTCGCACACTTTGGCCTCTTTATTGTTCCCGCGTGAACACTTGCCAATACACGCTTGTTATACCAATGTTTTACCAAATTGGACGATTTAGATCAATAATATATTCTTAAGTTCAGAATTGATCATTTCTGAAATATGGGATTGTTGTTGAATTTCCTAATTGTATACTATAGCTACAGCTGCGTCTGAACTTTAAGTCCAATTTCTTCCTACTTCACTATATTCGCGCGTTAATTATCGCGGGAAGATATAGTCGTAGCTTAAGAATATAATGATAATGATGATGATATCACTAGGTACCTACCAAAATAAAAATATTTTTACTTCTGGTACAAAACAACTTTTCTTACTTTGAAGCCATTATATTCCAAAGTAAGAAAAGTTGGACGATCTAGATTGCTTGCTATCATATTTTACACAATTATAACTGTTTATCCCTTTTATTGATTGTACGTTCTAACAATTTTATCCACCAATAGAGCAATAAAAGCAATAAGCAATGCGTCTTGTAATAAGTCAGGTTCGCGCACTTTAGTCTTTTTATTGTTCCCGCGTGAGCACTTCCCGATAAACGCCTGTAGGGGGCGTTCGTGACGTCATTTATACATGAGGTATTAACTAGTACAATTTTTAAGAAGTATCAATAGTGTAAATCATTATCATAACTGGCGCCAAGTGTCACACTGTTGGGATCAGTTGTCCACTTACAGTATAAGAGATACAGGCCGACGCACTGGGTATAATGTTGAAATTGAAAAGCCGATAATTGTACAGGTTTATAACAATATTTTCCTTCACCGAGGCAAGGGATATAAGTTTCTATTTTTTTTTTGTAAGTTCGCGGAGTGTGCGGGATTCGACTATTACTAGCCC
Source organism: Hesperia comma (assembly GCA_905404135.1). Lineage (NCBI taxonomy): Eukaryota > Metazoa > Arthropoda > Insecta > Lepidoptera > Hesperiidae > Hesperia > Hesperia comma. The sequence goes on from FR990018.1 coordinate 15,805,252, forward strand.
TCTGTTGTACGTATAATTTATGTATTACAATAGGTATAAATCCCCCAACAACTAAAAAATACCACTCTGCACGTACTAGCCAGAAAAGGTCAAGTATCGGTTTTGAAATCGCTGTAATTTGTCAACACCAAACACGACGCGACGGGACGGTGTAACAAATTTCTATATATAACATTCTGTTTTCAAGCGAACCATTGTAGGACGTGACCCTCCACCGCAGAATGCGGACCTCCTAACGAGTTTTTGAGAACCCCTGCCAAGGAAACCATCTTAAAGGCATTTGCACTTTGTAACTAAATTCACTGGAAAGAGATATGGGATGGTCTTCGTAGACGACGGACATTAAATGAGTTCGGATTGTCGGAACGTCCGTGTAAATTGTAAGAAAATTTTAATATCATATAACTAAATTATGGTGTATGTTATCATAATACCTCCTTAACATTTGAAACACATTTAACCACCCTGTATCCAAGATAAAAAAATAACTAGTGCAACGAAAGGTCCTCAGTTTGATGTCCCACTGGGGTGGCTATTCTGGGAAAAATAAATGTTTGTTGTCTAGGTGGTTGAGGTGTGCTAATTATGCATTAAAATACTCAAGAAAGCGGGAATTGATGTTGGAAGTGATGGCTTTTTTATTTATTTATATTGTGGATTTTTAAATATTTCTATAAATAATAATCGATTATAGAACGAGCCTGGCTGCATTACTTATGTAGTTTATTCCGTTTACCATGGGAAGCTTACATTAATTTGGAAAGAAGAATAAATAAAGCTTACACTCCATAGATCATTCAAAAGCTGTTAATATAAACATTGCATATATAAACATTGCTTAAAATGTTGACAAGGTAATACAAAGCGTCAAAAATAAACAGATCACTCAACCGTCTCCACTCTACCTTCCAAATCCCGCGCTGATCCATCCATTAAGTATTCATCTCGCGACATTAGTAGCGGCCGTTATTAAAACCACCTGTAAATCCCATACTCCTGCATATTGCTTGTCGAGGCCGTACACGTACTAGGGGCGTCCCTTCCGCCCTTGTGACTTTTGTCTCGAATCTCAGCGCACGTCTTGGACATCGGGCACGTCTTACGGAATTAATAATAAGCCAAGAAGCCGGCTGTGGTTTGGGTCGCAATGTGCCGAAATTTCCAACCCTAATTATAGGTCCTCTGCACTCACCGCGCGATCTCAACTTTCAACGTTCTCGGTACGTTCGCCCATTGTTTATTAGTGTTGCGAACATCTTGCACCGGGTTGTAATAGTCGAATTAAGGATGTTCTAAACGATGTGATTTGATGCTAAGCTCGTCTGGATCTCTCGTCGTTTGAATTCAGCGGCGTGATGCTGTTAAAGTTAATTCTTGGATTAATTCAACTAATCTTGTATCTGAAGAAGATTTGTATATGGAAATATAACTATGTTGTTTTTAATGTCCTCATAGAGAAATTTAAAGGCTTTATATATATCTAGGACTAGGACGTGTAAAAAATCCTAATATCAGATAATTATATTATTACAACCTTTTAAAATCGTTAAATAAAGGCACATGTTATGTAATTACCGAATTGAAACCACTTCAATTATTTTGTCGGATTATGGAAAATTCATGTATAAACTGGAGTGAAATAGAAGGGGTTTATTGGATACTCAGCGAGTGTTTAGCAACTTGTCAACATGATGTCAAGTGTAGTGACAGTGCCTCGGGCTTGTAGTCGTCAACATGCCATGGGCCATGAAAGTGATAGTAAATAGAAAGGGAAAACTATATAGGTAGGTACTTACAAGTGTTACTGGGTAGGTTTGTCTACACAAATAACTAAACTGTTGCTTCTATGGTTTATGACGTGGTATTTATTTGAGAAAAACTATAACTGAGGATGCAAGATACAGGATTTATAGTCAAGTGATCCGAACGTTTGATTCCAAAACAGAGGAAACCTATTCTGCCCTATCTGCCTTTCAGTTAAAGTTTCATTGAAATCAGTTCAGCTGGCCCAGAAATTAGACTGGACAAACAAAGAAACAATAATGCTAAAAAAGTTATTTCACTGTCTGTCTGTGAATTCAACATCAATTTCATTTAAATGAAGACGTGTATAGATTAAGTAAAAACGTCTCAATCTATACATACCATAGAAAATTGCGGAACAAAATGAACCGGAAACACTGTCTATACTTTCGGGTGCATGAATAGATAAATCATTTACTTTAAGACGTGCCTATTCCGCAAAGGAACGGATATTCATAATAATTTCACAAGGAGTAGGGTGAAAACATTACGTAAAATCCAAAGTTCGTTTCAAATTTCAATTACTTATTCGTTCGATGCGTGTGCTGCATGCGAGGGTTCCGTAGGAAATGAAACAACACTTAACGTGATTTATGGTGGAAAATATTATTCTATTATGAATTACACATTGTTTTCTTGGCTGATCTGTGTATTTGTACGGAATATATTACGCTGGAATTAAAATTTTCTGATTTATAGCCCTACGGCTGTGAGAACTCAATTGTAACAAGAAGACTTTTTAATTACATTGCTAATAAGTAACAAAATAAGTCAACAGTTTTAATTAGAGTGAAGGAAACCAATTATGCAGCTTAAAGGAACAAAGTATAACTTAAGTAATAACTTAATAACTTAAGTAAGAACAAACGAATAAGTCATCCATGGTCACAGTTTTAAATCTAAACAATCATTTTAAAAGTTCAAAATCATAAATATTAGAAATAATCCAAATAAGTGTATTAAAGTTACCAACTTTCTTGTGTTGTGTCTCAGCCAAATCTTAGCGCATAATTCAAAGCACCTACGGCCTCCAAATAGCTGCATAACAAATTTTATTTCCTCTAAAGGAGCGTCCGAACAAAAACAGACCGAGAAAGTTTGGCGGCAACGCGCATCCCGTGAATTTATATCGCTGGGAAACAAGAAAACAAAACTTGAGTCGCGCCAAAGGTACATTATCTTAACAAAGTACAGCAATTAGGTACACGTTCCACATCTTACTACAATAATTTAAATATGATAAAACAGACGCCGTTCGGCGAAGAAAGGCGGTCCCTTGACTTAACTTATTTATAAATTCTTCCTGAGACGGAAGACGAAGCTAGGGGCAACCCTTCCGCGTATAACGCAATAAAAGGGGCACTCATATAAGTATCACCGCTTTACGTGCTGTGATAAGGGCTAATCCCCTTTCGTGGGACGATCTCTCTACTTATTAGACCGTCTTGATTCTGTTTAAGAATTAAAGATTTGTAAGATACCCTTTTAGGGAGTTTTACTGAACTTAAATAAAAGGGCACTCTGTCCACCTTTACAAATTCCATGCTCATTTCGTGGATTTTGTGTTCTAAGAAACACATTTTGATAGGTATGGTCCGTTATCTTGTATTTGTATCCTTTCATTATGGACGTGTAAGTACCTAACTATATACCTAACCAAAGACTTGTATCCCTATTATCTTTGCTCGTAACACAATGATGTCTTAGTTGTTCTTACTGATGTCCATGGGTGACAGTGATTACCTACTTAACATCTGATAACTTGTCTACTCGTTTATTAGTTATTCAGTTATAATTATGTACAGTTTTTTCCTCACATAGCAATAAGACTATGACTGACTAATTCAGAGTTTCAGGAGGTGAATTTGCTGATAAAGATTTTTCTTCGAAGCATAGACTTAAATGAATCAACACTAACCATAGTATGACTTTTCGTAATCAATAGACATTGCTTGAAAAACAAATAAAAAGCCCTAAAGTTTGCCGCAGAATCAAAGCCGGCACAACTTATGTCATGCTAACGTCACAACATATTTCATACCTAAAACAGATTTGTTGAATAGGAACTGGAACAAAAACGAACAAGTCGGTCTCGATATGCCACAATCCGTGGAGCGTAGAGGATCTCTGCCTCAAAGCTATAAAATTACAGATCAAAATTCTATCGACCCGGTGGCCTTTATTCAAAAGCAGCGAAGCGCACTATCAAAGAAACTCTACTTAGGAGTTAGCGTCTTAGGGACGGTAAGTTTGTTCTCAAGGGTTGGGAGATGCGGGTAGGGGTAACGTTTTTGAATGTAAATAGTGGCGGGAGGATCTCATATGAATTAAATTTAAGTAATTAATGGGCGCAAGACGACGGGCTATGAACGTAGTGATCGACTAAGAACTTACTGTGCGCGGTTGGTCAGTCAATAGATGACCGCTGGGGGCGCGATTTTTGAGCGAGATGCTTTGGGCGTGATAATTGTCGATCGCTTTTAGTTCGGCTTTTTATTCGATGCAATAAACTGAAACGTTACAACCTTAATCTAATAGTGGTCATCACTCGAATGATTTGGGAGCAAATTTTTTAAATTATTTTTAGTTACCACAGACAATACACTATGATTGTATCATAAAAATTACTTATTCAAATATATTTTAACTGTAACGGGTACTCAAGATATTTATTATTTACACCAATATTTCGACCCAATTGCATGGATCACGGACATGGCAATTGGGTCGAAATAGCGGTGTTAATAATAAATATCGTGAGTACCCGTTACAGTTAAAATGTTTAGTATCCGCGATGATAAAAGTTTAAAATCTTATATTCAAATATAATTGTTTACAACGAGGTTACGTAGTTTTTTGTACGCAGCTATATCATATTATAAACTGTCAGTTTCCTGCACCAAGTTAAAAGTGGAACTCTAGTATTAACTAGTAATCACTCTCGCTTCGTTTCAGCAAACTTTTATTTTTCTTCACTAGGTGTCGCTCTCGGAAAAAATTACAAAATGTGTTTTTAATCGAATTTAAAAAAAGAGTAACATTGACGTAATTCTAAGACTGGAGCTTGATGTTTAGTCTCAAATGAGGAGTAGTTTTTGAGTTATCCCCAATAATGGGTATATTTGACTTTGTCTACTTTAATGATATTTTCATTTTATTCCTTATCGGAAGTCGGTTTTTATTCTATAATTTTTATATCTATCAAATAATAAATTTAATCCTAACTCATTCTCTAGGTCGGTCACAGTAAATGGGCAGCGCTGCATGGGTAGTGCTGCATGTTCGTTTCCGACCATAATTTCATATAACTATAAAAATAAAAGCACCTGTTTGTACTGCGTGTATTAAATCCAATTTATGAGTATCTACTCATAGCTGTATTATTTCAGCAATTAGATATTATCTACTAGCAATTTAAATTGCTGCAAACTGATTTATCATAACTATCAATTATTTTATTAATTATTGATACTGTTCCTGATTAGTATTTAACTAATCTTGCATCAAAGTAATAATTAACGTGTATAGTTATTTGTGGTTACAATTAAAACTGTTTCAGATTTTAGTCATTATCATCGTCACGTGTAATATGTGTGCAGATAGACTCTACATATTCCTGTGAAAAATTTAAAGTAGAAAATTTACAAAAGAAAAAGTGTTTTATTTAGTTTTGTCGACTGTTTGCATATTTCCCCGAAGGTTCAATTACATCAGGGATTAAAGTAATATTATATTGCGTTAATACACTAGGTAATTACCTAATTTTAGTCTTGAAAATAGTAGGTCGCTGGATTTTCGTGTTCTAGAGTAAATACACGTCAGGGTGTAATGAGTACAATACAATGTATATTATTTATCTAATCATTCTTCTTTTTTAATATCAATACTGAATATAGGTACTGATACGTACCCGACGACAGCATAGCTAATATAATTTATATGACTTCATAAACAAGTCAACATGTTACTCCTTATATGAGCTTTTGGGACTGTAAGGTCATTTATTAATTATAATGAACCCTCAAGGGTGGGAGGGGGTGAGTCAGATGAAGAAAGGGTGGCCATATTTTAAGATGTCGCCGTCATCTGGGCAGGAATGCGTTGTGTGCGGGTCAGCTCAATTATTTATTACTAACATTAGAATCGGGTTCATTCTGCTAGTAGTGTGAGATTATTCGTGTAGACACCGCTAAGAAAATGTATTTTAAGTAACTATACCTACCTACGGGTTACGAATGTTACGATCATACAAAATGAGTTGCATGTTTTATTGTTCTTTTGCTCCGATGGCATTAAATGAATATAAATGCGAAATATACTCGTAATAAGAGAACATATGACACAAAAAGAGATTCAGTTACCTCACTTACAAATAAATAATAGTTTTCAAACTTATACTCTCGCGTCATGATATTCGGTGTCGTGGAGATACTTACGGATAACACAAAACGTTTTTCACGATATTGATTAAGTACCTACTACCACTTTTTCCGCACTTGGACAGCGTAGAGGTTAACCCTAGCTGGTAACCCTAACATTGGAGAGGAGAGGACCACAACCAAATAGCGAGCAGTTATGGGTTGCACTGTTCACGTGCGCAAATTTCTACTAATATAACAAATGCAAAACCTGTATGTCTGTCTGTGAAACTTTCACAATTATACCACTGAGCCAATTTAAATGGAATTTCATAGACATATAGAGTTGACTTTGGGAATGAATGTAGGATATCTTTTATGCCTGATATTGTCCATTAACGCCGCGATAAGAGGAGAGGGATATCAAATTTCGGTACTTTGAACTTTAAGTAATTTTTGGTTTTAGTTCATTTGATTATCTTCCCATTTTCTAAGTATTTTGACATTGTTTGTTTCTCAAGTGGGCAAAACCGAGCGTGAAAGTAGTTATAAATATAGGTACACCTACATGCAAACTAAAGATAACAAACCAAAATAGTCTAAACAAGTATTTATACAAGGAATCTCTAAGAAAATATGGTGTCGAGTTAACAAAATACAAGTACCTAGTAAGACTTCTAACTTGAGCAGAGGGCTGAAAGGAGCCGAGTCTGGTATCGGATTTCCAGATGAATAAAGGCTGCGATATTCAGTTTGAAAATAAATGAAAATCTTTAAGATATGCTATTTATGACAGCTACCAGCTATACCAAGATATCTACAAGAATTTTCAATGGACTTAAAGTAGCGAATGAGCATGCAGTACCGCCTTTCCGCTGCCGCCCGTGACAACTGTGACCGACCTAGATCAAGATTGTATTGTATTATTTTCTTTCAATTAAAATACATTCAAAAATATTAAAACAATGTAATGTATGTTATTTAAAGATCGTAGCATTAGCCGTGTTACGATACCTTACACGCTGTTAAATATTCAAAGAATAGACCAGGGTTGGGACAAGTCTCTCGGGCCGAAAAGTCCCTTGGCCCGACTGGGGGTTAACCCGTGAGCGCTCATGCGTCCCTAATTTCCGATTTGTCGACCGAAAGGGTTGACTGATTAGCATCTGACTGTGTCAAAACGCATCTACCGCCTTTGTTGGTGATGTGATGATGTCTGTTTGATCTCTGCTCCTTCGATCGTGTAATTATTTATGTTTTGAGATTAACCCCTAACTTAAAGACTTGCGCACACTTCAGATTTGATAACTATTACTTTTTGTCAAGTAGGTCGATATCATTGGTTACTGTAATTCTTAGGTACGTAGTGCCAAATTATGTAAAAATCGAGAGAACCTTAACACGCTTAAGGTATAAGATGTATACAATTGTAATGACAATTTATTATTTTCTTTCCCTTAAACCACTTGTGACGTACCGTATTGTCACCTCTCGACCCTCAGTTCCGCAGCTACTCCGTAATGGCATGTGTAATCCTCAGTCGACTCATGAGTCTACCATTAATCATGGGAGCGTGGGATTTTTTCACCATTACGTCGAACATACGGTCCCACGCAGTTAAGGCGGTAGCGTCTTGTTATAGATTGTATGATTTTATTTCATACTGTAGTAAAATAATGATAAATAATTGATTTATTTAACACTTCATTGTTTTACACCACAAAAATAAAGTTATTTATCTATTAAAAATAATTTTATAATTACGAACTGATAATATCTAATAATAATAATTTAATATTCTAGTCTGTATGTATGTTCAAAAACAATAAAATAGTACACCATAAATATATCACAGATATAACACATAATCATAACAAGATCAAAATTTTTACAGCTGATACGGGGACCACGATGTACATAGTTAAACCGCAAATACATTATAACATCTTTTTCTCAGCGAGAGACCCCACTTGTTTCATCGTCACATGATCCTCCGGCCGCTGTCTCATGATTCTCTCATTTATCACCCCTGACCAGGACACTGGAATTTTTCAACACCATTAACGCTGCTTGTTTTCTTTGGATAAAGACGTTTATTGTCTTACGAGTACGTGAATGTCTTTATACCTTATATGTAGGTATAAAACTTAGGATGTTCTCAATTAGGCTGTAGTTTTTTACTCGACTGGGATAGAAGGAGGGTTAGTTGTTGTTGTTTATTTAGTTAATTAGTCTTAATAATGTAAAACAATATTATTGCAAACTATGGACCTTCACGTAGTTATTTCAAAGTTATTTCTTCACTAATCGGCACTGGCACTGGAGCAGCGTGGTGGAGGCTAGGCTCCTCTAGGCCCCCTCAATAACGAGTAGAGGCTCATGCTCAGTAGTGGCTCTTGATAATAATGGGTTGTAGCCAAGTTATTCCAAAGAACGAATAGTTGCCATTCCCAAAATACACAAACAGTAACTTAAAGATAAGTCCAAGACAACACAACAAATGAAATAATTACTTCTCTACATTGTACCTACGAGTTCATAATCAAACAACATGGCTAAAGTTATATTAAACACTGTACATAGCTGCAGCTGGTGGTCAAAATGAAGGTTGTGAATGTAAATGTCAGCCGACGTCGGCGATGTATCGGCTGTCACATTACCGCCGCCGCTGCTGTTATTATCAAACTTTTTGAAGGGTCTCCGGCGACGCGACGCCGACCGCGCGTCCAGATGAGGGATACGATAGTGTGGAGGAACACTGTGTTGTATGAATGACATCGAGTTTTTTACTGACTTCGAAAAAAGGAGGTTCTTAATTTGATTGTATTGTTATGTGTTACCACATTAATTTTTACTTGTTACTTCGTAACTTTCTTACTAATTGTTCGATATGTATAATTATTTTTTATTCAAAAGCTAAGGTTAAGTTACGAAAATTTTCAGGCTAATTTTCGTTAACTTAAAGAAATACCTTAAATATGATCACAGAGTCAAGGGCCGATTACAATGCAATGTTATAAGAAACATGGCTAAATAGCACGCTCATTTAAATTCAATTAGCTTAATGCACAAGTGTTTTTTTTTTCAACTACAAATTTTTTACTCCATAGATTTGCGGTATTATTTTTTTCAACACCTTTATTACGTCCTGATAGGAATATGTCCAGTTACTAGTTATCGTGTATTATGTGTATTTAAGTATACTTTTATTAGAATTTAGGAAAAAATATTATTTTAGAGGTACGTAAATGCTTAATTTTTATATAATGTTTTCCTACTCAAAAATCCCTCTCCATACCATGTAGCTGCGGTCACGCAGTCCAAGAAGCGCATATGGTAATTCCTTATTCCAATAGGAAATAGAGGCGGTCAGTCGCAATAATCCATCACGGCGGTTGTTTGTTTGTCCCGTGTTTTATGTCGTTTTACGTATTCCTTACAGGTTTTGATAAATATTTGTTGGGCAAGTTCGGACATGGCCAGGAATTGAATATCCGGCCAACCCGTTTTGTTCCGTGATTGGCGTGAGCTCAGAATAGGAATGGTCTTGGGAAAATTGGAATCGTGTTACGTTATAAATGTAATTTGAATATTAGTTTTTGAATGATATACGTGCGTCGCGTAGCCATTGGTTGGGCTGAAGGCGTATTCATAAATGTTTGGTGTATCAGTTTATTTAAAGCTTTACTTTAGTGGGGCCATAGGCCCATAGGAATCAAATGTGATAATAATGTTAAAAAATAAAGGTTTTTCTTTTTAAAACTTTCTCTTCAAAGGGTCCTTAGAGTTCTCATAATATATGAAGTTTTCCTATTATGTATCTATTTTCAAAGGTTATTAAGATACCCTTCGGCGCAAAATGTATGATAACCCTTCTTTTGGTTTGTCAGTTTCACGTTTTTTTGCCGTTAGAGTAATTAATAAGACCGTGACTGTTTTTTTTTTATTTTTTCGAGATCAATTGTATTTTTTTATTATATTATATTATAATATTATTTATTATATTATTATTATTATTAACAAGACCAAGTTACTTGAAAAAATAAAATTTTCATTAGAACTATTCTTATTATCTTTGTTAGGGGACAGTCTCTCCACCAACCCGCACTGACCAGTGTAGTGGAGTATACTTGAGGTTTTTTCATTAATGAGAAGAGGACCGTTCAGTAGAACATTAATTACTAATTAAGAATAAGCCCTAATGGAATATTTGAACCAATGTCATGAAATTCTGACGAAAATACATTTAGTAATTATTTAATTTTCAAAATTAACCAAGACATAAAATAACACCGTCAAGTAAAAAGCACGTCGACAATTCTCAAGGGCGCGCATGTCATTATTCTAGAGCAGAGCTAAGGATCGCATGCATACCGAATGGGGCTTATCAGTTATGCATAATACGGGGCCCCAAAGGTGGGCAAAATATTGCACTGCCCGTGTAACACCGTACAACACTACAGCGAGTTATACAGGGGACGTTTAAAACTATAATCATTTTTGCATTACAAACGTTCATGAATGGACAATGATGCTTACAAATCTTTAAAAAATGAATATAGAGATAGTTTGATATTGTGGAAAGGACATAATACTTACCTGTATTCCGTGCCATAACTTTCTATGTTATCTTTAAGTATATGTATTAGATATTATAAATTATTTAACGACAAAATTAGAACATGATTGGTGATTTAAACACACACACGAATACAAATTTTTCATCGAGTTGTTTTTCGTTTTTCAGAACCATTATGTAGTTTAGGCTGACTTGGTTTCTTAAAAAAATAAAAATGTTACAATCGTAACTCGGTAAATATGTTCCAAAATTGGTGATTCAATAACAAGTTTTCAAAGCCAATTCTTAATATTTTTTATGCTTTCACATTTCATTGAATTCTAGTCTTGGCTGAAACATAATCCGAATATTGTAGTAGCGTGATTTTGGCTCCTGCCCAAACTAACAACAGTTCATGAAATACTTTTTAGATTATTTAGATGACATTAAAAAATGGTATTGCCATTCGCAAACTTTTGCTCATACTGTTTAGAATTATTTATTACTTTATTACATAAGTGTATGGAAAAAACGATGAGTTATGATACTCATACCTCCGCACGAGGATTTCATTTATTTATAGACATAGTGATGTTTTTTGATAACTTAAGCACAATGTCACCGCCAAAAACATTTTGTCCTTTGACTGTACTTGAACGTATTTTTAATATTATAATGTAAGTAATGAAATGAAAGTTAGAGCACGCTGTATACGCGTAGTGACGATAACCTCATGTGTCTGACGTCATATGATGTCAGTCTGATGGATTTTGTTTGCTGATTCTATTACAGTTTTTTATTTGTTGCCAGCGACAGTATATGACCGGCCTATGAATATGAATGAGACATCACATGAGAGAGGTGACATCCAGTGGTCTGACAAAGTCAAACGAATAAAGAATATTACTTGTAATATTTAGTGTCGAATAGGTTAAGGAGCTAAAGAAATAATAACTCAACCGCTAGTATTTTTACTAAACAAACATTTTTTTAGACACTGCACACTTTTAGCCCCACACCAGAGTTCCTTGTTAATTTTTTGTGATGAAACTTTCATATCCCTTAATTTTATTCCACAATACGTATGGATAACTTCATATTTGAAAAATAAAGTAGTTATAACAACGCTTGCACCAGGTTACAATAAAAATCAAATAATATTACCAAGTTGTTTTCGTTCGACCTATGAAAAAAAAAACTTGAAAATTCTTTTCAAATTCTATAAAGAAACTTAAGAATTTTACGCGCCGGTATTTTAGGCAGCTAACACCAAAATAAGTAAGTGTCACCCGGAGCAACAGTTTAAAGCAAAATGGTCTTAGAAAACGGATCGGTTTCCAATTAACAGGGCCTCAGTTCAGTCTCATTATATTTTTAATTTAGGGGAGGAATCTCAAATTAAAGCGACGTCAAAGGACAAGCCCGTCTGCCATTAAAGCTAAATAATTAAAGAATTTTGTGCTCCTCACAATCGTTAGACGGAATTAAGAAACCGCTTGAACTTCGTTTTGATTTAGGTAACTATGAGTCTACTGCAATTTTAAAATCATCAGATTTTTTTGCAATGCAAAGTATTTATTTTTCATTCGTTAATGTAGTTGCTTCTCAGATACCGAAAAAAATGCTTTTACGAATACTAATAATTATACCTACGAAGGGCATTTTACACGCATAAGGTCTACATTAATTTTATTTAGAAAATATTTTAAGGTCGAAATTGTCTGATGCAGAATTGGCAGGTGCTATTTTACAGTATAAAAAGAAAACTAACTCTCAGACTACCTCTATGCAGAATCTAATTTCTTATTTACAAAGGTTTTATTTAAAAAGTTCTTTAAAAGACAGAATATTTCACCAACCCGTAAAAAGGTTCACAGAAATTGAATTGTCCAAATATAAATAGCTGATGCATTTGAAGAATGGCTCGTAAACATACAAATCGATAGTAATAAAAGGGCCGAGCTAATAGAATCATTCTTCGTAACTTGGTATCTCATCAGAACTATGTAGTGTTCGACTAACTCTATAAATGTAAATTTCAATTTCGTCTAGACGTGTGAAACGGGCACGTTTACATGCAAACAAGATTCATTACTACCAGTCTAAACTTAGGAGCGGCTGGTAAGTGGTGTTTGATACAAAGATGTGAAGTGACGGAGTACAATACATACTACATACTAGACTTACTTAACTATGTATGGCTTTAACCAACGAATGGCCTATATAAGAAGTATAAGACACAGGTCTCTTTTTACTAAATAAGCCTACAGCATACTTTTAAATTTATTATAACTTAACACTGGTCTATAATCCTCCCTGGTGGAAAGTGGTGATGTATTTTGGGTGGTAGAGCGTACTAACTTAGTGACAGCCCATTCACTCTTGATTTTCCACTACTACAGTTCACGCTTGTGGTTCAATTAACTATCAGTGTATGTTGTAAAATAAATCAATTCTGTAAGTTCATTTATACATAAGTTGCCGAAAATATGGAATAGCCCCTATTCCCTGCTACGAAGAAATGTATTACATAGGTACATACGTATGGTAACAGTTCAAATTTGATTGTACGCAAAATTTCCTAAAGGCATTTTAAAGTCTGGCCATCAGTATAAATTGAACCTTAATCACAGGGGCAGAAATCTGACAGTTGTGCGGGTTGTGCAATTATAACCAATTCCATATCGAACGCGAATAGATTATAGTAGATGCAGATAAAGAAGGGGTATACTGGACACACAGAGAGTTCAGTTTTTTGCAAAACACCATCAAAGTAGAGGATTATACGCGGGGCTAAACAGCAGTTTTTTAAACATAAATTAATATGTGAATGCATCTAGTGTCTAACAAAGTACCTATGTACGTTAAACGCGCCTTCATCTAATCAAAGCCAAAAACATCTTGAAATCGCGTCATAAAACTTTCGGTGTCGCAGAGGTGTCGTTGGCACGATGGTATTCAAATGGAATAAATCCAGATTCCTGGGGTCTAGTAGACCCCTGGGAGCGATTCCGTCGGAGATGACCGCCCTGGAGGTACACGACACTTAGATAAACCCTTTTGTGATATTGGCAAACGAGCGGTTAAACGCTGCGTTTCTTCATGCAAAAAATATTGTGTCAGATGAAACGCGATCAACTGAAATGAGGTAATATTTTATTTTTCACATAAATTCTGTGAAGCGAATTGTATTAAAATGTTAAATTATGTTTTAAAGATCTTAGTTGAGTTATTTCACGATAATGTATTTGAAAGGTCTCGCTTGAGTTGATAATAATGGATTCCTTACTAACGGTCGGTTAATATTTAATTAATATCACAATATTATATACATAGATACAATACTAGTACTAGTAGTAGATACTAATATTACAATACAATATAGATCTGATACAATATTGTCTTCATCTCAGAAATGCAAAAATTAAATAAATACTCGTACATTATCACAAAACATCTATAATATTGGTGATATTTTGTGTCTTCATTTTATTTGCCATTTTACTAAATGGCCAATCACTTTCAAATTAAATATGGATGTTATTGTCTTTGATGTTTTAAATGCCTAGATTGAGCGTCGTCCTACAATGAAAACAAAAAAAACAAGGCAACATTATCAAGCATGTGTGCGTGCAGGCGATGTTTTACACGTTCATCTATTGTCTATGTGTGCGTAATGTGTGCGTAATGATATAAAAATTGTGGCTAACAGTTGGCCACAATTTTTTGACACGTTTGCGCGGATTCGATGTTCCATCTAGACATTTAAAACATCAAAGGTTATTGTATGTGGTTTATGATTTTTAATGTGAATTATTTATAAAAATACATATCTATATTTATATTTCTATTCCAGAACTTAGTGTCCATAATATTAAATAGTAGATAATTATTATTAATCAACAGATCATTTATGTATTACATCGGCACGCACAACGCATATTAGACGCAGACGCTAAAAGAACTTTATTATCTATTTTTCCAAACACACCAAAAGCAGTAGGAACAACTTCAAAATCTTTTAATTTTGTATCTTTTAATCATTTTTATTTGCAAAAAATTAAATTTAAAGAATTAATTTGAATTTCGAACGCCCGTCTGTAGCGCACTAATGTCGCAGACAAATAACAACCCGGTCCGCAAGAGTCGGTGGCGGTGGCAAGGGGTAATGTTTATATTTTAATGTAAGAACGGTGCAAGTTCGTTAAGGGCGCCACCGCTCCACCACTTCAGAGCCACTCGTACATTGCGTATTAATGCACTGAAATTTGATTAAAAACCATCATGCTTTAATTATCCAGTTATGTTTAAATTTTAAAACGTTCACCGCATTCTTAAAATAATTACGTTTGACAGTTCATTTTTAAGTGAAAAATTAAAAAAGAAAGTTTTTAAGTTGACTTTTTTTAAATTTGTGTCTTTAACTTTTTAATGAGTCGACCAATTTTGATGATTCATATTCGAAAGCTGATGCTTGGCAGGATCTTACTAGTAGGTAGTTTATGAGTTCCTTCGATGTTCCTTCTAGACATTAGATCATCAAAGAGCAACGCATAAATAAGTGTCTCGTAGCGTTCCGCGCACATAATTCTGAAATAAACCATACCTTGTTACTTGAAGCCTTAGACAATTAATTTTATACGAATAAAAATAAATCGAAAGCTAATAAAATGACCCATAAACTTTATAAAGTATAACTATCATGATAATTTGGATAATAACCATTGAAATTTTACGAGTATTGAATTCGGCCGTGGATTCAACTCTTTCGTATAGCGGCACTAAAAATATGAAATCGCAGCAATAAAGGGGCTACAACAATTTCAGTTAATATTAATCGCTTTTCTTTCTCGACCCTTCCGGGGACCGATTTGGTTTATTTCTCTTCTATTGGCCCTTGGGGATTACTATGTTATATTTATTATTACGCTAAGTCTGCCTGAAGATACCCGCGAGAAGTATTAGTTCTTTACTGCATTTATATGATAAAGACCATTAGTTATTAGTTAATCATTATTTTATATCCCTTTCCACGGTAATTTTCATAGAGTAAGAGGTCATAATGTCAAATATCTCTACTATTACTTATTCCTAGCAATACCTAACCGTAAAATATCGCTTTATTAGAGAGAATCATCTGAAGCAGTGAAACAGGTTAACTGTTGACTTATTACTACTTCTGTAATTATACCTCTTTCTTACTCTTTATTGTATCCTCTGCCCAAAAGTTGACTGGGCACTTCTCACAAAACGCTATTTATGAGCTACGCAATCCAAAATTTGTATGTATCTGACACTTTTATGAATGTAATTACACGATTACACTGCCGTTTGTACTGTGACTCTAAATTTTACAAAATGTAAATGTTACCTTGTGTGCACTACTACATACTATTCTTTCACACTTATGTGTCTGTGTCACTTGAAACTGATTGATTATTATTTGTCTTATTTAGGTATACCTTTTTATTTAAAAGAACGTTTTGAATACCTGCACCTTACACTTGACCGGACCCTTCGTTCCACTCACAATCTTCTACTTAGCACTCCTTGTATTTGTATATTGCATTTGTATACCAGTTATGTTGACATGGACTTACTTAAGTATTTCATAATTTTCTGTGTTTGTGAAGTGTCCTAATATAAAATGTATATTTTGAAATATTTCCTGTATGTATGCTATTTCTTACTGTTTGTCGTGCACCCTACCTCTTTCTTACTTTTTATTGTGTCCTCTGCCCAAAGGTTGTCTGGAAGAGATCGCTCTTGAGTGATAAGACCGCCTTTTGTACTATGACTCTAAATTTTTAGAATTGTAAATGTTACCTTTTAGTGTGTACAATAAAGAGTATTCTATTCTATATCTACGCTTAATGAAAACCATATTCCACGTGAGAAGCCCTGTCGTCCCCGCTAACGATCGAACTGCGTGCTAATCAAGAAATGTCAAAAATGCATATCGGGATTTCGATTTTCTATTCTTTTTTCAAATGCAAAGGGCTCTCCATACAAATGACCAGATCAACTTCGTTAGGGTCTGTTTCCATGGACTGCTATCGGAGACGTCATCGTATTTACGAATTTAATAAAGAACAATATCTTTTAACATAGTCTGCTAACCGGACTTATCTCTTACTCGTAAACCCTTTTTGAGTTTTGTTCTGTGTCAGTCATAGTCGTCATGAGCAGCAGCGGAAGGGTTTTGCTTAGAGAATGCAATCCTACACACGTCAGCGATGCTACACGCATCCGCTCGGGCACATTCTGCTACACAAATTAATATAACATTCTGCTACACATTTCAGGAGGAATTAGAAGAAACTCTGCGAGCGTCTAAAAGTCCATTTTAAACAGGTATCCAGATCCACAAGCTTAGATAAATTAGAGTCAGTAATAAAATAAAAAATAATTGGATTTATTTGAGTGTCGAGGAACAAGAGGGAGATTTTTGCAGTTTGCATATAATTGTTTAGTCACTCTGTTACCTACCAATGTTGAGTCGGAGAGGGGATTCTCAACAGCTACATTGCAATGGATATATGCCGTAACTACTTTTTAATCTCCTGGAGCTATACTACTTTTATATTAAGTATACCTTCTTTTGTTTTGATTATGTTCACTGTAAATTATTTGCTTAGTAATATTAAAGGATAAAGGCCTACTTAAAAAAAGAAGGAGGTTCTCAATTCCACCGCATAAAATAATTATGTGTATGTTTTTTAAATTCGGTTGTTAAGTGTGTTTGTCGATGTTGAAATCGTTTTTTTTTTACAAAAAGCAATTATGTATAATAATATATCTTCTTTCAAATAATACCTACCTATTATGTTCTAATGAACCTCACTATCACACACAAGCAGGTTTATCGTATTCTGTAATGTGATTTTTTTTAACTAGACGAGATCCTGAAAATTCCGGGATCCCACGGGATTGATATTTCTAATCCCAAGGGATCTCGACTTTACGATATCGATTCGGGATTGCATTCCCTAGTTGTGCTGCATGCAAAAAACATTACCTTTAATAGGGGTTTATTACTCGTAAGCATAACCTGGCAGACGTTGTTCTACAACATTTCATAAATTTGAACTAAGAGACCTTAAATTTGTACATACTTTTATGAAATACTTATTACATGTAACACCTTTTTCTTTGACAGCACTTCGATACCTTTCTTATGTTTAAGGAAAAAGTCCACTTACTCCACAGGAGGAGGAACTTTCGTCATCTTTTTAATTAACCTTCGAATATGAAGTTAAATAATATGAAGTTAAACAATATGAAGTTAAATAATATTGTCTACAGCTTACATTTAAAAGAATAATTGAAGGTCAAGTAGGCAATATTGAAGGTAAGAAGTAAATAAGAAGGAAGGTAAGGCTAAACAAAAGTAAATTACTATGCCCGAACGCGTGGAATAATTAGTAACATAAAAGAAACTCATGGCAATTAAGGTAACTTTAATTAGTTTAACCGTGTTACGGATTTATTGTTACTGAGATCATAAATAACGACACATAAACCTGTTCCATTACCCGGTAGAAATCTGATTTAATAGGAGTTATGCTTATAAGGTCTAGTCTGGAACCTATCACGATTTCAAAAAATTTCAAGAATTCTCAAGTTGGAAAAAGTCGTCTTTTCCTTTACATTTCCAGCCTTAAGAAATGCACTATACCTACCAATGAGTTAAATTAGTGGGAATCAGAAGTTACATCGTTTTAGAATTTTTGTTTTATGCGTCTTAATTTATTTGGATACGGATTTCATAAATGTTCTTTGGATAATATAAAGATTACTCACAATTATTTCTATTATATATTTATATTATAGGTGTCCCGAGCCGAAACAGTAGCGGATACTCAGTAATGTAATGTAGTAAAACTTGTATTGTAATTACAGTAACTACGTATTTTGTAAAATACGATATTCTTATCTTTGACAATTAGATATAAGTATTCAGCCAGACCTTCGAGCAAGAAAGTTTTATCCAAACTAGGCTATTGGACTATCTTATCTACCGTTTAATTCTTGGTGGACCTAGCCTTCATTCAAACATTGTTTACAATAACCAAATTGCATTAACTTAGCAACACAAACACGCAATGGACACAGCCCCCAAGGGCACCATGCCGTGTGTATCCGGAACCCGCAAACAGTGTGGGAGCTTTTTTACATTTTTCCGTACGCTATTTGCTCGGCGCCGTAACGGCAAAGGTATTGTGCCAGTCAAACAATGACCGATTTTGTTCTTTTTCCAAACGGTTTTTACTCTTTGCCCATGAAATGTCGTGCGCGTATTCAATTCGATTTGAACTGATACGGTAGCTGTCAAGTTGTGCGTTTTAGAGGTTTTGTTCTTTTAACCTGCCTGGTTGGGGATAAGGGGACAGAGGTGTAGCGTATGACAGGCTCGGGATATACGGGAAATCATATCACGTCAACGTTTCTGATCAGTGAATGGCGAGAATTTTGATTAAAACTCTCTCTTTATTTTAATATCTGTTCTATTTTTACTGATTGAAAGGACTTTTCTAGGAAAATTTATCTTATTTTTTTCTATGGTATGTTTTGTGTAAATTGTTTAGTTATATTTTTATGTAATACTAAATTGTTAACCAGTACCTACCTAAATCGAAATTGCACACCTATTTAGCCTCTACAATTAGTTGTTGACTACAGAAGCATTATCAAGGTTTCGTAGTACATTCAATTATAATTAGTATCCATTAATAACAAGACAAAAGATATTATTCCATTATCATCAATTACTCATAGTACCGTACATATTTATGTAACTAATAATATCGAGTGTAATTCATAGGGATGTACCTAACCAATACACGTTCTAACGTCGTTTGTTAACTAAACATCCTGGTCTTGCTTTCAGTCTTATTATGTTTCGGTCACAGCTGCGCTCGCGCTGGCGGCAGCGGAAGGATGATCTTTAACTACCGTAATTCCATAAAAAATACAAAATCATATTTGGCAATAAGTTTTCTCATAATAATTTAAGTTGTTTTAATTTTCTTCTTCCTCGTCCTCGACCATTGTTAAGTGCACTACGCGCGTTAGCTTAGCTAAGATCAAAAAGTATTTATATTAAAAAAAAATGCCGTATTGACAGATGAGCCAACCACCGAAACACTCACCCGTTGATATCGATAACTTCAAAGGCGTCACAGATGCGTTGCCGGATTCTTCATTATTTTTAACTTTTCAACAATGCGACCGGAACTCGATAACAACATTTCCCATCGATTTGTTAAGAATCCCTATCATCATAGGATATCATTATAGGCACATTGGCAGGGAGAGCGGTGGCTGGTTGGTTCAAGCGATCAATCAACCACCACTCAAACTGCGAGTGCATTCAATTATATAAAAAAAAAAAAAAACATGCTTTGTGATGGATGGAACTCCTTATATCCCAACCGCTTCCATTATTATGTTAAGTATGTTAAGGTAGGAACACTGTTATAATACACATTTATCCATATAAAAGTCTAAATAGCTGTATTAGATCCCTTGTCTAAAAGACTTAGAAACACAACTTTCCTATACTTTGTACCTACAAAGAGACGTTGTTTCAAAGGCCAGCCGATTTTAACACAGCTTTAATAATAAAGAAGCAATAAAGAGCTTCGTCCTTACCCGTTTTCAATAAACACCTTTATCGATTATTCAGCTCGCCGTCCATACTTACAGCTCTGAAGCCTCCGCCATAGACAGAAAGTTGGCAAACTAATTCACGACACAGGCATAGCTTGCGTTGGGTGGCTGGAGGTGGTCGCCAGGCGATAGCCGGTGGCCGCGGGGGTGGGGGCGCGAGGGAGGGAGGGGGGAGGGGGCGAGGGGGGGGCGTGCTCGCGGCTGGGCGGCGCCGACCAATCCTCAAGAACCACCCACCGACCCCGCCTACCTCACCTGCGCCACACCATTAAGCCCGCTTTTTTCCTACTTTTTTCACGGACCTCCTAGCCGTTCGTCGGCGCCGTCTTTATTTTATTTTCTCCTTCATGCCTCCTTCCCGACTCGCCTCCTGATTCACGCCCGCCGTAGGTACAGAAACCTTTTGTGAATACGAATGCCGAGCAGGTATCCGCGCTCGTTAGCTACGAGCTCTGATATGTAAAGTAAACAAAGGTTCTTCGCGAGGCGTTCCGGTAATGAAGCTAACCTTTCGGTTATAACGGGGACGTATAATGATTATATGATGCGCATTAATTAGAAAACTCCGTATATCGGTGGCGGTACCAGCCAAGTTCGCGACTGGCGTTACGATGTCGCGAGCGGCGGTAATAAACTTTTAACTTCCATATCGATCCGTAAAAAGTTCTCGACGAAAGTAATCTCCGTCAACCTTGGTCTACATTTTGTTTCAATGGCCTGAAGAGCGGTCGGAGTAATATGCAAGTGTCCCTACAGGGTGAACGATCCCCACATCGATGAAGTTTAACTGAACTTGGAAAAAAACTTGGGTGAACTTTGTTCGCGCCGCGTGATTAGGAAGACTTAGTTTTGAAGTGAGTTGGGAACTGTTTTTTCAGTTTTGAAAGTGGGTGGCTCAGTTTATGATCCGGGTGAAAGTCGCGGTGGATCGATGAACTTCGTCCGGGGTCAACTCCGCCGATCAAAGTTTGCGAGGCTAATAACCAAATTTAATACGCGAGGGGAGGGCACTGCACTCCGTCTACCAAGTATTCTCAGTAGTAAACACGCTTAGGGGATCTCCGCATAGTTTCTGCTGATGCCGTAGCGCGAGATAGTGGTCGCTGTCTACGAAAGTAAATAAAAATATTCGTAGGTTCTAAATACTTACATTATATTCAGGACAGTATCCTAGGAATCATCATAGGATTATGGTTATTTTCTAAATTAAGAATAAAAACATTTTAAACAGTAGGTACGACTAATAACTGTTGCCAATATTTTATCCATCCATAATATTCTAAATTATAAGTGCTTAGTAAATGTCAAAGAATATCACAATCACAGTCACAATACTGAAGTTTTTATTGTTATTTCTACCTACTCATTTTGCCAAAGATTATGGTTAGATTGATTTATCAGAAACAACCGTTAGTTGTACATATACAATACATACCTACCCAGGTATTTTGGAAAGTAAGTTTAAAGTTTTACATGGAGTAAAAAATCCTTTAAAATACTAATCAAAATTACCTTACCAAGTTAGGAGTAAAAACCGGCCAAGTGCGAGTCTGACTCGCGCACGAAGGGTTCCGTACCATTATGCATAAAAACGCCAAAAAAAACTGGTCTGTTGTATGAAAGCCTCAATTAAATATTTAATTGTTTTATTGTAGCCACATTTTAGCTTGTGGCTATCTCTTGGACCGAAAGGTAACTAAACTATCGCTGAGGCGTCGAAAGTATGGGCGCCCACTTAAATATTTATTTTATTCTGTTTTTTAGTATTTGTTGTTGTAGCGGCAACAAAAATACATCATCTGTGAAAATTTCAACTGTGTAACTATTACGGATCGTGAGACTGGTGACAGACGGACGGACGGACAGCGAAGTCTCAGTAATAGGGTCCCGTTTTACCCTTTGGGTACGGAACCCTAAAAAGACATAATTTACACACAGTTTACCTATTAACTACTTATTTACTAATTATGAAATAGGTACTTATTTAGTTGCCTACTTATAGATTTTTAGTAACAGTTAATATTTATAAGCAACGCTTTACATCCGTTAAAATGTTTCAAATTGCACGCGGCACGACAAAATGTACAGGAAAAATCTACTCGCAAATAAAACTGACACAATCAGATCTGACGGATGACGGTGCGCAATAAAATCAAACAAAACGCAATCGTAGTACGATCTGCAGACAAAGGACAGTTGTACCGTCGGCAACATTCTGTCTGTAAATGGAACAAAAGAGAAAAGTCAATAGATTATCTGCGACTAGTTGGCCTTTATCGTTTGGTTCGATGAAATACTGAATCTCATGTACGGTGTTGGTCGTTTGTTACTTTTCACGCGAAAATAAGTTAATACCTAACTACAATCCTACTTAATGTTAAGTAACGATGATGTCTGAAGGTAAAAAGAAACACATTAAATGAGTATTTTCTAATAAGAATAGTCATTTGACTATTAGATGTTTTCTTAAAAAAAAGTTATTAATTAGGTATTAATATTTATTAATCTCTGTCTCTCTATAACTTCTTTTGTAACAAATTGAAATATTTCTCGCTAAGGGGCTCCTATTTATTCTATCTATGTTTAAGTCCAAGTCGATCCACGCCGATGATACACCCCATGGAACAAAGAGAGTGCACCCTGCTTATCCTGACGAGGATAAAGCTCCTGGTCTCTTTTAAAGATCGCTGTACCTTTTACACTTTAGGCTTGATGGTAGGGCCTAGCTGGCAAATTACCACCCTCTTTCTTGAGTCTGCAGTTAAACTACTTGTCATACAAGTATATCAGCTGGTGGCTTGAGAGTCCATTCCTATCTTTTTTAGGGTTCCGTACCCAAAGGGTAAAACGGGACCCTATTGCTGAGACTTCGCTGTCCGTCCGTCTGTCACCAGGCTGTATCTCATGAACCGTAATAGTTACACAGTTGAAATTTTCACAGATGATGTATTTCTGTTGCCGCTACAACAACAAATACTAAAATACTGAATAAAATAAATATTTAAGTCGAAATATGGCTTCGACGCTCCAGCGATAATCTTTCGCTCCAAGAGATGGCGTTGCTTGTGGCCAATATGTATTCCGATGCATTTAGTTACCTGCCGGTCCAAGAGATGGCGTTGCTTGTGGCTAATATGTAGTCCGATGCTTTTAGTTACCTGTCGGTCCAAGAGATGGCGTTGCTTGTGGCTAATATGTGACTACTGATGTAAATGTAAATATTTAAGTGAGGCTTTCATACAAAAGGCCAGATTTTTTGGCGTTTTATACATAATGGTACGGAACCCTTCGTGCGCGAGTCCAACTCGCACTTGGCCGGTTTTTCTGTTCTTTTCAACGAACAGCCGCATCTTTTTTTCTATCCTTTATAGCAACGAATCATCTTCCCGACTCGCTATCTATGATTGATCGTTTACCATCAGGTGGGCCATATCTTCATTCAGCGGCTGCAAATATTAAATACCTTTTAAATGAAATCGATTATTAAGGCATACAAACATACTAAAATGTACTTACCAGTAATCGCAAAACCATTGAAACATAGCGTGTTTGTCACAAGCAACTTATCACTTCAGTTGTGTCCCTTTCTTGTAAAACAAATATAGGCTTGTTCTCATTTGAATAGAATTTGCTCGGATCGTGCTTGGCCTTGTTGGCTAAGAAAGCTAATCAATTATTTAGAAGCCTCTGAAATGTAACGGTCGGAGCGGTATTCTCGACAGAAATTTTAAGAAATTTTAATTTATGTCAATATTTGGGTACTCCGTTCTAAATAGTGCCTATATAAATATAAATTATTGTAATGTAATACTAACATAGGATAAGATATACTAACAAATTTATATGAGATTTATTTCTTGAAATAAAAATTATTATTATTATTCTTTAATGTAACGAAAATTATGTTTAACGGGAATTAGGTACAACGCTACTTTCTATTGCACATTTTTGTTTTGTTGAACATTGGGGTAAATAATTATAATCATATTGGCTCATCCATTATACATAGAATTACTTACAGCCATTCTTAAAATATTAATTGAATTCTCAAGAAGTTTTAACAAAATTAACAAAGTTTGCAACAAAATCAACGAAACCAAGACAAAAATATCATGTAACTGCAATATCCCTAGTCACAGACGTTACATACTTAAGTCACGATAAACACTTACTTATAAATCATAAAAATACACAAATTAAATAGATATTTTCATCGCTATTACTTAAGATAATCTTACAGACTGTTTCATCTAATAATAGTAGATACATAGCCACTTGTATTAACAAGACTCGACTCCTGCACTGCTATAGAAATTGGTAGTCTGAATAAATTTCAATCAATTATAAGGGAGAGGTGCGCGATAGTTGTACAACATAATGCACAGGCCGATCTCTTTGAATATTCAATCGCCATCTTTGATGTATTCGCTTCATGAATTCGTGGCGAAACCCTTGCTAAGTTCTGGACACCTGGTACTTACTAGTATCTTATGAAACTACATTAAATTTAAATTAGAGATAATATTACTTGGTAACTATGTAACCTACAGGTATTTAAAAAGTAACATTGACGAGGACAAGAAATCTAGCTTAATTGACACCAAACAAAGGCAACTCATGCATTCGAACAAGAAAAAAATAGTAATCATAGGGGGAGACCAATGTAGCAAATTATCAAGTCACATAAAAGAACTTCGAAGAAACAGTCCGTATGAATTGTACCAGGTAGAATCCTTCACAAAACCCTTTGCAAACATTGAGCAAATTATAAAAACATGTGAATTATATACATTTTGTAAGGACGATAAATTAGTGCTTTGCTTAGGGGAGCACGACAGTAATCCAACGTTGATATCTATCGAAACCGCAGCTGCCCTTAAATCATTAAGTAAAGTTTGTCACGTCATACTACTTAGTGTTTGCCACAACAAATACCTCAATGAATGTAAGCTAAACAGAATGTTACATTTAATAGCGCAAAATATTTCTGAATGCACATTCCTTAATTGCAACATAAACCATAATAGGGACACTTTACTGGAACGAGAAAAGGTTTTCATAGGGAAACAAATTAATAGCATTATAGATTTAATAGATTACAAAAAAAAATATATACCAAGTGCCACTCGTGACATTTCAATTAAAATAAATATAAAAAACCCGAGCCACAATAATACCCATGACACGCGTATAAAACAGCAAAAAGGGACAATCCCGTTCTATTTTAAACCATTAAAACTTGAACATGACGCCAAAAAAGATAATCATAATACTCAAAAAAGTGACCAAAAAATATCAAAGAACACAATCCCGTATTACTTCAAAAAAATAGAAAAACCTTGTACCAGCAGTAATAATTTATTTCGTCAATAAAAATGACAATTATTTTACAATTTTGCACCAAAATATAGCTGGTCTTCTTAATAAAATGGACTTATTACACCTGGCAATGGAAGAGTTAAAGGAGTCAGGTAGACATCCTGATATAATCTGCCTAACAGAAACGTTCGTGAATCCGGACAATATTCTTAATATAAAGTTAGCAGGCTTTGAATTGGCAGCTTATTACTGTAGGACAAATAATAAAAAACGAGGAGGGGTAGCTATATTAATAAAAAAAGGTATCCCTTACAAAGAAATTGACAAGTGAGTTCCCAACACCACTTAAATTGTCTATTGTAAAGCCACTGTATAAAAAAGGGCAAAAAGAGGATATCTGCAACTATCGCCCAGTAACTCTTTTACCTGTCTTATCGAAAGTGTTCGAAAAGGCAATGTCCATCAGATTAACGGAATATATAGAGAAGTTTTCGATTCTAAAAAAGTTACAATACGGATTTCAAAAGAAAAAGTCGACCACTAATGCATGCTTTGAGTTAATAAGCACTGTACTAACTCGAATAGATAACAGACGCACACCAATTGTAGTATATTTTGATATGAGCAAGGCATTCGATTTTGT
This sequence comes from Hesperia comma, assembly GCA_905404135.1. NCBI lineage: Eukaryota > Metazoa > Arthropoda > Insecta > Lepidoptera > Hesperiidae > Hesperia > Hesperia comma. Next base: position 15,831,605 of record FR990018.1, read on the forward strand.
ATCACATAAATTATTACTACTAAAACTAGAAAATTATGGTATAAGAGGTCCAGCACTCAACTGGATCCAGAATTACTTAAAAGACCGCACTCAGTGTGTTGACATACAATATTTGAATAACAATGCAGAACTGACTACGAGTCGATCGGATTTTCGAACAAATAAATTCGGAGTCCCCCAGGGCAGTATACTTGGTCCACTTTTATTTTTATTATATATCAATGATCTCCCTGACATAATTTCTGATAAATGTATCTTATTTGCTGATGACATTTCAATTATAATGAATGAATCTAATACTATTGACATTAACAATACAATTGACAAAATTATACAATGGCTACACGACAATAATTTGACTGTTAACCTAAACAAAACTAATTTTATGACATTTTCTAATACTAATAATACTAATAAAAGAAAACTAACACTACATTATAAAAATAACGTGATAAATGAAGTGCAAGAAACCAAATTTTTAGGACTCGTTATTGACAATAGATGCGTATGGAAAGGACACATAGATAGCATATGCAGCAAAATAAACAGATTTATTTACGTTTTACGAAACTTAAGGAAATCAGCATGTATTAATACGGTCATGACTGCTTACCATGGATATGTAGGTTCGATATTAAGATACGGTCTTGTAATATGGGGAAACGCTAGTGATATAAATAGAGTGTTTGTTGCGCAAAAAAAATGCATTCGAGCCATTTGTGGTAAACCACCATTTGAGTCGTGTAAGCCCTTGTTTAAGAAACTAGGAATCCTCCCACTTCCCTGTCTTTACATATTAGAAATTGTAATGTATGTTATAAAAAATCCATCACAGTTTTTTACAGCAAGGGATATTTTCGTGAGGAATACTAGAAATGCTAACCGATTAGTTTACGAAAAGGTACCAAATACAACCTTGTATCAAAAGAACTGTGTAGGAATGTGCATAAAAATATTTAACGCTATACCCCAGGATATACGAGGACTTCCAGAAAGACTTCTTAAGATAAAATTAAAGGAATGGTTACTAAGTCATTTATTTTATTCAGTAAGAGAATTACTAGAACTAAAACAAACGCAGAAATTCATATTTGCGTAAATGTAAAGTTATTAATGATATGTTTAAATTATTTCTCATCTGACCAATGTAATAAAAGTAAGTTAATTTAGTTAAGTTAAATTTCTAAATGAAAAATCAATATCTCGCATAATATCAAACTGTATTAACAATTACCAATAAAACTACTATATTTTGACTGTTGCATGCCAGGAATGGTTAAATACACTTAAATGTTTTAGGTTATAAGTATCTATATATTATGAACCTGTAAATAATTTTGTGTATTTAGTGCAAATAAAGATATTATTATTATTATTATTATTATATTAAAATTAAAATATTATAAAGACCTAAAATTTATAACAGCACTAATTTCGATTGACGAAACTTAGGCCTTGGTGCCGTTATAGAAAAAAATGAGACAGGGTTATTCAAGCTGAAATCGTTAATTTTTTAACTCTAAAGATATTGAAAAAAATGTATTCTCCAGGCTAATCTGCATGCATGGTGAAATTACGTTCAAATCGGTTAAAATGTTCCGAGAAAACCGGAAATAATATACCTAGTTTACTATATTATTACAAGAGCTATTGTGCTTATCATTATAATTATACATTTTAAATCTGTACCTACCCACTTCTTCCACCCTTTCCAATAAACTATTAATATCAACGTATAGTAAATTTGTTTGTAGTTGGTAATTCATCTAATCTCTTGCGAAACTTGCGAATATGGCTCGATAAATCAAGGGGATAGTGCTGAGGCATCGTTTCTTATTAACCATTGTCTCGAATCGAGTGGGTAATTAAACCTTTGGGGCGATAACCATTATGGCCCCAGCGGCTAGACCCCGCCAACAATATTGATCTAATAAATTACTTCTATCTATATCTATCTTAGGTGGATCACTGAGGTTGGTTAAACGGTTATTGTTGTACTAATCTTTCTCGTTCGTCTCCTTGTACAGTTATAACAGTTATGTCGGTACATCGTGAATTAATTGTGAAGTTTAAGTCTCACAAATACTTGGTTAATGGCTCTTCGCAATCTTTGTTTTGCTTCATGTAACGTATTTAAGCTGTTGTTATGTTAATGTGTTTATTTAATGAAAATTCATTGTTTATAAAAGTAATGTAGCTAACTGATAATAATCGCACAGCCTGAACACAAAGAAACGACAAACATAAAAAAATTAATAAGACTTTCCTACAGGTAACTATAAAAGTGCTAGAAAATTGTAAAAAAATCGATAAAATTTGAAAGTTTCAATGAGTAAGTATGAAAAATCTACGTGGAATTTTCTTCGTACTTCCTGTCTAAAAGTACTTTACCATTAGTCCAATATTTCAAATTGATATTTTTATTCGATTATAGCACACGTAAAAGCCACTTACTTCTCGCAAAGACTTCGTTGACTAAATACATGGACTAACTGAATGCATAAACAACCTTCTAATACGCCGTTATAAACGATATGTTTCTTAAAAATAAAGGCTCTATTTCAAGAGCATGGAATGAAAAAGAAAAAGGTAACAGAAATATTTAAACTTACGTCTTTTTCTCTGAAATTTAAAAGGGTTTAAGTAAAATTCTATTATTCTGTACAGTGCGGTCCGAGCCGCAAGATTCTTGGCTATTAAATTTTCAAGACGTTAAACTCTCAAGCATTTCGTCACGGAATGCAGTGGAGAATCCCGCAGAAATACAATGGTGTAAACAGTTTTACATATTATCTATTCGTAGAAGATGCTCAGATGAGAAGCTAAGTTACGAAATTTTCTCACAATTTGTCTTCGAGAAGCAAGTTATAGATATTCAACGTTCTTTCAATTTGAGTGAGTCTTATTTGCAGTCAAACTCTTCATACTGTAGACCAACCATCGACTACTAGAGTATCAATACCAATCAGCACACTGTCTCTTGGCGTTGATAAAAACCTACCATTAGAAAAGTCGTGTATACCTCAATACATAGTTAGTAGTAAAAGGAATAAAATCGTAATGTCTATTCGCAATTTTGATACAACATGTATTGTCAGGTTTGGACAGCTCTTACATGCAAATATTTTGTACAATTTGAAAATGTACAAAATATTTTAGAGATGTCGATTTAGTCAAGGCCGGCCGTGAAGACGTTAATTGTTTTAGGTAAATACGGCTGCCCGACGGTCATTACAACCCCATCGGGTTTCGGATACCACCTACCGTTTAGGGTAGGGTTGTCAAATTTAACTACATACTTCTTAAAATAACCAGTAAACCCGCCCTCATGAAAATCCATTCAGTAGTTTTTGCGTGAAAGAGCAACAAACACACACACACACATACATCCTTACAAACTTTCGCATTTATAACATTAGTAGGAAGTAGGATAATGGTCTATTTTTGTGGGCTATGGTATGTCTAAACGTTAATTGCCCTTTTATTACATCAAATTTTACCACTATATCATTACGAGTTGACCATCTCACGTACATAATGCAATGCGATTCTTACCCATATATCAAATGATTACTTTTAACAGTTACAAATAATAAATGTATTTTTAGTGCAAAGTTACAAATAATAAATTGTATTGTTTAATGAGAAAGACCATAAAAAATTACCGATATTATAATCAATTCATACAACCTTTAACGATCTATACAAAAAAAAGCCTTTGAAATTATTCGAATAACGATAATATAAGTAACATCATTTCTTTTCTATTCAGTAAATCTTTATAGATTGTAATAAAAATAAAATTCTTATCGTGAAATAAAAATCAGTGTCCTTTTACTACACACACCGTTATCCGATTGATCAATTCCGTTTATCTCACGAACGCTGAGTAGAGCTACAATGACAACTTACAGCCCTATTCACAGAAACCATTATAAAGAATGGGTTTGACGAAAGCCCATCAAGCGAGTTACGATATGAAAATAAAACATAGTATAAAATTTAAACGAGTTTCGACTAAAATTGACAGTTATTTTGTATAAGTTAATGGTGTTTTTGTCCACCATCAATTTGCACTGGAGCAGCGTGGTGGAGTATACTAGGTCTCCTGAACAATGAAGAGAGATCCGTGCTATGTAGTGGGCCATTAAATGGGTTGAATGTTACTTCAATACTAAAAAGCCATAGCCCCTCACTAAGATAAGATTCCCAGTGTCGTGGCTATCGTAGACAACAACACACACACCCAGCCCGTCTATAACTATAGAAATTTCCTCCGAACCCTTTGAATTGTAGTTTTTCATAGCAACCATTGCACATGATGAGAATATGAGAAGAAATGGATTAACGCATATCGTTTCAATTTCTCGGTCAGTTCGTTGTATTGCGGCCGTTGTAATAGGGCCCAGATTAAATGCGTCGAAGTTTCTAATGCTCTAAAAGTGAATTGTAGTTGGCCAGCGTTGGCAACGGTCTATAATAACGTTATCTGGACGTCTAGCTTACATTATGCTTTCGTTTCTGTTATTTTTGCGAACCTCAGTAAAATTGGGGCGCATGCTGAACTTCATTCGGTGTTCCTTATTCTTTGTAGAAGGTCTTGAAGCAAAGACAAAGAAGAGTATAAGAGTTATAAATGTCATCTATCGCACTCACGCAAGAAAAGGAGCAACTTACGCCAAATATATGAATAAAAGGAGACATAATGATAACATCTTCTGTCTCGCATAGCGTAACGGTTTTTCTATGACGGCAACGAAAGTTGCTGGAAAATTTCCCTTGTGCTTTGTGCCACATGCAATCGCGTTGTCTTTTTTTCTTACGACTATGGCTTGAAAAGTATTTAGTGTGATGATGGCTATCACACTGGCAGCAGCAAGGACGATGAACTTTCCTTTCGATAAGTTATTTCACAAAAATAAACTTCAGCAGCATCTTTCCACACAGTTTACCTATTACTCGTACAACACATACACATTATTCTCTACACATTATACATTATTACATTTAATTACCAATTAATTTTACAAGTATACATTCAGGCAGAACTTCCCCTTACAACTGTTACAAAAATAATGACCTGCACTACCTTAGTTCGCCATATTTATATCCTACCCTCAACCCCACTTTACAATTAAATCGGAAGTCAATAACACTTATATAATCACAAACAATAAATGAATTTATTAATAAATCGTAGGAATAAATTATTATACACAGAATTATTATACACACAATTATATAATTATTGTAATTAATAATTAATGTTGGGTTATATCGGGGTGCCGGAAGTAGAACTTGTAACATTACTTAATTGATAAAAACAAAATGAAACAGAAATTCTGTAATAATGCCATCGATAACGATTCTATAGTGGACTTGACGTTCTCAAAATGAGATAAAGTTCAGAACGCAATTTGCTGGCGAGCGGACGCGTCCAAATCAAACACATGGCTTTGAGAGCACGAATGTTAAGCTGGACTTCCATCATATTAGTTTTGGTTAGGTCAGGTTTTTTTTATTCACATTATGTTTGTTGTTGTTTTCGTTGTAAACGATGTTAGGTTAGGTTTTCTTTCTTTTTATTCACATTACGCTTGTTGTTGTTTTCGTTGTAAACGATGTTAAGTTAGGTTTTTTTCTTTTTATTCACATTACGTTTGTTGTTGTTTTCGTTGTAAACGATGTCATTGGCTTCGTAAAACCATATTGGTATTGTAGCTTATCGGTTTTTGAGATGACTAACCTTCTATATTTACCCGAAGTCCGATTTTAAGGTTTATAATACCAGGTAAACGAAATATCTAAATGTCGCTTACAACCTCAAATCAAAATACTCAATTCTGAAACATAAAATCCTACCACAAAACCTCCACAATTCCTCGGAACACACATAAGTAATTTCATAAAATTATATGTTATCAGAATATAGGTATATCACAAAACTTTGTACAAGTGAAAATACCAATTGTGTTTATAAAGAGCTCCCAAAAATAAGTTTGAATTAAGTACGAGGGGTTTATTATCATTCTAACATCACATTATCTTGAATCAACGAAAATGTTTTCAGAAAGTTCTCATTCGTATCTCTTGTACGTATGAAAATTGCGATTCACATACTATGTGACGTGTTCGTTATAAATTTTGCTTTGCCAAGAGCGTGCGGACTAACTCATTTCATTCATCGTCTTACACAGCGCTCTAGATGTTTTGATACTCTAAGTTGAGTGAATGTTACTCGAGTATGTCGTAATGAAATCATTCGAAAACCGTAGAAGAGGGCGAAATTCATACACACATCGGACAAAGTCAGCATTACTTAGCGGTGATTAGTGCCAAGGCTCCTCTTTTTCATCCAAATAATGAAGTTATCTAATGTTAAATGTTATACTTACTCCTACGAATACTAGGAATTTTCATATATTTTGATGACAATATTCTCCTTCAGTTTTTATTAGAGCTAAGCCTAAATTGTTTATAATCACTTTACTGCAATTAAATGATATATATTATGAGATGGCAGTCGCGTTAAACTGTAAACATGGTTAGTCTTAATTTGATATTTGTCTTATGGGACGCATGCTAAGTAAACACATCTGTGCCTTTACCTTTTGATTATCTTCTGCATCTGTATCAATCAAATCGCTGTACATCTGGGAATCGACAGAATCAGAAGTGATACCTACGTAAATAAATGATTTTGAATTTGAATTCGAAAGGTTAAAAACCGATAAGTCGCGCTACAATTACAATCAGTCGGCATATTACTGAGCAAGATGTCCACGGCGCGGGTCCTCAAATATGACATATCTGGGGCCGCAAGTGTGCCAGAACTTCGTCTGCGGCCGGCGCAGATGTACTGTGCTGTACCAACTTCTCTACAGGGAAACGCCTCGGGCCTATTCACAGAACTTACGTTCGACAGAATCGTCTTAACACAAAGATGGACGAAATGTAACCAGTTTGCGGAATACTATTCGATTTGGGGTTCTGAAAATGCGCCCTAATTCCCCCTGTCAAGACCGCATTACCTACCCTTTATAAAGAAAATCGTATTTTCAAATCCTTCTCGCTTGGCAGAGCTACTACGATCTTCATAATTTTAACTAAACATTTAGTCAAAGTCAAATATATTTATTCATGTTGGTATTTTGTTAAAACACTTATGAAAGTCATTTTTTGTGAGTCTACCGCAGTTTCCAAAGGTGCTATATCTCTTTTTAAGAGGAGAAGAAAGGCGAAACAAACATCTCAGCACATCGTTTAAAGTATTAGTAAAAAGCTAAAATCACACTAATTAAACATCTAGGCCAATGTGTCTAATATAACTGGATTAATGAAACGAAGTTTATACAGGTGAATATCACACATCACCAGTGATATCAATTCTACATCATATTCGTTCTATGGGTTTCTCTTCCTTGGAATTATTAGCGGCGATTTGAGGACATGAGTATTTACTTAAGAGCGATGTCTCTAGTTGAGGTGTTCGACCCTCCGGCGTCTTGAAACCTAAAACAAATCTAAATACATATAATAACATAAATAGTGCGTATAAAACAATCAGCTTTGTCTCTTACAATAAATTTTAAAGTCTCAGAGACCACCTTACCAAGCAATTTCTTTATAAGAAAATCTTGGAAAATACTAGTATTTGAACTTTGAAAAGTATTGGGGTTTGGTACCGCCGTGGATGACGTTAGATTTTTTCTCTGTTAATCAGTTTGAGTTGAGTTTGAGTATTCTTAGTATATTTGTACGTTTTCTCCTGCTTAAGAATCAGTTTAGATACTCGATTTGCGTCTGGTTTTCATCGCTGTATACCTACCAAATAGCGTGGGGGAGCTAATATTAGATGTCTTTTTTTCAAACCGTTTACAAAATCAGTTAAAAAAGTTTTTAAAGGTTGGTCCTTATTAAATATTTTCATATCCACAAAAACTTCCAACACACGTCCAGAATGACGCATTGCATTTCTGTCACGTAAGAGCCCCGCTCAATTTTCAATAGCAAACATTTGTCCGCCATCTTCGCTTCTCAAATCAAATTTAAAATATGGAGATATTTTTATGTAGATTCGACCCTCGGACCATGTGGGTGACAAGTGTGGCGAAGTGTGTAGCTTCAGGCATTTTTCATTGTGTCGAAATGGTGAACCTATTCAATATTTCTTTTGCCTTTCAACAAAATGAGATGGATTCAAAATGAAAAGCCTTTCCATTGTAACTGTATATAAAGCTTACTACTATTATATAAAGGAATATGTTCATGGAAATAAGATATTGCCTAAATATGCTGACCATTTAATTTCTGAATAGGTTTAAATAAATAAAATTATACATTATATATGTTGAACAAATTGTATGTGATGATATAGGTACATAAAAGTTATTGTATAAGGCATATTTAAATGTAAAATCATGAACAGTTTTGCATTTTTTATTATTATAAGTAATGCGAAAATTAAGTATTTTTTAGTTGACAATGACTAAAATATTCCATATACATACACTCTATCTTGATAAATAAAATATAATGATTGAAAGTTATTTGGGACAACAACAAAAGTTCTTGTATATCGACGCCCTCTAGGAAGGACCAATGATTCGAATTTATGCTTTATGCAGTGGAAAATGATAAATTTATGTGCGTCCAGTTTCCTGTCTCAATACATTTCTACGTCTCGGGAGGAAAACTCTTGATTTTTTACGATTACTGCGGCGCGTTTGCATAATTTATTTTGCGCTCTGAATTTCTCATTTTGCTCCAAAGACATCGTTTTGGTTATGATACTTTGCAATGGCACCTTTTGGTGTAATAAATGCGCCCTGAATGTTCAAGTTTTTCTTGTCCAATGTCGTATTGTTTTTATTAGTTTATCAAGACGAGGACAAAGTTGTTCTGATGACTAATCGAGCGAAAATCGATATTTTACTGAATTGTTTATATTCAACGGCTTTGAATTTACACAATGTATGTATTATTAATTCTGAATATATGAATGAATTTGAATTATAATTATTAAAAATATGCTTTTACTATCCAATGAGTTGCATAGTTGATTTATTAGATAATGACTTTAGATAGACCTTATTAGAATATTTAAAAGAAAAAAACTAACATAATATGAAATGCTTGTATATTTACAGTTGGTCATACTTTTATCAAGAATCGGTCGAGAAGATTCAATTTAATACCTACATATATATCTTAGTAACGTAAAGATAAACAAATTTCAGTTCACCGAAGACAGATGGCGAGTGCGATCACGTAGGACGCATGGGCGCGTCTCAACCCTTCTGATAATATCTTTAAAAGTTTCTCCCCGCACCCCTTTCCCTGGGGAGAACGGATATCTCAAAATTTTGCTACCAATCAAACTATTAGTAGTATTGCTTTACGTGTATTAATTTATCAATAATGTCACTTAAGTTTTAATTCGAATGTCGGTATTTGGATGGGTGATTACTAATGACAAAAATTTTCAACGCTTCCATGCTTTGCAGTGCACGTGGAACCATCGTTCCCAGTCGTTTTCATTAATTAACAGTCGTTATATCATATCGTAGTCCTTTGGGCGGCATAAAAAATTTTGACACTTGAGTTGACCATTAACTCCTCCACCAATCCATAGTGGAGCAGCATGGTTAACTATGGTCTAAGCTTACTCAGTTCTGAGGAAGACGTGGTACAATAAGGGGTTGAAGCCATCATTAAATAATTCCCACCTATTAATTTAACAACTCGTCTTCTACTAAACATTTTTGCGTACAATTTCAAAGTATCGTCTCAATTCCTTCGACGTATTTAAATTCAATTTCACTGAAAAGATTATACACCACGGGGAAGGGATGATTGATTTAATTATTCTTCTCCTTAGACATGTCCTCTCTTATAATTACGCTTCATTACTTAAGCATCGCTTTATACCGACTAATTACTTAATAGAAGTAACAAGTTATTTCCATCTCAAAGTTGAACCTTGGAACAGGAATGTAATCAACATTAAACGGGGTCTGGAAACGAATTTATAGATGAGAAAGTAAATAATGGGATCGAAAGCGCCGAATCAATAAGATTTCCGTGCTTTTAGCCGCTTTCAAATCGTTCGTTTGTCTGAAACGTTAAGCCGGCAAGTTGTCTGATTTATGACCATGGATATGAAAACTATAATCAGTTTACCTTATTCTTAATTTAAAATCCTTAATCCCAGATCTTAGATCTGAAATAAGTCAAAACACTTTTAAACTTAATTGGCTCTACAAAACAATTTTGGTAAACAGTAGTTGGTAGGTACCTAGAGGAAATGGAGGAACGATGGTAAGTTAATGATGTAGACATGTTAGTACAGTATCGTGGAAATATGATTTATTTCCATTCTTGAATTGAAGCTTAATTTTCTGATATTGGCTTACCTTGGTGAGCAATACCTGTACAAAGCTGTGACGTTACATATTTTTAGCGTTAATTACCTACCCGGCAAGCTTTTTTTACCTCTGTAAGATTCTGAATAGTAAGTGGATCTTCTGCCAGTTTCTTGATTAGCAATGCTTTTCTGGCATCTTTACAACTGTAATAAATAATGTTGTAATACATTGACGGTGAATAGCCAAAAAATCTGTTTTTGATAGGAATGTACAAATAGTACAGTTGCACAATAGTACAGTTATATTGATATTGAAGACTGTTTAACATGAGTAGATATTCAAATAATGTGTACTAACCTCATAACAACTGATGAGTAAACATAATTTCCTTCAAATAGTTGTTTAAAATACGAGTTATAAAATTGCGCCTCACCAGCCTTCACTGAAACCCTGAATAACGCGGGAAATGAGTTCATTTTCGATGAAAATAATGGGTTCTATTCCGTCGGTGCTTTTTGTTACATTATACGCTTGCGAAGGTGCTCGAAACAAAAGTTTTGGAAGAAGTTTTATCAGGGTGTCCCCCACGCAGGGGTCCTTTGACCTATTTACGGGATGATCCACGGGGCGGAAGAACAGTAGCACTTTTCTGCTGATGACTTTAAGTTGTTTTAATACATCATTGTTTGCTTTGATAAGTGCTTTGGACTCGGGTTTATTTTACGTGCCTGTATTTCATTAATTGAACTGTGATTTCACATTCTATACGTCTCACATCAAACATCTACCTACCTAAAAATAATAATTACCAATTTAGTCCGAAAGGAAATTCAATGGAGGAATATTTTTTAAATTAAAAGTCTGTAAAACGCCATTAATAGTATTTGGCCAACAAAGCATAACTATTGCCGACAGGGTACCTGCAACCACTAATAGTCATCATTACATAAGAAAATATAACCAACCAAACAATCAATAGGAGCTTTCGTAGATAAAATCCGTAGTTCTTGATTTCATTTTCCTGCACTTGCATAAAAATTGTTTTTTTATTCCAAGAGCAAAATCCAAGGAAAACATCGTCCGGGCGAACAAATATCACAATTTGTTGCAGGCAATCAGTTACTTTGTATCCGAGTCCAGTGGTCTGCGACCGCAAATAGGGGACATAAATGTGAATGGATGTTAACGCGTTTTTTACGACGCCACACCAACGTATCGTTTTGTTTGCGTCCGATATCTTCGTCCCTCGGTGCACCCCACAAACTAGAGGTTATTTATTTTTGGCTATTGAACTTTACTGCCAATATTAAATTAAGGTTTCGCTAAAATTTTATTTCGCGCTAATTGTTGAAGGGTAGGCTGTCACGCGATCTTAGTTTTGATGGGGTGAGTTATAGGAGGTTGATTAAAAAAAGTCCCTTAATAATTCTCAAACGTAGCGCTATTAGCATCAAGGTAAATTCTTGGGTTAAAAAAAATTAAATAAAAAACTCTACTGAACGGTATGAGATTGTATATAATTTTTTTATAGTATCTACTATATAAAATTGCTCTAAATAAATTTTGAATTTTTTCAAACACTAAATATATCTACTATCAGATTTTACCTTATTTATTTTCACTTTCTTATAAAAATATCCTGTGTTGAATGAATGAAAAATTGTAGATTTAATCATTACTTTATGAGTATACCTATGAGTTTTTTTACTACGTCTTTTACCTTAGTGTGTACTCGTAGGCTCTAAACTTACAAGTCTACGAATAAGCTCTTACCTTGAAATAAAATAAATATTTGCCAGGGCTTGCCTGTTTGCTGTCACTTTAACTTTCACTTTCACGCGAAGTGACTTTCAAAGACCTAAAAATTACTTAAAACTCCGAGGTTTTCCTTTACACAAATATTTTGATCAATACATGAAAAATAAACTTCTTACAAAATAATGTGGGGGAATTATGAATATTTGTGTCATAGAAAATATTGACATTGAGTACTAAACTAAATTAATTCAAACTTGACAATATTCATAAAAGTCACAAATTTTTTATTCAATCAACAAGATAGTGTGAATATAAAATCTTTATTTCGCTAAGATATATGGAGGTACATAATATAGATTAGGCAAAGAAATAGGTACCTATCGCTCTATTCCTCTATCCATTTATCTGAATCTATCTATCTTTCTATCGATTCATCCACATCCCTTATTAGTCCGTTATAAGGTGAATAAATACGATCAAAATGGATTGTCAAAGCTAATTTATTTACGCAATTTATTGCCGCAACGGAGTCGGGCCGTGTCAACATTGACTCGTGTCGAAGTGTTTGCACAGTATCGGCGGTATTGGCTTGTTCTTTTGAACCCCACAGTAGAACGGTCAAGTGTTTGTTTTACTTCGATTGAGCAATTAACATTCATGAAGACTTTTTTGGAACGACGTTTCTTAACCACGGTACGGATGGAGGCTAGAACATAAAATGTATAAACCTATGTAGAACTATCATTTGGTTAATACGTCTATAATGCTTTGTCTTAATGGAATAGAAGATAATTACCTACAGCATCAGAGTTAGATGCAACAATTTAAATTCGTTCTAGCCAAGTGTTCTCAGTCGTGAAACACATTTTGATGATCGACAAAAACGAAACACCTTTATCACCAAGCTACACACAAAATTGAAATATTGGAAACTTATAAATCCATCACAGTCGTGAATCATTCGAATATCGAATGTTTACTAGCATACAGAGATTTCAAAGGCTATACAGGGATTACTGTCAAATCTGTCATGTGGACGCAAGGCAGGATTTATTAAGGGCGATCAAAGCATTCCAGCCAGCAATTATTCGGTTTGCTGATGATATATTGACTCTGTAACATGAACCAGCGCTCTTTTTGTCTATGCGCTTTGAGTGATGCGCTCTCCAGTGATGTGCTGAGCTAATATGGAAAAGGACTCAATACTTAGTATTTTTTTTTGTTATTAAATACGTTAGATATAAATTAAAAAACATAGTCTTTATTATTAATGAATAACATTTTAATTTATAAAATTGTGTCGTTTCATTATGACGAAATATGAAATGTGACCAATAAATTGTCTGTAGGTATGTAGGTACCTTATAAAATATTTTTTTAACTTAAAATTATGAAAATAAAATGAAATTGATAAAGACATAATTGTTAATTAATACCTATTAAAATACACAATTGTTCATACTTGAGTGGACCGAGTGACCTATTGTGCTTCTGAGATCTAATAGTTCTTATTACAAACCCCTTATAAACCTCCTTCATAAATTACATTCAGTAGATATAAAATATGTAAACATTTGCACACGATCCGTTTCCACGCCAGCCGGATGGCTCGCCCGCGGCCTATTGTCGTGTCGCATTAACGGGAATCGCATCATAACTCCCGATAATCTACGTTTATTGGCTCCGTTCCCGATTCCTGCTTTATTACTCATCGTATATGTGTATATGTACTCGTGTATGCCGCTTTTTCGTAGCTCCCTGCACAGGAAGCTGTTGTTTCTAAGGTTTAAATTTTAGGGATAAAATCGCAGTTTTGGTTACGTACTTACAATTTTTTTATTTAATTTATTTAATTCAGTTTAATAACGTTTGATTGTTATGCATTTAATAAGTTTGTCAATTTTTAAAGAAGTAAAATTTTTAGGAACTTTTACAGTAACTGTAACCAAAAAAGTACTTTATATTTATACTGTGTGGAAGGTTTGTCAAGTTAAGTAAATTATTGAACTAGTTACAATGTAAATATAATATTTATAACAATAGTTGATGATGAGGTAAGTGAGTAAAATTTGGTTGTTATTTTAATACAATTGAATTAGTGAATTAGGTGCATTACATTATCTCCATACAAAATTCTCCAAAATCCAACGAGTTAATCTTCCAATCCAATGGTTTCAGATCAAACGTTTTTAAATCTCTTATTAGATAGCCAATTACGATAATCCGACCATTATTTTCTAACAAAGAGCTTGTACAATCACGATCGTTATACTGAAGACAATTCATTATTAGAGAGCCGTTCAAGCGCTATAACAGGCAGTTATCGCCCTTTTATAGGACATTACATCACTTACCAAGGAACGTATTCGCTTTCACTCATTATCTTTTGTTGCGAGTAATTATAAGGTAATAGTTTTCTAGCGAAGTAGAAAACTTTTCCGAGTTGTTCACAAACTTTTCCAGGTTTATTTTACATCTGCAGCCCCATTCTAGGACACACAAACAAGTCATCAAAACACTCGAAAACAAACATGCTTATATGTCAAATAAATGTGTGCTCCGGCTGAGAATCGAACTTGAGATTCGTCGCTTAAAACCAAACTGAAAAAGAAATAAAAAATAAAAAGTCGCCCCAAGCAAATCAGGGTTTCTTATTAAGCCGTAATAGTTGTTTACAGGCAGCACTCGCGATTCGTTTACAATATATTACGAGCTTGTTGGCAATAAAAAGGGGTAGGAAAAAATGAATAAGCCGGGAAACGTTAAAATAAAGGCGCCCGCGAATATATACGACTTCCTCGAGGAAATAATAATGCTGTTTGCAATTCATTTGCCTACCTGGTTACCCTTGCAGCAAGAAAACAACGGTTCTCGGTAATTCTTCGAATTCTTTATTCGTTTTTGTCCCTCCTTAAAGGATTTTTCGCGGAGGGCCCCAATTTTTTATTCTAAACCCTTTGCTTCCCGTTGAAATCAAAGCTTAATGACGGATGACTTGAATACGGATGCAAATGAAAATTTATTGCCAAAAATAACTCAACTAAATTCGATGTTACAAAGTTGTGCTATAAGAAAATACATTAGTTGTGAAATTGATGACAAATATAAATTATATCAGAGCCTAGCATGAAAAACACATGTTGTAGGTAAATAAACAAAATTGTATCACTGATTATAAAACTGGAATAAAGGTGCATATTAGGTATTCACATCTGGATTCCGAAATTGAGTGCAAAAATTGAAATTGTCATTGATAAAGAAAATAGTTGAATCAAAATATTTGTGAATTTTCTCTCACGATATTTCTATATGTGTAACAAAAACTGCAACTATTTATGACATGCGTCTGACACTTTTTAATATTGCAACGCAAAAAATTCAGCAGCGTCTATTTCCGTACAGCCCGTAAAACCGACAAATGGCGTGTCGCGAAAGAAAAATCAAAGTGTAACGCGGAGCCGGCTTGCTTACATTTAAACACGTAATTGTAACTAACCGGGACTTTTATTAATTCAACTCGTTTATTTCTGTCACTCCCCGGATCGTGCAGAAACAACGGTTGTAAAAAAGCCGTAGGCTTCTTATAAAATATTCATGGTGTAACATTTCCGTAGCGGTTTTCGCGAGAGACGGTTGACGAGGTGTTTTTATTATTAATATCGTTTTTTTAAAGATTCTACTGATTTTTATACCATTGAAATTATTAATATCTATTGAGCCGATATAATTATATTGCTTGACGAGGCCTATCTGTAACAAGTCAATCTCATGTCCATGCTGGCATTGTCTGACCCCTTCGGCCGTATAATTATGATACCAGAGTTTGGTAACCAGTATCATACGAAGAAAAAATGATCGTTGTAGGATACTGGTATCCAAGACAACGGCGTTAGGATTATCAAGCGATGCGCTACTCGTTTTTCGTACAAAAACCGCATTTCTGGATATCCATATTTTCAAAGAGTATAAATCATAATATTGTAAAGTCTGTAATAATTTATTCCGATACCTTCAGCTTTAATACGATCAACACAATATTTGTCACGCGTTGTTGTGCTACTTGTTTATCATTTTGCTTTCGTAAAAAATCCCATAAAAATTTCAAAGTATGAATTAAATTGCACGTTTAGGTCCCAATTAAGAAGCAGGTTAATTATGTTATATAATTTATGATCTTTAATAATTCTACTATGTATTATTATAATTATGTATCATATTCTACTATGCCGTGGGTTGGAGAAATTACTTTAAAAGCTTATCTGTGATGTACAAAACAGAAACAATAAATTGGTCCGTACTACAAACAAATTCAAAACGATATTGAAACAAAGAAATAATATTTCAATCAATAAGTTTACAAAAGTTTCAGCAACTGAAAGACGCGATCGAGTGTTACGCTCCGTGAATATTTAAGAAGTCTCCAAAGTGAGTCTCAAGAATCTCTGAGAGTCACTTAAAATCCCTGATGAGCAATCTAGTTAGGGACCGAAAGCACACGACTCTCGATCTAAATCAAAGGGACTGTGATTTCGTTTCTTGCACATTTACCTCGCCACATAACCTCATTAGTTTGAAAATAAGACGAACATTTTAAAGATGTACATCCTAAAAGACCATCCGCATATCTGAATAAAATTTGCAGATTTAAGGTAATTTTTCGCTTAGTTGGTAACTTTTCCCGTTATATGAAGTTCTGAATTGGATTTTGTTGGTTTTATGTATACGATTTTCGTATTTAAAGTTTGTTTTAGTATAATTATTTTATTTTATGCTATTAATCGGGTAGGCTTAAAACCACATGGTCAGCGAATACCGTGGTTCATGAGCATTAATAACACCAAACTGATATATTAGCGATAAAAAATGAAGCGGTGAACGCACACTGATTGTCCATAATTAACAGTTTCTATTAACTATTAAACTTAAGGTCAATAATTAAGATTAAGATCAATAATTTACTAGGTAGTATAAAAACTAAACAGCACAATGAAATACAAATATTAAGCGAAGATAAAATAAACCAGGGAACCTTTGATTAAATATACGTCCAGGGAACAAATGAAATATTTCAAACGATTCTCGACTCACAAAAATGGTAATCAAAATCAGAACGATTACAAAAATGAACATCAGACCAAGTGGCCCTTTCGACAAGCATCAAACACCGCACCGGGGCTGCATACCAACGTTCCCGTTCCGTCTACGTTCCTTTTTTAAATCCCAGTAACAAGCCAATAAATCCTGAGGAATTTTTTCTCTACCCCGGGCCACAGACGCCCCGGAAAAGCTGAAAGGGCTTAGCGCGATTACACCCAAATTTACTTAACACCTACACATTAAACACTTGACGATGTTTTATGTAATTTTCTTATCTTGGACACATTTGTGTCGTCCGATTCAATTTAATAATTGCACGGGATTGGGTTGTGTGTAAATTGTGTTATGTAAATTGAATCCCGAATATGATTAATTTTACGTTAGGACAAAGGATATTGTAGAATTGAGGAGCGGGTGCACACATTACTTGATTGGGCGTAGTAAATTAAATATACAAATTCGTTATATATCTATCCTACGTAGTAATTTCATCATCAATCTTATTGCTCTATAATTGAGTTTCGTTTGAAACAGTGTCCACCACGCTAGTCAGATGAAAATACTACTTTTAAATAACAGTTTCGCCTAAAGTAAGTCGAAACTGATTAACGCTTTGATTGCGTCGTGTGCAAATGTTTACGGCCACCGTGTTATACATAAGTTTAAAATTAAAAAACACCTTAAGTTACTTTACAGAGTTTTGAGTACTATTTACCTTGCATCCAAAACTCTTATGTCAAAGATCCATACTTCCAAGATAACTCAAGGAATAACACGAGAGACTAATGGCATAATCAGTTGTCATAAAATGTCGTTCTCAATTCAAAATTCATTACTGTAATTCACTTCAATAATTGTAATTAATTCGTTCGTTAGCTACACAAACACAGCAGAACAGGTAAACGAATGAAGCTGGATTCGAGTTGGCTTCGAGGCAGCTCGAGTACTCTTTTAATTAATTAAGTACCTGTGCGAAGTGAGTTGAGCAATCACCCACACATACGTACGTATTCGTTGATTAGTGACGTACGTACGTTCATATATACAGGGTGTGATCTGCAGCTGCAGCTATCGTCAGGTGATTAAGAAGTGAATGCAAAATATTGAAAAAAAAATCATTTTCGGAGAGATCCAAGCTTGTACTCTGACCTTTCCTACATTTTTACTGACTTTGGATCGCTTCAAAATATCTTTAACGGTACTAAATTCAGTTAAGCTGTTCTTGGGATCAGCGTTAATAAACCTATAGAAAAAAACAGAAAAGATTTAAAAATTAATGTTACGTTATGTTACGAAATTATTGTTTACTTTGAACATCCTTACACTAAATCAATCACCGAATACCTATCATCTTTTAACACCAATTACGAAACCAGTTCCCGGAACTGTTCCCGAAACCCTATCCATTAGTAAAATCTGCACTCGGACATTGCGTAATTACATTCAATAGTAAACACCTGTCATCGGTCAGAGGAATTCGGTCAGAGCTTCGGAGTGACCGGAGTTTACACGGTTCATTTGACCGACAACATCGGTCGATTGATTAAACCGTATCGCGATGAAAAGCCTCGCATCGGGTGATTTCTTGTGATATGCTGTTTAGTTAATGTCGTGGCAAAGTAAGATAAATTGAAGGTACCTTAGTAACGTTTGTTAGAATTATTTATTAGTTGTTTAATCATGCTATTGACGTATTTGAATGTCGATGCGTGTTTCATTAAATAACTGCCATTTTCAATACATAATTTTGGAAAATTTATAAATTATCAAGAACTTTTGTAGGTACCCTAAAGTACCTATCATTTTTCTTATTTTTTTATGGGTACCTACCATAAAAAATTAAGAAAAATGTAATAGTATTCCAAAAGGATCTCTGCTTATTGTTCCTCGACTTCTGATAAAAGGTATTATTTTTCAATAAGTGAGGAAAACAGTAGTATTCCACTAAGCTCCACTGAAAATTTAACTTTCACTATACTCAAAATTTCTGGTACTATTTAAGCCTGGCTTCTTTGCGTCATTCAAATCTCAAGTTGACATATGTATACCTCACTCGATCTTCACCTCACCGCAATAAATTTCGAGTATAAATTATTCAAGCTCGTCAGTAGATACTCGGATTAATAATTACTATTCACGAGTCACAACTGGCGAGCGCAGGCGGTACCCGCGATTAGCAATACGTCACCGGTAAATATAGCAACACTTATTTCACGATTTATATGGGGGGAGAGTGGGGTAACGGGGACACTTAGTAATAAATCTACGAAGTGATTTGGTACAAAGCACTCGGGCCGCAGTGTAAGCTCGCCCGGCCAAGAACATCCATTGTGGAAGACCCATGGAATCCGATAATTCCGGAGATTGTCCCGTCTTTCCTTTAACACCTCTCGATACTGTGCAGTCCTGTGCTTAGGTGTTTGAATTGATAATGCATTGTAAATTATACTAGAAGCTACAAATTGTTGGGAGATAGTAAGCTCTCAGCTTAAGGCTGCTAAATGATTAATTTTAATTAATTGCACATAAAACATCGTCAAATTTTTATTTTATGAAATTCGTCTTTAAATAATGTTGGTATTTGGTTATTACAATAACAGAAATAACAAATAAGAGTTGTAAATAATTACTTCAATTAAGCAAGCCTCTGCTCTGCATGGCGACTAACCCCTTTTTTACTGAATTAGGACTTCAATAGCATTCGTCGCGATACTTGCGATATGCAGAGGTAAGTAGATACCTTTTTCTCAAAAAATAATAATTTTGACACGCAAACTACCGGCTGCATTGGATATTGTTTATCAAATATAAACAAAATTCAATGCAACCGTGAATGTTAAAAACAATAATTTAATAAAATAAAATTTGCATTTAATTCATTAAGTATTATTAATAATAATAGTTTTTTTTTAGTTACACACTTTTTGTTAAATATTTGTCATTAATGATAACAGTAACTAATACGCAATTAATTCTGCGTCATTGACATTATTATTTTATAATATTATAAATGAACATCTTTATTTATCTTTAAAGCTAAAGATACAAGGATTTTAATAAGTCAATGGCACACCGCACAGCCGCGCCGCGTGTGCGACCCGTTCCCTGAACTTAATCTATAAATCAAGAAGTGAAACTATTTCGTAATTAGATCGCATTTAGGGGTACAACACCTTACAGCTCCTTGAAAGCCTCCCCGAGGGTCCGAAGGTAGTCTCGATGCCTTTGAAGCACCTCTTTAACGGCTAATATCCTTCGTAAATGGATCTCAAATATTTTGCGCCATAATCGTTATAGCAAAACGATTTTGTCATGTTTATTGCTTTTCGGTACACTATTAGCCCTTTCGGACCTGAGATTTTTTTTTTCTTAGATCAACATATTTTTTATGATTTTTTTAGTAACTGGTAGTGTTATTTATGAGAAAAATAGTCAAAAAATTCTATTGAAAACTGGAGTTCTTAAAATGACATATCACGATCGTGAGTTCTGGGTCTTACTTCAACCCACGAACGATAGTGAGTTCGTAATTAAATATCCCATAATTAATGATTAACGACTTAAATTGAATTTATTTTAGTACGTCACAATCTTTGGAGCGTCAACACTAACGTAGCATTTTTGCTTCTTGTATCGATCAACAATATCTGTTACTGTACCACCGCTGCAGTTTGAAGCAGTGAGCACAGCTTTGCTGTCCTTCCATTTAACTAAGACTATATCGTTTGATCAATATCACCCCTCTTCATCTTTTTGTCGTCTTTGAAACTTAGCTTTTCACGTTGCGTAATATGGTTCCATGATATCCGAGTTCCAGTAGTTTGTTCAACAAAGGAATGGCCGTGAAGTGTCTATCAAAAAAGACACAGCTTCCAGGAGGTACTCTTTCGATTAGGCGAAGCACAACTGCAGGACCGAGTCCAAGAGGGTCCAAAAGTGCGGGGTTTTGGCCATAATATATTTCGAAATCTACCATGAGCCCTTCACTTGTGGTCACAACAAAGTTTTTAAGACCTACTGGGCGAGGCTTGTTTTTTACTACCTGTCTCAGGTGGCATTTTCCTGTGAAGGGGATCATTTGTTCGTCTACTGAAAACCTTCCTGGCGTTCTTAAAATTTTATGACAGCCTCCTTTGACTGCGTCAATTACTGGTTGCACTTTCCAGAGAGGATTAACTGTAGCTCGAACGGGTGGAGAGTCAGCTTCAACTACATGTAAATTATTTCGTAACGTCAGAAATCGGTCCCTCGTCATTGCAGACGCTATTAATTCAATTTTAATTTTTTGTCTCCAATACATAGCGATTCTAGGATAAGATAAAATTCTCATCAAAAGGTGAATACCAAACAATATTTTCATTTCCGGTTTTGTAGTTTTTAATGTAGCGCCAGTTTTTCTCGTGTGATACAAATTTGTACATACTGACATGTGTTCGAAAAAATCATCATTGTAATAATCATTGAAATACTCCATAGGTGATCTAATTACTATCGGTTCTGGATGGCCAGGGTAAACGTGTGGCTTATCGACAAAATATGTTTTTTTCCAAATACGTGAACGTTGAGGAAGTCTTATTTTGATATGAGTCTTATGTTTTTTGGAAGTGGATGGTCCTCCTACATCGTCATCTTGAGCGCCAGTTGCAGAAGTTTTTCGTTTTTTGCTTCCTTTGCGTGGTGGTGTAGGATCGGCTTCACTAGGTACTTCGTTTAGTGCGCAGTCTTCGTTTTCAAGCTGAGGCGCGATAAATTCTTCTTCAGCATCGTCTACCTCTAAGTCCGAACAGTTTCCATCTTCCAGCAAGCTTAGCAGGAGCTCATCATTCAACTGTAATCCTAAAATAAAACAAAATACTAAAAAAAACATGCAAAAATAGACAAACTCACTTTTGTGCGTTAGTACAATTACGACCTAGAACTCACAACCGTGATGTACCTATTTAACCGCGATATAAATCCATAATTAGACGGATTTGAGACACAAAGTTAAATGTATTCGATTTTTTAAACTTTAAACAATGATTAAACACAAAAAGAATGAACTAAATCGCGTAAAAATTAATAAAAACAGGTAAAACTTACGAGTGTTTGTACGGGAGCTAAGGAATGCAGCCATCTTGCCAACCTGCACGCATCGTTTGCTAAAGATTACCACATAAACGATTTCTCATTGGTTGCTTGACGAACTCATGATGATGTGATTTCGGTTTGGTGCGTAGATACAGATTACGCGCGCATTTTGAATTTTTTAAAGTTGGAAGTCACGATCGTATGACTCAGGTCCGAAAGGGTTAGAGGGCTCTTGAATACGTTGTACTAAATTGGATAGAAATGGGATACTACTAAGTTATGCCAATACTTCCATAACACAGATTGAATGTATGGAATTTGTAGGTAATCAACAATAACTAATTAAAATTCATTTTGCTTCTTTCGAAAAACTTGATGACATGTTGACATATTGATCTACTTCATCTTCTAGCTTTTCAATAAATAGTTTTAAATACAATCGCCTCTCGTAATTAGAGATGCATTATACATAGGACAATAAGTTCTAAAGTTTCAAAACCTCGTGTCATGTTTACATAAAACACTAACGCTATGAGAGCACACATTAAAAAAACATTAACATGATATATTTTCGCCTTCAAACAAATTTTACATTGTCGCATTAACTAATAAGTAGCGAAAAAAATAAAAATGTAAATCGAAAACGAGTAAAACACAAAAGCCTCTTATCATAAGCGCTATTCTTTCATTACGCACAATGCTTTTGATGTTTCGGTACTTAATGTTTAATAAGTTGATCCTATTACAATGTCCAGGTAAGTAACGTCATAATGGAAGCGGGACGCTAACAAGATTATAACTTTATTTGGTAAATTAATAAAAAGTAGCCGTGTGTTCGTACACTCCCCTCGTTCCCCTACCCACACGGTGATAATATATTAACTGTTCATGATTCTATTTTCCTTTTTTATAACGTTGAGATTTGATTATTTTATGATATTATGTTAGAAAATTTATGCAGTAACAATTAAGTATGAGGAGTAATATTTTGATGATTGGGTCTCTGATTGATTGTAATTAGAAATTACAGAAAATGTAAAGCAACTATTTGTGCGAGGCCGCATTACGGTTTTTTTCACGCGGTTGTAAACCGCGGAACCGCGTAACCGCGCAAAGCGCACACACTACGAATAAAAACCGCGACCATAGAGATAAAAAGTATATAGACATGCTCCATTCCTAAACTTCATACGAACTTTGCCAAAACATGTAACCATTTGACCTTACCAAAAAATTGCTTGTTATGTTACAGTTCTTGACAGTTATTGAAATTAACAATGAATGACAGTCATGGGGAATCAGATGAAAATTTTCATATCCATAATTATCATAGGCACACTTTCTTTGCATAATCTTTTATTTAGAAAACTATAAATTTTATGCATTAACTTATTTTTGTAAATTAATCAGCTATTTGGATGCTTTAGCGACCATAATAGTAAGAGTTGTTTAATAAATACAAAACAGTGACAACTACAAACAATGACTCAACATCATAGAAGACAGTTTATGTACGTAGGTACTCTATGGTTTCTGTCTTCTCGCTGACGCGACGTCAGAAGATTGACCCTAAAGTGCTCGCGCTATGAACATTTTGCCGTCCACGGCTGTGTGTATATATTAAACATGTATAGGAAAGGATGTCCATCCAAAAAACAGAAGGACCAAAAAAGGTTGCAATAGACACAAAGTTACTATGCAACGAACATTGTATGTTTATGTGGCAGGCAGGACTATTATGCTCAAGTACATAATATTATATCGTAGATATTGAAAATGTTTCATTTTGTTATTAAGTTATATAATTTAATTTTTAACGTAGTTTAAGGTAAACATTATGCTGAAAGTAAAAAAAGTGAAAGTAAAATAACTTATATTATATCCCACTAAGTACAAAACTATGTCATCTTATATATCCCAGTCCCACAGCTTATACATATATCCCACTAAGTACAAAACTATATCAGAAAGTACTAATGTAACTAATTACTTTCTGATAGTTTACGTTATAGTTTCTTCTTTTTGTAAAGTTATTTAATTATAATTAACAAAAAAATTATGTTTGAACATGGGCGACAAAATGCTCCCCACGCCATCATTCACGTTTCATGGAAAGGCGCGACTATTCTGGGGTTAATATTGTCATTGTCATGTCTGTTTTCTGTAAGCCAAAGATATAAAAATAATAAATATGACTACCATATTTTAGGCGCACGAGAAAGGGACATAGTTGGAATGCATAAACCACATACATGAAGTCGTAGTATTTTGTAGGCAGCAGCGAATGGTGCGCGTTACTTATACATTTCAATTGTTTTTAGTAATTACGTCCTCAAAAATATAGAATATGGATTTCTGTGCCTTCAAAAAGTGTTTTAATAAATGAATAAACACAAATAAGTCCAAAGGAATCACATTTCCTAAGTAAATAAGTGAGTCATCAATTATTTTCACTATTTTTAAAACAGTACTTCTGTTAAAATGGTTAATGTGACAGAATTACAGTACGCAAAAGCGAGATACCAATATGTATTTTTTTTTCTTTTTCTAATATAACAACCAAATTCAACTGCGCGCCAAGTTCATGCACATAGGAATAACGCGCAAATATTTATCGGGAGTGCAGGGCCTATTTAGTATTTTTAAATCCTTGACAGAAACCGCTCGCGGTTTCCGCGTCAATTTGTGTGCTCCAATATAGGGTAGAAGACCCAGTAGTCAGTCTTTAGAGGATTTCTTAATTTGGATCACGTGTACTATTTTGGTAACCAATGTATTAATAAATCAGTTAACAGTTATCAATAATTCTCAACGTTTTAGGTGAAAATAAGAAAAATATTTAAACCAAAAAAAAGTAATTTTTCTCCAGTCATCAACCTGCAACATCCAGAACTCGGCCACCTTATACCCACTGCTCAGCTTCATACACGACAATCAGTCTCAAAGTGTAAAACAACCAAGACAATATAATACTAACAATTAATTAAAAATCATCATCAACATCCATTCGCCTTTCTGCGTCTACTGCTGGACATAGGCTTCCCATAAGTTGCGCCATTCTGACAGTTTTTTAGGTCGTCATACCCTTCCTACGAGACCACTGTAGGTCCTTTGTCCAAGACATTATTATTCGACATAAAAGGCAGAAAAGGCCGACTACTGGTACAAGTACCTAGGCAAACCGCGAACAAATCTGTAAAAAATCACGGTTTTAAAATCAGTCGCGGGAGGAAACCGCATATGCGGCCGCTTGCTTATGTTCCCTTGAGTTACAAAATTAGCGGTTAACTGTCAAACCGCAAAACCGCCCGAACCGCATACACTATCAGTCGCGGGAGAGCACCGCAAGTGCGGCCGCTTGTATGGCTTTCCTTGAATCACAGAATTACGCGGTTAGAAACCGCGGCGGTTTAGCCGTAATGCGGCCTCGGCCTTACATAGTATAATTTATTTATGAGTATTTTATTTAAAAATACCTGCCTGTAAGACTCATTAAATAATATTATTGCAAACATAACGCGAAAATGTAAAAGAAAAAACTTATAAAATCGTAATAAATATTTAAAGAACAAATGATGTTATTTGTAAAACGAAAGTATAAACAATAATAAATACTTAGAGGGTAATGACAGAAAATATATATTTTGTGGGCTTTATCGAGCGAATCACGAGTACATTTTTACTTATAGGTCCACCATTAATATAGGATATGTCTAGTAACATGACAACACAAGCACACATGTCACACAATCCCTTGTTAATGAAACAATAAATTCGTATTCTCAAGCACTCGTCCGGCGTCCCCGCGTGACGTCGCTCATTAACTTAATACGTCACGTTGTACTTAGCAATATAATATGTGCGATATGAAATACTTCTCACATACAGGGTGTTTCTGGAAGGGAGTATTTTTTTATTTATAATACTGATAGAGGAGAAGACATCTTATGATAATTGTGGACTATGGATGACAATAACAGTAAAGTAATTACCAACGCGTTTTCGTCTTAAAATGTAGTGGGACCCTTTTTACTGACTTTCCAACACTGCAAACAAAATACAAAAACATTTTTACCATCAATGACGCCTTTGATGTTACTAATGTCATGGGAATGGTGACTATTTCCCTTCTGATGACTACATTTTTCATCTATAAAAAATTTAACTACTATTAAAACGTATTGTAATTAATGTTATTTAAACATAAATATCAATTTTACATTCACACATAAAATTGACTGTGCATAATAATAATGTCTGTAATTTTAAAACGGTAAATACTCATATATCTCTAATTATATAAAAACTGCTGGAAAAAGCAACCTGTATAGTGTTATACTATATGGTGATGTTCAAATGAGTTGACGCAACTCGCATCAACATCGGACACTCGGTGTAATTTTATGAGGATCGGAGAAAAGCCTCTGTATAAGCAATTGTAGATAGCCAATATTTTTAGGAAATTACTAGTTTCTTGTTTGTTGTTTTTTGTAACAACACAGATGTCAGTAAGTGTCTAACACCTATGATTTTAAACTTCATCAAAGACGTCGCTGACAATGAACATTTAAAATGAAAATGGGTGCTTACGATTTTGAATTGTTGTATTAGTAAGAAGTAAGAACGATTACTTATCAGGACCTTAAAATATTTGAAACGTGTTTGTATATTTGTTCAAAATCGAGGACTGAATCGATGTCCTTTTGGAATGTGGTGTGGAAATATTTAATAACGGGCTGGAGTGTGACATACACTTTTATTCGGTAAAAAATAATTATATAGATACCGATCCGTTCCACTAAATGTTCATAATTTCATCTTAACGCTATTATGATTTTAAGCATTACCTAAACGTTGCGGACTAAACACATGTTTTAGTAGACGGGTATTCGTGTCCATGAATGAACAGGCTACCGATTTGAAAAAATACTCTTTTTACAAAATGTTTACATAACTAGTGCCAATCACTTGAACAATTCATATGTGCTGCAAAAAATACCAAAATTTAATTATATTTTTGAAATGTTTAAATAACGATTCTCTTTTTTATAAGTCCGTACTCGATATTTTCTAATAACAGTTGGCATCTCTAATCCTGAGTAACCCATATATTAATATTTTTGTTAAAGTTTCGAGAACTCTCTTATAACATACATATGTATGCCCAGGTTAATCGTCTTTTCCTAACGAAAGCGACTTTATGAAAGTGAGTTCGTTACGCCCTACTCTGTCCATGATAAACACGATGAGACAGATCCTACTCACGGATTAGCCGTGTTCCTTCATTCCGATAAGCTTTATTTTATCAATCCTATTCCCCGCTTGCAATATTTCCCCCAACAACAGTACATTAAGAAATTTATTAATGTAACTGCGAATATTAGTTTATCCTTAACCTTCTAGGTCGGAAATCTTTGGGGACAGAAGTAAACAAGGTACTGTGTCATGTTACATGTGTATGTATTAGCGTTTGACATAATTTAACTTACAGCTAGGCTATGATCCCATAAGTAGCAAAGTTGTCTTAATTACGCTAAACAGGCAAACATCATTTTCTGTTTCGTGTATGATTGAAATTTTATTAAAATTTGTTTCACCTGAAAATATGCCTATTAACACGATGAAATAAAAATTGGTAGATATAAATAAATAATCGGTATAATATCGGTAATATATTATTGTATAAAATGACAATTTTATTTAAACTTAAAACTTCACAGCATATCTTTTGTATTTGTCTATTTCGTACAGTAAAACAGAATTCCCTTCTCAGAATACGGCCAGAGAGTAATGGTCAGCAAATGCCCTTGCCTCACATATCTCGGTTACATTAAGTATAGTATACAGAAGAATTTGGAACCACGAATAGGCTCTAATGACCGCTGGTCGAGACATACGAGTCCAATGGTCGGGCGGCCGAATGCGCGCCTGATTTCGGTTCCCGTGGGAAGTAGGGAGCATTATAAGGAGTTATGATGAGTTTACGGACCAACTTTGGGATTATACAACTTTTTGGTATGTGTAGATACACATATTATTTCGCATAGTTAAGGTTAACTTCAGATTTTTTAACCAGAAGAAAGAAATACTATGTTAAATGGTTTCTAAAGTTGATCCTTAATATTCGATCATTTTAGTATTTTTGTGTTAATAGCCGAAAAACTTGTTGATAAGGCATGAGACGGTAAGGCATCACCAATGCGTTGCCGGCCATAAAAGACAGAAGAGAAAAGGCAGAAACAAGAAGTATAATAAATACGTTACATTATTTTTATTCCTCTTATTATTTTTACGATACAAAATTCTATGTGATTAGTTGATAATTACTGATTGATCCGATAAGATTAAAATATAATCAACATGACTGTACTTTGAACCCTATTCAAAACTAATTGGCTTAAAAAGCACTGGTGAAGGCACACCTGCATACCCGTATGCTGACTGGCATCCTATTAGCAACCCTTGCTCACCTATAGTTATGATTCTGCCAAATCGGCAAGATAATACTGTGTATTTACTTTGATTTTCATCGTTAAAAGTTTGGGGGCTGACGAGGGCCGTCGTTAGGCCTCTAATGGCCACCATTTGTCTTGTCCGGTCTCTAGTTGTGCCCCGCTAATGAAATTATTGCCGCAACTATAGTAAAGGTTATAAATACCCATGGAGGCCCGCCGGACGCCACCTTGTTTCGTGCTAATGGACCGGTCAAACTGTAAACTGTGTTACCAATGAAATTACAATTAGAAAGGGGTAAAAATGATCGAGGGGAGGAAGTTGCATTTGCTTTGTGTACAGTGAAAAGTGGTTTTAGCGAAAAAGGTTTTCAGTAGTGGAAACTGGTTTTAACCAGGTATTTACTGCTACTTATAACGTAGGTAAATCATTGACAAACAAACAAAGAAGCCTTTTCTGATGATATGGATAGCGCACACAAGAAAAATGACGCTGATAGAAATTTATAAATACACATCGCTTGTGTACCTACTTGCTTCACATAACCGTACTATGACACAGCGATGCCGATGTGAAACAAAACCCGCCCGTCACGTCGCGTCTCGTCGTCTACCAAATGACACTTGGTGATGACTTTACGAAAGTGAAGTTGGGCGATATGAACACAATAAAACGCGGTATTCTCTGTGTTTCGCCAAATGTGTTGGCCAAGAATGCCATCTGGCTCGGACAATCAAAACTTTGCGAAGCGGAATTTTCTGGTTAGTGTCCGTCTGTCGTATTGCGCGAGACAGCTACGATTCACGCCTACGAATGGTTAAGACACGCTGTTTATACCTTGTCGGGACACGTCCTAAATTGGAAATTTGTCTCGCCATTAAAATCTGTAGCTATACTACCTATTATAAGGCTTAAGGGTTTGTTTGCTTGAACGAGTTAATCTCAACTACTGGCTATGAATTGAAATTTTTTTTTTAGATCGATAATCCGTTTAGCCAGGAACATAACCAATAGGAGTGGACCATCAATCAAAAATATTGCAAAAATGGAATGGAATTACATTTTTTATATTTATTAACGTAACAAAGTAAAACTGTAGAAACATAGGTAGATATTAAGTTTCCATATATTATGTGCCTTTATATTACTGAAGCACTTTCCATAAATGACGGTGTGCCTCACATCGCAATACAACAGTTAAGTCTCAAAGCAACATACGGCACACGTTTGCCACAAAAGAGTTCAGTAAGCGTGGAAACGCTTTATTGTTCCCTATGCGAGTGAAAAATACAAAGTGCTCATCCGCAAATACCCTAATCTTTTACATCAAACGACGAATTCAAACCTGGATATTACACGCATCATTTGAACAGTTTCAAAGACATTCCTACGAGGAGGGAAAAAATTAAAATAACAAAGCCACAATAGATTGACGGGAACTGACGCGACTGATTTGCGGCGTAGGATGAAGGAGCTGTTGAAATTAAAAATTCTTTGCTCGATACCCAGCTCTGACTCATGCGTCACCTTTGTTTCATGTAAGTAGATGGGTACATTTTGTGTTCGAATGTCTTCTTCATTTTGTATTGATAAAATTTTCAATAACGTTCATAATTCTGTCAAAAATGTAGGTACCTACATACATTTATTTACATTTTTGATAAAAGTAGCTAATACGTCTTAAAGTTACCAGAAATTATACAGTATTCAATGAAACTTGTATTTTCATTTAATTATTTTTAAATATTAGTTATTTGGAATTTAAAATCGTGACTGTTCTTTCAGAAACATAAGTATTGTTAAACGATTAATTCCTTCTTTAATCGTTTAAAGAACTTACTACATACTTATTAATAGCGACTTCAAATTCACATTAAATTTAAACGTTTCGAATCGAAGACTCATAGTGTTGAAATTCAAAATGACGATGTTTTCCATCGCTTTCAATTGTCTATCCGAACGTGGTTTCGTTCAAAAACGGCAGTATTTCACGCGACCGCAGCGACACATGATGGATCAGGCGGTGGCTCCTTTGTGCACGATTTCCGAACGGTTACCTCCTAATACACAGTTCCCTCGAGCACTCGCAGATTTTAAACGCATTCCGCCATTTTGTGGGCCATTAGTCGAGGTGAAAGAGCCGTGATTATGATTGATCGCACAGCCGACAATGCCGGTTGACTTGTTGAATGAGACGTGTGCACTGGCCTTATTTGTTACAAACTTTGCGTTACTTTGTTTGATTACTTCTCGGGTTGGGGCGCATGTGTTTGTGTTTAAAAGCAATAATCTTAATTGCAACATATCACTGAAACTGATATATAGGATAGGAAGGATATACAGGAGGAGGATATAGGAAGTAGCTATAACAATTTCTTGATAAAGTTCCATATAATTGTAGTCGCGTAAAACTTTAATTCAACAAATAGATAAATAAATAAAACTATTTGAAAATAAAATATTACTTTTTAGTAATTATGTGCAATCTAGATTTTCCCCAATATCTTGTTGTTAATAAATCTTAATAGTTTGTAATTTTATTGACTTATCCATTACTTACCTACTCTTTTTCTTTCTACTTATTTTTAAACAAACATTACTAAATCAGTTTTGGAATATCGATGGCGCCTACGCATAAGGTCGTAACGCTTAAAGTATAATTTTACAAGAGAGCCATTTTTGTAAACGGTAATGAAATTATTAATTTAAGAAAGTTTTTCAATTACTGTGATTGTGTACATGATTTACAATTAGCGTAAAAACATAGTATATATTATGTAGATATTACGAACCACCAGTTCTATATTGGGAACCTCTCCGAATGAACGTAGAGAAGTTCATTTATTCAATTCAATTATAGCACAGTCGATTGTTTCTGTATAAAATATGAATCGATGTTGAGTACCGGCTGAATGCACCCATTGTTACTGCACTCGATAGCTGCATTCGGAGCAAATCGAGAATGAACACAGATTACCAATTTAAACTTCTCCTTTAAGATATTTGTTCGTGTTCAAAATATTTGCCTTTGTTATGTTCTGAAGCGCCATAATGATATAAAGTATTTATAGTCTCGTCGTACAGTCGTATCTCGTCGGCAGAGGTAATCTTGGAAATACGCTTTTAACGTTCCATATTTATTCTTTTGCAATATTTTCTTAGGAAAAAGTCATGTCACTATTATTGCATTAAAAAACAACAGATTTGAAAATGTTCCTGGATACTTTTCTGTGTACTAAGTATATATTTCACTCAGTATTTAATATGTACGTACATTGTTATTTATTAAAATTAACCGTAAGTATTTTATCAGAGGTTTAATAAATTGATTTCAGTAATAAGATAACTGAAATTTGATGAAATTTAATAATAAAGCATACATTAGACTTTATGTACATCAAATAATAGATGCTTATTTTTGTTAACAGACATAATAATTATATAAAAACTAACGTTGTAATCATGCTACGTCAGAGTACATTGCTTATTTATTCATGTGCTATTTACACATGTGCATGTTATTTACACATGAAAAAACTTGTACTACGATTTTTCGATTCACGATACTTTACAATCATGTTTGATAACTTTGATAAATCAGTGTAAAGAAAACGATTAATGCCAGAAAAAATCCGTTGTTTTTCCAAAAGACCTGGGATTTTCTATTGTAATTCAGGGTGACGGAAGCAATTATTGAGTATCGACACGCACGAACGACGGGAGACAACGGGACTCGACGCATTGCACCCTCGGGAACAACGGAGACAAAAATAAGGAGTAAAATAAACAGTAAAAGATTTCGATTTCATGTTTGCTTCTTTGCAACGTAACAAGAAAGCTGAAAGGGCAAAGGTGCTCTAAAACTTTTCAATGCAAACGCATTATTTATATTTTTATTATAAAGTCTAGCTGAGCTACGCTTGTACAGTGTACTACACAGGTGTACAGTACACAAAAGATATTAGAGAAAAACTTTGCTAGGGGTATTTTATATTTTCCTAGCAGGTAGGTACCTAATTAAATAACTACCTACTTGAAGTTGATGACCCAGTTAAATTAGTCCGATGTTGCATTTGTGGTCAAATTTATAGAGCACTTCCGAGCTTTGGAGGGCATGTAAAGGAGTCAATCCCAGTTATCAATAATAAAATGTTTCTTAAGCCATAACGAAAGCCTTCTAACACTTGGGTTCGCCATTAACCGTCACCGGTCTACATTGGAGCAGCATGGTAGAGTATGCTCTAGACCTCATCTATTATGAGTGTGCTCTGTAGTGAGCCATTTAAAGGCCTGACAAATTTATACATATTTATCCCAAAAACATACATATATTTCCACTGTATTATCATAGCCGATAATGATAATAATAAATGCAAAGTGGCCCATATTTCTCGTCGTAACGGAGACAACATGAACAATATCTCTATCCTATGAATACGAGTATCGCCCGGAGGGTTCCCGGAGACCAAACGTCTTTTTTATAATCTGTTTACTTGTTTCTACCCTCGCGGATAATCTTCTTTCGACACTGATGTGTTTGAAGATGGTTTTTATACGGAACACCAGTATTTGCGTCTCACAATCTCTCACGAGTTCCCATGTCAATCAAAGAGTTTATTGGTATTAACTTAAATCTATTTATTATTAATTTGGGAGAATAAACTATAATGTCTTTGTGATATTACCTAAATAAACTTTTGTGTACTTACCGGAGGTAGGTAGGTATAGTGTATTTGGTAGTAAAAATAGAGCAGTCTCAGGTTCTACATCCACTATAAAAGAAACGTTTATCCAAGCGTTATATTCATATCCCCAGGGATAAAAAAAAATTAAAACGATTTTGTTTAAATCTTAACTGAAATAAATGAAAACTGAAAATAATACACTGCTAAACAATCAAGGTCTACGCAGTATTCTAGAGGGGTAGTAAAACAATTATATAAAAATGATTAAAACCTGGGATCCCATGTTTGGCACACAGTATACAAGCTAACTATTATTATAGTATTCATCTATAACTTATTTACGAGTAAGTAAAGATTTAATATCCGTAAAAACAAAGCTATTTTTACCGGGTAACGTTCTCGCGAAGGTAAACTAAACACTAAACGGATAGAGGGAGCTAATTTCACCGTGAACGAATCGTTTAACAAAGTTTAACTGAACATAAAATTTTATTGACCCATATATGAAATAGTGAGACAATCTGAGCTGGATCCGTGGAGTTTCCCGAGTCATTAGACGCATTTTTATTGCCCAATGACGATAAACATGTCGTAAGCTATCGACTGAAAACATTCATAGAATTAGTTCCCCGGCTCATGCCCGTTCCGCTATTACGATTATTGTTTTTGCTTTAGATGATACAGAATCTGCGTGTATTTCTTATGGTTTTAGCCAGTCATTTTACAAATAATATTGTAGACTTAATATAGGGTATTTGAAAAATATTGTAGTAATAAAGACTGATTTCAAAAGGCCAAAACATGCAATAAAAAAGCGACAATTTTTCTTGGATTTTAAGATAGCAAATGAACATGCTAAATCATCTTCCGCTGCCGCAAGTAAAAACTGTGATCGGAAGGCTCAAATAAGAATTAGAATGAAAATTCCAGTTGGCGAAGAATGTTATTAAGAACGTTAGTTGGTTAGTTCGTTAACATATTGTATGGAGACTGGAGCAGGGACGACGGTTAGGTTGTGCCTATTAAACTAATAACAATATTTTATTGTATAATGTATGACTAATGCGAAACATAAGTTTAACGGCACATTGCCATTATCATGATCATGTGCATCCATCTGTGGCTGCCGAGCGACGGTGGGTAGGCGGGCGAGGAGAATTAAAACCACGTGTTTGAGGGTTTTACAATATCCAATAGTTCCAAAATATTAACAGCAATATAATCAGCACTATCTATATTGTAATAAAGTAACGACGCTCCACCAGGCACGTCTTGCTTACGCGAGATGCAAAAATTATGATCCGTTTGCCTCTGCATACAAAAGAGCCTGAAGTCGCGTCAGAGTGAAGGAACGTCACACCGCACGATTAGCAATGTCACTGTCTGATGACATTATCACTTTTGACGTTTCTTGACACTCTCAAAACCATAGATGTAGCATAGACTGACGATCAAAACACAGTGGCGCCGTCACGGCCGGACTGACATTCGCGCGTCCTCGCGCGACAACTCACACCTCGGTATACCTGAAAAGACAACATATAAATGTAGTGCACGACTAGGCCTGCTCGCCCATCCCTGACAAGCTTCCCATTTATATCACCTGATTAAAGAGATCTGGAGTTTTCATCCCCCCCATTAACAACCAACGCACTGGGCGGACAATTGACCACAGGCGCCCCTTCGACCAGGTCACCAAGTTACATGGTGAGATGGACCGGACAACCGTCAACGCCCCTTCCACCAGTAACGAGAACCACACACAGCTGCTACAATCAACTGATTCGAAACGTCGACCCACATAAGCCAGTTCCAGACCAATTTCTTGCTATTCAGCTTACACACAACAAGTCATAGTCTGACCCTAGGCATCGACCCGATTTAGGCCAGCCCAGTTAACCAACTACATCTTACCTACTGCTTACCCAATTTCGTACGCTCTAGAAAAAAAGGTGGACACAAGAACAGGGTTTACTAACTCACCAAAAACTATTCTTCACGTTCAGAGGCAGAGAGGGTGCCATAGCTGGCGGTCAAAGTATGTGAACTAGATACCGACACTGTATCACTATCATCATCAGATGTTGCCATTCCGTTCTCATGACTATGGACTGCCGCCGTCTCGGCCTCCTCTTCATTATTAATTAGGGAAGTAGCTACTTCAACCAACCCACCATAGCCCCCGGGTACTGCACGTAGGTTTTCATGGGCATATTTATAGGTTCGGTTAGATCCATCAATGCCTCGCAGCTCATACCTATCGTGGTCTAATACCCGGACTATAGTAAAAGGACCTTTGAACTTTCGCTGTAATTTGGTTTGGTTACGCTCACTGCTTTTTATAAAGACAAAGTCACCTACACTAAATGGTCTCACTTTTGCTTTACCCTGGTTAAAGCGTGTTTCTTCCGATGAAACCGTTTTTTTGATATTTTCAGAAGCATTATGCCGAATATTGTCTAAATCTAAACGAGGTTCCGGTTCCGCGTCAACGGATAAGGCTGATATTCCTAATGACTGTGCTCGTATGCCGAACATTAGTTCCGTGGGTGAGTATCCCGTTACTCTGGATCTGGTGCTATTCAACGCCAGCTGGACTTCGGAGAGTTCGTCTCGCCAAGTTTTGTTTGGGTCGTTTTCTACAATAGTGAGCAGGCACTTTAAGGTGCGCATTATCCGTTCGACTTGGCCGTTAGCTCTACTAGAGCCGGTGGCAATAAGGTGAAGCTCTATACCGTGTTCGCTACAAAACCGTTTAAAATCTGCACTAATATAACACCTGCCTTGATCTGCTATAATGCGTTTCGGGGCACCAAATAGGCAAACAGCTTTTTTGAGACATTGAATTGCGCTTGCATCGTTGAGGGAAGGTGTGTATTCTAAGAGGACATATTTGGTGAACGCATCGATAATTACGGACGCATATTCTTTCCTATCACTCTTACCACTTAGTTTCCCCGTGATGTCTATGTGTATGGTATGCCAAGGCGTGGACACTTTGGGTATTGGATGAAGTCGAATTTGTTGTGCTCCTGAACATCCCTTTGAAGCTTTGCATACTATGCATGAGTCTACAAATTTACGCACTTGCTTGGACATTTGCGGGAACCAGTACTGCTCGTATATTTTGTTAAGTGTCTTATCTGCTCCAAGGTGCTTAATTTCTGAGTGGACATGATTTATAAGTGTCCATGTTAGGGATCTAGGAACAATTGGTAACCACGAGCTGGTTCTATTGCGTTCAATTTTCCTGTACAATATACCATTTCGCACATCATACGTGTGTGCAATGGCTTCTGGCAACTTATTGTTTTGATGTTTGCTGATAAGATCACATATTTCGCTATCACGCTTTTGCTCTACGGCCAACCAACCCTGATGTAACTCTATAAAGTGTACCTCTTTATTCCCTTTCCTCGAGTCACTAGGATCATTTAACCCTTGCACACTAGGTAAAGGTTCCATAATAGGATTTCTAGATAAATAGTCTGCGTGGCTCATGCTAGTGCCCTGCTTATAGACTATGTCAAAATCGTACGCTTGTAAGAAAGCCCACCATCTGTGTACGCGGGGAGTTAAATCGGTTTTTGATTTGGACGCTTTTAAAGAATTACAGTCTGTGAAGACCGTGAAATGCTGGCCATACAAGTAATGCCGGAAATTTTCAACCGCGCGAACGACCGCCAGGGTCTCTAACTCATAAGAGTGATACCTTGATTCCGCGTCTGACGTTCGACGGCTAAAATAAGATACCACGTGAGGAATGTTATTTTTTCTTTGAATTAAAATAGCCCCATAGCCTTCAGAACTCGCGTCAGTGTGAAGCTCAATGGGGGAGTCTGGATCAAATATTGTTAAAACCGGTTCTGACGTAAGTATGTTGATGATCTTTTTGTGAATGGCATCATGGGCGTCTGTCCATTTGATGGGGCCTTTCAGCTTCGTCAGGGGATAAAGGGGTCCTACTAAGCGAGTGAAATTTGGTATGAATCGTCTGAAATAAGAAGCGAGGCCTAAAAATTGCCTTACATGTGTAGCTGTTTTTGGGGTGGGAGCGTTAACCAAAGCTTGTATCTTTCTAGGGTTCGGTGTTACTTCTCCTGCTTTTATGACATAGCCAAGGTAGTGTATCTCCCTTTTCAGGAATTTGCACTTTTTGAAGTTTAACGAAAAACCTGCTTCAGAAAGTGCTTTCAAAGTTAGGTCTAGACGCTCTAGACCAGTAGTGACGTTATCGGAATAGCACATAACGTCATCCATGTAAGCCATCGCTACTTTGTCTTTTAGGGGCCCGAGAGCTGTGTTAATGCAGCGCTGATACACTGAAGCGGCATTTCGTAAACCAAACGGCATTGCCAAATATTCGAATTGACCATCCGGTGTCACAAATGCCGTTCTCTCTACGCTATCGGGATCAACTGGTATTTGGTGGTAGCCTGACGCCATATCTAATGACGAAAAATAGTGCGCGCCATGAAGACGGTCAATTTGCTCGTCAATACGAGGCAACGGATAATGCTCAGGACGTGTATTGGCATTGAGTTCCCTATAGTCTACGCACATCCTATCAGTGTTATCGTGCTTTTTAACCAGCAAAATGGGGCTCGCAAATGGAGAACTACTTTCCCGAATAACGTTCGCTTTTAATAGGGAATCTATTTTCTCTTTGACTATTTCTTTTTCCGCGGGAGCTAACCTATAAGGATGTCTTTGAACCGTCTTGTATGGATCAATAGGATCTATCCGGAGGACACCGGTCGTGACTCGTCGCGTTGGTATATTGTCGATGAAGAATTCACTGTATTTCTCTAAAATCCTAATTAAAGCCAATTTGTCATCGCCCCGTAAGTCCGTATCAATATTCGCGAAATCAAAACCGCTAGACTTGTCGACTAAGTTAATTTCTTTATGCTGAGAAAAGGTAATTCGATCGTTGTCTATATGCACGTGCACGTTGTCCTCTAATATATCCCTACCTAGTATTACCGGTTCAGCGATAGTGCCATCGGGTACTATGTGAAATAATACTGAGAGCGATAAGCCTTGGATATTGATGGAACTAATAACCTGAGAAACGCATTCCACATCACCGCTACCAATGCCCGTCAGATACACTAATTCACCCTGCGCAGTACCAGGGAACTTATCGGCGTAGCTATTAGTTACTAATGAACAAGCTGACCCACTATCAAAAAGAAAGGGAACTGGCTCACCGGATGATGTAGTTAACGTGCTCCTCGAGGCCTTGCGTTCACACACATGGACCTCTTTGACCGCCGCTGCTCCGCTGCCGCCCACTCGATCAGGACATGCTGGCGCCAGGTGTCCTGGTCGCCCACACACGAAGCAGGTGATTGGTCTGTCAGTGCCTCTGGATGCTTGATTGCGCATTTTGTCCGAAGCAGCAGGCTCTTCCTTTCGCTTACGACAGTCGATTGCCTTGTGACCTGAAGTACCGCAGCGGTGGCATGTTCCCGTGAAGCGTGATTCGTTAAATCGGGTCCTTTTCACATCTGGATCATGGTTATCACTGCTCTCATGCCTTCGTTTCAGAGAAATGCCATTGAGAATTCGCAGAAGTTGGGATCTAGTAGTTGGGTTATGGGAGTGGAGCTCACGTCGAATCACTCCGTCTTTTTGGCATAAAACCGACGATACAAATCCCGTGGTAATGTCTTCAGGCATTTCCGTCCGCGGAATCCGTCCAATGATTCTTTAATACCGACTTGGAAACGTAGAATTTCATCGAAATAATCTTGTGGCATCATAGGCTTGGCAAACTTCGCGAGCAATAGTTCTTTTATTTGAGGCCATGTCAGCTGCGATGCCTGCAGTCGTGTTAAACAGGTTGAAGCTCTGCCTTTAAGTGC
Source organism: Hesperia comma (assembly GCA_905404135.1). NCBI lineage: Eukaryota > Metazoa > Arthropoda > Insecta > Lepidoptera > Hesperiidae > Hesperia > Hesperia comma. The sequence continues at coordinate 15,870,905 of FR990018.1, forward strand.
ACGTGTGAGTAACAACAGCAGGTCTGCACCTACTACCTTGCGGTCGTTGATTACAATTTCGGTCACGTTGCACCATCCTTCTATGTCCGCTTCATTATCGTCAGGGTCGAACTCAATTAATTGGATAGACGTGCTGCTTACAGGTTGTGGTTGTGATAAAGCCATCATTCGAGACAAAAATAATTCCATCTGTTGCGACAGGCTTTGTTCCGGTGCTGGTGCTGACGATCTGGTACAAGTATTCTCCTCAGAAGTAAGCCCTTCATATCCCACATCTGATAACGGCACATTGCCATTATCATGATCATGTGCATCCATCTGTGGCTGCCGAGCGACGGTGGGTAGGCGGGCGAGGAGAATTAAAACCACGTGTTTGAGGGTTTTACAATATCCAATAGTTCCAAAATATTAACAGCAATATAATCAGCACTATCTATATTGTAATAAAGTAACGACGCTCCACCAGGCACGTCTTGCTTACGCGAGATGCAAAAATTATGATCCGTTTGCCTCTGCATACAAAAGAGCCTGAAGTCGCGTCAGAGTGAAGGAACGTCACACCGCACGATTAGCAATGTCACTGTCTGATGACATTATCACTTTTGACGTTTCTTGACACTCTCAAAACCATAGATGTAGCATAGACTGACGATCAAAACACAGTGGCGCCGTCAAGTTTATTAAGATGCTGTAAGTTAGGTATATTAAGAAAACTTCAGTTAAATAAGCAATTTAATAACCATAAACAACAACTGGATAAAAAAGTTCAATGCTTACACCACGTAGCATTTTGGTGCGGACTGGAGGCAGTATTATTTATTGCTTACAATTTTACTTACAGCAGAAAATATCGCTGTACATTTTTCCGTCGCTGCGTCGAGGAACTTCTAATTTCTAATGGGCCATTTGCCACTTTGTCAATTGCTCCAATAAATCTGTGCGAGACTCCGCTACGTTGAGTTACGGCCCCGTCTTGGGATAAACGGCGTGACATTCTTTTGTTTTACCTTGCACCAACTGAAGTAGATTATTGCTGGACAAATAGGTCCACGTTATAACTCAGTTTATATTTAATAGGTGGTAGAGCCCAGACTTCGATCGGGGTAGTGGGGTAGTGCTACCGCGGGCTACGCTCTTGGTACGATTACTACCGGTTTTTAAACAATTGTGTTTCGTTTAGAAAGGTGTGTAACGTGTAACTAGATACACTAAATAAGATAATCTTAGTTCATTATTTATTTAATGAAGTTCTGATACCTGACCATCCTAATCTTGAACTGTTTTGTGTCATAGCTCTCAAGGGCGGCAGGGAAAAAGTGGTACTGCATGCCAGTTTTCCGAATGAATTCCATAAAATTAATAGGTAACACGCCCATTCACTTTAGTTGCTTCATACGATAAATAAATCATTTCAGAAATATTTGGATGTTCAGCTAAATACATTGTAAATAGATCAGCACTCCAGGTAGAAATACTGTAATGAAACAAAGGCTTGCTGTTTTACGACTGATTTATTACGTATTCGTAGGTAGGTCTACAACTGCATATTGCGATACACCCTCATTATAAGTATAACATCTTCCCCTTATAAACAAAAACAAAACAAATTAAATGACGAGAGAATGCAGTAGATAAGTACTTAACTAATAATATAGGATGCGTAACAAAGTGTAACTTTTTAAACAACCACCAGTAACCATTATTTATTTATTAACCCAGTAATTTTTGCTTGAGCCTTCCGCGCAGCATCTCTGCGTAGACGATCACGCCGCGGTGCCTCACTTTCATCCGACCGCACATAAACATTCCTCTCCCTCGTATTTACATCTTCGCTCTCATCCGTCTCGGCATCCACAAACGCAGTCTCACAATCATCACCATCATCACACTCTAACTGTACCGAGCCATCATCAATCTTCTTTTCTTTAAAGGAGTTGTGAGACTTAGGATCAGGAGGTGCGGGGGACTGATTAAGCTTTATCAAGTGCCGCCTGTTGCGTCTGTACCTCTTGCCCTGTTTATCTACAAGAAAGTACGAGCGCGGCTGGCGGGCCCGGGCCTGCACGCGCATGCATCGCTTACTATGGTCGTCCGCTACGATGACGTCATCGCCAGGTGTTAGCTCCGGTAATGGACGCGAATGTGCGTCATAATATTTCTTACTTTTCATACGATTGTGACAAATTTTCTCGTAGTCCTGAGAGTTATCACGCTCGGGTTTAAGTTTAGTAATATGAATTGGTAACCTTGTGTTCAGCCGTCGCCCCATCAGCAGCTGCGAAGGTGAACCGATGCCATCTCTGGGTGTGGTCCTTAAATTAAGTAAACCAATATAAACTTCAGACATGTTACCTTTTGACTTAACGAGCATATTTTTTACCGTTCGCACAGCCCGTTCGCTCAAACCATTGGACTGAGCATAATGAGGAGAACTGGTGGTGTGCACGAAACCCCACTCTTTGCTAAACATGGCGAATTCTCGCGAGGCGTACGCGGGTCCATTGTCGGTGACGACCTCTACTGGAATACCATGTCTCGAGAACTGCTCCTTCATGGCCATTACGACAGACTTTGTACCTATAGTGTTCAACTGATTAATTTCAATGAAATTCGAAAAATAGTCTACCAAAATCAAATAGTACTTTCGCCCGAACTCAAATATATCCGATCCCAATTTAATCCAGGGAACCTCAGGAATAGCATGGGGGATCATGGGCTCGCGCGGCGGCCGCGCCGCGTGCTGTGCACATGTTGCGCATGCACGCACCAGCCGCTCCACGTCGCGTGACATGCCGCACCAAAACATGACGTCACGCGCGCGCCTCTTGCATCCTTCTGCACCCAGGTGCCCCTCGTGTATACGGCTTAACATCTCACCACGAAGACACCGTGGAATATATACAAGATTGTTTTTAAATATAAGTCCATCTGCATATTCAAAAGTTTCCCGATGCGACCAGTGTTGCCGTACCGACGGTTCGACGCTGTTTTTACTATCTGGCCAGCCATTCATTATATATTTTAATAAATACTGGCACTCGGCATCTTCAATAGTTGCCGCCCTGATGGACTTCAGCCGCTCGTTGCTGAACCGTACGTTTTCTATTAAAAAGCAGGTTTGTTCCTCTATCTCGATATTTACCTTATCCGGAATCGTATCTGGGAGCGCCGCACGAGACAGAGCGTCCGCGACATACATGTACTTACCCGGCCTGTACATGACTTGAAAGTCATAACATTGTACGCGTAACATCATTCTCTGTAGTCGCGCCGGAACACAGTCGAGCGCCTTCTTAAATAACGCCTCCAACGGCTTGTGATCTGTCTCCACCGTGACGTCACCCCTGCCGAACACGTATTGATGAAAGCGCTCCAGAGCAAACACGATGGCGAGCATTTCTTTCTCGATTTGCGCGTACCTGCACTGAGTGTCGGTGAGCGTGAGCGACGCGAACTCGACGGGGCGGCCCGCCTGCAGCAGCACCGCGCCGAGCGCCGCCGCGCTGGCGTCCACCGACACCACGACCGGCTCGGTGCTCGAGTACAGCGCCAGCACGGGCGCCGCACACACCGCTTTCTTCAGCTTCTTCACCACGTTATCGTGTGTCACCTCCCATAGCCACAGAGCATCCTTTTTCATCAATGACCTGAGGGGTGCCACTGTTTCTGAGTAGTGGGGGATAAATTTAGATAAGTAATTTATCAACCCCAGAAACCTCTCTAATGATTGTCTGTCGCGTGGATGTGGCATGTCCATGACGGCCCTTACCTTATTAGTGTCGATGTGCATGCCTGCTGCGCTAAACGTGTGCCCCAGGTAGGTGACCTGCTCCACACAAAATTGACATTTCTCCCGATTAAATTTTAAACCGATGTTTCGCGCCCTGTCTAGTAAGCACCTAAGTCTGTGGTCATGCTCGCTCCTCGTTGCGCCCCACACGATGATATCGTCAACGAATGAATCGACACCTTCCAGATCTTCGAGAAGCTGCCTTACCTTCGCATGAAACACCTCTGAAGCCGAATTAATACCGTAGGGTAAACGTAAGAATTGATACCTACCAAATGGAGTTCCAAAGGTGCACAGGTCCGCACTCTGGTCATCGATGGTGACCATCCAGAAACCGCACCTCGCGTCCAGCTTGCTGAAGAAGCGAGCTCCCTGCAGCTTGGTCGCTATCTCGGTGAGAGTAGGTAGTGGATAGTGCGCGCGGCGGATTACCCGATTGAGCGGTCGCGGATCAAGGCATACTCTTATATCACCATTCTTTTTTGCCGCTAACACCAAACCGTTCACCCATGGCGTCGGATGGGTTACCTTTCGAATGACGCCCATGTCTACCATGTTATTTAAGGCATTCAGCAATTTATCTCTCACACCAATCGGAACCTTTCTAACGGGACACACACAAGGCATCGCATTTTTTTCCAACATAATCTTATACGTACCGGGTAGTTTTCCTAGTCCACTAAATAAATCACTATAGTTATCTAAGGATAAAGCAAAAATTCGTTTAATTAACCCGAGCTCCTCACAAGCATATTTACCTAAAACGTTTTGACACTCGTTAACAGTGATAACAAATTTTAGATGGTATTTTCTATTTTTAAATGTTACAGAAATTATTTGTGTCCCCTTGACAGGAATATAATTACCACAAAAAGATTGAGCTATAACTGTGTCGGGTATGACGTCGTTGTATTTAAACCCTAAACTCAAATACGTTCGAAAAGAAATCACATTAATGTCGGAACCGGTATCTAACTTGAACCTTATTTCTTTACCGTAGGGCTCTAAATACAAGGACTCAAACCACTTACATACGTTACCGCTTCCGTGAGGCTCGTCTATAACCGAAACAAAATAAACGTTTTCGTTTCCTTCGGGCTCACAAACCTCATAAACCTTCTTACAGTTTCTAGCCGGACACATCCTCTTGAAGTGCCCTATGTTGTTACACACATAGCATTTACTGTACATGGCCGCACAACTAGAACCACTATCACACCGCACACTACCGCACGACGCACACACTCCCGCGGCGCCGCCGCCGCCACCGCGGCCCCGCGCGGCGCCCCGTACGCCGGTCGTGCCCGCCGCGACGCCGACGCCGCCGCCGCCGCCGCGGCTGCCGTAGCGCGCGCCGCGCTCCGTTCGCACTGCACTGCGCCCGCGCTGCGCCCTGCCCCATTGGTTTCCACTATACACGGCGTCCACAGCGACCGATGGCGAATCCGATTCGTTTCCACCCGTTTTGCAGACCTCGATCTGCCGGTTCTCCTCGTTAGACATCTCGTTCGCCTGGCAGATTTTAACGGCCGAAGCTAGTGTGAGGTCTTCTGTCCTCAGCAGCCTGTCCCGAACTGAGCAGTCGTAGACTCCGCAGACTATGCGATCCTTGATCAGCCCGTCTTCTAAGTGTTCAAAATTACAATGTTGACTTAACAATTTTAGAGCGGTAACGTACTCGTCGATTCTTTCTCCTTTATCTTGATTTCGTGTAAAAAATTTAAATCGAGCCATTGTCGTATTTTGCTTAGTAGTGAAGTGTTCGTTAAATTTTTTCGTCAACACGGAAATGTCGTCCCGGTCATCCTCCTTCGTAAACTTAAAAGTAGAATAAATATCGTAGCCCTCCGCTCCGATCAGATTAATTAATAGACTCGCTTGTACATCGCTGGGCTCCTTGTGTATTCCGGATGCTTTCAAAAAGATCAGAAACTGGCGATGCCATTTTCGCCACGCGTCGGCCCGACTCGCCGGTCCGCCTTCTAGGGTTAACTCGGCCGGCGGTCTCGCGTGTTCCATTTTGAAAACAAAATTTAGGCACTGGTAACTACACTTCAACACTTTTTAACGACTGAATGTCCCAAAATTACTAATAATTTTAATCACCGCTGTCACCATGTAATGAAACAAAGGCTTGCTGTTTTACGACTGATTTATTACGTATTCGTAGGTAGGTCTACAACTGCATATTGCGATACACCCTCATTATAAGTATAACAAATACCAAGTTAAAATTGTACGCTATCAAATTAATAACACCTAGGCACGCAGAATTCCAACAGGCAAAGTTGTCGACAGTTTTATAACACTGCTACACCGGTAACGATAAGCGATTAACGAGAAAAATGGTATGTCAAACGCCAAAAGCTTAGATGGATGTAGGATGCCTGTAGGATGGTGTCCAATATTTTTACGTAGTTATAATAGATTCAAGGTTTGACAATTATCAACAGAAGAAATCTTGGAAAGATCATAATAAAGTGTGGTGTGTGACATTTTTTCACATATTAGTCCGAAAAATGCATTAAAGCAAGCGACTAATTTAGTCAATGATTTATGAAAAATTTCACAAATAGTTTTTAAGGATTTTACCCTTTGCCATCATGTAAAAACACCTGCAATGCTTTCTAACAGATGTGATGTGATTAAAGGTATCAAAATAATTTGTAACAAAAGACCTTTATTGCAGAACTATTTGTCTGTTTTAAATAATAAGACTTTAAAACACCTTCTGTAAAAAAATTTAACATGTAACCACGCCTGAAATATCAGCTCTGTTCGGAAAAAATGGATGTGGTTTGGATAAATAATATTTTCAATTCAATCGGTTATACATACCAATGAAAAATATACCAATAAGCGAAGCGACGACGAGTTTCTAGTAGAGAATATTATAAATAGAACTAAAATTAATACCAGTACGTGTGTGGAGCAGCTCAGTGGTGAAACTTCAGCTGACTCCCTTATTTATTCACCATTCAATTCACTGGACGTCTGATTGGTATCGAGCTCCCTAGAATTATCAACAAATGTGAAGGTTCTCAGAAGCGTTCCTCAATTATTGAAAGTAGTTCTGATATATAACTATAAACTGGTTTTGATGATTGCAGGAAATGTTTCATCATATCAGCAAAGTTAAATATTGCAACAATTTTAAGTTGAAATATTTATGTCATTCTATGATAGTTATTATTGAGCTGATCTTATATTAAAATACCGGATTTGATACCATCCTGGCTTGATAGCATTGTTTAAAGAGATAAAAAGGCCTTTTCTCGTTCCGTTTCCACTCACAAGCGTCAACAACAAAAAACTTAACGGGCAAAAATATTATAATACTATCAGTAAACCCCTCAATTATGAAATGGACAAAAAAGTTAAAAATAGATTCTCTCACTTCAATATAGCGTGTAAAAAAAAAGAAAATATTTAATTAAAACAAAATGGAATCGAACGCATCGATAGAAATCATTTTATTGCAACGTTCCATTTTCGTCCTCCTAGCAAATGGGGTTCACTGCGGCGGTCTGAAAGCAAAGTTTGAAAATCGTATTCTCTCTTTGGATTCCATCCTAAAATCTAACTTTTCAACAATTTTCATGTGAATATTGGCCTAACGAACATAAATGACTTTTACCCACAAAATTTTCTTCTATCGAAATGACAGCGTGTAAAAAGAAAAAAAATAAAACAAAATGGAATCAGACAGACATCATACAGATTAAATCTCTGTCATTGACCATACAAATTAATTAATTATTATTAAAATATAATTACATATCTATTTAATACATCTCATTACAGACGACAGGTTTATTTTTGTACATGTTTATGTTTAATATTATATTATATCGTATGATGTCATCTTCAACAAATAGTGATATTTATCACTTAACAATGTTAGTTAAGCCCTTAGTTCTGTAATGAGTTTTTGGATAATAATAGTACCTACCTATATAATAGCAACATTTAATTCATATAGGTACATTTTCTAACACCTACATAAAGTAGTAGATATAAATATCTTACCGTAAATTAAATTCAGTGCTCTTAAAACGACAGTCCGCCCTGCTAACCATTGCGCTACGGAAAATTTTATTTTCGAAACATTTTATTTTTCGACAAAAAATACCATCATCATCAAATGGAGCTTGTGACCTGTCAGCATTTTAATAAAAAGTTTGTCAGAACTTACCTAATCTCTCAAAACACGAAATACAGAGAGGCTATGTTGGATAATAGAACCAGTGTTACAACTGTACTCGAAAGCGAATAAAGCGGGCAGGGCACACTCAAAGATGGCCGCACAACGCTCTGTTTATTTAAAGGCCAACGTCGGTAATCCCGCTCTGTAATTTGGAAGCTAAATTCGCTACGTAGTTCACACTCCACATTAGGACAGCGCATTGATTTCCAACTTGTCTTTATTTCTTGAATTTTGAATGCACGCGTCGGAGTTAGTCGGTGTTATTCACGTCCCACACTATTATAGAGGACCGCGAAGTTGCATGGTCGCCGACTAAATGCGAAGCGACGTGATTGACAGGCGTCGCAGGCACGCCTGAACTTAGTACGGTACAAATCCAATTTAGGAAAAACTTTTAATTGTGCATTTATAGTCCAACATCCAATCCAACCACAAATATTTAATTTGAACCAATACTTACAAGGCCTTAAAATTTAATTAAGGCAAGTCATCAGTCACCACGCGGACTGGGGTCCCGTCACTGCTTCGGCAAGATAACGTAGGGTCAGACATTGCACTAACTAACCGCTGTGATGAATGTACACTTAACAGACCTCAAATATGCCTTTGTTGACAGCACCCGGCAGTTGTTTGTCTTGCCTTGCCCATGCAGTCGAAAAGGACCACTATTTTCGGTCGAGGATCGAAATGTAGATTGTTTTTGAGACAGTCAACTTATCACTCAGACCTATTCAAGTAGAGCACCATATTATTCATAGATAAGTTTGTTAGCTTCCCCACGGAAGGTCCAAATGCAAACAAACCGCGATTCGCGTTATTAATCATTCAATGCGGCTCCTTGTTATCGAATAGAGGAGCCGTGACGAAGTAGCGGTGTACCTAATTGTGATTATCACTAACTAGGTGTCCGACAACTGACCCGTGGTCATCTATAATGCAGATATTTAAGGTTGTACTCACGAAAATCTAATTTGAGGTGAACCCATCGAAAGCTCATCTTTTTTGGACGATTTCGGATGTGATACGACGGAAATGTGGTTTTTGTTGTGAATATAATATAAAAATGTAATACAAATATGCTTGAGGCCGTGTGGTGCCCGACAAAATTGTTTTCGCGTTCTAAAATCAATTTTTAAAATGTTTGCGAATTGTATGAAATTGATGTCCATACAAACCTGAAGCTCGTTACACGAAACAGTATTTCACCTTCTCACTCCTCATTAAAATTTGTACGCCAGCTTCTAAATTCTACTCTTTTCTCCGCACCTCCATTTCAATATACAGGAAAAAGTGGAAGAGCTGTGTACGGAGTAGCGAGCCGGGCTGCAAAACTTTTGCCTTCCCACCCCATTGGGGGGCAAAAAGTGTTGCCGACGGGTGAGCGCTTGTATTTATACCTATGTCAGGGAAAAGTTTTCCGTGTTGCGGGCTGGGGGGAGGGGGGAGGGTGGACGCATGCGCGTTATGTTCACCGCAGAGCTGACATGACAGTCCGCTCCCGGACTTTCGGTGGAGAGCAGGGATGCTACTGAATTTCAGCCACATTTCAGCAAATTACGTAATATTAAGGGATTCTTTCTAATATCTAGAATACCTCATTATTTAACTAATGTTTCGTAACTCTGGTCTTACGAACACATAATTTGCGAGCCTTAAATAAAAAATAGTTATTTCAGTCTTTCTTCTCAGATTTCAAAGCATTTTAACAGCCTTTGCTATATCCTGGCTACCTTAGCCATTTCCTCGTAATTTCTATGAGGTCTAAATGCTGGTCAGTCGTTAGAAGGAGGTCACCAACTTTAGGTCACCGAGGACAGAGTGCGGGTAATCAATACGATCTACCCCCGTACGCCCGTGGCAGTAGCCGCTAACTTTAGCGCCGCCTACCACCAGCCTCTCTACCACTAGAGACGCTCATATGAGAACGTGTTACAAATATTGTACTGTTCAATAAAATGTTTTCCGTATTATACGAAGAAGCGTTTATTACAGCAAATTCGAGGATTACAGTCGTATGTTGATTGTACAAGAGCTTAAATATGCTTTAAAACGTTTGTACCAAGGCTTCTTGGATTAATGGATTGGATTTGACTCATATTTTGCTAGTTTTTGTCTCTCAACAAATTTAAATTTTATTAATTCGTCAGATTACGACGCTGTTGGTTCAAAATGTTAAAGTATTTACGGGGTTATTATTAAGCGTATATAATAGGCACAACTTTCTAATATATAACTTATATATAATTATCTCTTAAATTATGTCAATTTCTTTTTTCTTCGTTTTTATGTTAGGTACTACCGGGACCCGTTTAGAAATAATAATATACATAGGGGGTTTATCTTGACAATATTTTAGGAATAACTTTTAAATTTTGGCACACAACGGTTATAACATAATATCATTTATACGCAACTCGTTGGCAAAACTCACTGCTCTTAGGATAATAAAATAACAATTTTATTATAGGACGCAGTACTTACTACGTTTCAGTAGATTATAAGTTTATAACCATTTAATAGTAAAAATACTATAGTTATCACAAATTGAAAGTTTAACCTATCTTAATTAATTATTAAAACATTTTATTATGACTCACAATATTGCCGATATCGTGTACAAAATCGTATCATAATAAAATATTGAAAAATTGTTATTCATTGACTCCGTTATATATTTTTCTAAGTTCATCACAGGTCCATTACAAAACTTATTGCATTTAATTTCCTAATGTCATAAGCACGTAGTAAACGGAAGTGCACAGTGACGTCACATCGTAGGCCCTAGCAAGTCCTCAGCGAGTCCCCGATGAACTTGAAAACGACTCGCGCGCCACTTTCTACGGATTTGTTGCGACTTGTTGTTGCTCCGTTTGTTACCGAACTAAATTTGAGTTGCTAAACTAAAGTTGTGGATATTTAAAGAGAACTTTTTCTCGGAGTCAACGGCCGGTTAGACCGTCACCCAGTTTCAGAGTACCTACGGAGTTATGGCAGTTGTTCGCAAACTACTTGGACCAGCGGGCAGAGGGCTGCAGTAGGAAGGTCATGGCGCTAATTCGACCTTGCCCACAACTTCTGCACGGTTGTTCAGCTAGTTCCAACTTGATATTCAATTGCGAGTAATTATAACATACGCGGGAGTTTCTGATTTCACGTACTCCTCCGCCAACAACAACGCGATAAGTTTTAGGCAAAACAAGATGATAAAGGCTTTTGATGTTTTATTTGTTCCAGGTTTTTTTAATAATACCTTTAAGGTTTATTTTCTGTACTTAAAAATACAGTTGTGTGTAGGTATAGAGTATTTTGCTGATTAAGTACCTAAACTGATTCGTTAATTTATTTGCAATCACAAAATTACAAATTAATCACAGAATTTTAAATTATTTCATCCACTAATGCAATAATAAAGGTAGGTAATTAAAACATTCGTATTTTCAAACATAATCCAATTTTGATGAAATCCGTCAACAAAATACAAAATTAGGATAAAGTCAAAATAACCCGTCCGACGTCGAATCAAGACGACTTAATTAACTGAATCTCCATCTCGGCCGTCAAAGGCTTCAAACAAATTGGCCAGGACAAAATAATACGGCAGATAATGGTCGTTTAGACAGCGCCCAAATAACCGCCGTGGGCGTCGCACCTGACTAACAAAATTAATTACAGCCCAATAAGGAAATATTAACCGGCCGCTTAATAAGCTATTCTCGAGGATACACCGCAATTAAATTGGGAGGGTCGCGGAGTCATTATTTATAAACAATAATATATCAAAGAGATATTTTCAATATGGCGCCCGCCACAAACCGAACGATGCGTCGCGCGAGCAGGCGAAATTGATGGCGCGCTCGTAATATGTCTTGCCAACTAATGTCTAGATTAGACGTTTATTACGTATATCCATATGGAAATCTTATATTTGTGAAAGCTTGAGAAATATTGCCGGATTATTCGCGGTTGTCGTTGCAATTCTTTATTACAATGAGTTTTGTGGGAAGTTTAAAGCACCATGGTGAGCATCGGTTTACATAACTTTTTGTATATGGATAATTTTTATTAAAATATATTATGTACTTCTGGAGCATGACTGTGTCTGGCTAACTTATGCTTTTATGAATTCATACAGATTAGGTATGATTTTTTCACTACAAAGAATTTAAATCTTAATGCATCTTAATAGATATAAATTTACAGAGTATTGTTCTTTAAAAGTTGTGATATTATTATCGTTAAATGGTACAGCTACCTTAGGGTTGAATCCTGCCTGCAAATTACTTGTAATTTTTAGTGCCTTTCACAAAATCATTTATTGTTGAATTCAGTGCAAAAATCCCTTAGTATGACTTATTTATTAAGTGAGGTCATAATCGTAAAACTTATTGCTTGAAAAAATATAAAATAGTACAATAGGTAGCTAAAAATTTTTGTAATTTAATAGTAGGTACAACTCTTCGGATTCACCATAGCATGTCTTTATTTTTTTAATGTTCACAGATTTATAATACTCGAGTAGAACGCAAAGCTGTAATCCAAAATAATACGAAATTTCTAGCTTCGCAATGTCTATGGAGAAGCAAAACACGGCGCGGGCGAGAGCGTATTTATGGCTATATGACGGAAAAGTTTTGGAGCGTAGAAGCTGAAGCCATCGATTTTCAAAACTTTTTCATGGAAATAAACCTACTTTCGTTGTGTACGCCGACCTGTCGATGTGTGAGTGCCGACCTACTCACACAGCTGTGTGGAGGTAACACAATCTGTGTGTATTTTATAATAAGGATTTTTGTCAAGAAAAATCTCAATATTATTTTTAAACATGATATTAAGTGCTCTCAATCAAATCAAAATAAACTAAGATGGCATTACGGTTTATGGACTATGATTTATCAAATCAATTATTTGTAAGGTTTATACCCACTACTTATTTATAACGTTTCGACAAGTAATCCTACAAATAATAATACAAAATTAACCAAATGTCGTTGTTGTATGTGTCTGTATTGAGTGTAGTCGTAGAAGTTGATTAAAACTATTTTGGGCATATACATGTAGGTATGTAAGTAATTTTGTCTTTGCTTATCTTTCGCATATCAATGGTTTCATGTTACTTATCCCACTTGGATATATATATAGTCATAATATAATAACAGTAAAGTAACTAAATCCTAATATAGTGATAATTAGGTTTTAGCACCACACATCATGTCACGAAATATCGACCACGTGTATTGAGCGAACCTTCACACACACGCGCGCGCAAAACCATCGTACTTGTAATGGGTCCGCAAAGAAAACTTTTTAAAACTTTTCCAGCGAGGCAATATGGCTCGTATTCTCAGCCGTTATGTTTTATTTAGGGAACGTTTAACCGTCTCTCTCTAAGCCACGGTCGGTTTCATGGAAGAGAGCGGAACAGTTATATTTTTCAGTGACCGGCCGCCGAGCAGTGCGATACGGCTGCCTTACCCGGGATACGAAGTAATTATTTCTATTCTGTCATTGCCGTGTATTTTTTACACGCTGTCATTTTGTTGGTTGCAAAAGCTCACACAAAATCCGCTTGCATGAAAGGGTTAAAATAAAACAACGATTTCTATAAAGTTAGCATTCTCTCACTCTAATATTGCTGGCAGGATTTCAGCTCGTTCGAAATAACAGTGTGTGTTCAAATGGGAAAACTGAAATATACTTATTTACTGATAACATAATAAATGGTGAAATGAAATGTTAAAACTAAAGTTGTTTTAATGGTAGTAAGTAGTAACGTAAGTATCGATCAAGTGACCTCTTCGCCTTGTTGGAATGAACTGAAGTGCAAGTAGTCTCTGTTCGATTCTTGGTTGGGGCAGATATTTATGTAACAGATAAAAAGGTATTGTTATATTTTGGACGGATTGTAAGAAATATTGCGTAGGTACATTGTAGATGTAGGTCAATTCATAATGAAGAAAAAGTAATTGTCTTGTTTTGCGTTGGACACAGTTGTCTTGTACGGCAGCGGAAGAGTTGTGCTGCAAGCTTGTTTGCCATATTTTAGTTCAAAAAAACATACGAAACGGAATTTAACGAACGATTATTTTATGAACGGGAAGAACCAACTTACAAAACATACAAAATCATAGAGATGAAACAAGATAAGCCATAAAATTATATGAATATTTCAGTAAGATTTCAAGTGCTGGCTGCAACGTTTCTTATATACCTTAAACTGTTTGAAAAGTTGATGAATTTAAGAACAATAAATTTCCCTTCACCTATACATCGTGCTGAAGAACATGCTTCCAAGAGTGCAGTCTCACGGTGGTCGTTTATCAAGATCGCCTTGCGATTGGGGCGCGCTCAGCTGCGTTTTATTGTCGAATTACAGCCCGCCCATTCAAATTTTAATTTATATTTCCTTACAATACGGAAATTGAAATTTGCCGATACTCGGAAGTTGTTATGTTTATTGAATATTGTTTTTAATTTTGACAGGCATTTAGTTTACGATAATTTTGTAATGTGATCACTTACACTGCTCTGGACTGGTCACTTAATTTGCGTTCATGGATGAGCACTTACGTGTTTATAATACAATTATTCACTCCTAAATTTATAAGTACGCCAAGTTGTGTATAAGTACTGCAGAAACTTAAAGTATTTGAATTAAGTATCTAGAACTAATAATGGTGAGTTATAAATAATTGTTAATAATTAATTAATATTTGAGTAATTGAATAGATGATCCTTTTAGGAAATTCAGTTAAATCGTTCGTAGTACCGCAGAGCTATTTTTAATGATAATAGCCGGTAAAAAGGTAAACGAAAAACTTCTGATCGTAAATGATCACGAATAAAGACGCAATAGAACGAGGCTCTTACTAATAATCACTAATTGGACCATTACTAAAACCACCAATAAAACTAATAGTATCTGTCCTCGCACTTATTATCAAACTAATCGACTAATATTCTAACACCATCTGTTAACTGAACTAATCATTTTAGTCGCCAAATAGAATCTTGTTCTACGGGTAAGTCGGTCACAGGTATCACGGGCGGCAACAAAAGGATGGTACTGAATGCTTGTTTGCTACCTTAATTCCAAAAACAAGATGATGGATTAGTAACTCCAAAGGATCTCCAAAGAATAGAAAGAAAGAGACCATTTTAGAAGTATAAGTTGATAAATTTAAATTAAGTTATGCAAAATTTTCTGCGCACACAGTGGAATCTCAAGGGTAGAATTTCCTTGCAAGACCCTCGTGCTCGGTGCAATAAAACAGAATTGCAGCCACTCTATACCACATATCACAGGCTATCAGATCGTGTCCCTGAATCAATTAGCGACGTAGTCTGGTGCCAGGCGCGAGTCGGCCCGGTCTACGGCGCTACGGATGTGGCTATCTCACCCGACGCGGTTCAAACGCACGTTTGCCGTTCGTTCTGAAGTACGCTACACTGGGTTTTATTTGCCATTAATTAATTTAATTGTTTTATATTTTTAAATAATACAGCGAGATAATTTTAAAACCTTAATACATAGTTTTCTTTAGGTGTCGTCTACATGGTAATTGCAAAACCCAAATACCGCTAAAATTATCCTTGGGTATAGAATATTCTGAGCACTTCTGGGATGAGCATAAATGTGAGATGGGGGTAGGGATAAAAACAATACTATTTGCTTTCATGGACCCAAATTGTCTTCACACCTTGCCTGTAGGTACATCGATTACCTATACAATATGAAATATAGAGAATTTTGCATGAAAAGATAGAAGATACACTTACATAACAGATAAGCTTCGACTACGTTGATAATGTTCTCATTTTACCTCTACTAACACCGACGTGTTGAAGACAATTTTTTTAGACATATTTTAATACATTAATGTTGGTTTGTTACAGGTATTTATCAATCATCAACGCCCCATGAAACAACTTCACTATAACGGTATGCCATATAAAAATATAACAAAACCATCCGAGGCAGTCCTCCAACATTTCACAAAACACAAATTTTAAAACGTACGAACCTTGACACGCGGGCATTCGTTTTGCCCGAAACATTTCTGCCATTTATTAGGGATCTAATAAAGCTCTGTAGTCTGTTTCATTTTGTACTGTAAAACGTAACAGCGCTCCATAAAGTTAATCACAGTATATCAAATATGAAATCCGAGCCACTGCGGCATTGTCACGTGCGAGCTACAAACCGAACGCTGCATACTGAATTTACTGCTATAAAGGATACAGCATTTGATACTTCCTATATTATATCTACTATTTTAAAATATGTTATGTTAGTTATTCACGCCATATTCTGGCTCGATTACTTTCTATCCAGTTGCAATTTATGCGATTAATACGTCAAATGAAAGAACGATGTAACAGTTCCTCGGTACAAGGGAGATCGTGAGCAAGCCCTAATTTGTAATTTATCAAAAAATGAGATTCACATGTGTTTTTACCGCGTCTCTGCAGTTATTTATTTATAAAAAGATATTAAATGACCTTAGCTAACGAGCCTTTGGTTGTTGGTTGGTGACTTCCAAGCTTCCATCACGTTTCCTTAAATTAATAGACATCACTGACGCGATTTCAGTACACGATGAAATGTAACCTGTTTAATGCTTGCTGCTAGGCTCCTGTGTACTCTCACAGTGTGAGAGCCTGTGAGGGCCTGTACCTCTTTATCAGAATTTTGACGTCATTACTTTACAAGTTTCTTTCTTCAGCAACACCTCGCGTACAGAAGGTCCAATGTTCACGAAAGACGCTTTCTTTACCGATTTTTTTAATTTTAAATCCGTTTAAAAGTAGTAACACGTAAACATTATCGCGAGTACAAGGTTAGACCGATTTATATCGTGACGGAAGCAGCGGCTGCAGTCGCATAAATACGAACGGTAATTAGCGTTCGCTGTCGCGGCCTTTGTTTGTCGCAGCTTTAATTTTTACTTGCAGTGATATCGCCGACACCGAGAAGTATAAACAAAAAGAATTTAATGTCTACTTAGTTTAAACCTGTTTAGTTTCAATACATGCGATATACGTTTTTTAAGAAATTGTATATTTCGATTTAGCATTATAAGTAAGGTGTAGTAATAAGTATTTTGTAAGTATTTTGTAATAAGTAGTAGTAAGTATTTTGAATTTACGAGGATGTTTAAAATTTATTGCATTTTTTTATAACTTGATGTTTTGAAGTAAGTATTTGACCAAAATGTTTCAATTGACATGAAATATAGAACAACTCAAATGAATTTTAGAAAATAACGACGATATTAATGACGTCGCATTAGAATTGTTTCTTGATTGCGATAGAGCCATAATTCTCCTTACATGACAAATACCCACAAATTGCTGTAAAATTACTTCAGGAAGCGTAGCGACATTAGGGTCTCGTGCGTTGTGTAACTGTTGTTCATTAGGGTAGTGTTGACAGAACATGCGTGCGCGCCGCCCGCGCCTGGCACGGCCTATCGCGCCACCATCGATGACTAATAAACCGAGACTGCGTCACACCACCTTAACTCAACACTCGAAATAACCTCTAACCAAATACCATAAGGTTCAAATTAAAACAAACAGTTCCACAAACAATTTTGTCTTTCGAACCGCAACTGATACAGACTAAATTACAACTACGTTTGATTTGTACCTTATCAGTTCAATAATAAAGGTGGTTTCACGTTTCGAGGACAACATTGAAATTAGCTCGGGCTGTAATCGTGGCCACTTCTAGCGAACACTTATATCATGCTTTCGCCCCCGGATTGAGCGGTCCCTGTCAAAATTTCACTGCTACGCTACGATCGCACGATTTATTTGTGCGTGGGAATTATTATACTCTATTCCCGTTTCTGTAGCTGTTTACTATTTAATCTATGGTTTCAGTTTCGTGTGGTGTCTTTTTGATATAAGATATGAGCGAATCGCACGCGATAAATATATTTATTAATACGATAAAACACTTCAGATATTATTTTTATTTGGCAACTTTTTGGATTAAATTTTTCACTTTTAAGTGAAGTAATAAGTGGTCACCTTCGTTGCCCATGGACGTCAGTACCTAACACCGTTGGTCGACCAGTACGTTGCCGGTCATCAAGCAGAAGATATTGACCCGCTTTTTGTTGGACCCCATTTCATGACATAGTGAAAACAGAATTGTAGGAAGTTCATACACACATACGTGAGAAGAAATGAAGGAAAAACCGAACTTAATCCGTTAAATGTACCAATAACATAAAATACAGAACACTTTATAACATTGAACTATATCTAAACTCGTATCCTTATTTTACAAATCAAATACATTTAAAAACATGAATAAATAATATGATCAATATTATGATTCATGCAAGTGTAATTTAATGAGTCTAGTTAATGACTGCGGGATAATGAGTGTTATTGATGAACCGAAATAAACTCTAGAAATAAGAATCCCGCCCTGAGAAGTCAACAACACTTAACGAATAAACAACTTTATGGAAATGTTAATATGCGCATCGGATTTCGGGAGTCGCAAAACTTTTTATCTTTAAGACGGCCGAGCACCTCTGGATTACTCATTTCGCAATAGCCCGAGGCAATTAAAAAGCAAGGGGTAGTGCTATCATTAACCAAGAGCGGCGGCGTCTTAACAAGAATATAATGCAATTTTAAAATAATCCCCGCAAAAAAGAAATTAATGCAGGCACCTCTCTGGATTCCCTTTTTATCTCCTTAATTGGTTTTCACATCTTCTAGTGTAAAAAATATCGTGTTCTTTGTAATCTCGGGCGATGTTTTAATAAATATAACGAAGTGAGATTCGGTCGGGGGAGGAAAAAATATTGCTGCCCTTAAATAAAGCTTCACACTTGAAAGATCAACACGGTTACTGGCGCGTATAAGATTTATTGGGAAATAATTAAACGTTAGCGCCCAACTCCTTTAAAGCGAACCATTAGAGTAAATTAAGGACGACTTTTATTGACGGTCTGTTTTTACAAACTTCTGCCGTTGTTCGATCAAAACAATATTTACAGATAAGTAAGGTGTTGTAATCTATAAATATTGATCATTAACGCTCGATTCACACATATCAGTGAAGTCACCGTTCCGTCACAGTACCGACAAATTTTTCATACATTCTCGGCATTGTCAGTGCAGTGTCAGTGCTGATAATGCCGAGAATGTATGAAAGATTTGCCGGTACTGCGACGGAACGGTGACTTCACTGATATGTGTGAATCGAGCATAATTTGTTACATATTTTTGTTATTTATACTGATTCATTAATTCATAGCAGGGATTTTTAAATGTAGAGTTACGATAACGACTACAACCAGTCTCCTGATTTTCATGTGAAAGTGGTTTATCAACTAGAAAATTATTAATGATGATGCTTATCGTAATATATTTTACTATTGTAGGTGTTTGTGAAATCGTCATTTGATATTCAGTTACTAATTTTTGTCTATTTTTTTAATTTTATTTTCCCTCATGTTCAACCTGTTATATAGTATGTTTTTTCATACCTCTAACATTAATATTCTTTGAAGAGTCATTTTTGAAGGACTATCCTTAATATCAGTTAACTGTGAACTACGTATTCCTATCGCGTACCTACATACAATATATCGTTATATATTTTTCAAATAATATTAGGTGTAAATAATTATAAATAAAAACTAAATTTACGATATTTACTTACTAAAGGAAGAATTTATACGCCGTTGCCAATAATCGGCTATATTTTGGTTGTACCTAATGAACTGTTAAATTTATTGCTTATTATATTGTTGGGCAATAAAAACTGGTCAATAAACATTAGTAGTATGTGAGCTTATGAGCAAAGTTTGTTCTGTATGGGCTAATACATTTGTTTCGTTCTATCTTCCTTTAAGAGGCTCTTACCCGTTTTTATTGGCAAAACTTTGTTGTTTTATGCATTTCGAATACAGGACACTTTTTTCTTCAAGCACGTCTGTTAAATGGTATCTTATTATAATATAATTTGTTTCTACTTGTTTCTGTTTGTTGATCCAAATTTTTTAGATGGAATTGTTTGTTACTCAGCTAAAAGTTTTAGGTCCAGTATCGCTAATTTATATACATATTTGTAAGTACCTACTTAGTTATGTCATGAGTCATGACACAAAAAACATTAAAAACTTTATTATTTTGTTTTGAGATTCTGAAGCCCACGTTGTTATTAATCTGAGATAGATAACATTGTAAAAATAAATATTTTATTTAACCAAGTCGTATTTTGAATATTCGACACGATACCTAATAGGTACCTATATACGTACCCAGGTAAATATGTCCAGCACGTCCAGTTAATGATCAAAGGCTACAGTTAATCTTTAATAATAATCTTTAACCGTTTATGAATGTAACAAACCTTAATAACCAATTACGACACAAAACAACATGCATTTACAATATTATAAACGGAATAAAATGTCTGTTGTAGTAGGCGGTACGCTGGCACTATAGAGCGTAATCCACTCATAAAACCTCTATTAATCCTTCTACTCGGCACTGTTGTGTCGTCAACGGTAGCCGAAATTTTAATCACCGACCCCCAACCCCCCGCGACCCCCTGACGCCCTGGGGCCGTCCGGTCGCTCCTTACACGATATTCCCATTACTTAGTCCAGGGTGATAATAAAATTTAATATAACGCCAGAGGAAACGGATGCGACCATCGCAGACGGCATCTACTGTTCCAAATTCTAAAGGAATTCCATTTTCTCAGTCTGTTTTTGAATAGATAAAATATTTTTAATTTTATGTATGCTAAATATAAATTGAAATGTTTGCAACGTTCTGATTTTTAAATCGAAAGGAATGTCATAAAAATCTACACCTGTTTAATTTTAAATTAAAACACAAATGTAATTAAAAACGACTTAACTTACTACTAATTTTAAAATTTGAAAGTTTCTCACAAAACGAAAATTTAATGCAAAAGTAGAAGCAATCCCAGTAGGTCCTCCAATAGTTAATAGTTAACCATGTACGACTTACCATAAAACGATTATTGCAAGCAATAAATTTATATAACGCTAAACTTAGTTTTTTAAAAGCAATAAAATATCCCGGTAGCTTTCTGTTCGTACCCGCGGGCAGTCGAAGGGTTAGACGGGTATCTTTTGTCCGACAATCTAAGAGTGGGTACAGTGGCGAGAAAATTGAGAAATGGACCGGTTAACGTAGTTAAGGCTCCCCGGGTACCCGGTGAGATTAAACGGGTTGCGTGAAAAATGTTGCTTCAAGAAATACCACGCTAGGTACATACCTACTATAATTTTTGTCTCCTTCAAGCCGGGACTTACAAAAAATTGTTTCTATTAATACCCCATGAAGTTTATTTTTCAGAAATTCTGCAACCTTAATTAATATATTTGTAGAAAGGATGCCGGCTATCTTGAGTACAAATACATGAGGTATCAATAAGGAGACCAGGCCTTGAATACAAACGAAGTCCTTTAGATTTGCTTAGTACATTTTATGATTCCATTCAACAACTATAACGGATTTAACAGAATATCACGGATTGTATCTTCATTTCACGACGTTCCACCAGCACACGTAAGGAGCCTCCACAACCTGATGACAGCTCCTCTTCTTGTTGTCGCCATGTCGTGAATGCTTCTTTAGCACGCGGTGTTACGTCAGTTGTCAAACTCGTCCAGATATAAGGACCTCCTTTTCACTACGCCGTCACGGCCAACCCTGACCACCGCGCGTCCTCGAGCGGTTAGTTAGATTTGGGAGTCACCTAAAGAGACAATCATCCAATTAGTAATTGCTCGTCCATACCTGATACAAAGTAGCAACACACATTGCCGCTGAGTATGCTCAACTTTTGAATCTGACCAAATTAACCTTCAATATCAACATGCGTGTTATCACTCAGTTATTCCTATTTTATTAACAATCGTGCTCGTTGGCTTTCGACCACCAAACTGTTCCAAATCGTGAATCCGATTCAATCATGCCACATAAAAACTCACTTACAACAACCTTCGTAGTGAACTGCTCTCTGTATTTCATCATCTCGACCTAAAACGCGCATATGAACTCGCAAAACTCCTCGATATAACAAGAACTCGGCATACCTAAATGCAACCTTCATTCGTTTACTCCAAAAGCGAGAACCGGGCGTGTGGAGCCCTCTGCACCAACTTACTCCCAAGGCGTGGACCGGACGTACAAAGCCCCTTCGACCAGCTTACTCCCAAGGCGTGGACCGGACGTACAGAGCTCCTTCGACCACCTTACTTAAAAGCGGTGGCCCGGACAACTGTAGCCCCTTCAACCAGCCGAACATAGGTATCTTCCACAGCAGGCAGCGGGTTTTTCCCAAGCTCGGCAGCTATCTTTCAACCAAAGGCGTAGTTCGGGCGTGGTTCTGGCTTATGAAGCCTTTTAAACCAGCTTGTTTCCAAACAGATGCGCACCTATTTTCTCTTGTCGCTTGCTCGACACCACCTCTAACAATACTTACTCATTTGATACTGATAATCTAAATCAAGCATTCGTCCCTCTAGCCATAAACGTGCGCCATAATTCTGCCACAATTGCCACGGATAACCACACTAAAACTCACTATCTGCAGCTGAAAGACTGTTTGAGCCGGCTGTTATTGCATTATCACTCCATTTTGAAGTACTACTATCACTATGAGCTTGGTTAATATGAACATCTTGTTCCTTATTGACCGCCGTCTCGGCCTCCTCACCACCGATCGTGTTTGTTACAATTTCAACTAAGCCCTCAAACTCACACTTACACACACTACCCACGTTTCTTCAAATAGTAATAATATTACTTATACTACCTCAGCAAGAGTTGTTCGGAGGAAATAACTTTACTCTGCGTTATTCTATTAAAATGATATTGCACATCACACCACCGTTGAATTCTACATCACTCATATATTTACACAGTACCAAAAGCGAACAGTCGGAACTCAGCCACTCCCCAAATATGTCGTCTCGTCTGGCGAGAGATTTCCCTTTACCCTATTATGATACTTAGTGTGACCCTTGGTTACAAAATTCACATAACCATTACATAATTACACTAGCCGGGCTCGAACCGGGAACCACTAGCCTCACGGGCAATCATTATGCAGCAGGGTTTATATTCGTAACAGAACTAAAAAAAGCTTTACGTTTGTCGTCAACGTATACTCGGTGACGGTATCATCGCGTTCAGTACTTTACTAACTACTAGTAAAATTTACTGTAAAATTGTTGTTTTCTGCGGAGAATGAAAAAAAGAATTCAAAGACCTTACCAGCTGCTTTTAATAATGTACCTTCCATTACACTCTGGTCAAAAATTGGAAAATCCTTGCGTGTATTTACTCCATTATCATTATACAATTGTCAATAGCTGTGCCCATGAATTGCAATGCTCGAACGTTAGTTTTTGTTGAAACATTCAGCCTCAGTTATCCGTCATGACTACCGCTGACAACATACATCCACGTTCCCACATGGCGTATCTGCAACCAATAATTTTGAACAGCAATTTCCAATATTGAAGAGCTTCAGTTGTTAGACAAACTACAAAGTTACTACAACATATCGCCCCAATATCGACACTAAGAATGATGACTAGCATAAATGCCCATCACATATCACATGCCCGATGAAGAATGAAAGAAAGCGTTAAAGAATCCCCAAATACCAGTACTTAGAATGGTTCAATGATGATAGCCATGATCACGTTCTCGAGATGTCGTGTCTATTGTAAATAGAACATTCTTGTTTGAGAACCAACGTCAGTGGTATAAGAAAGGCACCTTAATATTATTGAAAGCTGCAGTGTTAAATTGATCAAACGACCGCTGACCTTGTTAGAAGATGGCACCCTCAGAGCTGTTAGTGGATAAGTTACTTTCTTACTGCGCGACCAACCAGACCAAATCTTTACAATCGATACTAACCACATTTGCCTTATTATTCTGAATAATTTTCAAGTGCGAAGTACCTAGTGTGTACGCAGTATTTCCCATATGGCTAACTGGATAAATGTTGACAAAATAATAACCGATTCCATATTTTAGAAGGGATGAATAAATCGACCTTGGTTGCCATAAGTTTTATGATCTTGCCGGGTTTCAGGTACCAGAGACGCTTTCAACATTACACACTATGGTTGCAAGTTAATTGCAGTCCCCTCACTTTTGAGAAAAGGCGTGCCCAGTCGTAGCTTACAGGATAACTAAAGCATGCAGTGGACAATAATAATAAATGTTCATACTATATTGCCATTAGCAAGCTGAAAATTAGGTAGTCAAATTAAATTAATTCACGTCATATTACATTAGCTATTTCAATGTCTCCTATGTTCCGTAATTAAACCTCACATCCATAAAAGCATCGGAGCGTATTGGCACTAAACTCGTGTTGTATGAATGTACCGCATCGGTCATTTATCTTGGAGGTGAAGGTTGAAGCAACTTTGCAAATCCACAACAAGACTATTCCGTCGCGTTCATTCCTCTGCTTCACTATATGTATACCCCAAACCACGTAACGAAACTCAACGCGATTCTCAACATCATACAATTCTCTGTTCGGTAGGTTTACAAAAAGATCAGGGAAAACTTCAATGTTTCTTAATAAAATAGAACTACCAAGGCTGCTAAAATGCTGACCAAACCTCATGAGAACATTTAATTAACGATTCATCTCAGAAATAGAACTCAACTCATAAAGACAATAATCTTATTACATTTGAACCAAATAGTTACGTTAAGCATTTCTACGTTCATCGTACATCATTACGTTATGCTCTTAGATAAACTTCGCTCTCCATTGCAAGTCACACCATTAACATTCTGGAGATATTAGGTATTCAAAAGTACTTTAAATCATTATTTTGATGCCGTACGTGTCCTCTAAACCAATCCTCAAGAGTATTCTAGAGCAACAGTCAATCCTAGCTCAAGTTACCATAGAAGTTACTCAAATAACATTACTGTCATTAATATTCTTTTACTGTTGGTCCGTAACATCCGAATGTAATTCATCTCATCGTTTCTGAAATTATTATTCTGTACACAATAGTCATAAACCTCAGACCTAAAACTTCACATTGGATCCAATGGTAGTTACAATTTAATCGCTCCATAATGATCCCATACTATATCTTCATTGTAGCCATTCAAAACCAGGGCATGTCACAATTTTAGCTATAAACAAACATTATTATCCATTACTATTGAAGCCAAATCCTATCACAATTGATTCATCAATTTCAAAGCTTTCAGGCTATAAATCTCATCAGAAATATTATTTAGCTCCTTAAACGATGTTAAAGTTAACATCTTGTAGGACGCAGCAATTCAACACTTTGTAAAGCTCAGTGACATTACTAGGCTGAAGGTCTATGATATCCCTTTTAAGCCTCATCACCGACACATAATGAAACGGCATTTGAAGTAGACTTAAGACAACATAAATAAGTTCGGATCGAATTAAACAATAGAAACGGAAGTCTAAAACACCAGCGTCTTAATCTCGTATGCATTTTGTTCTGATTACGTTACAATTATTCCATACTTTATTATTGATAGTTAATAGGGTAAATTACCTACTAGTTAAAGAACTTACAACCCTCCTTTTTATGGAATTAAGAAAGCAAACGAGCGTACAGCACCACCCTTCCTCCATCACGCATGATAATATTGTGCTCCTTCTGTCCTCCTCATCTATTCAGCTAGGTACTCTACAAGAATCCCCATCGCAACGTCGCTCTCCAAGAAGTATACCAATGTTAATAGTAATTATTGCCTTACCGACATGCTCACCCTTAGTGACTCACCACTCACTCACCAATGTTATTAGAAATGCAATACAAACAGATAAGCGTTTAGTATTAACGCATACCAATAGAAAATCAGAATTATGTTGACGCTGTGCCCTCTCAAACATTAGCAGCGATCTAAGAAGCATACAATACTGAAACGTGCGTTTTAGCGCACATTAGCGCACATTTCCACACATTTTTGTACATTCGTATTATACACGACTTTCTGCTATCCATGATACGCTGGCCATGGCTTTTACAACCGCCATCACCTTTACAGCATAATTCTTCGTAGTTTAGTCGAATATCGTTCATATTTTCATACTTTACACACGGTCATGGTCGTGTTTATGAATCGTCTGAGAGTTTTTGTGAGACTTTTCCATACCTCTATATCCATGACACTGCTTGCACATTCTGTAACGGAACAATATTATCACAACCAATGGAACAATGTTACCAAAAGAGCTCCATCGAACACATATACTATGGAAGTAGGTGTTCACTATCCAACAACACAATCCTTATTTGCAACCTCAGTTTTCAACAATGATCGTTCCAATTCGATCGTTTCCAATGCGTTTGTAATGATTTACATCGTAAAATATTCACTTCCAAGAAAATTTCAAATGACATCTTTTGTCAGTCCACTTTTATTTTTCACCGTTTATTGCAAACATATTGTAAATGCATTATTTTTTATGTTTTTATGCAAGGTTTCATGAGCGCTGGGTTCTTTATCCCACTTCTGATGTAGAAAGGATGCCGGCTATCTTGAGTACAAATACATGAGGTATCAATAAGGAGACCAGGCCTTGAATACAAACGAAGTCCTTTAGATTTGCTTAGTACATTTTATGATTCCATTCAACAACTATAACGGATTTAACAGAATATCACGGATTGTATCTTCATTTCACGACGTTCCACCAGCACACGTAAGGAGCCTCCACAACCTGATGACAGCTCCTCTTCTTGTTGTCGCCATGTCGTGAATGCTTCTTTAGCACGCGGTGTTACGTCAGTTGTCAAACTCGTCCAGATATAAGGACCTCCTTTTCACTACGCCGTCATATTTTTATTAACAGATAAAAGTAAAAGTATATTTTTTATTTTATTTCTTTAGGAAAATTCCTTTGGAAGTTAGGTTCCCTTCATTGTAATATAAAAAAAAACTCCATTACAAAGTGTAGGTATTTTTATTTTAATAACCAACAAGCTAGTCTGTCAATTATCCATTAAGTAGTCGTTATGAAATATTCGACCCATATCGTACATAATGTTTATTAAACACATTTGTCATATAATATACCTATGTACTTAATTACTTTAATTATGAACTATTGTATCTTGTTTGTAAACACAAGAACGACTTACTCGAGACAATAAAAATATTTCACTTGAGCACTGGAGGTCAATATTTCACGAGTTAAATACAAATATTTAATTCAGTGGAGTGGCCGTTCTCAAGTAACTTAATTGCCGCGTTGCAGAATTAAGAGTCGCTACAAGTTTCACACTTTAAAAAACTTTACTGGAGGATGCAGTAAACTCATTAACCTGAGTGCACCAGCTTATTAGACAAGGTGCCCTGTTTTAAAGTCGGTTTTGTACACACAGCCGCTACGCCTGCCGAGCACGCAACAAAGTGTGTTTATACAGCAGAGATTGCTGCTTGCGTTTACTCCTTGAATTGTTTCACCACTAACAGCAAATGCCTGATAGAGAGCAAAGCAGTCGGCGGTCTTACTGTAATTGTTCATGTTTGAAACTTTACAGTGAGCGTTTAAAAAAACTTCAAGAATTTAGGAATTAACGCTTTAGGGGCGAGTTCAATATGTGGCGTAATGTTACCACACCCGATTTTAATACCTTTCCAAATGAAATGAAAAGTAAAAAGTTCAACATGAAATAGTAGAAATTTTTTTCTGGTAGAATGGGCTATCAATTATTTGTAATCTAGCAGGGAATGTTAACCCGTAAATTGTGAGTTATTCCGTAACTTTTTACTGGGTATACCGATTTTGATAATTATATTTTTAAAGCGAATGCTTTACATATGTCTGATCTGATGTGCGGATAGTTTTTGAGTTATCCCTAATAAGTATTTATTTGATGGAAACCTGATGATTTCCGACTTTTATCATTCTTTTTATATGTAAAATTTTAGCTTCCAGTCGAATCCCATCCGTACTTTTTCATAGTACCTAATAGTATGGTTAGGTCGAACATAATAGTTGCCATCCGCGCCAACCAAGTGTACGACGTGTCTGTCGGCCTTACCTTAAGAATTTGTGTCTCGCACGGTGCCCGACTCTACCCTTTGCACTGACATATTAACGCCTGAGAGCAAATTACATAGGTAATTCATCATCTTAAAGAAATAAATACTATAATACGATATGTAAATGATTGAATTTCAGCAATTCTTCTGAATTTTTATGTACACTTTCTAAATTTATTTTTCAACTAGCTTTTGCCCGCGGCTTCGCCCGCGTGGAATTCGTTTATATCGCGAACCGGGGAAGTGGGGAAGGGGGTACGTCATCAAAGCTATCTTTCTGGGAAAATTCATCGAAATCGGTCAATAGGCTTAGATTTTTCATACAAACTTTCATCTCCTTTTCAAGCCTTTAGGGGTTGATTTTTTTTTTAAGTAGCCTATGTGTGACTCTGAGCCTTCAACTATTTTCATTCCGAATTTCATCCAAATTGGACCGGTGGTTTAGCCGTGAAAACGTCACAGACAGACAGACAGACAGACTTTCGCATTTATAATATTAGTATGGATTGTAAAAAGTAAATCATTGCACTTGACAAAAATTTAGAGCGACGTTTGACGATTTGACGGAATGAGCATAATAATAAGAAAGTCATATGTGCAGCAGACACGCTTGAAATGAAAACGAATTTGACATCCTCAAAAGTTCAAAGGAACTGTTCATGAAGTGGGGTATGAATCAAATGGGCCGATTGTACATAGATTTAGCATAATAAGTTACAAATAAAAACCTGGATGAATGCATGATCACAATATAAAATTCCTATGTAATTTTTTTATTGGGAAAAGTTTTATGGACTAAACTCACACTAAACTCAGGAACACAATATATGCACTACACAGAGTGAAAGGGAGATTAGTGCAGGAGGTTCATTCCGTTTAGTTGTTCCATTTTGTTCCATATAGAAAACTATTAAATTCCTAGTAGCTGAACCCGCTACTTCGTACGCGCAGGAGTTTATTCCGCGTAACTCCAGATCCCGCGGGATTTCCGGGAAGACAGACTTGTTAGTTTTATATTAATGTTTGTTTAGAAGCTATTTATACCCCATACGCGAAGAAGGTTTTCCCGCGTAAATTCCGATCCCGCGGGATTTCTGGGATAAAAAATATCCTATATGTTAATCTAAGTTGCCCTCTATGTGTGTGCCAAATTTTATGAATACGCGAAGAAGGTTTTCCCGCGTAAATTCCGATCCCGCGGGATTTCTGGGATAAAAAATATCCTATATGTTAATCTAAATTGCCCTCTATGTGTGTGCCAAATTTCATGAAAATCGGTTCAGTAGTTTTTGCGTGAAGGAGTAACAAACAAACAAACAAATACACAAACTTTCACATTTATAATATTAGTAGGAATTAGTAGGATAATATTAGTAGGATTAGTAGGATGATACTTTTAATTTGGTATTAAGTGTAAATAGAACTGTGAGCACACAATTTGTTTTTAGGGGGAGTGGCAATTCCATATTCTCATCGAGTCAAGTATAACTACTGGGCTAAAGGGTTGACAATATACTGACCACTAATTTAATGTTCCCCACTTTAACCTAAAACACGAACAGACATTTCGCAATAAGTATAATCTCGAAGTAATTTACACAGAATATAAGAATAGAATATTCTCAATCCAGAAACCTAGCACTACTCATTAAAAGTTAATTTTCCCGCACATCGCTGATATTATTTGCGGTGCTTGTCTGCAGGGCACCGCGTCTCGCGAAGACGGGCTAATAACTTACCCCGGCTCCTGCATGAATAAAATGATTATGAATTTCAACAGAACATTATCGTCGCGTTGATCAAACGCGGCGGCGAATATGCACATGCACAGGAAATGCGAGCTTAACTGGAATGTTAATAAAGTACCCAATTTTCAGCGACTGTATATACCTGTCGTTTTGGAGCTAGACTCATGTTTTAGTTCCGCTTCATTTGTAGAAAATTATAGACTTTGATATCTTCTTCAAAGTCTATAATTTTGACTCCTTCAATCAGTATTGGAGCAACGTGATGAATCTCCCGGGCTTCCTTAGGTACGGGAAGTAACACGTACCTTGTAATGGGTTGAGGCCAAAACAAAAAAAAAATGGCTTATAACTTATAATTTTTAAATTAATGCTAATTCCCTTCTTTAGGTCTCTCTTTTATTAGATGTCATAGGATCAGTATCTTTGTCGTTGCTGTTATCTATGGACGAAACTGACCATTTACTATTAAGTGGCATCAACAATAGTACCAATAAGTATCTGCAAGGTCATTGGCATAAAAAAATAATTAGGCGTACCTACCTACTGATTAATACCAAAATACAATTTCGTATGCTGCTTTGCCAATAAAATAACAATAGGCATCCCCTTGAAGGCAATCTCAATGATAATCCAAAATACGAGCGAGTCACGCTGAAATTAACCAAAACCAGAGACATACCATGGCATAAGTAATAGGAGCGAAGAAACGCAAACACCTCTCAGGGCCTGGCTAATCGCTTAATCAAAATTTATTCCGCACTTTGATTTTAAATTTGGAACGCAACATTTATTACTGGACCCCTCCAAGCAACCCTTCGCGGGAGCTTCATTATCGCGGATTAAGGCTGTGGAATATTTTATCGATCGCATCGACGCCGCCAGTATTCATTTTCAATTAAGCGCCAAGTATTTTATTAAGTTTGAGCGCGGAATTGATGAGTTTAGTGAACTAATATTTATAATACAGAGGTAGCTCGTCTCGAGCTATAAACGGAACACCTGTCGACTCGCAGTCAATGAAAGTAAGTAAATAAAGATAAGAAGTAGAATGTTAGACACATTCTTACTTACTTCTTTAACGTAATATGAGCATCAAATATTTCCATGATGCATGTATTATTTACCATGAGAACAATTATTTTTAAACCCAGTTCAAACCGCAAGCTCTCACACTATTCATCTCAGTGCCACAAACAGAGCAGGAAATTTTATAGACCGCATTCGAACTACCTGTCAAAGAGCATAATAAAAGATCGATATTCAATTTAAATGGAGAGTTGATTCCGTGAAACAACTCGAACAGATAAATTAGATGTTCTTTACCAAAGCATTGTTCGTGCGGTGAATGCGCGAGATGACTTCAATTTCCGGGAGCTATGGCGCTTCCGCGGCGAGCTTCAGGCACAACTTTTGAAGCTACACAGGATTCGATGCACCTATGCACCTTTGTGCTTACATTCCTTTAAGCAAATAAACTATTATGTACGGTTATATACGAGCGGTTGAAACGCAGCGGTGTAAGAGCTTGAACGTTTGCTACGTTAGTTTTTTTGCTGTACCTAATGTATTTACTCAACAACCCGTAGGTAGGTACTGATACCGCGTAGTCAAGTACTATGTGCTACATATCTCGTTAATGAGGAGATTGCCGCTATTGGGGCATTACAAAATCTATCGTAAATTCATTTTTGTATAATTTTACGACGCTTAAAATAATTGCAGGTTTCTTAAATTGTAACACGTCAAAGATAAAGTGTTAAAGTAAGATTAAAACTCCACTTCGTTTTTGATCGGCAATGCATCGGGAATTTGTTGGGCCACCGGCTTTAATTGCCTCTTTCCATCAGAAACCCTGTCTCGTCGTGTCTCCGCCATTTACATAAAAAGTGCTACAAATAAACTTACCATATCTTCAAGTAAGACGTAAGTCTGTCATTCTGTCATTATCAACTTTTTCGCAACAACAAATGACTGTACCATTTTATAATTAGTAGCCTATTATAAAAACTCATCATTTTGAACGCTCGTGTGTGCGTCGTAATCGTTTTATGTGGGCAAATAGATGAGCTCGGAGATGCGAGCGGCGCGGATGCAGCATCCTAATGCAATTTCCGTCGCAGGTGCGCTGTTAATGTGCTCGTGTCATTATGTTCGCCGTTCTCACTACACAATTTTTTTTATTTTCTTTACGTACCTGTTATTATGAGTAATTTAACTGGCAGGTATATCATCGCTCATGTATGGCATCGTTTTCTTTGAGAATTATTGGACATGTGTATTTGTTTACTTGAAGATCCTCTGAACCATAGTTATTTATTTAATTAAAAGTACTGCATACCTCGTACGTGCATTCATTGCGAAACCTGCATGCTTAAGAGTTATTTAAAATATTAAAAAGGAATCTATGAAAACCGTCAATCCCTCCTTCGTCAGATTCGTTAACTACAGACATGTTCCCAGGTTAATCAAAGGACAGGTTGTGATCTCATGCATTATTTTGTAGGATTGCAGGATTTTCTTACTTCAGAGTGGCGTATTTAATTATGATGTACGACGAATATTATCTTCATATTTGGTAACAATATTCAACGAAAAGTTAGTTGTTGAAGTTGCTGCCAACATTAATTGCACCTCTAAAATCCAGCTCGCATGACGAGATTGATCAGACAAAGCCATTCACTATGAATGGAAAGTCGCTCCATCCTTCAAACAAGCTCGTACAAATAGGATGTAGGGAGTCCACGCGAGTGCAAGTAACCCCGTTCCGTCATGTCAAATATCGTAGCTTAGCTTACGTAGCGTGGCTCGGAGGTGTTTGTGTAATGAGCGCACGCTAATTAAAAAAGATAGAGCTTCAATGTTGTTCACCTTAAGATTGAGATAAACTTAAGTGCATTGTAGAATTTAATATAAAACTAATGGAAGTAATGTTCATAAAGAAATGAGAAACACACAGGGCATTCATGTGCAGTGTTTTAAGCATTGATGACAGGTGAGGAAAAAGTCCTTATAAAGTCACCACGCTTAACAAAGATGAGAGAGTAAAACTCTTCATAATTAGTCTATGAATCAAATAGCTAAAATTGTAACTAAATGAAGTTCTACAATTGACCTTTATGATTGGGCGTCTTCCACTTACAAGTAGGTGATCAATATAGCACGTAAAAAATTGTCGATATTATACGCATTACGTAAAAGAAAATGCTCACTCGACTCAACGGCTGTGTGCATGCCCATTGTCGGTACGAGCACGATAGCGTCCGCCTTCGCGAAACGAAAACTTTTCGAAATGCCCCGTCGGTGGGGCCTTTATTAAAACCTACGGAGCATATTGCATAACTGACGGCAATGAGTAAGGCGACCGCCTCACTCTCCACGCCGCAACGAATTCAATATTCAGAGCGAGTTGAAAAGTTTTATTATTGCGGCGTAAATATAATGAGTGCAGGTGAGGCAGTTTTGTCTGCCGGGATTTACGGCCGGCCATTATTCGAGCCAGGCAAGACAACGCGAAATTACTTATGCGGTGCGAACTCGTGGATTAGTTGATATGAGTAGTTTTAATAGTATGTATATGAAGACTACAGTGTTTCTTCGAGGATGTTGAACTTACGGAGGGAGAGATTTATGAGAGGTGTCTCACTTTAAAAGAGAATATTACAACATAATATGACGATTGAAATAAAAGATTTTTTATGGAATTAAGGCCACGTTAATCGCGAGAATGAGGGGTCCAGTAACAATTTACGTTATTGGTTTCCTTGCCGAAATTACGTTGGATTCAACGACGCCAACACCTGAATGATTACTTCAAAATTTCCGTTTTCGGTCTGGGTGTATGTTCTTGTCTTTCTTTTTTCTTTAAGAAGGTATAATAATAATAATAATACCTAAAGCTTCACGGCAAACATTTTAGTTACGTGCAGTGGTAAAAATTCTTTGCTCATCCCATAATGAATTTCTGTGGTTTTCTACTGATATACATTTCAGTAGTGCTACACATGCTGAAGTTCCGTTAATTCTAACCTTGTTGTAGGTATGTAACCTTAAATTTTTGATGTGAGTTTTACCGAAGCCCCAAAACGGGCATTGAAATGACCCTTTCCATATTTCGACCAAATCCTCTAAAGGTCTAAAGCTTCTGCATTCAAATATTTTTTTGTCAAAGGAAGCCCAATTTTTGTAGAGTCAGAACCCAAAATTACTTAAAAGCCATTTCTGTTTTACCCTCAAAGCGTTTTGGTTCAATTTGTTTTTTGGTTGACATATTCATAAAATTTGTCAGAGCCTTTAGTTTTATGGTAAAATTTTCATCAAAATCAAAAGTGGGTAGGTACCTATACGTATTTAATAATATCCACTAATATTATTATACCATTCAATTTCTTGTCTTCTTTAATAATAATATGCCTCAATAAGTTCTATATAACATTGTCATAATAATTCAATTTGAAAATCCATACTCGTGCTGTCCCTACATAGATATGCATATTTTATCTATATTGATACATAGTTTATACCTATAAATCCTTTATGTTGTTTGAAGCACCACATTATCAAAGTTCATTGTAATAATATCTCCTTGAATAACTTATAGTAGATAACCAAGTTTATTTGAGCTGTTTTCCAACCACTGTCTCCCCACATTAGCGTCTCCGGAGAATATGTTACAAAACAATATTTAAAGGAGATCGCCGACACATAAATCAGAACGCCCGAGGTAACCGTATTTCATACTTAATTCTTTGCTCGGTTATGCTTCGTGAGCTGTCAGTCTCCTACAGATATTTTGCATCTAAACTATATTACGTCTACAGTATCTCTTCATTAATGTACGCAAATAATAGTAGCATGTTGGAAGATGAACGCATTAACGTTTTATACCACGTGATAATAACATTGGATAAAAACGTTATTTTCTTGGTATGGTAACTTTGAATTCCACAGAAATCTCGAATCACACTGATTAGACTTCGTTGTAGATCGACGACGAGAATTTAAACTGAACTGAACTTGATGTCATATTTCTAAGTATTAAACCAACTATCCATCCACCAAACCTACAGTCCACTGCTCTCAACATCTTAGTTGACAGATAAAATGACTGTTTTATTCTGTACTGATTTTAGACCACAAAAGGGTAACATTGAAATGAAAATACTAATATTCTTGAAAGCAAGCCATAAATCTATTGTTTAGCCAAATCTCAGTTCCTAGCTCCCCTGGCAGCCATATATCGTAATATCGCTGCTCCAGCCACCGACATCGCGAGAATACAACCAGATATCGTGTTGCGTCTGAAGCTGAAGGAATCTTTAGCAATAAGAAGCCGATTTATTTGAAACTTCCGAGCGCCCACGGTTTCGCGAGAATAACCGCTCGCACCGATAATTCTCGAATAAAATGTAGATTACTTACTACATTAGGTACTCAGTGAAAATTTTCTACAGTTCTATACATATCATGTCGAAATCGGTTGGGCCTCTTTGAATATTTGTTAGTTAAAATAAATATTAATTGTTTATGTGTATTGATTGCAAATACCTGGAACAATTCTACTGGACAAATATGGTGCAGAATAATCCAGCTGTCATTAAATTCAAATAAGTAGAAAGAAAAACTAAGTACGCTCTGCGGTGCACCAAAATCAAATATACTTAATTCAATTGACTAATTAGAGAAAAAAAAGGTATCTTCTACACAACGTAAGAGCCACCTCACGACCTATTCATTATTTTTCAGCTGCTTCAACTTTTGTTAAAATGCTGTAATGCTGAAGGCACTTCACCCATTTTTTAGTTACTTTTTTGTACAAGTTGAAGAGTTGATCTGGATATTTAAAATAATTAAGTACAATTTTAGAGTATTAACGAACAATTTTAGAGAATTGTACGAATACATAATTGAATTACAATAATTATGGAATATTTTTACATCTACGTATCTGTTTTTTACATATATCTGTTGGTTCATTACGTGTTTATTTCAGTCGTACAATAATATGTTAAAGATTGTAATTATGAATAACATTCTGGTCTGATAACATTATGAATTTCTCTTATAAGTTTCAAGGCTTAAGTCCACGATAAAAATTAATTCGATGTGATGTAATTCGTCGTCACTTTATAGCCGAATACATAGTTAGGTGCTTATAGTTAATTTCGTGGAGATCCGCAGACATCAGAAGCCACGAAGCGAATACGGTTTCAGTAATTTGCGCAAATTGTATGTAGCTATCGTCCCATGTAAATGATGGGCCATCACAATAGACTCCAAATAAGTTTTGCAGGCTCTTTGATTTCCAAATTCACACCCCGTTTTACGCTCACTAATTTTCTTGTTCGGACACAATTTTGCCGACGGACCCCTCACAATAATAATTTTGCAGGGAAACTATTATAGTCGAACCTCTCGAGCTAGTAATTAATTTTGCCATAAACCGGCTCAATTGAAGCGTGAAGATTTCGTGTAGGCTGGCGAGAAACTTTTGTGAATGATAATTAATTTTCAATTAATTCTTGTATTTTTAAGGGTACCCTTTCGATTTGTTTTCCAGGGATGTTTTAATCAAACTCGGTTATTATTTTGACGTCAAACGGAATCGACTGTTATTGAATTTAATCATAAGTATCCTGTTAGTAGCGGAAGCGTAGGGTTAGGGTAGGGAGGAGAGATGCAGTACAAAGTCGGTATTTCCTTCAGTTGGCCGCATATGCAATAAGATACATCACAATACCGGGCAAAGTTTACGAACAAAGCCACCGCTCACGTCATTCTCGTCTACTATACTATAGACTATTCACTATTGTCGAATTCACTTACCTACACGAAATATGTACCTATTTTGATATACATACGTAAAAGAATTTAAATTCTGCCAGTAATTACGTTGTCATACCTACTCAAAAAGTCATGACAGGGGTAATATTAGTAAAACAAATCCCTTTAATGAATTATCTTTCAAAGAACGTTATGAAAAATGAAGACCTTGTACTATAAAATATTAAATATAACTTTATCTAAATTCTCCCGCAGCTCAGATAATGCTTCTTCTCGATGAAATAAAACACTATGCCCACCAGCCCAACAATGTACTACACTTATGCATTAGGTTCATAGGCAGCCTGTCGAAAATAATACCTCGTTTAGGATGCAAAGACGTCGACTCGCGGACAGCACGAGCCGTCTCGGCGGTCGCGTCTAGCACATTCTCACCTGGGGCCCGGACTATGTAAGACTTCGCAACTTTGACGGCGCTTCAATGCTGCCAGAAATACTGAGGCAATATTCAACAATCGATAACTTTGAAATATTCTACGTACAATGCCAACAACAAGGTTCAATCGGAAGTTGAAGCTACAAACTGATACACAACGGTTTAAGTTGGTAAAAGTTCGTTCTGGAATAAGCTATGTATTCTTAAATGTTAATTGTTCATCGATTTTTCTATTTATATGATTATTACAGTAAATGTTTTTACAATACTTACGTTTATTGTGGTAAAAAGCATAGGCGAATTTGTTATAATTTTATCGATCCTGTGTTCGATTCCTAGTCGAGGCAAATATTTATGTGACAGATAAATAAATGTATGTTTTTGGAATACTGGTTTAGTGTAGCATTAAGTGTGTTATCTACGTTACCTGCAACACAGTAAATCCTAGAATGTTAGCCTTTAATAATCTTTCACATGATAGACATAATTATGACACATTAATCTAGAGGATTGTTTTCTTGAATTAAATAGTGTCAATAAGTAACCTAAATGTAATTAATTTACATTGTTAATACAATTACCGCGCGGTCACGGCCAGTCCAGCTACAACTTTAAAAGTTTCAGCGTACTCTTTAACTAGTCTGTGGCAAGCTCGTTTTTACTTCTCCTAATTAACTGTGGGGCCATGCCGGCACGTAAAGCCACGTTCAGCCATAAATACAGCAAGAAATCGGGACCATCCCCATAAATTCCTCTCGTAAAAGGTTCTGCGATTATGTTAGAGGGTGGTATTAGCAAAGTTTGTCCGATCGCGGGGGGAAACCCCCTCTAATACATTTTTCGTTGATGTAACACGATTTCTCGACGGCTCTCGGTTACGTGATGGATTAAGAAGCGGCTTGGTCTCACCGCTAGCGGATTAAGACGGGCCTTCAATATTTAGGGCATCGTTTCTAATATACAATGTTTGCTTGTCAATACACTTCGCTGGGGAGCCTTGGGAAGCTATCCTGGAACAAGGACGCTTTAGGATCATAAATTTAACCATGTTCGTTCGTATTACTCTTGTGGAGTATGATTTTATCGACATTATAATTAGTGTCGATTACGAAGAGTATGAAGTATTAAAAGAAACGACATGAATTAATGTTAACTAGAGATGTCTGGGCTTGTACATAGGAACGTATGTAATTATCAGGCGTAAATGTGTAAGTTTATATTTTTATACCAAACTGTATATATCTCTATATTTGCTCCATGGTATATATTTACAAGGTTATTTTTTCAGTTTGTATATTATGTATAGTGTAGCGAGAACATGAACAGAAATGATAGCCATGGTTTTAATGTTGCACATCCCGAACAGGAGACCCGGGTTCAAATAGATACTGGACGTACCTCTAATTTTCAAATATTATATGCATGTTAGGTAATGTAATCATTACGTGTTTCGAAGAAGAAAAACATCCTGAAGAAAACTACACATCTGGAATACTTCTACAGTAGACTAAGGCCTATACCCACCACAATCAGAGTTGAGATGACCCGTCCCTAGTTGTATGACATTCATAGGTTGAAATGACGATATAACAACTTGATTGTTTTTTGATAATTTGCAGTTCCTAAATCTAAATCTACCTTCTTTTTATTGTCATTCTTCTTTCTTGTTCTTGTCTTAGCCGACAACGCATACCTAGATAATACTTTTGTGTTACCAATGTCTGTGGGCGCTGGTGACTATTACATGTAGGTACCTATCATTTGCTCGTTTGTAAATTATTAATAAAAAAAACCTACAACCCAAAATGAAGGGGTAAATACCCAAGTTTTTTAACTTCAAAGTGGAAAGCGACATGTCATTTCAAGCACATGTTATTGTGAATTGGCTTCTAAACTCTGTACATTATTAAAATCCGTCAAAGTTAGATAGGCAATAAAGAGAATGGATCGTGGATCCGAGGTGCGTTGTTCACGAACAGGATCCGGTCTCCAATCGCGCGTAATGTATTTATGATTATTGTTCGAGCTGTTTCGGGAAAAATGGTCCGGGTATAGGAGAGAGGAGACAGGGGGATGTTTAGTTTGAAAGTTATATAGAATATCGTGTTTATTTTCTAGCGTCGTGTGTTTCAATTACCGTAGTTTTTATGAAACACCTTTATTTCGTTATCCGACTTATTAGTAACCTACCCGCCTCTTGCTTCTTTTCAGTAAGGGGTTATTTTTTCGGTAAGGTGCCTATCTTTTAACATTATTTTGTTCAATATTGAAATAAACGGATTTACTACTTTTTGTATTTAAAAAATTATATCTATAATGGTATTTTTTATCTTTTTTTCTGAAAAGAATTTTTGATAGAATAGAAAAAATATTTTGCATTAATATTTGAACCACATTTGTCTCGCTTAGCATTCTATCCAAAATATTTATGTACAGGAGAACCTTAAATAGTATTAACATTAAATAAATGAATGTTATTTTTTTAAAACTCAAGAGCACAAATCGTAGTTAAGAGGTAAAAATAAATTTATGTCATCAATAAATTCTGTCACGACAGTACCTGCCCTAATCTCATTTCGTTCGCTACCAAACGTGTTTTTATTTATTAGCAAACGTTACTAATTGGTGCAAATTTTACAAATTTTCCTTACATCCGACGTCTAGAGACGAGTGGCAGCCCCCGAAACGTATAAATACTGAATAAGCAGTAAACTGTATTACTTCGAACCCTTTTCACTTGGCGAATTAGTAAAAAGCTACTGGGGGTGAAAATTTTAACTTAAATGCGCTCGTAAGCTTTCGTACCTTAAGCCGGTTACGCATGACCCTAAGTATGTATAGTCCAGGTGCATATATGATATTTAACTCTAATTTACTTTTCAAATAGCGGTTGTGGTGTAAATTAATGATTGATTAAAATTATTTTACGATTATGCTATAAGTACTTCCCATGAAATTGATAATTGAAAGTCGTTTTTACAACATACTTTGTAGCACAGAAATACTATTTCTTACAACCAAATGTAGAGGATTTATTAATATGTTGTCCGGCCTGGAATCAAGAAACCCTTCAAGGAACACGAATTGTTAATTGCTCACTATCTACAGCCCAGACATATTACGTAGATTCGTGGACATCAACTGCTATATTGACAGTAAGAATTTTCGTTATTTTACAAGAAATTAAAAATTATCAAAAGAAAAATTTTACCGAAAATACACAATAAATCGTGTTAAGTACTCATTAGGTACTAACGAGATAAGTTAGTTCGACCGAGCTAGTAGGTACGTGTGTAAGCCGCCTAATGTTCCATAGCCTACCTGAGCGTGTGTCTGACAGTCCGAAGTGATTACATTGCATAGTACCCTTCCTTTTGTTTGTTTTGATTTTGGTTAATTTGATTTGTGACATTTTTCGTGCGTGGAGCCGCGTGGAGAATTAAATGGAATGATTACTCGTCAGGCATGTCTCACGCTGTCGACTCGAACCAAATGTTTACCTTTCCTGTTCCATTTTATAGAGACGTTTTATTTCTCTTTGTTTTGTTATGAATACAAGCGAAATTTTGCGGATTGAATCACATTTTCTCGTTGAATTCACAACACCTCCAAATTATGGATAATTACAATTTTCTTTAACGCTATACTTAACAATAGAAACATGATTTAATATTTCATAATTTAAATACAAGAATAGAAAGTTTGTCCACGATGCATGCCGTGATAATCTGTAGTTAAGACTTCATTTTAGTTCTAATATTTTTATAATGACTATTTTATTACTGTATTGTTAATTGTAAGTCTTGTTGATTATCCAATAAAAATAAAATAAAATAAAAATAAAACGCTACACAGTCACACTTTGATGTTTTAAATACCTAGATTGAGCGTCGCCCTACAATGAAAACAAAAAAAAACAAGGCAACATTATCAAGCATATGTGCGTGCAGGCGATGTTTTACCCTTTCGAATATTGTCTATGTGTGCGTAATCCTACTAAGGGCGGCCACATACATGCGGAATTCCGAAACGGAATCCCGAATAGGGTTGTAACGATATATCGGAAAACCGATAATATCGAAGAGGACACATCGATATTTTATCGATATTTGCGTTATAACGATATGATAATATCGATATCATATCCGAAGAAAAAAATCGATAATTCACGACCTTTACACATGAACATCAGCTTTTTCTTACAATATAATATTATCGGTTTTCTTATAATATTATCGGTTTTCCGATATATCGTTGCAAGGTTGCAACCCTATTCGGGATTCCGTTTCGGAATTCCGACTGTATGTGGCCGCCCTGATATTATAAATGCGAAAGTTTGTAAGGATGTATGTGAGTGAGTGAGTGAGTGTGTGTGTGTGTTTGTTGCTCTTTCACGCAAAAACTACTGAACGGATTTTCATGAAACTTTGCAGTAATATAGCTTAGACATCGGAATAACATAATTTGTTAAAATCTATAGAGATTTTTGAAGGGACTGGTTTCCCGAAGCGAAGCGAGGGCGGATTTACTAGTGATATAAAAATTGAGGCTAACAGTTAGCCACAATTTTTTGACACGTTTGCGCGAATTCGATGTTCCATCTAGATATTTAAAACATCTTTGGCTTTGGCCCCACACTAGGATTCCATGTGTCGTGGGCGCCATGGACAAAACACAAGTCTAGAACACACTTAGATCAAGAAAGGAAACTTAAACTCAACATTTAAATTTCCTCCTCGCTGGAAATTGGTCCCAGGATCTTTATTAGAATGGCGAGTCGGCATGGTAAGCATTGCGCCACACGGGGCGTTAATATATTGTTATTGTATATTGGAGCCGGTTCACTTTTTTACAGGCGACCATCTCAGTCCTCAGGGGTAGCAACGCATCTGTGACCGAATTGGATCAAGACTCACACTAATCATTACTAACTGGACAATACTAATATTAACTAACAGGACTAACTATCACTAACAGTCCCTGTCCTCACACTTATTAACAAACTAACCAACTAACATTCTAACACCATCTACTAATTGGACTAACCACCCTAATCCCTAAATTGGGTCTTGTTCTAAGTCGGTCACAATTGCCATGGGCGGCAGCGGAAGGGTGGTGCTGCATGCTCGTTTGCTACCTTAATTCAATAAAAAAAAACATTAATTGATATTAAACAAATATATATTTAAAAAAATCAATCTTGCTTAATCTAGCCTATTTCAATTGATTAGAGGTATATACCTACACGTGTATTATCGGCGAACTAACACTCTACGAGCACCTCATGTGAAAAGTTATAATATTATCAAATAGATAATAATATATTATGATGGTTTAGTTATTCAACAGGTATTGTTGTTGGTGGTCATATTGTTCGATGTGGATTATTGGCTACATGTCATGTTGACAGACTGATGGTAAAACATCATTTACTTTCAACGAATCAATAGCGAAGCCAATTTGCAAATTTGGTATGAAGAAAAGTGTAAGAAAAAATTTAATTGTAATCATAAACAAAATTTGTTACAGGAAGTTGATTTAATGTTCATAATTTAATACTCTTTATTGGTTCATGTACTCGGCATATTTAATATGTAATGCATATCTACATTATCTACATACCACAGTCATGCGAGACGAGAATTATCGCACGTAATTAAAAATACCAACATACTCGCAGACGGGCCCGGGGTGCGCTAATTAGCAAAAAGTTAATAAACAGACATACGACTGACATTGACATGCGCCGTGGAAATTGTAAGATGAAACACGTTTAATTTGCACACTCGTTACTCAAAACGTACTCGTAGATATGTTAGAGTATCTTCCCTAGTGGTGAAAAAAAAAGTTTATTATAAAGGCAGAAATCTATTCAAATATAAAATTCAATATAAATTGCTTTCGTTACTATGTGACTGATAACGCACAGCTGAAACAACTGAACTCAAGAATCTGAAAGGCAAAGGCATACATGTTTCTTGGGGAATGTAGGGGAGCACTAAGCGAGAATTTTTCGAAATTCTCCCCCAAAAGGGATAAAAAAGGCGATGAACTGAAACATTTTATATCTTCAATAGGATCACTTGAAACTTTATGATCAGGCTCCTTATGTATCGCTAGTGAGTACTATGAATGGATTTTTGGAAATGACCCCCACCCTCAAGAAATAAATACAAGGCGCGACTTAAACGAATTCCACGCGAGCTAAGATAGTCTTCAAATAAATACATATGTACAAGTACCCTCATAAGTTACAGTCTATACAACGTGTGTCGATCCACTATAACAAGGAGCACACTCGACAACTCATTAGGCTCACCACACTATCGAAGACGGAAGCTGACCATCGATCTGTCAAATTAGTCTCTCGAAGACGATCGAGTGCTCTCCAAGGTGGCGAATACCAGTATTACTAACAAAGCCAATCAGATGCATACGTGGCAGCCCTGCGTAATCTGTCATAATGACATCGATTTCCCATCTGCCACGGCCCGGCGTACAGTCCGCCCAACTTATCTCTGAAATGGCAAAAATTGGAACTAACGAAAAGTCATTCATAAGTACGTTGTGGTCATTCATTTGTCAGTTACTAGTGTGCAATGATTGGTCAAATGAATGTCAAATGCGTCAGACAGCGCCTCTTTCGTTTCAATCTTAAGTTGGGTTTACTATATGAACAACGTGACATCCTGTCAAATAAGTCTTACGTGTGCTTGAAATCTATTAGAAAAGACAAAGATAAATTGTACCAACTTTTACTTGAAAGAAATTGCTTTTACAGCGATAAAACTAGAAATAGTTGTGTTCGTAACTATTATGTTATTCTTAGTGTGTGTTTGTGTGGTACTTTATGTTTATGATGCGATACGATTTTCACGTATAAAATAATTTAGATTAATATGAACTCAATGTAATTTCAATTAAAAAATACGATAAGTAGGTACTTAGTTTTGAATTAAGTATGCAGTATAAATATTTTCTTATCAATCTACGGCTTTTGTAAAGTATGACAACTCTGTCTATTCCATGAACCTTTGGCGTTCGTTTAGGTAATATTTAAAAACGTTGTGGTGATATTTTTTTTAAATAACGTCAATCATCTTGTCAATTGCGCGTCTTTCTCTAACAACATTACAAAATGAATTATAAAAAAAAATCAAAAACTTAAAAAATCCAATGCTTCACTTCATTGCGTCAAGTATTTTTGTCCATATTTCTTTTTCGATTAACCACTTTCAAACAATATTCAGTCTCATCAACCATCGTAATTAAGGGTTAGACGTCATTCTTTTTCCATACAAGCGAGGGACGTGAAGTTTTATCCACGTCCCGCTAATTCCCATGTCTGCTCATCACACGACGACAGGTCGACGGAGGCACGCCCCGCTACGTGTCTAATAAGACGCTCCGTGGTCGCGGGCTGCCGAACGCACAATTAACGCGTACTAGTGTGGAAATCTATACCTATGTGATTCATAATTCCTATTAGTTTTTTGTGTCATTATTCAATAATTTTATGGGAATTTATATGGCCCATCCTCGA
This sequence comes from Hesperia comma, assembly GCA_905404135.1. Classification (NCBI taxonomy): domain Eukaryota; kingdom Metazoa; phylum Arthropoda; class Insecta; order Lepidoptera; family Hesperiidae; genus Hesperia; species Hesperia comma. The sequence continues at coordinate 15,915,503 of FR990018.1, forward strand.
TGCAACAAACGTCAGAAACGCGTTGACAATTTAAAGTTCTATCATAGGTTAAAAACAATTTACGGTTTATTTTACAAGGAAGGTAGACTAACACTAATTATAACATTAGTCATGATGCTACTTTCTTGTTAATCGTGGCTAATTAATATTCTATCCGCGGTCACTCACATGCGCGCGGACGTTCCTATATTGTCCGAATGTTTGCGGGAATGTGTTAAAGGCTACGCGAAGATTTGAAGTTCGAGCGCTTTATGCGAACAAAAACCGTCACAGATTTGAGAACTGGGAAAAGCACGAATATGTCATAATTTCGCATAAGTTCGCTTAGTTTCACACACATTCGTACAAACATTCGTACAATGTATAAATGTTCGTGTGCATGTGAGTGAACACGATTATGTAACAGCACTATACATACACATGCAAGAAGACAATGGAAATTCATTCACTCACATTGACGCTGAAAATAAATACAGTAAACCATTTATCCGTTGTAACAGTGGAATCTAAAGGCAAAATGTAAAGGCGTGAGCTCTTCCCCACTCTAATGAAGCGACCGCGGTGGCAGCGACGTCGAGTGCTATAATGGTTTCCTCTCGAGGCCTTTGTCGAGAGAACTTTGCAACTCTTAGCCGAGAATAACTTGGAGTGACGTGGGAGTACGTGCTTGATGTGCACATTGCTTAAATAGATAATACTGAAGCTACGATTGTAAGAATAGGTACCATGTATTGTGCAGGGTACACAAGTTTATCTAATGTGGATTTGAAAGCAGTAATATAAAATAACGCTGCATGGATTCTCATGACGACCCGTTGGCGGTGTGGCACTATGGATATCATCCGGATCTCTGTTCGTAGGGTTCTGGGTTCGATTTCCAGCGAGACGTGTTGATCTAGGTGAGGTTTCTTGTCTTGTGTGTTGTTCATGGCGCCCACGGAATGACTCTGGGAATCCTAGTATGGGACTACAAACCTAAGTAACGTTATTTAATAGGTATAATCAGGTATCAAGAGATTAATAAAAAAAATCCGAAATCAGGCCAAAGCACGGTACAGATTATATTATCGTTATATTTTTAACTACCTGTGCCTGCGTCTGCCTTTGCGTGGTTATTCCGTCATCCGAATCTCAATCCACTATCTTACAATGACAGTCCCATTAAAATTGGTTAAGCCGTTCCAGAGATACTCCCAGATAAACAGAAAGACAGTCAGACATACAAAATAAAAAAGATGGTTTTATCTTAAGTTTATGTTTTACTAAATAGTTAAAGCTCATGAAAACATAGTTATTTTGAAATCAGACACAGGAACTTAAGTTATATTTAAACGATTCTGAGTAAAAAGCGAATATTTATTGCCGAGTTATTAATATTCCTACCTAATGGATCCTAATGTTAATAATTATATTCAAAATTCCTACTTTGTACCTCTAAGATATTCCAATCTTCGAATATTGCTATCAAACACTACCCACAGAGTTCGATAAGTAAATACCAATTCCATTAAAAACAGATTCCCTAAAGCCTTCGTCGTAAACAAACATCCTATCTATAGTTTCTTAGCGACTTCTTCAGCTTTCATTCCGTCGCATGCAAAGATACGTTCGTTGATTAAACACTCCTACTGTATTTGTATAAGACGTAATTAAAGATGCGACGGCGTTTAGGATCGTCAAAAGAAGCCGTACACTTATTAATTTGTGTGTCAATATTTACTTCTAATAAATTACTCAGACATACCAAACAGCCTTTGAAATCTTAGTACATAATTTTATGATAGCAAACAGTGATGTAAATGGAGTACATAGTATTTCAATAGACGCAAATGTTATTTTGGTTATGTTGGCGATTTATTTTTCACGTTGCTTTAATTTGTGAAAATTAATCTACGCGAAAATAGAGTAAAGTGGAATGGCATAAAGTGGAAGCGACGTGGAACAATAATTTAAGTGATTTAAAAATAAATTTATGAGAAAAAATCTTAAAACAAGCTTTTATTAAAATGCGCTATAAAGTATTAAATAAATTTTCTTTTTAAAAGTTATACCTAATATCAACTTATAACGTCATTACACAATTTATAAATGGTTTTAAAAGCTTTCAGCTCTGCTTCAAAATTGAGTGCAAGATTCCACCTTACCACACCACCATACATACATTCTTACATTTCAAGTTAAAAAAAATAAAAGCGTGTAATATTTATTTACCAAATTGACATTATAACATTTGTGCAAAAAGTTTTATTAAGGTCTTGTCATCGATAGAAAGAAGAATAACGTCAAAGCATTATAACGTCAATCAAGTAATAAAATTTAGAAGTTAGAACTCTTTCCAATTAAATTATTTTGTAAAGTTATAGCAAGACACACACAACTATTAACGTAGACACACACAGCAGTTACAGTGAAGTAAAGTCATGACGCCGTCTATCAATTCTACCACAATTCCTACCCAGGATAAACGTAAAATAAAGAAAAATGAGAATAGCAAAACAATAACCAAAAAGGGAAGAGACAAGCTGACAAAGGTTTGTTTGATAATGCGCTTATTACATGATCACAAAGTTACCTCTTGTGTTTCGCTTCTTTTCCAAGGTACGAGTACTTAGTTGCAATTTTAAAATGAAATGTAATAGCCATGGGTAATAGCGGAACTTTTTATTTTGTCTCTTGGATTTGGAGCGTGCAGTAATTCATATCAGTATGTTATAAGAAATGAAAAACATTAAAGAAATAAAAGATAGTATTCATACTACCAGTTTATCTTTAAAAAAATTAGGTGTTTTAAAACGTTAAATAAATCCATTAATTGATTTGAACATTGGAGTTCTGAACAGGGACCTGGATTTCAATTATGCCCGTTCCTCTTTTTTCAAAAATATATTTATGTAGGTACCTACTTATCACCTGGTTCGCTGAAGAAGTTCTTGAAGAAAAATCTTAATAGAAATTCCATAATCTTAATTTATAAATAACAGAAAATGATCACTCACTCATCACAAAATATGGAAACTGCTTAACGTGTAAAGACGCTATGAGGCTTGGCGGTAGTTAATATTTAGTTAGTAGACGTCCGCTGAGAAAGGATATTGTTGCATTTCACCTCTATAGGGGTAAACTAACGGACGAAAGTTCGTTTGAAAATCAGTCAAAAGTACTACTTCTTCGCGAGTTAAACCGCGGGTAACAGCTAGTGTTATATGTGTGTGAAGGCTATCAATTCGCACCTGGCCAGTGTTGAATAAATGCTCATCCCCACACAACATAGCATAATGCGTTGCAATGATGTAAATGATAGATACAAATAAAACGTTTATTTTACAGAATAAAAGAAGAAAAAACAATATTTTGCGGATAAAATGCCCTATATGTTTGGAATTCCTATGCGTGGATTCGGTGTCTGCAACTAACTGTGGGCATGTCTTCTGCACCAGTTGTATGAAAAAGGTTTTAAATGAGAAGTATCTTTGCCCAATCTGCCGTAAGAAATTAAGAGGTGCTAAAGCATTCCATCACTTATATTTAGATGTGAATAATTTTGACTAACCTATCATTATATGACCATCTTGTGATTTACAAAAAAATGAAAAACTTAAAATTTGTTCGTTGTAAGTGTTAAAATAGATCAATCGTGTCAAATATATAATGCTTAATCTTATGGTGTTTTTAATATACTTTAGTAACTTCGACAACAGTAGAATAGTTATTAAAGCACTTGGTGATGTGGTGGACTATTCGTGAACCTTTACCTCGCTCTTTGAGGGTATCAGGAGGTAAAAAGAGCGTGATTTGTATCTTAGCAGTCGATATCATGTCAAAGCCTTAGAGCGGAATGAAAAATTCCAACGCTTTTTCTGCCGACCAGATGTCGTAAACATCTGGAACGAACGAAAAAATAATCGACTTCCGAATCAATAAGTAGAGGTAACTCAAAAATGACTGATCAGATGTCGCTCAATCAGACGACAGAGACTAAATTAAAAAAGAATTAAGTATCAAAATCGGTTCACTCAGTGAAATTTTACGAGGTAACACACAAGAAAAAAAATGCAATCGCATTGAGAACCGCCTCCGTTTTTTAAATCGGTTAAAAATTATTTTTGTTGTGCATAGAATATAAAAAATATACTTATATTTCGGCTAACAACATTAAACGTCTCCGGATCCGGGTCGGTTATTTACATAAACTTTCATCTGAAACTTCTCGAATGTAATTACAGAGGCGTCACCTGTGAACGAGGCGTCTGTATGCAAATGTACGTACCGCGGATCGGAAATTTTCTGCACCTTATAATAAGAATGCGAAAGTGTTCGCCTTTCGGAAGGGGGTCGATTCTCAGATACCGTTTCATCTGATAAATGCCCCCCCAATTTCCGCGTGTTCATACATTCGTTCGAATAACATTTAGGGTGAAAATATTGGGCATAACTAATTTATTCGCCGTTATTCGGCGAGTGCGAAAATGAAGGTGTGTTCGCGATATATTTTAATAACGCACTCTCGCGAGACCGCCCGTGATACGGATAACGAAGTTGGAAATGCGTATTTTTACTTTCACACAGATGGTTACCTCTGTAATTTAAAGAGGAAAATTTGGACGTCGTAAATTTTTGTTAGGGCGCGCACTTGATTAAAGGTGAAAATATGGATGCTCATTATAACTTGCTTGAATTTTTTTTTAGTACATTTTACTTGTACTGTATAATAATTTTGCAATAATGTTCAATGCTCTTGCTACAGTTAAATTAAAATTCAAGGAATGTGTTTTTAGAATTAAATATTGAGTCATGGCATGTCGTGTTTGATAAAATAATAATAAATAAAGTCATTAAATACAAGAAAAAACATAGACTTTCTCTTTATATAAGAGAAGTAAAGGTAATTTCCCGGATAAATCCCGGGTCAAAAGTGCAATACTACAAGACCTGGGACCATTATAATTATTTCTTGAAAATTCAAAAATCTGTGGAAACAAATATTATGGACTGGATTTAATTATCAACAACGCTGAAAGTAAATACGCTAGAAGACTTGGAAGCCCGCTCACCTTTTCCGTATTACTTTACTCGCAACGGAAATATGATGCTACGTCGGTATCAGCACAGGTCGCCGCGACACGCCCGCAGATTGGATCGAGTTAATTTCGCTCCACAAACAAATTGACAAAGTTTAGAGCGGGGCATATTTCTTCGCGGGCTCCCCCCTCCAACCTGACAGATTCCCGCACAACGGAAATTAAATTTCACATCCGAACAAGAGCGGGGACTCGCCGCGACTACACGTGTCGCGCGACACTGCGGTCGCACGTGGCCGCGACGCGACATCGCGACTTCGACGAAGATTGATTGTAATTTGCGTAACACGTCGATGACGGTTATTACTTAGCAACTTGTTTCGCATTTTGTATTTTTTAGCCGAAATTAGAATTGAGTAATTTTGAGATTGAAAAAGACTACTTGTGTAGATTAGTGCAGCCAAAACGATCTTACTTATTTTCCTAGCATTTAAAAATCTTTAAAACATCTTAACTACTGCTACATATTTAAAAGTAAACTAGGATTGATTTAAAATTAAGGTATATTAGACTACAGGCCCATGTCGAAAATGGATGGGTCATACGAACCACCAGGTGATGTATATAGGACGATATAAGAACACAAAATAATAAGATTCAGCACTATGCCGTCACTTGTAAGCTGTCCAACTGAGTGCTGGTGAGAATTCAAAAGTGCAGGTAGAGGGAGTACATTTTGGTCGTATGATTTTGTACGGCATTTTCACCATCGATAGATCCATGAAAAATAATAAGAAAGCGCGCAGTCCCGTAAAAAAATGGTGCGCCACAAAGTCGGTAATTTTTTTTGATTTTTTGTCAATTCCAGGGTAAATTTGGTCATTTGATTCTGTACGGCATCAGTTTCATACTGTTTCAATACAGCTTCTAATCCATTATTCCGCAACGCCATACAAAAATCATGCGACAAGGGGAAAAAATCGAGGGTTGCAACCCCCTCTATTTCCGTGGTCCGGGGGGTGATTTGAAACAACATAAAATTAATTTATTTTGAAAGTATTTTATGCATAGATAATATTTTTTTACATGCCGTACATTTCCGTTAGTCCAAAGGTTTGTAGGGAAAAAAAAATTCAAGGAAAAATCCATAGAACGAAATGTATGAAAAATATATGGTTCATTCCCATTAGTCCCACTGAACAGTCCTACCGTAGGACTAATGAGACTTTTTTTTCCGGTTCATTCCCATTAGTCCCACTGAACAGTCCTACCGTAGGACTAATGAGACTTTTTTTCCCACTAGTTCCACTTTTAAATGTTCTATCGAATAGTGGAACTAGTGAGAACATTTTTTCTCAGTAGTTCTACTACATTTTATTTTAGCCAAAAATAACATTTTACTTCAAAATCAGTTGTAACTTTCTGGGGGCACCTCATGATTAATAACATCATCATTCATTCATCATTTCAACCCATCACGGCCCACTATTGAGCACGGGTCTCCTCTCAAGATGAGAAGGTTAAGACCATTAGTCCACCACGCTGGCCAAGGGCGGATTGGCGCACTTTACATACCTTTGAGATTTGCGAACTCTCCGGCATACAGGTTTCCTCACGATTCACCTTCCTTCACCAAAAAGCGAGTGTCATTTAAATGCTTGAAACGCACATAACTCCGAAAAGTCTGAGGTGCGTGCACTGGGATTTGAACCCGGAATCCCCCGAGTAGGAGTTTTAATAGGGAATACATAAGCCTGTGATTCAAAAAACGATAATACTTAAGAACCTATTTCAGTCTTTTTTTCTTTAGATTTACGTAATTTTTTTCTTTCGTCTTTTTTCTTTAGATTTATTATAACGTTGATAGCTTAGTGGTTAAGAATTCGGACTCCTACTCCTCAGACCTCCTCAGACTTTGCGGAGTTATGTGCGTTTCAAGCATTTAAATGACACTCGCTTTTTGGTGAAGGAAAACATCGTGAGGAAACCTGTATGTCGGAGAGTTCGCAAATCTCAAAGGTATGTAAGGTGCGCCAATCCGCACTTGGCCAGCGTGGTGGACTAATGGTCTTAACCTTCTCATCTTGAGAGGAGACCCGTGCTCAATAGTGGGCCGTGATGGGTTGAAATGATGAATGAATGATGATGTTATTAATCATGAGGTGCCCCCAGAAAGTTACAACTGATTTTGAAGTAAAATGTTATTTTTGGCTAAAATGAAATGTAGTAGAACTACTGAGAAAAAATGTTCTCAGTAGTTCCACTTTTCGATAGAACATTTAAAAGTGGAACTAGTGGGAAAAAAAGTCTCATTAGTCCTACGGTAGGACTGTTCAGTGGGACTAATGGGAATGAACCGGAAAAAAAAGTCCCATTAGTCCTACGGTAGGACTGTTCAGTGGGACTAATGGGAATGAACCAAATATATGGTCTGCATTAAAATGTACGGCATCATTTTTTCCTAATTTATGTATCTTAATACTATTTAGAACAAAGGAAAAACGTAGGAAATTGCTATATTCTATTAATCTATGAATATTTAAACTTCTGCAATAGGTAATTTAACAAATTTCAGTTTTTGTATTTCTCTATAATTATTTTAGAACAGTTTCTTTTGAACGGCAATACTATGTAACAATTGTATTTTACAATATCATGTGTAACGGACGTGACGTAAGCTGATGCACTGCCAGCTAAATTGTGCCTAAAGGAGCTGCCTGCTAACGCATCACGTAGCCTTAGCCTTAGTTAGAGCCAAAGCCAAGCCAAAGCCACCGCCCGCCATATTGATGATTCCCTCCAGCCACAGCCAGGCAGCCGTCACAGCCAGACGGTGGAGCGGAAGGTGTCAATATAAGCCGAAGCCATAACCTTAGCCTTATCTGTAGCCATTGACGATACTTTTTGCATGAACTGATGTTATTTGAAAAAGAAAGATGTGACGTTGACGAATTTGATTTGGGATTCTATTCGATGTATTGTCATTGAGCAGAAAATTATAAAATCCTAAAGTAAAAATAGTCGTATTATTTCCCTTCTTTTACATTCAGAAGTGGGATAATAATGTTAAAAAACATAATACCTACGTCCTAAGACTGGAGAGAGTAAAAAGCAATGGTCGAAATCGAGAGCGATAAAAGTATTATAGAAGGGGAGACTTGGGCGTGGAATTGTAATGCTTTGGACGTGGATCAGCGCTTCTGGACATTAGGTGACTTCTGTATTGTTTTTTTACTTTAATGTTTAGCCAGAAAAGGTATTACGAGAACCTATAAATGAGATTTGGTAATTTATTAGACTCGGTTGCTATTAAAGAAATACATTGATCAAGTTGGGCAGAGACAGGATTTCTTTTATGTTAGGTCTGGAAGGATCGATCGTGGAGAGATACTCGCGTTTGTATTTTGTTGTTACAGGTCAGGTAATGTTCAATTCCAAGTGCGTATTGCCGCTAGTAGAGAAATGTTGAGGATGGATCTCGTGGAACAGCTGAACAGAGTTAAATTTTATGCCAATGACGAACTGATAAGTATACTTACTACGATATGGAAAATAGTTTTCAAGATGCAATGCCATATTTAGTTGAAAAGGAAAAACTGTCTAATCTGTCAGATAAAATTTGTGAAAGCCCTCAATAAGAATCCATAACCAGTCTGAATGAAGAGAAGAGCCTTGTCAAAATGTAAAGAGAAATCAGTGAATGCTTATCAGTTTTATAAAAATGATCATTACGTGAAGGAGTATATCTCAGCATAAAAGGTGATGTATGCATTGAGTTACTATGTAAACTAGAGAAGCTACGTCAAACAAAAGTCATGTTCCTTTTCTCGGTTTAAAGCTATCCGTCGCTGCAGCGCTACAAAAAATCATTCAGTCTAATCTATCATTTTAAACCGCAGCGCTTAATACGCTTAATAAGATACATAATAGTCCTACAAGCATCTTTTGGCGCGTGGGTGACAAAGACAGCGCCTTACAGTTTACCTTACCTGTATGACGCTGTCTCTGTCACGCACGCGCCAAAAGATGCTTGTAGGACTGTAGGTCGTTTCATTCATTACTCGGTCACTATGACGACGGAATATAGATTATGACATTAATGACACAGAACGGTCAGTGTGGGGTTTTTACATGTTTTTTACCTATCTGGTTCATCAGTTTGAATGAAACAAAAAATTAAAATTAAGTATTATTGTGAATATTTTATCCCCCAAAACTCAGTTCTACTGTAAAGTGTACACGTTCTACATTTATTAAGTACAAATAATATATCAATAAATTTCTTTATTTTACAAAAAGTCTAAACAAGTACCTAACTAATTAAAATTTGGGTGTCTGTTTATAACATTGAAATAACCACTTTTTACTAAATGCATGGATAAACATTAGTATAGACCGTCTATTCGTATACAAAAAAAACATTTTTTGCAATAACAATAATTATTTAGGACCCGTCAAACTAATTTTGGAGATACACAATAATAACCAATAATAATAATAACGAATTGAAAAAGGGCTCACTTACAAGAGAGGATACAAGAATTATTTAAAACAAAATATATTTTTATAAATTTTTAATAAATAAACAAAAACAAATGTTTTAATTATAAAATAACAAGAAAAAAAAAACAAAAAAGAATTATTTAAGTATAGTAAAACACGAAATTAAAATGTTATCCTCAGTCCTTTATACAGTACTAGTTTTTCGTCCGTGGCTTTTCCCGCGTGGAATTTGGTTATATCGCGCATTTTTACTGAACTTGACAGTGCTTTTTTTGATCCACTCTTTTTTATTTTGTTTGGTATTAGACAGAACGTGTACTGTGAATGGAGTAGTAACTACAGTCTTAATATTTTGTGAGATATTCGCTTCTAAGACGGTAAAATTTGTCAATTAGTTTTGAACTATGGGGTGAAAAATATAAATTATGATTATGCTAGGCAGACGGAACCGCCGACAAAGTATAGTCTTTTAAGAATTAAAACATTACAGAGACATGAATGTCAGCGTGTAAAACTGATAATATTGTGTTTAATGTGATGTCAACAAATTGTACCTACTATCACTACTGGACGTTGTTAGTCTATGAGAAGGACACAATATGGCAGACGTTAAATAATTTTTCGTATTTATTTGAAAATAGTGAAATATGGTTACTAACCGATGAAAAGTTACTCCTGTGCATTTATTTGAGTTCCTGGAGTTATTGCGGCAATTACGTAATACACAATTGGGCATTGTTCACGCTAGTTTTAAAGATTCACTGACAGGTCTCAAGACGTTTTACGCGCATGCGAGCTGGCAAGCGAATGAGAGAGTTGAGGTGCATTCACCGCAACTGACTGGCGAATAAAATTTCTTTGCGGTGTCTTCTCTAGTACTTTAGTACATAATATCTCAATGGATGTATGCCATTTCATGTCGCTGTCATCATGCTGTGCAAGTACAAGTACAAGTTGTGGTTGATTTTGTTAAACTGATTTTAACACCGTGTGCGTTCCAATTGCGGGACGCAATTGTTGCAGGATGGCCGATTGTAACGGACGTGACGTAAGCTGATGCACTGCCAGCTAAATTGTGCCTAAAGGAGCTGCCTGCTAACGCATCACGTAGCCTTAGCCTTAGTTAGAGCCAAAGCCAAGCCAAAGCCACCGCCCGCCATATTGATGATTCCCTCCAGCCACAGCCAGGCAGCCGTCACAGCCAGACGGTGGAGCGGAAGGTGTCAATATAAGCCGAAGCCATAACCTTAGCCTTATCTGTAGCCATTGACGATACTTTTTGCATGAACTGATGTTATTTGAAAAAGAAAGATGTGACGTTGACGAATTTGATTTGGGATTCTATTCGATGTATTGTCATTGAGCAGAAAATTATAAAATCCTAAAGTAAAAATAGTCGTATTATTTCCCTTCTTTTACACATGTTAAAAAAAAGTTGCCGTACAGTGTCAAATGACTTTACAGCTTTATATATCAAGTATACCATGAAATTAAGGTAATTATTAATATACATTCAAATGAACAATAACTTTTTGACGGCATTATTTTTAATAGTACTTTTGAGTGCTAGATAATGTTTTGGAACCGAAGCCGTACTTTTTCAAATCACCCCCTAGACCACGGAAATAGAGGGGGTTTCAACCCTCGATTTTTTCCCCTTGTCGCATGATTTTTTTACGGCGTTGCGGAATAATGGATTAGAAGCTGTATTGAAACAGTATGAAACTGATGCCGTACAGAATCAAATGACCAAATTTACCCTGGAATATTCAAAAAATCAAAAAAAAAATACCGACTTTGTGGCGCACCATTTTTTTACGGGACTGCGCGCTTTCTTATTATTTTTCATGGATCTATCGATGGTGAAAATGCCGTACAAAATCATATGACCAAAATGTACTCCCTCTACCTGCACTTTTGAATTCTCACCAGCACTCAGTTGGACAGCTTACAAGTGACGGCATAGTGCTGAATCTTATTATTTTGTGCTCTTATATCGTCCTATATACATCACCTGGTGGTTCGTATGACCCATCCATTTTCGACATGGGCCTGTAGTCTATATTACAATTTATTTATTTCACTATAATTTTCTGTTAAGTAGATATATAATTTGTATAAATTTCGTCTCACGTCTCCAGTTAATTGATGTACAAACAGCCATACACAACTAATAACATGCGAAATTGCTGTCAAAAGCTAGTGTTCGTATAAAACGGCTTACGTTCCCCAAGCGGGAACACGGCAAAACTAATCCGGGTGCGCTCTATCAAAATCGCAATTAAAAGCCCATTTACAGCGGCGGCCTGAGACAGACCTGGGGTCATCTCGAGAAGGACGAATTGGCCATTAGTGGGCGCTTCGGACCTTGTTTACACCACGCTTGCCCTAATGACGACCTTTGCGTTTCCCTTCGTTAAGGCGAGCGAAAACCTCACACTAAAAGGCACGGGTCCCGACTGGGCTAAGAAGAGAGACAAAGCCGTACGCACGCCGGTGGGAAAAGGACAAATGTCGATGGCTTTCGGATTAATGCCCATGTACAAGACCGTTAAAAGGCTAGCCGACTCACTCAGTGCGCCAGGGTTAACAAGGTTATTACGGGATCATCCCGACCAACCGCCGCCGTAAAAGTGTTAATTATGTTACGGAAAATGGAGTTATTTACACTTTACGCATGCTACGTAAAAATATAACTTACGCGAAGGTTAATTTGAGGTTGATAATTGAATTACTCTCAATGGTCTTGGATTTAAAATATGATATGCTTTAAATATAATTATTTTTAGGTTTGTATTTGTGTAAATATTAGCAAAGGTATGAGTTTTTCATAAAGGTGTAAAAAAAGTCCTGTAGGGCCGGCGCCGTTTCATACACGATGACCACTTACCATCAAATTGCTCGTCTGCCTCTCCTTGAAGCCTTCAGGGTATAAAAATCATGCTGTTAATACAAAATAACAAGGGGATATTTAACTACTCAAGTCTAATGAAAAAAGAAAATACAAAACAGTTTGAAAAAAATCGTCACCATCAAATATCTCAATGCAAGGCGGGTATCCATCCCTTCGTCGTATCTATCCCTTCCATCCGCTGTAGATGACATGCATTGCTTGATTACCTATTTGTTATGCGTAACACCAACGGTGACGTCACAGTTGGACTAAATAGTTGGACCACGAGGAATCACCCGACCAAATTATCCGCGTTGGTGTTCTTACTAAGAAACTGTGGTTATCTGCAAGAGTGATAAGGTTTCTACTATAATTATAGATAAATCCGCTTTACTAACGACTATTTCGCCAGTTACCAAATGTAATGCGCAATGGCTTTGAACAAAAACTATTTTTGCTTTATGTTTAAACCTTTTCAAAATCTTCGTAAATAAGCAAAATTTTCCCAATCTTATTATGATGAGACGTTTTTTTGTTTTGGCGCGATCTCCAATTGAATAAAACATTTATGTCAATGAACTCCATTAGGTTTGGACGGAGTTTGGAAGTTTTTAATGTCTATATCGGCGACTCGAGGGATTGTAACGCTAATGTAAAACAAAACAAGGATACTACTTGTTTTTATATTGTTTTGTGTACTTCTGTATTCGTTCAGTTGGGTTGGGATAAATTTGCTTTCCTAATTATATCAGATCGATTCCAACCTGCTTTCAGGCAGACTCGATTTTTACTCCCAATAAAAAAGAGGGATATTATTAGTTAGGCCTGCTTGTCAATCTATCTTCTTATCTGTCTGTCTCTCTGTGGCAGCGTAGCAATGAATGAATGGGCTGTTAAAATTAAACAGTTTAAATTCCGAACAAAATTTAAAACCCAACTATATTAACATACTGGTAGTCCAAAGTTTCCTCAATTTATGAGCGAGCACCACGTGCAAACTAACTATAAATCCGAGCATTAGGTAAACGCTTTCATTACTTAAGTCCGTAAAACCCTTATCCCATAACGTTAATAACACAATTACTATAAATCTATCATCGCCGAGTAAACACGGGCCGAATCTCAGCCTAAGCTAATACATTTTGTCCACACCCGTATTCATACTTAACGACTGGGGTAGTAGTATTTGCTAAACACACACGCGGTGCCCGCAGGAGCGCAATATAACCTGGAAGACGGCCGGGTCGAGCCCCGGGCTCCTCCCCAACCCAAGAGGACAGTAATTACGGTAGGCAAATTAAGCAGTAAGGGGCCGAAACGGACCCTACCATGTCCATCTTTGTACTGCGAGTACGCTCGCCGGTTTATTTTAGGTTATACCGCGTCTTATTACAATGTAGCTCGCCCTCCCTGCGGCGCGCTCACCTCCGAAACTGATTTGGGCCCCGGCATCAGACTTTCATTACGGTCTGTCGAAAACAATCCACTCTAAATATCTATTCTTGGGTGCGCGCACTCCGGAATTACATTAGTCTGAGGTGGCGAGGCTCGACTCAATTTGTTTGGCCGTAATAACGCCCGCTATCAGGTTGGTTATAACAAATGAGCTATTGTGAGAGCAAATCGGAGGCAAACCGTTTCCAACTGTCTACTCGATTTTATACAGGGTATGGCTACGGCCGGCGCCAGTGTTTTATGTCTGAGATGATTGTGAATTGTTAACATGCTCGTCCAATATTCAATCTAAGTCAATCGTCGCTGTTGTATGAAATTTATTCGCATAGAATTTCTAAGATGAGGTGATAATTGACATTAACAGAAGTATAACAAAACTCAGAAGGCGACTGGAAATATGTTTATACACATAGATGAAGTAAAGATAACTTAGTAGCACGGAAGACAACAGTTTTCTATATTTACAATAGAAAATATTGTTTCTAAAAACATTTGTACGGTGCATTTTCTCGTCCTTTTTTATTCCACGTCGCTTAAATTCCCTCAGAAAGTTTCTAAACTAGTCGCCGATTCTCTTGAGCTCTTAACACCCTTGCATCGCATGCGAGTTTCGCGTGTCCCACCGGCTTTAAAAGGCTAACCGCTGCCACAATGGAGTCCACGCGAAACCCGAGGGATTCGGGAGCAAATATAATTTGTCCATTAAAAAAATCAACAAGCAGTGACCACACTCGAGTTGGAGACGGTCACAAAACGTCTCGTTAACGCGCGAACGTGCCGCTTGTCATACACTTCAGCCCTTCGGTCCTTTGTAAATAATGAGAGGGCAGCCCTTGCGCACTAAAGATACACTTGGAGAAGGTATGCGCGCCTCTAGTAGTTTTTCACGATTTTGAGATAATACGTGACAAGTGTCTGATTATTTCTGAAATAGATGTAGATTGAGCAGAAGTCACTTGTATGTGTAACGGTGATTTCATTGTACAGTAAGTATAGAAATAAACAATGAGCTGTATTAAGTAAACTATTTTTACACGCGCTTAGTTAAACTTGAAGATCCCCGTAGTGCCTCTGATTTAAATCTGGCTATTAGTGCTATTTTATGTACAAAAATAGATTTAGATAAGAGTGTTTTGAGAACCTTTTGCATTCGGTTCTGGACCGTGTCATACGCTGTTGATGTCAACTCTCTCGTTACAACCGAAAAAAATACTACGAAACATACAAAACATAATTTCTATGATTTCTATTTTTCTAAAACACATTTACACTAAAAGGACGAGTGCTCCAATACCTTATCTGACACCCCTTGCAGATTACTAGTTCCGCTCCCTAATCCACTGGGAACACGTCGTGGGGCAGTCGCCGTCGCCGTCGTCGGGTCGCCGGATCGTCGCTGTAGGCGCTGAATACCTCTTGGATTGCCCTCGACCTCCCAAATATCGCCAGTCCGCCAAACAAGGAGTTGTATTAGATGCGTTAAATGGGATTTCCTAGTCAATGCAGCAGGAAAACAGGAAAATTCGGAATTTCGGAACTAATTTAGAATTATAATCCTATTATTTAAGAAAAGTAATTGTTAAATCGTCGTCAGTTATGAAATATTTGATTGTGAAGGCACACATCACAATGAACGCGTGACATCCATTAAAGTGTATTTTTTAGAAATAATTTTTATCCACAAAAACATTAAATTACCTTTTTTACTGCAATCAATGAACGTAATTCAAAGACAATATTCACGTGATTATTTATAAGTATGACAAATAAAAATCAAATTATTTCTATTCTTTTATAAAAAACCTCTATATTGTCCAAAAGTTACAAAACGATAAGTTTTATTTATTTATTCATTTTAAGTCTAACGTTTAGCATTTGCCTGCAACATTCATATTTACACTCACAACAAGATATGAGGCTTGTATGACGGTAGGGATCTTAATAGAGTTGCCTTAAGATTATTACATTCGGCAAGGAACTATAGCAGACGCAAATACACAATGGCAGACTAATTGGGACCTTCGAATAAGACCCGATAAATCTGTTTGATTTATTTGAGTTAGACTCAGCGTATGTTTCTAATATATTGGATTGGGTACTTATTCATCGAGATTGCTTTTATATTAATGCTTATAGGTATTCGAATATGTTGATCTATGCCACCCTGTAAAACAATGTTGCATGCTCGTTTGCAGTTTTACATAGTAGGTATCAAATAATACATACATGTACGAATAAGTTATTTTTAATTTTTTTATGGAATTAAGGAAGCAAACAAGAAGGCATTTCGCTGCCGCCCATGTCAACTGTGACCGACTTTGATCAACACTCAAGAGCCTCGTCATTAGGTCACAGATAATGCATCTGTGCTACCTTTGAGGGCTGAGATTCTCGCCTGCCTATCCGGGTTACAATTGATGTTAACACAATTATTATGCGGGAAGAAATGCTACTCAGAACGGTGGCCTGTCGATCTGATGAAGACATCGGGTGTCCGATAGATTTAGAAAAATAAGTATTGATCAGAGAGGCGTAAGGATTGCCTATGAGTGGGTATGCTCAGCAGTAGACTTGTAAAGGCTAAATGTAATGTATCTGAACGAAAAATTATATATTGGCTCTTGGGTTAAAAATACTGAAACACCTGTTTCAAAGTTTTTTACAAAATTTTTGATTCACATCCTAAACCTGGACTTATTAATCGAATTACGGACGTACCTTGTCCAACCAAACGTTGCATCTGTGCCGCGTCCTTGAACATCGTAAAGCACTTCAAAAATCGAAGATAAAGCGAGGTAACGGGCTATTTACATGAATTAGCCGACATTTATGCCTCCGCCGAGACAAACCGCAGCGTCGCGTCGTGGCGCCACCTGGCGGCGAGAGAATTATTCGCTCATTACCCGCTCCGCCGCCCTCGGTCCTACTGTGTTACACCTACTAGATTAACTGAAATTTATTTCGAAGCTACTCCACAGTTCTTGTCCACTTCTTAATTGTTAATCTGAATAGATTTTGGTAACGAGTTAGGTAATGCATGTTAAAGTCTTATGAAATGGAGGTAGTAGTAGATATTAAAAATTATAAATAATGTTTATTAAATAATAAGTTTTATAATTATGTAGAGAAAAAATAATGCACTCGTAACGCAAGATTCATAAAATATGCCTACACAGATAAAAATTAAAGATATTCCTTATAAACTAATCATAATTATAATTCAATTTGTTTTCAAATTCGAATACTTTCGAACATATTTGAAGTATTCTATAAATTTTATACTATCCATATATATCATGTGAAGTAAATTACTCGGTGATTCCCCGACTCACTGCACGATTATACTGAATGCTATCTATAAACGGCTCCTTTGTGTGAATCTATCAGTCGGGAACAGAAAAACTATGGAGATACCTGCCTTGTTTGAATATGCTGATATAGAGATAATTTCGTTCAGACTAATAAAATTTTCCAAAGAATATTATTTGTAACAATGTCTTGATTAAATTTAGTAGCCGGACACAAATCAAGAAATTAGTAAATGTAGGAGTGAGTATCTTAAATAATATTTATCTGTACTGATGCAAAACTATACCTACATCATGTCACAGTCTAATTAATCATAATTATGTTCATTTAACACTTTATTCGCACGTCGCGCTGTCGATTACCTACACACTATGGTCACAACATAGTATTTCAGTATACTTATTGTATTAAGTTATTTTGTAGTTTTGTACAATAACATAACAAAAAATCGGCCAAGTGCGAGTCGGACTCGCGCACGAAGGGTTCCGTACCATTATGTATAAAAACGCCAAAAAAATCTGGTCTGTTGTATGAAAGCCTCACTTAAATATTTAATTGTTTTATTGTAGCCACATCTTACGCACAAAGCCATCTCTTGGACCGAAAGGTAACTAAACTATCTACTAGATTCTAAAACTACTTAAAACCACTTATATATTTATTTTATTCTGTTTTTTAGTATTTGTTGTTGTGTTGTTGGTGACGGACGGACGGACGGACGGACAGCGAAGTCTCAGTAATAGGGTCCCGTTTTACCCTTTGGGTACGGAACCCTAAAAATAAATTACCTAACTATTACGGATAATTTTTAGTTTCTCCACAGATTTTCTGTCCGTGTTCCGTTTGTCTCTAGCGCACCTCCCAGTCCGATTTATGGCACAGTTTTGTGAACTCTTAACCGTTACGTGATCTGCTTCCGAACCCAATTTATGCCCTCCGAGGAGTTGGTCCGTGCCGCCCATTCTTTACGACTCATCTTCATGCCTAGCGACTCAAACGAGTTCAATTTACGAATGGGATTTACTAGTGGTTAGATTGGAGTTCATTCTCTATCGCTCGGTGTAAGTTTAGGTACCTCCTCATTTGACTGTAAGTATATAAAAATAATAATGATTTCATTTACATCCAGCAACTTAACTATTTATTTAGGTATATTTTAATAAGTATACAATAAACTAGTTCGAGAAAAAAATAATAGAAAAAATGCTAGGTAATTGTTTATTATTAAGTTTCCATTATCAAACTTTTGTTTCAAATCATTCAAAGCGTCGTTGCGTTGATTAGCGTTAAATTTAATTCAAGGGATTTTTGTTTCAAATCATTCAAAGCAGCCCAAATGTTGCGTACCCCGGCACCCGATGAGCATTTAGCGTTATTATTTATTGACTGTTCCCGGCCGGCTACGGCCCCTCGACCGGCAAACAAATCGGAAGAAGTAATTATTAAGAATACTGCAAATAGAGGGCTTGCCCAACTTTATTACTCGCTCGAGAACTTTCCAATTCGTCTTTCACTCATATATTATTACAATTTGACTTCAATGTAGTAAAGTAGCCATACATTTACTTACTACTGATTTACAATTTGAATTTATTAAATACATTATATTACATATCCACCATATAAATAAAGTTTACTTCATTCATGTTCCCGCTTCGTCCGCATGTTAATCGCAAAAATAGACGAATTTACTTTCACGTTTATTAATACAAATATGGATTTGAATCACAAGTTTTTTACATGGAATAATTTACGGATAAAGAAATGCAGTTTCCTTGAGTTCCAATTTTTTTGTTTGTCTAGTTCTAGGTCGGTCACAGTTGTTATGGGCGGCAGCGGAAGGGTGATGCTGCATGCTCGTTTGCTATCTTAATTCCATAAAAAAATATATTTTATAGCACCAATCTTCCAAGAAACACCTAGTACATTGAAGTTGTACTTCGAAAATCGAAGGATTGGTAGTTTTGTTATTTCGCGCGGGAGATCCTTTTGTTGCATTGATTCGCGTTAAATGGGGGGGAAGTTAGTATGGGGGATTGCGTTCAATCGGCCGAATGGAGCAATCTTTGTTTCCTAAGGCTATGCAAGACATCTAGCGTTATCTGACACGTGAAGGTGTATTGTCCCGTTCGTCATTGTGTGTAAATACTCGGCTTTGTGAAGACAGGGTAGGTCATGATAGCCTGGTAGCCGCCGTCCGGAACGGAAGGTCCCGTCGCCTGTCTCGCGTACAAATCAGATTCTCGCGATAACACTAGATACGTATTTTTTATTATTATGGGCTTTAAATTTTTAATGTTATCCCTTCAACGTATTTATTTTGATATACTTTATTTAATACTTCAACCCATTAAAGGCCTACTACAGGGCACGACTCACCACTGACGAAGGTTTAGGCACCACGCGGTTCCAAGCATACCAGCGTAACCCCCAACAATAATACAATACGAACTATATAAATTGAGAACCTAGCTACCTACTTACATGATTGGTATGACGAAATTAATCCAAATATTAATTTTGGTTACATATTTGAAGTACAAGTACAAGTAAAGTTTCGATATTATGTAATCGAAATATAAGCAATTAACAATTTTATAGAAAAGCACAAGTCCAATTTTACCAATAGACAGTAACAAGGACGTTTGAGCATCGGAAACACTGTAGGTAATATAGTTATAGAAACACGAAAATCGCTTGTCTGCGGCGGAATTAAATCCATTGAGTGTAGCAACGGCATAATGAAGGAACTCTCGATTTCTAATATTCCTACCGTCTTCGAGATATTATTTGGAACTATTCGCCTTCAATGCATGATAACATTGCTACTCTATTCCATTTGGGGATTCGAAAACAAGTGAATATTGCTACGTTTCGATGAATATTCTTACCTGTTATGTATAATCTTTGAATCGTCTTTTGGTGACGACATTTCTATCCTCTTCATACAAACCATGATAAAACTATTTTAGCCTTCTTTAACCTTAAAATATTTTTCTTTTTTTCCTGTTCGTTCCTTCTTAGCTGACGACGAACTGACGCCATTGATGTTATTGATACTGGGCCTGGAAGTTCGTCCGCACAGATCTGGGAAATAATTTCTCTGGAAGACAT
The DNA here is from genome assembly GCA_905404135.1 of Hesperia comma. Classification (NCBI taxonomy): domain Eukaryota; kingdom Metazoa; phylum Arthropoda; class Insecta; order Lepidoptera; family Hesperiidae; genus Hesperia; species Hesperia comma. The sequence continues at coordinate 15,935,795 of FR990018.1, forward strand.
GCGAAGGCATGAGAAACCTCGCTTCAAAAATTTTCACGGGAACAAATGAACTGAAATACAAACAAAATGGGCTGAACTTAAGCAGTCACACAAACATATCGACCGTGTCCGAATTCGCTAAACTCGTTTATTCAAGCATTCAAGCTACGAATGCTACATATTTCTTATATAACAAATTTGTCACATAATATGAGTAGACATGTATGTAGGTACTTAAATATGATAACGAACACACCTTTAAGCTCGCAGTTGGCGATATAGAGTAATTTCGACAACAAAAGTCAGGAGTGCGGCACTAATGCATCTCGTCGTCGCCGTCGGATATGAGATAGTTTGTCAGTGCCTGGTCTTACCATCGAGTTATAACCCTAATGGAGTAACTATGTTATAAACATATTTTTTTTATTTTCTAATAAGATAATGACAAAAAAAATATTTGAATTGAGAGGAACTAGTCATTATAGTAGCTTACGAAAATGTGATAACTTTGACAATAATATAACCCAATACAATTTTTTTACTCTTTGTTTTCAGGCGTTTTAGATAATTGGTTTATGTTTTCGTTGTACCACCGCCCGCCACGGTACTTAGGGTAAAAGCCGGATAGTTGCCTCGGACGGATACATGCCTCAGTTTCAAATGCTCTATGTTAGACGTATTGACAGTGTTTCTTTTCGGTTATAATTGAAAGCGGCCCCCGCGCAGGCCTCAGTGCCGCGTAAGCCGTTGAAGTAGGCGCACGTGTTTTGTCCGTGTGAGTAAAAATCTTCCGCGGCGATACTTCGACGAGCGTCAGAATTATATTGGTAAGTAATCTCTGTTAAATATTTTTATAACTGATTGCGATTTTCGTAAAAAAAATATTTCTTTGAATGCATTAGAGTTCAAATTGCACTGTTTATTACGTTTTATTGTTAAATATTTTTTATTTATTTCGTAAATAAAAAGGGCAAGTATCCGTATCAAAAAGGATAGTTGCCTATCTGTCTTTTGCGGATAGTTGCCCTAGGGCAACTATCCGTAACTATACATTTTTAACGAGCAAAGACAGATTTTTTTCTTAGTTATTTTTTCATTTGGTTTTACTATTTTTTCTTGGTGATTTTTAAGCTATTGCATAGCTTTTATCGCGGGCCTTGGGCGCGGGGACCGAATGCAAAAATTTCGTAACGAAAATTTATTACACCCTACACACAGACATAGTTACTATGTCTATGCACCCACACATCGATAAATACCAGAACTTTTAACTGAGTTAACTAACTTTTACTTTATAACGGCTAAACCGATTTGGCTAATTTTAGTCTTGAAATATTCGTGGAAGTTCAGGGAAGGTTGCAGCGATGAGAAAATATGAAAAATTGCGAGGAAAATACTAATAAAAATGAAAAGTTTAATTTCCCATACAAATCTTACCTGTCAAACATTTGATTTTCGCCCCGTCGGTTCGGTGTTTTAAGAATAATTACATGTAGATCTGGATTAAATAAGGCGTTGGAATCGACAACATGTATTCATAATAGTCGAATTATCGCGTATTTAGATTTAAAACATACAAAATAATAACATGACATAAAATAATGACACTATATTAATGACTTGAGGGTGATAGAGACAGTGCCATACAGGCAAGGCAAACTGTAAGGCACTGTCTCTGTCACCCACACGTCATTCACGCGCCAAAAGATCGTTGTAGGACTTAAATGTCAAATGTCAATTTTCTTTTTAAAAAGAATTATTTTGTCAACTGAAATAAGTAGTTCTTATGCTTTTGTTCAGAATATTTAAATCTTCTTTGCACAAATTAATGCATTATCCGTTTCTAATAATGTTTAAAATGTCTTGCACCTATAATGTGTCGTTATGATGTACGTATTCTTAACAATTAGGCTTACGTCATTATTATGCGTCTCTTTCAGTGATATTGCCTATGAACTTTGATGTAACTTTTGATAACTAGGCAACCAGTAGGCAACTAAATGAAAACTGGTACACCACTTTCTTGGCCCACTGTAAAACAGTGAATATCTGTACTCGTATAATTTGTGTACAAAGTGTTTTAAATATGAATAAACAAAGTGCATTTATTAATGAAGAAAGTCACGAAAAAATTGTGAAAGAAAATGAGTTATTACTCTATATACATTCATTTTATTATTATTATCACAAATGCAGTATTATTTTTTGTTTTGTTAATTTATATATAATGATATGCAATAGCTTTACCGCGGCAGTCTCCGAGTGCCACACGTCTTTTTTTTTATTTGTTTTCATTAAAGTTTATATTAAATAAAATAAATATTCAACAGCAAAATGCCTCGCAAGTATAAACGAAAGTCAGGCGTGGTGCCGCGCCACATCAACTGGACAGAAGATAGTTTAGCACTTGCGTTCGAAGAACTAAATAAAAAACAAAAAAGTATCAACGAAATATCCCGGATTTATGGCATATCCTCTCGAACCTTAAGAAGACGGTATGAAAAGAGAAACCAGCTACTGGTAACCCAAGGTATGTCAAGGATTTAAAATTCTATATTTAGCTTATAAATAAAATAATCTATTTACATACCTACCTACTTATCTAATTGTATTTTTAACATTTTTAGGAAAATACCCGGTCCTTGGCTTTGAAAATGAAAAAAGACTAGTATCCCATATACTGAAGCTCGGAGACGCAGGATTTCCTCCTGAAAGGAGTTTAATTCGCCAATTAGCCTATCAGTTTGCCGAAAAACTAGGATTGAAGCACAATTTTAATAATGAAACTAAGATGGCTGGACCGCAATGGTTGAAAAGTTTCCTTGAAAGAAATCCCGAAATAGTTGTGAGGCAAGCTGAGGGCTTATCAATTCAAAGAGCGAAGGGTCTAAGCAGGGCCGAAGTAGCCAAATTTTTTGATCTGCTCATAACCGTCTTAACTGATAATGATTTACTGGATAAGCCGGAGCGAATTTTCAATATGGATGAATGCGGTGTCCAACTCAACAATAAACCTGGCAAGGTATTAGCCAAGAAAGGTACTAGAGCAGTGAAATCACTTACTTCCGGTGAAAAAGGTGAAACAATTACCGTTATTGCTTGTTGCAACGCTATCGGCAATTTTCTCCCACCTGTTCTGATTATCAAGGGGGTAAATAAAAAGCCAGAATTTGAAGAAGGACTTCCTCTTGGTTCCAAAGTTTATATGCAAAAGAAATCAGCATATATTTCCTCAGAACTTTTTTACAAGTGGCTGACTGAACATTTTATACCCCACAAGCCTCCAGGAAAGGTATTACTAATTTTAGATGGTCATTCATCACATTCCAGTGCTGTCAATATGCTAGAAACTTCTCGTGACAATGATGTGATACTGCTTTGTTTACCTAGTCATACTACTTCTGCTTTACAACCTTTAGACGTATCTGTATTCGGACCGTTTAAAAATACTATTATGCGGAGACAAACAATTTTATTCGCACCAATCCACAAAAAAAACTGAACCGGTACAATGCTGGTCAACTGATAGCAAGGGCGTGGATTCGAGCAACTACACCTGCCAATGCAATAAGTGGTTTTCGCGGCAGCGGAATCTATCCAGTCAATCCAAATGCTCTGTCTGATGCTGAATTTGCTATATCAGATATTGCATTGGAGGAGCTTACGCAGGAACAAGAGTCTGAAACTATAAATGATCAAGTACCAGGCGCTTCTGGAGAACTAGCGTTACGTGAGCGCATACAGGAATCTGAATATGACCGAGGTAATGTACTAAGTCGACAGAACGAAGTGACTCTACAAGACGATCAAGTCCCAAGCTACTGTGATAAACATAATCCAGGAACTATCGTAAATGAAACTGAGAAGAATAGCGTGAACCAAAATTACACGCCACCTAGGCCGTCCTCGAGTCTTTTGGCTCTTTCTCATGATTGTTTAGCCCTAGGAGATGGCGAAATTGAAAATTACATTTTAGATAATACTGAACTATCATTACCATCGCTGATATCTTTAAATGAGTCACAGAACAAAGATCTACAAAAAGAAACACCATCGAAATTTTTACATCAATCATCTCCTATACCAAAAATTCCGCTGAGTATGTCTAAAAGGGCTAAACAATCAGCAGAAATTTTAAACTCGAATGATAAAATAATCGAGAAGAAGAATAAAACTGAAAAAGCAAAGGAAAGAAGCATAATGAAACAAACGAAAGAAACAAAAACCAAACCAGTTGGTAGCAAAGAAAGGATGACGAAGAAAAGAGGGCGACCACAAAAAGATAAAAAATCAAAACAATATAGAGATATTACCAGCAGTGAATCAGAATCAGATAGCACAGATTTTATTGATCTAACTAAAGGACGGGCTTTAAAGAAAAGAAAAATTCGTATCTACAGTTCTAACAGTGAAAATGAAGAAAATGTTACAAGTTCAAAAATATCTAAAGGAAAAGCAACTAAAGGGCTACCAATCAAAGGCAAAAAAAACAAAACGTCTATTAGAGACACTGAAAATATATTAAAAGTAAAAAATGCTAATTCAAAAATAGAAAATACCAATAAAGAAGTTTCAGTTGATAATTATTGTGCAGAATGTTTTGAAAATTATAAATTAACTAAATCGAAATCAGATTGGATTAAATGTGACATGTGTCGAATGTGGTTGCATGAAACTTGTACAACATTCAAAAACCATTGCCTGAGATGTGGCAAGTTGAAAACCTTGGCTTCTGGTGATAATCAATGCTAAGGCCAAAGTTGATTACCATATTTTTAATATTTAAGATAAAAAAACCTTAGTATTTTTAAGTATTGATTAGGTAATAATTTAACTTCTCTTAGTACTTAATAAAGGATCTCAGTAAGTAATAAGGACTGAATACTTACTTAACAGATGCTAATGCCAAAGTTAATTCTTATTTTGTTTATTGTTCTATCTTTAAAATAAATAATAATGTTTCAATATTATTTTGGATACCTAATTACCATTTTTGAGTCTATTTTTGTTGTAATTTTATGTTATAATTTAACTTTAATTAATACTTAATAAAAGATTGAATTCAATAATAAAAACTGATTACTTAAATTAATATAAGTTCATTTCTATTTCAAAAAAAAAACAAATAGGCAACTATCCTCACATTAGGCAAGTATCCCCCGAACCATTTTTAACGTTAGGCTACTATCCGCCATAGTAGGCAACTATCCCCTTTTTTAGAGGTCTCATAAAACAGGATTTACTCAAAACTAATAATATTTATATTTGAAAAAATAGGCTATGTTAGAAGATTAATAAACTATGTTTAAGAATACACTTTGAATAAAAAAATTATTGGTACACATTTTTAATAAAAGAGCTTTTTTAAAAAGTGTGGCAACTATCCGGCTTTTACCCTAGTACCATTCCTACCGTGTAATAATTGTTTTAAGAACAATTGTGGTCCGGATATGAAGGTGTGGAGCCGGCTACACTTTTTAGAGGCGACCATCTCAGACCTCAGGGGTAGCAACGCATCTGTGACCGAATTAGAACAAGACTCATACTAACAATAACTAACTGGACTATTACTAACATTAACTAACAGGACTAATTATCACTAACATACCCTGTCTTCGCACTTATTAACAAACTAACCAACTAATATTCTAACACCGTCTACTAACTAGACTAACCATCCTAGTCCCTTTGAGTCTGGTTCTAGGTCGGTCACAGTTGTTATGGGCGGCAGCGGAAGGGTGGTGCTGCATGCTCGTTTGCTATCTTAATTCCATAAAAAAAATGTATTTATTTACTTTCGAGACCTTCATAAAATTTTTGAGCATAAAGAAATATGTAGGAGAAATATACATATAGGTAGTAACCTAATCGAGCGTAAAAATACTAAAACCCAACTTAAGAATCATTTTTACTCAAGCCCTCGAAGACTAAATGATCACGGTGACATTTTATTCAATTACTACCTGAAAAATATATTGCTATATTAATTTTGACTAGTTTTAAGGTGTTACGTAAGTTTATACCAATACCAATGTTTAATCATCGGGAATTTAACCAATATTTCAAAAATTAATAAAAAAAATATTAAGTTTTTTTAAGCATTCTAAAACATTAAACTCACATTATATACGGTTCGTAACTCATGGGCGCATCGTGGACGAAGCAAAGCCGCCATACAAGTGCGCTGGATGAGTGGATTTGCATGGGCCGTCATATGACATGTACGTGTGTGGGTTGCGGGCCTTATTTCATGCTCCGTAGCACATCTTATCGCCGGAGGTCGCTTGCTGAGCGCTCTAATTATAATTACCTAATGTACGTATGCTAAAGCCTTGTTGTTTTTAAGCTTTGTATCGCGGTTTATTAAATTTACTTCCCAAATTTATAATTTTTGAAATAACGTTTTGTATTTAACTTGGTCCTTCGAGCCGGGTGGGTTTTGATAAAGAATCAGATTAGCTAGAAAATTTAAAGGTTTATGAGTACTTTACTTATGTAGTGCATTAATCCTAATACAATTAATAATTAATGATAATATTGTTTTAATCGATTTGTAACAAAAAAATTGTTTCTGAAGCGAAGGGGTTTGGCGAGTTACTAATTTACAAACAAAATATTATACACATACAAATAAAGTAATTGTTTTTTCTTTTTGTGTGATTCTGTTAGATAGGAAGAAAGTTAAAGAATAAGACATTTCAGAAATTAAATGGAACAAACTATTACGAGTACACTCCTTTATTCGCGAGTCCTGCGATTAAATTTGTGCAAATACGGTTCAGTATTATCCCACTCAACCTTGAAAACCACCGCTTAAAACATTACCCAGGATGCTTTAAATTAATGGCCGTGTCTTTGAAAATACATAGAATGTGCTTAATCGAATAGTTGTTTACACGGTGTCACTGGGAGCAATTAAAATTGTTTCGGAAGACAATAAATCATTGGTGAGGAAGTGAAACATCACGGTGCACACCTCGCGATAAATCCACCCAATTCCAGGAACCGATGGCAACACTGGGACAGGGAGATCCCTCGGTGTTGCCGTCCTTAACGAAATTAAATTCATTACTAGGCAAAGGAGTTTTAACTTTTATGAAGATAATCACGAAATTATTATGTTATTTTTATTGGTAACTATGTATGGAAGATAATTTGAAATGAACAACGACAGTCGATTGCATAACAATGAACTGTAACAGTTTGTTGAACCTGTTGTTTATCTGTCTTCGATCTATTGACTTGCCTGGGATGCAGTTGTCACTTAACTATTTGTGTAAAGCTTAGGGTTGCCTAATTTTAATATTATGTAAATTTTAAATTGACTTCTTTGAAGACAGCCAGAGATACTCGCTTTTCTGGTTTTAAAACGTTGCGTTACAAATTAGATTCCTTCAGCGGAATTCCATTGCGTCACGTTTATTCAGTTTTAATATTGAGAAGCTTTAGAACAATGCTTAACTTTCCTACTCGGAAGCTATTAGGGTTAAAAACGCGAGTCACTCTCTCACAATCAGTCAACCCTTCTACATGCGAGTAAATAGTCTACAGAGAGGTGGATTCTTTCAAAAACGAGTATTTTACCTACACACTAAGTATATTTTTTCGGTTTTATTTAAATCGAACCTCTATTTGTTTGAAATCTTTACTGCAAAGATCTAATAACGGAATCATCAAAAATAATTATAATACAATTATTAATCCTTATAAAGCTAAAAACTTCGTTTGTTTGTTTGAACGGTCTTATTTTAGGAACTACTGGTGCGAGTTAAAATTGTTTTTTTGAAGGATAGTCTGTTGATCGAACAAGAGACTTTGGGCTATAATAACGTCACGATATGACTGTTAAAGCGCTAAGTAATTTTTTATTGCAAGCAAAATTGCACAGTGAACACATGTAATAAGTTGTTTTTTTTATGGGAGAGTGATAATTCCATATTCTCGGCAACTCGGCATTTTAGACTCACACTAATCATTACTAACTGGACTACTAATTACTGGAATTAATTAATGGAATACTAATATTAACTAACAGGACTAACTATCACTAACAGTCCCTGTCCTCTCACTTATTAACAAACTAACCAACTAACATTCTAACACCATCTATTAATTGGACTAACCACCCTAGTCCCTAAATTGGGTCTTGTTCTAAGTCGGTCACAATTGCCATGGGCGGCAGCGGAAGGGTGGTGTTGCATGCTCGTTTGCTACCTTAATTCAATAAAAACAAAAAAAAAAACTCAAATTTCTACGTTACCTTCTGAGTGGTCGTATATTCAGGTGGCTTCTCTAGTGGATGATCTTACAATTAGCCGTCATAAAGACGAAGCCCGCGGCGATGACGGATGGCGGCGCGACAGTCATCCTCAAATTAACACGACGACATGCCGTTAAGTGCGGAAATGTGTACGTAATGTGTCGCAGTCGATAGGATTATGGGGAGATTAACGCAAATAATACCACCTCGAGATTTTACCGACTATTTATTAATGTACAAGCTTGTACACGCAGTTTTGCACACCGGAATATTAGTTTTTTAGTCATACAAACTTTTACATTCTATTTTTCGTTTGTAGAGAATGATAGGTTTGTCGTTTTTATTTTTGTTTATTTAACTCTGTCTCGTTTAGTTTTATCCTGTTAGAAAAGATGTGTTATTTTGACAAGTAGGTAAAATTGAAATGATTTTTCAAAAATTCTTTCTTATTGTGGTGTATCCTAATGTATTTTTGTGGCCATTTTACAATTTTTTATTAAGTTTTGAACACGCAAAATCTTCAAACATTTATCGACACGCTGTGCAGTACGATTATTCATTTGATTTTCATTTCGAAGCTTTAAATCTCTTTCAATGCAGCCGGAATTTAAAATTTTCATAATGTTAGATTTGTCCTTCCGATAATTAAAATGATCGCGGTTGTACGAGACAAGATTCAATTTATGGATGGTAACTATGCTACAAAATAATTTAGATATAATAGCCAACAAAGCAGCGTCTGTTAAGTAATTAGCTACCTGATATAATTTGAACGGTACACCTTGGATAATTGATCGCGGTACGTACGGGACCAGACTTAATTGAGGTTTTAGAGTTGGATTCTCCTTCGATCTGCGGCCGGCCTCGTCTGGCAACCTGCCGACAATAACACTGCGGAAAGTGCTGGGTATCAGTAATTCGATATAGAATTTATACTTTTGTTAGGAACTTTTCGATATCCAGAAACATCGGTCTAGAACTACTTGTCATTTTGTCATGTTTGCTTCAAGATCTGTTGATAACAATGGTAATCAACAATCAAATGGTAGTGCTCGGATGTTCTGCAAAATCTCAAAAGGATTGACTTAGGTATACGAGTACAAGGAAATTAAAATACTTTATTATTTTTTTTTTTTCATTTGTACATACTCTTAAAAACCTAATAGGTTCACCACAGGTTTACCACACCACGCAAATATTTGAGAACTGTTAGTTTTATACTAAAAACAAAACACTTAAAAAATTTAAGTATTATAACCATTTCAAATTACCCTTGCACCTACTATTTTGACTAAGACGTCGATCATAAACGAAAGGAAATTTCAGTTAAGAAAAATACTAACAGTTGTTCTCAGAATGAAATACCTACTGTTAAACATGCTAATTTCGGTCACTTAGATAACTGTTTATCTGGAAAATATATCTAGGCATTTAGATTCGAACATTCGCAGTATAAAACTACATGCGCAAAAGATTAAGAATCCCCTCACGTGCGACGTAACAAAAAGTAACAACTATATTCAGAGACGGGCAAATAGAGGTTGGGTGCGGATAACAAAAAGTAGGGCTACCCGGGGCTACCCGCGCAGATATGATAATCCCAAGTATGTAAAATAGTGAAATTTAAGGCCTCTCCATGTGAAGAATTGTGCTCGTTCGGTAGGGAAATTATTCTAATGCGGCCCTTTTATTCGAAGCACACGCTACGGTCGCCGCTCGCCGAACATTCATTTGTGTTTCAATAAAACACTAACCCTATCTAAATAGAGCCTACGATTTATGATGAATACACTTTCCGTACTGTAAACCAACGATTACATAAACACTTAGCTACTATTTACCTTCTTCGTTAGGTCATGTAGCTGTAGCGACGGTCAGCGCGAATTAATTAATTTTCTTGCCGTAATAAAGTTTTGTAATATATTTTTTTAATATTCACGTGTAAGTATATCAAAGTTATACATTTCAATGCACGAATATACTATTAGACTGCGAAATTAAGGTAGATAAAGTAATTATTTACGTATGCAATGTGAACAATATGCTAAGAAAAAATATAAAAAACCCGGGAAAGTGTAACTCGGAGTTGTTTCCCTAGGTTTTCGGACCGCCGCGCCGCGCCAAATACCTATTAAGTCACATTTTATTATGATGATTTTATCATGATCTTGTGATATAATTTCTATCATTACTTACAACTTTTCAATTGAAGGTATACAAGTTTTCTTTTAAAGACAGAGTTTGACTGAAAAACAAACAGACAGCGAATGCATATTAATTAGGTTTCATATGTCGCCGTTTGGATACGGAACTCTATAAACAGATGAAACCTTTTGCTATAAATAAACAATTACTTATTTTCCTTACTAAAATTAAAGTAAACGAGTGTAAAATAATAATAGTTTAGTTGTTATTAATATCAATATTATTCACAAGTTTCGAATCCAGAAGTAATGTTGCCGAGTAATTTACAATATTTTCACTCCAATTATTTTCTCAAGCCGACCATCCATCAATCGGTGCTCAATGAATCAATTTGAATACAAAGAATCGAGGCAGCGTTCGAAGTTTACATAAAGTTGGTAGCTATGAATATCCAGGCAAACAAAAAACATACCCAGACTCCCCTACAATAACTCCCCCGATACAGTCACGAAGCATTTGAAGATACGCCAATTCAAAATTGGAAATACCGGCGACGTATCGCACGTCAAATCCGGCGAGTCCGGCGTATATCGTTTCGCTTGTCCGATTTGCATGCCATCGAAAAGTTCACACAATCGCATTTTCCTCATCAGCCTGCGGGGAGCATAATTCTTCTCTCCATCTGCCATCTTCCTGTATCTACCCTTGCGAAACCTCTTTTTGTGGGGACTCGGCCGGCGGCACTGTTCGCGATACATAAATTTCCACGATCGGTCATCCCTTAAAAACAAGTTTAGCTCTTTATCCTGAGGAGAGTAAGTTAAAGAATGGCCCGGCCGTGTGTTGCCCTCCGATTCGTTACGTATTCAAATTATTTCGCCATCCTGTTTTTGCTTCCATTTGTGTTGCGAAGTGTACCTACGGATTCTGTCCTCTTTTGTCCGCTCCTTGATTAATTAGTGCTACGTAAACAAAATTGTATGGATTGGGTAGTTTAGATTCAAATCGCCATTGTTGATGTTACAATAGCTGACCGAGGAGCAGTGGAATATTCGCGTTGAAATATTACAAGATTTTATTCCGTTTAAACTTAATTCTTAAATGCCTTACTAATAAACGATGTATAAAGTTATTCCATGTTTAAAATTATTTGTTCTTGTCATATGATTCTCTGAAGTCAAAGTTAAGAAAGAGACAATAAAATTCAAACACTGAATAACTTTATACAGCGTTTATTAGTATGATAGTAAGTATTTATTGTAACTGCCATTCCAAAAAAAACGTCTTCATGATAATAAGCAGTTATTAAAATTATAAAAAAAATGTGTGTCCCAGAACAGTCGTTTGCAACAAAATTATTTTGTTGTACTTCTGACATTCTCGAATCTCGCCTGACAACTAACTTACCTGACCTAACTGCTGGTACCTTATTGGCTGTAATTAATAAAAATGATTGGATTTAAAGTGTGAATCTATGACTGGGCTCAGCTAATAACATACTTTCCTATTTTCGTCACGAAAAAATCTTACACTTTTTATCCCCTAGCTTCCATCGATATTGCACGATAAGGAACGTCATTCCACCAGAAATCAGGCATTGGTTAGAATAACGCTGCAGACGGATAACTTATCGTCTCTCTTAACAATATAACTGTCCCTTCAATGGGTAGACATCACTAAGTCGAGCCTGCCTAATTAATCATAGCTTCACGCGGCCAGCTAACTCAGACGAGCCCCGACGGACGGCTAAGAGGCTGAGAGGCTTCAGACAGGCCCTCGCTGCGTCCTCGTGCGAGTCCTGTGGGATAATTAAGTAATAAGCAGGTTTCTGTCCGTCCCTTTGTTCCCAGCGTTGAGTCTTGCATCTGAGTCACTAACGCATATAGCACCAGGACTATTTTACATCGATAATAAGTACCTATCTAGTTTATAATAGTCCTGGCCAGTATTATTCTATATACCTAATATAACTTTTTAATTTGGTTGGTTCTAAATTTTTCTTTATACAAATGGATTTATTTATAGGAGTACTGATACATTATTATGAGTTTTTTGACCAAAAATATCAAGCCAAAAAAAATGTTTTACTGTAAAACTGCTCCATAAACCAAACCACAAACTTGCACAGAGTACGAAAATTGAATGTTCTTATAATAATCTTATAATCACATACACACACATAATTATAATGTTGTTATAATTACATACTCGTATAATATCGTGAATTGAAGATAAGATTGTAAGTTAATAACTATTGTGAAACTACAATGAGCAGTGACATGTACACGGTCCGCTAGCCACTGCTGCAGTAACAATGTAATACTTTGCCCGGGTTCAATTCTGTGACATTAAACGGAAATTCCTTTCATTTGACGAAAGCAAAAGATTTTCCTAACTTTTGTATAGAAATACAGTGACTACGACTATGAAGATGCTTTTTGACATTTTGACAACCAGGGAAGTACCTACCTCATACAAAGATCTTTGGGCGCGTGGATGAAGTGTGGGTGACACCCTCACGTCAGCCACGCGCCAAAAGATCCTTGTTCGATTGTACTAATAGCACCTTATTTTCTGTGGCAATAAAACTTGACTGTACTTCGTTAACCCCTGTGATTAAGGTTCGTTGTAAATTTACGGTGAGAATTTAAAATGCCTTAAGTAAATTTTACTTACAAACTACATTGAACTATGAACACACGTAATAAGTTGTTCTATGTGGACTGGCAATTCCGTATCCTCAGTGGACTCAAGTATAAACTCTTGTGTCTAGAAATGTCACTAAAGTGCTGCCAACTAGTGCCAAAGCTTTTTCGTTTATTATGTTGTTACTCAAAATCAAGTTATATATTGCTATTGGATTTAAAAGTATAAAGGAAAATTAATTGAGTTGTAATTACAACATTAATAAAAAGTTTTTAGCAGACCATATCATTTCAATACAAATGGTGGATATAAAACGAGGTACCTTAATATTTATGCTTGATTATAATTGATTATTAAGCTTTAAAATACCGCTAACTATTAACTAATATATAATATCGGATACCAAACAAAATACCTAAAATATTTTTATAGAGATACTTGGGATGTTCTAAGAATAAATAAAACCTAGGAATCGGAATAGAGGTAGATCGTAAACGTGTTTAGTAGTATTATAAGCCATCTTTTGTGACCCTCGAAACCTATCGACCCAAACCAAAATCAATATACCTATCATTATAATATAAAACTCTTGCCATGCCGTGGGATTGAGTGGCTGACAGACAAAGCACAGCCAGAACGACTGTCCGCAAGAAGCTTAAAGGTCATTGGGTAGTATTCATGGTCCTTTACAAACTCTGACTAGTTTCATTACTGAACGCTGGTGCGTCATCGGTCCGAACAAAATGCCCATTTACCTTTGGCATGCATGTTCCTTGGGATGCATCGGGAAGTACTAAGCGTTTTTTGGAAATTCGCCCCCTAAATGGATAAAAAGGGGGATAACCTGAAACAAATGTTTTAGTAAAAATTGTACTTGAACGAAGCTGTGAGGGTAAGCTAGTTTAACCATAAAATATCACAAAGCAGAATTAACAAGTATGGTGGTGTTTCAAACCCGTAAATGTGCACAGGCATTATGCAATATGAACACACCACTCGCTCATTGTCGTCCTGCGACTTCACATGACATTCTGCAGGCCGCACACCGTCGAAACTTATCCACGTGAATAGCTCACATCAGAGCTGAATTTGTAAAGAGTGGACGTGCGTCGCATACATACTGCTGGCCTTTATCTCTAGCTCTTACTGTGAAGTTTCAGCTCACTCGTTGAATTGTTGAATTAGGTGTTATGTAGCTGCTGAATATGTAATATATTTAGGTCTTTATAGAAGCTAAATAATATTCTATTATTTAGTTTTATATGAGACAAGATACATATGTATAAGCAAAAAGCACTGAGATGTCAATCAATAGCTGCTAATTGCGAGAAATCAGCAATGTGTCAGCAATTTCTGTTAGAAAGAAAATTAGAACTCACAAACACGACATTGCTGTGAAAGGTACTTTAAATTGATGTTACTTTTTAACGTTAGATATCACAATTTACTTTAGATCATTGTTTTCGTTTATATTTCTTTGGGAGTTTTATATGTTGGCGCATAATTTTTATATTATAAAAAAAGAAATACATACTTATGTACTTCGTTACTGCAGATAATATCTAATTATTATATTATTATGTAGGTGCTTCGTTCTGTCTTTAGCCAAAATTTAAAACGAAGAAATAGCCAAAACGAGGCAAAGTTTGGACTATTATTTATGGACAGTAGTACGAGTAATAAGAGCATTTTATATGAGGTACAAATATGTAGTACCGTATAGGGAGCGCAGCGGACCGTGTCGCGGTGACTCACGGGCATTCAATAAGCTACATCACTCGTCCGGACTTACAACGCCGTGAAACACCGCTGCAGCAGTTGTAGGGTTGAGTTCTGTTTATGTCCGGCGGGAGTTTGAAGAATATTTCCTGCTTAGAATGTGATTTAGAATTGGTTAGATTTTTTTAATACCTATAATACCAAAATGTGTAGATATACATTTTACTTTTGATAAATACACCCACTACGATACCATAATTTTACATTACATTTTATTTTTACGATAGGCATTAGAAGACTTGTGTATTTTATAAGGAAGGTAATGTAGGTATATTTACATATTTATGATTCGTAGTTCAAATACAAATACAATTAAATCGAAATATGCATAAAATATTTTTATAAATATAAATAAATAAATAAGTGTTAAAACACACGTAACTATACGTACGTATGTACCTACCTTTCCTCTATTTTACCTATAGCAAATATTACAACCAACCAACCATTTCCGTAGCAACGCGCTACGTATACTTGAGCACTTTTTTCCGGTATAGGCACAGCACGTGCGATCGACACGGGTTCGACCCCCGATACCGGCGAGACGCACAAATCATGCGACATACCGCCCTGAGCCTCCAACACTGTCCTGCGAACACTTTCACCCGATTTAATAAATCTTCGAAAAATACCGTCTACTGGTACCCTATACGTGCCTTTGAACACATAGCGCGAATGAGCTAACATGGATTTTTCGAAACTTTTGACACAGAGCGAAACTACTGAGCCACGGCTAGGCTCAAACATTCTGCCCCTCTACGTCGCGTCACAGACGCAGTACCCAACTTTGCCTCCGAGGCAGCGATGCGCCCAAATTTGTCAAAGCAAACTCACTGCAGCCCGGTTTTACAACGCAATAAAATTGTGAAATAAAAATTTGTTCCCGAACAAGCAATAAAATAAAATGCTAACCGTTTTTACGGCGCCGACAATATAATGAAATAATCGTAACGGCCGTCGTCGTCACGTCGAATTGCCCTATAAATCTTCCTCGGGTCATATTGTCCGCAGTTCTCTTGGCAACACTTTAATATCGAGAAATATCATCCCGATAATCGAACGCGCACTAGCCACTCCGTATAAATCACTCCCCCGCTCTGCTGTCGCTTATTTTTTAGACTTTCCATTTCCAAATAAAGTCCCCGAGCAACGGGCCAGTGCTTCCTCTTTCCGGGGCGGTTTTTATAATATGATTTGTCGACTGCTGGCCACTTCCCTTAATATTGTCAATATTTCAAGTATTAATTGTTATAAATCAGAAAACTTTTCTACCATTCCGTATTTTTATAGCAGTTGGTGAAATTATTATTTTTCCAAATTAACCTCGCCTCGTGTATCATCAGGTCGATTTATACGAATGGAAGGTGCTCATTGTATTTTAATTCGAAAATTATTGAGCGAGTCACGCGTCGGGGAAACGTGTTAAATTATGTAGGTACACTTAAAGCGTCAATCCAGTACCTTTGAAAAAGTTACGCCCATAAAACATTAACAAGCACTCAAGGAGTACTCGGCGCTGCCCCGTTCGTTAAGTAGTGTCAGCCTGTAGTTTTTCCCACCTCGCGACTGTCCGAGCGCCGGAGGGTAGCTGTCAACGCGATTGGGCAGCCGATATCTCCCAAGAGTGTCGCCCTTCGACCAAGCAAGGGATTTCGTAGCGAAGACCATCTCAAAGCCCACAATTAATGACAAACAACGCCTTAGCCATCTCGCGTTCAATTTTCAGTTGTCTCGATCGTTTTGTGCGGTGACAGTTGGCACGGGTCGACCCACTCACGCGATCAACATTTCCTATTCCCAAGGTAAACAAATGTCAGCTAAATAATTAGATGGATAGCAAGCCTATCTATTTACGGAAGGAATGGTTCAAATAATTTAATTTTTATTAGATGGCTTACAAAATTCATTCTTCAAGTTATCTCTTAAGTTTGTTCACAATGTACCTAAGGGTTCAACAACACGGTCAAGTATTATTTATGTACCTATATATTTATAAATTATGTATTTATGTATTTAATTATAAATTAACAAAATATTTTTATAACTATAGTAATCATAAGCGATAATAACTTTCAGATATGAGTTATGAGTATAATATTTCAGTTAAGCATGGTAAGTACTATAGTTCAGATATTACTTACTTAGCACCTTATATTTTCCAATCAGTTTTGACTAATAATAACAGCGACGCGACATGTCTGTATACATATCTGTACAAAAGAAAATATTGGAAATTTAATTTTGAACATTGTGTTAGGGAAAATATCTGTGAGTTGTAACTGATCTCATCCCTTCTATTTACCTTAAAATAATATTTTATTTTTAATACAGTTGTCAAAGAATTTTTGTGAACATGTCTAATCTTCAACTCCAAATGTACATCGATTTCAAATGATTTATATGACAATATGAAAACATCCTAAAAGACTTGAATAGGCAAAAATAAATTTCCATGCATAAAATGCACTGTATTCTAAACTAGGCCATCGTCAGCTGTACAATGACGTGAGAACTGAAAATCTTTTAATTACGACCGCAAAACACGTATCCGAGTACTGAAGGATTGTCGTCCGATATTACCACGAGAAGCGAGCTCGCTCGGCGCCCGCTATCGATCGGGGGGCGGCGGGGCGCGGGGGCAGAAATTTGGGAAAACTTTGAAAGTTTCGCGTCTAATTCAGGCGCACGCACACACCGATGTAACCAGCTTAACCGTCGCACACAGACAGCGTTCCCACGTAATTTGTGTTTTGTTTTGCACCATCCAAATGTCACGTGTGGACCAGCATTGTGCTGTTGAGAAATAATGGCTCGGAATTGATTTGACGTAATTATGCTGTTTGCTTGCGTCAACGTCAACTTCATACAATGACTGTACAACTGTGCAGATTACAGATACATAGTAAGGATCATTGAAAGTAACTCACAATAGAGCTGGAAAAGTTAGAGCGTAGCACTTACTAAGATCACATGGAGACTACTTGTTTTATCTATCCCCACTCCATGTAGTTTTCATAGTAATCTAATAGAAAGACGTAATATATGAAAGACTACGAATTTATTATCGCTTTCGTCCCAATGATTGTTGATATGGTATAATCCATGTAGTAAACAGATTTTAGTACCGAGTTTTCCACTAGGGGCGCTGTGAATACGATTACTAGGAACGATCGACTTTAATTTCTTGTTAATTTCTTATGAAGACAGAAAAACAAGGTCATGACAATGAGTTCATAAATGTATTATTTACAAATGTATTGCCAGAAAACGGATATTATCATTTAGAGAATAATTTTAAAAATATGAATTTCTTTTACATATTACTGCAATTATGAAATAAGTATATCACTGGATAAACAATATTTTTTGTTAATGGAAACCACAAGAAAATTGCAAAATTATACTACGAATCACCACAACGCACTTCCAGAAAAGAAAAAACCCTTTGCTAAGTAACTGGCCAAAATTAAGAGAGAATGTTTCGCGCGCGCATCAACAGATCAAAGCAAGTGTGATTAACTATAGTTATTGTGCGAGCCCGTGAAAGAAAACAATCAGCCAGATGAGACTTGGGGTGACCAGGCGGCAACGCCACAATGGCCCGGAGACGGCCACTTCCTGCTGTGATCAAAGAACTGCGTCTCCCATTCACTATAGTGATTAAACATTATTTTCTTTAGTTGCTTCGGATAATGCCACTGTTGTACATACTTACGCTTAGGGTAGATTCAGACATACCTATCAGTGCAGGCAGTTCTGTGACGGTACCGATATGTCTGAATCGGCCCTTATTCTTACTTTTTTGTATTATTAAGGCATTGGTAGCGTGTCGTGATTTGAATATTGTACTCTCAAACCAGGTGATCTAGGTTCGAATCCTGTTTTCATGCAATGAGGGTAAAGGCGTGTGAATTCGCCGCTAGAGGCGCTAGTGTAGAGTGAGGTCTAGCTGTCAGTGCCACAAACTTATCTGACCCGGTAAGAAGGGCGCTACTGTCTTTGTCTTTGTCTGACAACAGTATAACATTTGCATTAGTTCCAATTTTGGCCACCGGGTCAGATAAGTTTGTGGCACTGTCACTTCTCACTTGTCTGAATATCACTTGTCACTGTTTATGTATGGGTGGGCTTTGACAGCAGGACCTCACTCGCCGGTGACGCCAACTGGTGAGTACAAAAACGGCGACCCTCATTGTGAAAAATTATAATTTACTTGTCTATTGCTAACACACCTAAGAGTTCTTCATAATGTTCTTAAAGGTGTGTGAAGTCGGCACTCGGTCAGTGTCATGGACAACCTGCAAATGTACACCTTACACCTTGAAAGGGGACCGTTGTACAGTTAATACAGACATTAAAGATTGTTTTGTCCTATCAGTATCTACCCCTGCTGAGAATTGAACCAAGCCTTTTCACTTCGCTAAAGGTAGCCATTGACGACGCGTCCATTTGGAGTGCTTCCGAATGGAAGATTTCCATTTGGAAGTGCCTCCATACATGTAGAAGCATTCCAAATGGACGTATCGTCAACGACTTCCAACATTTCAAAGATTTCCTTTGGAGGTACTTCCATATGGATGTCCTCCATTCGGAAGCACTCCAAACGGACGCATCGTCAATGGCCACCCAGGGTCAGTAAAAACTAGCAAGCAGCGTCACTACCTACTAGTCTAATCTAAATGGATCCCACTAAAAATATTTGTGTATTGCCCACAAAACCATTTCAACTTTCGCATTCAAATTTCAACCCTTCTAATAGAATTACCTGATTTTTTCCTGGTAAAATATATCCCGTTCTTGTTATTTATCGCGGTTATAATTTTTAAACATCCTTTGTCGTTCGCCGCTGTAAGTAAACAAGTTGTTTGGCCGCCAAATAAAGGAATTCCATTCACAGAGGCTTTGTGGGCAAAAAATTGGGCCGCAAATAAAAGCACAAGCGTTGCGAGAGTGCAATTAGCGTGATTTAAAGGCTATTTAATTAGACTTTGATTAATGCGATATTGTACCAGTTACGCTATTTATATTATCAGCCACAGCTCGCTGTTGCGCTTGCGTTGACTTGGGTTTTGCCGCAATTTCTATAAGGTAAAAGCTAACAAGCAGTGATAGCCGAGGGATTAGCGATGATAGCCAAGTGGTTAGCAATGATAGCCAAGTTGTTAGCAATGATAGCAAAGTGGTTAGGAACGATAGCCAAGATCTAAGAAATATTGGCCAAGTGGTTAGCAACAATAACTAATTGGTTACTGGTGGTAATTTTACAACCCGTATATCAAAATAAACGTAATCAAACTAACCGTCATATACACTAAATAAACTTTAGATATACAAATAAAAAATTAAGAAATAGGTAAGAATTTCTGAAAGATTTATCCTTAACAATGCAAGACTAAAATCGATGAGCTTTAATTAAAAATAGGAACTTGTACATTCCTGTTCTCGGAGCATCTAAAAAGATACTTCGGAAAGTTAATCAATAGGAATGAGAGCAGGCTTTAGAGAACTTTGAACGTTTTTTTACATTTAAGTTTATATGGTAGAGGTTCTGGAAATTTTGAAACAGGTTAATAGATACAAATAAAGCGTTTTGAAAGACGGCATCATTATAAATAATAATAACGCCCTTGCTTCGCTAATATAAAAGTTTACACCTATCAAACCTCAAAAATGAATATGATATTTTCGGTATGTAAATTTCCAGATTCTTATATCGTTTACGCATTAAGAATGCTTGCCTGAATGATAGTGAAAAACATAGTACCTAAACCCAAAAACAATTGGTTGTTTAACCCTGAAGTCGAACTGGAATTTAACCTTCGTTAGGTTATTTTCGAGTTCGAGCTCAATAAACCTATGCCTAAAGCGCCTTATCTCAATTTATTGGGTGTTCAAAAGATATGATATGAACTATAATAATTATATATTACCTGACTGTAGTAATAGCAGATAAGCCCCATTAAATATCGCACATTATTTGTCAGCTCCATTAGATAGATAGTTTTGCGACTTTTTACTATGTGTATTATCACAAAAACATAATTGGTATATTTTAAGCCAATTGTAATAAAATAAACCTTCCCTGTTTAACCAACTTCAAAAAAGAGGAGGTTCTCTATTCGATTTTATTTTTTATATGTTATTTTACATCTTTCCATCCAGAACACAATTATTGTTAAAGCAATTATTATGGCGTTAAAAATGGTACTACGTACCGTGGCGGGCGGTGGTACTGCCGCGGTTGAACCATAAGCTCTTACCACCTTTCTAAAGTGAGCTTCGTTTCCGTGGCGTTCTTGGCTGCTGCACGTCTCACAATATCCCTCCATTCCTGGCTGGTAGCATTACGAACGCACTCTACTGCAGTCAGAAGGTACCTACAATAGTATGATACATGACTTAATATAAATAAGGGAGTAAAGAGAATAAGAAAGTATAGCCATGAAGTCTTACCTAATTAGTTAGTAAATTTAAATTAAAAACGGCACAACAGCACAAATTGTAGTAAAATAAATCTTTATTGTACTGCAAATAGTAACACAGTCACAGATCATACAACGCTTTCAAAAGAGAACTTTAATTATCCTAATGGCGCACAAATGTTAATTACGATCAAGCGCGATGACTACTGAATTAAGACGAATACGATGCCGTTGTTTTATGACAATACTCGAACAACTTTTGGGAACGTATTTGTACCTTATTTTGCAAATGTAAAAAAACAAAATAGCTTGGTTTTATTACGAATATCAACTGTAATCTATCTATAGAGGGTTTATTTACTTAAATTGTCAAGTCGTGAAAAAATATTTAATTTTATGGTTTTAAAATACAATCAAAATCAAAATATAAGTTACCAAGGCCGATGCATAGCAACGATTCCCTGTCACGTCCAACGTGTCAACACCAACGTCATGACCTGAGAACAAATACCTAGGCCAGGTATTTAAACCAGGAATCGATCTCAGAACACCTTGCTTTGCAGGCAGGGCCTCTGCCCACTAAGGTAAGCCGTAAGCCGTTTGGCCGTAAGCCAAAAGTCAAAATCATTATTCATGTAGGTTTTTTGTCAATATACTTAAGCTCATCTTTTTTTAGTCTACTGCCGCTTCTAAAGGTGCTATATCTCTTCTTAAGAGGAGAAGAAATGCGAAACAAATTCAGCACATCTTTCACATCAATGTACATTTATTCCAAAAAAAAACTTCTAGCCTAAGCGGAACTTGTCGCGGTATAATCACATCGAGGCATCCTTATCATTGATGTACTCAGTTCACATTCATACAGTACATTCTCTGTCCGTCTATATCAGTTGGAGTTGGAACAGATAGGGTGGTGTAGTCATTAATGGCAACAAATAAAGTTGTTAGTTACATCGGCAGTCCGGTCACGGCGGGATCAAGTGCACTTACCTGCTATAGGGGGAATCCGGGAGACTTGCCCAGATGGGAGAGTTGAACCACCTTTTAAAACTCGACTTAAATTTTGCGCTAATGAAACGTCAAGACGGTCATTGATAGGGCGCAGGAGGCCAATGACAAGCACGGCGCCATTTTTAACAATGGCCGGTTTGTTTGGCTGTCAGATTCGAAAAGGTGTTTTTGTTATGGCGGAGTAGATTTTAAATTTTTTTGTAGTTTTGATATTGCGGCCGTGTTTATAGAGGTGAGTATTGAGTGATATTACTATTTTATTGCCTGATTATTATAGTTTGACGTGTGCTAAGTGTTGTTTCGATTACGTTGATTGTTTTTTCTGTGGGTAGAATTTAATGTCAAAGTAGTATATGCGGGAGAGTTGCACCATGACGGGTGCGGGAGATATGCTCAGTGGTTCATGTCTCCCATGTATAGTATTTGTATGAAGATATTTGGAGTTTTACTTTACAGATATATAAATTTTAAACTTTTTGACGAAATTTAAAAACAATTCGGGAACCTTAATACAACAAGTCTTATTTGTATTTTGTTTGTTTTTATGTGTAATTTTATATTTTATTGCAGACTAATTGAATGAAATATATAATTTCAATACAAACCATCCGAAAAAATACCGAAAAGAAAAATATACTTATATCATTACAGAATTAGAAAATGCTATACGTGAGGTAAAGGACGGTGCATCTTAAAGAATAACATTGATCAAATTTTTGGTTTCCAGCTGACTGAAAGTAGTCCTAATTAAGGCTAATTAATGATACTAAATGATAAGAATAAGTATATAATTGAAACAAAATCGTAAGAAATACCAAGAAAGAGTAAGAAGTTTTATTAGAAAAACGTTAAATATTTAATTTTATTAATAAAATGTTTAATAATTATGATGCCTATGGAATGCTTAAGAGTATGTCAAAGTATTGTTTATTTATCCTTATGAGAAGAGTGTGTGACTGTGTTTCGTTAGAATTTCATTTCATTTTGTAATCTTTTGGTTAATAAACTTGTGATTTAAGCTGTAAAATGTTTTTATTTTGTATTTTGTACCTTTAAAAAGCAGTGGTCAACTCTCCCCAGACCCCGGTTCAAGTGTCCCATAGGGTGGGGAGAGTTGAATCATATCCCATTTTTTATTAAAATGTGTATAACATATTTCAGTAATATAATATGGAAAATCTAAATACGCATAAGTAAACTTAAATAAATAAGCTATCGTTTATTATTATAATTGAATCACTAAGCCTCCTTATTTAGAAAATATGATACTTTAAAAAAAAGCGGTTCAACTCTCCCGGACTTCCCCTACGTGAGGGCGATCTGTTGAGACGCGTTTCAACACAATTTTATTCATAAATCAGCGATTCACATAAAATGCTTCTAAAGTTTCAAGTAAATCGGATAATACTTATGCAAAGTTGTAAATCGACATACAAGGGGTGAATTTTCATAAATCCAATCTTAGCTTGTTCACACAGAACAAGCTAAGATTCAACAAGAATCAACAACACTTTAAGCCTTTATTTAAATTAATTGTTATATTGTAAAAAACGACGTCTTCAATCTGCATCTCACTTCTATTGTTAGCGAACAAGATCAAGTCAGTTACAAAGCTCTTTCAGCGGAATTAAGAGAGAAAAAGTGAAGCGAAAAGGTGCGAGTGCCCCATTGAATGATAACACTGGCACCGCGTCGCGTCCGACTGACGAATCGAATTAAAAGGCTTATTGTGTCTACGTGACAGCCCAGCCCCTCCGCTCTCGACGAAGACGCGTTTTGTTTCAACAAAACTAAAATATTACAGGGCATTCACTAGATCCCACCCCAAGGGGAAACCTACTTGAATTTGTACTCAATTTTTAACAGGGACCGTTAATTAAGAGAGTTGCTCTTTATTGGCGAGGCAGCCTTAATGCGTTAATTGTCGAAATGCAATCTCGGAATACGGCTTTTTATCATTCGAACCGAATTTTTGCCTCGCTCCTATTTTATGGGAATGATGAATGAATTTTAATAAGTGTCGCTCTTGATTAGTGATTGTTTTTGTTATTGTTGTTGTTTTTGTCGAAAATCATTTTCTTATGACTAAATTTGTGTAATGTGTATGTACTTTATTAAAAAGTAATTTAAAATGAAATGTCTGATGTTACCTACCTTGTTTCAGGCTTCACTACGACTACGGGTACCATCCCCTTCAGATCAAGTAGATCAAGGTAAGTCTAAAATAAATACTTTAATTTACAAAAACATATATTATTTAGATTCCCTACTAGACTATGGCCACAAAAGATCAGAGATGGTCTCAGTTGTGATGGGATTCTAACTAATAGGTACACCTAAATAATATAATACCTAAAAACGTGTTTTAATTTAGGAACAAACAAAAGGAATTAGCAATTATTTAAATTTTAATAGTTCAATTCAATAATCATATTGTTCTATATTCTAAAGGACCGTAATTTCTTACCTCAAAGCCACAATTTACGAAGACGGCCGACTTAAAAAAGCTGCACTTCCCTTGTACAACATGTCTTAATTATTCATTACATCCCACGACTTTTCTCGAGACACCGCGACGGCTAAAAAACCATAAAATTATATAGATACTCAAACGAACACGCACATTAATGAGCACCGTGCAATATTTATACACAAGCTACCCTAATTGCTAGGGTGGAGAGTGGAAAAAATGGGCAATTTCACGTAATGTAATATGTATATTTAAGGCGGTATTCCCAAACCTGCGCTGAAATTCTGTCGCGGCGATACTTATTTCACGAAATCACTTCAAGTATTTCCGTGGACGTTGGCTTGGAAATGTCTCTACTTGATTTAACTTTAAAACTTGGAGTGATACCTAAGATTTTTTTGTATTAGCTATCTTTATAAAATTTTACTGTAAAATCAATAACTAGGTTTTATGAATTAGGGTAAGTGATTCATAACTTACCTAAATAAATAATTATATTTTTAAAACCGTCTCCCTCACCACATTAGGAAAACAAGAAAATATTTACGTATATTGTGCTTTTGAACCATCAATTAAATATTTCTCAATAACAGAAATCAAGTAGAGCATACTGCATTTCGTTTATAAGACGAAAGTAGCCGGGATTTTTATTTTTTCAATATGTTTAGGTGCTCAGCTCGCTCCCCTCGCCGCCACAATTTCCTCTTGACGGAAACCCTCAATCTAATGATACGCCTCCGTTAAAAAACACAAGGAAATTTAATAACGCCACAAGCCCACCGACTAGGAGAGAAAACAAAGAAAATTTAATTTCGACGATTCCCACATGCTCGATATCGTTGAGAAGTTACGCCCTCAGTTCTATCCGCGAAATTAAAAATTTAAATTTGAGCACATCTTACAGTAAAAAACGTGCAAAACATATTTACTGTTTTTAATCAAACCCATAAATTCATAAATAAAATAAATTAACGAAACTAAGGGTTATCATATTTCACGACTTACAAATATTTCCACTCTAAAACCGTAAGCATCGCGGAAACAGGAAAAACCAACAAGCAGCACGACGGAAATCTGCATATCACGTTACGGGGACGTTTACCCTACAGTAATTATCCGGTACGAAGCTTTAACACATTTCAAAGGTAAGCAAATTAGTTCCGCACTTAATGATCCGACAAAGGGCGTAAATCTTTTTAAAAGGCTCACCCAAAGTGTTTCCTTTTTGTAGCGTATGCAAACAGTGAGTAAAAAAATATTTGCATAAACCCGCCCGCATATGCAAATCTGTCGGCCCGTACGTGGAAAGGCGGTGAAAATTGTATCAAATTGTTCCAACGACACGTAGGCTTTGCCGGCAATTTGTCAAGCGAGCTATAATTATTTTGAACCCCCGCCCTGCTGTGAATTAGGCACACGGTGGGTTGTACGAGGAATTTTAACAGGTTCTTCCATCATATTTACGGTATTGACAGGCTAGCAAGAAGGTTTCATAGACGCACAAAGGTCACTGGATTTTACCAAACATTTTGTTTTACTGTCTTACTAATAAACTCTGTATAAAGTTATTCAGTGTTTAATTTTTTTGTCTCTTTCTTATCTTTGACTTCAGGGAATCGTATTGTTTATTTCATTATAATATCATAACATAGTGCTCAAGTATTCACACCATATACTTGAAAAATTAAACAGTTTTTAATAAAAATTTGTTGCTTGTTTTTGATAAGATGATTGAGAACTTAATTTAAGCAGAATTATGTTGTAGGTATTGTACAATAATGATTCTATACTCTGTCTAAAGTTAAATTGTTGATTTATTGTAAAAATAGAAAAGATAAAAAAAGTTTTAAAAATGCATTAAAATATATTTTACTCTAGCCAATATTTGCTTAAATCCCTGATCCTAACCCGGGAAAACATAGTCATTGTCGAATTTCAGGATTTTATTTTACATGGCGCTCAATGGCTTTTGTTTAAACGTAAACATTGAGGCTCGCCGGACAATTTCCCACGCTTTCAATAAAAATAAACTGCGCAAATCGTCGAACGAAGGTCTCGTTAAGCCCGGTCGGAGTGGGCCGTTGAAAAATGTTATACGCCACCTGTAGCGCGTAATCGTATGCGTTTATCTCTGCGAGAACGCGTGCAATGCGCCCGTGTCCTCCAACTAACATAGATGTAGAATTTTGATGGCGAACGTCGGGCATACCGTGTTGAGTGGGCAGTTTTGGTAGGGTAGTTTCGGCTGGTTACTGCAGGTTTCGTTTATATGAGTGTGATAGGTTTATAAACCATGCTTCGAGTACTACCGTAGTAATATTAACTTGCACTCTTTTTTGTTTTTCTTTGGTATAAAACTACAACCGTATCAATTTTTATTTACTGAAGTAATTTGTAATGTGATTGCTCCATCATTTTTAACTTGTAAGATGTGTTTCAAATTTAGATATATATAAATTTGTGCAATGTATTAGTGTGTATATTGTATTATATCGTATTATTATAATTATATTTGTTGTTATATATTATATTATGTATTATATTATGTGTTATATTATATATATATATATATATGTATTTATATAAATGTTTATATATGTATATATATTGATATCTTCAATTATTGCACTGTACACCCTACCAACATTTCTTGATCTTTCCCTTTGTCATTTCCCCAAAGGTTATCTGGAAGAAATCGCTATTGAGCGATAAGATCGCCTTTTGTGCACAACTTACGTGAATTGTAGCATAATTTCTTTATTTGTAACTGTGGTGTACAATAAAGTGTAATAAATAAATAAATAAATAAATAATTTAAATTGGACAAAATGGAGAAGATAAACAGTCAAATAAAAATCACTATGTGGCTATGTTGTGGCTAGGAAATTCTAAACATTAGGTAGTAATTTGAAGCTACCACGGACACTTCAACATTCAAACTGAAAATGATATTTGCGACTTATATGCAAGAGTAGGTATATATCTACATACATACCATAATCCCACGCAATTACCTGAATCACAGTCACTTGACAGATACTAACGACACATGTAGAACGAATGATGTTCTTCCCTCTGCTTTCTTAACCGACAACGCTTAGGTCGAATGACATTGGGCGAATAGTCTACTCATTGTTGGCATTTTAAAATAATTAATATAAATCATTCTAGAAGATGAAATGAAATACGCATCCAGTACCCAGTATTTCCGTATTCCACCATCCACATTCGCACGTACGGACTCGTGCATCCGTTCAATTCCACACCGATAGCCTGAATTTATGTGGCGGTCGGCATTCAGGCAATTATCATTCACGCGATCGCCGGACACCGGACTCGGTGCTCGCCGCGGCACCCAGTCAATTAACACGCCCATTGCAACCCATTCAATTGCGTGAACCAATTTATTGGATAAATTCGCATCCCTCTTTACACTCAACCAAAAAGTATAAAAGTTCTAAAGCCACCGTGTCTACACTCATGTAAAATGATCTGTTTTTCATTCTCATTTCTCTGATTTTTTATCTGAAGCATAAGTGCTTCGTTGTCCAACATGGGCGCATTGTAAAAGACGTGATACGATCCAAAGCAACAAAATTTTCCCACGGTTATGAGGTCTTAATAGTGAACCACCGACCTTTATGAAGTCGGGCGGACACAATAACGATAAAGGTGAGCACAAAATCCGGACAATAAACTCGGCAAAAAAGCTGAACGAGGGCTAGTGCGGGGAAATAGTTCGTGAAATTTCGAAGGGTCCTGTTGAGGGTATACGAGGCGTGTCCCGCGCCGTACGGGACACTTTACGACGGTCCTCTCACTAAACCTGCCCATTTCGTTGGGTTAAAAGATCGTACCGTTAGCAATATAAAGATGCCGAGAGCTAAGATTTGTTGCCGGTTTATGGATGTAGAAGGGCTGGATGCAGCGGAGGGTATTATGATCATGTCGAGTGCGGAGGTCGTATCATTTTCAGAAGTCAACATTGCGAACATGATGGAGGGTATTTAAGGACTGTACAAACCCGGTGGTTTGCGGGGTCGTTGCTGTTTTATTACGTTAAGTACAACGGTGCAGTAACTATGCCGTGTTCATGTTTTATTTTGATTCGCGTTCGAATATGAAAATTTATTGCGCGTTTTGCAAATGGATTGCGAAAATTGCGATAATATGTTGAACTATGAGGAAATTGTAAAAATGTATAATTGTGTAAATAGTAATAAATGAACGGAAAGTTTTATATTATAAATAATAGCTGTGTAAATAATTATGTGTTTTGCACACTTCAGCAAACGTTAACAAAAGTACTTAAGAATTCAGAAAATCTAGAAAAACAATCCGCCGTAACATTACATCAACAGTCCGTTAAGTACCACGATTATATCCTGTACCAGCAAACAAAACTAATCGGCATTTCAGCAGAAACTTGTCTATTTGCACGCAAATACTCCATTAGCGAGAAGGGCGACGTCTGCGGCTAATTATGAAGTGCAGTAGTCCAGCTCAAAGCAACAGCACTTGCAGATGTTCACGACTCTCGTAAACAGAGCAGCAAACAATTTGCACACGTCGTGTTCCACTAAACCGGACGTTTGAAGATTAGCTGCAATTTATTTTTAATTCCCGACGCAAAAAGGGGTGTTATAAATATAACCTGTATGTGTCCCTGTGTGTCTGTGTGTTTGTTTGTGGTACCGTAGCTCCTGAATGAATTAACCGATTTGAGTGTGATTTTTGTCATCGAAAGCCTTGTTAATTTCCGTGGTCTTTAGCTATGTTTAATAGAAATCGGTCCAGCCGTTCACAGATTGTAAACTATCAGCTCTTTTCCAAAATTATGTATAGTATTTATGACATAAAATTGATTTTAAGTTTTTAAGTTTTCAATTAACAGCTATGTAATATACACACTATAGGTACCTATTGCGTACACACGAACACAAGACGATAATAAAAACGACGAAGCAGTTCGAGAAAAAGTCGGTAGTGCCCTTGCACTTCGCTCAGCTCGTCTTGGCAAGGGCAAGACCTTGCCCCGAGATATCAATACCAGACTCTGGCTTGAGTCAGCCACTGTTCTTGTCTTCCCGGTGATCTGGAGACTGTTCTTTTATTTTCTCTCTTTTCTCACGCTTTTTTGACCTGCAACGCATGGATGATGCTGACGGTGGTGTTGAATTCCATGGACGTTGGTGAACACGTCTTGCTTCTTGTCTATTAATGTATCTGTAATAACAAGAATCATAGAAATTCACGATCAATCAATGTATCATCAATCAATTTACACCCAACAATTAAAAACGAAATTATTTCAAATCTATCTTTCTCACTTCTGTCTTGATGCCTTTTGTGTTATTCGTCGGCATTCTACATCAAAAGAGTTTGTCATCAAACTAAACTGTTTATATAAAATTTAACTAAATTCCGTGTTGTAAATACTTGCACACGTATATCTACTAAACCTTTGCAATATATTTTGTAACTCCTTCGCAGTGATGCAAGTAAATGGCAAATTAGTTTGTAGGTGGCATGTCTGCGGCCAAATGTACACGTTCGGCCCGGCTCGCTAGACAGGTGTTTATCCTTGTTTGCAGTGGCCCTCACTTCACATGAATAGCTATTTGCACTCGCTTACTTAGTCAGGTGTTAATTTATTTCACTATTTCAACTGTTTATAGTGAATATGTGTCTGTAATTCATGTTTTTATCCTCCTTCAGCGAAGCCCAATAAAAAAAGAAATTACGCCAAATGTAATTAAATATGATGAAGTGCTTTGAAGAAGAACAAATCAAAAAGAAGTCCTAATGATCATAACCACATTATTAGTAGGTATACTTAAAACTTTTCTAGATCGATGTATATATCGTAGCCGAATCTTAAAATTTATACATATTTTGCTATATCTAACTCTGGAGAATTTCAAACTGTTGCGGTCAGAGTAATATCCAACCTGTTTGGCTCCCCTTTGTCGCCCAACCAAACCTAGACTAACCAACTAGAGCTTTGAGATCTACCGCAAAAGTGCGAGCCCATTGATTAAATAAATCGCAGTGTTTCTTGCATAAACATTAACTATATTACGACACTTGGCTGGATATATTGGCTTGGCTTGATAACCCATCCTCGGTTAGTTTTGGAAAACGTATTAAACACTAGCTTAAGATTGATACTAAAATGCCATGCCGATAAGTAAGATATACAGAAAAAGGCACACAAACAAGAACCGCATTTTTAACCGACTTCAAAAAAGAAGGAGGTTCTCAATTCGACCGTATATATGCTTTTTTTATGTACGTTCAGCGATTATTTCGTCGTTTATGGGCCGATTTTGATAATTCTTTTTTTGTTTTAAAGTAGATATGCGCAGTGGAGTCCCCTGATAAGGACACCAGGATCTGATGATGGCATCTCAGAGAAATCGAGGGGAACTTTCGAAAATTGTATGGACAACTAGTGTGTTTGTTCATGTTATTATAAGTACATTAAAGCGCTACCATTTCATGAAGATCTGGAGTCGATCTGATGAAGCCGAAAGACAGTCGAGGGAACTCCTCAACGATTTACTGCAGTTATCTAGTGTTTGGGCTTGATTAATTTGTAGTGACGAGAACTTTACACTTACATGTTGAATTGAGCGCCATCTGGCGAGTAGTTTTTGAGTTATCTCTTCTTATCTAGATTGAAGTCGGTTATTTTTTTGTAAAAAGCAATTATTTAATACTAAGTAATAGTCTAAAATTTATAACTAAACAAATAAAAATCAATATACAGTTAAGCTACATTGTATGGCAAATCACATTTAAAAATCAAAGTTTTATTTTAATGACTGATGTTTGACCGAAACACGTCATACAATTTCAAATAAGCGTAATCAAAAATCTTTACAAATTTTCTACACGCAGAAATGAAACTCGGGATTTCCATTCGACAATCTGTGTTTATACGCTTAAACACGTGGTTAGTTAACCGTAACCGTTTTTATTTCTGAATAATTAAAGTACGTGTGGCTACAGTCTTCCCGACACGTTCCGGTGAGAAATCCTTTTAACCTGTGAACTAGCCCTTTGAGCTCGCACCATCAACCGCAAATATTTGTATATTATGTCCAAAGGGCTGACCCTCCAACAAGAATAATTGTATGGGCGAAGCTAAATGTTGTATTGCAAAGTGATTACAAGATTTAAATTCTGTATGTGAAAACTGATAATTGCTGATATGATTAAAAAGGAAGTGAAGAACATTGCTTTATTGGAACGAAGTTCCTTACGGCAGGCTTGGAGGAGATAGGGATTTTGCTGCGCGACCGAACTGAAAAAAATGTGATAGTAAAACCGTAAGAAAAAATGCGTGGAATAAAACCGTTAAATGAGACGTGCGCAGGCGCGACAGTCGTATACACAAGCGAGTAGTGTATAATACCTTTTTCTTTCTCCCTCTTTCTTTTCGTTATTTTGTTATTGTTATTGTGTTATTTATTTTAGTTGATAATTTGAATTACGATTTTTTTTATTTTACGTAATACTTTCCTGTACTTAAATAAAAACTAATCAGCAAAAATTAAGAGAAAAATCAAGAAAACAATTTGAGAATCAACAAAAAATTGAGCACGATTTTTTTTTTTGCAAATTGTGTCGATTCTACATTAGCCGAAGGAACTTCGTTCCTACCTGGTGTCCCACGACACCACATCTTTTATTTTTGATTTAAGGGATGAAAATGTACTTATACTTAAAATGTGTAAAATGATTTATTTTCAACGTATTTATAAAAAGCCAAATGTAAATTTTGTCAAATATTTTCAAAAGTGAGTAAAGCCTGCCATTTCTTGTGGACTTAGCCAGCGCAGTGGACTATGGCCTGTAACCCATAATTGTGATAGGAGGCCCGTGCAAGCCAATTTAATGGTCACTTTTGAAATATCTTACCTCCAGTACGTAGAAACCACTAAAGTGCCTAGGGAGTAGAGTAACCGTAACAGCAGACTATCCATCTGCACGACATTTAAGTGTCTCTTTAAAAAGCCCGAAAGCACCCGACCATCCGACTATGAATATTGTCCAGGTGTAAATCCATTTAACACTCTCCAATCTAAGTTTTTAAAATTAAACCACCTTAAACCATTATTTTTTCAACAAAAATAATGTCTTATACACAAAGCCTCCTTCTTAACAACTTAAATAACGTGTCCTTTATTTAGAACTCAAATAAAAATTTAATTCCGCGGGAGCCACTAAATATGTATTATTAGAATCAAAGCAAACGGGATGAGTTGGGAGAGCAGGAGTTGGTTCGTCCGGAGCGCGGTTTCACAAAATATGCAGTGCGGGCGTGTTTCCGAACGTACTCCTACCTCTGCATATTACATGAACCAACTTTAACGGTATCTTCAATATTTTAGCGTGGGAAATTCTTTGTCTGATATTTCTAACATATTTTCCTTTAGCACATATTTTTTAAGATTATTTCAACGTTAAGGTGGTCGAAATTTTTTTCCTGAATGATTGTTTTGATTTAGCGCAGCAATGTAGATATAAAAATAAACATATTTGCGTTAAAGTGATCACAATATAATGCCATATATTTTTTAGGTACAAAAATGACTACATCTTATAATTTGTTAAACCAACCGAAATATGAAATTGTTTCTGAACAGCATAAACTTATAGGACACTTGTTCTGGACTTATATATTATATACAAAAATAACACCTTCAAATAACCGTTCGATAATATATGTAGTTGGAATCGGATCATTCTAAGCAATCAAAATCCTTAAGAAACAAATTATACACCTAAATATGTTTATGAAAGAACTAAATTATCTCTAGAAAAGTAAATAAACTTACTTTTACTTTAAGAATACCCATATTTTACGTTAGCGGTAAATCAAAATACATATTAAAATAATCTGCCAACGATCCAAGTGTTTCGGCGATATCTCGAATGCCTGCGGGCCTGCGGCGCCCGCCCATAGATCACGGCTTGTGCTCCAAGCGTGATACTTAGTGGCGTGAAGAATACCTCCCTAATTACATTAAACCATGCGCAGTAGGTATTAACAGTACTAAATTACTAAAAAGAAACAATAATAGCAATAGAGTTTAGGTAGGACGAAATGATATTATGATTTTTGGAAATATTTTTTTTATTTTTTGGAAACTTATTACGCACATTATTATTACGCATTATTATTACATTACTATTACGCACTATTACGAATTATGATTATTACGAATAGTATGCACTATTCTTTGTATGCTATTGGTATATTGGCTAAAATTTCAAGTCCAACTAATCCGCGCTAGAGTCATCACGGGAGCTCTATGACAAAGTAATGCAATTTTTTTCTAACAATTGTCACAACTATATTAAGAATCCATGTTTCTGTGCTCATGGAAACTTTTGGAACTGGAAGTGTTTTTTTAGAGATTCTATAAAAAATATGGAAAAAAGACCCTTATCCTTAAAGGACATTATAAAATTAAAATCTTCTCGTGGTAGTTACAAATAATAACTAAATCATCCAGGTGACACTTCACCGCTAACTATGTATAAAGATACTACAAACGCATAACGTAAAATCTAATCATACCTCCTTCGCTTTTGCTTAACACACAAACCACACGCAATGACGAGATTGCACTTGAGACTTAATTTCATTTCCTAATACACGATGCTCCTATTTGCACACCATCCATCCATGTTTGCGAGCAACCGCATTCATTTCGCTCAACAGACGCTCCATATTTTCCTTTTGTCTAGACGAAATCTTAGCGAATATTTAAGTAGTTTAAGTTTAATTTCAGAGCCACTCGCTACGAAGGGACAAAAACGTCGTGAGAGTATCCGCGGCATAAAATCAGAGACGTGAGAGCGACGCTTCACTCTTTCTAATGCTCGTTCAAATGTTCAGCGAAATTGACTGCGCTGAAAACTAGTAATCGTGACTACTCATTTGGAAAATGACCATTTGTTTAAATTGTCACAGTAGTTCGTCGTCGTAGTCGAGATATGTGATATATCAAAAGCTTTTAAGCTATTGTATAGCTTTTATCGCGGGCCGGGGACCGAATGCAGAAATTTCGTAACGAAAATTTATTACACCCTGCACACAGACATAGTTACTATGTCTATGCACCCACACATCGATAAATACCAGAACTTTTAACTGAGTTAACTAACTTTTACTTTATAACGGCTAAACCGATTTGGCTAATTTTAGTCTTGAAATATTCGTGGAAGTTCAGGGAAGGTTGCAGCGATGAGAAAATATGAAAAATTGCGAGGTAAATACTAAAAAAATGAAAATTTTAATTTCCCATACAAATCTTACCTGTCAAACATTTGATTTTCGCCCCGTCGGTTCGGTGTTTTAAGAATAATTACATGTAGATCTGGATTAAATAAGGCGTTGGAATCGACAACATGTATTCATAATAGTCGAATTATCGCGTATTTAGATTTAAAACATACAAAATAATAACATGACATAAAATAATGACACTATATTAATGACTTGAGGGTGATAGAGACAGTGCCATACAGGCAAGGCAAACTGTAGGGCACTGTCTCTGTCACCCACACGTCATTCACGCGCCAAAAGATCGTTGTAGGACTTAAATGTCAAATGTCAATTTTCTTTTTAAAAAGAATTATTTTGTCAACTGAAATAGTTCTTATGCTTTTGTTCAGAATATTTAAATCTTCTTTGCACAAATTAATGCATTATCCGTTTCTAATAAACTTTGATGTAACTTTTGATAACTAGGCAACTAAATGAAAACTGGTACACCACTTTCTTATCCCACTGTAAAACAGTGAATATCTGTACTCGTATAATTTGTGTACAAAGTGTTTTAAATATGAATAAACAAAGTGCATTTATTAATGAAGAAAGTCACGAAAAAATTGTGAAAGAAAATGAGTTATTACTCTATATACATTCATTTTATTATTATTATCACAAATGCAGTATTATTTTTTGTTTTGTTAATTTATATATAATGCTATGCAATAGCTTTACCGCGGCAGTCTCCGAGTGCCACACGTCTTTTTTTTCTTTCTGTGATTAAGTTATTATGATATATTTTAATCCATGGATGTATGTATAAATAATAAAATCATGCCATTAATTTAACTCAACTTGTATGTCTTTCAAAAATTGATAAGATACATAAATATTCTATCACTTTTATTCCCAAGGCTGTTCATTCCAATATATTGAATGTAGAGTGATCGAACTGTACCTACTCTCATTAACGGCAATAATTTTTTTACTACTTATATTTACACAAATAATAGCAGCCATTTTGAAGTTTATTTTCATATCATGACCGCAGTATTTCTAACGGTAACATGTAGATATATTGATAGAAATTTCTATGCCACAGCTATTCTTAATTAAAATAGGATTATCAGAAACCTCGAAGGCACAAAACGCAACATTATTACGTTCGTATGGGGAGGCGATATCTTTAAATTGCTCATGTAAGATGAAATTAACCCTGGGCCACATTAGCACAGATAAGTCGGCGAGCTCATTTGTGGGCCTTCCGTCTGGCGCTCGTTACATCTTGATATTCTTTACCCCTTCACCGATACCGCACCACACGAGCAATAAATGGCGCGGAAGAGCCCGCTATCGTACAACCCGATATCTTCCATCCGAATTAATTTGAGAGCGCCGAGAAACGAAGTTAGTTCGCGGACTTGTTATTTCTACGTGCAACCGAGCGAGAACACGCGAGTTCTAATCGCGAAGAGTTGCAGAGTAAAATCGCGACCCATAATTACCATAACGCGCCTTTCGAAGATATGTGGAGAATCTTAATGGTACGGTGGTTCCGTAAATAATGGGCTTTTATGGGAAAGTTGGTAAGAGCACTGTTTCGAATGTAATTTTAAGGGCCTCGCTGTCTCACGTGCTTTTAAAATAATGACTTGCTAAATGCGTGTACATTGCTCATTTTGGGTTTACATCTTAAATTACGAGGTGGAGTCAGATGTGGGATTTATTACGTTTGGTGTGTTATGTATTATATAAAAATAAATAAATCTAAAGGGTGCAAGGGAATGTCAAACGTAAACGATTAACGCAAGTTGCAGTTATC
Source organism: Hesperia comma (assembly GCA_905404135.1). NCBI lineage: Eukaryota > Metazoa > Arthropoda > Insecta > Lepidoptera > Hesperiidae > Hesperia > Hesperia comma. Next base: position 15,972,617 of record FR990018.1, read on the forward strand.
CATAAATTAAGACAATCTTTGAATTATGTGCGCCGCGTACCGTCGTACTCCGCGTCTTTTAGTCTAGGGGTAATTAACAACTGCGGTGGCTCGTTATCTCGCAAAATACTGAGATAAAAGCAATTGCCATATTATAAACAAAAAACCGGGGAATTCGGATTCGCAATGGAGAGGGTTTTATAGTTCCTACTATTATTTTAAACTTAACTTATCTCGCACTGTAGCCTAGGTAGTCAAAATATGTAATTATATTTTAAAATATCGGCAAACAAAATATATAATGTCACGAGTACCTATATCATCATTATACGTAATCACCTAGATTATTTACACCTAGATCACCTACATTTCCGATTTCGTGTTCAGCTAGGTCTTAAATGCAAAACATAACATTTCATATTAACCTCCAAAAATATTTGTAATATATGTATGTTTATGTGCCAAATTTAATTTCATTTCTGTTACGTTTAATCAATAAATTAAGGATTACATTTATATATTAAGTAGATATTTGTCCTATAGTTATTGCATTTTATAAAAGCGTAAAATTAATCAAAACTTAACCAGAACCAAAGCAAACGCAAATAGTTCACGGTCACAATCTGCATTACAGTATTAGCTTTCCGCAAACATCCGTGCAGCGAGCATTGCATTGTTCCATTCAAAGCTTCTCCAACTGCTCACTGAATACATTTTAAAACGTCTCGGGTTATTCAGGAAACGATATGTACCTGCGCCTTAGTACAATGAACACGTTCCCCTAACAGCCACTGTAAATTAGCCACCAAAAACGGTCTCATTTTCCACCCGAGCGCTGCGGCTAATATTGTCTCGCACTTGAAATATGCAGTCTTACCTGTGGCAGCCGGCGAATGCACTGTAATTGTTGAATATACTGCATCGTTTAATCCCGGCTACATCTTCGGGAATGTTCGAGAAGCAGCCAAGATTTGCAGGCAGTCTGCGGCTGGAGACTTAGCCTGGGGCTGGCGCTGGTTTAATAGCCGGCTTAGCTCCATCCCAGTTTTCTTGATGCCTCGAATTAACTATATACAAGTCCGCAGCATCTAAATGGTTAGTGAATATTGGTTCTGAAATTATCTTTTTTAATACCCTTATGTTAGTTTCACCTGTATGTGTGTATGTAATGGAAACTCTCAGTTTAATTTTAATCAACTTCAAGAAGAACGGTTTTATTAAATTGACAATTAAAACAGAGTTCAAGGAACGATGACAAACATGGTCAAATAGCACTTTTAAAATTAGCCTAAGGCAAGGGAACTACTCAGCCGTTAACAGCACAGTGACTTTCTAGACAAGAGTGTTTTTAGTTTTTAAAACTATTAATATTATAAGTCTGCTCATAATTATTTTAAGCCTTTGATTGTTACAGTTTTTAAAAATAAATTATACAATCTAGTAAAATTGTGTTAGATTATGGTGAACATATGAAAACAATTTATCGGAGGCAAAGTAAAAAGCCAGAACACAACGTTTGAATTTGAGAACAGAAAAAGCAAAAAAAAATTAATAACCTATTGTTTCAATTCTCCAAGGATCATAATTAAATACAAAACCTTCTCCGACGAGACCTACTCACGTAACCTTTTTCAAGTTAACAAACTCCCGAAACTTCTTCCGTGTAACCCCGAACTCGGTACTGTAAACAGCCATCAGGCGTCGTCGGTGAAATTGCAAAAATGTAAAAGAGCTAATGTTTGCTCACCTTAAACCCCTTCCCGACCCCACGTTTTGGCGTGACGAGCCGGATAAAAGGCTTTAATACACCCTCATGCCTTATTACGAAACTTGAAAAAGACAACAATATAGATCCAATGTGTCGCGGGCCGGCGCAATCATACGCGCATCAAAGGTGGCGAGCGTTGCCTAGTATGGAGTCGCCTGCAGCACCGTTTTGTGCCATTCTGTATGGAAATGCCGAGTCAAAGGGCTACACGCGTTATGAGATCTGAAACAATACGGATTGTTACAATCCCGTTTCCTTCATATGTGAGGAAATGGTATTTGAATGTTTAATGAGAAGTCCTCGCTTGTGTGTTATAAATTTGAATTCCTCCAGTCTATCGAGACATTTTGCTTCCTACTATCTTTATGATGATTATGTACTTTGATCTTTCAATAACTGATGTATGAAATAGATTTTATATTAAATGGCATGATAATATAAAACCAAGTAAAATACTCTCTTCATTGCTATTAAAATAAAACATTTAAATAAATTGAATTTAAAATCACATGGGAAAAACCTTTTTTTTATAAAAATATTTAGTAGGTAGATATTTGTTTCAAATTACAGATATTTACTTAACGAAAATAATATTTTTATAACAAAGATTACGCCATCTTGAAATGACCATCTTACAAGATAACACAAAAGTAAAAGTACAGTGAAATTTTAGGTTTTGTAAAACAGCCAATTTTGGTAAAAAAAATCTCGTTCCACACAAATGTGACCCGAAACACATCAAGCAGTCATTACCGCCCTCTGAAAAATCTCGGGAAGCTGCTTTGCAAGTCAAAACTCCTTGACAGTACGTGGGAGTCCTGCAGAGTGCCAGAGGTGGCAACTGTCTACATCATATGCTTATTCAATGTATTGGAAATTGATTACTTAAAAATTCCTTTTTTGTGCTGTGTGAGAGATGCTCAAAGCCTCCTTACGAGTGAGAAGAGACTATTAGTCAGTAGTGGGTCATTAGGAAGTTAGAAATCCTTACATTTGGTTTTCAAAATTTTATCTGACTTCAACCCATAATAGCATTAAGAGGATTAGAAAATCTACCATGCAACTACAGTGTAGATAAGTGGAAAAAAAATAATCAAGGTATTGTTCACAGTAGGCATTCTTCTACCATATCCTATAGGAAAATTACCCGAAATTTATATGCACTACTTTATAACATAAATAAAAAATAAATTGCTTACACAGTCACTTCTTACGACTTTGCTCTGAGTAAAAAGAAAACTGTATAAAAAGATTAAGTACCTACAATTCTAGTCCAAGTATAAAAACATTTTTTCTTTGTTAGTTTTAAAAAAGTCAGCGCTCAAGTAATCTAAAGAAGGTTAGAGTAAATGCAAAAATGCGCATTAGAAAGTCAAAGGTGTTATTCCTGAACACCTGCGGTTGCCGCGACATTTACACGCACATAAATCACACCCGACCCGACGTCACAGCCAGAGATCGTTACTCAGTTCAGAAAGTGGTAAGTCATATGCAAATACGCATAAAAATACCCCAATTAGTCCAAGTTTATGAGACGACTCTAGCATGAATATCAACGAATACAATTTTTGAATGTAAAACGCATTTTCAATTCTATTTGATACGCATTTAAATTAATTTAATTTTTGAACACGATATCGAACTGTTAATAGATTGGTCTACCTACAAGAAACTTTACTAAAACCCAATCGGAATCGACTTTCTAAAAATAACTTAACCTTTAAAAAATCCATTATCTGTTTCTTCTAACTTGGAAATTTGAATCAAATAATTGACTAAAGAGTTGTTTCTTTAACGACTGTTATCGTCATAAACAGTTTTGTCACAAGGGTCTGTTGAACTTAAATATTGACTCTATATTTTAAAACTTTCAAGAATACGAAACTGAATAACTACTATCCAAAAGAAAATAGCAGTAATTTAATTTAAATAAATATTTTAGGTTTCGTAATGTAGGTACAAGAATACTTTTCTATATTTTTGACTTCCTGACTGATTGCTATTTAATATAGCTTTTGTTAGACCGAATAGCTATAGATCAGTGGTGCCCAAACTTTTTGCTGTGAAGATCGACTTGAGAAAAAGTTAAGGGTTTAAGATCGACAGATTTATTTTTATGTATTTTTTTTATTATCTATTATTTTATGTTGTAATAATAAGTAATTATTAATGATTAGATTTATAATTTATGATTATAATCAAACAGTTTTACATAGTTTCTTACTCTGTACACACATTTGTACATAAAAAATATTATTAGAAAAGAAAATAAATACAGGTCAAGTTAAGTATATTTTTCTTGTGGCGGAAAATTAACGAGATGTAGATGCATGCTCAGTAAGTAGGTAATTTATAAATTTTCGAAAATAAAATCTTGTACTGGCTTAACTTCTAAGATCGACAGTGAAACCTCTCGCGATCGACTGGTCGATCGCGATCGACCGTTTGGGCACCACTGCTATAGATGAACTATTTTTATTCAACGTTTTTTTTTACTTTACCACAGTTTCTTTATTAATCAGCTTTAGATTTCTTTCACTATGTATTAATATGAGACATTAATTCGGATTAAATAAATAACTTACATTTTTTATTTATTTTTATACCGCATCGATACGAAAAAATATGGTCGTGATTTGGGCGTTCGCGGATGGTATTCATTCCGCGCAGCGCGCGTCAATCCTCACATCGTTAAGACGACGTGTACGCCATTACTCGAAATTATTCCCACATCCGACACATTCACCGCAAATTGACATTCAATCAGTGTCGCGACATTGTTTCCCTATCAATCCTTATTGGGAGTTGGCACACGCGCGCAGCCGATATGCCACCATCAAATCGCAATTTGTTTATGAAAATTTATTGTATTTGCCATTACCGCATGCGGATTCTTTTCCTACGGGAGCGACCCCAGAACGAAATCACCTTATTCAATTCCCTTTTTGCATACATCACACACGCGGGCGTCTTCAGAGGGGAACATCGCAGTTTTTGTCTGAACACGTGAATCGCGTTTGGGACGCGTGTTCTCTACTTATTAGTCTGGATTGCGTATACGTTTTTCGCAAATCGCCCGCGGGGCCTACACCTTACTTGGCTCGAACATTCCTTGTTCGGAAAACGATGTTTCAAAAATTTCGTCGCAGAATTCAAAGTATTGAATGAAACAGATATTCAGGTTGGGGCTTTTTTGTGATGGTAACCTAAATATAGATATATTTTTTAATTATTGCTAATTTTACCTAAGTTACAAATTAATGTTTATCAATATGTCAACATGATAATTAGACAATATAATTATTAGGCGGGTCGTATGATTTAAATTAGGTACTTAGTTAGGTAACAAAAAGTTAACTTATTATGTAATCAAAGCAGTTACATCGTCAGACATCGGCAATGGCGCCTATCTATCACTCAGACACGCAAATACGGTGACGACCGTGGAAAATTTCCAATTCGAAATTCCGCGGAATCATTTATCAGGACGGAATTAGCGCGTCGCACATGAGCCGTCGATGTCAAGCGCGATCTGCGATATGACACTGCTTCCCTTCTGTTTCGAGGATTTGGAAAAAGAATTGTCGCATATATCACCGTTAATAGGGTGAGGAGAGAGCACTACTTATGCGTAATGCGACAAGGAAACATGCTATTTTATTCCAACGTCCCATGACCTCAGCTCTCGGCTCTACACCAAAGGGAATAAGAGTGATAATGAACTAAGATTCGCGTCGTCGTGACTTGCAACTAAAAGTAGTCATACGCTCAGAGCTGGATTTTCAATTGCCATAAATATATGAGAGCAGTCAGCCGACCGACTCAATAATAGCGACATTAACATTCGTCCAAGCTTTCTGGTAGTTCGACTGTGGCAATATGTCATAAATTTCACCAATTCCATTTGATCTATTAATAATACATGAGATGGTTTAGATACATTCATGTGTCTGAACTTTACAGTCCGTGAACTATTTATTTCTTTATGAAATTATAATGTCTTCGATGAGATTTCAAATGAAGAACGAATTGATTGTTTTAAAATAATATAATTATTAACAATTCAATTATAAACAATGAGTAGTCTTATGCATTAGAAACAACGTAATTTTTAATGAAATTAAACCGAGCGCAAATTATATATTGGCACAAATTGCAACGAAGTACAAAATTAGAATTTTCAAAATAATTCAAAAACAGCTGGCTGTAAAACGGTTGTGATGTAAAAACATGACGTTTACGGTTTACCCCTTTTGACATAACGATAATGCAGCAAGATACTAACGATAATGCAGTGACGCGGTCATAAACACGACGAAACGACTGCGTAAAAAGCAACGTCTACTGTAAACATCTTGTAAATATAGACAGGCGATGTCTCCAATGCTGCCAAAATTTCGGCAAAATAGACGGTTTAAGATAATTCAGTGCGAGACGCAACATTTTAAGAACACTTGGGACATTTTGCAAAATACATATATAATTTTATGTTAAACTTAGTAATATTATGTTGCGCATTAATGAAGTTTTACAATGTTTTTTTGTATAAAGATTTTATTTATGACTATCTTTTAAAACCATGTCATGTATTCAGGTTTATTTAGATCGAAGGATGTTAGTTGTTTAGTATTAAATACTTATAAAGTTTTAAATTTTGTTTCATAACATTTAATTTTTTTTATGAGAATATTTCAATTTTTTAATAAAATTCTGATTTATTATTTCAGTTTAAACTTTGTCTATCATTAATAATATTTAACAGTAAAGTTAAAGCTGAAGGTATCTAAATATTTATACAAACTCTTGCAGTCTCCCAAGCTTATTCTACATACCGAGCCACTCTTTATGCAGTTTAATACAAATTCATTCCGTACGTTCAAAGCGGGCGCAAATCAGCCGAAGATTATGCTAAATTCTCCTAAGTATTATATTCCGTACGAACGCAGCATACATAAACAGAGTTTATCAAGCCCCTTGCTAAAAACCTGTTATATTTTCCACACATGATTATGTAAAAGAATTCCGAGGTTCTGCGGCGCGAGGGAATGAAAATGTGTGTCGTTAAGATGCGAAATCTCACCGATTTGCATCCGCGACTGCCACAATACAGGGTATTAGCGCCAATATGTCTCCTCTCAGCGGAGAGTGTGTGATTTCTTTCTCTACTCTCTTCTACTTAAGAATACAAAAGGGACGAATTTAAAAAAATTGCGTTGAAACTGACGAAGAATGAATCCCTTTATCGAATTCAATGGTTGTACTTCATAAGTACATAGTAGGTAACTGAGACGTAGTAAGTTTAATTTACCAAAATCATTTTATTAATAGAAATAACATACAATTCAACAAGGAATTTGCTAAATTGCTAAATCACAGAAACACTGCACCAATATTTCAAACGGTTGTAAACAGATAAAAATTAACTAAACACAACAAAAAGTCAAATTTTCCGAGTCGGCAAACGACTTCCTCGTCAAGTTAATAACACAAAACAAATTACCGTCGAAATCTCCGAGCAGCGGTGAAACAATTAATCAAAACATTCGGCCGTTGGAAAAAATTAAGGGAATAATCCTTCCCAGGCGTGGAATGGCATTATTATTATTTAAATCTTGGAGACTTGCGCGATATAGATATAAGTCTGCAATAACCCATTTAGGAGGATAAGAAAAAGGGATGGTAGTCATTAGCATATAATGACAGTAATTAAAATACACAAATAGAGCTATAAAGAAGGCCCGGCGTTGAAGGGTTGTCTTCATCATCCGAGAGAGAATTTATACATGGCAAATATTTTCGCTGCGGCTCAGGGAAGCCGCTGGAAGTAAGAACGGTATTGTTTAATTTATTAATTAATGGACCCACCGCCGCGACGATGACGGAATGATTCAATTTAATATGCATCGAATTAATGATTTGGATGACATGTTCAATAATGATAATTTAATACATATTCATTAGAGTTATGGTTTTATAAATTGCACGTAAGATTTTTACTTATAGCAATTAGAGAATTTAGAGAATTAGAGAGTTAAGAATACCTACACATATTTATTTTTTCATTGATTCAGAAACAGGTCCCAAACTTGAATATTTACTGGTAACGTGTGGGTATTCTTGTTGTATTAAGTTTGGTTTGGCGTTGTTGTATTAAGTACCTATAACTGTTTATCACTATGAAACACGGCTTAAACTTACGATTGGTAGAATCGTGAGCTTTTTAGCTTTATAAGCTGCCTAAAACATACAATAAAATATTTCATATTGCACACAAATACACTGTTAAAAATGTATCTTAATTTTTCAAATTGTCTAAAATCGGTGAGAAATTAAAATATTTTATTCAGACAAAAGCTTTACGTATTTGATTGTCAGAATGATTTCAATTCGTCTCCGCACCACCACCTCGCAGACAATGGGTCGACTAATTACGAGATGTAAAGCTTTATTAACGCAATCGGGTGGTCATTAACATAAAAAAATAATATTTACCGACTCTCTCGCCGCCGGAGCCTCTTAATTTACGAATATTGCGGCATTAGGCCTCAACCCTTCCGTCTTACAAATAATTGCAGTGATGTTACGCCTTGAGAAATGGGATGAGCCTCAAGATTAAAGCTCATCAAAATTGTTATACTGGAGAAGATTTTGCATTGTAATGGCGGAGATTTAGACTTGTGAAATTTACAAGCGCTCATTTGGAATTCACACACGCCGCTAAGAAATTGGCGGTGTGGGCAAGAACGTCCAAATCACCTATTGATATTTTAATCAAGCCTCATCCCTTCGCTGATTTGAAGACGTCGCTATTAGCATATAAATAGCGGATAAAATATGACATCAGCATTTTAATTTTTCGATATTACGAAGCGATTTACAAATTAGCGGGTAAGAAAAACGTTATAGAGGCCTTAAGAGGGTCGACCGGCTCGCAGATGTTCTATTTAAATGTAAATTTGCTCCGACACGCTGACGACACGGTAAAAAAATGAAATCGAAATATTTGACAGCCTCGTCAAATATTAAGTATACAGTAAAATGATGACTGCGATCTACTCTCTGAAAAAATTTAAATAACCCTTTATTAATATTAATTCTTAGACAGCAGTTGCTGGAGAGCCGTAATAATCGCTAGCTAAATTGTAGTATAAACAAGTTTTATACTTGCACTGCCTAATAAATATACAAAATCGTGTTATTTCCATAAACGCCATAAAACATACGAGTTAAAACATACTTAGGCATAAAATTCTAGATCCGTTGTACTGTTTATTGTATAGGTACATTGAATAAAAAAAATAAGTATAGATACTTATAATGTTTCGTAAAAATTGATTCTAAAATATATCCATTAAGCATACTTATTTATTTGCAATGAATTATACTTACTGAAAAGCAACTCGTACACGAGATTAAATTAAGAAACTGAATTACAATTTAGATTTATATTTTGAATGTGCCTTTTATTTTGTCTAATTAAGGAACAGATTTAATTAATTAAACTTTTCTATCCCAAAAACAAAAATTAACTAAATTTGACAGCAGTGTTTAATCAACGCCTCTCGCAACAAACACTAGGGGGTGACAATTGCAGGCGTAAAAAGGGAAAAGAAAGAATTCTTTCGAAAGGCAACAATGAAAGAATCGCGGAAAAAGGTCCGGAACTGAAGGTGACAGATTGTAGACCGTGACGTCACGACGCACCGCTTGTTTACGGGACAGTGGGCTCGGCTCTGAATTAGCTATCATTTACTTAAGCACTTTATATAATTAAGTGCGATGGCTATTAGTGTCGTGGAGGGTCGCCAGTCTGCCATATTCTTTTCGAGTCGACCTCTAATTGCAACTCTTAGCCGCGCAGTCTTGTGTGATTATTTCTCACATCCGAAACCCCTAAGGGGAACTGTTTCCGTGGTGGTGGTGGATTTCATTTTTCTTTTATATAAGTAATTTCAAACTACGATGAAAGTGAAACAACGTCGGATAAGGGACATGACGAATAATTTTAAATTGGTTTAAATAAATATTACAGGTTGATAAAGTTGTTTTAATCTAATAGAAATTTGAACCAATTGAGTTTTATGGTGACCAAAAACAATCATTTTATTTTCAGATAATGTTTTTAATAGTAATGTTTTACTTAGGTACTGTATTATTACAATCATATCACAAAAATACCTAATTATTAAAATAACTCTTAAGTTCCTATTTCGTTACATAGCATTTACCTACCATTTTATATCTTTCACCTTTTCATATAGCATGTGATAAAAACGGAACTTTACCTAAAACTATAATTAAAACACACCTACATATATTTTTCCATTGATTGATATTAAATTATAGTAATACGAGTACAACTACGTACGCTCTAACTATAATTTTGTCTGGAAAGAACTAAAAGAAAGATAAGAAATATTTGTGGTATGTAGATAATAATATGAACGGCTGCAATTGATAGAACAAACCGGGTAAAAACGACCGTTGGGTACATAACCCTCACCAAACTAACAAACAAAATTAAATACATAAGTAATGCTTCATACGCAAAAAAACTTAACTAATCCATAATTAAATTATGCAATTTATGTACAATCCTGTTGCCAGTTTGAAATCACTGTTCTATTCGCAAACCAAACAAGCCCAACCGGGGGATAAGATTGTTAATTTGCCGCCTTGCGTTCGGACTAAAATTTTTTCTCCAAATGAATTTCGCATCTTGGCTGGGGGACATTGGCTTCTTGCCGTGTTTACAGAGACTCCGGCGAGTCCCACTTTGTTGTATAATGAAATTATCGGTTTACCGAGCAAATGAACAAAGCCAGATTCGCTTTCGACGGCTCGGTCAAAAAAGGATGGGGGGTTGTTTTTGTTTTCGGAGGAAAATACGAGGAGGTCCGAATGGACTCCTTTGTGGTCCTCCTTGCCTCCGAGGTACTTAATCAATTATGATCGATTCGTTAATTCTAGATGCAGAGGGGATTAAGAAGGATTCTTGTGGCGTACGATGCAAATGAAACGAGTGCTCGTGAAGGAATTGCTTTTAGGAGATTAATTAAATTCATTAAGTTTCACAAAAGTACCTACATCAAAGTAGGTAATACAGTAGAGTATAAGGAAATTTATTGTTTTTCGTATTTTATATATGCATTGTACAAAATTATTTTAGTATTTTTCATCAATCTAAAGCCTTATGACCATAATCTAATTTTTAATGATGAATTATTAATTATTAAAAGTCAAACCTATTCATTTCTTTTATATTTTATGTTATACAGTGCTTTATAATGTTTTTTTTTATGGAATTAAGGTAGCAAACGAGCATGCATGATGTTTTATACTGATAAACAAACATGTTATATTAGTTTTTTCTGCACCCAGTTTCATGAAATCCTTACTTTCCTTCAAAGCTCCTCTGAAAGAGGTAGCTTTCAACAATGAGACTGCCTTTAGAAGTATTCATTAATATTATAATTTCACTTCTTGATATTTTTTCTTATAAAAACAAAATGATTTCCTATACTCACGTGGCTAGTCAATAACACTGTTAATATCGCACTGCCAACCGAAAACGGTCGCATTCCGCACGTTAAAAATATCGTGGAGTAATTTGGAGCATTTCGGGCCACTCGCATTAAAGTTGGTAGCGAGCAAATTAAGCCGAGCCCTCGATATATTGCGTTTGTTCTTTTGAAGCCGTCGGTGAAGGGTTAAACCAAGAATGCTTTGCTTTTTATCGAAACTCCAATAAACTGGGGAGAGGGTACATAACTGCCGCCCGAAATCGAGTGGTCAGTGATTCTCAATGGTTTAATATTATACACAGATTTTAAGATCGGTATATGAAAAGTTTTTGATGAAAACGGAACGTTAGATAAAAGAGTGTTCGCATTTTTTTTCGTGAATTTCAGATAGCAAATAAGTACGTACTCGTACCTCCGATGCCGCCCGTGGCAATTAGGTATAATACACCTAGAAAAAAAGTCAAAGTGGTACTTTCATGGTTATTCTAAGATAGGGCTTTTATTTCTTCGACTAATATGGCATTGCCTAAAGTCTATTAAAGTTAAGTATCTCAAACAAAGGTACGAAATTAAAGTGATAGTATGTAGCAACACTCCAAGAAACACTAGTCATAAGATGATATTGTAAAATGCGATTACTATGATTAAGATTTTTACGGCAACTACCAATACCATAAAAATATTTATTACATGACTTAACAACAGATAAATAAAAAATACGCGTGAAAATTGTTCGTTATTATATTACGTCCATAAATTTCCACATGTGCCCACAAATACTCTATACGGAAGCCAATGAATTATACCTCAGATAGGTAATTACACCAAAAATACCATTAAATTAATAAATAAAAAACAGAAGCGGAACCCCATCGACTGGAGCAACGCATGGGCCCCTTTGTTCAATAAATTTATGTAAAAATTTTCATTAATATTTTGAGGCCTAGCGGCCTCCGCCCTTGGGAGTCGAAATCGAGTTCGCGGTCACGATGGAAAAATGCAAACCGAAAATTATGGGGTCCCTCGCCTTGTATTTGCTTATGAATACCGGGACTACCTGCCCCGGCCGTCGCGTTATAGGTAAATAAAAAATAAAATAATACGCCTCGTACGCCACCGGCAAAAATGAAAACAATGTTGACGTGGCCGTTTCATTACTTATGAAACCACTCGATCATTTTAAAACAAAAAGCGCTCGATTCAAACGTATAAAGGTCATGTTGCAGTACTTTTGGTTATTTCCCGTGAATAAGGTTTTATAGATCGTCTATTAATCCGCGTTTATCGTTAACCTGATACTATGTATTATATTATTGCACTGTATTGTTAGCAAATACATAATAGCATAACACCACTCTTGGTGTGTATCTATTTGGTCTAATGATTAGCTGGTAGAGACTGCATTAGGCATTAATGATCACCATGTGTATCATGAACCCAAACTTGATATTTTTTATGTACCTACCCGTTATAAGTCCTTATGCATTTGCAGTGACGTAGCCATGAATGGTCCTACATAAGTTTAATTCAAGCAGATGTTTTGAATAAATATTTATGGTCAAATGAAATAGTTGTTAAATATTGAACATTTATTTGCCTTCGATGTTCTCTGTTTGATCCAAAAGTCGACTGGCAGATAATGCTTTTTGCATTAAGTCCACCTTTTGTACCACTTTACTATAATAAAGATTAAAATAAAATAAATAAAATATTTCTATACCTATTTTTACTTATTTTTCCCCTTAAGAGTATTTCCAGAAGTCGAATTGCAAGCCGAGGACAGGTTGAAGAACGCCCCTCGCGGGAGCGGCGAGATTATGAAAGATTTGTGAGATCTCAAGTGGCGCCGCGCCGCGACCGCTCGTAAGCTTAAGAGATTTAAATCGCTCGCTGGCCCGGAATACCAGATACAAACAGATTTCTTACTGCCCTCGCTTCAAATGATATCCTTGGAAAACTTATTGGAAACTAGATAAGGACCGTAGCTTGAGTTTAAAAAAGTGTTGCAGGTTTCATTTTTATTTGGTTTGGTTTTTATCGATGTTGCAATATATACCGTAACAAGGCCCGTGTTGGTCTAGCCGAACGTATGACTATCGTTTATTATCTCTCATTTATGGAATGCTATAATTTAATTTAAACTTAACTTGATGAATTAGTTCATTCAGTGAAGCACCACTGATTACATAAGTTATCAAGATGTACCTAATACTTTCAATTCACAGTTTATTCATTCACACTATTCAAGCACACAAAATAACTCAAGAGTAAAAGCATAAAAAATGACAGTAACAAAACGTTATAACGAAATCTGTTCTGCTGACTGTATCCCAAGGTTCCATTTTCCCGCGCTAAGCGGCCACAATGCACCCGAAATCTGCGATATCTCTCCTGAACCTGTAAATCTTCTAGGCATTTTTATATTCCTCCGCCCGACCAGGGCTAAGCAGTGGCACCGAGCCCAGATTATATCTTGACACTTGATGGATGAATGGTTATTGGATCTCTACATTTTTATCATTTTGATACAGTCGGAAGGGCAAGGTGCGCCGAGATGTTTGCTCGGTACGAAGGGCGAAGTTCAGAAAATATTCTTTAAAATTCATCTGTTGGCTTTTGCACTATGCATTTAAGGAGAATATTTTTATGAACACAATGCTGATTAATTATTGTTTTTAAATTCTAAATTTTGTTAGTACTAATTTAAATTAATGGATAGCTCAATGTTTTGCACGCAATATCCTAAATTCTAAATCCTGTCTGGGTAAATAAGCTAATTTGAAGTTTAAAATGTTTTAGCAAGATTGAAAATTTATAGTGCATAAGTATAGGTACAAGTAAAATATACAACACTGTACTGAAATATGAACCGCATAAAAAAGATGTAGAAAAATTTGTGAGGTTTTAAACAAAAAATGTAATATGGTGTCTATAAAATTTTACGAAGTATTTGCTCGCTAAAACATATTTTCCTTGAGGCATCGTTCGCGTGTGCATTTTTAATTTTTATATCCACTCAGCGGTGGATGACGTACTGAATTTTTACTGAGATCCGCTCTTTCTACCTTATTAGCGGCGGAGAGGTTAATTGTGGAAGGTCGCTACAACGTTGACAAAGTTATTGCATATCCTTTTTAATATCAAATGCGAAGCTGCGGTGACTTGTCAATGAATATTGTATGATAGTGAACGTTATAAAGTAGTGGGAAAGTATTTCATTTTTAAAGCGGCTGTTATTTGATCGTAAAGTCTTAGGGCTTACATTTACTTTATAAACTTTGCCTTGGCCAAAGTACCTACAGTATAAGTTTAAAAGCAATGAAAGGGAGAAGACCTATACCTTCCAACTGTTTAATGTTAGAAATACACACCTCACTTTTTTAAACTTCACTTTGTATGACCTGTATAATCCGTCTTAAAGAAATAAAAAGTCGAGCCCGTTAGAAAAGTAGATAAAGAATTTGAACAATCGAATAAATACATTTTTATTTCAACACGCTACATTTAAAATATTACAAGAAAGGAGGAAAATATTAAACATATAAGTTCCGAGTTCCGACAACAGATAAAATCTTTAGTCACAGTTAATAAAACATAAACCCTTCCGATATGTTTATCGCGGCCATGATTTAGCGCGACGGCTCTATTTCACGGTGCGCGCGCGTTCTCAAATTGAATTGATATGTTTTTGCTAACGGCCGCGGCATTTTTCAGACCGTACGTATGTGCGCCAAAGCGAGCGGAAAACCGTGTGGGTACCGACAGCAAATTAAATTTAAAATTGATGTAAACAAAAAAAGGTATTCGTAACATAACAGGTTTAAAACTACTTTTATGTTTGTCATTTAAAGAATGAGTAAGAATACACAATTTGCTTATATACATGTAGTTACGCTACTAGGATCACTATTTTGATTATGCTCATATACATCCTGTCTCCCTAGATAAGTTAACATTCTAAGCGATTACTTGCTTTGCAAGTAAATCTCAGTTTCTTTGAGTAAGTAAATAATTATGATTAATTTTCAAAATTATAAATTATTTTACAAAAAACAAAAAGGTTACTGATGACATAATTATTATATATTTAATTTTATTGTTTTTATCATTCCGACAGATATTAAATAAAGAAATAAACGCTAACACACTCATACCCCCGTAGTAGGTTACTAGGTACCTGTGTCGCGGGTGGCATGGACTACACATATAACACATTACAATTACACCCATGACCCGAGTACAAATATTTATCTGTCACATAAATATCTGCCCCGGCCGGGAATCGAACCCAGGACCCCTCGCGTCGCAGGCAGGGTCGCTAACAACTAGGCTACAGGGTCGTCATATTGATTTTATAATGTAAATATTTCCTAAATTTATTTGCGAACCGTACCAAACCGCGTGAAGTGTGAGATAGGGGTGTTGTAAAGAGTGCAAACGATCGGGTCGCAGTGTCAGACGCGGTGCTTACCAAGAACATTGCAAATTTCTCATATTTCACGGAGAAAGATGTAATGCGAATACTTTACTGGTATCATGTGATAATGGTAGCAATGATAAAAATCCAATGAATGTTTGAAATGAAAAAAAGTATGGGAGTAAGGAATCAGTTTCACGCCACGTTACCATTATCAACCAACATAATGTATAAGTACACTGAGTACCTATGTGCCTTTTCCAAAGCTCGCATGATTTTATTCCCAGTATAACCACTTGTGTTCATCGTATCAGAGCGGCTGACTTTGCTTTCTAGTCGATTACGTTACAATGGTTATAAAACGATTAAATAAAAAAAAACTGTAACCTAACTAGTATGGAAGTATAAATACCTACAAAATCAATCCCCGCGACTCGCATATCTTATCTAAGTAGAGTGAGCTACTTGAAGTTTTACATGCAAATGAATTAATTCTTCTCAGCGGCTCTGGGTGCGGTGGTGCATCAGGAAGCGATGCCTCGTTGCATTCATAATGCGAGTTCATTATCGCGGCAACGAGTACGAAAGCGAATAATGGCTTCGGAAGAACGCTCGGTCGATTATGAGAGCCGTGTAACATCCTAGATATCTATCAGGTCGCGTTTAATGAGATTCGTGGAACTACTGTGACAATTTGTAGAACTATGTTCGCCTAGTACTTACTAATTAATAACATACATACAGATAAAGAGAAAGGCAAAGTAACAAGGCAATGATTTCAATCAATGAAATTTGCTAAAACCTCTAAATCGGCTTTTTAATGTCATTTCAAAAATTTTGACGGATTTGAAAAAAAAGATTACTTTTTCAATTCACTTTTTGTTTTTGTTACCATTCATCGCATCAAAAACATAAATGTGAAATAAGAGAAGATCTCAATATTACGGTAATAGAAGAATCAGAATTATTGAAGCCTAAGGTCTGCCAATGATACTCGCCAGTTGACACGAACTTGGCTTGAAACTCTATCTCGCGTCAAGGTATTCGAAAGCCGTCGAAAGTATGTCGTGTAGTCCTTTTTAAATTACAGCGACATCTAACGATTTGTATTTAGTTTTCTCTGATTATGCGTACTTAATTGACATCGACGTTGATGATGTTCTTATTTTATAACTTGTCGATGTTGTAGTTGGTTTTTTGTTTTTAAACATTAAATTCTTCTGTCCTCCAGGGCAGTTAGGGCAAGGTAATATGCAAATAATCAAACCCCTGTGCAGCCTTGACCGTAACAGACTGCCGCATTAGTTTTAACCTTCATAGTTAATCACCCTGCCGTGAGCAGATTATTTGGCACGTTACAACAATTGATAAAACGAAGGCCACCCTTTTCGCCATCCAAATGTCTGTAACAGTAACAGAATAATTACACAAGCGTCAATTATGTTTGTGTTTTCAAGGAAAATTGTTTACCGGTGAATGAATTTAGGTATTTTCCGATTTTTTAGTTCAGTTTGAATAACGAAAATTACAATACCATTCGGAGGAGTACATAATGAAATAAGCGTAATAATAATTAGCATCACTAATATTTGGAAGCCCAAATTGAAAGATCTTATGATAACCTAAGGTCGTAGTGTCATGATGGTAACAATTTAATACGTTACAATATAAGGTATGCCTAACACAAACTGCTCTGTAGCCCTAGTAAGACATCGGCATGACCGGGACTTTTAATAGGACCGTCCCCCAACCGAGACCTCTTTTTAATTCCACGTACTTCGGTCGAGAGCACTTTTTACACTCATTTCGTGCCTCTTGAGTACAATCGGATGCAAAATGGAGGCTTCAATTTGTCAAGTAGGCACCTTCCTAACTGTTGAGGAAACTTTTGTCCTGATAAAAAGACATACGGCAAGTTTGGTTGAAATGTTTTATAAAGATAATATTCAAAATTCCAATTTTAAATGCACTACAACTTTCTAGTAAATTTATTCTCATGTCGATTCACAATATTGAAACCTAAAAAGATTATAAATTTTTGAAAATTCAGATAAAGCAAAATATTAAGTTTCTAAGAATGCATAAAATGAACCCTAAACTTCAAGAAGGTGAAACTCTCGGTACCTACAATTCAAATTTAATCGTTATTAGATTTTTTACAAGTACCCAACTCAAAAAATACGCACGCAATGCAACGTTAGAAGTAATTTACAAATTACCTTCCGTTTACAGGTCCCTTAAGACGAGATCGGAGTTTGCGAAGTCTGAAATGATCTTACAAAGTATAGGCCCCACCGCGCCCCGTCGCCTGAAGGCTTCGAGGCGTGCTGCGCCGATAGAGTTCTGGAGTTATGCAAATGTTATGGACAACAAAAAAGTTAATGTCAATGATAAGTGTCGCCCGCAGGGAACGATCAAGCACAGCGGGTTTTTGTGCTAGCTATACGCTGTAATACATTATCGCATATTTATAACCCTCTCTAATTTTCTTTTTTCTAAACTGTATATTTTTCTAAACTTTTAAGTACATATTTTGCATACTGGTAAACTTTTTCTATACCTAATGGATGTTTTCTTTACTCTAGGTAGGTAGGTAGGTACATATATTTATTTAAAATTTGGTAGGAGCTCTTGGTTTTATATCTTCGTTGATATGTGGTATAGGCAAAGGATTCTGGATAGATATATAGTGTTTTGTAGAGCGAGTGGTCCATATCTGATTGCCGGGAGTATTTTTAAAGCCCAATTGCCAATTGATGTTCGCCAAACTTTGCCCAGGGTTATGAATGTTAACTATGATTTTAATTAAGAATATCACTACTATATATCTTCTGTTTTTACTTATCTGCAGACGTAACAAAAATATTTAGTGACATGCGTGTTACCTTGGTAACAACGCCAAAATGATAAAGAATTTCCCCTGAAGCACAGAGTAAAGCTAAAGAACCAACCAAATAACGCAGGTTCTTAACAACACCCTCTGCTAACTGAACTTACTAACCTGATCGAATTTTTTTCTTTTGGATAGGTCAATATTTTTGGCGGTAGCAAAAGAAGAGGTACTTCATGCACATTTGATGTTTTAAATCCATTAAAAGTATTAATAAAGGAGATGTTTCAAATCCGGCCCACAATATGTACAGTACCTCGAAAAATCGAGAAAAATCCATGGAATTCGGGAAAAATAAAGATAAATTACCTAAATGCATACTTTTCTGGTACAAAAATTGTATCTATCATTTAATTTTATCAAGTTTCAACATGGCGTCTTACCAATTTGTCATTGATCACAGATCACGAACTGTCTACTGTCACTTTAATATGACAGAAATGTACGTACATATGTCAAACTTCAATCAAATCAACCAACGTGACATGTGATGACAGCTTACCGCCATGACGGATTTTTGTTTTTGTGTTGCAATTTCAATTGTATATTTTTGTGTTGTACCAAAAAACTAAACCAATTTGAAGTGATTGGATAGTTAAAAACTGTTTGAATTGCGATTCTCCATATTTTAGTATGGTGTACAAAGTGGTGGCCGGGGCTCCATACATTTTGAAACAACTCCTTTCAGCAAACTTAATATCTACTTGTTTAAGGCCACAAAAGCCAAAAAACTGATGCTATTTAAATAATATCTAATGGTGCGTTCAGACTATGTAACAAAACATGTTATAAAAAATAGTTAAATAACATGTTTTACAAACGTGGACGCTATGTGTTACAAAAACAAGTTATACAACATGTTATTAGTTTTTGCAACAATGTTATATCTACATTTTAAGAAATGACACGCATTGAATTGTTATATAACATTGTCATACAACAATGTTGTTTTAATGTGTACGGTCTTGTAACATGTTTCATTGTTAGACAACAATGTTAGATAGTGTGGACGTGTTATAAAACAGAAGTTATATAACATGTTGCATAATCTGTACGCACCATAAGACCAATCTTACTACATTTGTGAGACGACAATAATATTGCAAATACAATTTTTACAAAAGATATATTTGAAATTTAAAAGATAATACTAAAATATTCCAAATTAAAAACTCGTAGATGAATTCATTTATAACACTGTTTTGACATCTGTCACATTCAGACAGCCCTTCGGCAAACGAACCTAATTTAAAGATTCGACTCGGCGTAATAAGGCTGTTGAGGGAATTACATGTGCTCCAAACTTTTGCTAACAGTATAAATACAGAGAAAATTTGTTCGAATCAAAATATGGCTGAATTATTGAGTGTTTTATAATACTACGAGTATTCTGTTCGCTGTTTCTCTCGCGTAGAAAATTACAAGATAAAAACAATTTTATATTCTTACCAGGGTATCTAAACTATTTCTATACCAAATTTTATCAAAGCTTGATCAGTAGATTACGCGTGAAAAGGTAACATACAGAATGATAGTTGAGCTTACTTTTGCATTATACTCGCATTAGAATGGATGACATTTAAAGTAATTTCATGGTGCTTTCCGTGAACCTGTACCTATCACAAACCTTGCAACTTTTGTATAAATTGACTATCATTTGTTTCGATTTTTTTACCTTAAATAAGGAATGAGTTATCTGTGAGTTCTTTATAATTTTCAAAATCCGAAAATAAGTAATTAGCCTTCATGTGAAGAACTATGACCAAAATTAATCATTTATTACAATTACAATGACTAAAAATAATTTAAAACACTTTTTGATTGTGATGTGATGAGTAAGATTGGTAATTTTAACTGAAACGGCTCATTGATCGAAACTCAACGGCTTATTAATACGAATATAATATGTATACCATTACACATAGACATATAACTAAGATACTTAACTATTTGATGAATGCTTAAAATTTAAAATAAAATTTAAAATTAAAATTTCCAGAGTTCCCTAAAACGTTCAGATCCTCGGGATATATTTTTAAAATAAAAAACGAGCGTAACGAGGATAGACGATGTATTTCAGCTAAATGGCGGATAGCTTAATAGGATCGTATCAGTGGAAGCAGCTGTTATGATACCGGCCAGGAGTGTCGCCGCACTCACCCTTAAAAAGATTTTTAGAAGCTCCAAACTGTGAAATGAGCTTTTGGATTTACTCGTCTTTGAAATGTTTTATTGGTTGTCAGTATTAATGGTTTTAATTTACATTCGAGTTATATACCTACTCGTAGTTGGTGGGTAAGTTAGAAGACTTTAGAAGTCATCGATTTCATTTTCATTACAAACACTTTCATAAATTGCTACATTCCGTGCTTTTATGAAGGTATTTGACAATACATCCTAATTATTTTGATCTCATTTTCGAAAAAGTTTAGATAGAACAGTTTTCGTTAGGGTAATATTAATTACCATTTCGAATTTATTTCAAGCTGGATTAATCCAGTTAATCCAGTTGTAATTAAATAGAAAACAAAAAAGCCTATTCCATACATAGCAAACCGTGCAGTGACTTCAACGCAAAGGCGATCGCTTTTTTCTCGCCCCAACCTTCGGAAAAAAATAGGGGAGATTCCTATCTTGTCGCTTCTAATTTACTTATTCCTCTTTTAAAGACTTATTTACCTTCAAAATCCCATTGTGCCGCGCCGAGCGATCTTCAGTAATAACGAGGCGACCTCTCCAAAGACGTGTCAAACGAGATTTTTTCTTAAAAAAGCAATAACAATTTACATAAACACCCGGTCGTAGTTAACAGTTAATAAAGGAAACGATGTCGCAATTGACGAAGCTGCTTCTTTTAAACGCCTTTTAGATGGAAATGTTAACGAAACATTGTTTTACAAGGCGCTTTTTTGCGAGCTTTATTAGCGAGTAAAACGCTCAAGTGAAATTGGACCAATCAACGTTTACTGCAGTTGTTTGTTTCTGTTGTTTCCCTGGACTATTTTTATTTGGACCTAAATAAACGAAGCGGTAGGTAAATAAGGAACATTTACTGTTGCATATTTAAATAAAATATTCTTAGGTAAGCTATCACTTATTTTTATTTGATCTGGTCTCGATGCTTATTCCATCGCTGCAAATAGTTTCAGTTATAACAAAATAAAGTAAAATATGTAAGGAGCTCAAAAACAAGTAAATAACTCACTGAACTCACTCACTGTAACGATAATCCCAACAATCAGCTGATTCCTCATAGTCCCTACTATGTGAGAACTCAGAGACAAGAAGTTTGTTCAAATTAAAAATTACAAATAGTCCAAAGACAGGAAAAAACATATTAAATAAAATTTAATTTACACATACTCGTAGGTATTTAAAGTAAGACATTCGTCGTCAGGGTCTAATCATTTATTTTGCTGGTAGTAATAAACTACTCATGTATGTTTTAATAAACACAGTGACCTAAATTTGCTGCGCCTGCCTAGAGTAATTGTTTCATTAAAACGGACCCTAAAGTTTATCGCTGGCCGCGGGCGCGTATTTGCCTATTCCCTATCGATCCCAGTTCATCGCTCCCCGAATCCGAATAATTATAAAGTTCATTGAAAATATTATCCGCTCATAACATCCATTTCACTAGCTTACTGTAGAGCGAAGGTGAATAAAGTTGAAGGCATTGCGATAAAAGCGAAAATAATATGGTTGACTACTTAAACATACTTATACCTACGTACGAATACCTTAGAATTTATTCTGACAAGCTTCCCAGAATGAGGAGAATATCTTCGTTGGTTTTTAGTGTTTTCAGAAAAAACGGTGTAAGAAACTCCATAACTTTAAAACTTTTTTATATAATTTTTATCGACACTGTTTAATTGACTGGCGATTTCTAATGGAATTTAATGATTGACATGAATAATAAGAATAAAATTAAAATATTTCACAAAAACAGTAGTGATCGAGAAATTGATAAGTTTATGTGGGTTTTGTATATGAATTTACTGTATAAAATGTCATATTACGACGAAAGAACTTTACACTGAGTATATGATAATAAAGATGGCTACATCCAATGTTCATCTTTTCCTCGTGGCGTTCGGACGAACTAATAGACTTATGTGGTAATTCCCCATTGATATGACTTTGACATGGAGCTGCTGAATGAGCTCCGCAATGGCGCAGTAATGACGTAGCGACCAACCCCTTGTATTAAAAACTTCTCTCCTTCAACTTCACTAATAGTAATCTGAAACAAAGTTCGCCGGTTCAAGGTCGCAATTTAAAGTTTTTCGAAAAGTTCTTTTCCCGCTCAGTTTTTTATAAGTATATAAATCTTTTTGTCGGCGAAGTTCCACAAAGTTTTTGGCCCAGATTGTCATCGATTTTTGTTTGAAGAGTTTGTTTTTTCATTGTTCTTGTTACTTGTTTGACGGTTAATTCATAAAAACTTTGCCGCCCGCAAAATCGATAACGATCCTTCTGTTTGTAAACAAACTCCACGTTTTTACTAGGTATGCAAGTTAGTTATCACATTACAATTTGAAAATTCGAACTTATTTCGAAAGCCAATGCATAGCGGGTTCGTTAAATGTATTTTCATACTACCATCAAATTAGCACTTTTTGTCTTAACCTAATCAGGAAGGAAATTACCTTGTAGAATTAGGTTTAATCAAACACTTCAAGGAATAAACGAAGTACAATAGTAAATAAGCAAGAAAGCCTTTAGTAAAGTGTGCTTCGAACGGCAATCTATCAAAGTGTACTATAAAAAAACAAAACGAAATTCTTTCATATCGTTCTAACCGTATTCTTTCCGAAAATTTGATACGTATTAAATAACGCAGCACGCATGGCAAAGCTATTTACAACAGCCAATAAATATAGCGTTTTCGCAAACTGTGTAAATATTTTCCCCATCATAAGCCCATGCATGGCAGTCGGCCGGAGGGCTCATCATGGACCCTGAATACTTTGGTATTCGTACGTATCGCGGCCCCTGTCTCAACTTATGTAAATACTGCCCTAACACTTTCCCCGTTTTTCTCGCATTTGCGCACAATACGTGCAATTTGATGGCGGATCCGAGCATTATCCACGTAGGTGATCTCTCTTCACATGGATATCTAAGTGATTTGAAGTTTATTTTAAAGGTCATGAATAAAAGGTTATCGGATTTTATTCTGCGCAGTAGTATTACAAAGTAGCTTGAGTTTTTTGGTACGTTAGGCTTTTGCGTTCCATTAAGATTCTAATATAAGGTGTTGTTTTTTTTAAACTTCAACTATTCTGTAATAATACTTACAATATAAATCATTTTGTGTAAATCTGACTATCCTTAAACTGTGATATGGAACAAAAAAAATATGTGTTCATAAATATAGGTAGGTAGGAACATTTTTCTCTCCTTAATAAATTAAGCTATTATTATTTTCAGGTAAAAGGAAAGAAAATAAGAATGATTTAATTTCAACATTAATTGCTACTTGCGTAGACAAAGGAGGCATAATGAATAGCCGTCTCCGCTGTCCGTCTCGCCTGATTTATTTCATGACTTCGGATATGCAAATGGCATTAACATTCAAAGACGTAGGTATCCGCGCCCCTTTTAAAGAAATCTCCGAGACCGCACAATAATGCCAATCCTCGGTGAATCTTAATATTTTATGTTGTGTTATTTCTCTTTTCTCTCATCTTTTTCCTTCCTGATATTATTTATTTCCTTGCCGACAATGAGATTCCCACTTTGGCGCGTAATAAAAAAGAATTATTGTTCATCTTTTCATAGCGCACCGTTTTGTTGGATAATGTTACCGAGATTGAGAGAGTGTTGGACTGAATCGTTGCTTTCATTGGTTTTTGTTTATCTTTTCCTCTTATTGAGTTGCGAGTATAAAATAAAATGTAAATTTCTTACTATCCAATAGTTGTATTATAACTAATTTTCATTTATTACTTCACGTTGTATTATACATAACCACAATTCAGCTTTAAAACATACTTATTTATTTATTAAATATTTATAATTCTGAATAGTGCAATCAAATCGTAAAGGATGCTCAAGTCTCTCGATTACTGTAATAATAAAGTAATTACAATAACGATGGACGACATAAACAAAAAGGCTTAAACTGCTAAAGGAAAAATTAAAAAGGTTTTTGTTTTCTACAATTCATCTTATGTAGACCCACAAAACGGTAGTCACAAAATGGTTAAAAGAAAAAATGTGGCATCGGATAAAAAAGGGTTTCCACCACTCAGTCGCATCGTATGTTGATTGATATAGATACCCGATACAAAACATCGTCCAACGTTACAAATAACCAACACGTACAGTGAGCAACAAGCCCCCAGGGGTTAACAAAGAGTGGTAGCAAAAAAATCATCGCGGCCCGCGGCCGGGGAGTGATCGGCCCGATGATTGATCGCCCCACTAATTGGTTGATGGATGATATGAGCCTCATCTTCCCCACAGGTTACTTATTTATGTTAACTTACAAATAGATAAGTTTGAGTTAATACACATTTCAATATTCTGCAAGTAGTAATAGCTTTTTGAATCCGAGATAAGTTTCTTTGATGTACGTTATTGGGGAAGAATGTTTTATTTTGGTTATTTCGATTAAGTTATTTATTGGCTCGGTAAACGTAGCTTACAGCTACCAACCTTAATAGTCCTGAAAATCGCACAACTATGTAAGCGCGCCTTTAAGAACTTATGCGCATTTATTAAGTAAATTATAACTGTAATAAAATGACCATTTCTTCCTTAATATGTATAATATTCATTAGATTTTGAATAAAATAAAAAACATTTAAACTAAAATCTCTTTAGCAATGTAACCTTTTATATCACTATCTCAATACGGAAGGAAAGGAACGGATAATCATTGCCAAAATCTTACATACTCATTACCTACCCAAGAAATTATTACCCTCCTCGATATAGTTATTATGATCTCTAAAAACTCATCACATAACCCTTTCGTGCTTCGAAGTTCAAACGTGCGTTATCCGTATCATTAATGCCGTCAATTTAACGAAACATAAATTAGACATCAAGAATGTTACATGTACAGTATTTCCGAATAGTAATTAAATTCCGGAGCACAAAGCAGTAGATACGCAGCGGAACCTAATTTTCATAGCTGATTAGACCTTACCCCACACGGGATCATATGATTACGTCACGGCCCTATTCCGTGCGAGTGGAAATGACATGTTGCCGTACCGTTCATAGAGAAAAGTAGTATTAAAAATACAAAGCAGCCTCGCAATGATCATAATCCATTCAGTTGGGTGTATCATTAGTTATATTAATTACAGAAATAGTACAAGATACTGTTGAAGTGTTAATTGCCCGCGAAGATAAGCGTTTAATAACAAGTTTATAAACCCCAGACAAGAAATAAAAGACTTACTACAAGCTATTTCGCATCACCAGCGAATCCTACATGACAATCATTTAAAAAATATATGCAAAAAATAGTATTTTTAAGTTTATAATAATGGTAACATTTTTATTTATTTTTGTTTCAACCTGGTGCTTAATAAATTAGGATTTAAAAATATATTTCGAAATCTTCTGCTATTGTAAATACTACAGCAAAGGCCCGGAATTATCAGAAGAGAAGTTACCAGTTATAAATAAATTAAATATTATTTTCATTAAACAGAATAAGCAGTTGGCGTTTCTTGCTGAGAGCGTCGGTACCCCTATCAGCTGTCGGATGCACGCCACGTTACTGTTGACGTCGTGACGTCACGTCACACGTCTACACAACACGCGAAAAACTCGCCTCATAATTATCCGTTACCTCGGTTAATCCTCACAAAGGTTAAATTTAGAACATTATGCGCTGTAACGCATCGCAAAACAACGAACATTGACAGGGTAAGATCGTATTGCGTTCAGTCGTTCGTACTTTTATAGGGATGTAAAGAAACTAGCAGTAGGTATTTATTTTGTATAACTTTCATAATTATAATATCAACATTGTACAAAAACTAAAACGCTGTTATTTTCAACTAAGTATAAGCAATTAAGTACACCATGTGAGGAGCAATCGAATTATAACAATAATAATTTTGAAATATAAACTATACTTATAATTTTAAGAATCATTTGGCACTATGTAATTATTATTATTTAATACTTGACTGTAGGTACTTACATACAAGAAGCCTATTCACTCTTGACTTTAAATCGAGCGAGAATTCCGGCGCGATTAAAAATTAATCATGTATTATTTTCAATTAAACCGTATTTTATGGCTAAAACCGATATCTCCAAAATACCGGTTGTCGATTCCCAATTCACCCTATCACTTAAGCGGCATGACCCGTTATACTAGCGAAACAATACGCACCGTTCGTTCACCAACCGCTATACTTAGGGTAAAGAGTCGGTGCATATAAAAGCCGTCTAGAAAGTTTTCTGTCGCTTCGTGCGATCGATACCGAGTTGAGGTGCGCCGGGAATTACACCCGGGGTAATGAACGTAACAACAGCTAGTTTCACTTGCTCATTTGGGTTATTATGTCATTTTGGAGCGTGAACACTTGAAGTGCTCGAAACGGCTGGTTTAGAGTCATTAGTCTCGTCTGATGATTTAGAAGAATTTGTTAGATTATGTCTCGTTGTAAAGGTGTCTTGGCTAGTAAACGGTCTATTTGGTATTTGCAAAAATTATTTTCCATTTTTTTTTTGTGCGTAGCAGTAAAGGGTTACAAAAGCGACTCATTTATTTCTTTATTTAATCGACACTGGCCCTCTTTATATTTCTAAACAGATTAGTAGCGTCGTATTTCTTAACATATGCGTGTAGTGTACAATCGCATAATCATTTCCACATATCGCATTCCATCGGTCGCAAAGATCTTAATTCTTGCTAAAGTCTGTAATCCCAAACGGGGCCTCACATGCGAAGCGATATAGCCAAGTTTCGCTCAATACATAATTGGGACCAAATCCCTATTGGATCCCGAATATAGAGGGACAGGTTTCTTAGTGCGTGTTCAGGGGGAAATTAATGAAATTAACGGATTCTAGGCAAAGTAAATATAAGAAAAGACGAGTGTTATAACCCTCGTTATACTCCAGTATGTGACTGAATGTTCAATGTTTTGTTTTTATAGTGTGAATTGTGTGAAAATATCCAAATGTCAATTGGCAAAAATCTATAGGAATACAACTAACTGAAGTTATTGAATAGCAGAACTAATCAGTGAATAACGAATCGCCGGATCTAAAAAAATAAGTTGACGAAGTTTAAGTAGAAACTATTTATGCATTTTTGGAAATTTTACAGAGCTATTTAACGTTATAGTACATACGAAACGACAACACAGATAAATAATAGATACTTATGACTATTAATGCAAAACATCAACGGCTTTTGGGACCCATTCAACGTATCCTATTTAACAAAAAAGTTTAAATAAAATATCTTAAAACTCTTTCTTTAAAATATTTTTCATGTTTCAATATAAATATTTCATTTAAGGCAAAACTCGTTACAATATTTAAAATAGACTTCTTACAAAATATAGCGGTGCAACGAATTAAAATAAATTTCAAACTCAAACGCGCCTTTCATTATACTTGTTAACCTCGATGTAACCGGCAGGGTTCTTTCATCGAAACTAATAGCCTAAATAGACGATCGAACTTGGTCCGGGCCGAACCACGAACATGGTGCGGTCCGAACCATATTCGCTCGTGTGGTGCATGGTCCGCCGGACAAATATCGGTGCGGCTGGTTCGGAGCGCTTGCACATCGAACGCGGTGCGGTCCGGACCAATTCGATGGTGTGGACGGCGCACCGAACCACAGTGTTGCCGTTCTGGCGACTTTGTCGGAATTTTTGGGAAGTTAGCGAGAGAAATTAGCGGGAAAAAAATATTTAGCGACTTCTAGCGGATTTTTGACTCGTAGTTTTGGCGACTTTTTCAAAACCTAAAATCGAAAACATAACAAATAAAGTAGTTAAATTATTTTAAGTTGTTTACCTGCTTTGTGCAGGGGGTGGGAAGCAGCCACGATGGCTACGATTTACGATTCGAATCGATTTGCCCCCCCCCCCCCCCCCTAGTCGTGGTAAGCCTAGCAATATGTAGCGGATTATTAAGGCAAAATATCAGTATCTAGCGGAATTTTACAAATTATGTACGATATAAAATTTTGAAAAACGGCACGAACCATTTGTCGGTCCAGTCGCTATTATGCCACTGTACGATAACACGTCGCGACGTTTTAGGTATCAGAAATGGATTCCAGGCAACGCCTTGAAGTTCTTGAAGACACTGTTATTAGTACGGAGAAAAAAGCAGTTATTGAATTGTTGGAGTTATATAAAGATTTTCCATGTTTATGGAACATCTTTGTTTCGATAGAATAGGCGGCATGTCGAGACGAGACGTGTTCACCCAATGCTAGCACACAACGACTGGACGGTTCGAAGTCCGGTGTGCTCGTCTGTTGTGTAGAGCGCACCGTACAGTTCGTGGTTCGGCCCGGACCAAGTTCGATCGTCTATTTATACCTTAAAATGTATTCCGTGCGCTTCTGTTTTCGTACCGCAATTAAACTGCTGTAAAACTTCTTGCTGCAGTGTTTGCGGAGAACCTGAACGGTACGAAAGTTGTGCGGTACAGCCTTGTTTGCCTGCTAATTATCCCGGCAGCCGGTTGAATCAGCATCCGAAACGCTGACCCTGCCTAAATGGTCAAACGGGACTAAAAGCGTTTCACGGCTCCATTCAACTACGGCTTCCGCCCGATCCGCCCCGTAACCATAGTGACCGCCTACTCAACGCTATTACTTCATTGTATCAACATTCATATCGACGTCACGTGTAACGATGGCTCGATTAAACGAGGGGACCGAAGCCAGATTTGTCATGTCTCCTTTCAAATTAGACTCCACGGTCCGGCATTGGCACTTCGCGTGACGTTTAAAATCAAAAGCGTAGAAGGGTTACGTAATCCGAACCTTTTTCGGCGCGACTTGTATTTGTGTGCACGTCTCGTCTTTTGTCACGTATTCTTAATTAAGGACCGACGGCTGCCAAGCGACCCCACTCGTCACATTTTCATATCGATTGCGAGACGTCTCACATGTAAAATAAATATTTTGATAGCCGCAGATTTTTGGCGAGATACATCCGAAAAAAGGCGAAAATTGAATCTGTTAGCGGCCCCTCTGTTTGCGAATCGGAAGCCGAGCCTAATAAACCGCCGCTTAACCTCTCGCGACAAAGCCGATACAAACTGAGTGACATCCCGTCTCTAAAGAGATCTCGCGAAAAAATCCGGCGGCGACGTGTCAAAGACACCGCGAGCCGAGGGGCTCTTTGTTGCCTATCGAAATATTTTTTAAAGCTCAACTCCTTAGCGAATTGAGAGATTAAGTATTTTTTGAAGAGGCAACCGCTCTCCCGGGACGGGCGTGATCATTCCTACGGTCCTCATTTCCGTGGATGCTCCGTTTGATTGTTATTTTTGCTACTTCCCGTTTTGTCCGCGCCAACGAGATTTGAAGTGACAAGCGACGATTTGCGCTAGAGCGCGATAAGTGTTTTTCGACGTTTTTTATAAGCAATTGTTTGTTTCTTGTTCAACTTGTATCCTCTCTGTTTCCCATTTATCTGATAATTCGAAGAGTTTCCAGGCTTTTCTTCGCTAATAGATGAAACTTTTAGACGCAAGAAGCGCAATAAATGTCTGTTAAGTCGTTTCAATTCTGTCTTTTCAACTAAATCTTGGACTTACTTATAGTGCCGGGTGTGCTATAATTAATTGCATTGAATTATTTAAGGACCAACTATAATATTTATAATTAACTTTGAGTATGTCCTTTATCTAACATTAAGATAGCCGTACGTTTTAGCAATGGACAACTAAGTATTCGTAAGAAACGTAATGCTCATCTAAAAACGTTTTAGTATCCTTATTTCGGACACACTCCAACGTATGCGTGACACAAAGCCACAACAAAATATGCAAATGGCCATAAGGCAGTAGGTAAGCGCTGGTAAGCCGCGTAATTATTCACATCGGATTTGCAAATTGCGCCCGAAGCGTTTCATTTCCTCACGCGCGAGTTAAACTGACCCCGTAGCGCGCCTAAATCAAAACACATGTGCTGAGAACGGACGGCTTAGCCGGACGCTGGTTTTGAGATGTGGGCTTCCCCTTTTTGCATTCCCTCATGGGTCCCTGCGTCGATTCCTTGGCGGGTGATGATCGATACCCCTCCCCCGCCGCCGGCCGCGACCCTCCCGCCCTCTCTCTTAATTAGGACTCGGAATCTGCGGCGGACACACACACTCGCACGCGTGCCAGCATAATGTTAATCAACTTTCATTATGCACTAAGGAATTATATGGGTACGCCTAAGGAGTGATTATACGAGTTAAGGCCGCGTCCGCGACCAAGAAATCATACTTTATTATGATCACTCCGCATTCGGCTTTACGGCGACACCTCGCGGAGCCGACAGCGCATTACATTTAACGGCGCATTTATCAAGTAAGAGCGATGTACTCATAATAACATTGTTTCTGAATTAAAGATAATTCGCTTATAAATATAACGAATCTACAAAATGATACTGTCCTAAGTATACTAGGATGTCTCGTGTCACGTGATCAGCGTAAACTCGTATAAATTAAACGTCAGAAACGACAACAACCTTGGGACAAATATTTTACGAGTAACTTGGAAGTCTGGCGAGCCGGGAATCGAACCAAGAACTATCCGCTGATAAAGTCACATGCATTCTAGGAAGGTTCTTTACCCGTCTATTTAACTAATACCTAACCCTCTAGACATAACCTTAGACTGATGTTTTAAGTACTTCAGTTGCTGTATCGAAACTTTTCAATGAATTTGCCTAACGTCTGTTATATTGACGCGCATAATTGCTTCACGAATCACGACAAAATGAACATTGTTCCATTTTCTGTACGCATACGAAAGCCGTAATTTAATTTTTTAACAACTACTTGCATAATATATTTTAACCGACTTTAAAGAAAGAAGGGGATTTTCATTTCGACTGTATTTTTTTGTTACACCCCATAACTTTTAACTCAGTTTTATACTTTTTCCATTATAAAGCTTTTCGTGTAGTTTCATATAAATTTAAGCGACATACGACGAATAGTCTTTGACTTATGTTTTAAAATGCGACTTTAATTAACTTACATTAAGTTGGTGTTCTTATTAGTCAAATACATGTCGATAGAAATATTTTCTCGTTATTTGGCTGAATTTCTATGAGAGCCATGATAATAAACAATTAATATTTATTTATAACTAAAGATATACCCGTGTGTTCATAAATACCAGTTGAACTTTGTGTACAGCGAGCGGGTGAGATTAGTCCGTGTGTAGTGGACCGCAATATTCTCTGAGTAAGCACGTCTGAAGATTAATTTTCGTTACATCCATGTATGACTACGCTTCTCAACATCAACCGTAATATGAAATGGCATCACTTTCAGATGCATATGTTACGGCGAATTAGTCGAAAATTATAAAGCTTTTGTGATTCACACGGAGATCATTTTCGTATATTATTCCTAAAGTATGAAGGTGAGGTTATGTGCCTCAGTAGGTATGCTGTAAAACAGAATTTATCGGTTGGAAGTCTTCTAAACATGTCAAATGCTTTTTTATGTAAATAGCCAAAAATTAGCTGACGACCTGCCCGATGATATGCTTTAAGCATAATAAAACTTACACGTAAATGTAAGTATCGCCTATGGATATCATTAAAACCAAAGACAACAGATTCTGACCAAGGAAGAAGTGGAAAGCCAGTCATAAAAAAATGTTATTGTTATTTGCATTATTGTACACATTGATTATTGCCAAATAACAATACTCGTAAGTATTTCGTGTGTGAGTTGGTCACATATTCCAAATATTACTTCGCGTACGGGACACAGGCAAAGCCTCTTCAAATAGGCCTTTAATCGTGAAAGGCCTTGCTCCAACCAACAGCCTTTAATCTACGGTTATGAGGATAAACCTCCAATAAATCTTTCACTTAGCCAGCCCTTTAATTAACTCATGTAATAAAATTTAATTGATCAAAGCATTCGGTGTAGAGAGTAATTTATCAACCCCTTCAACTATTATGATCCTTGACTGACATAACTCGTTTGATATAACTTTATGCATAGTTTTATGAATTTCATATAAATATTCAAAAAATGATAATATCCTTATTACTGAATATTTTGGATAGGGTTAATCATTTGGCTCACATTTAAAAATAATATGTAAACGCTTAAAAGACCAAGTCGTCGAGTCTTTTATTTAATTGAAGCATTTTTATTCTATATTCCATCGACAGATATTTAATACCTATTTACATATCTTAAACATTTTAAAATATAAATTGATAAGGAATTTCTTTCCAAGACTAAAATCGATAAAAATGTTCAAAATGCACCTTGATTGATTTTATTGAATACAGCCTTGATTATTAATCACTAGTCCCTGATAACTACGTTACGTATACTTTTGATAAATGAATTTTCTTGCTTTGTTTTCTTCACGCACAATTTATTTATTGTGTTAACTCTCTGTGATACGTCCAGCCTATTGAGACCCCAAGCGTTGGTACACTTGGGGTGAGCTTTACATTTTTGCGGGGCGTCTAAGACCTGACGGATCAATTTACACTGGTAAGCTCATACGTGTTAGGATTTTCTGGGGCCCTTCGGCTAATGTAATAGATGAGGTGTTCTCATTAATTACAAAGAACGTCGGGACCAGCGCATACACCGCGGGTAACTCCCAACAAATTAATAAGATTATTAACTCCTTCCGACAAGTCATTCGTTCTCGTTTGCGCACGCGAAAAGAAAATGATGTAATATGAGTTTGAGTTACAGTTAATAATATGACAAATGATACACAAGGTATGTATATCATCAAGTGAGTAAGTCCTCGTTTGCTTTGGGATATTCTTGTTTCTAGAAATAGAACCCTCAGTATCCGTATTCGAACAAATCGTGACCGTTATATTAGAAAAATTCATATAATGCATATTTATTACATGTCCTGGTTTTGTAAATGAAAAATCCATTGACCGGTATATGATCTCTGAAACATCCCATTAAATTGACATGTCATGAAATCTCGAAGTTATTGTGGAAAAAAGCTCCTTTTCAAAAAAATTCTTCGACAATATCTCCCGAACGGATGAACAGATTCAACAATTTGCTCTTTCAAATATCTTGTTAGTTGTTGGATGCTAAATATAGACCAGTAATACTTAAACCAAATGGTTATAAAATAACAAATAAGCACCAATTTTGAGACTGGTTTCAACAAATTTTATCTTGAATTCCAATTTAGGTCAAAAGCTGGCAAAAGTTAAATTTATTTTCACGATTGTACGCTCTTTTTAAAAAAACATCTTCCCCGGTGAATTTTTCTTTTCTATTTATTGACCCCAAAAACTTTAACTGCTACGAGAGTGCTACGCCGTAGCTCTGCGGTTTACAGTTGCAGGCTTTAGCTGTGTTTATTTTTTCAGCGTGACAGTCGCTGCGAAATGTTCCTATTTTAAATTTCCTTAAAACATTGGACGCAATAAAATTTCGTTTAATTATATTGTTCAAGATCGGTTATTTTTTTATGTCTAATAACGCCACGTAACTTTCACGATGTGCTCGTATTAATGTCAATTTAAGTAAAGCGCTAAATTGAGGAAATGTATGACAGCATGATGCTACTCACAAAAGATAAGAAGGTAATTTAAAATTAAAGTACTACATTTAGATCGCAATGAAATACGCATAATTGAAAAATCAAAATCCGCAATTATTAATGGTTATTAGAATTCACACGTATTATCAATCGCTTTATTTCAACCAGTACCATAACGCTTTTAAATGTAAAATTATATAATGAAATTTTCTAAACAGTTAAATCATTAGTTAGTATACGGTTGATATGTACTATAACTGTATCCTAGAAACTAGCACAAAGCTTTGTACCGTTACAAGTAAACCACTTGTGGGATCACATGTCTGATCAAGGCGCACATATGATTGATCGTTAATGAAGTAGTGGGGCAATAGTTATTAATGATCAGGCCCCGCCTCGCCATACACTTCTTCACTCGTACTTTTATAACTCACTAACTCAAACATCATCACGAATTTCAACTCTATCATTATAAATTTAAGACTCAATTTCCATGCTTCCAACAATTTCAACTCGTCTTACCCACTAACACCTATTAACCGACCGCGTCCGGTACATTGTCGCGCAATACATCATATTTCGTAGAAACGTATCAATCAATTTGGCGAATTATAACGCCGTCAATTTATCACCCTTTCTGTTTGTTACAAGGTTTTCTTGTTCAAGGATAGTTTAGCAGGCGATATTGATCACATCGATCGTAAAAAAATTTCATGATCGATAAAATTCTTCAGAAAAGAATATAAATATGACATCCATGTAAAATACATAATATTTACAATTCTAAACTTACTTCCTCAAAATTCATTCAAAGATTAGAATTCAATCCAAGTCCAATATTGAAAAGGGTTTTGTTTTATTTCAATTAAATAGCAATCACAAAGAGTTTCCAGACCGCAGCAGTCACTCTATCGTCGACGGTTTAAACAGATGTCGTGTTAAGGAGGTCCTTCGGAGTATTCGTTCGGAATTTAAATTGCAAATTTGTGCGGCGACAGGTGCAGCCTTACGATTGAACGTCTTCTTTCTCTTTCCACCTCCTACATAAATGCCTCCATCTCGGTCACGCCCAACGCTAAAATCAACGAATAATAAACGTCAACAAATAAAATCCGAGCGTCACTAATTACTGGGGCCTCAACTGAAGAGAGGTAATCTTTGCACTCCATTCTGAAAAGGAAATCTCGAGGCTAATGGTGTTAATTTAAAGCCGGCCGATGACTGCGATTTTTCTCGCTTTGAGAACTTCCAGAGTGATTTATTGACTGCACGTTACAGTATAGCACTTCATTGGGGTTTAAATATCCCAATATAAAATGTCAGTCACACACTAGAGGTCGTCCCGAAACTAAACAGAGGGTGTGATTCATTATGAATGGACCGGGCGGTCGCAGGTACGGGGTTCAAATTAAAGTTTGGCTCATTCGCGATGTGTACAATGCCCACTAGTTCGCAGGCCGCTCACGGAGCTGCCAAGCTTAATGAATGAAGAAATCCGGGAACCCCTGACACGTATCTGCCCGAAGCCCCTTCGTAAATTCTAAAGTATCTTTACAGCAGACTCATTGACTGTTCGGCTTTGGATCAGAATAAATAAAGATTGTAGTTTGTTGTGTATAGTGATCTTACAATCGTAAGAGAGTAACAGTAAGATGAAATTAACAGAAATCGCATTCATGACTTTAACAATTTTTATTTATTCAAGTATTTATGATATTGTTTATAATTGAAATTAAATTTTTTAAGGGTAAACTAGCTAATATTATAGTATGAATTTTGGCACTTTGATTATTTTTCGGATTACAATTTTATTTTATCATGTACAGTAGATATAATGCAGTACATTTTAACGTTGATTATTTCGGTTTATACTTGGAGAATTTAGTAATAACTTCACTTCATTATAAGTCAACTGTGAACAAAATAGGTCGTTCAAAAGTTACGTAATCACTAGCCTACTTACTAGCGATTATAACATTTCAACGTCCTACTATCGTTATATTCGTGCTCTATTTTAAGCAATTTTAAGAAAACCTCAAAAGAAATAGAAGTTCTCGTTAATCTTTGTCGTATCCCTCTTTGGTAGCCAAGTAATTAGCTTTCCAATTTTAAAGAGCGCCTCCACGCTCGGTGCTCCCATCAATCCGCCCCTGTCCGCCACCGAATCGATAATAATTAATTATTTTTGACATAATCACAGCCAAAATCCATTCTGTTTTTGCTAATTCATGTCCCTATAATAAAACGGGGCGACGCTTTTAAGGTTCGCCCGGATGAAATTGATAAAAAATAAATAAGACTCGGCACAACTTTCCGCCAAGTCAAACAAAATTCGATACTGGCTTGCGCTAGATACCGCGTGATTAATTATAGATCATTTTATATTAAAATAGCCCTATTAGCCGATAAAGTGCGATCTCACTCAATATCGATTCGAATTTGTTCGTCGATAGGTACCTACCTTAAAATATCAGAAATTAAATAAAAAAACATACTTATAAGGTTTCCATATTTATAAATATTTAATGCAAAGTTTTCTTCTTAACATCATTCTCATGTAATTCGGACATGTAAGAATTTCTATAGTGGT
This sequence comes from Hesperia comma, assembly GCA_905404135.1. NCBI lineage: Eukaryota > Metazoa > Arthropoda > Insecta > Lepidoptera > Hesperiidae > Hesperia > Hesperia comma. The sequence continues at coordinate 16,009,514 of FR990018.1, forward strand.
ATTTTTTGTTAATTACTACGATATACATAAATTTTATGAGTGAAAAATCTGTTTTGTTTTTATGTAAATATATCTCTAAGATATATATAGATCAGAAATGGTCGCAGTGGCCTCATGGGGATACTTGTTCCCCATGCCCCGACACTCAAATAATAATAATAATAATCTCTAAGATATTAATTCCATTTATTGCCGTTTCCATTTCTCTATAGGTACGTGATCTGGTAAAACATTTTGTAGAACTTACATTGAGAACAGCCAAGGGTTAACAGCGTATACTCAATGCTCATGACACATCACAGGTACACCATTGATATTACCTATACAATCAGTAAAGCGAGCAGTGTTCCTTGTGGCTTGGCCAACGTGTAGACCCGCACGTCTCCGTCGAAGGTCCTCAAACATCTATTAGCGGTGTATCCGAACGCCCTCATACCGATCTTGCTATTATGTGCCGTGTCCAATATTGACACTGTATTCCGATTGTGCCTGACACAAAGATCCCTTGTCACTTTGCCTGTGTATGGGTTTCTGTTCTTGTTTTGCAACGTGGGTGTAATACACACTATTATTTACACTTAATAGTATATTTGATGATGCCGTGGTTGTTCCCAGTTGTTATATTATAATTCTGGTATTCTTTAGACCAGTGGAAGAAAGTGCCATCGCTACCGAAATGATCTCATAAAATGAAGCTGTAACGAGGTAACAGTAGCTCTGAAACGAAACAATGCAAATCCTGACGGGCTATTTAAGCCAAAGTTTTAATTAAATATTTTCATAGAATTATCCCATTGTTCTGCATCTTCTTAATCATGTTTTCAATGAGCATATGATCCGTCTTGCTCCAAGGAATTTATCGTTTACGAGTTCTTATTTCACACATCTCTGACTAACCTGGTTCATAGAAAACAAGCTCTGGAAATGGAAGATCCCGCGGAAACCGAAATCAGGTAGGTACCTTAAAAGTTTCACTCGCCCGACGCTACTTAAAAAATACATAGTAGAAACATTAAGAGTGCTCCGGGCGGTTATGCCTCGTGATTAAGCCCGGCGAGGCATGCATAACGAGCGCGGTATGTTTGAACGTTCGCGAATAGTTTCTAAATTCCTCCGCTTGGTGCCGCCGCCGTCGTAATATCTACTCGAAAACAGGCAGTTCGAAATTCAAAGCTATTTGGTACAGGAAGTTAAATCGATTGTAATCGTTAAAAAATAATCTATAGATTATTGGATCTGTAGATAAACTCGCTTCGGTTTACTAAAATCAATATTTAATGTCAATACCAGTCTATATGAATTGGCTACTTATCACACACAAAAATATTATCTTTAATTCGAAAAAAACAGAAATAAGCACGTTCGAAAGAACAAATAAATCTTCAGCTTTATTATTAATATTACATTATATATTACACATGATTGCCAGTTATAACATAAATAATCCGGTGTATAACAAGTGCTATTGTTTTCTTAAATATTGTTAATAAGACCTTACTTGTTGAAAGCCGTACTTAACACGTTGTTTTTGACCAACAAACAATTGCCCGCGTATTGCTCAGCCAAACGTGACAACCCTAAAACACCGGAACGATCTACTTGCACACGAACCGATACTAAAAAATACATGGTGAAAACATTAGATGTGCCTAAGGCTGCCTCGTGATTAAGCCCGACGAGGCATGCATAACGAGGGAATGTTTGAACGCTCGCGAATATTTTCGATCCTTACCGGCAGAGTACATTACGAAGTAAGTCAACTTCAGCCCCGTCAGGGTCATAACTGCCTACTTTTGCATCGAATGTCGACAGTATTAAAAGACTGAAAAAAATCTTTATGTTCGTTCTCCCGCAGGATAAGTTGAGTAGTTGGTAGCGCAAGGCACGTACACATACAGGCCTGGGTTCGTACCTTTATATGAAGACTCCTCGCGGCTTCACCTCCGTGAAATTTTTATTTGGGTTTATCCCCCTTTTTTATTCCTTTAGAGAAGGAATTATCAAAAATCTCTCTAAGTGCTACCAACACTTCCCAAGGAACATATGTACATGCCAAATTTCAGCTTTTTGTATCTTATTGTCTTCTTCGTCTTCTGTCAGTCAGTAACGAAAGAGTTTTATACTGATAACCTACGTTTTATAATATACTCTGGTACCGGTCCGCTGGCACCGCGCCGCGTTTGGTCTCCACCTGGCCTTGTTATAGCCAAGGAACGCCACTTGAACCTACCGTTGTTTGCTTAGGATCCCCTGACCCACTTGATTTTGTAAATAATATTCGATTTATTACCGCTTATGTTTTGTTGCTCCACATACGTTTCAGCTCTATAGGATGCATAATATGATAATGACGTCAATCGACTTATCAAAATATGTTTACCTACAAACACACACTCACAAACACACGCAGTGTTCACAAAATGTACGTAATTCACAAAAGTGAGTTGATATAACAAAAATACTACAACGTTGGTTTGTATCGAGAAAAATAAACTGTTTATAATTACTCTCCGTTCGAATCTCATCTCAGTACTTATCGCTCACCGACCCATGCGTACCTACTAAAAGATTTCGCTCTGAAATTAAATAATATTTTGAAGGGATTTGTATCGTGATTGGGCGGACACATGCTAATGCAAGAAGTTTTTAATTAAAACCGTCCGACGTTAAGAGGCTACGTAATGGCCGATCCTCAGGAGGGATCCAATATTGGGTGTGTACGGCCAAAGCCAAAATACAAACATATTTAGGTCCGGTGCGTTGCGTTGTGTTCTCTCGAGCTAATCACCAGCCGGAGTACAAAGACGCTTGTGTACACATTACCTTAAACCCACCCCTTTCTTGCTGATATTGGTATTAAAACATAAAAAATATTGATAAATACTTCCGTATTCTGTTGCATGATTATGTTTGTGTGCAAGGAAATGAGTTGATTATGTGTTTATGTACATATGTGTCATGTGGGTTGCTGTTACGAGGATTGAAAAAAGTTACCACCATGTCTAAGTAACGTCGGAATAAAGAGTGTAGTTCAGTAGCCAAACTCTCCATAACGCCATGGTCTCAATCGTTGAGGAAGATGTACCACGCCTTGAGGACACTATTTAAAAAACAAAATTGGTGGAGGCTATTTAACCTAGAGCTGAAATAAAAAAAATGTTGATAAAACCATGCTTTTGTGACAACAAAACCCCTCATTCTTACAAAATGTGAATAATCAATATCTAATGCAGCGATATTCTTTTCAGATGCCCGCGACTGCGACGAAGGCAACTCCGATAAGGCAAGTAAATAAGTCCATTACAACTTCCAAATCGGTTTAAAGTAAAAAAACAACATTCTAAAACTACTCCAGTCCCCCCTCGAGCGCAATACAAACTTCAGTTGAGTTTATGGCCTCTGTGACCGCCAAAAGTCGGCGAGGAAAAGTGCAAGCTTGTTTACTCATATATCAGTGGAGGTCGACATTTCTTTAAGATAAGGTAGCCTCCCTCGCTGCCAATAAAGTGATTAAGTCACAAATCGTGGCGGCGTGGCGTGGCGCCTTCGCTTCGATCAGTGATATACTGACGCGGGGGTCGGATCTGCCACTCTAATTTACTTTTTAGTGTTTCATGATTGCCTTGATATAGTTTTCAGCGGACGCGTCGACTTTTATTGTTTCGAATGGCCAGTATTAGTGTTTCGTTTTGTTAGTTTTAGAACATTTATAAATATGATTTACGGATTACGTGATTTCATGCGTCTTCGAAGGTTAGATATCTGAAATAAAATATATAAGCTTAATTCCCTGGTATCATTGTAAAATATAAATAAATTCCCAGATTCGAATCCGATCGAGATGGATATTTTTTATAATTTAAAATAAATGTTCCGATTGCATTTTAATTACATAATATTTTATTTTAACCTATACTTATATTATAAAACTGAAGAGTTTATTTGTTTGTTTGCACGGGCTAATCTTAGAAACTACTAGCTCAAATTGAAAAGTTATTTTTGTGATGAATAGTCCATTTATCGAAGAACGCTTTAGTTTAGGTTACACTAAACATCATAGGTGTAACATCACTCTACGACAGCTACTATACACTAACACTGCTCTCGTAGCATCAATTAAAAATATTGCAAAAATGGGATAACATTTAATATTTGGAAACGTAAACACCAAATAAAATTCTTATTCCTAATATCACCTCCAGTTGTTATGCAGAGGGAAGGCGAAGTTGCACTTGACTTTAGCTATACCTATCACAAAATGTGTATTTCACGTAAAAACTACATTTTCCTGTCTTAAGAACCGCCCAGCTATTTTAGTAGCTCAATCCCCAAGCAGCCAGCTCTATTACAAATAAATTGCCCTTCGAAATGGTTCCGTGTGTTATAAATTTCATACGTGCTGAGAAATGACATACGGTATTATTTATTACGAAATGTTCTCTGGAAAAAACAAAAAGAAGACATTGCGATGTAATTGAGCCACGTTTTATTGGGGACGATACGAAATTGACGGCAATTTGTAATTTGAACGATAAAATTATGTAAGGATCATTTTATGTATGTACTTGGAACTCAAATAATGTTATTTTTAACAGATCAGTGGGCGAATTTATAAAACCTATGTATTTCCCGTAGTATCTAAGGCCATTATAAATTAATTTGTACGAACATAATATAAAATGGTCAAAAGTAATTTAAATAGAAATATCTGTTCTTATTTTAATGTAAACAAAATAGCTCAGCGCCTTTTTAAACAAAGTAATAAAATGATTCATATGTATATTTTGAGGTGAAAATCATAGCTTACTAATAATAGTCACAAAAATAAATTATGCCAATGTGAGTGACAATTTTAAAGGTTTTTTGATTATTTGAACATCTGAAAGTATAACATTAAGGTTCTATTACAAAACAACAGTTAAGGGTATCAATAATTTCAATATTTCTGAAAGAAATCATCCGAAAGGAATTATTCCGAGGGAATGCTCAGTGTAAACAATGGGCATCGGTCACCACTTAACATGAAATCGCTCTTCTATTTGGTTTCTTACTTTAACATGAAAAAAACAATAATTATTTCGAAAACACAAACATCGCAAAGTAAAGCTTAACGCTGCAATATATCTCTATTGCCTGATCGTTAACATCTGTCGGCTGGTAATTCGGCATTTACCGACCCCCGTGTTTATTTCGTTTTCAACATGACATTAGTTAGAGGCGCCATTAGCCCTACAAATGACACTAAAATGAAATCTATTCATTTCCGTTGAGTCGAGTCAATCGTCGGTAGATATTGTTCAGGTTCACGCGATCCGCACATTACCATGACACTAGCTGATGATCGGATTTCGTTTTGGGCTGTACTTTCGATTTTTACTCGACTGTTACTGATATGCAAAGCGGGCAGTATTCTGGCTGCATAGATTTAGTCAATGCATTACAAGAATCGCGGAATCGTGAAAGATCGCGGGCAAGGCCACTTCTAACTTGGCTAGGACAAAATTAAGTATAACACTATTGGTAAATGATAATAATAATAGTACAATCTTTTTTAGTTCAATTACTATTTACCTACTAATGTTCATGTATTTTTAAGTTACTTAAAACCATATTTTTCAGTATAATATCCTATCCTATCACCAATGTAGACGTCACGTGTAAATATACCTACATCAAAAAGTGCAATTCAAACAGTAGATACTCGTACGTCAAAAAGTGGCCAGCCCTAATTGGGTATGATTACCAATATTTTTCCATTAATCGAAAAGATAAAAGGACTTAACTGGAAAATAAGATAAATTGTCATCAAACGACTTTCAAATTACCCAGCAAATGACACGCCTTACTCTATAATTTTCCTTCCGAACAGAATGAACCACTCAAAATCTACGTCGAAGTGTAGTATTATCAAAAAATTGGCTTTATTATCAAACTATTTGCCTGTGCCACCAATCTTGATCAAATAAAAAATTAATATGCTGAGGGTGACCACACGTTACGTCGACAAATTGGTTCAATCGCTCAACGGTAGCCCACGGGAAAATCGGATGCCTTATGTGGTCGTTACATTGCCCGATGGCTATACGATTCTGTCAAAATATGAAACAAGCTTCGATCACTTTTGTCTATAAGCCTCAATAAATCTGATTTAGATAACCCCAAAAATAATAATTTTATTAAATACTTGAGTTACACTACTATATAAATATCTCATCTTCGTAGCAAATATAGGCGTACAGTACCTACATAAATTTAAATTAATAAAATCAAAACTTTTTACGTGTTCGTAACAAAAAATACGACGATCGTCTGTGACTCCGATTCGGCCATTTCAATAAAATTATACAAGACTATGAAAATAAAAACTGAGGCAGCTGAATGTAGATATTCAGAACGCAAATTAATTTTCTGGAAAAAACGTTCCTTGTCTTCCATAAGTTGTATCTTATAGCCCTAATAATAAGGGTGCCTTTTTTAAATCTCGGAGTTCGTACGATTTGGTATAATCTGGCGACCGCAATGGGCGCATCGCTTCGTGTCGCAAACGTTCTTCGAATTCAAATGTTCTTTTTTCAAATTTCCTTCGAATTACAAAATCAATTAGATGTCGTCGATGTTAGGGATTTACCGGATTTAATGTTTAAAATTCACAATATGAAAATTTCTTTAAAGATTTTGCTTCTGAGTAAAATAAAAACTTAAACTACATACTTTTTTTTGTTACGTCTACTTAAGGGCAGCCAAATATCTAATATTACACAACATAATATTTATGACGTCATGGTAATCAATCGTAACTGAAGAGGAATTAAACTAAGATAAGAGATTTTGATTAAGAATTTCCAGATCATACGAGTTAATAAAGTGCGATATTGAACGGAAACTGATAAAAAAATATGTGTCAAACCATTTTAAATTTTTCGTTATATAAATAACATTATTCATCACTTGGATTTCATAAAAGAACTTTACGCTTGAGCAGTCAAAAACAATACTTATTCAAATGAAACAAAAAGCAATTAACGGAGGAGATATCCCTCCGTCCTCGGAGGATACAAGAGGAGAGATTATTGAAAAAATAATTAATAAATATTTATGGCGAGCCACCTGAGGAACGACAAGCTCGGAATCCATTTTTATCCAGTGCTCGAGTACGCATCTGCAGCGTTACAGAGTAAAAGCGGTTTATTACGAATGCAAAATTTTCCATTCATATTCAAAATTTTATATCCCGATGTGGCCGGGAGAGAGCTAATTTATTCCGAGGGAGCTAAGGAGTGCTCCCGCGTCTTGGGGAGGATTATGGAAGGGTTGAGCACTGCGGAATTGACAGGTGCCTGTCAAAAATTACAATTAATAATTGAGAACGCAGCGGTTGCAATACTGACGCGGTTATGGTGAGCCAATAAGATAATTTGATTAATAACATTTTTCGCTTGAGTCTTGAGAGAATATGTTAATAATTGATTTAAAGCTCACTTAAAAATATAACGCGTATTTTTAAAATCGACAATTTATTTATATTGGGAATCACAAAAGCTTCGACAACTTAAATAAAAATTGTAAATTTCGAATAACGTTTAAAAATTCGAAAGCTCTTCCAAATTAGTCGATGTTTTGAAAACATTTTTCTTCTTGACCATATAATAACGTTTGCAACTGCAATAGCTCCAGAGCTCTGACGTCATCATCGTCTGTCCATAGACAATAAACGTTAAGAGCCATCGATTACACGTTTTACAGCCGCGATAGCGGATGACGGCGGTAATCTACTAATAACTGCGTTTTATGATCGTACAGCCAGTAATGTGGCCTTATTGCAATTAAATCTTCAAAATTGCCATTTAAGTGGTACTTTCCTCATTGTTAACTTTGTTTTTCTATTGTAGTTATTACGTAGATACATATTGTAAGTTGTAAACTCTAACGCCGTTTCACCTATTAGGTATTGAAGGATCATTTATTACAACAATATAGCAATACTCACAAAATGAACCTAACAATACCACATTATGATAGTTTACAAACATTTCTCACGTTCGTTTACTAAAACTAAGGTTTCGCATTTAGGTATTTAGAGTATTTTTTGCGAGGACGAGTTTTCACAGATTTATCTTAAGGACAGACATTATATCACAGATTTGCGGCCAATCTCGAGAGTAGAGCCATCGATATACTCGTACTCGCCACTGTTCATCCCACGGTGTAGGTACTTATAATGCGAAACATTTCCTGGTCGGCTTCATTCAGTGCCTTAATCAGGTAGTCCACTGTAACCTCAGATAACAGAATAAAATCTTCTACAGGAATAAAAATCTCCCTTACTACCTAAATTACTAATTCCAATATAATTACATTTTTCAATAGGTACAGTCATTGAAACTGTAGAAGTGTAGATACTCATTAATAGCAGTCATCTTACCCCCATTTTTTTAAGAATACTGTTACCAAAATACTGCTTCAAACAATTTGTCACGAAAACAACATTTATAATCTCGCCAGTCCAATAACTCAATGTGTGTCACATCACTATTGAGCGAGATATTGAGTGCATTCGATTGTGTTCGGTTTAACAAATGATGGCACTTCATCAAAAGGTCAGTACAAATATAAGCTCCATGAATGTCCAATAGAACAATAGTGATTGGAACAAATGAAATTTATCGATATGCTCTGTATATCGATATCGAGTGTCAAATTTTGGCTTTTATTTATGTCTGGTAATTTCTGTAATTTTCCAATGTGTTAAATATTTAAGATATCAAAAAGAAACCCTTTTTCTTACATCCTATATGATGACTAAGTATTTTATATCAAAAATAGAATAAAACCCCAGAACTTTAAAAAAAACTTTATTTATTAATTTGCAAATATTTAATGCAATGAAAATTAACAATATTAACGCAAAATATTAAAAAAAACTTTTTAAAATTATCTCTTTTTTGATTTAGCCATTTCTAATATATACGATATCACATGTGTCATGTCACATCACTAATACATAAAACGATATAAATTTTATTATTAGCAAACGTGTATCCCCGTTTCTAAATTACAGCAATATGTAACCGATTAATCTGGTATCGATATCGCGGCGCGTCCGACGCATCTCTTATCGTTCACAATTGATGGTGGCTATTTTTCACATGTTACCTTCGTGTGCTGCACATTGCAAATGTGTATTTTTATATGTGTTCATGTTCATGTGTGCGTGCGTGTAGACTCAAGTGAAAAAATCAATCAACATGCATAAATATCCTTTCTTAATTTCGATAAATACGAGGAAATTAAAGATTTTATCTGAATCCTGAAAGGAAAAAATACACATAAAACATGTCAACACGATTCCGTTACTAAAATTTTACATGCACAAAATTAATTTCGAAATATTCACGGTGTCTGGCTCGTAAATATTTTGTCCGATTAACCGTCGTTCGACAGCCGCGAGGCGTAAGAAAATGTTAATTAACGAACCCATTGTTTCCCCGCCCGGCGGCTCCAAGATGGTGCCGCTTCCGTATCCGGCGGCCGCCTTCTTTATGTACGTTTCGTTTTTCGAACGCAGTCGGCATTGTCACAGTCTACCTAAATCGTGCAGTCGGCCTACGGTGACGACAGACAAGTCATGCAAGCGAGCGTAAGGGGTACATTTGTTCCCGAATCTCTAACAACGTTTTGAGAAACGGGGAGTAAAAGCGCGTTGTAATCATATTACGTACAGCATATTTGGTTATGTTGTTATTTTAACGTTTTCTTTTTCTTCCGATATGAGATCATGCAAATGATGGCAACATTTCGTTCGACCTGTAAGGCCACCGGTCAAACCACTGTAATTCCTTATACTGTGGCACCATGGTTGTGGCTGTGACGCGGCACAGTATAATGATTTTAATTTCCTCTAATCAAGCCTTCAGGGCTTAAGAATTCTAATCATGCACGCCGCCACCGCAAGCTGACAGAAACATCACCACTTATTCTGATTGCGACGAGTGTGGTGCTGAATAATTAATACGCCTTCATTTTGCGTTGTGCCCTACAGAAACAAAAGCGCCACGCGTTAATTTATGAATTGTGACGGTACAAGCGACCACTTAAAACACTTTTTGTTTTTACGTCAAGGGGATGTCAATGTGATCTTGGTTCAGAGTAATGTTCCAGGAGAGCTGAACATTTTTAATGTGATATTGTTGTTATTGTAAACCTGCTTAAAAGGCTTTAGTGTATCATAGACGGATACATAGCATCACTATCCAACACTATAGTTAATACTGCATATAATGTACGGGGCATTACTATCATGAGCATACTTAATATTAGAGAATAATAAGGCCCACTATTGAGCACTGGTCACTCCTCACCATTAAGGATATCTAGAGCATAGGTACTTATTATCTACCACGTTGCTCCTGCAGATTGGTGGATTTGGTGGGGGTATTAGTTTGTCAACCCAAGTGTCAAAAATGTTTATGCCATCTGAAGGTTCCCGACGTGGTTTAACGATTGATATCTAGAGAACATAACTGAAACTGACAGCTTTTCGTGCCCTCCAAAGTACGGAAAGCCAGTCGCCTATCTTACTAGAGATAGCGGATGTCCATTATTAGATTATTTAAAATATATAGTTCGCCTTTCTTCTTTTAACCTTAAACCAAATCCACTCAAATAATGTTCATTCCATCAAACGTAAAACATGATAGCTATTATCAAAAATATCGTAGCGAGTAAAGTTTAATTATATGGGGGAGGAGAACAACCCCTTCGTTCAATTCGCACTAACGACCACATTTCGGTCGTCTAAATCACAACGACGCCACTTGCAATTAATTTTTTGGCTGTAAAACGTAACTCATAATACTTTACTACATTGCAAATACGCTAGAAGTATTGGGAATGTGTAATATTTGATTGCTTTGTAGCACTTTAATTAGCACCAACTTACACAATTTGACAATAATCTATACAATATTTCTAACTAAGAACATGTGATTAAAATGATAATAACTATTATCTTGTTGTGGAATCTTTATTAACATTATAAACCCTAAACAATTATCTTTACATATTTTTCTGTTTGTCTGTCTGTTTATCTCTGTGTCATTGGTTTACAGAAACGGCTTAACTAAATTTGATGGTATTGTGGTAAACTTAACATTAAGTACCATAAAAAATCATGTCACTTAAAAGAATGACGCCTAATAATTTCCGAATGTGACCACTAATAGATATACCCAAGTCGAAGCTATGACGAATTTACTAGTTCAGGATTAAATGATAAAGTATATCGTTAGTGTTGCTTAAGTATTGATTACTTTTGGATAAGTTATTGAAACTATGGTTACCTTGAAAACTATCGACATTATTAATCACTGAAACCGTCGATAGTTTCGTGATATCACTATTATAACCATTACTTTTTATTCCGAGTTTCAAATTTGGAAAGCAATTAGAGTAAATATAGACAATTGAGGCAGAGACTAAATAAAATGAAGCTACTCTGTGGTTGAGGTCTATAGTAAAACTAGCGGTAGCACAACATTTACCTCTTTTGTATTCGCCATGAATCCGCAACCCGGCCAAGGTTTGTGGCTGCACAATAAGCCACCCTCGCTGCTCAGCATTCACAGCTCTCGCAGCCACCGCAATGATACGCTCAACGGAGTGATATCAGCGTATATACGAAATTTAAAACACCCTCTATCAACAGGTGGCCTCTGTGAAGTGTTTGTAGGCTTTGGTTATTTTGGAACTTAAAAACCATCTCCATCAAGTAATATGCTTTTTTTCAATATTTTAACATTATGAATATTTTAGCATTAGGCACTACTAATTAGTCCTCATCGCAACCCATAATCGTCATACTGCTGGCCACATATCTCTTCTCAGAATGGGAAGGTTTAAGCCGTAATCCATCGGACTGGGCAAGTGCGGAGTGTCAGACTTTGCACTCCTTTGAATTTTGTTTTCCTACACCGTTCTGACAAGTGATATTTAAAAGCTTACAATGCAAATAACTCCAAAAAATTCCGAAGTGCGTGCTTTATCATCACTAGTAGTTACGAGTAACTAGTAACGGTGCCTATTATTCTTCCCTGAAGCCTGCCTGTATACTTGATAGTACTGGATACTGGATAGTAGGTACTCTCGCGCAAGAAAGAGCTGCTCTTATACTCGTATTTCGATTGAAACCTTAAAAGGTCGATCTTCCTCCCTTGCTTCTTCCCTCCTTCTTGTTCAGCAACGGGTATAAGACTTTGATTGTTGCCGGAATCCATATGGTATCTTCTTACCAGGAAGTGGTTCGTCTGCTTGATTGTAGGCTATTAACATCGACAAGCGGTTTTAATACAAGTCAAATTAACAAAATATAACTGTTTTACGTAATCACTCATTTAAACAATATTGTACCGTTAACCATCTAACAACCATTGTGTATTGGTAGCGTTAATGATATGGCCCCTCATTCATTAACAAGAAAAATACAAAAAAAAAAACAAGCCAATATTTTTCGCATGACATAACACGATCAGGTTACGTTCGTACCAAAAGTAAGCGAAACAACTTCATATCCCCGACACACTTATAACCCTCGTATAAATAAGGCACAGCGGCAATAAATGCGAAAAACGATTACAGATCAATGAAGCGTGGCTTCCCTCTCGGGGCGCAAATAAAGCAAAGTACACACTTCAAATATGCTTTTCTTAATCGTTCTCATAAAACAAAGATCAGTCCGCAATCCCCCGCGATTTTCCGCGAAAAAGTATATAAAAAATCCCCGATGCTCACGTCACTGACAGCGTTTGGTAAATGTTTTGGTGGAAATTATTTTGTAACGCGAATCGGGAATCATTGTGATTGGTAATTATTACACAAAGAACTTGCCAGTTATTTCGTATATTTCCTGCTTTCTAAATAGAATAAAAAAATAATCTTTAACCGACTTCAAAAAAGGAAGTCTTCAATTGGCTTTATTGTTTGTGTCTTCGAAAGGTAATGCTTCACGTCTGGTCCTATTTAAATTTGAGCGACATTTGACGGTTAGTTTCTGAATTATGTCTATTTGTCGATTTTAAAGTTGGTTATTTTTTAAGTTATGAATAACCTACCTTGATTTGTCCACCAATGTAAATATTTGTTTGCGTTAACTGAAACATTATTAAATGTGTTATTCAATATTTGTTACGATATTTTATCGTCCGCAAGTTTTTTTAAACAATGTCGGAGCTCTTTGAAAATAGTGAAATGTACCTACGTACCTAATTCTTTAAAAATACGAGTAGTACCTACAATATTTATCATCCTCCTTTGGAATTCTTACCGCATTTGTGTTCAAGGCAAGGTCTTATGAAAAGATAGCAGAGTTTGACTTTCAAAAAATATTTGCTAAGCTTGAATTGGAAGAAATATTTATATACTAAAGCGCTTTTTTATTATTCTTTGTATTTTCAAAGTCAAATGTACTTTATTGTTCAGTAGATTTTGACAGATACAATAAATTAATTTACTTCTCTATATTCCTATTACAAATACCCACATCTCCTACATTTGTACCTATACCTATATTCAAAAATACTAAAATTTTATTTAAAATAGTCAAGGTTAAATTTAACATTAAAAATTTATTTTTACATTTAAAATTAATTAAATATGTAACACGGTTTGTATCAACGTCAATAAAATAATGCAGTGTATTTTATTATCTACACATACATATAATAAATCTGCAGCAACCTATAGATTAATTTACATTGAAAAGATATATGTATACTCGTAATATACATATATGATAAACAAATGTGTGTGTGAGATGTCCGGTTAAATAAATTTAATATGAGTTTGAAAAAAACTACACGATCTCAGCCGATACACGAATAAAGTTTGTCACAAAATATCAGTTCGCAAATCGAGTATTTCCTAAATATAAGCGTACACGTACCTACTTACGCATTAGTTAAATTAATATTAACTTTTACACGACCATTTGTAAAATAACAGTACCTTCACGTAGGGTTCCTTGTCAACGTAATTTACGGGGGAGAGATGACGGATTCGCCTGCAGCTTCACTCTGCTTATATTATAAGCCATTTTAATCTTAACTTAGTTAAAAATCTTGCGACCGGCATTAGCATTAATCACTTGTGACAGTTCCGTAATGGATATAGTGTAATTAATGTGCTCCGGATCAGATAAGCGAATTATATTGCCTTGTTTTCGAATACCGCATGTTTGGTGACAGAACAAAACTATTATATTAGGATTAGTCGCGTCCGTCAGTGTGTTACATCAGTACAAGTTACGTCAATTTTGATTTTACTAATTTAATTTTTATTTACGCAGAAAACACCGAAACATTAAAATTTGTCTCGTCTTGTTAGGTCAGTGAATGAACATTTTTGATGTTATTGATGCCATGAATGACGATGACCATGACCAATGGATTACGGGCGAAAAAAGCGAGTAATTCATTAATACAATTTAAAATCGAAACCTCTATTTGATTTAATTACTAAAAATTCTTTAGACCACCCGGCGAACAATTCACATCGTTATACTTCGATAAAACAAAGGAAAATGCCTTCATCAACCGAGAAATCTAAAGCTTAATTGAACGTCGACATTGAGAGATTTCAATTCAATTACTAAACCATATTTAACGAAATCCAATCCCCTTTCCCCCGAGAAATAATATTATTTATTCACAAAAAAATAATACAAAACGCAGCAACGAGACGCCGAACGCTCTGTTGGTTTAGAGATCATTCGATGGTACGGAGCAGGAAGAAAACTTGGATAAGCGAAACCCTCTAAAAATGATTGATGCCACGCGGGCGGGGGACGAGCGTTCACCGGCGCCACTGGGCCCACTCACCTGCCGCACTAGTAATAGGTACACGATATGCGATCGTAAAGACAGACTTTTTTGGGAAACTGTCATTAGAAAATTCGTAAAAGTAGAGAATCGTTCCTTAAGTTCGTGAGCGAGAGATGAAGGGTTCATTCTAGTGTCTTAATGGCCAGATATAACGTCAGCGGCTTTGGGAACGTAACCATTACCCAAACCACATGTTAAAATTATTATTCATACAGGAGGCCTTTTAAGGTGGCCTTTATGTACCTTTAACCTATTGATTTAGTCGTAAAAAAATAAACAGAAAAACAACGGGATTAACGATGACATATCCTATATTGAAATTTAGTTTAAATAAAAGATCTAAGTTCCAAATTAAACTAGAACTCGTCCACTATAGACCAAGTCCTTTAACATTTTAAACCGAATAAACGTCTAACCAATGGAAATACGAAAATGAAGATCATTAGCGCTATATTGGCGCGAGCTCCCACCGATTCATTATTACTCGATGGATTTTCGAATTTTTGCCCCCACGATTTTATTGGCTGCTGCCGTCAATCATAAAACGCAAAACGATTAGATTTTAGCATTAAAACTTACTCGAGACGAACAAAGAAGGTCGATTCAATCGCGTATAGTCAATTTCCTTACGTATTGAGGCATTGAACAATTTGAGGACATAGAGATGTTATTAGCGTTCAGCTCGGTAGCTAATAGACGTGGACTGGGTGTTTGTTCAGGTCTTTGTCCGGGATATAACAATTAGGTAGACAATAGTTGGGTGGCGGACGTTATCGCGGCGATGCGAACAATACTGCACGTTGCATACGACGACAATGCATGCTTCCTCGATATCTTCTCGCTACTACTGAGGACCGACACCCACTCTTGTTGCATCAGACTCCTTGGAGCTACTGACGTTAGACGGCACCCACAGAGCACTGCAGCTTTAGAGGTACCATGTTCTAAGTTGACCTATTAATTATTTTTTTATAAATTAAGTATTTTTATGTAATATTTTGCTTTAAGTAGGTATAAAACCAAATAGTTTTTTCTGCCTTTAGATTTTTACGTGAGCACAAATTGTCCACGGTTATAAAACGTTTTTTTTCCGTAGACGTCAAATTTTTCCGTAGACGTCAAATTTTTCCGTAGACCACATTCGTAGCTCGTATCAATAACCGGGCCATTACACGTATTAGTACATGCCATAAAAACTACTGACCCGATTTATATATGTGGGAGTGATCAAGAGAATAGTGCATAAGTTTTTATATGTTCTATGTATATATAACCATCAGATGGCTCTGTTGTCTAGCAGTAACATTATAAATAGAAAAAAAGATGAAATAATTTTACGCCAATTTTCGGGGTGATTATGATTTTCAAAATCAAAAAAACACGCATTCATTACCTACAAACTTGCACACATACATACACTTATATGGTTATGTCGAAATATTTAATACTTCCAACAAAAACATGTATGTAACATAAATGCCGAAATGATTACGTCGTTGTTCTAAAGATCGGTTAAAAAGTCACTACATTGTAAGACAAAAGATTAAGACAAGATAAAAATATTTTCCCTCCTTTTAACTACTCTGCACACATTTCAGACTCACGAGACGCGCTCTTTGTATGCTTCTTCCTCCGGTAGCGGCTGAATGCACATTTGATGTTTCCAACATGTGTGGAGATAACATCCTTAGTACTTGCATACTCAACGTTTGTTCTCAATGTAATATGCTTGCATACACGCAATTTTCTGCTGTTAAAAATCCACAAATTTTCACTTTTTTATTCCAACCACTGAATAACGAGTAACTGAGTCTCTTAATGTTAAGTAATACCAGTAAATAAAAAACGTCGCCAATGCGCCAGCCAAGAAAGAACGAAAAGAAAATCCTCGCTCTCAAGCTAGGAATCAATGTATTGGAGACAAAAATTATAATTAACATGCATTAGGTACTATAATACTATAATATCTTTAAAGCAATCTTATCTGCTTTATCTGCTCCTATTCTTAGCTTAGGGGTTTAAAAACCCCAAACAATCAAACTCACTACACCACACGCTCACACATCAAAGTTGGAGAGCAAGAAACAGTTAACAAAAGTACGCAAATCGAGCAACAAGATGTTCACAAATCAGCGTGGTTGAGTCGGTTAAACCGTGTCATGTCGACGTCACGTGAGTAGTGTTTAATCGCGTGAAGAGCTAATTGTGCGAACGGATTGCGCAGGTAAACACTACACACCACCTCACACCGTCATTCGTAGGGTTGGCCACCGATGTACGTACCTCGGAGGAGGTAATTTAATTGGTTTTGAATGTTACTTGCGTTGTTGATAGGTTTGTTTATTTACTTAAATAACAGTAAGGGTCTTTACTCAATAACAACATACGAACTGAGGGAGCTATTGAATTCAGAGGCATAAGACTCGCACAGTGTGTTTTATGCACAATGTGCATTTGACTAATGTGAGACGGCAATAAAAAAACTGAAACTGACACTGAACTGAAATAATGGTTAAAGGTTAGTATGAAGAAAAATCCAATGATTGTTTTTATTAACTTAGAATATACTCAGCTTCATTTCGTTGAAAAAAAACATTATCATTTTTTGCAAATTTACGTATAGGAGTAAATTAGCAAGCAAAATCGCGTAGAAGTATAATAGTGACCTATACCTATATTTTTTTATTTTTTATATATAATCGTATCAAGTGTTCGTACCTCCTGAGAATACGACGTCACAAACGTGTAGCGTATTACAGTAATCGATGATCTTATACACTGGATTATTCCAAACAAGTGATTTAATTCTGGATGTTATTTACAGCACCAACGTTTGATCTTTCTGCGCGTTAACAAGTCTAAGATATCCACGTATTTAAGTTATTGATCCGTTATTACTGTTGCCACGAAATATTAATTTCAACACTATATGATACTACTTAAATTTGTCAACAATTACAATATTACTATACAGCACGAAATACCTCCAAAAGTTGCCTCAATTAGGCAATTACAGAAACTTTTTAGCTAAAAAAAAAATAATGTTTATCACATTTGTTACAGTACAAACAGTACACACACAGCAAAAATGCATGTTAGCATTACACTAATTTGTACGTAAATATTCTCACGGAGGTACTATCACAAATAATATTGATACCATAAATCCATGATTTTTTGTCGAAAAGGTTTTACAGCTACCGGGATATTTGGTTAACGCTATCCTGTCGGGGAGCAGTCGGCAGGAGCAGGGCAATGCACATAAGTCTGTAAAAATCGGAGTTATGTTTTATGAGGAACGTGCGTCGAATAAAAGTACCTTTGCTGTATGTACGGTGCCGTCTTTCTACGACGAATTTATGTTCGAAGAAATTCGCAGTCAACGTAAATGCGCATACTAGAGGTAGGTATATCTATGAACCCAAGTCTGTTTATTTATAAATGCATAAATTACACCGTGTAAGTTTGCATAGTTTTACATGTATATTTCCAATATTAAATAAATAATTTATAGTTTAAAATACCCCAGTTGTGATATATCCAACCCATTTTGTAATAAATTTTATAATCAAGCTAGTAACTAGAGATAATATTCTGAATTAAAGTAAAAAATAAGTTATAATTTTTTACTTATCTTTTCAGTCCGATAATATTGCGGCTTAGATTCTTCTGGACAGTTACTTATTAGGTAGAAAAAAAACTTTATTATAACCTAGTATATCCTCTCAAAAATCTATTTTTGCGCACATAAATAGCGTAGTACGGTTATTATCAACAACTATAAATATATTAACCACCAAAATTCTTTTCTTGTGTTAGATGATGCTAAAAGCGTTACAAACATTCGTCGTAGTGGGTCCGTAGCAGGCGGCGTAGCATCGTGTCGCCGTTCGGCAATTCTTTATTATTCATGGGACATCTCGCTCGCAGAGTGTTTTATATGAGCGACGATCGAGTATCAATTTGTACCGAACGTCCCCTTATTAGCATTTCCTACGCCTACATTGTTTCAGAGCGGGAACAAGAAAAGTAACATTTTTCGTTAGTTTCTGCCAAACGATTATGCAAATTGTTCGGCGTAATGCACACCATTGAACACGATATTGCGGTCTTATTGAATTAATATTGCGTAAGATGTTTTACGTACTCGATTTAACTTTGTATTTGAAAAAGAACATATTTCATTTTGTATTCACAAGCAACAAACTTGTTTCTTGTGAATCAGTAATAGAAGAATTGTAAAATAATAACTTTATCTTGCACTTTACGGTGGGTATGAGGCAAATGCTTTATTTAAAGGCTTAAAAATTTTATTGAACAACAGAACAATTTCACAATCTATACTATCGTATACTACTGCAATAATTAGGTCTGTGTCGCAGCCGTTTGCATCCACCAATGAAATTGAATAAGTAGCTTTAATGCTACCATAGTAACTGTAGGTAAGTAATATGCGCTATGATGAAAATACTCGCAAATTGCTTTCAGATAAAAAGAGCCGTCTCCCGTTTTTAGATTTATACAATGCAACCATACAAGAAATTAACGTCAAGAACTTATTAAGTTCCAGATATCAAAAAGTCATTGAAAACTTTTAATGCAAGAGTTTCCGAGATGTAAGAATAATAATTTTAAATTAAATTATCGATGCAATTTTTAAAACGCAAGTAAAAACTTTAAATACAAATAATATGGAATACATAAAAAGATCCAAAATATTACCTACAGTCTTTTCAAAGAGGATTTGTGATTTCACACTCAAAATATCTATTCAAACATTTTACAGTTCAGTTCTTAATACTAAGGCACATAAACCCAGAGATGTTATTACAATTTATGCACTAATTAAGTACACAGAATGAGGTTTCATTCCACAAAACGCAAATCCCGTAGCCCTGACTGTCAGCTTACAGTTATTAGGCTATTCGTACCGCTTGGATCCTCACCACAAAGCTAGTGTCTGACCTAGAATGTGCTACATACCTATTCGAATAATACGAATAATATGGAACCATTACTTTGTCAAGGAAATTGTACTAAGGGAACCTGCATTATATTATCTATAATGAAATATTTGTTCTTGACCGCGGCTTCGCCCTTGAGGGAGTCTGAAAACAACAAAATACCTGAAAAATATTGTAAGGCGAAATATTACTGGAATAAAAACTAGCCTGTGCGCTTTCCGATGTTTCAAACTAACTTCATATCAATTTAATTTCACTTGGTTCAGGTGATTTAACAATAAAATGTAGCAGACAGACCGACGGACACAACTCTTTATCTTTGGAAGTGAATTTTGTTTATTGAATAAGAATAACTAGTAATATTAGAGGCCTAAATTTTTGGGATATACATAGATTGAACGTACACGACAAAAAACATAAAACTTTTATTAATAAAAAAATCATAGAATAGTAGTCTTAAAACTTGGAAAGTACCGGAGCACACATTTTTATGTAAAATTCAAAATAGTACTTCAACTCAATAACAAAACAGCTCAGTGTTAAACACTACGAATAATTATAATTAGACTACTTTAATCTTTAACAGAACGCAAATCCCACAAAGCTTCCGGATAGCTCTCAGCTCATTTCAGCTGCGACGTCTCAACGTGTAGCCACAATACGCTAAGTAGTGCACGTTTATGAGTGTTCGTTAAAGATACGATAAAGACGGCGGAGCGGGCTCAGTGCCTCCACAGACTATCTCGGCAGCACTATGCCTTAATAGGAATTCAAATGCGAGTCAAACAGCCAGGTAGATACTTCTTTAGATAAGGCCAATGAACTTTGTGCAAGTTATTTTGTTGATAACTTAATAATAATTGACACTCATGTTATTAGTTTGCGTCTCGTTATTGTTTTGCGATTGGCTTGGACATACTCGTACTCTGTTTGAGACTTGAGGTAATCGACTAAAATCGAAGAAATTCATTATATTAATAAATAGTTTTAAAATACATACCTATGTTGGGGCTGTGATTGAAACTTGAGTTAGATATTGGTCATTAAGGCATTACTTATTCTGTCAGCTGAGTAGAATCGTTATCTTGTTTCCGACATCAATAGATTTGAATATGAATCAACACGTCCAATCATCTGCAGCAAAATTATTAAGACCAACTTTATTTCTCATTTATGTCTTAAATCTTTTATCATTGTGGGCAATAATAGTTGTATTGGATATTTCTAATTACCGTTATTGAAAATGTCGTACAAGACATTAGAAATTTAATATTAATATTACCGAAACACTTCAGACCTATAAATAGAGATTGGATATTTTTCACAAAGTATATTTTACACGTAAAGTACTTTTAAAATATCATATTTACATAATTAAATTCACAAGCATTGCTTTTTTAATCAACTCCTGAAGTAACAAGACGTTTAACCCGCGCGTGCTGCTTGAATTTTTTATTCTCAATAACGAAGCTCATCTCTTGGTGTGTCGCGACGTTCCCAATTTTCGCTTAGCAAATGAACATTCATTTCCTCGCAGATGTATAGTTCTACTAACAAGGGCTGTTAATTTAAATTTAGTATCTCGCGTAATGAACAGGAAGATGATTGCTATAATGGGATTGTAGATTCCGCGGCGCTAAGTCACATGTACTCAACGTTCGTTAATAATAGAGGGGGTTGATTAACTGTGATTTTGTAGCGAAAGGTGATATTTGCCGCGTTGTGATGAATAATATAAACTAAGTTCAGTTCAAATATGTTTATTTTAAAACTGTTACCTATCACGTGCTGAAAAGCGTCACTGGGATCCATGCGTTAAACCTGATCATAAAAATCGTTAAGCGTTGCTGAAGGATAAATTAATTATTCAATTATTTAGTCTCTACACGTTATATTTTATTAAGAGAAATGACAAAATCACTGTGTTACTGTTTATAAACTTCCGTGTAACTTTACACAATGTTGACGCTTGTCTTTTTCGTTTTCTGCTCATGACGTGCAGCCATTTATACTTGCTTTTGCTTGAAATTTGTTTAAAAATGAACAAATTGAAGATTTATAGTTGATTTATTTACATTTTCACATACAATATTATTTTTGAAGTAAGTTTTTGTTCAAAATGAATTCTTGTTGCGATGTCTACTAGTTCGTTACTTTATTCTGTAGTCGCTCACTCCATTCACTATTAAGTGTCTATATTACAAGGCACATCGGAGACACCGCATTAACCTCACACGCTCATGCAAATTTATGAGACGGTGGCAATTTTTAATTACCGTCGTGTGATCCGTCTGCGGGAACGAACGGTGGCGTCTTGTGGTCGCAGCCGGCAGGTGACGGCGCGCGGCAGTGGAACGGTTAAGTGCTGAATTTTACACATTTTATGCATATTTGAGACAGGCGAGGGTTAACGCTTCATATCAACGCTATCGTTTATGCGAGGTTGTATTGTTTTAATGTAAGGTTGGTACTGAGAGATTTTAATATTAAGTACTATTGAGTTGAATAATAGATATTTTGAAAATAGAATCTGAAGGTTGATGCTGTTGACTACTGAAACAATTATTGCCCTGGGGATTTTGGCAATAATTAGGCATTCTTGAATGCTGCATATCGAACTTTGAACTCGATTTGAAATTCGTTTAAATGGCAACCCACACAAAAGCCGGTTTTCCGCCCCTGATTAAGTTCATTGTAGATTGACGGCGAGAATTAATATTGCCTTAAGTAAATTTTTCTAACAAGCTAAATTGAACTTTGAGCACACGTTATATATTTTTTTTTAGTGGAGAGCGGCAATTCCATATTCGTGGTAGCTCAAATAGATATAGGTAGGTGGTAGTTCGAAGAAAAAATGGTTTCGATGATTTTAGAATAGGTACCGTATGAGAAGAGTATAGGCAAAATAATTATTCTCCTTTATGATTGGTATTCTTTGATTATGTAGACATGTATATAAACAAAGTTAGATCCTGTGTGAGAGGGAGGGAGGTGCTACTTGCATGAAAATATGTTGGCTCTCGGATTGTTATTTGTTGCAAGATCGATTTATCTTTTATCTGCTAAATTAATCCCTCAAATTTTTTACCTACCCTTGAGTCGAATCTTCCGGACGAATAAACTCAATACCAACTAATCTTTTGGATATAAAATTTATAAGTACGAATAAACTTACCCAAAATGAAACACCCTTGTACACCAGGCCAACAAAACGTTAATTGAAAGAGAGTTACAGTAATCCGTAATTTAGATGCAAAAGCCACCGAATTGGAAAATAATTATAGGCATTAGACGTGTGCTGTTAGAGGGTGTATTACTGTCCGTAAGCAAGCATTACGTGCTCGATATTAAAATCAAATTTACGAACCGCCTCGCTTGTCGCACGCCCGTGCCCAGCGGTGCGCTCTTCGACATGTGGATTGAAGGCTTGTACCGTACGCAAAACAATTACGATAAATTATATACAGTTTAAAATAGACAAAAGAGAGGTGTCATGAAACTCCCCGGTTGGAAATTTTTTGGTAACAAACAAGGACAAAAGTTTAAAATTTTGTGAATAGAAAATAAAGATTTATTCCAGTCTGGTCCCCCAAACGGCTCCATGTCAAAAGATATTAAAAAAAATGAATTACTAAAGAGACAAAACTAAACAAAAAGTAAATAACAAAAGAGATATAAATAAACATTTGATAATGACTTCTACCTATTAATGGCCTAGTACTGATTATAGGTCTCTCCTCATAATTGCTAAGATCTAGAGCTATAGAAGTATTATCCGAGTTTAGAAGTATTATTATTTGTTGTAAAAATTAATTTAACGAAATCAGTACATTTGGTATTACTAACTACGTGGTTTACGGTAACTAAAATAGGATATGACGTAATATTAATTGAAATGAATAAATTACACTTACGAGTATAGCACCACACGCGGATTCTCTGTGTCGTGAGTGCTATGAATAAACAGAACAATATAGAGACACACACATGTCACACATACACACACTCACGATAAAACAATTTAAATTTATCATTCAAATCCTCCACGCCTCGCTGGGTACGCTAGGTAATGAATCTTGGACACTTTGAATGGCAGTCTTATATGGTGACCATTCCCCTACAATGGCAGTCAAGTATTGTAATAATTTTGAATAATTGTTTAGTAATAATTGCGAAATGGAGTGTTTATTCACAACGTTCGCACGCGGCAATCTTAAAATAAGTCTTACCAGCCCAGGAAATCACGTTGCACGAAACTCTTGCTTAAGAAATTTCTCTTCATAAGAAATTTAAAAATAAACATTTTGAAAATTCTCGAGCAATCGTGAAGGAAATTTTCCTTCAGGTAAACAAAGTTTCGCAATTATGTTATTTCTGTCGTTTTCTAAACGTTTTTGTTGTCGTTACGAAAGAAAGAGTACCGTGGCTACTGCGTAACATCAATTAAAATCGCATTTCGACACCGACTCGTACACGTTACAGCACCATTTCCCTGGTTACGTAAACTTATAGCCTATAATGTTTAATTGTATAAATTCTAACTTACGTTAAAAATATTAATTTTAACGTTAACATCTTTCCTATGTTCATCTTATTTACTCTACAATATAATAGGTATATATTTTTTCTGTTGAATGGATAAGGTATATTTACATAGGTTTCAAAAATTTCACATTATAGCAATGTTTCTATACTCTGTGAATACAGCAGCATTTTTAATATTGAAGATAACAAACGATCATTCAACAGTACTCTTCCATTGCGGCCCATGACGACTCAACAAGACTCCAATAAGCACTCCTATGGTTGTTAACTGTGTTGTTAAGATCGCTAGTCTGTTCGTTAGTAGGTACGAAGGTTGGGGCAAATAATTAGATATAAATAATTAACGAGGTAATAATTATTATTATTATAAGAAATTATGTAATTTTATACTGCTAATATCATGTCAATTATCAACTAACAATGGACAATTTTTTACGTGTTGTGGTTGAATAAACGCAAGAATTTTTGGTTTAGTTGAAATGTACATTAAAATAATTAAAATATCTTTTGTTTTGTTGCAGGTTCCTGAAGACGATCAAATAACACATAAATTATTTCGACCGTCGACATCTAAAACGTAAGCACTCTTATCCTTATTAGTCTTAGGCATCGTTCACACCAACTTATTGTCCGCCGCCGACTGTGAGTATATGCTTACTGTCAGCCCCAATATGTACGTGTAGTCAGCTTGCGTATGATTGGTTCGGTGTGAACGAGAAGTTGAATATATATGGAAAAACAATAAACTGCGTAACGCGCGCTCACAGTCAGCTACCGACAATACGTTTGGTATGAACAATCCCATAGTTTTAACATGACTAAAAATTATGAACGACTGGAATGAATGTGAGATGTAAGCATGTAATGGAAAGAACGCGAAAGGAATTTACCGTCTTGAATAGTGTGAACAATAACCACTTAATTGTTTTATCAAAATATTAGGTAGTTCGAAAACTATCTGTACAATAAATAAACGTAAAATATAAATGATTTAAGTACATTATTGTAACCAAAAATATTGCTGTAAATAAGGTAAATTATAATTTTTTGTCTTTACCCAAATACAATCAAAAAATTGCGGTAAAATAAACGTAAAATCTTAAACAAGACAAGGCTACGCAATAAAACGCGGAAAACAGGGCAACCAAAAGTAACCGCAGCGTAATAACTCGACACCAATAACCGTAAACCGCGTGCAATTGTCGCGACTGTATTTATTTATGTTGTTTGCATAAATATGTGTAGGGAGCGTGATCCGCCATCCGCGGTAATTATTGCGTGACTTATTGGCGAAGGAAGATAACACGTACATCGCGACCAGATTACGTGGAGCCCTCGAACTTTGTCACCCTCTGCGAAGAGACGTCATACGTGTTCTTGTGACTTACATCTGGGTGAATAGATTTAGAACAATACTTTATACTTCGAGTATTACGAATCGTTTGGTCTTGCAATTTGTAAGTAATTTTTACAAGTACCTAAGTAAGTAACTTTCTATGAGATGTTTCTAGGAGATGTAGGGCGTAGCGTAGGGCTATGTTTCTAATGCATGGAGCACTTTTATATTATCTTTGACATGATTTTTTAATTTGTGGTAAACTATTAGTAGGGAACATAATCCAAAATACTGGTTGGAAAATAATGAAGTCACCTATCATTCTATTAGGTACCAATTGTTATGCCATAAAAAATACAAGAAAAGCTATTTCTTAAAAGAGTTAAGACATATTTATTAGGAACTCGCGGTCCTTCTCAATCTGGGAGCGCCGTGTACCGCTCGGAGGCTGGCAGCTATCTTCGAACGTTGATCGTGACTCCGACAGAGATTTCGGTAATTACGCTGATTATGAGAACGAATCGTGCCGCGCACCGTTCGATGCCCTTGGGCGCGTACATCATAATAAAAATATCACGCCGGTATTAATGCTGCGCCGCCCGTTTTGTTTAAACGTTGCAGTGATGGCGCCGATATGGCTTATTTAAAGCTTTTCTTTGTCATATATTTATTATTTTTATTTATTTGAACCGAAAAATCCGCTTCAAAATCGATTTTTTATTGTACTATAATGTACACAAAAAAAAGTATCGATTTATGAGACGTATATAAACATTTAAATTTGATTAATGATGTCATTACTCAGAAGAAGAGGTTGTATATTCTCCTATAGGTACATTAATTTGTATGTATTTACTTAGTAATTTGGACAGACTCACTTATTTACAATCGTGGAGTTGGTACATGACGCGGCGACTGAGGGATATACTGAGAAGGGAAGTACGATCGTCTAATCTTTATTGCACCATTTGAGGGTCTTATGACCATCGTCTGTTGTATTATGTAATCCTGGTACTTGGGACTGGATTCTAGATTAAAGAGGTAAAATTGTAATTCTGTTTTGCATATATTTGTGGCTATCTCTTCAAAAAAAGCAGTGGCTAATTCGAGCTTGATTGTTTTTACCATTATAGTACCTAAATTGGAGAAAAATAAAATAATATATTTTTGTTGTTTAAAATTGAAAAATAATCTACGCTTGCATTTAGTTATTTAGTTTCATACATTACATAGCAAAAGGGCATATAGCACTACTCTTCTGCTGTCCCCCATAGCAACTGTGATCGACACAGAATAAGACTCAAATCGGACTTAAGATTACTTTCAAATGATAGTTGGGTGATTCGATAGTACGTTTTGTGTCGTATTAGTTATCATGTCCTAGGGTAGGTAGGAACTGTGCGAGGTAATCCTCTAAGTTGTTTTTAGTAATGGTCCATTTAGTAATTTTTAGTAAGCCTCGTTATAATTCGATCCCAAGTGTGTTACTTCCCTTGAGAAAAAAGTTTTATGTAAATAAAAATATGTTGTCGTTCGTGTATAACCTAACTCCACACAACCTCACTCCATCATCATGATAACTAACCGTGCTTGAGTGTTTTTATCAAAAGCATCGCCAACGCGTTGCTGACCGAAAAGGCAGCAGGGATCCTACATTATTACTGGCTCTTCAGCCTAAGATACTGCATACGAATTGCATGCGAATTTATGCGTTTAGGGATTAAACTAGGCTGTAGGATATGTATACCTACTATACACATGCAATCAAAAATAAGATCATCAAAATCATTTATTGTTTCACATAGTATCTATCACAGATGTACTTATGTAATTTTTTTTTATTCTGCCTCCGTTTAGCAAACGTGCTTTAAGTACGAGTATAATGTTTTGCAATTGTATAGAAAAAACATTGACAGGAATCTATGTTTAAAAATATAGGTTTTTGTTCGTGTGTATGCTGTTATTCAACAGGGCGCACCAAGAGCAATGAAGGTTGGGTTGGAGTCAGGATAGATCAAAGCCTGGCTAAGCATTTTTTTGGCAGTTTTCCTCACAATACAATTATTTAGTGTTTGATTTACTTACTTCTCCAAGTAATGCAAATCTTAACCTTTAACATTCAATGTTACCAGGGAATAATATTTTTCCATCTTAAAAATAATAACACAAATGTTACACCAGTGTTAGCTTTTGTCAACAAAAATACTTTAAAGTGTTTTTAATCTACATAAATATAAAGTTGATTCAATTACAAAACAAACAAATGATAAATTAAAGAAACTTAAAAAGTAGGTACAATACTTTCCGTTGTAAAATGTAAAGTAATGCACGATGTTACAACTCCATTGTAACTTTAACACGAAAAGTTAGTTTGGTTACAGCGCTCGAACAAAGTAAATGAAGATACTTAACCTTGTACGGAAGTTTGATCCAATAAAACAAAGTTTCGAACAAACGAATGCATTAAAGTCACCCGCAAACTGATCCAATCGTAATATCACACTTCCAGACATCGAAAGTTAGTATGCATTGACTTTGAAAAGTCGTCCAAAACTAAGTTGGGTTATGTTTATGAAACTATTCGGATGGTAGTGTGTGCCGCCGATACACATGCGAGAACTCGCGCCCAACTCTAGGCATAGTTCGCTAAGTGGAACAGCTGTAAAACAAAGTAGCGAAGGGTCTAGGAACTTAGTGTGTACGTTGGCAACTATTCGGCGAACATATGTCCTCCGATAGGCGCGGCGGGGCAGGCGGCTCGCAACTTTGACAGTTTAATTCGGGAAGCACCGCGGCCGACGACCGCCGATTTATAAATAAGTTAAACTAGGTTTAACAAAGTATTGCAGCGGATGATAACGAAGCGCCTACGACCCCCCTCCCGCTCGCGCCGTGCAGATAAACTTTTAAAATGACTTTGGAAGCTTTTGAGCTTTTAATCGGTAAAGTTGTACAGACAGACAGTTCGGGCACAATCCTTGAACCGCTTGCGCCGGCGACGGCGGCCGCAAAACTTTGTTTTACAGGACTACTTTTCTTCTTGTTTCAAGGTTGGACTCTTAAAACAAACTCCAGTTCGACGGAGTTCGTGAACTCGGGCGCCAACAATTTACAAATTTCTCTCTTTCATAACAACTAACTGCCGCTCGGCGCGCGGCGAAAGTTGTCCTGCGTAGATCTTAATCGTATTGTCTGTTGCGCTCGCGGCGCGAACAGCTGATTGTGACGACACAGTTTATCGAACTTTTGCATTAATCGTCAAACAATGGCAGTATCGTAATGCACCCACCCCACAAACTCGAAAATCTGATAACCAATTGATGGAGAGTGCATAACGTGATATTGGCTGAAAAACTGTCACAAGTCAAGTATCGCGAGGCTGCGGATGTGCCGATGTCCGGCACCCTCCGATCCTTTCATTCAATTTGTTTAAGTGACACTGATAGCCGCTGCGGTCGAAAAAACTCGTCTGTCAAATTTCATGGCGCGAGCCCCCTCGACGACCAACGGCGACTTTTTTCAGTTCACGCCTCACCTGCCGGGGGCTATCGAGGCGACTTGGTGTTAAGTGATTTCATTGGCACTTTATATCAAAAGACAAAATTGAAAATAAAGAACGTAAACACCTTTAAGCTTGACAGTTTCTAGTAGCTTTTGTACTTTTGAAACAATAATTTGATGCTCTGAATCGCTTTACAGAGCGATAGAACAGCTTAGTTGTTCTCAAGCAAAGACCCGAGTTGCGGTCGAATCGTTTAGTGCCGACTGGGGTTTCGTGCTGTATTTATGTACAAGACGACATAGGTTAAAATGCAGGTACCTATCGGGTATTGCGCGTAAATTTTACGTAACTAGAAATAAATAGGTTGCGGGTGTGTGGGGCGGGGCGGCGTGGGCGCGGCGTGCGCGCGCATCCCCCGGCGGCTGCCCCGCGGCCGCCAGCGCTCGCCTCCGCATAGTCCGCGAATCGCGCCCCGCGACTGCCCGCGCCGCGGCACCAGCTCTCCCGAATACCGCCGCCCGCATCGCCCGAGACGAAACTTTTCCGCCGCCCGTACGCGCTACGCAGTGCTACGAAACTACTACGTAACTTATATTACGCTATGCTACGATAAAGTCCGTAGGTCCGTAGCGCGATCTGAAACAGTTGATTCTCTGTGCAGTGTATTCGTTTTCTTACAACTGAAGTGAACCGTGTTGGAATAAAAACTTTAGTGCGTGATGAGGGATCGCCCCTCGGCTTAGCGATGTCGGCCTTAGTTCGGCCCGTCTGGTAAGTCCTCAAAAATTTTGTCCTACGTAATTTTCAACTATTCTAGTGAATGGTTGATCGTGACCGCGATAAACGCAATTTCGTTGTTAGATTTTTTACGGTTTTAAACGTTATTGCGAAAGTTTTTTCAGCAGTGCTCGTCGGTGATATGCTACAGAAGTGTCAAGAGTTAAAAAAAACGTTAACGCACAAATCCCACCCTCGTAAAACCATTTCACGAAATGCTTTCAACTATGTTGTAGCGGCAGGTGTGATTTAATAATGTGTTGTACCATAGAGTAATTGGGCGGGTACGAATTAGTTGTGTTTGTGTAGGTGAGGTGAATTCCTGGTAGGTTAATCTGCGGTAATCGAATCACCTCTATTAGATCGCAAGTCGGCAAATAACCGCAACATTACTCGGAGTCGGAATACGTAATGACGATAAACGCGTTTGCCTCCGCTCTACAAATATACAGTTCGAATCGTGCAGCCAATTAACAACGTTAATTGTATTAATCACTTACATGTAATTAGTGATTGAAAAGCGAATGTACCTGTTAACGATTTAATTTATGTATCACTTTACCTGGTTATAAATTTAATGATACATTTATAGTGTAGGTAGGTATGTATAATTGGTAGTTGGTGAAAACCAATGAGTATTTTTAAAATCTAAAATTTCATGAGGTATCGTTGGTTTGTGTTTTGAAGTTTGAAAGTTTTGAACAACAAGAAATTACAAGTATTTTCACAAAGTTTGGGTCTTTGTGATTATAATTTCGAGTTTCGAATTAACAAATTGACGACGAACTTTGGAGTTTTTTTTTATAATATACACTAGAACTAGTAAGCATTTTAAAGCATTTATTAATGACGGATTTACTACATTGCACTTTCTTGAATATTATAAAAAAATTAAATTCCAATTGAAATCATTTTAGCTATCTCTTTAGTATAATATAGAACTATGCTGTAAGAGGTAAGAGTAAATATTTTACCCACATACACATTTGCACATATATAATATTATATCAACTAATATTATAGAGTTAAATAATTTATAACCGATAACAATTACCGATAAATATAAAAATTACCGAAGAAAGTTCGTGCATTTAGTTTTTAATTTATCATTATAAACAGCTGTAATGCAAACTTAATGTCTGAAATAAAGAAAGGATAAGGAGTTATTTTACTCAATAGTGAACCTACCCGAGGTCAATTCGAGGACAAAGAAGATATATTTCTGACAAATAATTTGTCTTAGGTTTATTTGTGATGTCTAACTTGTGTGCTATGAATAAGAACGAAATAATATTTACTAAAAGACAATATTTAGTATTTGGTGAGAACTTTTTTAAGTTCAGAAGCTCATAATTCTACAATTACTTTAATAAACTCAGCGAGCTTTTATACTTTAAGACGAAATCAAAATAAAATAAATCCATTTACCATTTATTACACTAACACAATTTTTAACCATACTGTTTTTTAAATGTTAAACAACAACACAACGTAAAAAATCAACAAATCTGAAACCAAACCAAAAACTTATAACTTAAACTTTTATCATAATCCAATGAAAGTCTTTATCATCGACTCATGCCATGATAAAGACGAGCCACCGATACCTACACGTATAGGGTTGGCGATGTCACGTGTCGCCGGGGGCGGGCGATCGCGATAACGCCCTGAAATTGTTTCCACTGAACCCGCCGAACCTATCTGATGGGCAACCGCGTCGACTTAATTGTGCCTCGTTTCGCACGTACAGATTACCATTCATTAACTAACTAGCACGCAAATCGAGTAAATTAGCTATTTGATTTGGGTAAATTATAATAGTTGGTTATGAGGTATTTTGGTTAAAAATAGTCGTAATGATTTGGAATTGTCCGAAGATGACTGGAATGACCATTGTCGTCCTGATTAGAGACTATTCCTGGGACGGTTACAAATGTCATGAGGTGTGGAAGGGTAGTGCCGCATTCTCTTTTTCTGTATAAAATCCATTAAAAATGTTATCTCACTGTTATCTACTTAATAGGTCTGATATTTTTTGTGCTCATTTTGTTTCAATCTTTTCTGATTATAAAAGAATATTGATCTATTAATTCTCTCTATGTTTAAAAAAGTACCTACCTATGGATTACAGAAACATAAATAATACGCATACCCATTTGTTTATTGGAACTAACAGTTAAGAATATAAAACAAAAATCGTGCTTAAGTGAATCCGCGATGAAGATATTTTATGATTTTAAATTTGGAAATTTATTCCTGGTGTCCAACAAAATAACTGAAATATTTTAAAATAGATATACATACAAAAACAATCCCGTAGCATAGTCCGTAGCCTAGATGGTAATAACCCTACCTACGAAGCGAAGGTATCTCAAGTTTGATTCTCGGACGGGGAAAATAATGATTTAAGCGAAAAATAAATGTTAGTCCTTGGGTTATGCGTGGGTACCTTTCTATTTCTATTGTTCAGCTCACACTCGTTTAAGATAATTCCAGTGTGGAGAAATGAGTAAGTAACAAGCATTTATTATTGTTGGTTTAGTGTTTCGAATATAAACTATATTTTATGCACACAACAGTTTTTAATTATATTATTATTAAAACCAATAGTTTGCAGTCATATACAATGGCGAAACTCCATAACATGTCGAAATCGTCTATTAACTTATTGTGGAGGATTTTTTTTACATAATAGGCCCTGAAACAATAAACTGTTTATTTTTTGAATCTATAATAATGAAATAGGTCTTTTAATATTATCACCGTACCTTAAAACTCATGACGTTTGACAAATTTAAAACATCGAATAACAGGTTTAAACAGTGAAGACGTTAACAAAGGTGTAATATATAAATGTTATTTTAATCCTTTGTTGAGTCCATATTTATCTTCCACTCAACAAATATTAATTGGTGCACTGCACTTTCACCTTGAATAGAATAAAAACGTGTCGTATTTCGACAAACAAGCATGAAATACTCGCGATATGAGCCGAACAGGAAACTACCTTACACAATAGGGTTGTGAGTCACACGTCGTACCAAAAAATAAATAAATCAAAAAGTGTCGCATGCCGGATCAAAATATATGTGTGTGTGTGTTATAAATAAAAGTCAATTATTTTCAAAAAACTTTTCTTTTATTTAATTATATAAATGGGTAATACCTATTATACATTAGAACAAAAACTTGAGCAATATTTAGCATTGTGTACATAATTAAGATAGGAAGTATTCATAAAATAAAGGAAGTAACCGTGAATTTACAATTAATTATTTTTTACTAAATGAATCTGTGAAGATATTTTTTTACAAAGTTAGGTACACCAAATTACCAATGTGAAGTGTTGTTAAAGTAAAGTATGAATTGAAAGTAATTTTTTAAGTAAAGTGGACAAGTGCTGGAATATTAATGTTTTCTGTTATTCTGAGGCTATTTTATTAATTTATTCAAGCGTCACGTAAATTCGTTTTAATAAGCGCGTCAATCTGTTTCATGTTTTTTATCTAATACAAATGACAGTATAATTTAGAATGTTAGGTATAGTAAACCCAACTTAAGATTGAATCGAAAGAGGCGCTGTCGGACGCATTTGACATTCATTTGACCAATCATTACACACTAGTAACTGACAGATGAATGACCACAACATATTTATGAATGACTTTTCGTTAGTTCCAATTTTTGCCATTTCAGAGATAAGTTGGGCGCACTGTAGGTAGAATGTTACGTCAATTTTAACTCAAATGATGGATTAAAGAAAATATTAAAATACTGCCAGGCATTATTTTCTTTATACTTTTCTAATTACAATTTGAGTTTTTATAAACTCCAATAAAAATACGTGTCTAAATTGCTCAAGGTATGTCTAAATTAAAGCTACCACGATATTAAACCAAGTGACGGTGACTACTCTAACGGTTAATTTAATTCATTTAAAAGTGGTAAAATTTTGCTGAAAGTTAATTTTATACACAGAAAAATATCTGACAGTTAGGTCACATGCCTCTTAAAGTACATTAAAACAAAGTTTTAAAAACATATCTCTTTTCACGACATTGCAGATTCGCACGAGACGTTAAAAAAGAAAAGTGCGAATTTTTTTAAATCCACGCGAGCATAGCCGCGGGCAGTTGATAGTGTCAAACATACTCCGTATCGTTCCCTACATCCAAAAAAGGGTCCGACACCCTCGTGAAGGTCAACGGTATAATTTCCCTTTAACCTTTTAAACTATTTCTGTTTTCCATTTTAAAACATTTAACTATTCAGTTTACTTGAAATACACCAGTTTTAAAATGAAGTTTTGAGATGCGTTTATCTAAGCTACAAAAAACGTTACGATTACGGACTTAATTAAACGTAATTTCATAAGCCTATTCACAATTTTGTTTATAAAATTTTGTATCTTTATAAATTAACTAGTAGTAATTGTGAAGTGCTCAATGTGAAACTAAATATAAAATTGTCGAAACAAACCTGCTCTATGAGAACGCTTCGGCACGGTAACCCTTGTGTTTCACTACACCCTTCACTAATAGGGCTGTCATTCACGTTTGATAATTTTATTTTGTCCTTGTATGTATTATTATAACAAAGATCTTTTGTTTATATTAATTCACAATTAACAATTGTATCACAATAATACTTTAAATAAATTTTACGGTTTTCCACTAATTGTGATTCCGCCTAAATGTGTGTAGTAGCGTAGTCTTGCAGGGTGAAGCTATTCTTTTTATATATTTTGTAGTTGATAAAAATGTTGTTTGAGTTGAGCTGTTATAATGT
Organism: Hesperia comma; assembly: GCA_905404135.1. Taxonomy (NCBI): domain Eukaryota; kingdom Metazoa; phylum Arthropoda; class Insecta; order Lepidoptera; family Hesperiidae; genus Hesperia; species Hesperia comma. Next base: position 16,044,299 of record FR990018.1, read on the forward strand.
GTTAATTAATTTAAAGAAGGATACATTAGAGAAAATATTAGTGAAATAAACGTAAGAATATCAAGGAGCGTGTAAATTGAGGAACCGCAACCGGCATTTTAATATAAACATACTTAATAATAATTAATTGTTTTAGTTTTAATAGAAATTTAAAATAGTTCTCAATTATATATTTATATTCTTCAAATCTTAATGAAATCGATTATACTATTTGACAATTAAACATAACAATATTAACATATTTAAAAGTCCTACCATTTTTAATCCTACTAAATATTTGCTAGTTATTTAGTTGTATTTTCTACAAGTATTTCGTATTTCATATAAAGACAGTTAGTAACTTTTCAAGTAATTCTGTTATTAATAAATAGACGGAAAGTTATCATCGAAATAAAAACTTAAAAATTCTTTAGTTCTGTTTTCATTTTATTTTCCAACACCCCGATTTATATGCTAGCAAAAAATAACCGTTAAAAACTAAATTTACTTACAATAATGTTAAACCGTAAAAATAAGTACACACAGGCGATTGTAACGAAAGCTAAAATAAACGTTACTGTGAAATATGGAATACGTGTGATTTTCACACGTGAATAAATTAAACTTTTTCATATTATTTTATTTATTAATAATTTCAACATTGTAATTCCAACATACCTGCTTCAAAATTTGATTAATATTATGTACAATTTTTAGATCGTCATTATTTTCTCTTTAGCAGTGTCCACATAGAATAATAAGTGTAAAAAATAAGCTGTTCACTTTAATAACATTTTAAATTCATTGTAACCCTGAAATCGCTTTATGTGAAGACATTACCATTTACTTTTGTAACATGACCACGTAAAGAAAAATATTCACAAGCAATAAGTGTTAATTTTTATTTTGATTCTTAGATAAACAGGCAGCCCTATGTGCGCGGGCGAGCCCTGAGGGTGCGAGGTTGCCATACAATGCACCGCGTACCATTACCCCACTTACTAACTGAGCTAAACTATGGAGATATCGATTTTTGCACTCACGTGTTGCACTTCATCCTCACCCTCTAGTTCAATTTTAAGGCGAATGAACTTTTTATGTTTACTATTAATTGCCCTTACTTCGCTTCGGTAAAGCTAGGCCGTAGTATCCGCACTCCAAAAATTTTCAAATGGGATTCTTATTGTGACCGTTTATGAATAAATTGAAATAAACAAATAACATAAAAAATAGTGAAAATGATATTAAATCGTTTAGGTCGTTTCTAAATACGAGCACAGACAATCGAGAGACAAAAATTCTAATCAACGTTATTATGAGATCTATGTATAATAGTACTAGCTTTTGCCCGCGGCTTCGCCCGCGTGGAATTCATTTACTTATCGCGAACCGGGGAAGTGGGGAAGAAGGTACGTCATCAACTATCTTCCTGGGAAAATTCATCGAAATCGGTCAGGCGGTTTAGATTTTTCATACAAACTTTCATCCCCTATTTCAAGCCTTTAGGGGTTGATTTTTGAAAAAAAAAGTAGCCTATGTGTGACTCTGGGTCTTCAACTATTTCCATTCCGAATTTCATCCAAATCGGACCGTTGGTTTAGCCGTGAAAACGTCACAGACAGACAGACAGACAGACAGACTTTCGCATTTATAATATTAGTATGGATTTGTACATAGATATCAGTGTTGAAAGATAGTTTTTCATAATAAGTGAAAATAAGTCCTAGTTTAATAAGTCAACCAGTCTTTCAAACTAACGAATCAATCTACACATTGAATAATCCCTGTCTTGAGTAACTAATTTGAGTCATTAAAATACAATATTAAAATACAAAATAAAATATAAAAATATTTTTTTTAAAATACCTACTGACTTGTTTGAAATAGCTAACATTTGATTCACTATTGGATTGAATTATTGGTTTTCCAAAATCCCGAAGGAAAGACAAAAAAAAACAGTTTATGTTACAAATAAAAATAGAAAAATTTCCATGGTCTTGTAGTTAAGCTGAAATAACGACTTTTTAGGCAAGGGAATACATAAACATTCCATAATTAAGTCGAATTTGTATTTTTTTTAGATTTTTTACTCGAGTGTCTTTACGCGCCATCTCCATCGAGGCGGTTACCGACCATTTGTGGATATTTCTCTGTTTCAACAGCCATTCGGACTATTTTCACTGTGTTTTCACGCCCTAACATACTGTTATGACTTCAAATATTAAATTCGATACAATTGTAAAGATCTTTAATTAATTTCGTTGAGTCAAAGTTCGTTAACGTACCAAACGCGTGAATAAAACGGCGAATACCGATTAAAAGATTACGGTACCGACTTATTTGACGGAGACAATTATTGCAGACAGTATTCGACTAACGTTGTACTCATAAATTAGATGTTATGCTGAGCTACAGTTACATTTGCACGCTATTCCAACGGATGAACCGAAGAATGCTTTGAATTTGTGAATTATAATGAGTTCATTGTGAGTTATGAGTACCATTTCGTTTTACTTTCGTTAAGTGAGCTGTCAGTTTCAAGACGATATAAATGATTTGAATTAGAATAATTTGTGAACTTATTTAAATAAATAGTGGAAAAGTGGCTAGTTCCAATAATGTTTCTATCCAGGTTGTTAGAAGAATATGTTATAATAGCTAATAGTTGCATTTTAGCTCATCGCTAAGAGAGTCTTGCTTGCCAAAATACATCGAAATATGCGTCTTAAAAACATCTTAACCATAAAGTACCTGGATCGCCATTCCGAAATTCCTAGGTTCGATTCCCAAGGAGGCGGAAATTTGAATGAGTTAAAATTTCCATTCCTGTTCTAGATTAGTGTCCTTGTTTTGTGTTTGTTCATAACGCCCACGACACAGGAAATCCTACCGTAGGGCTATGAGTGTGTAGTCACTACACTGTAGTGTTATTTATATTAGGTATACTTATATTTAATCTCAGTTGAAACAAAATTAATCTATCGTTATTAGCAGAATATTATAATAAGAGTATTTCCTTGTTTCGGTTATATCCGGTAAGCCCCTTAGTTGTACAAAGTTACTATAATGCAGCGAACACTGCTGCTACCCCAGTTAAATAGTTTTGTTATTGATTTTATACTCATAAGTACTCCTTGCCCACCCTCGGCTGGTTCGTATTAAAACGATAAAATTTTAACCCTAATAATTGGGTGAGCAGCTAACATTTAAATTATAAAACAAAAGTTAAGGAAATATTTTAAACTGTTATTATTAACTATACCTTCATGCGTAAATACAAGAATGCAAATACACTTATAGCTTATAGCTTTCCTAGTTAAATAAATAAAGGGATTATTTTTCAACGTTACCCGACGTTTATGTTTGAAGCCATGTAGGTATAGGTAGGATAATCAAAGGTTTGAAGACTCATTCGTTACATTTGCATTTGTTTTGGTTGCCACGCTGGTATGCCGTTAGAAGGGTTCGATTCCTAGGTAAACAAAAATTTTAGTGATGAGTTTAATTTTTTGTTCTCGATCTGTCGGTGTGTGTCTGTGTGTGTGTGTGTGTGTGTGTGTGTGTGTGTTCGTGTTTTTGTGTGTTGCCGTCGCATCCACGCTATAAGAAATAGTGTGAGGATATGAGACTGTGATATTATTTATTTATAAACTAGCTGACAAATAAAATAAAATAATTATGTAACAAAATTTATATGTTGAATAAAAATTAAAATTTATTTTTAGGCGTTATATTACTTGTTTAATTCTAAACTCTGTTTAATTACCATTACACAACGGTTAAAATAAAGTATTCGCCGATTTACCACTTACCTACAACCCCTATGTCGCGATGGTTAGCAAGCCAGACTGCCGTTCGAAAAATCTTGGTTTGATTTCCCAGCGAGTTGAAAGTACTTACATTATAATTAAATAAAACCGGCCAAGTGCGAGTCGGACTCGCGCACGAAGGGTTCCGTACCATTATGAAAAATTGGGCTATGGTCGCTTTCCCAAAGGCCACTGTGACCATTGTTTTATTGTAGCCACATATTAGCCACAACGCCATCTCTTGGACCGAAAGGTAACTAAACTATCGCTGAGGCGTCGAAAGCATGGCTCCCACTTAAATATTTATTTTATTCTGTTTTTTAGTATTTGTTGTTGTAGCGGCAACAGAAATACATACATCATCTGTGAAAATTTTAACTGTGTAACTATTACGGTACGGTTATGAGATACGCCTGGTGACAGACGGACGGACGGACAGCAAAGTCTCAGTACCTAATAGGGTCCCGTTTTACCCTTTGGGTACAGAACCCTAAAAATAGTGTCTCTACTATAATTAGACTAGTCATAAATAGACAACAATACATGTGTCGAGCCACAGTAATGAATTATGTTCTTAAAGTTTTGTTTCACAAAGCTGTCCATCGTTATCGGACAGATTCAGTTGTAACTCACTATAAACTCGAATCAAGGATCAGCTAAAGCCCTTTAAACGGGAAACTCAATTGGAGGATGAGGCCGAATCGGGAGAGTATTTATCTTCGCCGAGAGTCGATTTAAAAGCAAAATCACGCAAACACACGACGCCATTATCGCCCGCGCGCGATCCTCAGGACGCGGCAACTCTATGAATCTAATCCACCGGATTTAGCCTCTGATTTACAGCCGACTCGAGCCAACGAGGGCGCGACTGCTTGAAAGAAAAGTGATAATGTCTTAATCCTACCACACTCGAGTTTTCTCGCGCTGCCTCCCTCCAATTTTATGGCCGCTCGCCCAGACGCACGTTTTGATTTATGATTTCAATAATTAAGAATTCTAAGGTGCAATTTGAATTTGGAAGCCAAGTCTCGGGCCCGCGGGAGGCCGACGCGTGTTTGTTATTGCCGCGGGGCGAAAGGGTCTCAGCTCCCACGGCTTACCTTTCATTTTCTGAAGTATTATATCGGTGGTTCAAGGAATTACACCTAAATTATGGAATGGTTATGCATAACGTCACTGTGGAATAAAATCTGTGTAATTTGCTGCGGACAAAATCTTAATTTCTTTTTAAATGCGTGCTGAAAGTTTAAATTTGAGTTTAGTTACGGTCTGTTATCATTCGTCTGATATCAGCATTTTGAGAGCCTTATGATGGTTATTGTATAGAATTTAATAATGGCATCATGGTGTGTGTGACTGCAGCAGACATCTAGTCGAAAATACTTAGTTTTAACTTAGGTAAGTTATATGTATGTGAGAATTTGGGGATGAGTGATTTATATGTAAAATTAAATTATATGATGGAAAAATCAAGCAAATTAGAAAATTGGTTATCTTACCTGGTTTTAAAAAACAAAGCTTCAAAATGGGCTTGTTAGTTAAATCAGCAAAATAAACACGACGACAAAAAATATTTAAATGGAAAACCTCCTCACTGTACTCTTTTAATTAATAACAGTCATTTTATAAAGATCGCATAAGTTACATATTGCTACGTTATAACAGGCAGTGAATACACAAAGACATTTTACATCCAAGTCACAATAGTGTGTCTCAACGTCTTCCCTTAATCCTGGTGTTCTAGCAATATCGCGAGGATGTGCTCACATCGCCCTAATCTCCCTGCATTACAATTAACGCGGCCCCAGATAACCCGTCACTCGCCACCCGCTGATAAAGGTCCAACTTGCACTAGTTTAAACCGGTTAAGCACCAACCCTCAGGGTTTATCTAATTACCCTACGCTAACACGAACGAACGTCCTCCCGAACGCGGAATCTCGCGTCTCAACCCGTTCGAGCGATTCGAAAACGGTACACGTTTCGCGTAATCTCGTTTAACGTCCGTACCGACTAGGGGGAGTCACGTACGTAAATGTTTGCTACGTACTATCGGTATTTCGGTCTTCCGGTGGGTTGTAGGGTCGTGCCTCCGTCAAGGACCATCGATTAGGATCTGAAGTAGAGCGCATATTGCACAACTTTTAGCCAATCTCGACGATCGATAACCCCACGCGATTGCTTCATAGAGTTATATTCTAGATCGCACGATATCACGAACATGTCGAGTGGAATTATACTAAAATAAGGAAGTTCGAATAACGTTTTTATTCCCATGTTAATTAATAGGTCTACAACATAAAAATTATCGAATTGAAAGCATTACGTCGACGTTAATTAAATAATTATCATAGCAAACATGTTATCGTCCAAATGACGGCAGTAAAAATTAATGAATGGTTTCATTGATGAATAAAATAAAATTAAGTAAAGCTTAAAATAGTGTTTTATAAAAATAAATATTTAAAATTATGAGAATACGACATAAAACCTTTTTATTGACACTGCTGATAAATTCTGACGTAACCGAAAAAGTAAACGTCAATAAAAAGTTTGCAAAAAACTTTAGAAATTCCGTGGGACTTTTAAAACAGTTTGCTGTAGTATTATTTTGCATTTAAATAAATTAGAAATGCGTGGTGATGTTTTTCTGCTTTATTAGTAAACTTCCGTACTGAAATATATTTTTTTAACTCATATAGGTTATCTACTTCGTGAGCCGATACTCCGGTTATTTAGCGATACGAAATTACTTTGCAACAAAAAATTCCGTGATTTTATAATATTCCAATTTCCCTTATAAACTATAGTTGGTCTGAAAGCTCTTGAGTGAAATGGTTTTTACGTGGGAACGATTTTTGTGCATAAAAATAAAACTACCGAGTGTTAAGGCTGTGATGACATCGACGAAAAACGCCGAGAATCATTTCCGCGTAAAAATATTGTGATTGTGGATGGAAAATCGAATCGCAAGTACAACTCTTTATATATTCGTACATCGATTTCCATGTTTTGTTCCCGTAGAAACATTGTCTGTCATGTTACTGTTTGTTACAGGTCTTCTGCTCTTAACACGCACAACTCACTGGGACAAATCAATAAACGAAGATTGGAGTTTGGCGTCGATGTTGAGACATTCAGAGTCACCGATAGAAGACCGGTTGAGCCGAGTCATATGGATGAGGATTTAGCTAATAAAAGACGTCGAAGACTTATCGAAGAGGAGCGGCGAGAAGAAATAGAATCACACAGACGCGTTTTAGTCTCGCAACTACCACAGTTCGTCCGCCAGAATGACGATATCGACGAATCCCTCATCTTAGAAACCCAAGCTGCGCTCAAAAACCTTTCAGGGAACTGGGCTCACGATCCTTCTTCCGCGCATAGCTCTGAAAACGATGATGCCAACGACTTTGAAAATCTCTTCCACGACAAACGTTCAGATAAAATGCTTCCGTCTTCTCCGTCCCAGTCTTCAGAAAGTGCAGATGCATCACAAAAAAGTTTCTCCATGCGTAATAACAGCGAAGATAACATTATTGGTACGATCGAAATCGAAAAGATGAGCAACGGGTCCCAAAGATCAGAACGGGAAAAGAGTAGTGACGAGTATGAACACAACAAGTATGATAGTTACGATGGACCCAATTTCGACGACATGGATTCGTCGAACGAGCTAGAAATCGATATTTCGGATCGCTTGGACGACGAACGGGATTCGAAGGAGAGGCTAAAATCTGAGATAATGTCTGTGAACAAGCAAACGCTGTATAACGCTTACAAAGCAGCAACGGCATCGTTGCCGTATTCGACGCAATCGGCGTTTAAGCCACCGGCGGAAGTGAAGCACAAAATCCACGGGGTGACGATACCTATCGAACCGTTCGGTGGCTACTCGAACGATCACGAGAAGAATTCTATGAAGAACTCCAAGCAGTATACCGTATTGCAACCAGCAGGCACTGGGTCGCGAGCGGCCACTGCACTCCAGGAGGCCCGGACCGTGCCCTCCGCGCAGCCTTCGAGAGACTCCCGCCCGCTCTCCTCACTCTCTCCACCGGCTTCCAGAGGTATCGCACTCCGAAAACAACCATTGCCGAACTTTCCTAACGACGGCGCTATAACAGAACTCCGGGCTATGAACTAGATGAAGTTTGTTTCAAGGTCGTTGCGTTACATCCTTTAGTCCCCATTCACAGTTCAAGTTGAGGGCTCTACTTCCAACACCTTCGCCGTAAACGCTTTCACCTATTAGATAATGATGCATTAATACAACGATGAATTTAAACCACTTGTTTATAGACTCTTGATTTGATCCCGAAACTTTTATTAGATCTAGCACATTGTAGTAACTAACGCGAGCAATAAATCTTGTGTCGTTTGTGAAAATTCTGAAATGAGTTCGCATACGACAGTGTATGACAAGGCTCCACCTACGTAAATCTCATATGTTAGATACGTTGTACCTAAAGATTTTTCCTCGTATTGTTGGCCGATAGCTGGGCTTACGTCACGGCCGCGCGCAATAAAAACGGGTCAGGCCAGGCGGTGGGCGGGGCGCTCGCACCGCCCGTTTCCCTGAAAGAAAAATCGTCGGTCCGTCCGCGCAGCCGCTCGGCGTTCTTTATTTTTTCTTTGGAGTTGTCGGGAGGTGGGGCCTCGGGTGGGCGGCGCCGCGCAGGTACGCCCCGCGGCACGCCCGGCGCTATCGATCGCTGCACGCCCCGCGATGATTAACGATATACTAATTTGTGCACCGGTCGATTTGTTCGCAGAGGGCAACAAGTGCCCAACTCCCGGGTGCAATGGGCAGGGCCACGTCACCGGTCTCTACACGCACCACCGGAGGTGAGTTCTGATGATTATCATGTTTTCCAGTACCAAAGCGTCTGACGCATTACCAACTTATGATGACCTATTTACGGCTTCGGGTCGTGACACACTAAGCACTTTGTGCTTGCACTCCGTCGGGCACTTGTATTGCAGTTTAACGTATATTTTTAGATCTGAATTTATAACATGTCTATTTCCGTAACGCGATAGGAGAGCTTTTAATTTTGCAACTCCTGTTACTATTCTAAGAAATATATTTCAACTTGTTTTACCGTTTGTTCCATCAGTCTGTCAGGATGCCCAAGGAAGGATAAAGTCACACCGGAGAGTAAGTATATTAGACAATGATTGTTGCGTTTGCTTAGCTTTCTGTTTCATTTAGTTATGTATGTACGCCGTTAGTAATTTTGAGTAAAACATTACAATATTATTTGGTTCGTTTTGTTTGTAATTTCGTTATCATGTTATCATTTCTAGATCGGACCACAACTATGTTTACACAATACAATATTACGTGAATTTAACTAGATAAAATATAGTTTACGATGTAGGGTTAATCCGAAGTCGAGCCCGGCTCTAGGCCATGATGCAAGGTACCGCCAAGTGCGTTAAATTGAAATTAAATGGGTTCGGTACCATCCAATATAATCTGACAGTACTCACGCCAAATATAGTAGAAATTTTTTATTCGTTTGCCACCATCAACCCGGCTAGTGAAATATTAAGTAGCAAACGATCATGCAGCATCACACTTCCGCTGCCGCCCATGACAACCGTGACGGACCTCGAACAAGACAAAATTTTGAATCTAGGATAGTTAGTCCAGATAGCAAATGGTGTTAGAATATTAGTTAGTTAGTTTGTTAAACAGGGAGTGATAGTTTAGTCCTGTTAGTTTATATTAATAATAGTCCAGTTAGTAAATTATTAGTTTAAGTTTCTCATTTCGTCACAGATGCGTTGCTACCCGTAAGTTTCGGCACAATTTCTAGGAACAAGAAATAATACGGATCCCCGCTTTTTACTTTGACCAGCATCGCATTTAACATTTACCATGATATATTATTTAGTCAGACAAAATGTCGTGCAATTATATTGTCCACTTTACCACTTTACCACTAGTTATTAGGGACTAGGCTACACTATAGAGTCTCACCGGATGCATGAAGATAATAGTCCTGATGACAACAACAGCACTTGAAAGTTGAGACTCTTAATATCATGTTGCCCATAACTACTCACTTACTAGTAACGAATATAAAAATCTTAATTGTAAACTAAAAGATCATGGATTAATTGAGAGCTACAATCTATCCATATATCTGACCGTAGTTTTGGCGCTCCACGAGACGATCTTGAAGTGCCCGACGCCAGGCTGCAACGGCCGCGGCCACGTCAGCTCCAACCGCAGCACGCACCGCTCGCTGTCCGGCTGCCCCACGGCCGCCGCCAGGAAGGCCGCCGCCCGGGCGCAACGACCCAGACCTACAGGTGACTAGAGCGAGCTGGTTACTTTGTCAAACCCTAGCCAGGCTGCAACGGCCGCGGCCACGTCAGCTCCAACCGCAGCACGCACCGCTCGCTGTCCGGCTGCCCCACGGCCGCCGCCAGGAAGGCCGCCGCCCGGGCGCAACGACCCAGACCTACAGGTGACTAGAACGAGCTGGTTACTTTGTCAAACCCTAGCCAGGCTGCAACGGCCGCGGCCACGTCAGCTCCAACCGCAGCACGCACCGCTCGCTGTCCGGCTGCCCCACGGCCGCCGCCCGGGCGCAACGACCCAGACCTACAGGTGACTAGAGCGAGCTGATTACTTTGTTAAACGCCACGTGCCACGTGACGTGCGGCCATTGTGGAATCTTAGCTTTTGATATGATGTTTGAGATTTATGTTCCACTCGCCAGGCTACTGTCTTTATAATGGCGAATAATATGTGATGTTGCCTCACGGTCTCTTTATTCGATATTAAAACAGTTAAAAAATACGATGGAACTTTTTTACTTAGAAAGCAACGACCCTTACTTACCCTTAGGAGTTTACGTAAAGTTGTAAGTAATAAAACCTTGACCCTGGACGAATTGTAATTTGTCTTTTTGAACTTTTCTTTAATAATAAACAAATCTTCAAGCAAGATTTTTAGGTATTTTTACGTCTGATTACGACACATCAAACTAAAACTGCAAAATTTTGCAGTACCCATAACCCATCCCGTAACGGTGAGCATATCGGCCGAGAGCGCTAGCACCGCACGAGCGCCTGACCGAGAGCGAGAGCGGGAACGGGAGCGAGAGCGCGAGCGCGAGCGAGAGCTCGAGCGGGAAGCGGAGCGCAGCCGAGAGCCCGCGGCCACGCCGCCCAGTCCCGCGGTGAAGAGCGAGGCGCCCGAGCTGTTGGTGCCGAAGCGAGAGGCCGCCGAGCCCGAGCGCGACTCCCCCGCCATGGAGACGCGCCACGCCGGCTACGGCGCGCCGCCCGACCAGCGCTCGCCGTACGAGCGACCGCCGGATGACCACGTACGGTCGTACAGGTACGTCCAACTAGAAGAAACTTACAAACGATAGGAAAGATTCCCCTTATGAAAAACAAACTTCTTCATGAGACAACATCAGCAATTTAACCGGTTTCACTTTATGATAATATGGTTAATAATATTAGATATTATATTTTAGACATAGGTATAGGAAGATACGCGGAAGTTTTAAATACCAAAATATTATTAGTTATTGCAGTAGGTACTATCATCAGATAATATTTTTTCGTAGTCAAATTAACGACACACGGTATGGATACGAGACGCGGTGCTACGAAGGGGCGACCGCGTTCGAGCGGTACGACCCCGCGCAGTGTCCACAACGACCTTACGGCTGGGACGAAGAGCGGTATCACGAACCGCATCTACCTACGCCTATGAAAACCGACCAGTCCGAGCAAGAAACTAACACCGGCCCTATCTACCCTAGGTACGTAATATAGAAATAAGTACGACTTCCCTGCGATACCAAATGTTCACAAACAATGCCTAAACAAATGTGGTAAACGAGACTTTCAAATCATATCCTTGCGTTTCCCTAAACTGACATTACACCAACAATTTTTATGTTTGTGATCTTCAACGCCCGTATATGTCCGTTCAGACCGATGTACCACTACGAAACGGCTAGCGGAGTAGGGAGTGTGGCCGGCGTCACCGGAATGGGTCCCGGTGTTCCGCCCGGTTTCTCAGCCATCAACCTTTCGGTGAAGATCGCCGCTGCGCAAGCGCAGCGCCCGCGCAGTCCCACGGCGAGGGATCCCCGTGACCCTCGGCCAGCGATAGATCTCTCATCAACTACTGGTAGCCCACAGGTGAGGCACTTCTGAAAGAAGCAAGAGTTGCCTGCATTGTCGAGATTTTCTTCCGATCTCAAAAATATTAAAATTTTAATACGGTGTAATTTTCTTTGCAAAGAAATACAAATATTAGTTAATGCTCCTAGCACAAGCACCTAGTATTTAAAGTGTGATGAAAAACCAATTCGAAGAAACTCGTCTATGGAGGCAATCGGTGAAACTCTAGAAATTCAAATGTGGACGTTAACGAATTATTGGCACAGGTGTATTGGCATTGATTACACTATTGTATCGAGGGTCAGACCGCCTGTGGGGTACATGCCTGCTATCGCCGTAGATATCTGACCAAAGGAGTGCCTTAAAAGCATGAAGTAGATAGGATTGGTGCAAGGCAAGTTCCTTTCAAGTTCTTGGGAATCTTGGGTATTAAGGACTCTCAGAGCAATTTGACTAATGTGCGATCACATAAATTTAGTTCACTGTGCTCCATTGGCATGTGCTCCGTGAGTCGGTCAGGGTTATTGTCTATATATAACCGGTTTTCACAACAGGGTCCGTACGCGTCGCCGGTGTACACGAGCGCCGGCAGCGGGGGCGCGCGCGGCAGCCCGCCGCCGGGCGCTTCGCCCCAGCTCGCCGCCAGCCCCCAGGTGCCCAGCCCGCAGGGGCAGACCCTCGACCTTAGTGTGTCCCGTTTACCACATAGGTGAGGCATTTGTCGGATAGGCTTGTTGTTCGCTGATTTTTATGGATACGCCAGATGGCTATGTTGACGATAATGACTTCTTGTTAATTTTGAGTCCTGCTTTTTTTGTGCTGATGATTGTTGATGATTACAATGTATATGTGGATTGATTACAGCTTATCTAGTGTTTTATAGAAATCAGTGAATATAAGCAAGAGTATACTCAAATGTCATCCTCCAATGAAATGTACTTTCTTCAAAGCAGCATTGACATAATATGTAGATACTTATTATACTTTCTGATATTTTATGCTGTTAAATTGGGATCAGATGAATCTAAAATCCTGCATCAGTTTAAATTGCTCCTTTATAACAATATAATATTCATTAATATGTAAACACAAGTAGGTTGTGATATATTACTAAATTCTACGTGTTTGTTGACAGTCGAACCTTCCCTGGTGCAGTATCGTATAGCCGAGAATCAACACCGGACAGCGGCGGTAGCCACCCATACCTAGAAGCATACCATCGAGACGCAACAGGTGAGTCCGATCATTGTACATTGCCAATCCACAATCAACAGAATCATTCACCCACCGACCACCGCTTAGCTTTATCCTTCGTATTTAAATGATACATGTAAAATTTCACAACACTTTATTCTATTAGGATACACGAGGATCTAGCTGGAAGAATTTTTATCAGTGACACTAACAGTATCATAGGAGATGTTCATACGAGTACGTACCTACTCGACAATTATATACCTACAAAAGTTTTAATTAGGTTGCGTATTACCTCAGCCCCGCAACACAGTGCCGCTCCCCGTTCATACAAGCTGAGGGACGAGATGACTTCTAGCATGCCGCGGTTGTGCCGTAAAACCGTAAAACACGTGGTACAAATTAAAACGCGACCGCGTAATGAGTCCCCTCGCGCGCGCTCGCCGCAACACTCGCTGCGCTACGATGTTGCTAATCCCGACTTACAGGCGCTGTGTAGCAACACCTAGTTATGTTGGTTTACATTCTCCTTGATACGTATTTGTACAAGTGCGTTTCTGTATTGGAAACTATTCCAAATATAACTTTTATACTATTAATGTTTGCTTTTACATTTGACGGTGTGCGTTATTACAACATTTACAACAAATAATTGCATGTAGGTACGTAACTACGGACAAAAATTAAATAGCTACCTACGGTTTTTGTACCTCCTCTTAAAAAATCATCCGTGAAAAACCGATTTCCTCTCCCCTCTGGATCAGGAATTCAGAATCTTTGCCCCCTCCTGTATCAAGAGCTACAACCTGTAGGTAGGCTGCTGATGTAGGTATGCTCATGAATGATTATGATCACCCATAAACATAACTACACAATATAATTTTACACGAAAATACCACAATTTTCATAAGACTGTCTTAAAATCGAGACTATATTATCCTATAGGGTACGGTGGCATGAGCCCGCACCCGGTAGCCGGGTACGGACTGGGCCAACCGGACTACGCGGCGGCGGCGGCCGCGGCGGGCTACGGCGGGTACCAGTACCAGTGCGGGGCCTACCCGCCGCCGCCGGCCTACCCGCCGCACGCGCCGCCATACTCCCCACCCTGCTACATGCCGCCGCCGCACGCGCCGCACGATAAGCCGAAGGATAGCAGGTGAATAGAATATTTTGAAAGATTGACCTACACGCTTTATGTCATGACACAGTATGTAGAACAAACGTCCCTTTTATACTGTGTACTTGCTAGTTCGATAGCATTTAAATGTCATTCGGCGAAAGAAAACATCGTGAGGAAACCTGCATGCCGGAGAGTTTGCCAAATTCAAAGGTGTATGGAGTCCGCCAATCCGCACTTGGGCAGCGTGATGGACTATGACTTTAACCTTCTCAATTTAAGATGAGACTTGTGCCCAGCAGGGAGACAGTTATGGGTTGCGATGATGATGATGATAATGACTTGTTGGTTGGCGATATACCAAGCAAGCCTAGGCAAAGATCACCGCTACCTGGTCTCGGACAGCTAGTACTAAGCTGGACGCTTTTCACGGTAATTGCTGCCTACTCAAAGTTACACTCAATTTTATTTTAAGTTTTGTAACTATAATAAATTAATCCTTTTTATAAATACTTTAGTACTTTTACAACTCTGTGATATATGGTTCTTCAAGTTGTGGTTAATCTTCTTAATTTTCGATCAGAAATTGTTATAGGTTCCTTTCATAAAGACGTACTTTGCCCACGCGTGTGATACCACGATTACCGTGACGAACGCTTGATAAAACCTTGCGTTCGTTTCCCATTCAGACAAAAAGTTTTAAGAGTTCTTTTCTTCGTATGAGTGTGTGTGACTTTGTTTTGTGTATTTTCCAACTCACCAATTATACAGAAAATCCTATTGTGAGGCTATAAGTGTGTGGAGTCATTCAAAATATCTCTGAGCGGTAGCAGTCACTTATTAAGTGACAGATATCAGATGAAAGTTGTTCTCATTTATCTGCATAAAACCTACGAAATAAAATAGAAATAAAAAATAATAATATCACATACCTACCACTATTTTAATAATCAGCTATAAGTATGTTTTGTAAATAAATATCTATGTAGGTAACTGTTTAATTAATAAATTCCATTTGATTACTCTGAAGAGTGCCTTCACTTAAAAAGGCCAGTTCAATCTATCCGTACAGCAAAAAATGACAGTCCAGCGATAGTTCAACTACGTGCCCGTGCTATCTTCCACATCTATACCTAGATAATAATATTGATAACGAGTTCTCTTCAATCTCTTCAAATCGATTTTCTTCAAATCTCACATGTATCTAAAATAAACACACGTAGCTACTAGCTACCTAGCTACCAGAATATTTCAGATAGTCTACAATGAATAATGCATAACGGAAAATTGGTACAAAACAAATTTCAACATATAAGAATTAAATTAGCTACGATAGGTACTTATTTAAACTTGAATACATTGTTTGTACCAAGACAAAAGACAAAAGACGAGAAACACAAGCAGAAACACAAAAATTATGAAACGAACACAAGTAAGGTCACGAGAGTAACGATTTTTCATTTGTTTGCATTGCATGCTTCATTATATTGCACCAGGAAAATGACTAAAATGAAGGCTTTTTGCGCGCATTCTTACTTGCTCGGATACTCGATACATACAAAATAATTGAAAAGTTATGATAAAATATTTAGGTGCTTTATTTTCAATCACATGCACTCCACGACAAAAAAAAACAAAATAATTAAACATTATAGGCCACCCTAAAATCTAAAACGATAAAATTATGTTCTTACATAATTTGCTCACAATTTAGGTACTTAATCGAGTTAACATAGCATTGTTAAACACGCAAGTTCGTATTAAATTACGTAGAATGAAGTAAGTAAGCGATACGGAAAATACTTCTGACAGATACAATGACATAAACTGTTCCGCAGTGTGGTATTTCGAACGGAGAGCTAGCCAGTAGTCACAGTCGACGGATCAGTCTAAATATACCGGCGCCCGCGCAGGCGCGCATGCACAGCGCGGATACACGATATAGATAAAGTAAGATAAGATATATTCCGAAACGCAAAATAAAATAACAACTATGAGACGGAACAGGTAAGACTCTACGCGACCTTAGTTTAAAAATTGCCATTTTAAATGTTTATTATCAGTAATATTTTTGATAAACAAACACTTCGATATGTTTAATACTAAACTTGTAAACACGTTTGGCATAGATAAACAACCCGTATTTATAAATATATTTGCAGCTTGCGCTTCAATAATTAAGTGTTCTACTATCACTCTAGGTTAATGACATATAATGACACAAATGTCGCTTAATAAAACATTAAATTTGTGTTATGAGAGCGAAACCACGTGTAGGCGTTAATTCTTCGCTCTATTTTTAGTTCAACTTATGCAGAATAATGCAAGCAGGTGCCTATTGTTCTATGTCGTTCACTTTTTATAGTCAGTATGGTCATGCTATAATTTTATGTTGTAAATACGCAATCGGGCAGCGCTACTATTTGATGTTAAGTGATTACTGGACCAATCAATACCTACATTGCCTACTGAGATTCAGTTCAATTTTTTCGCGTAGTTCAATCTTAAGTCTTTCACAGGTATACGTTAATGACCACCTCATTCGCAACGGAATTTAATTATAATCGTTAACAGCAGACAATGTCAATACCACGTCGAAGCTGCATCTTGTGCTATACGAAACATGTTATATTTGTGTATTTCACAATAGCTACCATCGGGAGGACTTTTACGGTAAAGTGGGTTACCGGATACGGGAATCGAGGGAGCTCATCCAGTGCCCGGTCCGGTCGTGCGACGGATCCGGTCACGTATCGGGCAACTTCGCGACTCACCGCAGGCAAGCGGAAATGTTCGCGCGAACGTTCGTGCTCGTTTGATTGATGTTTGAATGTTCGGCCGGAATGTGAACCCGTTCTCACGACGCCTTACTAACCTTGTTGTTTTTTTACTAATAAAGTAATAAGTACCATAATTCGTAATACGTAGATAGAGTTGTAGAGAAGTGGCTAGTTCGTTGCATATTTTCGTGTCGACAATTTTATATTATTTTCACCACAAGTTTGAGATTGAATTTGCAAGTCGTATCGTTTCATCGTTTATGTTATAGTAAAACATATTGTGCTTATTAAAAATATGAATCCCACGCGAACGACTAACGCTACTTTCGAATCCAAATGTTAACATAATACAGTAATTGTATAGGTACGTAAAGTTCCCTAATGTTTCATACTTTATTCATTCTTCAATTTACAGCTAATTATTGCGATTGAGGTCAATCGTATCAAATCTTACACGAGTAGGTATCTTTATTGAGTCCGCGATAGATTACCTATTTGTATTTTCGGATTGTTGTCCGGAATCGAGCAGTGAAATTCAACTAGTTTGTAATTGACACATATTACTACTACATACAATGAAGGTCATAATAATAATAACGCTTCACACTCAAAGCCCCACACTAGGATTCCCTGTGTCGTGGGTGCCTTGGACAACACACAAGACAAGGACACACACCCAGACCGAGAACGGAAATTTAAACTCATCATTCAAATTGCCGCCTCGCTGGGAATCGAACCCAGGACCCTCGGAACAGCGATCGGCGTATTAACCATTGCGCCATTCGGGTCGTCAAATAACATTGATATTCAAATTACTTTGCTAATTATGTTCATAATAACAACACGGACGCTGTCATTGAAAGTATTTTCTTTAATGCTTAAAATAATAAACCTCACGAAATTACTTCTACAATGCAAATATCCTTAACGAAACCAAAAAGTGAGTTCTATAGTAGAGAAGAGTTTCTACATAAGCATACGACTACACACGAATTTATAAATTTTCCAGTGACTTAATTCGCATCAATTGATTAACCCTGTATGTAGAGACGTGCTGTCTCACGATGTCATACGATGCAGTTAACGTGAGTGATACAGTAACACTAACATAATATGATCGATAACATATTTGATAGACTTTCAAACCGTGGAAATCGCCTCAAACCGGTTCTGTAAACCTCGTGTCTCCTCACAAATAAGGAGAGCAAAGTCGTACTCTAGCTCATTATTTCAATGCTGAATGGTGAATTAACAGAATGGAAAAGGAGAAATAGATAGACCTGTCGTACTTATATCTTAGGTAGTAGGTATTGGTGTTAAACAGAAGCTTATGCCACGTAAAATATCCTTCATCGACCCTCAATGTTTCTTAACCTTTGAATCCCACGCACCCAAAATTTGACTTGTATAAATTACTTATGTGTATCAGCGACAAAACTTATAAAAAAATTGAAATTGGTGTATGTACTTTGTACAGATGTGTGTGTTATTAAATTACCTTCAGTGCATTCTTACCGTCTAAACATATTGTATCATTTGATTGAGTGGAACAGCATTGAGCCGTGAGCTGTAATTTGCGAGTTTCCGCAGAAGTCAATTGGCGTGTAGACCGAGGCTCTGAGCTGATCTAACCGCATGACGGAATACTGTGTGCGTTCGGTCCCTACTAACATTCACAAGATTTATTTGACGTGTGCTTGTTGGTCCCGTCGCAGTGAACTTTGACCGACGTAACTCGGAGAGAATGCGATTGTTAGATAACACCGCTGCAGTAAGAGTGTCATAACACTATCTATTATTAAAAGTGTTTTAATATTGCTCTATGGCGGGCTTCTTCGATAATTTACAAAGAACCACGACCCTAACTTATTAAAAAATACTTTCATGTCCGGAAACCGGGATTGTACGATCTGGAAGTAGCAGGCTCTATTATATCTGCAACTGAAAATGTAGTATGTGTTTTTTTTCTTTTTTGTGTTTATTTCCGTGTTTTATGCAGGTTTTTTAATCTGTACCTATAGCTAAACATGTCTCTACATAATGAAGACGAAGAAAAAGTTAATGTTTAGCTTTCTAGTAGGTATTGCTTATTCGCGTTGGTTAGACTAGCAAATTAAGCTCTAAGTATATTGAATGCTCAAAGTCAACTCCTGAACACCTGTGTTATGGCCTCGATTGCTAATTTTCATTAGTGAATAGAATATACAGAACCAAATTGCTTCCAGTCTCATGCTTCTACTTTTACGTAACGTTACTTACGATCGTAACTTCTCATTTCAACATAAAATTGATTTTATAGTTTGTGCTTTGCTAATTAATTGAACTGACATTTATTAAAATAGTATTTTTTTTGGTTCATTTTTTTGCCATTTTAATTTTTTATTTGCGTACGAGAATTTGAGCAAGATTTCGAAATGTTTTGCGTTTGATGTTCCATCCGTAACTCGTAATAGTTTTTAAAAAATTGGTAATTTTACATTGATAAAGTAATAGAATGAGAAAAAAAATCATCTATTTACTCCAAGTCAAAAATATAGGTGTCGATTATAGAACCTCCTTTTTGTGATGTCGATTAAAAATAAATCCGGCTGTTTACATAAAAACAGCTGAACTGATTTTGAAATGTTTGCTATTTAATTTGTCGAAGCAATAAGTACCTGATTATAAATAGGTGCCTATTATAATAATATACAGATACACATAATGGGTAGGTACTTATTGATAACCTTCTTGTTCGGTTAATAGGAAAAAACAAATATTAATTAGGCAGGTATTTAGTTTATCGTCATTCACTCTTTAGGTAGGAAAAATTAAAATTTAAAATAAGCCTCAACAAATAAGATAAATATTGAAGCCATGTAATCAACCATGTCCTAAAAAGGATACCATGCTGCCATTTAACTGATTTAAGTAAATTATGTTAGCTTAAAATAATTAATGCGCTCTACCTGTATTTTTCTCTTCCATACAGCTACAGACGCTGCAGTGGAGATAAGTAGAGTCGAGTATCGGTAACTCCTATGCGATCCATCTAATAGGTATGGCGTAACGACTGTCACTTAAAGTAGTTTACATAGCAACCTTTTGTAGAGACACAGTAGCAATACAATTGCAACTTGGTCGCGAGACAGTCGCAACACTGCGATTTTGTGCTGAATGAATTGACGAGAATGAGTTGTAAGAGGTGATTTTTGACGTTCTCCCTGTAATAAACATTATTTATTCTTTGAACCATAGCCAAATTTGCTAGAAATTATTTGCTCTATGTAGAGCTCAAACTCAGATCGCGATAGTTAAGCTTATTCTTTGAAAATTATAGCTTGTCTAAGATCATCCAAAATATGACCGTAATATAATGGTCATAACGTAAGCAGAGATACCTGAAAACAAAGGAAATACTTAGGTATTTTCCAGAAGTTATCTAAAAATCACTTCTTCACTTATTTGTTGCACCCGCGACTTCGTTTACCTGGAAGTTAGGGTCTTCCGCGTAAATCCAATCCCCTGGGAATTTACACATAAAAAGAAGCCTTTAATAATCAAATCTAAATCGGTTCAGCCGTTCAAGAGGTTAGTCCACATCAACAGAAAAGTAGACAAATAAAGTTTATGTCTTAGTCGGTATCGTGTGTAATTACAAATAATAAATTAAATAAAAAAGTAATTTTAAATCACAGACAAATACTAAAATTTTATTTATGTCCATAGAGAGGTCGTCAGTTCTAATTTTATATCAGTATATAAACTATTTTAATAGCAGCGAAACTCAAAGAATAATTTCCAAAAGTATTTCCGTGACAGCCCATACGGTAGATTATATACCTAATATTAGACGCATAGTTTCTTACAACTCAGCAGATGCTTACTCTACCGGATTTATTTTTACCGCAGTTTTGGTGTTACAGAAACCGATGCGTCCGCTTACATTCGTAGAGCATTACGTAGAGTCGATAAAAACGGAAGTATAGTGCAAACAGTTTAATTGTTATTGAATTTGCTACTCGATAATGTAATACTTAATACTATATACTGTCCTTGATAATGATAATTATAATTGATAATGATAATTATAATAATAATTGATAATGTACTGTCCTTGGTAATATGAATTTAGTTTTTACCTCAAAATTGTTCCACAAAAGGGTTGTTTGTAATATAACACGTGAATTAAGAATATAATCGCATGGTTTGTTGTTTTGTTTTTTAGGTGTAAATGTAATGTTTTTTTTATATTTTTTTCATACATAACATTACTTGTTAAAATTTACGTCCCCGCATTATTGTCTATATCACGGGTGGCATGGACCTCATAAATATCATTTAACTAATATCCATGACCCGAGAGTAAATCTTTCACATAAGTATGGTCATCGGCCGGAAAATCGAACCCGGAACTTATTTTGCAGACAGGGCTACTTATAACTAGGCGATGGTGGGTTAGTCTTAATTATTTTATTACAAATTGTCATGTCTTTTATCTATAATTATTGTTCTGTAATTATGTATTATATACTCTAAAACTCTAAAGGTTTATGACACTCGAAAGAAAATTACTTACATCACAAGTAGGTATAGCAGTAACCTCCCAGTAATTTCAAAGTTGTTTTCCCACACAAGTGGGTTCTGGGCACTGAAATTAAACTTTCAAATGAAAAAAAAAATCGTGAGGAAATCTGCACGCATAATAATATTAGTTGTGGTACCTTTGCCTCCACTTTATCCAGAGTTAGGAAGTCCATAGAAATAAGTACTAACTACACTTGATAACGTACATACATGCATTTAAATTAGGTACCTACTCAGCTGCAAATCATTGTTGGAAGAGATAACGCATATCTTATCTCAAGGATGATAAATTTTAAATTCATCTTGTACATAAAGTATTTTCAATATACGTAGATATTTTATATAGAATTGGTAACATCGGTTAAGTACAAAAATAGGACCTTAATATATTATTGTTATATTTACTTTTAAAACTTAATCACATAATAGCTATAAGACTAGCAAACTTATGTGCCTACACAGTAGTTTACTATCTTAAGTATCTCCACTTACGATCAGTTAAGTAAAAAAGATAGGTTCAGTAGGTTGGTTGGTTTTACGACTTCTTGAAGAACCGTATGTCATAGTTACTAGGTACTTCCAAACATTAATAAAGCAAATACATAATCATCGGTCCTTAAATTTAAAAATATTTGTGGGTTAAAAAGTGGATTGTAATTGAGACATATTTAAAAACTTTTAATTACTTCCAAAATAAAAGTATTCATTGTTGCGCCATGCTATTATCATACAAAAAATATATAAAATAATAACTACTTTGATTTCTATATTCTGTGTTTCAGAAAATAAACTTTACATTGATACAAATTCTAGAAAAATTTAACTGCCACTTTGAGGACGAACAAAGTCAAACTGTTTATTTCATCTAGGAATTTACAAATTCACTTATGAACGTCAATTTTTTGATTCTACCACCGTTTTGGAAAAGTGCTTGAGGAGAAAAAAACGGCGAAAAAAAACTCCTCCGCATCTTTTAAAATAAAAATTACAATATTACTTAATTGATACAGGTAAGCACTAACCTAGCGGAGCTGGTTGCAGAGCTGGTAGTTTCCATGCCTTTTTGTCATCTAAATATTCCTGTATACTATAGTAGCTCAACAAAAAAGATAAAATCGAAATACACTACCCAAACAATTTTTTTTGTATCTTGACATCTATTCTTTTCTCCTCGTAAGTTCTAGCCTCCAGTAACAGAGTTATGGGGCGTTTAGACTGGGGCTACCCTGAGCCGAGCTAGCTATGGCCCACGCTAGCCCGCATTCTAAGCGCCCCTTTAGACGTCACACATAGGCCGCGTTCTATGACTTGACCAAAACGCCCAAAACGACACTTTTTCTATACTGAGAAATTTGAACGTTTTGGGCGTTTTGGTCGACTTACTGAACGCGGCCATAATCTATAGATCATATTTAAATTTGAGATTATAATCTAAGCTTTCGGCCAATGACCCCGGCACGGCATTGTAAGCAGTTTGTATATGTGCAGCCTGTCCGGGTGTCCGCGCGCCGATCGGTCGCAGCTGCAGCCGCACTCGCAGGAGCTGAAGTGCCCCACGCCGGGCTGCGACGGCTCGGGGCACGTCACCGGCAATTACTCGTCCCACCGGTCGCTCTCCGGCTGTCCCAGAGCGAACAAGCCCAAGAGCAAGCCCCGGGACGGACAGGACTCGGAGCCTCTCAGGTGAGTTGGGAGTAAAACACTTAAAGAGAGATGTGACCGTAGGGTGAGGAGCAGTTTTTCTTTCCTCTCCTTGCTTTGTTGCCAACAGTGCATCGGTGATGCCTATGGTTTTAGTAATGTCCATGAGCGGCGATGACCACTTGACATCGGGTATATTGTCAACTGATTTGTCGGCTGTTAACATAAAAAAACACAAGGACTCATGTACATTGCATTACGTCTTCCTTACTTCCCTTCAAGTTTCATTAATTACAACTACTACACTACAGATACATGTCTCTCGGTGTATTTCTTTCATACACACATGGCAACCGAAAACAAAGACTTAACGAGAATGACAGAGAGCTAATAATACCCACTGTAACTGGGGTAGATTCAAGATACAGGTTCTACTTACGTCAGCAGGACGCGACGTCATTCAAGACCTTTGCTCGCTGTAATTAATTAATTAAATTATGTTACTGAAGTTATCTTTATGAAGTTAGGTTACCTATTATATTATAGGTATGTTTCATCTTTACAATCATTCATAATTTTGAACATTATTGCCTAGGTGGTAGAGCCTAGAGTTCGCCCGGGGTAGTACCACCGCTCGCCAAGGTACTCAGTACCATTCCTACCGTCATAATAATTGTTTTTAAAAGCAATTGTATTCCGGATAGGAAGGTGTGGAGCCGGTTCACTCTTTAGAGGCGACCATCTCAGTCCTCAGGGGTAGCAACGCATCTGTGACCGAATTGGAACAAGACTCACACTAATCATTACTAACTGGACAATACTAATATTAACTAACAGGACTAACTATCACTAACAGTCCCTGTCCTCACACTTATTAACAAACTAACCAACTAACATTCTAACACCATCTACTAATTGGACTAACCACCCTAGTCCCTAAATTGGGTCTTGTTCTAAGTCGGTCACAATTGCCATGGGCGGCAGCGGAAGGGTGGTGCTGCATGCTCGTTTGCTACCTTAATTCAATAAAAAAAAAACACATAATATATCTTTAACGCATACCTACATTCGATTATGCTTAATTATTTTGTTGTAACTTGTAACCTCGTTTAAATTTTTTTCATAATTACGACATCAAATTTAAATGGATTAGATATTGCTCATATTCAATTTACGTAAACTAAATGCACTCGCTTCGATAATTAGCATAATTCTCACACGTAAAGGAACATTTAACATAATTTATGACGCCCCAAAACAATACAAAGGAGACTTGTCTAAATTAATGTCCCAGTGAAGATATTACTTACACATAATCAAATAATTGAGGTCACGAGTCTGCAACGCTCACGAATTGGTCAATTGCCATACCTATAATAGTCGTAATCATGTAGCACTGGATATCTCATAGCTCATAGGTAAATTCTTATAATCTCAATTATGTAACTGATGCGACGGTACGTCAGTCAGTGTAACTACTAAATGACTTCGCAATCAATTTGTTTTATTGAATAAGCTATTTCGTAGATGACGTCATAATCAAATAGAATGCGCTTTAATCAAGACTTAAAAAAACAAATCATTCTTAATGAGAATAGCGGTAGGTGTACTATACCTACCTACCTACCTACAATAATGTTTGAAAGGTATCATAGTTCTAGTATGGAAATATAGTTTGTTGGTTTATTTACACGCTGCTTAGATGCCCTATACCGGGCTGTGATGGATCTGGACACGCTACAGGGAAATTCTTATCACATCGAAGGTAAGAAGTAAAAAAGATCCAAACAGGTACCCTCCGAAGTTATGACTTTACCAATCATAAAAAAATTCTCCAAAAGTGTGTTATTTGTGTTACTCGCAAATCTCGCAATTGAATTCAATTTGCAATAACAATTCTATGATTTATCTGCTGAACTTAATTATTTATTGCTTTAGTAGTAAAATATATATAGTAAAGACATTAATTGCATGCCTATTTTCTTGGCAGGTTTCCAAAACCATAGAATCCAACCAACCAAACATTAGACAATATTTTACTAATCCATAAGTACCAGAATTAATAATTTAATAATAAAAATATCTTCCACAGTGCCTCCGGGTGTCCGATAGCGAATCGCAACAAGATGAGGGTGCTCGAGAGCGGGGGTACCGTCGAGCAGCACAAAGCGGCAGTGGCGGCGGCGGCTTCGGCGATCAAGTTCGACGGCGTCAACTGCCCGACGCCAGGGTGCGATGGGTCGGGACACCTGAACGGATCGTTCCTAACCCACCGATCCCTCTCGGGCTGCCCTATCGCCGGCGCCGCAACGCCCACGCCACAGCCGAAAAAACCAAAGTACCCCGATGATATCACACCGCTGTACCCGAAGCCTTATTCGAGTAAGTTATTGGTTATTTTGCCAAGTATAAACGGAATATCGTAGTTAGCTGTAGTCGAATGCTGTATTTCCTTGACGTGGATGGTGGTAATTTTTCTATAGGTATTGAACTGGTTTATTAGTTTCCTAGTGTATTATTTTCTTCTTCTAACTTTAAAAAGAAAACATTGGGTAAAAACACCTTTTCTGGGCACAATTCTTTAAGTCAACTCACGGGACTTTCCAAAATTTGATAATTTAACGAAGTACTAATTTTTCTCTGTGTTCATTTTTAGGCATGGACATGAATATGCAAACTGGAAATGGAGAAGACCTCATGACCATCGAACAAGAAATAACCGAATTACAGCGTGAAAACGCACGCGTCGAGTCCCAGATGATGCGCCTCAAATCGGACATCAATGCAATGGAGACGCACCTCAGCCACGGCGAACGGGTGATTATCACAAGAATTTTCAAACATGTCAAACACTTTTAATACGAAATAATGTCAAATAACAGAGTTTCAATTCAAAATTTTTGTCAGATGGTACTGTCATGGCTACAAACATCCAACTTTGAGTGCTACTAATTCATCATTTGCATTTGTGAGTACCGTTAAATTACTATTTGTCACAGTAGCACTCTTAATATTCAAGTACGGTACGCTATAATAGTTGTAACTTGTAACGAGGAATTTCCAAATTTTATTTTAATCTGTAACCTTGGCTGTTAACGAGATAAATGGTATTAACGATGGATTAATCCTTTGCAGGAGACTCAGCTGATATCTCAGCGCAATAACAACATCACGGGTTACTACGAGAGCCTTCGGAACAACGTGATCACCTTACTGGAGCACGTCCGACTTCCAGGGGGCGGGACGGCGCCGGTGACCACTGCCAGTGGGACACCTAGCGCTCCGCCCCCGCCCGTCGTGGGAGAAAAGCCCGCGCACGACAACTTTGACTCCTACCTAACGAAGCTCCAGAGCCTCTGTTCTCCCGACGGGTACTGTTCCGACGAGAACCGTCCGATCTATGAAACGGTGAAAAACGCGCTTCAGGACTTTACAGTGCTCCCGACGCCCATTTAAGGCTCGCCAAGCGCCGCCGATACCGAACGACAGTGAACCAAGCGTTCTGAGCGATCGGCGGAGCTTATCCAAATTCAACTATCGTTATTGACTGTGTAGTGGACGTATATACAAACCAAAGATAACCCGAAGACTGCTAATAGCAGTGATCGTTTTAGAACTGTTAAATAAAAGTGTGTACAGTGTACCTCTCTCAAACGTATGTGTTCTATTTAGATAACGATGTCTGTTTTGTAAACCGTTGTATACGATGTGTGACTTTTTAATGGCATCTCGTTAACACTACGAATCGATCGATTTAATCCGTGAGATGGACTTCAATTAAATGAAATTTTAACACTGTTACTCATATAATGCTATAATGACGTAAGTTATTGTTAGGAAAAGTTTATACAATTTTATTGTCCGTAAGCTTTTTAGCTCCAGGGATTCTACCAAACTTATTTGGATTTGTAAATATTGTACCTACTCTTCGGTATTACAAATAAAAATTATCACTATAAATTATCAGGCTATCGGTCTGGGTCACTTAGTAAAATTACAAATTCAATGTACTGCGCAAAGATTAAATTAATGATTAAGATGATAAAATATGTTAATCAGTGTTTAAGTTCCAATTCTGGGAATGTGCCAAATGCTTCAGTCAAAGCAGCTCCCGGCCGCTGATGTGTTAAGACTTATCGTAATAAAATATAAACGACGAAATTAATGAACTCTTTAGAGGACTATCTAGTCACTTTGTAAATAAATTTGTGAATATAGTTGTCACGTCGCAAGGACGTTTTTATTTATACTAGAGAATAATGTGATCTCATTAGATCAAGTAAGTTAAATGATTCAGTCATTAATTGATAACCAATTTTAGGGATAAATGAATTATTATTTTGTTTGTTAGCCAATGTTCACTCGCTGTGATTATGTTACGTGTTAAACTTATTTATTGTTACCTTTTTGAGATGTGATAGCTTAATCGTCTCAGGTTAGTGTTGTTTTGCAAACGATTTATTTACGTGCTTAGTGTACTCAATATGTGCAATTACCCTATCATTTTTAAAATCGTAGATGACTACTACAGATGTTTCGTTAAATCGTAGGTATATGAAATATGACTACAAGATTTTTCACGAACCACCTCGAATTGGTATATTGTATTCGCATCTAAATACTAAACTTATTGATATGTTACTACTCTGATTGTCATATACGTTTCTGTAATATATTGAGTATGTGTTGTTAAAGAGAATAAAAATAATAAATACAGATATTATCGCTCTTATTTACTTTATTTGAACTTTCCTTGGTTTGGATTAGGAGTGTAGATAGCCAAGTGGCCAATGGTTTGGAAAAAATCGAGCAGGCACCTCTAATTTGGAGGAAGCAAAACATGGTAAGGAAACCTGCACACATGAAGCTCGTTCGCTCGATGAGCAACAGCTCGGATTACATTCCATAATAAGAAATGTGACAAAATTCTTCGTAGTTCAGTTAAACTCGTGTATCTATGCTTACATCAGTGATTATTATAGGTACTAAGGCTCTAGACAGACGGACCGCATTTCAACTGCAATCCAACGGCAAATTGCAGTTCAGGTGCAGTTTGAATGCAGTTGACACGACTGCAATAGTACATGCAAACCAAACGCGCAGTCCGATTGCAGTTCAATTGCAGTTTGGTTTGGTTTGGTTGCGCGTTTGGTTTGCAGTTCTATTGCAGTCGTGTCAACTGCATTCAAACTGCACCTGAACTGCAATTTGCGGTTGGATTGCAGTTGAAATGCGGTCCGTCTGTCTAGAGCCTAAATAGCCAGATGGGTAAGGCAACCAACTGCAAACCAAACGCGCAACCAAATCAAACCAAACTGCAATTGAACTGCAATCGGACTGCGCGTTTGGTTTGCATGTACTATTGCAGTCGTGTCAACTGCATTCAAACTGCACCTGAACTGCAATTTGCCGTTGGATTGCAGTTGAAATGCGGTCCGTCTGTCTAGAGCCTTATTGTGATCATAAACGATGACGTCATCACCGCTCACACCAACACGACATCAATGATCATAATGGCCTATTGGAACGGTGAGTGGTATGTGTTGAGTGTTATGATCAGATACTGGAACGCGGCCATTTTATATGTAATGTACCTAGTGTAGCTGCTGTCGTTGTTTACTAAACAAATTAATGGCGTCACGCATCCCAAAATGACGCATTGGCACGTTTCTGCGACATTTAAATAAAAAACGTATGTTTCAGAACGCTCAAAAATGCAACAGTTGCACTATTTTTCCATCAACAATCAAATGTACCTAGTTAACTATCCTGGAGAATAGTATTATTAAAATGTCCAACCACAACTTAAGTGCACTCCACTCTGTCTGCAACTCCTCATATCATACACCTTAAATAACACTAGCGCCGTTTGGTGGATTTTTGAGCGTTTTAGCCGCATAATGGAACGCACCCTTTAGGGAGGCAATAGACGTCCGATTTTCTCTCCGATAGTCTGATCAGACAATCGAAGGCACTCGTGTCGAGCCATACATTTTGTTGAAATACATAAATATACGTCCGATTAGCTAGTCGTCCGATTCGATTGCCTGAATTTGTCTGATCAGACTATCGGTTGTGCTATCGGAGAGAAAAATCGGACATCTATAAATTGCAGCTTATAAGTCAATGTCAGCTGTCTTCTATCAGTGTTGTCCTGACTGACATCTGTCTGTCTGGCTGCTGTCACTCACCTCACTATCCAATCACTATCAGTAGTATCAGTGCGTGCGGTGAGGAGTAGGTATATTGTTCTATGGTGCGGTGCAGTGAACATGTGGGAATAAATCAATAAACATTATTTTTATCAACAACTAATAATTACCTATAAAATATAGTTACTTTTCAATAGTATAAAAATATGAAGCTACAAAAAGGGGTAAATATACAATACCACTACCTTGAAATAAAATCTTACTTGTGATTTTCATGTTACTTACTTTTTCTATTCCTTTCCTCATTTTTAGGCAAGATATTTCGACACACAAACTGAAGACGTTGTAGAGGAAGCAACGAAGAAGGAAAAAAAGAAAAATGATAAGGTTGAGGTCTATAACATAAAAATCACGCCTAGATTATTAAAATCTCAGAAATACAAAGTAAGTTTGCTTCTCCATAAACTAACCCCAATTTTGCATACTCTTTGAATATTTAATCACTATTTTACCATTTCAAGGACATTTTGATTATTTCAGAACAATGATAAACTTAAAAATAAAAAACCTTTTAAAAAAGAGAAAAAAAAGTTTCCTGGTAAAGCTCCAGTAGACCCTAAGA
The DNA here is from genome assembly GCA_905404135.1 of Hesperia comma. Classification (NCBI taxonomy): domain Eukaryota; kingdom Metazoa; phylum Arthropoda; class Insecta; order Lepidoptera; family Hesperiidae; genus Hesperia; species Hesperia comma. Next base: position 16,074,321 of record FR990018.1, read on the forward strand.
AGTTGGAACAGCATACAAGAGGTGAAGGTGTAGAAGGAAAGGGAGTAAGACATCCCTTGTATGCTGAGAAACTTAAGAGAAAGGAGCGGAAATTTAATTATGCTCAAGAACAAGCTGCCAGAGCTGAAATATTGCTGACAGAAGATCAGGGGTGAGTGTGTACACTTTATTGTAACATTGCTTTTTAAAACATTGTACTCCCAAACGGGAGACGCATTTATTATAAATTAATCAGTGCGTGCATTTGTGTGTATGGGAAAACTACACTCCAGAGAGCTCCCCATTATTTTCCTAATGGTTGGTGAAGGCTGTCCGGCCACACTTAGTGAAGGACTTTGGCCTTATTAAGAGAAATGAGACCCTTTCAACAGATATAGGTTGAGAACATAATTGGTGCAAAAATGTATTGTTTTTCTTCTTAAGAGCAAACAGAGACAAATGCATCAGAGAATTTTTATATTATGTAGTTATGTTGTGTAATGCTTAATTAATATTTCCCATTTTTCTAATTCCAGTTATGTACAAGTAGATGAGGATGAAAAAACCACAGGCGTATCACAGAAGTACATAGCTGACAATGTGGATATCACTGCTGCCACTAAAATATTTGAATTAAACCTGGATTTTGGCCCCTATAGAGCAAAGTACTCCCGCAATGGCAGGCATTTGTTGTTGGGCAGTAAGAAGGGACACTTGGCGGCTTTTGACTGGGTTACAAAGAAGTTACATTGTGAAATCAATGTCATGGAATCTATTCATGACATAAGGTATTTGAACAATCATACCTTTATTTATGCATGTTTTTGTTTCTTGAATTTCTGTATTTGCATGTGTTATAATAATTTATTGATGAAAATAGTTCTATTATGTACTAATAATACATTAAAATATATCCACTGGAGTATCTTTTACCATTTTTATTGGGGATAATAAGAATGGTAATGGAATGAAATAATAATAACAAACAGCATAATATTTTTCCTCTGTTATTTTGCAGTCGCTGAACTATACACACCTTTATAGGCTAGTTTTTAGGTACAACTTAATATTTTAATTTGTTTCTATTAGCTTGATCCTCATTTTTTTTTTCAGTTGGTTGCATGTGGAGACCATGATGGCTGCAGCTCAGAAGGAGTGGCTGTACATCTATGACAACACAGGGACTGAGATACATTGTGTCAAAAAAATGGATAAAATATTGAGAATGGAATTCCTGCCTTATCACTTCTTATTAGCTGCGGTGGTAAGGAACAATGGATTTTAAGTAATAATATAAATATGTTTTATAAAATTCCACTCTAGTTGCAACCTAACTTTGAAACATTTATATTGGCAAAGGATCTCTTAACTGAGCTGCATTTAAAAAGATTTTTATAAGAATTCAATTTAAATATTACATTATTAATAACGTAAGAAACCGAAGCATGCTTATTTCACATGTCTTATGTAAAGGACTAGGTTTCTAAGATATTTTTTTTGTAATACCTACCTAAAAATCTGTACTTGTAATATAATTTACTATAAAAAATAATTTCAGAATGAATATGGTTTCATGAGTTGGTTGGATATATCCATTGGTGAAATTGTTGGACACTACAATAATCATCTCGGCAGAACTACTGTGATGGCACAGAACCCTTACAATGGTACTTTATGTTTAGGAGACTCTAAAGGTGTGGTCTCATTATGGGCTCCAAGTGTGAAAAAACCGTTAGCGAAAATTTTGTGCCATAAAACACCTTTAACTGCAGTTGCTGTGGATAATAGAGGAATGTATGTTATTTTTTATAATATACTGGCTTTTAAATACTTCTGAGACTACAAGGAAGCCAAATTAATCAGAACAGAATTTATTCACTCATAATGCATATAAAACGTTACTTAATTAGTTAATTACTGTTTGTATATAGAAGATTATAATGTGAAAAACTATTATTAGTGGCCTTTATAATCATAATATAACGCGTTCATTTCAGTATATATTAATTCATCATTATCATTAAATTCACTAGAATTCAACAGTGCTATAATTTGTGTATTATGTTCAAAGGTACATGGCCACATCAGGAGTAGACAGGAGCATGAAAATATGGGACATAAGGAATCTAGATGGTCCCTTACAGCATTACAAGCTGCGAAGTGCACCTGTGCATTTAGAATTCTCTCAAAGAGATATGCTGGCAGTTGGTCTTGGTGAAGTTGTAGAAATTTACAGGTATGTAATTTTTATCGCACCCATAATATTATGTATAGGATAGGATGGCTTAGCTACAACGCATTAATTACCCACTATAGGGCGTGGGTGTGTGTCTTCATGTTTGAGGAGCCTAAAGGATTCTTCAACATGCTGCTCCAGTCTAAGTGGATGCTATGCTATGTTAATGTTATTTACTGACAACCCAAATGTCGGAAGTTTTTATGCCGCCCAAAAGCATCAGACATGGCTCAACAATTCTCATCTAATAATTTCAACTGATAGTGATGGCTTAACGTGCCCTCCGAAGCACGGAAATGCTTGGAAACGCTCACAAGAAATTTTGTCATAAGCTGCCACCCATCCACCTAACCAACCATGCCTACTGTTGTTTAACTTGGTCAATCACTTAGGATATACTGTAAATCAAAGTATTATTTCTTCCAGTAACTGTTGCTCTGAAACTGCTGAAAGACCATATTTGAGGCATAGAATGTCAAAGGCAATAAATAACTTCAAGTTCTGCCCTTACGAAGATGTTCTGGGCATTGGCACTAGTAATGGATTTACAAGTATAATTGTACCAGGTAAATTATTGACATTTTAATTAGTTTTTATATTCTTGTCGGACATAAATATTTTAGTATGAATGTGTCATTTGTTAAATTTATTGTAAGCACTAATAGGATAGTAACAAGTGCAAATCTTAAATGCAACGCAAGAAAATGTTATGAAGAAAGTTGTACAAAATTTGATGAGACTTGATTTGATATATAAGCTCCTATTACAGTACATGATGCCCTATTACACTCTCGAATTATAAGCGGATAATAAGATGTTAAGGATTGTTTAAGCTTTTATGCTAGTACCTAAATACAGTGTAAATATTTAGACACTGACACATGAAATTTTCTATTAATGCCTGTTTATTTAAAAGGTAGTGGTGAACCAAACTTTGATGCGTTGGAGAGCAATCCATTCCAAACTAAGAAGCAAAGAAAAGAGGCAGAAGTCAAAGCACTTCTTGAAAAGATTCCTGCTGAACTTATTACACTCAATCCATTTGAAATCACTGAGGTTGATGTACCTTCAATGAAAGAAAAGCTTGAAGCCAAGAAGAATCTCTTGGTAAGTCTTTTATAACTTAAATAAAGTTCACATAATAATATTATGATCCAATGAAATTATATAAATTTAAATTATGAATGTTGTAGCAAGATTTTCATAATTATTTCCATGATTCACTATCATGATTATCGTTGGGTGCTTGTATTTACCAAGTATCCCTAAAAACATAATCAAAGATATTGATGAAACAAATCTTAGGTTATCTTTATTTTTTCTGGTTGTTTCGTAATTTATGTACAATGTCTGCAAGTTTATTTATATCATAATGAGCTCTTCAATCTTAAATCTTTGGAAACATGACAAACTTGGCTTATTTACAGTATTTGAAGCCCAAAAAAGTGAACATGACGCCAAGACGGAAGAACAAGGGAAAATCTCATATAGTGAGAAAGAAAATCATAAAGGAAGCTGCTAAGAAGGTAATAAAATTATTGTATTTATGAAAATATCGCCCAGTTTTTCAAATACTGTTAGTGCACAAGATAGCTAATAAAATTTACTTGTTCCAGGAATTTATTGAACAAGCAAAACAAGCAAAGAAATTACTAAATGTGCCGCAACAACAAAATACACCGAAGCAGTCCTTCGGTGTTTTAGATAGATTTGTTCCAAAACCTAAAATTAAGAAATAAAATTCAGTATCTTGTAAATATTTGTTTTATTCTTATTTAATCTAGTCAGTTACCAATAACGTAATATAACGTCCGATTCTTATTTACATGATTTATTTACATTAATAAAGTCCAACATGATCACAAATATAATAAAAAAAGTGTCTTTCAAAGAACACATACAAAAGCAAAATAGGTCAATTTTCTTACAATTACTTGAGTATTAACTTAACAGGGAATATCAAAGAGATCACATAAGCCTTCTGATCCATGTAAAGAAAATGAGAAATCATTTATTGTTATCGGAGGACTCAGTCTGAGCAGGTAATCCAAATCTGAAACAAATTATTTAAATTGAAATAAATCTTAAATAAATGCTTTAATGCAAAATAAGCACTATAAATAATGCAATAGTTTAAAAAATTGTAAACAAGATTCCTATAAAAATGAAGCCTGACTAGCTAGCTCCCTTTTGCTTAAATTGTTAGTCAAACTAATTCTGTCCCACCTAGCTGATTGAGAGCCAGAATCTAATTCTGGCCTCCTATTTTTCTTTTTTCTTAGCTAGCAACAGTTACACTTACATTCACATGGATTAACTAGTTATTAATCAACTATTAACATAAAAAACTTACTTGAACTCATTGGACTGTCATCTTGTGTTTTGGTAATACTATCCACTTCCATATTTAATTCATCATCTCTTAAACTGTCCATCTGAAATAGCAAAAAGGAATTCAAGGATCAGTAATAAAATAATGGTAAATATGAGCATGCACAACAGTGAAATAAAGACAGTACAGTTAAATATCATCAATAAAGACTACACTTGCAGATTTTGCAAACAGGTAGGCAAAATTTTAATTCCATCTTGGCTTCCCATTCTTGGGCCACTGAGCATGGATCTCTTCTCATCATTGAGGAAGTCTAGAACATACTCCACCATGCCACTAAAGTGCTGATTGATGGAGATAAATGCATTCCATCTTTATTAATTTAATTTTGGATTGAGTGATTTAAAAAAAAATTGAGTTTGTAATAAGTAAATTCAATGTTTCTTACATCTTCCTTTTCTGCATCACAGAGAAGTAATACTCCCATAGCTTCATTTGATTTGACATGCAACAGAAAATTTGGATCCTTATCCTGAAACAGCAACATTGTTAATATTAATTATAATTCAGAAAATAACAAATGACAAAACTGAAAAAAATATCACTTAAGCTCAGAGTTCAATTTTGATTATAAGAAAAATTTACTTATGACATTTTAAATTCTCCTTGTCAAACTGCAATGTAAGGTACAGTGCCACCAACTTATGCGTGGGTGACAGAGACAGCGCCTTACAGTTTGCCTTACCTGTAAGGCACTGTCTCTGTCACGCACGCGCCAAAAGATGTTTTTGAAGAAGAAAGCGTGTTTTTACCCAATATTTTTTTTCCGTTTCTGTTGGGTACAATATAAATAAGCAATGACTGCCATTTCCTCGACGTCCATCTCTGTTAATGTCAGCTTGTCAACTGCTGGAGCCGCCACGGCAACAATGCGACCTGTGTGCCAGCCAGCTGGACGGCTGGCTACGTTAAAAACCGTAGCCCTGACGACCCGGCCGATTGTGGCTGTGGTTGTGGGTGGGCCTTGGGCGCTCCAGTGCGCCCTCGCTCTTATTTATAAAATTACTACAAAACTAAAATTACCTTATTAGGAATTTTTCCAACTGACAAGTCAGCTCCAAGGGGTGCCTCCAAAACAAGTACTTGTTGATTGTCGTCAAAACACTGTTTAATATCTGACTGTGTCACATATGTTAATTCACTGCTTTCTGCATCATCAAGAATATTTCTTATGCTTTGCTCGATCCAATGCATTTGTCTATAATTGAAATATAATAAATGACTATTAAATACTTCTGAATATGAAAACTATTTTTTTTATACTATATTAAATCCATGAATATATATATATATATATATATTTTTTAACTCTAGTATTATTAGGATTCAATAAACTTAATTAACAGTACCTCCTACCACATGTGACATTGTTATGGTTTACAAATACTTCTTATAGAAAATGATATATATTATGATCTTAAGTGCCAACATACTTATCAAGCAATCGTTCATGTTCATCCAATCTTCCTATTTGTTTCCGTAACAAAGTCACTTTTTCTCCAATTGCTGTAGTATTGCAGTCCGGACCAGCCCCCCTGAAGTTGATCAAAGTTGAAGAGTATTAAATTATAGGCCATAAATGATGGATTGATTAATGAAAAGAAAAACATACTTAAATGATGTTTACTCACTTCCATTGTATACTGTTTTTGCTCTTTTTTTCTATTAAGCCAATGCCTTCCAATACGTTAGTGATGTCATATATTCTTCGTTTTTGTCTCACCGCCAATAAATCTGATGTCTGCAAGACCTTATTTACTTCATTTTACATCCTCTCAATACAATTTCAAAATAAAGGTTTTTCGTGCGCAAACTGTCAGAACAGCAAGTACAAGCATAGCATACTCACTATTTTCAAATCGAGAACGCCATCCTTCGCCTTTTGCAGAAGTGAGACAAATCTTGTCGTCAGTAAACCTAAAGATTTCTCATATCTTTTATAAATTAAATCGGTCATAGTTAAAGTCAAATCACAATTATAAACGATTATAATGGTAAAAAATTATTACAATTTTGCGTTGCGGCGGGATATAATGTTGGCACCACTGTCAAGCAATTCCATAGAAAAAATTTACTCCTATCGGAGAAGAATGCCAACTCCATACAAATTGGTTTGTTACTGCCATCTTACTTAGTACCCAGTAAACTATATGAAGAACGCGGGAATATTTGAAATTAACCCGCGAAAATTTGGATAGGGTCTCTAGTAACCTCGATAAGAATTAAAAATTTGAAAGGAGATTTCACTTGTAAGAAAACTCAATAAGTAATACTTGGTAAAAGTGGGTACCTTTATTACTTATTAAGTTTTCTTACAAGTGAAAAAGTTAATTAAATAAACGATTTTTTTTATTAAATAAGTATCTATATTATGACAATTATTTACATAGTGATAACTGATAACTTACTATTGTCTATTTAACAGATTTCACAGAAAGGTTTTTTTTATTTATTATTTAGAGAATCACAATGACAGGGACATCATATAAACATGGAATAACTTTATACAACATTCTATTAGTAAGACGGTTAGTATATTTTTGAATCATAATTGATATGCATAACATTTCGTGATCTATGTTATAAAAATAATAAAAATATTTATTGTTTACAATCTTGACAGTTAAAACATAACAAAAACAGACAGGAAACAACATTATGGACATTGGAACCTAACGGTACTCAAGGTGTTTAAACTAAGCCATTATTTGCTATATTTCGTGTTTTTACAGTTACATAATATAAATACTTATGACATAATCGCTATATATTAATGTGCTTACTAATAATGCGTTGTATAAAATTATGCCATGTTTAACTCCCTATGAATTTAGAGAATCACAATGACAGGGACATCATATACATGGAATAGCTTTATACAGCGTTCTATTAGTAAGACTGTTAGTATATTTTTGAATCATAATTGATATTCATAACATTTCGTGATCTATGTTATAAAAATAATAAAATTATTTATTGTTTACAATCTTGACAATTAAAACATGACAAAAACAGACAATAAACAACATTATGGACATTGGAACCTAACGGTACTCAAGGTGTTTAAATCTAAGCCATTATTTGCTATATTTCGTGTTTTTACAGTTACATAATATAAATACATATGACATAATCGCTATATATTAATGTGCTTACTAAAATTGCGTTGTATAAAATTATGCCATGTATAACTGCCTATGAATTTAGAGAATCACAATGACAGAGACATCATATTAAACATGGAATAACTTTATACAACGTTCTATTAGTAAGATGGTTAGTATATTTTTGAATCATAATTGATATTCATAACATTTCGTGATCTATGTTATAAAAATAATAAAATTATTTATTGTTTACAATATTGACAATTAAAACATGACAAAAACAGACAATAAACAACATTATGGACATTGGAACCTAACGGTACTCAAGGTGTTTAAATCTAAGCCATTATTTGCTATATTTCGTGTTTTTACAGTTACATAATATAAATACATATGACATAATCGCTATATATTAATGTGCTTACTAATAATGCGTTGTATAAAATTATGCCATGTTTAACTGCCTATGAATTTAGAGAATCACAATGACAGGGACATCATATTAAACATGGAATAACTTTATACAGCGTTCTATTAGGAAGACTGTTAGTATATTTTTGAATCACAATTGATATTCATAACATTTCGTGATCTATGTTACAAAAATAATACAATTATTTATTGTTTACAATCTTGACAATTAAAACATAACAAAAACATACAGGAAACAACATTATGGACATTGGAATGGCCAATGTAAGGTAAAAGCACTGTTTAATTTACAACGTATTTTGTTTATTTTAATTGATAACACTTAGCCATTATTTATTATAATTGTTGAAACCGGGATACAGCTATGATTGCAATTTATACTATTTCGTGATCTATGTTATGATGACAATAATGAATTATTGTTTACAATCTTGAAAATATAAGCAATAAGGACATTGGAATGAAAGCATCATGTTCGGCATCGGTTCGTGCGTTCTGGAGTTTCAATAGCTTTATAAATGGCTTTTCCTTCAAAAAGCTATTGATAAATATAGAACAAGATTCTACACACAGTATCATCTCTTTGGTCGCATAGTTTAAGCTCTTTTTAAATTCATTATACTCCCGACATTCTACAAAGAGGTGATAATTTTCTGTATTACTTGACAAAAAAATTTGTTTACAAGTATTGCAGTCCTTAATAGGTAGCATTTTTAATAAAAACCCAGACACATAAGCACATGCCTGGATTTCACTAATATTTTCCCGAAATGCTTCATCTGTATCAAAACAAAAATATGGTGAAATATTATATGATGGTTCATTACCAACTTCATTTTTGTCATCATAACTGGACTTTTTAGTCTTAGACACGGTTAAAAGGGTCTCAAAATTATGAATAATGACATTATTGTCTTGTTCACAGTTTCCTGTTGTTCCTAAATGTGCTAAATTGCTCAGTATGGATGTCTTCAGACCAGCCAAAAATTGGCCACATGTTGGATTAGTGTTAGATCCACAATTTCCACGAATACAACCAAACAGGTTCTCGAGTGGATCTTGCTGTAGTCGTCTTGTTGCCAAATTTTTAATGCCGTGTCGCTGGACCAAATTTCTCCACAATCTTTCTAGGCCATTTAAAGACCATATCCATCCGTCTTGTGATGGAGGTCTGCGTGGGCACCCAACATACTCCATCGTCGCGAAAATAATTTTCATTTCTGCAAATAGTTGTAAGTGGGGGCTTGTTGCACTCATATTAGTGGAGTGAGGCTTTCCTCTTCGTAAATCTGATGAGTCACTATTGACAGAATCAAACAACTTGTCCATATTTGCAATGACATTAGCTGTTACAGCCGCTTCTGTAGTAAGTGTCCCTGTAATATTTAAGAAAGTTATATTAAAGTGAGTATTATATATAATGATAATAATAATTTATTGCAAGAATGTAGTTTACAATTTGGTGGAATGGTTCTAATTACATGGTTCTTACATTCTACCATTGTTATGGTGTGCAACATTCAAAAATTATAATTCATTACATTCCATTTACTTATGACACAAAAAATAAATTAAGAAAAAATTATTAATGAAGTCAATAATAGTCATATATACTATGCTATGGCAGTATATCTATTGCTTCACAAATGCCTCGCTCAACTATTTTGACAGTCAATATTCAGAAGCTGTGAAATCCTTACCATCAGATATTTTTGCAAACATTCCAGCTGCCACTGAATGGCTTAATACTTGAGCAGCAAGATTTACTTTCATCTTTTGCTTGGTATTCGGGCTTAAATGATCCCTTTTCAGGACAGGAGCAAAAACAAAGTTTGGATTTTTGTTGTCCATTTCAAAAAATTCTTGAATATGGCTCCATTTAGCAATACCTATAAACAAAAAAATCATCAATACATACACATAACACATTTTGCCGTGTAATATTTTGCCATGCAATCATGGAACATATATTTAATCTGGTGTCAAAAAACAGTAACGAGAATTGCATTCACCTAAGTAAAATCAAGCAAAGAAATGTTAGAATATTTATGGTTAGATTAGTATTTGCCTGCAGCTTCGCCCGCGTGAAATTTAGTCTGTCACATAATCTTCAATCTAATTGTGATAATTCAATCTAAGTCCATTCCATATTTTTGTGAAGAATAGTAACAAGCATACATCTACACGAATAAAACTATCGCCACACTCAAAAATTATACCATAACATCGCAACAAACACAGACATATTATAAATTATTTATTTATGTCATATTATAAATATAAATTTATATACATACAAAATACTAATTATAAATGCGAAAGTGGTAGCAAACGAGCAGACAAGCACCACCCATCCACTGCCGCCCATAACAACTATGACCAACCTAGAGTAACACTCAAGAGTCTCGTTCCAAGTCGGTCACAGATGCGTTACTAACCTTGAGGACTGAGATGGTCGCCTCTAAAAAAGTATACTGGCCCCAATATGATGCATTGTCAATAAATTAAGACATAGTTATAAAAACTTAAAGATAATAAAACAATTATTAATGATTACCTACCTCTGCCAACCTGATCTCTGGAGTTAATATTAACTTTGCAGTTTATGTCATACTTCATAAATAAATTGCGAAAGCATTTTAACAAATGTGGTGTGTCATAGAGTGTGACAATTTCTTTATTTTCCACTGTTATCGATGGATGATCCATACTGGCGCCTAAGATCGAAAATGCTCTCCTATTCACACCATCCATATCACATATTATGGCTGCAATATTCACACCAGCTTTGGAACATTGATGCAACACCTGCAACACAGGTATTTGTAAGTTATTTATAGTACCATAATGTAAAAATGTTATATTCTGAACAACCTCTAGAATTAGTAAGACTCTGTCAAGCATTAATTGGAATCTTCCATTTTAGAAGTATAAAAAAGCTAAACTTTCACGGCAACACAATTTTTTAAAATAGCCCACATAATTTTATTAAATAATGTTTTCAAATTATTTTTCTGTAAACCTAAATATAATCAAACCAAAAATAAACAGGGCTTTTGGTAACTGAAAAAGCTGAAAGCACAATGTCTATTTATTTATTCACTTTATTGTATGTATACTAAATATATATATGCTTAGAACATAGTAGATAGGATACACAATACAATAGGCGGCCTTATCGCTACATAGCGATCTCTTCCAGGCAACCCAAGTTTATAAAAGAATAATACAAAGGCAAGTAGAAAAGGTAGAGGTATACACACCACAAAGAGAATACATACTTAATAGATATACATATTATTATAAGCTGTGAAGGACTTTGTTTAAGAGAAGAAAAGGTACAAGGTAAAAGAAATGAAGATATAATGCTATAAAGAAAGGTAGTAAAAAGTAAATTATTGAATGAAGTTACTTTAGGGGCTTTATGTATGGAAATAGGTAAGGAATTCCATAGTTCATAATCGAGAGAATTAATAATTAATTAATTGCATTTACTTTGAATTTTTTAATAGGTATTTTGTATTGTATTAGACTTAACATTGTTATACTGTACATAATAATTATGCAGAGTTCAGTGCTATGTAATAAAAATTATTTATCACATTTCTAACCAAAAGCAATTGATTGTTCTCATTTCTGAATACTGTTGTACTTTTAGTTTTTTCGATTACCAACAACACAGTTTACCTATTTAAAAAATGTCATAATAAGTTATTAAACTTGTAATATTAATATTTTTTTTTGTTACAAATATATTACCTCTTTTATGAGAACTGCAAGTCGATCCGCAGTAGAAAGCCCACTAGAAAAAAAATGAGCTACTGGTTGTTTAATTTTTTTTCGGATTCCTCCAATCATGAAAACTAGAGAGTATCCAGCAATTTGCTCTGTTCTTCCTTGTGAGCCATGATCTTGGAATCCTTCTATCACATCGCATTTAGCATTATAATTTAAATGTTTTTTTAATGACATTTCATCAAACATCAAAACAAATTCATTGTCCGATTGTTTTAGAGTTTTCACAAACTGTTTTAAAACTTTGAAAACTGGTTCATTAACGCCAACATCAAAAGGTACATTATTTAAACAAGTTCCTCAAAGTACTTGGTGAAGGCAAAATAATCTTCTCAACAAACGATAACATATCGCCATTTTGTGCACAGAGACAGACCAGATAGGTTAATTTTTGTAATTTTTTCCACAGACTACGTAGGATTTTTCACGTTTCGTGTACCCGTAGATTATAGACACTCCATTCTCTAATCTATTCCTTCCCACGTAGGTATTTTTACGGCCCCATACAAAGTTGAACGGGGCTGGTGTGTGCACAACAAATTCAAAAGATAAGATTTAAACAAAAACAAACTTCGAATAAATTAAATGAATTCTAAGTACATGAAAAATGATACACGGCAGTGTAGTGTGTAATGATACTATTAGTTAGTGATGGTACTCATAGATAGTTACTAATTTCAATATGTTTGTCCTTTAAACTTGTAGTATAATAGCATTTAGTTTATGCGAAATAAAAGTTTATTTTTAGGTTTTCCGTCTACAGTTATGACTGAGGTTTCACGAAAATGTGATTTGGACTGCAAATGGGCAAATGGAAACATGGAAAAAAATTGTATGTAGATTGTAGACCATGATAATCAATCTATTGTACATATACTTACGGCACCGTAATCAGTAGTATATAATTATATTGGACATCGTCACTTCACTTCGGGGGACTTGTTCTTTAAATTTACAAATATTTAATGTTATTCCATTTTTGCGCATTCCTTGATAGTCCGCTCTTACTGGTCATAGCTGATTATATAGCCTACTATAGCCTTCTTTGATAAATCGACAATCCATCACAAAAAATTATCAGTTCAAGCTAGAAGTTCCCAAGATTAGTTTGTTCAAACAAACAAACTCTTCAGCTTTATAATATTTTACATACAGATTAAGCGAATTTGATTACTTTGCTTTTTATTTGTTACTTTACTTGATTATAAAGATATTATCACTTCAGAAATATGCTTGCCAAGCTCTAAAGATTTAATTATTTTATAAAAGTTGCTTTTGTTACAGAACTTTTAATTTACAGCAAAATCAAGCTGTTATGTATACATAACTTGGGAATAATTATTGTATAGGATGGACACTTGAAGACAATATATTTTTAAACCTAAATAAGTTAAAGCTTCCGAATGTGTCATTAAATTTAGTTTCAGTTATTAAATTGACTGCCAATTTTAATATTTAAAGCAGCCCTTCATGGTAATTTATTGCTTATTTTAGGTGCTGTATGGACTGCAGATTCTGTATGCACCTTACTTAAGTTGTATGAAAGTAAACTGGGAATGCTTAAGACACCGAAGAAGAAAACAAGGATATGGATAGCAATTTCAGATAAATTAAAAGATTATGATATAGTGGTACAGTTTTTATCACATTTAATATTCTATTTATTGAAGCAAATATTAATTAAAAATAACACATTGATTTGTTGACAGATGAGTCCTGATCAGGTGAGATGGAAAATAAATGCCTTAACAAAAAAATACAAACAGTGCCTTGATAGTGGACAGCATAGTAGATTTAAATATTTTACAGAGTTAAACAATATATATTCACAGTATAATCTGACCTATTACACATCAGAATTGATACATAAAAAATATAATTTACCAGACAATATATGTCACTCTGTGGACCATGAAATTAAACCCGAAAGCAAAGCAATCATAGAGTTAAGGAAAAATAGACTTGCTGACAAAATAGAATCTGATAGATGCCAAAGTAAGGTCCGATTAGAAAAGCAATGGCTAGAATATCTAAAAAACCAAGAAGACCAGAGATTGCTAAAGGACGAAATAAATGAAAGGAAATTGCAACTCCGAGAAGAAAAATTGAAGTTACGAAAGAGAGAGCTGGAAACAAGAGAATCAACAGAGTTAAGAAAATTGCAATTAACAGAACAAGAACAGGATGAAGCACTCAAACTTGAAAGAGAAAAATATGAAATTCTGAGGGAAATGTATTCATAGATTAGGTACATACTTAAAATGTAATGGTCCTTATTGTATGTGCATATGGCATCAATCAATGTGATGGACTTTAAGTTCCAAGTAAATGTTGTGGTTGACAAAATAGAGATCAAGATCTGTTATTTATAATAGTTGAAAAAAATTTAACATTCTTCTTATATTTCTTTTCTTTTCTTTTCTTGTACATGCCTTTGTTACAATATTTTTGTGCAATAAGCCTTAAATTTAAACTATACCAATCTTAAAGAAATTTTGTGCATTCTAATAAAATTGTTTCGATTTAGAAAATGGAATTTTTTTATCTCGATTTTTGCTAAATTGCTAGTAGGTCAAGCTTTGAATGTGAAATTATGAGTTCCATAAGTGCCTAACAGATGGCGGTTGGTGTGACTAATATACTTACTTAGTGATGTAACGAATGTCATTTTTTGAACATTCGCGAATGCGAATGCGAATATCTGCTTCCGATATTCGCGAATGCGAATGCGAATATTCAGTTTTTTTTTAATTTGAACTCAATTTTCTACGCGTGATCCATTTGCATCTTTCTCCGAAAACTACCGAGTTCATTGGAACTCACCTGACAAAAGTGGCACCCCGAATTTTTTGGATTTAATAAAAATTACTGAGTCGATCAAAATCAAATATCCAGTTTTTTGTGAAATTTTGCGATCGTAATGTATATTTTTTCACCACCAGAAAGTAGAGATTTCAGCGAACAAAACGCACATCAAATTTTTTGAAAACACAGGTATTTTGACATGATTTTTCGAACGAAAATTTATTTTTCAATTACAAATATTTCAGTGTACTTGGGACATAAAAAGGTCAGTTTTCACTAAATTTCGTGAAAGTAATATAGTTTTTGTGGAAGATAAATATAAAAAACTCAGTTATTTGAATTTTTCGCATAAATTTGAGGTTATGTAAAAAAACGTGTGGATACAAAAGTTGTAGATCTAATTATTACACAAAACTTTGGTGTTTAAGCTTTTTTTCGTAAAACTACTTTAGAAATTGATATAAACGGTTTTTTACCTTTAACTAATACCCCCCTGACCTCAGACCATCCGTAAATTATTTTTCCTTTTATTTTTCCTTTTATTTTTGACATATTCTCTTCCTTTCCCAATGGTTTTCATCCTGTTACTATTTTTTACCCGATTTCAAAAAAGAAGGTTCTCAATTAGACCGTCTATATGCTTTTTTATGTTTGTTCAGCGATTTTTTCGTCGTTAATGAGTTGATTTTGATGATTCTTTTTTGCTCGAAAGTAGATATTTCCATAGTAGTCCCGTTATAAGGACACCAGGATCTGATGACGGCATTCCAGAAAAATCGAAGGGATCTTTCGAAAATTGTAGGGGCGACTTGAGTGTTTGTTAATATTTTCATTAAGTATTTTAAAGCACTACAATTTAATGAAGGTCTGGAGTCGATCTGATGAAGCAGAAAGTAAAAATATTTTCAATTTTATTTATTTTTTCTGGAGCAAATATTCGCAAAACATTCGCATAAATTTTGAGAATGCGAATGCGAATGCGAATATCGAAAAAACATGCGAATATTCGCGAATGCGAATGCGAATATTCGTTACATCACTAATACTTACTCGCTTATATACTTATTCCCTTATATAATTTCTCGCTTGTGTACTTACCCGCATATATACTTACTCGCTTATACTATACTTACCCGCTTATATACTTACTCGCTTATACACTTATCCGCTTGTATACTTACTCGCTTATACACTTACCCGCTTATATACTTACTCGCTTATGTACTTAATAGTTTATATACTTGCTTTTATACTTATCCGCTTATATACTTAACCGCTTATATACTTACTCGCTTATGTACTTAATCGCTTTTATACTTGCTTATATACTTATCCGCTTATATACTTACTCGCTTATGTTCTTACTCGCTTATATACTTATGCGCTTATATACTTATCCGCTTATATACTTACTCGCTTATATACTTACCCGCTTATATAGTTAATCGCTAATAATGAAAATACATAAAAAATTTCATTACTATCAATTTTTCCCTAGATTTTTAATTGTTACGCGCTTTTAGTGCATGTATATACTAAAAGCATGCATGCACCGGTGTTAAATATTTTTCGTTTACTATATAATTTTAAATAAATAACCTCTCCGAATTGTTGTCAGATTTATATCATTAAAGATATATTGAGAAAAGAAAAATCGAATAATCAAAATATCTTTCGTTAATCGTGTGAGTAATCCCTATTATTGAAAAGCTGGCAACATTATTTCGAAAAGTGACATAGGCATACGTCAATTTACTGAATCTAAACTGTGCACTGAGTGGGAAAATTAAAAAAAATATGGATTGCCTTGATTAAAGTGGTTAACAAAACATGCAACATGATTCACTCCTTCCTAATTCCAAACCACAGACTTTAAGCAGACCTAACGGGAGAAAAAAGCGTGCCAGTTACAACAACATAGACATCAAAGAGTACATGGGATGAGATACATGGGGAAATAGCCATGCATGCTGCTGATGCTGCCATGTATTATATTACTCTTTGGATGCTGCACTGCACACAATATGATTATGATATGATATGACATTCGCCATACAAAGCATTCATGATCTACTGTTCATGGTCTAATGTTGTCTATGGTTCTCATACAAAAAGTGAGCTAGGTACTTAATCAAAATGGCGAAAGTGCTTCAACCATAGAGTAATATCTCTATGTTCCAAACACGGTTATTAAAATGTATCCTCTTGCTACAGTAGTGCCAATCAGGTAAACAAATTGTTGTTTTATTTCATGCCTGAAAATAAACAAATGTTAAAAATAAAGGCTTATTTTCACGAAATGTTTTAGTATATAAAAAACTGTTCATAAACTTATTTCATTTCAATTTCGTATCGTATTTGATGATAAACATAAAAATTAGAATTTTACTTATTTTACTCTGTGGTAGTAGTAAATGACTTTGGCTAAGAGCATTCTGTGGTATGACTGAGTGAATTGCTCAGCCCCGTTCAACTTTGTATGGGGCCGTAAAAATACCTACGTGGGAAGGAATAGATTAGAGAATGGAGTGTCTATAATCTACGGGTACACGAAACGTGAAAAATCCTACGTAGTCTGTGGAAAAAATTACAAAAATTAACCTATCTGGTCTGTCTCTGTGCACAAAATGGCGATATGTTATCGTTTGTTGAGAAGATTATTTTGCCTTCACCAAGTACTTTGAGGAACTTGTTTAAATAATGTACCTTTTGATGTTGGCGTTAATGAACCAGTTTTCAAAGTTTTAAAACAGTTTGTGAAAACTCTAAAACAATCGGACAATGAATTTGTTTTGATGTTTGATGAAATGTCATTAAAAAAACATTTAAATTATAATGCTAAATGCGATGTGATAGAAGGATTCCAAGATCATGGCTCACAAGGAAGAACAGAGCAAATTGCTGGATACTCTCTAGTTTTCATGATTGGAGGAATCCGAAAAAAAATTAAACAACCAGTAGCTCATTTTTTTTCTAGTGGGCTTTCTACTGCGGATCGACTTGCAGTTCTCATAAAAGAGGTAATATATTTGTAACAAAAAAAAATATTAATATTACAAGTTTAATAACTTATTATGACATTTTTTAAATAGGTAAACTGTGTTGTTGGTAATCGAAAAAACTAAAAGTACAACAGTATTCAGAAATGAGAACAATCAATTGCTTTTGGTTAGAAATGTGATAAATAATTTTTATTACATAGCACTGAACTCTGCATAATTATTATGTACAGTATAACAATGTTAAGTCTAATACAATACAAAATACCTATTAAAAAATTCAAAGTAAATGCAATTAATTAATTATTAATTCTCTCGATTATGAACTATGGAATTCCTTACCTATTTCCATACATAAAGCCCCTAAAGTAACTTCATTCAATAATTTACTTTTTACTACCTTTCTTTATAGCATTATATCTTCATTTCTTTTACCTTGTACCTTTTCTTCTCTTAAACAAAGTCCTTCACAGCTTATAATAATATGTATATCTATTAAGTATGTATTCTCTTTGTGGTGTGTATACCTCTACCTTTTCTACTTGCCTTTGTATTATTCTTTTATAAACTTGGGTTGCCTGGAAGAGATCGCTATGTAGCGATAAGGCCGCCTATTGTATTGTGTATCCTATCTACTATGTTCTAAGCATATATATATTTAGTATACATACAATAAAGTGAATAAATAAATAGACATTGTGCTTTCAGCTTTTTCAGTTACCAAAAGCCCTGTTTATTTTTGGTTTGATTATATTTAGGTTTACAGAAAAATAATTTGAAAACATTATTTAATAAAATTATGTGGGCTATTTTAAAAAATTGTGTTGCCGTGAAAGTTTAGCTTTTTTATACTTCTAAAATGGAAGATTCCAATTAATGCTTGACAGAGTCTTACTAATTCTAGAGGTTGTTCAGAATATAACATTTTTACATTATGGTACTATAAATAACTTACAAATACCTGTGTTGCAGGTGTTGCATCAATGTTCCAAAGCTGGTGTGAATATTGCAGCCATAATATGTGATATGGATGGTGTGAATAGGAGAGCATTTTCGATCTTAGGCGCCAGTATGGATCATCCATCGATAACAGTGGAAAATAAAGAAATTGTCACACTCTATGACACACCACATTTGTTAAAATGCTTTCGCAATTTATTTATGAAGTATGACATAAACTGCAAAGTTAATATTAACTCCAGAGATCAGGTTGGCAGAGGTAGGTAATCATTAATAATTGTTTTATTATCTTTAAGTTTTTATAACTATGTCTTAATTTATTGACAATGCATCATATTGGGGCCAGTATACTTTTTTAGAGGCGACCATCTCAGTCCTCAAGGTTAGTAACGCATCTGTGACCGACTTGGAACGAGACTCTTGAGTGTTACTCTAGGTTGGTCATAGTTGTTATGGGCGGCAGTGGATGGGTGGTGCTTGTCTGCTCGTTTGCTACCACTTTCGCATTTATAATTAGTATTTTGTATGTATATAAATTTATATTTATAATATGACATAAATAAATAATTTATAATATGTCTGTGTTTGTTGCGATGTTATGGTATAATTTTTGAGTGTGGCGATAGTTTTATTCGTGTAGATGTATGCTTGTTACTATTCTTCACAAAAATATGGAATGGACTTAGATTGAATTATCACAATTAGATTGAAGATTATGTGACAGACTAAATTTCACGCGGGCGAAGCTGCAGGCAAATACTAATCTAACCATAAATATTCTAACATTTCTTTGCTTGATTTTACTTAGGTGAATGCAATTCTCGTTACTGTTTTTTGACACCAGATTAAATATATGTTCCATGATTGCATGGCAAAATATTACACGGCAAAATGTGTTATGTGTATGTATTGATGATTTTTTTGTTTATAGGTATTGCTAAATGGAGCCATATTCAAGAATTTTTTGAAATGGACAACAAAAATCCAAACTTTGTTTTTGCTCCTGTCCTGAAAAGGGATCATTTAAGCCCGAATACCAAGCAAAAGATGAAAGTAAATCTTGCTGCTCAAGTATTAAGCCATTCAGTGGCAGCTGGAATGTTTGCAAAAATATCTGATGGTAAGGATTTCACAGCTTCTGAATATTGACTGTCAAAATAGTTGAGCGAGGCATTTGTGAAGCAATAGATATACTGCCATAGCATAGTATATATGACTATTATTGACTTCATTAATAATTTTTTCTTAATTTATTTTTTGTGTCATAAGTAAATGGAATGTAATGAATTATAATTTTTGAATGTTGCACACCATAACAATGGTAGAATGTAAGAACCATGTAATTAGAACCATTCCACCAAATTGTAAACTACATTCTTGCAATAAATTATTATTATCATTATATATAATACTCACTTTAATATAACTTTCTTAAATATTACAGGGACACTTACTACAGAAGCGGCTGTAACAGCTAATGTCATTGCAAATATGGACAAGTTGTTTGATTCTGTCAATAGTGACTCATCAGATTTACGAAGAGGAAAGCCTCACTCCACTAATATGAGTGCAACAAGCCCCCACTTACAACTATTTGCAGAAATGAAAATTATTTTCGCGACGATGGAGTATGTTGGGTGCCCACGCAGACCTCCATCACAAGACGGATGGATATGGTCTTTAAATGGCCTAGAAAGATTGTGGAGAAATTTGGTCCAGCGACACGGCATTAAAAATTTGGCAACAAGACGACTACAGCAAGATCCACTCGAGAACCTGTTTGGTTGTATTCGTGGAAATTGTGGATCTAACACTAATCCAACATGTGGCCAATTTTTGGCTGGTCTGAAGACATCCATACTGAGCAATTTAGCACATTTAGGAACAACAGGAAACTGTGAACAAGACAATAATGTCATTATTCATAATTTTGAGACCCTTTTAACCGTGTCTAAGACTAAAAAGTCCAGTTATGATGACAAAAATGAAGTTGGTAATGAACCATCATATAATATTTCACCATATTTTTGTTTTGATACAGATGAAGCATTTCGGGAAAATATTAGTGAAATCCAGGCATGTGCTTATGTGTCTGGGTTTTTATTAAAAATGCTACCTATTAAGGACTGCAATACTTGTAAACAAATTTTTTTGTCAAGTAATACAGAAAATTATCACCTCTTTGTAGAATGTCGGGAGTATAATGAATTTAAAAAGAGCTTAAACTATGCGACCAAAGAGATGATACTGTGTGTAGAATCTTGTTCTATATTTATCAATAGCTTTTTGAAGGAAAAGCCATTTATAAAGCTATTGAAACTCCAGAACGCACGAACCGATGCCGAACATGATGCTTTCATTCCAATGTCCTTATTGCTTATATTTTCAAGATTGTAAACAATAATTCATTATTGTCATCATAACATAGATCACGAAATAGTATAAATTGCAATCATAGCTGTATCCCGGTTTCAACAATTATAATAAATAATGGCTAAGTGTTATCAATTAAAATAAACAAAATACGTTGTAAATTAAACAGTGCTTTTACCTTACATTGGCCATTCCAATGTCCATAATGTTGTTTCCTGTATGTTTTTGTTATGTTTTAATTGTCAAGATTGTAAACAATAAATAATTGTATTATTTTTGTAACATAGATCACGAAATGTTATGAATATCAATTGTGATTCAAAAATATACTAACAGTCTTCCTAATAGAACGCTGTATAAAGTTATTCCATGTTTAATATGATGTCCCTGTCATTGTGATTCTCTAAATTCATAGGCAGTTAAACATGGCATAATTTTATACAACGCATTATTAGTAAGCACATTAATATATAGCGATTATGTCATATGTATTTATATTATGTAACTGTAAAAACACGAAATATAGCAAATAATGGCTTAGATTTAAACACCTTGAGTACCGTTAGGTTCCAATGTCCATAATGTTGTTTATTGTCTGTTTTTGTCATGTTTTAATTGTCAATATTGTAAACAATAAATAATTTTATTATTTTTATAACATAGATCACGAAATGTTATGAATATCAATTATGATTCAAAAATATACTAACCATCTTACTAATAGAACGTTGTATAAAGTTATTCCATGTTTAATATGATGTCTCTGTCATTGTGATTCTCTAAATTCATAGGCAGTTATACATGGCATAATTTTATACAACGCAATTTTAGTAAGCACATTAATATATAGCGATTATGTCATATGTATTTATATTATGTAACTGTAAAAACACGAAATATAGCAAATAATGGCTTAGATTTAAACACCTTGAGTACCGTTAGGTTCCAATGTCCATAATGTTGTTTATTGTCTGTTTTTGTCATGTTTTAATTGTCAAGATTGTAAACAATAAATAATTTTATTATTTTTATAACATAGATCACGAAATGTTATGAATATCAATTATGATTCAAAAATATACTAACAGTCTTACTAATAGAACGCTGTATAAAGCTATTCCATGTATATGATGTCCCTGTCATTGTGATTCTCTAAATTCATAGGGAGTTAAACATGGCATAATTTTATACAACGCATTATTAGTAAGCACATTAATATATAGCGATTATGTCATAAGTATTTATATTATGTAACTGTAAAAACACGAAATATAGCAAATAATGGCTTAGTTTAAACACCTTGAGTACCGTTAGGTTCCAATGTCCATAATGTTGTTTCCTGTCTGTTTTTGTTATGTTTTAACTGTCAAGATTGTAAACAATAAATATTTTTATTATTTTTATAACATAGATCACGAAATGTTATGCATATCAATTATGATTCAAAAATATACTAACCGTCTTACTAATAGAATGTTGTATAAAGTTATTCCATGTTTATATGATGTCCCTGTCATTGTGATTCTCTAAATAATAAATAAAAAAAACCTTTCTGTGAAATCTGTTAAATAGACAATAGTAAGTTATCAGTTATCACTATGTAAATAATTGTCATAATATAGATACTTATTTAATAAAAAAAATCGTTTATTTAATTAACTTTTTCACTTGTAAGAAAACTTAATAAGTAATAAAGGTACCCACTTTTACCAAGTATTACTTATTGAGTTTTCTTACAAGTGAAATCTCCTTTCAAATTTTTAATTCTTATCGAGGTTACTAGAGACCCTATCCAAATTTTCGCGGGTTAATTTCAAATATTCCCGCGTTCTTCATATAGTTTACTGGGTACTAAGTAAGATGGCAGTAACAAACCAATTTGTATGGAGTTGGCATTCTTCTCCGATAGGAGTAAATTTTTTCTATGGCACACACAATGCAGATTGACAAAAATTGTCAGATAATTAGTTTGACAGCAAGGAGAAGCACAGAGTAACTAAGTAGTTAAGTACCTACAACATGCTTATTTTGTAGTACCCCGGCTCCACACGTTGGCGCCAACGTTCGCGCCAACGCTACTCGCCCAACGTGTGGAGCTAGAAAATCGTCGTTGAGGCGAGCGTTGGGAGTTGGCAGGCGCTACTCGGCGAACGTGTGGAGCCAGCCGTACTATAAAAACATGCTGTGATCTCAGACCAATAAACTATAGACGGCGTGCCGTGAACAAAAGCGTGAAGCCGGCAAAAAGTGCGCCTCGCCTTGTAATACACACGGCGGCACTCACACCAAAACGACTTTTGTGTTCTAAATAATAAAAAATAAATGAAGCTTTGTGTTCCAAAAAGTAAAGTTTAAATTTTTTCTAGTTCAAACTGTCAACATAGGGCATTCTATTGGTTCCGATGTGTGTTTTAGGGACACTTTTGCCGGCTTCACGCTTTTGTTCACGGCACGCCGTCTATAGTTTATTGGTCTGAGGATGTGATCACAAAATTAACATAATTTGTGCCGTGATCATAACCATCTTATTGCTTGACCAGAAAAATAGAAAACCTGTCATGAGGGCGCTAAAGTTTTCTTTTTATGGCAAGAGCACAGACATCAGTAACTATCATAGAGATAGGAATATAATTATGTACTTAGACTTATAGATCAATGGTAACTATAGTACCTAACCCTCGTGTTATTATTGTCATTTTGACAACTATGCCGGAAATGTCAATTATGGAAATATTTGTAATGTTAACTGCATAGAGATAGGAATATACTTAGAGACGCCCTAATCCTAAACGTCATATAAAATTAGCTGGCAAAAGTGTGGCAGGCCGGCCATTTTCTATACAGCTCAAATACATGTCATCTCGTGTCAAACATTACAGTAGTGACGTGAAATATGTTTATTTAGTATCGATAAAAATATGGTCAAGTTCGAATCGCATGAATACCTTTTTGTAGTCATGATAAGTAAGAACGAATTAAAAGTTTGTATATCATTAATATACAATGTGTCTGGTCACCGGTGTCGGAGACTTAAGGGTGATAAAATATAGTATTTTTTATCGACAAATCACTATCCAAATTTTCTCTTACCCCCTCCATGATAAAATGGCAGCCATTTTGTTTAGAGAGCACACAGCAAAAGTTATTGTGTTTGTAACAATTTAATTTTTAATTCTTCCTAAAGACATTCCTACAAAACCCAAATTGTTACATCCAAAATTCATAGTCAGTTTTTAAAGGAATTAAAAAAAGACGAACGACATGTATTTTTGCTGTTGTAACGTAAGTCATTAAACTAAATATCGATACTGTTTCCGTACACGTAGTGCGCACAACACTAGTAGAAGCAGCCATGTTTTCTTTCACTAAAATTTTGACAGGCACCGTCAGGCACGCTATTTTTGCTCTATACTCCGAATTTTAATTAGATTCCTAAATTGACGTAAGCTAATGTCACTTTTCGAAATAATGTTGCCAGCTTTGAAATAATAGTGATTACTCACACGATTAACGAACGATGTTTTGATTGTTCGATTTTCTTTTCTCAATATGTGTTTTAATAAAATATAATAAAAAAATCAGAGATCAATACGGAAAGGTTATATTTATTTAAAATTATATAGGAAAGGAAAAATATTTAACACCGGTACATGCATGCTTTTAGTACAAACATGCACTAAAAGCGCTTAACAATTAAAAATGTAGGGGGAAATTGATAATTTTTTATGTGTAGTAACTTCATAATTCCTGTAATAACTTCATGCAGTATTTTAGCTATTTGCTAAATTATGCGAAACGATTATAATCCGATTAATATTTTTATCAAATTGAATCATTTGCGTCCAGGTTACAACAGTATTTTTGTGATAATAAAAAACGGTAACACTGGAAATGTCATTTTAGGAATCGAATTAAAAGTCGGAGTATAGTGTCTAATCAATGATTAAAGAAAAAAAGAGGATAAGCCCTTATTTACCTATATAATTTTACGTTATACAAATATCATGTAAATATGGTCCACAATACCAAATATATTTATTTGTCTCGTTCTACAATTTGCGTTTGAAGAAAAAGTACAATATATGTCGCACGTTTCATTCAACTGGTAACATTTTTAGAAATATCTCCGAAGCCCCGCCTTGAAGCAAGGGACGCCAATTTAGGGTCGCTTAGGTTGACAGTTTTGACAATGACCATACAGATACAGTGATGATCTGTCATCTGTAACGTAAACAAATATATTCAAAAAACAGTGAGACTTGTGACTTAAAAAAACTTTCTGTTTTATTATTAATTAACATATTTATCAAAAACTAACATGGTGAAGTGTTGTATTAGAGGGAGAGACTTCAAGTTCTCTGAAAAAAGACGAAGCATTATCATTCTTCAGGTTAGTTGTAATTATCTTTTATTTTCGCGTAAATTTTTAAGTTTATTGAGTTTTTTGTAGTGGCAACAGCGAACATGAGAGTTCACACAAATTACTATTGGTCAAATCAGTAATTTTGTGTTACTTAGACATAAGATACAAATACTACGGAAAAAACAAAACGGATCGAAAAAAAACAAATCGGAACCTACGGTTGGTCACTAAAAATTAGAAAGGTAGTAAGTATGGATTTTATCTTTGAACGTTAAATCGATGTCGATATTTTGTACTATAAAATAACATCCCTGTTTTGTGGGCGGAGTCGGCGCCATATTAGGGCGGCCACATACATGCGGAATTCCGAAACGGAATCCCGAATAGGGTACATCGATATTTTTATCGATATTTGCGTTATAACGATATGATAATATCGATATCATATCCGAAGAAAAAAATCGATAATTCACGGCTTTGAACATTAGCTTTTTCTTACAATATAATATTATCGGTTTTCTTATAATATTATCGGTTTTCCGATATATCGTTGCAAGGTTACAACCCTATTCGGGATTCCGTTTCGGAATACCGCATGTATGTGGCCGCCCTTAGGGTAATACTTGGCTTCACGTCACGTGACCTTAGGGCATATCCTTTTACTTCTTTTATCTATGTGTCTAATCCATAGTCCTCCACGCCAACCACCAACAGCGTTCCCAAACCTCCCGATTTTACGGGAGATCTCCTGATTTTGTACCTCATCTCCCGATCTCCCGATATGCAATAATTTTCTCCCGATATTTGAAAAAATAGGTTCGAAGTCTATTTTTAACCTAACTATTAAAGAAAACACCCATTTCACTAAACAAAATGAACGAATACTAATGGGGGCTTTACATTATACAATTTGCAGAGCGCTAAATCAGTGCACTAACTAGTGTTTTCATACATTACGCTGCACTAGTTACTGTCTAACTGCCTTTACACTATGCGATTTTAGCACGCTAGCTCAGTAGGTAGCGCTCTGCAAATTGTATAATGTAAAGCCCCATTACTTATTATGAGTACCTATCTCTCAGAGTACTTCCTCTCCACAAGTTTAGTACCTACGAGATTTAGACCTCGGCGGCCCATAGGCAGAGCGTGTGGTGGAGGCCCTCAAATAGTTTGAATAACATAAACTTTAGGGATTAAAATTACACATTCATATTATATTACACATATTATATATGTTAACGGAAATGTGTTAAATCCGTCATTGTATACAATTCCTAGGAAATGTATACAATTCCTAAAATCGCCCGGAAATGTGTGAAATAAATTATATTGGACACATTTCCTAGGAAATGTATACATTTCCTAAATAGCAATCGGAAATGTAAAACCTTTAAGATTTTAATGGGTACGCGGGATAGATAATATGAAGATATTATATTTTACGTTATGATTTTTACCAGATTGTCTCACCTTAATCAAAAATATTATTGTGTAAAACAATAAATATACTCATTTGCATTACTACTCAGTCAAATTCTTCAAGGTGTAGGTAGGTCGAATTGGTTACAGAACCGAATTAGCCTACCCCTACTCCACGTAGTCTTGTATGCCCTACCCCTAGAGTTTTTTTTTAGAACCCGGAGGCGCGGAGGGAGGGCAGCCCCCGCCCGCTGTTACAAAACGCAGACACCCGGGCGAGCCGGAGCGGCTGAGGCTGGTCGCCGAAGGCGACCAGCAAGCCGAAGCTGCGCAGGCGAGCGTGGGTGTCTGTGCTTTGTTACGCAAGGGCGAAGGGGCTGCACCTTCCGCAGCGTCGGAGACGTCACGGTTCGAAATTATGCCCTATATTCTGCGTTTTTACGATTTGGCCAAACGTGGATGACCAAACGTAGACGATTTAACGGTCTGGACAAACTGAGTTGCCCATTTCATGAAATACGACCATTTGAAGTTAACAAATCTACGATATG
This sequence comes from Hesperia comma, assembly GCA_905404135.1. Classification (NCBI taxonomy): domain Eukaryota; kingdom Metazoa; phylum Arthropoda; class Insecta; order Lepidoptera; family Hesperiidae; genus Hesperia; species Hesperia comma. The sequence goes on from FR990018.1 coordinate 16,101,732, forward strand.
GCCACGATATACTAGGAAATGTATGAATTAAATAATTTTTAAAACAATATTTTACACATTTCCTAAAGAGCTTAGGAATTGTATACATTTCCTAGAATTCCTAGATTTCATACATTTCCAGTAACATATACACATTCATTACCTACTTACGAAAAAGAAACAAGTTTGTACTAATACTAAATACACCTGTTGACTTTTGATACTCAACTGTCTATACAATCTGTTGAGTTGGGAATCTGTAGAAATGGGAATCTGTAGAACTGGCCATAAACCAAAAAACCAGTTCATTCATGTCGAGCGAAGTGCAATTATGCATACGTACCCGTATGCGCGCTTGGGCGGGCGAAGCGGTGGTGGCGATGGCGCGGCGGCAGCACTTTTTCCATAGAGGGAGCGAGACGCCGCGCCGCTCTAAAGCTTCATAAACGCGTCTCACTCACTTTCTCAATGGGAAAAGTCTTGCCTTTTTAATGGTAAAAAATATGCGCGCGCCGAGTGACACGCCATTTTCCACTCTTGCTATTGGTCTAGCGTAGCGCGGTAGAATGCGCGAAAGGCGCCATTTGTGTTCATTTTTCGTGCGAAATCAACTCGTAGAGTTTTAAATGTTCAACTTTTCCCGCTTAAAAAAAGATTTTCGTCTATTTGTAACAAAACTCAGTATTTTTTTCTCTCTCGCTCTACTGAGCCTCTATCGATTTAATTTAATGTTTTTGTGGTGTGGTGGCGGCCCCCTTGTGGTGGCGGCCCATAGGCAACTGCCTATGTTGCCTATGCTTAAATCCGGCACTGCTACGAGCAATAAAACGATTGTTCGTACTTGTGATCATCATTTAAGCTACCTAACACCCACCTAATCGAGGTACATACATGAGCTTAACTTCCGTTTAATGGCTATTTTGTGGTTGGTACGATTAAATTTTTTTTATGGAAATAGATTATAATAGTTAATAGTATTATTAATTATTCTAAGGCGCACCAATACGGTTAACGCCATGGAGCAAATATAGAGAGGAGATGCGATGTAGGCGTGGCCCGCGCGCCACTAGTATGGATTGTGGTCCATACTTGCCTTCAGTCATCGCTGTCATCCGGTTCAAGAACGGACGTCTCGTGTCACTATTTGTTTTACGGTATTTCAAAGAAATTATGGTTTGTTGTTCCGTTTTGCAGTGTAAAAATAATAGTAAAACAAGAAATGTTAAGAATGGAGGTGTTTCATATCACCGGTAAGTGAAGTTTTTGCAATAAATCTTATTATCGTAATTTAATTTCAATTACTTAAAACCCAATAGATATTTTAATCTGAAATCAACCTTAAGGAATGGGCAATAAAGCTTGCTTTAGCTTAGCTTAGCTTACACGTGTCATCTACATGGTTCATTTACCTCTAGAGGTACCTATTCACGTCTCCGTAGGTGATGCGTAAAAAGTTTATCGACATCGACATTTTATTAGTTATTGTTACAATAGTGAGCAATTGTAATGTAACATCTTTAAAATTTTAACCTGCTTAGATAAATTATATAAATAAAGATATGTTATGCGCTAACAAACAGGGGCGTGTTAATGAATAAACAATATAATAAATTAAGTTAAATAATAATAAATAACACCTATTTGCAAACTCAGAAACGCCTGACGTTGCGATATATAATATAACAAGTAATGCCGTCGCGTTACTACATATGCAAACAAATGTGATCATTAACCGACTTCAAAAAAGAAGGAGGTTCTCAATTCGACCGTATAGGTATATGCTTTTTTTATGTACGTTCAGCGATTATTTCGTCGTTTATGGGCCGATTTTGATAATTCTTTTTTTGTTGTAAAGTAGATATGCGCAGTGGGGTCCCCTGATAAGGAAACCAGGATCTGATGATGGCATCTCAGGGAAATCGAGGGGAACTTTTGAAAATTGTATGGACAACTAGTGTGTTTGTTCATGTTATCATAAGTACATTAAAGCGCTACTATTTCATGAAGATCTGGAGTCGATCTGATGAAGCCGAAAGACAGTCGAGGGAACTCCTCAACGATTTACTGCAGTTATTTAGTGTTTGGGCTTGATTAATTTGTAGCGACGAGAACTTTACACTTACATGTTGAATTGAGCGCCATATGGCGAGTAGTTTTTGAGTTATCTCTACTTATCAAGATTGAAGTCGGTTATTTTTTTTTTGTAAAAAGCAATTATTATTTGCGATTTCAAAGTAGGTTTCTTAATGAAAGACTGCAAGTTTGTTAGATTGTCCGTCTGAAGAAATGGTTTTCCGGTTATGCGCACTTAATACTACACCCTATATAACAAAAGCTGGAGCCACCCCAATTATAAACACCAGGAATCGCAAATTGCATTTAAAATAGGTCCAACCAATTTATCGATAAAATCACGCTTGTGTCAAATCACTAAACGATAACGGGAATTATGGTTGACAAATCATTGAAAATTTAACCTTACTGCTTACAAATAAAGATCAAATTATATTTTTCACAAATATCACTTGCCACCTGGTCAATACAAAATGTCGCAAATACGTTACTTTCTTTATAGAAAAGCCAACTCTATTGCTCAGAGTCAAGATGTGTTTTTGCATTAAAGTTTGTACAATTTAGGGTATTTAAGCTTTACATATATGCGACCAATTAAAACTACTCTTGAGCAAAATGGGAGTAACCTATATTTCGTGGGAGTAACTGACCACCGTTTGTTTGTGTGCGTTTGGCGACACCGGTTTCAGTAATAATTTTGACGTATCACACTTCCGCTTAATCTATGTTTCGTGGTTAACGCTATGTCAACTTTCTGTAACCTATAAAAATAATATAATAAATTGATTAAGATAATTATTATGTCTTTGCTGTTTTATCTCCCGTATTCTCCCGATTTTCGAAGCGTAGTTCTACCGTATTTTAAATTTTTCGTTTGGTAACACTGACCACCAACGCCATATTGAAGAAAAAAACGTTTGTGCTACAATTGTGCTTCCGATGTTCGTATACCTGCGTATACACAATACATTTGTCGCCGCATAAATGTATCGCAATAATTGTGGAGCCGTAAATATATGTTGCGAGTAATATGTGGTGGCGGTATGCGGCCTGCCTAAGTAGGTATATTCCTATCTCTATGTATAGATCAATGGTTAACTGTGACATTCAAACTCAACAGCAATTTACGATTGAGGTTTAGAAACTAAGCGTTGCCAGTAAAATAAATTAGTTCCATAAGTTTTCTTCAAATCATTCATCATCTTAAAATCATCTTCAATCTTCATATCTTCAATATTCAAAATCATATCTTCAAATTCAAATCATCTTAAGATAGATGGATCGTAACATAACCATTGTGTTCAAACTGTAATTAATTCCTCCTCATCCGCTAGGGCAGCGTGATGGACTATATTATTATTATATTATGTTATATGGCATGTATTACATTACAAAATGTGATTATATTTTCTGGTGTTGTAAGCCTACATACGCGAACAAATTACTCAAAACGTTCAATTTTCTATAGAAAAAAGAGTAATTTTGAGCGTTTTCTTGCGTTTTCACACAACAGCAGAACGAACAATCAATGGAAAGAACAGAATATAAAAGTTACAACTGTCAATGTCACAAGTGACAATGACAATGACAACCAATTTAATATAAATAAATCTATGAAATAAATATATATAATATCATTGTAAATAGCATTGATCTATAAGGACTATGGATTAGACACTAAAGCAAAAATAGCGAGCCTGACAATACCTGTCAAAATTTTAGTGAATAAAGTATGGCCGATTCTACTAGTGTTGTGCGCACTACGTGGACGGAAACACTATCGATATTTAGTTTAATGACTAACGATATAACAGCAATAATACATGTCGTTCGTCTTCTCAGCGATATTAATATTAATTTTGATACCTACTGCGATGAACATGTCATGTCAACCAAAATTTTTTTGTAAAAACCAGCTATCATGATGATCTGCTGAACAACAAACGAGGACACAACGACTGATCCCCCTTTTTAGACGATCTCAGCGATAGTGTTTTAAACTCTGCCAGTTAATTAGGTACCACCCTCTTGCTTAACACAGCCGCCAAACTATTTGTCTTGTTCCAGTTAGGAAATTTAGGTAGTTAAGGCCTTTATTTATTATATGCAAAATGTAAAATTATGAAAATAGAGTTCCACAACCGAAGTTTAACCATCGACAATAAAATACTTATATCTCTATTTGGCTGTATTGTATACATATAACTAGGTATATACAGGCTTGAAGTTATGTTAAGTTTTATATCCAATATTAAAAATCAATCCTTCCATTAACCAGTCCGCCTACTCCTAAACAATGCCACTTTTGCTGATTCTGAATGTACCCGCTGAATCCAAAAAAATCGCGATAGATACTTACATAAATAAATAAGTCATATGTAGCACTACGATGAATTTAATTTTAGAGTTTATTCAATAAAAGCTAAGGGTGAAGATAGTACTGCTGTGTGATATGACTGACAATTTTCTTCTGATCACCCATGATTGTGTAATAACCCTTAGTGCATTAATATTGTGTAAATGGGACCGAAATGTAAATAAAAAACATGTGTCTATGTACACAAATTTTAATTTATTTGTTTAAGGCTATATAATGTACAGCATAATTACATAAATACAAATAAAAGTATTATAGCATATTTATTAATTGGGCACAAAAAGCGATCGTATCGCTAACTAGCGAATTCTTCAAGATAAGCTTTGGGCAGATAAGATAACAGAGGATTAATTATAATTGCTTTTTACAAAAAAAGACTTCAACAAGACGAGGGTTTATGTTTTCTGGAACAATTATTTCTAGCCACTTCTTTTTTAACGATTTATTTGAAGGTAATCTATTGAATAAAAACAATTATTTCAACTTTCTTCAGCGTCATTTTAAATTATCGATATATCGAATATCGATATTTTAACACTTTCTACCCTAAGTGTCATTGAAATGTAAACAAACCGGCTACTCAAATATATAAAATAATGATGTAAAACCCAACAAAACATTAACAGGCCTACATAATCCTCGCACAGATCTTCATGCAGCAAAAACATAATATATCAATATCATTCAGATATTCAACAAACAACGAAAACTGATAGGTACCTACCTACTATAACTTGTTAATTTTGGGTGTAATTTATTTTTCCTGGCTCCGTATTGTAGTATACCACACCTCATTGTGTTTTAATGTTTTTGTTTTGCTTAAAAGACACCACAACACCTCCTATCAATGCCTATTTTAATATATTTTATAGTTTTGGGTTTATTAACCATTTTGTTTGACATAAGATGTCATTTGTAAGGGTGAATAAGAAATGGCCGGCCTGCTACACACCAACCAGCTAATTTTATATGAGGTTAAGGATTAGGGCGTCTCTATCTAAGTATATTCCTATCTCTATGGTAAATAGGTATAAAAGTAGCATGTTGATGAGTTTACCCGTTTACCTACCGTTTGTGTAAAGTTTGAGGAGAAAACATATTTTTAGTATAATTAATACTTGGTGATACAAAAATCAGGTCCTGCTTTCGACCAAACTTACCTGTACTAATCAGTAACTTTTATGCAAGTGTGCTTACCAATGACTGCTGACTTTTCTTTGTGCTGCTAGTTTATTATATTTATACATGAAGTAAAACCAGTTTCAATGGTTTCAAATGTCAATGTTGTTACAAAAAGTGCTAAGTCGTCTCAAAAACAACCGGCTGGGGCTGCAGTTTATCGATTAAACTCGAACATTCTCGCGAAATAAAAACATCTTTTGGGGAAAGGTGATCAAAAGTGCGAAACATGTCTATTCAATGGACGTTAATTGCTGGATATTTGTATTTCGAAATAATTGTGGTTATCATCTTAATTCTGCCTATATTTAGCCCTCGGCGATGGCACCTGTTTTTAAAGTCGCGACTTTTCGACGTGTTTCACAACAGAGTCAGCTGGTATTTCTATGCATTTCTGATGGTCCTAACTCTGTTCTTCTTTGATGCTGTAAGGGAGATGAGAAAATACTCTCAACCAAGCGATTCGAATGTCCATTTGGCAGGTGAAATGAAAGCTAGTGTGAAGTTGTTTAGAGCACAAAGAAATTTCTATATCACAAGTTTTGCCATATTTCTGGCATTTGTAATCAAACGACTCATAACAATGATCTTGATACAATATGAACTTGAAGTGAAAGCCCAGGAAATAATCAAGAAAGCTGAGGAGACAGTGCGACAAGCAAAGTCTACTGTACTTGCCCATAACCTCAGAGCTCAAGAGGAACCGAGCGATGATGACATAAAATGTAAGCTAGAGGTTGTGGAAAGTTTACTGGAAGAACAAAAATGTAGGACAAAAGAAATTGAAGAAGAAGCCATTAATTGGAAAAAGAAGTATGAAGAAGTTATTGGTGCCAAAGGCGACGAATAAATTAAATAATTGACAATTAATAAAATAAAAATAATAATTATGGTTATGAGCAGTCATAATAATGTTATTATCAATAAAAACTGTGTAGTAGTATCAAACTAATTTAAGAAATCAATTTTTGTTTGTAAGGCTTGCAGACTAATTTTATTTTGTTCTAATATATATTTATGCTTTGATTTTTTTATGATTTTAATATTCAAGTAAATTAACAAAGAATGTGAACTAAACTGAATATGCAATTGTTATTTTGAAATTTTATTAAATGGAATTAAAAGGTATTATGTTTGATACTTATCATTATTTTAATTGCCAATTGCACGACATTACTAGTTTTTGTATTATAATAACCTGAAAGATTATTATTTTCTTGATTCATTTCACAAGATGGTATAACTTAAATTCTTTCAGTTACCAGGTTACCAGTGGCTTTTCATTTAAATTTCAAATCGCAGCAATAGTAAGACCTGTATTAGTAAATTTAACGTAATATTTTTCCTACAAATAATGTAAAACTAAAGTAAAATACACCTAATAATTATTATTTAGTCTACACTATGTAAAATATAAAATAACTGACTTCCAAATCGACAAGGAGACATAATAACATAATATTAAGATCATTGTTAAGATTGAAATGAAGAGATGCGCTGTCCATAGAGATAGGAATGTACTGTGACAGCCCTGGCGTATCTGCCTCGCTAAACAATAAACAATAGGGGCCATAAACATGCCAGGCAAACAATAGAACAATAGCCGTCTCGAAAGTACGCACGACGCTTCGACCTTACGGCAATAGTCATACGGGCGAAAGTCGGTTGCAAGGAACATACTCGAATTTTGTTCGAAGCGGGTCCGGACTTAGCGGGAATTTTCTGGATTGGCATGAATGGTGCGTGAGTGGTATAAAAAGGGGCGATCGGTCAAGTGCGGACAACGGACATTCTAGTTTCGGAAGCGAAACCAGGAAGATACCAGTGAGAAGTGAAGTGATTTCTACGAGCGATACAGTGTTCGACGAGTGTGTTTACTAGTACCTACGTGCAGAGTGTTTTAGTGTGTACTGTGTACGTCGTGTAATTTGTGTATCTACGAGTACAATAAAAGTCTTTGTGGTACATTTTGGCATTTTCTCGAACCCAGTACTCCTGACACGTAACAATACTTTAAAGATCAATGGCGCTGTCGGACGCATTTGACCAATCATTGCACACTGGTAACTGACAGATGAATGACCACAACGTATGGGGGCTTTACATACAATTTGCAGAGCGCTAACCTAGTGTCATTACTCATAACACTGCACTAGCTAGCGAAGCTAATTACTGTCATTTCTTTATTTCGGTCGTTCTTTTATCTATGGTCGTTGTCGGTACATAGCATAGGTAGTGATTGTGACGTAGGCGTAGGTAAAAAGGTAATATATCTCGAGCGCTCGTCGATGTACAGGGTTGCCAGACATCAGCGAACTCAATTCGCCCAATTTTGCGTGCCGAGTAGTCTAAATCGCCTAATTGATTGTAACCTCTTCAATCAGGTGAGGGGGGGGGGGTGGTCATATATATAGCCCAACAGCTGATAAGGGAACATGTTTTGGGCTTGACAATCAAATGTTATTTACGTGCTAATGGTTTCATTTTTGTCACGTACATTCATCTGTTATCTAATTCTGTTTCATTTGTCACGGCTAACATAGTTCAATGTAAAAAGATCGATTCGCCAAACCTTTAACCAGGCTTTTAGTTAACGTAGTAACCAAATAAATAGTCTTGAGGTTTTTTCTATTTTTTACTATTTACATCGTATAATAATTTCTAAGAAAAATCAAGTCACCTAAATCATATATTACATATTTTTATGATTACAACGCGACGTGCCTAAGACATGTTTTTTAAATTCGTCATCAGCTCTTACTTATACACTTCCAGGAAATTAACAATTATGTTATTCCGATGTCTACGCTATATTACTGCAATGTTTCATGAAAATCCATTCAATAGTTTTTGTGTGAAAGAGCAACAAACACACACACATACATCATTACAAACTTTCGCATTTATAATAATAATATATTAGTAGTAGTAGTAGGAAGTAGGATAAGGATATGATAGGATATCCTTAGATTGTAAATTTTTTTTGGCAGACGCGGCGTTGGCTCTTCTTTTAATTTGTCGGCTAAAATATTCCACGCATTTTTTTTATAAGAATCTTTGTACGACTCTGATGTTAAGTCTCAAAGGCAGGGCAAGTCTCTAAACAACTCGAGAAATTCTGTTAACATTTCACGTTCTTTCTGCTCTCGTGCCATTTTGTGCGCAGATCGTCGTTGTCGTTGATACGTGCGTCCGCGCTCGCCGCTGCAGGCTGCAGTGTGACTGCGTTCGCGTGGTTTGAAACAAACGGCTACACGGTTTCAAACCAACGCTTCTGCCAGTGGTTTGAAACGCAAGCCTCGCTACCAAGGGCGTTTGAAGGTCATACGAAATTTGGTTTGAAACTACTATCTACACTGTTTTAAACCTCAGTTTCAAACCACCGTTTCAAACCGTGTGGCACATGCATAAGGAGGATTGACGTCATGATAGTGGCATTTGACATGACGTTTGCTTGACAATTACTATGACATGACGTTGACATTCATGTCATTTAGTAATGCCGAACTATCGATAGTTACACTATCGATTGTTGACCTTGAAAATCAGTTAGAATATCGATAGTATTGCTAAAATCAATAAAATACTAATAATACTAGTAATACTATTGGTTAACTGCAATAGTATCGATAGTATTATACTATTGACATAAAATACTATCGATAGTATCGATAGTATTATACCACCGATACTATTACAGAATACATAACTATCGATTGTCCAAAACTATCGATATTTATCGATTTTTTCAATACTATCGATAGTTCTATCTTTATTCTCACTATTGCCACACTATCGATAGGTATAGTGTTCTGTGATCGATACATCGATAGACTATCGATAGTAGCTTATCGAATATCGAGCGGCATCACTAATGAGTAATGTCATTAAAAGCTGATTGTCGACATTGTCGTTTCCTTTCCAGTCGTTTCACACCACATTCAAAACAAAAACACAAAGTTTATTTTGGGTGGGAATCGTATAATATTTAATAAAATAATGTTATGTTAAGTAAATATGGCGACTGATCATAAAGTTATAGAATGGCTGACACAAACTATACCCAGCAGCAGTGACGATAGTGATTCTAGTATTTGGAGCAACCTTTCTGCCATAGAATCAGAATCATCTCATGACGATGAAGAAGATCGTTTATTTTTTCCACTGATGCAATATTTACTTCGTTTAAGGAGGAAAAGAATCGATGATTACTTTTATATTGTTGAATCTTGGTCTGAGGCAGAATTTAAAAATCGCTTTCGTCTGTCTCGGAAAACTGCCAATCAGTTAATAGGTAGGTATTTTACATGGAACCTTGAACTTAATTTGATTCGAAGTATTTGGAACATAGATCACTGCAAAAACTACAATATCGGCTATTGACATTACTGCATTCCTATCATTTCAGGTGATCTTGAAAAGTCTGGCTTTATAGCATCCCATAAGTTTGGAGTAAAGCCATTGCAACCCAGATTATGTTTTTATATATTCCTATCTTTCATCGCAAACACAGAACCATTGATTCCGATAGCAACAAGGTTTGATATATCAATATCATCAACATTTCGTGTGATCCGAAGAGTTGTTGCTTGGATTTTGACAAAGTTAGATGTTGCTGTTAAATGGCCACAGAGTTACGATAATATTAGAAATGTATGTGATGGTTTTCAATCTAAAAGTGGAATATCAAACATGTTGGGTGTTATAGACTGCACACACATTAAAATAGAAAAGCCGAAGAACGCTAGAGAGTATGCCAATTCTAAAGGATACTTTTCTATAATACTTCAATCAACAATTGATGCCAATTTAAGGTTTACAAACATCTACTGTGGTGAGCCTGGATCTTCAAACTGTGCTCGGGTGTTACGTAAATCTCCATTATACAATACTGCTTCTCAAAATCAAAATGCTCTGTTCCCATACAACACTTTTCTAATAGGTCATTCCGGGTATCCATCCTTGCCTTGGCTGTATCCTCCTTTCAGGGAAAATAAGAGATTAACAATACAACAGAGACATTTTAATACATTGCATGCTGCAACAAGAAAATTGAGTGATAAGGCCTTCAGCCTTCTGAAGGGTAGGTTTAGAAGAGTAAAACAGTTCACAGTGTATAGAAACATAGCTTTTATCACAGACACAATTGTAGCAGCATGTATCTTACATAACTATTGTGTGATCGAAAATGATCATTTAGATGAACATGAACAATTATTAAATTAATTTAATATTATAAGTGGCACAGGTGTATTTAAGTGAAACTGAGGTCTGTTGCATGACTGCTGAACAGGATTTTTGTATTTAATTGTCCTTTCTATGATATACTATTGTATTTGTATCTTTATAGAAATTTTGAAAGCAGTATTCTTTGGCACCATTATGAAGTAATATCTGCTATGGTTTAGTTGAAACTTCCAAATTAGTTCATCTTCACCATTGTGTACAGACAGGTTGTGTTGTTTTAAGCTCTATAAAATATCGACAATCTCAGGACTTTTGAGATTTATTTACATAATTATTAATACAATTTTATTGCAGGCCTCTTATTATAATTAATCATATTGCATAATACTAAAAATAATGTAAATATATTTGTGTAAAAAAATAACACATTTTTGTCCATAACCCTTATTTCTATACATTACATAAAGTTTCTCACTGTCATTTTAATGAAACTGATCAGATCTATATCAACAAACCAAATATGTACATTTATTAAGTCCATAAATATTTTGTATTCATGAATCACTGATCTAATTGATGATTAGTGTGATTAATAACAAGTGTGCGTAACAAAGCACACTTTTCTCTTTCAATTTTCAAGATCTCTTCTTGTTTCTTTTCTTTCAGTTGAAGTCTTCTTAAAGCTATGGACTGTTTGATTTCCAATTCTTTCTTTCTCAATTGCAATTCTTCTTCTTTTATTCTAAGACTTCTTTCACTCCTTTCATCTCTCAGTTGTTTTTGTGCTTCTTGTCTTTTCAAGTACTCTATCCATTGCTTATCTAATTCTACTTTTGCTTTTCTTTCTGCTCTCAATTTTCTAAAAGGGGTAGCAGTTTTAAATGAAAGATTTCTTTTCCTTAATGCATTTTGATTGTCTGCATCCTGTCCTTGTATGATTCCAGATGCTAGTCTATAAGTACCACCATCTTCGTTATACCTTCCAAGTATCTGATGCATTTCATTGAAGTATTTAAAAGCCAATGGCCCTTGACCATTATCAATACAATCTTTGTATTTCTTTGTAAGTGCATTTATTTTCCACCTGACTTGGTCTGGTGTGACCTGTAAATTGAATATTGACTTATTAAAACTTAAATCATTTTCATTCTCCTAATTATTTGGATGCATCAGGTTGTGTTATTGATTAGGTGCCAAAATATTTATGTGATATTGGATAAAAATGAACAGTATAATATTCCCTTTTCATTCCAAGTTCTTTTAAGGTTTTACCACCAGGATTAACTGTGTGGTAACAGGCAACAACTTAAGACTTCTAAACAATACATATCTTCTAGACATATATTTTATACCTCAATATGTAATGATTTTAATTCTTCTGCTATTGATGTCCACATTTTTGATTTCTTCTTTGGATTCTCTATCATATGCATTTTGGTTTCATACAAGTTTAATAACATCAATGTGGCATTTTTGGTCCATATGATATCTGAAAATATACAATTGTTGTTATTTATATATTTTACTTCAACATTAAATATATAATTGCATAGTTATTGATGCGAATAATACTTACTTTGCTTATTAGGCTCAGTAACAATTTCTTCTTGGTTTAATGGGTGAGTATGATCAAAATCAACAATATTGAGGCTTTGCTTGTATTGTGATTCTAAAGTTCCACCACATGCTGTAACAAAGAAAACAATAGTTACAAAATAATATACGGACTTTGTAAACTGTAACTAGAGATTGAAATTGGTAAAGTATAGGTGCCAGCGAGCACTGTTTACTTGATAAAAATTCCTAAAGAAAAATCAGATAGTTTGTGCCATGGAGAACGGGTATTCTAAATCCAGGCTGACCTGACTAGAAATAAAATTAAAATGTCTTAAATAGGTACTAAATTTTAAATTCATATTTACTTACACTGGTTATCAAGGATTGCTAATACGGCCACATTGTTATCAATATTTTCGTCCATTTTAAATAGTCTCGTATATTGACAAGGGGAGAGTATAAAATGATTTCAGATAAAATACAAAACAATTTAACATTTAGCCCAGTTAATCCTTAGCAATTTAGCAAAATACACCTCGCATAATAAAATACCTACAATAAAACTAAAGGGCACTGTGCAAAAAACAAAACAGCAAAAATCCATAGGTACCTACCTACCTAATCAAAACACTTGAATCACAGACAAAAAAATGTTTATAAAAATAATATACAGATGAAACAAAATAAATGTTATAGCACAAAATATGGATAGTATTGCTTGACCAGAAAAATAGAAAAAACCTATACAGAAGTTAAGCTCATGTATGTACCTCGATTTTGGTTATGCATGTGTGCATTAGCCTTAGGGTTAACGACTCCGCAAAGGTCGTGGATTGGATTTGTTATTTAAGTTATTGGTATGGATTAAACGGAAAAATTAAAATAAAGGTATACGTTTAGAATCATTAAAATGTAATGTAATTTAGTAAGCGTTAGTCATATTACCTAATTATACAATTAATTTACAATAATAATGCTGTCATTGTAAATTAAGATTACGGGAGTCCTTAGATGAAAAATTCAATAAAGCAGGTAATTCAGGTTATCTGTAATACTATATTTTTTATACGAAATGATAATCACAAGTATGTGCAATCATGTGATTGGGAGAGGAGGTACTTGGAGACATAGGTACTCATAATAGAAATAAAATTGTTTCGTTTTGCGTATAGTGAATGTAAACTTAATATTTGCAACTAAACCTAGCGCATTTCTGCGGCAGTTCCGGTAACATGTAATAATATCATAATGATATTTATTTATGGGATCTCATATGATCCGTTTATTTCATATTATTTGTATTATATAATATTTTTGTATCTATATTAGGTACTGTGGAAACAAAATAAAAATCCTATTACATAAATTAACACTAAGAAAATTATTTAATATGTCCAATAATATTTCAATATTTAATCCTTCATTTAATTTATTTATTAAAAATCGAAGGTATATACACTCTAACGTACAAAGAATTTCCTGCGTCCTACATTGACTTTGTGTTTAGTAACGAATCATTGAATTACAAGCAAGTAAGGACTTATTGTACCTTTCTGTAGCAACTAGGTAGATGTCTAAAAAATTTTAATTTGCAATTTAACGTCGAATAAAAAAAATCACTTCGATAATAATTATAATAACCGATATGTTCCGATTTTTGGTGTATGTGAACGGTGTCTATGTGTGAGTTGTTTTTGGGCACTTTGTAAGAAGCTTAACATCTGTATTATCTAATTTGTGGTTATAGGTAAATTATGTCATAATTTTCACCACTACAAAGACGTTATGTAAGCAATAGTTTCATCTCTTTCTCTACCATGACACATGACACGTACAAAGTCTATTTATCGTTTTATTTTTGTTGTTGCAACACTCACGTTACGTTAGCTGCGCTCGGAGGCTCCAAAAAAAACCAGATTTACTTTAATTACTTTAATTAACATAAAAATTACAATTAAAACCTTATTTCTGTCCTACTCTAATTCCTATCGATATGAGATTAGGAATATTAATTTCATAACAGTCTAAATCCCTATAATCTAACTAACCTAAGTGAGAATGTGTTCGATGGTTGAATTACATTCTCATTATCCTAATCCTAACTACGAGAGATCAAGATTTATAATGACAAATAATTTTTATTATAATTAAGATGAAAACTATTAGATGCTGATGTAGAGTCAGCGACATCTAAATTTAGGGCGCAGCGCACGTAGGGTTAACACGCGCTGCAGCGTCGGCGGTCTTCATATATATTATGGAACACATACATAGACAAAATGGGGTTGAAGCCATAGAGATAATACACTAGAGTGGGCGAGTCATACGGCTATCCATACATTGCAATCGCCCCCCGTTAGAAAGAGAAACAACGATAACGATTCATTACTCTGAGATAACGATAATTACCCATCTCTCTCCGATCCCGATGAGCCAGAAAGAGAAAGGTGATTACTGAAGATTTCGTCTCTTTTTATCCGAAGTACGCTCTGAAGCCTGGCTTCTGCGCTCTAGTGTATTATCTCTATGGTTGAAGCACTTTCGCCATTTTGTTAAGCTACAAAAAGCTCACCTTTTGTATGAGGACCATAGACAATATTTGTAGACCACGAATGTTTTGTATGGGAATTCTCAATGTGTGATGTGCAGTATATTTATGTAGTTGTAAGTGGCACGCTTTTTCCTCCCCATATGTTATAGGTCTGCTTATTTTTTTATTATTAGTCTGTGGTTTTATGGCATTAACTCTATGGGCTTGTCATATTTTATATAAGCTGTAAAAATTTGACATCGACGTGTTGCAGATGATCGATGACATTACATGACAATTGGTGTTTTTTTTGGTTTTTTTTTGTCGTTCGTTTCGTTGGTAGAGGTGAGATATACTTGCAAAATTCAATACCAGGGCTTTAAAGTACGGGGACGTAAAAATACCAGGGTCGAAAACCAGGTTTTTAAATACTTGAAAGTATTTGGTAGGATATGAGGCGCACGTACCTCGCGCCAACGCGCCAAGCTACAGTGTCGAACCAAGTTGAAAATACTTGCATAGGAAATCGAGCCGTATTTTAATGCTATATAAGGAGCACAATCTTATACATGAAAAATACTTGGAAGTTTTTATTTATGAATACGAGTGTGCTCTTTATATACAATACTGTACGGACTATTTTCCTATGCAAGTATTTTCTTATCTGGGGCTTGCAAGTTTTACTTTTATAGACACTTGTAAGTTTTTTACACTCGTACCAGGGTGAGCAGAAGGATTTCGTTAGAGTATAAATTTAATTTGATTATAGGTTCTAGTAACCTAATTATAATACCTTTAAGTATAACTACACACAAAAGCACACTTTAATGTAAAGTTTTATTAATTATTTAAATGCGTCTGTTCTGCAAACTCTGGAAAATGATTTTAAAGTTTTAAACTGTTTACGTTCACAAAATTACTATTAACTAAAATAATAATAATTATTGCTTTACTTTACAACAAAAAAGAATTATCAAAATCAGCCCTTAAACGACGAAAAAATCACTGAACAAACATAAAAAACGCATATGACCGAAATATATTTTTCGGTCGAATTGAGAACCTCCTTCTCTTTTGAAGTCGGTTAAAAATAATTCTAAGACAATAATCAATCATGTTCATATTTAGATAGGGTACCTACTTACTAGATATTCTAATATCTTTAAACGAGCAATTCTTGTATATTTATTTATTTATTTATTTATTTATACCTATATATATAATCACGATCTCGGAAACGGCTGCAAAGATTTTCATGAAAGTTACAGATTAGGGGGTTTTCGGCTCAAGGAATCGATTTATCAAGGTCCCAGGTTCGAGAAAAGCTCGGTTCCCGTCTTTTCCCGATTCCCGATGTTTTAAAAACATCATACTGACGCCATCTATGAAACATTAGGATAACTTCTATGAGGTACGGTTTGTTTGTTTCAGTAGTAACTAGATGGCGCTCGAATATATTTTTGTTCGGCTAATACTATATTCATTCTTACGTTGAAGCGCTATTTTTGCGTTATACCTACCTATTTTCTGTTTGAATAAAATTAAAAATCAGTGCGATTATCTCGCTTGACCTCGCAGGACGCGTAGTGATAGTTTAACATGCGTTTGTGATATTTACGAGAATATTTGTAAATAAATGTTAGTTTTGTTATTATCGATTTAATAATATATTTTAATAATATATTCCTCGTATTTCTTGCGATTCATACTAAATATAATTTTCAACCGAGCAAAGCTCGGTCAACCAGGTACTATTATTAAAAGTTCAAAAATTGGCTTTGAATTCAATACAATACACGCGGTCAAAGATGTATTAAATATCTAGATGGAACATCGAATCCGCGAAAACGTGTCAAAAATTTGTTGCCACCTGTTGGCCACAAATTTTATATCATTACGCACAGATTACGCACACACAGACAATAAATGAACGCGAAAACATCGCCTACACGCACACATGCTTGATAATGTTGCCTTGTTTTTTTTGTTTTCATTGTAGGGCGACGCTCAATCTAGATATTTAAAACATCATTGACACGCGGTATAATTTTTAAAATGAGGTCACGGTCGCAAACGTTATGAGTTCACAATATCAAATTCACCACTGAACCTGAAACTGAACGCAAAAAACAATTCAAAACAAAGCTTTCAAGAATAATTTATCACCTCTTAAGTTTAAAAAATGTGTACGAATGTATACACACAATAATGTGTCTTTTTTCTAGAGTCCTAAGAGCCATGATTCACGAGACCCCTACCCGATGTTAATCGTGCGTCATGTTTATTATTCGGCTTTCTTCGTGAATACTCGGGCGGGCACGGCAATCCCCGCACCAAGTCTCGTCTCGTACCGAGCCCTCGAAAGAGCCCCGCAACCAGCCCCGTACGAGCCCCGCCGCGATAGCGAGGCCGAGGGACAAATACTTGCATAGCAAAACGATCCGTATCTCTATGGACTTTCCTATATAAAAGGTAGAAAATCGTATAAAGGGAAAATACGTCAAAAGTATTTCTTATTCGCAAATACAACAGTGTTCCTTATTCATAGAGAGATTTGGTTCGTTTTCCCATGCAAGTATTGTCGGCTGTCGCACCTTGGTTTCTGTTCACGTACTTAAATACTTTAATACTTGCAAGTATTTTCTGCTCGTACCAGGGCGCCGTACTTGCAAGTAAAGCCCTGGTTTTAAAACCTGGTATGGTAAATACGTCTCACCTCTATTCGTTGGTTGACGTGTGGACGTGACATCATATTGATATTTTTTTATAAAATAAATGTTTAAAAAATACATTTTAACTTGGTACTAACCAAGCGTGTCTAATTTCTATAATGGCTAATTGTGGTGAATTTATTAGGAGTCAATTTCCGTTAATTGATGATGAACTGATGCAGTATGTGAAAGGTATGCTTGTTCTTTAGGTTAGCCTATGGGTGCTGTAACTTATTGTTTGCAGGTGTTTAAGGAATAAGGAATGGTCTTTAATGTATCTTAATGGGCAATGAACCTTATATCATGCAGAAACAATAAACTATGACAATTAAGTAACGTTTATTGCTATTTTAATGTCCTTTTTGTAGATATACTCGACAGTAGTGCCGGAGAATTCGAAGACACAGAAGAGGTATATGAGGCTGTAGGCGAAGTATTGCAAGGCATTTCAGAAAAATCGGAGGACGACATAAGGTTACTATTTTCTTTTGTACATGCTTGTTCAGTAGGTTAATATACCCGATACCCCATCTTTTTGTTTCTTTGTAGCATATACATCAAGCTTTTGAGAAGGCTGAATAACTATGCAGTAGGTTGGTATAACAATAATTGCAGTATGCAATGGACGATGATTATTACATATTATGAAAAGATTAATGTATGCATGTATATTATAGTAGGTATGTATATGCTTAATACAAATATTTGTAACAAAGTTGCAGTGATTAGCTTACATTAAATAAATGTTTGAATACATAAGTAATGTGAAGGATATTAAGTTGAGGTAAACATGTTTAATATGCAGGCTGGTAAATACTATTACTATAAATAAATGAATTCCCTTAGCACATTATACAAAACAACATTAGCTTTTGTCTTTAAAGCTTGTGCTTGAGCTAGACTTCTAAAATCTCTTCAAGTGGAATGCAGTTCTTGAAAGGAAATGAAGTAAATGTATTTAGTTTTATGGACTTAATCTTCATACACTTAATTTTTAAAGTTGTCTCATTGTTTTACAATTGGAATGTGTATCAATATTACGTACATTAAAAATCAATAATAAAGTAGTTAAGATGCAAAAAGTATCAGTTATATTTCATATAGTAGACTAGACTGTCCTAGATTTTAGTGCTATGTCCTAGTTTTGGGCATGTTCTACATTGTTAGCTCAATTATTCAAGCTTTGTACTTATATAATTAACTGCAATAAGTTAGGTATATACTTCTTCAGCTATCTCAAAAAGTGTCACACAAAGAAGACCAGGTATTTCTTTTTTCACCAGCAGTGTCCTTGGTGACACTTAGGTATTATGGATTATACATACATATAGGAAGTGATGTTTTATTTCTGAAATCTATATAAAGCTGATATTCTTGCTCAACTTTAGTTAGATGTCTGTTATAGAAATGCATGACATACATAGGTATATCATTTCAAATATAACTTTATGCAATACATAATTAATAATACAACAGTATAATTAATATATTCTTTTCTAATGCATTCAGGCAAATATGTGAAAAACTTTTGCATATGCTACAACCAGAAAAATGTGGAACTGCAAATGGATTGAGGAAAGTACTGGATGCACCAATACATTTAGCTTCAATGACTACAAACCACAATGAAACTGATGATCTGAAAAGTATATGGCTTCAAACAAGAGATGATAATTTGGTAAGCTTGTATATACTCTCTATATAAAGGCATATTTATATTTATTAGTTCATAAATGAGCTTTAAACTATTAATTTGTTTTGTTATACTTCTGCTCTTTTTATGTTTTAACACAAAAAGTAGGAATCTAATCTAAAATGCTGATTATTTTGCCTAGAGTTAGATTATCACAGTTCATAGCCATAAACTTTTGTAAACACTTTTAAAAGTTTTGTCTACATAGATTGCCCACTTATTTCACATTTCGTTTAAAGGTGTCTTAAAAAGGTCTATCGAGAAATATGATATTGAAACCATGAGTCTATATTATAATGCAGCCCTTTAGTGACTATGTAATCATTTCCCACTCTATTTTCTATAGTTTAATTTTAATTAACGAAAAATAATACAAGAAATGTAAATGTTACCTTTATAGAAAGTAGACGCTAAGAAGTTAGAAAAGGCAGAAGCTAAATTGCAGCAGAAACAGCAAAAACAAAAGGAAGCAAAAATGCCCACTGCTGCCCCAGTGTTACAAACGGCCACGGCATCACAGGTTACGTCAAAGAAAGACAGCAAATTGGAAGCTAAAGGAACAAATAGGACACAGGACATAAGGATAGAGAATTTGGACATTGCATATGGTGACAGGTTTGTGTTGTTTTGTTCTTTACAAATTCTATTCCCAACAGCTAAACTATGTCTCATTTCTAGGGATACCATGAGTTATAAGTGTTTTTCGGGACACGCTAAAAAAAATATACATTTCAAATTATTCAGTATTTTCAGCCGAAATAGTAAAACATTTTATTTTTTCTTGTCTATGATATGCATAAGGTAAAAGTTTTTCATTAATTAATATTTCTGCATAGTAAAAATTTTTCCTTGCTATATTACTCGTATTATACTAGTGTATAATAAAGTGTGGCTGGCAACCCTATTTGCAAAAATTAATGTTTATTACAGGATATTTCTAAATTACACTATCTTGCATTATATAACATTATCTTATTTATTTATGCAGGAATTGAAATTAACCTTTTCCCATGATAGAGATTTATTTGTATATTTAGAGATTTAATTGCTTAAGATTTATATTGTACACTTTTTAATAATTCAGTAATTCAAGTGTACATTTATTTAATCAACGTGGTATTCTTTCTATTTTGCAGAGTATTATTACAAGGTGCAGATTTAATATTGGCATTTGGACGAAGATACGGTTTGGTCGGACGGAATGGTCTTGGTAAAACAACGTTACTGCGAATGATTTACTCCAAACAGCTGAAGATACCGTCGCATATATCTATATTGCATGTGGAACAAGAGGTGGTTGGGGACGACACGTTGGCCTTACAGAGTGTATTGGAATGTGATACCGTGAGGGAAAACTTACTGAAACGGGAAAAGGAAATTACGGCGGCTATAAGTAATGGGTGAGCAGTTTTTCCAATCGCTTCTTAATGAATAGGTCGAAATTAATATATAGTTTTGATGTTTATTGTAAAATGGACGATATGGAGTTTATATGTATTTCAAATCATATAATAATGATTAACCTGAATTATTTTTCTGCTAGTCCATCCATACATTCTAACAATATATTATTTTGTACTATATTGGGACGAAATCAGAATACCCTGGCATTTATTTTATATGTACATGTACATTGCATTACTAAAAGGAAAAGCCTGCATTTTATTTTTTGTTTGATCGTGTATCCTTATTATACATAAACTGAGTTGAATAAAATAATGAAACATTTTCAGATCTGCAGATGTGAATCTATCAGCGGAACTGACTGAAGTGTACGCACAGTTAGAGAATATTGAGGCTGACAAGGCTCCAGCTAAGGCGTCTATAATATTAAGTGGTTTGGGGTTCACCCCAGAGATGCAGCAACAAGCCACTAGGACTTTCTCTGGTGGATGGAGGATGAGACTCGCGTTGGCTAGGGCTTTGTTCTCCAAGTAAGGCGCTTGTTTATTATTTAATTTCACAGTGCTTTATTTTATATGTATAACAATAATTTTTTCTTCTATTACTGGTGAGGAATGGTTCTTTATCACAAAAATGGGAAAAAATATTCTGTTGAAAAATGGTATAAATATAAATGGTAACAAATTATGTAAAATGTTTACTTAAAATAGCTAGTAATGGTTCACTGCTTGATAAAAATCACAGCTGTCAAGGGGCGATTAAGTAACTTCTTTAACGTGAAAATAGCCGACAAACTAACAACTAACAAGCAAACCTCATGACCAAAGACATCACAACCTCATACCAATGCGGTAGCGGCCAAAAAAGAAACTGAGGACCTAATATTTCTTTCTTTCTCACTGTTACCGAAAAACGTCGTATACTTTTCACAATCAACTACGAGTATAAGAGAAAGGTGCCTACCAGCTACCCAGGGCATCTTTTATCTTAAATTAATAATTATGCTTGTTTCAGACCCGACCTACTACTACTGGACGAGCCGACGAACATGTTGGACATCAAGGCGATCATCTGGCTGGAGAACTACCTGCAGAACTGGCCCACCACGCTGCTCGTGGTGTCGCACGACCGGAACTTCCTCGATACCGTGCCCACGGATATATTACATTTACACTCGCAACGGATCGACGCTTACAAGTGAGTGATTACTATTTAGTACAGTTTGTTTCGTTGCAGTCAAAATTTATTTATAGCGTGAAGTTAATATTTGTTTATTTCAATATCTAATTATGTTGTTAAAATTAACTTTCTTGACCTCCATTTGTATATTGTTTATTTGTATAACCTATTTCCTGTAAAAATATTGGAAAAATGAGTAACTAAGTCAGAATATATTATTTAAAAAAGTTCGCTACTTAGCTTCAAACAAAGTTATTTACATGAGAACTTACAGCTAAAGATTTGTACAGGAATCATTTGAAGAGCGTACTAATGTTATGCTCGAACACTTTTTTTCGCATTACCCACTTAATTCACACACTCACACATTCACATGTCATTTAATTTGTACCAAAGATGTAAATCTATAAGAACCCAAACCATCCCTCCTCAGAGGCAACTACGAGCAGTTCGACAAGACGAAGACGGAGCGGCTGCGCAACCAGCAGCGCGAGTACGAGGCGCAGCGGCAGCACCGCGCGCACACGCAGGAGTTCATCGACCGCTTCCGGTACAACGCCAACCGCGCCTCCTCCGTGCAGAGCAAGATCAAGATGCTCGACCGATTGTGAGTTAACTCTACGTCGAAAAAGTTAAAAGTTCAAAATTCGACTGAAAGGTAGTGCTTGTTGTGTGGTCCCGACTGAAGCGACATCTGGCGAGTGCTTTTTGAGTTATCTCGACATTGAAGTCGATTATTTTTTTAGTAAAAAGTTTATTTAGTTAATTCGATAACGCCTCGCGGACGCTGAAAGCTAGGGTGGTAAAGAGCAAACAAACGCTTTTTTAAGTTTTGGTGAAGAAAAAAAAACTTGAAGAAGGGGTCGCGTAAAATGATTGTTGATATTTCAAGCCTCAGTTTAAGTCATTTTAGTAAAATTTTGAAGCGCAACACTCCTTTTTTCCATTCGTGTGGCTCATATTCCCCCACCGCAGTAGCGTTAAGCGTTTAACTTATCACATATAACTTTTAAATTCAGTATGACTCGTTGCAGATATATTATAGTATTGCTTCTTTATTATTGATGTATTCATTTTTTCTTTCACAGACCTGAATTAAAACCAGTGGAAAAGGAATTAGAAGTGGTACTAAGGTTTCCGGACACGGAGCCGCTGTCGCCGCCCATACTGCAGATCAATGAAGTTAGTTTTTACTACACCAAGGACAAAGTTATATTCAGCAACGTGAACCTCGGCGCCACCCTCGAGTCTAGGATATGCATCGTAAGTATAAACAATTATAATTTGTGACATATACAGCATATACTGTTAGTGGATGACGATGATGTCTGTACAGTTAAGTTAAATAACGCTATAACGCTACACACTCATAGCCCTACACTAGAATTGTCGTGGGTCCCTGTGTCGTGGTTGTCATGGACAAGACACGACATGGACACATACCTAGACCAAGAACAGAAATAAAAATTCATCATTCAAATTTCCACCTCGCTAGGGAATAGGAATCGAACCCAGAACCCTTGAAACGGGGATCCGGCAAGTTAATCTTGGCGCCATTCGGGACGTCACTGAACGAACGATATGTGTACAATTTAAAGAATAATAATAATAGCTATGATTAAGGATCAAAGATTCACCATTCGTTATCGCTAAAGATTAATATTGCGTTACGTTCATGCAACGCGATTAGCATTTTTTGATCTGCTTTGATAACATTTCTGTAACTATGCACCTGAAAGATGATTATGGAAATTATAAGGCAGAAAGAGATAACAAAATGAATTTCACTCCTTCGCAGGTGCGCTGTTCTAGTAAAATATATTTCCTTTTTTTATCTTGTTGTAAAAGTTATAATCGAACCCAGGACACTTCGAATGTGGATCTGATTGATACCCATTGTGCCTTATTGTCTCTCAATAAGAAACTTTATGAATGAATTCAATAAAATATGTTTTTATTTGTTGCAAATCAATTTATTTCACAACGATTTATTCACGAAGTGCGTCGTAATCTCGAGCCGTAGAATGACCTTGACTGGTTACAATGAATTGGAGCCGCTGCAAGTTTTATTGTTCGGAACAATATTCAATATCGCGATGTCACGCGTTGAGAAAATGTTAACAATAGCGCCGCGCCATTGTTTGAGCTATTAT
Source organism: Hesperia comma (assembly GCA_905404135.1). Taxonomy (NCBI): domain Eukaryota; kingdom Metazoa; phylum Arthropoda; class Insecta; order Lepidoptera; family Hesperiidae; genus Hesperia; species Hesperia comma. Next base: position 16,125,754 of record FR990018.1, read on the forward strand.
AAATTAATAGAGGGCGGGGCTACACGAAACGCGGTGGAATTGTATCGCTTGATCTAGAAAATTGTTGATGATCGTAATTATTTCGATGCCTGAATGAATGAATGATACTGATGTTTTGCCCTTTACGGTAAAATAATTATTTATTTATTGCAGTTTGTATGGACAAAAACTATAGAGTTGAATTGAGAGCCTCCCCCATTTCTATTCCATATAATTATTCAGTAAGTATACCTAAAACTAGTGAGCCAAAATTTGGTGTTTAACTGCATTAGATAAATAATTATTTTACCGCAAAGGGCAAAACATCAGTATCATTCATTAATTCAGGCAACATCCATATCGCTGGTTTGCACGAATAACCACACAATCCAAAAAACACACATTTTACAGGGCAGCCATTTAAAAATTAAACAAAATATTAATTCTCTTATCTTTTCATGTATTTTATCAATAGAAAAATAAAATATATACATTGAAAGGGCATTAATCAAAGTTTAATCAAAATCGAAATATTTTGGTTTTTGTCATCAAGTACCATAATTAATAATTAAAAACTGCACGTCATTCGACTTGTTACAAAATGAGTTTTAGTATATTATCATGAATAGGAACATAAATCAAAATAGCATGAAATTATTAGCACTTTTTATTAAAAATATGATCGAAAATAGACACAATTTTATCTTCAATATTCAAGCAACTCAAAATAAATCAATATTGTAGAAAATATTGCCTAAATTAACACTTTTAACACTCGATTATTTGGAAATAAGATAATATTCTAGAAAGTTTCATGTGCTCTCGCGAAAACAATAATAGCAACTGGCGAACATAGATTGTTGCACAAATATGGCGTGATAAATCAACCAATCACAAAACAACATTTTTGCGCGCCATTATGCCGGTTTTGCCGTTATGAATGTGAGTCTTACTGAGCATGAAATAAGCACTATTTTGGAATTGGCTGTGTTATAAACTGTTATTTTCAAAATTTTGTTTTGTGCGAGTATTCATGAAAAGCAGCGATATGTTACCTCATTTTATTGGGTTGTGACATTCTGACCCGTGTTTTTTTAGTTATTATTAATAATAAGTATTTGAATTGGATTACGTAGATGATGTTCCCTGAATCATTTTATGACCTGTCGATGTTGAAGTCGCATTTTTGTTCTTAAACATATAACTTTAACTTTCGATTATAAATGGATTTTCATAAAAAATGTAAAGGTATGTTTATTAATGTTTTAGGTGGGCGACAACGGCGCGGGCAAAACGACGCTATTGAAAATAATAATGGGTATCTTGTCGCCCACAGTCGGCATGCGAAGCGTGCACCGCGGCCTCAAGTTCGGATACTTCTCGCAGCACCACGTCGACCAGCTCGAGATGAACGTCAACTCGGTCGAGCTGCTGCAGAAGACTTATCCAGGTGGGTTGTATCTGTGTACTTATTGTTTTAGGTATTAGGTATTTGTTGTATGTAAAGTGTGAGGTATATAGCAAGAGGGATAGTGAAAGGGAGATAGAGTCAAAACAGTGGGAGGAAGAGGGATACAAAAAACAATATAGTTATTATTGCCCGATATTCTGAATGCTTTTGGCACATGGCCTTCAGGCGGCATAAAAAACTTTCGAAACATGAGTTGGTCACTGACCCCTTCACCAATTCGCGAGCGTGGCTTCACCACGTTCGTTCGTATGGATTGTTCTGGCTTCAGATCGACAGAATCCCTTACATATTTTATTTACTATGAATTCCTTCTAATAGTAACATCCAGATTGTATTTTTTAAAATGCTTTTTACGTTTTGTGGTTGTAGGAAAAAGTATAGAGGAGTACAGGCGGCAACTCGGTAGCTTCGGCGTCAGCGGAGACTTAGCGCTTCAGGTAATTTATTTATTTAAAATTCCTATTCTACTTTGTAAGTGAGGTAATGTCATTGTAAACTTGGTAGAAAATTTAATTCTATGTCTTGTCTCCGATATTGTGTATATTCAAAAATATGTGGTTTAATTATGTTCATGAATTAAACAAATATGTTATTTAGTTTTTTAATATTGATTATTTTAATTCTTAGAATAATAAAATTTTTGCAAATAGTAATTATTTTGATAACACTTATTGGTCCTTATTGAGAACCAATTTAAGGATGAAGTCTTCTTCACCTATAAATACAACAGGTACTGTTTATTCCAGACAATAGCCAGTTTATCGGGAGGGCAGAAGTCGCGCGTGGCGTTCGCGCAGATGTGCATGGGCAACCCCAACTTCCTAGTGCTGGACGAGCCCACCAACCATCTGGACATTGAAACCATTGAGGCCTTAGGGAAAGCTATTAATAAGTTTACGGTGAGACCTTCGTTTATGTTAAATGTGAAGTTTTATGCCTTTCGTTAGTGCGTCATACATTGATTATTTATTTTTAAGTTTATATCCTGCATTATAGGGTTATCCATATACGTTAGATAATTAAAAAACTATATTACATAGTTTATAACCTAATTGAAATAAAGTATACCGTGTTCCAAATAGTGACTTAGTTATAGGAATAGGAATAGGAATAATAAGTATTCTTAAAATTCCAGAAGTGTATCAATAAAACTTGTCTTTCCAGGGTGGGGTGATACTAGTGTCGCACGACGAGCGACTCCTGCGCATGGTGTGCAAGGAGTTCTGGGTGTGCGGCAACGGCGCCGTCACCAACATCGAGGGCGGCTTCGACGAGTACCGCCGCATCGTCGAGCGGGAACTGGCCGAGCAGAACAAGTCATAGTACCCGCCGCCAGGAGGCGCTGCTTACACTGTTATTATGTAAAAAGTTAAACTAAATTATATAATTGTACTATACACTCGAGTTTTTCATTATTTATTAACCAACTTCAAAAAAGGAGATGCTCAGTTTGAACTGTATGTTTGTATGTATAAATATTTGCGATTATTTCGCGTTTGGCTGAACCGATTTTGATGCGGTTTTCAGCATATTGATTATATCCACTTATCGATTTTGGAGTCTGTTTTAAAATATGTTATTACCTACGTTTTAAAATTCTATCGAGTTTGTATAGCAAATGAAAAACTGATTTATAATAATGCAAATTTTTATTTCATATCTCCAACCTTTCTGTCTTCATTAAATAATTTTAGCAAACAATTCCACAAAGAATTGAAGTACTCGCAGAAATCATGGCAATAAAAATATAAAATTAACTTAAAATTGTATTTACAAATGAAATTCCATAATTCAAATACATAATATACAATTAAAATAGTGACTGAAGTAGCAATAAAATAAGAGTAAACACTCCGTTGACGAACCGAATCGATTGAAATGCTAGATTAGTAAGTACTCGAAGCAATCTGCATACTCTTGTCTTTCTATAAATGCAATTTTTTTGAAGATACAACGCCTACTGTAAAAGTTACTGTATCGGAGGGGTAATATGTTGTAATATTATGAACTAATGTTGTATCGTGGACTATTATTTCGACTTTTACATAGATTATATTATAATATCAATTCGTTATACATAATTTGAATATCTTGTGTATGGCAATTAATAACTGTTCGCGAATTTAGGTACGAATTACAAAGTAACGCTAGCAGATCACAAAAATAATATCCTAACTAAATTATGTCCAGTTGGCAAAGACGAATGGCGGTTGGATCACTCTACTCTCACTTGAGCAAGAGGGGGTCGAAAGATAAAATGATTTACTGATGCTTCTTGCGCCTCGTCTTGGTCTTATCGGCGTTTCTGAGTACCTCGGCGTAGGATAGTTCTAGCTTCCTCAGTTTGTGAATCTCTTGTGATGCGGTGCTCTGTTTGATGTCCCAGGAGTCTGTCTCGGGATTCCATCCTTGGTAAATTTTACCGGTTCTGCCGCTAACGCTTGGTGTCGGGGAATTCAGGTTTCTGTTGTAGAACTGTAACGTGGACCCGTTCCATTCTCCCTCGCACGACCTTACGAGAGGACTCGGCTCAATCGGCCTGTATTCTCTTCGTCCCTTCTTGTTACCGGATTTCTGATAGGTGATCTTGGGCGGCGAAGGGAATACCGGCGAATCGGCTCCTTGGCGATCTTGGCTATGTTTTCGGTTGCGATGTCTAGACTTCTTCCTCGTAGCCGCGATGTATTCCAGAGGTTGACGGACCAGCGGCGTCAATACTCTTTCCTTTTCCCTGTCCTTCTCTTTGTCTTTATCCTTTTCTGGCTCCTTTTGTTTCTCTGTTTCTGTTTCTTTAGGCTTTTCTGCGGAACTCGATGCAACTGGTTTGTTTTCTTTGTTTGTCTCAGTTTCGGGTTGTTTGGGCGGTTCGGGAATGGGATGTTCCTTTTCCTTTAGAGTTGGGGTTTCTGGGGCAGTAATATCTGATACAGGAATGGATTGTTCGGACATGACAGATGACAGAACGCTCTGTGTGTCGTCGGTGAAGTTGCCAGGCGGCTCTTCGTTGGCCGGGGTCACCGGGGGAACTTTCCCGATCGTGGTGTCATCAAGGAGAGGCAGTTGCTCTCCATCATCTTTGTTTTCTGCGGCCTTCTTCAAAATTGTGAATATTTCCTTAAACAGCTCCCGATATTCAGGTCTGTTGCGGAAACGACTGTCCATTGGACTAACATCATCATAAATGCTAAAACGGTAGTCTTCTCCGTCGGCGATTGTGCAAAGGAATGATCCAGGTCTCTCGCGCTCTGTTTGTGTGGCTTTGTTGCTCGTTTCATCCGAAAATCCAGAGCTGGATGTTTCAGCTTCTGAGAAGTCTGGTGTTTGGATGATTTTCTTACGGGATGTGGGCTCGGCCTTCTTCTGCTGTGTACTCTCTTTTTGTGCCTCTTCACCGTGGCCGCTTTCTTCGTCAGTGTCTTTGACGTTGAAATGACTGTAGTCCCCAGATGTCTGAAGCTCGTCTTGTAGCGAAATAGGCCCGGATTGAGTTTGTGCGCCAGGCAATGAGTTTGGTTTGTTCTTCCTTATATTCTTGACTTGCGACAGCTGAACTTCCAGAAGAGCCTCGTACTTCTGGACTAGTTCCCTGTACGGGTTTTCGTGACCATCTTCTTTATTTGCCCATACACCCTGGAGTAATTTCTCCTTGGCATTCTGTGAAGGAGTTACACAATTATATTGGGGTACATTATGCTTAAAAATGAATCGTTAATCGAAGACCAAAAAGCAAGAACTCGTTCACACAGAGGAAAAATGACTGATCGTTATAATATTATTCGAAATCGGATGATTTTACGATGGCATGTTTCGTTATTACCATGAAGTGATTCAATGTACCTACTTGATGTAGTTTCAGCTGATTATTATGATTATAAATCTGAATATTCTGAATATCCAAAATTATGTCGTTATTATGTGGCAAAACTGATAAATTAAATAAAAATAGGTAGACTGTAAGATATGCAGAAGATTAAAAATGTAAATATGATTAGTCTCAAATACACCCATTACTCCACAATAGTACATTATGATGTAAGTGCGCGAAGTTGGTCATTACAGTCGAGGCGGTATTGCACAGCCCGAGCCGCAAGGCGAGGGCTGGAATAGAGCCAAGACTGTAGTGAACAAAGCGCACGCGTATCATACGACGTTTTTCAACACACTTGCGAGGAAAAAAACAATTAGGTATCGACATTTTTCAGTCACAAATCAGCAAATTATAAACGAACAAATGTTTGCACAAAATGGCGCCGAGGTTTATTTTATTTTTTCGCGCGCCGTATCTTTGGTTGAATAACTATGCGCGCGCAGGCGCGCAGGTTAAGTCCAGAGGCAAAGAAAACCGCTATTCAGCCACAATATATTAAACTAAATAATTATGTATTTCTAATAGGAATTTACGGTAATTAATGATTTAAAATATTGTATTTTTTAAATGCTTTAATAGATAATTAGATGAAGTATAATCTTATCTTATCAGATTTTGACTAAGTACAACAAGTTTATTTATTTACAAAATAATAAATCTTTTGGTAACAACCTCTTTACGGATATTAAAAAAAAAGTGGAATAAGAAAAACACTAGTGCGGCAATGAAAAGTAAAACGCACTATTGTGTAATAAACCGCATTCCGGGCGTAAGACTAAAGAAAAAATAGCAACTTTACGAGCAAGTGTGTTGAAAATACATTAATAATACAACAAAATTTTGTAACAGACGAGTAGGTATTTACAAAAGGTTACAAAACGTAGGTTATAAATAAAATATGATTAGTAAGTAACACGTAACCAATTAGTAAATATTAGTAGGAATTTAAAACCATGGAGCACCCTAATTACGTTAATATCTTATTATATGCCCACTAATGGATTCGATTGGATGACCGTCACCAATGATTTAGATTAGCGTGCAATCCGCGCTTAATCTAATAACGTGTCAGTAATGGACGTACCTTCGACTACATGCGATATATCCAAAGAAAACTACTGCAAATGCGCTTCATAATGCATATGCAAAGCGTGATCAACAACATCAGGGGCAGTTGGAAAAGCTTTGCCGCCTAAAACGATCGAAACAATCGCATGAGATTCACGACAGAACCAAAGCAATAGAAAATGAACATTTGGGGACAATTTTGAAAAAGGAATTGGTGAAAAATGAAGAGTAGTATTACAATAAATAATGTCAACTAATCTTGAATCGTATCGCCCTGTGCGTTGTATCTTTTTTTTCTGTGCTCCCATTTGTATTCATTGTATTATTTACGCAAGTATTTATTACTGTACGTAATTATGTTAGTCTTATCGTTTGCAAATAGATGAGAAGTGCGTTAATAATGTTATAAACTATGCAGGAAACGAGGAGTATTAGAATTCTAACAAGTAACTACTTACTGTTAATGAAAATAGATTTTTAGGAGGCTTTTATAAATTGATGATGGTTTATGATGTGCATGCAGAAAATGAAGATATGTATGGGGAGGTCTTACGTCGAATTTGACAAGTTTGCTGGTGACGTGGTCTTCTTTAGGACTCTGTTGTCCAGGTGTGAGGATGAGGGAACTCATAGCGCTTCGGTCGTCGTCGTCGCCGTCGAGAATTGAAGACATGTCGTCTCTCTCCATGCCTCGTAGACACCTGATGCATAGCTGCCCTTGTCTGAAACATTTAGATAAGTACAATTTTAATGTGTGTTCTTTGGCCACTGATATCGTTGTTTTCCTCTTGGAAATAACGGAAATATTTTTTCACTGCTAATAAAAGAGTTTGCTTACCGAACTTCTTCCAGGATAGAAAACTCTTCATGCATTGACTTGGGCTCATCTTCTCTCTGATGCCAATTTCTCAGCTGTTCCTGCAGTCTGTTATTCTCTTGTATCATCGACGCTAACTGTTCCTCAAGTTCTGTGACCCTTCTTTGTTCCTGGGCGAATGCGACCTTATTCTCTCTCAGTTCATCACTTAACCTAAGCAAATCCTCATCCTCTTTAGTCAGTTCTGGAAGAGGTGCTATCGACTTCTGGGGTGTGCTGCTTGCATCCAGTTTCTTGCAGTTAATAATTTGTGGTTCAGCAGCTTTTTGTTCTTTGGGTTTTTCATTGTTCTCCGGCTTCCGCTCCGCTCTTCGCCTCACTATCTCCAGCTGTGCGTTCAAGTCGTCCACAGTCTTTTGAAGTTCCTCGCTCTTAGCTTCCAATGCCTCGATGTTTGAGCATAGACTGGAAAAAGGAAATCGTTTAAATCAAGATGACACATCTCTGACGCGATAAGCATTATTTAAATGGCATTAGGAAATGGATTAAGATTAGATTTGAATGTTATACGGTCGAACACGATTGTTATTGTGCAATGAAATCGTAAAAGTGTTGAATGTCACGAGATGGAGATACTCACGTCTTAATATGTTTCTTGTCGGCGGCATGGTCGACGGCGAGGCGGTGGTTCGCCCGCTCTAGGTCTTGGATGCTAACTTCGAGTTGTTCGTAGATTCTCAGTCTTGAGTCGTTTACTTCACGCAAGGCAACCGTTTGTTTTGTTAGGTACTGGAAATGAGAAATTTAAATTGCTTATATATCTATCTACTGCAAAAACGCTTATACCGTTATATGTGATTTTTATGTATAATTGGCGTGGCTAATTAGCTTATCACTCAATTAGCCGAGCTGATTTTGAACATCCATTGGTTTCCACCGTAAAAAAGTTTACTGCTGGCCTTGGACCTCTTAATCAAATGTCCTGGGATACGAATATAGGTACCTACCTCGGTACCTAATTATCCCCGAACACTATGAATTATTATGAATGACTTTTGGCTACATTATGGCAGATGAGCTTAAGGTGGACTCTCTACACTTAACTAGTGTACATACCTACTGTATGATTAATGCAATTTCTATATTTAACAAGTGATAGGTAGATAGGTACGTTAAATATGATATAATTACCTCTATTTCTTGCGCTTGATCTTCGATGACATTTTGGTGTTGACGGAGAGCAGTCTCTAACTCTTTATTTCGTTCCAATAGAGTTTTCCCGAGTTCCGCCGCCAGCTGCAAATCTGAAAGAAAGATTACACACAGGTTAGTTCGTGTGAAGAATACCGAGCGTTATGAATATGAAAGTAGTTCAGTCACAGGCAAATTATGTAAATATGGTGAGAGTGACTCGATCGTGGCGTGGTACCGATTCGGCTTTGCAATTTATCCTATTGGATTACCATTCGGTTACTGACACCGCTCGATTGCGCCATTGCCGACAGAGATGAAGCACGGGTAATTGACGGCCGAGTACCTACACGGCTGGCGCAACGCACACACATACGGCATTCCACATTCTACTCAGTCATTTGATAATTATCAACTGCATTGCTGCCTTGGTACCGTGCTGTCTGTCATAGTTACAACGCGAAATGTCTATAATACTCGGCACGTGAAAGGCGAACGCATTTAGTATGGTATTGCCAACCTTGTCGAACGCAAACAAAACGTTAAAATGCTCAAGTTAATACCAAAATGTAGGTCAAACCAGTCAAGCAAAATTACCTGAGCTAGCTTACTCACTGAAGCATTATTAAAATTTTTTGAGGAAGGCCGGAAGGAATGTTGCTTTTGCATAACCCAACCCATAAAATTTGCTTTAAGATCAATTCTAGTTAGATAAAGAATATCCGCCAGGTAAAGGAAATAAAAACTTAGAAATAAATAACGACCAAGACTTCGTATAACAAGTGTTGGCGTAACCATATTGCCAGAGAATTATTAATTTAAAAATTGTTAAGAAAAGAATTACCTAGCATGTGATGCAATTCATTCATACTAAATCAACTACTATATTTTTTGCTCTGGAAATCATTATCAATTTTACAATTTAAATATTATTATGATTGAGCAATCCATCACGGATCAAGGCACGTACCAAACATAACGAGGTGTAGTAAAAAGTACCTAATCGTAAAACGTATTCAATTTTTATTTAATATTTATTTTATGACTTAAGATTTTTAGAAGGTAACGTTGTATATCTACATTGTTGTTAATAAATTAAAGTTTAATTAATGTGTTTTGGGCTTTTGGCATCATAAAGTAGAGGCACGTTCCCTATTAGGTATGTACGTAATCATAATAACCTCAGGTTATTAAACTTAACTCAGCTTTGACAAATTGGAACCTAGGTACCTATCTAAACAATATTCTAATATTTACAACGATCTAAACTAAAGTAAATCTACGTCGCACCTAAGTACATTATGTAGAGACCGATAAGCATCAGGTGGGCAAGGTCGACCGAAAACTTGAAGTTTTTTTACGAAAATGTAAAAAATATTTATCTTGTAGGTCACGTTGATCCAATTAAGCACAAGTACCTACCTATCTACTAGGTAAGCATAAAGTAACTTATAGGTATAAGTAGGTAAGTATATGATTTTAAACTTATATCGTCCCGACACTAAACATTTCAAATACAAACAGGTACTCACGATTTTGGATTATTTTACCGATAAGTAGGTATTTCAACCCAGTTGCAAGACTCACGGCGAAATAATCTTCATGCAACTGGGTCATAATATTGGGGCAAAAAATTAAATCGTGAGTACCCGTTTGCATTTAAAAATGACCAGAAGGTATTCATGAACTTACCGAACTATAAATTCTATTGCTACAAGCATATAGCCGCATATAGGTAGGTACATACGTACGTAACGGCATTGAAATAAGGAGTTATGAAATAAGTATAAGAGAAAAACAAGTTTATAGAACGATAAGCACCAATTTCTATCAGTAATAAGTTATTGTAAAGAAAAGAGGTTTGTGTTATGCTTACTTTCTCGGCTAGTGATCTGTTATGAACAAATTGAGTTACCCGATGAACGTATTATTAAATCACATGGACAGGTCTGAATTACTCTTGACACATTTGTTTTTAATATACCTACATAACACTTTACCGAAGATAAATAAGCCACTCTGTAATTGAATTTGATATCAAAATTATTAACTTTCATACAAAGTATGGATACTACTTAGAAGTACAAATCTACAGATTACAATTCATATACTCCTTTGTTCGAAGCGTACGATCCCAGGTTCGATTCTCGTCTGAGGCAGATAAACCAAGGCACACAGAAAATGTTAGTATAGCGATAAGTAATATGTTTAAACTTGAAATAAATAAACGCTAATATTATTATTAACCTTTATTTATTACCTTGTTTTACTACCTGTCAAACAAATACGACAATAAAATATCTCGACTTAAATATTAATTCTTCTAAAATAGGTATCAGGATCTATTTCTTACCATTGAAATAAATAATCAAGTACAGTATAAAGGTCGATAACATTAAAGTTAAAGCAACAGAGGCCAGGTACAAGTACAAATCATGGCCCGATGACTCAACGCGAAGGCCCGAACCAAAATATTATAATTTGCATTCAAATATTTAAAAATGGATGTCCGCCTTTGAAATCAAAATAACTTACTGAAGTGCTTATCTATAGGTATTAACATTATAGTAAAACTTAAATAAACTTTTTCTTAATTTTGTTTGTCTTGCCTAATATCTGAAATGGCTTTATCGATTGTAATAGTGCTTTTACTGGGTGATAGAGCCGTTTAAAATTCAACATATTCGCTGTATCTAAATCTGAAATTCCCGCGGTGTCGAGATTCGGGCAGAAAATTCCCATGCGAACAAAGTTGCGGTTGGAGATAGTATTTACATAAATAGGTTTCTTAGACATCATTTGTTTATTTTGTTGCTACGACTACAAAATCGATATCTATTAATTTACATTAACAGATAGATAACCTTATCAGTGTAATGTATGTTAAAAATATTATGGAAATGTATCTATTGTACTTAAGTAATTATGACGTAGATAAAAAGTGTTACTTTTAGTTTTTTTATATTTCATTGTCACCATTGTCATTGTATGTTCATTGTTATTTACATTACTTAAATAAGTTGCATATTAGATATTATATACCTACTTATAACTTATATGTATATTACATAGGTTCAACTAAGATAATGCACCGATTATTTATTTATAATTAGGTATAATTTAAATTAGCATACAATGGAATAATTGCGCAAATATTATATTCTTGCATAATTTACAAAACTGACTGAAATGTTTGTATTTTTCCTAAACATAGATAAATAGGGATCAGTTTGGAAATGGAATATAAAATAAATATTATGGAGTACTTAGTTATAGGTTAAATAGATAGGTAATTACCTATCATCTTCATTAATTAATGAAGATGATTTGTTTAAGTAATTAAAGACACAGACATAAACAGATAATATCGCTCTTATCTTTTACGTAGAGAACGACTATTTCATAATAGAAATTAATTATTTTCTATATTTCAAAACACCAAAAAACTTAGTTTAGTATCCGTTTATCTTTAGACCGTACTGAACGTAGGTACTAGATGTGATTGTTCAGATAGCTAGGCATTTACTAAGATCTAATTTCATGCTATTTTATTTTTAAAATCTAAGACTACAATCTGTATTTGCGATCGTAAAGTTTATATCTAAAAATAGACCTAAAACACGATGTCAAATTACAATTAGTTGTATGGAAATAAAAATCATTTTTATTAGAAAACTGAGCTGACGTGAATCGATTACTTAATTGTATAATTACGAGCAATTTAATTTTAGGTGTAGGTACCTAGCAGAGATTTAAGTTTCGACTTCAAAAAAGGAAGAGTTTCTCAATTTGGCGGGATTTGAATGTATATTTATTTTTGTCTTGTGACATTGCACTGGGATAACCGAATTCGGTCAACTTTGTTTAATTCGAATGTTGAAGTCGGCTTTTTTTGTCAAAAGTTATTAAATGTCTGGCTTTGAGTGAAACGACCCCTCTGAAAAATGTAAAATTAAGGACACCACCGAAATAAACTCTTTTTAAAAATGTAACTGATCGCTGTCAGTATTGCACATTGAAGTTACCTGTTGAATAGAGATTTTTTTAATTGGCTGGCTTTATTATTTTAATGGAACACAAAATAAAGAGTGTTACAATTGATTTGAAAGATCATACACTCAGGTCATGAATAAAAAAATTTAAAATTTCCGCCCCGATGAAATCGAATTCGATACGATGAAGAGATCAGCTGTCTGGCATGGGAACCATTACCCTGTAAGGGTCATCTCATCATACTATGTATTCACATAGTTATATTATGAATGTTTATTTTACGATATCTAAAACCGCTTGGTAATGGTAGAATTCCTGTGAGAATTTAAAACAATTAGGTATTCATTAAATATTAACTAAATGTTATAATAAACACACTTAAATCAGGTACGATAAAAACACTAAACATAGGTACAATAAAATTATAATATCTTACAATTATACCGCGTCATTGTTCCTTGTTTGATCTCAGAGGTTACAGTTACAGCGATGATATCAAAGTGCAGTAAAGCATAGTAAGTAGGTACTTATTTATACTTATTTATTTATTAAAGTTAGAGCCTTTGAGCAACCATAACATAACACACTTTTTTTAGTAAGCAGTAGGATCAAACTTGTATCTAATCGTCAACAGGTATCGGCAAACCGATCTGAAAATCAGACGTGGACCGAAAGTAACCTTGTTTTTAATACGCACAAGTGTACAAAATACAATTAATCCACAGCCTGTCTAGATTATTTATTGACAATCATTATTGCCATTGCGAAATCAACCTTGTGACTAAATGACAAGTATGAATGGAGAAACTGCCGGCGCTAGGGCTCGACTGGCAAGCAACCGATTGGATGCTGATAAAGTTTCTACCGTTACTCGAACACAGATGGAAAGATCCAGTCCAAGGGTAGCATAACCAAATAACCATGCCATTAGTCCAAGGCTTCGTCGCCGCTTCTTAGCGGATAGCGCTTCGGTGATGGTTTTGATGGTAGGTACTGTATCTAATGATTTATAGTCGAATGCGACCATCTAAAATCCGCAGGGCTGCCGTTAGCTGCATGAGCGCCCGCGTGGAGTACCGTTTTGCGCTACCAAGTTGGTGTCGGTGTACTTTTATTGAAATAATAAGTCATAGCAGCTGCTGCAGCATCTCTCTCATCTCTCTGTGGTCCATTTGTCGTCCCTCCGGGCATGCCCGCGTGCGGTGCACGATCTGCGCGCTCGCTTACGGCAGCCCTGGCAATCCGGTGACTTGTCTTATTTATTGGCTACCCTAACACGCACTTTATTCACTTCCTTAATGACTAACTAAGGATTAACTGCGAGTGAAATTAATCTCAACATGATTATGATGACATAGGTAAGAGGTGTCAATGATGACTCATCTTCATCACTAGATAATGCACTATTAACTCATATAATGATATTTTTTTGTTCCGAGTTCGCTGTCGTTAAGTGGTCTTTCGCTGTGAGAGTATACGTTGACGGTACTTTTTTTAGGTTTACGAAATAGAGAATGTTAAATTACGTGCAGGGCGATATAACTTTTCACTACTTTCAAGTGGAATAGACGTTCCCAATGAAGAAATTGGACATGAGGCTTTTGAAAAATCATATTGAAAAGGATGACTGTCTTGTATATTATCTAGTGGGGGCCTGGCAGTACAACTCTGTGCTAAGAAGAAATTAACTTAAATTCCTTCGAACATTGATTTATTTTGGTTTGATATGGAAACGAATTGCAATTCTAATGGAACGCAGCTAAAAATGCCTTTGGAAAACTAGAAATACAATTTCTTCCAAGTTTCATACGTACCCTGAGGCTATTACCTTGTTTAGAGTTCACAAGGGTATGTCATTGATGGGAGAATTTAGTTTTATTTATATCAATGGAAAGAGCTCCTTTTGAGTAAATAGACAAAACATAAATGTATAAAGTACCTACACCTAGGTATATTATATCGTATAAACGAAGTATGGTCTTCAATGTTCTATGATGACATATTTGATTCAGTACAAATGCTATGAAAAGATATTTTAACGACTTGTACTTTTTGAAGATTTATTAGAAATGCATAATATCAGTTATAGTAGGTATGTACCGTATGTGCACGTTACCATAAAACAGTTACAGTACACGATTTCATGGCGTTGCACGCCTAGCGATAGCATTTCTACGTCCAGTGTTGAGTAAGTAATCATTACCCGGCAATGTCTACGTAATTATGAGTTACACGTTCTCATGCCAGCGAATATGCAAAGTACTTAGAATTTAAATGATATAATTATAACGAATACGATTAAAAAAAAGAAGATTGAAGAGAAGAATAGGTAGGTACTATGAAATTGTTTAAGAGCTTATGAAAACAAATGAAGCCTGTCAAATTATCGTTTATAATTTATGCGAGAATCCTATGATAATTATTTATATGCTTGATTATGAGTCATCGTCATTCATAAGGCAATTATAAACATACAAGTGATAAATTAGTCTCAATTAAGTTAATTATGACTGCATTTGAAACATCCGTTTAAATAGGACATCATTCAGCTTCAAATAACAGACTAAGTATAATTTTAATTAGGTTAATCAACCAGAGTAGATAATACACGGTATAATTCCAATGACACTGCAAAACAGCCGCATATAAACGGCTAAACGCGTTACATAAAGTATAAATACTTACACAAGTTAAATCACCCGAAAGCGTTACAGGTAGGAACCGTGACAAATCTCGGCTAAATAGATCCGCTGTGCGAAATGAGTTTTTGCATTGAATCTGTCGGTAAGCGCCAGCGCCGCAGCGCCCTCTCACAAGCCTTGCGTAAGGCGATACCGACCTTCGGTTCCTTGCAGGCACTCCAGCTCGACGGTGTAATCCCATAGGTCCAAAGAGTTCAGACCGTTCAGCTCCCACGAGTTAAACGAGTCGCACTGTTCCTGTTCCTCGGTCATTTTCCACTATACACTGGGAGTTATCGTCCAAAGGTCACTCATGACGCGGCATTTCGGTTTGGGTTTTTGTGGCCATATTTTGGGTCGATTCGTTTAGTGGTAACAAAACGCCAGCGTGACCAGTTTGGCGGCGCGGAGCGGACTGACTGACTGTTCAGTTCAGTTCAGTGTTCATCGTACCGTCTACCTACCGAGCAATCGCTGTAATCACACTCGCTACGAGTGCTGCGACCACAAGCACGACGCGGCGACGGTCGACGGCAACGTGCCATCGCCTGCTACAATCTCATTTCTTTCGATTATTCGCTGATAGCAGAAGAAATTAACAAAATGTTATCGTGAGGCCGATGTAACGCACATAGCAAAAAGTCAAATGTAACCAATTTCGCGGAGAAAGTTCGGCGGTGATCTTCTTGCAATCAATCAAGGCATGGGATGGTAAGTGTGGCGTTTAAATAATGCTAGTGGGCACTCGATGAAAGTAGTTCAAAATTTTCTTTCTTCTATTTTATTGTTTTGTTTTATGGTAGGTATGGTCTGAATAAAGAACGAAGATTTATAATCATCAGTTTTTTATTCATAAGTACTGTAAGTATGAAAGAACCAGTTTAAAATTAATCTTATGGTCGATTAAATATAGTTACAGGCTGTAGGTATTGAAAAAGTGGAATTAGGTCTAAATAAAAACTAAGTCAAGTCTATCAACTAAAACGTATTTAGGTAATTACGATATTGTTAGCTGTCGAGTTGAAACGGGGTCGAGGAACTTACAGCGTCGGGTGCAGGATTGGTGACGGTCTAATGAGTGTAGCGATTACAACTTGGGAACTTTTCTTATTAACTACGTATTTAGAAAAAACAACATAAGTGAAATAAATACTATCAGAAAAGGTTTAAAATTAAGTGGCAAACAGAAAATATAACACGACAAAAATTTTATGTTCCTTGGAATCCCGTCACAAGTTGTGGTTAATAGAAATGTTTATTCTGAAACCGTCTCATGTTCAATGTCTCAAATCTCAATGATTGAGGATATGTGGGTAGGTACTTAAACGTAAGAACCTACAAAATTTTTGCAACTCTACAATTTGTATAACGCTCTTGTTAAATATTGGTAACAAAGAAAACTGGTAAAGTGCTAAATGAAATTATTTCACAAAACCCTGTAGTTTTTAAAAGATTAATTTTGGCACATGAGCAATCATCTGGTCTGGTTGTCCTTGCAATTAAACCTCTCCCACACGAATGTGCATATATGCATATTCTCGCAATTTCCGTAAACGAAACTGCAATGAACTGGGTACATAATATATACAAACAAGTAATAGTAGATTGTATGACAAGGGTGCAAAGTAATATTTTTTCGGCGAGGGCGTTTTTTGAATCCAGAGCGAAGTGAGGGATTCTAGAGTAGAATCCCGAGCGTAGCGAGGGATTCTTTAGTAGAATCCCGAACGTAGCGAGGGATTCAAAGTACGTCGCCCGAGCCAAAAATATACTTGCTCCCGAGTGATACACTCTACTTTTCATCACCCACTATGAGAAAATAATATATATATATATAATAGAAAATAATACGTAAAAATGCACGAAAACTTAATTTTAATTTGAAAACGAAATCTTAATTTGATTTCTTTTTTTATTATTCAGCTATTTAAAACACTATGGCTATATTTTACTATAATAGTCCACTCCACCATATACATAGTTACTTACTTTTACGGCAAGAAAGATTTCGTCGGGTGCCTCATTAAGAAAAGTCTCCACATTTTTGACTGTGAACACTTTGGATTTTTATTATCATAGGCTTTCAAATATTTTTCCCGGGATTTCGCAGGTAATAAACTATTCATCACATTACTCGCTTCAGTTTTTATACTATCAGGAGGATACTTTCACTATCGTTGGAAGAACTCATTTTTTCAAAACAAAACAAAATTTCTAACAATACGTAAAAATGCACGAAAACGCGGGAAATAGTTCGAGCGATCTTAATTTGATTTCTTTTTTTATTATTCAGCTGGCGGGGCCCTCGCGTCGAACCAGACATTCTTTATTCAAACAATATTTGTGTTCGATTTCTTTAGCGCAAAATACTAAAATGTTCTAAATTCAAAATAGGACGGAAAAGATCTAGCCGGCAGGAAAAGTTGTATGAAAATTCATTCCGGCCCGCTGAATAGAAAACAGCAACTTTGGAACCCCTTATGTCCGAACCAAGTCATCTTTTTCGAATAGGGGTGATGAAAAATTAGTTTTGCGTCATCAAAATGAATAGTTATAACCCCTAACAAGTTATATCAGACTTAACAGGTGAGCAGCGATTATCTGGGCATGGTATGCCTGCTTCATCTCGATATTCTTAAAATAATGCAATGATTTTTTTGCAGTTTTTATGAAAAGATGGAGTGATTCACGAGGAAAGTCTATGTAGGTAAAAAGGTAGGTTTATGCGGTAAAAATAAAAAATATAACCGCCGATAAAAACGAGAAACAAGTGCTTCAGATGCAGTTTGTATTTGTGTACGAAGCGTAACATAATCTTGCCTACTACCTACTTGTATACGTATACCTATACTTGGGTTGCCGAACAAATTTATTACCTGTGTTTACAATTATTCAATTTAGGTGGTAAGTGAAGTTTATTTATGGAATTTTAAATTCTCGCCGTCAAACAGAATTATACCTTACAGGAGCGGAAAGCTGGCATTTGTGTAGGATAAAATAAAACGAATTCGATATCAAACGTGGACGCATTAGGTATACCTAGTAAACATTTGAATATTAAAAACCCCGAAAATGTTTACAAACTTACTAAGTTAAGTAAATATATGGGAACACTTTGGCATAGGCACAAAGATACCACAAACAATCAAGACACAACATAATTTCTGTAACACTGTGGCTGCAATTGATCAAATCTGGCACCCTTCGCTCGTCGTATTGATTGAGCGAATCGGGAAATGATTATCCGGGGAGCGGCTGTTGCCATTGTTCCAGTTTGCAGCTATTTATAAAACTTTTATAGCGTAATTCAGGTCAGGTACACTTTACACAGGTACACAATATTGTCTCAATAAGTCTATACTAAAGCCATTTAAGCCTTGTATGGCGATTGTATAATTCTGTACCGTCAGTGAAAAGTAGTATAACTCGACTTATACGATTTTTTATTTTTTTACGTAATAAAATTACAAAAAAAATTACCTACCGTTCTGTATATTCAGATTAGTCCTACGCCAAATAGAAACGGAGATATTTTTTGTGGATAGTGGTATAAGTAAGAGTTTTTTCGTGTTTATCCATATAACTTTACTTATATTATTATAAAATATTTCTTCGCTACCTTATAAACGTGTAAACTGATATAAATTATGTTTTATTTTAATTCACAAAATTAGTTTAACAATTAAGTTTGTGTTAACTAATACAACTGTACTTGTATTAGTTTTAAGTCTGTAGATTATTACTTAGTTTGTGACTATTAAGATTGTGTAAACTAATACAACTCTACCTACTTGTATTAGTTTAATGAAGATTATTATATAGTCTGTTACATAATAATATAATGAGTAGTGACTATTAAGAGTGATTTCGTTTTGCTATATCCTACTGCTCTTATAAAGGCTAATTTGATTTCTTCTTTCTCGTGCTCATTATGCCTATTTTATTTTTGGTCGGCGCAACATGTTCTTTTCTTTTACTCTGCCTTATCAGTCGTCATCTAGACATTAAGAACTTGTTTCACCACTTCCTGATAAAGTGTGAGATAGTTATATGGCAGTTACCACTATCCACCACATTGCCTTTCGTTACTACTACGTAAACTTTCGTCACTTGAGAAAAATTATAAAAACTTAAGTAATCAAATACTTTTAGTTAAAAATAATTCAAGTTAACTCTTTTTATATATTTGCAAGTATATTTTGACCATGTAAATCGAAATATGTAAGATTTGTAACCTTTGCTTCATTTTTGAATATCGATCCATTCAGAGAAACTAAACGCCAGTGATATCTGCCAAATAACGTCTTTATCAGTCATTTGAAGCGCTGATAACTTATCCGACAGTTAATCTGCCAGATAGTTCTATCCGAAACTAGTGGAACGAAAGTTGTAATTTATATGGAAAATAAGTTCCTAATTAACTATTAGGGACTTTATCAGGAAGTGGTGAAACAAGCCCTAACTCTCTTGTTTTCCATCTTCTTTCACACAATCGATCCATCTTTTTTTTGATCTTTCTCGTCCCCTCCGTCCATGTACATTCATATCCATCTCTCTTCTCGTCACATAAGTATCCATTCGCTTCGTGACATGCCCCATACCACGACATTCTGTTCCCTTTCAACTTTTCGGTTATTAGTGCTACTCTCAGACTTCCTCTAATATATTAATTTCTTACTATTCGCGTCACTCCACACATCCACCTTAACATTCTCATCTCCGCCACATGCAATCGTCCCTCATCCGTCCTCTTTGCAGCCCAACTTTCTGATCCATGATACATTACGACAGGTCACATGATAGTGTACCTACTATACGAAACCTAGTATACTATAGTATACCTACTATGCGAAAGAAAAAAGGCTCTCTTTTTATTTTGTAGGCATGAGCATGACTCACTTTATGTACCTACTCTTTGAGACGGGGAGTTCATTTTTGTTTGATAATTAAAAATTTTCAGTTTTTGTTGCCAATCTGCACATTTTACACAGAAAAATACATAAATATTTTGGTGTAAACCAATATAACTTTAAAAAAGTCTCTGTTATCTAAAAAATTATGTAAACATCCTTTGTATGGCATAATTTTTTACAAAATTTGTTTTACATAATTTTGATTGTGTCTTTTAATTGTTCAAAAAATCGTTTTTATTCGCGACTTGTATTCTTAATCTCCATATAGAAGCCACGTGTAAATTGATACAAATCAATTTACATCATTAAACACAAAAGTAAAATTCGTGTCTAGTGATACAACTCGCATTTTTTTTTAATTTCAAATTTCAAAAACCAAGATGGATAAAAAATAATTAAATATTGAAAAACTGTTTGATAAACACTAACTATTGAGCTTTCATTCAACACTCTACATGAAATACTGACGAAGTAATAATTTTTCGAAAATTTTAAAACTTCTTTTTGAATTTCCCAACATTTCATATTTTAGACTTATACTGTTTTTCACTGACGGTACAGAATTATTTCATAAACGCTTTTAATTGCTCTTCACTTACACACGGTCTGGATACGGTAATGAAATTAGTGTAGTCTTTAAAAGCATGCGATATATTTTACTGCCTCACGATTTATAAAAACGTTCTTATTGATTTGATGGAATATTTTATTAAGAGCCTTAAAGTTGGATGAGTAATGTAAAAATATTCCATCCTTGGATATTGTTCGTTTGGTTATTTTTTCCGCAATATCACCTGCTTGGAAACGTATTACATGTACATGTCAGTAATAAATATAAAAAGTTCCTTACACGATTTTTTTCAAAAACAACTTTATTGCAATCAAAATAAAGATTGTATTGAAAGGAACCACAGATTAAAGGGGTTATTGACCGGTCGAGGTCCAAACTTAATTGCAACAGACGACGGCGCACCACGTGCTTCTCATGTGACAGGTTCATTTTGAGTAATTATTTTGCAACATGCACGTTACGTGTTGATGTAATTCGAAAATTTGGGCCTTCTGTGGCTCATTGTGGCATTTTGTCCTCTAGTCTAGTTGTCTCAAAGATTTCTAAGTCTCCGAGGTTCCCTGGACATTGGTGTCGGTACCTACCTTATTTCTATTCTAACAAACGAGATAACTTTAGTTTAAAGCTAGCATAACTTTATTTGTACCTACGATTTCAGTTCCAAGTGTGTATGAATAAGAGGGATGTTTTCTTTAGTAGGTAAGTTACCTCTCAGCTCCTCGACAAATTGAATATTTTTATACATGTAGTAGTATCACTGATAGACTTTTATGCAGTTAGAAACACATTGTTTATCCTACAAGCAGAGATGTTATGGATATCCGTAACCGTAACCGAAAATATCGGATATCCGAAATAAAAATATATCCGTAACCGTAACCGTATCCGCTAAAAAAGTTTCGGATAATTTCGTATAATTGCGGAGTCTAAATAAAAGACCTAACGACAGGTTTTTGTTTCACCCACTCACGCGCCATGTAAATATTGCATATTTGTTTGTTATTTTTAGTCGTAATGAGTTAGATCAATATTTTTGTTATCACGTATCTAAAACGTAGGCAATTCCTGGAAAAAGAATCTTTTTACTTTTTCCTATCCTCAAAAATGACTGAGATATTAAACTTTAAAATTAGGCTTTCGCGCCAAAGAGCATGACGTCATAGCGCAAAACAATAAACTTGTATATTTTGGTGGAAAATCTGACTTTGGCTCGTTGCAATCTTAACGATTTCGCATTAAATTCATTTGTTTTTCTGCAATCAACATTACCGATGACGTCATAGTGCAAATGGCGAAAGAACGAAAATTAAATAAACGATGAAACTTTACAACGCTATATGGACATTTTTTGATCATGATAAACTTCGGTAACTCTATATATATCACAATTATTTTTATAAAAAACATTGTAATTTGAAGTGACCCATTAATTCTCATTTTCTCCTATCTGACTTATTGCACCAAATGATGACCTAGACTTGATAGTACAATAATCAAATTATTACATAAGTACCTACTATTTTTATTTTACTTTAATGTAATATCCGTAACCGAAACTATCCGAAACTTACGGATAATCCGAAATAATTAGATATCCGTAACCGAATCCGAAACCGCTATAATTTTATTCCTATATCCGTATCCGTATCCAGATCCGAAACTCCATATCCGTAACCTACAAGTGGTACCAATGGTGTATTTAATTGTGGAGAAGGATCGGTGAAATAAACCCCTCAGCGAATTAAAAACAAATACTTACATAAAAATAAGCTGCGGTCAAGTTTTTTATACGTTTCAAATGTATAAAAGTGGAAATAGAAAATCCTAATTGACCATTAAATGGACTCAGATTATAGAACCAAAAGGCAGATAGAACATTCGCAAAGAAAAGCGACGAATAATGTGAAGCCGCTTTTTCACTATGTGTGCATGACAACCTTAATGTCAACTAGCAATTGCACCGTATGGATACGTAATTCTTTGTGTGTGTGAGGTTGCCAAGTGAAAAGTCATAATCTCCCGCAATTTTGTAAACATTGTTCGCCATATTTCCAGCTTAAAACATTATGCACAATTAAATTGGCAAATTATTTATTACTAGTGAACGCTCTTGTTTCGCTTCGGTAAGCCCATAATCGATAAATGAGGGATGGTATTCTTTAAATTGACGTGATTTCTTATTTGTGTACCGATTCAAATAAAACACACACTAAATGTTAACCCAAGCTCATTTGAATACGTCAGTGAAAACTGCATCTAAATTTGTTAAGCCGTTCCTGAGATTAGGCGGAACAAATGCACAGAAAAACAGACAAAAAATTAAAGTTTTATTGTATGTAAAAATAATAATTGATTTTAATTTCTTCTGATAATAATTTCTTGAGCTCCTCCGAGCTTCGGAAGGCACGTAAAGCCGTCGGTCCCGGTTGATATCGATAGATAGCAGTCGTTAAGCCGTGTCGGAGGCCTTCGGGCGGCTTGAAAACTTTCGACAATGTGTTGGCCACTAACCCCTCCAACAATCCGCACTGGAGCAGCGTGGTGGAGTATGCTCTAGGCCTCCTTAATAATGAGGAGAGACCCTCAGTAGTGGGACATTAATGGGTTGTAGCCATATCACTAGTTATCAAAAAGTATTATATAATAATTATGTGTAAATGTTCTTTTAATATACCTATTTAATTTAATATTTTAAATATGTTTAATTTTTTTAATTAACCTATGGATTTTTGTCTCTTTGGGTAGATATTTTTAATCAAAAAAACATCAAAATATCAATATACTTATTTATTATAACAAAAATTCGGTTTTGATGATTTTTTAATCAACCAATGTCCTTTTTTAGTGAGATAGGTACACGTCATCCTCACTAAAATGTAATGAGCGAACCACGCAAAATTAATCAGCCAATTAATATCTTGCCTGCTTTTCCGAATAATATGAACCCATTTTTCTCTTGTTACAGCATCTGTTGGAAATCTGCAAAAATTATAGTTATTAGCTTATTAGTTATTAGTAGGTTAAGCAGAAACTAAAATATTATATAATATTTATCATACATATTATTGGCACACGTGACATTTTCAGCAGTTAGAATGCTAATTTTATTGGCTGTATTGCCTGACTTTTAGGTTTAAATAAATAAAACTATTTACTTTCAAAATATTTTTTTCGATATAAATTTATAAATCGACCAATGTCCAAATAGTCCATGCATATTTCCCCAAATTTTGGGTAACCGATTTTCATTTAAACTGGTGTAAAAATGAATGATTGTTGAGGTTTTGTGTTCCGAGCGAACCGCAAAAATATTATTATAAATAAATAATAAAATAATGAACAATTACCTGTGAAAAGATATTCCGTCTTATTTGCTTTGTTTTTGCGAACAACTTTTAGAGAATTTAAAAATGCAAGACGGCATTATAACTGATAAAATTATTTTATAAAATTTGACATTTGCGACGTTTATGCTATTTGACGCTTTCCGTAGTACTGACACGAGATTGTATTAGCTTTTTATTTTGTATTTGCTTTGGTAGCTTCACTTTATACTAGAACGACTACATCTGCCTTTTGGTTCTATAATCTGAGTAAATGGATTAGACAGAAATACATTGCATTATTAGTACGAAATGAGCTTATCACTAAAATAAAATTAAACCCGTTTGTCACATTTAATCTGAACCGGATAGTGCAACGATCAATGTCGTTACTTCAGCAATTAATTATCTATTAGTAAGTAAGTGTATTTGACCTCCACTACAAACGTTCAGATAGGCGATTACCACACAGTATTTTTTATACTCTTATATTAATTAACAATTCAATAAATCATGACTATTCTGCATACTACCTAACTTAATTATTGGATAAGTAGGTACGTATACATACCTACTTATTGATTAATTCATACCCACTCTGAAATAAGTAGATAATGTAAGATTACGAGTAGGTGTAATAGGTACTTACCCGTAATGTTCGAATATCTTACAGGTACAAGGTGAATTTGTGTATGGATGTGGGACTATGGATGTATTCATATTAAGTGCAATCTTAGACACAGTCAGACAGAAACATTTATGTAAGTATTAGTTTATTTTTATTTCATAGTTGTAGTTATGACTTAATTTAAAATGTTGTAATTTGTTTGAAAGTAAGTACCTACCTATTTACTACTTACAATATTATACAGTGATTTTTTAATATCCTTGTTGCGGACGAGAGTCTTTTAGGTTGTAAAATAGTAAATTTTGTATAAGAATATAAGTTTCATGTTAGAATCTAGTTAGAATAATTTTGAACGCCGTGCAATGTATGTAGCACTAAGATGGCGTGGAGGAGCGAGTATTGTGTATTCATATTGCTGTCTCATGTTGTGTCTCGCTCACTCCTGTAGAATGTAAATTGTTTGTTTTCTTATAGTAATTAGCTAGGTATCATCGTGCCACTTATGTAAAGGGCAGATGTTAGTTTTATCCGTAGATTAAGAGAGTTTCTATGTAAATGTCATATGTATAAGTACAAGAAATTAGTGAATTTCGTACCAGAATCTTATAAGTCCGATAACTCTTATAAGAGTGATGTCAGGTCATTGAAATTGTTATTACGAATAGAAAACGCATAACAGAATAACGTTATGTACGTAAAACGGCCCAGGATTGTAAAGAGTGGTCGTTAAGGCAAAGTTTAGATCGCAACTTTATATCTCAATTGTTAAGGAAGATATTACGTTATGAAATATGTAACACCTGCGGGCTTGTATTATCAGGGGTCAGTAATCCAATACCCATATGTAGATGATAATACATTAATGTTATATACTTGAAATAAAGGATAATATATTCGATGAGAGAGATAGCCTTATGTTACATGAGATAAAGCTAGTCCTGCGCGGCTAGAGCGAGTTAGGTAGATTAGAAAGAGACGGCAAATGTCGAGTTCTCTGATTGGCTAGAGCCTAATGTATCTAATTGTAGACCGGTGGTGGGGAGGTATCGGGAAGGATATAAAATAAGCGCACAGCGCCGTAGAATTCACTGCTCCAGGAAGCTCGCTCCCGATACCTCTTCAAGAAACTGGAACTCTCTGTCTGCGGAACCAATCCTCTTCGCATTGTACCGAAGAGCAATGCATTGTATGAACATGTGAAAAAGGAATAAAGAAAAATTATCGTCATCGTGATTTTCATTCAAGTCTTCGGCTAGTAAGCTGTGGGCGAACCCTACAGTTTTTCCTGGTCCTTCGGCGTCGGATTGAAGACAGAAGAGCGAAGCCAGGCGGAATTAACCGAAGAGGGTCGGGGGCGAGTGGGGCAGTCCGGCCCCTTTAACCTGACGGGGGGTCGTTACGCGGAATTTAAAGAAGAAAGAAGCTACTTTATAGAAGAAAGAAGCTACTTATAGAAGAAGGAAGCTACTTATAGAAGAAGGAAGCTACTTATAGAAGAAGGAAGCTACTTATAGAAGAAAGAAGCTCCTTATAGAAGACGACCAGGCGACGCTAGGACTCGGGCGACGCTAGGACTCCAAGCTGCCGGGCGGTGGTCACTGGGGGACCACGCTAGGAGCTGGACGGCGTGCGCTGCAAGGAACAGGACGCGTCAATTGAAGCCTTGGTCGCCTTTACGGCGTGGTAGAGCCTTTTTCAAGGTTGCCGTACGTGGTGTACCCACGGCTCACCGACATAAGCAACCTAACGGTGCCAACTGCTTTGTCGTGTGAGTTAACGCTATATGCGGTTTGACGTTTTGTGTGACGTCATCGGTTACTCAAGAAACGCACAAGAGCGTGTAACCGAAAGTAGCACATCCACGCCAGTACGGGCTAATACGCTGCGGGGGCCCCACTGTAGGCACTGCTGACAGAACCGGACATTCCAGCCGGCTTCTTAGCACCCCGTATCGTACTACTCCCTCTGCTGGGTGGGACCTACCCCTTACCCCATACCTATATCCTATCCCTGTCCGGTTGTTGTTCGGCCTTGAGCCGCGCCTTCCGGCAGGACTGCTAGGGACCTGATAGGGTGGTAGCATTGAAGAGCTACCTGTTAGGGAACCGATAGGTATTAGGGAACCGATAGGTATTAGGGGCTTGAAGAGCTGAAGATGACGACTCCGAGGAGTCCGCCGGTAACTAGGGCTAGGTCGACGGCACTCCGGGTACACGAAGACTACCCGGCGTCGCCCTCCGAGCACTGCGTACAACCCGTGGGGGAATCTACAACCGCGCCGCGATCGGAACAAGAAACCGCGATGCGTCCCGACAACGTAGGAACCGCGATTAATGTAACGGCCCGCGCGCCGTCAGTTTGTTCGCGTCGCTCAACAGCGAGTTATCTCGCTCGGGTTAGGCGCGCCGAGTACGAAGCGGAGGAACAGCTGATGGCGATCCGTAAGGAAGAATTACGTTTGCAAGCGGAGCTTATTAAAAAACGTTTACACGCGGAGATCGCGACGATCCGGGACGAAACCGACCGCGATAGTGTAGTCGACCCCGTCGAGACCGACCGGCGGGTCAATACGTGGTTAGAAGATAGTCGCCCACGGGGGGAACAGGTTCCGGTACAGATCGGGAACGTTAATAATTATGACGTATCGGAATCTCGCGATAAATCGTTCGACCGCGCGCAACAGAACCGAACCGAACCGCGCGTAACTTTCGAGTCTGAGCCACGACGCGATCCGATCGATAGGCTTACCGAAGCACTCGAGGCAGCGGTATTACGCCAGCGACCCACTGAGCGGGTGTACGATCTGCCCCTGTTCAGTGGGAACCCGCAGGAGTGGTTACCGTTTCGAGCGGCTTGGCGAGACTCAGTAGAACGTCAACGATTATCGCCCGCGGAGCACTTAGCTAAGCTCAGGAATTGTTTACGGGGGGAAGCGAGACAGGCTGTATCTGCTCTCCTTTTCGCTGCGACCGATCCGTCGGAAATTATTAGGACACTCGAACAGTGTTACGGTCGCCCCGAAATGATTATAGATCAAGCATTAGATGAAATAAAACGATTGCCTCGGATAGGCAGTACAGCCGCGGAATTAAATTCCTTCGCGATTAAGTTACAGAACGTTGTAACAGTTGTTAATTGCGTAGATGAACGCGGTTATTTAATGAACCCCATGTTAACGCGATCCGTTACAGATAAGCTCAGTCCGCATTTGAAAGCGCGCTGGTGCGATTACGCAGACGAACACTGCGATAGGGGTACCTCAGAAATCGTATTGTTGTCGCGATTTTTAATGAAGGAGGCAGATAAGGCCATGAGGCATGCCTTCACTTATACAACCACACCGGCGCCACGGCCGACCGTGCCGCCGCCGCCGCCACCGCTCACGTCAGTTCGCCCGCGACCGAACGTCATGCGAGGGAATGAAAAGATCGCACGCAAGCCAGTTTATACCGCCGCGATATCGCCCGCGAACCGGGATGATTTAGATACGTGTATGTGTTGCGGGGATAAACACCGAACGACGGATTGCGCGCGTCTCGCAGGGATGAAAGTAGACCAGCGGTGGGAGTGGGCTAAGGAAAATCGCGTTTGTTTTCAATGTTTGAGTAGTAAACACGCTCGAGCAAAATGTAGATCAAAACGTTGTAGTGTTGATGATTGCCAGCGGGCACATCACTCGTTGTTGCATAGCGCACCCGCGACCCGGGTAGAGTCCGCGACGACCGCGTCGGCTCACAGCGTAGACGAGCCGTCGCGTGTGTTATTGAAAATATGTCCGGTTACGATTAGAGGCGCGAACGGCAAGACGGTCGATACCTACGCGCTACTGGACGAGGGCTCCACCATTTCTTTGATCGACGAGGGCACAGCGTCCTCGGTGGGGGCCCACGGGCCACGGCGGGCGCTTAATATTGTAGGTGCGACGTCAAGCCAGCAAGAAAGTAACAGTAGGATCGTGGATATTAGTATACGCGGACAAGATGGTCGTTACCATCCGATTACGGCACGAACGGTTGCCAATTTGACGTTAGGCAGTCAATCTATCGAATCCGATGCCTTGCACTACCGTCACCTGCGGAATTTGCCGGCCCGGTCAGTTTGTTACGCAAACGCGCGACCCCGCCTCCTTCTTGGTGCGGATAACTGGTCGCTGATAGTTAGCCGTAAATTACTGACCGGGAGCCGACGACAACCTGCCGCGTCACTTACACAGCTAGGGTGGGTGGTGCACGGTTCGGTGCCGAGCAGAGTAATCGTGAACGATGGTAGGGTATTGCACGTACGCACGGAACAAAGTGCGAGCGAGATAGCGCGAGAGAGGGACGACGATCTCGATCGGCTAGTAAGATCTCACTATGACATCGACGCGTTAGGTATAACCGCGAAACGGAAGGTTAATCCTAAGGATGAGCGCGCGATCGAGATAGTAAATAGCACGGCGAAACGCGTCGACGGAAGGTTCGAAGTAGGACTTCCGTGGGTAAGCGACGATGTTACGTTGCCGCCGAGCTATCAGTCCGCGTTTAATAGGTTGAGAGGAATCGAACGCAAAATGGATAGGTCGCCGGAATTTAGACAACGCTATACGGAACAAGTAGAGGCATTAGTGGCCAAGGGGTACGCGAGGCTGAGTGCCACAGACGGTTCCCCAGGCCGCCTGTGGTATTTACCTCACTTCGCGGTAACCAATCCGAACAAGCCGGGCAAGATGCGTTTAGTTTTTGACGCAGCGGCTAAGTCGTGCGGTCGCTGCTTAAACGATGTTTTGTTAGACGGCCCGGACTTATTGCAATCGTTGTGTAAGATACTACACGGTTTTAGACTGCATAGAGTAGCGGTAACGGCGGACATCCGCGAGATGTTCTTGCGGGTTAGGATTCGCTGTGAGGACCGTGTAGCGCAACATTTTTTGTGGCGCGGGGATGATCGTACCCACCCGCCACAAAAATACGTAATGGAGTCAATGATATTCGGAGCCCGGAGTTCTCCGTTTTTAGCTCATAGCGTTAGAGATAAAAACGCGCTAGAGTTTAGAAATAGTCACCCGCTAGCGTATAGGGCGATTACGTGTCACCATTACATGGACGACTGGATCGAAAGTTTCGAAACCGAGGACGAGGCCGCACGCGCAATCTCAGAAACCGTGTACGTGCATGGGCAGGCCGGTTTTGAATTAGCGGGGTGGAGCACCAACCGACCGGGGCTTTTATGTAGTATTGCACCCGATGGCCGCGCGGAGCGCCCCAAAGAATTAACAACCAACGCACACGCGTATGAGAAAGCGCTTGGGATCTTGTGGTTATCGAATAGCGACGAACTCGCATTTAATACAAACCTTAGTCGGGTACCACCGGAGGTACGAAACCTAAGCCGGACGCCTACAAAGAGGGAGGCGTTAGGGGTGGTTATGTCGATTTTTGACCCGCTAGGTTTACTTAGTCCGTATACGATTACAGGGAAAATCGTGTTACAGCAACTATGGCGTAAGCACGTTGGTTGGGACGAACCTCTACCGGAAGAGGAGGCGATCGCGTTCGCTGAGTGGCAGCAACAAATATGTAATATAGCCGACATTAGAATCGACCGGTGTTACGATATTAGGCAAGAAATCGTAGATAGGCAGTTACACGTTTTTTGCGATGCTAGCGAGCAGGCGTACGCGACGGCCGCGTATTTTAGGTTCACCGACGTGCATGGTGAAGTTCGCGTATCCATGGTAGGAGGCAAGGCAAAAGTCGCGGGACTTAAGTTACAGAGCATACCGCGTATGGAATTGCAAGCTAGTCTAGTAGGGGCCCGACTGGCCGCCACTATTAAAGAGACGCACCCGTGGAAGTTCGATAAAGTAGTGTATTGGACCGACTCGTCTACGGTGTTGCAATGGATACGCAACGATGCAACGCGATATACGCCATATGTAGCGCACCGCCTGAGCGAGATAGCGGATCTCACTCACACGTCTGAGTGGCGGTGGGTGCCGACGGCACTTAACGTAGCTGACGACGCAACTAGAGCAGGTTACGTATTGAATAACGATTCTCGGTGGTTCTCGGGCCCGGCCTTTTTATACGAATCGGAACGGAATTGGCCGGCGGAGAAGGCCGTACGCGCCGCGGACGCGGAGGTGGCGGTGGCACACGCCAGAATCGAACCCGGACTCATCGACGTAGGACGGTTCTCGTCGTTTGAGCGCTTGGTGCGATCGGTTGCGTACGTTTTGTTATTTGTAGATATTTGTAAAAAGTTAATTAGTAAAAATAGTGTTTTAAGTGTAGATTATTTACGTAGAGCGGAATTATTAGTTGTTAGGCAAGCGCAGCGGGAAAGCTTCGCGAACGAAATAGAGCAACTACGGAACCATAGGGGTGTCGATCGCACTAGTCGATTATTGAATTTGGATCCTGTATATGGGGAAGATAAAATATTGCGACTTAACAGTAGAACGAACGCGGTCGACATACCTACCGTAGCTAAGAACCCTCCGATCCTCGATGGACGGAGTCACGTCGCGCGATTATTAATACGTCGCGAACACGTTGGGAGTTGTCACGCGGGACGCGAACAGATAGTCAATAACCTTAGACAGCGGTACTGGATTTTGCATCTGCGACCGGCGGTTCGCGCGGTGGTGAGGGCGTGCGTGCCCTGTAGGATACGCAAGGCAGCACCGGAACGGCCGGTGAAGGGTGATCTGCCCGCGGCGCGTCTGCAGGCGTACGCACGGCCATTCACAAATTGCGGAATCGACGCGTATGGTCCGATGTGGATTACGATCGGGCGAAGGCGCGAGAAGCGTTGGGGACTGCTGTTTACGTGTTTAGTTACGCGCGCGATACATATCGAACTTCTCGCTAGCCTGAGTACGGACTCGGCGATCATGGCCATCCGACGCATGGCAGCTAGGCGGGGTACTCCCAGCGTGATCTTTAGTGATAACGGAACGAACTTCCGAGGCGCGGACGTCGAATTAAGACAAGCGTATGAAGAATGGAAACCCGCGATCCGGGAATATAGTTTAGGTAAACGTATCGATTGGCGTTTTACCGATCCAGGGGCGCCCAATCAAGGCGGCGCTTGGGAGCGTATGATACGTTCAGTTAAGAGCGCGTTGTCAGTCGTGTTAAATGACCGCGCTCCGAAGGAGGAGGTCCTTCAGACCCTCACTGCGGAAGTAGAGCACACCGTGAACTCGCGCCCATTAACTCATGTAACCGTCGATAGTGGGGAAGCGGAAGCGTTGACTCCGAACCACTTTTTGCTAGGTTCCAGCGCAGGGTTGCCATACGTTGGGGAGTGTAGTGCCGCTGACAGCAGAACGTGGCGGGCCGCACAAGCTCTCGCGAACTCGTTTTGGGCTCGTTGGGTGAACGAATACCTGCCAACGTTGGCACCGCGTGGAGATAAAAGACGAGATTTACCGAACGTAAAACTTGGGGACCTAGTAATCATCGCCGACGGGTTACTACCGCGTAACGTATGGCCGCGAGGGAAAGTTGAACGTATTTTCCCAGGACCGGACGGCGTTGTACGCAGTGTGGAGGTGCGCACCAAAGGTGGTGTATTTCGTAGGCCTGTTAGAAGACTCATCGTCCTCCCGTGTAATTAAGAAGCTCGAGGGCTCGCTTGGGGGGAAGTTGTTGCGGACGAGAGTCTTTTAGGTTGTAAAATAGTAAATTTTGTATAAGAATATAAGTTTCATGTTAGAATCTAGTTAGAATAATTTTGAACGCCGTGCAATGTATGTAGCACTAAGATGGCGTGGAGGAGCGAGTATTGTGTATTCATATTGCTGTCTCATGTTGTGTCTCGCTCACTCCTGTAGAATGTAAATTGTTTGTTTTCTTATAGTAATTAGCTAGGTATCATCGTGCCACTTATGTAAAGGGCAGATGTTAGTTTTATCCGTAGATTAAGAGAGTTTCTATGTAAATGTCATATGTATAAGTACAAGAAATTAGTGAATTTCGTACCAGAATCTTATAAGTCCGATAACTCTTATAAGAGTGATGTCAGGTCATTGAAATTGTTATTACGAATAGAAAACGCATAACAGAATAACGTTATGTACGTAAAACGGCCCAGGATTGTAAAGAGTGGTCGTTAAGGCAAAGTTTAGATCGCAACTTTATATCTCAATTGTTAAGGAAGATATTACGTTATGAAATATGTAACACCTGCGGGCTTGTATTATCAGGGGTCAGTAATCCAATACCCATATGTAGATGATAATACATTAATGTTATATACTTGAAATAAAGGATAATATATTCGATGAGAGAGATAGCCTTATGTTACATGAGATAAAGCTAGTCCTGCGCGGCTAGAGCGAGTTAGGTAGATTAGAAAGAGACGGCAAATGTCGAGTTCTCTGATTGGCTAGAGCCTAATGTATCTAATTGTAGACCGGTGGTGGGGAGGTATCGGGAAGGATATAAAATAAGCGCACAGCGCCGTAGAATTCACTGCTCCAGGAAGCTCGCTCCCGATACCTCTTCAAGAAACTGGAACTCTCTGTCTGCGGAACCAATCCTCTTCGCATTGTACCGAAGAGCAATGCATTGTATGAACATGTGAAAAAGGAATAAAGAAAAATTATCGTCATCGTGATTTTCATTCAAGTCTTCGGCTAGTAAGCTGTGGGCGAACCCTACAATCCTAATATTTAATACACAAGTATTTATTTAAACTTTCCACTGTTTTAATCTGACATCTTATCAAAGTAGATACCTATTCAGGAAGAACTCGATAAATCGCCTTTTGTAGACGATTACTTACTTAACTGTGTCAAAATTGTATTGTGTGTTTACGTAAGATTTCCAATATAGTATATGAAAAATAAAATAGTAACATGAAGTACAATAGTTTTCCTTATGACTTCGCTTTGTATAGGGAGCGAAAGTTTTAGTTCTTTATGGAGTCAGTAGTCACATCGTATTTTATTTGGAACTAACGGACCGCCCGCGGTTTCACCCGCGTGGATCCCGTTCTCGTGGGAATATATGCATGTATTATACATAAAAACCTTCCTCTTGAATCACTCTACCTATTACAAAAAACCGCATCAAAATCCGTTGCGTAATTTTAAAGATTTAAGCATACAGACAAACAGACAAACAGACAAACAGACAAACAAACAGACGGACAAAAATAGCGACTTTGTTTTATACTATGTAGTGATATCTTGCAAGCGTTTTTTTTATACAATTAGCTTATAAATTTTTGTATTATTTGTCAGTTTGTATGTTTGTCTGACGATCTTAAAAATAATGTTTTTTTTTCGGCGATAAACTTGTTTGTGTATTAAAGTTGTTTACGGAAACTAACGAGCCACTTTGTGTAATTTAACTTAGACGGCAGTTAATGTAACAGTTTATCATGACAAAATCTACAAACGTTTTATTCAATAAATAAACAGCAAAGTAATTGACTATATTAAATAAATACATACTTAGCAGAAGTTTAATACTAATACTTAGCAGCAGAGAGCTTATTAAGGTTCCTATTTGTGTTTGGCCTTTTTTATTCTATTCAAAACCAAATCACAAATCGATTAACTTCAACAATAGGTACCTACTTAATCAGTAGGTACGCGTTACATTCATACGTTTTTATAACCGATATGCCGTTACCCAGTTTACTGTCGTATGTCATGTCCATCATGTGCCAGGGCCATAAATTTCGATTGCCAGCATTGCTCGTATAACTCCGAGCTCGGTATGGAATTCGTATTTAATGGCAACTACCGCCAATGACTTTCCACCCCTGTAGATTAAAGTGAGAATTTAAAATGCCTTAACTGAATATTGTTTGCAATTAAGAGATTATCTGTGAGCGCACGTCATAAATTCTTTATTACCGCAGAGTAGCAGTTCCAATTTATATCCCTATTCTTGTTCTCAGCTACTCGCGTGCCTATAAGTGTATTGATCAGCGATTTGTAGGACCTATAGGAATAAATTATTTTAAATTTGCATTTACTTTAACAATGGATGTGTGCTTAGTCTCTCCATTGCTTACGTTTACATTCAACACAATTCAACTCTATTATTATTAGATTCCCCGAGAAGTGCTGCATCATGCCTTAATGACAGGCATGACAGCCCTTCTTTTTTGTGTATTATTTTTTCCGAATAAGCTATTAAAACAACGTGCTCAAAAATAACAGTAGGATGATTATTTATTAATTTATTTATCAGTATCTAACAACATCAACAAAATTCAAACCACATAAGTAATTTAAACATTATCACTTATCACTTAATCACTTTTAAAGTATCATTGCTATGCACACTCGTTAGATATTTAATTATGTGTGTGCGTTAGTGGTTTTATCGTGTTTCTGTGTTTACACTAACTTGATTCTAGTTATCTGTTGTTCAACAAAGTTGACTGTCAATCATAAACATTGTCTCTCTCTCCCTATTTCTGCTAAAATGCAAAGCAAACTCATTTTGTCAATACTTTATTCCTTTTTTTATATAAACTTAATAGCGCCATCTACGAAAAATACGTTCTGAAAGTTAAAATATTTTACCGAGAAAATAGGTTAGTTTGTATTGATTATTATCCTAAGTTTTGGAAATACTTAATCGAAAGTTTTAGATGAGGTGAGGCCTTTTTAATTCTTGAAATACTGAAAGACGCACTACGAATACTACGATACATAATAAGGACTAATAAGGTTTGTAGTTTACGTGGTGTTGGTCAAATGAAGTCACTTAAACGTACTTACGAAAACGAAAAAAAATTAAATACAACATACAACAGACACAATAAATAGGAAATTGTTCAGTGGAATAAAAAATAAACATACTTGAGAATTACATTATAATTCTGTGTGCAACTCATCAGGGTCACATAGTTTTATGAATGTTACTACCGTTACATAAAGATATTTCAAAATATTTTGCTTAATGTTGTAGTAGTGTAAAGTGTAGTGGCTCATTACATGCTATGTGAAGAATAATCGCTGAATAATTGCTAAATTGCAACCGTAAAGTTGTTGTAAGTGTCATTATTTTGGTCCAATTAGAATTATGAATGTTACTGCCTAAAATAGTGAGACGTTTAGATGGGCCGTGTATCTATAGACTGTAGGTATAGTCTGTATCAAAAGTTGTCTAGGGACCCTTATTGCGGATTGGGCCCGTTCTTTTTATATATTCCCTTTTAGCGGGTATAGGTATTAAACTGTCTGAACTAAAATAGTAAATAGAATCTTAAAAGGCCGAATGTTAGTTACAGATACAATGTAAACTCAGTAGGTATTACTGTCAGTGGCCATTAATGCGTGCGTTTGCGTTTGTTGATGGAAAAAGCCGACGTGCTTGAGCCTATAAAAATATCGCCTATAGATAAATTTATCGGCTTTATGTCGCCATCTGTTAGTCCAGCAATTGTCTCTAACAGAGGCATTTGAACTATTGATTATATTTTACATCTAAATCTAAGAATTCTATAAATAATATCTACATAATATTACTTATATGGAATTATATTTATGCTAATTACAAAAATCGTGTAAAACTAAGCATAGGCACAAAAAAATTGTGAAAAACAGCAATTACCAGGGCGTTAAATTTTTATCTCGTATCAAAGTCCGATTCGAGACACGTTTTATTCTAGTTCGAAAAAATCTGAGTCATCAAAAATCAAGTTTCAGTGTTGCCAGACGCCACGCTACGTGTAACTTCGTTACCGTAACTTATAATTTGATTTTGCAAGAAAGTGCTGCTGCAACTGCACTGTCATGGCTGGATATTGTATTACTATTTACAGTGTTAAGTTGTTTGTGTATTTATAAGTGTGTTATAAACTTGTTGTGACATGAGTGTTGTAAATTGAGCCCGAAATTATGTGGTTGTTTTGTAAATTTTGAACAATTATTCAATTATGTAAGTCGAGGAAGGAATGTATCAATGATCGAACCGTAAAAAAACGTAGCAAACAAACATTTTGCTTTGCACTTAGAAAGGAAATTCTACACCATGCGTCGGTATACTCGGTATTTAATAATTTAGTTGGTGGTAAGTAGGCGATAAAATAAAAAAAAATTGCATGAGTGTACATGAATGACGTCTAGATTTTTAATTAAGTAGATATAGGTACATATTTTGGTTTGTTACGGTAGGTTCCATTAGATATCACTTACAATTTTTCACAGCTGCGATACTGTGCCTACGAAGTATACCTACTTAGAAAAAAAAAAATTGTACTTCATAATTTGTAGTTTTATTTCGTTAGTAACGGTGGGTGGTTTTACACTAAGTTGTTCTTTTTTTAATGTTAGTGTATTTGAACAATAACATTTGCAGAATTTTATAAAACAGAATTAAGATTATCTGACAACAAAAAAAAAAACACGAACCCAGTCCTCCTACAAGGTTGAATTTAAAAGCATAACATGCAGGAGGTAACTTATTGTCGTGTTTTGGTCATTTAGGTACTATTAAAATATTACAATAAAAATCATATCTAATATCTTTAAACGAGCAATTCTTGTATATTTATTTATTTATTTATTTATTTATACCTATATATATAATCACGATCTCGGAAACGGCTGCAAAGATTTTCATGAAAGTTACAGATTAGGGGGTTTTCGGCTCAAGGAATCGATTTATCAAGGTCCCAGGTTCGAGAAAAGCTCGGTTCCCGAGATAAAGAGATTTTAAAAACATCATACTGACGTCATCTATGAAACATTAGGATAACTTCTATGAGGTACTGTTTGTAACGTGTTGAACTGACG
Source organism: Hesperia comma (assembly GCA_905404135.1). Taxonomy (NCBI): domain Eukaryota; kingdom Metazoa; phylum Arthropoda; class Insecta; order Lepidoptera; family Hesperiidae; genus Hesperia; species Hesperia comma. The sequence continues at coordinate 16,163,008 of FR990018.1, forward strand.
CCATCTATGAAACATTAGGATAACTTCTATGAGATACGGTTTGTTTGTTTCAGTAGTATGAAACTAGATGGCGCTCGAATATATTTTTGTTCGGCTAATACTAATATTAATATTCATTCTTACGTTGAAGCGCTATTTTTGCGTTATACCTACCTATTTTCTGTTTGAATAAAATTAAAAATCAGTGCGATTATCTCGCTTGACCTCGCAGGACGCGTAGTGATAGTTTAACGTGCGTTTGTGATATTTACGAGAATATTTGTAAATAAATGTTAGTTTTGTTATTATCGATTTAATAATATATTTTAATAAAGTTTTAAATAAATAATGGTCAGATCGATGAAATTACTATTGTTGTAAATAGAATCAATAAAATTTTAAGTACGCCTAACAACTTGCTCATTAAACTAAAAGTATATTTATTTATGTTGTTTAATTATCATAAACATTCAATACATTTTATCGCAAATAAAAATTTCAGTCGGGGACTGCCTAAGCCTGCGAAAAGTACGAAGGAAAGTTCAATGAATTTATCTAATTAAGTATGTACCTATTTAAAATGCAATTAATTCGCTCACACAGTTAACTTCTATGAGGTACTGTTTGTAACGTGTTGAAATTTCAGTAGTATGAAACTAGATGGCGCTGTACAACTTTGTGAAACACGCTGTTGAGATCCTTTGGCCGTAACATAAGTAAAATGAATTTTGTGCTCAGTGAACAGTTGTATGATTTGACTCCTGAATAGATGGCGGAATTCCTCGTATTTCTTGCGATTCATACTAAATATAATTTTCAACCGAGCAAAGCTCGGTCAACCAGGCCAGGTACTCCATACTAATATTACAAATGCGAAAGTCCCGTTTGTCTGTCTGTCCATCTGACTGTCTGTCTGTCTATGACGCTCTCCGATTTCGATGAATTTTCTCACAGACAGTTGATGACGCAAGGTCGAACATAGGCTACCTACATCTTTTTTCAAAAACCAACCCCGAAAGCCTGAAATATTATGAAATAGGGGATGAAAATTTAATTTCACGCGGGCGAAGCCGCAGGCGGGTTTTGAGTAAAACTAAAGTTTAGAATAAAAGGACAAATGACAATAGCTGTGACACGAGGTTGCATAAAGTGGTGGGCCAGTAAAATTCGGCTAATTATCCTACTTTTCTAACTCTATCTACTTTAAAATAATATTTAAGCTTCTATTGGAAAGACAATAACATAAACATAAACCAGATATTCCTTTTAGTAAAGATACAATATTATCACCGATTTTATACTTTTACATGAAGCATTTAGTAAGTAGGTGCTTCTATTAGTCGAGTGGCTCACTAAACATTACCGTCAAGGCCCTTTGCTGCAGATGGCCAGTGGCCGCCCTACTAGAGTAAATAAATTAAACTTCTGGTGAAGCTCTTGTTTACGTTACATGGGTGTGAGAATTCTAGTTCCCATTGTTTTACGTCATAGTTCAGTTAACATTAATCCGTCAGCAGCGCCGGATTTAGACCTCGGCGGCCCATAGGCAGAGCGTGTGGTGGAGGCCCTCAAATAGTTTGAATAACATAAACTTTAGGATTAAAATTACACATTCATATTATATTACACATATTATATACACATTCATTATCTACTTACGAAAAAGAAACAAGTTTGTACTAATACTAAATACACCTGTTGACTTTTGATACTCAACTGTCTATACAAAAAACCGGTTTATGGCCAGTTCTACAGATTCCCATTTCTACAGATTCCCAGTTCTACAGATTTCCATTTCTACAGATTCCCATTTCGACAGATTCCCAGTTTTACATATCCCCATTCCTACAGATTCCCATTCGTAAAGATAAAAAAATTGTTAAATAATTTGCATAAACAATCTCTTTCCTCGGTTTTTATTGCATTAGGTTCAATATACTGGCCGGTTTATTAACTATTTATATCACGTTTTATTTCATGTTAAGTTTATGTGTAAGAAGATTTTGTCTGTTTTGTATTTCATTTAAATGATTTTTCCTTTAGCTTTACTGATACTGCAAGGTGGTTCCTATTACCATTCCAATCTTAGGGGATGCCGTAAGGTTTATACCTCGGAATCCAGGGAAGTTTAATGAATATTCATAAAAACTGTTGGGCTGGTTTTTTCAAATCTTTGTTGTTATGTTTGGTATCTTTCAACTTTCCACTGGGGATTCCGTTTTTTATTATTTTTAAATAACTTCAAAAACTGAGGTTGTCAACTCGATATTTATGTATTATGTATGTAACATTGTTGAAACTGAATATTTAGGCTTCCAAGTGCGTGTGCTTAATTTGGTAAGTGTATGTTTGCTTGTATGTTTGTACACGAATTTCTCAAAATCTAAAAGTCATATCGAGGTGATTCTTTTTAACTTAAGTTCGTTATACTTCAACTTAGAAAACAAGTTTCCTTAAATGGCTTCAGTAGTTTTTGAGATACAGGACATCTGACCGATAAAATTTGAGAGAAAAGAGATATGGGGAAATTAAGTATTTGAAGTCTGTTTAGGGTGTTACCAGACTTATCGATCGATCGTTGATCGATGGCATCGATAGATTGGTCTTAGTAAAAACCATCGATCGCCGTCGACTAATCGATTCCACCATCGATCGATGTCGTCCATCGATGAGTAATCGATTGGTCTGGCAATATCCTTAATATTTTTAAAATTATATTATTACTCCACTTTTCAAAATTCAAATTCAAATTCAAATATTTATTTCTTCGAAGTAGGTTTTTACAAACGCATTTCGAAAGTCAAGTTACGCCATCGCTTCAACAAATCCCTACGGTGGGTGGACTTGGAAGAAGAAGCGGCAAGAAACTACACTATCGTTAGAAACGGTCATCTGTCTAATTGGGAAACTGTAATACCAATCTGTTGAATTGGAAATCTGTAAGAATGGGAATATGTAGGTACTATTGGGAATTTGTAGAAATGGGTATCTGTAGAATTGGGAAGCTATAACTAAAATCTGTTGAGTTGGGAATCTGTAGAAATGGGAATCTGTAGAACTGGCCATAACCCAAAAAACCAGTTCATTCATGTCGAGCGAAGTGCATAGTGCATACGTACCCGTATGCGCGCTTGGGCGGGCGAAGCGGTGGTGGCGATGGCGCGGCGGCAGCACTTTTTCCATAGAGGGAGCGAGACGCCGCTCTAAAGCTTCATAAACGCGTCTCACTCACTTTCTCAATGGGAAAAGTCTTGCCTTTTTAATGGTAAAAAATGTAAAAATAATGCGCGCGCCGAGTGACACGCCATTTTCCACTCTTGCTATTGGTCTAGCGCAGCGCGGTAGAATGCGCGAAAGGCGCCATTTGTGTTCATATTTCGTGCGAAATTAACTCGTAGAGTTTTAAATGTTCAACTTTTCCCGCTTAAAAAAAGATTTTCGTCTATTTGTAACAAAACTCAGTATTTTTTTCTCTCGAGCCTCTATCGATTTAATTTATTTTTTTTGTGGTGTGGTGGCGGCCCCCTTGTGGTGGCGGCCCATAGGCAACTGCCTATGTTGCCTATGCTTAAATCCGGCACTGTCCGTCAGATATTTAAATCTATATTAGGTAGAGGTTGGTTTAAGCCAGGAAACCAACAGAATACCTGATCTTTAAGTTTCCTTCACATTAAAATTATCTACTTCAAAAAAATCTGTAACTCTTTCAATTCAAGTAGGTAGGTAATTTTCTATTCTTGTTATGTATGTTAGTGTTATTTATCACAATCGTACCTACTAAGAGATTTAAAACTACGTCAGACCATTGTTCATTGTAAGATTTGTAAGTCATAACTTTCCTTCATTATTGCCAATTGTTATATCGTTAAAGGTATCTAAAAAGGTTATAAACAAATAAGTCATAGAAAAAATTAGTTAACCCTTTCTCAGTAGTTACTAAAACTAGGTCCCAGTTTAAAAATCATCGTCGACCTTTAAGCTTTTATCTATTGTGTGATTGTCTGGTAGCAATATTAACTAACAACTAAAAACAAAGAATGCTTGTTACGTTCCGCACCTAACCATTAAGTATTACAAAGGAGCAATCGGCAAGGCGCCTAGAGATTACGTGGGTGCACGAAATAAGTCCGAAGAGTGCAGTGGGCATACCATAGTCTACTTTCTAAAACAAATTGATTCAACTTTCAACAAATTGCACCTTGCTCCCTTGGTACGCCGCGAAATAAGTGATGAGCTGACATTTGCCGGCAGTGACGGTAATAGTAAGTTTCCTCATGAACCTGGCATATCATTTGATCGTATTGCGCTGAAATCTTTTAACTCTCAAGTAAAAACGAGAGTGTTATAAGTTCAGCGTGTGTATGTGTCCACATGAGATCGTAGCTCTCTAACGGATGGACCGATTTAGATGAGGTTTTTTAAACTGATAATATGTTTACATATTGTTTTAATAATTAATTAGGTATCTTCTTCTTTTTCAGCTTACTTCGATTAAACTGTCGAGTATCTCATAATGTTTTATTTGTGATGTTCGTGCATTTTGTATAATTATGATACAAAATGGCCTTAGCTCATCATCACATCAGAACGCAGCAATGAGATGGTCTTCTTTATCATTTCATTACATGACGGTTGATAAAGTTTCCTTTTAATAATCACTCTTTGTAATATTCAGCGGTTTTCAGAGCAATCTGTATGATAATTAATTCTTATCTATAACTAATTTAATCTGATGTTATTATCGTCACGAATAGAAACTTGGATCAGGTAGGCGATTGGAGTAGCTGCTTATTATTTTTTATTTCATGGGTTGGATAGCAAACAACTAGTGCTTATTATTCATTGTTTAGGTATACCGGCATACGTAGATCATCAGTTGACTATACAATTATTATATAAGTTCAGTGCGCATATTTTATTGTACTTACTAATAACAATGAGCGATTTGTGGATAATATTTATATCCACAGAACAATAATAATTGGTGTATTTTTCATCTTTGTCTGTCAGTCGTTAAAGACAACGATAGACATCCAGACCGAGAACAGTCATCATTCATATCGCCTTGCTCAAAAACGAATCCAAGAAAGACCCTTGGAACGGCTATATGGCATATGGCACGGTCACGGAACATACATATAGTGGAAGTGTGATACGTCAAAATTATTACTGAAACCGGTGTCGCCAAACGCACACAAACAAACGGTGGTCAGTTACTCCCACGAAATATAGGTTACTCCCATTTTGCTCCACAAATAGTGAAGAGTAGTTTTAATTGGTCGCATATAATTATGTAAAGCTTAAATACCCTAAATTGTACAAACTTTAATGCAAAAACACATCTTGACTCTGAGCAATAGAGTTGGCTTTTCTATAAAGAAAGTAACGTATTTGCGACATTTTGTATTGACCAGGTGGCAAGTGATATTTGTGAAAAATATAATTTGATCTTTATTTGTAAGCAGTAAGGTTAAATTTTCAATGATTTGTCAACCATAATTCCCGTTATCGTTTAGTGATTTGACACAAGCGTGATTTTATCGATAAATTGGTTGGACCTATTTTAAATGCAATTTAAAATGTTAGAGGATTCGCGATATTGATCCGACTGATTTTCATAATTTATTATTTGTTTATTTTATCATTTTACCTAATAATATCAATACGACAGTCAGCTATACAAGAATTCGTAATTAAATTTTTATTGGAATAAAATTGGTTATGCGTCAGTGGCGATTCCTGGTGTTTATAATTGGGGTGGCTCCAGCTTTTGTTATATAGGGTGTAGTGTTAAGTGCGCATAACCGGAAAACCATTTCTTCAGACGGACAATCTAACAAACTTGCAGTCTTTCATTAAGAAACCTACTTTGAAATCACAAATAATAATTGCTTTTTACAAAAAAATAACCGACTTCAATCTTGATAAGTAGAGATAACTCAAAAACTACTCGCCATATGGCGCTCAATTCAACATGTAAGTGTAAAGTTCTCGTCGCTACAAATTAATCAAGCCCAAACACTAAATAACTGCAGTAAATCGTTGAGGAGTTCCCTCGACTGTCTTTCGGCTTCATCAGATCGACTCCAGATCTTCATGAAATAGTAGCGCTTTAATGTACTTATGATAACATGAACAAACACACTAGTTGTCCATACAATTTTCAAAAGTTCCCCTCGATTTCCCTGAGATGCCATCATCAGATCCTGGTTTCCTTATCAGGGGACCCCACTGCGCATATCTACTTTACAACAAAAAAAGAATTATCAAAATCGGCCCATAAACGACGAAATAATCGCTGAACGTACATAAAAAAAAGCATATACCTATACGGTCGAATTGAGAACCTCCTTCTTTTTTGAAGTCGGTTAATGATCACATTTGTTTGCATATGTAGTAACGCGACGGCATTACTTGTTATATTATATATCGCAACGTCAGGCGTTTCTGAGTTTGCAAATAGGTGTTATTATTTATAGGTATTATTTATTATTATTTAACTTAATTTATTATATTGTTTATTCATTAACACGCCCCTGTTTGTTAGCGCATAACATATCTTTATTTATATAATTTATCTAACAGGTTAAAATTTTAAAGATGTTACATTACAATTGCTCACTATTGTAATAATAACTAATAAAATGTCGATGTCGATAAACTTTTTTCGCATCACCTACGGAGACGTGAATAGGTACCTCTAGAGGTGAATGAACCATGTAGATGACACGTGTAAGCTAAGCTAAGCTAAAGCAAGCTTTATTGCCCATTCCTTATGGTTGATTTCAGATTAAAATATCTATTGGGTTTTAAGTAATTGAAATTAAATTACGATAATAAGATTTATTGCAAAAACTTCACTTACCGGTGATATGAAACACCTCCATTCTTAACATTTCTTGTTTTACTATTATTTTTACACTGCAAAACGGAACAACAAACCATAATTTCTTTGAAATACCGTAAAACAAAAGTGACACGAGACGTCCGTTCTTGAACCGGATGACAGCGATGACTGAAGGCAAGTATGGAACACAACCCATACTAGTGGCACGCGGGCCACGCCTACATCGCATTTCCACTATATGTATGTTCCGTGGGCACGGTAATCTTTATAAATGAAGGTAAGTATTAGCGAAATTAATATCTGTAGCAGTCTATCATTTATCAAAGGGTTGCCAACGTTGGTGTTTGCATTTTCCCGTTGTTTACGAATAGCAGCAAAACGAATAGCCGATTGCGTTTGTATCCTCACAATCGACAATCACAATTTGGTAGCAACATAACGATCAAAACTACGGTGTTGCGTGCTTGGAGGATGGCATGAATGAATGGAGGACTACCTACGTCTCTAAATTATCCTTCAGCATTACATTTACAAAGAGCTTGGGATGATTTGCTTTGTAAGCATACGTTCGATTATTTACTAAATAATACTCAATCAGACATCAGTAGAGCAAGATTGAGAGCTGGTGTCAAGTTGGGAGTCTGGTCAAGGGTTACCGGCGCTTCCATCTGCTTCCATTGGCACTCTCTTAGATCCTGATACTTTGCGCATATCTGTTCTGTTTGTCTGCGTTTAGGTGTCAAAGTTTGCTCGCCTCATACTTGCTCCTGTGGTGTAGTTGTTGATGCTTTGGGGCTCCACGGTCTCTCCTGTCAAAAAAGTGCTGGCCGCTTTTCCCGTCACGCCGATTTGAACGATATTATTAGAAGGTCTCTTTTCACAATAAACGTCCCTTCAGTCTTAGAACCTAACGGTATTTTTAGGAAGGATAGCAAGAGGCCTGACGGTATGTCGATCGTGCCGTGGACTATGGGACGGCCACTAGTGTGGGATGTAACGTGCGTTGATACACTGGCTCCGTCCCATATCCATGGTACGAAGTCAGAGCCGGTGCTGTGGCAGAGTCGGCAGAGAAGAGTAAGCACTTGAAATATTGTCATATTTCAAATATTGTCATATTTCAAGTGCTTACTCTTCTCTGCCGCCTCTGCCGCAGCACCGGCTCGCTTACTTATTACTTTTTCAAAGCATTTGGAGTTGAAACTCTTGGTCCGTGGGGTCCTGACGCCCACTACATTTCCAAAGAAATAAAAAATAAATTAAAGGAAAAAACTAGTGATCCAAGAGCCGGCAGTTTCCTCGCTCAACGTATTAGCATTGCTATACACAGCGAGGAAATGCTGCCAGCGTATTGGGTACCTACTGCCACAGGGCCCTAGTTTATTTAACATAATTTAGTTTTGTTATATTATTTTTATTTTGTTTATATTTTTAAGTATGTACCTATGTACCACAAAATACTGTAAATATGATTTAATAAATAAAGCATTATAGGTAGCAACAAATTGATATCTTTGTAATGAATAATAATATTGATATACTTACAGAGTGATGAATTAGCTCTTACTAATTAAAAGATAATCATTTTGGAATCTTCCTATCAGGGTGTTTATATTAAGAAAGGTGAAATCGTGTGTCATTTACCCGATTTCTTGAACAGATAGTCTGTTTTAAATACTTTTACTTACTTATTAATTTTGCAAATATCATAAATAACTTACAAGTATGAAATCTACTTCGTTATTTCGCTTCTTCGAAAAAGTGACAATAAATTATGATTTGAATATAATTTATTAATGTAGTATATTTTAACACTAATGTAAAATAACACCTTAGCGGTAGTTATCATAATTCTGAATGCAATACTGAGCGATGGTGATTATCGTAATTAAGTGGCACTATTGTTCCCAAAGAGTACCTAAGGAAAATTTTATAGTTACACAAAGAATCATGGCAAGTTTCATACATTGAATTGTACAAAAAAAAAATTAAAAACTCGAGAGCCTGGAATGAGTTGTAATATTTATTTCTTATTTTTATCAACACTTGTATATATATAAAATATTTTTAAACCTCAGGGTTATATAATCAAAAATGATATAATTTTCTTCACTTTCTTGCCATTATAAAAATACGCCATTTGTACGCTAACTGTCAAAGTGACATAAGAAATGATAATAATGACATGACAATCATAATCAAAATGCTCGCAGCCAATCACAATGTGACATGTGACAATGTCAATGTCCACGACACAGAGTAAGTAATTGTTCCAACAGATTACAAATCAATCGAAATCACAGATTAAACGCTGATATAACAAGACAGAATCTACTTCAAAATGTTCGTCCAGAAATGGTAAACTATGTAAATAAGAAAATGATTTTAGAATCCCCGGGTTTTAAAAATATTTTGAATGGTTCAGGATAATACTTGAAGTCTAATTAAACAATTACAAGTTATTTCAAATTCTCGAGAATTATTATTTTTTATGTACAAAATCTGCCATGATTCTTTAGTGCCTCTTGATATTTTACATAGGAGTTTGTTTAGGTTTCGAAGAATATTTTGGAATACATATACATTATTTTATATCGTAGGGTTGTTATTCTTGAACCTCGGAACTTAAAAACAACTGAGAGTTTTAATCAAGAGTCATGAAAAATATGTGACGTGCTATTTCCTATTAGTGGCCAGGTATAATATTGATCTAATCAACATCGCTCCAATAGTAGGTACCTACCTACTTATCTAAACAGCGAGGATGGATGTAAGTAATCCAGAAAGTTGTTGAGAATATCGTTAAAGTTTATAATAAACCTAAGTCTCTTGTAGTGGCAGTTAAGACGTTAATATTGTATAAACCGGACGTTGGAAGCATACGAGTTCAAGGGCGACGGTACCGGTTTGCGGCGCCTCCGCCTGTCTTCATTACCAGAGGATAAAAACTGTCATTGACGCACGGATGCAGGATGACGAGGCTATAGTACACAAATATTGATTATATACCGGTATTATTACTACACATGTACATTTATACACGTAGTTTTTATTACAACACGTATACACACAAACTACGGCCTTAACTACACCTGCATATCTACACCATGGTCACCATGTAGTGTTGCCTTCGGTATGGACTCTATGGCGTCATAAATATTTGTATCTAATATTAGTACACTGAAAGTGATCAAATGGATGTTTTTATTTGTTGTAAGAGGGCATAGGTTTTTAATACCTACTTATTTTGCTTAAAATAACTTCTTGCGTTACTTATAAAAGTAGTAAATTCTGTGACTTTGGTATTCCTGGTTTCATTCTATGCTTGCTGAATAAAGAGGCGAATATTTCTAGAACTGTTCATTATAGGTACAAACACCCTACTAATTAGGCTTGAAGATCTTAATGGTGCTGTCCATGACCTACATTCCAGAGTGATTGACTACGAAGTCTCTCTCAATGCCGAGCTAGAGATGAGAGTCGGACTCTACATGACATCATTACACATAGAGTCACATCACATCTGAACTATTTTGCAATGTTTAAAATGTAGACATAAAATACCGATAAATACGGATAAGAACATAATATTAACTTTTACCCTTCTACTAATAAACCGTTAGATGATATAAGATGAAATAAAACTGTAAGATATTGCGATTTCATAAAAGTCTAAACGAGAATTTAAACTGAAATTTTAATAAACTTAAAAGTACATTTAACGCATTTTAATTGTGGTAGGTATCTTTTGTACACCTTTTAACGTAGTTATTTAGGTATACGAGTATATCCTGGAACACTCGGGGCCAGCTTTACGTGCCCTCTGAAGCATGGAAGCGCTTAAAATATTTTCACCCATCTAACTAACATTTTCCGCGATCGCTTACGTGAGTCAATAACTAGGACCAACGCAAGAGCTAAAAGCGATTCCTTTATTTAGTTTCAAATACGTAATAAATATTCATTTTTGACTTGGTACCTTTAGGTAACAAACACGGGAAAACGGGGATAGGCTTACCCTTATAAATTAAGACAAAAATAAGACCTTATCAATCAATACAACTCTTCCGTTATTGAGTGACTGACAGACAATGTAGGTAGGTAGGTACAGTCAAAACTAGTGAAGGTAAGGGCTCATTCACACGAGGACGATTCGTTTTTTTTTCACGAATCGTCTTTTTTCACGATTCGTTATTTTTTTTGACGGCAGCAATGCTTTTTAAATACTCATGTTCACACGCTTGACGAATCGTGAAAATAGACGAATACGGATACGTCTTTTAGAAATCACGAATCGTGAATGTTTTATGATTATGACGGATCCGCGCACAGTTTAGTATGCGTTTGTGTGTGAACTTCAATGCGGATATTTTGACGAATCGTGAAAAAACACGATTCCGTATTCAATGTGAACGTCCATCCGTCAAGACGTATCATGTTTTTTGTCGAATCGTCAAAGACGTATTCCGTGGGAATGCACCCACAAGCTGAAATTTGAAGTGACTGTATTACATGTCACTTAGTAAGTCTAGGGATGATTATTTACTACTCAAAAAGGATTTTTTAAAAATACCCTGTCGAAAGTGAAAAAAGGGTAAAAACAAAAAATCCATGCGGGTACAGCTAGATCTACTTCGCCGGGGAATTGCTGCTATTATGTTTCAGATCTGAAGGACAAATTGATTTAAAACAAAACAAGTGACTATCATAATGTAGCGTACTTATGGAAGTATCTTATTACAATGGTAAGTTGACAGTACTTACGTACTTAGGTATAGAAGATAGATCATTAGGTATTATTGTGTGTTAATAAGTACCTATATGTCAGTAATATAACATTTTAAGTTTGTAGAAAAGGCTGATTCTAACATATAAACGCAAGACTCCGGATAAAGAAGATATTTTATTGCTATTAGAAAATATACAGCCATCAAGAAATACGTAAGGAAAAGAAGACCGTGACAATCATGTTATTTATAATGCCATAGCAACCTTAAAACTAGGGTTGAATATTTACAAGAATTCTATGTACAAATGTAGGGTCGCTACAAGTTAAATGACATAAAAGATCTCTTTACGAACTAAGGTAATTAGTTAGTTACAATGAGTAGGTATTTTTTTATTAACATGTTTTTCCTTTTAAGAATTGAGGCTGTGATTTGAATATTTTTTCTCAAGTAAGGTAGGTTACACACTACAGAACAAAAACGACACTTTTATGAATTTAATTACGACTTCTAAACGTAACGCACCGCTACCTACATATTACTATATACGTACAATGATTGCAAGAAATGTTGCAAATTGTCCTAATTTAATTATTGAATTATCAAGAGCATAATATCGAGCATAATAAAATTAATAACCATCACAATTACACCAAACAGGTATGTTACGCGGTGTTATGCACCATTGCATCACTTTGGTAAATATTGAGGTCGCTGTCCACGCCACAGGCGGTGCCGTGAAACTGACACCTTAGGTTAAACAACACTCGGTTAACGTGCTAACACAACTCCTCAGTTTATGTAACTGTCAGTTATAAAAGTCACTCATCCGGAGTAATGCGATAAGTCCTAATCAATAGTTATCTGTATCCAAAAAGCAACGCTAATTTCCTCCGCAAGCATCAATCGCGCCTTAAATACAAATGTATGCGGTCGACCTTTAAGGCCACGAATTTTCGCTACAAATGGTAGCGGTATAATTTGAAATTGTATGCAAATTGACTTTGACATTGACGTTTTCAGTGTTACATCGCCTCTAATAGGGCATATTGTGATTTATGCCAAATCTGGTATCGACTAGTTTATTATATCCAATCCGGCATTTAAGTCCAAGCAAAGTAACATCAACACATCAATAGCCCATCATCGTAGGGGACGCGAAGTAACTCTCTTTTTATTACTTTGGTACCTAAACCTAGTATACTTAAGTAGTATGAAATCACTTAGGTAATCTTCAACGGGTAGATGAGCAGGACATTTCTAATTATAAATCTGAGATAACCGGATAAAAACGCACAAACAAATTGACACACCGAAAAAACGGCTAATTTTAAAATAGTGGTCTATTACTTTTAGTTTTTGTCAATATCTTCCATTTAGATGAAGGAAGTCGATCAGATTACGTAGGTATAACTTAGTATGAACTGTAATTTAGATTTTAATCTTGGGGATTATTAACTTCTCATATTACGACGACAATTCTTTCGATTATGACACTTTGTGTAACACGAGAGGTGTCAAAGTCGGATCGGTTGGCGCCTACACGTAAATATCTTGGAACAAGTCAATTCTCCGAATAAAGCGCATCACACACGGTGAAGATACTATAATATTTTAAGTTAAGATGCTCTAATATAAAATATTACAGTATCTTAAGGTATCACACACGATTAAGATACGTTAACATAAAAAATCTGTTCATTTCCTTACGAGTTTGCGTTGGTGCCACACATATTCCTTGTTAGAGTTCTATGTACAGGGTGATTGACTATGAATGATACTGCCTTACTTCTTGATTTGTTAGACAACTCCTCAGACGATGATGATAATATAGAATGTGACATGCAGATTGCAGTAGCACATTCCAAAAGGAGAAACATTTGGATAGAGCCTCACACAAAAAAGAGAAAAACCTGCGGCGAATTTAACCTTTATGAACATCTGTCAACGAAGAAATTTCATGCGTATTTTACAGTCAAGTATATTTTGACAGTCAAGAGAAACATTCATTTCGATTCATGATTTGATTAGGGAAGATATAAAAAAGCAAAATACGAACACACAAAAACACCATGTATTTATTTTAAGATGTGTATATTTGGTATATTAATATAACATCTTAAGATATGAAATATATATTTACATATTTGGCGTATCGCTCGGTATCTTAAGATATTGAAGGTAAAATATATATTATCTTCGTCGTGTGTGATGGCTCATAGGATTTGTATGGCGAGCGATAATCGGAAATATGTTCTAAGATAATATATATTTTACATTATCTTCACCGTGTGTGATGCGCTTAATGCTGTTACACTTGAATAAAGGAAGTTTGCAAAATATATGTAGGTACAATATGCAAACGATAAAGTGGAGACTATCGGTAATGCTCTTTATATGAAGGTATGTTCTTTATGTCGCTTCATGGTAAGTGGTTACCATCTCCGGTCAGTAGGTAACACCAAACGCACCACTTACATTCCCAGTCAAATAAGAAGAGAAAAGAAAGAACTGTTTCTCAAGCTCAAGCTTCATGCAAGAGGTTATAAGTTATAAGCTACATACACCACTTCGACCTTATCACCAAGGGGGGTCCGGCTATTGTCGCCTCTTACGATACCATAGGCTACTGGTCGATACCAGTATTCTAGGCCGCGCTACTGTATGTCATAGCTGATGGGCTGGTGGTCGATATTAGTAATCATGGCCGCTTCAGGCCATAAGCTTCTGATTGTATATGTTGCAATTTTAAATCTAATTTTGCTGAAATAATTAAAGCGACCTTGTGTAAAACTATTTCCATATTACATGAAGAAATTAATGAATAAAAAAGCATTACCTGTTATAATTATATATGTCAAAGGAAAAAGGCATACCTATTTAAAAGGATCTAATAAGTGTAGAACATTGCTAGCCATCTACTTACATCTTGCTAGACATTAATAAGAAGAACACTTCGTTTAATTCCTTCATGCACCATCGGTATGGCAGAGACGAGTGGCTTTTTAGAGATAGGAAAATGAGCGTCTTGCCTATTCCGCAAGCTACAGCAGAATTTAACTTGACTTAGTCCTACTAATATTATAAATGCGAAAGTTTGTAAGAATGAATAAAAATGAGTATGTGAGTGAGTGTGTGTGTGGGTTTGTTACTCTTTCACGCAAAAACTACTGAACGGATTTTCATGAAATTTTGCAGTAATACCTATTATAGCTTAGACATCGGAATAACATAATTTGTTAAAATACATATAATTATAGAGATTTTTGAAGGGACTGGTTCCCCGAAGCGAAGCGAGGGCGGGTTTACTAGTAGTAAATAAATGGCCTGCCAAGCATAACCTTAGTAGATTCTTTTTGCTAAGCATAAAAAGTGTCTTAAAGTTTGCTTCTTCTCACACATCTAGAATTATTATTAATTATCAAATACAGAAATAAAAAGGTTGTCAGATGTCTTCGATAACAAAAAACCGCCAATATTAGTCACATGACCCCCACTGACACTCATTAATTATTTATCAGCGGCACTCCTATCTCTCTGTCGTATATTTTACACTCGTGAATCTGTATTTCTGTTATATTAATAATTTTGTTATAAGTATTATTGCAGTTCTTCAATTAAAGAATGTCTTACGTAATGACGTTTATGCCCGTTTTACACCGCGAGCGGAGCGGACCCATTAAGGACTCCGTTCAACTCGCAACAGTAAACTGCATACTTGTCTTTCCACCAATAAAGAGTCGAGCGGAAAGGACTGAGCGAGCTAAAAGAGCTGAAAGAGGATTGAAACGGGCTCGTTCAGTTCTAGCTAGCGGAGCGGAGTCATTAAGGACTCCGTTTGACTCGCAATGGCAAATTGCATAGAAGCGTTTCCACAGAGACAGAGGTGAGCGGTGCGGATCGAACGAGTTGAACGGAGTCCGCTGCGTCACGGTCTCGGCTACTAGTTTGAAACGGACTCGTTTGTAGTGTCCTCTGTTTCTCTGTCTCTGTGTTTGTGTTTTTGTCTGTATTTAAGATAATTATAATAACACATAACAAGTATACTGTACTTAAAAGGATGTCCCAACAACAAATTTATGTACTTATTCAAATCTCTTTTTATAAATAAAAAATATTATTATTATTATAACATGTACTTTTTTCGTCTGTATACATAATCGCTGTCTTCACTCGATTCCGTGTCACTCGACAACATCATGAGTTCGCAACAAAACACGACCGCAAGCAACCAGTATAAAACACCATCTGAACTCGCTCTCGGTGGGAATACACTGTCATTTTTCATTTCTCATTTTCCGTTCAGTTCGCTCCGCTCCGCTCAGCTCTCTCATTACTCTTTTGCAGTGTAAAACAAAACACAAAACTCTTTGTTGGTGTAAACACAAACCTATTTCTTATAGACGGAGTCCGCTCCGCTCAACCATTTCCCGCTCATTACTCTTTCGCGGTGTAAAACGGGCTTTATATTTATTTTATGTACCTACTTAAATGTTCAAATGAAGTACCTAATTAGGTACACCAATGATCATTATATCCACAATGTAGGTATAAATTACGAAGTGAATAGAAATCGTAAATCACAGACTACAAAACAACTTTTTACACATTGAAATTATTTCCCGTGGCCTTAAATAAAATTATACGGATAAAAACAAAGATTCCAGTTTTTATTATGTAAATTCTATGGACCTTCTGTTTGAAATATAAATGAACATATGACACATTTTGCAAGCGCACCTTTTGTTTGGCGGCATTGAAAATATAAATGAGGTAGTGCAATTAGACCTCCTGTAAAGTTTTCTTCTGCCTCCATTAGACACGTAGTTAAAACCAAAGTCAGAACATTATTATTTGACATAAAAATGTTGCATCTTAATTTTTATATTTCTCCTTTAAAAAGTTAATAAATGACAACATTGATCATCTTTTGCTTCGAAACGAATATGGTTTTAGTAATTTGTGATAACCTAATAATATGTGTCATAATTATTATAATATTTAATCAGGGACGCATAGTTACAATGTTTAGGTGCGTTTTTAGAATATTAATCAAAAAAGTGGTTTTTTCTTTAATCATTTAAAATCTGGGTGGTTATAAATAAGTCTTGAAAATTAATCATTCAAAGTGTTTTTTTCCTGAGTATGGAGTACCCTACTCTACTATTATGCGAAACCTATTGTCCTGAACGTACCTACGTTCTGCACAATAAGTAACACTTACCTACATCAAAGAATTGTAGTGTTCATAATTTGCCTATTGACTCTAGAAATGGGAAGTGAGCTGTTGTGAGCTTGTGAGCCGGTTTAGCAGGGGAGTTATCGATTTTAAAAGCCTGTTAAAGTGTCTGATCGAGGGATGTAGGGGTGAACGCACGCGGCGGCACGCCTCGCGAGGGATCACAATACCAAGGTTCGCCAAAACGGGATGGGAGCCATCTGTTTAGCTCCACTGCCCCGTTCACTTTTTAATATCGACTTTTTGCTACGAGTGACTCACTTCGTATCCTGTGCTTTTCGATCGATAAATACATAATATATTTAATGGTACAACGCGGACGCTAGAAAATAGAATTTAGAGGGTAATTTGATAAATTTTGTTTGTAAGTTATCTTCACTTGATTATTCAGTTTATTTAAACCGATTTATTAGTGATTTTCGTAAAGTACATACCTATCGTATTGATTAATATTGAATTGGAATGGTTGTTAGCAGAAACGAACTATTTAAACTGAAACGCATAAATTATGTTTGAATTTAATAATGAAACGGTTTTTAAGCTTCGACCCTTATTACAGGCTTCTAGAAAATCACCACCCTTCCGACCCTATGTCTACCATAAGAAAATTTAGAAATATGTGACTAACCAACGTAAACGCATGCAATCAATCAACGCAACCTTGTATTTTTCAAGCAACGCCTTTGTTTGCACGTACCTATGTAAACAAGACACTTGCGATTGACGTAAGCATGGAAACTCAATAAACATCATTGAATAGGTCTTCAATCAAATCAAGTCACTATTAAATACCGGCAGCCCATGATTCAACAGATACGAATCTGTAGTAAGCATAGTCTGCGCTATAATGCCGGCGACTAATCGATAGTGATGTCGCAGACGTCGCAGTACTTACCGTCAAGCATGCACCGCCGAGAGTCACAGCCAACTTCGTCGAAATCATCTCGGATCCCAATTTTCTCCTTGACTGCATCCATAATTACTCAATCACACACACTAAACACACACTAAGACATCACGCAACCACTATTTATCGACGCGCTTGTCGTCTATCACAGTATAGGGCCATTTGCGTGCTGACCGCACGCGAGCAGCTCAGCTGATCACAACGTTATGGGGTGCGTTTCGAAACTAACTCGGAAGCGTTATCGCGGTAGGTACACGAAAATAAATAATTATAATGAAGCGGGCGACCGTCGCGCGCTGGCCGTTCAATGTCAGTATCGAATGGTCAATCAATTATGCGACACGAACGTAAAGAGGAGTCGCGGCGTACGATGCGAGTTTCGTTGTCCCGGAGGGCGCTGGGCGGCACATGCGTTGTGCGCCTGTGTTTTTGTAATAGCACGCATGCGCGAGCGAGCCAGACGCGTGTCGATATAGTCGAGGCGCTGTGGCGACGGCGGGGCGCCACGCCTGACTGATTGCCATTCGTATCTCTGTCTAATATTCATATTTTAGAACGGAAAATCACGCTCTTTTTCTGTATGACGCGCACCTACTTTACCATAGCAACACCATTTTGATATAAACATGCAGATCAAATGCACACGTATACCTATTATACTACTACTACTTAATGTTAATGACCACCATAAATTGTCTTGTGGCGACACACTGCACTGGCATATTGACACTGGCAACACCTCACGACGCCAGTCAGTGAACTGTCAATGTGTCAGTGAGTTGTCAACCGCCACTACCGTACAGACAGTGACAGTGCTAACTGTGCAATTCGAATCCTGCATTCCTGTGGAGACTTGTTGTAACTGCCGACTTGTGAAGTTGTGACTTGACTGTGCTCTTCCATACAAATAAACGACTACCGAAGAGACTCAAGACTTTTAATGGATAGCCCAAAACATCCATAAATGGTGACCCGACTTTAAGAACAAGAGTCTACGTGAATATTTGTCTTCGCCACAAACTTGCCACCCTTCGATCTATTGAAGAGATCGCTGGCAAGCCTGGCAAAGAACCCGAGCATCGTGTATGGTGCCCAGGAGGTCGCACTGAGGACCTGCACCGCCTGCACGAAGCAGTCAGCGCGAATATTCATCGTTCGTCAATTTTCGTCGCAACTTCGGCCGCGCGATCCCCGGTACAGATCGCCGGCACGGAACCTATTCGGCGCGCAAGGAGCCCCGAGGTCATACATGCGACCTACATACAGCTCACAGTGTGTATTGTGTGATTAGTGTGTGTGAAAGTGCGTTTTTTTTCAAACAAATTCAATTTTTTTAACATAAATCGTCGAACAACGACATCAGCGCCACCAAGTGTTTTTTCATCGGAACTAAAATTTGCGGGAAGCTAACGGCCATACTTTGACAACGTACCTACGTCACGTATCATAGTGACGTGACACGTCAAAGTAACAGTGACGTACGTCAAAACGTCAAGTCTTATTGCGTTCCGTTCCTGCAAGGTTGGTTTACGTCAGAACTGTACGTAAGTCTTTGAACATTCTAAGACATTCTTACGATAACTAAAATAACTAACTGCATGACGTGTTCTACAATTTCTACAATTTGTGTTTTGTGTGTTTCTCAACAATTAATATCCTGGATTGTATTAATAATAGTTTAAATTTTTATTTTTTATTATATTACATTGTTGCATGATATTCATGCCTACTCATGTGAATGCCAAATGCTGATTAGTGGAAGGTTATAATATCATCTTTTATTTACAATTACTGATTATTTTACCACTAATTATTAATTTTACTTTGCACTTAACTATTTTGAACTCTATTATTGTTATACATTTTGCTTTACTGGTGTTTGTGTCTTCATATTTACTAACATGTCTCAGGATGAGGTACAGAAGCAAGTTATTGAGCTTCAAGCTCAACTTGCAGCTCTCACTAAACCCGAAGCAAATATCATGGGTGTAGCAGTAAAGTTGAGCAATTTTTGGCCGGAGAAACCAAAAATGTGGTTTGCTATGGCCGAGGCACAGTTTGAGATCGCAAACATAACACAGGACGCTACTAAGTATGGACATGTGCTTGCTATGCTGGATGCAAGACTGGCAGACCAGGTTGAGGACATTATTTCCAATCCTCCCTCTAAAGACAAATATGAGTACCTCAAAACAGAGTTAATTAAGCGGTTCTCAGTATCCAGCGAACAGCGTGTACGGCAATTACTCAGGGAGGAAATGTTGGGGGATAGGAAACCTTCAGCTTTTCTCCGGCACCTTC
This sequence comes from Hesperia comma, assembly GCA_905404135.1. NCBI lineage: Eukaryota > Metazoa > Arthropoda > Insecta > Lepidoptera > Hesperiidae > Hesperia > Hesperia comma. The sequence goes on from FR990018.1 coordinate 16,183,008, forward strand.
GTTCCTTGGCAGGTAACAACACGGGTGATGAATCCATTATCCGGGAATTATGGATACGTAGGCTACCACAAGAAGTCCAGCGCATACTAATGGCACAACTTGACTTACCGTTAGACAGGGTAGCACAAATAGCAGATGCCATTGTAGATTCGTCTCTCCCACCACCGCCAGCAATACACGCTGTTGCCAGCCCTAACTCAACCGATCTTCATACCATACTACAACGGTTAGAAGAACTGTCAAAGAGGGTCGAGACCCTCAGCTTAAACCAGCACAGGCATAATAGATCGACATCCCACCGGCCTCGTTCACGCAGTCGATCAGCAACCAAACAAAAGGTGGGGACATGCTGGTACCATAAAAGATTTGCTGAAAAAGCAACAAAGTGTACCAGCCCTTGCTCCTGGGCTGAGAAGGGAAACGACCTAAGCAGTCAGTAGTGGCGGCTGCTGATTGCTTGAAACCTGGCCGCCGGTTATTCATCAGAGACCTTAGATCCAGGAGTCAGTTTTTGATCGACACTGGGTCTGATCTCTCCTGCTTCCCACGACAATTAGTTAAGGGCACGGTGCATCCCACAAATTATGAAGCCTGCGCCGCCAACGGAAGCATTATCCGGACCTATGGCCCACTCACTCTAAATTTAAATTTAAATCTTCGCCGTGACTTCAAGTGGGATTTCATAATTGCTGACGTCAGCATTCCTATAATCGGATCGGATTTCCTGGCACATTACAACCTACTGCCAGACTGTGCTAATCAAAAACTGATTGACGGTTTAACTAAACTCTCAACCCCAGCACAGGTGACTGACGTAGCACAGGTAAGTATTAAAGCTGTGGTTGTGACGGACAACCAGTTCTCTGAAATACTCCAGGAGTTCCCTGACATCACCAGGCCACCTGGACTTCCAAGAACAGTCAAACACACAACAATACACCACATTTTGACAACAGATGGCCCACCCGTAGCATGCCGACCCAGGAGACTTGCACCTGAAAAGCTCTCAATTGCTAAGAAGGAATTTGAGGACATGGTACAATGTGGCACCGCGAGACCCTCAAAGAGTCCCTGGGCTTCACCCCTGCACCTGGCCAAGAAGGGTGAGAACGGTTGGCGGCCTTGCGGCGATTATCGTGCCCTGAACGCAAGGACCGTCCCAGATAGATACCCCGTACGGCACATTGCCGATTTTGGACACAACCTGGCTGGCGCCACTATATTTGGGAAAATCGACCTAGTTAAGGCCTACCAAACATCCATCACCGCTGAGGAGGTTGCCGAACATTTTTTCAACGGCTGGATTGCGCGTTACGGCATCCCCATCACGGTAACAACGGACCAGGGACGTCAATTTGAATCTACGTTGTTCCGACGCCTCATGGACTTCGGAGCCACCAGACGTGCCCGAACGACCAGTTACCATCCTCAGGCGAACGGCATGGTGGAACGTTTTCACCGCCAATTGAAGGGAGCTCTAATGTGCCATAACAACACCTGGCACAAAGCCCTTCCTCTCGTCCTTCTCGGCATTCGCACCTCTCTCAAGGACGACCTCAAATGCTCCGCAGCAGAAATGCTCTACGGAGAACCACTGAGGTTGCCAGGAGAATTCTTGGCCCCCAGTGTTTCTCAAGGGGACCAACAGGATATCGAGAGTTTTGTTTCGCAGCTAAGGCGTAAGATGACGGACGTTCGTCCCATCCCAGCATCTCGTCACAGCAATCGCACATCGTTTATATTTAGAGATCTGCCTGCTTCAACCCATGTTTTCCTGCGGGACGACACCGTTCGTCGCTCTTTACAGCCGCCTTACACCGGACCGTACAAGGTGTTGAAACACGGTAACAAGACCATAACCCTCGACATCGCAGGTAAACACCAAGAAGTGAGCATAGACCGTGTAAAACCAGCCTACCTCATGTCTGATCCGGACAGTAGCCTCGATCAGACAATAGCTCCTTCAACAACTCCTGCTGCATCTCCTACTGTGTCTCCGCCAAAGCTCTCCGACAACGTACGACCACCACAACCAACTGTAACCCGTTCAGGTCGTACTGTAAAATTCAAATCTGTATTAGATTTATAGTTTGTAAGAAAATCTAATGTTGTTATTTTTTGTTTTATTTGCAATGTTTTTTCTTTGGTTGTCATTTTTGTATATTGTTTATTTTCATTGCATTGTTTATGTCAGTATATTGTTTATTGCAACATTTTATTTTTAGTCTTTTGTCTAGTTTTACGAATATAATACCATTGTATCCCTATTAGTGGTAATGTAAAAATTATATTTTTAGTTACTTCGTAGGGGGGTGGTGTGGCGACACACTGCACTGGCATATTGACACTGGCAACACCTCACGACGCCAGTCAGTGAACTGTCAATGTGTCAGTGAGTTGTCAACCGCCACTACCGTACAGACAGTGACAGTGCTAACTGTGCAATTCGAATCCTGCATTCCTGTGGAGACTTGTTGTAACTGCCGACTTGTGAAGTTGTGACTTGACTGTGCTCTTCCATACAAATAAACGACTACCGAAGAGACTCAAGACTTTTAATGGATAGCCCAAAACCATAGTCTAATTATTTCTTCTATTAAACTTATACATATATTTTAATTTAAATTAAACATCAGCGCCTTTACTTGAAGAATATGACATTAAACCAAATGGCAACCTTACTTCTTGCTATTTAAGTGTAACAGGCGTTGGTAAGTTCATATACAACAAAATTCGTAAACGTGAGGAAAAAGTACAAAAAATAGGTACTTACATAATTTTTATATATTATAATTGATATGCATTTGATATTTATTTAACACAATAATTATCATCAATGGTCAGAAATATTGATGTGTCTACTCAATAATGTCAAAGAAGAATTTTCGCACGAAGGAAGGTATGTGTAACTATTGGTAGGGGAGCCGACGATGCTAAATGTGTACTTACTCGAGCGTCACAGAGACCTATTGGGTTGCAAAGGTTAGATGATAAGGAGAAAAAAATGTTATATAATGTATACCTTTTCATCGGTGGGGGAAGCGGCTATAGATCTTTAAATATGTAAAAAAAAACTGCCGCATGGACATACTCGAGCGCGTCAGATATTGATACCATCAATGGCCTACGTGTTTTTAATAATGTATGTATGTTAATCTGACCGTTTGCATGGTGGGGGTGATCGTACGTAAGGGTTGAAAATTAAAAAAAAAAAATTTAATCGAGCGCGTCAGATTTTCTAAGGGGGTGTTAAGTGCACCAAAAAAAAGCTCTAATTCAATAATCTGACGATTTGGATGTGACGCAAACTCGCAGCCATTATACTAATATGCAAAAAAAATCGCCATTTTGAAATACTCAAGCGCGTCAGATTAAGATATATATGGTTCATCTTTATGTCCTAGACTTGCTGTCTCTTAATCTGACGAATATCTAGAGGGATTTCCCTAATCTGACAAAAAAAAAATTAAATCATTGAACTTAATTAATAGAAAAGCTCAGGAAATAGCATGCAAATAAAAAAGTGTATGTTTTTAAGTAGAATACTTTTATTTACATAATATAAGGGCCGTAATATCAATCATAGTTTAAACTATCCTTCAGAGTTTAGTCACGGATTATTTTTTAAGATCAACGGTAGATAATCGATTAAGTCCAGTTTACCTATATTATTTAAATTCTCCCGAAGGTTGGTTTAAACCTTCTTGTGGGATTAAACTTTCGTTTAATTTGACGTTTCTTCAAGATAGTTTTTGAGTTATTTTTAATAATTATAATAATATTGGTAAAAAAAATGATTATTTCATATCTTATAACGGTATTAATAGTTCTGTCGATGCAAAAAATAATTAATGTTGTTTTAAAATAATATTTGTTTTTTGTCTAAAAAAATAACTAAACAATTTTATTTATTCAATGAAATTACTTTTATATTAAATGAAATAAATTAGCACTTACTCGTCTGTCGATGTGCCAGCAGCCTCAGCAGACGTGGAATCAACGGTGGCACGAGATTCGGAGCACTCTCCAGAAACAGGAGCATGTGATTCGGAAATATTTCCCGAAACTTCCGATACGTTTTGACTTTCCACTACATTTTGAGGCACTTTTAGTGCTGTAAATAATTTATAGCACCGTGCGTGATACACTTCATTGATGGATAGTTCGACGTTATCATATGATGTTCGAGGTTTTCGGAGAACCGGCTTGCTCCGACGATACTCCAAAATATTTGAACATTTAGTTAATGTTTGTGATGTAAACTGTTTTGTTTTTTGTAATGAGGATACCCCACAAAATACACACTTTAAATTAATATTAATACTCATTTTGAATATTTATAACTTTAAATAATAACAAAATAGGCGTCATGGCAACAGAAAGAGACAGAGTGGATACGGAGTAAGAGAGTAGGCAATAGATAGAGAAAGATTGAGAGAATAAATAACCATCATATCAGTTGCAAGCATTAAACTTTAATGACAAATTTTTGTTATTTCGGCTCGTGGAAATCGTCAGATTATATATTTTTCGTTATCCTTGAATCATTTCCTTCAAAATAAATAAAAAATTAGCCACGCTCGAGAATGTCAAGATGGCGTTTTTTTTTAACAACTTTGTAGCCCTCCCCTTTCATTGCGTCATTCTCAAATTGTCAGATTAGTGGAATACACACTTTTTAGAATGTAATTAACTCACCGTACCTTAATCTGACGCGCTCGAGAATGTCTGATGATCAATTTTTTTTTACTAATCTGATCCTTTATTCTTGAGGCGCGGCCTCATATATGGGGCTCATATTTGGTGGAGCTACTTAACTGGGTGCCAGGTACCTCCTGTACCTTAATCTGACGCGCTCGAGTAAATCCAAGAATCCCCTCTTGGGCTCCCCAGAAACTTGTGATACAAACAAATCTATACTAATATTATAAAGCTGAAGAGTTTGTTTGTTTGTTTGGTTGAACGCGCTAATCTCAGGAACTACTGGTTCGAATTGAAATTTTTTTTTTGTGTTGAATAGACCTTTTATCGAGGAAGGCTTTAGGCTATATAACATCACTCTGCAACAATTAGGAGCGAAGAGATAATGGAAAATGTGGAAAAAACGGGGAAAATTATTCATTCTCGAGGGCTTTCGTTGCATGCGTTGCGAAAACGATTCAAGATACCAAAAATATATGTATGAAAGAATTATTCCTCTTGAAATGATCTAAAAAAATGTCCACGACAGTATATGTCTATCTTTTAAGATTAACACACTAGAACCGTTTTTATGGTAATCAAATTTGGTCGAACCCACTGCCATACATATGCCATTGTATGCATAGTACAATCTAGGTTTTACCTAGACATGATCTAGGTAAATCGACCATGAAATGGTTCACGTACCTACCTTTTGCGGTCGCATCGATGAGGGCTAGAAATTATAGTTAGCTACCTTCTAAGTCCCCTCTTCTTTTATGGCTAACAACCAGGGCCCGATCCAGCTGTTTCGCCGCTCCGGGCAAAACAATATTTGCCGCCCTTACGTTATTCCATAGATGGTGTAATTTTAACCCATAAAAATACAAATTTTCCGTACTTATATTATTGAAACAAAATAAGTTATGTTTTAAGATATTTATCTATACAATGTGTTAATTTTACACTTGATAAAAAATGTACGGATACTAGATAAAAAAATATCGATAAAAAATTTAATGTTTTTTTTTATGTCAGCTATTTCGAAAATTTGGCACCTTAATACCTATTTGTTTTAGGAATTCTCATCTTTCGGTTTTAATTTTTTTTCTCTTAAAGTAAACGATGTATATTTTTCAGTGTTCTTATTTGAAAGTTACAAAGTATAACTTGCCAAAAAAATAAAAATACCTACGATTTCAAGCACGAAATTTGTTGAAAAAAATTAAGAAGATATTTTTTTGTAATAAAATTAAGTTTATTTTTAATTTTTGATCTGCTACTCCAAAACTAGCACATAACATTGAGATAACGTTTTTAGCATGATTTATTAAACTACATGATTAACTCTACAAGTTCTTCCAAATAATATGGGTTCTATCTCTTTTCGTTATTAAATAATTACTGTTTAAATAAGTTTGGTAATCTCAGTATAAAAGTCAAAAGTGATCTAATAATGATTTAATTGACATAAATTATGGAGTAAAACAAATTAAAGTTATGGAGTAAAACAAAAAAAAATCAGTGGGAAAGTAAAATGATTTAATTTATTAAATTTTCAAATAGACCACCATTCTCATCCATAAAACAGTTGCATGTAATGAAACACTACGTTTGATGATGATTATTTTTTAAAAACTTAATTTCGTAACTCGTCATTTTGACGAACTTGAAGAGTTAGTCATGTAGTTTAATAAAACATGCTAAAAAAGTTATCTCATTGTGCTAGTTTTGAAGTAATTGCAGATCAAAAATTTATAAAATAAACTTAACTACAAAAAAATATCTACTTAATTTTTTTAACTAATTTCGTGCTTGAAATCGTAGGTGTTTTTTTATTTTTTTGGCAAGTAACACTTTTTAGCTTTAAAATAAGACCACTCTGAAAAATATACACCGTTTTCTATGGAAGAATAAAAATTAAAACCGAAAGATGAGAATTTTCCTAAAAAAAATATTAAGGTGCCTCTATTTTCGAAATAGCTGACATAAAAAAAATCTTCCCATTTTTTATCGATAATTTTTTATCCAGTATCCGTTCATTTTTTTGATCAAGTGTAAAATAACACATTGTATATAAGCGAAAGGTCACTGACTCACTCATCACGAAATCTCAGAAACCGCTGAACATCGGCAGGGAGGTAGTTTATAATTAGAAGGTATCCGCTAAGAACGGATTTTTTGATATTACACTCCTAAGGGGGTCTAATAGGGGTTCAAAGTGTGTATGCAAATCCGTCAATTGTAGACCAGATATAATGAAAATTGGTATTTAGAATTATAAAAACGTTTTTAAAAATCAACCCCTAAATAGGTATAATAAGGGTTGAAAGGTTATTTACTTAATCGAAAATAGCTTGATGTATAAAGATGAATTTTTAACTCTACGGATTATTACGGGACTTTCACTGGGAGATAGAGGAGATTGTGGACCAATATAATAGGCTACTTTTTATCCCGGAATTCCCACGAGATCAGAATTCACGCGTGAAATACTCCAACGCGCGAAGTTGCGGGCTTAGAATTTTATGGGACTATCACTGTGAGATAGAGGAGGTTATGGAGCAACATATATTTTTATCCCGCAATTCCCGCGGGATCGGGATTCACGCGAGAAAAGCTTCGCGAACGTAGTTGCGGGCTCAGATTTTTAATGGACTTTCACTGGGAGATAGAGGAAATTGTGGAGCAATGTACAGGCTACTTTTTATCCCGGAATTCTCGCAGGATCAGGGTTAACGTGGGAAAAACTCCTACGCGTCAAGTCACGAGCTTAGATTTTTACGGGACTTTCACTGGGAGATAGAGGAAGTTGTGGAGCAATATACAAGCTACTTTTTATCCCGGAATTTTCCCAGGATCAGGATTAACACGCGAAAAACTCAAATGCGGGAACGAGGTCGCGGGTGCAGATATTTATGGCACTTTCAGTGGGAGGTAGAGGAGGCTATGGAGCATCATATAGGCTACTTTTGTTCCTGAATTCTCGCGGGATCGGAATTTATGCGGGAAAAACTCCTATGCGCGAGGTTGCGGGCTTAGATTTTTATGGGACTTTCACTGGGAGTTAGAGGAGGTTCTGAAGCAACACATAGGTTACTTAATTATCCCGAAATTCCGGCGGGATTCAGGATTCACGCGGGGAAATCTCCTATGCGCAAAGGTATGGGCTTAAACTTTTATGGGACTTTCACTGGGAGATAGAGGAGATTCTGGAGCACCATATAGGATACTTTTTATCTCGGAATACCCGCGGAATCAGGATTCACGTGGGAAAAACTCTTATGCGCCAATTCGCGAGCTTATCATTGTTACGGGACTTTCACTGGGAGATAGAGGAAATTGTGGAGCAATGTACAGGCTACGTTTTATCGCGGAATTCCCGCAGGATCAGGATTCACACGGGAAAAAGTCATATGCGGGAACAAGTATACTTAAATCAAATCAGCTAATAAAATCAGCTGTTCCATAGTAAAATGACTATCCAGTCGACCAAAATATATGGAACAGCTGATTTTTTTCTCGCGATTTCGAAATTGTTCGCGTTAAATTCAATTAATAGAATAGAAAACAACAGAGGAATAAAGAAACTGCAACTGACTAGCGTAGCGCGAGTGAAAGTAATGTATTTGTATCTTTGAAACCCCAAACCCAACGAAACTAAATGCCTGTACGCAAACTATGCACCATCCATCTTGCTGTCCGTCCACGTCCGCGCAAACGCGTACGGCGGTCATGCCCAATCGTGCTGTGTGCACCATCGTGCAAAACATGCACAGATTGAAGGACGCAGTGTGACCACGTTTTATTTTTGTAATCTACTAAAATATAATGTGAAATTTCAGTCATGTCAATAGTAATAAATTATGTTCTAACAACTTTTGCGTAGGGGTGGGTTTTTTGTTTAACCATCTTTTAAATTTTTGCCGCCGACGCGCCGCGCGCCCCCAATTTTGCCGCCCCTCAATTTCGCCGCTCCGGGCAATTGCCCGGGTTGCCCCCCCCTAAATCGGGCCCTGCTAACAACATGTCGGTTAAGCTTTTTATGTCACCGGCCGGTCGATTATTATCCATCGTATCAGCATGCACCATGTTGCTCGTTTGACGATTGAGGTCTATGCAAATAATCACAACAATGATTATTAGTACCTCCAAGCACCTAAGTTATCATAAAAAATAAAAATAAAACAAGTTCTTTGGGAATTGTCTGCGATAGAAATTAAAAAATAAGGACTTCAAAATATTTCAATTCAGATAGATTTTATAACATGCAAATTCGCAATTCTAAATTCAAATGATAACGATCGTATTTGAACATTTAGCAAAGAAAATAGCATTCAAAGCAAGTAAGTTAAGTACCACCTATCATCTATTTAACCAACCATAATCCAAGTTTAATTTGTTTTAGAACTTAGTATACCAAACATGATTTAGCCTCTACTTATTGATACAAAGCAATGATATCATCACAGATATATTATATATTTATGGTGATGATGACAATTTTTAAATAAGAACTGTCATTGATATGTACATTTATTATTATAAAAAGTGTAAAAAGCCGTTCGGTTTCTCATAACAGGATTTAACACAAGTCACAACACGGACTTGGTAATTCGATATGTGCAGTAACTTAATTTGATAATCTGTGCAAACGATAATATATTTATAATAATAAATATTTAATATATTTAACGATAATATATATTTGATAATCAATGCATGCTCGTTTGCTGCCTTAATTCAATAAAAAAAACTAATCGGATAATTAAATATTACATTTTTCTTGTCCGGTATATGTAGGTACTTAGGTAGGTACTCGTACATAACATGATAATGAGGAGAGACCCGTGCTCAGTGGTGGGTCATTAATGGGTTGCATTGCATAGGTATGTACCAGTGTTAGGCATGACAATCTATACTCGTAAGTAAGTCCCTAAACGATCGCCGAGGTACCTGCCTAATATTCTGTGCACCTCCCTGTTCCTGAAACTATGTTTGATGTACCTACCCTTTAAAGAACTGCCTTGAAACGGGTACACACGATAATGTATTTTGTACGCCGATATTTCGTGTGTTCAGCCGTGACCACGATCCATGCAACTGGGTCGAAATATCGGCGTACAAAATACATATCGTGTGTACCCGTATGAGCCCGTATCATAGTAAAATGTGTACAATCCGCGATGAGTTAAATTTAAAATCATAAACTGCCTTGAACATCCTATTTTCAAGCTTTGGCTCTCCCTGGACCAGAAGCTGGGTTCGCCCATGGACGAGGCTATGTACTTACCCAGTTTAATTTCACGGTACCCACGCATGGTAGTACCTACTGGTGTAATCGTAATGGTTACCACGTTGATGGTGCAGTATATACTGTATACTCAACTTTGAATAAATTCCGTAGAAGTCCAATTCTTTAAAGATTACAATCAGTTAGGAGCTACGGCCATTAAAAGCCACGAAGCCACAGACATTATTCACCTACAGATACAAAAATACAGCGACGTGTTAAACTTATAATACCCCTCTTGTGGGCCGGGGGTTGGGGAGTGCTAAACAAGCGAATTATTTAGGTACTTAGTGTCAATACTACAGACAGGGGAGGTTTCCTCGATCACTAAGTGTTGCCAATTTCTACTTTTCATTTCACGCCACGAAAATGGATGGAGTTCTTTAAACACTTCGATCAGTTCTCTATTAGATACTAGCTTCCGCCCGCAGGCTTCGCCCGCGTTGAATTCGTTTAAACTTCACCCCCTATTTCACCCCTTCGGGGTGGAATTTCTAAAAATCCTCTCTTAGTGGTCCCCTACACTCCCCAAGGCACATACATGCCAAATTTCAGCTTCTTCCGGAGAGTAGTTTCGGCTGTGCGTTGTCTGTCAGTCAATCACCAGTAATGCAAGAGTTTTATATAGGTATTAAGATAATAGATCGATGCTCACACCCACACTGTACACGTATGATATCAAAGAATAGATCACATTTGTTTAACGTCGAAGTATTTTCTCTTATCTACTGGAGCTCCTAACCATTAGAATTCCTAAGAACATTCGTGCACAAAAGTGACTGAAAAATCTGATCGACTTACGTAAGTGTTTAGTTATAAATCTATTAAAATATAGTTTGATAGATAGATAACGAACAAAATAAATCAGCTTAGATAACGTTTATTCGGGTAACCAAGATCCGATAAGAGGTTCCGGAGTTATGCAATTCTCCACACGACAATTGCTACAATGAATGTTTAGAGAACTATTTATTACTTGAAAGAACAAGGCTCATTCTCAGACAGACAATGGCCACATTATTTTATTAACCGAATGCCTTGCGTAAGACCGCGTAAAGCCATTAATGACGACTTAATTAATTAATCGCCTGAGTTAATGACTTTACATCACAGCCTTTGAGGTGAGCCGGGCCAACAATATCTACCGTGTAATGATAATAAGCAAAACGAAATTTATCTACACGCACATGTCAAGGAATGATATAACGCAGTTATCGAATAATTATGTATAGTGAGATGTTTTATCTGTTCATCAAAAGTCAAAACTAAGTTTTGATGAACAGGAAAGACTATGTGATCCACGGGAGACCTACAGTGTAAATTAATTAAAAGAAATTAGTACAAATAACTAGGAACTTATTTACTTCTGTGCTTCGGTGCTTATTTGAAACAGCCTCAAGTTAACAGCTGGAAGGATTCTTTAAGTCTTTCCAAGTTTTATCGTTATATGAAGTTCTTAATTAAAATAAATTCTAAACGAAGTCAAGATAAACTATAGTTTAGAAGGAGGTATGAACTTAATGAATTAAATTCACCAGCTATTGTCGCCGCGGGCTACGAAGCCGCTAAGCCGACCAATAATTTCATTTGCAAGAAGCGAACAGTATGAATTATGAACTTGCGTGATTGAATCTAGACACGAATAAATAGCTTGTAATGTGTAACGTGATATGGATCAGTGTGTTTCATTAATAATTATCAACGAATGTAACTGTAGATAACTGGGTTATGTTATGATTCGATACAAATACAAAACATCGTTACTTACTGATAACTTCCGATTACGTGTTACATCAAAGATTAGTGATAAAGTGAATGGCTTAAAACATTTTAAGTAATGACTTTTTTCTGTGATATGAAAATAGAACAAATCGTCTTTAAAACTATCACTTGGCTATGTTGGTTATCGGCTATCGACCTGAAATGAGGGATGAAATGCTACAAGAGAAGATGATCCAAGATAAAAGGCTTAGATTGTATGATTAACGTTTTGGCTATGAATATCCCAATGTAACATCGCAAGAACATGACAATGAATTTGTTATAATCAGTACCTAATCAATGATTATGGCCAAGCACCCGGGGAAGTCACAGGACCTCAGGACAATCATAATGAACTTCTTACAAAATAACTGTCCTGTTGGAGCTAATCAGTTTCCAACCTACCTTAAGCGTAGCAACTCTATAGCTATGAGCTGATCTCAATCGACTACGTCTACGTCTACGTCTGCGAATGATCATCATAGAGTATTGGTAGGTAAGGTGTGCTGGTGAATGGAAGCTTGAAATTTTCATAAGAGTGAAGTTAGTGGAAGAATTGGCAATATTCTTTCTTGCCATCGAAAGGTCATTAATAAAATTAGTAGCTGCTCTGGTAACATTTGCCTACTCGGTGACCTATCCTATCTAATGTTCTTGAGCGTGTTATATTTCTTGCGACAAGACAATTGACAGCTTAAGTGCATCGCTAATTACAAAATCGATCCTATTAACCGGTTACAATAGAACCTTCACACTTTTTTCTCCGTAGAGGGCGTTCGAATCAATACACGTACGGTGAGATTCACACGAGAGTAATTACATAATGGCGCGGCATTGTTTCTTATCCTAGATGGATCTGAGATTATAATGTACTCGTAATAGCCGATTTGCATAACTGAACACGATATGTTTTGGTCGTTCAGATTGTGATATAGATGCATTGGTATTTTCTGCAATATTGATACGTTAGCTGTGTATATTCGAAAGGTTCCCAACAGATTCGTTACCTTTTGATCGTTTTCGCTAACTATTAGAGAGCCTAGACGTCTTGTGCATGCTTCGCTTCACGTAACATGATTGGATCCTAGAATTATGAATAATTATGAATCATCGCATCCTCTCGATAAAATAAATAATGTATTGTGAGAATTTGACCTTAATCGGTCAAGTCATTACGTTACACAATAATAGACGCATCGTAGATTACGAGTATACGTATGCAGATATTTAAACACATGTTATGATCAGTGTTCAGTTATTTGTTTTATCAAATGCCCCTATTCCACTTAATTGTAAAATAATTAGCCTATGTTTATAATATTTTATGGTATATCTATCCAAATACAAATACTCAAGCGAAGTTTGAATATGACGATAACTATAACTTCATCATCATCATCATCTCCAAATAGAGTTGTTTAAGAATCATGTAAAAGCGCAACTTATAGACAAGGGGTAGTATAGCTTATAGGAATATTTAAATAACAAAAAGGCATGAAAATCACCAGCTCTGCAACCAGCTCCGCTAGGTTAATGCTTACCTGTATCGATTAAGTAATACACATTGTCATTTTTTATTTTAAAATACTTATGTGCCGAGGAGTTTTGTTTCGTTTTTCTTCTCCTTCATAAAGCACCTTTGCAAAAGGGTGATAGAATCAAAAAATTGACTATTGAGTGTTTTTTTTTCTAAAAGTATGCATTTATATATCGAAAAGTGTTCCAAATTTCCTTATCATTATCGTTTGGTAACAATTAACGTAGCGACCTAATTAATTTTAATTACAAACCAAAAGAATAATACTCAACTAGCTGTGAGATTATCATGAACAGTTATAAAACTGATTCTACGAACTGGCTTTGATCTGAATGTAGATAATGTAGCTTATTATCGAGTTGTTTTTGTACATCGACTCCGTAGACTGTAGTCGCGTGCCATCGCGCCGCGGCAACGTGTGCCGAGGTGCCGAGCCATACTAGAAAATTATTGTTCTACTTTAACACTGTTTTAGAGACGTTTCTAAATAATACAATTCACTGCAGTATTAACAATAAATTATTACACGTATGAGTGATTTATCCAATCCAATTGCTTTAGAATTAAGTATTCATTTAATGCTGCCCTCTATGTCATTTATGGGAAAATCCATGCTATTAGATAAGTATGATCAATGAAAGAAATTAATTATAATACTTTTTGTCACTCATAAAATATGTTATTCATTAATATGATAAAGGAGATCCGCCAAATCCCATACAAAAAAAACCCAGGCCCGGCGCTAAATAAATGTATCTCAGTTTTTAGAGTAAATATAGTAAAAATATTATATATATTCGGTTTTGCTAAATTCACAAAGCCAACATGTTTTTTTGCTCGTTGAATTCTCATAGGCGTTGTATGTAAAAAATACATTTTTCAAGAAAAACGTGATTATTCATTGTACAATGACATTGTAATACTGTGATTATGACATATAAGCATGTATGTTATATTGAAATGACTTTCATTTGCAGTTTTTCATAGTACATTATTTTCCACTTTTTCATAGTTTCGAACTCTACTTAATTTTTTCATAGTTAATTTTTTTCAAATAAAAAAATTTAACTGCAAATGAAAAATATGTTAATATAATATACATTATACATGCTCATATACCATAATCACAGTATTACAATGTTATTGTGCAATGAATAATGAGTATAATGACGTTTCTCTTAAAAATGTATTTTTTACATAGAGCGTCTATGAAAATTCAACGGGCAAAAAAAATATGTTAGCATGTGAATTTAGCGAAACCGAATATATATTATATGTTTACTATATTTACTCTAAAAACTGACATACATTGCTTTCGCGCCGGGCCTGGGTCAATTTTGGCGGATCCCCTTTAGGTAGTTAATAAAGTTATGTGGGGGTAAATTTGATGGTAAAAATTGTACATAGTTGGTACGCATCATTGTTTGCCTCTCTAAAATTCTTCTGTAATAACCACAACGTTATCGGTCGGTTACATCGGAACGCAGGTTATTTTTTTACTTTTTGTTTGAATACTCATATGAGGCAATATTAATGTTTGAGAGAGGTCAAGCGATGTTAAAAGTATGAAAGAAACTAAACACGTGAGTAACGAATAATATTCGGGCGCAGATGGTCATGATATATTCAGCGTATTTTACCAGTAGGTATAAATTAAGCTTTTATGAACAATATACTGAAATTAACATTTTAATGTGCTCTTTCTATTCTATGAGTTGCTAAATAATGAACTATATAGGTATATCTTTAAAATTAAGCAGTTTAAAACCATTGCACATTATGTTTTATGAAAAAGATAAAACATTTAACAGATTAATTTCGTTTAATTTGTCGTGTTTAGTAAAAAAATCTTATAATGTCTTCAAAAGTATAACAGTTTCTGGTAAACCTATAATTTTCTCATCAACTTAAATTATTATGTAAACAAATGTATAAAAACAAAACTGTAGCGATCATTGCAATGCCCTCATGTTGACTTTTGATATGCGTAACTGGGACGGAAACTTTTTTGCAAATCATTTGCAACAAGTAATAGTATCCAATATGTTTATACATGTAATATATTTTACGTAAGTTGTTAGGCTCTATAGTAGGTACTTATCGTGTTGTATGTGTTTTTTTCTATTATCTGTTTTTTTTAGCTCGGGGTTTTAACATCTGCGGTGTCTGAAATCTGTGCTAGCAACAATCCTCTAACACGGACAATCAGGGTAGGGCGAGAGTTTTAGGTTTT
This sequence comes from Hesperia comma, assembly GCA_905404135.1. Taxonomy (NCBI): domain Eukaryota; kingdom Metazoa; phylum Arthropoda; class Insecta; order Lepidoptera; family Hesperiidae; genus Hesperia; species Hesperia comma. The sequence goes on from FR990018.1 coordinate 16,198,512, forward strand.
AGCATTGAGGTACGATACTTTAGTAGGTACATAGTATCTCAATGGGGTTTATTTAGTGCCGTTAGACGCGCTTTCGGCTCATAATATTTTAGGCCGCACGATAAGCTCGTCAATTAAATATAGTCGCCGGGATCATGGAAATTCCAATTCCCGCTAAAATTGTTTCAAGCTAAATTAAATTTCACAGTTTAAATTAGCTTGTTATGTAAGCAACATTTATTTGCGGCATTTTAAATACTCGCCTTTGATCATTGAGGTACTATTAGTACATAGTATCTCAATGCCTTCGATCTGCAATGTACCTAAACTATAGGGGCGGAGAGCTGGCATTTGTTTGGAATGCAATTAAAACGAACCCCATATCGGACGCGACCGCATCACGAACACCATCACTATCGTCGAGCCTTTGCAATATTCAATAATTAACTAATTTCTAGTCTAGGAAATCAATGTGTAATGTGAACTAAGGAAGAAAACGGTTTCTTGATTAAACACAATACTTAATGCAGCGAGGTTATTCTATCCACAAAGTTTTATAATCGATGCACAGAGCACAGATATACACGGGTTAAGTCTGTTTGATTCAAAGAATTCTGATTCAATATCAAAACGAGTATGACCATTTCTTAGTTGCTTATCAATATATGTAAAATTTATTTCAATATAAATTAATGTGTGATCTGTTAGGTACTCAATTCAGAGATAGATCCAAACCAAACATCTATGTAATCGTATTGTAGTAAATATGCGTTTGACTCTTTCTAGACGTCGAGTCTTTCTAATCTGTTTGGTCGAGTGTAGATGCAAAAACGACAGAAACGAATCCTCGCGCATGCAATTTAAATTACGCGATCAATAACACGATGCAATCCTGCCGTCATTCAATCCCTTCAAAGCTCAAATACATCTCTCCCCTCAATCAGCGCAATAAACGTAGGGGAGGGTTTTCAGAGGGCGAGGGAGAGTTTTCCGAGGGTTCAAAAATTAGGCAAGCTTCCTTGTATGTTTATCTAGAAATTTCCGCATGTAAAATATGCCCACCTACTTAATTGGTATAGTCTTCATGAATTAAAGTAAAAGGGAACCAAGTTTTTTAGACTTTTTGTCCGTTTGTCGTTTTGTTGTTGGTCAGTTTGTTGATGCCAGTTTATCTAACGTAGGGTAGGTGCTGCAGTAAGCTTGGGGTAACATTTCGTGTTGTTACTTATAATATAATAGAGAGTTAAAATTTATATCAATAATGAATAAGTACTTGCCACATAAATATTTTTAAAGTGTGGATATTAAGACATAGTCCTAAGACTTTCCGTAAAGAAGCCCAAGTAGGTAGGTACTAGTGCTTACAACTACATAACTACTTAAAATCCAACATATAAAAACGGTTATGCACATGTTCTACAATATTGAGAGGTAATAATGAAAGAACTATATTCAAGTACAATTAGGCAGGTATAATAAATATATTGCCAAGTGGCATTACATAACGCGCTGCAGGAAACAATAGTATTACGATATTATCGATAATAACCACTGGACATTGAATCATCCTACATGAATTCTGTAATACACTCAGAAATGTGTGTCGGGAGGTCGCGACCAATAGATTAGGTACTTATATTGAAGATTTTTATTCCTCAGGCTGAGACTGCACTGAACGTCGTTTCATAAATAAAATTTCTAGTATAATTATATAAGTGACGAATGATATGAAAAATTATTATCTCTTAAATGTCATACATCTTTAGTGAGTTTTGATGAACGTACGTAATGACTAATGACTCTCAATCTCGGGACATAAGGGAGAAAAATTATAGGTACTTCGCTAACTACCTAGATCGAGGTTTAATTCTGACTTCTAATAAGTAAATTTCTTCACTAGACTATAAATAAAATATGAAAAAATATAAATAATGAAAAACCGGCCAAGTACGAGTCGGACACGCGCACGAAGGGTTCCGTACCATTATGTATAAAAACGCCAACAAAATCTAGTCTATTGTATGTCTATTGTAAGTGAGGCTTTTCACTTAAATATTTAATTGTTTTATTGTAGCCACATATTAGTCACAACACTCACACCGCCATCTCTTAGACCGAAAGGTAACTAATCTATCTCTGAGGCGTCGTATGGGCGCCCACTTAAATATTTATTTTATTCTATTTTTTAGTATTTGTTGTTGTAGCGGCAACAGAAATACATCATCTGTGAAAATTTCAGCTGTGTAACTATTACGGTTCATAAGATACAGCCTAGTGACAGACGGACGGACGGACAGCGAAGTCTCAGTAATAGGGTCCCGTTTCATCCTTTCTCTGGAGGAGAGAGGAAAGAGAAAGGAGGTTCTCAATTCGACCGTATATATGCTTTTTTTATGTTTGTTCAGCGATTTTTTCGTCGTTTATGGGCCAATTTTGATAATTCTTTTTTTGTTGTAAAGTAGATATGCGCAGTGGGGTCGTTTTGAAAGGATCATCAGGATCTGATGATGGCATCTCGGAGAAATCGAGGGCAACTTTCGAAAATTGTATGGAAGACTAGTGTGTTTGTTCATGTTATCATAAATACATTAAAGCGCTACCATTTCAAGAAGGTCTGGAGTCGATCAGTCTGATGAAGCCGAAAGACAGTCGTGGGAACTCCTCAACGATTTACTGCCGTTATCTAGTGTTTGGACTTGATTAATTTGTTGTGACGAGAACTTTACACATACATGTTGAATTGAGCGCCATCTGGCGAGTATTTTTGAGTTATCTCTACTTATCAAGGTTGAAGTCGGTTATTTTTTTTGTAAAAAGCAATTATTAAAGGTTAATATTATACTGCGAGAAGTTATGTATAGATATATTATACTTTTGGTTGAAGATAATGTTAAACTTTATAAAGTATATCGGAGAAATTGTTGGTAATTGCGGTCCATAATGAGCCTTATGGGCCGGTGGAAGTATTCAGGGTTGTCACCCATGTCTCTGATGTAAAGAAATATTACTAAATTTAATAATCGTATAAAAATAAAATGTATAATTTTAAATGTTTACGGAAGCAAAACATAGGTACCTAGGTTCTCCGAGGTGTAATAACTTCACAGCCGGGAGAAAATGGTTGCAGTCGTAAGGAGGTTATACCTAATACCTCGCTTGATATTAGAATAGTAGATATTTATTGTATTGTAGTTGTTGTTGCATTGTAAATTTGAAAAATTAAAAATTAATTCTTTTGTGTAAGAAAAAAATGCATTAGTGCCTACATAATTTTTGTACTCCGTAATTTCTGTTATAAATGTACAGTATCTTTGAACAACATGTTTTTAAACACTAATCGACTTATATAGAGATAATGAAATAAATATAAAAAAAATTGTACTATTAAATTGTAAATAACAACCCTAGGTTGGCATGCGTTGCACCCAAAGTTACATGACCGAATCGTGCAGGTTTTTTTTGCAAATATACATGTAGGTAAGTGTATAATTGTACTATAGGTACTTAGTTACACCGTAAAACGTTAAAACACATTTAATGGCGACAATAACAAATTAAGTTGTATTTCGATATTTTTCTATCGGTAGGTACCTACTCAGTGCTTGTAACAAACAGTAGGTAGATCGTACCAAGATACCTTTTTTCATATCTTCAGATGTCATGTAATCGTAGTTTGTAGGTAATTATGTAGGTATTCCGTTCGCGTGCGATATGGAATTCGTTTTAATGGCAATTCACACAAATGCCATCTTTATGTCCCAGTAATTAAGATTCATTATTGTTTGACCGCGGAAATTTAAACCGATTTTCATGAAACTTTGAAATTACATAGCTGATTTTATATTAGGGTTGTCTGGAAGAAATCGCTTTAAAGCGATAAGGCAGCCCATTGTTTTACCCTCCTTGTTTGTGATTTTGAAAGTAATATATTTTTATGGTGTGAAAACAATAAAGTTGGTCATAGTATAACGAAGCTGTCAAGTAAGTCGGAAGAAAATCAGCCTTCTGATAGCTATTTTCTAGTTAAGGGCTGGTTCCCCGAAGCGAAGCGAGGGCGGGATTACTAGTAGAAAATAATTTCAATTTTCTTTTAACTCTGAATCCAGTTTGTCTCAAGTATGTCTCTAATTAAAACTTTGCTGATTATATAATCAGTATGATCACTACAGGCAGGGCGTTGGTCTCAGAAAGTAAAGAGTAATGTTTAGTGAAAAGTACTTTTTTCTCACAAACCGATCTGGCCGCCCGTCCTTACTTGGAAGCACGGTTTTTGCGTAACGCACAACTTAAATGGCACTTGCGATACCTAGAAATGTTTTGCTGCACTGCACCACGAACAGATACTTTCATAAATCATTAGCAAGAATGCAGTTTGTGTAAAAAAGCAAGTTTTCTAAAGGCTAGTCTTTTGGTTAGGGACTAGTCTGCTATTATGTACTTACTGGATAATGTGTTGGTGTCAACATAAATACAACGCACAATGTTATTTTATTCTGCTTTGAGTAAAATTAATAGTCACTTAAAAATTCTTTACATCGGTAATGAAACATAACTCAATTCAAGGCATAAAATTAGTTATCGATTTCGACTGTTCTCGACACTTTGATTTTTTTTTATTAGTTATCGCGCATTGAATAGATTTATGACCATAACATAGTAGGAGTCAACTTTTCTTTTATACTCATGTAACTACAACAAATTCTATCTAAACCTACTGCAATCATCGACCGCTTACAAAACAGCCATTTATTAGCTCTATACTTAATTGGTAAAACCGACTTCAATTTTGTATTAAGTACCTGCCTACCTTGAATGCTCGATACAACAATAGATCCGACATGGATTTGTTCTTATCAATCATCCTGATATATGATAGCTCGATGACATTATGAGAAATAGAGAATATTTTGAGTAGAAAGCCGTAAAGTGGCGTATACATTCGTCTATTTGCTTTCTCTGAGCCAACAATAACATAATTGCGGGACGCCATAAACGTGATCTGTCTTATATGGAGACGGCCGGATGAAGCTTTATTATATTTAGTTTTGGGTCAAATTTATTAAATGTATTTAAGCTGAAGTTTCACTTTAAGTGTTCAGGTGCATATTTTTTTTCTAAATTACTTAGGTAGGAATGTCTATAATTATAGACATAGTCCTAGACTAGTAATTACTAGGTTCATACTTTTTTACTTCCGTATAATCTGATCTGAAAGCCGTGCTAAATTTTTAATACCGTCCTAATGATCACGGCTATTCCGTACTAATGATGCTTTAAGACATTTTTATTTCAATGGTTTTAGTCATCTCAGTGTAAAAACATCTCGAAAATAGCTAGAAATTAGCTTGACACGCTACCGCGTGTCTAGATTTATAAATTTTACTAGCTGACCCGGCAAATGTGATGCGGCAAAATGATTTGACTTTAATAGTTTATTTAGGTACAGGTCACTAACATTATTTAAAAAACATAAAAAAACGAAAAGTTAACCAATTTTATAACATTACACTATATTCTCAATCGTAAAACGAAGACGTAACTTGAACATTATAGATATGGCTCTATTCGTGGGATTTACCGGCCAGCCTACGCTAAACGCTAGACCGAGTGCTGCGAGCTTTCCACATTCCCTGCTATCTGTCCCGCCGACATAATAAGATAAATCGGCTTACACTTGAAAGGTAAGCAATTTGCCGAGCGTTTCGTGAAAGCGAAATCGTTTGTTACACGTTCGTTTGTGGAGACGTGTGGTCGCAGTTCGCACTCCCATGCATGATATCTGCCTAATGAGGGTGAAGTACTAGCGTAGTGGTCGTGCGAAGAGAAAAGTTCCTTAACTTCAGATTTAGCGGTTATTTTGCGTGTTTTACTGTACTGTGTTGTAAATAACGCGTATGCAACAATGATTTATTTGGTTACGTGAGTTACGTCGCACAATGCAAGTTTAACGTTGAGTTTATTTTAAATGTTATTTACCGAATTATGACATAAAATGGAATAACATAAAACTTATGATTCCAAGGTTGCATGTTAGAAATGTTTTCAGTTCAGAAAGTGACAATACCTAGGTACATAGACATTGGGCCAAAATCATAGCAGGAATAAAATATACAGTTGCAGATTTAATTATTTGACATTTTTACAGTATACCTACCTACATCTAAAAGATTTCTGTAGTACCTAGTCGTTTTCTTTTATTTATTGGTTTGGTTGTCTACTTTTCATGATTATACCTATTTAGGTTTTATTTGAAAAAAAATCTACCTACCTAAAGTAAAATCTGAGGTTACTATTTATGTTGTACATTTTTCTTCAAGTAGGTATCTAATTGTAATATTAATATTTTATTATTGATTTTAAATCTGCATTATAAGATAAGGTAAGTATTATGTACATTGTACTGTGTACACTATCCGGATATTCAAATATCCAATATAATATACCAATGTAAAGGAATCACGAGCATACATTTTATCGATACAAATAATGTTTATCGTTTTCCTTTCAATTATAGTGCTGGGTCCAAGTGGATGATAAATCTCCTAGTGTGCTTCCTTTAATTGATTTATGCGGAGACAGAAATCGATTTAAGTAATAGCTAGATAATCGATATTGTTATTCGTAATGTTCCTACACTTTCTTCGGGTTAAAGTTTAATTATGTAGGTAAAGTTCGACTTAGGGCAAGCTTAGGCCAGCGAGATGAAATCTCGACACGATGATAGGTATGTCTTAAATAATTATAATAATAATATTTAAAACTTCTTAATTAAAAATACTAATAAAATAAATAAGTCAATACAATAATTTAGATTGGTAATTCATAAAAAAACAATAAACAATTTTACTGTAATCTAATATGATTTAGTGGGGATTTTGTATGAAACCTGTCCGTATGAATTCCTCATTCAAAAAATTTTTTGTTCCAATAGTTTAATCCAGCTACTGCCATCCAGTTTTTATCATATTGAACATTAACTAAACATGTCGATAGGTGGTAAACAAGTTCATCGATAATAAACGTCACCGCACTTACCACCAACTGAGGCCGTTCATAAAACCAAGAGTTACCCTACACCAAAACGCTGAAAAAGGAACCGCAGAAAGCTCTTTGTTTCAAATTGAGCTCATCAACCAACTACCGGTGTAACTAAAAGTAGTCAGGAACATTTTATGGTTAACTCTTCGGTACAATAAGTTTTTTACGTACTTGTTATAAGATAAGATTGTAGGAATCCGACTTGATCGACAGTCGATAGTGATATGTTCTAAAACAGTCTAACTAATGTTAATTATCTTTAAAGAAGGGAAACGACTGTGTTAGGTTATCTATCTAAAATAGGCTAGCCAAATCTAAATAATTAGGTACTTCTGTCTAAACGCCTTTATGACCATGAAAATATTTTCCTGAGATTAATTATAATCTGTTACTGATCTCAACCTGCACTTGCGTCTGAAAGCTAAAGTTTAGTGTTGTGGTCACGAACGGCGCGGTGCACTGATGCATCGCGACGAGAATCGAATGATAATCGATTCGATACACTCGAGATAATTCTAGTCCTCGGTAACCGCGCTTTTGATCTTGGTATGGACAATTTCACAGGGTAAATGAGCCAGCAATTCAAAGTCACGTTACAAGAATGTGAGTTTTGAATTTAGAGTTACACCTGCAAGTTCAGTCGTAAGTCGGTTGTGTAGTGACGTTTTTTTACAGTCGATTAGTAATTCACTAAGTTTTTCTACTAACAGTCGAGTAGCTAGGGTCCATGTGTACGATTGTTAAATGCAAAGTGTATTTGCGCAGCTTTAACGGTGGGTGGTTGACGTTGGGACCACGAGCCTTTATTGATATCTAGGCTTCACCAGTGTTACTGCGGATGCGCAAATAACTTCTGCTGATTTGTGTTTTTTCAGCATCTTTTGTACTGTTTATTTTAAAATGGAGATTTTATAGATTCCTAGAAAGCTTATGAATTGACTTAAAACTATAAGTTTTGGCTAGACTAAAGTAAGTAAATTTATAATTTTAGGCACATTTTAGGTATAGGTATACCTATTTGTGTACGGTTACAATGAGGCAGTATTTCCAGATAGTATTAGTTTCTTCATGACCATTTTTCTGTATTGAAGGCGGTTTAGTTTTCAGTAGGAATACTTACCTACTTTGATATGTTTTGTTCAAGTTTACGCTTACGAAGCTTACGAAGTAAGTTATAACTAATAGTTTTTGGCTAGACTAAATTAAACTTATAATCTCATATTAACTTTATGTACGGTTACAATGAGGCAGTATTTAAAGAAAGTCTTAGTTTTTACTTACACTTCATGAACATTCTGTAATGCAGGCGGCTTAGGTAGTATTCAGTATGAATGCTTTGATATGTTTTGATCAAGTTTTCGCTTTCAACAAAAGCTAAATATAAAATTCTGTTTGCATTTGTCGCCGTAGGTTCCTAGGTACGTGGGAAACTTTCTCGCGTAAGTTTGTATTGATAACAAGGTACCTTGTTCTTTGCAACAGTAGTTAAATTTATTAGCCTATGCCTGGCTTTATGCAGATTATCAGCGAGGTCTTCCGTACTGGTTCGTGACGTAAGAAAATAAGGTAAGCAAAACTAGAAATAGTATCGAAGTATTGGAGATATATTTGATTGCAATTCTCTTACTTCCGAGTACTAGACTGGGTGGGTGGTTTCTGTGAAGTCAATATCGAAAACTTGTATTTGTCTCAATCAAATAAATTTATCTACGTAACGGAGAGAAAACATGGAAATTAGCCGGAGCAAAAGAGATTTTGTTATAGATATGAGGGTTCGTTATAAGTAGGAATTCTGTTGAAAAATGTACATTATTACAATAGTTATACTTATAGTCGGCACAATCATAAGATTCCGATATGAAGGCTGTCATCACAGTGACAATAGTGAAGTACAACAAAAATCGATGCATTAAATAAACCGATTTATAAATTTAACCGATTATAAGTAATAAGCCTTTCTAATCGTTTCGTTAATTAAGTTCGGAACGATAATTTATAAACCGATCTCTGATTGTTTTCTTAAAATCAGGTAAAAACAGATGTAGCGTTGAGATTAACGCCGAAAGGGATAATAAGACAATTTGACTAGTAAGTTAAGGTGAGGAAATTATATTAGTTATTAAAATGGAAATTTCATTAATCTAGTGAAAACGAAGAAACTATTAAACGGTTAATAATTATCCGATTTGAGTGGAAAAGGCTTAAAAACGTATGTATCGGGAATTTATAATAGCTACGAAAAATCGCAATGCTTTAGACATATTAAGGAATCTATGACTATTTGTATTTTGGGTGTGACATGGTAGCACATACTTTCGATTATAGTAATGTATCGATTATGGTCGATTCATAAATTGTTTCAAGAGGTCACATAACTATAAATCCAGCCTCCTTATAAAACATTGTAGTGACGTCTTAAATATTTGTTCAATTTTACACAATTTATGATGTAAACTGATTAAAATAAAATAAAATTATTTCAACAATTTATAAATAACACAAATAAAAAACAAGCAGGGATGGTTTACATATTTCGCCAGAATTTCTAGTATTTACCTATGTAAGTACGTTTAAGTAAGTAAGTACCTATCTAAATACTCGTAGTAAGTAAACAATATTACTCCAATTCGTTTAACCCGCTAGTTACTTGCGTTTAATATTACGGACTAATTCTTAATTAAAATATTTAACAAACTGTGGGCAATTTTATAACATCATGCTACGAGCAATAGAAGCGATGTACCAATAAAATATGTTGCAAAAATGGGAAGAAATGTTTATTATCTGTAAACATAAAAACAATTTTCCAAAGCGAAGAGGAGGTGGATTCACAAGTAGGTACATTATGTACCTACTTATAGTACTTATAAAGCTGCATTGATAATAAATATAAACTGTGTACTGTATATGCACAGTAAATAGTGCATTGCATAATATAACCAAAGTGACCTATCATTCACTACGAAATATCTTCACTTCATAGTATCATTATCAGCGGTTCAAATTAAAAAAAATATATTTCCGTAATAAGTAAACTGAAGACGTCCATACAAGGTTAGTTTGTGTTCATACATGACAGACGTCATATCGGAATCTTATGATTGTGCCGACTATAGTGTCTTATATTTTCAGGTTCTAATTTTTTACGCGTTGGAGACAATCAATACCTACCTTTTTAAAATGATGATAGAAAATCACACACAAGTAGTCAATATCAAGATAAGTAATTTGTGTAAAGCTTATTTGTCTCGATTTTAAAAACTAAGTTTTTTTTTGGTGAATACGCCAAACAAATTGCATTGAATATTTGTTAAGAATTTATGGTCTTCAGAACGTAGAATTAGAATCTAGATGCATTATTAAGCATGTCGATGAGTAGGTAGATCTGTTCCCTCGTAAATGTTCTACTTTTTTCATAACTTTTATACCTACTTAAAATATTATAAACGAGCTTCTTCGTCGTAAAATACCTACAACAGTCTAATAAATTCTCGTTACGCGATACACCCAGAGTTTAGGCTTTGTTTAAGGATACGGAATTTTTACGTAATATTTCTTCTCTTGATACAATTTTTGTCCCCTATGTACCTACCTATTATCCCCTTTATTTTTTTTTCACTATATTCCATAAGATATAATGTAGGTAGGTACTTATTTGAGATACATAGATCAACGACTCGTGTAGCAATAATTATGTAATCTTTATGTTATATCCTGTTTTGTCATTGGCCATCATAAAGGACATTTTTCAGTAGTTATGGCCTTCTTTACATTTTGTATTAAGACAAAATATTATATAGAATTGAATTTTACTTAATGTGCCTTTTAAGTTTTTTTTACCAAAAACTTCAATCTTATCTTTATTGATAGTTTACTTAAGCACTTCGAATATTAAATAGTTTTCCTAGGTCTATAGCTATAGCATACCTACCCATAAGTACGCTACCGACGGCAAACACAATGTCTAGGTACTAATATTGGATTAGTTTATTACACCTGCTTACTTGCAATTTTATGGCTGAAGCGATTTTGAGATGTAAGATGAATTTTATTACGACAATAGTACGTGGCACTTAAATCATGCGACTTTTCGCACACGATATTAATATGACGCTTAAATTATTGCTGGAAAGTTGAAAGTAATTTCTTGTTAATTTTTATAGAAGTTACTTTAGTTATTTTTGTAGCTGTTATGTAACCTGTCACAGAGAAGGATTACTTAGTTGTAGCAGAAAAGTATAAACAAATTGACAGACAGGTGAAAAACAGTATTTGTGCTATATTTTATGCCACCTTCAACATAGGGAATCCTAGTGCCCCCTGCGTTAGGATTATGAATGTTTTAGTGTTTATTTATTTGTCGCAAAATTATTATGGACTATGATTACCTACAATCGTGTTACTATTAGTTGTAGGTAAGTAGGGACTGGTAAAAGTTATAGTGGGAATTTCGCAGGTGGGGTTATGTTAATTGCTATTTCTAAAAAATGTTATTTTTTTTTCTTTCACCGGTTTAAAAGGGGTACCTTCCTGCTACTGGGCACAGCCTAGTGTTTTTTGAAAGATAGCCAAGATAATTTTACATAAAACATAAATTACCAAAGAAATAGGCGAGATAAGCATAAAAAGTAAAGAAAAAGCTTAAAACTATCTCAAACGGAACAGGATCTCAGTGAACAGCGATTACCTGAAGATTTCATTTAAGAATCGTCGTGCAGTTCATAAAAGAGAGCATCAAGTAGAATTGGATTTACGCGGAAATCGTGAGACTTGAAGAGATACAACACCGCACTGATTTTACATCTCGAGTCGAATGGGCTATCGGAACATTTATTGCCCTTTGTACAGTGAAAACACTTAATCTCAACCAGTAAATTTTAAATAGATTTAATAGCTAAACCCGAATGGAGTTAATGCAAATAAGAAAAATCACTGATTGTAACATTCATCTTATGAAACATTGGTTTTAAAACGTTCCTAGTTACTTATTTTGAATGAGACCAATAAAATATATCCCACAAAAAAAAAAACGCTTTTGATGTAAAGTGTCCCAAGACGACTGTATATGGCCCTGTGAAAAATATATCAGATCTCATGTAGAGCCAAGCTTCTGAATCTACACGCCCTAACTCTACCAACCTTAACTTCACAAGCTCTACAACTCAGTAAAATGTATCGCTTGTGGACTATGGTTTGTAGGTACTCTAGTAGGTAGGTTTCCCATCGTGTGAGGAAATCTTAACGCAAACATGGGAAAATTATGGGTTGCGATGAAGTACCTTATAAATATACATGACATTGATGTCATTGTAGACAAACAAGGGAAACTGTTTCTATAATGTCTCGTGGTTAGAAGGAAATTAGCAGGAACATTTGTAAATAGTCGAATCTGCATTTCAAATGATTAATTATTAAACATCTCTTGATGAATCTACTTGATGCAAGTAAAGTGCAAGTCGTCCGGACAGGTTGGAGTTATACAATCGTGAAGTGATTATGCTTGAAATATGCCTCTCTGCATTGAGGTTTGTTGAGTACATTAATTTAGAAATGCCCTTTTCTCTTTAAACAATTGTAGAGTTAATGTCGTAAACACGATTAGATAAGATACAAGATTTTCTTTCGAAATTTTATTTGCCCTATTTAAGATATTGACAAAAGGCTTTTAATAAGATATGATGAGAATGGGCACTTAATTTTGTATAAGCCACGAAAATGTAAGTTTAAGATTAGATGCAGTTAAATAATAATAGGGAACATTATAATTGTAACAAAAAATAAAATTTTAATGAATAATTCATCAATGCAGTTCGACGTGCTAAGGTAGTGTAGATATTATGCTTGAGTTTCATTTGGTGAAATTTTAATTTTTAACTTCTTGGAGCAGTTCTGTTTTCGAAGTATTTTTTTTAAGCTTTTTATTTTGTGTTATGTTTAACAACAGAAAGTTTTTTGGAAATACCAAAATCTTTAACTCTATCTACCTAATGGGTTGCATAATCCACACTTGTTTGATAAAAAGGTATCCTGTAAATAAATTGTATGTTATGTTAAGTTGTAAGATACCTTGTAACTGTTATAGGGCTGTAAAATTAATTATGAAACAATATTAACAGTAAACGTCGGACGCCGTAATGGGCGGTTGTATGTATGTTTGCCGTTATAAAATGGCGCTTAATGTCGCGGTTCCAGACAGCTCGGAGCTTGAAACAGAAACATAATATTATGTTCAGTCGATTTATGCCTTCGTGGGCTCCCAGACACGAACGCCAGACTTAATTAGACTTGATGCAAGTTGATTTAGGAATAGTGTTTGTATTGCGTGGACTTGCCATTTATACAGATAATTAAACATAACGTTCTTTATCATGCTTGATTGATCAATGAATTGACTTCAAAAACAGTATCTGTAACGGGAGATGTTTATGAAATATATCATTTCTGTTTCTGAGGTAACGATGGATTGGTAGAATTTTGGTTCAAGCTTCAAGTTAATACCTGAAATCATTTTTACTGGTGTAATTTATTGATTGCATATAGTGCGCAAGGTAATATTTTGTATACCTAGTCACGTTTTTTCAATCGAGTCCTTAACAAAAATAGAGAAATGTTTTTTTAATGTTGATAGGTACTCCTGAGCTGAGATCAATGGCGAACTGAAACAAAACGTGTTTGAATGCAACATACCAAACGAACGAGATGAACGAATAAAGTGAGTACTTAAAAGTTATAGACATACTCAGACATCAATTATATAATTATTATTATTAATCGATTTCGATTGTTCGTCGATTTTACTGTCACTTACATAATATTGCTTTACAAGAATGGAAAATCTTCTAAATGAGTGAGTATACGACAATTAGTAGTAAAAAGTACGAGTATATTCACTAGAAGCACAGCGTTAGTGCATCGTAAATTAGAAATTATATTTGCAGACTAGCTTTTGCCAGCGGCTTCGCCCGCGTGAATTTCGTTTAAACTTCACCCCTTTATTTCACCCACTTAAGTGTCATAAACGTAAGAGTAGATAAAATATAGGTATACTTAATCAGAAAGCTTCGAACTGCTAAGCTATCGGGAGTTACACGTGTTATTGTGAGTCAACCATAAAAGATAGACATATGCTGTCGTGGAATATTTTTTATATAATTTTAAGGAGAACATTTCCGTCATACATGATTTCTGTGTAGCTTTAACCATTAAGGTTGCACACGCGACGGAAGCTTAAAAAATGGAGTAACTTCTCCCGTTTCCCCAACATTTCCCTTCACTGCTCTGCTCCTATTGATTGTAGCGTGATGAAAAGTATACTATAACCAGCGCGGGAGTATGAAAAATAATTGTACCAAGTTTCGTTAAAATCCGTCGAGTAGTTTTTGTTTCTATAACGGTTATACATCAGACAGACAGACAGACAGACAGACAGACAGACAGACAGACAGACAGACAAAAATTTTACTGATTGCATTTTTGGCATCAGTATCGATCCCTAATCACCCCCTGATAGTTATTTTGGAAATATATTTAATGTACAGAATTGACCTCTCTACAGATTTATTATAAGTATAGAAGATTAAGGTAGAAAGTGTTGATGGAAGTTCCTCAGCTGTCGAGTACTTACTATGTTTATTTGCTTTAGATCGCTGCTTTAGACTTTCTGATGAGGGAAACGATGCGGCAGGGTCAAGGACAAAATGAAACGTTTGCCAGTCCGCTAATAATGAAAAACCGGCCAAATGCGAGTCGGACTCGCATACGAAGGGTTCCGTACCATTATGTATAAAAACGCCAAAAATATCTGGTCTGTTGTATAAAAAGCCTCACTTAAATATTTAATTGTTTTATTGTAGCCACATATTACGCCCAACGCCATCTCTTAGACCGAATGGTAACTAAACTTACGTCGAATGTATGGGCAACCACTTAAATATTTATTTTATTCTGTTTTTTAGTATTTGTTGTTGTAGCGGCAACAGAAATACATCATCTGTGAAAATTTCAATTGTGTAACAATTACGGTTCATGAGATACAGCCTGGTGACAGACGGACGGACAGCGAAGTCTCAGTAATAGGGTCCCGTTTTACCCTTTGGGTACGGAACCCTAAAAAAGTATAGTATAGTACCTACGGATCTTTCTTTGTGCCAAAATAAAGGTTGGTAGGTACTTGATTGATATGAATCAGCGCAAATTAATGCGCTGGTCCTATAAACTACCGGATTATTTTAAGTCTTATGACTTTGCTTCAGTGAAATAAACACTAGATAGCTGTACTATTGGTATTATTAGTCTCTATATTTGAATGAATTGTAGGATTTTTTTTCGTTATTATGGTCTACTTTGAAAGATCAAATGAAGACATTATCACAAAAACAATAATTAAGTGAATCTTATCTATAACCATTGGGATACAATGTACTTAAGAACTCTACTACCTATCTAGTAATAATTTGGTCTCCAAATGCGTTACCTATTGTTATGAATTATAATTAGTATTTTATACAAGCCACACCGAACTGTCTCAAATCACCGATCTCTTCTAAACTAAAACCGCAATTCTAGTAACACAATAGACAGTTAATTTTAACTCCGGTTGTATTTATTATCCAATTTCGTAGGCCGCATCGTCTGGTGAAAGCCAAGTATTGCGTTTGATTAAATCATGACATACGAATGATTTTTTATGGCTGCCATATCTATTGACACATGAATAAGGTACTGTATCTGATTGACAGGTATATAAAAACTTGATATGTTTATTAGATTGTTCGTTTTTTACGCCGTGCGCTAGAATGATCGACTGTGTATTAATATGGTGTACAATATAACTTTAGACTGTTTAGATATCGAATTTCAGAAGTTATTAGTAGTTAAAATTTTGCCTACTTAGTGGTAAGTGGTAACAAAGTCAAAAAACTGCAGGCTGAAAACATAGGTGTGTGGCAGATCGATGACTTAAAATATATCATCCAATTCATTAGAGGTCATTATTTTTTTTCACTAATTAAATGTAGGTATTTAATGTATAACGAATGTCCAAATTTAAGATCTGCTAACAAAAACACGTTAAGAAATAAGGAAGATCCTCGGAAAATTTTACTTGTCAAATGTCACATAACAAGGTCTCCCAAACTTCTAGTAATAAAAGAGGCATCCTACTTCCTACTAATATTATAAATGCGAAAGTTTGTAAGGATGTATGTGAGTGAGTGTGTGTGTGGGTTTGTTACTCTTTCACGCAAAAACTACTGAACGGAGTTTCATGAAACTTTGCTGTAATAAAGTTTAGACATCGGAATAACATAATTTGTTAAAATTTGTAGAGATTTTTGAAGGGACTAGTTGCCCGAAGCGAAGCGAGGGCGGATTTACTAGTTCATAAATACAGGCGATAAGTACTTTGCAAGGCCCCTTAGTAGAGGATGAAAAATCATGTGAATATGAGAAAATACAGTAAAAGCTTACCACTAGCGTGCACGCTGGCAATAGAAATATAACCAGTACCTGTAACAGAATAAAGTATTACAAATTAGCAGCGCAGCAATATTTATTATGCCGATTAATAAGAAGGAGCGTGTATCGTTATTTGTATTGGTCGGACGGAACACGACAACCAACTAGCTGGCGAATGACTTACAAATAAATTTGTACAGCGGCAGTAAATCTTCTATGTGTCGATCCGGGATCTACGATACTTGAGTTATAGTCCACAGGGCGTAGTCTCGGACACGTTTCTGCACAACTTTCTTCGCCATTTTAGGCTTTGACTATAGAAATATCCCGACCACAATCGAATCTATTTAGTGCGACTCTGTAGTGTCTATGATGTCTACCTACTGGGTTCGTATCGGTGGCGAAAGGGACTACACTATTAAGCTATGCGTCATATTTCTGAAGTAAGTAATGAAAATGAAAGTTTTCACTCATGCAACTTAACATAACTTCGCGAATTTTTAAGAGGTTCGTGTATGACGTTATGACGCCGTAAACGCGAAATTACGCCACATAGCTCGAGAATTTAGTTTAAAATTTTGTTCTTTATTTGATTTTCAGATTTTTAAAAGAAATTATCTGCTAAATAAGAAGAGCATTGCACACTAAAACAACAATGAGGTAGCTATAAAATTATTGTGTATGCATTTTTAAACGACACATTACACATCGTAATTTTATTTACTTTCCTTAAGATTATATCATGCCATAATTTTATTATTATTAAGTAAATCGCATTTTTAAGCAGTGGATTACATTTAAGTAACTCATATGCATTTTATAAAGATAAAGTTGCGATATATGATTAGGAATCACGACCTGTTGTGTTTTTATTACAAGTAGGTACCTACCTAACTGCCTTGAATAAAAAATAACAATATGCAAGCATACTTTTATGCAAGCATATTATTTTATAAAATAAAAAGAACGAATCTAGTTTTTCATTCATCTTCATCGATTAAACATCATTAAAATCGATTATAAATTACATGAGATGAATTATCGTGTTTATGTTTTGTATTTCATAATCCTAAATCCGTCACAGTGCCCTGTAATTAGTGATAGAGATTTCCTTGATGAAAGTCGATGGGTCTCGTAACATTGAGCTTCCGAGAGCTATATCTCGAGCGATTTATGTCGCTACCGGAACACGTCTTGGCGACATTTCATCTACTCTCTACTCTGTACGGTAACGATGACATAATTTATCGGTCACAATCACAACACAACGCGAGACATGAGGGATTCATGTATTGGAAAATATTGAGTGATGCGTGTAGGATTCAGGGATGTTATGGGTCTGGATACAGAAATAATATTATACCATTGTCAGGACTCAGGTGCAGTTACGGATATGTAATTACGTAATTATATGTAATTACCTATATCGGGTAGTTTCTGTTAAAAAATTAGGACTATTGCTTAGACATAATAACAAACTGCAAAAATCGCGTGCGGCTAGCGTCGCATCGGTTCGGCCAAAAAGAAAAGTCCTGCCATAACAACTCTCTTGAAGGTTTCCACCCCTATCCAAAACTAACCCAAACTTTTATTATGGTCACTGTTACGAATAGACCATTTCAGATGTCCGATGGTTTCGGTTAATATCACGGAGCTCCATAACATGCATGGTAGCAATCCCTATTTCTTCTTTGGTGTTTATCTTCATGGCGAAAGAGCAGGTGAGCTGGTTGATGGTATGTAGTACATACAAAGGTATCACCAATGTGTTTCCGGACAAGTAACAAAGAAACCTCGTCAATCAGCCGGCAATATGCACGAGACCTTGTGAGGATGCATTGGCATTTTCTGTCAAGAATATCAAAGCATTCATTAAGTTACGGCTCTTTCAATGGTTTAATTTCAAATTCTTTACAAACCGCACCGCATACTACTTATTATACAATGTGACACTGATTTCTTCACGTCAGTTACGACATGTTATGATAATCATCACAGAATCAGTTTTCCTATCCCGCAGCTTGCGCTTATCGCTTCGTGATTTGCGTATAATAGCATTTCGTTACGCTTGCAATAAGCTCTATAGTGCTTCGTACCAGATAATTGTATCCGATGTCTCAATCTCATCGGTACGACGTGAGCGTCAAGTAAAGCCAATTACACGCAGTTTTGACTTGCCTGACATTTACAGGTGCACCTTTAGAAACTAACAGGGAAGCTTTTGGTTTAACTGATGTCCATTGGTCCATTTTTGGTTTGACTGAGTCGTCTGTCGTTTGTAGGATATTTACACAAAAATATAGCATTTTGTAGCTGTTCTTGAAATTGTTGGGCGTATTTTCGAATTAATCTGGATTAACCTTTTTTAAATGGGTTTAGATGATGACCATGATGAAAGATGAACCTTTATACAATACGAAAGGATTAAAAAACTTTTGAAAATATTTTAAATTCTTTTATTAAAGAAAGACATCAGCCATCAGGGAGTTCGTCTGTTACAATTTCATTTATTTTGTATAACCCTTAAAAATTACATAAAGATATGATTAATTTCGAGTTCTTTTATTATAATATAACACACCAAGTGTTCCCAGTAGCTCATTACACAAGAAGATTTAAAAAAGTAGATTAATAGATACATCTAGACAAGAACCATAAAAGAACTGAGAAGAAAACTGCAAGAACGAGATAAGAGAACAATGCGAACTACTAGAACGAGGTTGCGAAGAGAGAAAAATCACGAAATATATTACATAACAACAATAGCGATACAAGAAGTGGGTGTAGGATTACGACGCCAGCTATCTCCCATCGTAGCACCTGTTTCTGAACAATGGTTAGTTCACTTTCCTTTGCAAGCTCGTTAACATTTTCGAATATCGAGCGCCAGTCGTGACCCACTGTACTCTCAGTTCCCTTTCGACGGTCACGAGAGAAATGATACCGATAACAAGTTAAAACCAATTGCAGACGCAATCAATGTTAGGGATAGCTGAAGATTTATTTCCTGTTAGGTAATGTTAGATGAAGTTCTGCGTAAATACGTCTGAGTTGATTGTTTTCGTGTCTATAATGCGGATGTGCTTAAGTTACTCATATGATTTATGTTATGCTATTTGTCATTTGTAAGTTTGTTGTTTTCAATGAATTTACAGCTCATCATATCACATAAGAGCCTTTCTGTCTGGCTTCAACCTACTAATACCCCAGTACATATCACGAGTTTCTCCTCATAATTTAGGAAGCTTAAAGCATACTCCATCATGTTGCTCGAGTGTTTATTGCTGGATTTCTCCAGCACTAATTGTTGTAGCTTTTCTGCCTATTGTAAACAATTTTCTTATTATGACGTATTTATCATTCGGTATACGACTTAGCTCCTTTGCACAATATTAATCCTTTAGAAAGGCTCTATAAGCAAGATTGCAGTTAATTCTGTCCAGATTTAGCGACACTCAATTTTAAATGACGTTCCATCTCATTTTTCAGGAATGAAAGACAATTATGTTTAAGAATAAAAACAGCCTAAAATAATGGACTGAATACATCACCTGCTGCAGCTTTTTCTATTTTCAATATCTCAGAATACTTCGCGCAATAAGATTTTATCGAAACCAGACAGCTGTTTTATGTGCACAGTACACATTAAAATCTACCCATACTCTTCGATGTACACCGGTTTTAACCCATAAGATAAATCTTCCTAAATAGTATGAATAAAAACTACAAGTCTCGAAAGGTGCACCTGTGCCGTTAATAAATATTATTGTACCATAAGGCTATAAAATAAAGCCCACATTTTCTTTTTTAGTTAGCTTTTAAAAAGCACGATCGTCTTCAGGCGTTATTTATGTCCATGTGGAGATATACCTACACTGCCCACGCGACGATCCCTTCAACTTATTTGCGTGTTAATGCATATTATTGTGAACAAAACGTCAGTTAGACAAGTCTCTAAGGTCAAAAGGTCTAAGTAAGAAGTCATACAAACGGAACTATGGATGGAAACATTCATCATTTTTATTTAAAAACTAGCGAACCGCCCTCGCTTCGCTTCGGGACCCGTAAGTATCAGCCGCGTAGGTCTCGCTCCCGTAGGAATTTCGGGATAAGCTCCCGATCCCGCGGGATTTTCGGAAAGACAGCCTTGTTACTTTTATATTAATATGTTTGTTATGAAGCTATACCCATACTCGTCGAAGTTTTTCCCGCGTAAAATCGGATCCCGCGGGATTTCCGGGATAAAAAGTGTCCTGTGTTATTCTGGGTTATAAACTATCCGTGTACCAAATTTGATCCAAATCCATTCATCCGTTTTTTCGTGATTGAGGACCAAACATACAAATCTTCACATTTATAATATTAGTAGGATGCCACAGAATTCGCATTGTGCGAGTATTTTTGGCGCGCGAAAATGTTTAATGAATTTTTTCACAACTTCTACAGAGCAGTTGAGTGGAGGGAGTTTTTCCCGTGTAAATCTCGATCTCGCGGGAAGTCCGGAACAAAAAGTAGCCTATATACTGCTCCATAACCTTCTCTACCTTCCACCTCGCGACCTATTTCCCGAATATGAGTTTTTCCCGCGTGAATAAGGATTCCACGGAATTCCGGGATAAAATTATCCTGTATATTGCTCCAAAACTGCCTCTATCTCCCAGTGAAAGTCCTATAAAAATGAAACTCGCACCTTCGCGCATAGTAGTTTTTCCAGCGTGAATCCTGATTCCGCTGGAATTCCAGGATAATAAGTGGCCTATGTTTTGCTCCAGAACCTTCTCTATCTCTCAGTGAGTCTCACAAAAATCTAAGCCCGCAACAAAAATGACAAAACTTAAGTCAACTCGAATAAACACTGCACCTCTAATTGTACCAACTTTATCCCCATTTTTGCATCCTTTGCTGGCTATTTTTTAAATACTGATTTTACATTGAAAATTACTTATTTCACTGTAATAATTTTTAAACATGGGGTTAAAATCATTTTCAGTTTAGTCAGAAAGTTACCTTAAAAATTTACAAATTCCCGCATTCTTTTGTGTTTTTTTCTTTTCCTTACAAAATATCGAAAAACTGAGAAACACGTATTCTATTAATTTAAGTGATAACCCTTTGTTGCAAATTTGAAGTAAATCGGACGACGTTATAAAAAAATTCCATACAAACTTTAGTCACCTATCCCTAGGGAACCTAAATATTATTCGAAAAAAAAAGTAGCCTATAATAGACACCAGTATATAGGTAATAACTTTACCAAGTTTCAATGAAATCCATCCAGTGGTTTAAGCGTGATGATCGGTCAGACAGACAGACAGACAGACAGACAGACAGACAATAAATAAAAAAAATATAATTTTGAGTTCTATCTCGATATGTAAGTGCCCCTTAGTCGAAATTTCAAAAAAATATTCAATGTACAGAACACGTGTTCCTACAGTTTTATTATAGTACCTATAGATAGATAATTTTCATCGTAGATCATAATTCAGTAACATCGTACATTGAAGTGAGTATCTTATAATAAGTACGCACTTAAAAAGTAATAAGAGCAATATTTTATCACAGGTCATATCTCTGTTTCACAACATTTACACCCATAAATACGTACTTACAAAGAGCTAACCTTTAAAGGCCGACCCGTAAACATTGTATAATAAATTATTAAAACTGTTCAGTACAAAATACTCGGACCAAACTACCGTGAGAATGGTTGCGAGCCTGCCAAATACTAGGTAAGGCTAATATGGGCTTGAAGGTTTTACTCTATTTAAGGGCTTGGCGTATATTTTATTAGTACCTTCAAATCAGATTTTAATAAGGTACTACTTTACGAGGGTCCTAAACAAATTTTAGTTTGATATTGCCTTCTTTCACCTTTGACCTGCGTTTTGTAATTTAAATAATATGGGCAAGGGCATTATTATTAAGTATACTGGCAAACGCTCACACTCAATATTTACACCTACAACATCTACGATCACACATTTGTCGTCAATTGAAGTTGAGATCTCAATAATATAACCAGCAAGACGGAAAAAAATTGATAAACTCCGGTTAAAATCATGTACTTTGAGTTTTCGTAATGGAAATTTAATTCTCATCAACCCGTTCATCTTTTAATCATTTGCGAAGCTCGGCTCTGCTAATATCCACCAAGTTATGTACAAATCTCTACCCCAGCGGTAGTCAAAGGAGAGCAGTGAATTTAAAAACGCTGACGGATAAAAATCTAATTATATGGAATACTTTGCCTTTGCCTTAAAAATAATGTATCTATTTATAATGGCAGCATTATACGTATGGCGCTACTATATTCTTTCTAAAAGTAGTTATACCTAAGAGCGTAAAAACCTACAATTGGTATTATAAGAAAAACGAGAAACATAAATTCGAGTACAACATAGAACATAGTTCAATGTTCAACTACAAAATACAACAGAACTTTCATTTACATCAATAAATAAATTCTGCATAGGTTCCTACATTGTTTGAAATTTTAGTTTGCATTGTAAGTGTCAACCCAAGTAACAAAGTTCTCCTGTATATAGGCTCACAGCACTAGTACGTCTCTCTTAGTGGTTCCAGGATTTACTACCAAGCTTATAACGGGTTACACAGAGTTCTTTTGGTTTTGTAGTACATCTATTTTTATAAGTTGACTTATAGTCGTGTATAGAACAAAATTATAGGCGCAGTAAAGGCTAAGATTAACTATAAAAGTGTTGCATAGGTGTAAATACACTTGAGAAAACTTGCTCCAGTATGTAACACTTATAATCGGCTACAAGAAGTAATTATAAATCCGCTATTAGTGTCATACGCCAGTAATAGTAATTTACAGAACTAAATACACTTAGAACCGTTTGCATTTGTTACTAGACCTTATAGAGGTGTATAAGTCAACTTTATGTGCCAATTATAAGTAAATAAGTTCTACAGTGGTTTCTTTTAGGAGTAAGTGTACTTGGTATTATTGTGGACTCTCGAATGCTGTTATAGTCTTCATTTCTGTATAAAGGTTTCTTGTAAAACTGTTAGTGTCTATAGATATCTTAGCGAAGTCCATATAAGAACACATTTTTATGTGGAACCCTAATGCGTCACAATATGGCGCGACAATGCTGTTAGGATTAATATTATTTTTAAACACAACTTAGTAAATATGCTGTGTTCAAAAGGCGAACAAAAATTGAGATGTAAAACACTATATACTTCACCGAAAATACTTACGCGTTCGCCGTGCAAACATGTATGCACTTATAATATTACGTGCGAAATACTTGTTAATACATATTATAATATAAAATAGATGAACTTATTTTTTATTATTTTATTTTCCTCCATAATCGAACAACATAACAACAATTCAGACATGTTTGAAGTAGCTAGTAATAGATGCGCGGAGTATGTTACACGCCTACCTGGTTCTATTAGATGCTTATAGCTGGCTTCGCGGGAGCAGATAGTTCTGCGTAGTCCAAATATGAGTATATTATTGGTCTAAGTGGTGCTCGCCAAATATACTATGAGTGTTTTAATAGCAAAAGTACGCGTATAAAATGGGCCCTTTTCCGTGGTTATAAACGTTTACTAGCCTGTTATAGACTTGGCCCCGGAACCACTACAAGACCACATTTTGTTACTTGGGAAGAGCCTTCATTTAAGCTCTGTGTTACACATACAATATAAATGATATAAGGAAATATTACAAGTAATTAACACCTCTGTTTTAGACCGTGACAAACGTCCAACAAAATTCCCGAAGGTCAAGTGAACAATGTTATTAATATTTTGTTTTCGAGAGCCTGAAATTTAATAACTTATTTCATGTTTGAGCTGTTTTGGTTGGATTGCTGTATTAAAAAGTTCGGACACCTCAATCAATCAAGTACGTAATATAAGAACTCAGGGATATTATATGCTAAGTGTTAAGTTTAATTTTTTGTACAATATGATAATGTAATAAGTATTGATTTTAAGGTTGACTCAGAAAAGGCTATGACGATCTACTTATTATCAACTAGGTACATAAGCGCTTTTGTGTATTAATGACACCTATATATGTATAAATTATTTTGAATTTTAAATTTAATCAGGTGGTTTGGCGGAGGGTAAGAAAACCTAAATTGACATTATATAACAGTTACACTTTTGTGAAAATTTCAAGTTTATCTATTAAGGTCCGAGGAACGAGAACATTCCTTATTTCTTTTATAGGTATTCATAGCAGATATATGTAGTGACACATTTAAAAATTTCCGATATTTACCTACCTGTATATCCGGCCAAGAGATATGAGCTCTGGGACAGATAGACATAGTACAGAAATCTAAAGCATATAAAGAGGGTTTCGTTTGACTTCCTTTGGGTTCGGAATGCGTAACATTCATACATTTGGATTGTACATAAACGTACCAGCGACTGCCGGACAGTTTATTCGAATTTTCCAATAGAAATTAGTTGCATTTGTTTGATGGATAGAGACATAGCTTACCAAGCTGGCCAAGTGAGAATTAGCAGACTTCGCACGTCTTTCAGAGCATTATTATTTCCTCACGACGTTTTCGTTTTCGTTCACCGAAACAAGTGATAATTAGGATATTAGCACTTCAGTCTCCAAAAACCGCGGGAACATATTAAGATTTGAAACTCTCGTCCCTCTACAAAACATTACCTATTCAATAACATTTTATATAACGTACTTAGCGAGAATATAACTGTGAGAATAGAAAATATAATTCCCAGGTCATTAGATGTCACAGTTGTACGGCTTCATTCATTATGAGAAATATGATAGCGTGACACATGCTACCTCCGCAAGGGTCACGCGACAGGTCTAGCAGGCCAGCTGTCCCGGTGGATTATGGATTGGTGTACATACTAAACATTATCAAATAATTAAAAGAACTACGTAAGTTTACCAACAACAGTAGATCAAGGCCGCTCTACCTTCTAACCACATGGGCGAAGTTGATGTGTAAAAATCACCGACAGGCCGATTATTGTTAATCTTAATTTTGGGTGTTTAACCGTGGTCCCAGTGAGTTGACCCATTACCGGGTCCACGGGTAATTTTAATTCCCTAGGGATTACACTTTCATCGACTTCCTCGACTTTTGATGTCGATATAAAATTTATTAACACCATGAAATGACTTATGGTGTCGTGTCCTCTCTAGTGACTGGTCTCCTGTAACTATGTAGTGTTTCTCAGGTGCATGCCACCACGCTGGTCAAATGCAGATTGAGAGACTTGACACACTTTTGAGATCATATTTTCTTTTCAAAGAGAACTTTCAGATTTGAAATTTTCCTCAAAATTTTTTTTCAATGCAAATAATTATTGAATTCTAAAACACGCTTTTTAAAATTAAATGTGCGTGCAGAATTTAATAACTTATTAAAATTTTAATACGTTAGGTTTCGTTTCAGATATTGAAATTAGTTGATAATGAAATTAACTGAGAAGACATTCTTGGGCCCTGATAAATTCTGCTACATCTAAACCCTTGTGAATGCAGCACTCCTTTAACCTATACCTATTACCTACTTGGGTCACCGAGAATATAGAATTGCTACTCTCCGCCGAAAACAAAATGTCATGTGGTCACAATTCAATTAAGCTCGCAAGCAAAATTTATTTAAGGAACTTCTAATTCTCGCCGCCAATCAACAATGAACCTTAATCACAGAGGTGCAAAGCAGGCATTAGTGTGGGTTGCCTTTGAAACGAATTATATGTCGAACGCAAACAGTATAGCAGTTTTTCACAATCGTTTTTGCCACGAACGTGCAGGATGTGGAATGACCTTCTGAGGTATTCCCGGAGCGCTATGACATGGGGTTCTTCAAGAAAGGTGTAAAAAGACTTCTCCGTCATGGCCGGCGTTGCACTGGTGACTGCCCTGGTGTTGCTCGTGTCTATAGGCGACGATAACCACTTACCATCAGGTGGCTCTTCTACTTTTACGTCAGCCCTTCAAGCTATAAAAAAGAAACTATTTTCTAATCTGTGGTATAGCTGATAACGATAATTCCTAGCTGGCTCCCATCCTACTTCTAGATTCAACGGTTCGTTGTATTATCATTGTTATTATTGGTATTTCATACATTTGGACAACTGTGATGGTATAATGTAAAATTTACATAATACAACAACATTCATAAGTAGTACTGAAATTATTATGAATAATAATGTATACCTACATTTTGAGGCACGTTTTTTACATGAAAAATAAAGGAAGGGCCTTCACATTTTAAAGACTCAAGATAAAAGTTCCCGTATGTTACCTAACATTACGTAATAGTTACGAGTACTTCATAATAATATCAAGTTCGAGATAAAAGATTATGTTCCTAAAGATAACAAAAAGTAATTATTTTAAAGTTTCATTAAGAAATGTATATTTTGTAACCAATGACAATTACCCACAAAAGTTACTGTAAAGAGTTATAAATTGAGCCGACTGTTTCACAGATTACTGCTTCTAAGTACCTGTTTAATTGTCCTTATAAATGTGCTTTGTTGTGGATATACTAACAATAGAGGACATGTTGCCGACCTTGTGCCAACGAGACTGCCTGTCTTTCAGAACAAGTCTTCCAAGTCTAACTCATATGCGACGTACCAAACAAGATATTGTGACGTTGTCTAAACAGGAACAGTTTACTACAGCTATTAGTCATAGCAAACATTGATAGCCTATGGTTTTGATCGTTTGTTCCTTTCATAAATGGTGTATGTACTCTGGGTTAGAAATGTTCAAAAGTCGATGAACGAAAACATCGTGAGGGAACTTCCCCTGAGAGTTTTCCATAAAGTTTTAATCTGAAGTTCAAGGCTGTTAAAGTCCACACTACGGTACTCGTACTCGTACTCGTACACTACATTCTCGTACCTTCACTGCGACATTAAATATTTATTTCCTTCCTTATTAAGTGCTTACGAGAAGATATTGCAGACAGCCATGGTTTCAGTTGTATGGCCAGTTACATAGAATACATAGATATACTATGAATTGCCACTTCGCGCTAAAAACCAATTAATTAACTGTTCTCACATTTAGCTTGAAGGAAATATTTACTTAAGGCATTTTTATTTAAAGTAAAAGCGGAAAATGTGTTTTAAAATTGACAGCAATTCAATAAAAACTCAATAAAAAATTCAATAAAAGCCGTTAATCAATTGTTAATTTGAAGTGAGTAATAAACAGAGTTTGGTACTTACTTAAATTGAAAAAGTGAAGTAGTAGAGATTTATTTAATTTATAAGTAACGCTGAGATTGCTTACACGTCATATTACTTTTTTGATATAACTGTTATTTTTAATAAGTCACAAAACAAACTGCTTGATTTTAATAGGATGCAGTTCCATAAAATTAGTTACCTTATCAAGAAAATAAACGATCAGACAGATCGACGAAAATATAGGTTTAATGCAATAATATGGTGTGATGTGAAACGAATTGAGACACCTCGAAATACACCTCACAGGTATTTAGGTACTACAAATTACCTATTGTTAGTCTAAAGTAGGACCCCAATATGGTCCGCCTGGGGCGAACAATCATTCGATTCATTCATTCAATCATCTTGCAATTAGGTACCATTCATACAATCAAGTTTGTTCAAACTGCTTCGCATTTTTGGATAGTGTTAGGAGTAGGTAATACTTTATTCTTCTCTTTTTTCTTTCTTGACCGGCAGCTTATGGTGAGTTTTCCGGTATTAGGTAGGTAAGTACCTACTTATGCGTATTGGCTACGGTTACTATTTACCATCTGTTCGTTTGTTGGCTATTCATATAAAAAAGTGGAATGTTTTATCTCAATATTATATTATACGACATTTTTCCCGTTAGCTATTGATAATTTACTTTCCTAAATAAGCATGCTGTTTGGTTGCGGATTAAAAACAATTAAACTCACAAAATAATGAATTCTTGATTGCAACCACGACGAAAGTTTTAACACTACAATTGATTTTGAATTGCAATCTATTGCGAATTCTTAAAGTTGTGCTGGTTCCGCATTTAGTCGTTGATAAGTTTTTCTTTTTTTAAACCTGAGAATAAAACCTGCGAGAGGTAGTAATGTTCCTTATGTGTAAGTAGAAGCAGTATTTAATTCAGCTTCACTGGAATGTATTTTATATCTACCTTCAATATCTTGCACAGGTTGTCTTGTGAGATTTATGATATTAGAAAGCATCTACTTATCTATAGGCATTCCTCGGGTTGTCAGTCTAGTTAATCTCATAGATTAAATTATTAGTAAAATGGGACAAGCACCCAGCTTTCGTTTCACTTTGGTAAACTAATTCTGTACTTTATTAGATTGTAGTAGTAACTAGTATATCTTCCCATGAAATCGGCTGACTAATTTACTTTATTTTAATTTACTTTGACTAATTTATTGCCATTTATGTAGCTGGTACTCATGGGCAACGGAAACTTCTTACCATCAAGTGGCCCACAGGCATGTTTATTGACTAAGTACTTCAGAAAATGTATAATATTGCCGTATCAATTGGTTATATTTAGTCTTCGAGTTTTTGCCCGACGAGAATGTTGTGCATGCGCAGATTAGATCAAAGTCATCCTTATGTCAATATTCTCTAATGCAGGGTATGCCATTTTAATGCTCATTCTTCAAGACGGTGGTGTTTGGACATGTCCGATGGGACAGGAGCCAGTATGTGGCAGCAATAACAAAACCTTCGACAACATTTGCGACCTTATTGCGGCTCGGTACTTCCATTTAAGTCTTAAATTAGCTCACAAGGGTGCTTGTGAAAATAGGCCCAAAAGAGATACTGTAATAAGGTAAAATTTTAAACAATAATTTTTAATAATAAATTTAAATTAATTTTATCAATCATTATGAGGCATATAAGGGATTTTTTGAGGGTGATTTTTGCAAAATTGTCCAATACATTTTTGAAGAAATTATCATAAAACATGTATTTATATTACAAATTCTTAAAAAATCATCACAATATTTTTACTAAATTCCCGTTTCCTGAATGGGTGCCTGATAAACTGATCTAAAGCTAAAGCTCTTCCAAAAATACATTGTAGGTACTTAGTAGAAAGAAGCACTAAGTTACAGTAGCAATATTATATTTTCAGAAAAGTGCCTTTAGAGAATCACATTCTTCTCGACAGAATACTGAAGAAGAGGGAAACCAACAAAAAAACAGCTTGCAGAGTACGCAAAGGTACCTATAGAAGTAAAATAATTATTGAAGTAACCCCCCGCTGAAATGCTTTCGCGACGAATCACACTTGTGCGGGTGCACGTAAAGAAGTGCTGAGTGTGATTTTGTCACTATTACTTTACGTACTGGTGGTAAAAATTCCTAATAAAATCACAAAATTCCGAATCTCAAATTCTGGTCATGAACAGACTAACAAGGGAAGCCTACGTTTTTGGCCAGTCAGCCTTTAAATAAATCCAACGTCACATTTTACTGTTAAAAATAGAAGAAAATATTTGGTGATATGAAAGACCATGATTTATGGTATTATTGTTTAGTAAATTTTCAATTTATTTCAGTTGATGCCAACGATTTTCGGCGAAAGCAATAGAACAGACTACAATCAAAATATAACATGGAAAATGCCATAAAAATATACAAATATGAATGTTGTTCACTACAGATAATAAAATAAATAGTATGTGTATTACTTACAATGGTCGATTAAAGTGACATCTAATTGCATCGTTGCAAGTGACAGTGACTTTATTTACCTACAACATAAATCGTTCGATAATAATTGTTAATAATTTCTAATACTGAAAACATAGTTAAGTGACTTGTCCTCACTTTTTGGTAGCTTCCCCAATATTATGAAATATGGGAAAATAATACCTTTGTTCAAGGCTGGAGATAAAACCGATCCTACAAATTTTAGGCCCATATCCATCTTACCAGCCCTTAGTAAAATTTTTGAAAAAATTATTTATAATCAACTGCTGTCTCATTTTACTATAAATAGTTTCATTTAAATCAGTTCGGTTTCTCGAGAGGAAAAAGTACCACTGATGCAGGCATCGCACTTCTTAAACACATTTTTGATGCTTGGGAGCGTAAGCAGGACGCTATCGGTATATTCTGTGACCTTTCTAAGGCTTTTGACTGCGTTGATTATAATATAGATATGTATTATTAAATAAACTTAGTCATTATGGTGTCTCAACACAATCAGTTAAGTCTTATAAAATCTTACTTATCGGAACGTATTTAAAAGGTAGTTATTAATGAAATAAAGTCTCCTGGAGTGGAGCACACATGACAATGGGCGTGTCCCAATGTTCGATATTAGGACCATTGCTTTTTCTAATTTATATAAATGATCTTCCTTATTTTAGTAGTAACTTGTGCGAAACTGTATTATTTGCTGATGACACCTCCTTGCTTTTTAAGGTAGACAGGCGGGAACATTGTTTTGACGATGTAAATAATGCTGTTTCACAAGTATTGCACTGGTTCACTCATAATAACTTAGGGCGCATTCATGTAGAACGCTGGTTACCGGCGCTGATTTGCCAGCGCTTATCGGTATAGTCTAAGATCCGAATCTAAATCGACATTCATCGGGTTGATAAGAGAATCAAACACACTAATAGAAACTTTTTGACGTGACAACGTCTTATAAATTGGTTTGCCGGGAGGCACTTCAAGAAACTGCGTTAGTAAGCTCCGCTCACGTTCCTTGGTGACAGTGTACAGAAAATGGTACAGCGCCATCTCTGGTTAAGTAGAGTAACTAGTTTGTTACCTCACTTAGTTGTGACTAATGGTTAATGGTCTAACGGTTAGCAGCGCTAGATGGCGGATGGTGTTACAATGTTTTAAATATAATTCTTTGTATACGTTTACCCCATGAAGATACGGGAACGCAGGGTCAACTTCACAAATAACCACAACTGCTTGCAAACCCAAAATAGCAGTTTATTATAAAACCAAAGAAGTCGACACATTGCCCTTTACAAATTTTTCTCTTATATAAACTCCACGTTACACTCGTTAGCGCGTTTCACAAATTGGTACAATGCCATCTTGTTTACAAGTGAGGAACTATTTAACAAAAATAAAACATTAAACTTAAATT
Organism: Hesperia comma; assembly: GCA_905404135.1. Classification (NCBI taxonomy): domain Eukaryota; kingdom Metazoa; phylum Arthropoda; class Insecta; order Lepidoptera; family Hesperiidae; genus Hesperia; species Hesperia comma. Next base: position 16,230,100 of record FR990018.1, read on the forward strand.
GCTTCCGCCTTCACATGACGGTTAGACAGTATAAATAAATGTTTTAAATTGTTACTATTATTTCATCCTTCTTCCTACTATACGAATGAATATTCACATTAAAATTATTTTACCACTTAAAGTCGTTGTCACGTAAAACTTTCGCCCGTATACCGACGTTACAGGCAACCAATATTTTTTTGACAGTTAAAAATATTTGTTAATATTTAACAAATAATTTATTAGAGACCACTTTTTAGTGCTTAATAAATATTTCTTAGTATTTAAAAAAAATATTAATATGTAATAAATGAATATCAGATTTATTGAACACAAAAAATCATTTTAAATACTAAGAAATATTTGTTTAATACTAAAGAGTGGTATAAACTAATACTTAATATTCTGTCCAGGATTTTTGTTGTCTACCCATTTTTAATATATTTTCTAATATATACGAAATTTATTATTTTATAATTTTGATTCTCTCATCAAACCGATGAATGTCGATTTAGATTCGGATCTTAGACTATACCGATACGTGCTGACAGATAGGGACAGGGATGGGCAAATGGGAAAAACATATCGACATTCATCGTATCGATATTTTCCAAATGTATCGATATATACCACCCAAGAAATTTAATATTGATATTTCGATATATCGGTATGTTTTGCCCAATGTGCAATTATTTATAAAAATTGCCAAAATATTCGAAATTTTAAAGTACCTAAATACACATCTGGCTGTTATGACATCAGTTTTATTATTAAAAAACATGTTTATGTACCAGGTACCTGTAGCCAAGAAAAAATCAACATACAGTGCCACAAACTTATCTGGTCCGGTTGCCAAAATTGCAACTAATGCAAATGTTATACTGTTGTCAGACAAAGACCAAGACAGTAGCGCCCCTCTTACCGGGTCAGATTAGTTTATTTTTATTTTATATATTATATTTTTATTTTATAGATATTTTTCTGAAAAAATATCGATATTTTGATATATCGATATTTTTTACCCAAACCTACTGGCAGATCGGCGCCGGTAACCAGCGTTCTTTTCGAATGCGCCCTTACTGTTAAAAAGACCAAATGTGTTAAATTTACATTGCCAAATGTTAAACTATTGTTACTAAACATTGTTTTAAATAAGGAAGTATTAGAATTAGTAGCTTCAACGACATTTCTGGGACTTACTATAGATTCACATTTGCAACGGAGTCCTCACATCAGAGCCTTGTCGGGGAGACTTAGTTCTGCCGTCTACGCTGTTAAAAAAATTTGACAGAAATGCCATACTGTAAATTTAAAACTCATGTCAAAAGCATTCTTATGACGAAAGGTTATTACAAACTTGATGATTATTTTGAAGATAAAACGGCTTGGACATGAGTTTCGCATTTTAGCCATAAGTAGTATTAAGTGCAACCTGTAACTGTGAGTGGTGCAAAAGAAAAAAAAAAGACTCCTTAGGAGTTTCTTGCCACTTCTTCTTCCAAGACCACTCACCGTAGGGTTTGTTGTAGCGATGGCGTAAATTGACGTTCGAAAAATGTTACTTCGGATAAAATATTCATTTATCATTTACTTCTATGCCGTTTCTGAGAAAAGTGGGGTCAAATGTATTTATAGACAAACTGACGAACAGACAAAAATTGTTGAAACATTTTATTCATAAATTAATACCTAATTAAGAAAATTGTAGTATTCCTTTTCGTTCTGACCATAATAAATATAATTGGGCCACCTTGAAAATCCTTTGTACTTTTTATTGTCGCCATACCCGGTAAACCCGTCGTCATACGTATTTTAAAAACCTTTGATTGAACCTACATTTTCCCACGTGTTCAAGAGAAAGTTTTGGATTTTTTGTTTTTGCGTAATCTAAGTGGCATATATTTTCGTAGGTCTTTAAATTGGTGCCACAAACAGGATGGTACATTGTGCAGACCCTCTTGCACTTTCCGGTGTAGATAATGGCGAGGGACTTAACCCTTTTCTTGTCTTCCAAAAAGCTGAGTCGGGACGAGTAAGTTTTGAAGTTGGATCCACAAACCGGTGCGTACAAGTTTTGAAATGTCGGTCTCGGCATCATTCTCGCCTCGTATTGAGAAACGATGAGAATGGCCCAAAACGCTGCAAAGATTATTAATAACCATTACTAGAAAATGGAAGGAGAAAAGTGTAGCTCGGTCAGTTCTGCTTGTGTTACAATGTCAGTGACCTTTGAGTGTTTAGCAAATAGCTGGCATTTAAGTCTAGTAGGTAATCAAATCAAGTTTTGAACCGAAACGAATAAACGAGTTAATTAGAAACAATTTTACAATTGGGTAAGTGTGTAGTTTGTTGTATCAAGTTATAGATTCTTTAATAAAACTCTATTTGTATTCTTCATATTTCCTTTAAATAATCCCCAATTTTAAGTACAACGTCAACAATAGGTATCGCTGCCAATTTTAAGAATTGGTTTGACATAAATCCGGACAACTGCATTAAATGTTATAGTAAATCCATTAAATATTCAACAACATACCTTTCCAAGTACAAAAATGCATTGCACAATTTGTACTCAACAAATTGGCTCTACGTCTCAACTACGTCTGCCCAATCCGTTAGAAGCTTCTCAATTTTATCCTACTGTATCATTATTAAGTTTTTCTCGTTAATACGATTCACATTAATCCAAGTTGGAAAATAAAACGCGACTTAGTCCTCGGCAGTTAATATTTGATTCATTAGTTGTAAGAACTACGTCACAGCTTAGTATGTTAACGCGGTGCGACTGATTGGAACAAGATTGAATGTCGTTCCATTAATTTGTGTGAAATTGAATACATGACACCTTTATTATCCGTGAGTTAATTAGGTAATAAAACCTTTTTAAACAGTTTATACCAAATGGAAGGCTGTTGAATTCCAAAAAAAGTTTTTATTTAAATTCCAGCGGGCAAAAGGAAAATTGTCTTGATTTTGTATTGTCGTTGGTGACGTCGTGAAAAGCGAAATAATTTCAATGTAGTATTAGGTAAGTTAATTTTATAACAAAAAGTCGAAGTACATATCTTTTAATTTTTTTTATTGAATTAAAGTAGTAAACGAGAACGCAGCACCACCCATCCGCTGCCGCCCATGACAACTATGACCGACCAAGAACAAGACTCAATTTAGGGACCTGGACTGGACTAACCATTCCAGTTAATAGATGATGTTAGAATATTAGTTGGTTAGTTTGTTAATAAGTGTGAGGACAGGGACTGTTAGAGAAAGTCCTGTTAGTGGATGTTAGTAATAATCCAGTCAGTAATTGTTGTTAGTAATTCTAATTCGGAGTCTCGTTCTAATTACTTATTAGTTCTCGTTCTATGTACGAAGGACTAAGATGGTCGCCTTTAAAAAAGTGTAAACGGCTCCACACTATTATATCCAGAATAAAATTTCTATTAAAGCAATTATTATGGCGGTAGAAATGGTATTAAGTACCGTGGCAGGCGGAGGTACTTGACCGGGTAAACTCTAGGCTCGTTCCTTTTAGGTACCTATTACAACACACAGTATTGAACGCTTGTCACCAAAGTCTACTGAATGTTAAACATAGTCCCCCAGTAACGGTATGTTTTGTTCTCAGCGATTTCGTTTCCGGTACACGACTTTTGAAGCAGGCACTTTAAATGTTTGCGAATTTCCTGGTCCTAACAACTCTATGTAGTGTTTATTTGGGACGGATAACGGACTTAATTTTACCGATCTAAATAGTATTATTTGGCTCCTTTGCGTTTTGGCTCCGTTTTTAAATGAAAGAAGACAATAAAAATTATTTGAAAATTTTCAAAAATGTTCCAAAAAACCTAATAAAATACTCAAGTAATTTAAACTGGGAAAAGGCAAGGAATATAATAATGAATGAATCCATACACTCATTGCCACAATATGATTACCTAATAGATAAACAGATAATGTTACAGTTATGGTACAGAGCTGTAAATTTAGGCAGTTACATAAAATTTAAACAAACAACACCTACATCATTCGTTCATTTTTACGTTACAGAATTGCGTATGTAGCTTCAGGTACCTTTTAGAAACAGATATGTAACATCACATTGCAACAGAACTCTTCACGAACATGGCCACCCACATACGGCCGCGGGCCATGTACGACCATAAAAATGGCTTTCTTACTTACGAAATGCAATGATAATATACTATGTCCCCCGGCTGAGTACTTCCAGGTAATCTATTCCTTATTTAGATGAAACAAAGAATAAATGGTTATGAATGTACCATATCTTTACCTTGATAAGTTATATAATTTCTGCGTAAGATATTTACAACTCTGTCATATATGTAAGGAAAAAATTAAAAGCATATTAATTAAAATATTAATAAAGTAACGCAAACAATGATGCGAATGAATGCGATGAATGCGTTTTGATCTACCAGTGGAAATGGTGTAAAGCTAGTTCAGTGTTTAATGGACCACGGATAAATTAATTTACCTGTCTCCAATTCGCTTGATCAGGACTATCAGGAGCTACGTACGCCCGTACGCTGTATCGCTGACCCAGCTCAATAAAGACAAGCCTCAGGTAAAGCTTTGTAACTCTTAGCTCAATTTCTTAACTTAATTTAATTCCGGCGGTATTGCATGCTTGAATAGCCTAGCTAGAAGATACTTTATCTTCTTTCTTAGAACCACCGTGAAATGTTTCCGAATTTCAATCGAATTGTCACCCATTTGCTTTTCGGTTAGTCACACTGACCAATAACTAAGTGGCCCGACTACTCGTTTATCAACTAGTGAGATAAAAATAAAAAGTCTGAATTTCTATAAATTATCAAGTTAAAACAAATGATTGTGTTAGATTCACTGAATCTAGTTCTAGGTTAGAAAAATAAGGTTAACCACAAAGTTTAAACTTGTCGATGGACAGTTATATACGTAGTTTTTGCTGATGCCATTTACCAGACAACGCGTAATTTCCGTTGCTAACTTGATTTGCTGATGGTTTCCGAGTGGTCGCAATGAGGGCAACGACCTAATTTTTACGCATTAAACTTGAATATACAAAAACTGAAGTAATCAAACAATTTTCCATAGGTGAATTTTGTTTTTGTCACCTTTCTCCTGTTAATGATTTTACATTCTCGGCCAGTGCATACGCACATTTTAGGTAAAACCGAGGACCTAAATGGTAAATTGAGAACGCCTCCATCGTCCCTCAATAACATAAGTCATAAAGGAAAAACACCGACGCGTTATCTACTAAGATATCTATAATGAATATGAGGACCCCACTTTAATTGCTTTAGGTGAGTGCAACCGAAATACGTAAGGGTAAGAGTAGGTAAGTAAAATTACATATCCTATTACAATCGCAGAAACGGCTTAATCGATTTGGATGTACTTTTCACTTATACATATTATATTGTGGTATGTTTGATTTCATAAATAAAAAACGTAGTGTCAGTTTAAAGAATCACGAATTCTCGACTAAGGGGCTGTTTTCCCGAAGCGAAGGAAGGACGGGTTCACCATTTAAAACTATAATTAAAACATGTTACTTCAAATATTGCCCGGTTACAACTAACTATGTTAAAATACTTTAATATCCTCGTTAATGATAACATGTGGTGTAATTCCGTGTATTGTTCTCGTGTGAAGCGAATACAATGACTTTATTAAGATCGGAGATTTCTCAGCTTCTGTGGACTTAATACTGCTCGTGAGCATCGACGTGATACAATTAAACGACTTTGTTTGCGGCAATTAACCAATGATTAGTAACCGCAGGGATTAAGTGTTACGGCACGACGCTTTTGAAAATAACAAATAATAACACCAAAACGCAATGGTGTGGTCGTAATTAAGGTTAAGCTTCACCAAATTAACAATTAAGATGTGATAATTGCATTCCAATTACGGCAATTTTATTATTAAATATTTCTTATGAAAAAATAAAAAATCTCTTCAATCTAGAACACGCAAAAATTAAGGTAAGTATATTAATATGTCAAGTACTTAGTACTAACTGAATTAAACAAATGTGTACAAGTTATATAAGTACCTACCTTATTTAAAAACTTTTATCATTTAACAGTAATAAATTGATACCCAGTAAAGTAGTTTAATTACGGCTTAAGCCTTTAAAATGTAGGTATCAATTTATGCACCGAAGCTTCGGGGTCGCAATTTCCAACGCGCTGAAATATGTATGTATTAAGTTCTGTAATGGTTATAGTGTGCAATCTAATTTGATGTATTTTATCTCAATAGAACCGAGTTCGTTTAAAACACTTATTAAACTTTGATCGAGGAAATATCGTGCTAGTAGGAAGCCATAACAACTTCATCTGCATGATTACGCGCCAATCCGGATGCTATTAGTGAAAATCGTGGGAAAATTTCGATTAAAATTGAAACATGTGAGAAAATTGACTTCTTTTATCACTTTTAAATGAAGGAAAATTTACTGTCCACACGTTTTTGTATGGTTATCTATGTTATATTTAACATCAACTATTTTTCTCACAAGTGTTACGCTCCGGTCGATTTAATTTTACATAACTAATATATCTAAAAAAAATTGGTTGCCTGTAACGTCGGTATACGGGCGAAAGTTTTACGTGACAACGACTTTAAGTGGTAAAATAATTTTAATGTGAATATTCATTCGTATAGTAGGAAGAAGGATGAAATAATAGTAACAATTTAAAACATTTATTTATACTGTCTAACCGTCATGTGAAGGCGGAAGCAATTTAAGTTTAATGTTTTATTTTTGTTAAATAGTTCCTCACTTGTAAACAAGATGGCATTGTACCAATTTGTGAAACGCGCTAACGAGTGTAACGTGGAGTTTATATAAGAGAAAAATTTATAAAGGGCAATGTGTCGACTTCTTTGGTTTTATAATAAACTGCTATTTTGGGTTTGCAAGCAGTTGTGGTTATTTGTGAAGTTGACCCTGCGTTCCCGTATCTTCATGGGGTAAACGTATACAAAGAATTATATTTAAAACATTGTAACACCATCCGCCATCTAGCGCTGCTAACCGTTAGACCATTAACCATTAGTCACAACTAAGTGAGGTAACAAACTAGTTACTCTACTTAACCATAGATGGCGCTGTACCATTTTCTGTACACTGTTACCAAGGAACGTGAGCGGAGCTTACTAACGCAGTTTCTTGAAGTGCCTCCCGGCAAACCAATTTATAAGACGTTGTCACGTCAAAATGTCGATTAACTATACCTACATATTAGTAGAACCAGAGTAGAACATAAAAATTCGTCTTTGTCTTATAGACCAAATTTTTTTTCAGGTAAAATTTTCAAAAAGTTTCCCTGAAAAAAAAGCAACAAAAATTTAAAAAAGCTGAATAAAAATCGATGCTCTTACTTATATTTCTCTTAAAAATATAAGCGCTACCTACTGATACTGTTTTGCTATTCAAAAATATTTTTATACCTACGAACAAAAATGGTGGGAGCGTTTCAAATACTTATTGCGACTTATTTTTGCTTTAAATGTCAACAGATAAATGTGTCGTTCTACACATGTGTATGAATCATGGTATTGAGAATGTAAATGTAACACTGAATACTATTATTGGCATTTTGTTTTATAACCACATCTGACAAACAGCAGATGCGCCACCATTATAATTAAGTCATCAATACCAATAATTATATTACGTTATTATATTATTTACATTATTATATTACAATAAAAGACCCACTAACACGATTCCTATCATGAAAATGAACGAAAAGAAAAAACGAAAGAAAAGAGAGAAGGGAAGATAAAGAAAACAAAGAAAGGAACTAATTAAGCAACTGATTTTAGACCATAATACAGTGACTAAAAAGTTATGATTTAACAAAATAAGTCGTGTACGTAAGTTTCAACAAGCGCTTAGTACATTTTTAATTTGTTCTTAGTGTGTAAAAGGTATAATTAATTACCTGTAATTCTTTAATGATTTCATATCGTAAACAATGTCAGGTGATAGAGTAGCCGTCAACCCGTCAACTGCTCAACGCTCAGTTTCTAATCGTGTTGTTAACTTATTACAGTCACCTACTAATCTGTTCTGACCTTGTTGACAAATAATTATATCTAAGACCAACCGGTTTCACCTGCAAGAAATATGTAGGTACAACAGTTAAAGGTACGTAATACACTGGTATTTTTCTATACATATAATTAAACGGTAACCGATCGATGGCTGTACATAAAACGTATTTGTAAGAACCTGTTTTTGGGCTTGTCTGCTTATTAACGCAATTGTTGTATTGGGTTTATGTGTGTGTATTTTGTTCCATTTTAACCGATTCAAAAGCGATTTTCGGGTCATCTTGGGATAGTTATAGTCAACTGATGCTTGAGACACGGTAATAGGCAGCTAGGCAGGCATGTAAATGCCACCTTCTTGCGGCACCTTCTGATTAGTAAACTAAATGGTTAAGCAGCAACCAACGAGGAAGTTTGTTGTTCAGCAAGTCACGAGAAAAACGGGTTGATTTGAATTAGAGTATAAATGCCTCATATGGCAAGATTCCGCAGAATGCGACAGGCGAGAGCTAATGGACCATATTACCTACATATTATATGTAGGTAATATGGTTATGTAGGTATGTATTGTTGCTATGTATTTCTATAATTGAAATAACCGTCTCTTGCCGATGCGTGCATCTATGTCCTGCAATCTCACCTTTACACAAAATTTATGTGTTGCTTTTCACATGCCTACAATAAAAATGATTTTAAGAGGAAAGTGTCTTATCTTACGGCAAAATTAGCAAGTCTTGTATCCCCTCAGGCAATCTTCATAAAACTCTACCGACTCTACTTAACATTTTAAATATGACGTACTTACTCGTAATTGATTTTTATTTTCGCAAATATTAGATAAGTATCTCAAAGTTTCACTGTTATGACTGAACGTTAATAAATATCCGTGGGTTTAAAAGCCGCAGGTATAAAAATTCTCAATAGAATTTTTTGTCGTGATTGTCGTGAATCATCGGCTGTTGCGGTTTCGATTAGCGGACGGGAAAGGTAGGGTTGCTAATGGAAGTGATGGATTCATTCATCCATCACAATCCTGTTAGGTTAGGTCTTCCTCTTGGTGAGAGGCACTTAGGTAGGTCATAGTTCACTACGCTTGTCAATAAAGAGTTATGTTTATCTTTGAGAATATTATGTAAAACTGAGGAATGAGAATTTCTTTTTTATTTATTATGTGATGATGACGATGATGATGATTTTATTGATTATGTTTAGGTGATTATGTTATTTGAAAAAGGAACATGGACAGATTTTTAGCTCAGTTAATTATAAACCTCTTACTTGAGTCAGCCACTAAATGACTCTTTCTTTTTTTTCATGACTGGTTGCTGTGCTTACACATCTGTTATGCCTTTAGTGCGGTGGTTGATCTACTACTCTGTTATACTAACATAAAAATAAGATAGGTATTCTAGGACATGGTCCGTATTAAGCTCTCCCGAAAGGATATTCGACTTTCAAAATATATGTGCCTATCGAACTATCACTATCCAAAGAACATCGGGCAATTTTATCAATGTTAGTATGTATCTACTAGGTACTGACTGAATGTAATGCGTATCAAGCTTTTCTAAAGAATGCTGTAGGAATTCGCGTGAGGCGTGAATGTCAGCTCGTCGGAATGTGTCCTTCATTATAGCCTTTTTAGGGTTACCAGACCTTTCGAATTATATAACTTGGAACTTTTTAACAACTGCGCGGTAAATATAATAGTCTTTTCGTGAATGTCAGACACTTGTGATCGATGCAGATGATTAAATTTCTGTGAAGATTTATTATATAACACATAATTTAATGTTTAGAAAAACTAGAAATACGCTTTTATTGTGCAAAGACAATTATAAACTCGAAGCAATAAATCTAGCCTTTATCTGGAGCCAATCCTGAACGTATCTACTAGGAATTCAGTCGTGCTTATCAAAAACTGCATAGTCATTCCTAAAGTCCTTTTTACTCAGGTTGTGAGATCTGACCTGAAAATTGCAAGTTAAATAACAGCTTAATAGCTGAGATAGAGAGCAAGGTTCAACCCTAGCGTGATGCCGGTCTCCCCGCGTCCTGTGCTGCCAACGTCGATATCCGTTCGCAATTACATTACATCATATGTGTAACGACGAAAGGCCACGCGATTATCGATACATGGCATTTAACGATTAAGAGACCTGCTTATCGTTTTTAAGCACATGTCCATCAGTTTGGGAACAACTATGAAACTTGTGTAATATCCGTTTAATCTGGTATCAAGATATTTCAAATGCTTTGCTTTAATAACAAGCTATCAGCATATTTAACGATTAAAACTTTATCTATGCAGTAAATAGACTTAATGGTTTTAACCCATTAGTAGGCTAATGTAGTATTGCCTTATTGCCTTTAGTTATTGGAAAAGCCTAGAATGCGTGTTGCTCGAGTGTGAATTACTGAAGAGGTAAAACTGGACCTCGTAAGATCTCCGACTTTTAGCAACTGTTCTTTTTTAGGGTTCCGTACCCAAAGGGTAAAACGGGACCCTATTACTGAGACTTCGCTGTCCGTCCGTCTGTCACCAGGCTGTATCTCATGAACCGTAATAGTTACACGGTTGAAATTTTTACAGATGATGTATTTCTGTTGCCGCTACAACAACAAATAATACAAAACAGCATAAAATAAATATTTAAGTGGGCGCCTATACATTCGTCGCCTCAGCGATAGTTTAGTTACCTACTTTTCGGTCCAAAAGATGGCGTTGTGCGTAGGCTAATAATAATATAATATGTGGCTACAATAAAACAATTAAATATTTAAGTGAGGCTTTCATACACCAGACCACATTTTTTTGGCGTTTTTATACATACCTAATAATACGGAACCCTTCGTACGCGAGTCCGACTCGCACTTGGCTGGTTTTTAATAACCCTGTCAACCGTGATGTCCGTGATAACTGCATAACAAACTTCCCGAAATTCGGAAGCGCTATTTTAGCGGCTAACCTTACGGGTTGCTTAGCTCGGTTTGATAAAATAAGTATTGTTTTTAAATTGTTATCGCCTTTTTAAATTGCTGTCGTGTACGCCTGCCAATAAGGCATCTACCCCTAAAGCATGGACACTGAATTCAAAATAGTACACTTCAATAAAAGTAAATCAAACCAAAGTAAGTGGTAAGTGGTATCTTTAGATTCAAGTTTAGACATAATACCTAAATATTATAACAATGTCATTACAAAATTGAACCTGCCCCATAGCTTACAACCGATATCACAGATCAAAAATACGAGGTTACATTGATTAAGGTACGGACTTCTAATTACAGACAAAAAGTACTTAGACAGAATGCATAATGCAAGATAACATGTTTGAAGTAGTCTAATCCGTATAAGTTTTGCATTCAAATGCCTTTACTTTATTCCTGCTTGCGCTAGCAAACGAACTTTCCTTTTGTCGACCAATAAAGTGCGATAAAACAAGCTTCCGGAAGAAACGTGGAAACCTATTTACTTTACATTTGCTGCAGGCGTAGGCATGGTCGGTCTATCACCTGTAATGAGTTTACAAGATTCCTGTGCAATTTTCTGTAGGAACTTGTACCATGTACGTTCGACGTGTAAATCCATACTGGTTATGGTGAGTTCACGGTGCTGGCATGCGGCACTGACTAGCATAGCAGCATCCGCGTGTCGTCATGTGTACACAAGTTATACAGACAGTTAGACCTACACGAGGTACAGATAGTTTAATCGATGTGCTATCGATCGACAATTGACAGGAGCCAAAGATATTTTTACAAGAGGTAAGGTAGAGCAAATTTATTGGGATGTAAGTACTTACTTACATTCTGTTAGAAATATTAATACGTTCATTGATATACCTACAAAGGTCAGAAAATTTTGTATATTGTGGATTCGGTTAAATTTAAAAGCTTTTTTTAACTATCTGAGTTTCTTCTACGTTGGTTTGTTGTGATGGACAGCAGCAGAAGAGTGGTTCTGCAAGTTGGAGTGCTATCATAAATCCATAAAAAATAAATCATTTAATAATTAAAAATTGATAATTGAAACATAGCAAGGACCAGTGATGTTAAACCTATATGTAGTTAGAAAATGCATGCGTATCGTAGAACACTCGGTTGGAATGAAGTTACGTTGTTGCATTTTATATCTGACATACCTTACCCGACAGCTGACTTACCTGACCTGACAGCTGGAACCTTATCGGCTGCAGTTAAAAAAACTGATTGACCAATAAGTGCGCATCTATGACTGAGCATAGGTTCCCATCTCCGTCACTCAAAAATCTTATACTTTTTCTAACTTTCATCCGTCCTTCCGGTACCGTACGGCAATAATTTTACTGTAATTGACGGGGTTCATTTCCATAAAATGAAAATAAAAACTTTTAAATCCTATTACGAAACCTATTACTTACAAATACCGACTCCGTAATGCCTGTAAACGGCGCTATTTCTTCATTGTCTTTGTTATTATGCCTCCGCGTAATTGCGTTCCTACATTCTTTGGGCCTACCAAGTTACGAATTGCTGCGATTGTCATCTGTTTCTTTAAAACGGAACTATCCATTCAAGTTTCTTAAGTTACAGTCAATAAAAAGCCACAATAGGTACAATTTCTGTGTCAGTTAACACAGCCGCAGAACACATACCTGATATAGGTAATACTAAACATATACTTAAAATGTTACTAATTGCGGTCTAAAACCTATTATTAGAGCCCTAATTAAAGCAATAGAAACAATGGTTATTAGAATTTCTGCATGTTTGTGCGTTGGTGCACGCTAATCTCAGAAATAACTGAACCGATTAAAAAATGGTTTTCACTAGTGTACTGTGGTAGTGTTTATTTCATTTCAATGGCTTAAATAGATTAAAAAGATAAAGTTAATTTAAAGAACCACGTCACACATTTGTTAGCTACTAAGGTATGTTCTAGGGCTCCTCAATAATGAGGAGAGGCCCGTGCTCAATAGTGGGCCAATAATGGGTTGTAGCGAAAAAATACCAAGACTACTATTATATCCCGAAGCGGAGAGGGTTTGCTATGGAATAAAGATTGACCTGATTGCGTAATTCTTATACATGCTTTTTATACCATTGCAACCACTGGACCATCAGTCTCCAGTGGAAGGTCAACGTCACGTTGTGGTTTCCAGTCGCGGGGCCCGTCGTCGGTCCACCGCACATGTGCAGACCCTGAATCTCTCACGGGCAATTCAAAAGGTGTCAGGTTACAAAAAAAAACATTTCATTTGAGACGGTTTTGTAAGGAACAATGGCAAAGGTGACCCCTTTTTACCTGCGTACTGGCATACAACCGTTTACGTTGAAATAACACATCCAAAATCTATTTAAGTAGGTACCTATATAGTATTCGTCAACCGTAAAGAGGAACCTTATATGTACACATTTTTAACCGAGTTCAAAAAGAGGTTTGTTAATTCGACAGTCGACTGTAGGTACCGTTCTTTAAGCGTGTTAACTCATAAAATATTTCTGGGTGAACCGATATTTTTAAATTTAAAAGCTATTGTTTTATTTATTCATTTAAGAGAATTTGTCGCTGGGCGACCACATCATGTTGTCTGATCTTGCTGGCTTATACATTCATTTCCTCGTAGTAACAATGACCAGTTGTCGGAGTCTCATCAGCTAGAACCACCGAAAAAAACCTTTTCACATCCTGTACGAATACCAAATGTACTTAGTACCATGATCCTATCGGACCAATAGTATCGGTTTTGGTTTCTGTACATATTTCTCTGGAGGTTGGAATGGGTTACCTGCTTTACATAGACCTCCTTCAAATTATGACAGTCTAACCAGTCTTGAGTAGAGATGGTTGAAAAGCATTCTAGGTATATGTATCATCCCAGGGTTTGCAGCGAAGAACTGATAGAATACCCAGTTCCTGACCCAGAGGGGAGGGTGAAATGCTCCTAATCTGCTACTTCTTCCAACTACCAAGTTACGCCCATGAATACTGGTAAAATATCCTTCGTGTAATTTGTCCGGTAATACATGTAATAAATAACGCATAAAAAGGGCAAAGCTTTCAACAATACAGATCAATGACAAAAATGCCAGAAGCTGTTTAGCATTTGCACTTTTGTGATAAAATTGCAACCATTAACCCACATTATGCGAACACAATAGAGCAACAAGTTAACAATAGTTTAATGTGCTTTGTTAAAACACGATTTTGATAACAGATTTATTTGATTGAAAGTAATTTGTAGAATCTTTTTTACTTACATTTGAACGTTTCATAAGTTTTGCAATTTAATTGTGAACGAGTTACATAACTAAGCAACGTTTTAATGATATCATCAGTATTGACAATAAATATGAATGAAATTGGTGTGTCAGATACTTAGGAGCATGATATTGAGATATTATGTTATTTATACTTGATATTAGTATTTCAATATTTTGCTCATTGCTACTCACTGTTACATCTTCTTTATACCGCTAGATTTTTACCTTATCGAAGTTATAGTAAAGTGTAATGTACCTAATTGACCCAATGTATCTAAATGTAATTGTAAAATTAAAGTAGGTACATTTATGATTTCAGATAACTACTGCACAAACAGATTAGCGTCATTTTGTATGTTTCAAATGGTTCTTAAATCAGATTATTTTACTTTAAGAAACTAAAAAGACACATTTATTGCTATATTATGGCTTTATCATCATACTAAAAAAGCTACTACACGATCGCATTGTGTTGTCTTATAGCTAATTTAGGCCCAATCATCAGTAGGTATCATAATTTATCAAGTAAGTACCGAGTACTTAGCTACTGGATCAAATTTAACTTGCAATATTTTTGATCAAAAACAGACACATGAAACTAAGCTATGTCCGTACAAACTTTATACCTATGAAAGTTCACATTCCACCATCAATAACTGACGTAGAATTTATTGATGGTGAACTAAACAATCAATTTCGCTAGGATTATAGGTTATCAAATTGTATCTCCTGGCCCGATAATCAATAAACCAAGCATTCAATGTTCAATTTTCTTACATAATTGTTATGAACTTATAAATATTTAGAACTCTGACCTTATACCGGGAGATTGCTACAAATGAAATTACTCGTAACCATGCTCGTAACTGTTATTAATACAAATTCTAATCCGTTGTTACATAAATGATGTTGTCACGAATCAGGCATTTCTGAAAGCAGGAATAACATCAGTACGGTTTGGCAATACCGTCGTTTTTGGCAGCTAGTTATGCTTATCTGATTGTCAGGATGTTACTTTGACAATATCATCAATCTGTCCCCATTTCTTCAAATCAAAAGGAACCGGAGATATCGCCATATCGGAAATGGCAAATTAATTTGGAGATTAGGTACGTTAGAAAACAATTTTGTCGGTACAATCGGGTTCACTCAAAGTTATTATAAGCATAGACGAGTTACGTTCATAGAATGCGAGTTGTAGGTTTTTATCAGCTCCGAAATCGTTATTGTGTTTGTTGCCCTCACTATTAAAGATCAGTAACATAAGGTTTAGTTGATGCGTTGTCAGCCAAGAAAGAGGAGAGAAGAAGGAGAGAAACAGCCTGACCACACAGGTCAAAGATGAACCTTCTGAATTATCTTGTATCTTTTGGCGTAGACAGAAAACGGCATAGATATCTGGAGAGCATGATCAACATGAGATAGCACGAGAAAGAAAAATTGTATATGGTACAAGAAAAAATCGACGGTCCTTTTACGTCCCGATTTCCTTGTACGTAACAAGTGTTTTTCTTTAAAAAAACGGGCACGCAATACGAAACAAAATATCATTCTGTATCGTTTGATTGGTGTTTTCTTGCTTGGGTGAGATAAATGGCATATATTCTTCCTCGCCTACGGTTTTTGGTGTACCTAATTTTAAAATACGTCGTCGCCATCGGCATGCCTATTTCGTCGGACTAAAAACAGCTGGTTAAATATCCGTGTCCCTGTACAGCGTGAATCGCATTCAGTACCCACTCGCATCATAAGTAGCTGAGTATCGCTTTATTTACATACCAGTCAAGCGTGTTGCTTGTCTATTTTTCTTCCGTTTTTTCAAACAAGTCCGATGTAGCGCAATCTCCGGTCATCGTACTTTTGACCTGGAGATTATTATCGTTCAAGTACATTGCTGAGTCAAATTATGTCAAACGATACACTTGTGCACACTTTTAAAAACTTCTAATACCGCTTTGAAAAGGTGCTTTGTCATTTAGATTTAGCGGTACGGCGTAACAAGCGCCCGGGCGCCCGCACAACTTTTTAACGAACTCGTAGGAGTTTCACTTAAGTACTTTTTGGGTAGATACGGTAAAATTTTTAAACTAAGCAATTTGAGATATTTTATTATAATGTGCTCAGTGGTTTTTGGATGAAACTGTTACTGAAGAGATAAACAAAATATATAAACATGTATTGGTCGTTTGACGATATCTAAGTTTAAGTTATAAAAAAAGTGTTTGTATAAAACTTGCGCCACTCTTTGTGAATCCATCGGATCCTCCTATGCGGGTTGAAGAAAACAGAGCAACCCACCTCGTCTCGTCGGTAATCCATAGGTATTCACTTCACTTACCAAAACGATTCGAGGAATTGTCTTTCCCTTGGTCCTATGTAAATAGCACATTGCAAACTATGTTATAGGTACCTACAAATTAATGTATACGAATTAACAAACTCTTTCATATATTTATCATTCAGATTACATCACTGCGGATTCGCCTACGGATTCAAAATCAACTCATTATAATAAATACCTAATTATTAAAGTGGTAATAAAATCACGACCCAATCCTAATTCACGTTGGCTTGCATTCTGGTCTCTTCTCAAAATAAGGCATCATGCAAACGAAAGTTGCTCAACCACCGAATGTGAGTAGGGTCATCGGTTTGAGGAGTTCCAACCTTAATGTGACTACCCGTGTGTGTGTGTGTGTTTGTGGAGTCTTTGCTCGAAACCCTGGTGTGAACGTTAAATCAGAAGACCTTACGATGCATAGCAAATATAATGTAAATAAACACACCCACAGCCCTACACTACTTGTGTCGTGAGAGCCATGTACAACTCAAGACACACCCAGATCAAAAACGGAAATTTTAACTCATTTAAATTTCGGTGTTAGCGATGGTGAATGGACTGTATTCTATACTCACCTGAGCCCAGCGCTGGTTGTATCGCCGTATCCCGGGGTGGTTTCCTTTAGGAGAAGCTTCAGGCGAGTGGAGATCCTTAGGTGCGATTCTCCGAATTCTTCGTGGTTGGTGCGGACACTGGATATTAGTTTGCACGTAATTGGGCACTTTAGACCGTTTAGACTAGCGTTATTTTGGACTTGTTTGCGGAGTCGTCGCGCACTCGACGGCAGAAATTTCCCGACTACATGTGCCGCGTTTGTTGGCGAACAGCGCCCTCTGGGCAGTCGGAGCAAGAAAACAGTCCAACTCACAGTTAATTAATATAGATTAAAGAAAGATATACTTTATGGATGGTGCATTCTGAATATGAATTAGAATACTACGAAACATTCGGACTGGCTGGGAAACGAATCCAGTACCATACTAACCATTGCGCTACACGAATGGCATGATGTGGTTTTTATGTGAAATAAATGTGAACGGATATAGTTAACTGCGGAATGCTACTACTACATTTTGTTTGAACGATGCCTAAGAGAGAAGAGGACTATCTAACACGCAAAGTGGACGACATTAGACATTAAATTTAAATTGGCACTGATGTAGTCAGTTAATGCAGGATTTATGTACTTGTACATTTTGTTCTCCTCAAAAGGCTACATTTTTCAATCACTAGTTTCAATGTATTTTAGGATAGTTATTGAGAACTTCTCGCAGCAGACTTTAGAAAACCAACGTTGATCGACGTAACCTGTCGTTACTAACTTCATCAGACTTTAAACTGGATTTTAAATTACTTACAGACAGTATGTAATAAACTCTCACGAGGTCGTTAAGGAGATATGACATGTTATCTGTGTAAAAACGATCATTAGTCCATCAGAATGTAGAAGCGATTGTAAATGTCAGCGCACATTATGGGTGTAACGCTTCTTGAACGCATTGCAAAAATATCATTCAAATGTTTCGTAAAAATGGACCGTTATTAAGTAAATCACTTTCATAAAACAATTTATTTAAAATAACTGGAGGTCAGTTCTCAATAAATCGTGTTACCAGTAGGTAGAATTATTTTGAATTTTCTTCGCAGTACAGGTATGTACCTGTGCATGATTCGTAGAAATCATTTATGTAATACCTATTACAAAAAGGGAAAATCGACAAGGAAGTGCAATGAGTCTTCTTTTATGGTAAAACAATTGGGGTAACTCTTGAACAAAATCTAGATTTTTATTTTCACGTCATTGAAAGAATTACCCATCACTGATATGACAAATTTTATACATTAAAATTGAGCTAGTGATGAATTTCGTAAAGACTAGAAAAATAAATTAATGTAAATTAAATCGATACTTAGGTGCGTTTACCACGCTAGAATGCAATACACAGTTCGGTGCGCGCGTATTGGTCACGAACCTTTACCACAATCATCTGAATTCACGTCAACTCCACGTACCTACGTGATTCTGATTAATGATGAGAAAAAAATATTATTACTAAAAAATATTATTAACTTGCATGAATGTTTCCCATAGTGATCACTTATTTTGACTATTTACCTGAAGCCTTAAAGCAATAGCCTTTGCTCTTCGATAATTTCGTCTTTATGCAATACCTACATATTTAGTGTTACAAGCTTGCTAAATACGGACTTGATCGGCTAAAAGATTAATGGGTTTTTGTTCAAAAGGCTATAGACATTCAAATCCTTTATGGATCTCTACAATTTGAAAGCGCACTACTACGCTTTAAGGATGGCCAAGGATGGACGGCTAACTGCTACTACCTATACACGGCTAGGTCACTCTTTAGTGGCCATATTTGCAAATTATTCACCAATAAATCATTTTGTTTTTATTGCCTGTCCTCTATTTCAAATCAATAATTTATTCAAAGTTTGCAATGTCAATTTATTACACGTACCTTTTCCATGTTTTCTTCTATATACATACTTATTTTATTACCTATTGAACTCGTTAGTACATATATTATGTTTAATAATTTTATCTATTTACCTACCTAAAGTTTTACTTTAATAATTCCGTTTAATTCTTTGAGCATAAGGTATGACTATGGCGAATTTCAATAATTCTGATTCACAATATTTCGTTAGTTTAACATGTCCTAACACAGTTTTATATCGTAAAACTAAACGGTAAACGTGCGAACTCAAATTCAGTAGAGCTAACCGTTGTTGGCCCTACATCGTGTGTCGATCGTGACCAATCGATCGAATTTAGCAACAAGGCGTGGTTGGGAGCCGCCGAACGTTTCATCGGTTCGATCGATGGGCACGATGCACGATGCTCAGTTTCTGGTCATCGTTACTTAGCGTCTTTAAGCTGTCAAAGCCTTGGCCTAATCCGCATTTAGAAGCGTGACCCATATTTCCATGCTAATATTGTAATCAAAGGTAAGGTTAAATCTGCCTGTCTATCTGCTAACTTCAGAACTAAAGAAGTTTGAGACCCTGGAAAGGACTATTAATCCCGTTTGTTTCCCATGAGATAATTTTAACGGTATTCTCTCTATATACGACTCCCACGCGGGATAAAGACTGTGTTGAAATGATGTTTCCAAATTTCCACTAGCCCTACAAAGGGCCAACAGCTGAAGCAATACACCATATTCGGAAACATAGGTATTGTAATTTATGTTCACGCCAATACAACGCATAGATATTCGGGTCGAGAATTCGGATACAACGAACATTATAACGGTTCCGATGACCCTAGTTTATATTCAGGTGACATTTGGTTCCCTTTCAAAGCGTTGAGTTAAAAACATACATTACTCATCGGGCGAATTTACATGTCCACTGTCCGCTATAATATGTCTACTGTCAGACATGTTACTCAACAATGTTGGGACATCCATTTACCTATATATTTTTATGATCATCAAGTAATATAGGTATAGGATTAAGATGTTTTGCTTCACCGAAATAAATAGTACCTAATTAAATTCTAATAAGCATGTCACTTTTGAAAATTTGAGGAGCGTGCTGAATTTGAATCCAGGCCCCTTGTTCGGGAGTCCACCGTTCAAACCACTCGCCTACCATTTGGCATACTGTAAATACTGGCTTGTAGGTACATACTGTAAATAGCAACTATTCATTTGAACACCATCTTGTAGGTATATACATTAAAGAACAAAAACATTAAAGAATTATAAATGCCTCCTTCCTCTGGTTACAGTTTTAAAATATGTGGTAATAAACACTTGTATCTACTAAATTGAAGTAGGTTGTGTAACCAACTGCTCAAACAGACCAATTAAACCTTTAACAAAAAATACACGCAGTGAAGGTACCTAAGTGATTTGTAATTTGTAATAAAACTTACCTAAGTACAAATAAGGTATGTGCTCCATTGGCGGACAACGCGCCAGTCACGATAGAAAAAATATTTCGGCCGTTAAATCATATTTGCCCTAAACTTTTTATTTAATTTGGAACAATGACTTTTCTAATTCGTTTATAATAAATACTTCAGCTCTAACTGAGGAGGAGCTTCAGTTTCTTTTACGTAAATAGCCGAAAAAATGAGTTGCTAATGGTCATCAGAAACACCGACATCAGCGACGCATTCGACCAGAGATGTAATGAGGATTCCTTAGCCAGCCATTCCTTAGCCAAATTTTGAAAAGCACTGTCAAGCTGTTTCTTTACCGAAACATTCTCTAAAATGTCCAAAATCCATAATAAGGCCACAACTGGTACAATCACCTATTACCGAGTTCCAATATAACACGAAGCTATTCAGGGGTCAATGACAGATTTACCAATTAACGTAAAATCGTGAGAACTTCATGTAAACAAACAATTTATACAATTGGAAGTCTTTAGCAACGGCTAGTGAATTATAATTGGGTTAATAGCAACGCTCAATAAATTCCTCGGCAAACCTCGACACCCTTCTTTTTAATATTAAGGTCTTCAGTGATGGGTAAATAATTTATTGCCTTAAAATATTTTGGTAATCATTTCTTCGCTTATTTCTTCGTTTAATATGTTAATTACCGTTAGGATGATTTATTAAGGTTTGGACCTTGAAGGTATGTACTTACATATATTTTTAAATTTTCTACCCGAAAGAGTAGGTACCTACTACTTCTCTATAATATTAAGTATATAGAACCTAGTATTCTTATCGTTAGGTAATATTATGTTTGTTTCTCGTTCGTGATAGATTGGTCTCAATTTTAATTCAAGTTTTCAAGTCAACTTTAAAGTTTTTTCACTTTTAATAGCTATTAAACTAGCAATAAAGCCACCTGATGGTAAGTGGTCAATATCGAGTATGAACTGTTGCTGATGCAACACCACAGGCATCACCGATGTGTTGCCAGACTTAAAAGAAAAAAGAAAAACATAATAGCTGATTTAATTTGATACAGTAGCTAGCGCCAGCACCACTGGATTCCGGTGCTAGTTCAGCAATGTATCAGTGTAAACATTTTACTATTCAGTCCAGCATCCAGCATCCGATATATTAGCTGTGATAATCCAGGGATGTTGGCGCCAGCTACTGTATTAATGTTAATCAGCTTTAAACTTATTATGACGATACACTTAATAATCGTAACATTATTATGATATGATTATAAGGATATTAACCAAGTGACCAAATTGTGTAGGTAATAAAACAATGCCGCAATCAATAAACAAAACATTTATCTTCCTTTGCACCTAATTAATCGATTAAATCTCATTGCATTATGAAACAACAATTTCTTAAGTCTTATGTAATAAATTATTGGGATAGTGGTATTGAATTCTATCAGCTAACAGGAGAGTGAAGGCCAGACGCCCAGACCGCATATTAGGAGATGACTTATTGATTTTGCAACTGCGTAAGTAACAAATGTTTATTGCAAATTATTGCTGCAATAGGTACAAGATTTCTTATTGTTATCATTGTAGTAAATGAGCACGTTATTTATTTGATATGGTCTGCTTAATAAATTACATACCTCTTTAAAACTTTGAATTAAGTGGGTATGACCAAATACAATTTAAAGTCGGTATTGAATATATTACCTACTCCTAATGTACAGATAATATAAGTTGGAATTTGGTCACCGATGAAATAAAATTAGGCACCTACTTTGCTTTCGTGTTCAAGTCAACTGCACCAACTATTAAGTAACTTACTTTTTTTGAAGAGACAAGATCATGACAAGATATTTCATTTTAGACATGCAGTAAGATTGTACCTAAGACCTGTCTGTCTTACAGTCGGAAAAGTCAATTTTTTAACAATAATCATTTCAATTATTTTGCGAATTGTAAATAAATGAATTTAAAGCATCATAAACACTCACTTATCTCGTAAACGTGGTAGCGAAGATACAGGTGAGTGGATTTGAGTGGCGCAATTTAGAGAATATCGCGAATTTTATAAATGATAAATTATGCTTAATGTAAATTGATTATACTTAAGTAGGTACTTATTTTAATGTTGTTATGCGTATCTTTTTGAAATAATAATCAACTAATTAAACATAGCCACTTTGACATGAAGGTTTACAGTAGGTAGGTATACGAATCATCTGAGAAAATTTCAACTGTGTAGGTAACTATTACGGTTCATGAGATACAGCCTGGTGACAGACGGACGGACGGACAGCGAAGCGAAGTCTCAGTAACAGGGTCCCGTTTTACCCTTTGGGTAACCCTAAATAAAAACCGAACGAAATGTGAAAGAAATAGGGGTTATCGTGGTTGGTAAAAGTTCTAAATCACGTACGTTACATAATTTCTAAAAAGAAAATAAAAAACAGGTGTTTGCTAGAACGTTAAATTTAAATAAACAGGCATAATATCGAGGTTGATATATCAGAGACTCCAATTCATACATAATCCAAATGACTCATTATGATCTTGTCCAATATTAGAATTACTAGTTAGTTTTATTTCTACTACATTATCAATATTGATTGATGATGTAGTAGAAATTTAGTAGATGATGTAGTAGAAACTACTTTTGAACTTCCTTATTTCTCATATAAATCGATTTGGGATATATCAATTTTATTTACAGACCGGTACAGTTAAATATCGACACTTAGGAAAAACCTAATTGAAACTGATCTTTAGGTACCTATATGAAGATGTAAAGAGGTGTATTATTGTGGTGGTCGTTCTTATGCACGATTATTCAGCGAGAAAGAAAGTGGAACACTCGTTCGTATCTCATCATCATCATAGCATTAGCAACCTATAGGCTAGGCCTATAGGGTATAGTTGGATAACTATACCAGTGCTAGGCACGGGTTTTCTTTCACAATGCGAGAGGAACGGCTCATAGTCCCCCACGCTAGCTAATTGCAGATTGGTGGAACTCACGAATCTTAGGGAACATTTTAGTGAATTCTCGGGTTCACAGGCTTCCACACGATGTTTTCCTTTAACAAAGCACCTGATTGAATTCTGACACGCTCATAATTTCTAAATGTCCAACGTTCAACGTTAAATCACTCGGCTTAACTGCTTTGCGAGTAGGTATCAAAACTTACTCGAGTCGCCGAGTATATGGAATTGCTACTCCCCGCCAAAACCAAACTTTTTACCTGTAATCCCAGTTCAATTCAGCTTGTACGCAAAACCTAGGGGAATTTTTATATCCTTCCGTTAACCTCAAATCTACCATAATCGCTTAAGCGGAAAGCTGGCATTTGTGTGCTATGAAATTAGAACAAATTACAGATGGAACGCGAACAGTGTAGACGTGAATCTCCAACGCCTTATAACTTAAACCGCAGACTGCAGCTGAAAGCGTGACCACAGCGCGGCGTGAAGTTGTAAAGCAAATAATGGTCCAGCATCCATCGCTCCTACGACTGCGACGTAACACACATGTCGTTATCATATCACCCGCAATTTCTTTTGAATGAAAGCTTTAGTGAAATTGTCATAATTAACACGTTCCGACCGACGCCGGTAATTGTAGCTGAAGATGCATTTACCGTTGTTAAAAACGAAAATTTTATTATAGTTTTTTAATGATAACTTAGATTTTAATTTAGCATTTAGGCTCCTCTCACTCTTTCTTTACAATTGAGGGTTTATTACATCTAGTTTATTTATTTAATCTTTATTGCATCTTTCAAACAGTTTGACTTAAAGCACTCACATTAGGGACGCAGGAAGGCATTGCAAGCAGTTGCAAAAAAGGGGAAATATAAATGAATAATATGGAAGTAAGTTAGCAATTAAATTTTGATAATAAATCAAATAAACAATTCTGAATCATATTAGAATTAATAAATAATTAGTTGATCAATGTAAATTAGAAGCAAATTTTAAATTGCCGTTTAACGAAGATTTCTATCGTAAATAGGTATATTGAAGTAGAATAAGAATATATTTAATATCAAAGGTTTCTACTTACTCAAGCATGATATGATACTAAACGATTTGTTTTTGTTTTCATAAAAAATACTACAGTAATTTAATTCCCTTAATTTTATTTGTATCTACTATGTGTAAATAGGAGTGGAGAAACAACCATTTAACGAAAGCCGACATCACTTATCGAAATAATAAAAAATAATCGCTTTCAATGTCACGCCTTACCGGATATTATCTATATAATAATAGTAACGAAATAAAGAATTTTAAAATTATATTAATAATGGTAAGCGATAACCTTAGGCTAAAGTGATAAAATGGTTGAAAGCAAGACCAAATTCCCACGTCTTATTGACAAATCCAGTTAGTCTAAATATTTTTATTGATTTCAAACATTGCAAAAAAGAAAAAGATAATTTCGTCTGATTTCGCAGTACTTCCAAATATTGTGGTGTAATTGATTAAATTCGTGTAGACCCCTAATATAGTTACAAAATATAACGAATAGGAAACGGAAGGTCGGCTTCAAGTACCATAAAGAAATTAAATTTCAATCTCGAATCAAATAATTTATATCGGGACTTACTCGTTTATGTTTAGGTATACAATGAATTTTTACGCAATAAACATATCAAAAACTAAAGCAAAAACTAATTTCGAAGAAAAGTAACGCTTTCAGTACCTACCTAATCTCCTCTCTACCTCTCTAGAATTTCAAATATATAAAGTTAAAAGTTACAACATTTTGCATGCAACCAACTTGTTTGTTTATTATTGCATCAGTTTCGATATTTCACACATGTTCGAGGTGACATGCGACACAGGTGGATGCCTGGCTGGTTATTTAGCAGTTTTTTTTTCTTAAAAGTCCTCATCCAGTTAGAATATAAACAAACAAATGTTCAGAATTTCATTATGATGGCCTAGCTTTTGTATTCACTATCCAGAAATCGGGATTAGCTTTGATTGGTAAATGTCCACGTCCTGCTATGATTGATCAAAAATTAAAATTTGGATTGCTTTCTTCTATCGATTTGTTTATTTTAGACCAGAACTTCCACGTGCTATTAAAAGATCATCAACATAAATAACAATGAAGTCATCGCAACGATCGTTGTCACATTCAGCTTACGTCCTATAATGAAGCGAACGGTGGCATAGCCAGGTAAGAGTTGAAAAATTTTACTTGATCATCAACATTGTCCTGCACATTTTAGTTGGAATGTCTATTTTTCTCATTCTTTCGTATTAGTCTTCACTTCTACCTTTATCGTTTACTACTATTACAATTTGTTCATCCTGGTTTTGTTTACAACATAAAATAACATTTGCCAATGTGGTCTTGAGGATAGATTCTACCTGGCAGATGCCAATAAGTTTAAGTCAGTAATAATAGCTATATACAGTTTTACTGCAGAAATATATCCAGTTAAATAGTTTTGACAAAGGATTATAACCGTCAATAATATATAAAAACATTGAATAGAATGGTATTTTGAACTTGCTTAGGAACAAAAAATATGAGTAAGATCGTTGTTAAGGATGTAGGCGTACCTAGTACATACAACTATCACTAAAATCCATCAACAATAAATTATACCATGCAGATAGCAATAGGAATAGCGACTTAATTTAAACCAACAAAGTGGAAATTTTAACAAAAATAAACTACCCGTTAGAAATCCGTATTCTACAAAACAAACTTAACCACTTTGCAGGTAAATGGCCGGTTATTTAACACCATGTTAAAATTCAAATTAAGTAACTGCTAATAGCTTTTAGAAAACATTCATGCAAACAACCATCCATAAAATCATATGAGATTCGTAAGTGAGGTCACTCACCTGAGGTGGTCCAGCATTCCGGGCACTCCTGACAGAGCGTCGACCAGTCAAACGCAAGGTCCTCAAAGCTAGCCATGACGCTGGCTATTATCCACTTACAGGATTAGTCCACAACTACACCATAACATGCTACCATAAAACTATTCAACGGTTATCGTTAGCACAAACACTACATTTGCACGAAGATGTCTTGGAATAGCTTAAGGGTCCTTTCGTAATGTGTCGGTTGGATGACACTGCGGACCGCCGGCCACTGTGTGTATTAAATCATATGTTGTCATAGGCGCCGCAGGTGTAAAAACAAGTTCGCGGGTATCGTTTCCCGCGTTTCGGTCGTTCGCCCGTGTATGCGCGTACGCACATTAGCAGCCGGCGAAGCACTGCGCGGCAACCTCGCGGCTCTCCGTGCGCGGCACTCGCTCCTCCTCGGGATGTGTCGCTTCGCTCGGAACCTGTTCCTCGGACTCGGAGCTAAGAAGCATTCACTCAGCGAGTTCCCTCTTTCGATTTCAATGAACCGTTAACGTTCTTTCTTGCTGGGTTTGTCTTATCAACACGACCACGTAATGGAGCCGCATCTTCGATCTGTTTCGACGCTTCGCGTGTCGTGCTCTTTCAAGTTTCAATGCTCGTAGCGAACAACACCGAGTCTTGAAAAGCTTTACAAAGTTCGCACTTGTTAATTAACGACCTACATAAATT
Organism: Hesperia comma; assembly: GCA_905404135.1. Taxonomy (NCBI): domain Eukaryota; kingdom Metazoa; phylum Arthropoda; class Insecta; order Lepidoptera; family Hesperiidae; genus Hesperia; species Hesperia comma. The sequence continues at coordinate 16,257,202 of FR990018.1, forward strand.
AACTTGGACACAGCCTTTGAAAGAGTTTGAACATTTTGCCTTGGAAACGAATTCGACTCACGTACAGGTTCGTAAACCGGCCGTTAAAACTGGCCGTCCTTATGCGAGCCCACGCATAGCTAAGTGCAAACTGTAAACGATTCAAAGATTTAACAACTCCCGTGTTTAGATTTTATTATGTCTTGCATTTCTCGGGAATATTTAGCTACACTTCCATGCGGACATCGTACAATTTGCATTTCTTGAATACCTACTCCTCGCTAAGAAACTGCTATTCCGCAATGGTGCGGTACAGGTAACCTGATAATTCCATCATGGCTGTGATTATTAGCTTTAAAGAATGTTTGGAATTCCATGGTTTGGATAAGTAATCTTTTTATGTAACCTAGCTATTTATATCATTATAGGTACATAAGTACTTTGGTACGATTTTTTTGAAAAATCTTTAGATAGTGTAGGAATTTCCTTAGTCCATTTAAAACCATTGCAAGGATCCACCTTAATATGTCCACTTTAATCGTTGTCTTAAACAGATTTTTTTTTGTAAAGTGGATTTTTAGGATTAACGTGTTTTTGAATGTTCATTAGAATTGCAAAGATCTATTGATGAATCTTTTTGCAATCTTCTCAGATGTAATCTTCGAAATCTTGATTTTTATTTTAATTTTATTGATTTGTGTATTTTTCAAGATTGCTCGCTCTGCATAACATATTTTGTTACGTTTGTAATTCGTCTCATCTCACTCATCTATTCAACTTTCTTCTCTTCTCCTCATCTTTCCTTACTTGTACTCACCTCGCCTAATCTTCATTTCCTGTTCCTCTTCCATAAAGTTGAAGCATAAACCTCCTCCGTTACTGAAACTTTCATTGCACATAGTTCGAATAACTAAGTATTTATTATTCAAGGCAATTAATGGTGGGTAATATGTATAGAAACTATGAGATACTTTTATAATTAAATTGGAAGTTTATGTTAATGCTTACTTAGTCTATTTTAATATTAATGTGGTAATAATTACAAAATAGTTGGATCGTAAAGTTAATAATGCAGAAAGTGGCGAGTAAGAGCGCATTAAAGATTAAACTCTTGAAAGCCTAACCACGACGAATTAGGAGGCATCTACTTAGGAATATAATCAGAGTGAATAAAATCTAAAGAAATAAATATAATGTTCATATTTTTTGAAAATTTTCACTTGATAATATACCTAACAAATATTTTATTTTTCGTTTTACCTTTTAACTTCTCTCTATACTTCAATAGGGTTAGAAATTTTAAAGAAGAATAAGCAACTATATGCGAATATTTAATTTAAGTATTTAATCCAGAAAAATAAGAATAGTGGAGATCGTGCTCTAATTGTTCTTGGGACTTAATTTAAAATGTTAAAAGTCCATACAATAATCAAACACAGATGTGTTATACTCGTAATAGACAAAAACAATCGACAGTTCATTCATCAACGTATCGCCAAGTCCAACATTATGAGAGATGTTTTTGATGTGCACTGCATCATGAGATTCTTCAATATTTTGTTTATACCTATGTCTGTACCGGTCTGGTTTGAGTTATCAATTTATCACTACTTATATCTATTTATTTTCATTCATGCATTTCATTATACTGAGTTCACTTATATAATATTCGATCTGCACTGTGACAATGCCTTAGGCGTCCTCGACAACAATACCAGTAAGTTAAAGACTTAGATAGGGAAATAAGTAAATACCATTACGGTGTCTTGTTGTTTTAGCTTCCTAAAGCTTTTTTAATAGATTGAACCAGCGGTTATCACACTTTTCTGCCAAGGGCCATTTATACCCATAAAGGCATCATCATCTGTCTCTATGAGTGCCCGCGTGCAAAACCGTTTTGCACACCTTTCTACCCCCCGTCGACTCAAAGATACCGGCGACTACGAGTATGCGGGACCACTCCCCTGTTGCCCATAACAACTGTAACAGACACAGAACAAGACAAATCGGGACTATGTAATATCCTGCAATTTGGTTTTTACTGCAGGCTTCGTAGACTATTTTATAACTGTGTTGATAATGTCCAATTGTGAATGCGGATGCGAATGCAGGACAACTAGTGAGAAAACACCCGTTACTTATAAGGAACATAGCTTCATTAAAAGATGTTAACAATTTTCCATGTTCGGTTAACTATGTTCGTTGTGAATAATTTATACGAAATAAAAAATATTACGTTTGTTACATAAACCGATTCATTAATAACTTTGCTCTCTCTTAAATTAAACATGAATCGTATTTTAACGTCACTGCTTTTAGAACCTTCGTTTTAGTATCTCGTAAATTAATATGGTTGTTCAAATTATAAAAACGTAACGAAACAATTTTTATATAGTGACACATCTGTGTGAATTTCTTAGCTGAGATTAAAGTTGCGTAGATTGGGAACTTAATAGAAAGGAAATAAGAATAGGATGTTCAAGTAACTGCCTGTGCGAGTATCAGTGATCGCAGATCGTGGACTAAAGGAATTGAGTGAATTGACCATTGAACTCATATTTACGTAATTGCTCGGATTGTCAGAAAGATGATTTATACTTAGTCATACCTAATAGCATTTTATGGTAAGCGTTGTAGTTTTGCAGGATTATTAATTTTGCACTAGTGGATGCACTTGCATCGCTTCAGGAGACTTGTCCTTACTGTTTTTAAATCTCTGAGTTTTACGACACAACTATTAAACATTTTTTATTAGTATTAATTTTTGATCATACGTAAATTAATCATATTCAAAGAGGTAAAATTCTTTTCGACAAAAGTTTCGTAATTAAAGTATCATTTATAAATCTATCAGAACAATTAATCGCTGCCGGATTAAAAACTACGATTACCTTGACTTACGATGAATGAAAACAATGAGTGACTTTCTCGGATTCAAGATTCAACATACCACGTCGCCCTTGACCTAAAGCAATATAAATCGTAACAAAATATAACGTAATAGGTACATCAGGCAGGTACCTAGCCGATCCAGAACACGGCTCAAATCAGGGTTAGGATGGTTAGATCAGAGCGGAGGATGTTCAGAGAAACGTTAGTTGGTCAGTTTGTTAATAGCTATGAGGACGGGATACTGATACTGATAGTTAGATCTTATACCAATAGATATATTAAATTGTAGTTTGTTTGAACGGGCTAATCTCAGGAACTACTGGTTCGATATAACAATTATTTTTGTGTTGTGGATAATCGATTTATCGAGGAAGACTTAAGGCATCACGCTACGACGAGTTTCCCGAAGTAAAACGAGGGCGTATCCTAGTTCTTAATAAGAGTCTCGTCCTAATTCGATGATAGATGTGTTTATGAGGCGTTGCTTTGCAGAATTCCATTCTTACCGTTAAAGGTCTACATGCCCTGATGGTACCCTAATTTTGAGGCGAAACTCTTGTTGACGGTGGTAGGTATGTATTACATGTTTGTCTATACCTTCATGCTTTGTTCACTGCATGTTCCTATGTGGGAGGGAGGGAGGTGCTACTTGCATGAAAGTGTACACCTTCATACATGACATACGAGTTGCTCGCGGATTGTTGCAAAGTAGACTAACTTTTAATCTGTGTTTCAGAAATAATATAGTAGCTTCTAAAAAGTATAACCGGATCCAGTTTAGTTGGGACTGGCAATAACATTAATAGATACTCCTCACGGCGAACCACCTACCATACGCAGAAAGGTGCGATAAGGAACATTCTTATAACTTATTACATACCTTTCAATGGTTTGGTGTCTAGATAGCATCTACAGCTGATGGATGTTGTTGTAATAGCACAGTTGCAACGTGCGAAGTCTCACCACACGTGTGCTAATCTATTTAGTAATGTATGGTAACAGCAGCAGTCATCTAGAGCAATCGCTTACGTAACATTAAAAGCAAGTGGGCATGGACGAGGTACAATTGAATTTAATATAATAATTACGATGTAATAATTTAAGTGTTTATTTTGTTACGTCGTACCTATTCTATTATGCCTTGGTATACTATGGTATAATTACCTATTATAATAAGAAAAGTATGAGTTTATGCTTAATTGACTCATACAACTGAGCGCGGGTGCATTATAAGTAGGTAGGTACCTACTACCTACCTACTAAGGTATTAGTTGCTAGTAGATTTATTTGGTCAATCTAGTAGATCTACATATTTAGATATCGCAACATCGTATTTCGTAATAAATGTCACATCTCTTGAACTTATTTGACCTCAGGCCAGTACAGCTCAGACTTGATGCAGTACAGCTACATAATACAAACGGTTATAGAGCAACCTCTCCAACAACCAACAATGCTATTTGGGACCTTGGTTCTATTTCGATCCTCTGTAAAGAGATTTTTCATCACACCTATTCGAAAAAGACGACTTGGTTCGGAGTTACGGGGTTCCAAAGTTGCTGTTTTCTATTCAGCGGGCGGGAATGAATTTTCATACAACTTTTCCGTCCGGCTAGATCTTTTCCGTCCAATTTTGAATTTAGAACATTTTAGTATTTTGCGCTAAAGAAGTCGAACTCAAATATTGTTTGAATAAAGAATGTCTGGTACGACGCGAGGGCCCCGCCAGCTGGCTGAATAATAAAAAAAGTAATCAAATTAAGATTTCGTTTTCAAATTAAAATTAAGTTTTCGTGCATTTTTACGTATTATTTTCTATTATATAAATATATATTATTTTCTCATAGTGGGTGATGAAAAGTAGAGTGTATCACTCGGGTGCAAGTATATTTTTGGCTCGGGCGACGTACTTTGAATCCCTCGCTACGTTCGGGATTCTACTAAAGAATCCCTCGCTACGCTCGGGATTCTACTCTAGAATCCCTCACTTCGCTCTGGATTCAAAAAACGCCCTCGCCGAAAAAATATTACTTTGCACCCTTGTCATACAATCTACTATTATTTCAAACATGTTTTACTTAACGCTATAATATCCATTATCGACTTCTTAACGAATACGTATCTTTTTTTATTTATAACAACATCAATCTTATAATAATTATGTTAACGCAACGGAAGTTATTGGGCGGAGTGCGCCATTTGATTTATTGTAAATTATGGTAGATACCTTTCGCCTGCTTATTAGTAATTATAAGAAAGTTCTTTTTGGATACACCAACAGGCCGCGGCATTCCATTCCATTCTCATAATTTGTAAGACTCGCATGTTGATGGACGTAATATATGTATTAATAATTATGTTTATGAAGGTAGGTATAGTAGAATCTTCATTCATGTTTACGGTTTTTACAGTATCATCTAAACATAGTTGTGATGAAACTGTTTCAGATTTAACAGGACGCTAATTGACCATCAACTTCAATTAAAAGTTCAATTCAATTGTTACATAGCTAAATTATTGTTAGCTACATATAATCTAAAATACAGGGTGCTACAAACCTAAAATAAATTTGACGTTTGTTGAGGTTTTTTGAGCTTAGTAACAAATTTTAGTTCGCGAATATTAGATAATATTTAGCAAAATATAAATTCACATAGAAATTACTGAATTAAGGTAGGTACCTACCTAACAATTTACTAAAGGGTAAAATTACTTTATAATACCTGCTACACTTTAAAAATCAAATCTATTTCCAAATATACATAGGTATGAAGTGACAGTGAGTGAGGAATGGAAGGACTTAGTCGTTGTCCGACGGACGTTAGGAAGGTGCCGATTGATTTACTTACCGTAGTTCAGAAATAGTTTTTAAATGACTAAACGAGTCCATTCTCCATTTTTATTTATTGCGCTTGTATGGTGTTACTTAGTCTTATGAAGTAAGAACGATATAGGTAATATTCTAAAAATAGAACTAAACCTCTTGTTATGACGCGCATGTAGATCAGTTGGTAGTGAATTAGATGCTGAGCGGAGGGTTCGAATCCCGGCAGGGAACATTATTTATGTGACAGATATATTTAATCTCCAGACGTAGATATTTGCAGCATTTTTTTTTCTAAGTAGTCGGTAAACCCGCCCTCGCTATGCTTCGGGAAACCAGTCCCTTAGCAGCTACATTCGGAAATTGGTTAGAGTCATTTTTAAACTGACAATGTTATTCCAATTTACAATTTTATAAGAAACTCTTATTTTTCATGTAAATCTTAATGGAATTTATTACCTGGTGAAAACTGTACCCAAATAGGTTAAACCGTTTTAAAAATAACCGCAAACAAAACCACAGACAAAAAAATATCAAAAAATATTTTTGGTTTTTATTGCATGAATATAGTTATTAGTTATTACCCTTGTGATTTATCATACCTATTGCAAATTTATTGTGTATCCGTTGTCCATACGCCAGCAAATATAGTAGTTGCGGCAAGTTATTTTTTTGCAGTTCATTTCTACTCCCAGTGTTCCAAGATGACATCGCTTCTTCGAATTTTACTTTACTGTTACTTAGTACTGGGGAAGGGAATAAACTACACATCATCTACGCAATAGTGCAGCGTTAGATCTAAACGATCGAAAAGCTGAGTGATGTCAATTTATAAATATGGTACCTACCTACGTACTTACTTTAAATTTCAAAGATAATTTAGATGATAATATTCATAAAGCTTTAAAAATTACATCTTGTGGGTTCAGGATTTCTTAATTTTAATATTTTGATACTTTCAATAAAATGTAGGTTTTTACTCAGTAAAATATTAAAAGTGAGCATATAATACGAGCACTAAATACTTAATACCAACAATGTTGTTTGATCGCAACTTTTGATGATGATAAAAAATAAAACAAACAAAATATTGTTTTCAGCTTTTTATTATAAAAAATCCATGTCATAGATTGCGCAAAAAATCTTCACATTTAATCCGATGAAGCAACACAACATCCTATTCTGGGCGCTTGTAACCTTATTCACGTATTCGTAAGTGCCCCACTTACATAGATCTTGTACGCGCTTCATACATATTCAGATTAAAAGGATTTTCACAAACATGTGGGCTATCATGTGGTCTTCTTTCCGACGGACAGGAAACCAGAAGTGTTAGAGAAGTATTTGGCGTTTGCTTCGTTCATCCGAGTCTCGGCTGCTTGCGGGTTTACAATTTCCAAACCCTGTAACAAATAGAAGAATTTAAGAAATGCATCAGTACACAAAATGTTCGATTTTGTTTGGATGCTTCTCGATGCACCTTGTCAATAAGGTTATTTAGGTAATACCTATATTACCTATGTCGTCTTTACCTCAGTCGCCGAGAATATGGAATTGCCACTTTACTATAAATGCCCACCTTTGTAACATCTGCTGCCAGTCACCTCCTACCGCCGTCACAGCATTATTGCCTTACTTACAAACTGATGTCACGGTATTCAGTATAACTACCTATTCATTAAAGTAGCTTAACATTTAATTACAACGCGTTACATGATTGATTAACACACATTATTTTTTTAGTGTCCGGGCGAGGATGTGTCGAAATCATGACAAGTGACATAATGCATCAATCGTTTACAACTTTTACTTGTCACATTAACCGACCAATATTTCCGGCATACACCTGCAATATGTATCACATGCATTGCTTACGAGTGACAGCTTACTTCACCGACCTTCAACAACGTATCTCTAGATCTGAATACATTTATCGCGTGGTAATCGCTGCAACTCTTGAAAGGGGTAAACGACATTTCCACTGCGGGTGACATTCCTACTCAACGAGATACCATCACATCGGTATATGATAGATCGATGGCGTCAGACCTGTCATTCCATGTTATTACCATTTAGATCGACCGTGATTACAGGACACCGCAGAGTTGGCTTAATCGCACTGGCTAGAGCTATTTACGCACCACCCAACGATAAATCTGTCGATACATAAAACTACTTTCTACGCAGTAAAATACGCAATGTATTCGCGTATAAATCGAGGGACAGCGAAACCCAAAAACTGCTCAAAATTTTAAACTCGAATTAGATTTTACATCCAAAGATCTAGAACAGGCCCACTGCGCCAGATTTTTAAAGTTGCATGAATAATGAATATCATTGACCTGTTGTCTGGAAATGGAACGAAGTTTGAATTTGAATAAGCTTGTTTAGTCAACAACTTTTTCATAATTGTATTCAATAAACACTTTGTGATTACCTACGTTACTTCAGTAGTCAGTAGGCAACAAAAAATCGCATATTTGATCCGCTGGACATTAAACAACAAACGTATGTACATAGCAATCAATCAAATCAAGAGATGAAACAATTAAAATTTTTAAGTATTAGAACGAGGCTAATGTAGACGTCAATTTTTTTTAACACAACGGATATGTATGTTTGTGTATGGCAACCAAAGGACATCTAGGTCGTGTTGTAACTGTAAGCACGCACCTACTATTTAACCTAATAAAAGTAAATTAGAACGATCTTGTAGTGAAAATGACAAACTTTGTTATACTTAATGATACAAAAGGCGCTACATAAGTTGCAGATGAGGATAATGAAGGAATACTTCTAGTGTGAGTCGTGAGCCACGACTTTCTTGCAGAGATAAAATAGATTCAGGTGCTTTACAGTGTAATAAATTAATAACACTACAAATTCATAGTCCTACACTAGGATTCCCTGTATTCCTCTGCGGGGAGCCATAGCTTCAGACGGTGCGCTAGACAACACCCATCCATCCATCCATAGACAACAAGACACGAAATATACAAATTGATATATTGTTAATTAAAACGCAAAGCACTCAAAGCTGCTACATTTTACCGTTGCTATATATTTTATAGTTCATTACAAATCGTAACTCGATGGCCAGTGCTGGTCAGCGGTAGATGGATCATGCGCACGTGGCTTAAGGCGACGCCAAGTAATGACCACCACTCCTACATCCCATAATAATTCTCGCCATTCGCTGTTGTCACGTGCAATATTTTTTACCCCTTGAATTATTACATGTTATAATACTTTGCGGTGCTTAATCGACGACAACGCAATAGGACCATTCATCCGTTTGAAGGTTTGTTGCTCATAATAAGTCTTAATTGTCGCATCATTATATTCAATAGGCGTTCGAATATTTTTAACACTTCTTTATGTGTTCTTGTGTTAATTGACTCTCTATGTTTGAAGACTTTCAATGTGAGCAACCGTGAGTGGTGAAATTAATAATAAGTTACGTAATTTTTACTACCAAGACTACTAACATTTTATTGTAAGTCGTCATACTGAAGCTCACCAATGGCAAACGCTTCGAATCTATTCTATATCGACAATCGTATGCGCCTTAGCAATAGCGTTCTTCGATTGGTAGCCAAATGGCCTACGAGATATCGAACGCTTATTCTCTGGTCTTTAATTTGAAAACCAATTCAAGCGATTGGTCATTTCAATTCATTGAAAATCTTACTTCTAAGTGTTATATCGACTTGGCGGAATGTATTGCTGTTCCTGATGTTCCATAGCCGGTCTTAGAGGTTAGTTGTATAAACTCAATGGTAGCTTGGAATGTAATAGATTCATGTGAGGTTAGATAGCAGTAAGCGCAGGCTCGTTGATTGGGATCCGGTTAACGGTTGCAAGTGGATGAAGCCGGCCGATATGGATGCATGTGTTTAAGCTATCTCTGTATCACAACAAGTAATGTTTAACGTTAATTTGTAGTTTGTAAAGAAGACAGAATTTGCGTTGGCTTCAAGCGTTAATAGCCGGAGCACGAGCTCATATAGATACATGAGAAGGGTAGATCATAATCCATCTCGCTGGTTCAGATTGGTGATTGATTGGATTACTAAACATTATTTATTTGTTAACTCATTAATTCCAAAAAATATCAAAAAACCTTTACATGAGACAGTTTTTATCTATAATGGTGATGATTGTAAATTATTTTTCAATACGTAGACATAAACCTAAAATAAAATAAGGGTATTTTAACGCAGCATTTATTTCTTCTATAATATAAATTCATGTTATGCAGTAGGTTCTTAAAAGTAGTAACTACCTGTGTAAATCTTTTTACTTAATAAATTAAAACAAAGACCTAAAACAGTACCCATTAAACATTATCACTTAACGAGAAATTTTCATGCTCGTTTAAACGTACAACTTTAACTATCCTGTTAGTTCCACGTTCCGCCATTGTTTTAGTCCGAAAGAAAATTAGAAACTCCCTTTCACACAAAAGGCAGACAGGCACCGACCAACACATTTCTATAATGTCAACATCGTTTAAACTTATAGCAAAAGGGCGGAGTCATTACCCTAGCACAAATACCAACAGCGAAATGTAAACGTTGGGTGAAAGTATTAACCAGATCGTCTGAAATACCAATAGGCCATTTCCCCCTTCTACCTCCTGCCTACATGCAAAACTTATAAATGAACATGCTATTATGTACCCGCAATAAACATGAATAGCTTTAAAATCGCTGAGAAGAGGCTAAAGTTGCGCTTTCTTTACTAATATACACACATCAAAAGTGTCTAGGGATCAACATATATTTTTGCAATAACTTTTCTCCTGATTGATATTAATTAAAATTTTCTTTAAGGATTCATCAAATAAAGTGTTTTCGTTTGTCACAGTAACGATAAACCAAGTCACCTTTGCATTAATAAAGAAATTTGCCATTTTCCTAATAAAGGGATTTTTGACATTTGAACCACTAACATTAAAGTTCGAAAAAAAGACTGAAATAACAGTTTTCTTTAAAATTTTATTGGGTAACTTAAACAATTAAGAGGATGCCCCAGTGGCGAAAAATTTCGAAATCCATTATCAGTCAATTCTATTGCCGTCTCGATATCGGCTGTACCCCCGCGCGAGAGAGCTACTATGTGTGGGTAAGCGAGCTACGCGTGTGTGCGTGTAGCAGGTAGCAGTAGATCGCCCGCCCGACTCGGGAAACTTGATAGTGAATTCGTGTACCAAGTACCAACTACATTAAAGAAATATTGTAAGTACCAACCTTATTATATTTGTATCTAATAATAAATAAAGACTTTAAAAGTCGTAAAAATAACTAAGCTGGCCGGCGTGGTATTGGTAACAGCAACTTTCGTCCACTCATAATATTTGTATTGTTGTGTATTAAATAAACAAATATATAAGTAAATAATACACAAATTGTTGTGATTATTTGTTTCTTATATATTTGTTTATTATTAACTATATATTTTGAAGATAATGCACAAAAATATGTGTATTATTTATTTACTTACGGCCCCGTAGCCAAGTGGGTAACGATCCTACCTGGGAGTAAGTGAAGGGGTCCCGGGTTCAAAACCCGGCGGGGGCAGATACTCGTATTTGTGTGACGGACAAGACAAATATTTGTTCTCGGGTGCCATATATTAGTATATTGTATTGTATGTATATGTATTTATTGTGGTGTGTTATATGTGTCGTCCATGCCACCCACGACACAGGTTAAATTCTACTGGGGGGTATGAGTGTGTGGCGTTTATTATTATTATTTTATTTATTATTACTTATATATTATTACTAAATGACCATGCGAAGTTCGTATGTATAGGATAACATTCAATGACTGCTAGGATACGAAGTGCGCTGGGTCAGATGGTTGAGATTTATAAACTATCCTATCTTTCAAGCTGGATAAATCTACGCAAGTGTGCAAAATTTAATTGAAATTGGTTAAGTAGTTTAGGAGTCCATCGCGGACAAACAACGTGACACGTAATTTATATAATATAGATGTTACGGCTAATACCCGAAGTGCGGCTACACCTATGTAGTTCTAGCCGGCTACAGCTAGGTGTAGCCGGCCACGTGTTGTTAGAACTAGGTGTATCATATTTAATCAGTTTGTATAATATCGTTTGACATAATTTTCATTTGATCGAATATTCATTTTGTGTAATATTGATTGACATAATGTTCATTTGATCGAATATTATTTTATATAATGTTCATTGCATGAAATGTTCAGGTTATAAACGCCCTAAAGTCGGTTCTGGCACTCGCCGGCCGCTGCCGCGGCACGCTCGCTTCGCTCGCTCGGCTCGTGCGATGGTTCCTGTTAACCTAACACGCTCGTCGCTTCGCTCCTCGCTAACCTAATTACTTTAATTAAAATTAGCGCATTTGAACATTCGATAAAAAGATAACCACCGGTGTACGGCTATATCTAGTTCTAGCCGACGACAAATAGGATACACCTAGTTCTTACCGCACGTGGCCGGCTGCACCTAGTTGTAGCCGGCTAGAACTAGGTGTAGCCGCACTTCGGGTACTAGCCGTAACATAGATATTTGTTTCTTTGATACTAGCTACTGCCAGCGGTTTCATCCGCGTCTCGTGGGAACTACTTCGCATAATTCGGATAAAAAGTAGCGTATAACTTTCTTCGATAAGTGGGCTATCTAATACTGAAATAATTTTTCATATCGGACCAGTAGTTCCTGAGTTAAGCGCGTTCAAACAAACAAACAAACAAACTTCAGCTTTATAATAAGTAGTGTAAATGTAGCTATTTATTTATCATGCATAGGAATATATAATTATATATATATTTGTTTACATTAAGTTGGTCGCTTATAACTTATTAGTTTTTATTTACTACTCAGCTCTGATAGTTTTCCTTTAAACTTCGTTATATATACTATTGCTGTAATTTTTTTCACGAATCCACATAGCATAGCATTCCATAAAGCCGTTGAGCAGATAGAGGGGGGGGGGGACACTTACCCCTAACAAAAAAGTTAACTTTAAAATCAAATATTTCAGAAACGGATCCCTAAATCGAGAAATGGTGTTCTCAACCTCATAATGTTTTTAAAAGACCTATTCAACGAGTCTTAGCAAGTGAAATATTTATTATTTTTTTGAAAAATCGTTACTTACGTGCTAGTTGGATTTGAGCCCACACCCCCTCGAGTGTGAAGCCGAATTCTTACTACAGAGTTAACGCCGCTTGTTAAACATACCTAAGAAACGCCGCATGCTAAACGTACCTAAGGCAAGAAGAATATTAGTGGAAGTGGTTACAGACCCCCTTTCCCTGACTATGACATGGAAGTTCAAGATCAGAGTGAATAATATATGCTTTTCTTAAGTTAATGTGGACCATCTTGGACCACATCTTCACTTCCCATCCGGTGTGATTCTGGTCAAACATTAACTTATTTGATATAAAAAACACATCGATAATGAAGAACAACACTATATCGATATATAATTTATCGACTACGACGACGAATCACTATTTGTATACGTATTAGTTGACCCCTCCGTCTCACCTCTCACAACCGTAAGCGGGACAACTGCAGCTCGGACTGAAAAAACCTACAGAAAATTGATGAAATCGGCATTACGCTCTTGTCTGTTTCCTCCATGAAAACTAAACGGATTTTGAAAATTTTTTCAGCGTTCTATAGATGAAGATATTGGCCATGTCGGTATGTTTTGATTTTTTTCTGAATTTGCGTTTTATTTAGTTAGATCGACGTCCGAAAATGAACAATGAGAAATGGTCAATTTCGACGTTTTTGAAGCTTTATAACTTCTATATTAATTAATTTATCAAAAAAAGCAAAACATACCGACATGGTACTCGTAGTGATGTATTGTTTTCCAAAAAATCTTTGCTCTAGTGTTAAAATCCAGCGAGGAAACAGACTACTACGTTTGTATGGGCTGAACGAGACTCGGGCATCCTCTTAATAATCCGTGTTTCTACCGCGAACACTAACAACACAAGAACATCGGTTTGGCATACTCAAAATGAGTTCATCCAAATCACGCTGTGGAATGGCCGCCCATGTTCGTTGCAACAACAAAAAAAGGTCTTCTTGCCACTGGATACCCTCCATATTCGGCAGAGCTCTTCTCTGTAGCATATCCCATGCATGCTCAATCGGGTTCAAGTCTGGCGACTGAGCAGGCCAGGGCAGGACATTGATGTTAGCTGCGGCGAGAGTCTGTCTTACAACTCTTGCGGTGTGCGGTCGTGCATTATCATGCATTAACTGAAATAAGGGACCGATTTGCACTTGTAGAGGAACGATGACGTCTGATACAATCGTCTCAGCATAAATTTGAGCGTTGAGGTTGCCTCTGATCCAAATCAACTCAGTTCTTCCGCCGATCCAAATACCCGCCCATACCATGATGGTTCCACCACTATAAGGATGGACTTCCTGGCAGGATTTTAATCGCTGTTGGCGTCCAGGGGTTCTCCAGTGTCGTATACGTCTTGTATCCGGTCTCATACCAAAACGAGACTCATCAGAAAAGCACACGAAACGCCATTGTCATCTCAAGAAATCCGCATAAAAATGCTTGATCCCTAGACACTTTTGATGTGTGTATTTGCATTGTAGGTACCTAAGCGATGATATTGCCTACAAACACTCTTGAATACGGTCCTCAAAGCAGACAAGGTCTAAAATACTTCACCACGATAAACCTTGTGCGGACTGGTGCAAGGGTCTCATGGGGACTTCATCTTACAGTCCAACTTGGTAGATAAATCGATCTTAATTAGCTCCACCTTTGGTGAGTTTAGGGACATGTTGATGGTTCCGTAGCTTTGCAGGAAGTAATTGTGCCTGCAAAGCAAGGCACTTACAAGGGAGCAATGTTTGTTCCCATCATTCCCATGGATCATTGGTGACGTCTTGTTATAAAACTGTAACTGATCGCTGTTTGTGCACGCTAATCTCAGAAACGGCTGAACGGATTTGGGAGATAGAGGAGGCTGTGGAGCAACATATATAGGCTACTTTTTATCCCGGAGTTCCCGCGGGATCGGGATTCACGCGGGACTCACTCCTATGTACGAACGATGTAGCGGGCAACAGCCTGCTAGTCTCATAATAACTCTCGGCGTCTTGCTCAGTGTAACATAAAAGCTCAAACTTTACATTCGCTACACATTATTTGAAGACCGCGCCCTATGTTAGGATGTTACTTAACACGGTCGGTCTACGGTTTGCTCAAGTCGTAGGGCTGAACGATTCACATCTCAAACGACCCGGTTGTATACATATGCAAATGCAGTTGAACAATGAGTTGAATTCTAGTATTACATTTAGTGTCACAGTAACACTGCAGTGAATGGAAAGTATTTTGAAACCCTTCGCTGTTTTGGTTCAAGATATGTAAATATATGGAAACACATTAGCAGAAGTGCTCGAGTAGGTACTTCATATTACCGAATATGTACCTACTTACGTATGTATTTCTGGTCTGCTTTCAAACTTATGATACTGGTGAACAATAGGTCACATAAGTTCATGAAATTTTATCTATCGATCTCAACTATGGAGAAATTCAATGTCTTTATCTATATATCTACAAATTCAAGAGTATTTAGTTGAAGTTCTGGGTTATGTCACTTCATACTTAGCCAAGAATATCTTCTTACACTCTCATTAAATCTATACTTAAGCTCATTCAACGATTTTCCGACGCATATGAGAGGGATATCATATAACGCACCCGTGTGGTGAAATCTAATCTCATACATTTCCTTTTAAAAATCCCTCATAACACCAGATATGACGATTATACCTTACTCTTAAATCAAAGTACGATATAAACTCTTTCTTCTAATTTTTTAACACTATTTATATAAAGCCGCGATGGATTATGGCATGAGCCGTGAATGAAATGGGATTTCCTGTATTAACACTTCCTGAAACCAACCATCAGACTGTTTAGCTGGTCGGGTGAGTTTCTTCTAATCAAGCATGTTTTTGCGTTGATTATATTATATCTACATTCCAGGGCGATAATTGATACCTTGCATACTGGTATCAGTCGTTATTGCAGCTCCGTACTTTTACATTACATATTATGCTTGTATGTAAATGGATATAATTTACTCAATAGAAATGTTTTCTATTCTACATTATGATTTTCGACTTTAAGACAAGCATTCTTTTTGTAATAGCATTATTTTTTGGATCGGTCTAACAATAAAATAATTGCAGGATTAAAAAGACGTAAGAATTCGTGATTGCAAATTGCAATAGTTCCATTTTAGAATTATTATTGTTTGAAAATATGCAATTTTAAGTTAAGGCGCTACAACCGAAATATGGTAGTTTTAGATCTAAAATTATTTTTAAAGCTTACTGTCTTTGTCTCCGATATTTAGATATATGTATCTTCACTATATAATAAAGAATCTCATAAGAGCAAAAACAGTAAAATGTGAAGTTTTCTCGATAGAAAAAAATCGTAAAGTTAGGTCCAACTAGTTTTGGTTTTCAAGTTTACTACGAAAGTTTTAACAATTACTTGATGATAATATTTTTAAAACATAGTAAACAATGAAAGCTAAGTTTTCATAAGAATGGAAATCTCAAAAACCGAAACAGTTTTGAAAGAAAAAAATAATATGCAATTGGCACTTACGTCAATGACATTTAGCGCGCTTAGAACGCTCCCTTCACTCCTCCGGGTAGACTCAACGTGAACGCACGCTCGTTTTGTTAAAATAATGTGGTAAATTTTCGTAATCGAATTGTTTCTCTCGTATGTATAAAAATTATATTATGGGGTCTAATGTTACTGTTTTACTACTGTATTCAATTAAATATATTTAAATAACATCAATATTGTAAATACGACCATTTAAAACAGTTAATTCGTAAATTTTGTGCCACTATTGAATCAAGTTTGAATTTCGCGGCCAACGTAACATAGAAAGACTCGGCAAAACATGGAATGCTCACCTGGTCTATAAATACCTAAAAGCCTGTCTGCGTAAAACTAACTCATTAAATTATAATATTAATAATGTAAAATAAATATTATAATAAACTCGTAAATAATAAACATTTATATTTATATTATATATCTACTTATATTTACTTATAATATTAATATTATAAAAATACATTTTATGAAGATCCGAATAGTGCAATTTTTAACACGCTGGATCGCCGTTCTAAGGGTCCTGGGTTGGATTCCCAGCGAAGCAGCACATAAAATGATGATTTTAGATTTCTGTTCTCAGTCTGGGTGTTTGTATTCTTGTCTAGTGTGTTGTTCATAGTAGGGATGTTATGGATATCCGTAACCGAAACCGAAACTATCGGATATCCGAAATAAAAATATATCCGTAACCGTAACCGTATCCGTTAAAAAAGTTTCGGATAATTTCGGATAAGGGCAGAGTCTAAATAAAACCCGTTACGACAGGTTTTTGTTTCACCACTCACGCGCCATATAAATATGGCATATTTGTTATTTTTAGTCGTAAATGGCTAAATGCGTCAGATCAATATTTTTTGGTATCACCTTATCTAAATAGTAGGCAGGTAGGTCTCATTAACAGAGATGTTCGCATTGGCCTCATGGGAATACTAGTTCATGCCCAGACACTTAAATAATAATAATATTAGAAACCTCATTAACAACCTAGTCAATTTATTAGTTAATATTGAGTATTTCACCAATAAAGTGAAGGAAAAGTTTTGTACTGCGTACTAAATTAAGTTATAATTAAGGGCAAAATGCGTCCAAAATTAAGTTTAATGTGGACATTTTTTCTTCTTCTTATTATAAAATGCATTGTAATTTCAAGTGTCCCAATAATTCTCAGTTTCCCCTATCTGACTTATTCATTGTATTACCAAATGATAACCCAGACTTGATAGTAAATATAATCAAATTATTACACACTATTTTTTTACTTTAATGTAATATCCGTAACCGAAACTATCCGAAACTTACGGATAATCCGAAATAATTAATATCCGTAACCGAAACCGAAACCGATATAATTTTATTCCTATATCCGTATCCGTATCCAGATCCGAAACTCCACATCCGTAACATCCCTAGTTCATAGCAGCCAGGCATACAAGCAGCCATATGTGTGTAGTTATTATATCATTTATTAATATATATCTAATTATTAAAGTATAATATAATGTAATGCATAATTATTCATCTAATAAAAATGTAGGTATAAATAAACATATTTTGTATTTATAGTCCTTTTGCGAAGAATACGGAATTCGTTTAAATGGCAACCCACACAAATGCAAGCTTTTTGCCCCTGTGATTATGGTTAATTGTAGATTGACGATGACACTTTAAAATGCCCTCAGTTCAGTGCGAGCTATAGGTAGGTACCTACTCCTATCGCGTTCGATCTGAAATTCGTTATAATTGCATGGCACACGAATGTCAGCCTTCCACCCATGCGATTAAGATACATTTAAGATTGACGGCGGAATCGAAAAATGCGCTTAGTAAATTTTGCTCACAAGCTAAATTAAACTCTAAACAGGTAATCAATGTGGTTTTAGCGGGAGTGGCAATTCCATATGCTCGGCGACTCGAATATAAACTGTAAGCACACGTAATAAGTTCGTAATAATTCGTAATAAAAGGTTCTATTTGCTTTTTTATTGATTTCTGGTAGGTAGCTAACGAGCAGGCTAGCCAATTTCCGCTGCCGCCCATGACAACTGTGACTTTATCTATACCTATTATCTACACTACTAGTTTGTAATTACCGAAAAAAAAATTCCACTATAATTTTATTATCTACTGGTGACACTCAACAAGTCTACGTGAAAAAAATTAAAACGAAAGACGTAAAATTATCCCCCAAAAACAGCAAATTTGATCAAAGATAAACACCAATTCGTTTCATTCATAACTATAAAATTCTCGTAAACAAAATACGATAACGATTTCATTCATACAACTACCTCAAGGTCTACACAGTCTTGGTCCTTGATTTAAAATCGAATTCTGCGATGGTAACGTTCCTACCTAATTTATCTTCGTACGTAATGTTTACAAAAGTAAAATCGATGTAAAACCTATGACCTAAAACTACTAGACGGAAGTTCTGATAGAATTTGCTAATGGTAATTTTATTATTTGCCACAATATGTAACATACTGGGACCACAGAAGACATAAAATGAAACGCTGCTCAACTCTTAGTCAGCTGACAGCAAATGTATAAGTTTTGTACAGACAAACAAGATCGACAAATGTATTAAAAAGAATATCCCTACCAATATTTAATTATCATACCTACGCCAACGTCACATAAAGTAAATACTGAATTAAGGATTTGTCCATAATAATCTTGAGTATTAGAAATAAAAGAAAACACGTGCATGACTGCACTCCTAAAAAAATAATATTGAAATAGGTAATTTTACATTGTCTACAATAGTATCAAAATTGTTTGGTCGCGTTTAAGCTGCACTGCTCTAGCCGCCATCTTAGACGCCATATTCGCCCGGCCCATAAGGCTGAGTTTATTGGTTCCCGTGCATTTGTTGTGATTAAAAAATAGATATTTATTTTTTTATAATGTGATCGATAAATCGATAATTTAATAAATATGCTTAGCATAGTAATACAAACATAAACCCATATTTACGATAAGGTTGCGTGCGATGAATGGGATGAAGCAATGATGTATAAATATCTAGATGAATAATCGAATCCGCGAAAACGTGTCAAAAAAGCGAAGCCAACTGTTGGCCGCGACTTTTATATCATTACGCACAGATTACGCACACATAGACAATAAATGAACGCGAAAAACATCGCCTGCACGCACACATGCTTGATATTGTTGCCTTGTTTTTTTTGTTTTCATTGTAGTAGGCTAGTAGGGCGACGCTCAATCTACCTATTTATAACATCATTGGGATGAAGGTACGAACAATGTAACTATGACATAAAAAATACTCGTAACAAAGTATCAAATTCAGTAGGTAGTGGTTGCTTAATAGGTATTTATTATTCGACACAGATTAATAGTCACTTAGAATTGAAACGATTTGGCCTATTTATGTACGTTAGCCGCCGTAAATTTGCAGTAAGTAGGTACTTCATACTACGATGTATTGGACATCAATAAACTATTACTAATTATTACTACTACTATAATTATTACTATTAGCTAAAATCACTTCAAAGGCTTCGTTATTTCCTTCCCATCCCAACTAAAATTCAACTTGTACAATCTTTGCTGTTACCCATCCTTGATTATGCTGATGTTTGCTATCTGGACTTAACTCAGGAGCAACTAAATAAACTTGAGCGGCTCCAAAATGTTTGTATTCGGTTCATATTTGGGTTACGCAAATATGACCACGTTTCTGATTTTCGTTCAAAACTCAAGTGGCTCCCTATTCGCCTTCGCCGGGATACTCATATTCTTTCTGCTCTCTACTGCGTACTGTTTAATAAAACCTCACCAAACTATTTAAAGGAACGATTTATATACACCTGCCAAACACACGATCTGCACCTACGTTCCTCTATGAATCTCCATCTGAAAACTCCCACCCATTCAACTTCATTCTATCAAAAATCCTTCTCTGTTTATGCTGTACATCTTTGGAATTCTCTCCCCTTACCTATACGACGATGTCCCTCTCTTGCTTCGTTTAAAAATAAAGTCAAGGATCACTTTCATAGATTCTGATCTTCTTGTTAAATTGTTTATATTTTCCCTTAAATTTTTCCTTTTACGAGTCATGTGAATGTTTTATTACAAATCATACCTGTCTTTTTATTTATTTATATTTATATATATTTTTTATATATATATTTATTTATATATATATTAATATATATTAATTATATTTGTGTATTTATGATATATATTTATTTATGCATTTATGATTTCTTGTATTTTTTTGTATGTGTAATATGTATTCATTGTTATATAAATATTATGTTCTATTATTTCCACAAAATTTGCACCCTACCTAGATATTTTGTATACCGTGTCCTCCACCCGAAGGGTTGTCTGGAAGAGATCGCTACTCTAGCGATAAGACCGCCCGTTGTGTATTGTCAATGTTATTTTCTCGCCTCTTCATCTTTGTTTATTTTTCTGTATTGGTGTGCACAATAAAGTATATTGTATTGTATTGTATTGTATTACCTTCAAATACTTTGGAACTGCAACCGTTAATTAATTAAAATTGATTAAACCTTATTTCCTATCTAAATTGCTTAATTGTTGACATAAGAAATCGATAATCTAATTCGATGTATTAGTTATTTGCGATTCTCGTTAACGTAAATAAGATCACATACTTATTTATTGAGATATTTTAAATCGAACCAAAGTAACAGACAGGTACAGATTTGAAAAAAATAATTGATTCTTCGACAAAATTAAAAAGCTGTAGAATTGTGGGTCTAAGATTATGGAGCTTAGACTAGCCGAGCCCTTAGCTGTCGGCGGCGTCCTTTGATGTCGCACGCGCTAGGCGAAATTCAAAAAATTATAACATAGTTGCATTGCAACTTAGAGCCGAGTTGAATTTTTTTTTCGATACAATACATTGACGATAATATCTATTCATCGACCTACTGATTATAAGTGTTAATAAGTATTATAAGTGTTCATGTAAACCTAAGAAATATGTACTAAATAAATGCTTATTATATTATGCTTTGACGACCCTGTAGCCTAGTTGGTAGCGACCCTGTCTGCGACGCGAGGGGTCCCGGGTTTGATTCCCGGCCGGGGCAGATATTTATGTGGCAGGTAAATATTTGTACTCGGGTCATGGGTGTAATTGTAATGTGTTATATTATGTGTAGTCTATGCCACCCGCGACACAGGTACCTAGTAACCTACTGCGGGGGTATGAGTGTGTTAGCGTTTATTTATTTATTATTATTATTTATATCGATACTCATCGAAGTTAAAACCTGTGTTAAAACGATGTATCTCTAACATTATGTATGTAACAGTTAATCCATTAATTCACATCAAATAAATCGAATTATCTTACATTATCTACTCCAAGGACCTATCCGTTCCACGCGCAATCGGCGCAATGAACTTTTAGTTCCATTTTGTGCCACCGCGATTTTATTTTGGTGGCGCGCACAAAAGAAAACGCCGATTTCGGTTTTACATATTACGGTTGTAGCGCCTTAAAAAGGAGTTCATCTCATGTGTAGGTTCATTCTTTGTAGGTATATTCTGGGCATCGGCATTAAACAATTCGTTTCTAATGCACAGCATTGACCTTACCTTAATTAATGTAATGACAATATGTGCAGTATTAACCTTACGAGATAACTAAACCATATCAATATTTAATGAAATATAGGAACATGAACGTGACCAACTTTACTGTTTATTTACCAGATAATCGGAGGTCCGTCATTATGGGGAATAACATTATCCAGAGGAAGGCTAGTGTCCGAACACAGTCCGTTATCGGCGGTCAGATAGCCGCGGACGAAAACAAGAAAATTGCAGTTAAATGCTGTATTGTCTGCGATGTACCGCGCGTCCGCGCCGCTGTTACACGTTGGTCCAATCGGAAGCTGCGATAATTTTATTTGAATTGTTTGAAACAATTGTGTATTTTGTGTAATCAATCTGGAAATATTAAAGTTTTTCTATTTGGAAATAATAAAGTTTTTCTATTTGGTTTATCTTCGATTTTTATGGAGCTTTTCATGGAAGACGGGTTAGTTTTTTGGAGTTTTGGCTAAGCGAATTTTTTATCCCAAATTCGGTTTTTACGCGATAAAAAATTCTGTGCGTACGAAATTATGCGAATTAGGTACTTATACTCGCAGCTAGCACATAGATGTCACAGTTGGGATTCTAAACTAAAACCATTTATTTGCTTGGCAAAGAGGCCAAGCAGGGACAAACAAGAGCATCGTTTTGTAGTGAAACTAAATAAATACCATTTACCTACAAATACCTGCTGGGTATGACGTCAAAGCAATGTCGGCAATGCTTTGCTCAGCGCAATCATTAAACAAGCACACGCAGGCACATACAAGGACCATCGAGAACTAAGAAATCCAGCCTCGGGCGTTCTAGAGCGCTCGACTTGGAGTGGCTAAAAGCGACAGAGTTTTTAAGTAGTACTTACTTTTTATCACGTCTTTAATAAAATCGTTTGATGCAAAAATTGTTAAAATATTGCGGTATAAATTTTAAAAACCAAGGTTTTTACTTACGCTATTTTGGAGTATTGCTCTGGTATTGCAATCTGCTATTTTATATTTGGTTTACATGGTTCGGCCAGACAGTTTCGTTTTCCGGATAGACAACCGGAAAACGAGACTGTCCCATTAAATATTTATATTCCACGCGCTACTCAGGGAAACCTGTATCCAAAGTACCTATGAACGAGTTACTTTGTTTATTTATTTTTGTACCACTTTGCTTAACATGAACAATATAGTTAGTCTAACGTGTAGGAGCAGCACAATGCCTAAGAAGCGGCCGCTCAAGGGCTAGATAGACGTGCGATATCGTAATGATGCCTCCGCGGCTTCAGGGCCGATACAACCGTGGCACTCGCGGAATTCTGATTGTAGACAACGTTGTCTATGACCTGTTCCATCAACAATCGGGTTGTATTGATCACGACTTTGATCAACAGCGTATCCGACGTTTACTTTCCTTATTGAGTTTAAATTTCCGTTCTCGGTGTTGGTGTGTGTCCTTGTCATGTGTGCTGTCCATGGCAGCCATGACACAGGGAATGCTAGTGTGGGGCTATGATGTTGGGCACCCACCATACAGGGAATTCTAGTGGGGCTATAAGTGTGTAGCGTTATTTATTTATTAGCTAGTAAAAGCCGTCGCTTCGCTTCGGGAAATTTAAATATTTCCCTTATTTCAGCCACTAAAGGGTTCCTGTCAAAATTAATCGAAATCAACAAAACTGCTGAATCAAATTCAGTGGATTAAAAAAGTATTCCTAATCCATATCTTGAAGTAACATTCTGCCACTATTTCCAAAGTGAAACCGATCTACAGCATCAAGTGTTATAGTTATAAACTATATCAGTATCAAACAATTAAGTACAATTATTGTCCAACAACCACTCGACTCACGCGGGCAAAACTCGGCATTAATAAAATGATTAAGTAATCCTAGTTAATATACTTATGTAACTTTCTTATTGATTATTCATATTAATTTGGAGGACTTTTGCAATATATAAATTACCTTGATAATAATGCAGTTTTTATATGTATTTGCAGTCCATAGGCGAAGGTGACCTACATCAGGTATGCTCGTTTGTACTAAGGTAGCTAGGTACTTTTAAATCTATTTTAATATTACAAAGCTGAAGTATGTTTGTTTGAATGGGCTAATTTCAAGAACTGAGTACTAGATCAAATTGAAAAATCTCACCGAAGCAAGTGTCAAATTAATTTTTAATAAGCACGTACCAAGTTTTGCTAATAAGAGGTTATCAGGATTCAAAGCCCATGTTCAAGAGATCAACGTTCTAAATAAGAACAGTTGACTATCATCGTTGTCACTGAATCAAGCCAGTATTAGCATCAAAAAAATTCACAACGTTAACGGCATTACATACGTTCGTGTGTATGTATAATGAGTGTGTGTAATAAAACGCGCACGATTACTTAGATTACGAGTTGATGCGACAATAGGTCCCGCCGCCGGCGGCCGCATCGGCATACTTCCCAACAATACTTAACCCGTTTATGTAACTAATCTGTCTGTCTGTATCTGCGCAATGTACATCTATCTAACTAGGCATCTAGGAATCTCAAACTGTCATCACTTTACCATGTTACGCGAAAAGTAACGGTTTTAATTAAAAGATAATTTATTGGTTTTGTACTTGTTTTGTTTTTTAGGCGTTGCCATGTTATTTTAACTGTATAAAAACACAATAAACGTATTTGTAATCGATCATAACTTATAGTGATCTCATAATAATTTTATTATAATCTAAGAGCATTTTTTGGAATATCACATACCTAACTACCTATAGCCTACCTATAAAAATAGTTGTAAGCAAGAACTACATTCGAACATAAAGTTAGCGATCAGCAGTTAACGATCTGCTCGGACCCGGCGGGGATAATAATATTATAGTGAGTAGTGAGGGCAGTCCCTCTCAGGCAGGTGGCAAGACGGCCCCAGGACGTTGCAAGCAACCACCTTGGTAAACTTTTCTAAGGATGCCATTTTTAACTCCTGACGCATTGGGCTGTTATAAGTTTGACTTGTCTATTGTCACCGTTGCTCCTGAATGAATGAAGCTTTTTGAGTGCGGTTTTTTTTATCGAATTTATATTTTATGTAATTCGTATGAGGAGTTTGAGACCTACGAGCACTTTGGGTCAGGATTTTTTTTAATACAAAATACAATTTACCTGAATCGAAAATCACGCTCTACCCTTGTCGAGGGCTAGGAAATCGAGATAGTATTATGCATCTGAATTATGTATATTGCCATATTTTATCTTTTACTATCGCTTTCTTAAACACAACGAAATTATTTAGGTAGGTATGTCCCATACTTCCAAATTTAATATTGTATCAAAAATTTACAAATCGTCATTTTGTTTCTAAATACATAGGTAACATGCCAATTACTGCTTAATTATTTTATTTTAAATTGTTAACGAGAACAAAATTTATAATTAGCGAATGAATATCCAAATATTAATAAACGAGTGGAGATTAATTGGATATGGCTTATTGATTCAACTTTTTTATGACATTAATGGCGCTATAAGAAAGTTCAATAATACTTAAAGCAATTTCTCCAATAACGAATTTAATATCGCCGAAGAAAATAGGTAAGTCGTATTGATCGGTATCAATATAATATGTAGATAATAGAAGACATTACTAAGGAATAAAAAACCGTAATTAGATAAGAAAATAATAATATCATCTTATTAAAGCAAACCCGTGACACAGTCTTAGACTTTATACCTAAATAATTAGGTAACCGCCACAATGCAATAACGCAGAACCAATTGAACACTTATTTCTAAGCCCTTTGTCTCCATAATCCAATGCAACTGTGAAAAAATAAACAGTGTAGTAGACCAACCTGCAGAGGCGTGAAGGCCACAGACGAAGCGGTACCGGAGACCTGCCGTCGAATGCTGGTCGCGCCTCCGTACTGCTGGTTTTGTTTCTGCAGGTTCTTCTGCAAGGTCTTGCTGATGCGGACCTTGGTCTTCTCGTCTATCTGCGGCAGGCGCACCCGCCCCGTGCTCGACTTGCCGATAGTGCCGCGCGTGTAGCCCAAGTCCTCTTGGTAAGCGTCGTCTTCGATCTGGAACAAAGATAATATTTCAGCTATTTAACTGTACAAGTGTGCACAGATTAGAAGTTGTTTTTTTTTTCTTTTCTTTATTCATGGATGTGGCAACGCAGTCTACTGACGGCCATACACCATAACTATCATTCAGGTTTCAGGCTCGTTTGTCGTATATCTACGCAGACGTAGGTACCAATAGCACTATAAAGCATAATGTTCTATCTATCATAATTATGTTCATCAGCCTTTGTATGTTCACTACTGGACACAGGATATCTTTAAATTCCACCACTGACCAGCCTTTCGATTATTATCTCTGTGGCATATTCAATATCTAAGTCAACTTGGTTGGTCAGAGTGCGCGTCTACTCCTTGTCGAAGGTGCAACTTCCACAATGTGAAGACATAGGTATAAATAAAGAGACTTTCAAAAGTCAACCACTTAAAATAATGGACATAAAACTCCAAAATATAGCTTTACTCACATAGGTACGTTGTTAGTTGGGTCTCGCGAATTATGAGTTTTAAACATACCTATACAAATAAGAACATGAATATACAAATATGCTTACTATTGAGTGACCTACTGCAAACTGGTGAAACTTTGCGAATCGTCTTGCATACAAATATGTAAGTCCAACTTAAATAACATTAACCAAGTAGTTGTGAAATAAGACAATCACAAACAGAGTACTAACGATTGTACATACATAACATAAAGACAGTTCGTTAGCTTGTTTCAAATCAAGGTAGTCACTTTCATAAAGTTCCGTCAATCAACTGAATGCATCGTGATTCTCACGCTAGGCGGCCTTAAATCCGTCGTGTGCGCAGGTCCTAATGGTCAAAACGTGTTCGCGGACCGTGTCGTAATACTTGCAATCTATCAAACTTAACTCTTCATTAAAAACGCTAAACGATGATCCGGTTTCACGAATAACATTAATAACATTAGTCAGAGCCATTCGTTTGCACAAATTTTAATTAAAACGTCTGGTGTTCGAAATGCAATTTAAAATCGATTTTGCGTTTCCTTGGATATCTTCGCTAAATTTACTGTGCCCTTTAATTGCTCTTAGCGAAAACTTGTGGTTAGAAAGTAATTAATACGCAGTGATTGTGAGTACATACTCGGGGAAGAGTGCGTGATGTTTACGGATTAGTTTGTCGCGTTTACTAGACCCCTACATCATCCGTCATAGCGTCGGAACAATTACGTGTTCAGCGAGCCGAACTCAATCTGTTTACTGACACAAACACGAGACACTGCTATATTACACTGCGGATACACGTACAAACTTACATACATACATACATCTGAGTCATCAGCGTGGACTTGGCATTGTTAGAAAAACGAGTCTTTTATCTGCCTGTCTAGATAACTGTAGTCCAGTTGGAGAAAACTGCTTTGAAAATGAGGGAAGCAGTTTTCAATTGCCATCCAACTTTTTGCATACTAGGTATTTTGTATCTCGAAAATATCAAAATGCATATCGAGGCTTCCATTACTTTCAAAACTGTATTCTGTTCATGAAAAACAGAATCTGCGTAAAAACCCCCTGTTTTTAATAGGCATATTTTTTTAAATTGACCTTGAACTCGCTTCTGCGTACCATGAAAGCCCTACTACACCGTTAGCTGTTTATTTAAGGCACGTGCTTCCTATAAAAACCACGGAAGTTGGTATAAGAGAAAACGTTATAAAAAGTGAAAGAAGAAAGGCCTTAATAAAAAGCATTGTAAGGTTAGCCCGCGGTGACGCACGGGCGTGCGAATTGCGCACGCGCCGTCACGTACGGAACGGACATCCGCGCACCAACTGTTCGTCCGATGTTCCAGTCTATTTGAGCACGTGAAAAAACTCGGACCACTTACATCTGGGTGCGTTTACACAACCATAGTTTGAGACTTAAGTCAGTTACGGGTTTGACCAATATTCAATTTGTTTAAACAAATCCAACTAGTATCTACTGATCGATTTACTCGCAGGAAATGGAGAATTACATTGTCATTTCATGCAAATTTAATGGTACTATTTCGCAAAGGTCATTAGCTATTTCCTATGCCCACACAAATATTTGCCTAATATCCTATTTCATAGTGTCTTGTACTTATTAAAAAATTTAATACTACATTTTCAATAACATGATAACTATTTTTGAAGGTTGGTTACAAGTTACAATTCAGTTTCTCAATCCAATCACAGCACAGGCACAGGTCGCGACAAGTAGAATACCTTTTGAAAACGTTGGAAACAAAAATGTAATTGCGAAAAAATATAAGTAGGTACTTCAATATCTATGACTCTATGTGGATTGAAGATTTTTTAATAAGAATCAAATAAGTCAAGTGTAAACATGTCTAAAGCGATGCAACATTCGAACGTATTCAATTATTCAACTCATCTGCCGCAGCCCGTCGTGCGTGACGTCACATTTATTACACTGCGTTTATGAAATTCGTTTTATTTGCACTGCAATTAAATTCCAGCTTATCACCCCTATGATTAAAGGTGCATTACCTCCATGTGCATTACAGATTGACTGCAAGAATTTAAGATGCCGTAAGTAAATCTTTGTTCCAAGTTGAATTGAACTGTTAGGACTGGTAATAAATTTGTTTTTAGCGGGGAGTGGGAAATACCATACTCTTGGCGACTCAGGTATAACTAAGTGGTAGGTGATTCTGCGAACAGTGAACGGCCGCGCGGCGCCGCGCCGGCGCGCAACGCCGAACAATATCGGTAATTATTACGGTAATGCCTATGAATATTCAAAATATTTACATACCTACTTTTAAGCTCTCGTATGGTTGTAACACTTGTAACCATATCCTTAGTTAATTCACTGAGTTGTTTCGAGCACGGCTGTATATTGTTGGATATTGATTAGAAGCAACATTTTGATACCATGATATGTTAAGTAGCTGGTCGCCATTTTTATGGTTAAGCAGTTTTAATTGGTTTTAATGCACTACGTTTTCAATAATCAACCCGTCCAGGATTCTGAGGTCTGTTAAATTACCTACTGTTACTAATAGTTGTTAATACTTTACCTCATAACTTATCAAGTGCTTGTGGAAAGATACATAGATTATATTATTGAAGGTGTTAATGGTCGAGTTATTCCATTAGCAATCTCTCTATCAATACATTCTAGAGGCACATTATGTATTATCACGATCTCGTACTGGATGCAGTATAGATGTATATTGAAAGCAACCCATAATTTAATAGGTATAATACGTACTTACATAGTTCCATACATTAATTTGACTACTATAAAATGTCCTGCGGTGGTTTATAAATAAGTAAGACATTAATAATGAACTGTATTGTTGCATGATTTTCGGTTGTATGCATATTCAATGAGAGGCGTTTTGCATATTTGTAGAGCAAGTTTTAGAACTTATGATCTGTGACCTGATATGCAAATTAATTATGACTTTGAACACTATTGCCTATATCTAAAATGAAACGATTTACACCGTTTTAAGTCACACGCTACACAGCTGCGTACAATAAGTTCATTTTTACTCGGCTGATGTGAACATAGCTACAAGTGTGGCTGCGCAGTTGTCGATTTTAAGAGGATACCTACATCCGAAATATGGTAGTTTTAGATCTAAGATTATTTTTAAAGCTTACCGTCTATATATCATAATATAGCAAAACCAGTAAAATGAGAAGTTTTCTCGATAGAAAAAAAATTAAAGTTAGGTCCAAATAGTTATGGTTTTCAAGTTTTAATAATTAGTTGATGAAAATATTTTTAAAACATAATTTACTATGTTCAAAGCTAAGTTTTCATAAAAATGAAAAACTCAAAAACCGAAACAGTTTTCAAGGAAAAAATTAAAATGCAATTGGCACTTACGTCAATAATATTAAAGCTAAAATAAAACATTGCTATCTCACTATTTGCCTATAAATGAAATCATTTCAACTCTGTTTTTGAGCTCCGCTCATTCGGTTTTACGTATTACGGTTGTAGCCCCTTAAGGCCAAAATGGTGGTAGGAGGCGGGGTGTGCAGGCATTAGGATAGTGAGCCAATACCATGGATGTAAATACGTCCGTGGCCAATACGAAGTTATCGGTACAATGCAATGTTTAAAATAGAAACTTTCGAAATATGCACGCCGTTTAAACAATTCACATAGCATTGTGTGACACAAACAAAACCGATTTCCGAGCTGAAAAGCAAACACTCGTTGGACGTCTCAAAACGGTCATAGCAAGGTAATTATACAAAATTACTAGCATTTAACACGTGACTCAATTTAACAATTTTCATTATTTACATAAGAAGGATTTTGTTACGTATTTCGAAAGTTTAATATGATAAATAACAGTAAAAGTTTAATGATTATTGTATGCAACAGTTAAATGTTTATAAATAACTGCCGGTTAAAATTCATGAAGAGTAGGATTAGATACCTACCTCATGAAGTTTTATTTATATTTAATTCTAATTAAATGTTAAAAAATGTAGGTTGAGTAAAAGAACGCAACACATTTTAATGTATGTACATAATATACCTATTATTGCAAAATTTTGTGAAAGTATGTGATATTCGACACGAAATTTTCTCAACAAATACTTACTTCGGTAATTTTTGCCCAAAACTTGAACCACTACTTAACTCCAGTAATAAGTATAGTGTCATCACTTAAAATTAAAACTTTTTATTCTGAAAGTAGTTCATTACTTGAATATTTAAACCAATAGCTAGGCGAAAACATTTGTACTTATTAAGTAAATTTAAGGTATATCGAAGAGATATCGGAAGAAAACAGCAAGGAAAATTCATAGCCGGTCTACACTCTACATTTTACGCACCGCGGCTACATCAGCCTTGGTGTTAGCACTCGGCTGTCGATTACTGACATGACAATTTATAGCTCACCGCGATTTAATTGCACAAATAAAGGCTCCCTACACCCTTGCGACTGTGCTATTAGATTTTCTCTTTATACAATGTGTCTAGTCACCAGTGTCGGAGACTTAAGGGGGATGAAATATGGTATTTTTTATCGACAAATCACTATCCAAATGTTCTCTTGTTCCATGATAAACTGGCAGCCATTTTGTTTTTTAACTTCGAAGCTCGGGCGCCTGTACTGTTTTTATCACTGCTATCACTGTTTTATTACTGTTTTTATCACACTGTTTTTATCACTGTAGACGTCTTAGGAGGCCGAAAGATGTCTCATTTGAAAGCTAACGATGTGGGTAATCAACTGATAATACATTTTATTTAATATTTTTTTCATAGAATAACAAAAAAGGATTTAAAAAACAAAATTCAATATTTTTCCATTGATTTTTTTAATTTAGTACCTTTTACATGAAAACTAACCCGTCAAACTACTTGTTTTTTGTTGTCTTATCACAATACAGGATATCACCTTATTAATAAATGTTACAACAAAGCCATAAGTAAGGCAAAAAATAATAAGTATACAACATCAAATACTTATAGGAATTAACGTATTCGTGTAGAAAGCCTAAAGCCTACTCTCGCACTAAGTCGGTATGCGCTTCAACGTTCAATTAGCTTTCATGTAATAGAATTTTCATTTCCAAGACCCCATTACAATATACTATGTTCGTGAAGCTATCCGCACATCGGAACACGGTAAAGATTTTTATTTTTTTATTTTTTTTATTTCTTATAAGATAGTGCTTGACAACGATCAAAAAATATAAATTAAATGTATTCTTTAAGCAGAACAACAGTTTTACATTGCATTAATTTTCAAACCGCGACGCAAAGGAGAGTTATATGGTTATCAGGCTATATAATAAACTAGCTACCCGCCCCGGCTTCGCACGGGTGCAAGTTAGATTTACCTTAGCAGCGCCATCTATTGATTACTTACTCAACCCAGTCGAAAGGTATCGACATCTGTTACATATAATTGTGACTGTCAAATAATAACACTCTTAATTTAGTTCTCTTGTGTGGCGCTAGGTGTCTGTTCATCTGTGAATAAGACTGCCATGTCAATTGTCATTACTTGCAAAACTTACTGTCAAATAATAAGAGACAAATAATTAGAAATAAATTAAAATTGCGACTATAATTTGAGATTTAAAGTATCCTATCTCTCAAGTTGGATCGAACTGCACATGGTGTGCGAATTTTATTATAATCGGTTAAGTGGTTTAGGAGTCCACCGCGGACCAACATTGTGACACGAGATTTATATATATTAAGATTATAATAAATGCATGTTTATTCTTAATTACTCATAATACTTATTATTTATGTCAGTTTATACTTTTGTGGCTCTGTTGGCTCAAACACAGGGATGGATTTCGATAATTCTTACGTAATCGATTTGTTTTTACGGGAACGACGGTTTTACGTGCACTCCGGGGCACGGAAGCGTTCATGGCACTAGCGATCACCCATCCAACTACCGACCGCGCCCGCACTTACTTTGTCGATCACTTAGGATCGAAACAAGCTGCCGGGCTATGAGCGCTTCCATGATGGGATATTACTAGTTTACTGTACTATCTTTGGACATCCAAGACTTAAAATCAGGTGGGACAGCAATAATTGTAAAGTGTTAACTTAAAATGCAGTAGAATCAAAAACCTTTTCTTTTTTAATCAACTTTTAAATAAAGGAGGAGGTTCTCAATTCCTCTGCATGGTTTTTTTCTTATGTGTGTAACCTCATAACTTCGTACTGGATGAACCGATTTCGATTAGACATTCGAAAGCTAAAAGACTGCCTTCTGGTCCCATTTAAAGTGAGCGACATCTCACGGCCAGTTTTTGAGTTATTCCCAATAATGTTAATTTAATTTATGCTAGTTTTTGACTGCATGTTCAGATTTTGATGATTCTTTTTTGTTCGAAAGCTAGTTCTTGTCGTGTGGTCCCTTATAAATTGAAATGACACCTGGCGAGTGATTTTTGAGTTATCTCGACTTAAAGTCGTTAATTTTTTTAGTCATTAAACATAACAACTCTGACTGCGAAAGTTACACTCACGTCGGCGAAGTTGAGCCGGTTGGCGTTCTTGCGGAACTCGGTCATCGCGTAGCGCTCCTTCATCTTGCGCACGCGCTTCCCGCCGCGCTTCTTGCGGCTCTGCTCGATCGGCTTCGGCAGCGGCTTCACGAATTTCACCGGCGGCGGCTCCTGCACACCACAATAAATAAATAAATTACTCTACACATTCATAAGACTCATATCCTAGGACTACTTCCTACTTCTCACTCTAGGATACCCTTCCCTGTGCCGTGAGCGCCATGGACACCAAGATCGAGAACGTGAATTTCCAGCCTTCATTATTTCCGTCTCGCTGGGAATCAAACCCAGGACCCTCGGAACAGCCATCCATCCATTATCCAGTATCCGGCATGTTAACAATTCCAATACAAATACATAATTTGAAATTAACGGATCAAACAAGATCCCTGCGGTGTAGGTAATAACCCTTTGATGTTTTAAATATCTAGATTGAGCGTCGCCCTACAATGAAAACAAAAAAAAACAAGGCAACATTATCAAGCATGTGTGCGTGCAAGCGATGTTTTAGGCACTTCTCACACAACGCTATTCATGAGATACGCGACTGCAACGCTACCCAAAATTAGTATGTATTTGACACTTTTAACTGACAGAAGACGCATTGTCCTGTCAGTACATAGTGTCAAATACATACTAATTTTGGGTAGCGTTGCAGTCGCGTATCTCATGAATAGCGTTGTGTGAGAAGTGCCTTACCCGTTCATCTATTGTCTATGTGTGCGTAATGTGTGTAATGACATAAAAATTGTGGCTAACAGATAGCCACAATTTTTTGACACGTTTTCGCGGATTCGATGTTCCATCTAGATATTTAAAACATCTTTGGTATTTGGTAATAACCAATTTAAATATTATCATTATAGCAATAGTTACCTAATTATTACCGGAATTGCCGGAAACGCGCTGGGTTAGTTGCAAAATATTGAGTTCACTATGCGCAAAACTAAACAATTATATTTCTATTATGAGTACCTGTCTCTCCAAGTAACTCCTCTCCAAAAGTACGTGCATTTAAACGATTGCACGTACTTGTGATTATCATTTCGTATAAAAATTATATTTCTACAGATAACCTGAATTACCTGTTTTATTTAATTTTTTATCTCTCCCTTAATCTTAGTTTACAATGATAACAAAATTAAGACTAATGGTTACTAAATTACAATAAAATGATTTTAATCATATACCTACCCCTATACTTATTACTAATGCCACGAACTTAATGCCCATAATCCTTTTTTGAGTCGTTATGGGCTAGTAAGCTACGGAACGCGGCCTTTAGCCGCTTTAGCGCTGTCACCTGTCACTGTCACTCTGGCCGGCGGCTCTTAGCTCTTGCTCTTAGTCTTATCTTGTAAACAAAATTGGAAACAACACGCTATTTTGTATCCTGCTTTAATTAAACATTTAAAATGGAGGCAAAAAAGCATATATTTAGCCCGACGGAAAGGAAACTTTTTTTAGATATTCTAAAAAAGTATTATAATATAATAGAAAATAAGAACTCTGAACGAGTTTCACTGAGGAGAAAAAATGAAGCTTGGATTCGTGTTGCCACCGAATACAATGCAAGTCCTCTTGCTACAAGACAGGTAAGTTATCAAATCTACGTAACATAACTTTATTAATATCATATTATTTCATTATTCATGTGAAACGTTTGTTTCTTGGAAGATTCGACTTAGGTTATATTTTTACTACCATACACTTATGCATTATAAAATGTTATTTATTTGAACGAAAATGTACCATAATATAACATTAAAATGCCCTTTTGTGAAGTAGAAGTCCACATTTTAAGTGTGGGTTCATACTTAATAGTTAATTATTCTTATTTTTTATAGGCAACAAGTAAACAACTGCGGCGCTTGTGGTTGAACACGAAGCAACGGCAGAAAGACGCATTGATCAAACAACGCCAACATAGATTGAGTAGTGAAGTAGGGCCATCTATAAGAGATGCTTACATTGACCCTGATGTAGTGGCCTCAGCTCTTATTGTGGGAAGTGATTATGCTATTGATTCGGATGCAGTGGATGGTATTTATAGTTTTTCATGTAAATAATGTTTAAAGATGCTTATTATCTCATTAAACTTAGATTATAATTAATTGATTATTACTTTTTAGATTCTAAGGAGTTAATCACACCAGTCATAGGACTCACAGAAAAAATAGACAATGTTGTTGTGTTACCATGTGTTTCACAAGCTTCCAGGACAATAAACCGGGAACAAACCCAGGAACAATCCGAACAATACATTACAGTTGATACCCATCCATGGCCTAAGTCACCAAAGCCAGAACCACTCAGTGAGCCTTCTACATCACAAATGTCCCAACCCATCCTACAGAAATTACCTTTATGTTCCACTAACACCGGAACCACTCAACTTATTAAAAATAATATAATAGAGCAAGAGTACAAGGACCAATATGTGCGGACCTGTGAGAAGCATAATTTAGAAATACAGATTTTAAAACAACAGCTAAGGGAAGCTAAAGCTAAAGCTGACTTAGCTGAACTGATTTTAAAAAAAGAACAGCTTAGGGAAGTTAAAGCTAAAGTTGACTTAACCGAACTGATTTTAAAAGAACAGGTTAGGGAAGCTACAGCTAAAGCTGTCTTAGCTGAATTGAAATTGAAGCAGTATGAAGATTTAAAAGGTATGCAGGATTTTTTTATCTTTCAAGTTAATATGTATCTACTTTTACAATTTTTTTGGATTTATTGTTTTTTATTTTGTTTCAGATGAATAACATCAAGCAATTTTATTTATGAATAATAGAGTACTTTATAGGTATATTAAACTATAATAAATAAGAGTAAAAAAATATTTTATGTATTCTATTAAAAATCTAAATGATAACAATCAGTTGATATATAAAAAAAATTGAATAACAAGAACACTACAAGAAGTATAACATAGCATTACACCTGTTAAGCTCACCTAACCATGTAACTAAAATAAACTAAAGACAATATAAAGAAACAAAAATATATAAAAAAGAAAACAACAAAACTCAACATGGATACTCATGAACACAGATTAAATCCAGTGCTTGTGCTGTCTCAGTTTCACCTGTCCTGTTTGTCCTGGTAATTCATGTTATCATTTAAAACTAATATTAAATTATGTAACACTGCACAGGCTACTATAATATTGGATACAGTCTGTCATTTATAACCAATACCTTTGGATAAACATATAAATCTGCGTTTCCAAATGCTGAAAGTACTTTCCAGTACATTTCTGGTTTTAACCTAAGCTCGGTCATATCGTAGTTGTGGTAGACCTGCTGGAGTTAGTCGAATGGGTGTAAGCATAAATGTTAATGATGGATAACCAATTTATCACTTAGCACACCTTGAGTATACTTCATGTAGACCTTAGACATTTGGAATATTCTGGAGACATGAGTACTGCCAACCCATATAGCCACTATGTCTAATATTTCTATTCCTGGGCCACCAATAACCTGGAAAAAAAATTTAGTAGGAATAACATCACTCCAGTGTAGAGCTTCAATGAACGTACATCAATTTTAGCATGTTTGGTACACTTAATTCAACATTGAATCTGTTACGATAGGCCTCATGATGGCATCCTGAGTGTGAGTGCAATCAATGGCACCATCTACACCTGGAAGCCCAGGCCTTGCTCATGCCTGCCATAGATAATTGTCTATTTGCGATAGCCTGGTCTCCAGTTGGTATTTTAAATTTTAATGTAATTATTGTGTAATAATGCTAGCAGTCTCGATACTTTTGATATGATATTTGAATCTGTAGGCTGAGATAAATGAATTAGATCCATGCAGACAAGCTGAAACGTTTTTATCATTATTAATAGTTCAACCATTCGTTCACTCATATTATATACAAAAAACTCATATTTTCAAATTACAATTCAAGTGATACATACAAGCAGGACCTTTTTTTTTTTTTTTGTTCACGAGGGGGAAACCTTCAAAAGGTACCTGGTGCCGTGGGAGCGACACAGGGTGATGTGGGATTTTTACCCACTAAAACCCCCCCCGGTGGCCTTCCTCAGCGCTTGTGGAGAACTCCGGGATCTCCAAAAGGAACACAACCGGAGTCCTCCAAGCGCGGCGCCCCTTATATTCGGGCTCTTCCCGCGAGGGACTAAGGCCCCATCGCTTGCCAGCGCCTTACAACGGTATGCGGCCACACATACCGTCGTCCTTCCCGGGGTTGCTGATGGACGGTTCGAGCTCCCACTCTAGCCGCCCGCAACCCCGAAAGTCCCCTTTTAGTCGCCTCTTACGACAGGCAGGGGATACCGAAGCTCGTATTCTGGTCCCGAGCTACAGGGACAATACAAGCAGGACCTACATAATATATAATATAAAATAGTTTACCTGACAGAATGCTCTAGCATAATAGTAGTCCCCTGTTAACACTTTTCACCAAATTATTTCTTATTAAGGATACAATATATATTATGGAGTCTTGGCTAAAACAAATCGTTTTTTAAAGTTATGCGGAGGTAATTCAAATGGATTTATCGTGTCCCTTAGGGTGCGGTTCCACTGAGGCGGAGCGGAGCGGAGCTGTGCGCGATTCACCAATCACATGGCTTGAAATCCACTCGAGGCACAATGAGACGTGATTTTCAAGCCATGCGATTGGTGAATCGCGCACAGCTCCGCTCCGCTCCGCCTCAGTGGAACCGCACCCTTAGGGTCGATTTACATTGCCGCGGAAGGGAAGGGAAGCGAATTTTTGCAACGAAATTCTACATAGCATAATGAACTTTATATCAATTGTGTAAGGTACAAACTAAAGACGAGCCGAAAAAGAGGGAATTCTCGAGAATGCGCGGGGATTCCCCGGAAGACGCGCGACCACTTTTTCGGCTCGTCTTTAGTTTGTACCTTACACAATTGATATAAAGTTCATTATGCTATGTAGAATTTCGTTGCAAAAATTCGCTTCCCTTCCCTTCCGCGGCAATGTAAATCGACCCTTATACAGTTAAATCAATCGGATTTGAAAAGGCCACAGAATATCGTTAATAAAAGTCTTCATCATCGTAATAATAATAATTAACATCAGAAATTATATTATCCACAATCTCGACGTCCATAATTCCCGCGAATAGTTACATTAATAGGATACAAGTTCGCGTAACACAATCTTAATTCTCTGATCGACTGAACTCAACATTCATGATCTTGAGAAACATCTTAATACCGATCTTGAAACCTGAGAATTGTATAATATGTCGTGGCCATTATCGTAGATTTGCTCACATCATGAAATGATCGACCATATCATGAAATGGTCAACTCAGTTTGGCTTTGGCCAGATCGTAAAATCGTCTACGTTTCACGATTTGGTCATCAACGTTTGGCCGGATCGTAAAAACGCGGAATATAGGGCATAATTTCGAACCGTGACGTCTCCATATCATGAAATGCGACCATTTCATGATATGGTCGATCATTTCATGATGTGAGCAAATCTACGATGTCGCATACATATTGAACAACATGATCTCAAGTGATGACAAAGTCTTAAACCGCGTTTTAAGTTTTTTTCATTTTTCATTAATATGTCGGCATCTCAAACCGGAACTTAAGATCGTGCTCTCACGCTGATATCGGTTTAATAATACGGGCCTAACTTCCTTCATTTACTAGACTCACAACTAACAGAACTCATTTTACGTCTATCACGCAGTTTACCTCACGTGCTGTTTTGTTGGATTCGCCCGACTAGTTTCGAACCGACTCCGAGGTTCGTGATCAGGAGCCACCGGCGACGAGAGCTCGCTTGTGACTGACTTGTGACTTTGTGTTCAGACCTTGAAGACTTTCGATACTGGATTGGCCACTAACCCCTCCACCGTTCCACACTGGAGCAGTGTGGTGGAGTATGCTATGGGCCTCCTCAATAATGAGAAGAGACCCGTGCTCAGTAGTGGGTCATTAATGGGTTGTAGCCAAGAGTTAGTAACCTGTAACTTATCGAGTTTCTTCTCGATACCCTCCCGCAGCTGCCGGCCGATGTGGCCGTCGGTGCTCTCGTGGCACGCGTCCACGCGCGCCGCCAGCGTCACCTTCGTCGACACCAGCTTGGCTGCTTTGTACCGAAGTTCCTACACAATACATAGGATTAAATCATAAGGTACGAAGTAAATTCGAGTCTGTTTGCTTACAAGCAATTGTTATTTTCCCTGACTTTGGTTTACGTTTAAGATATATAATATTAGTAAAAAAGGAAAGCTGTTTCTTTTAGCATTTTTGTGTGGTTATTTTTATCTATTACTTAAATTGTATTTCAGGTAAAGAGACATACATCATGGTGGCGATATCATTTAGGTACATGACAGTATTTCATCTCAAATTACAACATTAAAAATTAGCAATTTGCTTTAATTTTTTACAATAATTTCAAGGCGATTAATAGAAGAAAAAAGTACATTAAAAAAAGTGTACAAAATAATTGAAAAACTAACACAATATATTTTACTACGTCCAATTTAGTCAGTAGTTATTCCTAGTACTGACATTAGAAAGTTAAGATAAACTTACAGGAGGTGTGTCCTGAACGATCTGTGAGAAGTATATGAAACCAGTGTGTGGCAGCGACGCAGCTTGGGAGAACCCAGAGAGGGTCTTCTTCTGTTGGCCGAGCGGCAACACGTTGCAAGCTGGCATTCTGGACAGTTTAGATAGACCTCCAGCCACACCGAGGATTTTGGCTGCTGTTGATGCACCTTAAAATAGATGAAATGTTTAGTTAATTGAACTTGTCCAAATACAGTCTTTTGATTATGTTCCATTGATTATATTACATAGGTTTACTTATTTGAAAAACAAAAACAGGAATATATATATTATATCATACTTACCAACAATAGCAGTTATATTTGGTGCTATAAAAGTCATTCTGCTTTCAACATATTCATATATTTTTGATTTGAAATTATTTAAATCCAATGCCATATCACATGCTTCAAAGATTTCACTCAATTCCTTGTCAGACAATAATTTCCTAAAATAAAATAGGCCATATGAAAATATTTTATTTTATTTTATTTTATTGATCAACTTTAGCAACTTCTCATTATTGGTATTATTAGATTTGTAATAAAGTTATAAAAAATAAAGAATGTTCTAGTAGAATTTGTTTTTTTTTACCCCAGAAAATTCAAAAGCTGTGAAATAGATAATCTTACCCTTGCGTAGTAGATGCAGTGACTGACACAATCATAATAGTTGCCTGTGTAAGAAAACTCTGCAATATTTCATTGTTCTTAGCTCTATCAAGGTCATTGCCAAGCTCCTTTACACTTCTGATATACTCCAAGGGAGTTACAATCAGGGACTCTAGTTCTGGAAACCTTTTTTGATATTTGTCTCGAACAAATCTGTGGATAATAGCTGGAAAATGAAATTTTTGTTCTGATTTATGATCTACTTAAGTAAATGAACTCATGTATTGTATCACTCTATTAAATTATTATACAGTGACCATTGGTAATTAAAAACGAAAATAATAGTGTTGCAAACTTTGCAGTGTAACTATGATAGACATAATTAGCTAACTGGACCAACACTCCTAGTCTTAGTAGTCTTGTTCCATGTTGGTCACATTTGGTAGGCAGTGTAGGGTGGTGCTGCATGGTAATTTGATATCTAACAAGTCTTTTTGTCATCAAAAAAATTAGCAGGGAAATAAATCTCATTATTTTAGAAGATATTGCAAATTACAAATATGCAAATTTTAAAAGTCTGTCTGAATTACAGAACCAAAGCAAGGGCCATTGCTTCAACAACTTCCTACCATGAGTGTTCTACGGAGATCCCTTTTAATATTTAATGAAATGTTAATAATTCTCTATCAACTCTTACCTATTTCCCCATCAATCTCAACAGCTATGTTGTTTGCTTCCACAATAAGCTGGTACTCTGGGTCAGACTCCATCAATCCAGTCACCTCAATTTTATTTCTATTGCTACCATAGTTCTTTTCAATCTCTGTCATAACCTGAAAAATGTTCAATCAACAAACAGTTAGCCATTTGCAAAATTTTAAACCAAGACTTAATACTAGGGTACATCCTAACAATAAAAACAAACAATACATTTTCTTAACACTACATTTCATTTCCAAAAAAATAGCAATAAAAATAATTCAAAATAATATTAAACAAATTACTTTATTTTAGCCAAAGTGGATCTATAACCTAGTTCCACATTTGGTCTTTATTGCGATTTAGAAATGAGGCATTAAAATTGTTTGGATATTCAATTCTCAGGTTAGGTGATATATCTTACTGTTACAATCAGAGGTCATAATAATATGACAACTGTATCGTACAATTAGTAGGTAAACAAATAAATAAGCGCTAGCAAATTAATTGTAGCAAGCGATTCCCTGTGAGGCAAGTGGCATAGACGTTACAAACAACCCATTAATACCCGAGACCGAGACATTAGACCCAAAATAAAGTATTAGGCCACATTATAAACAATGAAACAGGGTTAGTTACTCGATAAGGTGTAAACCAGTGTAAACAATGAACTTACCCGTTTCAAACGATCTGAATGTCGCAATTTCGCCAATTCCCGGATCGACACATTCTGAATTTCTTCCTCTTTGGGCACCACTGGGAATGGAACTGCAAACTCATGGAAAGCTTCACCAGTGGTTTTGCTTTCGATGGCTGCTTCGAGCTCACCATCATCAGTCTCTTCCAAATCAGCCAATAATTCATCCGCCAAAGACATTCTACGTTATGTACTTTGGCAATAAGTTAACTGAAGGATACAATAATATGAATAATACGCGTATTAAACAAGGAGACAAATTAAATTATTACAGCTAGGTATATATTTTTATATTATCTTCTCATAAACAAAACCAAAAAATTCTGAAACTTGAATGAAAGTGATATTTATATAAAGAATGACTGACCTGACAGTGACAGCAGACACCACCACCAGACACCCAATGCCATAGAGATAGGAATATACCTATAGTAAACCCAACTTAAGACTGAAACGAAAGAGGCGCTGTCGGACGCATTTGACATTCATTTGACCAATCATTGCACACTAGTAACTGACAGATGAATGAACACAACGTACTTATGAATGACTTTTCGTTAGTTCCAATTTTTGCCATTTCAGAGTTAAGTTGGGCGGACTGTACTTAGAGTGCAGACACCAGACCAGGGTTGGATTTCGTAGTATAATTATACTATTTGTACCATTATTTTATGATGTGTAGTATGTAGTATCGTAAGGTCATTATACTACGCGAAAATACCATAATTTTACCAAAGAGGGTCCTTTTATTTTTTTGTTAATAATTATCCTACAATATCAGATTTTTTGTAACAAATTTTATGGCAATACCATATCAAGCAATGGCGGTGATTCCCCACTGGGAAATCCCATCGTGTTAATGCTAAAGACGAAAATCCAATCGATGAATTATCTGAGAGTGACGTCCAATTTGACTGTCGAGTTCTGTTAATTTGTAAGTAAGAGTCTGGCTATCCAAAGCTGAACCAAGCAAAGCGCGTTATATTTAAAGAATAAGCATAATATGGTAACACAGAATATACCAGGAAAAAAAAGGTTTGATGCTTTTTAAAATTTATAAAAAACAAAATATAATCGGAAGTA
Source organism: Hesperia comma (assembly GCA_905404135.1). NCBI lineage: Eukaryota > Metazoa > Arthropoda > Insecta > Lepidoptera > Hesperiidae > Hesperia > Hesperia comma. The sequence goes on from FR990018.1 coordinate 16,299,947, forward strand.
GGAACTAATTTAATAAGCGTGATATTGGCAATGAGGAAAGAGTGTATGAAAATCATTTTAGTAAATTACTCCGACAAAAAATACGATTGGTACTAGTCAAAAAAGATAATTTTTGAATTTTTGAGTTTATCCATCTTCAAAAAGGATCAAAGATCAAAGTGTCTAAGAGAAGCCATGTTGATTGTTGACATTTTGTTACAGTGTGGCCGCTGCAAAAAACATTGGGTTCAGCTTTGGTTAACCAAACTCTACCTAAGTATAATAAAACATTTAATTTTGTAATTATCAAAAGATTTCTATTAAATCCCAGACAAAAACACAAAAGAAGAAACGTAGTATAATTTTTTGAAAAGTAGTATAATTTTAATTTCCATAGACAATAATTTTCTGAAGCTCTGAATCCAACCCTGCACCAGACAGTCAGTCAGTCACAGACGGTCTGACTAATAGCCCCAACAGACTCACGCGAGAAGTCTCGCCGTGAAATCTTGCCGAGAAATTGCGCGAGAACCGAGAAGGCATCTACACTCATGCGATCTTCTCATTCGCATTCTCGATCGTCATACGGAATGGACGTCAGTGCAGCGGCTTTGGTTTTGTGTGCATTAATATACTATAATCTTGTGAATACTAAAATAAGAAATAAATTAATATAAGTACTAAAATAATAATAATAATTGGTAACCACAGACAGTAGATTATTTTAACTAGAAATGTAAATTTTAAATACAAAAACACACAACGGTCCCACTGAGACCGAACCGAACGAGAATGTGAATACGGTTCTCTTTTCTCGCCCGAGAAACCCTTTGAAGCGGGCAAAAATACCGACACCGATCCGAGAACAGGCGAGCCCGAGAACGAGACTGCGAGAAACCGATCACATTCACGCTTCTCGGGTGTTCTCGGGGGTTCTCGGCGTGAGTCTGTAGCCGCTATAACGGCATTTGATTTGACAATTTTGACATAGCACCATAGCATGGAGGATAGAACTAAGGAGGGTCATCTGTGTATATGAAAAGTGTCCAGTTGTATGCGCTAAATAACAGTTCCAAAATCCTCCACTGGTGGCGCTGGTGGATTCACAGGGTATGGTATGAATGTAGCAATCGTTGAACTCGGCATACTTCAATTCAATCAATTCATCTACGATTGCTACATTCATACCATACCCTGTGAATCCACCAGCGCCACCAGTGGAGGATTTTGGAACTGTTATTTAGCGCATACAACTGGACACTTTTTCAACTTTTCTCCCATATAAGATGACTCTCCTTAGTTCTATCCTCCATGCACCATAGAGATAGGCATAGCCTCAGAGTATTAATAGCACAATTCCTATCTCTATGGCACAAACAAATGTTGACTTGACATTGCCATAATTTATTTCAATTGGTTTTTGACTCTTGGTATTTGGCCTAAAAAGCGTAGGTACAAACTGGTTCTCGAACACCTATCACAGAATACACACACCACACAGAGCCATATAACCAGAGTTGCTCAACTACTAAGCTTCGCCGCGCCGCGCTAATATAGTTAATAAATTTAAATTAAATTAATAATTAGCATAATTAAAAAAAAAATTAATAATTAGCATAATTAGTAATTATTGTGGTGCTAACATATGTATATATATAGAAGCAGATTATTATAGTTGAAACTTGCAATCACCTTGCAACATTCATTATTGTAGTAAATTAATACTCTGTACAGCAAATTGAATGTGGCAACATTAACTAATTAACCGTTTGGTTTGGCGTTTTCTACTTTTTTTTCTGAGTGGAAGAAAGGTAAGCTGACTGAAGGCCCACTACAGACTTGAACTGAAACAAATTTATAAATTTCGGTGATATCCGGGCCTTTCAGAGTGGTGTGGAATCCAAAATTTTGTCTAAATGGCGCTAAATCCACAATATGATGCAATTGGAAAGGGTTTTGTGCAGCAGTATTATACATTATTCGATGATCCGGCACAGAGAGCAAATCTAGCAAATATGTACAACGTGAGTGTTTTTAATATTCGTAGACTATTGTAGAACCATTTATTAATAGCAATTGTACTTTTCTCATATAGATTTCATGAAATATTATGACTGCATTTTTTAGGTTACTTTTGGCTCCCGCCGAAATCTATTATAATTCTATTAAATAGCAAATAAAATTCGTTTAAAATTAGTCATTGCACAATATATATCTCATACTAAATGAAAAAGAATGTTTGAGACCTTAATGATTCATAATAACATGTCATAAAATGCATACTACTTTTCATCATCTGCAATTTGGTTTAGAGTACATAACTTGATTTTTTAAAACGGGCTAAGCGGGCACCCAAAAAGGGCTAGATTTAATAAATTGGGTATTTAAAAATGGGGCTAGAAAGGGGCAAAAAAAGTTAGACATTTTTATGAAATGCAATTTGTTTGTTTCGCCTTTGTTATGTGGGTATTTTTCAATACACTAATAAATGACATTTTTTGAGTCTACCGCCGTTTCCAACGGTGCTATTTTTCTTAATAAGAGTAGCAGATAGGCGAAACAAACTCCTCAGCACATCTTTTAAATCAAAATATTTCAATGATTACACAAGATAAAACTTCTAGTCGTTGTCGTAATTTAACAATAAAATCATAATAACGGTCATTTAACAAAAAATAAAAATACTACAATTAATTACAATTTAAACTGTTAAGATCAAATCGTGATTGCATTTTCAAATTGCTCAGTTTATACTAGCATGGCAGATTGTACAAGTTTGGGGTGTTCCCCGCTAATTAAAGTAATAGTTAGGTTACCACAAACAAAGCTAAAAATATGCTGAATTAATGTAATTGGCTAATTCTTTACCTCTTGTTACGATTTATTTTTGAAATTTACATATCAACTCTTTGAAAATAGTAGGTAAGGGAGGATTTCGGAAAAGGGCTAGATTGCCCTTTTAGGGCTAAATTTAAAATTTGGAGAAATCAAACCATAGAAAGGGCTTGATCTAGCCCCAAAAGGGCTAAGGTGGCAACACTAGTACATATTTGACATTCAAATTAGAATTCAAATTCATGCAGCTGCTAAGGATATTGTGCCCATTAGATGCATTGCGTATTGGTTCAGTGATTTATTAGGAAATAGGAGATTCAAATTTGTTTGCCTTTGAAAATTATTTCCTCAGAGTTTGATGGGAAGTAGCTTACAAAATGACATAAAAATAAACCAGCCCAAACTCAATCATCCAAGTGATAATGTATATTCTGGTGTGATGTGAGTGTGTCTCATACCAATTTACTTGTATGTATGTGAGATGAAAATACTTCTGTATACTTTATTTATTTTTACTGCAGCAGAAACATTAACTTTGTTTACATTAAACTTTAACTATTTTGCTTATTCATTTATTATAATAAATTATTTTATTGTCATGACCTAATACTGTTTACTCACAAAAAGTAGATTACAAATTGGTAACTATATCATATTCTATATATCAAACCTGACTTCCTTACTGTCTTATAAATCAACGCAGAGCTGCAACTACTGTACCTAGAAATGCGAAATTTGGTTCAGGGGTTCCTGTCATGATGTAAGTGAGAAATAAGAAAAGATTTTTAGAAATCCAACCCCTAAAGGTGAAATAGAGGCATGAAGTTTTATGTATTCCAAGCGGGTGAAGCCGCAGGCGGAAACTAGTGTGTACTAATAAGCACAAAATATTGTATTTTAAATAATAGCTTTAATCTTTACACAACTTTCTCATTGATAAAAGCGTGGCAAGTCTAGCTGTCACCTCCCAGCTAGTGATGGGGTCAATGACCCCGGGTCATATTGGTATGACTGTAGTGTTGCACATTATCTGCTCTTCCAAAATTCCATCTAACAGTACTATACTTAAGAAGTTCTTGTATGTCAATAAACTACAATAAATTATTACTCCTGAATAATATCTATTCAGTTGATTCCTTGTAATAATGTATGTAAATTCTGTTACTTTAACCAAAACATCAACCAAAGTGATGTAACTGCACAACCTATGTTGATACATCATATTATGACTTATGCCATTTTGTTGCACAGATGGAAATTATTGAAATATATCTATCATTAAATTGTTTAGAATTTTAGCCTAATTTTTTTAGTTTTTTAGCCTAATTTAGCCTTTTTCAAAAAATTTTTTTGTAATTGATTGCTTTACTTTGCAAAAATTTACAATTTGTTTATAATTAGTAGTCATTGGAGATCTGTTGATGCCAGTTTCTTGTGTCCTTTTATTATTTTATAGTTTTTATTTCATAATTTTCTTATAATATAAAAATAAGATATAATTTTCAGGTTGAGAATTCATTTATGACTTTTGAAGGTGTTCAACTGCAAGGTGCTGTTAAAATTATGGAAAAATTAAATGTAAGTCTGACTATGAATATGAATATTTTATAAGGTCTCAATGTGGGAAATGATGTTGATTAGAAAAAAAAATAGTGATGGAAATTCTGTTGTAATTTAAATTAATCAAAGTCGCTAGAATCTCTAGATGGTCTTTAAACATTTGAGATGATAAATTTTGTTGTTAGTAAGCAAGTTACTACTTTAGGTGTATGTATTATCACTGCATTAAAATATCATCTTTAAAGTACAATGTTATCAACATACTTTAAATTGCTTCTACTACTACATTAAAAACCTTGTGAGAAGAAAGTTTTCTCCTTGATATTTTTTTTTTCACTGAAACCATTGATAAAAGGAGATGTTTCAAATCCGGCCCACAATATGTATGTACAGTACCTCGAAAAATCGAGAAAAATCCATGGAATTCGAGGAAAATAAAGATAAACTGCTTAAATGCATACTTTTCTGGTACAAAAATTGTATTTATCATTCACTTTTATCACGTTTCAACATGGCGTCTTGCCAATTTGTCATTGATCATAGATCACGAACTGTCTACTGTCACCTCAACATGACAGAAATGTAGGTACATATGTCAAACTTCAATCAAATCAACCAACGTGACATGTGATGACAGCTTACCGCCATGACGGATTTTAGTTTGTGTGTTGCAATTTTACGTGCACATTTTTGTGTTGTACCACCAAACTAAAGCAATTTAAAGGAATTGGATGATTGAAAACTGTTTTAATTGTGTTTCTCCGTTTTTGAGTATGGTGTACAAAGTCGTGGCCGGGGCTCCATACATTTTGAAACATCTCCTTTAATTTATAATACATATACTTTGAAAATAAGATTTTGTGCTTCTGCTTATTCAGATTAGAAGCATGTCTTGGTATTAAGGATTGTACATACTTGAATGGCCCTTCTTGGTGTCTATGAACTGTTATGTGATTTGCCTTTAAAACAGTCCAACATTTAATGTTTCATAAAATTATAACATGCCTCAATTTTCCTTTTTATTAATTAAACACTTCTTTTTGCAGAGCTTGACATTTCAGAAGATAGGTAGACTAATAACATCAGTTGATTCACAACCAATGTTTGACGGAGGTGTATTAATTAATGTTCTCGGCAGATTGCAGGTAAGACAATTAATATGGTTAGTTGATTTTATTATTTTAAATAAAACAAATAATTACCACAGAAAACTAAATATATCTAATAAATGTATGTTTTAATCACTAATAATGAGTCATTGACTGAAGTATCTGTTAAAAAACAATATTGTAACTGTTGGTTTCATCAAAAGAGTAAAAAATATCAATTAGTTTTATTATCAATGCTTATTTACTCATTTCAAGTTTATTTACTCATTTCCTTAAATTGTATGTGTAGTCAATATTACCTACATTACTTCCTATTGAATACATATTTGACTACACTACCAGAATATTTGAAATATATTTGATCCTTTTTACTGAGACTTCGCTGTCCGTCCGTCCGTCTGTCCGTCCATCTGTCACCAGGCTGTATCTCATGAACCGTAATAGTTACACAGTTGAAATTTTCACAGAAGATGTATTTCTGTTGCCGCTACAACAACAAATACTAAAAACAGAATAAAATAAATATTTAAGTGGGCGCCCATACAACAGGCCAGATTTTTTTGGCGTTTTTATACATAATGGTACGGAACCCTTCGTGCGCGAGTCCGACTCGCACTTGGCCGATTTTTTTTCTTTGGTCACAAGTAACAACGCAGTTTCCAATCTACCATTGAGAAAACAGTATTCCACATCAAAAGTGAATGACAAGACATTTGAATGAGCAATGAAGCAGTTGTCTTTTTGGACTTAATAATAAAATTATTACGCTGTTGAAGATTTTTGAAGTTACAACATAGGTGAACAAATTTGTTAAAAACATTACTAGTTTTAACTGAAAGATTGTCACTGTGACATTCAATGAAGCATTATCTTCATAAATGATTGGTGGGTTAAGAAGTTATCTACAAAAATACTGGCAGTATTTTCCCTTTAAGCAAAGAAACTTATTCAACATTTATACATGCAATTACTCCTCCCTCTAGTATAATATTTACCAAGACCCCCTCCTCCCTCTCAAGTGTTCACATAGTTCATAAATATGGTCTTAATTTATATTTTGTTTACAGTAATATAAAGGGGAATAAAATAGTTCTGCACAATCTTCGAAAAAAATTTATTCAATCACCATATTGATAATGTAAAAGTCATCAAACTTGCATCATCTGTTTATTGTCGAAAGTGACCTGCTTGCTGACTGTTAACCTTTTGTTGGAACACCTAACACCTCCCTCATCGCATCTCTGCTCTTGAATAATGCACCTCACCACTCCACACTTCGCCCCACTACATATCATTACATCCTTCTGATCCTGCTCATTTCACATAAAAGTCCTCGGTTACTGTAACATATAAATTATACATCTTTACCAGAAGTCTACTAAATAATATTCAGAGGAACCATCTCTCATTAACCTGCTTATTATACTGTAGTGTAAAGTATTAGACTTAAATCAGAGGATGTGTACGTCAAAACGGCGCGTGATTTTTATTATTTTTGATTTTTGACCATTTCATGATATGGTCGATCATTTCATGAAGTGAAAATCTACGATGCCACGACGTATGCATACTGAACTTAAAAAAAACTGCTGCAGTATTTGCATCTTTCACTATCTTCACAAATTACCTGTGTTAACAGGATATTGTCGATAACCAGTGAAGAGAACCAGATACTTAAGTGAGAGTAGGATTTGTAAATATTCAGTATAAAAAATGTTGTCAGAACCATGTGTCTTGAATGTAGTTCTCTGTATTTCATGTTCAACTTCATAAATTGTTGTTGTAAAATCCAATATAAATTTAATGTGAATAGAAATATTCAGTAAAGTTTAAATATACATAATATTTTTGTAGCTAAATCAAATTCTGTTTTTTGAAACAGACAGATGAGGATCAACCGCACGCATACTTCCAAACGTTTGTGTTAAAGCCCATAGGAATCTCTTTTTATGTTGAACATGATATGTTCAGACTGGCTCTTCACGATGTTTAAGAGTAATCTGCAGGCCAAGTAAGGAATATATCAGTAAACAAGTTTCGATTGATTGAGTTTGCTGTAAATAACAAAGCTAACAACATCGTTCAGTAACATTCATTAATATTGATCACTTTCCGACACACAATTTTGTCTAGAAAGTAGGGTCCCAGATTAAAATAATGATAAAATACTATTTTCAAATAATGTTTGAAGGTAAGGAATGTAGGTACTAATATTCAGTAAGGTTTAGAAAATCAATTTGAATTTGTTTTTTGTCATGTATAAGAGGATGTTTTACAATGGTTTAATAATATTAATTGAATTTACATATGGTTAACAATCCAAAAGATATTGGTATTACAGTTGTTAATGATAATTTATGGGACTTTAATGACTAGATATAGGAAACAATGACTATTCATACTTATCACCCAAAAAAACAAAATTGTATTAGAAAAGGAGTACCACCAGGAAGTGTTTTAGGACCAATCCTGAAATTCTTTTTTATAGATAGATTCTTGCCACGTAGACTCTGTTCCGCTTAACAATCCATTTTTCTAATGTCATGTGTTTTGGATGGTAAATGTAGTGTTTTTCATCCTAACTTAGCTGTTCTAGCAACTACTGATGAAAAATTTACGAGATATCCTTAGCTGCCTTTATTACCCTAACTTATAATCTTTTTGTTGAAATTGTGTGACCCCAATAAAAGTGTACAGAACCAGTATACTCGTAATTATACAAGGTGGATAGATACCACCATACAACAATAAATGAAACCACGAGCCCTGCTTCATGCAAGGAACATATTACATTTAGTAAAAAACGCCTAACATCTTATTTACAAAAATGTTTTTTTTTTTTCAAACAAACACAAAATACAGGAAAAAATAGAACAGCCTATCTAAACGTCAGTCACTCACTTTTGACGAGCGGCAACAATCTTCTGCTATTACAATGATAATATAATAGATACAGTGTGTTGAAATTTTGAATATTGAAAAAAAAAATGAGGTATTTGATTGAAAATTTTTTTGGGGGCTTAGGTATTCATTAGGTACTTAAATTTAAATTTATTGTTGTACAGTGGTAACCACGTTGTATATGTATGCATTTTTTATTTTACTTTTATATGAGCGCTCACTAAGTGTTCATTAAATCCCATATTATATCGACCCAGATGCATGGAGCATTGTCACAGTTAAGTAGATTCATAGAAGATGGTAAAGTTGGCATTTGAAGTGCACATGTGAAGTCTATCTTTGTGTTGTTGCAGTGCGACGATGACCCTCCACACCCCTATATGCAGACGTTTGTCTTGAAACCACTCGGCGACTCATTCTTCGTGCAGCACGACATATTCCGCCTTGGCATCCACGACGTCGCTTAAATATTATATCACACGAAACACCATGTTGAACAAGATTTTATCAATATTATTATTATTATTATTACTACACTCACTGCGTTATCTCTAAACCGCGTATTGTTTTAGTTATCTAGGTGTAAGAACAACGGTCATTGTCTGTTTGTAAATTCTAAAATTGTACATTTGTCACTGATTTACAAAGTTCGGCAATTGTTTTCGGCTTAGATAATTAATAAGGAAGCTTAGTAAAATTAACTGCTACTTTTTTCAGTTACTTGTATACATTTTATATTAATACATTATAGTTTTGTAAATGGTTGTCGTTTTAATATGCAGTGCCTTCTAAGATCAACAGTAGTTGTAAGGGTAAGAAAACAACTGAAAGATGTTAAGACAATCATGTATTAAGTAAGTAATAAATAGTCAAAAATTAACAAAAGAACCACTGAAACCAGGTACATTATTTACCAATCTCAGAATTTAAGAGTTGCAACTTTCTTTAAATCCTTAGACGCTACGAACACTTAACAAGTTACTTGCATGCACTATTATACGAAATACACACTGGGCCCTGATGGGCCACACTTGTCTAAGTGAATGACTAGGTTGCAATTTTACTCTCATTGCAAGTCTGTCTCGCCAACTCACTTTCGTCTTCCTATACTTGGGGGTTCTGCAAATTCCACATTTAGCAGTTTCACATCAAAATCGGAAACAAACTTCTTTGAAACACCTCAAATTATCAAAATCCGAGATGTTCAATCGTTTTGACACTATACAATTATTTTCCACAATCTACAAAATATTCAACAAACTATCAATGTTCACCAAAAACATCTCATTTATAACATTACATTATTAAAATGAAATTTTAACAGATTGGAATATAACAGTACAATATCTCTTATTATGGCAGATTAGGAAAAATCCAGAGCAAGGGAAATTATTATCTTTTGACATAATACAAGGCTGTAGATATAAGTTTTAAGATATTATACTTATGCATTGATATAATTATATATGTAAGTGGATGTAGTTGCCACTGCATTATAATTATAATGTCCTAACTGCCATAATAAACAGCTATTAAATTTTACTGACATTAGATAAACATGCAAAACTTATTTTAACTCTGAACTGCTAAAAGGAAACACGACACTGTACGCTATCACAAGGTGGTGAAGACTACAAAGCAGAGATCAAATTAGACATGGCAAGACCATTATGGTCGCATTCGATTAAGAACATTTGTACATTAAGCCTTTAGCCTCTGATTGACAATACTGTTTCATTGAATTTGTGAATATTTGAACAACAATAGCAATGAAATTAGGACAACAGGACTCGGTAATCGTAGCAACTTCGTTATTTTTTTTGTCTCCGGAAGATTAACTCTTTAATGTTAGCTTATTGAATAGCTTGACATTAACAATGTATGAGTTCGGTGGGATTTTCTTACTTATAATTGCTATGAAATTTCTTGCTTCAAATACAACTTCAGCAGAAATTTACTAATAAAGATCTTTAAATGATGTAATTAACTTCATGTAACCTATCAGCAGATAATCTTTGAACTTTATAATAAATAACTAGCTGTCTTTAAAATCACTTGCCTACAAAGTGGAGTACAAAAACATATTATAGAAAAAAAATATGACGTGGTTCATTAAGTACATTTGTTACGACAGAGTTATTTTACACAAGTAGGCATCATGGAGTCTTCAAATATGAATAATTCAATGAAACAGTGCTATCATACACATTATGTCATTGCATATTGGCATTGGTAGCGATATGACATCAATAAAACATTTTAAACTTGTATAGCAAAATGTTTTATTTTTGTTGTAGTCCGACTTAACATCTCTCACACAAGCTATTTGGAAGTAGAGTGATTACCCGTTTTAATTTATACTCGGCTGGAAAGAACTGCATTTAAGAATTATTACTGCTGAAGCTGACAAAGAAATATTTTATCAGTACAACTTGAATTTTGAAACTATTATAATTAATCCTTTATCACAATCAGAAGTGAACTTATGAAATAAATAGTGAAACACATTATTCTGCATCAATAGTTCTGGATTTATGTGATTAGCATTTAGCACTCAACTGAGTTAGCAACTATAATAAAAATACATAGTTTTTAAAGCTTTACAATATTTTGAGTCAATTGGAAGACTTCTGGAGTGTCATCTAGCTAGCCTCTCTTGCTATTTTTTTAAACAGTTTGCAGGTCGCACTGTATAAGATTTTAAAGAAATTGAGGGTAGAAACATCTCAACAAACAAAACATGCAAACGTTTTTTTGTATCCATATTAAACAAAAAAAGTTACCCACGTGTTGTATGGATAAACCCAACATAATTATTATAATGAATTTAAACCAACGTTGTTACAAGTATTTTAAAATTTGCCTCACATTTTATCTGCATGACAACATTGACAACTATTATTTTTTACCTCCATTTTTTATACAGCTATACTAATCCAATACATTTCCATAGACAAGCATACCACACCACAGATAATTTTCCTCAACATGGCGTCGGCCTACCACAGAGTAACGTAACGTAAGAGAGATGCTAAAGCCGGACTCACTCACGCCGCGTTATTACGAGCCGCCCTTCTTGCGCCCGCGGGAGCCGGGCAGCGCGACCCCGCGTAACGAGCGCATCGCCATAGCCCGGTTGAAGTGCCGGTGCGTCTTGTGCTCCTCGACATCGCTGCCGCTGTCCACCGACGAGAGAATCACTAGGAGCACTCCCATTACCTACAAGAGATATGGTTATTTTAAAATTATTGAATAATTATAGCGTGCTGGAAGTGTTCACGAGGGCATTTTAAGTAGTCGATAGTCGTTGCGCAATGTCAAAGATAATTATGGTCATGGGCGTATGCAACCAAAAATCTGCTTCGAAAGTCCGATTAGCGATTAGCGTGGCGAAACGCTAGTGGTAATCAGGAGCGGTGCACGCCCATGTGCAAAACTATCGTAATATCTGCTTGGTAGTTGCGACGACACGGTGCAAAACGGTACTGAACGCTGGCCCTGCCCATTTGTATATCGATAGTAATGAGTGAATGAATGAACTTTTTTTTCGAACTTTTCGTAGCTTTTTCACAGACACTTATCGAAAGTCAAACTACGCCATCCATCGCTGCAACACATCCCCACGGCCCCTCGAACTTCCCTCTGATCAAATACTCACACACTCACCAAACAGATGATGATAAGCAGCGTGTAGACGTGCACGGAGGCCTCCGGGATGTTCTCGATGTCCTTGAGCGCGGCCAGCGCCGGCTCGAAGTCCGGCCGCAGGTCCAGCGCGTGCCGCAGGTGGACGGCCGCTTCCTGAAGTAACGTTTATTGAATTTAAATAGATCGTTGTAATGGGTGGGACCGAATCTTATACCAATACTAGTTGACCCAGCAGACGTCGTCCTGCAACATAATATTAATAGCCAGACGCCCTCACTTCGCTTCGGAAAACTTGTTGCTCCGCTCCTATTGATCGCAGCGTGATGTTATATAGCCGAAGTCGCTCAATAAATTAACTATACAGTAGGTATAGCGCGTTCAAACAAACAATGGCTTAAATAAATTTTGCTCAAAAGCTAAATTGAACTGTGAGCATTTGTTTTTAACGAGGAGTGGCATTGCCTTATGCTCGGCGACTCAAGTATAGTTTTAAAATATTTGTTGCTTTGTAAGCAAACAGACACGTCACTAGTAGTGACTCACTACTGTGTAGGCTTTATGGACGTCAATAGTTTAGCAATTCACATTTGACAGCGGTAGTCAAAACCATCAACACAAACGAAAGTAAACCGATCATATCCCAAAATCCCAATTCTTACCTGATAATGTCCATAAGCCTTGAAGATCTCGCCGAGCGTGAAGTACTGCTGCCAGGCGCTGCGGTCCGGCGGCTGCACCTCGAGCGAGCGCCGCGTCAGGTAGATCGCGTCGTCCAGGTACTGCAGCGTGAACAGCACGCGCGCCAGGTTTAGCAGTACCTGCGGGTTATAGATACATGGTTATAACAAGGAGATATATGCCATTAGGCATTGTACTCTAGTTTTAAGGGCAATAAAGCGTGAATATAACGTAATATATCTATGGCGATATCAAAGGATGGCGATATCAAAGGCTGTCGTTTAACTGTATGGGCGCCCACGTGCAAAATTATTTTGCACCAACCCCCCCTACCTCCTCCTCGTGGTTTAAATACCAGCCACATACAGATGTACATTTATGCCGACCCAACGTGGTCTGTTTACCCCTCCCCCCCCTCACACATTGCACACACATCATACGGTGACGACACGAAGCTTGAGTCACGCTATCGATTTCTAAACCGCTCGCGTAAATAAGTATACCTGCCCCAATAGTAATGCAGTTGTTGGGGTCGGCCTACCCCAGGTATGACGTCTCATCTGGCGGGAGATCAGCCATTGTCTAATATGACTGACTGACTATGACGAATTAGAATGGAACTCTCACTAATAGGAGGAATCCCAGGCGAATTTCAAGGTGTTCTAAAAACAGTACTTGGATTGGTATGATATGTGAATACCTAAATGCGGCTGTTCAATTTTAGGATGAAGGCAATAATTACCATATTAAATTAAATTAAAAACTCACGTCCGCATTATGTGGAGACACGGCGAGCGCCCGCCGGAAACACTCTATCGACTGTCGAGTGTCGCCTTTGATTCTCCAGAAATTGCCAATCTGGTTGTAAAGCTGCACTGACTTTGGTTTCTCCCTTTTGGCCTTTTTCAGCCTCTTCTCTAAGGCATTTATGTCCAAATCTGTTACTCCATTCTTGTACGATTTCTTTTTAGGAAATATGAGCGCCACCTGCAATGTTACATAATCTTCATGAACCAAGAAGCACAGAAAAATATTTTATGTTAAAACCTGTGATTAATTTTTGTTCTCATTTGTAAAGCCTGAAGGCCAAATCAGACAAGACCCTGATGGAAAGTGATGACCACTTTCCCTATCGCCTATGCACATGTGGAATAATATCGGGGATTATAATATATGCTAAATCATTCAAAATAGAAAAAAAATATTGCTACATACCTACTTAGCTTTTTGAAAAGTGGGGCATAAATTACCTGAGGCTCAGGTACATTAGGGTGTCTGTGGCGCCTCGCGACCCCAACAAGGTTGTCATAGTATGTGAAGTTGACAGCTTTGCCACAGTCTAGGAACTCGTCATCTACGTCTCCACTCACTTCTGTTTGAGTCGTCTCTTCTCCACTGTCAGTACCAGACCTGTTTATTTGAAAAATAAATAATATAAAGAGATCAATATAATTGCTGTATCAAAGGCAAACTGAAATCATTTATTTTATGTAGGTATTTAAGAATGCACTTTTTGGCATTAACATTATAAAAATTATAAAAATAATGATAATAATGGTGTTTTGTACTGATTGTCCCCAAAATAAATAAAGGTTATAAATATTTAAGCATATTAATAATTTTAAATTATCACATTGCTAGCAAGTAATGGTTCCAATTGTATAAAGAGTTTCCCACAATTTCTAAAGACAATCGATAATTATTGAAATGAAATTCATTTATTTTTAAACTCTTTGTTCGTACATTCAGCATAAGTGTGTGTAGCATTCTATTTGTACAACCTATTGCTATTCTTTTACTTATGTAGTTTTAGTGAATATAGATAAATACATGAGCTATGTCCCACTCACATTTGGAGTTGGGAAAATAAATATTGGGATAGTAAGGCATATTATTTTCTTTTTAGTTAAACATGTTAAATTCAGTGGCTAGTTAAGTACATGCAGGTATTTTCATACTTCTACAGTTGAGTATGATTAACGGACCTTCCATCCATCATTTTGTGCATCTAATGCTGCCCAGCTGGTCATAGACCTCTCCTAACTTATGGCACTCTGAGCACATCTGAGGATTAGGTTTTGACACTTACTTCCTTACGTAATATGCTTGCAAGTACAATGTACTCAGACAAGATGCTCTTTTACAAACTAGCCTCTACTTGCTATGTGTTTTTAGAAATTCGTTTCGATTATGAAATAAACATGTGTGGCCACAGGTGTCGAAGTATTGATACAAGTGTAAGGCATGTAAAAACAAAATAATATATAGGTCTCCTTGTGTGTTTACCTCTGTTGATCATAAATCTGGCAATCCGTGCAGAACATATCAAACCCATGCTTAGTCCAGGTGTTGCCGTAGTACACTGTTGATGATACTATATTAAATACTGTATCTTCTTCACTTATTTTAGTTTTATCGTTGTCATCCTAAAATATAGCAAATATTTAAATTTTAATAACTTCAATCTTCTACTATTACAAGTATGTTATACAATATGAAGTTTAAAGTTGTTCTATATAATTCATTTAATTTAAAAAAAATATTAAATTATGCAATGCACTCCTTATACTACAATAACCAAATACATTTATCAATTATAATATTATAGTTACAACTTTTTAAATATTCTAATACCAGATTGAAATGTGTTCTAATTGCTACATAATAAAAGAAGTGGTTGTCGTCAAGGCAAACGACTCGAGAACAACACGTAGGTATCAGAAACCACTAGAAATGCAGTAAAAGATATGGTACAAATTATTTGACAAAAAATATAAGACAGTTTTGTTACTGACCTGCGACAATTTAGTGCCATCAACAATTTGTCCTTCCTCAACATCTAATTTCCAAATATTCGAGGTGCGAGAGTTAGTAACAATAATTTGGAACGAAAATATGTATAGAACCAAACAAGTCAAGTATGTCGAGTCCCCCATTTTTGACTATACGGCACGAAATAAAACATTAAAGTTTGGTTATTGTACTATTCATTAATATGTTTTTCACATGAAATTGATCATAATAATGGCACATTTATCATACAGAAATAATTTTTTATCGCAATCTCCTTTTCTCTTCCTTGTCGTTATTTTGACGTAACCACAGTGAATATTTATTTTACTCTGTGGATACCTAATTGGATATCAATGACATCATGCCATAAAGTACTTGTTTATTTTTTAAATGTAGAATATTACAACCTTGGACAGTATCTTTTCAGCCTAAATTACAATTATAATCTGGCCGCGCAAGTTTGGCCGCGCTAACTATGTGTTCCTGATCCTGACACATGTCAATTCTTCATGACGTGATGTGCAATAAATAACATTATGCGTTGTAACAAATAACAATAACAACATGCATTCATTATGCATAACTGATGCATAATATTTATTCAATTTATATGTTGTTATTTTTATAGGAATTATGTTTCTATATACCTATTCAATAAATATTCGTTATGTAAATAAAATTTTAAGGAATCAATTAATTGAATTGAATCATAATTTCTGAATGTAATCAAGAGAAAAAAATTAAAATGTTTTATTTATTTATTTTATTTTCATTTGATTCACCTGAGTGATATTATAACACAAATTTTCCTAAGCTATGTTTGGGTGTACCTTTATTACAATAATATTAACTTTATTGAATACTTAGTACATTATAACATTTTATTTTATATTTTACCGACATTGTATTATGATTACAAAAATATTTGATTACAATTGCCTTGTTATTTTGTCACATCACTACAAAAACAAAAAGTTGATATAACATGGATATAACCTTGAACGAGCGCCGCGCCGTTTGACGTGGTTTTCTTTTAAAAGGTATTGTTTTTATATTTGTTATTTAAGTAATTGTAATAATTTTAGGCCCAAGATTAATACATTTATTGTAAGTTGGTATAATTATTCGATTTAATGTTTGATTTTAATGTTAACACTCGTTAATAAGGCAATTAAAAAAATTGTCAATTAATTGTAATTGTAATTGCCAGTTCAAAGTTACATCGCCCAGTCGATCGCGATCCTTCAGAGACGCATTCTTAGCGCGGCCAGACCATAACTAGGTACATATTTATACCACGTTTTGTGTAAGTTTTTACACTGTGGTAGTACACAGAAGAGTTTTTCTTTTGTTTATGTTATTTTTTCTCCGTAGGTATATACCTACCTATTATCTATTCTGCAAATGAATTGTCAAGAATGACAGCTTGTCATCAGTCATGTTTAGAGGTGCGCGACTGCGAATGATCTCACTATTCGAATAATCTACAACTACTAATGTGCGCATTCGAATTGAATATTAGTAATATACTAATGTTCATATTCGAATGACAACTACTAATTAGTAATTACTAATCTAACAGCGTTTCGACTTGCGACGCGAGTCGCGCGTTCGAGTTCATTTCATTCGACGCTCACTCAGTCGGTTCTGTTGTCAGGTTCGAATGAATAATACGAATGACGACTACTAAATTAGTAACTAATCTCAGCGTTTCGCTTTCCACTCGCAATGAGAGTCGCGCATTTGACTTCATTTCATTCGACGCTCACTCAGTTTGGAATGAATAATAATTATGTAGCCATGGATCGTTCACTGCTTATCCTTATTGGGATACTAGCGTATGCCCGCGGCTTCGCCCGCGTGGAATTTGTATTCGTACAGTTTATTTACGTTAAATACTGAAAGCGACAAATGAATCAATTTTGATAAGAATGTGATAAATTTTGTAAAATGTGCATCGTAAAAAGCACCCAATTTAAATAAACAAAATTGGAGGGTCTGTTTGTAATATTAAAATAACCGCTTTTTACTAAATGCATTCTGTCAAATTAGTTATTGACCTAAAGGTTGTAAATACCAGGTCATAAAATCCCAAAAAAAAAAACAAATTAGTTACTAATTTGTATAGATCATTCGACTGATTCGAATGATTTACTAAATCGAATAATTCGAATGGAATCATTCAAAGTCGCGCACCGCTAGTCATGTTTGAATTGTTAGATGTCATCATGTCATGTCATTCTGGATAACCAAACGGAGTGTTTTCTGTT
The DNA here is from genome assembly GCA_905404135.1 of Hesperia comma. Classification (NCBI taxonomy): domain Eukaryota; kingdom Metazoa; phylum Arthropoda; class Insecta; order Lepidoptera; family Hesperiidae; genus Hesperia; species Hesperia comma. Next base: position 16,317,720 of record FR990018.1, read on the forward strand.
TATATTTTACAAGATTATTAAAAACTGATAAGTTAGAATTTGTTTTCTTATGATTTATTTACTAAACTTATTTAACAATAAGGGCTAAATAAGCAAGAAACAGAAAAATGTGAAATCTAATACTGTCATAAACTTGTAAGGAATCAGAAATTAGAACTTATGTTGCAACTAAACTGCTATGAATTCATAATTCTGAAGATCTACTTGGTTATTAGTGACAGAGTAACGCAAACATGAAGAAGGAAAGAACTGGTGACAATAGTCGCCCATTTAAACTATAAGTATTTCAGATATCATAAATGAAATAAAAAATAGTGTATGCTAAAGCTTAATGCTGACTTGTAATTGTTTTTATTATCTTTACAGCTCATCAAATATTGAGTTTGACTGGAATTAGCTTTGAAAGAAGAAGTATTATTGTAAGGAGCACTTTCATTAAATATTTTTAATATACTTGGTAAACACACTAGTTAGGAGTTTAAAAGATCTTGTATTTAATTCATATTTTCAGGGTTTTGTTGAACTGACGATAGTTCCATTAAAGGACAATTTGAGGAACATTAGACTCAATGCTAAGCAGTGTCGCATCTATCGAGTCTGTCTTAACGATCAATATGAAGCTAACTTTCAATATTGTGACCCATTTCTGGATATTTGCCAAAAGGATCCTCACACGTAAGTTTCTTGAACAGTTTAAGTAACTTAAAAATAGTGTAAACAGAAATATTAAACTTAACTAGTGATGACTGTGTAATTTTATTAGGAGGGTGTGACGACAAAAATCCAGAGAAATTTAACACGGAACTTAATGCATTTCTGAGTTCTTTAGCCCATACAAATGTAATTGTTAGCGAGATTCCTATAAATAGGTTTCTGAATGAACGAAAACTGAACTACCAACTTAAATTTACTTGTAAAAAATATACTAATACTATATATATGGACCTTAACTATAGTAAAGTTATACCGAAACCAGTACATTTTGTAAATCATTTAGCTAGATGTGTTTTGAAGGAAATTTTATCAGTAAATTACAAACAAAATTTAAAAAAATACAACCTGTCTTTGAATAGTAAGAATGTGACTAACATAATTTATAGAGATATTGGAACTCAAACTTTGTACACGGGGTCCATAAAAGATAGCAACTCCTGCATAAGTTATAATAATGATGACAATTTAGTTAATGACATTGATAATAATATAATTCAAAATAATAACATTCAAAATTCTGTAATTTGCAATAATTTATTTCGTGTTTAATTATATTTATGTGTTTCATCAAAACATCAATGGTCTCTTAAATAAATCAGATCAACTCACATTATGTCTGGAAGAATTAGCTACGCATGGTAAATTGTTTGATGTGCTATGTATAACCGAACACAATATGCTGCCTGGTGATGAATATAGTTTAAAAATACCAAACTTTAACTTAGCATCTGCTTTCATGCGGGACAAAAGACATGGAGGAAGTTGTATACTTGTCCGGGAAAATCATAAATATAAAAATATTAAAGAGGCTACAGACCTATCTATTAAAGGTATCCTTGAATGTTGTGCAATCGAATTAATGGATCGCCAAATTAATATTTTATGTGTGTATCGAGTACCCAAGCAAACTGCTGATATGTTTGAAATCTTTTTCTCGCGTCTTAATACAATTATAGAAAAATTAATGACTTGCAGAAATAAATTAATTATATGTGGGGATTTTAATATTAACATGCTTAAAATAGATAAATATACTACAGAGTTTGAATCGTTAGTTCTGAGTCACAACTTGAAATTTGAATTTAAATCTCCTACGCGCTACGCCAGTAATACTTGTATTGACAATATAATACATAACGTAAAAGCTTCCAAGAGCGAAATTATAGATTTGGATCTTTCCGATCATAGTGCACAAGTTATAAAATGCCCTATTAAGAAGTTCTGTCATCTTAAATATTGGTATATACACAGACGAGACTACTCAATAGAGAACAGAAATATATTTATTAAGTATTTAAGTCAGCTAAATTTTAACGAAGTTTATAGCACAAAAGATGCAAACGAATCATTTCAATATTTTCATGACTGGTTCAAATTACTATATGACCTTTGTTTCCCCAAAAAACGAATTAAAATATCACCGAGAGTTAAACCTAAATGGATAACACGTGGACTGAGATTGTGTAGTAAGCGTACGCGTGAACTACTCTGGAAATATAGACTAGACCCTAATGAGAACAATAAAACATCTTATCAAATATATGTCAAACGCTATAAATCTATTATAAAATTGACACAAAAATCACAAAACGATCATTATATAAAATCATCCAGTAATAAAACAAGGGCAACTTGGCAGGTTATAAATAAAAATAAAGCAAATTTTCCTCAAGAAGACATTCACAAAATACTTGTTGAGGGTAAAGAAGTCCGTGACCCACAACAAATTTCAACTTATTTTAATGATTATTTTGCTGACGTAGTGAAAACTAAAAAAAATGACATAATTCCTAATATTTTGACATGTAATAATCCTAATTCAATATTCCTGACTCCTGTATTACCGTGTGACATAAATTCTGTAATTATTTCTCTGAAAAATACTAATAGCGCTGGTTATGATGGTATTATAACTAAAATTGTAAAGGATGTCTCCCATATAATTTCACCCATTTTATGTTACTTAATAAATATATGCCTAGAGAATGGTACTTTTCCTGAGGATCTGAAACGATCTGTTATTAAGCCTTTACTGAAAAAAAGGGATGCCTGCAATGTTAGCAATTATAGACCAATAGCTTTATTGCCAGTTTTTGCTAAAATTTATGAGAAAATTATCCATAAAAAACTTTATGCATTTTTTGAATCACATAATGTTCTATGTGAAGAACAATATGGTTTTAGGCATAATAAATCGATAAATATGGCAATTTATAATTTTTTAAATAAAGTTATTAGTAACATGGACAAAAGGGAGCCGGTCTTTGCTCTATTTATGGATATATCCAAAGCATTTGACCATGTAGATCACAACATTCTTCTCCAAAAATTATACACATATGGTATCAGAGGGAAAGCGCAGGATCTCATAAAATCATACCTTACTGGAAGATCACAAACCACTAAGGTAATTAGAGTACATGAAGCCACTAAAACGGAGGTAGAATATGAATCAGAAAGCAGATTCATAAAGTATGGCGTGCCGCAAGGCAGTGTTTTGGGTCCTCTTTTATTTCTGATATATATTAATGATTTACCTAGAAAAATCCCTTTTAATATCACACTTTTTGCTGACGACAGTACAGTACTGTACACAGATAAAACTGAAAATATTGAACATATAATTAATTCCTCCCTGACATGTATAGTAAAATGGTTTGATGATAATAATTTGGTAATAAACTTAGACAAAACAAAAATAATGAATTTTAATCAAAAATGTACACATGACAAAATAAATTTAAATTACTTAGGGACTAAAATAGATGAGACTGACGTTACAAAATTTTTGGGCTTACAAATAGACAGACGACTTAAATGGAAGGAACATATTGACCAAGTCTGTAAAAAGTTAAGTAAGTTCTCGTTTGCATTACGAAATCTAAGAAAAGTTGCAAATACTGATGTTGTAATAACTGCATATCATGCTTATATTGCCTCGACACTCAGATATGGTGTAATTTTCTGGGGTAACTCGACTGATAAAAGTAAAGTATTTAAAGCCCAAAAAAAGTGCATTAGAATAATATATTGCCTACGACAAAAAACATCGTGCAAAGAATATTTTAAAAAGGCAAAAATTTTGACCCTACCGTGCATATATATCTTAGAATGTGTAATTTTTGTAAAAAATAATATTAAAAACTTCGAATTTCGATCGCGAGCAAGACATAATGATAAAATAATTGTTCCAAGTGGCAAAACTACCTTGCTTAAACAAAGTATATTTTGCATGGCACCATCTCTTTATAATAAACTCCCGAAAAGCATACGGGCCGTATCAACACCTGATTTATTCAAAACTAAAGTACAAGAATTTTTAATTGACAAGTGTTACTACACGATTAAAGAATTTTTAGACGACAAATTTTGATTTATTTAAGTGATATTGATCTGATTTATGTATGAGAATATAATTTCAATATGATCTCCAATTTAATTAATGTTAAATGTAATAATTTTATAATGAATATTATTTTATTTAATTTTTTAATTTTAAGGAAAATTATATTGTACGCCATATGGCAGGACATAGAACAAAACCACCACATTATTTGTCACCTGTATATATGTACATGTCCACAATAAAAATGATTTGATTTGATTTGATTTGATTTGAAGTGTTAAAATAATCAATTATACAATATCTAAATAATTTATATTTTGTATATTTCAATATTGGTACTGTTTGACATTCTTGCCCCTTCTTCTTACAAGACCATTCATGGTGGGGATTTGTTGAAGCGATGGTGTAGTTTGATTTTCGAAAACATTTGTAAAAATTAAGTTTGAATGTAATTAATTTAATTTTCACATAATAACTTTGAAATCTATAGGAGATCACTGGAGGACTTCTCTCAGTACCATCTATCAGCTGCCCGGAAGGTAGATCCTGACAATAACTCTGGTGAGCTACATCTGCAGATCCCAGATGATGCAGCCCACTTGGTGGGTGAGGGCCGTGGGCTGCGCATCGGCATTGAGTTCTCATTGGAGTCACCACAGGGAGGCATGCACTTTGTTGTACCTGAGGGCGATGCCAGCTTGGTTGAGGTTTGTTTCTCTTTATTATTAATGAATTCAAATAGAAGAGTTCCTTTATGTATCAATATGAATAGAAAATGAAATATAATATCTGTTGTCTGATGATAATAATATGCCATTGCTTGGGACATCAGTAATAGTTCATGAATGCATAAAAAATGAAGAGAAAAGAAAGGAAAAATCGGAGGCCTCATCCTTTTAATCATCATTTATTATTAGTATTGTGTGTTACATTGCAAATTCCTGATCTGTTAACTAGGAAAGCCCATATCCTAGTCACAAATATCAATGACATTCTATACTATTAATATTTCAGAAATCAGCGCACATGTTCACCTATGGTCACTCGTCACGCCTTTGGTTCCCCTGTGTAGACAGTTTTGCAGAGCCTTGCACATGGAAGCTTGAGTTCACAGTGGATGAGTGTCTGACAGCTGTTTCGTGTGGAGAGCTACTGGATGTAGTGTACACACCTGATCATCGGCGGAAGACGTTTCACTATGTTGTCAATACTCCAGCTTGCGCTCCTAACATTGCTCTGGCTATTGGGTAAGGATATAAAACATACCATTATAGTTTACTGTTTTTCTTTAATTTCAGTTATTAGATACCATTTACATTAAGTTGAATTGTTGTTAATTTTTTATGAATTAATACAATTACTATTATTTCAATGGACTATTTATATACTTTTGTATGAATTTCTGAACAATTAATACAAACCTGTATGTATTTATATTATGTGTGATATTGATTAATTAATTAATAAGATGTATCTGTATGTAATGGCACATACTACATTGTTGTTTTTAATCAAATTGCATTAATTACAGACCATTTGAAGCCTATGTAGATCCGCATATGAATGAAGTGACACACTACTGTTTGCCAAACCTGATGCAGATTCTAAAGAACACTGTGCGGTACTTACATGAAGCATTTGAGTTCTACGAAGAGACCCTGTCTACGAGGTATCCATATCCTTGTTACAAGCAGGTGTTTGTGGATGAGGTTTGTAATCATCTTATTCATAAGAGATTTTTTTATTAAGCACAGATTGTCCAGAGTTTATGTTATGATAAATTTTTTACATTTTTTATTTATTTATAATTTATTTACCATGTAACACAGCAGGCAGAGCATCTTAGTTCTGTATAGTATTTCCTGTATACTATTTTTGGACAGTATAGAATGTAGATGATTAAATTTTAATAATTTAAAAAAGTAATAGTGGCATGAAATAAAAATAAATTCTAATGTTATCCTCAATTTCGTTTTCAGACTGAAGATGACGCCACAGCATACACAACCATGTCGATCATGAGTACCCATCTGCTCCATTCAATAGCCATCATTGACCAGACATTCATTAGCCGGAAAGCCATGGCTCAAGCAGTGGCTGAACAGTTCTTTGGCTGTTTCATTACAATGCAGAATTGGTCTGACTTGTGGCTGGCTAAAGGAATTCCTGATTACTTGTGTGGGCTATACTCGAAGAAGTGCTTTGGCAACAATGAGTATAAATACATGACACATCAAGAATTGCAAGAGGTAATTAGTCAAATTATTATAGTAATTATAGTTATAGTTTTTATTATTAATTAAACAGACACAGTGAATATTTCATATTCCGGTGGCTTGTGTCGATCGAAAGTGAGTGATTGAAACAAAAAAGCTTGTCATGACACATAAGCGTTACAACTTCAGCATTCTGTGCTTTAGCTTATCCGCACTGGAGCTGCATATAAGAGGATTCTCTAGGTCAACCTAGCTATGAGGAGAGGCCCGTACTCTAAAGCGGGTCATATGGTTACTTTACGCAAGTCCGATTCAGCTGTCAGAAATCCTGTCATGAGTTAATGCATTTTTTAAAACTTTCCAATTATTTATCTTAATGAAGGCTTATATAAATTCGTCTAATATTGACACCAGGTGGTACAATACGAGGAGCAGTACGGCGGCATAGTGCTGGACCCGTGGCAGCCGCCGGCGAGCGGCTCGCGCGACCAGTGCCGCGACACCTTCTACTTCCCCGTGCGGAACGTGCTCACCATGTCGCCCAGATACGTCGAGGTATGGTGGCCTATACCCTATAGAATAATAATACTGGCTGTTTGTCGCTCCGATACGTCGAGGTGTGGTGTCCTATACCCAGTATATTAATACTAGCTGTTGCCGGCGTTTTTTTCATACAAACTTTAATCCTTTAATTTACCCCTTTAGGGGTGGAATAGGACAATAAACGTCTTCTAAACATAACCTACCTGCTGGCCCAATTTCATCTTTATATGTCGAGCAGTTGTCGATATTTCGTGATGAATGAGTGATTTAAGGCAAAAAAATGTGTATCTGTTGATAGATTTAAACGAATGAGATTTTTATAGGGTAGTCTTGGGAAGTAACCAAATATTAATACTCTCCAGGTAATGCGCAAGAAATCCCACCTAGTCCTGCGTATGTTGGAGCAGCGTATCGGCCAAGAATTGCTACTCCAAGTATTCAACAAGCAACTATCGCTGGCCACTAACGCGGCCAACACTAAGATAGGCAGCGGGCTGTGGGGCCACTTGTTGTTGTCCACCAACCTGTTTGTGAAGGCGATATTCACGGTGACTGGCAAAGATATGGCTGTGTTCGTGGATCAGTGGGTTCGGACCGGTGGCCATGCCAAGTTTACTCTCACCTCCGTTTTTAATAGGAAGAGGTTTGTTTATTATCATTTTTTTATATTGCGACCGATTTGTAACCGGTTTTGGCTTTGCTACATTGTTTAGCAAAATAGGTTAGACAGATTTCTTTATATTAACATTTTAACATTTTTTTATTGTGTACTTGTTGAAATTGAAATAAGATAATATATCAGTGAGAACTGTACTCATTGATCCAATAAAATCTATGGCATCAACTATCACTTACCAAGTTATATTTGAAATGCGCATGAGGAAATACTAGGTGTAATATATTAAAGTAAATAATAAGTATTGTAGCAATAACTCCGTTACAACTCATCGTACCAGCGCGCGCAGCCCTATCCCTCCTCTTACAAACCGATCGCGGCGAGCCGGCCCACAGGGTATATAAGGCACTCCCGCGCAACTGAGTTCAGTTACTGCTGCGCTCCGCTAGCTTCCACACCTACTGGAACTAACGGGCCAACAGACTACTAGCGTTCCCACAAGCGTGCGTACGGTGGTACTTCGTCCGCGAATATCACTCGGACCGTGCTTATTTAGTTTGTGTACTATTTGTCAATAACACACATATATATATATATATATCTTGTTGAATAAAATCTTTAACACCAACGAAGTCGTTTGCTTCCTACAAACTGGCGACCAACGTGACGGCGGAAGACCAACACCACTACATCACACGTTTTGGAAGAGTTACGACTACGGCAATATTAAAGAAGAACAACATGGTCAGTCTCACAGATGCCCAATTCAAAGAACTGCTTTCGGCGATCAAGCCGGAGGCAAAGAAAGGTTCTTTGGCCGCATGCACTCACTACTACAATGGTGAAAAACAAGAAGAGGTCTTGGAGGCGTTTCTGTCAGCCGTTAAGATTTACAAGAAAATTGAACACATAGATGATGGTGATGCCCTTACCGGACTGCCGTTGCTATTGAAGGGTGAAGCTGCTATCTGGTGGCAAGGAGTGAAAGATAATGTTAAGACATGGAGTGACTTCGAAACACGCATACGTAATGCATTTGTACCGAAGAAGCCCGCTTATGTTCTGTATCAGGAAATTATGTCGGAACGCCAGCATCCCCATCAGACAACGGACAGCTTTGTGGCTAATAAACGTATGCTCTTTGCTCAATTACCCTCAGAACCCGGTCTCATGGAATGTCAACAGCTGGATATGATTTTTGGTCTGATACGACTCGAAATTCGAAGCAGTGTACCTCGCAATAGTGTTGAATCATACGATGAATTGTTGGAAGCAGCTAGAATCGCCGAAAGAGACCTGGCCGAGAAGCGCAAAATTTACCGAGCAGAATCCAATCCGGCCTTCCAGCGAACAGGAAAGACACGCTGCAACTTTTGCAGGATTGCTGGACATACTGCTGACGTGTGTCGGAAAAGGATAAAAAAGGAGAGTAACACTACACTTAGCGCAACGAACACTAAATTAATACCTCCTACCTGCGCAGTTGAAACACAAGCACCGTCACCTTCGCAGCCAAGATATTCATGCTATGGGTGCGGTGCCCCTGGGGTGATACGTTCTAAATGTGTTACATGTAACGGAAAACCTAGTACATCGAATATAGAGGCAATAAGTTTCTGTTCCATAAATATACACACGGATACAAGAGCGAGACCTGTCATTTACATCAGCATAGATGATATTATTGGAGTAGCCCATGTCGATTCATGTGCTAAAACTAGTGTTGCTTCCTACCAACTATACTGCCGCTTGAGAGATAAAGGATATACTTTTGAAGAGAAGCAGGTAAAAATAACACTGGCTGATGGTGTCGCAAAACACCAGACGGTTCTGACTGTTAGAGTTAACGTAAAGTTATGTAACTACATAGTTCCAACCACATTTATAGTCCTACCAGAATCCAGAGATAATAGAACCCTGCTCGGAATTGGTTTTATACAAGACGCGAAAATGGTATTAGATCTACCACAATTTACTTGGCATTGTTTAGAGGACCCGGATGTTATATACGAGCTCTATAAAGAGGATTTTGTGATCTTTGAAGAAAGTTCTGTAAGTACGTGCTCAGTGGTTGATACTGAACAATTTAAAATAATGAGTCCTATTACTCCAATGAGCGTGACACCCGAATTTATACAGGAAGCCACAGTCACATCAAAGGAAAGAAGATTATCCTGTCCTAACGACGATGCCTCTATGCCAACAGAATCAGCTACCGTGCCATATAGGCTGATTCCCTTGGACCTGCCATCAACCCCACCGAAACGTATGAGGAAAATTTTTGACGGTTATTCTCCTCGGGCCGAATACATGAGACAAGACGCTGTGAATAGCATAAAGAACGAAGAAGTTAAGTTGTCACCGCACTCTATGAGTCTCTTCCCAGACACAAATGCTGACCTTAAAATTGATTCAATTAGTGTGGAGCAAGTTGGCACCGATATCACGACCGATCAAAAGTGTCAACTAGAGTTTCTACTAAAGCAGAATGAAGATATCTTCAAACCGAATGGACGCCCGACTTCACTCATTGAGCACTACATAAAAACCGGTGACCATGCTCCTATATCGGTTCCACCATATCGACTGTCTGCACCACGAAGGGAGATTCTTAAGAGAGAAATAGAAAAGATGCTGGAGGATAAAATAATAGAACCAAGTACGTCGCCATGGGCTGCTCCTGTGGTCATGGTCCCTAAACCCAATGGGCAATTCCGTATCTGCGTTGACTACCGACGCCTTAATGCCATCACAGTTGCAGACACATATCCAATTCCAAGAATAGATGATCTCCTACACGATGCCAAGCACAGTTCCTTCATGTCAACACTAGACTTAAAGGCAGGATATTGGCAAGTCAGCGTTGCAGAAAGTGACCGTGAGAAAACTGCTTTTATTACACCTACTGGCATCTATCAATTCAACCGAATGCCTTTTGGACTAAGAAACGCACCAGCCACCTTTCAACGACTCATAGATAGGTTCTGCTTAGATCTAAATGTCAAGATTCTAGCCTATCTAGATGACATTATCATATTTTCATGTAGCTTTGATGACCATCTGGAGGATTTAAAAGTAGTATTTCAGAAGCTAAGAGAGTACAACTTGACAGTTAACTTAGCAAAGTGTCGGTTTTGCTGTGACTCAATTAAATATTTGGGACATTTTATAACTCCTCTTGGATTGAAACCAGACCCAGAAAAGACTACTGCCATTTTAAACTTCCCAGCCCCAAGGAACATCAAACATTTAATTACATTTTTACAAACCTGTTCGTGGTACAGGCGTTTCATAGAAAATTTCTCTGCCATAGCTCAGCCGTTGACTAAACTGACAAAGAAAAATGCAGAATGGACATGGTCGTCAGAACAAGAAACAGCATTTAATGAGCTAAAACGTCGCTTGACTACAGCCCCAATCCTAAGACAAGCTGATGAAAACAAGCCTTTCATCTTAAAAACTGACGCCAGTAATTATGCGTTAGGAGCAGTTCTGATACAGGGGGAGGGTGAAAAAGAGCATCCCGTCGAATATGCGAGCCGTCTGTTAACACCATCCGAAAGAAATTACTCGACTACGGAAAGGGAGGCATTAGCGGTGATATGGGCTTTGAATAAATTTAGGGGTTACATCGAAGGCCTACCTGTCACAGTTGTAACCGATCATCAGGCATTGAAGTGGCTTATGAGTCTAAAGTCTCCTTCGGGAAGATTGGCTAGATGGGCGTTACAGTTGCAAGGTTACGACTTGCATATAAAATATGTTCCGGGAAGAACTAATGTTGTGGCTGATACTTTGTCCCGTCCTCCGTGCACCGAAGCGAACATCGATGAATGTGGAGTCTGTGGAATTGAAATCAATATGCCTACCCGCAGCCCAATTGAGATCAGAGAAGAGCAGCTGAAAGACAACACCATTCAGCGCATAATGAAATCACTAGAAGATGTTCACTACAATGAGGATGCTGTTTATTGGAGCAACAAAGGTTACTTTACAAATAATGGTCTCTTATACAGACAAAGCACGGATTCGGATAACGATGATGCTCAACTCGTCGTTCCGGAACACGAATGGGCGAACATATTAGCAGTTTATCATGATGATCCAATGGCTGGGCATTTTGGATCAGAGAAGACGTATCAAAGAATATGCCAAAGATATTTCTGGAAAGGGATGAGAAGATACATTGATAGCTACGTGAGAAGGTGTATACAATGCCAGAGGTATAAACCTTCGAATCAAAAGCCGGCAGGCCTGTTGCAGACCACAATAATGAATAAACGATTTGAGATTATCTCAATTGATCTGTTCGGGCCATTACCAGCCTCAGTAGATGGAAAGACCTGGATATTTGTGGTCGAGGATGTCGCCACGCGGTGGATCGAGCTGTTTGCTTTGGAGAATGCAACTGCTGCAGCTTGCGCCTCTATTTTGATAAACGAAATTTTTTTGCGTTATGGTGTGCCCAGAAGGATCATAAGTGACAATGGAACCCAATTCGTTAGTAATATAATGCAACAGATAACCTACTGCTTAAAGATAAAGCACGCTTTCACACCAGTTTATCACCCAGAGGCAAACCCGGTGGAAAGAAGAAACAGAGACTTAAAAACGCAACTCGGTCTGTTAGTGGGTGATGACCATCGAAGCTGGCCTGACAACCTTCCAGCAATAAGATTTGCGATGAATCCAGCCACTTCGTCAGCTACGAATTTTACTCCTGCTTATTTGACCTTTGGTCGACAACTGAGAACACCAGACGACGTCACCCATGATTTACGAGAAGTCGCATCCTCCGAAAATTTTATACCTGAGATTACTCCGAAGCTAATAAAATTAGCTGATGTACTGAAACAGGCCCGTGAAACACAGGAAGAAAAGGAAGAATCAAGGAAAGTGGCGAAGGATAAACTCAGAAATAAAACACATGAGTACTCCCAAGGAGATATGGTGTTAGTAGAGCTACATCCAATAAGTAAAGCAACTCAAGGAATTACTGCTAAATTAATGCCACGACGTGATGGACCATACATCATCAAGAGGAAACATGGACCTGCTTCATATGAGATAGCCTCACCTACTTCCCCTGACGTTATTATTGGCGTATATCATTCATCAGCGCTTAGACCTTACCACCACACCCTTAAAGATAATGAAAACCCACCAATGCCAATACAACCACTTCGTAAAAGGGGTCGCCCAAAGAAGCAAACATTACCTCCAGCTGCTGCGTTGACAAAAAGATCAAGGGGTCGGCCAAAGAAGACAACCCACATTATGTTAACTGACCCCTCTTCGGGACGACTTCGGAGTCAGAGGGGGAGACTGTAGCAATAACTCCGTTACAACTCATCGTACCAGCGCGCGCAGCCCTATCCCTCCTCTTACAAACCGATCGCGGCGAGCCGGCCCACAGGGTATATAAGGCACTCCCGCGCAACTGAGTTCAGTTACTGCTGCGCTCCGCTAGCTTCCACACCTACTGGAACTAACGGGCCAACAGACTACTAGCGTTCCCACAAGCGTGCGTACGGTGGTACTTCGTCCGCGAATATCACTCGGACCGTGCTTATTTAGTTTGTGTACTATTTGTCAATAACACACATATATATATATATATCTTGTTGAATAAAATCTTTAACACCAACGAAGTCGTTTGCTTCCTACAGTATTACTTTTGAACCCTCATTTTGTTGTTACCAGGAACACAGTAGAGCTAGAAATTCGACAAGACTCGGTTCACGAGAAAGGAATAAGGAAGTATGTCGGCCCACTGTTAGTACAATTGCAAGAACTAGATGGCACATTTAAACATACGCTGCAGATTGAGAACACCGTGGTGAAAGCAGACATTACTTGCCACAGTAAGAGTCGAAGAAACAAGAAGAAAAAGATTCCATTGTGCACTGGTGAAGAGGTTGACATGGATCTCTCGGCTATGGAGTAAGTAATCTCTTTGGATTTAGTTCAAATATGATCAGTGCTTACTACCCTGTAAATCAATTTATTCATAATCAAGACAAGATACATGTGGCGCCATCTCTTAGTAAACACAGAAAATTTTTCAATGTTATTAAACAACTGATTACCAATTATTACCTCTGTACAGCGATTCGCCGGTCCTTTGGATCCGTCTAGACCCAGAGATGTCTCTCCTACGCAGCACAGTGATCTCCCAGCCGGACTACCAGTGGCAGTACCAGCTACGTCACGAGCGTGACGTCACCGCCCAGAGCGAGGCCATAGACGCTTTACACAACTACCCCGAACCGGCCACGAGGAAGGCTTTGACTGACACTATCGAGAATGAACAGACGTTCTATAAGATACGGTGTAGGGCGGCGCATTGTTTGACTAAGGTGAGATAAGTTGTTGTTAATTATATACAAAATTTGACTGGCACAAAGTGTTTGGATAGGTATTTATTTTATTTGTCTATAGATGGAATAGTGGTCGTATTTTGAACTATCTAATATGTATCAATTCAGATGTAAATGCTAACTCTCACACACAAGCACAACCATAAATATACGTTCACATGACACACATTTTATATTCGGCAGTTATTAGCACTAGCAATAGCAAAAGCTAATACAAACTGTGTATTCTATCCCAATAGGTAGCAAATGCAATGATAAGCTCGTGGGCGGGTCCGCCGGCGATGCTGACGATCTTCCGCAAGATGTTCGGCTCGTTCGCGGCGCCGCACATCATCAAACAGAACAACTTCGACAACCTTCAGCATTATTTCCTGCAGAAGACTATACCTGTTGCTATGGCTGGTAAGTAATGTTGGTTTGTTAAGCTTTAGAGATAATTTCAGTTTTCACTGTCACATTAATTATTATTTACTACATTTTGTGATAAATTGTTTAAATCAAATATCACACACAAAGCTGTATTAAAAAAATCATAGAAATTTTATGTACTTACCGAGAAGGGCCTTAGTTCCGAAAATCTTAACTGTGCTTAATTTATTAAATGGACATCAAATTCTCGTTTTCATAACTTGCCCGCAAATCCATTAACATACTTTTCTGTCACCAGGTCTCAGAAACATTCACGGCATCTGCCCTCCGGAAGTAGTGAGGTTCCTCCTGGACCTGTTCAAGTACAACGACAACTCCAAGAACCACTACTCGGACAACTACTACAAGGCAGCGCTCGTGGACGCGCTCGCTGCCACCATCACGCCGGTTATATCAGTGTTGCAACCCGTAAGTATATAGCTTTATTGATGTCTTCTGGATAGATCGTAGGTTCATCATTTATTGATTGGATAAAATTGAGCGTTTATTTACTATGAGGTACTAGTAGCTTTGTTGAACTTCACTTAAAGTAAAAATAATATAGACACGCTTGTAATCCGGATTCTGAGACAGTTGAAAATGTAACTTATACATATTTATCATATTCTATTAAAGTATTAAGTTTATTTTTTGTGAGTTAGCCAGTCTAATTTGATATCGTTCATCGTTCAAAAATGTAAATACGTCAGTATTAATATTTTGTGTTTTAATGTAGTAAACGGTAGGTACAAAATCAAAGTAACCCTGTATAAAAGTCCAAATATCCTATCAGTATTCACCACATTACTCAAATATCCTATCACTACTCATCACACTACTCGAATATTGCGCCAAAATTCACCCTACTTTCCCAAAAATAACAACCCAAACATTCAAGAATCGAACATCCACAGGGCGCGCCAATCACAGCCGACTCGCTATCAGCGGACACAAAACTGGTGCTCGAAGAGATAACTCGTGTCCTCAATCTAGAGAAGGTGCTGCCGTGCTACAAGCACGCGGTGACGGTGAGCTGCCTGCGCGCGGTGCGCCGCCTGCAGCAGTGCGGCCACCTGCCCAGCGTGCCCGCCGTGTTCCGCGCGTACGCGCAGTATGGCCAGTATATAGGTGCGTGTGTGTGTGTGTTCGTGTGTGTGTGTGTGTGTGTGTGTGTGCGCGTGTGCGTGTGCGTGTGCGTGTGCGTGTGCGTGTGCGTGTGCGTGTGCGTGTGCGTGTGCGTGCGCGTGTGCGTGTGCGTGCGAGCGCGAGTGCGCGTGCGCTATAAAATCACTTTTTTATAGCTATAAAATCACTTTTTTCATACTAAAACACAGACGTGCGTCTCGCCGCCTTCGAGTGCCTGGTAGACTTCGTCCGGGTGGACGGGCGGGCGGAGGACCTGTCGGCGCTGCTCACGGCGGTGGAGAGCGACCCCGACCCGGGCGTGCGGCGCGGGCTGGCGCGCCTGCTCGTCGCCATGCCGCCCTTCGAGCGCGCGCAGCGACACCGGCTGGACACTGAGGCTGTGGTGCACAGGTGTGTGTGTTTGTGTGCGTGCGTGTGTGCGTGCGTGCGTGCGTGCGAGCGTGCGTGCGTGCGAGCGTGCGTGCGTGCGAGCGTGCGAGCGTGCGTGCGTGCGTGTGTACAGCCTTATCTTTTACTAGAGAACCGCCCGCGCTTCGCTTCGGGACCCGTAGGTCACAGCCCCGTAGGTCCCGCTCCCGTAGGAATTTAGGCTAAAAAGTAGCCTCCTACTCGCTCTCTTCACTCCACCCTGTCTGAGGTGTGAGGAGCCCTCGGGACACTTAGTTCCCCTTTGGGAGTGTTTCTCGCGGCCCGTTAAAACGGGCCGGTCCTTGGGTTGGGCCCTAAGGCCCTTGGTTGTCCATCTGTGGTTAACCAATAGGTCAAATCCGGTGAGTGGCGGCCTTTTTACAGGCCGCAGAGTCTTAAACGGGATGGGGTTCATCTTCGCGCCGCCCAGGCGATCGAGGCCCTACCGGGTGAATCCCGCTGGTGGGAAGCCCAGCAGGAGCCGATCAGCGCCGGGCGACGACTTACGAAGCCCCAGTATCAGTCAGTGCTAGGCCCGTCCCGCGCAACCAGCAAGTCGCGCGGGAAGGCCCAGCGGTCCGATGGACGGGCGTAGAGCGGCGCCAGGTCCTGCCGATGCGGGAACCGCGACGCGTCGACACGCCCGAACATGTTGTGTGCCAATCTCTCGATGAAGTCATCCAGGCTCTCGACTCGAAGGTCCCTCTGGATGACGGTGTTCCTCACGTACCTCGGCGCACCAGTCAGCCAGCGGAGCGCAATCGCCTGAACCGCGCGCATCCTCTTGCACTGCGGTTCGCTGGCGAGCGCGTACCACGCCGGTGCCGCGTACGCGAGGCGGGATCTGATGTAGGTCTTATAGACCCCGAGCTTCAGTCCGAGAGGGAGGTTCGAGGAGAGCACTGGTTTCAGGACTGCCATCGCGCTCCTGGCATTCGCGATTCGCGACATGTAGTATTTGATAGCGTGATTCAGAAATTGCAAATGAATTTTACTAACGCCATCTATTAACAACTCTGGAAATAAATATCTAGCATGGGATGTTTTTCCGCGGTAAAAAGTAGCCTACGTCACTCTCCACCCTCCTAACTATCCCCACACACATAAACCATACCAATTAATAGCTTTGTTGCGACGTGAAAGAGTCACAAACAAACAAACAAACAATCACACTTTCACATTTATAATATTAGTAAGGATAGTAAGGATAAGGATAGTAAGGAAGTAAGGATTGTATTTAACATTATATTTTATTTAGATTCAATTACCTACTATTAATAACGTCGTTATAACGTAACAAGACTCGGTTTCGAAGTTGTTGTTTACATGTTTTATTTTATTCTGTTATCTGGGCATTGAATGATTAATTACAAATCAAACTTGGGGTTATCAAATGTAATGTTACTGATAACCCAACCAACCTATTAAATTATGCCAACCCTATTAAAATGTCGTCTAAAAGGCTTTTTGTGTCCTTAGAACCAGGGAAATGCTTAAGAAATTTTGACGTTATTGCCCGTTGTTGCTTAACTCTGCGGACTATTTAGGATCAGCATAAGCCGCCGAGATATTGAGCGCTTCATTTAGCATGGGACGATCCCCCATTCTATCCCATCCAGCTTCCTACAACTTCGCCTGCTGTTGCATATAGTACTGTGCACATTACAATGATGCAGCAAAGGACCAACTAAAAGTAAAGTATTCAATTATGATCTTTATATCTTGGTTATTACGGTTTAACTTAAAAGACGTAGCACATACAGTGCGCCCAACTTATCTCTGAAATGGCAAAAATTGGAACTAACGCCGCCATGTTAAAAAGTCATATTCATAAGTACGTTGTGGTCATTCATCTGTCAGTTACTAGTGTGCAATGATTGGTCAAATGAATGTCAAATGCGTCCGACAGCGCCTCTTTCATTTCAATCTTAAGTTGGGTTTACTATACTCGACACCCACTACTGTCAACTCCGAACTGACACCACGTAAAGAATCGAAATTCAAACCTTATTTACCAAAACATAAAGATCATAATTTAATGCTTTCGTTTAAGTTGGTCCGCTTCCAGGTCGTAATAATGTGCGCAGTCCTTTCCACTGTCGGTCACTAAGGATACAAAAGTCGATGCAATATAAATAGCATTAAAGACCTTTCTATTTTACCTGCGTGCCTACTATTTTGCGTCAGAAGGAGAGTAATGTTTTTTGAGCGTATAATGTATGTCTATTTCTTTAACGTGCCTTAAAATTTAAAAAATGGGGCTCGTAAAGGTAAAAAGGAGGGGATAAGTTTTTTTTCTTAACTTAGCAATATGAGTATCAAAATGAAAGATCGTGAAAGTACCACTTTAAACATAAATAACACACGGTTTTCTGTAGTTATATGTGGCAGTTGGATTTTTAAATAATGTCACCAGGTTAGATTTTTAGTGGTTATCTACCGCAGTCAGATTTTTTAAATTTTTCATGAATGTCACCAGGTTATGGAACAACATAAACAGCCACATGTCGAACGACGCGCGGCTACGGTGCGACCTGGTGGATCTGTACTACACGCTGTACTGGGTGAAGCGGCCGCTGTGCGTGCCCATACCGGAGATGCAGGCCATGATGAAACAGATGCACCACAAACGGAAGGATGCCGACCGGGAGATGAAACGGCCGTTCTTTAAACGGAAGATTGATGTGAGTACGGTTTAGATGCCTGTTGATAGTTGGTTGAAGCTTGTGTCGAAATATGGGACAATAGTTGCATAATTTTGTAATATTATTATAGTAACCGACGGATCAATTAAGACACGGCGGCAATGACCATATATTATTTTCTTTTAGTTGCTTCAAATATAATTCAAATTGCATTTTTTAAGACATCACAGTCATGATTTAAAAAATTACAAAAAAAAACCAGTCTGGATTCATTGTCTTTGTAAGTTATCTATCCATGGTATCTATGACATGGAATCCTTATTTGGTGCTAAGAGTATGTGTTTAATTGTTAATTCATGTATGTAAATTAATCCTTTATTATGTTACAGCATCCACAAACTGAACCAAAAGTGGAAGTGGATTACCCAATGATGGAGCAGTCCATTCCTATGACCACGGTGGAGTCGGTGCCCAACGAAGACAACCTGCCCGTCCCGCTGTCCAGTATAAAGGAGGAAGACATCAAGGTCGACGTGACTACTATACATGATATGCCTATCAGGGTGTTTAGTGTAAGTGTTTTTTTTTACGTAGTGTAAGTTAATGGTTGACTACAACTAGTAAAACACACTAACTGAGAAGCCTATTTACTCTGGATTTGAAGAAATCTACGTTGTACTCGTACGGAAATACTGTTGCAGCTGTATGGTTATGTCAATAAATTATGAATGGATAGGATGACCATTGGTGATGGATGGATGGATTACATGAATAAGTGGTGGTTCTGGTAATGATCCCAATCTCATAAATGGTCTGGAGTAACTCAGGTGGAATTTTGTAGGATATTGTTATACCATAGGTTCTTTTGATTAGAACATGTTTCAGAATATCCACTAGATAATTTCACATTCCATCCATCCATCCATCAGCCTTTCGATGTCCACTGTTGGACGTAGGCCTCCCCTAATTGGCGCCACTCTACCCGGTCCTGAGCCCGTTGAATCCAGCGGATGCCCGCCGTCTTCTTCAGGTCGTCAGTCCACCTGGTCGGGGGGCGCCCTATGTTCCTTCTTCCAAGACGTGGTCTCCATTCGAGGACCTTTCTTCCCCAACGGTTGTCCATCCTCCGAACTATATGGCCGGCCCATTGCCACTTCAGCCGGCTAATTCTTTGGGCTATGTCGGTTAACCTTGTTCGTCTACGGATCTCATCATTTCTGATTCGATCACGCAGAGAAATACCGAGCATAGCCCTCTCCATAGCCCGCTGAGCGACTCTGAGCTTGTGCATCAGACCAATAGTGAAGCACCACGTCTCGGAGCCGTATGTCATCACTGGCAAAACACACTGCTCGAAAACCTTCGACTTCAGGCACTGAGGTATTTTGGACGACAAGATATGACGCAGTTTCCCGAACGCAGCCCATCCGAGTTGGATTCTACGAGTGACTTCTTTCTCGAAGTTGGACTTACCCATTTGGATCACTTGTCCCAGGTAAATGTACTCGTCAACAACTTCGAGAGCAGCGCCATCAACAACAACCGGTACAGGTGTGACATGGACATTCGACATGATTTTCGTCTTGTCCATGTTCATCTTATGACCTACCCGTTGTGAGGCGCTGTTCAAGTCCCCGAGCATAGTACTAAGTTCTTCCATGGAACTCGCCAGAATGACTAGGTCGTCGGCATATCGAAGATGTGTTATGTATTCGCCATTGATGTTAACGCCACGTCGTTTCCACTCCAACAGCTTGAACATGTCTTCCAACGCAGAGGTGAACAGTTTTGGGGACAAAACATCCCCTTGCCTGACACCCCTCTGCAGTTGGATAGGGTTCGTCACTGTGTTGTGTACTCTGACGGACATGGTGGCTGATGCGTATAAACATTTTAACACCTCGATATACCGATAGTCAATCCGGCACCGTTGGAGAGAACTTAGTACCGCCCAGGTCTCGATAGAATCGAAGGCTTTCTCATAGTCCACATAGGCAACACATAGCGGCAGATTATACTCCTCGGTCTTCTGTATTATCTGCCGCAGCGTATGTATGTGGTCTATGGTACTGTAGCCTTTTCGGAATCCTGCTTGTTCGGGAGGCTGGAAGTCGTCAAGCCTGCGTGCAATGCGATTAGTGAGCACCCTCGAAAACAGCTTGTAAACGTGGCTCAGAAGTGCAATGGGCCTATAGTTCTTCAAAAGGGTCTTATCGCCCTTTTTATAGAACAGGATCACTACACTTCTGCTCCACGCTTCCGGGGTAGTTCCAGTATTGATAACGGAATCGAACAACTTCTGGAGCGCCACCAGGAGGGGTTTCCCTCCAGCTCTTAGCAGCTCTGTTGTGATTCCGTCATCTCCCGGTGCCTTGTTGTTTTTAAGCTGTTTCAGGGCCTCTCTAATCTCATACAGGCTGACGTCCGGGATATCCTCGGTATAATGTCGGGTTAATTTGGCTCGCTTGTCGCTCTCCTTGTGAGGACTTGGAGCTTGCGAGGAGGCATACAACCGTGCGTAGTAGCTCTCCGTTTCTCTCAGAACTTCGGGTTTTGACGAGACTATGGTACCGGACTCGGTCTTCAACCTCGTAAGCTGACTTTGGCCAATACACAGGTCTCTGGCGAACACTTTGGAGCCTTGGTTCCGCTCGATCGTGTTTTTTACACGATTTGCGTTATTCCTCCGCAAATCGCGTCGCCGGCTCTTCAAGACCTGTTTATTGAGCCGTCTGTACTCTGCCATAGAGGTTGAAGACTGGACGCATAGTTCCCGTCGCTCCCTCATAAGACCGAGAGTATGTTCTGAGAGAACTGGAGGTCTGCCACTGGGGTGGGTCTTAAAGTACTTAGACCCTACCTATTGGACGGTTGTTACCATCCTGGTGTTATACTCGTCCACTGAATTGCACGACTCCAGGCACGCGAAACGGTTTTGGAGTTCGAGCTGAAAGCTCTCGGAACCCTGGATTTGGACAGGTGTTGGGCGAAGCGTAGACTTCATAAGGCGTGACCGTTCCAGCTTCACATCGATATTCAATGTGCCTCTCACAAGGCGCGGTGATCGCTACCGGTTTTACACCTATTGATCACAGAGACATCATTGAATATGTGCCGTTTGTCTGCCAGTATGAAGTCTATCTCGCTTTTCGTGGAACCATCAGGGCTTATCCAAGTCCACTTGCGTTGGGGCTTCTTCTTGAAGAAGGAGTTCATCATAAATAAGCCCTCCCTCTCCAAGAAGCTTGCCAGCAAGTGTCCTCGGTGGTTCCGTCTCCCAAATCCGCAGGGTCCCACTTTCATCTCATCACCGTTTCGCACGCCTAGTCTCGCGTTAAAGTCCCCCATCACAACTGTGAAATGAGCTTTAGAGGTATGTATGGCTCTACTAATGTCCTCATACATGACCTCAACCTCATCATCGGGGTGTGTCGAAGTCGGCGCGTAAACCTGGATGACCTTCAACGAATACCGCTTAGATATTCTGAGTATCAGGTACGCTACCCTTGCCGACACGCTCCCGGTTTCCACAATGTTGTTGACGAGGGACTTGTGGACGAGGAACCCGACACCACCTTGGGACAGGTGTTCGCCCTCCCGGTGATAGAACAAGTTTCCGGATTTGAGTATTATCGTGTCCTCACCCTGTCTTCGGAATTCAGATAAACCCACAATACTCCAGTTTAACTTGTCTATCTCTTCTTCCAGCTCTTTTACCTTGTCGTCGGTCCTCAGTGTCCTGGTGTTGTATGTTGCCAGGTGCAGAGGTCGTCGGTTTTGGTAGCCTGATCTCTGCCGGAGATTCTTAGCACCCCCTGCTCCGCCGTTACCGTGGCCGCTACCATAACCAGGAATAGCGGAGCTGCCGGGGACTGGGGGCCGGGGCTTATATGCGGCTACCATAAGGGGGTTTAGCCAGGTAGTCACCGCGCTTGGCTAGTGCGTGTTGGTGACCGCAGAAGATGTTGGCATTACACAGGAAGACGCTGCTGCCCGTCTCCTGGAGTCCTATTAGTCGCCTTTTACGACATCCCAGGAAGAGATAGGAGTGGTGCTATTCTATAAAAGCGAACCCGGCAACCACACGGGGAATTTCACATTTATGATTTTTAATTTGAGCTAAAATTTTTGTATGGTTAAAAAAGTCTTGTAGGTTTCAAAACGAATACTTCGAGGAGAGTAAGTGAGGGGACACCCGGGTTTGAACCGGGGACCTCTCGATCTGCAGTCGAATGCTCTACCACTGAGCTATATCCCCAATGACACTATCAAATTAATAGTCATATTGTTTTTACGACTATAAAAAAGGCTTCTATTGCATGTTTGACGTCGATTTTTCAGTCATTTATAAACCGATTTTTATGATTCCTTTTTTCATTCAAAGCTCGTTATGTGGTGCAATTTAAATAGGACAATGTAACGAAAAATTGTTAGGCAAATAATAATACGGATTTATTTTAAGTACTCGGTGTAAATGAATATTTTTTAAAGAAAATTTAAAACTTTATGTGTCTTAAGCATGGTATAGTTTTATGTAATGAAATTTTGATTAGATCTTTAGAACTATACAGTTTTCAGTGTTGCCTACACACGTCAGTTTTATCTGTACAGTCCGATTGTACAGTTAAAACTTCACAGTTTAAACTGAAGGTGTTTCCTGCTTAACCCGCCTAACCAAAACATAAACCGTTGTACCAGGACGACACGAAGCGCGAGCTGATATCGGACAACGCGGCGCCGCTGCCCGGCATCCCGGGCACCTCGGGCCCCGTGGGCTTCGAGCCCGGCATGTTCGGGGATCGAGACGAGCTCGGCGCGCCCAAGGTAACTGGGATAATGTTAACTCGTATCGTTTTTGTTTTTAACCCCCGACGCAAAGGAGAGGGTGTTAAAGTTTCGTACCAATCCATCTGTGTCTGTCTGTGGCACTTTGAATGAATGAAGTCCTGCAGTTTGAAGAATATCAGGTCTTTTCCAAAGTGATGTTAGGCATTTTTGCCATAAAAGTGTTCATAGTTTCGGGGGGTGTAAAATTTCAATCTAACATTAGTATCAATAGTCAGTTATATACTTCTTTGACATTTTTGAATACAGAACGTGTTTAACTACTAAAACACCGACTTGGGCCCCAGAACCCTTTCAATATGCCTAATATCATTTTGATTTCATTTTAGTGTTATTACAAGTACCTATTAGGCTATTATGTGTTTGTAACTAACATCTAATCTGCTTCTCTCTGCAGGCAAAGAAGAAGAAGAAAGACAAGAAGAAACACAAACATAAGCACAAGCACAAGCACAGCAGCAAGGACAAATCCAAGGACAAGGACAGAGATCGGTTGACTCCGCGCCCTTCGTCTGGTCTCGAGCACTTGAAGATCAAAGAGGAGACCAGAGAGACCCTCAGTTCCTTCAGCTCCAGTCAAAGCCCCTCCGAGGATATATCTTCCATGCCCTCGAATATGAGCTTTTAGACTTTTTACTGTAGGTACTTAAGGAAATGTTTATGTATAAATAAATGA
The DNA here is from genome assembly GCA_905404135.1 of Hesperia comma. Classification (NCBI taxonomy): domain Eukaryota; kingdom Metazoa; phylum Arthropoda; class Insecta; order Lepidoptera; family Hesperiidae; genus Hesperia; species Hesperia comma. The sequence goes on from FR990018.1 coordinate 16,341,663, forward strand.
ATGATTTATTATTATCCCTGGTTTTATTAAGATGTCTGGTATTAAATGTTTTCAATGGTATTGCAGGCAGCCCTGGATATGAATAGCCTAATTTTTCGTCAGCTAGTTTATTAATTTATTGAAAGAACCGACCCCCGAGTAAAATTAAATTTCTATTAGATACGTATTGTATAAGCTTTGCCTTATTCATCTAGAATATTATGAATTCATTTCCTTTTATTTAGTTTTCACTACATATTTATTATGAATTTAAGATAAGATCGTAATTAGCGAAATAGTTAATCCTAGTAGGGATACATAATACCTTCGATGTCTTATGAAAAAGGGCCTTCAACACATAGACTATAGAGGAAAATAAAGCGCCGTTGGAGAAAAAATGAAAGGATCATTAGAATTTTTTAGAAAACATAATGTATACAAAAATTATCGGTGCTAACGTAGCGATAAGTATTCGGCCACCTATTCGGGGGGTCCCAGGGGAACGCATTTCTAACTTTTCGGAGTTATGTTCGTTTTAAGCAAATAAGTAAATGCCACTCGCTATAACGGTGAAGGAAAACATCGTGAGGAAACCTGCATGCCGGAGAGTTCGCAAAACTCAAAGGTGTCTGAAGTCCGTCAATTTGCACTTGGCCAGCGTGGTGGACTAGGGCAATAACCTTCTCATTCAGAGAAGAGACACGTGCCCAGCAGTGGGACAATTATGGACTGCGACGTATACTTACACGTAAGTGTAGGAAATCCTTTCATAGCCTCATTACGTTATTATAGCTTGAAACCTTTCAAGGCGGTAATAGTAACATGATGAGGCGGCTTTGACTCGACGGCTCAAATGTCCCACGCACATGCCCAAATTAGGTGATACCAGTGACCTTAATTTTTTATAATGTGCCTATTTAAAAAGTAGTACGATTAATAACATGATATCACTTTGAATGCTTGAATTTCCGTGTTTGCTACCTTATGATGTAGGGCCGAATTTCGTGTTGACAGTCAGTCTATCGAAATAAATTATTGCTTTAAGATTAAGTTTTTTTTTCGGATTCTTTTTTTTGTGCGACTTGCGTTAGTTCTGTTATTTATTACCAATAATTTTCTTACTCATTTTATACAGTCGTAAAGTTGATAACATATCCATAGGGTCCGAGATATTATGGGTCATGGGATATTAACGTCGAACGGGAATCCTTTATCTTACGTTTTACCGGGACTACCCGAAAAACACCCAACTTCGCTCGCTTGCTACCCTGAGTTCTTTGGCCTATAAGATACGAGTAGTAGGTATTAAAGGAGTCTACTCAATTAGTGTTCCTCGGTTCCGCAGTCCAAAACATGAGTGGATCGGTCGGATATGGTGAATGTTCCAATGTTAAAGAGTTTAGGGAAGAACAGGGAATATTTTGAATCACGTTATAAATATTATTAACTGGACTACACTAAGATGAAACTGTGTGATTTTTATTTTCAAGATCAACAATCGGCAAAAGAATGTTACCTTTACGTATTAATGATCGAAGACAATAAATTATTTCTACCCTCAAACGTCTCCACCACTCCATTAACCATCATTTGGGTTGCGGGATTTCTGATAAGCATTAACTTTTAATAATAATAGAAAATACATTCGGTGATGTATTCGTTTGCAAATTTTTACTGGTAGGTTGGTTTTAAAAGCGGTTTTTATATAGATTGAAATACTCGCTGGTACAGTAGGTAAGAACCACACTTAGGTACCTACTAGGCATAATGTAGGTACTTGATAAGTCGGTCTGTTTAGACATAGATAAGTATGTAATAGTAGTGTAAGGTCTGTTTATCATTAAAACAATACTTAGTGTTTAAGTATCTCTTATCTAAAGACGCGGTTGATGCTGTATAATGATACTATGCCATAGGTTGCTACCTACTTACCTAGTTAAGATACCTAAAAAAATTTGATAGTTTAAACTTTAATATCCGGGAGAAGACAGAATATTTAATCCCGTAACTCCCGTAAATCATCCTTCAAGGAGGATGAAAACGGGAGTACCTACAATAAAATATAGATATAAAACTCATCATCATTACTCTTATAATATTGCTATGAAATTTAGCACATGGGTATTCCATGACCTGTACTGAGACATAGGATAGGTACCGACCTTATACATCAATGGTACCGACTTTATTCCTGGTGATTCCCATGAGATCGGTATCGACGCGCACGCGGGCAAAGCCGCAGGCAAAAACCAGTACTTATAATATATACCTACTAACAAAATTCGTAAAAATGTATTTTAGATAGAGTACCTAACTATCTTAGTAATAAATAAATCCTACCTAGGTACCTTTACCTACTTGGTCTTGTTGGTGTCCGAAGGCGACTAGACGGAGTCTACCAACTTAGTATTTTCAATAGGGCAAACTTTTCATTTATCGGCTATTTATTTTAAAATACCGGCCAAGTGCGTGTCGGACTCGCGCACGAAGGGTTCCGTACCATTATGTATAAAAACGCCAAAAAAATCTGGTCTGTTGTATGAAAGCCTCACTTAAATATTTAATTGTTTTATTAGCCACATATTACCCACAACGCCATCTCTTGGATCGAAAGGTAACTAAACTATCGCTGATGCGTCGAAATTATGGACGGACACTTAAAAATTTATTTAATTCTGTTTTTTAGTATTTGTTGTTGTAGCGGCAACAGAAATACTTACGTCATCTGTGAAAATTTCAACTGTGTAACTATTACGGTTCATGAGATCTGATACAGCCTGGTGACGGACGGACGGACAGCGAAGTCTCAGTAATAGGGTCCCGTTTTACCCTTTGGGTACGGAACCCTAAAAATAAATATTAATGTGTATACCTAATAACAGAATATGGGACGTTGTTGAATGTTAATGTTATTGAAGTAAGTACTATGACATAATAATATCCACGCTATATCATAGCATGACTCCCAGTCATCGACGTTTAACCTCTTAAACAATTATACCTATTTTTTGTTAAATTGTTAAATTTAACGATTTCGATTGAACCAAATAGCCTTAATAGACAATAGTGATGTAACCCATTAAGTAAGTCGTGAGATGATCAATTTCAAAATACGAGATTCAAATTTTTTGTTGATTAAATTCATAATATTATGTAGGTATATGTAATAAATCAGAAAAGATAGTTTTTGATATACCTAATATCGTAAAGCCGGAAGCCGGAAATTGCCCCCTGACAGAGGACAATCCCAACTCTCAACATTTGTTATTACACAATTAGTAGGTAAAATAAGTATCAACTTGTCAATAAAAGAGATTAGAAAACACTTTCTAACAGTAAAATCCTACTTCCTTCCTACTAATATGCGAAAGTTTGTAAGGATGTATGTGAGTGAGTGAGTGAGTGTGTGTGTGTGTTTGTTGCTCTTTCACGCAAAAACTACTAAACGGATTTTCATGAAACTTTGCAGTAATATAGCATAGACATCGGAATCTTTTCTCAATTCCCCATATTAGTGCGTTAAGACTGGTGTAGCTGTAGAATAATTAGGTACATTTTATAATGATGTACATCTCTAGTAGGTATGACTTTCGTAAGAAAATAATTAAGTTACATCTAACTACAACTACGTGCAACAAGTTTTTACTGTGATTTTCGTGTCGGTAACTCTTTGTTCCATTCATCTGTATTGATAAAATATGTTAAATAGATATCAATTTAAGGCTTGTTATGTTTAATTATTGATTCCTATTAATTTTATTAGTAGGTACTTTACAATTTATTAATTATTTTGTAGTTAATTGTTATTTTGTGTTTTTTAATTATGTAACAATTACCTATGTAGGATGTTCTAACAGAACAGAAAAACAAGTATCTAGGTACTACACTAGGTACCTACTACAGATTTCTCCTTACGTGTTAAGGATGTCTACGGTTGGCGGTAAGTAACAAATGGACCCCTGTGGTCGTTTCTAATTATCTACACATTATCATAGTAAATAACTTCTTTAACAAACTTCAATAATATCGCATGTATAGATAACTCAAAAACTACAAGGTACCCAAATGTCGCCAAAAATAGAGACCGAACGTAAAGCACTTTTTTCAAATAAAAATAGGATTATCAAAATTCGATAACTCGCGAGCTCGGTACTAAGATAGATAGATTGGTAGGATGAGGCAACACAAAATTAAAATTCTGTCGAATTGTGAGCCTCCTCATTTTTTTAAGATTTAAAATAGTGTTATATGTGGTCTATTAAACAAATTTTACCCTTTCTACTACAAGAATAATCCCCCAATAGATTAAGTAACAAAATATATTTTTACCTTAAATATTTCATTAAAACGGGCGACACTGTTCAGGACTGGGGGAAAAAGAAACCCTTTTTTTCTTTTTTATAGGTACTTTTTGATCTCAGATTTCTTTAACTGTATGCGGAACCCTAAAGAAATGAATAGATTTACCAGGCGCATTGAGGCGTGGACCATTCGGTAATATTATTAGTACGGCGTTGGACGACTTGTTGATAACATCGCTGAGATACGTAAATATTAGTTATTAATTGGTTATCACCGGTTTTGTGATAAAATTGCGGAAGCGGACGTAGTAAGTAAAGTGTTTATTATTAACAATGACGTCAACACAAAATGGATTTACGAAGAAAAAATTGGACATCGCTATTGTTGGGGGTGGTTTGGTGAGTTCTTGTTTTGTGTTAACTAAATGTACTTATTAGCAATTTTATAAGGCTCATACTCTGTATAAATACACTAGCGAACCGCCCTCGCTTCGCTTCGGGACCCGTAAGTATCAACCGCGTAGGTCCCGCTCCCGTAGGAATTTCGGGAAGATAATAAACTATCACCAAAATTAATTGAGGTTAAATTAAATTAAACTTAGAAATAAAGCTTACGACAAAATAATAGCAAAGTAGCAAAGGATCACAGCAAGATTAATTCAGATTAAACTTGGAAACGCGGCAAATTTGATTACCATAAAAACGGTTCTAGTGTGTTAATCTTAAAAGATAGACATATACTGTCGTGGACATTTTTTTAGATCATTTCAAGAGGAATAATTCTTTCATACATATATTTTTGGTATCTTGAATCGTTTTCGCAACGCATGCAACGAAAGCCCTCGAGAATGAATAATTTTCCCCGTTTTTTCCACACTTTCCATTATTTCTTCGCTCCTAATTGTTGCAGCGTGATGTTATATAGCCTATAGCCTTCCTCGATAAAAGGTCTATTCAACACAAAAAAAAATTTCAATTCGAACCAGTAGTTCCTGAGATTAGCGCGTTCAACCAAACAAACAAACAAACAAACAAACAAACAAACAAACAAACAAACAAACAAACAAACTCTTCAGCTTTATAATATTAGTATAGATTAGTATAGATAGTGATACACTTACCATGCCTATGCCTACCATGCCATGTAGGTACCTCTTATCGATACCATACTGTTTACTTTTTTATAATAAGTACTTACACTACTTACATTAATAAAATAAATCCTACCTACCTGTTTACTATTATAGATCCAATTTATCAACTTATTTTTACCTACCGTCTTATTTTTTACCTAGGATTTTGGTTAATTTTTAACACGCTTTTATTAACTTCACCTGTATGTTTGTATGTTTGTATGTAACATTTCTGTTAATATCTTCCGTGCCCCTCAGGCGTTTTGCTTCAAATTCATTTATTATTTATTTATCTAAATATTTTGCTATATATTTTACCTACCTACGACACCTATAAGAAGTCAAGTTGAGAACAAGTAGGTATATTAGGTAGGTACTCTAGGTACCTGCTTAGTTATTGGTACTTATAAGTATGTAGCATAAATCGTAAATGATTACCTGAACTGTAATTTTAATACATATAAAATAATCTAACTGAATCATTTAGGTATTAAGTACTGGTTATCCTTTCATTCATTTATGATTTTATTGAACCAGTGAGGTACACGATAACAGTAAGATGCCTACATATCGTAAATAATGTCTTAATAATAAATGTGTCGCTTTTTAAAGTAGCTCTTCCTCACAGCATCTAATGTAAATATATATTTTTTATTAATTGATGAATGATTGAATGAAGGCCAATGAAGCATGAAACATACTTTATCATCACAGTTGATTTTAGCAGGCGGTTAGTAAGACGAGAAAATTATCATTTTTCCGTGAACTTATACACTTAATCGAGATTAATGAGGCGAGAGTCCAACGACCCTCAGAAGGAAGGATCTTGCATGACCACCTCGTTCTGGCAGCCTAAGCTGCGGTTTGAGGCATTCATGGATGGATGGAGCCCCTTACATCCATCCAATGCTTATCTTACGATATTATAACATTAATCGTATCGGTCAACATGTTTATCACGTTACATCATAATAGATATTATAATGTAGATACCTCCATTGAGTACCTACCCTACTTACCTAATTGGTACCTAACCTAATGATTTTACGTCTTCGAATTTTCTGGCCAAATATTGACTTTAGTTTGGTCATTCGAGTATTATTATACAGTTAATGCAGTTCAATACTTTATCAAATAAGCGGCCTTGGTAAATTAGGACATTTGAATATTGATGTCACTTAACTAAATAGGTACCGACACTACCTACCTACTAATCTAAAAATAATAAAACAGTAGGTATATTTTAGCAACGACATCGAGGTTAAATATGTATATCTGTGTCTGAAATAGGTAAGTAGATACTTACATCTATTGGAATATTTTTTTTATATATGTTACCGTTAATTTGCGTAAATCAGATAGAGTGAAGATTAACGAGGTATTCTGCAGATTATCTGGCTGAGTCAGTTAAAGTGGAAAAACTATAATTGAGTTCCTACATTAACTAGTTAATCTGCAGACTTCCTAGCTAATCTGCGGACTAACGACCATGCATACGGTAAAGTTTATAAAATAGGTTCTTGTTTGAACGTCAATTGTTAAAAACGAGTACCTAACATTGAACGGAAACATACAAATTGAGTTGATTTTGGATATAAAACAATGAATACTCATTTCCATTACTACTCAGTCAAATTCTTCAAGGTAGGTAGGTCGAATTGGTTACAGAACCGAATTAGCCTACCCCTACTCCACGTAGTCTTGTATGCCCTACCCCTAGAGTGTTTTTTAGAACCCGGAGGCGCGGAGGGAGGGCAGTCCCCGCCCGCTGTAACAAAACGCAGACACCCGGGTGAGCCGGAGCGGGTGAGGCTGGTCGCCGAAGGCGACCAGTAAGCCGAAGCTGCGCAGGCGAGCGTGGGTGTCTGTGCTTTGTTACGCAAGGGCGAAGGGGCTGCACCTTCCGCAGCGCCGGAGACTTCACGGTTCGAAATGATGCCCTATATTCCGCGTTTTTACGATTCGACCAAATCTCGATCGATCAGCCCGATCGATCATTTCATGATGTGAGCAAATCTACGATGTGGCCACGACATCAACACAAATTGGTACTCAGGTAGCCAGTCTTCCGCAATTTAACGATGTACCTACCATCCGTTACTGTGCAGACTAACTGGGTAAAGTGCAAATAAGACATTTTTTTACACTTTAACGTATCGTATCAGTGATTCTGCAGATTATCTAGTTAATGTGCACATTAACTTATTATGCATTTTAACGGTAACATATCTACCAATAAACCGGTCAATCACACATCGATTTCGCCTTCTTATTAGGCATGCGCATGCCTTACGTACGCCAATCTGGTCTTTTCCTGTTTTTCAATCAGGTGGGGTCTCTGGAAGCATTATACTTAGCCAAAAGGGGTCATCGAGTGTCACTCTATGAGTATCGTGAAGGTACGTTCACAAGTATAGTACACAATACGCTACGAAACAGCCGACGCGTATCAATGTCACGTACAAATTGTACCTCTAATGTGTATACATGCAGCCTGTGCGACCTTACTGGTTACCTTGAACCAATAAGCGTGCACCTTTGATTGAGCGCAGCCAATAGCAAACATCATGACGGAAAAGTCTTACATTTTTTTTCGCTTAGCTCTTTTTTGTACCGTGCGATAAAGAACTTGAACATAAAATGACTGTGCGTTTAATTACTCCTCAGATATAAGAAATACTCCCCTAGCCAGGGGCAAGTCTATAAATCTCGCGCTGTCGGTCCGCGGGAGACGGGCGTTGAAAGATGTCGGTTTGGAGCAACAAATGATCCATGAACATGGGATTCCTATGAAAGCGCGAATGATCCATCGCCTTGATGGATTCACTTACAGCATACCTTATGATGCTAGGTCTAATCAGGTTGGTTTTATTATATTTCTTACTATACAAATTTACAAATGGTTAAAATAAACTAAATGCACTTATTATTATGATCCTCTTACATCATATTGGCACAAACAAGAACTAAATCAAATTAGCAGTGCTGGGGAATTTGATTAGCTGTTTTTTCCTCTAAATTAAAACACCTTTTCGTCGCCTCAGTGCTTGTTTGCTCTATCTACCATTGGTTAAATTTTACAGTACACGAATTTTTAGTTGTATTTCTTTTAAAAAGCTGTAGTTTTTTGATTTTAAGGTTTTTCTTAATACAAGAGTTAACTATGTATTGATAGTGATAAGTTTTATATAAGATCGTAATTAATTTTACCTTATTTTACAGGTTTTATGTGGAGATAGAACAAACATGCGCAAATATAATTATGAATGTGGACTTAGAACACGACTCACTGGAGATAGAGCAAAGTGACTGATTTATTTATTCGTGCTTGTTTGTTCTATGTTTCAGATATTATATACAGGATGTTTTTATGAACGATTTCTTTCAATTTATGATTTGAGTTTTATAAAGACTATGATTAATAATTAAATTAAAAATTTAAAAACCCCCCGAGACAAGAAATTTCATTTAAAAAGTAAAAAATAATAAAAAAGAAACTCAATCTTGAAGTACGTAAGTGTGTATTAATTAATTCTAAAAAACCGGCCAAGTGCGAGTTGGACTCGCGCGTGAAGGGTTCCGTACCATTATGTATAAAACGCCAAAAAAATGTGGCCGGTTGTATGAAAGCCTCACTTTACTTTAGTTTTTGTAGCCACATATTAGCCACAAGCAACGCCATCTCTTGGACCGACAGGCAACTAAAAGCATTGAAGGCGTCGTAGCTACATATTAGCCACAAGCAACGCCATCTCTTGGACCGACAGGCAACTAAAAGCATTGAAGGCGTCGTAGCTACATATTAGCCACAAGCAACGCCATCTCTTGGAGCGAAAGGTATCGCTGAAGTGTCGAAGCCATATTTCGACTTAAATATTTTATTTTATTCAGTGTTTTAGTATTTGTTGTTGTAGCGGCAACAGAAATACATCATCTGTGAAAATTTCAACTGTGTAACTATTACGGTTCATGAGATACAGCCTGGTGACAGACGGACGGACGGACGGACGGACGGACGGACGGACAGCGAAGTCTCAGCAATAGGGTCCCGTTTTACCCTTTGGGTACGGAACCCTAATTACCCTTACTTAATTAACTCACTTCATTGACACCCAACACGGAATCATTAAAAAATATTTGTTTATTTTTTTAACTCAAAATCTAATTTTACTAGGTATCATGCGTAACAGCACGTTAATTCGGTCTCAAAATAAGAGAGCGAGAATCTTTGGAGCGTAGGTATTAATGCACTCTTGGGTGTTCAAAATCATTAAAAAGTAACACCCTGTTGCAAATTCATAACAAGATCAAGTTGAAACTAAAAAGTACTTACTGTTCAATTTGCGGCTGCGTCTGCTCATGTTTACTTTTACTACATGTTGTAGACATGTTTTATTAATGTCTAGAATTATCTAAACACCAAAAACACTATAATTTATATAATTTTACGATTATTTTATGGAACAACGAGTGATTCTTCGGTGTCTCCCGCCAAAGTGACAAATCAAACAAAATGGCGGAGAATATTGCGTCGCGGGCTGTGATTGGTCGATTGAGTGGACATAGAGCACTCAAGCACTCAAAGTCTTTTACGATGTGGGATACAAAATCTGGAGATACAACAAACAAGCACGAAATTTTCATTACGATGTCGTGTCACTAATAAAATTTAAATGACATTATTTGTTATTTTAAGAGATAAAGTTAGCAATCTGTCTTAACCAAAAGGACTGAAATTTAAGTCTTAATAAAACTGCATTTAAAGTTAATTTTCGAAAAATTTGGTAGATAGGCCAAACAAGCACTGAGGCGACGTTTTGGAAACGGCAATAGAATCAGGGAAATGATGTGAACCAATGGTTAAACATTACATTATTGATGATGATTTTATTATTGACTTAATTTAAATTATAATTATTTTCAGTGCATATATTCCGTTGGACGAAATTATTTGAACGAGCTTCTTTTAAAAGGTATGTGAAATAAAAAAAAAAATTAAATGACTTTATCTGTGGCTCTAGTGAAAAAGGGTATAAGTCTAAAAACGTAACTTTACAGGAGACGCAAAAAACGCCCCGCGCGCACCAAATTACTTGTTCAAGTACGTGTGGCATTTAAACAGCTGTCAATCTAAATACATGTGATGTGTTATATAGGTAAAAAATGTATGCTCTTTCTTATTCTGGCATTAATTTTTACATAATCTGAATAGTTTTCAAAATAGCGACTTATACTTACCACAAAACGAACGACACAAGGGTATAAAAGAAGTAATACCCCTTTTCACATACAATAAAAGTTAATTCACATAAGTGAAAAAGGATACGCATTTGGAATTATTTGTGTGATAATTAAGAAACAAAATCAGATATTTATAATTGGAGTAATTCAAAACAATGAATTAAATGTGTACTTTTCATTGACACGATCAAATTTTAAAAAAATCCAAAAAAAATAACTTGTGTCCTTTTTCACATAGTTATTAGACGTGCCGTAAAGGCGCATGTAGACTTACGCGAACCTTTTGTTTAAGTTATATCCATTTTATGTAGTTTTATTATGTTTGTTTTTTTTTAGTAAAAAGTGTTTTAAGAGGTGCCTGTGACACAGTTCATTTTTAAATCAGGAAAACAATTAGAAAACAAACAAAAATTTATTTATCAAACAACTATCTAGCAAAACTCATACCTATACAAAACACCAATAAGTTCGTATATTCGACACGCCCCTATAAATTTAAATTTAAAGATATCCAAAAGAGAACTCAGTTGATCTTAACACCTAAGCCATCTAAACACTTGTAATGTTTAACACTAGATAACGGCTTAGTAAGCACATCAGCTAACATGGATCCAGTGGGTAGGTACATGTCTCAACTCCATGTCGTTCTTGTCCCTCAAAACTTCCCTCACGTAATGATATCTAATACGTGCAACGTGCACAGGGTCTTGAGCTAAGAATACTCGTATAGCCCCTTGGTTATCGACATGAACAGCGTACCTCATGATTTTTAATTCCTTCACCAAGCTGTTGAGATACACAGCCTCCTTCATACTTTCGGATAGGCTAATATACTCTGTCTCGTTCGTTAAGCTACGCTGCTTTCGAGATTGCCACGATATACAGCCACCACCTACAATAAATGCCCCCTTCATAAATGTTCCCTTCAGATAACGCAACACACGCTTCGCTAATTTCCAGTCGAATTTTTCAGGATTTGTCATCTTCTGGCTAAGTTTACTCACCGCATTAGCAATATCAGGTCTTGTTGCTTTCCCTAGGTAATTCAAATACCTATTAGCTCTCGATAAGGCCATGCTTCGCTGCGCTCATCTCCACTTTTCTCTTCTTTCTGTTTGGAATTTATCTCCATAGGAGTAGCACATTTATTGCAATTTTCCATGCAAAAACGTTTCAACCAATTTTCAACATAATTTGTTGTGACAAAACAATGACGTTGTCATGTCTTTGAATATCTATTTCTAACATCTAACATATTATATTTTACTTCACCATAGTCTTTCAAATCAAACTCTTTCGAAAACTCATTTTTAAACTTCGTGATTAAACCCCTTTCTTGACTTGCGATCAAAATGTCGTCGACGTAAACCAATAGGAATAAATATATATTATCATGAAGTTTAAAATATAGACACGATTCATTAAGACTCTGCTTCAACTCTATATCAGTCAATTCCTTGTTGAGCTTGAGATTCCATTGACGTCCAGCTTGCTTCAAGCTATACAACGATTTTCGCAATATGCATGAATCGCAACCACTATCCAATTCTAAAAGCATGGCCTGCGCGCGTTTCTTGACCCCAATGATCTTCTCCTTCTCGATTCATAAGCGTAACTAAACTTTCTCTTAATAATAATTCTGGTAACTCTATAATAAATCTCCTCGTCCAGGAATCCATTTGAGTAAGCAGTATTAATGTCTATTTGGCGTAATCCCAAGTTCAATTCAACTGCGAGTGCCATCAACAACCTTGCAGTATCCAGTCTAGCAACAGGCGCAAAGGTTTTCTCATAGTCGACTCCATACCGCTGGCTAAAACCTTGAGCTACTAACCTCGCCTTCTTCTAAGACTTGTCGATATTTTGCTTCGTCGTCAAATCTTAACGACAGCCAACGACATTCCTATTCTGCGGTCTTCTAACTATCTCCCATGTACCTTTCTGAACTAGGCTTCTGACTTCAGGTAAAATTGCTTCTTCCCATTCAGATTTATTAACACTCTTTAGTGCATTCTTCAAACTAATTTCAGCGGAACCTACAAAATCACACAGAAATTGCTCATCACTGAAAAATCTTCAACTTCATTTTCATCAACAGAAATATTTGGTTCTGTAACTGCGGTAATTCAATAAATCTTTCTCGAACGGCCTACACTACCTGTACGCAATATTCGTGGTCTACCAGGAGCTCTCTTCATCAATCTCTGTTGATTATCACGACTTGTTCGCTCCATACTTCTTCTTCAGTAGTCTCTACTTGTTCTATCTCATTCTCGCCCCTATGTACCGTACCCCGTATGAATCAGTTATTTCTTTTCTCACGAAAAATAGCAGTAACTTTTTGGTATAGTTTAACTTATGTCAAATTGCATTTGGTAATATAAATATTTCATTCGTGAAAACGGATATCAAAAGACTTATTCGGGATTTTTATCGTTTATTTTGGTGAAAACGGATTTACATCAAGTGATATCGTTACTCACTTAACAATTTTTAAGAAACAAGTGTACTTGTACCGGTATTCACCAAATGAAATGAAGCTCTGAAAATATATGTTTATTTAGATCAAAAGACACAAAATAAAAAAATCATAGTTCTGTGTAAAGAAATTAGAATGCACTTATACCCTACTTTTGCAATATTTTTAGTGTTAGTTAACCCCTTTTTCACATTGCTAACTTCTTTATTTTTAAAGATAGGCAAGATCTGATTTCACGAATCGGTAGATCTTTTTTTTCTGAACATTTTGGTATAATTAACTCATTTTCGTCAAAATCGGACTTATACCCTTTTTCACTAGAGCCACAGTTTTGTAATAAAAATGAATAAGTACCTAGTTTTCATACCAAAATATTTAATTCACAGAGTCCGAGAAATACGAAAATGTACAACGATACTTCAATCATAAGTTGACTGAAGCTAATTTAGAGAAAGGATCAATGACCTTTACAAAGTGAGTTACTTTGATACAATAGATACTTATTATTTAACTGATATTAATGTGATGTACTTCGCCATCTCATAGTCTAGTTCTGTTAGCCAGGGGTCCTAGAAGGGTCCTTATGGGCCTTCAACGTAAGGGGTTTCGGGTTGGATTTCCGGCCATACTTAGTAGACATTTTTGTGACATACAAAAGTTTGCTCTCGGGTGGTGTTTTAGTAATGTCTTATGTGTACAATTTGCACTACCCGCGGAACAGGAAATCTAGTGTACTTTAAGTAGATACTTAGTACCTAACTATTATTATTTGTCTACAATTGAAAAGGTTCACTTTGAAAGTAACACCAACGGTATTACCAATGGGTTAAGTAGATAGTAGAGATTATTTGTCTAAATTTCAATTAAAAAGGTTCACTTTGGAAGTAACAGCAACGGTATTACCAATGGATTTTCAATCAATAAAGAAGCTGGACATTATCGTGTAGAAAAAGTTACACTGTGGATTTTACGAAGAGTATGTTACCTAAGTATATAGCCAGAAAATCTTGTCACCATGCACGAGTAACGTTGAGATTGAAGGTGCATCTAGAGCAGGAGAGTTAAACTCACACTGAATGGAACTCCTTACATCTTTGCGTTTTATCTCCACTTACCAAATGAAATATTGTTTTTAAGACCTGTTCTGTACCATTAATATAGCCAGACCTTTACTTCAGGATGACTACGAAGGAGAGTGTCCAAGTGTCAGCAGATCTGATCATCGGGGCCGACGGCGCCTTCTCAGCAGTGAGGAGAGCCATGATGAAGCAGCCGCTGTTCGACTTCAGCCAAATGTATATCGAGCACGGATACATCGAGCTTTGTATACCTCCGGCAGAGGATGGCGGTGTGATTAGATTTTTATTATGCTTACATGAAAGTTAGAAGAGACTATGATGTCGCTATTGGTGTTTCATAAATTACTTGGTTGCACTATACGGGCGTGTGTTAGAACTAAAACTAAAGCTGTAGAGGAAAATAGCTTTGGGACTAACCTACCAGATAAAAAATACGTTCGTAAAAGTGTCACCGTTCACTAAAGAGAACCATTTTTTCAGATAAAATACGACGGTCAAAATCTGAAAATACTTAGTAGTAAAATAAGTAGTTGATCCTGTATGAAAACTACATATTACAAGTTTAAATAGAATTAATCTGGAAAAAGGAGGCGGTTCCCGATTCGACAGTATTTCCTTATTGTGTTACCACATAACTTTGCACTGGCCGGACAGCTTTTGTTAATTTGTTTTGTATTGGAAAGTAATGCTTAACGTCTGAGCAACATCTGAAAGGTAGTTTCTGAGGTATATTAATTTTAATAAAACTAATAAAACAATATTGTACTACAGTTCCAGATTCCGCCCAACTACCTGCACATATGGCCAAGAGGCACCTTCATGTTGATTGCCTTGCCAAACCAGGATTGTTCGTGGACTGTGACTTTGTTCATGCCGTTCACAAACTTCAAGAGCTTGGACACGGAAGGGAAGCTTCTAGAGTTCTTCGAAACGTATTTCCCCGATGCCATACCGTTGATTGGCAAGAACAAATTAATGGAGGATTTCTTCAGTGGCTCGCCGTCCACGCTTGTTGCGATCAAGGTTGGTCAGTCGATAATTAGGTTAGCCTAAATTGGTGCAATTAGATCAATCGATCAATTGATGAGTAGGGTTGATTGATTTAGAGTGGAGATAGGTAGGTTTTTTTATTAAAATGTTTAAAAATTCCTGGATCAATCTAATGTGCTTTATATTGCACTGAATGGATATCAATCCTGATTAATTTTGTCAGTAAGAACCTAGTTGTATTCAAGAAACAGCTAAAGAAATGAAAATTGATGAAAAAATAGGTACCTATCTATGTAAATGGTATGTAATGACCGAATTTAAGATCATAGATTTCCCAAGCGTAACGAAACGTTCGGACGCAACGTAGGTAGGTAATTAAAGGGAAATAAGAAAATTTACTAAAAATATATTGTTGCGATAGTCATTGGATCGATTCCCAACGAAGCGGTAATTTGAATGATGAGTTTAAATTTCCCTTTTTGGTATGACTGTGTGTTTTCATAATTTGTGTGTGGTCCCACGACACAGGGAATCCTAGTATATGTATAGTATAGCTATTATAGTATAGGTAGCTATGAGTATTACTTATTGTCATTTATTATTACCTACTTATTTTAGTGTCGCCCATACCACTGCAAAGACAAGGCCTTGCTGATAGGCGACGCGGCTCACGCTGTGGTCCCGTTCTACGGGCAAGGCATGAACGCTGGCTTCGAGGACTGCACCATCCTCGACCAGCTGTTCCAGAAACATGGTGACAGCATCGCGGATATCTTGCAAGAGTTCTCTGACACCAGATGGGAGGATACTTTTGCTATCAGTGACCTCGCGATGTATAATTATATAGAGGTAAGTTACTAGTGTTGCAGAAGCTTACACGTAACATAATATTAAACATTAATATTATCGGATTATTTCTTCTTTTACCCTAAAATGTATCTTTTAAAGTGTACCTACCTACCTATATAAAATATAAATCCATTCTGTAATTTCAACTCAATGCTACCATCGAAGTGTAGGTTCGAATCCTTCACAAACCCCTTATTTTCAAAGTAAGCTTAGTTCATTTCTAAACTATTTACATATTTACATTTCATATTCGTTTAAAACTAAAGGTATTATTGGTGGTTTTAATCTCAACTTGTAGGTAAGTATTCATCTAATTCCAGATGCGAGACCTGGTAACACGTCCATCGTACAGGTTAAGAAAAGCGTTTGACGATTTTCTATTCTGGTTGATGCCAAACTTTTGGGTGCCACTGTATAATTCAGTCACATTCACCACAATGCCGTACAATCAATGTGTGAAAAACAGACATTGGCAGAATAAGGTATGTGTATTTTACAGTAATGTTTGTAACGTAGGTCAGGATTCTTATAATATAGTAAGTAATGGTGGCAGGAGGCGGGGAGTGCGGGCGTTAGGATAGTTAGTCAATACCATGGACGTAAATACGTCCATGGCCAATACGAAGTAGCGCATCACAAAACACTGTCATGGCCGCCGTGTTTTGATTGGTCAGTTACTATACCTGCGCAAACATCTCGGAAAACGAAGTTCACATCAGCCGAGTATAAATGACCTTACTGTACTTTTATGCCGTCTCGTCGAGGTCCCTTTCCCGTCCCCCCAAGCATGCCGCCTGCGGGCGGCGCACGCCTTGCACGCCCGGTTACGGCACCCCTGCATTAATTGCTCATCAAATGTTAATAAACTGTTATGACGTAGGAAGGTAATTATAATTTATTAATTACAATTTTTACAGATGCTGTTGATGTCAACTATTGGTGTAGCGTTGTTAGCATTCGTTATGTATTTCCGTGGACTCCCACTAAAGTAAAGAGCCGGGAGCTCTATCACAACTTTCCTGTACGTAAAGAAAATACTGCACTGTTATCAATTTACTTACAAGGAGTGCAGAGCCGGACTACAGTAAGAACTTGAGCAGTGATAGAATACAAATACCTACACCAAGATTTTATTAAGATGAGACCCTATTTTCTGCGGTGATTCTCGGTGGTCATACTGGGTTGTCCTATTGGTATGGCCAGTGAGAATTTGTGTGTTGAGATTTTCTCACTGGTCATACTACCTATTAACACCAGAAATGTAGCATTTTCTTTCATCCTATATATAGCTGTGGCGGTACCGTCAAGCTAAAAGTCAAATGTGAATATTTCATTTTGTGATAAATAAATAATCATGTTCTTAAAACATTGGGTTTTATATAATTAAATGTGAAGGAAAATATGTGTATCCTACTAATCTAATCCTTCCTTCCTACTAATATTATAAATGCGAAAGTTTGTAAGGATGTATGTGTGTGTTTGTTGCTCTTTCACGCAAAAACTACTGAACGGATTTTCATGAAACTTTTCAGTAATAGAGCTTAGACATCGGAATAATATAATTTGTTAAAATTTATAGAGATTTTTGAAGGGACTGGTTTCCCGAAGCGAAGCGAGGGCGGATTTACTAGTTTTTAAATAAAAATACTTATTCGTGTGGTACTTTGACATCGAAAGACAAACATGGTAATAAACATGGTAAAGTTTTGAGGTTACATGAAAAAACAATTATCTAAAACTAAATCTATATCTAGGTACATCTATACATATAAACGGACGGACGGACAGCGAAGTCTCAGTAATAGGGTCCCGTTTTACCCTTTGGGTACGGAACCCTAAAAATCAACTGTTATTCATATGGAGCCATAGATGTATTATATGTATAACTAAAGATCGGCAATTGTATCACTTGGACGAAACCAAAAATGAATCGCCCTCTGTCAATGTCACCGCCGAGCGCGACGCCTTCCTGGTGGTTTTTATATCTAGAGGAGTCACATCCAGGTACCGCACAAGTAACTATCACTAATTAACACTACAAAGAACGTTATTCCACACAGAAATGTAAAAACTAAATTAAGTATTTTCAGAAAATTGAGGAACAATTTTTGACAAGTGCCCGCTAAGCCCGCTATGCAGTCTAAAAATTGGTTTCGTCTATCTATCTCGCTCTGCCATACGTGTATCATATGTTTTGCTCTTTCGCATTTTCAATCTATCTAAACGTCAGTGTATGCTACATCTATGTATGGAGCAATATATAGGCAACTATTTATCCAAGAATTCTCGCGGGGTCGGGATTCACGAAAAACTTTGTGACACATTTGAGTTCCACGCGGGCGAAGCCGCGAGCACAGCTAGTGTTATATATTACTAATTAAGTTATTTTAAATTACTTCTTTGAAGGCAGTTTTTTAAATTAATCAAGATATTTAATGATATTCTTATTCCGTAAAAACTGTTCAAAAACATTCCTAGAGCATATTTATTTCATATGTTTATTGTCCTTATAGACCTGTATAGCTCACTTTTAGCTTGACTATACCACTGCAGATATATACAGGATGAAAGAAAATGCTAAATTTCTGGTGTTAATAGGTAGTATGACCAGTGAGAAAATCTCAACACACAAATTCTCACTGGCCATACCAGTAGGACAACCCAGTATGACCACCGAGAATCACCCATTTTCTGAAGCCGTTGATAAAAGACTTTAATTTTATCAGAAATTGTGATCATATTATAATAAATTATGTTATTATAATTATTTTAATAAATTGTTTTTGAGACAAATATTATTTTTATTTACACATTTTATATTTTTTGAGTAGAAATTAAATATTTTATCAAGACTGACAGGGAATGGATGTGTTATTTGTCTAATATATCTAAAGCTATCTATATACTCGTGCATATACTTTAGTCTCTCATAATGATTTGGAAGAAATAAGTGGAACAGTTCACAAACCGGTAGATTTATTTTTGCCAGGTCTGAGTTCAATTCAAATGCTTAATAAAAATGAAACTACTGCACAAATAATGAAAGTAGAGAAATGACTTGTGTTGCTCAAATATTTGTCACATTATTTTGTTCCGAGTGGTCGCTAAGTAAGGTCAACAAAAGTCAACAAAATAGCGTGATCAAAAACAATTGTAGGTAGGTTTGTATATATGTATCGTATGTGTAACGTAACAGATGAAATACAAACGATTAAACAAAAAATAATTTGTGTGTACACTGTAGGGCCTTCAGTTGGTATCGATTGTAATTGTAACTTTGATTTTGGATGGTACTTCGCCGGGTGAAATCTATCCACCTATGTACATATATTAACTAACATCCATAATGACTTTCTCTGCTAACCGAATTAACTATCATATTCCGAAGTCGAATGTTGTCTTGACTCGGTCACAGTAGTCATGGACGACTACGGATGGATGGGGCTGTACCTACTATTTTGTTATGTATAAAATAATGTTTGGTAATGAGGCTTATGATGGCTGATTATAAAATAATATTGTAGAAATTATATTATCTCATACATCATACGTTCTGACACTAATAATATGGTTAGACGCAGCGAGTAACATTTTAGGGTTACCTATACTATGACAACCTTCATGTCAAAAACTTTTACCAGTTAAATATTGAACAGATTGACAAATTTTGCATATGAAATTTCACGAAAATGTGTCAAACTATTTCGAAACCTCGCTAATTTATACATGCATCAATTGGGTCTCGTTTGAATAGATTGACATACCTATTTTTAATACGGAATGTGCAGAATCGGGCCCAGTGCGTCTGTATTACTAACTCGACGACTGAATTGTTTTTTACTGAAATCATTCTCCAAAATATATCGTAAAAAATGAGTGTTCATTATCCCTAGTTTTCCTTAAAATATATCTAGATGTATACCACCGTGGACTGTTCTGTAGACCTTTATAAGAGGAATATCCCATCCGTGATGCAGGATTAACCTCACGAACTTAAATGAATAGTAGGTACCGATTTTGGTCTCAATAAATATGTTAACTTCGAAAATAATTTTCATTGGTAGGTTTTAATTAAATTATTTTAAGTGATGAATCAGTAATCCTATTCTACTAATAATATAAATGCGAAAGTTTGTAAGGATGTGAGTGTGTGAGTGTGTGTGTGTGTGTTTGTTGCTCTTTCACGCGAAAACTACTGAACGGATTTTCATGAAACGCTCATATACACGAAACAGAGCGACACAGAACGAAGCAGAGACAACTGCACCGGTTGGCGACGGCCGCCGCCAACCGGTGCAGTTGTCTCTGCCGTTGTCTGCCGTTGACATCGTGCCGTTCGTGTATAGGTATGAGCCCTTAGACACCGGAATAATTTAATTTGTTAAATTTATAAAGATTTTTGAAGGGTATGGTTCCACGAAGAGAAGCGAGGGCGGATTTACTAGTAGAATGATAATATTACGCAACAACGAAAAAAATATAGCAAAATATTATAACATTTTTTTATTCATAAAATTGCTACACAAACAAACCGTGTGATAGAAAGTAGTTTTGTGAATGATTATAATATTGTAAATAATAAAGAAAGAAAAGTTTGACACATAATCATCAAAATTAAATCATCATCAAACTATTATTGTTCATTTTCAGGGTTTAAAAATTTCTTTAGTGCATACCTATATTATTGCGTACCTATCTATAAATTAATATCAATACCTATCAATTTACTTTTCAGTAGCTAATGATTTTTTAGTTTATTACCTACATATTTTTGATACTAATGAATAAACTTATACTTATATAGTTACCTAAGTGCTTCGTGAGATGTTCTAATCGCTAACTGTAAGTATTTACCTACCTATATAATGCATTGTTCATATAAAATTAAAAACTTCATGAAGTTAAACTTTACCAAGTCAGAGCTTTAAGAATTTGAATTCAGACATAATTTTATAACACATTTCAAAAAGAAAACATATGAAAGAAATGATTGAACCCAAAATAAGTATAGCGTATGATATCACAAAGTCACTTAAGCACATATTTTCGAAATACTTATTATTATTTTGAGTCAAATGTTTTCCATTAACCTTCATCATATGCAGCTGATATTTTATTATACCAGATTCAAAGATATGCATACCGTGTTTCTGAAACCGTATTCTTAATGGAAAGCCACGACTGGAATAAATAGAAGAAATTGTGGCATCTAATATTTCCCAACTTTCTAATTTTAAATTCCCGGCATCATCAATATATTTGTCTACAGCTTGAAAATACGTATATTCGGTTGCAAAGGCGTAAAAACTTGGATTCTTTTCTACATAGTCAAAACTGCTCTCAGTATTCTGACATTCTTTAATCCATTTTAAATTAGGAAAAGTCAAGTTATAAGCGTATAAAAAGAATCTTGCCCCATATTCACTTACACAAGGTTTATACGGAAACGTGGTTAAGTTATGTCGGTTGTAATCATATTTTTCTTTGACGTGACCCGTAATCAAACTGTAGAAGGCGGTTTTATAAAAACTGTTTATAAAATAGGTATACCAGATCCAGAGCAATAGTAGTAATCTTAGATTTCTATTGGTGAATAATTTTTGATCACTGTGGTCGAGGAAGTAATCTAGTAGCTTAAGAATCAGAATAAGTGGATCTTCCTTCTTCTTGGACACAACATTCAAAATTATAAAAGTTGTCATAAACATTAAGCAGAGTGAAGTCACTATTAATGACCATGATTGAATGCTGAATGTTTGATACACTTTTTTCCACACGGTCTCAGTTGGTGCGCGTGTTATTATTTTAAAAGTAGCGTAATTATAACCCCAAATATAATCGAATATTCTCATTCGGTTAAGAATCAAAGTATAGCCTCCCATAACTGCAGACACTTCATCGGATTGCAAGTAGCTCAGAATTCCTGTGGCAGAATTATTTGCTAATACAATGCCACGAAATGTATTTTCGGGGAAGTATTTATATTTTATTTTTATTCCTTCAAGCTTTGCTATATTGTCCATAACTAGTTGTTCTATTCCAATGTTGTATTCTTCAGCAACTTTCAGGTTTGAATTTTTACCTAAAATCACATACGGAAACACTTCTTTAATGGCAACGACGATAGGACAGCGGCGATAATCCTTTAAATCATTCTTGTGAAAGAGTATATCATTGGTTACAACGGAATCATTATTACAATAGTTCAAATTTATTATTTCTTCAATATTTTTTCCACAGCTATTATTTGCAAATGGTAAGTAAGTGAATGTTTGAGAGTCAAAAAATGACAAAACTACCACTTTATATATCCTTTGCTTCAGTAATTCATGAAATATCTCAATTAATTCGTCATTTATTATTTTATCTACAGCAATTATAAATTTCATCTCGGGATTCCACAATAAGTCATTTGAAACTTCGAACAAGGCTGATGTTAGTTGTGAACCAGAATTTAGTAATATTAGGTAAACATCGGTTGATATGAGCCAATTTTTTCTTTCTATCGATCTTGTAACAAAAGTATGGCAATTTTCATTGTTTAAAGTTTTTATTATATTATCAAATGAACCGTCACTAATTGTAGTTATAATATTACCACAAGGAATACTTTGTTTCGCCATTTTTAAAATACATTGGACGGAGTCGTCGTACACTTTTATTTTCTCGTTACTGGCAAAGTTGAGATGAAGATTTCCAGAACATTGAATATTTTTTATACATTTGAAAATAATAAAGCAAACAAGTGTCTGTTTCAACATTGTGTTAGCGTAGCTGGTAGTTTAACAGTACGATGCTACACAAATTGTTTTTAGTCATCAGTGATAACGATGGTAACAATTAAGATACATATGTATAATTATAGCTGTAATATATCAACAAATTATAATGGGTCTTGACGCTAATAATAGGTTGGTTAATAATTATGGGCACATTAGGTAAATATATAAAAATAAGAAATTGGTACATCATGGCAATACTTTAGAAGAAACAACTGATACGGAAATATGGCTCAACGATGCGGTAAAGGAGAACATCAGATTTGGGCTTTGAGCAAACAGCTTGTTCAATACCCTTAAATAATCTTACACATTTTAATAAATCCATTTCATATTTAAAAATCTTGTTACATCATATCATTAAAATATTAAACGACTTAAGTAGATACTATGTGTGCGCGTAGCGTAAGATGACTATATTTCAATATTCCCATCATTTTCCGCAAAAACGGAATATGCACAATGTGATAACAATATCCTCGATCTAAAAAGCGATGTCTGATTGAACATGCATGAATGCATGTTCATATTCCAGGCCCAAGGTCCTTAAGAAAGTTGCTGGTCTCCTTTCAACATAATAAGACGTATGATTAGAATTTATAAGAAGTGTGTGAAGAAGAGTGCGATCTTGAACGGGATAGACTTGAAGGCATGGAAGTTTAAAGGAGTTATTTAACTTACAGTTAATTTTGTTATTGGGTCTCGATTAGTTTATTGGGTGGTATAAATTGTTAAATAGTCAATGTTATTAAAATGTTTAATTGACAGACACCACGTCTAAACAATTCTATAAATAAGTTAGGGCTGTTAAAAAACGCGGCGTAAAGTTAATTTTTTTGCCTTTTTCTAACCTTTGACTTTAGACAATCACATGACAGGGACAAAAAATTTAATCCTGGAGTAACTTTGCGCGGTGATTATTAATAAGTGCCTTAATGTTTAAAAATAATGTTAATCTTTTGCAATTTGTTCAGAAATATCAAAGATACGTCGAATACGAGCAAAGAAAGAAATTATATTATAGTCGGCACAATCATAAGATTCCGATATGAAGGCTGTCATCACAGTGACAATAGTGAAGTACAACAAAAATCGATGCATCAAATAAACCGATTTATAAATTTAACCGATTATAAGTAATAAGACTTTCTAATCGTTTCGTTAATTAAGTTCGGAACGATAAATAAGTTATAAATCGATCTCTGTTTTCTTAAAATCAGGTAAAAACAGATGTAGCGTTGAGATTAACACCGAAAGGGATAATAAGACAATTTGACTAGTAAGTTAAGGTGAGGAAATTATATTAGTTATTAAAATGGAAATTTCATTAATCTAGTGAAAACGAAGAAACTATTAAACGGTTAATTAATAATTATCCGATTTGAGTGGAAAAGGCTTAAAAACGTATGTATCGGGAATTTATAATAGCTACGAAAAATCGCAATGCTTTAGACATATTAAGGAATCTATAACTATTTGTATTTTGGGTGTGACATGGTAGCACATACTTTCGATTATAGTAATGTATCGATTATGGTCGATTCATAAATTGTTTCAAGAGGTCACATAACTATAAATCCAGCCTCCTTATAAAACATTGTAGTGACGTCTTAAATATTTGTTCAATTTTACACAATTTATGATGTAAACTGATTAAAATAAAATAAAATTATTTAAACAATTTATAAATAACACAAATAAAAAACAAGCAGGGATGGTTTACATATTTCGCCAGAATTTCTAGTATTTACCTATGTAAGTACGTATAAGTAAGTAAGTACCTATCTAAATACTCGTAGTAAGTAAACAATATTACTCCAATTCGTTTAACCCGCTAGTTACTTGCGTTTAATATTACGGACTAATGCCTAATTAAAATATTTAACAAATTGTGGGCAATTTTATAACATCATGCTACGAGCAATAGAAGCGATGTACCAATAAAATATGTTGCAAAAATGGGAAGAAGTGTTTATTATCTGTAAACATAAAAACAATTTTCCAAAGCGAAGAGGAGGTGGATTCACAAGTACATTATGTACCTACTTATAAAGCTGCATTGATAATAAATATAAACTGTGTACTGTATATGCACAGTAAATAGTGCATTGCATAATTTAACCAAAGTGACCTATCATTCACTACGAAATATCTTCACTTCATAGTATCATTACCAGCGGTTCAAATTAAAAAAAATATATTTCCGTAATAAGTAAATTGAAGACGTCCATACAAGGTTAGTTTGTGTTCATACATGACAGACGTCATATCGGAATCTTATGATTGTGCCGACTATAGTTTTCAACACAGGCAAATGGTCCATGCACAGTATTAGGTTAGGATAGAAATAGATTATAATTACAAGATTATGTTTACTACCGTACATAGTAATGTAACAAAGCCTGTGGTGCCATCTAAACAATGCATTACGTACGTGCTTCTCCACATTGAACCAACGTGCAACGGGGATGTAGCGTGAAACTTAACAGAATTGTACTAATACGATTGTGGTACGAAGAAAGTTCGCGGTCTCATTTAGTTTTGATAACTCAAGTTAGATGTCGCTACTAGTACATAACTTAAAAAATTGCGTTATTAAAAAAAATGAGAATACATAATCTACAGTCTACACTATAACTAAGCATTTCAATCAATTTATCTGTCCCGCTGCTGAATTCGTGTTGATTCTCACAATAATAATATCAGGTTCAAAGATGATCAATGAGGCGTCGAAGAAGTTGGCTAGAGAGATCTAACTCATTTTGCCAACACTAAAGTAAATTTTTCAGTATGCAGGTCTCTTCACGATGTTTTCTGTCAACAAAGTAAGTGAATATTTTAATGTCTTATGTTTCGATTTTGATTATATTTGTATTTATATTTTGATTTGATTATATTATATGCTAAATTAAGAAACAATGAATTTAAGTTCTAATGAAACAAGTAATTTTCATACGTACCTTATTCTTCAGATTACCAATTTTCAGTTCAATTACAAAGCTTACAAAGGACATAAGTGAACCAATAATAAGGACAGAAAAGTGAATTATCAGATCCTCTAGACAAATTGCTTTGTGCCTTCTTTTGAATGTTAAAATTTTCTTTGGTTTTTTGGCGAAAATTTTGGTGAGTTGCCCCTGTAGCAATCCCTTTTCGAAAATACTAGTAGCATATTGTTGAAATTTGTGCTTCAGAGGAAATCCTTTATTAACATACATGCATGAAATCACGTTCCTTGGATAATCCCATTTATTAAGTTTAGGTCTGCCCTCTTTGTCTTCATACTTAGATGCTGTCAAATAGTAAGTATAATCGGTGTTAATTGTGTATAAATCACTTCTGCTGGCAACGGTTTGAAATGTCTCATCAGTATCTTCGCAATGAAGTTTATTATTCTTGTTCTTGGGTAAACTTTCGTTATACGCCAAAGAAAAGTAAATTCTTAAATTTTTGCTCATACATGGTTGGAAAGGAAGCGAGGCCAGATTGTTTGGGTCTATTTTTATGTGATCTCGAATATTTCCTGTTATAAGGCTATACATAGCAGTATTATAGAACGCACATATACAAGTTGTGAAGAGTATCCAAACTATCATGATTCTTTTCAAATATTTGTTTTGGAATAAATTGTCATCCACTTGCCCGTAAAAATATCGCCACAATTTTAAAGATATCATAAATATATCGCCCGATTGTCCCGACGTCAATCTTATTGTTATTAAAATTATTATTGTAGTAAAAACGAAACAGAAGAGTATCAATAACCACGTTAGTAGGCTAAATTGTTGGTATACTGTAGCCCATTTTTGTTCTCGTAAAACAGGAGTAAAGATACTGAATAATGCGTAACTATAACCATAAATATAATCGAAGAGTTCTGATCGACTACTAAATAGGAGTAATGCTCCTGTAACGATCTTCGCTTCACCGCGTTGCAAGTATCCGAACATCCCTGTTACCGTGTTATTTGGGTAACGAATACTAAAACCATCCTTGTGGGGAGCATAAAGGTACTCTATATTAAATCCCTCATATTCTGCTGCAGTGTTAAGCACATATTGTTCGACGCCAATCTCAAGGTATTTTGAGTACGTGTTGTTTGATAGTATTACATTTGGTACATGTTCTCTGGCTGCTACAACTATAGTACAGTTTTGGAATCCTTTACCGATCTTGTCAGGATATAAAGTCATATCATTCAAGTTTCTACAATATCCAAGACTTCTGACATCGCTGGCGTCTTCACCACAGTTAGAGCCGCTATATGGGTAATATGTAATTAATTCTGTATCACCGCGTTCATTTCTTATGATAACAATAACATTATAAACATTAAGAATTATTAAAATTTTAAATATTTCGTTTATGTCGCCGTTATTATTTTTCCAAATAATTATAAATTTTGCTGTAGTGTTCCAGGACAAATCGCTTGATAATTCTTTGATTCCCGATGAGAAGTCAGTAATATTTTTGACCGAAATTAAATACGTGTTGGCGTATATCCACCATCTTTGCTTATCAAAAGACCTCGTGATAAATGAAAAGTTATTATATGAATTTATAGATTGAAGTAACGATTTATGGTACATATTTGGCGATACCACAAAAACGATGTCTTTTTGAGGAATATATTTTTTAAAAATCTGCGTTACACATTCGGAAATGCTGTCACTATTACTTTGTGTCTTACGCAATATTATATTACTAAGCACTTCTTGAGATGCAGCTAAATGAATTATGACAAGGCACAATAGCACAATTTTATTTAATGAAACCATATTGGAATTTTGTTTCGTAAAAGACAAAAAGCTTAAGATTCTAAAATTCGAACGTGGGCCTTTTATACTTAGTAATATATCAAAATTATAGCGTTTCTCAGCGATCACCTTGGTAAAGTTAACAAAAACGGGATAAAAGAAAATCATTTATTAAGCCTTATAAAAATGCGTCACTTGTAAACATTAATATAAATAATTATTATAAAGTATAATATAAATAATTAGTCATGAACCTCAAAAACCTTAAAGGGTTAGTTAAGTATATTTTAATGTTTTTTCTATTCAGATCCAAACCCTAAGAATAATACTTACTAGGTTCAGAATTTCGTTATCAGATATTGAAAATGATGGTTTCGTAATATTATAGCTTGTAGATATGACAACCATTAGAAGTTTGCACATTGTGATTGGTAAACAATTTAAAATAATATAGTGTGCCAATAATAATTAATTTTGCAGTGCAATTTCCATAACATTAAAAAATTTCCAAGCAAGTTCGCAAGTTCCATAAAAAAGCGTCTGTCAAAATTATATCATTGGCATTGGTGTACCTGTACATTTCAGGTTTATTGACTTTATTAATTATAATGCTTATTGAGAGGGTTACATAGATCTGACGCTATTTTACCTATTCTTGAATTTAGCCGGAATATAGCTTTTGATTTAAACTTGATTTTAACACGTTTGCTGCTAAGCCAGGTCTTTTTGGCCTGGTTCTGGTCTTTCCCCGGTGCGAAGGCTAAAATCGTGTCCTCTCGCTCTGTGCGGGAGCTGTAACTTTAGTTGTACTCAAGGTACAAAAGAGATAGTTATATACCGTAGCTTCATTTTAAGAATAGAACTCAACGGTCTATAAAAAAATGTACCGTGTCTGTTCGGCCTGGTTCGCAAGGAACGAATAGGAACATTCTTTCAGTGCGGTACCAGGCCTTGATATCAAGGCCTGGTACCGCACCGAACAAAGCGCGGCGCCCAGCGCGCCTCGCCCGGTTAGCATAGTGCTGTCACTGCTGTCATTCTCGATAAATTAGTTTGGAGTGCGTACGCGTTTGTATACTGTGTAGTGAATACGTCTTTTTTGTGCAGTGTCTATCTAACAGATTGATTTATCAAAATCTAAAGTGTAAAAAACAATTAGAACTGGGTTTTCCAAATTCAAGTGAATGTTGTGCAAGTTGTATAAAGAAATCGACGGAATGTGAAAAAAAATGAGGAAAATGCCTTGTTAAACAGTTCAAATATTTCGTTTAAAGTTGATTCAAACCGAAATATACACAACTCCAGCAGTGACGATGAACTCGAAATATTTCCTAGGAGAAAACGATTTAAAAAATCATTGCAACAAAAAAGTGTTTTTTGAGTCCTAATACTGGCAATAAATATCAAGTTCTAGAAAATGCAAACAAAGAATTGAAAAAATTAAAAAATAAAACTGGGATTGGTTCACAAAAGTGTTCTCCGATTTCGTTTGATGGTCTAGATACATCAGTCTAGTAAGTGTCCTTCGTTAATATTCATCAAAGTTTTTTTTTGTAATAATCGAATCGATAAAAATATTTGCGTTTGTTTTCTACACTGTAACATCACTATTAAGTTATATTATCAGTGCGTTACCACATCGAATAGATGTGGTATTTTTGTTTTCTATGCGGTACTGGGCATGAAAGGTCTTGTATTCTTTTTTCCCAAAATATAACCTTTATCTTTGTTGGATCCCCAGGCTAGGCCAGAGGTAAGTAGGTACATTCCTTAGCTACAACATAGTGCAAAAAAATCTCGTGTATCTTTTAATTCCGCAATTTTATTAGAAGTTTTGACAAAAAGGTAGTACCAGGTCTAATGGACCTGGTTCGCACTAGAAAAGAATCCACTTCCTGGCCGAATCGACCTGGTATCGCATAGTATTTTTATACACGAAAACAGTCCCGCAGCTAACGTGTTAAAAGCACTCGTGAAACTATTGGAATCGAAAATCAAGATGTTAGGTATTACGTTCAAGCAGTATAAGCATCCGATAGCGTACCTAGTTAGTTAACGATCAAGAGTGTGTCTTGTGTGACTTGTGTCACACAACTTGTGTGAAGTATTTGTGATGAAAATAGCACGCGGCAAGTGTTCAGTATATTACGTAATTTTTCCTAGTAGGTAGATAATGTAATACAAAAGACCGACTGCGATAAATAACTACAAATATTACTAAGGTATGATAAAAAACGTATCACTTCATTTTGAAAATTTATATATCCTATGTTACCATCACGTCAAAATCCGCTTTAGACGAAGGGCGTGCCAAAGGAATCATAATTAAAAGAGATTGGACAAAATAAACACAAGCCCAAATTGGGGGTTTGGAAGATTAGTAATTTTATAAGTATTTTTATGATAACCGTACTACAAATTGCGTATTTATTCCAGAACTAGTGATTTGAATATTTAACAACGACGACCTTATGGTTAATCGCTCTTTTATTACAGATGTTTTTGTCAAGGTGTCATGTTAGTTGTTGTGCTTGTTTTATTAATAGTTTGAGATCCCGCCCAACAATTTCAGAATGGCCTGGAGGCAAATTCATAGCACAAGCAACTGTTCATTTAATTTTTTTACTACTTATAAGTACGCCTAGTTCTCTAGTAAGTTAGTAGAAAATTTGTATATTGGACATAGGGCTCAGTCCTAATTAAATTCCGACCAGGGTATATTTTCATGTGAATCAAGAACATTTATTCAGGTACCTAAGTAATTATATCATAACTTTTCTCCGTGTCCCTTGTGGATTTATAAGTATTCACATCGTATTACATCTTATAATCACATATAATACTAACAGTCTTTTTTTCTTTATTTGTCATATTGATCAGCAAGGTCTCTCATTAGAAAAGTAAAACATCCGTAACTTATTATATTCATGAACATTTTATTACTTGTACTCGCATGAATACTACGTAGAGGCTAATACAGCGAAAGTTGTAGATTTAGAGCAAGTCAAAGTCATAAGTAAAATCTTTGCTAACACCAGTCGACTCTCAAGTAAGTTAGTAGGTACACCAAGAGTGGATTAATGCAGTCCGTTCGCCCCGAGCTGAGAAAACTTTGAAATGAGATCCGGCCGGGTCTACTCAGGTGTTCCAATTTTCATTTTGATACCTACTTACCAACTAAGAATACTTCGAGCTCTGGTAATCGAGAATAAATTTATTTTTAAACTTTTAATATTTTGATTTGACGACTCTTTGGTTCAGGTTGTGCTCATCTAGCCTGCTGGATTAAAGGTCTTGGTTTTGATTTCAGATCTGGGCCGACATTTATGGGACAGATAAAAGTTTGTTCTTGGGTCGTCTCTTCATGTTTTCGCGTCATCCGCTTCGTAAGTAATTAGCACTAACCCTACCAGGGTTAAAGTTTTTTTTTGAATTAAATATTTAAGTAAATTCAGTTTTCATAATATTTTATAGGGTGAAATGTAAAAAAAATAACCGACAACAAAAATGAGCAACAAACTAGGTACCTAATACATTTTTTATGGATTTAACCGAAACTGGACTATCAGAGAGTACCTAATGCCATTCACAAATTTAATGGATAAGATGATTTTCAGTTTTCGGTATACCTTAGGATATTATCGGCTAGGTAAGAGACTCTTTGGGTTTTTCTGAACTGTCGTCGATATATTTTCATAAATCCTTACAATCCATGTCAACAAGGGCCGGAATTTCACAGGGATCTTCTCTCAGACTTTCTATTTCTGCCAAGAATATATTTTGTGAAGATTTTAAGATGCCTCCATAATTTTCAAATCCCAATTACAAAATAAGCCCAGGATGCGTGTCGTACTCAAGTATATTTTCGTAGTAAATCGTAAATCGTAGAGCTCTACAAACTGGAAGTTTTGCATACTGTTTTAGTTTCGATGAGAATGTTTAATTTTATGACAAATCGGACATCTCAGTACGCTCAGGATCGGCTCCAGACTACTACTCCAGAACTAAATTCATTTCGTTCATTTGTAATTATAATAATTTACTGACCCATAGAATGAAAATTTTCACGGTAATCATTTATTTACTTGAGATTCGTTTGTTGAAAAGTATTCTAAGGGAAATAATTTAGAAACCAAGTCGTTTTTACATAGTGATGTCTCATGGAACTGTACACTAAAGTTAATGTGAATATTTAAAATACTCTCTTCGATTTTGATCTTTTGTGTAGGTCAGTATACATACTACGGATGTCAGAGATAAAATAAGAGAAAAATCTTACAGCAGCGGTTGGGCGATAGGGCGAGGCGTTCCCACTCAGTCACATTCCACAGTTTTAGCAACGAATCGAATTGCTGCAGCCAAATTAATTGGACACAGATTTCAAAACAAAAAGTAATAGCCGACAGTAATGAGAATTAATCGCCCGTTATTCGCTTACTATGGATTTGGGGAAAGATCTGGGTATGTTTTCTTCCTTTAAATTGATTGGATTAGATTTGGTGTAAGGGACCGTAATAAAAACAAAAAAGAATTGGAGTTTATTTACAGTAGTTGGTGTAGGTAATTATTTAGGGACAGACGCAAATTTATATACTACAGTAATATTAATTCCTCGTACGTATAAAACTCAGAACTGTAGTTTGAACCCAGAATTCAAATGGAAGATAGAATTAAAAACCAGTAGATCATCATCCAGACTGTGTTCCGACTATCCAGGGATTACAGAGCTAAGACTCAAGGCGGTATTTTAATTGGCGGCCCGATCAAAGCAGTATTAATGCCTGACGATGGGCATTCGACGAATTTGAACAGGCAATCTGGCGAACGATTTTTCTCTCCGCCTGTACTATGTTAAGTTTTTAGTGTGACTACCATAAAGTACCATACTAAGGTACCTATTTGGTGCAGGCTATCCGACAATTCATGCTGGATCAGATAGGTACGTCGACCGTGTTTTTGTTTTTAACCCCCGATGCAAAAAGTGACCTGTTAACTGATTACTTTGACCTGTCTGTGTGTCTGTTTGTTTGTCTCATGGCACCGTAGCTCTCAAACGGACTGACTGATTTTCATGCTTTTTTTTTCATTCAAAAGCCAGTTTCCTTGCGGCGACATTTAATACTTACACTACCTGATAAGCTGATAGTAGCTACCTGACAGGCTTGTCTGCTTGTTTGTTGGGTATTTACATAAAAAATTAAACAGTTCAATGTTTATGCTTAACAACTATATCTATAACCTTGTAAAATAATATTACTAACAAAAAAAAAACGAGCCACGTCAGCTTATCGTAAATAAAGTTCGTATCAAAATAATTAATCACCCAGTATGCAACCTTTTTGGGGTCTTAAATTATGAAAGCTTAATAAGGATACCTTTGTACGGGTTCGGGAGGAACCAATTAAGAGGAGTGACCGTGCAGTCGATGTACGGACAGATAAACGCTTGTTGTGTTATTTTTATTTTAGTGTACCGCGAGAAATTAGTAAAACGGTTGTTAAGTTTTCTCATGTCTGTTTCTAAAGTGTCAACGAAACTAAAATGTCAAATAGTTTACATCACTTTGTGTTGTGGATGAAGATATACATTTTATAAGCTTAACACATCCGAGGTGATGGTAAGTGACGATATAATCGTATAGACTATTATAAGTAATGAAACTAAAGTTTACAGATTACTTTTATTTTCTTAGCTCTCTCTTTCGACTATTCATTCTATTCGAACCTTCAGGTTCTTTAGGTATGTCGTAGAGTAGAGCTGAAGTCTGGTTGGCTAATTGCAACATTATTGCTTGAGTTCGACGTTAAACAACGTGTCTTAAAGAGCTGGAGGCCATTGTTCTTTCTTTATTCTTCTTTTTTTTTTGACCGACAACACATCGGCGATACCTTCGCTATTATTGATGCCCAAAGGGAACGATGTCTGCCATGTGGCTCATCTGCTCGTTTGCCAGCTATAATTTTTTTCATTAGGTAGATTTAATTAACATCTGTATCTGTATTATTTGTAAGTTATATATAATAAATGTGTATGAATGAAGTAAGGAACCTTAGACAGGCGAGTACGATTCGATTGTCACGGGTTTATCTTTGTAAGCAGGTGCAGCTTCGAGTAAATGTATGGCTTGTTTAGTTCAACGGTTTGGTACAGTCGCGCTTACTTTTTGTTTCATACTAATTAATATAATCTCGGTTATCATCTTCACAAAAAAACTTTTGTACGTCTTCGTAGTTTTTTTCATGCAAAAAACCTTTCATCACTTGTAATAATTTTTTCGTTGCAAAAACAAAACGTGTAGGAATGTCGACATGGGGTGTCATGTTTTGTATGTTAGTAATTGATAAATAAGCTGACTAACAATTTGATGTTAAGTAGACACGGGACCGTAAATTACATAGTAACGGCAAACGGTAACGACGTCTGGAGGCCCGATGTGAAAGCGAGGGATAGATCCCGAAAATTCGGATTTCAAAATTCCGTGTGAATGCAAGTAGGTATGCATTTTCATAAAAATTAATAATTTCATACAAAATAGCAATTAGATACTGTTCATGAAAATAAGGATCACGACAGTAAGATTTATTTTCATTACGTCCCCTGTTCATAGATAAAATATACATTATTTCTACAAGATAACTCTTACCGCGCTGGGAATTTCGTTCCAATGTACTTAATAAATTCAAGAATTTTCAACAAGAGATATCTTGACACAACTTGTAACGAGGCATACATTTTTGATCCTAACAAGGGTGGCTGGCCTAAGGAGTCTGGAAAGAGTTTCGTCTTTGAAATTGAAAGCACTACAATTTTATACCTACTCAATATTTTGTAGTCACAAATACTAATAATGGATCCGTTAAACTTTTCACAGGCGACCTTGTCATTCGTCAAGGGTAGCGTCGTCATACGTACGCATGTACCTACTAACCAATCTGCAGACCGAACTAATTATTCTAATCCCAAATTGAGTCTTGTTATAGGTATGTCGGTCACATTGTCGAACTCGGGACTGGAATACAGTGCTGCGAGCTCGTATGCTATCTTAAATCCATAAAAAGCTGACCCTATGTTCCTATGTGTTTGGTTGAATGTACCTATAAAAGAATTGCTAAGAATTTAGAGAACTAGAGATTACTGAGAAGCAACTCTGACAAGGGTCTGTTTTATTATTCACAGAACTAGTGCGAAAAATTCTTCTTGTTCTGTCAACAGAATTGTTGAACAGAACCACGGGGGATAAACCCTCCTAATTCAATGACCTGACAAATTGGGTGATAGGCATTGGTGATAGGATTTTAATTTATACTTTTTTAATTGACTTCCAAAAAAAAGGAGAAGGTTCTCAATTCGTCTGTATGTTTTATTCTTTCGTGTGATAGATACCTCAAAACTTTGTACTGGGTGAACCAATTTCGATAAGAGTTTCGACATTCGAAAGCTAATGAATGTAAGGGATTGCTGGTTGTAATTGCTGTAAAAGTTGGGCAAGTGAGCCAACTTATTTCAACGTTGGCTGATGTTCCTGATTTTTGGGGATGGCTGTAAACCTTTTGACACCTGTCCAACTCCACTTAGCTTTGCCCCAAAGGATTTTGTGCAGTAATTAGACTTTCAGAATCCAAAATATGCAATTAAGTGATTTGCATTTATTTTTAAAATGAGTAGACACATTTTACCGATATAATATCGCTTTTCATGTTTATTGAGTAAGCATTACCTATATTCTTACAAGTTAGAATATATTGGTGACGTTGTTCAGGCATTCATATTAATAGAATAAAATAGGTATTATTAAAAAGTAGGTAATTCTTGGAATTCCATCATCATATCCTGACTTTGTAGGACTCGACCACCTTTTATTACGCTCTTTCAATTAAAAATACAAGAATAGGTAAAACTTATAAATTTGTAACCAAATGACGGAGAAATTGCTGCACCTATATATAAAATGTAGGCGTAGAAGCGTGAAGAAATGTTGCGTTTTTTGAAATTGGTTAACACGTTCCCAGCGGCACAAAGGAGATGTTTCAAAATGTATGGAGCCCCGGCCACGACTTTGTACACCATACTCAAAAATGGAGAAACACAATTAAAACAGTTTTCAATCATCCAATTCCTTTAAATTGCTTTAGTTTGGTGGTACAACACAAAAATGTACACGTAAAATTGCAACACAAAAACTAAAATCCGTCATGGCGGTAAGCTGTCATCACATGTCACGTTGGTTGATTTGATTGAAGTTTGACATATGTAGGTATGTACCTACATTTCTGTCATGTTGAGGTGACAGTAGACAGTTCGTGATCTATGATCAATGACAAATTGGCAAGACGCCATGTTGAAACGTGATAAAAGTGAATGATAAATACAATTTTTGTACCAGAAAAGTATGCATTTAAGCAGTTTATCTTTATTTTTCTCGAATTCCATGGATTTTTCTCGATATTTCGAAGTACTGTACATATTGTGGGCCGGATTTGAAACATCTCCTTTTTCTGTACTTTCCATTACAGCGTTACGGGGCGTTTTAAACCTTGTCCTAAACCAGACATTGTGGCGGCACGAGGCGTATTAAACCCCACCGCCCGTAGGAGACCAAAATCCTTTTTTTGGCGCCAAATAAAACAAAGTGTTAACAATGAATTGATTAACCTAAATCTGCCGCCGCCCGTGGTTAGATTAGTTAGATTAGATTCTATAGGTAAAATAAAATGTGGGGTCTGATGTACCCCGTACCGCACTGAAGAATGGCAGTTTTTCATATTATTTAGTGATGGGAAAATAAATATCGATTTTATTTTTATTTTATTTTTCAAATTTATGGGTGATTTTCATTAAAACTGGCCAAACAATAACATTTTCTTGCAACCAGTGCATTCTGTGAGTATTTTCTTCACTTTTTTGTCAGCCTCACGACTATCTTATTTTTTTTAATTAGTGACTGACCTGTTTTTGAAATATGTCCTGATTTTGACTCAGATTCCCCACACGGTTTTTCTTCATCATCCTCCTTAATTAAGTTTTTTCTGCAACGTTTCGATATAATCGGCACAGTCGCGTGCGCAGCCTCGAATGCGTTGCACAACACTAACCACGTGAAGCTAGCGTAGGGTGCGTTACGAGGTGCTCGGGGGTACGAGGTGTTCGCAACCTCGTTCCGCACTGCATTAGAATTTTATTTGTTCAGTGCGGCACGAGGTCTAAGAAACCCGGTATCAAGGTGGATATACCATAGAACTAGGAATCAATAGCACATCTCAGATATATAGTTATATCTTTCCTACACTGAACCAGACGGAAGTTATGCCTCCGCACGACAGAGAAGTTTAAGTTTTTTCCTACCGCTATAACGACGAGACACGGACAGGGTGTTTTAAGCCCTGTTTCGCACTCATCGTGTTAAAGTATAAGAAAACGTGGATACGTATGAGTTCTTCTTAATGTTGTCAAATATCTGGTCATAACACCTGATTTGGCCCAAACCCAAATCTCTTAAGTATTAGCATATCCTAAATCTGCAGTAAAACAGTGTAGTCATGATGGACCAAAATAGTTCAGTCGGTCCTCGCTCGCTACAATTTCATTACCTCAGTCAGATGAGACATCCAGATGTTTATGTTCCCCGGTAATATACACAAATCTCGTTCCCATAGGGCGTTACAATAATATTTTGATGGCATGTGGTTGGGTTCTAGACAAACAATCAACAAAGTTCAACAAACACATGTCACTTAATTTAATTGTTAATGCGTCTAGTTGTTGAGATAGCAATCTATCGACCAACTTCAGTTATTCAGTCTATTCGTCGTCCTTTGCTATTTCCTATACAGGACCTTTCGTAATGGAGGAGATTTAGTTTGTACCTACTTTATTATGCACACTTGACAAACATCTTTTCGATATAATATCTGTGTAAAAATGAATCGCAAATCCTTAGTAAGCGTAAACTCGAAAACGGCTGGGCCGATTTGGAGAAGTTTTTAGACGTTGTCGATAATGAGGACAAGGTTTTATGGATGATTTTTTTTAAAGTCTACCAGGAA
Organism: Hesperia comma; assembly: GCA_905404135.1. Classification (NCBI taxonomy): domain Eukaryota; kingdom Metazoa; phylum Arthropoda; class Insecta; order Lepidoptera; family Hesperiidae; genus Hesperia; species Hesperia comma. Next base: position 16,379,293 of record FR990018.1, read on the forward strand.
CGTGGGGACCTAAGGGACCTCAAAAACTAGATTAGAGATATCGAAACGCCGCCATAGAAAAAATATTGTACGCGAAGAGCATTTACTAAAATAAAGCACAAAATTAAAATCCGAAGTAACCCAGGTAAAATCCTAAGAGACCACTAAATTTCCTGAAGCGGAGCGAGGACAGGTCCACTAGTAATTAGTAAAGCTACCTATAATCTAATAGCCTAACACTAGGTTTCCTGTATTGTGGATGCCATGGACAGTACACAAAGAAAAACTCATCCAGATTGAGAACCAAAATTAAAAGACGTCACCATTCATATTTCCGCCTCGCCGAGAATCGAACCCAGGATTCCTTGTTTGTCATTATTGCTACCCATATTGACTCATTGTTAAGGTCCACCATGCTGGCTGAGCGTGAATTGGACTTCGATGGTAATAGGTGTGGTGAAGTCGTAGGTGTGCAGGTGACAATTAACTTTAAATACGTATTACATTGTTTGAGGTGTGTGCAGGATTCAAACCAAGGACCGAGATTCCAACGTTCAAACTCTTTGCTATTTGCTGTAGTAAAATCTTCTACATACAAAACCTGAGGAGCTCACTCGCCAAACAGTGTCGGAATTTCATCGACAATACGTAACGACGTCTAACGATAGCAAAATAGCCCTCCGAAGCAAAAATAGGTACATATTACATTTGTTTCAATAGTAAAATATATTTTACTCGCTTCAGTATTCTCAAAAGGATTCTGTTCTGCTGAATAATTATTTTCATTTCGAGGACGTGAAAAATTCAGTCGAGGGCAAGGCGACAACAATACGTGCCGTTTCGTAATAAAATTAAACAAGGCGCTTGCTTTCGGGCGCAGACAAACGTAAAAAGCGTTTGCACTTACTGCAAAATTGAAGGGGCACGGAGTAATTAAGTTACGACTATTACAACAGTCCTAGACGAGTAACGCTGAATTTAATATACAAAACTATGCTTAAACCTTTCACAATGTAGCTTGAGATAATTATAATTTTTAATAGCTGTTATTCGACTCGCAATATATGTGTGTATGTTCGGATCAAATTATGAAGTTGAATTAAAACTATATCTTATTATTCCACGGACTTTTTTGAGTCGGTTAAGAAATACAGGCTACCTAGGATATCTAGGGTTATTTTACGAGGATTGATCACGAATAGTAAAGACACTAAACATACACTACACTGCACAGTAAAGACAATAGTAAAGACATTCAAATGAACCTATTCTAGTGTTAATATTAAGAACAAAGATTGAACAAGGCGTCACGATATCTAATATAAATTTACTTAAAACTATTTGGTACGCAGATATAATTGTTATAATGAATCTGTACAATATTAATAGGTGTTTCAGTAGTTAGAACTTCCCCGTAATGTCAAGTATTATAGTTATTGGCGAATAGTTCTGCGATTCTGAACAGCAATACATTCCGCAATTGGTTGAATAGATATGATTTAGTTTAACGCATTAAGTACTTAAACAGTCGTCGTTTGTTAATTAATTATACCTATGTATACTGCATCAAATTTATTTTAATCTTGATATCGTTATGACTTGCATAAGAATAAAAATTTAGTTCAAACTAGTAAATCCGCCCTCGCTTCGCTTCGGGAAACCAGTCCCTGCAAAAATCTCTATAAATTTTAACAAATTATGTTATTCCGATGTCTAAGTTATATTACTGCAAAGTTTCATGAAAATCCGTTCAGTAGTTTTTGCGTGAAAGAGCAACAAACACACACACACACACACATACATCCTTACAAACTTTCGCATTTATAATATTAGTAGGAAGTAGGATAGGATAGTAGGATTGTGTATCAAATACTGAAAATTGTAACACATTACATGACAAGGTAGTTTTATTAAGTAAATGATAGACGAATGACCAGAAAAGTAACGTGTTGTGATAAGTGGTCACACCCACCCATGGACATCAATATCTTCAATAGCACGCGCTGTTCTTGGACAAAAAAGAAGCCGAACAGTTTATTAATGGTTCTCTAACCGTGTAAATAAAATATGTTCAATAATTTTCATAGAATCTAGAGTAATCTTACCACCATCCTGTACGGGTATCATTGTTGCAAAGTAGATTAACCTTTAATCTGTACGGGTACCATCACCATGGGCAGTTCAGAGCCCAATGATCAGTCAAATGAACGAAAGAAATATGGTTTTTTCCTCCATCTGCTGTTCTGAAGCAAGAAGCCTCTTGGTCTAAGCCCTAAGGCTCTAAAGAGTCTAAAGGGTAGTTTGAAATTAAAGAAAAGAAAATCACTGAACCATAGTTCATTATCAGTAGCAATAAAACTACTAATTTTGCAGCGTGACGTGGGTTTGGATTTTGTAGACAAAAAAGTAAAAAAGTGAATCATTACTAAACCGTGAGCAAAACCTAAATTCCCAGTGAGCAACATACATTTGTAACTTTTCGACTCCCACGTTAGCAGTAGCCAACCTCGGTGAATTAATTATCGTGTCGGTAAAAACTCGCCAACTTTGTCGACGTTGTTCTATACGGATTTTGTGGTGAAGTTGAACGTTCACACACGGCAGCGAGGTGACACTGTTGTTTGTTAGCGAATTATATTCGTCAGGGAAAAAGCTAGCCAGTTATCTGGTTCGGTGGAATTGTTTGTTGCTACGACTCGCAGCGCAGCAAGAATAAGATAATTTTCAGTATATTCTTGCCGACTTTTCGATTTATATTCGATTCGATTTGTACCTACTAATAATATAAAGATGAAGAGTTTGTTTGAAGACTATCGGTTCGAACTGAAACATTTTGTTTTGTTGAATAGTCCATTTATCGAGGAAGGAAGGAATGCTATATAACATCATGCTACAACCGATAGGAGTGGAGCAACAAGTATCTCGAAGCGAAGCGAGGGCATATTCTTGAAGGTTTAACTTTCTTTATAAGACTAGAAGGAATAGAAAGAATATGTTTATTTATGGCTTTCTGGTCTGTTCAATATTGAGCTCCTTGCTTTAAGAGTATTTGTATCGCTTAGGAGTTGTAACTCTTTTGATTTTTTAAATTCTGTGGTGCTAGGAGTGTCCTGAAGTAAACTGTTAGCGTTCTAAGTTCTATCCAAATCTAAAGTAATAAAGTATTTTATTGCGAATGTCCATAGTTTCCGCCGCGCCAAAACATGTTCTCAATTATCTATCAAATAACTGGGCGAATAACTCATGAGCATGAGTTTCGGGAGCGCTTCAGTTTCACAAACTCTCGAACAATGCGTAAACACGAAACGACTAACTTCACGTGTCCCGCGTTGTGCAGCTACGCTAATTGCGATATCATCAGGACAACAGCTGTTTTAGGATAGTTTTTCATTGCTAAAAATATCTATTGATAGTTAGATGTGGGAATTAGTTTGGATTTAGAATTAGTTTAACCTTATGACGGATTTATAATTTCGAATGATCTAGTTTAACAAAGAAAATATTATAATTTCTCCGTAACCGGGGTATCTATGTATAAATTTAATAATTAATTCCTTAATAACATCTGATAAAAGCATTGAATTAATGAAAAATTATCATGATGACACGTCATTTCACCGTACTAATTCATATGGCGAAACAATATTTTTTTTGGAATCAAAGTCCACCAAGGGTTTTTTTACAAAATAATTCCGCGTCGATAACATTGGGTAGAACCTACTACGACATCCAAATAATAAAAATTCATATTAATCGCTATGCTAGTATGTAAATTACATTCAGTTCTATTAGAGAACAGAAAACATTATGAAAAGAAAATTGTTATAAAAATCCTAACTGCTTAAAGTCCACATCAGTCTGTGGTATCAACAGACGTTTGTACGGAGCAACTTAAAGTTGCGAAGCGAATGTGGAGTACACTGTTGTCTGCTTGTTGAAGCAGGGGTAATACTCTGAAATACAAAACTTTGTAAACGTTCCTCCTTAACTTTATTCTTAATGGCCATGTAAAGTCTGGAAAATTCACTTTGTAGTTTACAGAAATTTTGCTCTTGTAAGTTACTATTTTGTTTCTTGCTCAAGAGTTAATCATGGCGCATGATTTAAATGATGAAACATGTGATTATCTATGTATTCAATTATATTGATTTACTTAACTAGAAAGAAGTCCGAAGGCTAGTGCTTCACGTCTAGATCCATATAAATTTGAGCGACACCTAAAGAATACTTTTTGAGTTATCTGTGCCTGAAGACGTTGAAGTCCGTTAGTTTTTATAGAAATTGAATTATTATTTTATATAATTAGTCAACCAATAAATCAGTGAACATCGTTGTCACATAAGTGACACCAAAAGCGTTACCAATACATTGCCAAGCAAGAAAGAAAGAAGAAGAAAGAAAGAAAAGAAGGAAGAATAAAGAAAGAAACCCTAATACCTTTCAAGCTCGTAGCCGGTTCACGACAAATTGTTTAGCATGACCCGAGCAAGAGGGCAAGACAGATGGGCTTCACGGAAAGATAGATGGTCAGTAATAATAATAATATTAATATTTAGTCATCAGTGAGCTCGTCAGACGGTTTGTTGGTGATTAAAATAATGTAGCAGATCACTGAGAAGATATATTGTTTGAAGCAACAGCTTCATGGTTCAGGAACGCCTGAGCATCGTATAAGTTCATGTTTAGATACCATATACATTAATTGTCATTATTGTTTCTATCTGTCCTAACATTTATTAATAAACTAACTTATTGATGATTAAACATCATCTACTGTTTGAACTAACCATCCTAGTGCCTGTTTGAGTATTGTTCAAGGTCACAGTTGTGAAGGGCGGTAGGGAAAGGGTGGTGTTACATGATTGTTTGCTACATTTATTTCATAAAATACACATCTAAAGAATAACTACAAAACTAGTTCTTAGTTCCATGCAAGATATTATCCAAACAAACTAACAAAACCTATCAAAATTTTCAAGTAAAGTTTCGATTGTAAAAATAACCAATTAGGGATGACTCATTAAACTCTACAGGCCGAAGAAAATAATTGGGGCGGCTAATTAAAAATTCAATTCACATTTCATAAGAAAAAGTTTTTGTAGCGGGACAATGCAATGTAATTTACCGCTAACTGGCTCAAGATATGTGGGTGTGAATTCTAACTAATGAGCTGAAGGAAGCTCGTGTTGAGGCAATAAAAATGAATTTATTGTTTCCCAATGAACAAGTTATTTTAACTATTTGTAGGGTTGTCACTTTTTATAAGTACATGTACATTTTAATATGCATATTTGTTAGGTGGCATTTGAAATTGAGAATTCGATGGAAGTGTTTGAATTGATGTACGGTTGACTTTAGAACTTAAATTTACCCACGTTCAAATATTAAAATATATTTCCGTTTTGCAGCCTGCGGTCTTTATAATAATCATTTATGTCGGAAAAAGAAAAAAGTTTCCCAAAACAAAACGAAAAAAATACAAGTGAAGTGAATATTATGCTAATGTGAATTGGCAGATAAACTGTAAAAGTTGTAAGGCTTTTACAGTATGATGATAAACCGTAATTCATAATTGTAAATAATCGATGTAAATTTCGAACTGTTTTAAATAGAGTAAGTACCGACACCGACGGATAAAAATACCAACTTTCTTTCAAACTATATTAGATTACGGTACAAAATGAAATAGTCTTCCCCTATAAATAAAAATAGACATTGAACTCAAATGCTTTTATAAAACTGCCATATATCTTTGCCAAGATTGAAATTATGTTCTGAAACTATTCATCCATCAATTTTATTGTACTTACTTGGTAAACGTTTTCTTTATTTAGTGGCCATTCATAAAATAATAAATAATAAAGAATAAATCTGTAAAGTTTTGAATAGTTTTGAGTCATCAGTTTTTTTTATGGAAATACGATAGGAAATTGAATTAAATGTTTAAAATTTCTAAACGTTTTTCGTATAACAGTAATATAAAAACTTTATGTTCTCCAAGATTTCATGAACATTCACAAAACTTGCAGATCTACGGATCATATCCACTAGTTCAACTGATCAGTTCAGCGGTGATGACCCTAGCCAGTCGTTGCACCGATGTGTCTTTAGAACCACATTTATATGGAAATTCGGTTCATGATCCCCTTAATTACTATGATTAATTTCTATACATACATTGTTAGAAAACATTGAACTTAGACATGCAGGCCAAATAAAATTGAAAATTAAAGAAAAATTTAAGTGAAAAGAAATACACCTAGAGTTCCTCAGCGAAAGCCAAAAACTGGACTGATTTACCTACACGGTAAAACTAAAATGGTTATTAAATACCGGTTCAAAAACTACAATTATATCATAGTCACAATATTTAAAAAAAATAAGTACTTACTTATTGTATAACGGCAATATGACATAGTAGAAATGAAGATTCAAGTTTTCGGTATTTTGAAACTACGGATGATAAATTTATTTTTTAATTCTTACGGAAAGGCACAAGCGGCTCATGAACTTTATGAATTTTGTTTCCCAATTTCCTTTCTTAGCGGATGCCTACATTAAAGTGGCTATGCACCTACCTACATGCCAAATTTCAGCCCGATCGGTCCAGTAGTTTGAGCTGTGCTGTGCGTTAATAGGTGAGACAGTTAGTTACCTTTGCGTTTTATTATATTAAGATAAATCATTCACTTAAACCTTTGCTTGCTGTTCTAATTTTTTGGCTATTTAAAGATTTTCTAAGCAAATCATCACTCAGGCAGGATTTGGAATTAAAAAAAATTGTACGCACATAATGAATACATTCAAAGTTATATGACTTTAGTTCGTTTTCTAGGTCATCGATAAAGATCTTCACATTGCAATGTTCTAGACTCTTTAGTGTAGATTTATAACCTCGGGTGGCGCTGATAGTATCTGCTCTTAGTAAGAGCAGTGTACCTATTCAAGTTTCCGATCAAGATACGGTCAAGTGCGAGTTGGACTCGCAAGTGTATCGTACATGTCTATAGAAACGATATAATTCTAATTATTTGATCAATTATAAGACAGGATGTCAAAAAAAAAACAATTTTTTTTAAAGAGCAGCGTGATAGAGTACTTAAATGTTAAACGCCCTCAATGATGAGGAGAGGCCCGTTATCAATAGTGGACCATTAGGCAGGTGACCGACCGCCAGCGAGCAACGAGTAGCTATGGGCTATTTACTCACCTAGGGACTTAAATATGACATTTCGCATAAACAAAAGCGATGCATATGCGAGCGAGTACTCGCCGGCGGTGTGAAAAGTCAGCGAGTACTCGCTGACATATGCGTCTCTTTTGCTTACACGGAATGTCATATTTTTTGTACAGTCTTGAGCGGCTAGAAAATAGTCGGAATTCACTCGTCGACTCGTCGGCGGTGGGACACCTGACTTTTGGGTTGAAACCATCGTTCTCATCTCATTCTAACCTAGAGACAGTTGGCAACCTGGCTTCCCTGCTTTATCTACAATAACGCTGTGGCGAGATCTCGCTTGCTGTTTTATTTGTTTTGACAAACATAATCCAATTATTCTGCCAAGCACCTCGCAGCGGTTTTCAATGAGCTCTATTTATCTGTGGGAAAACGGAGTAGTTCACATGCTTATGCAGCTATGGTCGTAACGATGGTAATTCGTTATCCTGTTCTGCTTACAAAAGGGATCCGCAACACAGAGTACATAAAATCGGCAATATCTCAAAGAATAGTCCCATTTGTAATATTCGATTGCATCGCAGGAAACTTCAGTGTACTTATTTACTTTTGTTTTCCCTTTTGCTTTGATTTTCTTGGTTATAATGTTTGTTCTTTTGTTGCTTATTTCTGAGGGCGCTCAATTACTTTCGTGCGAATACGCGAATCCGTGGTATAGGACTCCTATACCATAGGACGGACCTTTGCAAGTGATTATGCCAAGTTTTTGTTATATTCGTGCTTTTCACAGCTGTCAAAGCTTTGAAAATCGTTCAATTTATAAATGTTCGTGCGCATATGAGTGCCCGCGGTTAGATAACAGCAGCCTTGATTTTTTTTGTTACAGAATTTTGATCCCTTTTATGCTCAGACCAATAAACTATAGACGGCGCGCCGTGAACAAAAGCGTGAGTCTTTATAATTATTAAGTAGGTTTTTATTATGATATGAATTTTATAGGTAATACAAAATACTTATCTACTAAAAAGTTCATAAATAGGTAATACATAGGATGTATAATACAATAATTTAGAATTTGAAGAATAGTACAGTATACTTGGTATTTAAGCACCCGGTTCTATCACTTCATTCATCACAATATTTATTGAATTTCAATCATGAATAAAATATTCATAAAAAGTGTTGCGTCATTCATGATAATAGTAGGTAGGTACACCATTAAAAAGTTCTAGCCTAAGAATTTTCTTAAGAAATAGTATTAAAAGAAACTAATCCGTTGCAACAGCTTGGTAGCACGCCTGGTCCTTTCAATTGTGAATATCTAGCCAATCGTGACCTTTATTAGACCGTTAATAGGTTAGGGCAAGTTATTAGTAGCAGTAATGGAGTCGTAGGTAGCTATTTCGTCATTACACTAAATGTACCAATTGAGCATTAATGTGGTAAAGTTTTCTATAATCAATATTACAAACAGGATTAATTTAACTAATTTGCGGCTTAATTAAATTCCTTAGTTATTTCCAACTTGCTTAAATATCCACTTATGAATCATCTCAACCGCGATTAGGTGTGTATTAGTGTTCTGAACATTGCCCATTTAAGAGATCAACAGCAGCACACTATGAGATTCAAATTAAACATTTACCGTAACAATACAACAAACAAACAATACTAAGTACACAATACTCGTAAGTGACTGTATTAATTTTACGACAGTACCTACCTTCATTCTGAGAAAGGTTTTCAAATATCGAGCCAAAAGCATTCAAGTGCAATCGTACCCCTAGTAAAGAGTGGCCAGGTACTATATTGCTATACGTATAGTGCTGAGAGTCCGAGGTTCGCTGAACTTATCTCTCATTAGGACGCGTTTTCACTTCAGTAACTTATTAAAGCGATTGAACACTGTTCACCATTTCCTGGTTTTACGGTGCCAAAATTAAGTTCAATTATTTCATTGTTTACCCTGTTTCATTAGATAAAGGTATGGTTCTCTAAGTCCAAATAAAAGTTGGGAGTTAAACACAGGTGGTAGAGCCTAGAGTTCGCCCGGGGTAGTACCACCGCCCGCCAAGGTACTCAGTACCATTTCTACCGTCATAATAATTGTTTTTAAGAGCAATTGTGTTCCAGATAGGAAGGTGTGGAAGAAATAAACGGATGTATAACGGGAGAATAGAATGAAAAACCTTTTCTTCTAATATTTAACAACGACTATGGTTGAATTCCAAACACATCTACTTATTTGCAACTGCGATGGGAACACTCGTATGTCACGAATTCACGTTTTATTTTATAAGATAAGTGTTGGCTATCCGGTTAGGTACTTGTTATTTTATTACCTTGCGTAAATATTGCCCAAGAAATATATATTTCAACCTCACACTTCTCCCAAGACACTACAGCACATATAAGCTATGCAGTTGTTGTCGTTGAACGTGATTCGAAAATCGTATCATCACGAGAGGACACGTAGGAGCAGCGTGGTGGTTCCCGGTCTCATGCCAGATGGCAGCGTGAGTTAATGATTCGCCAGGAACCTTGAAATTCGGAAGGACCTGTTCCCCTTACATTGTGAGAGAAAACTCGTGCCTGATAGAGCGACAGCTAAGAGGGTTGCGATGACGTTGATGATACCAACTAAAGGTAGCTGAACTAAAGGTAGTGAAAGATTTCCTTATGGAGGTACTTCCATATGGAAATCTTCCATTTAGAAGCATTCCAAATGGACGTATCGTCAATACCTACCTTTAACACCTTTACATATATTATAGCGGCTACCTTTAACATATATTATAGCGATTGTTTCAAGTACTTTTAGTTAATATAATGTAAATTGTAATTATTAAATCAAAAGGTAATTTAAATTCTCTAAAAAACGGTACATACCTTTTGATTTAATTTAATCTTCATTAAACATAACATAGGCTATAAAAAGTCGCAAAGTCGCAAGGATTAGCTTGCCGATGTACACGCGTCAAGTCCGTCGCGTGCGCCGGCACTGGCATGAAATGAGATCGCAACCGCCGCGCCAGATACTCGGCACGCGCTGCTTGTCTACTTTATTACCAGCCTTTTACCAGCCAGTAGTATTATCTATGCCCTGAACTATTCTGCGCTTGCGCAGGCTATTGCGGCTATCTTGCATTTCCCTTTAAACGAATTAAGAACAAACTGAGTTTTTGTATGTGGGGTTTATTTAAGGCTGATCTGTTTAATGAAATGCTAATGGTGAATGATCCTTATAAATGCATACCCCAAGGGAGTTAAATAGGGGGTAAAAGTTTTGATGAATGGACAACAGACTACAAGAAATAAAAATCTTCGTCCGACGCTCTTTAATTTATTACTCCACACCAATCTGCATTTAATCCACTTATAAGACTCATTGTTTTGTTTGGTACTGTTCATGGCTCTCTGTTCATCATTGAAAAGGACTATCTAGAGCATACTCCTTCAAGCTACTCGAGTGCCGATTGGTACAGGGATTTGTGGCCCAAATAAACTTTTGGAAGTTGTATTTAGGTATGTTGCTTGAAGGCCCGCGTAGTGATTTAATTATTCAAGGTGCCAGTCAAATGATATTTTTGCAAAATCTTATAGGTGCAGCAGTAGTAAAAATTTTAACATGTTCATTGTTCAATACGAATAAACTGAAATTATTTATGAACTGATGATTTAATACAATTCAGAGCAATGATTATGTAAGTAGGTATGAATGCCACTTTAAAGGTTCATTGTACTGGAAAGTGTTAAATTAAATCGGCTGACCGTATACTATAACGTATAACTATTTGAAACTAAAAACAATTGATTTCCAATTTTTCACACAAAGCGATATTGAAATCCTGCGTACGGGAACCATTATGAAGTTCCATGAAGCACTCGACTGCCGGAATATCCTTTTATAAGTACTTTTATAAAGAGTTCAGACGCAAAAATAAAATAAAATATAAATGTTTTCTATTTCTATTTCTATGTATATTCCCCGGATGGCGCGATGGTTAACACGCCGAATTGCTGTTCCGAGAGTCCTAGGTTCGATTCCCAGCGAGGCGGCAATTTGAATGATGAGTTTGAATTTCAGTTCTCGGTCTGGGTGTGTGCCCTTGTCTTGTGTGTTGTCCATGGCACCCGCGACACAGGGAATCCTAGTGTGAGGCTATGAGTGTGAAGCGTTATTTATTTATTTATTCAGCTCAAATAATTAATTAAAATCAAAAATATAATTCCGAAATGCCTAATAAATTTGTATCCTTTAGGACTATCAAAAACACGACATTGCGTCACAAAAAGAACCCGTTGTTCAAATTGCATTAGCTAGCCTCTGTGGTGTTAGGTACTTACTGTGATAATGAATTAATCAGTGTTTTTACCTTTATTTATTCCTAAAACCTTATACCTAGCAATTGTTTTCGAGCACGCTATTTTGTTGACTCTTCGTGACACCTTACTTACTGACGACTTGGAACAGATAATATGACAAATATTTGAGTAAGAGAGTGCTAGAAAAGTTCCCACCTACTCATTTAACTAGTTACTACAGTGTGTGATCGTAGCTTTTTGAAATGGTTTCCGTAAGCATTTTTGTGACGTTACTTATTCTTTTAAGAAGTACGATTTCAGGAGCTTCTATAAATGATATTAAGTTGCCCGAGAAAAGATTTCAAAATGATATTGTTTTGGAATGTTTATCAAAGTTATTTAAAAAAGAAATTCCTCCTAACAGCATTGTATTTGTAGTTTCGTCCAACAACCGTCACGAATCCATGCTGCGATCTATCAATTCGTTGTCTCAATTTTCAATAATTTCCAGAGATTTTGATGATCAGCAATGGTTGTTGTACCCTGACGCTTACCTAATTTCAGCAAAAAATAATTCTGAACTTTTGTCTGGAATCACTAAATTATCGAAAGATTTATCCTGGAATCCTTCAGCGAAATTCATTATAATTTGCAAGAGTATGAGAGAAAACAAAAATAAAATATTTGAAGTGTTTAATGAGCTATTACGGAAAAATATTATTAACGTTCTACTTATTATAGTTTCCAAAAATAACGATTTTGAATTGCTTACCTACTATCCATACAGTGGCTCTAACTGTGGTAAAAATGCCACCGACATCAGAAGCTTTGGCTATTGCAGAAACTTAAGTGATGATACTCCCTTATTTCCTGATAAAGTCCCTAATGGCTTACGAAACTGCACAATACTTGTAGCTGCAAGGGATTGCACCCCATATGTTATATTTGAAAACAATAACAATTCAAAATATCTTATTAATACAGGAATCGAGCAATATGTATTCAACCTTATAGCAGAATCTGAGGGATTTAAATTTGAAATATTTTTCATTGACCCTAAAGAAGGATTTGGAGTTGTTCTACCAAATGGAACGATTACTGGCTTACTAAAATATTTGCAATATGATAATGTAACCGTGATTTTGGGGGGTTTGTTTTTATTAAAGAACCGAATAGACGCTTTCGATTTCATTTATGGTTATAATTATGCATTATTCAGCATATTTACTCCTGTTATACAAGAACAAAAATGGACCAGAGTATACCGGCCATTTGGCTTTTCGACGTGGGTATTAATAATATTTTCGTTTGTATTTGCTACGATAATAGTATTAACAACCCTTAGTATAACCTCGGGGAGGCCGAAAGACAAGCTAATGATTATTTTGAAAATGTGGCGATATTTCTACGGAGAAGTGGACGACAACTTATTCAAAAACAAGCATTTAAAAGTAATTATGTTTGTTTGGATACTATACACAGACAGTATTTGTGCGTTTTACAATACTGCGTTATATAGTTTGATTACAGGACATGTTCAAGATCAAATAAAGATAGATCCAAACGACTTGGCCTCGATACCTTTCACACCATGTATCAAAGATCAAGTAAGAACTTTTTTTAAATTTTCGTATAATGAAATCTTCCCAAAGGGCGATAGCAGTCCTCGGTGCCAGAGTACGGACACAGCATTTGAAACTGTTGCTAGTCGAAGCGATTTATATACTATCGATACAGATTACGCTTACTTCTTGAGAGGATCTAAATACGAAGACGCAGAAGGAAGACCGAAAATAAAAAAATGGGATTTTCCAAGAAATCTTGTTTTTAGCATTTATATGAATAAAGGGTTTCCTCTGAGACATCAGTTTCAAACACGTGCAATGGATATCTACGAAAGAGGATTTCTCACAAGACATCTAACAAATTTGCTTCCTAAAAAACCAAAGGCAGTTTCAGCACTACAGAGAAAACATAGTACAATTCGATTGGAAGATTTTATAATTCATTTCTCTATTTTGATGATCGGTGCAGTTATTTCTTTCGTAAGCTTTTTATTCGAGCTTAGAGCACGTTAAGATTGGCTAGCTTTTTTAGAGGGGTTGATACTTATGTCACTCAACTGAAAGTTAAGGTACCCCAAACGGCTGAAAGCTGCGCAATACACTATGTCTGTAATTTGAGCACAATGTAGTGGAAAGCAATGTTAACATTACGTTTTTACCACAAATAAAGAATATTTTAAAATCTCTTTTATTTATTAGCCTCAAATGCACACTCAACTGCAATATCAATTTAAATTTCTAGTTCAACATTAGTTTCTGTCGAGGAAAAAATTTTGATTTCTAGATTTTTAGAGAGATAATGAAGAGAATGTACTCAATCTAGTAGTGATTCCTATAGCGAAGCGAGGGCGGGTTATTTGTACACATTAACTTTTTCATTAAACTAAAATATGATCCCATTATATGAACTTTAACTGATTTACGACTTGTTTTCGACAGTAAGTTTTCAGAGCACGTCTCATGATAGTCGTATTCTAACTCTACTGAAGCCGAGCTCAGTGGCTCACGCTAGCTAGATCCTTTGGGATTCTTGAGCCATGCATTATCTAATACATTTATGCACATGCAGTATAATAGAGTAGTTAGCTTGTTTGTAACTTTATCGTACACAGAACACAATATTATAGTTGACGTTGTGTTTGAAGCTAGGTAATTAATATTTTTACTTTGCATTAAAATTCGTGTAAGGCCGCTCTTTGGACAACGGACAGCCGTCGAAAATAGATACGATCAAAATGGGGTTATCCTCTGTCAATGCTAAGTCAAGGCGTGATGTGAAAAGACGATAGGTATATTATACCTAATGTTATTTCGAAAGTAATCCAGTAATTTTTCCTTAGCAATTTGCTGTAAGTCATCGTCATAGTATACCTACTCTACTTTTTAAATCAAACCCTCACTTAGTCATTGCGGAAGAATATTTTTTACAAGTTTATAATTAACATGCAATTGTATATGCTAGGTTTCGGTAAAATATTGGAAGCTGTTTCCACTTTACACGAACTTGAGAACTTTTAAATGGTTTTAATTTCAATGAAATGGGAATTTCTCAACATTACAGAGCACAGTGATTAAATTTACTGATTTACATTTATAATTATAATAAACTTAGTTATGTAGCAGTATAAAACCGTGTTTTAGTGTATCAAAGTCCTAATTATTCCCTTACACCGAGATTAGACTTCAACGTTATTGTTTCAGATATAGGAAATATGAAATCAGTAAACAACTTTCGCAATAACGAACGTATTTCCGACGATGCCGATGGTGTTTACGAACTATCTCCCCGCTCTGAACCTGATTTCATTTACGTGGAATTTAATTCGCAAACGTGTTGGTTTTCGACGTCGGTATTCGACAGAAATTGAGTTGTAATGCATCCGATTAATCGAAAAATACCGAATATCGAATACGGAATATCGAACTACCTACTAGTTACATGCATACCACCACTAACTGTTTCAAACATCGAACACCTTTTTACAATATCAAGCATTATGCTCGACTACAATATACCCTGATATATAATAAAATAGCAATAGTACCTATGTATTTAGGTGGTATCGTTAACTTTGTAAAAGTCTATTTACAGTTGACTTGACTCAATCATATTGTAATGGAACACCAACACAAAAAATATAGTATTCCATTTCTTCAAACAACGGATTACAACAGATGTTTACGACAACGGTACATCAGTCCTTTCGATGGAGGAAAGGGTAAGTAGAGAATAGAAGCATGTCAGGAAAAAACTAATTTCCATTCTGTTGTACAATTTGAGAACATGTTTCTATTAATAATTGCTTTTTACAAAAAAAATAACCGACTTCAATCTTGATAAGTAGAGATAACTCAAAAACTACTCGCCAGATGGCGCTCAATTCAACATGTAAGTGTAAAGTTCTCGTCACTACAAATTAATGAAGCCCAAACACTAGATAACTGCAGTAAACCGTTGAGGAGTTCCCTCGACTGTCTTTCGGCTTCATCAGATCGACTCCAGATCTTCATGAAATGGTAGCGCTTTAATGTACTTATGATAACATGAACAAACACACTAATTGTCCATACAATTTTCGAAAGTTCCCCTCGATTTCTCTGAGATGCCATCATCAGATCCTGGTTTCCTTATCAGGGGACCCCACTGCGCATATCTACTTTACAACAAAAAAAGAATTATCAAAATCGGCCCATAAACGACGAAATAATCGCTGAACGTACATAAAATAATTGCTTTTTACAAAAAAAATAACCGACTTCAATCTTGATAAGTAGAGATAACTCAAAAACTACTCGCCAGATGGCGCTCAATTCAACATGTAAATTGTAAGTGTAAAGTTCTCGTCACTACAATTTAATGAAGCCCAAACACTAGATAACTGCAGTAAATCGTTGAGGAGTTCCCTCGACTGTCTTTCGGCTTCATCAGATCGACTCCAGATCTTCATGAAATGGTAGAGCTTTAATGTACTTATGATAACATGAACAAACACACTAGTTGTCCATACAATTTTCGAAAGTTCCCCTCGATTTCTCTGAGATGCCATCATCAGATCCTGGTTTCCTTATCAGGGGACCCCACTGCGCATATCTACTTTACAACAAAAAAAGAATTATCAAAATCGGCCCATAAACGACGAAATAATCGCTGAACGTACATAAAAAAAAGCATATATACGGTCGAATTGAGAACCTCCTTCTTTTTTGAAGTCGGTTAAAAAAGGTTATCAACGTATCTTCTCTAGGTATATAATTATAGAACTCTTGCGTTACTGAGTGATTGACTGACAGACAACGCACAGCCGAAACTAATGAACGGAAGAAGCTGAAATTTAGCATGTGTGTTCCTTGGGGAGTGTGGGGGAGCACTAAGAGAGGATTTTTGGAAATTCCACCCCGAAAGGGGTGAAATAGGGGGGTGAAGTTTAAACGAATTCCACGCGAGCGAAGCCTGCGGGCGGAAGCTAGTCGGTGATATTCTTGGTGATACTGATGCTTACTCACTCTTACTTGATGTGAACTCTGCTTCTGAACGGATTATCCATGGAAAAAGGAATATCGAGGTAGATTTTTTAAAAAGAGTACAATAGCCATCTGAGGTCCACGGAGGCAGCTGTCCCCCTGCCCCGACCAGCGTACGTTAATCATGACCACTCCCGTAAAGTGGCTCGTCTGCTCGTTCATCAGCTATCTTCGTTAAAAATATGTGGTAAGTACCTAAAATCAATATTACAAAATAATTTCTTATGGCTAAGAATTAATTTATGCTTCTGTTTTTTTTATGAATACTTCTTACGTGTGAAACACTTTCATAACTAATAATAATAATCGTGTCTTAATGTAATCTCGTAACATATAAGAATATTATAGATTTTGTGGTATAATGCAGATGAAAATTATAATAATCAATATCGAAATCATCAATAGTTAACTGTGTATAAGTATAACACTTCAAAAACTTACACGCTAGTCTCTTAACATCTCTCCTGATTACAAAGGGATTCATGTTTGCAGGGGTCGGTAAGTTGAATGTCATCAAGTGTCAACAATACGGGCACGTGTTGTAGTAAGGGGTCTGGGCGATTCCCACGGGACCCCTCGGTATTATGGACTCTGGGTTCTCATAGATTTGCCAATGCGAGCGCTTGGTTTTGCGCTATGCGGGTGGTTTTTACATGTCAGTGTTTCGTGCGCATTTGATACGTATTTTTTGTAAAGAAAAATATAAATTAGGCTGGTTGAAGCTATGTCGGTAGATATATTGCTGTAATAAGTATGTCGGTAGGAATCAAACTTACGAATCGATTGTTGACTGTAGGTAGTCTGCTGCCACCTAATTCCCGAAACAATGAAGAAATGTGCTGCGATGTACTTTGGTGAGCGATAGTATTAAACTGTGCCATTTTCCTAGTTAATTGACTCGTTAATAGTGTACTAATTTCTAAACTTATTTACTTCTCATTCATTCCGTACAGGCGAATTAAGTTTTATTAAAATAAAAAAATAATTATATGAAACAGGCCATAAATATACAAATATAATCATCAAAAATTTGTCATGCATACAAATTATCGTTTTTACTGTCATTATCATCGCAAAATCTTCGGTGGCCCCTTTTGAACACGCATGAATTTCAAGGAAATTTTCGCTTGGCTTGAACTACGAGTACTTTAATCATCTCGGTCCGGACTATTATAATCCCGGATCCTTAGAAATAATGTTTATATTAGATTTTGGACTGTAGTAGTGTTGGAATTTCGACCGTCTGAGCGCCTGAGCTGAGGAGATAATACCGACGTTTGTTCTATAAAACCGGCGTATCATGAAATGACAAGCCAGTCCGTAAATGAAGAGAATTTACGGAACTATCAAGAGCCCATAAGGTAGGTACTTACTTATTAGGGTCTCGTAGATTTTGAAATGAAATTAAGCTTTGTTCGAAATTGGTGTATGTAAATGCTTGAGAATGAAATGTATTCTTTATTTTACTAATTTACGTGTAGAATGTTTGTTTTTAGGGTTCCGTACCCAAAGGGTAAAACGGGACCCTATTAGGTACTGAGACTTCGCTGTCCGTCCGTCCGTCCGTCCGTCTGTCACCAGGCTGTATCTCATGAACCGTAATAGTTTCACAGTTGAAATTTTCACAGATGATGTATTTCTGTTGCCGCTACAACAACAAATACTAAAAAACAGAATAAAATAAATATTTAAGTGGGTGCCCATACATTCGACGTAAGTTTAGTTACCATTCGGCCCAAGAGATGGCGTTGGGCGTAATATGTGGCTACAATAAAACAATTAAAAATTTAAGTGAGGCTTAAAAAAAGATTTTTTTGGCGTTTTTATACAAATGTTTTTATACCCTTCGTACGCGAGTCCGACTCGCATTTGGCCGGTTTTTAACTTTAATTCACTAAAACATACGTTTTCAATTAACATCGTTGTGCTCATGTCTTTTTTTTCTAAATATTATTCATGTACAGACAGCAATTTATCACAGTTTACGATATGTAGGCACTTAAGTATGTCAAGTAAATTGTAGGTATATTTTTCTGTTCCAATAGAACTTCTTAATTCATATCATAATACGAAAAGTCTGCTGGTTATCATTATTTTACTTAAGTCTGAGTGGAGTTGATGTTTAGTTGGTATAATTTTTCAGGAACTAAAATTAAGCGGTACAATGCTCAACGTCCAATAAGGAGAGTCTGGCGTCATTACCTCATCCCACTCAAAATCAACCCAAAATCAGGAAAGGATTGCTTCGATTAAAAAAGCAGTGTCCTAACATACCTATCACCGAATATACCATATTTGATGTCGGTATTTTATTATATTATTCTACTTCTTCACCTAATTACGAATGCTAGTTGTATTTCTGAAAAGGGTACCTTTCAGCCAAACCACAAACTTTAACCTAGATACCAGTTCCCTCTAAGTTAATTAGGTACATATACTCAAAGCTCTTAGCTGATCAAATTTACGTGGCTTCCATTACATTTTGGTATGCAATACATCCGTATCCATAGGGAGAAATGGAAACAGCTTTTAAATCAACGGATTTGTGAAAAAATATTTTTTCTTTACCAAAATCCAATTCAACGACATACAGTGATGCAAGTTTGTATATTCTTACTCTTTTCATTGACTAATCTTAAGATTTTTGGGCGATATTCTGCATGTTTAATTTATGTTTTGCACTCATAGAATTTCTTGTATTTTGTATCTGAAACCAAGAAATCTTAAAGAGAATAAATAACACTACACACTCATAGCCCTTCACTAGGATTCCCTGTCTCAGGGGTACCATACAATACAAGAACACATACACCCAGACCGAGAACAGAAATTTAAACATGTCATTCAAATTTCTGCCTCATTGGGAATCGAACCCGGGACCCTTGGAACAGCAATCCAGCGTATTTAGCATTGCGCCATTCAAGTCGTCGAAGAATCTGATGATGGAGACAAACGTAGAATTTTCCAGAGATTTTTTTGTAAATCGTGAACGCCTTGTGACAGTAGTAATATGCCGATTCTTGTTCTGTATAGAATATGAAATAGTGTGTATATTTTTAAACAACAATGGGAAAGTTAGTGCTTAAAAGTGACGTAGCAATTTATTGCTGAATATTCCTTTTTCAGTGGTATATAGTTTCTGCAATCTGTCATTACCATCATGGCAATTCTTTAGTGTTTTCTCCCTTTGAATAATACCTCATTAACTTGCAACTCTGGAACAGTTTATTGCTTTACACTTTTACCCTGCCTAGCCAGTTCAACTAGAGCTTTCTAAGTAGTATTTTTTCGCCCTACTTCCTTATGTCCGTGCATTTGGAACATAGACAAGGGATCCAATGAAGTTGGTTCTGTAAACCTGGCTGATGAAAAATGAAACTTATTTTTTAAAGCGACGTGGAATTTCAAGAATAACGGCTAAATTATGCAAGAAAGTATTCACAACTCTTGTCGAGACTTTTTAGCAGGATTCTCTTTGGAATTTCCCAGAAAAATTATGTTCAAAATAATGTATAATTTTACTGTGCTAAGTAGACACGAAGGTTAGTTATGAATTTGATCTAATTTGAATAATTCTTTTTTTTATTTGAATTACCTTATTATTTATATTATCTAAATCAATCAAATCCTTGCGAGAGAATTAATTTTGCTTTAAGATAAATTAGGGGGAAAACTCTGCACTAAAATCGTTTTTATCAATAAAAAAAATTCTGTGAACACATTAGCTATAACTACAAATATTAGATACGATATCAATTTTAATTACTTATTTTATGTTTAATGCTTATGAATTAAATTATTTATTGTAGTATCTAATTGCTCTATTACATCACTATTAATGAAGTAATTATCTACATCGCTTGATCTCTTTATTCACCTGTTAGCTTCGATGTTACGTTTATGATCCATAAATGGATCTGTTTTTAAAATAAGAGATTTAACTTGTAGTTAACGCGATGCGGCCACTGACTGTGCGGTAACCACATTTCACAGTTTTATTGCTTTGAGTCTTTCTTACTGCTCTAAGGCCTCAAAGGTTTGACTCGTTTTCTCGAACATCTTTGTAGCGGTTTAAGTCTATTTACTTCGGTTTTATATGGTATGGAAGCGCTCATAGCCCGGCGGCTTGCGTCGATCCTAAGCGATCGACAAAGTTAAGCAACAGCGGGCGCGGTCGGTAGTCGGATGGGTGACCGCTAGTGGCAAATTATCTTGAGCGCTTCCGTGCTTCGGAGGGCACGTAAAGCCGTCGGTCCCGGTTGTTATCGATTGATAGCAGTCGTTAAGCCATGTCGGAGGCCTTCGGGCGGCTTGAAAACTTTCGACACTGGGTTGGCCACTAACCCCTCCACCAACCCGCATTGGAGCAGCGTGGTGGAGTATGCTCTAGGCCTCCTCAGTAATGAGGAGAGACCCGTGCTCAGTAGTGGGCCATTAGTGGATTGTAGCTTTTATATGGTTTAGATGTGCCTATAAGTACGCCTGAAACCAATGATTTAAATATCTAGATTGAGCGTCGCCCTACAATGAAAACAAAAAAAACAAGGCAACATTATCAAGCATGTGTGCGTGTAGGCGATGTTTTTCACGTTCATTTATTGTCTATGTGTGCGTAATCTGTGCGTAATGATATAAAATTGGCTGCCAACTGTTGGCGGCAAATTTTTGACAAGTTTTCGGGGATTCGATGTTCCATCTAGATATTTAATACATCTTTGGCCTGAAACATTGCTTGTTATTTATATCTGACATTATACATATTATGTGTATCTTGCTTTAACAACTTTTTTTTGTTATTCTAAAAATAAAAAGTATTTCGTTATTACAGTATGACAGATATTGTATATGTAGATATATTACATTTTATCTGTTATCCCTTGGTACACTAATTACGTTTTCTGGCATTAAAAGTATCCTGTGCGGTCAATGTTTATGTTAGGATTCCGCTCTCTTTTACGTTCAACTTAATTAGGTGATGATTAAATAGGAAAACCTCTATTAGATAATATTTACTAAACTATTGTGTTCGTTCACAAATTAATTATTAATTTAAAAATTATCGATCGCAGTGAATGTATGTAGGTAAAACATAATTAAGATGACTATAACGGGAAATAAAATAGTCGTGCATCGTCATCCAAATAATTTTGTTCACTGCCAATATTTATTAGATCCAACCCCCTGCTCTTGTGTTTATACATAATACGGTAAGTGCTACCTTAAATAGATGCAAACGTCATAGAGCAACGAACGATGTATTTTGAAATATAAAATTAAGATTATTAAAGACATTATCTAAGCTTCAAGATCACCCTTAACCATAACATCATAAATAACTTTTAACAAAATAGAACCGACTTTAACGCCGAAAAGTAAAAATTGGTTCCGTTAAACGCGGTTAATATTCCTAAATACTTCTTTCTCCTAATTATAATATGCCTTAAACCTTCTCCTAAGTCTGACAAATACTATGCTGAAAACCGCATCAAAATCGGTGAAACCAAACACGAGATAATCGCGCACAATACATACATACATACATATATACATACACTGAAGTCGGATAACTAGTTTCGTAAATGAATCCTTTAACACCAAAATTTTTCAACTGCTTGGAATCGTTTAATTTGGAATTTACGTAAAGTTATTAGGGAGTTTTGTTTATGTCCGATGTTTACGACTCACATGCGTTTACTGTGTGGCGGTCGAGAATTCGAGATATTACTTCTGTTAAATATTTTACTCATAGCGTTGTTTTTTAAACATGCCTTTATTACTTCGGGATGTAACTATGTAAATATAATAAATTGTAACGGGTGTCCCAAAATTCACGCAAGATTTGAATTTTGCGCCATTTGTGCAGTAAAGTGTTACCAACCAAAAAAAATACAGCGTGACAGCTGACAGTTCAAGGTTATTAAAAATGGTTGAGAATCAAATGCATCCTCAACGTGTAACTGTTTGGTGCGGATTTTTGTTTGGAGGCATCATCATCCCATTCTTCGAAAATGCAGCTGGTCAGAGGGTTACCCTTGTTTCGTATAACAACTTTTGATATAATTTTAATAAATCGAACAACGTTTAAGATAATAATCAGTTTGTATAATATCGTTTGACATAATTTTCATTTGATCGAATATTCATTTTGTGTAATATTGATTGACATAATGTTCATTTGATCGAATATTATTTTATACAATGTTCATTTCATGAAATGTTCAGGTTATATAAACGCCCTAAAGTCGGTTCTGCCACTCGCCGGCCGCTGCCGCGGCACGCTCGCTTCGCTCGCTCGGCTCGTGCGATGGTTCCTCTTAAGGGTCGGGCCACATTGATCGACGGCGATCGACGGTTTGTCCATACAAAAAGAGCGTAAAGTATGGAAAGCCGTACGCGTCCTTTCGCATCGACGAGCTGAACGCGCCGTCGACGGCGATCGACGGCGATCGACGGCGATCGACGGCCGACGGCTGTGAGCTGTACGGAGGCGTTCGCTTCCGTACGGCATAATGCGTAATAGTGTGTTCCTTTTCAATCGGCAAAATGCGAAAGGCCGTCGATCAATGTGGCCCGACCCTAACCTAACACGCTCGTCGCTTCGCTCCTCGCTAACCTAATTACTTTAATTAAAATTAGCGCATTTGAACATTCGATAAAAAGATATTATTCGAAACAAATGATGATAAGAAATAAAATTATGGCAATCAAATATTCGATCAAATGAATAATTATGTGAAATGACTTTATTCCAACTAAAATTAGTCGAAGCGATTTTCGACGAAAAGTTGTTATACCAAACAAGAGGCACCCCTGGTCAGACACTAACTTACTGCTCAAATGGTGCTCGCTATCACGACATGATAATTTGGTTTTTTTGCGCCAAAATTGCAAGATATGGATGTGGACGGCATGTGGTTTCAACAAGACGGTGCCACATGCCATACAGCCCGAAAAACAATTCAATTACTGCATTTACTGGTCGTGTAATTTCCCGTTTTGGTGATTAGAATTGGCCGCCCAGATCATGCGATTTAAACGCCGTTGGATTTGTTCTTTGGAGTTTTTTGAATTCTAAGGTTTATGTCAACAAGCCCACGACCACCCACGCCTTGAAGGAGGAAATTGAGCGCTGTATCAACGAAATTCAGCCACATTTATGCAAAACAACCATGGAAAATTTCAATAAGAGTACGTATGTACCAGCAAAGTCGTGGAGGCCATTTACCCGATATGCTATTCCATACATAACCCTATGCTGTATACTATAATTATAAAACAATAAAAAAATTACAATTTTTAATTATAAACCTGTGTTTTCTATCAAAATTACTTCTTGCGTGAATTTTGGGACACCCGTTAGAAGCAGATTGTAAGAAGACATCTATCTTAAGTCCTTGTTTCATCTTGAAACTTTAGATTTAGTTAGATAACAACAGAATAATGTATGTATCATCAAGTCAAGCTGGTCTGATTGTGGTCGAAGGAGACAGACGAAAGCTTAGAACGCCTACTGATTCAGTTTGGGCCTCGTGAACATTTCAAATATCTAGCTCTCAAACATAATAAGATGTTACATTTAGATAAGTGGACTGAGTGATAAAACTATTCTTATAAAAAATTGTATAGAAACTTTTCTTTCGTTGTCAAGAGACCATTCACTTTTACTACACATGGCGCAATTTATTATACGTAGGTATTTATGGATACAATTTTTTAAGCAATGCTTTAGTATTGTATCGAATATCAAAATGTTTATTTATCTCTTCGTTACCTACATGTTGGACGCGTTCCACTTAGCTATCACAATGGACAAAACATTCCTGTTACCATATAAAAAGAGTTGTTTCGAGCGTTGTTACCGGAAAATAGGCCTATAGTTACCTACTTCGTTTTAAACTTTTTAAATGAATTGTCTCAAAATTGTTTTTGACAGTAATAAAATTCTATGGGTCCGTTTCACGCGGAGAAGCTACAGTCTAGCTGTTGTTTCTAACACTTGCGTCAATGAATGGTAATATATAGAGGATTATCGCAGCAGGGTGGTCAGGTTTATTGCTTATCTTTTTGTTGTATGAAAACAATAAATGAATAACTATGTGAATAGGATATTTAAGATCTGTGGGAATTTAACAGAATTTATAAACTTGAGGATAAAAAAACATAAAAACACATTATTGATGTGTACCTACTTGCCTTACTTATATGAGACATTATTAGGTACTTTAGGTAGGTTATCTTTGTGTTAAATATTTATTAGTAGTAGGTAATTAGTTGGTACTTTAAAAATCTGTAATCGCATCTTCATTTTCCAAAGACATGCGCAAATTATTATCACCTACAACCCCGACGGCTCTTCATAAGGTTCTTAGGAGTTTGTGAAGACTATAAATCTGCATTTACATCATTTGGGGTTCAATCAGGAAAAACCTCCTTAACTCGTTTCTCCCTAAGGTTAAGTCCATTCGTAAAATTGCAGTACCTAATTTTTTTCATAATAAAACAAATAACTTTATAGAATGCTTTATTAAGTACAACTTAATTTTATAAAATCCCACGTGCATCTGAAATTATGCTAAATACTCTTAAAATAACAATATTATTAAATCAAAGTCCTTTTTGATAGCAAAGTCGGTCCATCACAATTTGCCTAAGCGCCAACCTCAATAAAACGTTTGGTAACATTAATTGGTACACTTAACCAGTAATATAACTAATTTGCTGCGAACACAATTAGCGACTGTTATAATTTACAAGCTTACTTGCGTATACACATACGTTTGTATGTGTTTTTGGCTCGAATCTTGCAGGATTAGGCACCTTTTCCACCAAAGATGTGCGTTTGAGATCTACCAATCACATACATTTGCCCGCCTAGCCACCGCCTGAGGGCTGAATGTGATTGGTGAATGGCAAACACATCCTTAGCAACCTAGCATAGCACATCTCTGGTGGAAAGGCAGCCTTAGGATTTAGTTTCTCATATTCTAATGACTTTCTCTTAATCTACGGATTAAAAATTTTACATAGTAGTTTAGATAGGTATGATAATGCAATTTTGTAACAAACATAACCGGATGTAATGCTATAATATTGGCTCCAGTAAATCGAAAAATGACTGAATTTATTTCTTAACAATAACAAAAATTAGCATAAAATTTTATGTCTTCGACTCCTTTATCTGTTCTGTGGTCTTCGACCTATTTTATTTATTGTTTTATTTTCATGTTAACTTAAAACACCTGATGATAAATGACGATAAAGTTCAGTCTGATTATCAAAATTACGTAATTCATTGAGGAGGGGCTTAAGACTTATTTATACCGAGGATTTTTACAGTACGGGGTAAGAGGGCTCAGTGGTGACCCCGCAGTTGTTGTCCCGGGTCGAGATGTGGATGTATCCGTCAACGCCCCAATTCTGTCCCCACGAATTCTTTACGATCCAGTATTCTTCACCATCGCGCTTGCCATAGCCCACTAATGTCACTTCATGGTCTAATTTATTCGCATCACTGAAACACACGTGTTTATCGTATTGTATTTTATTTTTGACAGCTTGCATGGTGCAATGGATATAGGCAGAATCATCGTTCGAAAGGTCGTGTGTTTGATTCCAAGTGTAGCGAAATTTGAATGATGAGTTTAAATTTCTCTTCTCGTTCTTTGGTTTGTTATTATCATTATGGGTCGTGGAAGTGTCATGTGAGGCTATAAACA
Organism: Hesperia comma; assembly: GCA_905404135.1. Classification (NCBI taxonomy): domain Eukaryota; kingdom Metazoa; phylum Arthropoda; class Insecta; order Lepidoptera; family Hesperiidae; genus Hesperia; species Hesperia comma. The sequence goes on from FR990018.1 coordinate 16,405,557, forward strand.
CTGTAACACTAGGTATTTATATATTTTTAGATAATTGTGACATGGTATTATGTTAAGTATTTGTGTTATATTACTTGATTCTGCTTCTCTTTTCTATTTCCGCTTCTAAAATGTAATGGTAATTGGTATGACTAAGTATACGAAAAGACAAATTCACCTTGTATATTTAAGATCCGGTTTAAGTGATGTGTGAGGTGTTGGTCTCATGTGTGAATCCTAAATCCGAAATATGAGTGTGTGACATTAATTTGTAATGACAGCACGTAAATCTTACCAGTCAACTTCATAGTATATCCCTCCTTGGTACATTAACATGGAATCAAGTGCATTAACAGAAATCGACAATGGTCCATGGTTCACGATCGCCAACTATATTCAGAAATGATGAAATGTTAAAAGCGTCTCATAATGAAGTAGGTACCACAGTTAATTACAGTCATATTGAGTTATATGAGCACTTTACCTTTAAAGCCTCGACGCTAAAAGGTGTCACATTAGTGAAACCACGTATCGAATATACCTCAGTCATGTTGTTATAATGACAGAAACCTTCCTAAAAAACGAAACATATACTTCTTTATTATATAACAGAATAAAAATGGCAAGTAAAGTATAAGGTAGATTCATTCTTTAGTCTAAACCTATTTTAAATGGTTTTATTTAGCTTTCCCTATTTGTTTATTTGGGTTAATAATTGATATTTGACCCCCCTTCCAGTTCACAGATTGATCTGATATTTAGTACCTACGCACATTTAGTTCTGATGACAATACAAAAATTCTAATAGGAGAAAGGCTTTAGCCTTGTCGACATTTTTAGGAGAAAGCACTAAGAACAAGCATTAACTAACTAGAACTCAATAGATCAGAAATTGTCGCATCGGCCTCAAGGGGATACTGGTTCCCCAATCCCAGAAACTCAAATAATAACTTGAAATCGTTTCGGACTTTACACAAAAGATTAACACACCTTGTTCGCGTATGCTCCATATTCTTCCTCAGTCGGTAGCCCATGATCCATCATCCAACGGTATGCACCAATGTCAAATCCTCCGCCGCAACCTTGCGGGCCATAACTAAAAGAAAATTGGTTCCAATAAGACCAATAGCACATTGTCGTTTATTTTCATGAAATATGTAGGTAAAATACAAACAGTAAAACCGCTCATACTCTCCTCGAGCAATCTACATTGGAACGTGATGGAGTATGCTCCAATCTTCCCTCAATGATGCGATTGCAGTAAATTGTATGTTGTTTAGATAAGGTTGATAGATAGATTAGCTAATAATTATTTATTGCTATATGTAAGCGTTGTTTTTCCTTACCCCCAAGCGCAGTCAATGAGAGCCTGGTTACTAAGTCGTATGAGCCTGCCGCCGTTCTTTCGAGCCAATGCCCCTTCAACTGCTGAAGTAGTACCAAACGACCAGCATGATCCGCAGTCAGACTGATCTGTAATTGTGTCATTTTTTTAATAAAAAGCCTACAAAGGAACAGACAAATTATAGTAAAGGGTCATTCCCAAAAGGTCGTAGTACTACTGATGCTGGGGCTAGACTTTTAAAACATATCTTCGATGCATGGGAGGGATCACAGAATGCCATTGGTGTATTTTGTGATTTATCTAAAGCTTTTGACTGTGTCGAGCATGAAATATTACTATTAAAACTTAATTATTATGGGGTAAAAAACAAGTCGCTTAGCCTGATTAGGTCTTACTTAAGTGATAGAGTCCAAAAAGTTAGTATAAATGATATTAAATCATCAGGGTCTAAGGCTGTGATGGGTGTTCCACAGGGCTCAATTTTAGGTCCTTTTCTTTTCTTAGTATATATAAATGATTTACCATATTATGTAAAAAAACATGCGGACATTGTGTTGTTTGCTAATGACACATCATTATTATTTAAGACGGACAGAAATAAACGTAATTTTGACGATGTGAACAATGCTTTGTCGCATATATCAAAGTGGTTTACAATTAATAATTTACTCCTAAATGCAAGAAAAACTAAATGTATAGAGTTTACCCTACCAAATGTAAAGAATGTCGATAAGACACTTAAATTAAATAATGAAGCATTAAAAATGGAACAATCAACAGTATTTTTAGGAATAACCCTGGATAGTAAACTACAATGGGGCGCGCATTTAGCAACTCTTGCGACGAAACTTAGTAGGGCTACTTATGCGGTTAGAAAAATAAGACAGCTTACTGACGTAGAAACTGCTAGGCTTGTTTACTTCGCATACTTTCATAGTGTTATGTCTTATGGCATATTACTGTGGGGTAAAGCAAGCGATATACAACAAATCTTTGTATTGCAAAAGAGGGCCATTAGAGCTATTCATAAACTACGGTATCGGGAATCTTGCCGTGATAAATTCAAAGAATTAGGTATACTTACAGTAGCCTCACAGTACATATATAGTAATATAGTTTTTGTAAGAAAGAACATAAATGCATATAAAAAAAAAGCGACTATCATAATCGCTTAACAAGAAAGATGCATGATTTGGCGACGCTTTCATATCGGCTAGGTAAAGTGCAGCGTTCTTTTATGGGGCTTGGTGTACAGTTCTATAATAAAGTCCCTAAGGCAATCCGTGACCTGCCTTCAGAGTTGTTTAAGAAGCATGTAAAAGCACAACTCGTAGACAAGAGCTACTATAGTATACAGGAATATTTAGATGACAAAAAGGCATGGAAACTACCAGCTCTGCAACCAGCTCCGCTAGGTTAGTGCTCACCTGTATCAATTAAGTAATATTGTAATTTTTATTTTAAAAGATGCGGAGGAGTTTTTTTCGCCGTTTTTTTCTCCTCAAGCACTTTTCCAAAACGGTGGTAGAATCAAAAAATTGACGTTCATAAGTGAATTTGTAAATTCCTAGATGAAATAAACAGTTTGACTTTGACTTTGACTTTGACTTTCAATGTGATATCTGCTGCTGAAATTGCTACCGTGAAGCAGAATCGTTGGAATTTCTAAGGATTTTATTTGAACAGGTGAGTTAAGAGTTCTGTCGTTCTGCATGGAATTATGGCGGTAAAATTACATTGAATGTTTCCTCTAAATCGATACAGAATTTGCATGTCGCTGTTTAGCTTACTAAAATATGTTTGTACTCATTTCTGAGTGAGGCTCGTTTAGAATCTTTCGGTATCTCTTTTAGCACCTTTAATGTCATGTGCATCATATCATAATTGTTATATGGCTATGCGGCGGTGACAATATAAACAACAGTGACTGATATAAAATCCGCTCCAAAGGTCCTGGGTTCGATATCCAGCAAGGCGTTTTGAATGATAAGTATAAATTTCGGTTCTTCGTCTGGGTGTGTGACCTTGTCTAGAGTGTTGTCCATGACATCCAAAATACAAGTAATTTATACATTACCTTTAACAGGCGTTATGACTCCTAGATCCCGTAAATCGAATTCATCTGGTAACTTGCTCGCCAGCTCTTTTACTTCACTTGCTGTATACGGGAACTCAATGGTGCTGGGTTCTCTCTGGCCTGTTCTTATTAAACCCTTGTATTTTTTGATTTCTTCAGGAGTTCGGTCAGCAAACTTATTGATAGTTAACTTATATCCCTTATTTTTGCTATTATGTTCTAGTACAAGTCTGCAAGAATTATTGTTTGAAGAAGAAATTACTGTTTCGTTCATTGCTTTATATTGTGTTATACTGTAACTTTAACAGGTAAGTTACTAGGATAATTGAGTTAAAAAAAACCCAACTTCAAAGTCGATAAATACAGACAACTCAAAAAATTTTCGTCAGATGTTTCTCAAACTTACATTGAACCAGACGTGAAGCATTTTCGAATATCAAAAGAATTATCAAAATCGGTTACCCTAGTTCACAGTTATGAGGTAGTACGCATAAAAAATAGAGTCGTTTTGAGAAACTCCTCCCTTTTGAAGTCTGTTAAAAAGGACCAAGTTGGTCAGAACGTAAAATATCCGTTTGGTAAACTCACCGCATTCTATTTTGGAAAATAGTTCTCCTCATAGAATGTTCCTTTTCGTTTGCGTAAACTTTATTGTATCTTTCTTTGAACCTGAAAACAGATAACAAAAAAATATCTTACCCGTTCATAATTTTTAATATTGTTTTTATAGAATTAAGGAAGCATTTGTGCTCGCCTCAAAATAACCACGAATAGATATGTACCTACATATTATAATAATTAAGTATATATTATTTAAAGTCCAGTACGGAACATGAAGAACAGAAATATTATGAACTTACGAATCGAACACATGATCGACATGTTGTTCATTATCAGCACTAAATTCGATACTTGTTGGAGTTTCTACTTCACTAGCTGAAGCTTCTAAATCTTCACAATCATCTGTCAGGGTAAGAAAGTTTAACTGTTTTAGTTAATTCTTAAATCCACTTTCTTCTTCTACATATTTTTATTTATTACACGGTACAATATAACGAAGTAAAAAATACTCACATTTTTCTTCAAAGTTAAAAACAGCATCGGAATCAAAATCTATATTAAAATTGATGATATTCCAAATCTCATGTTGTAGTTTTGAACCAAGCCACAAGTCGAACTTAATTTTTTCATACCTGCACATTAAAATGATATTATAGTTTATTTTGTTAATTTAAGATTTAATATTCTGTTATACAAAAGTTTAAAAATATTGGCGTATTTAATAAGCGACTCGTGTATGCACTAACGATTGTACATGTTTGCACAAATGTGTAGGAGACTACGCGAAAATTCGAGATATGCGTGTTGATGTGCGACCAAAAACTACCACCTATAATCACTGACAGCTTACAAAAATCACGTATATGTAAAAACTTCGCATTTCATTTGCAAACGTCGTCCTACACGCGTATTCGCGCAAATGTGAGTGACCGACCATAGTGTTACCTCTACAGATTTTAGATCATATACCTAATTTGTAATCATTAAAAAAAATTACATATGTTACCTTATCGGCGCCCAAGTTTTATTATCTTTGTTGTAAATCGCCCATATTGTTTCTTTGCTCTCGGTATTACTTACTTCGGTGAAAACAAACTTTTCAACTGTATCCTCATCGACTTTTTCTGATCCTATGAAAAATATTTAGAATCTTGAGATTCCTTATTACACAAATTAAAATAACAATCAAATACCTACAAGGATATTTGATATTACATTACTGTTCCGTTATCTAGAAGTTAATTTGTATAATCTGGTATTATTATGAGACTGACGTATGAATCATTCAAAGTCGATATTTTAAGTAACATTAAAGATGCAGACACAATATTTATTTAGGTACGGTGTTGACATTTATGTAATCTATATTGACGATAAGTATTGTATGTAGATGATGTTTTACTTACCTACATGCTCGAAAGAATTCACCGTGGGTAATATATCGTCTAAATAAATAATGGAGTCTACAGTTCCTTGGGTTCTTTTGCAAACAATGTAATTTTCATCTTCAGCTGTTGTTTCAGGATGTACCTAAAATAATGTCAAAAGTAATTATTTTTCATTTGTTGCAATTCCATGATTGCGTTTTTATTTTAACAAAAACCTACTTTAGAGTACTGACATCAAAATTTACAAGAGTAGCTATGACGAAAGTGCAAAGTGAAAATTGTCGTAGGATAGTATTCGACTATCAAATTATAGATCTACCAACTTACATATCTCTGAAATGGCGAAAATTTGAACTAATGCCACCATGTTGAAAAGTCATTCATAAATACGTTGTAGTCATTCATTTGTCAGTTACTACCTATCGAATTGAGTGCTATGATTGGTCCAATGCGTCCGACAGCGCCTCTCTTCATTAACCCCCGACGCAAAAAGAGGGGTGTTATAAGTTTGACGTGTCTGTGTGTGTGTGTGTCTGTGTGTCTGTCTGTCTGTCTGTGGCATCGTAGCTCAAGAACGGATGAAGCGACTTCAATTTGTTTTTTTTTTGTATTAAAGGGGACTTACGGGCGCGTATTTTTAGATATGTTTGATGAAAATCGGTTGAGCCGTTTAAAAGTTGTTGGGGTTGAAAGTGGGGAAGAATTTTCACTCTGTCTCTTTATGGCATCATAGCTCTCGAACGGATGAAGCGATTTCAATTTAGTTTTCTTTGTATTAAAGGGAACTTATGGGCGCATGTTTTAAAATATGTTTGATGAAAATCGGTTGAGCCGTTTAAAAGTTGTGGGGGGTGAAAGCGAGGAAGAATAGCCGTATGTATGCAAATATACTCGTATGGGGTCTGAAATGAAAGCGCACAGTAAGAGAATCTTACCTATAAAAAGTATAAAATAAAAAATTAAATTAAAAATTAAAAAAACCCCCGACACAAGAAATCACATTTAAAAAGTAAAAAATAATAAAAGAAACTCAATCTTGAAGCATGTAAGTGTGTATTAATAATTCTAAAAAAAATACGTCGCGTTGTAAAAGTCAAAAAGCAATGATTCTTTTTGACTTTTACACAAAATGTTGCTTTGATTGCACACGAAGAAGCTCAGAATTTAACCAGTAGAATGACATTATTCTTTTTTTATAACTTCTTCCCTTATTTATTTCTTTACTATCGTGTGGCATGTAAGATTTTTTTTATATTTTAATAAAATAGATGTAGGTTTTATCTTACCTCATACTTAACACCTAAACGGTAAGTTCCTTTCAACCGCGGTTTAACACTCATTTTCTTTACGGCACCCTTGTTGAAGTCTATCCTGGATTTCGTCTTTGTACGCCTATAAATAAAAATTATATTATAAATTACCTATATATATCCCCTGGGCCGTCGTCAATTTTCACATAAGTAGTGTAAGTACATAAAATTTGGTAAACAACTCGAATACTGATTTTTATAGACAATAAATTACCAAAAATGTTTATATATTTTTTGGAGTAGTATGGAGTAGGTATGTAAATACTGAAGAAGACTATAAATCTTCTCCAGTATTTACATACCTACTATACCTTTACATACTTTTACACATACCTAATAAAAAAATAAAAGACTGTAAATAGAAAAAAATATATATTGTAGTACATTTTTACTATGGAACCGCGATGAGTTAAGTTTAAAATCATATATGTTGTAGCATGTAAAAAATCAGAAAAAGGTAAGGATACAAAAAAAAATACTGTGTAGAATACGAGCGTATCTTAAAAGAATTTTCAACATTTTTTATATGTAAATTTTGCTCACCAATACTGCATATCTTCCACCAAGCCTCCCGTAAGAGAAATCTTCTCTACTTGCATTGTATATTTAACCGGCCATGATAATTCCAAGCTTTCGTCATCATCGTCAGCAGCTATGAAATTAAATTAATTAATAAAATATTTAATCATAGAAGATACGTTAATCTGTGTCTACGTTACAAATTTAATATGGGTTTATTAATAATAGATATTTGAAAAAAATTCAGAATAGGTAGGAACTTGAAATGTCTTATCACGAAACAAAAACGTGATACAGTTAACATATTACATCATTATTTTATAAAGATGGGTATCATCCTGTTTTGGGAGGTCTCATTAAAAATTTTGACTATAAAAGGCTTCTTCTTATAAAACAGTTGAAAATGGCTCTGTTTCGTAAAAATATGAATAGAATTTATTTAGCAACAAGTATAGGTACTCGTAGCTTCAGATAGGTAGACAGTGAAAAAAAACTTACCCGTGTTTCCAGATAAACTTAAAATTAACACACAGGAAAGTAGCCCTAATAAATACATGATTTATTAGGTCCTATAACCATTTCAAAAAGAATCCTGTGGGATTACAATTGTTCTATCCCTTTATATAGTTACCAGTTATCAATTCGTTATCACATTATTATGAAATAAATGTTACATAAGAATTTCATGGACATTCCGAGATAATATTTCACATAGAGTTATCCCATAATTTTGTGTCACGAAATTCTTTTAAATTTTTCACATTCACTAAATATTCATTTCACTTAATAATATTACAATAATATTAATCTAAATTAAATAAACATTTAATGCTATCTTAAGCCCATAAACTCATAATAATTATGCTACCTTAAGTTCATAGCATCCCAGCAACATCCTTCCTCTGCCACCTATGCCAATTTGTGGCCTACACAGAAAAATACTTTAAATAGGATTATGATGATTAGTCCAGTTCGCAGTTCTGATGCTCTCCTACGGGTCCGATTTATAAGATGGCTCCCTTTCTACCAATTCGGTCTGGAGTATCGTGGTAAAAGAATGGATGTAACTACAAGCATCAATAACTACTAATTGTGAACTTGTGAATTTAAAATGACTATTAAATATCTACTTAGGTAATGTCCATATTAAACCAACGCTGTTAATTTTTACCTACATGAAATAATTAGTAGTAAAAATGTTACCTAATTGTTTCATTAATGTGGTTAAGTTTCATTTTATCTTGTAAATTGGTACAAATATAATGAGGTTCCATTGTAATTAAAAGTTATCCAAATTTATGATTTGCTATATATTTACTTATCTTTTTATAATTATTACCAATATTTGAGGGTATGGAGTATTCAAACCCGTGACCTTACTAAAAAAACCTAAAGTCACACTAAGGTATACTCGTACTTCCACTCATCGCATACTTACAATCGACTATAGAATTAATTAACTCAATTCGTTTAATTGACGGAGATTTTAATTAAAGTCTCGCTGTCGTCAGATTTGCAGTTGCGGCTTGAAGACTTAGCGCTTACATATTTTCGTGAGCGAGGCATTAATTTAATTTAAATAGTTTGGGATGAACATCACTATCTAGGTATTTGTGGGGAGTGAATTCCGACTCAGAGTTTATAATAGAATAGTTGATCTATTGTAACAGAAGTTTGTTATAGAAGATAAAGAAAAGGCGGATAGATTAAGAGAAAAAAGTTAATTTGTTCTGTACATTTTTTTTAAAAGGTACTTTTATTTAGTAGATGAAGCGCTCATAGTCTCGCAGCTTGCGTCGCGTCGTTCCTAAGTCGTAAGAAAAAGATAGTGATAGAAAAAGTTAAGCAACAGCGGGCGCGATCGGTAGTTGGATGGGTAACCACTAATGGTAAACATTTCTTGAGCGCTTTCAGTGCTTTGAGTACTTCAGAGGGCACGGAAATACATTGGTCCCGGATGTTTTCGATAGAAAGTACGTCGTTAAGCCGTGTCGGAGACCTTCAAGAAGCATCAAAACTGCCGATTGATAGATTGGTTGGCTACTAACCTCTCCGCCAATTCGCAGTTCGCACTAGAGCAGAGTGGTGAAATATGCACTAGCCCTTCTCAATGGCAATGATGAGAAGAAACCCGTGCTCACAAGTGAGAAATTAGTAGGTTTAAGCCAGGTTTATAGCGTAGAACAAGGAGAAATTATGGCTGATTTGGTAAAATGACACGCACTAGTTATTGTAGATTTGCAGTCAGCATTCATTTTGTCAAAGTTATTTATCTATCTATACATAAATACTCGTAATAAATGTTGTCACAGTATGGGACCAGCGGAAGATCAGCGCTACCTGTTCTCGGACAGCTAGCATTATGCTGAGCTGGATCCCTTTCCTGTAAATATGTCCTACACAGAATTTAGTTTAATTGTTTTTTATTTGGTTTTGTTTTGTTAGATTAATTACTACATATTGTTTTTTTAGGTAGGTATGTTGTTTTTATTATGTTTAGTTTAGTTTTACTTTTTATTTTTCTTTTTTGTTTTATTTTGTATTTGTGTGGGTGTATTTACTTGAATAAATCCTCTTTTTTTCTTTCTTTCTTTCTTTCTAATAAAACTTTAACAGATCGTATGTTTGTGTACGCTAATCTCAGAAACGGCTGAAAGGATGTTTATGGGACTTTCACTGGAAGATAGAAGAGGTTGTGGAGCAACCCGAGCAACACATAGGATACTTTTTATCTCGGAGTTCCTGCGGGATCGAACGAATTCGCGGGCACGCACGAAGTCGCAGACACATCTAGTATAGACAATATAATGTTATATTTTCCTCATACTTAGAACATTGTAAAAGATGTTGTTTCTTGTAGTTTTTTTCCATGTAAACTTTAATTTCTCTTCTATGTTTTTGAGTAAATTAACTAAAATATGGATCTCTTGAAGGCTATAACTTATTTTCTTCTCGTATGACAATAATAAAATAATATAATTTAAGGATTTTGCATAATCTTGTATCAGACTATGTTTCAAACAAGCCTGAAGTTAACACTGTGAGTGGATTGGATCAAGTCATGGTTTTTATTATTTACCCTGTGAATCTGTGATGTTACATCCATTTATATTTACATAATAGCTTTTAAAATCAAATCTTCGTAACGAGACAACGTTCATATTCAACTTTTAGAATACTTATAAAACTATTATGAAATCAATGGCTTTTCACGCCGGGGCGTCTGTAACTTAATCTTCAATTATGGGTTCTGTAAGTGTGGGGATTATGTTTCCGAAATGAATGAGAATGGATTAAAATTAAGATAGAAGTTTTCCTACAAATAGTCAATGTTTAAATATAGTAAACCCAACTCCAAACGTTTTTGCTAAGCGAAGTTTGCTGAAGTTTCCTTATCGTTTTCTAATTAGGCTTACCAAGAAACATTGAACTATGTTTAACTTGCTCGATATTCCAAAGTCATTTAGATTCTAACTCTTTGAGATAATAGAATTTCAAATTTGCATATTGCTAAATATCTTTAGATGTGTAAAGTTCCCTGAATTTAAGGTCTTTGTGAATTAATCGTTTCGAACGTTTACGAGTAAGAAAATAAATTGTCATTGTTATTTTTTCAAGTGATTGCAGTAGCTAATTGGCATCGATAGACGTAGCTCCTGTGCCCCAATTCTGCTAATTTATAAAGCTTCAATAGTGTCTCGATTGAATTGTTTGGCACATTTTGTAGACAATATGCCGAAATAGCGTCGAAAACTATTAAATTTTGTACACAGAACGTACCAAAATGTGTCGAACTATTCAATTCTATACACGAAATGTGTTAAAAATGTGTCAAACTATTCAATTTTGTGTACAGAATGTGGCAAACAATTCAATCGAGACACAATTGAAGCGTTATAACTTAGCAGAATTGGGGCCCTGATCTAGTGAATGAGGGGTTGGAAAGGGAATATGATTTTCGACGCAGAATTTGTAAGGGATATAAAAACTGTAGGTAAGGCCTCAATATCCTTAACTGTATGCCCACGTTATCTAAATTATCTAGTTATCAAAATACTGGTCTCTAGTTCATGCCAGTTGACTAGAGTGTCGTACTAGGCGATAGAATTCGGGCTACAAACAACAGGTGGTAGTGTTCCTTTTTGGAACGCTATGCCATGCTTTACCGATGTAAAGCATGGCAGATGCAAGCCTTTGGCCGTATTGATGAATATGGGTTATGGTGGCCACTTACCATTAAAAGAGAACAGCTTTTGAATATTAAATAATTATCAAAAATGGTAGTAAAAAATACAGACACAGAAAATCTTAGTCGAATTGAAAACATCGTCCTTTTTTAAAGTCAGTTCAAAAGCACCAAATAATGTTTAATACAATGTCAGCGTAGGTAAACCCACGAAAGAAACACTAGTCTACATTACTCCTCGTAGCTGAGGAGCTGGTAGGTATAGCATAAATACTTTAACACGCTGCTCCAATGCGATTGGTATAGCTACATTTCCATGACTCTTTTAATTGCAATAAACTTCATTACCCTAGTAAAATTTCATTAAAGTTCTATTTTTAATAAAAAGAGTGTTGTACAAGAATGTTATTTAAGCCGTTGAACTGGAGTAAAGCGCACAAAAAATACTTCCAAACGCCCATTCCATCACATTGTAAATCAAGCTACGTGCTTTCGACAAACTCAAAAAATGCTTCACTAGCAAAAAACACTTCTGGGTCGGTCGGACAACAAAAATCGTGGCACGAGACACATCGGCCGGTCCATTGTGTCTTTTTATTACGAAACCGTGCACCCGATCATTTCGTTACACCAGAACAAATCGTTCAAATTAGCATTGAACAAAATTAGAACTTAAATGCTGATAGTATAAGGTCTAAAGTCTAAATCAATACCAATCGAGCGCTGCTTCTATACAGTACAGATTAAATTTATGACCCAATAGATTTTAAACTTTAACACAATGCAGTAAGGGCAATGTTTAGTTTGGAGCTACAGGTAGTTCGAATACTGATTAGTAGTTTAGGGAAGATAAACGCAAAATGCACCCGCGAGCTGTCACGCGCCATGGTTGTTGGTCCGGTGATTGGTTCTTTTATAATCTTTACGTAAGAATGTATAAACGGTAAAACAGGACCTTTGAATTACGCTCTTCTTGAGGGGTTTTTTTTAAAAGGCTTTGCTCTTTGTAATTGAGATGGCTCGATTTTACCCGGCATTCAATCAATGTTATTACTTTTTAGATTTGTTTGATATCCGACAGGTGGCAAGGGCCGTTTTTTTGTTGACGAAGGGGAAACCTTCAAAAGGTACCCGGTGCCGTGGGATCTCCGAAAGGAACACAACCGGAGTCCTCCAAGCGCGGCGCCCTTGTGTTTGGGCTCTTCCCGCGAGGGACTAAAGGCCCCATCGCTTGCCAGCGCCTTACAATGGTATCCGGCCACACACATACCGTCGTCCTTCCCGGGGTTGCTGATGGACGGTTCGAGCTCCCACTCTGGCCGCCCACAACCCCGAAAGCCGCCTTTTAGTCGCCTCTTACGACAGGCATGGGATACCGAAGCTCGTATTCTGGTCCCGAGCTACAGGGACAGGTGGCAAGGGCCTAGAGCTCACCCGGGGAAGTACCACCGCCCGCCACGGTACTTAGTAGTACCATTCCTACCGTGTAATAATTGTTTTAAGAAGTTGTGTTCCGGATAGGAAGGTGTGCAGCCGGTTACACTTTTTTAGAGGCAACCATCTCAGTCCTCAGGGGTAGCATCACATCTATGACCAAATTAGAACGACACTCATACTAACAATAACTAACTGGACTATTACTAACATTAACTAACAGGACTAATTTATCACTAACAATCCCGTTCCTCACACTTATTAACAAACTAACCAACTTATATTTTAACACCATCTACTAACTGGACTAACTATCCTAGTCTCTTTGAGTCTAGTTCTAGGTCGGTCACAGTTGTTATGGTTATGGGCGGCAGCGGAAGGGTGGTGCTGCATGCTCGTTTGCTATCTTAATTCCATAAAAAAAGATAGCTTCCAGTATCACAATTGAAAAGTGAGAATGAAATAGTTTTCTGTCTTTTTTGTCTACCTAACTATAAGTAGGTAAATAAAAAAAATAACTGTCACAGAGAAAGTTTTGTATTAACGAAAAAGAAATCATCTTTAGAAAGCTATAGGTTTTTGGTCAAAAAAGAAGGTAGAGATCAATAGTGAGTAGGTACATACCTATTGTAAAATTCGTAATGACACCCCATAACCCATAACGTAACCTTTACCACCCAACACACCTAAGATTTCTGATAAGAATTTAAATGGAGTATACATTGCCGTATTATCAAGTTAAATCTCTAGAGATATCAAAAACATTTGGACAGCGGACCCATAATTAAACAATACACAATTTATGTTTCGTTAGTCGGTTGCTACTGTTAGGGTAATATAAAGTTGTGTTCACAAGAAATATACCACTACACGCTAGAAATTTGCTCTCATTTGCTTCAAGAAATCTAATTACGCTTTAGCTTCTTTCTATGAATAGAACAAGTTAGTGCTGTGTAAATTTATACTTTTGTCGCTATTTTTGCCCATTCTACACAAACTTAATTCCATTAACACAATTCTCCACCTCTCCTTGCTTCTTTAACTACCTTCTGTCTTCCCATAACATAAGTACCTACTGACATAGATTTATCATGTACTGCCGTATAATTTTATGAGTACTACTGAAACCCATTTATTCAAATGGTGGTCTTCATTAAAAGCTTATCCAATGGCAATACATTTTTCACTAAGAAGTTAAGGATCTCTTCAAAAAAATCTAAAAAAAACTCTTAGATTTAAAGACTACTTGCAACCGTAATAAACGTAGTGTAAAGTTACAATAAGCTTAAAATTGTCCCTTTCTTACCTTTGGATTTAGAGAATCACCTGAAAGAGACAAATAATTTTAAACTTGGAATAATTACTCTACACTGCGTTAATTCATAAGACGGTAAAAAGTGACATTACTCTGTACCAATATGTAGCAAGCCTTAAGCCACTATTAGACCGTTTTAAACAAACATTGGTATTTTTATAGCAGTCGTGGCGCGTTCTATGTAGATGAAAGTAATTAACGCCCACACAGCTACTGGAATACGGAATGGTGGATGGTAATCTCCTCTGCTATGTTGAATGAGTACTTAGATTTGAAAGAATTTACGGGGATTAGTGGGTTTATGCTAATGTTATATTGTGTTTATTGCCGGCAAGTGTTTTTACAAAATTCTGCAATTCTTTACACAGCAATTAATACTTAATTGTGAAGTGTTTCTGAACACGGAACTCTTGTTTAACACAGTTTATTATCGTAAACAGTAATAATAAGTTAAGGAATTAAAAGTAAGGTACCTACAACATAATTAATTGTGTTGATTTAAAATTATGTTCTGCGAAAAGGATTGTGAAGAGTATTGTTAATTAATTTTTGTTTATTAATGTTAATGTTTTGATTCAAATAAGTTACAATCTTATTTTGAGAATCAAAAAAATGTGTAAATCGATAAAATGAGTTGAATAATAAAATTTCATAAAATTAATTTACCTCTTCGGTTTTTAGGCGGCTTTTTACTAATGCTAAGCTTCCAATGTGAAAAAAATCAAACTTCTAAAAGATACCACTAACATAACATAACCTAGCTTTTTCATGGTTTTGAAGAATAAAAAGATACTTACGCATTAAACAGGAAATTTCTAACGATAGAAGGCCTATGAAGATTAAATTTGTCTTGAAAGTAATTTATTAGTAGAAAATGTTAGCTAAGAATATATTTTGTGTATCTTGACCTCTAAGGTGGTATAATAGGAGTTGAAAGTTTGAAAATCAACTAAAACAGTGACAAGGTTCAAACCGCGAGCTGGAATACAAAATATAGCTGAAATAGCTGGAATGATAAA
This sequence comes from Hesperia comma, assembly GCA_905404135.1. Lineage (NCBI taxonomy): Eukaryota > Metazoa > Arthropoda > Insecta > Lepidoptera > Hesperiidae > Hesperia > Hesperia comma. The sequence goes on from FR990018.1 coordinate 16,420,690, forward strand.
CCATACTATGAAATCTATGGACGTAACAAAAGGTGGCAAAATTTATTTGTAACATAAATCAAATTTATTTCAAGTTGGCTGATATCACATATCATGTATTAATTATGACCATCGTAAAGTGTCTGGTAGTGGTCATGTATTTTTGTAGGCACCAAATTGGAATGGACCGGTAAACTGGTTCTCAGAGCTAATTAAGAAAGCAATTTGCGAGATATTTATGGACTATAAAATAATACAGAGGTATACGCGGCTTATCGGTTGGTAGGAGGAAATTTGAATAGGGTTGGCAAGGACATTTTGAAGCTTCAGATTATTAATGGTTATTTTAAAGAGTATTTTAGAACTTTGCTAAAGAGGAAAACAAGCACAAACTCAAAAATTAGTGCTTCAGTTATCAGTTCTATTTTGTGACAGATTTTTGGGGTAAAATTATGACGCATGATGTGAAAGATTTTGGAAATTGGCTAATTGGCTAAATAAAAGGAAGTGTTTACTATCACGAACCTTTCTTTTTTTTAGATGTTTCTATGTGTTTTATTATAAGCTTAGTTAGGTATTTCTATTAAATGTGGTAATCCAAAATCTGAACATTACACAAACAGGATTATAATTACGTACATACCTAATAAGTCTGTCATCATACATGGGATCTAGATAGATCCAATTTTATTTTAAATATCTAGATTGAGCGTCGCCCTACAATGAAAACAAAAAAACAAGGCAACATTATCAAGCACGTGTGCGTGCAGGCGATGTTTTTCGCGTTCATTTATTGTCTATGTGTGCGTAATCTGTGCGTAATGATATAAAAGTTGTGGCCAACAGTTAGCCACAACTTTTTGACACGTTTTCGCGGATTCGATGTTCCATCTAGATATTTAATACATCTTTGGATAGATCTTTATTCGCTCCAAATTTACCGTCAACCCTACCTTTGGCATGTACTTTTAAAATCTTGAGTTTAATGTGAGAGTCCTTTTAATAGCAATGATAATAAAAAGGGAAATTAAGTATATCCCCCGAGAAATGTCTACCTGCGTATCTACGATATGCAGACAAATGAAAATGAAATAAACTGATTACATTTTTTTAGAGGCGACCATCTTAGTCTTCAAGAGTAGTAACACATCTGCGAATGAATTAGAATAAGACTCTTATTTGTTGTTAAACAATAATAAAATTTTATTTTGCAACTGTATCCCTATATATATGTATATAGGTATATCTGTGGATGGGAAATGGAACAATTTTTCTAGTACTTACAAATGCGAAAGTTTGTATGTTTTGATATTTTTGACTTATTCACGCAAAAAAGGCATAACTGACGTTAATAAAATTTTGGTACACAAACACCTAGATTCAGTTATACGATATTTATTATCTTGGAAATGAATCTGTCCTTGCGGGATAAATGCAAGGTATAATTAAGCTTAGAATTTCTGTCGATGAGTGATTGGGGTTTCAACCGTATTTTATCCATACCAAGCAGGTGCTATTTTCTGCATCTAGTCACGATTGAAGATTGAAAATATGTATGACTTCATTTATTTTTCAATTATAATAAAGCTTTTATGGGTTGGTATCAGTGATTTCGCTTAGTAGAGTACCTATGTACGTCGTTTATCGTTGCTTCTACCTGAGCAATACACATTGGTTAGCTAACAATAAATATCAACCTTTGAATTAATAATTCAATTATCAATATTACCATTATGAATATTAATCATTATTGTATGTGCTGTTTTAAGAATATGTACTTATCAGATCGGCCATATGTTTTTTATTCACTCCTCGACGTCGATTAAGCAAATCTTATCAAGATCGTATTCAACTCGAAGACAATACCTATTGAAATACTAATATTATAAGAATAACAATACGCCGTGTATAGAAAGTGTTTCAAAGTTTCAAACAATGGATATCTATGTATACTTTTTTAATTTAACATACTGACTGAAAGCGATATGCTATAAAATATTTAATCGTAATGGTAACTAAATAAAAATTTAAATGGTTTCAAAAACTAAAAAGTGTGTGAAGTCTGCCAATCCGCACTTGGCCAACATGGTGGACTGTGGCCTTAACCTTCTCATTCTGAGAAGAAACCCGGCTCAATAGTGGGCCATGAAGGGTTGAGATGATGAAGGGGTTTCAACAAAGGGTTTTTTTTAAAAAGAACAAAAAGATACATCATTACTTAAGCCAAATTTTTATTGAATGCCTAAAAATAAAAAATAAAACATATTTCTGAAATTGAGGAATTGGAGTTTGATGAGTTTAATGTTAAGATAGAACTTTAGGAAAAAACATTTTAAATAACAACAAACACATTTTTTTTGTTTGGAATTCGAACCTAAAAATTACCACAACAGGCCTTTTACACACAGTTTTGACATTAACTACCAGTATAGCAACATTCTATAATTGATTCACAGAGTGGTTTTAGACATTCTGATGGCTAGACGAGATTAATGAGGGTAACCGCGTGTGAATTTTCCGCTAGAGGCGCTAGTGAGAAGGGAGGTCTGTCTGTCACTTTTCGCTTGTCTGAATGGTCTGAATTTCATTTGTCACTGTTTATGTATGGGCGGGCTTTGACAGCATGACCGCACTCTGCAGTGGCGCCAACTGGTGAGCACAAAAACGGTTACCCTCATTACATTGAAGTGTCAGCGTATATTGTACATAAAAATAGAACATGGATAAATAATTGGAGCACTACTATTCTGCAAGCACGATTACAGATTTACGAGAGCCTGGTGAGAGATCTTCATAACTAAAAAGACTAACATAATTATTGCTGATGCCTTTCTTGGGCATAACAAATCCAGGACGTTGACTACGAACATGATTTGAGCATAGCTGTTGTTATTTGAGCTGTAGTTAACTATGTTTTCCTTTCCGTAAAATGAAATTGTCATAAGGTACTCAGGGTCATATTTTTCTTCGCTTCTCTTGCACAGCAAAATTAGTTTAAATTGGCAAACTTGGTTATATTTCCTCTTCAGAACGGAATGGTTATGGTAAAAAATTTCGTAGTTCTGATAATAATAAATAAGAATGGCATAGCAATAGTCCTCGTCAATGTTGGGAAAGTGTATGTTTCAAGTAAATAGTTACTCGTTGTTAGTGAAACAACTAGCAGGGCATGCTACCGCGTCAACATGATTTATTGATTTCTTCGCTAACAAAACAATGAACTTATTACCTGTATGAAAGACATTGATATCAGATTTGATTGAATGTTTTGTACCAGTATTGCATTGATTGGGGAGTCTGTATTAAATGAATACTTACTGTTCTGTCCTTTCCTTATAGATATCTACCAAGAAAATATTGATTCGAATAGGTACTAAGATTGACTTAGTTCGATGTTTTTCAGTTTTGTTTCGTATGAATTTAAAATAATTTTAGCATGTGGACACTTAAATTGTATGAATATACTCATCCGTGTCTTTTACTGGTTCTACCATTATTTGGGAAAGGTACTTTATTAATGAAGAGAAGAAATATCGAAAGAAACTTCATTACCAACCCTGTGACGATTAATTTTGTGAAATAAATTCGCTGGAATAAAAAAAATAACAATTTCAAATTAAAATACTATCCCGCAAGTTACCAGAGTGTACGTAGGTTGGCAGACTTTACTATCGAAAACATATTTGAAATTTCAATGTTTGCCCATCCATTTCACCATTATTTACCGTATCGGTGACTTGCCAAGGAATGTCTCTCAGTTCGTTTGCAATCCTTCACATCATGACATTGACATGCTGTGAGGTATGTAATGATAAATCGTTAGGGTGCTTTACAATGAACTTTCACAACGCTACTACAATCGAATACTCGTATTGTTTAAAAGTTTTTACGTGTGAATAATTGAATTGTCAATTTAAACAAATAATGGTTTTGTGAAGTTTTTAAATCATTGTATTAAATTGCTTTTAGGTATTGCAAAGCCACTAATGACTTCCTTTGATAAACAGACACTAAAATTTAAGCACCGGTCTAGAAGGAAACGCTGTCTCGTTTATTACCTAACTTCCGACACTGCAATCGAAACATGGAAACATTAAAAATATTATGATTAAATTTCAAAGGAACTCTAGTCGGTTGGATAAACAAAATGTCTATGTAACTCATGTCGTGATCTACAAGGAACTTGATAGTCATTATTTTCTTTCTACTTTATTGGCCGCCACGTTTTGATGATGCCTTTGGGCCCTTTAGTGTATCTGATGTTCAAGGAAGACATATTCACCTACCATTAGGCGACTCCTCAGCTATTCGTCGTCATCTGCCGTAGTATGAGCATTTAGTATGTGATGAGGCGAAAGGAAACGCATGTGTCAAGAAAAGTGATGGAAATGAATGAATGGACCAATAGGATGAGGACAACCAAATAAAAGCTGAATGGATTGTGTGAGGGATGACATGAAAGATAAGGTAGTCAGTGAAGAAGTGACGGCTAATAGGGAGGATTGGAAGAGAAAATCATAATTATTGTGCCGACCCCAAATAAAACAAGGAAATGGGCAAGAAGATGAAGGTGACTCCTTTGCTTGTATGACAGCAGTACGGTAAGGTCATTCATTTTATAACTCGGCCGAACTGAATATAGCTACGAGTGGCTGCGCAGATGTCGATTTTAAGGCCAAAACGGTGGTAGGAGGCGCGGAGTACGGACGGTAGGATAGGTACGCCAATAGGAAGTAGCGCATCACAAAACACTGTCATGGCCGCCGTGTTTTGATTGGTCGGTTACTGTACCTGCGCAGACATGTATGAGTGTGTTAGCGTTTAAAGATTACAAAATAAATTGAACTGTGCATACGGGTAATAAATTTGTGTTAAGCGGGAAGTAGAAATTCCATATATTCTCGGCGACGCAGGTACCTACAGAACACTCGACTACCTTCGGAATGAACTAGAAGGAGATTAAAGAGGATTAAAATAGAGCAGATTAAACGTAAATTCATTTAGAACTTACGGGTATTATTTGGTACTGTGTATTAAAGTCGTGATTATCTTGGTGACTTTATTACTAAAGCATTTACTTTTAATCAAGGTTCTTTTTATGTTGTCTGCTATGGTAGTTAAAGTGACTTATCACAATAATCAATTCACCTTCGTGAAGTTGTCCATTTGTTTAATGGCCGGCTATAGACAGGCCAGGAGCTAAATGTTATCAGTGATTGTCAATCTCAGTACGCATTTCAAAAGTAGCCGTCTCATACCGTTACCGTGTTTTTTTAATATGTTTTGTACACAGAGTTTAAGCCTCGAGATCAAGTGAGCGATTACGCCGACTAATGCATTGGTTATATTAAATGTTTTGATGGGCTCATTCTTCGTGGGCTGTCGATAGTTTATCATTTCATTCCAGATATGGATTTCAATCTTATTTCAAACTAGCGACTCGCCCTCACTGTACTTCAAAACTAATGCTTTAGTGCTCACAACTATAGGTAATTGCTACGAGACCGAATGTAATGTATACCTATTGTTTAGTGTTTATTTGATTTTCAAGAAAAATATTAAGGAATAGCAATCGATTTGTGGTCTCGTTGGTGAAGATAAAATAACTAAACTTCCATCAATAAGCTGTATATCACTACTAGAGCGGGAATAAATTAATTTTCCGAGTCTGATAGTATCTTAGAGAATGACCAATAATGTAATAACAAATATAATAATTTTAAATCTATTTTTTAGGTTTCGAATCACGTTCGCATAGACAAACAACAATTCTAAAAATTATGCTATTGACACATTTTTTTTCTAAAAACCTCTATTACAATTTTAATATCAGTTTAGTCAGCATTTACGTAGGCGTAGGACAACCGAAAGAAACTTTGTGAACCAACTTCAAAACATGTTTGGGCCCGCCGAAATGTCTTGCTTGTGTGGGCTTGGGAGTAAACACGAAATAAGATTAGCGTCGATAAGATAACTTACTTAAGAGATTAGAGTTAAAACAACAGAGTGAAGGGGCTCGGTGTTTCGGTTGGTGCTATTGACTCGTAGCGCCGACCAATAGTAATTGAAGAGGCGAGCAGGTGCACAGACATACAGGAGCGGTAAAGGAAAAAAAGGTAACCGAACGTTTATAAATAGCGTCAATGATGCATGTTGCCCTTTGAAGAACATCGCTCCGAGCCTGTCATGCTTCAAACAGCTATTGAACTAGTTTTGAGTTTACATTTTCGATTTCATTAACGAGCCTTTTTGATGGGCTGGACAAGCCTGTTACAAGATAATAAAAGAAAAAGAAGTTGTTTTGGTTACATGTTACAACGTAGGATTAATTTTAAAGACAAATAAAGGAGTAAGAGGATAAAATTAGTCACATACAGAGTCTTTATTTCTGCTGTTTTCACAAGCCACAGATCTGTTGGAAGAATTTTTTGACAAATAAGTACCTACTCGTTGAACCAGTGTTTCTTGCATTTTGAAAAAAAAAACAAAATTTTATAAATATGTAGGGTAAACTGGGTACGGTTAAAACACAGGACGGTTGAAACAAGTCGAATATCTCGCGAATGATTGAGCCGACCGGTAAGGGTTCAAGGGGAAAAAGAAGCAGGTGACAAGTCCAAACCTAAATCAAAGTGTTACATTGGTCACCGGGTGCTGTATATTTTTATAAATAGGCCTATTGTATTTTAGCACCCAAAAGTAAGTATTTTTCTTTTGAGTTTCAAGCTATTATTATGTTAATCTATTAAAGTATAAATATTGAGTGTTCATTTATGATTTAGGTGAAGTTTTTAGAATACGGAATGATGACTAGTTTTAATAAGTTATTATTACTACCATTAGTATAAACTTTCTTTTACCAAAATTCGAGTTGGGGACCGTTGAAACAATATATGTGGGTACAGGTAAAAAAAAAACATATAATTTTGTTTTGTTTTCTCGATGCCGAATTCGCATAGTAAAGACTTTCATAGGGCAGATTGAGTTTATTGAGACAAATATACATAAATACGGAGGTAAAAGTTGGAGATAAAACTATGCACTATCAACAAATTATTCGTCAAAGCCTGGTTACGTACACTGTAGGACTATTAAAATATTGAAAACCGGTTAATATTGTCATACGATGCCATGATTATTATAATACAATTATAACTAATGCTAAATAAAGCATGTTGCTATATATTTTTTGTATATTTCGCGTGCGTTTCAACTGACCCTAGTCACTGTTTCAACCGCCCCTGGCATGGGGACGGTAGAAACACATCGGAATTTATTTTCAAATCTAAATATCTCTAAAAATAGCACCCACCAGAACTAAATAGTATAGCCCTATTGTAGGTAAAGATCCACTCTTCAATTTAATATGTGATCATCATCGTTCTTTTTATAAACAACAAAATTACGAACAATTAAAGCCAAATCGTTTCAACCGTACCCAGTCTACCCTACCTAACAATGTTTAATTTTATTTTTGACTAGCGAACCGCCCTCGCTTCGCTTCGGGACCCGTAAGTATCAGCCGCGTAGGTCTCGCTCCCGTAGGAATTTCGGGATAAGCTCCCGATCCCGCGGGATTTTCGGAAAGACAGCCTTGTTACTTTTATATTAATATGTTTGTTATGAAGCTATACCCATACTCGTCGAAGTTTTTCCCGCGTAAAATCGGATCCCGCGGGATTTCCGGGATAAAAAGTGTCCTGTGTTATTCTGGGTTATAAACTATCCGTGTACCAAATTTCATCCAAAGCCATTCATCCGTTTTTTCGTGATTGAGGACCAAACATACAAATCTTCACATTTATAATATTAGTAGGATGCCACAGAATTCGCATTGTGCGAGTATTTTTGGCGCGCGAAAATGTTTAATGAATTTTTTCACAACTTCTACAGAGCAGTTGAGTGGAGGGAGTTTTTCCCGTGTAAATCTCGATCTCGCGGGAAGTCCGGAACAAAAAGTAGCCTATATACTGCTCCATAACCTTCTCTACCTTCCACTGAAAGTCCCATAAATATCTGAACCCGCGACCTATTTCCCGAATATGAGTTTTTCCCGCGTGAATAAGGATTCCACGGAATTCCGGGATAAAATTATCCTGCATATTGCTCCAAAACTGCCTCTATCTCCCAGTGAAAGTCCTATAAAAATGAAACTCGCACCTTCGCGCATAGTAGTTTTTCCAGCGTGAATCCTGATTCCGCTGGAATTCCAGGATAATAAGTGGCCTATGTTTTGCTCCAGAACCTTCTCTATCTCTCAGTGAAAGTCTCACAAAAATCTAAGCCCGCAACAAAAATGACAAAACTTAAGTCAACTCGAATAAACACTGCACCTCTAATTGTACCAACTTTATCCCCATTTTTGCATCCTTTGCTGTCTATTTTTTAAATACTGATTTTACATTGAAAATTACTTATTTCACTGTAATAATTTTTAAACATGGGGTTAAAATCATTTTCAGTTTAGTCAGAAAGTTACCTTAAAAATTTACAAATTCCCGCATTCTTTTGTGTTTTTTTTCTTTTCCTTACAAAATATCGAAAAACTGAGAAACACGTATTCTATTAATTTAAGTGATAACCCTTTGTTGCAAATTTGAAGTAAATCGGACGACGTTATAAAAAAATTCCATACAAACTTTAGTCACCTATCCCTAGGGAACCTAAATATTATTCGAAAAAAAAAGTAGCCTATAATAGACACCAGTATATAGGTAATAATTTTACCAAGTTTCAATGAAATCCATCCAGTGGTTTAAGCGTGATGATCGGTCAGACAGACAGACAGACAGACAGACAGACAATAAATAAAAAAAATATAATTTTGAGTTCTATCTCGATATGTAAGTGCCCCTTAGTCGAAATTTCAAAAAAATATTCAATGTACAGAACACGTGCTCCTACAGTTTTATTATAGTATAGATTAACAATATTTGTACTAAGAATGAAATATTTAAAAAACAACAACAAACATGAAAAGACAAGTGGTAAAATAAAAATAAGAAACTGTACTGATTGCTTTTTGTACGATATTTCCCTTCACCGAAGCAAGTGTTTTCTATCCAAAACAAAACAGATATATTATTGTCAGTAAGATTATAATTATCGACAATCGGCGATGTTGATATTGTGGGCAGTTTAAATATTGTATTCTGTAATGATACGTCACGACACGACGCGAATGGCCCGATCTCAACATGAATCTCTCTCGGCAAAGACTCGTTCGTTGTTATGTCATGTCGAGGAGGTGTCTTTGGGTTGAAATATAATGCCTAACTTGACAAGCTGTCGACCAGTGAGCCAGTGAGTAGTGTGGTCACCACTGTTGACGTTTACCTTTTTTTTTTTGTTATCGAGGGGGAAACCTTCAAAAGGTACCCGGTGCCGTGGGAGCGACACAGGGTTATGTGGGATTTTTACCCACTAAAACCCCCCCGGTGGCCTACCTCAGCGCTTGTGGAGAATTCCGGGGATACCGAAGCTCGTATTCTGGTCCCGAGCCACAGGGACAAGACGTTTACCTACGGGTTCCAAGCAGGGAGACCAAGGTAGGTTACGTAGTTTTTCAAACAAAATTGTATATAATAATTTCAGATAATTTCTACGTATGATCCTTCCATCCACTTTTACATTTACATCCTTTACATTTCCAGGTCTGGACGTAGGCCTTCATTAACTGGTTCCACTCTGACTGGTCTAGACCTTTTCGAATCTAGCGGATGCCCGCTGTTTTCTTCAGATCGTCAGGTCATATGGTCAGGGTCACGCTATGCTCCTTTTCCCAAACGCGCTCTCCATTCATGGACCTTTCTTCCTAAACGATTATATCGTAAGTTCTTCGCACTATAAACAATGATTATATGTATTTAATTCCCACAAAAGTTAAGTTCATAAAAGTAACGGACGTTCTAGAATTTACAACAATTAAGCATAATTATTGACATTCTCTTTTTGCGTTAGAGTTATGTTCGATTGCAACGGTAATTGAGTACTAGTAATGACGCATCGAGTACCGAACGAGTTGTTCTCGCGATGGTACTTGCGAGCGTGTGAATGGAGGGCGGCTTGTTTACAGAATATGGCCGCAGAATGAGCACTCGCTATTTATATCCTGCCGTAGTTACATACGGGTTTTGTTCTATGTTTATTTTAATTAAAGTTTATTTAAAGACAATTGGGTGTTTTTTATTGTAAATAGCACAGAACCTAGCAAAAGAGTCGATAGTGAGTAGTCAACTTTGCTCATACGCATTGCCCATTAAGAAAAAATTACCTAATATGAAAGAACAGTATGTTCACCTTCAGGAAGCAATTTTAAATGAAGTGTTCAATATTTAAATGTAAAATTTAAAAAAGTATGTAAATTAATTCCAAATCTTAAAAATAATTTAGTTTTCTTATTAAAGATGCACTGAGCCAGGCTTTCTAGTGTTTGGGAGAGAATCTAGAGTACTAGACATTGAGATTGGCGATACCTAGTATTATGTAGAGTAGGTATTTCAACTGTATTCAAATGGCGAATACGAATGACACGGGTATTGAATTTAAATCACTTGAGACCACACAGTGCAAATAATGTCTCAACTCTCAAAAACTTGAATTGGCAGATGTTTTGAATATAATTTGAATTCAATTAAACGAGGACAGAATATTTATTATAAAGGTGGAATATAAATTTTATTAGTGCCGATATTGTTTATTATGGCCTTACATAATGCACAATATCGACAAGGGACACATTTGGTAATTTGGATTTCTAAAACGTTAGTTACAAAGATTAAGTATTAGGAATTTCTCACAAATACTATTACATACTATTTAATTACATGGTTGTGAATTAAATCGGAATGGAGTTGAAGCCCAATTGTAATACAACAATACTCCTTCATCTTCTTACAAAGCTACAACTCATCTCCGATTTAATTTTTGCATGGTATTTAAGTAAGTAGGTACCTATAAGCGGTGATAGCCTATCACTCACTTATAACGGTTAAGGAAAACATCGTGAGGAAACCTGCATGTCGGTGAGTTCCCAGAACTCAAATGTGTTGTGAAGTCCGTCAAACCGCACTTTGCCGCAGTGGACGACGGCCTTAACCTTCTCATTCTGAAAAGACACCCGTGCCGAGCAGTGGGACCGCATATGGGTTCCACTGAATTACAATAAGCAAGTAAGTAGGTTTATTACAGCTCTTTGTTTGTCTTGTTATAGAATCAAAAATCGACGTCCATAAGAGAATTTGCAAAGTTCTAAATGAAATAAACAATTTGATTTTGGCCAGGTCTCTCCATAGTGGACGATCCAACGCGCTCCATGTCGCGCGGGAGGAGCACGCTTCAAAAGGCGCGGTCGCGAGGACGTGACGCGCGGGCGCGCGATCCGAGCGCACGTGTTGATGTCCAGATAGGGCTGTCATTTGTCACGTTTTTTTGTAAGAAAAATACTTAGTGTATTTTTAAAACATTTGCAAATAATTTGGTGCCTTTTGAAAATATTGACAAAAAAATATTTTGCATTTTTCTTGATTAGATTACGTTTATCTAAAGAATTGTCATGTCAAATGAAATATGCATTTGCTGGCCTAAACCTTTATTGTTGTGCGGGTAAGTTTGACTCACAGTTAATGTTAAAAACGGAACAGTTAAAGTGGCGATAAAGACAAAATTTTGTTCTCATAATGCATTTTTGATGAAACGTATATTGTCTGAAATAAGTTATAATATTATGCTTAAGTGTCAACCCTACGTACAAAGGACGTGGAGCGCACGACCTCGGATCGTGAATCTCGGATCGGCGACCCAAAATGGATCGGCCAGTGTAGACCCAGCTGTTAACACCTCGATATCGATCGAGGGTGCCACTGTGAGCCGTCCGAGTATAATCTGTTACCAGATACTCTCGTTCAGTATTAAATAAGTGACGGGAATAATCTAATGCCAAATAGCTTTAAGTGCTTTGAATGGCTAATAATCGCAACACTTATCTGTCCCATTGCTACTCGTAGATTCAGGTCTTCTCTCCCAATGTGTTGAGTGCAGGCCACAGTACAGTCCACCATGCTGACCCAGGGCGGATTGACAGACTTCACACCTTTAAGAACATTATGAAGAACTCTCAGTTGTGCTGGTATCTTCAAGATGTTACATCCTTCACTGAAGCAAGTGTGTGATAATAAATTTCTAATGGAATATCGGACGGTAGATTGCCAATTGCCAGAACCATAGAAACTAATTATTAAAAACACACACACACACACACACACACACACACAATTTTTAAGCTCGGTTATCAATGTGACAATGCTTTATAAGCTTCATACGGTTTCGAACCTATTAAATCTGGCTCAACTTATCATAACATGGTATTACAGTTTTTGCACTTAATTAGATGTTACTTCTCAAATTTGATCACCAGCAGTAACATTGAAATCGTGACCATCGGTAATTACCGTCACTAACTGCACTGATGTCCTCGTGACCACACACGACCGTAATGTGCCGGAACTAAACATTTTGTCCAAATTACAATATTAGAAGATGGACATAAAAACTTTTGATTCAATAAAAAAAAATAATCATTATGGACGTTATAAATAATGATGTTGTAATTTTAGTTGTTTTTATATAATTGTACCATTATTTGTACTGTTTTAACGGACTTTAAAAAGGAAGAGGTTCGCCATTCGTCTGTATATTTTTTCTTATTATGTTATCTCATAACTTTGCACTGTGTGAATCGATTTTGATTTTTTTTAATATTTGAAAGGTAGTGTCTGACGGGTAGTTTTTGAGTTATCTCTACTTATTTATTTTCAAGTCGGTTATTTTTTTGTTAAAAAGTTAGTTATTATGGACTCTCTTTTCTATCTATGTTATCTTCAAATAATGTATGACCGTGAGTTGCACAGTCTGAGTGAAACTCAAGAGATCCAATAGGGATCTGAAAGCGTCCTTTGATGTTCAAAAGGGTGCGCCATTGAGCAGATGTGGCTTACTTGAAAATAAAGGTTGGATGGACCTTATTTTGTACATATCGAGCCATACCACCTATAAACAATTTTATTACCTTTCGTGTAACTTCTTAATGTACACAGCGGTATTTATTTTCCTGCTGCAAACAATTTTAGAAAGGAAACTATTGGAATACACCGCCAATACACGGACAGTGTAACAAGATTTCCTAGATCCCCAACTCCCAATCCAATCTCTATTTCGTTCGAGCGTATTCCCGCTGGCCAGGCTTACAGCGGGGGATGGAATAGGCAAAAAAGTGTCAAGGATTCTTTGCACTTTAAAGAAGCGATAAAAACAGAACACAATGCAACAACCACAGGCGCTGACACGGCTGACTCTGTGCCTCTAGCAATTCAAGCTGAAAAGTCATCGAGCTGAACTGAACCGTAACTTCGGTCATCACGCTTCACTTTCCTTTACATCATACTGCGAATTACCTCTTCATTGAAATGTAAGTATAACTTGTTGATGGTCCACCGCAATCAAAACTGTTTTTTAAATCCGCGCGGTAAGTTTTAATTTCAGTTGAACATAAAGTGTGATTTGATTTTTTAAAAAGAAGCACTTTGCATTTCTTTTCAATTTACAGAAGCTACTTGTTGTTCCTTCTTCCTGTTACTCTAGGAATATAATATTTTGCTAGAGGATGAGAGATTTTGAAGATCCTCGTAGCACAACTCGTCTGTGCCCTTGCTTGATATGATCTGATTTATCTATCGTAAAGGATAATGGCAGCAAAACTAAGCTCAGTGTTGTCACCGTTTTATACGTAGATACATATTGGCACATACACATGAGTGAATTTGTTTGTCAGCTATGAATAGAAAAAATTCAAATGAATGAATTAAATTGTAATAATTTAAAAATAAATAAGTTGTTCAATGAGATAAAAGTAGATTAATTTCAGAATATTAGATTTTTTATGAAAAATTACTTAAATAAGAACATAATATATATTATGTCAATTAAGCAAGATGAAGCGTATTCTGAAGTTTTTTGCAGAAGTTACATACGTCATGTTTCTATGTGGAAACGATGTTTGCGAGTGGGTATTGCAACAAGTGTAATAACACTTGTGATAAAACTCACGAATATTGCGAATACCTGTCAGTCAGACCTTTTACTCATTACCTCCATATTGTATTTCGCGGAATAAACGGTTTTGGAGAATATTTGCTGTACGCACATGTTCAAAATGAGAATCAAATGAGCTCTGTCCTGGAATGAAAGACAAAAATGAATTCTTGGATGACTTTCCAGATGTGTGATACATAGCATGTGAAAGTATAAGTATTTATAAGCCTGCGATAGGTACATAATATCTTTTTACTTGCATATTACCTTCTCTGTAATAAATACCTACCTATGGCAAATAAAAAATATGTAAATTCCTATTATGCTATTATACTGAAAGATTATGAGACCGAGCATAGAAGCAGAATTCTAGCATCTAACGTAATAATTTGTTTGCGATCTTCCTGGCCGTTGGTAATGATAACCGTGAGAATGGACTCTGATTTTTACTGATGTGGAGTAAACGGTTTATATTATTATGTGCACAATGCGGGAAACTTGGGCGTTCAGAATAATTTGTAGTCGCATTGTGTTCAGAGTTCGTAAATGCAGTTGTGCATGGAAAATTGGAGCAATTTGAATGACGGACCGAGAAATTTAATGCACATGAACGTATGTAAGGTTTTGGTAGACCCTTAGACGCTTTAGAAATATTAGTATTGGACGAATTTATAGGAGTAGCTTTACTAGAACCTTCAAGAAATTTTTATAGCGAAGTTATAATCCCTATGTGGGGCTACAATATTTTTTAAAGGTTTGTAGTTATGGGTCCAGGTCTTATTGTGGAGGATTAGAGAAGAGACCCGTGTCAGTAGATCAAGTGGTTGCAAGGGGGATAGAAGATGGCTTCTCTGCTTGGTGGGGCTTCACTGGAGCACTGGAATCATAAGATCATCTGTCCAGCTATCAGCCTCTTTTTTGAGTCAAATGACTTGTCGAGTTCCAGTTGCCTGAAGATAGAATACATTTTTTCTTCTTTTTTGGTCATACAGCGATCTTCACTCTGGTGTAAGTGATGTCCACGTGCGACAAAGATCATGAAATAGCACAATTGCTCGTTTATCGGCTATTTAGGTTAAAAAATATGAGGGTACTCGCTCACCAGCATTACAATTTCTGTGTGTAATACGTGATGTTTAAATATCGACTAATTGTGTGCTCTTAGAACAACATCATCCATAATCAACTACGTGACAAATATTTCCCGAAGGGCAATTGAAGTCTGATCAGACTAGATGTTTCTATCATCTAAATCATTGTTAATTAAATAAATAAATAAAGTTTTCCAAAAATCGGTTTCGGTTTTAAGCGGATAGGTTGAAGGGAAGTTCCGTTTAATTTCCGCTACAGGCGTTATCTAACCTTGATACAAAACTCAAGTTTTTGAGTTATCTATATTGTTAATGTTGAAGTCTGTTTTATTGTAAACCCGTTGTTGAGTCACCTAATTTTAGTCATCTTGGCCACGTATGGTGACTGATGACTATCAATGTTGACATAATATCATCTGTTTAGCTTAGCAGCATGCGTTACAAGTTACAAGTAAGATAAGAGACATCTCTCTAGATACTTCTCAACATTTATTGGTTATACTCGTTTCCAAAAACGTTTCTTTAATGCTAAAATGAATCACATCCGACATAATGTTACGTTGAGGAAGTGCAAATTAGAACGCAGAATATAAAATGCAAATGCATGTAGATTGAATCACAACGACAACGTCTCGGTAAAAAGTGGCGTCTCGTGGGAACATCGCACCGTTTCTATTCAGAGCCTCAAGTGTCTCAAACCAGATGTTAATGCGTTACTACATATTGAGTCTCGTTGTGCTAGTTAAGTGTGGACTTTTCTAATCTGGTCTAAGACTATGGTCTATGGGAGAATACGTTTCATTTATGTGCCCTTTACATGCAGTGATAAGATGGCTTATTAGTCGGTAGTTGGGCATCATGCTACATTACTGCAGTAGGGTGTTATGTGACATCATTGTGTTTTCTATTGAAATATAAGCTATTTTGCCTACTATATAGTGTCGATTTAGAATTATCGAATCGAAAACCATTTGTTTTCATAATAAGGTATGTTTCCAATAAGTCCTTTGCATATAGGTCCAATGCCGAATAAGCCCTTTTTGAAGTTATTTAAAAGCTACGAAATCGTTAGATCCTTCTCACACTTGGCTGGTAGTACGTAGTTATTTAAATATACATAAGCCGCTACTGTCGATCGCTATCGAAGCTCGAAGCTCGGTTCAATGGAATACATTGTAATAACATTTGAAATCGATACGGTGATCAAGTGATGTGTGCTGCGTTACGTTACTATATCCATACGGCATTGACATTTTAAGCTATATATAGATTAAAACGATTTGGTGGGTCATTGATTTAAAATAAAGCCTCTCGTGTAGCTCTACTAAGAGTTAACCTGCCTAAGCCTATAGGTATATGGAAATAATTATATTATTATCTTTTAACAAATACGACTTGCTGCAGGTACTTGAAACTAATTAGTTTTTTAAAGATACATTAGAAAATAACTCAAAAAGTATTCGTCAGATGTCGCTCAAGATTAAGTTGGACCATACGATAAGCACACCAGCTTTCGAATATAAAAAGAATGATCTGTTCAACCTGTAAAAAAGTATAAGGCACACATTAAAAATATAGAGTCGAATTCAAATCCTCCTCCTTTTTTGAAGTCTGTTAAAATATACGAGTGGAATATAGAATCCCCTCCCCTTTTTAAGTAGTTTAAAATAACTATTGATGTAAAATTTTCTAAACTAAAAATTTTGCTATTGTCTGCAAACATTGTTTACGAGCCATCTGATACTTATATAATGTATGAAAGTGATGTACCTGTAGGTAATTGATCATATAGCCAAGTTTTATGTCGGTCACATAGTCACAGTAGTCATGGGCGGCAGCGGGAGGCTGGTGCTGCATCCTAGTTTGTTACCTTAATTCTATGTATAACAAGCAGTGGTCATAGTCACCCAAGTATTAGTGACACCAAAAGTAATCCGCTTATTACTGATATACGTTTAAGTCTAGTATGGTAAAGAGCAAAGTAGGTCTATAATTCTGTCACCAAACTTGAGTAAGAGTAAGTTAGTGCTACAGAGCTTACTGACCTCTAACAGACGGACCATAATGTTGGGACAAAATGCAATGCTACGCTACATTCTCTTATCGGTAGCTAAAATTAATGTTACGTCCCTACGTAGGTGAAAGCGAGGTAGAGTAATGCATTTTGCAGTGGCAGAGTAATACTTACCAACATAAGTCCCCAATACACCTATACGACTAACGTAAGGACTAATAATACGTTATTTTAGGGTTGTCTCTTTCTCTTATAGGAAATTTTTACCACGTCTTGGCTAGGAGTTATCTGGTATAATTGTCTAGAGTTTGAATGACAGACAGTGTGACTATGTGACAGAAACTCGTCATCATTGCTGGCGATAAAATGTCATTGTCATGGAACGAAGTTATTGTGAGTTACAGATGTTGTTTGATACAATTAGTACAAAGGATCTCAAAGGATACAATACCCATTTTTATTTAGTCTATCTGCCATATGCATATTTTAGTACACTGCGTTAGCACACTATGATTTAGCCCACTATGAGTGGTAAAATTTCTTGATCGCTTTGGTGCTTTGGAGGGCACGTAAAGCATTCAGTCGCATCTGTTATCTTATAGTCATTAAGTTATGTTCGAGTGGCATGGGTGGATGGCATAAGGTGACGCTGGCCACTAACCTCCACACCAATCTGCACTGGAGCTACGTGGTGAAGTATGTTCTAGGCTTCTTCAGTAGTGATTCATTAGGTTGATGCTTTAGTTAGTCATTTAGGTTGATACACTATACAGTTTGTTGAAATAAATATGATGTAATATTAAAAGGTTTAAAGTTGCAATTGGCTCACTCGTGATATCTCTTTTTTTGTATTTTTCTTAATTTTATCTATTCTAATATATGGTATACATATCAGTATCGTTCTCCGAAACACACCTGATATTTTCTCGTCAAACGTACCTACTGCTGTTTCCGTTTGAATCGGTTCACAAGAGCAGGAAAACATTTGTGGCCGAGTTCAAAATTCCGTTTCAGGTAGGTACCACAGGTCACAGGTGTCCAATTTGCCTGTAGGTTTCGGTGGAAATTTTAATACTGTACTAACCGTGCCGCGCTGTATTTTCGAAGCTTTTGAAGCGTTACGGAATGAATTTTCAAAAATTCTTTAAGACGTTTTTTATTTCAAATAAGTTAAGCAAAGTTGATGTGACATTTCAGGTTCAATTTAAGTATCAAGCAGCTAGATTGGAGGTTATTTATATAAACAACATTTTATTCCCTATTTTGACCCTTTAAGAATATGTAAGGAAATATTGTACAATTTTTTTGTTTCTTTGTGTTCAGACTCTGTTTTCTCTGTCAGTACTTATATCATACTGTTCAAAGATTGTTAATTGCCAGTTGGATAAATAGAACAAGAACCAAAACTTGAAGACATATTATTTGTTGGCTATATAACTGATTTATGTACCGAAAATTTCTAGACAAAATTTAGATTACAAAGATTTTTCAAAAAAGGGTTCAAATACTACTAAAGATATTTATTTAAGTCGTACTTTAGGATAGTGCAACCCTATTTTAAACTGGTTGCGATGCGACTTTCAGCTGTCCACCACATTACACTCGCGGGGCAAGTTGAACTAGTTTCAACTTGTCTTGTTTAAAATATAAACGACTTTGTGTATGCGGCCTGTGGTGTTTTCGAAAATAGGAGCTTCACTGTCCATTCTTGTTTGCACTAAAGGTCGTATATTACAGTGTATACTAAGAGTTATGAGCTCTGCAAGTATCTTGGATATATGAAAGTTTAAGAGGATGTTATGTTAAGAAAATATTTTTTTATCTGTCTTTTAGACGCTGTCATGTAGACGGCATCGAACCCTAGTCTCTTCACTCGGTTATCAACAACTATAACCGTTGCGACTTGTGAGAATGAATGTATCATCAACTGCACTTCAGTAAGTGCTCTGCAATGGTGGTTTCTTGACAGCCGAATTAGGCGTATCTTTGAAAGCATCTTTACAAACAACCCGAATGGCGCAATGTTTAACATGCCGGGATTTTCGTTCGTAGAGTTGTTGTTTTGATTCCCAGCGACGCGGAAAGAATGTAGATTTTCCGTTCTTGGTCTGGGTGTGTGTCCTTGTCTTGTGAGTTCTCCATGGAATCCAAGACTCAAGAAATCCTAAAATGTGATTTTTTTTATTTGTATATTTTCTGAATCGCCATTAGTTCTAACATGACCCATTTCAAGGTTATCCATTCTTTACCGGACACCCGATATAGTCCCACAAGTTTATTTGCTGATTAAAAGTTGTGATCATCAATTCATAAGGTGTAATGAATTATAATTATTGGAATAAAATTAACTAAGAATAGGTACTAGATGGAAATCTGAACCCGGACCGTTCGGGGGTAAGATCGACGCTCTGGTCCTAATGCTTTCGGTAGGATTGGTCAGTAATTCAGTATTATTGTTAATTATAATGAATAAACTTCACATACTATAAAAACACTAAATGGTAAAGGGTGTCTCAAAAGAAAGTTCACATTTAAATCTTTTTTTAAAAGAAAAGTCTTAGCTTTATTGAAAATTTTTTTATTTTATATTGAAGTACACTGTTTGGGAATTTATTTTTTAAAAATAACATCGTCCAAATGTAAACCGTTGCGCTCTCGGCATTCATTTAGTCGGGCACTAAAATTGCCTATGACAGCTCGGCAGGTAGTCTCAGGTAATCTCCAGGCGAGGTGACATAAATTGGCCTCCACGGAGTCCCGATTTTTTCCTGTGGGGTTATGTCAAATCAAAAGTTTACGCTAATAAACCGACTTCCCTGGCACAATTAAAAGAAAATATCCGTCATGAAATGGCAGCCATCACGGAGACTACCTGCCGAGCTGTCATAGGCAATTTTAGTGCCCGACTAAATGAATGCCGAGAGCGCAACGGTTTACATTTGGACGATGTTATTTATAAAAAATAAATTCCCAAACAGTGTACTTCAATATAAAATAAAAAAATTTTCAATAAAGCTAAGACTTTTCTTTTAAAAAAAGATTTAAATGTGAACTTTCTTTTGAGACACCTTATATTAATTCGCTTATGTCATTCCATGATTTAATTAATAACTTTGCATTGGATATAAAATAACTTTAATTAAAATTCCATTCGCAACCAGAATCTCCTATCGCAAACTGAGACGAACCAGTTATTTCGGAAATTCTTTGGTAGGTAGTTATCGGAAACGTTGTCCGCGTGGAGAGGAATGCCTTAATGAAATTAATTGGTTGGCGATTTTGGAAGCCAAATAAAAATATTCAGATATTCTTGACGCTAATGAGAATCTATTGCCGCTGTTCTCGAAATAAATAATCGAGCAATCCGCGACGGGCCATCTTTTTGCCACCGAACCAAGGAAAAAGTGAGTCAGAGATGAACCGACTCAATCGAGTTTATGATAATTGGGAATGCATCTGATTAGCTTGTCATGTATTCTACTTTAAATTTGAATTTCGAAACTCGTTTTCCAATGCAGTACATTCATACATTGACATTGTTAATTCTACTTACCTACCGTTTCGGATGTAATAACTTCAGTTTTAAGAAATATATCGTTATTCAATGCTGCATCTGTACACCAAATACGGCGGACTGTATTCGTCATACCCGGTACTCGCTCCAAAATGAACAAAGGAAATTGATTCCTACCTTGAGATACAACACCAAAATTGAACCGAAGGTGGTCTGTACTCGTTTCTTGCTATAAAGACGTATTAAAAATATGAACATGGATCGCGCCACATGCCGACATGAGCGATTAATTACGAGTGCGGTGGTTGCCCCGGCAGTCTCTGATGAGTGTAATTAAAAATTTTCGCATCGTATTTCGGCCATGAGCAATCCCCGTATTAAGAGCAATTGAGCTGATGAGCACAATTGGATACAGTAGATTAGTTAAGGCGTCTCAAATGGAACATGTCGTAAGTCTCGCTACTATCCGTTCAAGTATTTGTGTCACTCTGTGGGAATGTAATCCTTTCCTCTTGTTTACGTTTTAATTACACATAAAATTGTGTGTCGCGTTTTCGTTCCTTAAAACACTGATGTTTGTGAATGAGCGTGGTATCTTTATTGCCCATCTGAACGTACAATGACATTATGAATTTAATGATGATGGATGAATGTCTTAACACGTTCCCTGCGGCACAGATTTTTCTGTACTTTCCATTACTGCGTTACGAGGCGTTTTAAACCTCGTCCTAAACCAGACATTGTGGCGGCACGAGGCATATTAAACCCCACCGCCCGTAGGAGACAAAAATCCTTTTTTTGGCGCCAAATAAAACAAATTGTACGGTTTTTGTCGCGATTATTATTAACAATGAATTGATGAACCTAAATCTGCCGCCGCCCGTGGTTACATAAGTTAGTTTAGATTCTATAGGTAAAATAAAACGTGGGATCTGATGCACCTCGTACCGCACTGAAAAATGGCAGTTTTTCATATTATTTAGTGATGGGAAAATAAATATCGATTTTATATATTGGTATTTTATTTTTAAAATTTATGGGTGTTTCTCATTGAAACAGTTCAAACAATAATATTTTTTGCAACCAGTGCATTCTGTGACAATTTTCTTTACTTTTTTGTCTGCCTCACGACTTGTTAGGTGCGGAGTTTTTCGTAACATCCTACACATCTCCTCTTCTTTGATCCCTTTTCGAGATGATGTACCTATTTTGTTTGCAGTGGGTTCTGAAAAGTAGGGTCGAGCTTAGTAGATTAATTTAAGAGTAAGGAAATGGTGGGTAGACTTGAGTAAAGTTGGTTAGATTAGAATAGAGAAGAGTTGGGTAAAGTTGGTTAGAGTACTGAAGAGTCGAGTACAATTGGGCAAAAGCATTAAATTTTGATGAGCAAAACACCGTTTGCCGGGTCCGATAGTTAACTCAATAAACAAACATACCATAATTTATCATGATTAACAACCTATTTGAAGAAAGTTACTCAACAAGTCACATTCACGTTTCTATTAACGATATAACAAGTAGTTAGGATGTTTGAAGATTACCTGTATCCACATCCAAGTCGTTCTCTGTAAAAGCTTCGAATGCGTTGCACAACACTAACCGCATGAAGCTAGCGTAGGGTGCGGTACGAGGTGCGCGGAGGTACGAGGCGTTTGCAACCTCGTTCCGCACAGCGTTAGAATTTTATTAGTTCAGTGCGGCACGAGGTCTAAGAAACCCGGTATTAAGGTTGATATACCATAGAACTAGGAATTAATAGCACATCTCAGATATATAGTTATCTTTTTCCTACACTGAACCAGATGGAAGTTATGCCTCCCGCACGAACGAGAAGTTTAAGTTTTTTCTTACCGCTATAACGTCGAGACACGGACGAGGTGTTTTAAGCCTCGTTTCGCACTCAACGTGTTAATGTTTAAAACAAAACATTTATATGATGTTATGTTTACAGCTTCATTTGGACAATTTTGCAGGCTATTTATAGGTCCCTGTACTTCCTTGTTCTTTAAATTTTGCACTCGACTATCGGGCATGTCTTTGGAACTATGATTTTTTATATTAAATAAGATACAGTAATTTTGGGTAATTTTATAATTCACTGTAACTTTGAAAACGATTTTAGGCTGCTAACACTGATAAGCTGATAAAAATATTACTGTAAAGGTTATCAGATCTCATGAAAACCTTTTACTCTACAAGGCCGCTTCTACCAGCCTCTAAGAACCCCTTATTATGGGAAAAAAGAAAAGCGACGAGCATTTAAATTGACACATTTTACCCAAAATAGTGATGATTTTATTCATAAGGATTACTAATGTAAGTACGAGTATGTGGTTTTATTTAAAAGGACTTATTGGGAACTTGTCGTTTCTCGCGGCATGGATCGCGTGGAAATACTTTTGAGTGATTTTCAAACAAAATTTCAACGCTTAGTTTGTCCCCTTAATCATTTTTGTAAAAGAGGTACCATAATTCTAAAGACCAATTTCCATGTGTGGGTTTTTTATTTGGATAAATAAAAATAAACTTTTCAACCCTTCACTTACGGTTGAGATACAATGTACACAATGTGGCAATGTCCCCGAGCGATGGGACAATGTCCACCGTTACCGGACGTCTAATTTGCTAATTGCTAAATTGCATGATTTGGTAGTATGTCACGCGGTCTTCGATATTTCGTGATGAGCGAGTGAATGTCCTTTCGCTTTTTATGTTACTACTAGTATGTGGTGAAAATAGTATTGTGAGTTACTATCCAATAACGTTTGTGTATCATGAAATTGTCACAGAGAATTGCGACTTCAAAAGCATCAATGTCCTGAAATAACTCTCTCTCAGCTCTTCTAACTCTCGGCGAAGTTGATTGATTACATTGAAATTGTAAGTTTATCTCTGAACCAACTGGAATGAAAATATCTGCCTTCACAACGCCTTTTGTAGCCCATTTATTAAAGTCTGTACTTAGATTTTCGTAATAAAATGCTGTTGCTTTCAGATATTGTGAAAGTTATATGATTTGTAGTTTGTTCCCACCCGCTGTTAAGATTGATTTATTGATAAAATTGTCTACGACGACGAGTAGATTTTAATTACGTCTTTGTTTTATACATTTGAACTCTACTTCTTCTCCTTCTTTTAATTTCACGTTAATTATATTGAGGACTCCGTAATCTACTTGTTACCTGTGAAACGAAGGTTGCCAAGTTCTATTCCTGGTCATGGAAGATATTTATGTGACAGATAAATATTAATAATGATAATATTATATAAATACAGATATATATATCCTCAGGTCGTGAATGTTCTTGCATCGTCCGGGCCATCCAAGGCAGGAAATTATAATCTTTAGAACTTAGTGTTTTATTGTTTTGTTATAATATTTATGTTGTTACTAAGTTAGTTTTCTCTTAATATATATAGCTACGTCTTGTATGTAAATCTTAATTTTGTAATGTCTTCCATAATAAGACTTGAGATATCAATCTTAACGCAGCTGAACATTTCTGCTACTCGCTTAAATAAGGTTGGCCTACAGATGTTATAATGCTTAGAGTAGAGTCCTGTAATAAACGCGATATAATAAAATTCGAATGTCTTAATGTTTGAGAAAAATATATTTAAGATGACGCCATTTTCACTAGTATGTAGTATTAATGCGAATGTAAGTAACTCTCTCTGTCTTTTAGCGAACTTTACACACTTGATCTGTGGAACTACTCGTAATTTAGATTTAATTAGTCATGGAGTTAATTTATGGTTTTAATTATGTTTTGTCGTTTTCAAATCCAGTGCGGGCTAAGGTATTAATTCAATAAATATATCTGTCACTATTGGAATTGTCATCTATTTATGTAACAGAAACTTTTACAATTCACCCTGTTAGCTCATCCCCATCAGTAAGTATGTAAAACATATTCAAGAAATTTGGTTGGGTTCGGAGCCCTTCAATTGACGATCATCAATATTTCAGTATTTTCATATCAACTGCTGTATGTAGGTCTCCACTAACTTGCGACACTGATTATGCCAAGGCCTCGGATTTGAGGGCTTTTTTCCCGAACCGTTATCGACTCTTCGGACTTGCTTAGCCTATTGCCACTTCTGCTGGCTAATGCGATTAGAAAGGCTCGATAATTACGTTTACTATTTATGGTTCGTACTAGTAACCTCTATGTTAGTTTGCTCTATGGTTAGTTCCGTTTATCTGGGCAGGTCATCGGCTAGTGGCTTTGGCCAGATCATGCAAAATATGGTATTTCATTGCTTCTGGTTTTTCATAATATGCAAAACTTTTAATTATATTTTACGAAGCTTTCTTTGGTTATTGTGCCATTAAAATGCATCATTGTTGCACTCTTGATTTTGTGTATCTTACTCCCTTAAATAAATTATCTTCAAACACCATAAACAGACGATCTTTCGGAAGACGTGATTGGGTATTCTTTTTATCAAGCAATTAAGGTATAATTTTGCTGCATTATTTTAAATTTTAATTGCGTATAGTTTGGTACACAGATCAAAAAATTCGTTTAGTGGTTTGTTAACATGTAGTTTTTTATAAATAAATCAGTTACTATTGCATTGTAATCGGCGTAAGTTAAAAATAAATGGTTACTTAAAAAGTAAGCATTTATTTGATTTTAAGTATATATTTGGACTTTAAACTGTTAACCGCGAAAGGTTTCTTTCCAAACAGTTTTATTGGCTTTGAAATTAATTAGTATTATCATTTATGTTTTTATTACTTTCAAGCCTTGTTTACGGAATAACAAACGACATTATAATGGTTTACTTTCTGTTCTATTTTTAAATATAGAGCTCCAAAATTTCTTATATCACGCCGGTAACATTGAATATTTCAAAGAAAAAAAACTAAGCTGGCAGGTGGCGCGATGCATTACTAATAAACATCTGTTAATACAAAGATCCATTTAGATTCCTGAGTTTTTTATATTTTAGAGGCATGACTTCTTTGTAAGAGTTTGAAAGTGTATAAACAATATAATTATAATAGTTTGATAACTTGGACGTCTCCCATGTTCTAGGATTGGTATCCTGACCTAGGTAAGTAATTAAATCCTACTAGTTATTTTAACATTTGTAGGTTTTTTTAGGATTAAGGTAGCAAACGAACAGGCTAGCAATACCTTTCGCTGCCACCCATTACAACTGCGACTAACTTAAAACAAAACTGAAATAGGGACAGGGATGGTTAGTCCAGTTAGCAGTAATAGGTGTTAAATATTAGTTGGTTAGTTTGTTAATAAGTGTGAGAACTTGGGACTGTTAGTGATAGTTATTATAGTCTTGTTAGTTGTTGCTAGTAAGTAATAGTCCAGTTAGTAATATTTTAAGTAAGAGTTTCCTTCTAATTCGGTCCCAGATGCGTTACTACCCTTGAGAACAAAAAGTGTAACCGACTCTACACCTTTCCATGCGGAACACAACTGTTGTTAAAGTAATTATTATGGCGGTAAAAATGGTAGATATTTAATTATTTACTATGTACCGTGGCGGACGGTGGTACTTACTTCCCGGGTGAACTCTAAGGCTTTCACCACCTATAAAGGTTGGTACCTACCAAGTCCGCATATAAAGTTGCCGCGCAAAGCCCTTCGGCGCGGCTTAACTTCTGCTATCTTACGACAGTAATCGGGTTCTACGTTTTGATTAAGAAATTCATAAAGCATTCAAATTTAGCTGCTAGCCGCACCCATCCAAGTACCTTCTGACCGCGCCCGAAGTTGCTTAACTTTATCAATCAAATGACACTAAGCCGCCGACCTATGAGCACTTCAAACGAATATTGGCTAACTTAGATCAAAAGATCTCATATTTCATACTTTATGTTCACACTTAATTTTTGAGATTCCCTAATCTTTTACCAAGGTTATACTTTAAATGAGTGTCATTTCGTTACCATAACTATTTGGATGTAAATTTTGATATCGGATCTCATCAGGTATGTGTATCCGAAATTTAATATCGATTTACGACCTATAAAGATTTAGAAATGACGGTTCTCGACAGCCCTTGGAGATAAGTTAAGATTAGGGTCTTGTTGTAGGGTCCTATGTCGGACACCCAAGCGAGTGTATAATAAAACATTTTCAAAAAGTGTAGTTATTTGATATTAAAGTACCTAAAAATTTTACTTATAGTCAAAGTACTAAATGTAATTAATATTGCTTGATAATCTCTTCTGAATTTAAACGTGACTGTATTATTTTTATGTCAATAGTAATTACAATTTTGCCACTTCAGTTGTAAGGTCTGTGTTTATCAGATTCTATTATAAAGCATTCGTCTTTCGTCTGTCGTCAATGCAGTGAATCTGAGACAAGGGGCCTAACATGCCATAGTCACACTTCGGAGGCGGTGCGAGTTTCTATATCGTTATAGCTTGTATTAAACTGGGAAGATATTGATAGATAAGGATTGATATTTCGAGGCGTGTAATCTGTAAAAGCAGATTTTTATGTTGTTAATAAGGAAAACGTTAATTGTTTAATCGTTTGCATAAATCCAGACACTTGTATGTCAGACAAATATAACATTCCTGCGTTTTTCTTAGTCTGAAAAGTTATGCTAATGTTAAAAAAAGTTAAACACAAATGCTATTTTAAGTAGAGTTTCTCATGTTGATCTACTGTTATCATTTTAACTTTTGTAATTTCATAGTGTGATTTCTGTAAAACTTTAAAGGTAAAAAAGGTAAAAGATTGGTAGGTATGTGGTGTATTTTGTTACTAATAAGCGTCGAAACAAATAATTTTAACATAGCTACAAAATTAACGTGTAGAGTGAGACCATGGCTTCAGATTCGATCGCCCTCGGTTTTGGTAAATCGTCATTTTCTGTCATTAAAAGGTTTACACCTTTGTACCTATACGGTGTGGGTGTCGACGTGATCAGGTTCATTGGGTTTTTATTACGAGGAGGTTGGATGCTTAGGCGCTGTCTGCAATGGAGGTTAACATGAACCGGAATGGTTATTATAATATTATAGGTGGAACGGATACAGCTATAAGTACTTAAGAAGTTTGTAGGTACATTTTTCTCTTAGAGCAGCTGAGTTTATAAGCATGTGCTTATGTGCTTACCTAATATTCTTATTTTCTTGGTTAAAAACATGGTGAAAAACGTACAGGCGAAATTAATGTCGTGGCTTGTAACATTTTATTAATTCAGTACTATTTTTGTAGTTATGCATCCCGTGATGAAAACCTTAGGCTTAAATGAGAAGTAAGGTACTAAAAAAAGCGAAGTATCATTTTAATATTTTCAGTGGTTACGCACAGGTGTTTAATATCCTGTGTAGCTACCTACCCATAATATGGCTAAATGTTCACAATGGATGGTTTAAAATCATATAATGCTAGCATACTCAGAATACGGCCTTAGATAAAAACAAATATCGATATGAACAATATTTATTCATATAAACAGCGTGAAGAACTTTCACGCCGCGCCGCGGCCAAACTGGAAGTAGCGCCTTGAGAAGGCAATTAATTTTATGTTTGTTTGAGAGAAAAACACACCATTCGAATTCATTTAATCTGATGCAAGTTAATTACGTGAAATAATACCGGCACTTTTAGAGTTACGTAATCTCGGTTCAATTTAATTATGCAATACCTATTTATTAAGTTTACATCATAGAGGATTTTTATTCATATTTATTCATATTTAGCAGATAGCTTTATAGTTTAAAGTTATTATTGTATAATTTCAATTGCCAAATATAAATCTGAGTTCAGTTTTATATTTAAAAAAAAATATATGTTCGTAGGTATGATATTCTCAGACTAAATTAAACGGTTATTATACACCGATTATAATAATCAACTATTATAAAGTTCAAACAACTAAATTCACTGTCCATGTCATGTTACGTGAGTCACGTCACATCAAAGCCAAAATAAGCTCTATTTAATGTCTTGATAGTTTTTATCACGAATTAAGGCCATTAAGTAACGGTTATACATTATCTGCAAGAAGAACGAATACTGCTATTTCCATCATTCCTTACTGGACATTGCGGTCGATGACCGATAACAGCTGGCAGCTGCTCGGACTCGTTCGCGGCGCTTATCACGGAGCGATCGAGTCTTACGCGGAAACATGCGGAAATGAGCACTTGTTATCACTATGGAGCGAATATTGATTGTTGCTTTCCAATTCACCGGCAATACATTGCCGTTCTAATCCTATTGTAGTGTCAACATGAAAGTTGTGGCGGTGTGGCATGAAGCGGTGGGATTGATAGAAACTGAGAGGTTTTCTTTTTAAAACAATTTTATATCGGATTATTATTTTAACCTAGCCTTCTATTTATTTTCTTTAGTCTCTTGGAAAAGTGTTCGTGACTCGTGATCCTATGACGATTAAGGTGGTGATGGATCATCACTGTCTTACTTGTAGATTGCAGGTTTGGCAATGTGTCTTCGTGATCTTTCGTTTTCTTTGAGTTTTTTAGGTAGCTTAGCTTTTGGACTACCCTGGACTACTCGCGTCATTGAGTTCTCTTAACCGATTCCTTGCCACCTTCATTTCTAGAGCCTTTCCGCCCCGGCCCTATACAAAATTTAATGACGCGCGAAGAGCGTCATTGGCCCTCCTAAGTGATGACACACCTAGCGCGTCGTTGGCTCCCGGTAATGTTATTAAGCTATTTCAAGCAATTTCAAGTATAATAATACATGTTCAGACCGGTTACTGTGTGTTTTGTTTTAATTATTTCGTTTAGTGTGTTTTAAAGTGATTGTCTACATGTTTTATAGGAGACTAGCGAACCGCCCTCGCTTCGCTTCGGGACCCGTAAGTATCAACCGCGTAGGTCCCGCTCCCGTAGGAATTTCGGGAAGATAATAAACTATCACCAAAATTAATTCTGGTTAAATTAAATTAAACTTAGAAATAAAGCTTACGACAAAATAATAGCAAAGTAGCAAAGGATCACAGCAAGATTAATTCAGATTAAACTTGGAAACGCGGCAAGTTTCGTATGGCAGTGGGTTCGACCAAATTTGATTACCATAAAAACGGTTCTAGTGTGTTAATCTTAAAAGATAGACATATACTGTCGTGGACATTTTTTTAGATCATTTCAAGAGGAATAATTCTTTCATACATATATTTTTGGTATCTTGAATCGTTTTCGCAACGCATGCAACGAAAGCCCTCGAGAATGAATAATTTTCCCCGTTTTTTCCACATTTTCCATTATTTCTTCGCTCCTAATTGTTGCAGCGTGATGTTATATAGCCTAAAGCCTTCCTCGATAAAAGGTCTATTCAACACAAAAAAAAAATTTCTATTCGAACCAGTAGTTCCTGAGATTAGCGCGTTCAACCAAACAAACAAACAAACAAACTCTTCAGCTTTATAATATTAGTATAGATAGAAGGTAAGTTTCATATTTCAACCAGGAATTGTAAACCTTTGGGTAGTATTTAATCGGAAATCAAAAAATCTTCATTTTTTATATCAAATCTATTGATTGGTGGCATGAAAATGATTAATTTCATAGATTTGGTAGGTACGATTCCCGGCTGTGCTATGCGACTTTCAAAAATCTTTTAATGTACACACACAACACAGATCTTCGTATGTGTTATATTTTCAAACTTGATTCGGCCAATTACCATTTGTTTACTAAATTATACAGGAACATTAGTTTTCGGGAAACCATAACTACAGTCGCACTTACGACGCTTATTGCCAATCTGATAAGCTTCTATAGATCTCCGTCCGTCTGTCCAGTTGATATCGGTCATCGACCCGCTTTAGTACGCGCTGAGATTGTTCTTAAGATCTGTCTCAGGAACGTGATTGTGGTTGCGTTGGTTAATGTTATTTTACATTACAACGCAACAAGATTTTGCAACGCGATGCCAGTCTAAGGCGGGGTTGTTACAAATTATTTGTGACTTGACGTCTCGCTGTGAACGCAGGTATAATAGTGGTTAGATTTAATCAATTTGATTGTTACCAGTCCACTCTCGGCTAGACCGACCACTCTAAAGCCCTTGTGTTCGTAGTCAGGGAGTTATTCTATGAATTCAGATTGTTACTATAAAGTCGTGCATTTGTTTTGCTTTAAAATGAATATTTGTGATTGGTGTCTATTTAATTGTACACTTTTTTCGCGGCGACATCTGTGGCCGAATAAGAATGACACTTACCAACAATTACTAATTGGACTATCACTAGGTACCTCTCCTTGCTCAAGTCATCACTCTTATTTTAAACTAACTACTGTCCTGACACCATTTGCTTCCTGGACTAACCTTCTTACCTTCTTAGTCCCTATTTTTGTCTTGTTTCCTAATTCTATATAAAAAAATCTCAGATCCCCGAATTCTGAGGTCCTTTTAAAAGTTTTATTACACAGACCAATTGAAACCTCTGTTCCAGTCTACGTTATCTACTTGCCCATTGTTTTGGGCAAACTATGCCCACACTCAAAGATATGTAGGTATCGTACCTAAAGACGTATGTTTAACGATGGAAAAAAACGAGCATTAATTAAACACATTATCGAAAATCGCATCCAAATTTAAAAATGCGTTGTTGAATAAATTGTACCTACTGTATAGTATAATGTATAGATTTATAAGCAAATGTGACACCATCTCAAACATATGCGATAACATCAATAATACATTTTGACATTAATAGAAACATCTGCAGTCGTACCCAAGGACGTCGTACCAACAAATCCGCCATATCAAATACTTGTCACACATTCACATCCTAATGTACGTCGTCTAATTCAGTCCGGTCGCGGGCTATATTTGTCGCGATAAACAGCCGAGATTCGCTACACATGTGTTTATTTGAGCCAATTGCCCGGTATGGGCAGACTTCCTTGAAATCCTTGCTATGGTTGACAATTGTTTTAAAACGTCTGTCTAAACTAAAAAAACCGTCTTAAATATCGACAAATACGTAATAAAATGAGAACGTCATCTAACTAATCGAAGTCTATTAAATTTGTAGGATATAATGTAAAAGAGTAATATAATGCAAATAGTAAAAGAGGTAAGTATAAAAAGAATAATTAAAATAGTTTCACCCCGTAAAAGTAATCAAAATTTCACAAAGTACCTACCTACTTAATCAAGTTTTCAACGTCATTGAAATTAGTTTAAAAAATTCTAACTTATCACAAATATTATCACCCCATTGATAAAAGTAGGATCTTCAGTAATTACACGATTAAAATTATAGTCGAAACAAAACACTCATTTTAATTATTGTCGTAATGAAACAGACTTTTAAGTTAAGTGCTTGAAAACTCGTTTCGACTTCTGTTGCAAATGGATACCGCTCTGGAGACTTATAAAGGAATGATTCAAGAAAAATAGATAAAATCATTTCTTTTGGTCATTAGCTACGAATGAATTTATTTGATGTCGCTTTAAAATGATGTCCAAAGGATTATTCTGATGGGAATATCGAGGTGAAAGTCGTGTTTTAATTTTAAATTTCGTGAGAGCGGAAACATTTAAATGGCTTTTATGCGAATTAGTAAATTATTCGGATAGTTATGTGACTTTTAGTTTGGGAAAAATGCATCCTAGGCGAATTGGAGAGGAAATTGCATAGATTTAACATTTTATTGCCTTACGAATCAATTTTGTTCGTGACTAAATATGAAACTTGTATTAAATTTAAAAATCTTTTACTTACCTATGCTTTTGTTCATCGGTATACATTATTCATGACCAGGGTAGTTAATGAAACTGCTGTGCTTATGCATAACTTCTAATTTTAAATTCAAAATTACTCATTAAATATAATCTACAAAAGTGCTGTTAAATTGATACAGAAGCTCCACCCTTATTTAACCTTTCGACGGGCTCTTTTATAAAAATGTTGCTTGTTACTTCTTATAGTCCATACTTAAGTTCTTCATAAGAAAACTAAGTGGATTTAGATTTGTTGATAGTGTAGGATGATTATAATTCAACACAACATGTTATTTGCATCTTAGCTAGGATTCGCTCTAGGATTTATCGTCGCGATAGGATCGCGAAGACGGCACTTAGTTGGCTTATCGTCACTATTTATCGCTACTAGTTCGCGCTTCGCAAATAAGCTACACATAAAACACGTGTAGAAAACGAATTCTTAAGAACTTATAGCAATCCGTTATGTTGATACTCATCTCACCTAAACAAGGTTTTAATGCACCCAGTTCAGTCGAGGTTCAGAAAAGTTTCGAAGAAATGTAGTCAGGTTTTGTTAAATTATTAGGTGACAAAATGTCTGAATTATTAGATGACAAAGTTACTTAATTAAACATTACCCGATAGTGAAGTGCTCATAGTCCGACGACTTGCGTCGATCATCGATTGCGTTGACAGGTGGATGGGTAACCGTTGGTTGCCAAAAACAATGAGTTAAAGCCGTCGGTCCCGGTTGTCAAAAAAGACAGCAGTCTTAAAGCTACGTTGGAGGATTTCAGGCGGCATGAAAATTTTCGATACTTGGGTTGACCCCTAACTTTGACACCACTCCACTCTTTGGAGTATCGTGGTGGTGTATTCTCTAAGCCACTTTAGTTATGAGAATATACTTGTGTTCTGGCAGTGGATGATTAATAGGTTAAAGTCTGCTAGTCTGCTAGTCTGCTAGTTTGTCAACTATTTATAAAAACTCTGCAAATAATGTTGTAATAACGCCTGCGATAATTTCGCTGTTGTAACCTTTATCTGCCGATGTTGTCACAGTTCTGTCCTATTTTAGGTAAGTATACATAGGTAGTTAGGTACTATAAAGAGAAGATACCTAAAGATAAACGTAACAGTCTGTATTCACGACGACTTTGAGGAGAGATAACAAAATTTTGTGGACATTTACATAACGAAATGTTGGCAAGAGCCCAAAATAATATTTGAAATTTCGTCCTTAAAAATTTGGACCATGAAAATTTTGTACTATATTTAGAAAAGTCTTGGCGATACTTCTGTCAACGAACTTTCGCTTCCATCAGCTCTTTAGGTTTGTCAAATATCTCAATAGATATTATGTTGGTACTATATAAATGACCCTTACTTTGGGGTTAGTGACTGTCAGTTTTTCAGCTACCGCTATATGCAAGTGAATGTTAGTGCAGTACAAAACAAGGAGTCTCTTCCTGCGTCTTGTTCACACGAGGGAACACGTGTCGGCTGTTCCCACCGATACGATATGCGGGCATATTCTCTCCGTCATTTGTTAGGGTTGACACTTTCGTCATTTTTTATATGTAAGGTTTTGTTGATAATTATATTATGTAGGGATGTTTGTGTATTATATGTCGTGTTTCACTGCAAATGTGAATCCGAGGAAAAGTTCGATTCATATCAGATTTAACAACAATTTTTGTGAAATATCTCTACATAGATAATTAATCTGAATTTTTATTTTATTTAATAACTGTTATATGTTAAATATTGAAGATACTTCTTTACTTTTGTGCTTCATGAAAAGGTGAAGTTAAAAAAGTTATGAAAAAAGTTTGTGGAGTAGAGGCCAGACTAAACTATGTATATTTTAAAATAGTGTACCTATACGAGAATAAAACAAAATGTTAGATTAGTATCTGAAATTTTGTAACGTGTTTAAACCTCTTCTTTTATAGCAAAATATTATTGAACTTCAATTAGAAACTTCCCCACGAACAATAACAATCAGAGAGTTTAGAACTAATATAATTCACTAAGTTGAACTAGACACGGTTATTAAAGTTAGAGAAACATATCTTCAGTTAAATTGTTACACGAAACCAAGAGATTTGTTATTAGTTTCAGTTATTGCAAGAGATTATGTATTTGAACAATTCGTCTGTCAGTTGATAAGGTTTATGTGTATAGTTTCTTAATCGGTGTAAAAATTCCCTATGGGTCTAACCGGTTTTTTAATTTATTAAAGTGAAAATGTTGATGATATAAATTAGTTATCTATTAGTGCATGAGTAATTAATCCATGTCTTTTTTATATAGTTTCATGAGGTGTCAACCCTAACACAGCTTGAGTAACCTCGCCTTAAATTGGTACACTACCCACCACGGATAGATTGCACTTCCAACAATAGAAACAATGGCTTTGATGATCAATGAGTTTAATGGCCAATGGAGGCTGTCTGTTTAAGGACAAAGCCTTTGGAACATCTTCTATGATGGAAGACAATTGTGCGTACGTCTTTATCTGTGGAAGCTCCTGATCTTGAAACTCATCATTTATTATTATCACAGGTGTCACCACTCATATACATACATACATAGGTGTATATAAATACCATACATACCACTCTATTATCCGTCTTGAACGATTATGGCTATACCTTACTAAGTCAGTGTGAATAGAAAATAACATACATACCTTGAGGATTAAGAAATTCACTTTGTTACCTAAAAGGTACCTATGCGAATTTTAAAACCGGTGTAAAAAAGGTACCTCTTTGTCGAAGAGGGTGACATTATTTATAAATAATATTAACTATACTGTAATTTCTCTCTTATATTATGTTTCGCGCTTCAAAGCTTGTGATAACATCGCAAAAGTAACATGATTACTGATTGTACAGGGTAACAGCTCACCAACGAGGAAATCGACACCGAAGCTATTACAATGGACTACAATATAACGGGAACATTTTTCAAACCCCGTGACAGTAACAAGCATAATAGATAACAAGCGGGGGAAACGTCCACCTTCTATGCAACCAATTTACGATCTCCTAGTCTAGTTGGTAGTCGAAACCAGGAGTCTCGGGTTAGATAACCAATGCAGATATTTATGTGACAGATAAATATTTGTTTTCGGGTCAGGGTGCTAGTTAGGTTTACGTTATTTGTATTAAACATGTCGACTGCGACACGGGGAGTCCCGTATGAGTGAGTTTATATTTATGTAACCCCCGACCTGTAAAGATGGATGTTATAAGGATGATGATTTGACCTGCCTGCCTGTGTATCACTGTGCCCGTCTGTGGCACCGTAGTTCATAATAGAATCCTTAGGATTGATATTCTTTTTTTTTAATTTTTTTAACAGTTAATATATTATTGACCATCCTTGTCTGAATTTGAATCTTGTTCTAGATCGGTCCCAGTTGTCATGGGCTGTAACGGAAGGTTGATGCTTACCTGTTATAATATATTTAAATATAGCAAAGATATAAAAAATCCAAAACACCTGAAATTTCTAAATGAATTTCCAACCATAACATTCGCACTATTTCTTTATAATAGTACATACAATTAAGCTGTCTCTGTTAAAAGGTTAATGTTTCTTCTGTCGAAGATTAATAAAGTCAAGTATTCTGAATATGTATAATTTTCTTTCAAATGTCGGGTAATATTCCTGCCATAAAGTAGAAATATTCCATATACAACGTAGGTACACTTTCATCAACACACAGTGACACAGGTAACTTCAGTTTAAAGAAACATGAACGAAGGAAATGAAATTACTTTTCATTCATCGATTGGCGAAAGTTCCCAAAATACTCTTTGACTCCATACAAAAGAGAGTAATACAACATACACTCAGCAGTACCAGCTTACTCAATTTATAGCAGTTATTTCGGTCAAAGCGGACATTATCTGGCCCGGGCGGACACAAGCGGCGCTCGTATGAATAAATTGCCAATTTGGAGCTACTTCCTCCTATTACGGATCTGTATATTGATTCATGTTGTAATGGAAATGATTTTGATTAGTAGCTTAGCAATCGTTCAATCATAGTTAACGTTTTAAATTTAAAAGAACTGACATGTAATTTAGCAAAAAATACCTGTTATATGACTCAACTTTGATCGTGTGTGTTACTGATGTAGATAAAATAGTCAAAACATTAATTTTTATTTGTAACTATAAGAACCGTGATTATAAATAATATTACCTTTTATAGATACCAGGGAACAGATTGTTTTTCTATGATGAAATATTCAAACTATCATATAAACTTTCAGTGCATTAAAAATCATTCTAAGCAGAACGGTTTAGCAATTAAGTACCTAACAAACGTTCAAAAGCAACAAACTAGTACCTATCACATAACGAAATATTTTCTTGACATAAACGTGTTATGGGCAAAGCTTACAGAAACTCAAGTAGTAGTTATAATGATTTTCAGGTCGCAGTGGCAGTGCCGGATCTGAGGTAAACTCAATTTACGCCACTTATCGAAGTAGACTTTATCCGGCGCCCTCGGACACTGGCGGCGCTTGCACGAATAAATTGCCAATTTTGACTTACTACCTTTTACGTCATGTTTGTGTTGTAGCTCGTGTTTATAACTGGGCCATTTTGAAACTTTATACGAGAAAGTGATATAGTTGGTAAACACGTACATAAATTTTATAAAGTTGAAGCATGGAGAAATAAGTAAAAAAAATCCACGTACTCGTACCTCGATGCCTAGTGGCACTAGTTGGTAATTACTGTGCCAGGGAAGCGAGGAGTTCTGAATTCGATTGCCAAATGGCACAAAATTAAATTAATGCTTTTTGTAGTTTGACAAATACTTGCAATTGATGGATCAAGTAGGTACGAGTAGGAACTGTCGATGTGAGAAGGGACATGGCGCTAACATTGTTGTTCAGTAGAGCGCAGTACTAGCTGTAAGTACGAGAGGAAGTTTGTTAGATTGAACTTGGCTTCCATAACATGAATTTGGCTCAAGTTATGTGATTATTTCGTATGAAGCAGTCGTTAAACGCAAGTTAGTAATGACTTTCCCTGTAGGAAGCTCATGATTGGCAAATGCGATTATCAACATGAATTGATATTTGAGTGCTCACTTCAGATTATTCATTTATTTAGAACAACTAAAATTATTATAGTTATTAGCTAAATGTACTCTTAGTAGTAGGTTATAACGACATGACTAATGAAGTTTAGTAACTCTGATAACTTTGATTAAGGATTGAACAGGAAAATCTGGCGATTCAATCGCCAAATAACTTGTCATCTTCCGCTGAGCTCTTGAGAACCAGTGCTTTCTTTATTTCCCCTTTCTTGTATCTCGGGTAGCAACGCGTCGGGGATGCCGTTGGAGATCTCGCCAGGCGAGACAACTTGCCTGGGGAGCGACTGAGCTCTGTCTGAATCTCGGTCGGAATTAGAGTGCCTACATTACATGCGAGCGGTGTAGAAATCTTCAAAAGCACGATTCAGGTTTCGTGAGGCCCGTGTGGACTCCGTGTGGACCTTTGGTGCAGCTGCTGCTAATATGGTTCATGGGCTGTGGTGATCATTTAGGTACCATCAGATGGTCTGTCTGGTCGTTTACTTATACGTTATTAACAATATCAGGTAACCGAACTTTGCTTCGTACTTTTTTGTAAATTATGTTCTTTAAATATTAGAGTTGGATTAAAAAGCATGAGACAGATACCTACTTAAAAAAAGAATGCACATGAGATAAACTAACTTGTATAATTATTTCGTAATATTCAGTACTTGACGTGAGTCACAATATTAACTTTCGTAATGACGAACAACAGTTTTAAGATTTACTTGCCTGACGTTTCCATTAAGATGAAAGATAACCTTTTATGTTACTGTCTGTGTGTGACTGGTCTTTGTAGAAATTATACTGTCTTATTAATTAATGGGTTCACTAATGAATATTGATAGTTGAGCACGCGGAATAAAATGTTTCATATAAAACAGCTTCTTGACCGTAAAAACTAATGCTGTTTAGCCATCGCGATCGCTTTTAATGACATGATTATTCATTATAAATACCACTTTATATTAACATACTTAATTAAAGTTCGAGACAAGAATCAATTATTCTTAATTAGCTTAAGATATTTTCTTATGAGAATGCCTGGTAGATGTGTGCGTGTCATCTGTTGCCAAAAAGACAGCCTTCATATCAAAGGCATCTTTAACGTGTTGCCTTGTCAAAGGTGGCAAGGCGCTAGTACTGAATGCTTCTAACTTACGGGCACCTTTACGATTTTTTATTTTTATACTTTAATTTATTTAATTTATGGGTTATGTTCATATCCGGGAGACTGATATAATAATAAATATCACGAGTAGCTATACTGATACTGATTTTTTCAATACATGTACATCGAACTAACAGGGTACCTACTTTCTAATTGCGCTGGATAAGTTATAAAAAACAATTATTAATTAAGCAATTTAAATTATTGAACAATCTAATTCATAACAATAATTGTTTAGCATCCACGATGTTAAAATGTGTAACACATTAGTTACAATTTCCGGTTGGCTCGATCGGTTGGTAGCTAGATAGTTAGGTAAGACCTCTAGCACTTTTTTGACCATAGACAGCTAGTACTATGCGGGTTATTCCCACTGGTCATATTGATTATCAGACTAGTCTGACCAACGGGATTTTTTTTCCTCTTGGTCAAATGTGATTCAGAGACCAATAAATCTGTATTTCACCGTGGATAGTGGTCATAACCTTCTCGTTTTAACATGATACCCGATCAAGTACTGAAGGTGTTGTATCACTAGTGTGGATGGTGGCCATAAACCTCCTCGTTGTAATATAATACCCGGGTCAAGTACTGAAAGTGTCATAAGGACTATAGAACACAAAACAATCTGATTCAGAAGTAGTTAAATAAGACAATGGGTGTTTTGGGTGTGACCACTTAGGTGTGCAGGCGAATGTTGCAAGGCCAGTTATAATATTAGTTAAAGTGCTCCGCGTTATGAATGCCTATCTCGAATAAATTATAGTATTTATTCAAGTTGTTGTTACAATTACAAATGCGTTTTGTCTCACGGTCAGTAGTCACAATTATCGTGTTATATTGAGCCGTCCACACAGTAAAAACAAATCAATACTACTACAGTTGTTTGTACAAGGTAACATAGTACATACAGCTATAATCGTTACTTGAATATTTTTGCTTTGTATATGATTGTAAATACAACATAACTAAATCCATATTTCATTCACTCTTAGATTTGATTCAATAAAATTTCTATTATAGTGTAAAGAAAGAAACTTAGCATCATCATCAGCGTATTCCCTAACTGTGTCAATACTAAGCAAGAGTCTCCTCTCACAATGTATGGCGTACTAGCCATTGGAGAACTTCAAACAACATTGAGAACATTATGGAGAACTCTCAGCGTTGCATTTTTCCTCACGATGTTTTTCTTTATGGAAGTAAGCGATAAGCATGCAAATTACTTTTGAAAATTTAGGGTTCCTGCAATGATCTCGGGTTCAATGAAATAATAAAATGTAATAATGTATGTAAGCTTAGGTGAAACGGTTGAATAAAGACTGCTAGAGCAGGCCTTGGCAAAGACAATGTTATATGTGAAGACCAAGGTTGTTGATGAAGACAGAGGAAACAGATATCCACAAAACGATAGAGTAGAGCACGGAGCGACAGATGTGCAGACAAACCGTCGCGGCTCGAAACTTGAGACCGACCCGCGCGTCACGTACTTTTTGTGACCAGCCTCTTATTATTAAGAAGATGGGTTATGTTATTAACTAAGTATGTATAAGATTTATAAACTTTGTCCTACAGCGAATAATCAATTTATGTAATTTTATTTTTAGTAAATAAGCATATTGTTATATTATTACTTACTAACATAAACTTATGAACATAATATGGGCCTGCTTAAATTGTTGCCTTAAAAAATATATTATAACTATATTATTGATTACTGTTCCTGACTGATATCTTTGAATCTCTTCACAGAACTGAGTTCAGTTCTTACGTTCATCTCGGACTGTTAAGATTATTGTAATTTAAAATTTACTTTCACTCAGATATCTTTAACAACCAGTATTATGGAAGGTTATCTATAATGTCTTCAAATGTGGGTTAAGTTTATCAAACTTCGATTAACTAGTGTGATAGCCTATGCCCCTTACAAAATGCGTGGTCCTAACCACTATTTTGAAAGAGAACCTGACTCCAGCTAGGAAGAACAGGGATAGTTTGCCGTGGTTATCTTAAATTATCCAAAAGTGCTTTTTGGAAAGACCTGAATTGCATAGGACTCTTGAAGTGTTTCTAGCGTAGTAATTTATAAATTAATTATTAAGGAATTGCCTAAGAATGTTTCGAAAATTTTAAGTGCATTACCCAATAAATAAGATAAACTTCAATAATTTTTAAAACAGAAATTGTCTACCTATATACATAGGTACGTAATATATAGTACAAGCACTGTAAACAAATGACAACAGAAAACTCAAGTTTTCATTTTCAAGAATGCATTGTTAAGATAATAATAATATGTTTTCCAATAATAGTTAAAGAAACAACATTTCTCAAAAAGGTAAGGATTAACGGGAACAAATTAAATATGTAACAACGAACCGTGAAAACCACTGAACTGCGATAAATCTCTCCTTTGGTTACTTTATATTATTTTACAGCAACTTTATAAATAAAATACTGATGCCCGGCGATACGAATACATTCTTATTTCTTTTAATTAAAATCATACACTTAAAATTATGTTCTTTTTTATGATTCGACGTATGTACAATGAACATGAATATAAAATGGTGTTGAGATATTTTTACGTTATCAAAAATAAAATAATTTGTTTCATCAAGTTCAAATAAGTGAATTACTGCAGGGTTTGGGTGCAAACCTTACGTGTAATAAGAATTGATAAATGCTGAACCTCATGTCTTATCTTCTTGGGTTACGAGTATATTATCAATATTATAATCTCATTAATCATCGATTGGAGTCACTACTCTTCTTTCTTCTCTCATTTTTAAAGCATCGGTGAAGTCTTTGTTTTTAGTGTGCTCGTTCGATGAAATCCATTTACGAGTATAATCAAATGATTCTTCTGCTCGATTGCCGGCTATTTATATAAAAAAGGAATTATATAACTGTCTAAGCTATTTTCTTCAGTAAATACTCAGATCGCTTAGTCACATGAATGTAATATTCCAATATGATACAAATAACACTAAAGAGATAAACTGAGTTTAGGTACGTCATACATAATGTATGCTCCTTTTTATTTATCAATATATCTTCTTTACCTTCAATTGTTAATCGGTATTCTATTCACGTACTCCTTTTTATTAGACGTCGTGTTGCTTGGCAGTCGTCTTCAGCCAAGCAAATAACAGAAAGGTAATTTCTGTGTTATTAGCATAATGTTCGTGAGGCTTTCAACTTCATGCAATATTTTAGGTTCTAACAGGTAACTGATTTGACCACCTTTATGAAGCTATGGTAGAATAAAGTGACGTAATATGAAATGACGTTGTTTAAATACCAAATTGATTTTAAAATTGAATTATGTTACAAGTAAAGCTTCGATTTGGTAGACAAAATTAAAAAAAAATCATAAACATTCTTTATTGATGAAACGATTGGATATAAATAGACACACCTCAAGCTTATTATTGTACATCAAGAAATCTAAACTGTTTTTTAGATTTACACGACCAAGCAGACAGACTAATTATTACTACTTATTTCAGATTTCAAAAGTTCTGCTTTATGTGGTTCGTTAGCGAAACTGCTTGACATAAACATGTTACATTTCATCCTCTAATCAATAGACTGAAATTGACCGTGACATCGGAATATCAAAACAAAAGAACACAGACATAAGGGTGACTACAGATGAATCAGTCGTAGTAGCGGCAAAGGAAAAAGTTACATTTCTGCTTCATTTCCCGTAATCGTGCCTACGTTTAGTTTGGACCCAGACAAATGTATTATACTCTTATTGTCTCCGCTGTAACCATCAATCTTTAGACCATTAGCGATAAGATAGCATGTGCTATTGAATGAAATCTATATCAGTGCCACCCACACGGATCACAAATTCATTTTCTGTATAATTGGAACTCCCAAAATGTAGCCAAGTGTGAGTGTTCTCGCGTAACCGAAATTCTGTAGGTTATCGCCTTTTTTCAAATGTCCATATTATGGCATAATTTTGTTTTGTTTTTAAAAGGATTTTTTGATTCATTTGTGATATGATTATTAATGTGTTTGGGGTGGTTCCTTCTCAGATATTTCTAATTACTTGCTGTCTCACTTTTGAACTTTATTTATATCTACTATAAAAAATAATTACTGTAATAATAACTTTGGAAAATTCAGTTTTAACTTGTTATTTAATTTGTCAAAGCGATACGTCACATTGCCAAAATCAAGTTTTTTACCTAATTAAATGGTCATATTCTTATCTTATCACAATTTGACACCTAGATAAAATCCATATATTAAACCGACAGATGTATGTCTGACGGTTAGTAATTAATAGGGATCACTTTCATACGGAACCCTGAAAATCAATGTCGATAAACTGAAGATTAACTAGCCTCAAGATTAGTAACGGGCCCATCAATCATTATGTATACTAACTCTATTATCGACTTTGAAGTTCCGACATTAATATTGATAAGTCTCCAGGGTCCTCATCTGAATTTGAATTTGTCAATTTTGTTTTGACTTTAAAAATGTAGCTCTCAAAAATATTGTAATCTTGGTATAACGTATAACAATCAAGTGCAGTAATATAAGAACAAAAATCGTGATGGATGAATTTTGTACCTGTATTTTGTACCTGTTGTACCTGTAACAGTAAGGAACAGCATTAGCAGAAAGTGGAAGTATGACGTGTGGTGGTGTAATAAGCTGGTGAAGCAAGGTGGGATTGGTGAGGTGCGATGCCCTGAGAGAGCAGAGGATAGGAAACATGTGATGAGGAGACGTCTTTAGGTAATAGTTTCTGGCCAGTGTCCCATTATAGTTGTGCTGGCCAGCAAACAGGCTGGCAAAACTTGTTTTACTCATCCTTGCTATAGATAGCTCGTTAAGCTATTGGTCCTGGTAGTCATCATTAGACAACAATCGTTAAGCCATGCTGGTGCAGGCATGAGGCTTTTG
This sequence comes from Hesperia comma, assembly GCA_905404135.1. Lineage (NCBI taxonomy): Eukaryota > Metazoa > Arthropoda > Insecta > Lepidoptera > Hesperiidae > Hesperia > Hesperia comma. Next base: position 16,464,266 of record FR990018.1, read on the forward strand.
GGCGGCGTTAAAAATTGGCCATTAATTCTTCACCAATCTGTACCATAGAAGCGTAGTAACGTATATTCTATTCGTTTTGTGAGGAAAACCCCGTCCCCGGTAGTGGGCCATTAACCGGTTGAAGCCAAAACACTTAGCTCGTAAGATTCCGAGGCGTAAGTAAGCAGTATATCTGCAGTGAAAATTCCTTTGCTGTTCATAACGCAGTAAAACGAGAGCAGATGTTCCGGCGGCATTCTAACGAGATTATGTTACGCCGAGTACCGCCATTCTCCGCTATAAGACGGGCCAATATTTTCTTAAACTCAACCTCCTTTTTTGCTTGCCTTATTACGGAAATAGCTCCTCGTAGCAAGAGGTTAATAATGACATTGCTTGCGACGTATAGGATGTCTTTAGGAATAGTTTGAGAAATAGCAGCTTTCCGTCGTCGGCATGGCCCGCGTGAACTAATATCGCGTTTACTTTAAGCAGGAAGGGGTAGCTGCTGATTTCCAAAAAAAAAAAAATCTCGCTGAGTCATTTCAAGAACTTACTACACACAGTTTCAAGTGAAACAAGATGACTTTGCTTATGATTAAAGCACGGAGTGGCAAAAAGTATAGCGATAAAATTAATGATGAAGAACCAATAAATATTGTAGAGTGGGCCATGAAATTATGTTGCATAGATTTTTTTAACTTTAATTGTACCTTTTCTTACCATTCTTATTAGGTAATAAATAAGGTAATAAATAGTTGAGATTCAGTTGATGTTAAATAAACAACCAAATTAAAAACTCGAAGAGTAACTAAATAAAATTTCTCCAAAAACAGACCAATATGGTTTGCACTGTCAAAAAGTGATCAGATATGAGCCCTAACTTCACGAACTGTACTATGTAGTCCCTTTACGCTTCGCTTACCTCGCCTTGATTAGGGCACTATTGTGCCTGCCTTACACTACAAAAAAAAAAATATTTAAATTGGCCAAGCAGTTGTGGTGATTGTTACATTCGTTAGAACAAACGAACAAATAAATACATCTCCACTCCTTTATCTACTTACCCTTTCTACGTTCCACACGAGTATTCATACATTATTTTATATATAGAAAATCGTAAATATATTGCAGGGTAAACTTGGCAGGAGCAACTACTGTGCTCTTTTATAATTCTTAATTCTTGGGTAGTTTTAAAACCGCTCGTTGGATGTGCGCCAGACCACATTTCTTACAGTAAAGCTTCCTCTTTTAATTTATACTTACAAGTGTACAAGTATAACTGTATTTCTTTTATACCTAAGCTATAAAAGTGGCTACAAGCAATTTTGTTTATCGGAATAGAGTTTACAGCCTATTTCCGGCCTGTAGAATTGATAGGCAAGTTTTCACGTTATTGTATTATTTCCTTTTTACTACTTATGTTGTATATCTACTGTAAATTATAACAAATGCAAGCTATAAACAGCAGCCAGAGGCAGTTGCGGGCACTTCGTGAGTCGCCACGCCTTTAAGAGTCAACGGTTTGATCTAATGCGACTAACTAAATATTTTGACGTGATAACGTTATATCAATCGATGAATCTTGGCTACAAGCACGAAAAAATATTGTGTCCTGAGCCGAACACACCAGTGAGATCGCGAAGCAAACGTTCTGCTTGTGACGCATCTAACCCTCTCCCACTTCATCCACCGATGCCCTAATAATAATTATTGAATTCAATATTCAACAAAATATCCAATTTTTCCAAATATTTTCTAATAAATAGATATTATCATCCATAACTGAATTTACAGACAACCTTTTTTAGTACACAATGAGTTGGAAAAATTACGTACTAAGAAGTCGCAAGAAGTTAAAACAATTATATGTTTGCAACTTTAAGCAGGTTATTAATTTAATAATGGGGAAAACGATTGCAAAAAATTGTATGGTGACCCGACTAAATCGTGTACTATCTATCATGTGTAATAAAAAAAAGTTGATGCAAACGTTCAGACAACTTAATTATCTGATCTGATGGTAAGTATCCACCATTCATGGATAATTTTTAAAGAAATTATTAAGTATTAAGTCTAAAAGTTAGTTTGGTATCGTAATCCTCGCATATCTGCCGCAGTGAGGCAATAGGGCTAAAGGTACAAAATAAACTGCAAGTATTTCGCTCGCGGTGGAGAACGCGCCGCGCCGCCGCAGCTGCGTAGAGACCATAGATGAATGAGATAACTAGAAGTGATCAGGCCCAGTGGGTGTAATCAATATAGCGCTTAACGAACTATTTTTATTAATTTAAAACTGGTTGATAGTGCCACGGATTTTAAAGATGGTGTTTTAGAGCGCCCGCACTTTGTAGCATGATAACATAATTATAGTAAAAGAATAGCTTTAATTCTAAGTAAACGGAATACAGGTTTTTTATTATTATCATGTACTAACTTCCGCCCGCAGGATTCGCCCGCGTGGAATTCGTTTAAACTTCACCCCCCTATTTCACCTCCTTCGGAGTGGAATTTCCAAAAATCCTCTCTTAGTGCTCCCCTATACTGCCCAAGGAACATACATGCCAAATTTCAGCTTCTTTCGTTCAGTAGTTTCGGCTGCGCGTTGTCTGTCAGTCACCAGTAACGCAAGAGTTTTATATATTAAGATGAAACCTTTTAATTAAGTAATCTCTTATCTAAATAAATACCTTTTAATAAACATATTTTTAAATCATAACGATAAAAAAATTTGGTAATCATAAATTTGGTAAAAAAGTTTAGTGTTTAAACTGTATACTTAAATAGGTAGAAGGTAGGTATTTATAAGGGTATTTATTATCTAGTGCAATTCTTTTTCATTCCACATTCTTTGGTTAGGGCCTAAGGAATATCTTTGATAACTTGTATAGACTGACAACCGTAAGATTCTACAAAAGAGGCGACCTGTCGCTACGAATGCTACGATATGTGGATTTAAATTAATAGAAATAAGTACAAATCGTATGGAAAAGCGAAAATGAATCTATCAAGAATGGACTCACATTATACGGTTCCATTCCATATAATGTAAGTGTTAAAGAGCAACATTTTGCTTTTTATCTAAAGTCATGAACATGTACATTGTACGTACATGTAGAGTGAACGTTTTTACATATACATAACTAAGATTTATTTAATCAGCGCTAAGCATATCTTAAGAACAAGGACATATTTTCCTCATAAATCTTATTCATTCATCATAATAATTCTCAGATCTATCATTAAACGCTTTGAATAAATCCGTCAGACCTTGCCGACATTTTGCCTAAGGCTCACTGCAAAAACGTTCAAATCAGTTCAATCAAATGTAACAGTATGTATTTATGTAACAACAGTCGCTAAAAACTCATTTGAAACAGACACACATGGCTTTAAATCGTTATTGGCAATCGACTGGTCCTTCAAAGCGATTGTGCACTTTGTGTTCCATCCAATATCGAGTTCATGTCGACTGCCATGATTAAAGGATTTTCATCCAAAATGTAACGTAAATAAGGCGAATATTCGCGATCAATAACTGTCTCGATGTAGGATAACTTGTTAAATGGTCGGTTGGGTTGCATATAAAGAAATAAACGAATTATAATTATAAAACCAAAAAACCCTACCTACTGGTTTTAAATAGGTACGCTTTTTACAATATGTGTAAAAACAGTAATAAACGCAATAAAATATTATAATTGTTCTTTTATTTGTTACCAAACCAATATTGCTAAGGTAAGATTAAAACAAACCTCTCTCCTTTTTTATTTACGCGCACCATCTTGTTTATGTAGCCTATGTTACTACCGCTCTTTACGGCAGTTGTGAAGAATTCATCGACACCTTATAATGTCAAAATCTGTCCAGCCGTTAGTGCTGTAGGGCGTGCCAAAGAAATGGACATACAAACACTCGAAAAACATTCCTCCTACTGAGGCAGTCGGGTAAAAAGTATTTTTTTTATTTGTCGATAAAAATCAGTGGAGTTCCGTAATGTTTTACGTGCATTTTATGGAGGCTTACATTGTATGTAACGATCAGCTAAAGCTTGATGTTATTTTAAAATGTACCTAAGTATATGTAAATTATTAGAGTAACAAACAATTCAATAAAATATTTCACATATTAACTTTAATTCACTAAAATCTTTTTATTTCCAGCTATTTTATTGTCTTTCAATAATGTAACCTTGGTGATTCAGAATTTAAAAATCGAAACGAGACAAAAAGTGTTTGTCACCCTTTTGTTTAATTGCTCGCCATATTACTTTTTTGCTCAAAAAGACATCAATTATCATGGCTGTCGACACAAGGACTTTATTGGACAGATGACAAAGTACAGACTCGCTTTGAAGGACTGCTCGGATGCCAATAAAATTGTGGAGCGGGTTTTTTAAGCTTTTCGATGCTCTTTGTTAGATATTGGATTTTAAGGGACTTATTGTTGTATATGTATTATGTGCTGGTACGAGAGTCTTACTCACAGACTTATTATGTGGTGTTTGTGTTTTTCAATTTATGCATAAAAATAGCGCCTGAAATCAAAAATTTCACACGATGTAATTCAATATTGTTTTATTTGATTTTATACATACATTAACAATTACAGAAAGTAAATTATTAGCATATATTTTTACCCGACTGCGTCAGAAGGAGGGTTATGTTTTTCGAGTGTATGTATCCATTTGGATTATTTGGACCGCCCCACAGCCCAAACGGTTGAACGGATTTCGACATATGATAAGTATGAGGTATCGTTGAATTCGTCAGAACTGTGAAAGTGTCATAGGCTATATGAATTTTCAAAATGGCGCCCGAAAGTGGAAGAAAAAGAGGGGATAATCTTGAGTTTTTTTGTTATCTTAGCAATATGGGTATCAAATGAAAGATCGTGAAAAGACCTTTTCAAAAATATATAATTATCATATAACGTTAAGGCACACGTTTTAACACAAATTGTCAAAAACCATCCTAAAAAGTAGAATTTTTCGGTGAAAACACTAAAAAGTCTGAAATAAAAATATTATTATAAAAACAAAAAACCCGACTGCTTACAAAAGAACTCAAAAGAAAAAAACAAGTGTCACAATATCAACATAAAATACTTCATGGTACTGCAGGCGGGGACAAACAATACTACCTACCTACGGGTAAAAAAAGATTTATCACAAGTACTACGTTTGTCCTTACTACGTTTGTACTTACACAGGTACCTAGTAACCTACTGCGGGGGTATGAGTGTGTTAGCGTTTATTTATTTTAGATGTTAAATAAGGCATTACTTAACGTCTAAAATAAACAACATTTCTTTCGTCTTATGATCTTCAATACTAAAGAACTGGATACATAATCCTGTCAGTTATTAGTAGTGGGGACCACGAGCCGTAGAAGTTGCTTTGAGCCCAAAATGGATGGGAATCCTCCTCAAGATAAGCCAAATGCTATTAACATAAAAATGATGTGGAGTTGAAAATTCCCGTTAACCACTATGTATTCTTTAGGTCGAAGGAAAAAACTAAAACAATAAGCCATGATTACAATAAAATACTTATTAATTCCACGAAAGAACGACACCGAAAGAACACCGACACAAAGAAGAATTCCCACGCAACGCAACTGTGACTATCGCTGCGGAAATGGGATATTAAAATTAATATTATGCGATGTATCAGTGCAGTTTTAATAGTCGTGTTTCTTGTGGGGTTCTATGAACTATGGTGGCGAATTCATTACATGGTTGTTTCTTTTTAGATGTTCTTTGGATGTTCTTGTTCATTGACTTGCTGAAATTTCTTGGCCGGTGTTGACCGCATAGAATTTGTTTTTGTTATAATAATTGACAAAGAAAAAATGTCTCATAAGTTCGCATTTTCACGGGAGAGGCGTTGATTAATAGCTGCGATTGTTTAATTTTATTTGATGTAGACGTAACGTATAATCCTACTTCCTACTAATCCTACTAATAGGTATTATAAATGCGAAAGTTTGTAAGGATGTATGTGTGTGTGTGTGTTTGTTGCTCTTTCACGCAAAAACTACTGAATGGATTTTCATGAAACTTTGCAGTAATATAGCGTAGACATCGGAATAACATAATTTGTTAAAATTTATAGAGATTTTTGAAGGGACTGGTTCCCCGAAGCGAAGCGAGGGCGGGTTTACTAGTGTAATCCATAATATTATGATGTTTTGTGAAATATTATTTAATGGTTTAAAAAATTTAAATAGCGTGATTCTTACATGAAATTGAAATAATTCTGTAAGTTCAGAAATTGACAGAAATCCTTTATCGGTTTTTTTTTCTACTTAATCACACTTCACAGTATAGTTTAAAATATATTTTAATTTGTGATGAACACCTCCATACAGACTGGCACAGACTTGTTTATATTGTAGCTATAGTGTTTTTGTACACAACCTCATTACATATTTATAACTTTACTCATAGACAACTACTCAACATATTACAAATGAAGCCATCAACGTGCATTTCCTGTTTTATGGTTTTACCACTAGTCATACTATAATGAGTGACAGGTACGTTTCTAAGAAGATTCAAATACCTCAACGAGAGGAGAAAAAACTTAATAAGTATACCAAGCAACGCAATAATATTAGCTTACTACTCAAAATACCATTAGAGCCATCGATCTGTTATTCTTACCGCGTACGTTTGCTTATGAAATCGAACGGCTCTTAAAACAACATCTAAATGGATCTACATACCTTTTATTATAGGGTTCACGGTGGCATAAAATTCAAATTTCCAAACTCCGAAATTTTATATTTTTTTTACCTAAACTCATTCATTCGTTTATTCTAAGTTTTGTGATTAAAAGAGTTTAATTTTTTAAGGCACTTGTTAATAAAATAGTTTAAGAAATAATAATGTGCCATATTATGAGAGCTTTGATGTTGACTATGATGTCATTGTATGGTGCATGACTATTTATGTTCCTCTTGTATTTATTTCTTATGCATAAAAATATCATACCGTATAATTTCATTACCGTAAGCCCGACCACTGAGCGACGCTGTCACGTATCAAAATGGAGAGGAAAATTAACGATTAGCCTCGTCGGTGAACGTTTTGAAGCGTGTCCCCGGAGGGTACATGGCTATTCACGATGCTTTTAAAGCTCAGTGTGTATAATTTAGCTATTACCCTAATTACGTACATATTATAGCACTAGTAACCGCTCTCGCCTCTATTCGGGAAATCTATGGCTTAGTGACGCGTGACGTGAAGGTTAGTAAATAATGCTTACTCGGGTGACTTTAAGGCTTTGATGTTTTAAATATCTAGATGGAACATCGAATCCGCGAAAACGTGTCAAAAAATTGTGGCTAACTGTTAGCCACAATTTTTATATCATTATGCACAGATTACGCACACATAGACAATAAATGAACGTGATAAACATCGCCTGCACGCACACATGCTTGATAATGTTGCCTTGTTTTTTTTGTTTTCATTGTAGGGCGACGCTCAATCTAGATATTTAAAACATCATTGCTTTAAGGCAATTTATGTTTCATCCATTGCATTAAAACCATCACAAAATGTTAATTCAATATTACTACAATATAGGTATTACCGACAAACCAACATAATTATTACGTATAAAATGTTTTATCTATAAAAGTGTAAACTCTAAAAACCACTGTCCAGATTCTGTAGTGTTAATGAATAATAGTTTTCCCAATAATCGCTTAGTCTGCGCCTTCCTTGTATGTATTTAAAGCATGTAATATTATATTATGTATGTTGAATATATGTTGATTTAGTATTACAAAAAATATTTTGAACCATAATAAATAATTATCATAAGTTTATAAAGATTTGAGAGAGAGCGTTTCCGGTTTCCGTTACGTGACGATTGCCATAGACAATAGACAATGAAGATATTTTCCAACAGTTAAACTTAGCATTAACAAACTTCCTTTCCAAAATTTTTTATATTTTGCTATAATGGCCTCATGGGGATATTGGTTCCCCATGCTCAGAAATTGAAATACAGAGGATAGGTTTGAGTAAATTTTGGAAATTAGACACCATTATATATGCCTAACGGACATGTTACTTATTCATAGCGAATTGAAAATCTGGTCTGGTGAGTTTGGTGAGTCCTGCTCCTGATGGTCATCGACATCCAAGAAACTTGCGGAACAAAACCACCTTCGACCACAACTCCCCCTTTTGCAATGTCGACAGGAGATTGCTTAATACGCGTGCCGGTAACGAGAATCCAACTTATATCATTTATTTAAATTATTATTATAAAATTTTAATAGCAGTCATTAAACAAAGTCAAAAGATTTTTGGGCCGCAACAGTTTTCAAAATTGCTTTGGATCTAACCCGAAAAAAGCTGAGATTAATTTGGAGTAATCTGATGAAGGCAAAAATTACTTTAATTTTTAAAACATATCGAAACACATGCATCGTCGCTAATTAATTAAACCTCGATTTCACAAAGACTGCCTTTAAATTTACATATCTGCGTTGAATGCAAAACAAAAACAAAATTGAGGATGAACAAGTCAATCGTTGTCTTGAATGCATCGCCAGCTAAGCAAAGATCTGATAACCAATTCCCCTTTACAAGATTTTCATTCCATTCTGTTACTACGTGTAATTTTATTTATGCAGTAACACCCATTACCTCCTTTACTTATATGCCAATTCTGTAGTATGGAACCAAGTCCTCGATGGACGTTAAAGTTGATAATTAAACGGCCAAGGATAAGTAATAATTAAAAGATAGAGTCAAAATGAAGCCTTCGTGTTCGGTCGCTCAGGTCGCAATTAAACAATCGGGCTTCACCATAAATTGTGTGGTCGCAGAGTAATTGAATAGTTTGACCAATCCGTTTTCGTTCTGAATAATGGTAGGATAGTTATAATTACTTACCTATATTTTGAACCGTTCAAGTCTCAATCATGCTTGCTATATTTGCTGGTTTTGACAAGTTTAGGATATTTTAGTATGGAGGAAACAGTGATTTCCAGTGGTATGAATATTTGACTCCTGAAGAGGACCTGCCATTTGTTCGAACATTCGAATACCTTTTTTTATGGAATTAAGATAGCAAACGAGCATGCAGCACCACCCTTCCGCTGCCGCCCATAACAACTTACTGTGACCGACTTAGAACTAGACTCAAAGGGATTAGGATGGTTATTAGTACAGTTAGTAGATGGTGTTAGAATATTAGTTGGTTATTTTGTTAATAAGTGTGAGGACAGGGGCTGTTTATTCCTATTAGTTAATGTTAGTAATAGTCCAGTTAGTTATTGTTAGTATGAGTTTCGTTCTAATTCGGGCACAGATGCGTTGCTACCTCTGAGGACTGAGATGGTCGCCTCTAAAAAAGTGTAGCCGGCTCCACACCTTCCTATCCGGAACACTTGTTCTTAAAACAATTAGACATTACACGGCAGGAATGGTACTAAGTACCGTGGCGGGCGGTGGTACTTCCCCGGGTAAGCTCTAGGGTACCTGTACCGAATGGCCTGACTACTTATTACTTGCTGTGTATCATTATGGAGATTTCTAAGTAAAAAGACTTCTACAATATCTCTTTTCACTCTAACAAGCGAATACTAATTTCGTAATACTAGCAAATTATCTACCTATTGTTGTAAAAGGTGCTAATTAATTAGATTTTTCAATTTGCGTTGAATTGAGGCAGCCTAGAATAATGGAATTTTATTCCATTCCGAAAGTCTCCGTATATTATGTTTATAAAATATAAAATATTAAACAAATATAAATGGAAGCTTCGAACTCCATTCGCATAACCCTTGTTTTAGCTTCGTTAGGCCCATACTGTAATTTGCATACTCACATTTCACTAATTTCGCAAATCATCGTATCAATTATAACGTAATTAACGGCGATACGATCAAGCATACGTAACGGTACCATTGAAACAATATACGGATAATAAGATAGTTAATGCATTCTCTAATGGTCCTAATACATGTGTGATTGCAAATAGTGGCCATAATAGGCATAGTTCAATGACCCTGGTGTTTATAGTCCGATGACTTGTGTTAATCAGAAATTGATCGAGGTTAACAATAGGTTCTCATAATCACTCGTGAAGTGCTTAGGTATACCCTTATAGGCTTGCGTCGATCTTAAGGGATGGACAAAGTTAAGCAATAGCGGGCGTGGTCGGTAGTTGGATGGGTGACCGCTTGGGCAAAAACTTCTTGAGCGTTTTAGTGTCTCTTAGAGCCCCGTTACCAAAGAATACTATCCTACTTTGGTCACATTGCTCGGAGACAACCGGACAGTTTCGATAAACTGGTTGTGGTGGGCAAAGTAGACGGCAGAAGACCTAGAGGCCGATCACCTACCCGATGGTCCGACACGGTGAAGGCAATCACAGGAATCCCAGTGACCGAAGCTCTCCGAAAAGCAGAGGACAGGGTGGCGTGGAAGCAGTTTGTCAGCTCCGCCACCAGGGCTTATCAAAACGGGCACAACCTTCAGTAATGAAGAAACCGACAAAGAAGAAGAAGAGCCCCGTTGGTCGCTCTGATTGGTGGGTAACAATCGATAAGCTATGTGGAATGCTTTCAAGATTCATAAAAAAACTTGGCCTAAAGGGTTAGCACTAAGCATTGCAGACGCGTCAGTAATGAGGTAACACTAAAAGATACAGTCGAATTTAGATCCTCTTCCTTTTTTTGAAGTTGGTTAACAAAATTCTATATTCGTATTATTTTAATCTCATCGCGACAAGAAAATATCACAATACTTACCTAAATATACTCGTACCTAATATCAAAAAAAGGACCAAATATTAAATATCACTAGGTACAAGAAAAACATACAATAGCGACATTAGGTTATATTTACTGCGTATAATTTTCCTTATGGAGTAGTGGAGTAAATTCCAGGGAAAGGCACTCGTGCTATTTTTACCAGACAATATTATTGGCTTTGGCCCATTTGTATTCATAGATAGAAACAGTTCACGTTTTCCTAATACACTAAGTTAAAATAATATCTCTATTTCATTTATTATATTGTAACGGAAAAATAGGCAAGACAAATATGATGTGGTTTATAAGAACATGTTTTTATATTTAATAGATTGAAATAGAGCGATTGTGTGTATCGTTTATGGCCCGTGGTCGAAAAGTTTGATCGATAGTACCTACTGTAGGTTTTGTTATGGGAAGCCATTTGTTTGGTTTTTGACTGTGTCTAGAATATGTACTTTTTTGAAAAAATTTCGGTGGTACAAGACATATTTTTAATTTACAGACATTTTTATCCCATGTTAATTTATCCTTTTTTAACCGACTTCAAAAAGTTTCGGAGGTTCTCAATTCAACTTCTACTTTCGAATGGGTGAACAGATTTTGATGATTATTTTTATTCAAAAACTGGTGCTTGTCCTGTGGCTCCATATGAATTTGACCGACATCTGGCGAGTAGTTTTTCTGTTATCTGTACTTGTTGAAGTTGAAGTCAGTTATTTTTTGTAAATATATTAAGTATTCATTAAGCTACGCCATAGATCATCTGTGCAGTGCGTGCCGGGTATGGCAATTGGCAACATACAAAGGCATACAACCAAACGAAGAAGAAACTATAAACAGCTAATATACCAAATTTCCACCTCAGGGAATTTAACTTCGCACCTTTAGAACGGCAGTCATCTTTCACACAAAAATATATAGGAAAACAGCAGTTTTAGATTCTCAACCACCGCGACACCGTTTAAGCTTTATATTGTAACCACGGACTTACAGACCGAAAACAAAGGGTTAACTTTACAACAGTTTTATGTTACGGACAAATCGATTTGACCACAATGGTAATAAATTGTGACGTAGCGGCGGACACAATTGCCTCTGGCAAAATAAACCTTCGTGGAATATGTAGAAAAAATTATATGAAATGGTTTGTTCCTATCACATATGTAGGTATCTATAGCATAACATACATGAAACTGTATATTACATGAAACTGTAAGTGAGCTTAATGTCGGTAGTCTGACGATATTAGAACAAAACAATTGACGTAACGACTGACTTTTACTGAAAAAACTGCATCCCAATCTACACTTTTTTATTGATAGCCAAGTAAAGTGGTGTGCAGACACTGCAGACCACACCTTGAGTTAGGTTTCCTGTCCAAAATGCATCAAACAAAACCTTATTATGTTGGGTTCTTGTAAAGTGTTGTTAATAATTTATCATTTTCATGAATCGCTATTCCTATAATATTTACCTGCGAAATGACTTTTAATATTATTATTAGTCTACGCCAGTATGTAAGATAAGTTAATTTAGTTACCTTAAATCATTGGAGTCATAAAAAAGTGACCATGTCAAGTCTTTCCAACCATTGTCCTCTACCGTGCTACATAAACGCTAGATTCCGTTACTTTCCAATAAAACAAAGGGTTAAACTTACACCGGGTTTATGTTTCAGACAAATAGATTCGGTCGCGCTGCCCATAAATCGTAGGGACAGCTACATCCGCCGCCGACAAAATAAAGAACCCAGGTTCTAATTAGATGTGTGGATGCCAGCTACAATTACTGGATGTGATTAATTTAAAAGGATGTCAAATTGGTAAAGGTCGTAAAAGTTTTAATGGATACTACGTCAAGTTGAGTTTCGAGTTTCAGTGAGTTTATTGCTGAGACAGAATAAAATTAATGTTAATGGTAACTTTTTATTATTTGGACACAACAGAACTTAGAGCGAAACATAATACATAATAAGAACAAAACAACAGTGAGTCTTATCGCCACAAAGTGATTTCTTCCAGGCAGTCAGGCCCCATCAAAGGGTTAGAAATACAAATGTGATATTAAAAGGGTTGCGGCGTTCAAAAAATCCACAAAGACAAAAGACGAAAAATATATCTAAAAGTTGATTTGATGTTTTATTTGAGTATAAATTATACATATTATGCGTGCGTATAAGCGTGAATTTATGCGCGCATGCGTGTGAATGCGTAAATTATACGTGTTTAGACAATAATCATGTTAAGCTAGACATACACATAAACACCTGGTACAGTGAAGACCTGACACCTTCTTGACCTACCTGACAGATTTCTGTACCGTAAGCTTATTAGGTTAAGTTAAGATAGATATTAACTGCGATACAAATCCCATTAAAGGCAGGTCTGTAACTAGATCTAGTTGCATAGCGCACACGCAGGTGTCCACAGATGAACTTCACTACATTCCACCAGCCAAAGCGACTGAAAACATTTGTTGACTTTTAAGCAAAATCACTTTTTCTCCCGTTGCTCTTGCCATGGAAATGAGCCATTTTTTGTTATAGGGAGCTCAGTCTTTTCCAACAAAAAAAGGAACTTGGTACCTTATAACTTACTTAGCTTCTAAGGATAATCAAGAGCGTTTAACTTCGGTGATAAAGATGAAAAGAACTTTATACTCTCCTAACATTTGAGCTTAACTTTTATTCAATTATCTAGATATTCTAGATCTTCATTATCATTACCCTTAAACGGATTGCGAACATTAAGTGAAAACCCTGTGCCAAAGAGAAGTTAAAACTGTTAATTGACCCCATATTTTTTTATTTCTCTATCGATATCGATGCTATTTAAACAATTGTAAAAGGGTATCCACAGCTTTCAAGCGACCACCGAAGCGTGACAGACAAATAATAATTACGAGCAAAATCAGAGGGTAGTGATCCAGAGGCAACGACCTTAGGATGCGGTCAGGCGAATGACTATGCATTGAAAATGTATGCGCAAAAAGCCTCTAGGAACAAAGCCGTAAGGAAGGGCAAAGTGATGAGTCATAACGCGTAAGTACTTAGAGTAGAGCAGTGATAGTCAAGTGGACAATTGGACTCCCGAATAGAGGTGTCTGGGTTCGAATTCTGCTGTAAGCTTACAGAAATGATGTGCATAGGGTTTATTAGAATGCGTAGAGAAAACTAATCCGCACTGGAGCAGCGTCGTGGAGTTTTGCTCTAGGCCTCATTAATGAGGGGAGGCTCGTGCTCAGTAGTGGGCCATTAAAGGGTTGCAGCCAATCAGTGTTTAATTATCACATACTTTGATAAAGTTAAACAACTTCAGGAGACCCACACCTGAGAGTTCTCAAGTCTCACGCTCTGAGCGGAGAACCATGTCTAGCAGTGGGGCAGTTAAATGGCTAACTAAGGTTAGTTATTTTAACTCTTTTCTTTATAATTTCACTAAAGCAAAGAAATGTATACCAACATGTCGTACAATTGAGCAGGTACTTGCCACGTGTATACGGCTCACATAAAATGCCAAACAACCACAAATTAGTAATATGAATATACAAAATTAAAATAAATAAAAGAAACTAAAGTTTAATTATAATAATTATGATGGACTAAATTAACGATATTCTCATATAGTTCCACAGAATAAATATTAAGTGTTAATGCAAACTTGATCGTTTTGGCAATCGGTATGTCAAAAAAGGTTACCATGCCAAACTGCCGTTTTAAGAGTGCTGGGTTCAACTCCAAGCGGGTTCTTTTTTCTAACTCACTCTAATCTGTCTTAACTACGTATGTCTTAAACATTCTTAATCATTAATCCAAGTTAACGATTCAAAACGTTATGTCTAGTTTAATGATCTTAATGATGTTCTGAACTAATCTCGCCCTCCGATCATATTTTATCACTATCTCAGCTTGATATTAATTGATTAATTATTTCGTGAAGCTGAGTTTGAAGTTATTGATTCGAATTTCAGATGAAGGCCGATTGTATAATTTGTTATCTTCTTGTTGTTGTTTTGTTACATCCACGTCTAGTATCTGTAGGAGAAAATTATTTAATTGTAATACCTATAATACTTCTTATTTTTTCATTATCTAGTTCAATTACATGAAGTTCAGTCTCTATTCCATTATTCCTTAAACAACATACATTATTTCCTAATTTAAAAAATAAAAATAATTTAAAATATTTTCTGAATGTAGAAAGAAAACGTGGTAGGTATATTCAATCCAAACTTGATACCATAACTCTATTATACTTTTTCAAAGATTCAGTGATTAAATAGGATGAATTTATACGAGTCCGTCAATTGCACATAATTAATACGCATCGACAAGAAGCCACCTGACGTTCAGATATCATCATTCGTCAAGGGGACATTTCCGGTACATTACCAGTCAATTGGAAACTGGAGTCAACATGTTAGCTTGTACTTCTTACAACACTCGAGCTTCACCGTTATTTTTTGTAGAATCAACAAATGATCCGACGTGCCACCTGATGGTAAGTGGTCGGTGCCCATCCGTCTAATAAATCAATATTTTAATAACACAAAGCAGTACAAGTTGTGGGCACTCGTGGGTGTTTATGACGTCTCTTTTGGTGCCACCTGCCCATGAATTGTGTGGAGAAGCGGTTAATTCGGCGTCCTACTTGGGGGGTTCGGGTTTGAATCCCAGTACACACTTCTGACTTTTTGGAGTTATGCGCATGTTAAGTCTATACGTAACGATGTAGCAACATATCGTGAGGACACCTGCATGCCAGAAGGTTCCCTTAACTCAAAGGCGTGTGAAGTCCTCCCTTTTATATGTAGTTTTGGAATGAGATTCTAAATTAATATACCCTTTATACATCAGTAGTGTTCTCCTGTATTCTTATCTATACCTGTTATAATTATACTTATAGCTTCGGTTAGCTTCTGTTCGGTTAAAGTCACTAATTATTTATGTTCTCAACCACGAACGAGTGGGCGGAAGCTTGTAGGTTAACTCAAAAACCTAATTGCTAGTTAGTGCTGTAAAAAATGGCTGCCGCCAACGTACCAAACGTAGCCCAGTCAACCGTATCTCAAAGGTTTTATTTTAGCTAACAGGGGCTTAGAAAGGTTTACTCCACTATTCGAGAACCGTCCATAATAACGTCAGTTGGCTGTCGGCAACACACAATTTACGAGGCTCGAGCCATTTTCGTGTGGAATGGAGTAAGTATCCACGATTTAAGGCCCTAATACGTTGAAATTGTGAAAAATTGTTACTTAAATCATCTGTTAATCTGTGAAAGACTTCTATATAATAATTGAACAGTTAAATAATACTTCGCGTACCTATACACTACAGATTTAGGTAAAATCCTTGGTGGTTTTAATATGAGAAAAGAAAACATTCTATTAATGAAAGAAGAACATAACATTTTATCAATTTTTAAAACAATTTTGTAATCTCTTACCTATAGGGGAAATTTAACGTCATAGATGTAATCTAAAATAAAGTTTTAAAATTAAAATAAATTAGTTTTCTTCAAGAATTACTCTAGTATACTTCATTTTCTTATGTACACTTCATGAGGACTCAACCTGAATATGATATTAGGCCGAGAAACTTTTAATTTAGTTAACAACACTGGACACAACGATGAATAATAATTTTTGAAAGCTTTAAGTGGGAAGGGCTGATTATAAGCCTTATATGCAAGGAACTAACTTTTTATAAAAGTAACCGACTTCAATATACTTAGATAAAAAGAAATAACTCAAAAACTGCTCGTCAGATGTCTCTCCAATTTAATAGGTTTAGACGACAAGTAACAGCTTGCGAATAAATAAAGAAACACAAAAACTGGAACACCCAGTCAAAATTTATGAGGTAATTATATTAAATACATATTATATTAAATACGCATTATTAAGAATAATTCAAAAACTATGCGTCAGATGTAGCTCAAATTAAAATGGAAGCAGACGACAAACACTAACTTTAAAAAAATATTATGGCGTAAATCGACTCACTCAGTACAAAATTATGAGTACACAATAAAAATACAGTCGAATTAAGAACATCCACCTTTTTTGAAGTCTGTTAAAAATGCTCGGTCTCTGAAGGATTATTCGGATTGAATTGTATTCTTACCTATACACTAAAACTTCTTGGGTAATATGCTGTGAATCTAAGATCACCAGTACCTCTACTGCTAAAAAAATGTCATGCTTGGGGTTCTCTAGAGTTCCTTCGATATACCATGTATTTAAGAGTCGTCTTACCGCATCGTAATACCTATATCGTGTGAATATTTACAGTACCGATGAACAGTGCAATAACTTTTAACAAAATACAACCGACTTTAACGCCGAAAAGTAAAATTCGCTTTAGTTAAACGCGGTTAATATTCCTAAATTCTTCTCCTAAATCTGATAAACACGATGCTGAAAACCGTATCAAAATCGGTTCAGCCAAACAATATGCCTAAAACCTTCTCCTAAATCTGACAAATACTATGCTGAAAACCGCATCAAAATCGGTTCAACCAAACGCGAGATAATCGCGCACTAATATACATACACACATACATACACACATACATACACACATACATACATACATACAGGTCAAACTGAGAACCTCCATTTTTGAAGTCGGTTAAAAAAACGACAGGATATCCCGCAAAGCAGCTTATGCCTGGAGACAATACTACAACCTGACCGTTACTTACTCGCATGATCTATTGCTTTACGTGGGCGCGTGCTATGATTTCCTCGGAAATATTATGCACCAAGATAATTTAGATAGCTCAGGTAATTGGGAAGGTGTCCCTTCTACATAAATTATTGGTTCACCTCAGTTCACCTGTCATTTAGTTAGCGGTGATGTATAGTGTTAGATTGCTGTGCGGCTTAGCTAATTAGTTTTGTATTTTTATTATTGTCTAATGATGAAGTAAGACTTAATTATAATAATTTACTAAAAATAGAGTCCGCATATTGTAGATAAAATAATTTTACAATTAATATACTCGTAGAAAGAATATTTAATTGCAAAATAGCATATTTGGCAATTGGTAATTATACAAAAAAAATGGATGCATATATCTCACACGTATCTAATCTGAAAGAAACATTGAGGGCGACATCAAATCAAATCAAACAAATCTGTTAATTAGCAGATCACCTCCGACAGGTTTAATGACAGCCATCACCTTCGAGGTTTCAAACAAAACTAACAACAACAAGCTATTCTTACATAGAACAAAGACAAAAACATTGCAAATTCCAAGTTCCTATCAGAACCAATACCTTTGAGTTCCCTGGTTCCCCGTTACGTGGCATTCAGATGTTTGAAACAAATTCAATTTTATCGAGAGCCTTCATGCACATAGTTTAAGAGGATTTGCATTTAGGAAAAGAAAAGAACCCGCTCATGAATAGTAAAACTGGAAATGTGAGCGTGCGGTTATCTAGTTTATGCAAAGGGGCTTTTTCTCGTAACCTGCTTCATATAATCTGACCGGCGATTAGCGATGAGCGATAGGTATAAGATTGCTTTAGTTCAATCAATTGTAGATGATAATGACCATCCAGTACCTATTCAGACAATGGCTGTTAAGGATGTGCTGTGACTTTAACATTGAAAGGTGAGTTTATAGCACAGGTACGTTATTCTCGCAAAATTAACACTATGCTGTCACTGTTAGGTTGATTTCATAAAATAAATTTTGAAACATCGAGGCAAGAATCAAGATTGATATGAAATGAAAAATATGAGAAATTCAATAAAACTGAGACCTGTTAACGTGATGAACCTGTTATTGTTATTTTAAGATTTTTTTATGACTTATAGTAAATTTTTAGCTGATTTATTGTAACAGATTCGGATTCCAATAAGGGATTTGTTAGATCACATTATTTATGCTTCCAAAATAGCGTACCTGGTTATTATCAGACAATAACCTAAATCCTTCTAACAAACGTTCAATTTGAATGCAGGTGGCACGGACCACACACAGTGATCGCTTCAAACGGCCCTAATGGTCGCTTTGCAATGTATTTGTCTTTAATTTG
This sequence comes from Hesperia comma, assembly GCA_905404135.1. Classification (NCBI taxonomy): domain Eukaryota; kingdom Metazoa; phylum Arthropoda; class Insecta; order Lepidoptera; family Hesperiidae; genus Hesperia; species Hesperia comma. The sequence continues at coordinate 16,483,078 of FR990018.1, forward strand.
ATACGTACCTACATGGGACTGTGCCTGCTAGATACTTTATAGAGTTAGAGCTGCTAATACCGCCAGGTCTAATACTTGTTTACTTTCGAGTTCAAGAGGTTATTTTTAGTGCAAAATTGTTGATATAAAATATAAGTAAACGAGTTAGGAGTATATTTTGGTTAATGCAGGTTAATTGGTTAATGTTAACGCGGTTTGTGCCCTCCTAATCGATCGTCCGAGTTAAGTAATAGTAGGCGCAGTCGGTAGTTCGATGGGTGACCTCGGGTGGCAAATTTATTGAGCGCTTCCGTGCTTCAGAAGGCACGTAAAACCTTCGGTCTCAATTGTGCTCATTTAGATAGAAGTCGCCAAGTCATATTGAATACTGTACTGGAGTAATTAAGGCTGTTATCAACTTAATAACTCATTCTATTTTATAAACGGAATAAAAAAATATGAAGTCGCTGCTCCTGTTTTTTTGCACTTACAAAAAACCGCAAAACTAGTACGATAAAACTATGGAGTAGTCACGGGAACGGTTCATAAATGTTCGGTAGACCACAAATGACACTTAAAAAGCCAAAATAGTGTACTAGTTAAGTTTAACATACTCTGAGCGAGGGAAGTTTAACCGCGCCGCTATTAGCGGCTTTATAGGCGAACTTCTGAAGATGCGGTCGCAGATAAAAAGTTTTAAATGAAAGATATTAGGGCATAACTACAAGTGCTGTGGTTTCAGCGTAGGATGACCAGGTTCGTCTTTAATAAATTTAAAGTAGGTACCTACTTAATATCTTTCTTTCGACTTTCATTAAAATAGATTTAAAGATACACTAATGGTTCTTTTCACGATTATGTCACTTTAATGGATGTTTATACACTTCTATGTGTGGAAGATTGGAGGCACGATGATTTCTTGCAATAGGAATTTTTTACAACTAATTTGCGTTCGAAAATTCATTTCAAAATAAAATAGGCTACATAGTATATTAAATTTTCTCACTTAAACTACATATATTATTATTTGCTAGAGAAACACATTAGTAAAAAGGGGTGTCTAAACAAACGGTTTGTAAGAAAAACGAATCGAAATAAACTATGGCGCAAAATACCTACTGTATTCGACTACACCACTATCACACATGTTGTTTCATTTCCAAATTCGCACTTCGTCGGTTTGAAACTAGAGAATAAATATTTAAATGAACAGCTTCGGGAATGTCACTGAATCTCTAAAATTGGAAAGTCTCCCGTAAATTGTGGTCACCTGGGAAGTGTAACTGAGCGTTCCGAAGCGGCGGTATTTCAATTTTAAGCTTGGAAGATTTGTTTTTGTCCTGCCCACAGCTACAGTGGGGTCATTGGTTGGTCGCCGTGAATTAACTACGAATGTTTTGCATCACGAACGATTTTAATGAAATGATAGTTTAAATAAGGTAAAAAGCTATTCTAATACACTTTAGTTCTTCAAGCGTACCGAAACTGTAATTTTGTACCAGTCACCGAAATATTAGGTTAATGATTAATATGTACCTACTCTAACTCTTTAAATTTAAAAGAAGTGTTGAGAAATAAAACACACAAATATTTATGGAACCTTAACTGATCGCTGTCTGTACATGCTATTAAGTAGTTAATATTATAATTAATAATTTCATGGCAAATAAAAATGACTAGGTATTCAAAAATTCTTGTAAAATATTTACGAGTACTTACTACCTACTTACAAGGTTATTAAGTGATAAACCTTATAATCGTAAATTAACTTTTACTAGCAAAGTGGTTAGGTACACAGGGTTGTCATAAGTTCGGATCTGTTTTTAGTTAGTTTTATCTGTTAGTTTAGTTAGATCTGTTAAAGATAAACACTGCGCGCGCTCTGCCCTCTATCTCGAAAATGGTTCAAGATATGAAAAAAATATTTAAACAAAAGTTGTAGAGAATTTAATCCTCTACAATAATTATAATAAATACAAATAGCATAAAACTCATAGGAAACGAGATATTTGCAATAAATGTGTAAAAAATCGATTTTTTGACCTTTGACCTTGGAATATCTGTAGTCGTAGACACCCTACGATAAGTAGGTTTTGAGACAAGTTTTAGGGTGTTAAAATAAAGGCTTATACAAGTTTATAGCCGACTATCTCTCATTCCGAGGTGAAACCCTAATATGCCTGGACTACTAAGTAACAGCGAATATATCAAATTAGTAGTAAAGTGCTGATCGTTAAGCTTGTATATGTTAATGAATGAAGTTTAGTTTGTTTACACGTTTAAAGTGCCTTACTTGATAAAATGCAGTCTTAAAGTATCTGTCGTGAATTATTCCTACTAATATTTTAAACGCGATAGCAACTCTGTCTGTCTGTATTTCTGCCTGTTTCTACGTTTGTTTGTGAGGCTTTCACGCCTAAACCCGTGAATCCCGTAATGAGATGAAAAAGGGAAACGGATATAACACTCCCATAAAATGCCCGTAAAAGGGCCTTATCGGAAAGACAGGCGACAGAGTGACAGGGTTCTGTTTTTTAGCTACGGAATCATGAAATACATGTAGTAAGCCAATAATAATATTATCATTATCGAACCAAAGCGGTTTCCTGCGAATAAATCGATCAATGACGTCGCATTTCATTCGCAAGCCGTCGGGCTTACTTAACTGGGCTGTCGCGGGCGCAGAATAATCTATACAGGCTAGCAATATTGTATCATTAATCGTGATCAATGTGACGGCTCAGATTAATATTATGTATCCACGAATGAAATAATTGAAGAAATATTGATATTTAAGGTGAGCGTATTCCTTTTAAATCTCAATGGATCATTTTAATTAATTTAAATACTGGTGAACGCCCTCGATTTGCATCGGGAAACTAAATTTTTTCCCCCATTTCAGCCCCTTTGGGGTTAGTTTTTGAAAAAAGTCTAGTAGCATAATGTGTATCCTTGCGTCTACAACTATTTTCATTCCAAATTGGGCCGTTTGCTTAGCCGCGAAAGTGTCTGAGACTGACAGACAGACAGACAATGTATTATAATGCATTTATAATATATAGTAAATTTGTTTTTTTTTTTTTGTATTAATGAGTTGTAAGTTTTCTTATTTGTGTAGTTTCGTAATGTTCAGCTTGTTTACTGGGATTTAGTAAAAGTTGTAATATGAAATTGCCTTGAAATTATTATGTAGATCTTACATAATTATGTACATTCTACCCCGGGGTGACAAGGACATATTTTTTTTACTTTTCAATTAATACTTCTTAGTAGGAACTATTTCCTTAATAAAGACAAGAGCGTAGAAGATTATAGACATATGTTGTTTTAATCAAATCTACTCGAATCAATAAGGGTGCCTTTCCACCAGAGCTGTGCTATGCTAAGTTGCTAAGGATGCGTTTGCCATCCGCCAATCATATTCAGCCCTTATGGAGTTTCTAGCCGGGCCAATGTATGTGATTGGTAGATCTCAAACGTATCTTTAGCAACGTAGCATAGCACATATCTGGTGGAAAGGCACACACCTGTTGTTTTATTAAGAGACTATTTATAAATATAAAACGACATTGTATCCTTTAAAACGTGCGAAATTATGTTCGTCGTATGGGGGTGCGACCAATTAAACAATGTAGGTATGTCACAAAGCAAAAAGAATCACAGCTCCGTTGACAAAACAATAAAACATTTTTGTAGTCGCAGGGAGTACCGCGCCCAAAGAATGCGTCAAAGGGCGGAGTTGTATAAAATTTGGAGCCATGTCCTATTTCAATGCGGTATTTTGTTTTTTGTGGTATTGTTTTAGTTTCCGCATTAAAAAACGTTCTGTTTTAATAATTCTGATAAAATCGAGTAAAAACATAATTGTTTATATCATTATTGTACTAAATATGCATTTTTATTGTGATATAAATAGTCAATAAATCTCGGAAAAAGAAAAGAGGTACTTTGATATTACGACTGCGGTGCTTTTATATTTTTCCATGCTTGATTCATGAAAGAGAAAGACAGGTAAAATGAAAGGACTTACCACAATATCCACCATGCATGCTTACCATCTCGAAAACATACCACACAATCCATTCATTACCATGCAAACAAACCATGTATAATTATCGCTACATGTCGAGTTAACTTAAAAAATCTTTAGATGTTAGAAACAGATTAATTTCTTACAAGCTTACCCAATACCCTCGAGCAACCTTTCAACACGACGAGTAATTTTCCTATCACCCGCGTACGTAATTATGTTCTCAATTCGTTTCAGATATATTATGCGCTTTCAAAACGCCTTTCACTGTATTATAATCGAGATTTTAATTGAACAAGAACTGCGCCTAGAACGGACCACGCCTATAACGTTGGGTCTCGGCATTATTTGTTCGTTTGCACATTTGCCTTGCGGTTTAAGGCAAGAGCGTGCAACAATAATGTGCAAGGCCTGAAAAAAGATGGTAGCTGAATATGAGATTCTTCGTTCATCATTTATCTCATTATGGCCCACTATCAAGGATGAGTTTCGTCTCAGAATGAGAAGGTTAAGGTCGTAGTCCACCACGCTAGCCATGTGCGGGTTGGAAGATTTCACACGCCTTTGAGTTTTGCGAACTCTCCGGTACACAAGTTCTTCATGGCGTTTTCGTTCAATGTTAAAGCCAACGATATTTAAACACACAGAACTTCAAAAAGTACCCTGAACGTCCCCTGAAATTTGAACCCGGACCCATTGAGTAGAAAGCCGAAATGTCATGAGGACATAAATACTAGGTGGATCAAAAAGTTTCCGGTAATGATATAAAATACAAATAAGTATATAATTAAAATAAATAATAATAAGCACTCAATTTCCCGCCAGAGCTATTATGAATAAATATGTTATGAAAAAATATATAGCTACTTTGAAATACAATTTAAAAATATTGATTACCGGAAACTTTTTGATCAACCCTTGCAATAAGAATGAAGCGAGCAAGTTTAGTTCATCACTATGACGTCGTAAGCCGATCATCTATCTGTACATCATCAACATCATCATCTTCACAATATGTAAAAAATGGGCCCTCCGATAAATGTAACTTTTCAATGGAATACTCCATTACTAAATTCTTGGATATGTACCTAACATATCTGTCAGCTCAGGTATATTATTAATTAATAGTCACTCAGAGCGTTAATTAATCTTAAACACTTGCCATAAATGTATGACATAATGTTATTCTACGCTACATAATGTTACATATCCATAACAGATATTATATCACCGCTATTGATTTACGCGAATGTAATATGGTAAGGGTTAATATTAGCACTTCAGAACATATTCCGGCTACAGCATATTAGTTATCGTCCGGTAAATAGCATATTCGTGCATACATTTACATTTCTGAATGCATTTGAATTTCTTAGTTTCGTGAGTGCAACATTCACGCTCGAATTTATAATACTAAGTTGATTTTATCCAAGCAACCTAAGTGGGAATAATTAAATGGACTAGAGTACCTGCAGTGCAAAATATGAATGCTATTAAACTTAATGCTCTCAAACTGGGAAGTTAACTGATTTGATAATCATTTTAGGCGTTTAATAAATTTCACATAGCCTTGGAATTTGCTGCTAAATATCTAGTACAACGGTCGTCACACTTTTCCGGATAAGGGTACACTTTCTGACCAATGGCACACATTTCTGACTAAGGCCACATGTGGTATTGCATTAGGTTGCACACCTTCCCATTTTAAGTCTGCCAGCTCATTTAGACAGCGTGGTAGACTATGGCCTATACTCACACATTGTGAAGAAAGACTCCTCCCAGTACGACAGTTATGGGTTTACATGATACAAGCAATGATAAAAGTAGGCTATTTGTTACAACGTTAATTACCAACCTGCCCTTGGTGGACAGCGGCGAGACAGTGAGCTATGGTTAATAAAAATTCAAATTGGACTGAGATTGAATGTGACATTAAATTTTGTGAGAGTCGTTGGTCCCAAATTCTCCTAAATGATATGTAAACGATGCTATGTTAAACGTTGAACGTTTACATTAGAAAGAAAGAAAACAATTATTTGGTCATTATAACAGTTTACTGCCAACTAATGACTATGACCGAATAACTAAACGAGTCAACAATCGAAGCCAGCTAAACACCTTTAACACGTTCGCTGCGTCTTCATTTTCAAAGAACTTTCCGCTAGTAGCTTTGGAGACCTAAAAGATCTCCTAACTAACCTGGCCTGTGGTGCGTTAGAGACCTAATCAGTCTCCTAAAAATACAGTTTTGAAAATAATTTATATCTTCCAAAAAACCAATGATATATTTTTGAAATTTTTATGGGTCAAAAATAACCTATTGCTGTATATTTTGCTAGCTGCGGACGCAGTTATGACATACGAATAAACTACAAATAATAAAATAAAATTAGGTATCGATTTTATCTCGTACCGCAACCGAAGATAGTTCAATATGTGTAGTAAATAGTGATGGGAATAAAATAATATCTCAGTTGTCGATTGAAAAAGTTTTATTAAAGTTTATTTATAAACTATGGTCGCAAACAAAAAGCATTTAATTAAATGTAGGCCTATAACAAAACATAAATTGTCAATTTTTAAAGATAACATTTACTCTAAAATGACTAAACCGGCTACTATTGAACATAATGATCCTATTAATCTTTATAATAAATTACATAAAAATATCAACGACGAATTTAATCGAATATTTAAGTGTAGGTACATAAATAAAAACAAGAATTGTAAATTCAGTGATTGGGCTACTGTAGGTATTTTCTATGGCGAAAGACAATATAATTTTTCTCCAAGCTTCCAAAACCACGTAAAAAATTATGCCAACATTTTTAAACTCGTTTGTATTTAGGCGAAGTCAATGTACATAAAGGATAAAATTGTTAATTCAGAAAATAAAATACAAGCTACTTGGAGGATTATCAGCAGTGAGACAAGTAACGCCGAGTCTCGCGATTTCAGCTATGAAATATTAGATAATGAAAATAAAATCACTTCCGACACAGAAGTAGCAAGCGTTTTTGAAAATCATTTTCGTAATATACCAATAAAATCAACCAATTCATTAGCTTCTTCGCCGGTGAAAGCACTTTCTATTTTAAAAAGTAATGTCTATTTTAAAAGCACTCATTGTTTATCAACAATTATCAACACACTTAAAAATCAAATACAATATCAATACAAACACGTATATAACCACGTAAATATATTATCAAATACAAACACGTAACGTTATTTGCGAAACATGCGCGCGACCTCTCACATCGATACTAGGACAACACTAAATCGAGTCACGCAGCGCCCGCGCCGCCCACCTTCCCTCTCTTGCGTCTACGAGGCTTACGATTTTACGAGTATCAACATGCCTCGTAACGCAAGGAATTAAAATAATTATAATACTGTGCGTTAGGGACCTAAACCATCTCTTATTCTTTTTTTTATGTCCTGGAATTCACCATTAAGTAGGAAGCAAATATGTATATTTGTCTTTCTCATACTTAAAGAACTTTACAAGTTAGAGCCACCCGCACGGAGTGAAAGAACACGATTTTAGTCGACGCACAGTTCCGAAAACCTGTAAGAGATCTGATAGATCTCGTAACGCAGCGAACGTGTTAATAATTACTGACTTGTAGGATAGGCTGTTGATACCTACTTATACCTATTCTTTGACATTGTGTATTAAAAAAGTAAATCTATCAAATTTTATGCACTTCTTGTTAAACTTAATTATGCCCAATCTTAACCTCCTACATAACTTAATAAAAAAAGATTATTTGTGGGCAAATTGGATCTAAAATATTTATTTCCGATGTCAACAGTCAATACATACGATTCATAACTCTGACTACGATATAATACCTAATTTGCCTACAAAAACGACGAACCATCTGACTCTGTAATTCGTAGGTATCTTCAGTACGCCGTCACAATCTTGTATTCCTTACTAGTTCCTAGATAGCATTTAGCAGTCAGGGCCGGATCTAGGGGGGGGCAAGCCGGGGCCCATGCCCCGGGCGGCAAATTCAGGGGGCGGCCAAATTCACACTTCGTAAATCAACGGACAACTCATAAAACAAAAGTCGTGTTCCTTTTCTCGGTTTGAATATCCGTCGCTCCAGCGCTGCAAAAAAACCCACTGTCTAATCTATCATTTTACGCCGCAGCGCTTGATAAGATACAAATAGTCGTATTAAGGATCTTTTGGCGTGTGGGTGACAGAGACAGCGCCTTACAGGTAAGGCTAACTGTAACGCGTTGTCTCTGTCGCACACGCGCCAAAAGATGCCTATAGGACTAAAGGTTGTTGTATTCAATATTCATTCAGTAACGGGCTAATGGCGGACGATAAATTATTTCGTATTTATTTTTAAAATTGTGAAATCTGCTTACTTAGTGACGTAAAGTTATTCCTGTGCATTTTTTCGAGTTCCTCGAATTATTATCGCAATATCGTAATGCACGCCAAGGCGTTTTTTATGATGGTTGCTTCAAATTCACTGAAATTCGGGAAATTCCTTACACGTGTGTCGCGCATGCAAGCTAGCAACCGTACTGAACTGAGCTGAGAGAGTTGCGGCGCATTCGCCGCAACTCTCTCAATAGTACGAGTATCTCAATGGGCAGCACGCGTCTGGTTACCGTGAGTGCGAAAGAGATGAAGCTATGTTCGAAAACTTCCTCGTCGATCTCTCTCCACGGCGTGTTTTGTTTTAAAAATGTGAGTTGTTTGTTTACTATTTTAGTACTTGTCGATCTACCGAAAGTAAAATACGGATTGTATTAGTGACGACGCGACGCATCAATAAATCTATCACAACTCATCGATCGCCTTTTTAGGTAAGTATTTTATCATAACTATTATGATGTTTTTTGTAAGTTACTATATTTATTTTTGAAATGCAATTAAATACGTACAAGCACTTACGAACGTTAAAAACCGAAGCCGCGTGACGAACATTGATCGCGACGCGCGCGGACGATTCTTTTTTAATAAGTTTTTATTGGCTACAGTTTTTTACTTCATATTGTTACCAACGAAAACTTAATTTAAGGAAATTAATCATAATAATCATTATTATTACTTTTTGCGCGTTTACTTCTTTTGCGTTATTCCTGCGCGTTATAGTACCTATAAGGCACTTCTCACACAACTCTATTTATGAGCGATGCGACTGCAATCTAAAATTTTGGACAAGAATCGCATCGTAGACGCGACTCCTGTCAGTGAAAAGTCTCAGATACATACGAATTTTGGATTGCGTTGCAGTCGCGTAGCTCATAAATAGAGTTGTGTGAGAAGTGCCCGAGTTAAAAATTTAATTGTTTCATGCAATGATCTTGTCTTACGGTCGATTTATCTATAATATAACAACGAGTCGCTGAATGTGTTGATGTGTGAATGAGTTGCTAAGCGCAAAACTCGAGAACCGTTGGACCGATTTCGCTAATTCTTTATTTAGAATATTTCTTGAAGTACGAGGATGGTTCTTACGGAGAGAAAATAAAAAAAACAAAAATTAAAGAATCGACTGTTAGGCGGTACGAAGTTCGCCGGGTCAGCTAGTTTATTAAAAATATTGATCAGATTGAAATGTTTTCAACAAGAAAATTAATTAGGTATTTTTGTTTATAGGTTTTAATTATGAGTGAGCCAAGAAAAAAACTATCAGGAGCGGAATATAGGAAAAAGGCTAAATATAAGGAGTTGCAGGAAAAACAATGTGCAGATAATATGCGAAATTGGCTTCGCAGAGGGGGTGACCCGTCAGTATCTGCTGCAACTTCCGAAGTTGATATTGAGTTCGAAGATGTTTCTGGCACTTTACCCGATGAAATGCATCAAGATTTCACAGTGCCAACTTCACCCTCTTTATCGATGTGCGAAGAGCAACCTGAAAAAACGAAGCCAGAATACGAAGGATCTCAATCCCTGAACTCCGAATTGGATGAAATACAAAAAACCGGAATTGATTTGACGGACCCAGGCAATTGGCCAGCGGTGGAAAAAATGACTGATCAACAACGATCTTTGTTTAGCAATCAGGCTGTATTAGTAGCAGAAAATCAACCCGAAAACATCGAATTTAGATGTACTGAACGCAATGGCAGACGATTAACATCTTCCATGTGGTACAAGACATTGGCCAATTGCGAAAGAGTTAAAAGATCTTGGCTTTTATTTTCTAAGTCAAAAAATGCAATTTTTTGTGCGTGCTGCAAGATTTATCAAAAACCATCTTCTACCGCCACATCCGCATTGTGTTCCACAGGGTTTATTAATTGGAAAAAAGTCTCAGAGAGATTAGCTGAGCACGAGGCAACCCAAATGCACAAAGAGTGTATGATCAAGTGGAAAACACGGGTACAGCAAATTAAATCATGCCAGGGTATTGATCAAGACCTGGAGAGAGTAGTTAACTCAGAAAAAGAAAAATGGAGAGAGATCCTGCGTATTGTTATGGATGCTGTATTGTATTTATCCACAAACTGCCTCGCTTTTCGCGGATCCAACGAAACTCCTAGCGACCTTATCACACAATATCCTCAGCCCAGTCAAGGTAACTTTTTAAACTTAATTTCCCTGCTTGCGAAACATAATTCAACTCTTAAGTTTCAATTAGAAAATTTAAAAAAGGGACAGGTATCATATTTATCAAAGACAATACAGAATGAAATAATTGAAATAATGGCAAAAACAGTTAGAAATAGCATTTTAAATGACATCAAAGAAGCCAAATACTTTACGATAATGTTCGACTGCACTCCAGATGTATCCCATACTGAACAGATGAGCCAAGTTATTCGATATGTTAAAAGAACTGGCGATGTGTGTGAAATAAAAGAAAGTTTCATTGATTTCATAGAAGTTGCTGGAAAGACAGGAGAGGACATTTGTCAACAGATTTTAGAAAAATTAGCAGTTGATGATTTAGATATTGGACAATGTCGTGGCCAATCTTATGATAATGGGTCCAATATGGCCAGCATCCATAAAGGAGTTCAAGCCAGGATTGCAGAAAGGAATGAGCTGGCCGAGTTCGTACCGTGCTTGGCTCACTCCTTAAATCTTGTAGGGGTTCATTCTGCCTCATTATGCCAGGAAGCTATTAACCTATTTGGACTAATTCAAAAAGTATACTGCTTTTTTGTTGGTTCCACTACTAGGTGGAACATTATGAAAAAATACGCAAAAACAAATTTAAAAGGAAGTAGTCAGACGAGATGGTCGGCGAAACACGTTGCTGTGAATGCCCTATTAAATAATTTGCCAGAAATAGCGGATGCCTTAGAAGAAATTAAGCAAACTTCTCGTGCTCCAGAAGCCAAGTTCGAGGCAGATCATCTCTTAACTGCTATAAAGGATTTTAAATTTATTCTTAATTTAACTATCTGGGCGAATATTCTCCGCGAAATCAATCGAGTGAATATAGAAATTCAGAAAGAAGACATTATCCTTGCCCGTTCCGTCGCACTAATGGATGGTCTGCTCAAAACTTTGCAAAAAATGAGACAAAATCCAATGGAATATTGGATAAAAGAAGCTGGCGAAGTAGCTGAAAAAAGTGGTGTTGACCCTATTTTGAAAAACAAACGAATTCCAAAACGTAAAAAACATTTCGACGAGATGTGTGAAGACGAATTACCATTACTCCAACCTGTTCAACTATTTTCTAAAGAAATAATGATGGTATTTGATAGAATCATATCAGAAATTAAAAAGAGATTTGATTGTGCTACCATGCTGAATTCGAATTTTGCTTTTCTTAATGGTACTAACATTTTGAAAATGTCAAATGAAGAACTGCAAAAGTATGGAGCAGATTTGGCTCGAAAATACGAGCGAGATTTAAGTGCCGTTGAATTCTGCCAGGAACTTCACGTTCTTAAAGAGCAAGCTCCGGTTTTATTTGGTGATATAGAAAAGGGTAACAGTTTTTATCTCTTGCAACAGATCTTTGCGCATGATTTGCAGGATGCTTTTCCTAATATTTGTATTGCCCTGCGAATTTACTCTACGCTTCCTACTACGTCCGCAAGCTGCGAGCGAAGTTTTAGCAAACTAAAACTGATTAAAAATTATTTGCGATCTTCTGTAAGCCAGGAACGCTTATCAGGTCTTGCAATCTTAGCGATAGAAAATCGTATTGCACACGAGTTAAATTATGACAAGGCTATAGAATTATTTGCTGAACAAAAAGCTCGAAGAGTAAAATTGTAATTTCAATTCACAAATTTAATAATATATTTGATTTATTTCTATTATGCATATTTTTATTTTAAACCCTACCCTGTTAAATATATATATCCTACGTTTAGGTCTATATATCTGTAAATAAATAGGCTTAACACAGAATGAACGATGATGGATGCATTACCTATTTCCGGAAGGCCTATGTAGGCTTTGTTATTTGTGGACATCTGATAGCTGAAATTATATGGATGATAAAGGTGAAAATAAACAAAAGTAGGGGGGAGGGCGGCATATTTCAGTTTTTGCCCCGCCTAAAAAAAAATGAAGATCCGGGGCTGAGCAGTACACCATAATTTATTTTAAATGCGTATCTGGCTGAGTTTGTTCTCTGCAGTCTCTGCACATAGATTGTCCGGCCCCGCCTACGCGAGACCACGAAGCCTGCAGTTAACAAACACCTGCTCCATACAGAAGTTAATTACCGTTTCGCCTTGCTCTGCGATTTGAACACGATTTACGGCGTAATTCTACTAACATAGTCCTGAATGATAAAATGTGTAGATTCTGTTATTTTAAATTATATATTAATAAGTTGATTTGATTAGTATCTTCAACATTGTAGTCTTCTGCACTATACCTAAACTGTAGAAGATATTAATTAAATATTGCCAATTTTGCTCTAAAATTCGTACTTAGTATAAATAGTTAAATCTGCCGACAGAAGGGATTGATAACATAAATCGTTATTTTTTTTAACTTAAACTTGGAACACTGTTTCAATAAAAAACAGCCATCAATTTTAGATTTACTATCCTTTCGCTTCTGTTTTGTAATATATTTTATGTTATTTATATAAACGGCTCGAAATCGAAGTAAGGAGAGAGAAGATATTTTGTTTAATAAAACATGCATATTGGTAGTGGAATTATCCTCAGTTACTGTCCAGCTGCAAGTCGTATAATATTGATAATGAATAGGTTAGGAAGGTTACTGTAAGGCAATAAGTTTACAGGACATTGAATTAATAAGACCATAAAGTTGTAGCAAACTGTACCCGACTTACTATGAGTAGGTAGAGTTAGATAATAATTTCAATGATTTTATTGCTGACTATACCTACATAAAATAGTTACGTCTATTTATTAATATTCTAATGTTACTTATAGTAAACCCAACTTAAGATTGAAATGAAGAGAGGCGCTGTCGGACGCACTGGTCCAATCATCGAGAGCTGGTAGTAAGTGACAGATGAATGACCACAACGTACTTCTGAATGACTTTTTAACATGGCGGCATTAGTTCCAATTTTTGCAACTTCAGAGATAAGTTGGGCGCACTGTAATAAAAATTTGTCAAGTGCTTGTCAAGCCATACACAATGTGTGGTTCCGTATCTACTAAAAGATTGATCGAATAGTTTTTAACGTGTATGTAAAAATGTAATCATTGCACATTAATATAATTTTATAATCTACGTGTATGTATAGAATATGTAATATCTAGTGATGTGCCGAGTCGCTGTTTTGATGGATCGAGTCGACTCGAGTCAGTTTATATGGTATTCGAATCATGACTCGATTCCCTGATTCGAGACCAGTACTCGAATTCTATGTTTGGTATTCGAATATTGACTCGAGTCCGGAATTCGAGTCTGAAAATTCTAGTCCAGAACGAGTTTTTGAAATCTTTAAAAACGGAGTCACAGTTTTTGCACTTTATTTTACCACCGTCCACTTTTTCAAAACTCTTCCATACACATAAGGTTTTTGTCGGCGCTATTCTATAATAAAGTTAATTACAACAATCTAATCACTTCACTTCCGGTATTAATAAACAATTAAATAAACTCATCCAGTAGAACTAGTCCATTCCAAAAAAAAATTTTCAAATTAGAGAGTCTACATTGGAAGTCGTAAGCAAACTTGATATTTTTCCCAGCCGACTGGACTAAACTCATTACTCACAATAACTGCTACCTAGTGGTAACTGACACAAAACAAAGAAATCAAAACATAAAGATGCAGGTTTAAACTTATCTGTATTATTAGGCCAGCGCTACTTCATTGCTAAAGAAAATAGTTTGCGAGTACGAGCGAGTAAACCAAACTCGAATACAAGACTCGAATCAGTTGGACTCGCATAAATAGAATCGAGTTAGCGAGTATGAATCTATTCTTCCTGACTCGAGTACCGGAATCGAGTCCGGCGTACTCGAATCAAAATAAATTGGTATTCGAGTAGGCGAGTTCAAAGCAGGAATCGAGTCTGACTCGAGTCAAACCGTACTCGGCACATCGCTAGTAATATCCTTTTAATAGTCTTTAGGCTATTATAATGTATAGTAAACATAATGTTCTCTTTCCGGTTTGGGTGATCATTCCATTTTACGATGTGTAATAGCTGCGCTGTACTCTTATTGCATTGCACACCTGTACATCGTACCTTTGTAATACCTTAATAAAAATGGTTGGCTATAATAAGCAGATTGTTATAATTATTTATAATGGGCTGTTTGTAGGTATGTGTAAATTTAACGGACTCTTGATTTTAGAAATAGTTTCCACACACGTTCTATGTTTTAGAACAATCTATTCAATAATATTACACAATAGGATAAATTTAAAAAACTCTCTCCTTACGTACGGGGAAGTAGGTACGTTACATTTTTTCTGACATTTAAATTTGCTTTTATATAACAGCTGATAAATAAAAGGCAATGCACTAAGAATCCTATTTACTCCGCGAAAGAACGAACGGATATTATGGTGAAATTATATATAAGTATTCTAAGGGCTATTGTCGGTTAACTTTTGAACCCTAAAATATTAATGTACGTAATTTTAAACTTCACTTATCGTGTTGACCATATAATTCTTTCTATTATTATGAGATATCTACTGCTATTAAAATTTGCAATGATACTAAACCATTCATCAGATCTAATGATCGGGTATTAGAATTTCCGTCAGCATTATAGTGTTTATGAAAGTGTTCTTATACTTGGTTTTTTAATACCTAAGCAAAAATTGTTCACTCACACATTCCGTGCGCTAAATTACGGGATCTTATTTTGCAAGTGCAAGGTGTTACGTAAACAAATAAATTTACAGCCTGCATTTGGCAGTTGATCAGCTAGCAATACCTAAATGTCGGAAAAAAGTCGGCACAATGTAAAGATTGTGACCACCAATTTCTTAAAAGTTTGATAGGACTTCAACTATTTATTCTTAACGACTTTTATAAGGAATAAACTAAATAGCAGTTATCTTACATACAATTTATCTCCCATGAACACTTAGAAAAACCTCGACCATCAATATGGCTTAAATCCCTTAATGTTCTGCTA
Organism: Hesperia comma; assembly: GCA_905404135.1. Taxonomy (NCBI): domain Eukaryota; kingdom Metazoa; phylum Arthropoda; class Insecta; order Lepidoptera; family Hesperiidae; genus Hesperia; species Hesperia comma. Next base: position 16,498,623 of record FR990018.1, read on the forward strand.
TAGTATACGGCTCTCTTTGCATAACTGAAGAGACTCAGAGCTTATTTCATTACATGGTTTCAGCGCATCAGTTTACAATGTTTACATGAATCCAGATAAAATAGCAAGAAAATACCTTACTCTTCGTACCCAGAAACTGCCGTTTAAAATGCAAATGTCAGAGGAAATGGTCGAAACTAGTATGTTCGTGGGTCGATTCCATAGATAAGCGTAGGAAGTACTGAACTAGTAGTTCACTAGCAGTTGACCCATTGCTTTCACAACACGTAATCTGGGCTATGAAGGGGACATTTAAATGCCCGTGCTAGGTACAGTTTGCGACGCAAATATGCTCACGGATCGGTTATTTTGTGAGAAAATAGGAGTAACCTTTTTTGTCCGTAACTCTTTTTTTAATTTTTTAGTGTGTCGATTAAGAAAACCTTTTTAGTTGGATTCTAAAAAAATTCAATCATAAATGACAAATGAAACAAAAACCTCGTTATTAAATCTATTGCATTAATATGTATCCTCGATAACGGATTAAAAAAATCTTCCACTATGGTTAAGTCCTATGGTTAAGTTTTATCCTTTGAAATGATTCTTTTATAATGTTGAACTTAATAATCAGGGTGGTGTTCACGATAGCATTTCGCTCTCAACCTAGTAGCAGTCCAAGCCTGTGTAAGGACCCATACCTAACCGTATCTTAATGAGCTCTAGTCTTCTTTCATAGTCTTAGCTTACAGTAGGTAATGACCGAGTCAGGAAGATTTCATTTACCTTTAAAAATATTGATAATCAATAGTAAATAAGTCATAGAATTACGCTAGGCTACGAATGAATTTGAGACAGTTTTAGATCTTATTTTTCTAATTCATAGTAAATGTATTTCGAATCCATAACATTAATTCGAGTTCGAGTGTATTTGGAAGCTCGTTAGTATTCAGCCGGGCGGGGCAAGCGATGTCATAGAATACAGTTCTATTGAATCAGGGCCCAATAATAGCACAAAACGCGTATTCGATCGCTCTGATAGTGAACTAATCTTTTGTGTGCATTGTTAAGGCACGCTGCGTTCGGGTTTACTTAGTTTGTGATTTATATTGAGGTTCGACATTATGGCATTAGAAACTGTTTGCTGTACTAATCTGATTTATCTTCATAGTCGGGGAAGTTATCTTGGTATTTTCATGTTCTATGTTATGATAATAGCTGGATAGTGCTATATACCAGCGTACTGGCATCAAGACGAAATTGTGGGTTCAATTCCAAGTCCTGGCCGTCATTTATGACGTAAAAAAATTTAAGGGGGGGGGGGGGGCTAAGTCGTTCGAGTATTCGTGGTGTACCCTGCTGAACAACTCACCAGGTTACGGTGTTCGGTTCCTTATCCTTCCTTCAGAGGTCTCTGGACTTTATACCCTGGTTTACTTCCTGACTTACTCTAACTTTTTGAGATGCTCGCCACAAAAACAGTGTAACCGGTTCCACACTTTTCTATCCGGAATACAACTGCTGTTAAACAATTATAACGGTAGGAATAGTTTTTCCCCGAGACCCCGAGTGAATTCTAGGCTTTGACCACCTTTAAAAATGTATAATTTATAGACTCGATTCCATTTATCGGATCCTTCAAGATCCCTCGCAGATGCCTCAACGATTATGTATAATAATAATGGCTAACGTGAAATTCAGCAAACTTTATCAAAAGATCGACCTACAAAGATAGAAGACTGCATGTCCTTCTTGGTCGAACGTCTTATGCCCCCTTGAGCACGTGTCTGCAAAGAACTCTTATAAGTAATGGTGTTATAACTGTCAGAATATTTTCTAATTGTATGCTGCTTACCTACATAAATTTCACATTGATAAAATTCAGAAATAAATTGAAATAAAAATTATTTGAATTTGAGAATAAATTCAATGAATGAGTACCTACCTACCCTTAATATTCTGCACGACCACAGTTCTCTCCTAAAAACAGCATTGCCAACAACATAAATGATTGGCAAGTTCGAATTACAATCAAAATCATATTGCATTTCGTCAAGTCAAATGCAAGTCGTATTGTAAATGTTCATGCTAGCAATGACTATCGGTAGAAATGGCTAAAATGAACTTTAACTTAGGATGAATCCATTTGCATCCTGCGAAGTCCACCCTCTCTTCCTTGGTTAAGGTTGACTTAATGTTGAAAGTGATATTAAATTGTAATTGTAATCATCGCCACCTATAACTGTGTATTTAACCTAACCTATAGAGTGTATTTGTTATTATATAGTGGGACAGTTATGGGACCAAAGAAGAATCTCAGACTTAGAAGGTTTAGGCCACAGTACACTATGCTGGTCAAGAGCAGGTTGGCGGACTTCACACACCTGGAAGTTTTGCGAACTCTTCGGTATGCAGGTTTCTTCACGATGTTTTCCTTTAGCGTTATAGCGAGTGATATTTAAATCCGAAAAGTTTTTTGTGCGTGTCCTGGAACTCGAAGCCGTCCCGCTCTCTCCGAGTAGGGGACCGAGTTCTTAATCATTACGCTATCACCGCCTAATTGTAGTTGTAAAGGTGACATTAAACTGTGCAACTATTGTTAGAGAAGTCATGTCTGTCTAGAATAATAATTCGAAAAACCTAATCTCCCATCCCTTTTCCCCGTTTTTGGAGGTAATGGTCATAATACGCAAACAATATTAATATCGTTGTCTCTTGAAATTTGCACCACATTTGCGGAAAACGTTCACCACGATGACAATACTAATCTCGATCGAAATTTATCTGAAGCAGCGAAAGCCAGCCTCGATTTCTGAGAAGTGCACGCGATCAGTGAAATGTAAAGGAAACAGATGTCAATCAGTACATTTCTCGATAAATGCACTTCGGGACATTTAACGTGTCACATCGAAACTTGGCTAACTAAGGGTACGTTTAATTGACACCAACTGGTTTTGCTTCTAAGGACCCGGTTATACTGGAGAGAGTAAGCGACATAAGGGATTTTAGAAACTCTTCAACAAGCGTTTAAAATTTATCGTGCGTATTTTTGTGATGAATTCTGACTGTTTTGTAATAAGAGTAAATTAATATTTCTATTGACACCAAAGAAGTTATAATCTATTTTGTAGTTTACAGGATATGGAACTTTTTACCGACTTCAAAAAAGGAGAAAATTCTTAATTAGTCAGTATGTTTTTTTTCTTATGTGTGTTACCTCAAAACTTCCTACTGGATGAAACGATTTCGAGAATTCTTTCGCCATTCTAGAGGTAATGACTGGTCCCATATGTGACGGTTCGTTTTTGAGTTATTCTCAATACTGTGAATTTAATTTAGACTCATTACCTCATAACTTTTGACTGGGTGTTCCGATTTTAAATTTGAGCCACATCTGGCGAGTAGCTTTTGAGTTATCTCGACTATGAAGTCGGATTTTTTATTGTAAAAAGTTAGTTATATCGCTTCATACTTATCGAATACTTATTCGTTGCATACAGGGTACCTAATCATTTATTCTTCTACGGATTGCATCATTTTGAATTTAATCACATAGAAAATTTACAGGACAATGGGTTTCTTTTTCCGCTACAGTCGATACTATTACACGTTTTATTCGCTACCTGTCGTCGGTGAGACATCCTTTTGACTTAAAGATAATTCTCTTATTAACTCCAACAGCCAATTATAAGACCGCTTTAAATGTAAGTACATAACTCTGATGGATAAAATTTCGATGCGAGAGCGGTTTGTCAAATAATAATACCTGAGTGTGTTCATTTTGTCAAGGAGTGGAATACTGACGGGTTTACAGAAAACTATAACTGCATACAATACGAACAAAAATAATTACCTTTGCATTAAAATAACTACTAATTATTTATTTCTTTTGGTTTATAAAAAACTGCACGAAAATATAAACATAGGTACTCAAATCTCGCATATTAAAAATAAAAGAAACACTATTTTAAAATTCGAAACTATTAATTAACATTCAATCAGCGCAGGTATAATAAAAAACGGAGGATATAAACAAAACGGATAAAGCGGACACAGATAAAAAACATACCACAAAGACTAGCTCTACAAAACAATTTATATCCGAGCATAGGGATAAAAAGTGAAAGTCAATCGAAACTATACGCCGGGTAAAGAAACAATGCGGGGTCGGTTTGTAAAGAAGATGGTACCCGGCTTACTTGAACATTGCGTATGTATACATTTTTTAAATTTTAATGATTAAGCGAAGCAAACTAATTGAAGTCTTCGCGGACGCGTTGCCAGCTAAAACACTAACATGGTAACATAGTAGTACATAGTAAACTATTTTAAGTGTAGCTCATTGCCTCGATTAGATTTGTTTTGTAAGGTATCATTTAACCGTTTTTCATGCATTAATTGAATCGATTTTTTTCTGATCGCGATGCACCCTGCTAGTTAATACACAGCAATGACTTTAAGTACTTTATACTTGTTTGACAAGATCGTAGTATTTTTACAACAAAAAAAATTTAACACAGATCAAAGGCAATAAAATAACATTACATACGATCTTGACGATACTTGTGCATGTCAAAACAAAATATTATGTACATAACAATAAAGAGTAAATAATCCTGAGTGTTATCAATAAAGTGGAAATTAAAAATATATTTTTCGTGAAGTCATATCCGATACTCAAAAAACGGATAGTATATAAATGCACCTACTCGAAGGAGCGGGCGGCACGTCGTAACAAATGGGACTCTATTTAATTGGGTGTCATTTCCAAACTAACGGACGGGATCAATCGGCGCTCTTTGAAAGCTTAATTATGTTTATTTGGAGCTATTAACCGAACCAGTCCAATCCAGTCCGGTCCAGTTCGGTTAATCGATCTGTTCACTGTATCAGACGCATTTAAAACTCTATAAAAGATTGGAAAGACACTTTATAAACGTACTTATATTGAATAGAGAGCTACTGCCATTAAAAAAACAGTTACAACTCTCTTATAGCAAAGATATCCGCCTTTTGATATACGGAAGAGTGATTATTTGACTTGACGATAACGTTATAAATAAGTTTACTATGTGTTCGGTAGATTAGTGGATTTGAAGCAATTTAGAGTTACAAGATTTTGAAAAGTAGTTGAAAGGTTATAAAGATAATGGTTAATGATATGTCGTAAATTATGTTCACTTATTTAATTAATTTAATATACTCGTAGGATTGTTATCTAAACAGCCGATAAAGGGGACGGCCACCCGATGACACATAAGTTATCACCATCGCCCACGAATATCATCGATGCTTTTCTGCTCAAGAAGGTAGACTGAAGAAAAGAAGTGGTAAGCCCTAAATGGATGCAATTTTCGCAGTTCTATTGCTAGAAGTACCTACTTATAATTTAATAAACTTATGATATGTGTCAAACTATTTAAAAGCAGCATCGGGGTGATATAAGTAAATTATGTATAGTAGTACAGTTTTAAATAAGTTCTTTATTGAAATACCTACCTACCTTAAGTCTGTGTATGCATGAAAAATTTTTACAACGGAAAAATTCGAACTAAACATAGAACAACAATGCAAGGTGAAAGCGCAATATCGTCAACGTGGGTACAGATTTTGTTGTACATACAAAACTTTCATACATACATTTTTTGTTCATGTAAAACTTCGTACTGTTTGTATGTTGCTAGTTTTTATGTGCAAGTGGCAACAAACAATTGATTATTTCTCGCTTGGATTCCCGATGGAACTTTTTTTTTTATGGAATTAAGATAGCAAACGAGCATGCAGTACCACCCTTCCCCTGCCGCCCATAACAACTGTGACCGACCTAGAACTAGACTCAAAGGGACTAGGATGGTTAGTCCAGTTAGTAGATGGTGTTAGAATATTAGTTGGTTAGTTTGTTAATAAGTGCGAGGACAGGGTATGTTAGTGATAATTAGTCCTGTTCGTTAATGTTAGTAATAGTCAATTAGTTATTGTTAGTATGAGTCTTGTTCCAATTCGGTCACAGATGCGTTGCTACCCCTGAGGTCTGAGATGGTCGCCTCTAAAAAAGTGAAACCGGCTCCACAAACCTTCCTATCCGGAACACAATTGCTCTTAAAAACAATTATTATGACGGTAGGAATGGTACTGAGTACCTTGGCGGGCGGTGGTCCTACCCCGGGCGAACTCTAGGCTCTACTGAGCTATATGTAAATTGTTTTTCGCGCAGATTTGGCATGTTTTCGTGTATTATACAAGGCATTATTAGGGTTAACATGTATGTATGTATGATTATTTGCCAATATAACCTTAGGTCAGAGTTAAATAAAGGTAGGTACTTAATCTCATTTGTCATTTGCCATAACGAGATATCCTTTCTATTATAAAACAAAACATGGAGAGTTAAGTAGGTGGTAAGTGACCACTGTACCACTCCTGGCCACGGGTCTCTTTTCAGAATGAGAAGGTTAAGGCAATATACCACCGCGCTGGCCAAGTGCGGATTGGCGGACTTCACATACTTTTGAGTTTTGCGAACTGTTCGACATACAATTTTCCGCACGATGTTTCCATTTTTAAAACATCTTCATTTCCACCTATAATATTGTCTCATTGCTGGGCATGGCTCTCACCTCACAATTTGATTTGATTTTTTCTCATATTTATTTGAAATAAATATTAAGTTATTTTTAAATCAGTATACAGTTCTAACCGTACCATTAACGTAAAAAGTTTTGAGTACCTACTACTTTTTAGAATACACTGCACGAAATTATATAAAAAACCTGGTACAAAAATTTAGCGTCGACAATTTCCTTTTATAACTGAACTCGACGGTTTCATCTCTGTCGAACAAATCCGCTTGTTGAGCCCAACTTTTTATTGGGCCAGAACAAATTCGGGAGGAAGCCAATTATCCGGAGTGACTGTGCACTCGTTCTTAATCGATTTAAAGAAGATGGACCGAAGACAGGTGTTCGGCCGTTCCCGAAGGACCCACCAATGCGCATCGAATGAGCATGTCAATCAGTTTAATTAATCATTCAGTAGTAATAAAGGAATTTCATGGCAAACTTGTGCGAGTGCCACCAAAATTGAGTCAGTAGCAAGCTGGCAAGGCCGTTTCACGGATAAGAAGATTAAATGAGCGCGGATAAAAATTTCTCTTTCGAGGTTGGTGTAAGTACGATAAACTAAGGAATAAGGGGTTTTAAGTCGCTTTGAGATAGAACACTTTGTGAAATACGCTAGTCAGTATCTCAATGACCTATATTTGCAAATGTCATCTTACGCCAGCACTTTTTGTGGACCGTATTTTGAGCTCTGCTTTGAAGTCGATTTAATTCTCCTGAGATTTGAAAACATGAACGTTTGTTGTGATTCAATATTATATGGTAGATATTTCTCGATTTTATTGTTATGTTGTAGTGTGAAAATGAATAAGTAAAGAGTATCAGTCTTATTAAATTAATTGGCTTAATTTGCAATTCTTATTCATGTAAGTAGAATTTTCTAAATTACAATAACACACAATCGAAGACAGGAACCCGTACTTAGTTGCACTCAAGTATTTTTGTTTTACAGAAAGATACCTAACCGAGTTACGTATCTATTCGTTTCTTTTGTAAGGGAACCTACCTACTTTGTGGCGGGAGATAATTGTATTGAGACTTCTTGAACCAAACAAATCGCGGAATATATTCAAATCGCGGAATGGCTCCAGTTCTTGATTTGAGTGTGTTCTTGTTGTTTATTATTGAAAGCACCCACGATATAGGGAATTAGAATGTGAAGCTTTCAGTATGTAGCGTTATTTACCTATTTGTTATATTTATCTCAAAATTTGTCCGTAATTGTCCGAACCTTTAATTTTGGATCCAATAAAACATGCAGTTCTTGTACAATACAAACGTTTACCATTAACGTGTAAACTAATCTCTTCAGTTAACGTTTTATGGGCCTTTAAATTCGATGCTCGTGTTCCATCAATATAATATTTCAAGACATAAATACAAAGAGTTTTACATACCAAAAGAGGTGATAAGTAATTCGACAGTTGAGAAAGCTTTAGACGTTAATGGATCGAACGTTGTGGTCTAACTGCCAGCGAATGGCTATAGCAGTCAGCAGTTTAAAGAAGACTAAGGGTAAAAATAGACGTTATTTAGACTAGACTGCTCAAGCTTTACTCTGTTGTTATCGTGAAAACCTTGATCTGATCATCACCTTCTGGTCAAAATTTGTCGTCCTTCACCTATCAGGAATATTATTTTGCATGAAGTCTGTCAGGCTAGCTACTACCTTCTGCATATGTCAGCCATCATGTTTTATTGTTTTCCAGCTGAGAGCTTTAGTTTCTTTCTTCTTTCTGGGACCAAATCGGCAATGCCTACTGTTGGTGTTATATCGCAAGGATATCAATTCATGGGCGACAATGACCATTTCCCAACAGATGTCTCGCTTGTTCGTTATTGTTCTAAATGTAATGTACCTACACTAAATTCAACCTTACACATCGCCAATCGCAAAATCGCTGCGATCAAACACTGAAACACGTTCTTGAAGTCGCTTCACTTAAGTACTAAATCGTTGAGGAGTGTTAAGATTATGTTACTGTGTGCTCTCAGAGGTCTATTCATGCGTCTTTTACGATATAAATAAGGACGCAGAATATGTTTACGCTGTAATTTATGTTGCGAATCGTTTGATCAAAACGGTACTTAGTTTTTCAGTTTGTAACAACAATATTTGCAGTGTACCTACTTATGACAAAATTGAAAATTATCGTTATCGATCATGATGCGTATTTTAGGATAAAATATCAATAGGGATTTATTAACGTGGGCGTTTTTTACCTTCTAATCTCGGAATCAGGTCAACCAACGATGATAAATGATAAGAAGGTAGTTACCTAATCCATTTCCATTTGTAAAAGTAAGGTAAAAGAAAATACAAACAATTTAAGCATCCAGTCCAAAAGTTCATTGGAAAAAATATTTTCTAATCAAACACGATTAGTATCACAGTATTATATTTTCATTTTTTTCAATTACACATACCTATTTCATAAAAGGTTGTATGAAGATGACAAAGTTCTTTAACCAAAAATTTATATCTTACAAAGTTGCGATTCCGATTTCCATCGTTTACGAGTCATTAATCATTGTTGAAAGAAAATAAACTTTAATGTAATTCAGTAAGAAATTAAAATCAGTAACACGTCGCTGCGGACAATAACCTGCATTTCTTGCATGTAGGGTTAGCGCATCTAGACAATTCGGGCCTTTAAATTGAAGTTTGGGGTGGCCACTAACCCCAATGCAAAAAAAGTAGCCCATGCTCTGTAATGGGCCATTACTATATTGTAACTGTGAGTAGGTAAAGTAACTAATTGGGAGTTTCTTGTTTAAGTTTAATTAGACTTTCAAAAAGTGTTTGTAAAAAACCTACTTCGAATGAACATTTATTTCATTAATTAATTCATTCATTCAAACTATAGACGATGATTGCAATGCTGATAATTAGGTACTGCCTTCCAATGGGTCCTAGTTGCGTTGCTAGAGACATGGATATCCATTTTTTTTTGCTGTTCTCGATCTACGTGTGTTTGTTTGTGCTTGTGTGTTTCATGGCAGTAACATCAGGGAATCGCAGTGTGGTGTTAAAAGAGGAAAGCGTTTTTTTACGTTCTAAGATTATAAGAAAAATTAAATAAAAACTAACATGAAACAAGTATGTACTAAGTAGATAATATACCAACTTATTTTCTATATTTTAAATTACTTACCTAAGTATTTAATTTAAAAACTATAACTTTACATAAATAATTTGCTTATAATTTTTATTTTTTAAGACACTCATTTATAATTTCGCGGTGGTAGCCCTATTTGCCCGCCGTGAGTCCAGACGGTCGCGATGATTCGTACTCGATATGTTTTCATAACGAAGCTAGGTACCTACTTTATGTTATATTGGCGACTGCTGCTCGCTTACACATCTTCGTTTACTTGTTTTAGGTCCGACTATTCGCATAAGATTATCTTCAAGGTAGGGTTTTTTGTAAACACAGATGCTAAACTAACAGTTTCGACACGGAGCATTGTTCTACAGGAGTTAGTTTTCTAGGTCGTCCCAATGTAATTAATTTAGAATTTAGGTATTAAAGTAATAAGTAGAAAAAGATAATTAAAATAATTTAAAAAATGTAATTGAATTTTTATTTATCAGTTCGTATTATGCCCACTGATAATTGCTATGAATAAATATTTTGTTGATGTATGTCTGTTATTTACTTTTAAAGTGTTTTGGGTTGGAAAATTAAACGTTAAAATACTTTTAATTGTTTATTTCATAAACAAACTTAATTTACAAACAAAGTCATAACATTTCTGACTGGAAGTTACTTTATAAATACATTTTACACTTCTCATACAATAACATTATATTATCTATCAAGCCTTAATCTAGTATCACAGTCATTATTTATACATATTAATTTATGTTATTGCTTTTACGGAATAAGTGTACAAATAGAGCTATATGTTAAAATAGGATGATACAGCTTACAATGTAGATGGTGATCACATTTTGGGAATCACAAGTCATAAATTAATTCGTTATATTATTGGCATATAATCTTTTCAACAATATTGTGTTAATTGGTTTTGTATTTCCTTTGGGGACCTCTGTTCTTTCATCAAGTGTCTATGAGTTCTCATTTCGGTAGGTAACAAAATTTCAAGTTAGCCAACCTTTTCAATTCTTTGTTCTCTGAGACAAGAAACGATAAATATGGGATTTAAAGTTATTAAAACGATAATGTGGACATAACAAATGTTAATTAATTTTCAGCACAAATCCTCTTTCAGCTTATAACATTTTCATAAGATTATCTTTAGTGTAATATACATTATAATATAACAAAATAGTGTGACAACTGTAGTGCCATCCCAAAAATGCCTTGTACATAGGTAGGTATAGCATAATCTGTACATTTTTATAAAAATATAAGTGATTGTTTATTTAAAAAAATAATTACGTGCGTTTTTTGTGCTATATGTTTTTCATTCAATGGATAATAACAATTATTAATAACTAAAATACTAACCATACACTTAATATCACAACCTGAGCGATGGATTTTGCTCCTCAAACAAAATACTGTACGTGACTTTCTTTATCTTATAACACTTTAAACGGATTTTCACGCTTTTAGCAACATAAACAGTTTCGAACACTTTCAAACTACTCAGAATAATTAAATGTAGAGTCTTTGTGCCTAATTTATTTCGTCTAGACTAATCTGGGCTCTAATCCTTTTTGTTTCACACTCTTCAATGTAGTTTGTAGTACTTATCTACTAGATCTTAAAATTGTTACTGAAATTCATTACTTAAAAGATTAGCTCCTTTAGCTACCTCATATAGGTACCTATTCACGAACCAGTTCTACTTAATTTTCAGTTTCAAATTTTTCACATTAAAATAGGTACAATGGAATTAAAACTTAAACTGGCGCATCGCCTCTCAGAGCCCAGGTGAGGCTAGACTACAAAACAAGCAAGATAACTTTGTGAGAAACAGATGTATATACAAAAACTTTTAAACATCTACTTTATATGCAAATATTTTCTTGAACACCGGGAGCCGTATATCGATGCTATCTCGGACAGAACTTAAAATGGGGGAAGAGAAAACAATGCAGCGAAAGGAACCTGCAACAAAGAACAGTTAGGTATAATTCTCGTTTATCTTTATGGTGCCTCGTTTATAATGGTATAGCGACTACAGTCTTCAAGTATAGTGAGCATAATAAAAGAGATATAGCCAAGATGTCAAGGTAAAACAATATAAGGGTAAACTTCTCTGAAAATAAATCTCTAATTAATTATTTTTGATAAATTTCATATCAGATAACGACAATTAATTGACATCAAACACATGTCGATTTCATAATAATATAGGTATCTACTTTCACTGAACTTATTTCATTGCAATCATAGCAGAAAGGCAAATCTTGTTGTGTCGGCCATAGTTGTCATAAAAATACTTCGTTCAAAGAAATCTTACTCTACAAAAATGGCTTTTCGTTAAGTTCAGTCATGAATAAAATAAAATTTATACAAGTTACAACCACGTTAAACCTTACTGACATCTGTGATGACACCGTAAAAATTAAGGAACTAGCAAACGCTAGTAAGTTTGTAAAACAGGACAGACAACTTGCGACTTGACTAAACTATGTATGTGTTAGTGCGCTGTAATGCAACGAAAGAATTTGTCCTTTTAGCAAATTGTGCTTGCTGTTACACGGAGGGAGAGAAAATTAAACGCTTGCGGTCAAATGCGAATGTTTCTTCAAGCTGCAATGTCTTTAATAAGAAATGTAATTACTTTTGTCATACAATACAGATGAAAATTTTAGTACTGACATCTAACAAGATTAGAGACACCGCAAGATTAAATTTTCTCTGCAGCAGTTTAACAGGAGTTGAAATTCACAAGATGAAACGACATGAATAAGATTAACTAGTTACATATTATAATATCACAAGCATATTCAAATGTTTAAATAGGAAAATAACAGTAAAATAATCAAGTTTATTTCAAAGGACGTTCAACGTAAGTAGGTACATACATAATTATTGTATAGGGGATTTTAGTGGGTAGACACAGCACATTGATTATTATTATATGTATTAGTCGGGTATCTTTTGAATATTTCTGCCAAGCGGACAAAATGATATCTCTATGAAGACTAATAAGCCAATTTAATTAAGGAAAGGTAAATTTAACTCAATTAAATTCTTACCTTGTAGGATCGTATCTGGTGTCGAATCCAGGCACGTTGACTACATTCCACTCATCGTTCATTTTAGCATAACTAAAGGATATTTGGTTGCGGAAAGTCTCCGGAGCTAAGAGTTTCATTTGCTCCAAATGCGAGTGAAACTCCGGCACCAAAGTAAGATTTTTCTTCATCAAATGTTCTAAAACAAAATGAAACATGATTAGTTTTGTAAAATAATTTAAAGCCTAACATTTATAAAGTTGTAATACATTTTTGTAAAACATTTTTATCGCTTAACGCTTTATGATTTTGCTATTTGAATTCCAAAATATTATTTTTAATGATGATCACTGATTACAGAATCTTGAATAAATATTACGGAGTCTCGAAAAAATAAATTTACAAGCATTCGATTTCGCTGAAAATGATGTCGTGCGAAATTTTATTTTTTGCTTTTCGATCAACTTCGTTGCGCAATGACAAATTTTTGCGTCATTTACATAAAAATATTTTTAGTGATGTCTTATTTGAATTTGTCAATGATACCAGCGAAACAGAGATTAATTAATTGAGTTTGACCGTATCTGTTCATTTACATTTGATTAGAAATAAAAAATACACACCTATAATAAAACCCATTGATACATCATCAGGAAGCCGTATGCCCTCGCAGATACTTATGAATCTTCCGCCGCTGAAAATTTAAACTTAATTTTAAACTTAGTTTTAAACTTAATTTCTACAACAATGTTGTAAGGTACGCTGACAAACATAGGCATAGTAAAAATAAACATCATACCTCGCAACTGGTAGCATTTTCAATGCTAAACTTCTGCTCACACAAAAACCAGCTCCACCAGTAGCGAACCAGAATGAAAACATTAACTGTAACAAAAATAATCAAGTTTTATGTCGTTAATGTGCCCAAGAGAAATTATTTTCTCAGTGTAACTAAGAATAATCAAGCAATAAATAAGTTAATCCTGACACTGAGAAAATAAATATTAAAATTGCGAGAACCTGTTCAATTAAGTTAATTCATGGCCAAGTATTACGGACTACGGACCACAGTGACGGAATGTGAAATCGAGACATTTTATGGGATTAATTAAATCGACACGAAAAATAAGTTAAAATCACATTAATAACTAAATATTAAATGAAAAAAAAAGTAATTTTTAAATCCCTTACTTAGGCAGTTATTGATTAAATTGATAAATCTTGTATTTGAAATAAGTACATAATTGTCATTGATTTTATAAAAAACAAAGACGAAATAGTACTATTTTCTCCTTTTAGTATATTTAAGCAATTTCGTAGCAAATAAAAAATTGTGAATTAATTCTGAAGTTAGTATGAATAAACGGAAACTCAATCCTTTTTTAATTTGGCATATTTCCTAAATTTCAATGGGATTAACAAGGGTTAAAAATAAAATGATAGTTATGGTTTTAGAATTTACAAGTTAATTCCAAACTTTGTAATACACTTTAGCATCATCATACCTTATTTGTAGGCTTCTTGAAAATTTTAACGGGTTCATAAACTGATGTTCTTCCGAGGTACCAGTCCTCTTGGTAATTATACGTTTGAAGTACGCTGACCAATCGTGGTGTGTTCACGTAGTTGTCGTCATCAAAGTGGCAAAACCATCTACCGAAAAAAGAAATAAATTAACATCGAAAAATTCTTATAAATAACGATTCATGGAAGGAATTTTTTATTAACACTAATGTAAATTATGCAAAAAGCTGTGTCGCTCGGAGTAGGTACGAAACGACATCGTATACTTATGAAAATTAAAAACACCGTGAATGATTATACGATATCGGTTCTGCTTGCGATATTAATTTTCAGTACCCAACAATTTGAACCCTCTTCAAGCAACGACGCAATAAATCCAAAACAATTTGTTGTACCCAATGGCGAGTCCTTTTAATAAAGAAAATGACCACATAGCGCCACGCAAGAGTATAAAATCGTAGGTATCTTTGACTCCGGTGCCAATAATTACTGTTGCGGTGTAATTTAGAGACATTATGTTCAACGCAAATAACAGGAGCTGGGTATGCGCAATACAAGACCACATATTGCAATATGGCGTACGACAAATCGCTTTGAGATGCTAAGTAATAACAAGACCGATCGAATTTCTGCATATCAGGTTTACATTTGCGAAATTATACCAGCCTATGCGTAACTTGCGAGACAGCTATTTAATCACTGAATCGAGCCAATATGTTTATGAGACTAGATCAAGTCCGGTATGCTAATGAATGGACGAGGTTGGAATAAAATGGTCAACTATTCACAAGTTATAAAAAAGTGTAAAATTCCATGTCGTATAAATACAAAAGATTATAAAAATATTATAAAAAAGAAACAATGTCCAGAAGATGCAAAAAAAATACGAGTTTTCTTTTATCACAGTGTTATAGGTCGGTTACAAACTGACATTTTAAATAATACATATGATTAGAATACACGAGTCATGATCACAAATTGTTGTTGACAAACAATGTGTATAAGGATATAAGTATTACGTATCCTTATAGGAAACAACTAGTTCAAGTTTCATTAGGACATTTATTTGACCTGTGTGCAAAATGAGGGCATCTATAATATAAATTTAGATGGCGCGGCGGCGATTAAAATACTAGATACATATTATTATTAACCTACCTAAATAACATGACCAAAAATTTCAATTTGTTTAGCGGCTGTTATTTCAGTTTTTGAAAGGTGTACACTGTTTACTAAATTATTTTCTTTTATTACGCTACTATAGTAGGTAAACTCGGCAGCAAGGTTATAAATAACGAAACGAGTAATGGTGTAGGGTGAGTTATCCCTATACTGGCTTCGTCCACTCGACCTTGAGCGTGTGTCATAAAATTTGGGACAAGGGAGCGACGAATTGTTACCTTGGAAGGCTGCAAACACATTTCAACTGTTTATTTCTTTGATAAATTGGATCGTAGGAAAGGAAACGAAATATCTACTTATTGTACCTTTACATGGTAGGCTGTAGCTTTGACTAACTCTCTAAAATCTATCCAAAACAGGATTAATTTCAAAACAATGGACCAAGAATAGAGCAGTTAAGTGATATAAATGGTATATTCAACAAATTATTATACAGCAAAAAATTAAAAAATAGCGAATGACTACAAAGGTGCATCGTAAAAAATAAAAATAAAATGTGGAAGAGTATCCTATTTGTAATTAAGAGACTTGGCATTTCATTTTATAATGCCTATATTTGCCATTATAGTCTCATGCAACAAAAAAGGTAAGTAAAAATAATGGTTGAAAATTTCTTTGTTTGTGGAACAAAGGCATTCGTGATTAAAGATAACGAGTTAAGTTCTGTCGGCAAATGAATAAAGACATTCAGTCTTCAAATTTAAGATATTATAATTCACATAAGTAAATTAAAATAATTTGATACTATAAATTGTATTAATGATTTCGTCTAAGCGAATCAGCAATTTATTACAGAATTCAATAATTTATTTATTGCCGCTATCAGAGTAACCCGGTTTTATGGGATTCGTTATAAACGTGTAATAAGCGGCGCGGCGTGGAGATTAAATAAAAGGAAGAATTTTCAAGTTTATATTAATAATATCTAGCTAATATTAGCCCAGAAATGCGGGAACGGTGAACATTAAAACACGAACTTTGTGGGAAAAAACAAGACAGCACCAACAAAAACAGTGGTTGAGTCTCTGTGTAAACGCGTGAAAATTATTGTGAGCCCAAAATAATATTGAACTTGCTCTCGAAAAACCATTAACTTATGTTGTATATTTGAACACCGAGGTTGGTTTCTACAGATTAAACGAACTTTGATGTTTTTAACGAAAAATGTAGCTATAATAATATTTTATTGCTGTAAATAATATTAAATGTAGATCGAGACATAACGTATACAAAATTCTGGTTACCTAGTACCAAGTAAAAGTTAGTAGCTAGTCTAAAGTTTTCTAGAGCGCAAAGTTGTTGTTAAAGTTTGTTCTGTTATTAAGACCGTAGAAAAATATTTTTACAAAATAACTAGGTACCAAGTTCGCTAGGTCCTGGACCTTTGTCTTGTATTGTTTTTTATTGATTTTTATAGCAATAAAACTTTGATTACAGTATCCACTATATTATTTGTTTCCACACGAATTTTGAGGATACAAAAAGTAATACAATAGATAAAATCGTAACGCCAACCGATTGTGTAAAGTCAAGTACCTTAGGTTAGGTTAGGTTAGGTTAGGTTAGGTTAGGTTAGGTTAGGTTAGGTTAGGTTAGGTAATGAGTTTTATTTTTCGCGCTATCGAAATATAATAATCAATCGATTATCTCAGTTCAACGAGTTTCGTGAGATCCACTCGTATGATACGACCATTAAACTGGGCAAACAAACGGTCGCATTCACTATTTACTCAGACGACGATCAGAAAACAGGAGTTCAAAGTAGATATGTCTAACTTTGACACAAAAACGAATACAAATCCTCTAATATTGATATTTGTCTTAGACGTACTTCTGGCATGGGAATTATTAAGGTAAATCAAAAAATTACTTAATAACACTCACTTCTTTTAGGCAATACAATATAAATTAATTGAATGTGTTTCTCGTAAACAGGAAGCCGATCAATCGGTACCCTATAAATCTAATTCATGTTTCTAATCAGAGAGGTAATAAATTAATGTTAATGATCGTATAAAAAATTAATGGCTATTGAATGTAGAAGGTTAATAATTATCTTACATTTTTAAAGACCGGATTCTAAAACATTCAAATAGAAATGTTAACAGAATATCAAAATCTTTTACGTCTGATTAATGAAGATATATTATGTAAATAACGACATTCAAATAAGGCAATCTTACTGATAGTATTAATGACTAAAGTTAATTACCGCACAGCAATAGTCAGACATATCTAGTGCATTCGGAACTTTACGTTATTAACGCCACCTGATCCAAAAGGTGAGAACTTTATGAAGAAGCGATGATAAAAGATGCAATAATTATAATTATCCAAAGCTGGCTGATAGAGGGAGCAACAGATAGGTCTGCTTATTTGTGAGTTATTAACATTTAAAAAGTTTTATAATTATGTTGCAACTGATAATATTTCAGAGGGAAATACTTTTCCATCTATCTATCTATCCATCTATCTATCTAGGCCTTATTATCTATCTAGGCCTCCCTAATTGCGGCCACTCTGACTTTTACTTTTCCATACCATAAGCTAAATACTTTTTGAAATTAACTTTTAATAATTTTATCTTATCCTGTTGCATTCTGTTCTCGCTAATCAGCAGTGACTCGGCCAGGGTCCTCTAATTCTCAAATATGTTCCTGTTAATTGCAGTGCAGAGAATCACGTATATATAATTACAGACTGATTAATAACGTCCGCTGTATCACGTAACGAATTCCCCTTTGATTGCGTTATAATTGCTCGGGATGTGTCGTTTGATGGACCAGCTAATGCGAAGGCAGTAGATTTATGAGTTCAAGCACCTACTTGTGTTTGAGGCGGGGTAATTATTGCCAAGATTAATTGTGAGTAAGATGTTTTTTCTAGCAATGCACTAAAGTTTCGGATGTGCTCTGTCTCTAATTACCAATGGAAAATTTCAGTCGGCTGCCAGGCACAAAATGCAAACGATGTCAAAAGGGATTGAAAAATGTTACAAAAAATGTGAATAGTTGACAAATAAATAAATTAACTACTTGATAAAGTTTCAAATAAAATGTCGAAAAACCCTGAAATCATGATTGGTTTCAGGGTTTCGATAACTATGGACAAATGTGATGGTTTGTCTATAGTTACCGGCAGGACAATCTTGTAAGCAGTTGCAGAGTATGATCAGTATTTTGTCTATTGAAAAAACTCATGATTTTCATTAATTAACTCCTCTGTATGTTTAAAATAGAAGAAATTTATTGCAGTCATTTGAATTTCCTAGAGCTTTGAAACCTCCTGACAACTTTGACAACGTTACAACGAGTAAAAAATACCAAAGGCATTGTTTTCCTGTACAAGAGGAAGGAACAGGAAGAATTTAATTTCCTATACTCTGAACGAGCATTGACTTTGATGTCTAGCCTACGTGACTACATTAACCACATACTATAAAGAAATATGTCTGTGTATTGAAACGTGATAATTTCATAACATTTACGAATAAATATTAAAAGCTTATGGGTAAATATGAAAGACAGGTCCAAATTTTCCGAAACGAAGCGAGTTTACTAATTATTCCTATACAATTGTGAATAATTATTTAAATATCTCACAATAAAACTTTAGCTCAGAAAACCTACTTGTGTTAGTACTTACTACTACTAATAGTTTAGAATTATGAATAAGCTATGGAGGATTTTTTATAATTTATGTCTGTTCGTAAATTCGCCTATGCATTTGTTCAATAATTTCAGATAAGTATGACTTAATTGATTTGGATTTCTATTCACTGATATTTTGTGTTTCCTTGAGGATACTATTTAATATTTTTCGTATTTAAATCAATTACTCAAATTAAAAAAAATATATTATATGCCAGTTAAAAAAACCTATCTAAACATTTTTTTGCGTGGGAGTGCTAAGATATACATGTATGTATATTATGTTTCCCTAACGACGACGGTTCGAGTACACACTATACAAATAAAAAACGCCTTGAAATATAGACTTTACGTCAGGACTTTACAACAATATTCTGATCATGACTTATATTTTGCCTTATCAAAATTATTACTTCTCACCGTGTAATAAAGAAAGACACTTACTTTTTACCGCTTTCCAGGAAATGATCGTACTCCACGGACATTTTGCAACAGAGATGTTTGCGTTGATGCGACGCCGAACAATTGGTGTTTACCATGTGGCCGTCTGTGAAAACAAAATGAAACTCAATACCTTTTACGTAACAAAATAAGGTCGATTTTTAAATAGCAACGGATATGAAACACCCGAACTTTTGAGTTCAATTGTTGTTTGTACTGGAGAGAGATTTACGTATCTTCAAACTTTTACAACACCAGCGTTGTACGAAAGTGGAACGTATTCGGTCGGACTCTACCGGTCCGATAAATGTTTTGATGTCACCGGTAAAAATAATAGGTAGAGTTTATACGCAGAAGTATAAATATCTACAAATGTTATTTATTGGGTTATCCCTATTATCAGTTTCTACATCCTTAAAACGCTTTTACCATTCGACTGTGTCTTCACTTTGGAATTGTAGACAAGTATTACTTAAAATTTAACAAAAAAGTAATATCATCGTTGCGTTGTTTTAGGGATCTCATAAGTTCTAAACGGTTGGACCGATTGATTACATAATAATTATGATCTTTTGGTGTCGGTTCGGAGTTGGTCAGAAGTGGGTGGCGAGGAGTAGGTAGGTACGTCTTTCAAGTTTACACCTGTAATAACCAAAATATAAAGATCATAATTGAATTTTTTCGATTCAGTTGGTCCATTGCCGGGTCGTTATCATGTGCGCAATCCTTTTACTCGTATACAACTATACATGTATGTTATTAATTGTAAATTATTTAATCTTTATACAAAAATTTAACAACACATATCAGAAATTTAGTTTCTGTAAAAATATTGCAAAGATTTATAACATACAAGAAAATGAGACTTACTTGTTTGATTCTGGTGTTGTCGATTTTCTGTATCCGTGAAGAACCACGTCTGTAACAAGGAAAAATAATCAACATAATGGTTGGTTCAAGTTTACTTATTTCTTAGTCTTCTATTACTTTTTTCTTCTTTCTTTTGTGTTGATGGATCGATGGAAACTTTACACTTTTGGAATTTATAAAATATCTCATTACAACTTATCACTTTATTTTGTAAATTCATTATTAAATGATGTTTTAAAGAGTCTATACTAAATCGATAAATACTATCTAATAGTATAAATACTATGTACATAACTATTTCTTGAATTTTGAACTTTTTGCTTTGCACGTTAAATTTAAATTAAATAAAATAACAATGGACGAAGACTAGCTAGCATAGAAATATTGTATTAAACTTGACTTTAGTGCCACCTAATTTATTTTGCTTTGATGAATCGATTATCATGACAGTTTTGTTACATATAAAAAATAGCTGCAAGTCTCGAAGATTGACAAGTGACATAGGTCTGTACTGAAATATTAACTTGCTTGAAAGAACGAGAGACAACTCCTGGTGAGTCATTAGAACGTAATGAAGAGAAAAATCTGCAGATAAGCAAAAAATAAATCTGTAAGAAATGTACGAGTCATTGAACGAGATCACATATTCCTTGTCATTAAAAATATTATTCATCATTAATGTTTCTTTTTAAATTGTGAAAATATAAATATTTTCTTATTCTTCAAATCAATATTATACATGTGAACTTAGATTTTTTGTTACTAAATTACGACACAAAGTAGAATGTGTTTGAATGAATATATTATTAGATGTTATAGGTAACCTGGATAACATTAGAACCAATATTTTTCATTCTAGAAAATCGATGTATTTTCGGTGTTTAATCAGTATAAAGGTTACATACACCTCATTAGAGCCACCCGGCACCCACCCCGCACCGCCTCGTCGCACGGCGTCCACCCGTTGTCGACAGGTCGTCCACGGGTGGACGTTGCGTTATCACCAATAAACGTCCCGCGGTCAACCAGTGGACCCCTCGCAGTCAACTAGTGGACCCCGCGCGGTCAACGAGTGGACGCCGCTTGGTCTACGAATTTTCGAATAGTATGTTAATAATTGGCACATTAAATGTGTGTTTCGTCAAATTTTACAAACCGTGAATTGGTAATCATAGCTGTCGCGCTTGATGAAGAAGAAAATGAAAGACGCAACAAAAAAAGAAAGTTTATTGCGTGTATCAATCGCGGGCAGCGCGCGGTTCACTCGGGACCCGCGCGTGGCCGACGCGAGGTAAGCGTGCGAACAGCGAGTTTTCAACGAGTGGTCCACCCGCGGGCTGCGCGCGGCCAGCTTGCGAGCGAGGCGATCCGGTGACGTTACGGCGTTGATGTAATGAGCGCATGTCCATACAAATTCATATAAAGAATACTAACCACGCGAGGCGAGGCGGTGCGGGGTGGGTGCCGGGTGGTTCTAACGAGTTGTGACCTTTACAGTCACATCATAGACGTTCGGTAAAGATTATGTAAATAGTGCTTTGTAGGTACCTAGTATGAATTAAACAAAAAACTAAATATGGAGATGATAAATTAGGATACATATAATTTTGTGACTACTTCTAAGGAGTAAGTAATAAAATAAAAATAAAATAATATCATGAGTATTCACTCCTAATCTTATTCAGAATCCTATTCAGGATTCTTTAATTCAATGTTTTCAATAACTTAGACTTCATCGCCACTTACCATCATGTAGAGTTGTATGTACGTTGTTGTCAATCAAGTAATGGGGTTGGGCGTAACATAAATAAAAAAGTACTTAGGGTATGTGTAGGTACTAACTTCAGGGTTTCACAAAGCAAAACGAGTCATCGGCAAGGTCAGAAACAATGATTTTGTATAGGTCAGAAAGCATTATACCTACTCGTAAGCTCAAAATAATTCAGCTTGAATATCTTTACACAGACAATTAACCCCAATTATATTAAAACCACAATATATTGCTTGAAAATATCCAGAAATTCACTATTCAAAGTTATTATGCAAAACGATTCAAATTCTCCAAGCATGCAATGGACTAAATTACTCCCCTAATTACCAGGAACAATAACCGTTATTTATCACAGCAGTTTGTTTGGTTATAACGTGATTTGAAATTGAATTAATGAGGCTTGGTATTAGTTGCGCATTGATAACATGTTGACATAATCAAAACATGATTTTAACTGTGAAAATGAGATAGTGGTTAGGCTAATAATGGCAGTTAGTTAATACAATGTAACACGTAATTTGGCGGTATAATCTGATCCGTTTTTTGTTGATTTATAGTTGACAAAGAAAAAAGGATTCCCTAATATGAAATGGTTTTATGATCATCGACGCTTGTAATGTTCGTAAATCTATATCTATACTAGCTTTTGCCCGCGGGTTCGCCCGCGTGGAATTCGTTTATATCGCGAACCGGGGAAGTGGGGGAGGGGGTGCGTCATCAACTATCTTCCCGGGAAAATTCATCGAAATCGTTTATGCGGTGCAGATTTTTCATACAAACCTTCATCCCCTATTTCAACCCTTTAAGGATTGATTTTTGAAAAAAAGTAGCTTATGTGTGACTCTGGGTCTTCAACTATTTTCATTCCGAATTTCATCCAAATCGGACCGGTGGTTTAGCCGTGAAAACGTCACAGACCAAGAATTTGGTTAAGTTAATGATAACAACTTTCAACAGTAATCAAGTGCCATTGCTTTATTGGTTTATCAGCAGAGTGCATAAAAGGGGAAGCGCTTTGAACTTAAATGGATGGACCCTTTTACAAATATTGTAATTCACACTTTGGTACTTGTTTGGTATGATGCGACAATTATCTCTCATGTAGTCGCTGTAAGCCTAACTAACGGCTTGGATCAAGTGAGGGCAGGGTGATCAAGACGTAGGTAATCGTTAATGGCGTGTTTACCATTTTTTACCATCATGATTTTGATTTAGAGCCTATTCCTTGAATCCCTACTAAAACCGCTTTGAACATGCTAAAACTCAATACGAGCAGAAACGTATATAAAAATATTATTTGAAATTTTAAAATGTACACAAGTCAGGTAATATATTTTAAAGTATGTCAAAGAAGAAATATGTGACAGGCAGTGAAGTGAACAACAAATAATAAGCAGAAACATAACAAGAAATAAACGGCATAAGCGAATAGTGTGAACAAGAATATTTTCTTACATTTGCTCCATATCGTTGTATTGGGGTCAACCCAAATACAAACACCTTTTCCTTTGTTACTCCTTTTTATTTTCCTTCTCTTAATTCCAATAATCAATTCCTCATCTATTATAATATTTTATGCAACTAATACAGCGTAAATAATACAAATATTGTTTTTTATGGCATAGTTCAATAGTTCCCTCAAAACCTCAGTACCTAGTCAGTACCCATACTGTCGCTCCTCTTTTCTTTCCCGCCATTATTCACTTGTTTTTTTTTTTATGAAAACACAAGGCAAAGATGGCGCCGGATGCAAGTCATTCCAGGCACTACATGATATTAAATTACTTGTATCACAATAAATTAATTATTAAAGTTAAACCTAATCATGTATTAAAAAACAAATATTCTTTGATACTATTTTACAATCTTAGATACATATTATTTTTATTCAATCAAACAGGAACAATTCATATAAACATGGCTATAATATTCTTAAAAGAGAATAATCAATTAAATAACGCTAACAGCTCGGCCATCCTGCATATCGCGAGTCCCATCGCGTCAGAATAAAAAAAAGTGCCAACTTATTTAGATAATAATATTCTCGAACGTGTTTACAAATAATAATCACTTTTATAAAAAAAATAACGTAACTCCTTGAAAGAATGAAAAATACATTAAATATAAAACAATTAATGAACAGCTCGGCCATCCTATATATCGCGAGTCCCATCGCGTTAGAACCAGTCAGCACAGACAATAGGTACGTACCTACTTTAGATAATAATTCTATTACCAGACTCGTCTGTGGCGGTACCTAATGTATATTACTTATTTATCGTCAATATTTACGACTGCAACATCATTTAAGCAGGTAATTCATTTCTTTTTACAATATTAGCAAGTCCACCACATCATTCGTTGCATCAACTGAACTTTTACCAAAATTTCGATCAATGGTCCAGGACTGAATTTTGTCTAAAAGCTGCAATGCCTTCATAATCTACTACAGCCTCTTGAGACAGAGAGTCGGTACCTAATACTACAAATATAATATCATGTTACAGCTTTACTTTTATGTATCATTAATTACGGAACCAAAAAAAAATTAAGTGACGACGCTATAATTGCAAGGTATGTATGTAGTTAAGAAAAAAGTAAGGGTTTCTTACCTTTTTCCACCACGGTTTTACAACTGTTGCGACAAAATATAATCCTTATCGTCTAACCAGATTTGCATCGATACCTCTACTAGCTTGCACAACTCCATAATAATTCCACAATTTTTGTATTACTTACATCGCTTTGTCTCATTAAAGTAACCTGGCTACATAAATCAAATATGGCACTTAAAATGATTTCATTGATTCATATTAAGAAATAAAACATTTTGATAATCTAAAGGAGAACATCAGATTTGGGCCTGGAGCGAACAGCTTGTTCAATACCCTCAAATAATCTTGTACATTTTATATTTAAAAATCATCCATCCATTTCATATTTAAAAATCTAGTTACATCATATCATTATTAAAACATTATAATTTCAAGCCTATACGAGGCACCATCCGATATTTTTGATTAAATATACTTATCGGCGAAGCGTTACGTCTAAATGTCGTACGTTTACATCGAAATAAGATACCGTCGTATCGATAGGTACCTATACTAAAACATCGTTGGCGATACGTATTGGACATCGCTAAGTCGCGACACTATGTGTGTGCGATGCGTAAGACGACTATATTTCATTATTCCCATCATTTTCCGCAAAAACAGAATATGCACAATGTGGTAACAATATCCTCGATCTAAAAAAACGATGTCTCATACCTACATGTTCATATTCCAGGCCCAAGGTCCTTAATAAAGTTGCTGGTCTCCTTTTACACATTACATTAGTTATTCACATTATAAATTAAGAGCCAATACACATGAGCTTCACATAAACTTTAACTTATTCGACCAACCCATCGTACCTATTGCGCAAAAGTTAATAATTACTTTCTCCTTTAAAATAATAAAAAAAACATCTATGACGTTAGACCAGGAATGGAAGCTCTCAGTATCATAATTATTTACAAATTAAAACATTACTCAACATCGATAAAGACTAATATTTTAACATGTCAGTACCTACATTCGATGTAATTAAACAGATAAAAAAAAATCTAATATAAGTACCAAAAATGTATAGGCTCGTCTTACTAAAACTAACAATTATTAGCTGACATGTGACGTAGTCCTGATGATTCTGATAATCTCTGTGCTTCCTCTGATGTCCACCCATTCTCCTTCTAATTACAGTTGCACGAATGTTTTTATCTAATTCCGTTTCTTCTGTCAATATCGTCCATTGTCTCTCCATCGATATGCCGTCCCTATTCACCATTTCGTTGCCTCAGTGCTTGTTTGTCCTATCTTTAACCCTTAACCTCGGGTAATTTCCTTATAAATCCAGCCCTTGACCTTGGGCATGATCCATATTTAACCCTTAACCTCGGGTATTATCCTTGTGAAGCCCTTAACCTTGGGCATGGTCCATATTTAACCCTTAACCTCGGGTATTATCCTTGTGAAGCCCTTAACCTTGGGCATGATCCATATTTAACCCTTAACCTCGGGTATTATCCTTGTGAAGCCCTTAACCTTTACCTTAACCGATCTCAACCCTTGTCCTTGGGTTTCCTTACTGCCGTTTGTCTCTGAAACTCAAAACCAATAAGCTTAGAAACAAGTAAGACTAAATTTTATTCGTAATTGTTCATTTGGGTTTCACCAATTTATTATCTATACTAATATTATAAAGCTGAAGAGTTTGTTTGTTTGTTTGTTTGGTTGAACGCGCTAATCTCAGGAACTACTGGTTCGAATTGAAAAATTTTTTTTTGTGTTGAATAGACCTTTTATCGACGAAGGCTTTAGGCTATATAACATCACACTGCAACAATTAGGAGCGAAGAAATAATGGAAAATGTGGAAAAAAACGGGGAAAATTATTCATTCTCGAGGGCTTTCGTTGCATGCGTTGCGAAAACGATTCAAGATACCAAAAATATATTTATGAAAGAATTATTCCTCTTGAAATGATCTAAAAAAATGTCCACGACAGTATATGTCTATCTTTTAAGATTAACACACTAGAACCGTTTTTATGGTAATCAAATTTGGTCGAACCCACTGCCATACGAAACTTGCCGCGTTTCCAAGTTTAATCTGAATTAATCTTGCTGTGATCCTTTGCTACTTTGCTATTATTTTGTCTTAAGCTTTATTTCTAAGTTTAATTTAATTTAACCTGAATTAATTTTGGTGATAGTTTATTATCTTCCCGAAATTCCTACGGGCGCGGGACCTACGCGGTTGATACTTACGGGTCCCGAAGCGAAGCGAGGGCGGTTCGCTAGTCACTAATATTATTTAAGTTTAGTTTTAGTGGCTCCCAATTCGTCCTTGCCACAATGCTCACATTCTCACTCTTCTCTATAACATCTTTATTTGATCCAAATTATCCTCCATACCCAAAACAAAACTTCAAATTCTTCTACCTAACACACGACAAATCCCTCCGCTCCTTTAAAAACCTCCTTAGTACCACAAATTAGACAAATACAGATGCAAAGCTTCATACAAAGTGCGCCAAACAAACGCGCACATAAACACGGCTCACATACACCAAGAATCAGAACAATTCGGACCACTCGGACCCCGGCTGCTACTTCCAGCGATATGACATTTACAACACACAAATAAGATACTTTTCCTAAAAAAAATATAATTATTATCTTAGTAGCTTTTTCCATTCCACTCTAAATTGCGCATTACAATCCCTCTGACATCCAGTTGCTACAGAAAGGCACAAAAAGTCCTTACTTCCTTGTAATTCAATGATTCATTACTAAACACAAGTCAATGTAAGTATGAGGCAGGAAGTTCCTTGCATGTCTAAAGTGTATATTTGCCTCCGATTTCTAATAAATATTAACTGAAAGGATTGTTGGACAATTTGCAAAATTATTTATTTGAGGGTTAATTTATATAATATGATTATTATTTTCTTTCAAGTACTTAATAGACGTACAAAAACATTATAGAATCCAAATAAATTGAAATAAATGCTAAGTTAGCCAAATGAGTCAATACTCACTACATACAAAACCGAACAATTTTATTTTTATAAAGAGCACCCATCCCCCCAAGTCCTCTTCCTCCACAAGCACGTGCAATCAAAACGATTACGCGCAAGCACCATTATTTCGTACAAAAAATATGTTACTACAGATAACCTGGATTACCTGCGTTACTGAACCCGCCATCCAAGGACTCCCACGATCCCAGTCTACAATCACAATACAAACATGAACAATGGTTACCAAATTACACCCTATGCCAATGACTCCAGTCATACACTTCCATTTCCACTTTCGCGTTTAATCCATATCAATAAATTACATAACAAGATCCAATCCAAGAACATTGCGGAGTCGTCAACCCCAAGGCCCACGAACACATACGCAACCCAAATCGAGGTACATACATGAGCTTAACTTCTGTACTATCCTTATTTTGTGTTAGTACTCCTTTACACTCCACATCCTTCTATCAACATTCCTTCTCAGTTACTGCTGTCCGCCCCTGGAACTCCTTAACTTTATCTATTCGTTTTGCTGGCTCCTTAACTCCTTCAAATGTCAAATCACTACGCAAAAAGCAAGTGAGTGGGCTCGATCATTAGGGCTTCTAATTAACCCAAAAAGAAGTCTCAGGCAATAATTATTGGTTCGAAATATTATCAAAAATCCTTAGACTTATCTAAATTACCATCATTATGTCTGGATAACACACCTTTACAATATGCTACTACTGTTAAAAACCTTGGCTTAACTCTGGATATTAATTTATCTTGGAGGATGCACGTTGGGGAGGTCAGTCGTAAGGTTTTTCATACCATGCACTCGCTTCGACGCTTTCAGAGTTTCTTGCCGTTTAAAACAAAAATCTCTCTATGTCACTCTCTAGTTCTCCCGATTTTAGATTATTGTATGCTATTTGGATGCCACAGAGGAGCTTTTAAATAAACTTGAGCGCTTGCAAAACTTATATAAGGTTCATATTTGGGTTACGACAATTTGATCGTGTGTCGCAGTTTTGCAAGAATCTCAAGCGGCTCCCAATCCGTTTTCGCAGGAATACTCGTATACTGTGCCTCCTGTATAATATATTGAATAACCCTTCCTCTCCCTCATACCTCCGCAACCGTTTCACCCATGCACGCCCGTCTGGCGTAGCTTGCAGAACCCACATTAAATCCCTCCTACACTTTCCCCGTCACAAAACCTCGTCTTATTCCCACTCCTTCACAGTACATGGTGTTAGGCTGTGGAACTCACTGCCACCTAGCATTCGTCAGTCTAAAACTTTGTACTCGTTTAAGAAAAAAAAAAAGTCAAAGAGCACTATCTTTCCTTATGTTGTTTCTTTTTTTATTTGATTTCATTCAAAGTACATAATTAGGTTTCTTTTTTTTTGTTTGGTACACCCTGCCCCTTATACTGTATTTCCAATTTTCTACTTCTACCTTAAGGGTGTCTGGAAGAAATCGCTCTTTAGCGATAAGACCGCCTGTTGTATAACATTTTGTGCAAATGTCTTATGCTGTTGTGTCCTTGCTATGGTGTACAATAAAGCGTATCATTGTTATTGTAATTTAAGTGCTTGGTGCCAGAAACTACTTTCTCTCCGGATATAATTTTACAAAAACAAAATAACCGACTTAAACATCGACAAGCAGAGATAATTCAAAAACCATTCGCCAGATGTTGCTTATTTTAACCCATCTAGATTTAGGTGTAATGTTCCCATCAATACAAATGAATCAAGCCCAAACACAAGGTAATAACTACTATAAAACGTTGAGGAGTTCCCTCGACTCTCCCTCGGCTCCATCATCAGACCGACTCTAGACCTAATTTATTTATTTAACACTTTAATGTTTCAACACCATACAATAAAATACACGAAATTCCTTCATCAAAATGTACTTAGTTCTTTAACATATTTAACGAAAACATTAACAAATGCACAAGTCATTCCTACAATTTGTGAAAGTTCCCCTCAATTTCTCTGGAATGCCATAATCAAATCCTGGCGTACTTATTATGGTACCACCTACGAAATATCTATTTTCCAACGAAAAAAAAAAAAGTCAAAATTGACTCATGAACGACGATGTAGTCCACGAACACATATAAAAAACATAATATATCTATACGGTCGAATTGAGAACCTCCTTTTTTTTAAAGTTGGTTAAAAATGGAAGTCCACAGAAATTATTACGTAAGTTATCAATTTACTTGTCGTAGTAATAATCCAAAATATATCTACCTGATATACCTTTTTAGTTGTTTTCAATATAAAGATATTTATTGTATAATTTAATACTTTAAAACTTAGAGTTATCTCCTACATAAATGCATAAGAATGAACTAGCTTTCCGCCTGCGGCTTTGCCCGCGTGGAACCCGGCCACCTCGCGCACTTTCACTGAACTGGACAGCGCCCCTTCCCTGGACCCATTCCAAAATACTTTTTTTTTAAGCTGAAACCCTATTACAATTTCAATTTAATATTGAGCAAAATCGACCTTGCAGTCCAATACCTGCTGCTCCCCTTTCATAAAAAAGTCCGACTCCATCCCGGCCCGGAAGCCACCTTTAATGAATCCGCATTTTACGATCCCGCGGAAATGTCCTCTTCAATTTTAAAGTTTAGGGGTGATTTTGAAAAAATACTGAAGCACATATTTTTTTAAGCTTAACCAAGAGACTGGACATTAATTTTCAAGTTCCTAACTTGGAAACTACCGAAAATACCATAGAAATTTTCACCCCGCATGTTTAGGGGTTGGAGGGTTATTTCGAAAAAAATCACTTAGTTTTTTTTTATTTACAACAAAGAGTATGTATATACCAATTTCTATCTTGAAAATTTTATTAAATCCGATACAATCTTTCAACCCCCTTTTGAAGGGGTTGAGGGTTAACTTTCAAAAAAAAATCTGATACACGTACCTATTCATTATTTTGCAGTAAGCAACCAAAATCCAAATTCCCAAGTGACTAACTTCAATGGTGTAGAACTTTCATGTAAAAGTTTTTCACCCCTTTCACCCCCTTCAGGGTGGAATTTCCAAAAATCCTCTCTTGGTGCTCCCCTACCCTCCCCAAGGAATAAATATGCCAAATTTCATGTTTCCAACTTAGAAAATGACGGACTTCTACATATATAAACTTTCAATCCCTATTTCACCCCCTTAGGGTTATAATTTCTAAAATTCCTTCCTTAGTGGGTGTCTACTCAATAAAACGACCCTACTCACCAAATTCTATAGCTGTAACAGTTTTTGCTCCCCGATGATGAATCACTCAGTCAATCAGGACATGTTATTTTATAAGCATAGATTGAAATGTACATACATACCTATACATAAGTTAGGTCCAAAGTAAGAAATAACGGTGCCGAACATCATATTTTAATATCTCATTATTATTAATTTTAAAATATTAGGTACTTTATTTCCATAAGCTATTTTCTCCTAAACAGTATTAATCTTTATCCGATAAGTAAGTATATTATTTATATGGACTATTTAATGTAGATCAAAATTATCCTTTATTGTTTATCATTTAAATGAGTGTTCACAGATTAAAATTATACGCATACAATACTACCCATACATCGATGATGCAATCAAAATTCCTTACAGCGAAACGGCTGGTGCCAAATACGTAAATAAATGTAATTGTACTAAAAGTCTCAATTTAATGTTTTATTTTCCTATTTGCACTAATAACCAAAGCTTCTAAGAGAAGGAAAAATATTGTGTTAACCACTATTATGCTTGCAATAGTTAAATCGTAACACGAAATAGTATAAAACTGTAGTCAGTTAACCAAATCTCTTTATGTTTAATAGGTTTAAATAACGGCAAAAAAAACAATTCATACTTACTAATATACATAGGTAGGCGTGGAAGGAAATTTTATATATCCTTTTCGAAAATCCCGTCTTCTGAACTATTGGGGTCAACCCAAATACAAACACCTTTTCCTTTGTTACTCCTTTTTATTTTCCTTCTCTTAATTCCAATAATCAATTCCTCATCTATTATAATATTTTATGCAACTAATACAGCGTAAATAATACAAATATTGTTTTTTATGGCATAGTTCAATAGTTCCCTCAAAACCTCAGTACCTAGTCAGTACCCATACTGTCGCTCCTCTTTTCTTTCCCGCCATTATTCACTTGTTTTTTTTTTTATGAAAACACAAGGCAAAGATGGCGCCGGATGCAAGTCATTCCAGGCACTACATGATATTAAATTACTTGTATCACAATAAATTAATTATTAAAGTTAAACCTAATCATGTATTAAAAAACAAATATTCTTTGATACTATTTTACAATCTTAGATACATATTATTTTTATTCAATCAAACAGGAACAATTCATATAAACATGGCTATAATATTCTTAAAAGAGAATAATCAATTAAATAACGCTAACAGTTGTTAGCAAATAGCGTTAGCCACACCCGGCTTAGCTCACGAATGTTGGCTAAGCTGATGGCCGATAAGCTACAAAGGCCCTTTCATGAGGTCACTGAGATCAAACAATCATTTATACGTACTAAAATAATTATACGTACAAGTTTAATCATGTCTTACCAAAAATACAAAGAAGTGGAGATAAAATCGTAACAAGACATAGCGATATAATTATGATGATAGTTGAAGTGAAAATTATAAGACGGATATAATAGTTACCTAATGAAAATCGTTTTATCAATCAAGAGGAATAATATGACGTTACCAAATCAATTAACAACCTTACTACAGCAGATATTCAAAACTTAGTCAGAGAAAAGCTTAATGTCGATGAAATTGGAATTAATTGAACGACGAAGTTATTGATAGATGCCACACGATCAGGCGGGTTACTCCCATTCCCATTCTGACCCGTCCCAAGTGCATAGTAATAAAGTTACATTCACCTATACCTAAATGGTCATTTGCGATACTGAGCCACCACCCGCACAATAACCCTTTGTCAGCCAAAATTAATACAGAGATTAATCAAAACGAAACGAGAGCACGATTAATGAATATCGTGAAGGTAATGAGAAAATTACATTATTCAACGACGTAAAACGAAGGGTGTTAAAAGTGACGTGTGTGTTTGTACGTCTGTCTTATAGTTACTTTATCTTTAAACAAATAACGAAGTAAATTGAAATGATTTGATCTGAATTATTGACCTTAACTGTTAAGGTTGGGCTGGACACACCCAATTTGACTCACAATCACGATACAGCCACGTCGTGGCTGCTTGATAAATCTCAAAGGTCCGTTTTGAAACGAGAAAATGTTAGGTGTTCTGGGAAATAACGATGACATTTTTGCGCCTGAAATTAGCCAAATTGGACTAAGTGTTCGTTTGGCTATTTGTATTAATTTGCTTGTAACAGAATGTATTTAATAATAAATACACACATATACTTGTCGTGTCTTATTATTATTATTGATGTAGAAGTAGGTGTATTCTAACACTAGCTCTCGCCCGCGGCTTCACCCGCGTGGAATTGGTTTAAACTTCACCCCCACCCATTACACCCCTTCATGGGATAAATTTTGGAAAATTCTTTCTTAACGGATGCCTACATCTAAGTAGCTATCTGCATGCCGAATTTTAGCCCGATCGTTCCAGCAGTTTGGGCTGTGCGTTGATAGATCAGTCAGTCACCTTTAAAAAAAAGTCACCTTTGCGTTTTATGTATTAAGATTTTATTAGAGCTCTTTCAATATATTTATGAAAAAAAGTCAAAGTACGAAGAATTTTACGATTGTGCGCTGAGGCGTAAAATTGGACCTTTTAGGTGAACATAAAAGTCAAATTAAACATGACTTCCTATTTATACGCAGTACATTTAACTATTTTAAATTCGCCTTCCTAATTAGACATCTACCGTTATTCCTACCTCATTGTTATGCTCTAACTTAAATAGATAAGAGTATAAGATACAAAACAAAGGCACATTAATGATGATTATTATTGTTTGAGTTAATTGGTTACTTGTATATTTTACGGGTTAATTCTCAGGTTCGCTATAAATATTAAGCAACGAAATGATTTCTCATGTGGTTTTGTCTTTTTTTTACTCTTTTAGCAACTACCGCCATTATTTTGAGAAATGAGTAAGTACTAGGTATTAGAGATGTTTTGGTTACTAAGTTGAATATTGAAAATGATGACTGCTCTAGCCTCTCGGAAAGAAAGTGAAGTATCAATTGTATTGCATTTCTACTTCCACGGAAACATTTTACCGAAAACTTCGTGATGTTCGATAAATCCTTCATAAGCCGAGGGAATGAAACTAAATTATATCTCTATATCAGCACAATTTCATTGCATTTTTAACTGCGATATCGTACCTATTCTTATTATGTCCAGTTTGATCTTGTATGTTTTAAAAAAATGGACATCTAATAATGTTATTTTAATGAAGACTCGACTGTTAAAATTGATTTCACATCAAGTGTTAACAGATTAATGTCAGAGATTCAATTACTCCATCGTCCAGGTAAGTACAATGTTATACGTTTACAACTAGACATGTACATTGGACGGTAATACGGACTATACAATTTCCGATTCTGAATACATGCAACTAAGTGAAGGTTCACTGCCTATGCCTAAGGCTGTATGCTTATTAGCATAGCATGCAGTCGAGTTTAACACATGAATATGCCATGGAACTATTGAAATTATATACTACTGCAGTACAAAACCTTACGTTCCTTGTAATATAATAAAGATATTGAAATTATTGTTTAAAGCCAGTGATTATTATTTAGACTTTTATATAGAAAATTATTATTAGTTTAGAATCTTAGAAGATTCTACAAAAATTAGTTCTAATAAAATTTTTGAGTGCGTAGATGTAATGTATCACATGAAAATCTCATAGAAAAAAGTTCATGCCTCTAGATTTTCATAAATTCACTATTAGATATAGGTACATAAGTTAATAAGATAGTTATAAAAACAAATAATAAGTAGTTTTAGAAAATAAAAAGGCTTTGTGACTTTATTATACTTTGTTACTACTGTTTTATTGATAATTATGATAACAATTACACATGTGTGTAAGAAAAAGGTGAAAAATTAGTTATAATTACCAACTAACTCTCTCGCGTTGCTAATTCAAAGTCCATTGAAGTTAACTTGATCAACAATTAAATATCCGAAGTTTCAAATTACACGAATACCTAATCTACCTAACTAGAACTCATAATGTAATAGGTATCATTAAGGGTTGGGTTTAATTACCCGCCCTCCACTTCGCTTTCGTAATACTGAGCCTTTTTGCCCGCATCCCAAACAATCGCGATGGGTACATTTTTTTAAGCTTATGGTGTACAATAATATATAACCGTTATATTATATTATTACCGTTGTAACTGGTGTACAATAAAGAGTTATTGTAGGTATTGTATAGCATATTATTGTTTACCTCAATTTTTCGACGAAATGAGATTTTTTTGTTGTTAGAAAGATACTAATTTTTTGAACGAGTTTCAAGTATCCATTATTTAATATCCTCTTCAAAACTCCTTATTAACTTATGCCTCATATAAGGTGTAAGTATATATTCGTCCATGAGGTACGTAGGTTGTTGTTATTCTAATTACGAATTATAATAATTTAGTTAATTTGAACTGTTTTCTTTTAAAAAATATCCTGAGAATCTTCGGACTTCACCACATTTCACTTTCATTATTAGTATGAGTTCTGGTTCATCAGAATCAGGTTCAAAGACTGATTGTAATTTCATTGATATAAGTAAAGAAATGTATTTCCATTTTTTCACATTAATAAAAAACGATTTCATTAATATCTACATTTGAAAAGGTAACAGCCATGTCATTGGGTTTTATAACTTTGTTAATGATCAAGAATGGTGTAGGAGTAGCTATACAACATGAAAACATGAAGGCTTATTTAATTAGCATGTAAATGATCCCAATGCTTATCAGGCAGGTCGTATAGTGTTATTGCCAGCCCCATAGCAAAGCACGCAGTTCTCAAGTTACCAGAAATATAAGTTTCAAATAAACATCTTGATTCTTAGAACGTAGTGTAGTTTAAATAAAAAATCAAACGGTTTGATAAGCCCTGGAAACTTGATATGGCGAAATGAGATAATATTATGTCAACTGACGCGATGACGTTTTTAAATAGTGGTTAAAATATTAATGTGAAGTGGCTTATATGTTGCTTTTTAAATTTTATTTAAAAACGTCTCATTATCAGTCAAAGTAAAACTTTAATGGATCATTACGAGCCATTTGGAGGCTAAACACTTGTAATGTGTTACCACTGAGTACGGTCTATGGTAGGTATAGTTTTCATTACTAATAATTATAGATATAAAGGTTGATAGAGTTACGACATTTAAAGTTAGATAAAATTTGATAATTTTTAAACTATAAAAGCATTATGAGCTGATCAGAAATCGTAGTCTTTTTGACATGGATTTTTTGGTAAGATCGAAGATACAGACTTATTTGAGAAAAACCAGCCAATACCTAATTGGACATACAAGGTTATAATTAATCAGTGTTCCATTATGAATTTTAAGAGTAGAGCGAATAAGCCTAGATTATAGAGTATGGATTGAATTGAAATAACCATCTGCATGCTCTTCGATATAGAACCGTTCACAATACTTTAACACCCACAATTAGAACCGTTACCCATTCAAATTCTGGCCATGCCCAAACCTTGCTTCGTCATCAATTGATTAATTTTATCGAATTTAGGTATTTGTTAATTGTAAATGATTTATTTTATATACATAAATATATACACCATGCACATTATATTCCATACCATAATTTCATTTTTAACCCCCGAACGCAAAAAGAGGGGTGTTATAAGTTTGACGTGTCTGTGTGTGTGTGTGTGTCTGTGTGTCTGTCTGTCTGTCTGTGGCATCATAGCTCCCGAACGGATGAAGCGATTTCAATTTAGTTTTCTTTGTATTAAAGGGGACTTACGGGCGCGTGTTTTTAGATATGTTTGATGAAAATCGGTTGAGCCGTTTAAAAGTTGTTGGGGTTGAAAGCGGGGAAGAATTTTCACTCTGTCTCCTTGTGGCATCATAGCTCCCGAACGGATGAAGCGATTTCAATTTAGTTTTTTTTTGTATTAAAGGGAACTTACGGGCGCATGTTTTAAAATATATTTGATGAAAATCGGTTGAGCCGTTTAATAGTTGTGGGGGGTGAAAGCGGGGAAGAATAGCCGTATGTATGCAAATATATTCGTGTGGGGTCTCAAATGAAAACGTACAGTAAGAGAATATTTATAACTTAATCCAGAATGTTATTACCTATAAAAAGTGTAAAATAAAAAATTAAAAAAACCCCCGACACAAACCTTTAAAAAGTAAAAAATAATATCTTTTAAAATAATACGTCGCGTTGGGGGACCGCTCCATTTACTTCCAACTTTAACACAAAAAAATATTGATAAATGATAAGTCTTGGGTAAAAGACTAAGTAGCTAGGCATGTGATACTTATGAAAAAAATCGTAGATAATGAATAGTTAGGAGCAGTCCCCCAACGCGACGTATTATTTTAAAAGATATTATTTTTTACTTTTTAAAGGTTTGTGTCGGTGGGTTTTTTAATTTTTAATTTATAATATTTTGGAGTAACAGTTTTCTTTACTAACTTGTCAGTTTAAAAATAATTTGGTCAACTAATTCTGATCTTAAAATTTTCATTCGTGCGTAGAATCTTCAGTGTTTCAAAACCGTAAAAAGAATAGCTTGTCAATCCTATATAGGGTATAATTATTAAGACAGTATTTTTTGGACACATTTTTTGGAATGGATAATTTATTTCGACCCTAAAGAGAAATCGTGCACATTAAAACGTCACCCGCTCAAGTAGGTAGGTATTTAAGTTTCGAAATAACTTGACGACAAAACATTAAATTTTATCTAATGCCATTGAAAATTTAAAATAAATTTATTGATAGCTCCGATGCGGACTATCGGGGCTAAGCGGGGCATAAATCAAGTATAATAAGAGAGCTTTCAAAGGAAAAAGGGCGAAAGCAAGAGAACAATCCGGTCACGTGGCGGGCGCGCGTCGTGCCACGCGCTGCGCAAGCGCAGGGTCCATGTTCCAATAGTTATTTATGTTGGTCCTTCGAGCCGGATTAACGGTCGATTATGCACGCTCCAGATTCAGGAAACAGCCAACGGGCGCTGCACGACCGGCCTCATACCGTTTTCTATTGTTCATTGTATATCTCTTTATGATTGGATTTGTCATTTTATTTACTGTGCTGCGAATTGCAGCGATTGCTTTATATTGCATAATTCAATTTAAATTGCACTATTTCTGCCGCTGAACCACAAAACCCATAGCTAATTAAACATGATGATATCCTCAGTAGTCCCGTTTCTATTTTCATATAATGAATCATAATTAAATAATTTTATAGTTGCGGCCTCTGTTTCTTGTGACAGTCAAATAATTCACAAACTAATATTTTCCATTCATAAAATTGTTTTCTATGTATCCAAGATGAATTATGAATAGTGTTTACTAGATAAATTGTAAATGAGGTATAATTAACCCTAAACCCCAACTGCGTGATAAATGTGCCCACAGAATACTTTTGGGTAATAACAATGTTTCTGTCATCATCGAACACATCCTTTTTCATATTTGTAAAGATTTAATCCTCACCGACTCCGAATTATCATGTAAGACAAAAATGTTTCTTTTTATGTTATTTTTTGATAAAATCAGATTGATAAGTTTTTAAAATCTGGTTTTATAAAGTACCTTTTGGCAGACGCAGGTGATAAAGAGTAAATAATGGTAGCCAAAGATGGTCTATAAACAGGTTTGCGTCCAGCTGCAAGGCGAATGACAAAGATAAAGGCGACAAATTAAGTTGTCTGATGTTCTTTAGTAATTGGGAAGATGGCATTAACCTTTTAATCAAGGGATGCTGATAATTCAAACGTAATTTGAATAAGAAACTGCTTAATTAACATAGAGGAATCTAGATAACTCCAAGAATATATTTTCAATGTTATAAAACGTACTCGTAGTAATGAATCACAATAAGACAATCAAAGAAGTTAATACTCCATAGCCTTAAATTTTAACTTAAATTTAGTTAATAATAGCATAGGTTTGGTCTGATCTGCGGTCTATAAAATTAATAGTTGGAGTGAAATTTTATATCAAGACCAGCTTTACCTGCTTGATGAAAAGCATCTACTAAAATAATCAGGTTTGTTGAATTTTTACTTGGAAATACCATCTAACTCATAGCTTATTTGTATTTTGCGCACGGCCACTGCTTTGGTGTCTTGTATGGAATAAATATAAGATGATTATTTTTGTACTAAACATGGATGAATAATTCTTTTAATCCATTTTGTTACCCAGTAAGTTTGTATGGAGGCAGGTAAATACTTTCAGGATGAAATTAGGGTTTGTTGTTTTTATGTAGCAATAGAATTTACTGTGTATTACTTTTGTCTTTCTCGCTTGTAGTATTGAATTTCACACATTCAGAAGCTACCACTACTTGAAGATATAGATTTTTCTTTATTATTTTTTTAAGTAGGTATTAAAATGATCGGTATTATTGTTTTTTGGTAATTTTGCTTTGGAAACTTAAGATTTCACATTCAAAGCTTTGTCTATCATATCATCAACAATTTCGTAAGTCAACCTGTCACACACCTTGTTTGACTATTGATAACGAAACCCAGCATGAAGATTAAACATACCTACGTCGTTAATGATTATTGCTGTTTCTTAAACTTACAGCGCTTTCGAATACATTTTATTACTTAATAACTTTGCTTAGTTCTTTTGTGCATTAACATTAGCATAAAATAGTAGTGTAGAAATTATTAAATTACCTGTTTTTTCGCCAGTTG
Source organism: Hesperia comma (assembly GCA_905404135.1). Lineage (NCBI taxonomy): Eukaryota > Metazoa > Arthropoda > Insecta > Lepidoptera > Hesperiidae > Hesperia > Hesperia comma. The sequence goes on from FR990018.1 coordinate 16,538,293, forward strand.
AAACCATGTCTTCAATATTATGGGTAATCTTGTGTACTGATAATGTTTAGTTGTTTTAACACTTATAAATATATCATCTAGAGTTATATTTTTACTCTGTCCACTGTCATAAATACTAGTTTTCGTTACAGGTTCGATAGATAAACCCGACACTTGCACTGCGGCCCGACTTTCTTGGGAGTTGAAGTTCACTCCGCCTTGGTACACTAACAGGCTACTGTACCCTAGGGCTAGGAGCACAGCTGCGGCCTTAATTAACCTACGGCCACCCATACCAGAGCCGACTGGCGCCAAGGCGCCGATAAACACGAGAAAGTCTCAGCACGTCGCCACTCATCTGTCGAACTTTGTTAACGAAGTACTATTTATCAGCAAAACCCGCTCGAACGGACCCGCGACGACAGAGAACGGTTACAAACTAAATAAAAATGTAGCACAGACAGCGAATACGCCCGCGCCGCACTGCCCCACCACGTGGTGTGAGCGAGAGATCCGATAAAAGGCTCTCTGTCGACGCTAAGCCTACCTGCGCGTGCGCCTATACGCTGCCCGCGCCATCGCCATCGCCGGCAGCGACACCCGTGTCAATATCTTTGTCATGTAATTGCAGACTATGTCAAGAGTCAAGAACTTATTTTAAACTTTTTCAAAATTTGTTTACGTTAACATTACTTAATATTTATGTAACGTGAGATTAAAATATAATTATTTTATCATGATTAACCAATTGACCATCAACATAAGATTTACTCAATTAAAAAGTTCCGAGTTCTATGTTGAAAAAACCTATTTGAATTATTTAGTAAATAAATAATGATAGAAAAACATAAATTCTCAAATCGAACAACAGTCATTTCAATATACCTACAAATCTTATGATATTATCGAATACATAAGTAGGAGTAGGTGCCGAAGTTCGAAGTTACATCAATATAATAGAGTCAGTCATGTAATTTTACATTAATTTATTCCAATTACCACAGTCGGAATCGCTTACCGTTAAATTCATCAACGAATTTCACTGCGTCATTTTCCTAATTTGGTTTCATTGGTGTACAATGCGCTATTGTGCGTTGATCCGGAGGTGATTTCAGTACAACCGTAGGTGGTAATGAAATTAAGAACCGGTCATTGTATTGAATTCTACTCAAGTGAGATAATAGCTTTATGATGTTATTATAACGCATTGAAACTAAGAAAAAACTGTATAGGATTATTTATAAACGTGCACGTCATTCGAGGGAAGTTTCTTGAGTGCTTGTTAATTTCGTGGTTTGCCGGCAACGCATAATTAAATTGCTTCACTGATCTTCTCATCAGGTGGTTTGTTTGCTTTAGTCCAAATATTGAAGTATCTGAATCAGAAGCAGCAACAATAATATTATATTGCAATCGTTATGTAACGCCTGCATTGCGCCTGTGGAGCTGATAAAAGCACATGTAAGGTGCATAGAATTTATATTCGAGATCGAATTTTATGTTTCTTGAATAACAATTTTAGATAAGCATAACTTATTGTATAACTATACATAATTATATATTACAATGGTTTTATTTAAATATGGTTTTCATTATGGAAGTGTATCTATCTAAAGACTGGTAAAGTTAGTGTCAAGTGATGGTAAGTTTGTATGGCATTCAGATGAACTGTTCGGAAAATGAGAATCAAACCAAAATTTTATATTTAGGTTTTTTACATGTGAGGCCACCAGAACCAGAGTGACCCAAACACAAACTACAATTATGTGGATATGTGCCAAAACAGTTGAGGTGAAATTTTAAGTAAATATTATTTTAAAAAAATCATAGACACTGTGTATAAAGTTTGTAAAGTATGATATTAATTATTGGTAAAATTTAGATGAACTATAAAAATAATCAGTATTTTTGTTATTTGTACCTTTTTTTTGCAGATAGGCCACTATGGCACTAAGCATTGACAATATATTTTATAAACAGTGTATAAATAATAACCCAATATGTATGAACATAATCACCTTTTTTATTAATTTAAATGAAAATTGCCATTTTTCAACTTAAATAGTACAAATAAACTTAGAACTAGCTTCTTTACTACTATGTAATTTTTATTAAATTCTTGTTTTATCTTAAACTCTTATATTATTAATTTATTATAGTTTTTATTTCAACTTAAGATTATCTTAGGCATAACATGACAAAGTATTAAATTAGCCAGTCAGTTACTCAGTTGAAGAATCACTAATTGCACCATCTAGTTCGTTCCCTGCATTAGAGGAGACTTTGAGTTGTTGATAGAAAGGGTGAAAGATAGGTGGAACATATTCCAAAAGGCATAAAAGATCTTTTTTTTTCTCATGGCTGATTTTTCTTCCCTCTGGATATAAAATTTCTAGTTCAAAGTTTGAAGTATTTTGGGATGACCTCTTGCTGAAATTGACCTCTGTGAAAAGAACTTCTGGCTCGTTGGAGTATTTGAAGAACATCGAGAATGGGTGGCTTTTATTGTACAAAATCCACTGTATTTTAAGCCATTCAACTTTACTTCGATCAACGCCGATCTTCCTGTTTGTGATATTAGTTTCCAAGGTTTTGGTGGATATAAAATCGTCTCGTTTCATTTCCACAATTTTGAAAGGTTTTCTTTTTCTTGCTGCTAGTATCACATTGTTCCAATGTTCGGGAACGTATATGTCTGGAAAATACTTCTTTTGTTTTTCCACCAAGCCAAAAGCCCGGTCGCAAGATGAAAAAGAATGTCCGCTGACCGTAAATTTGTGGTCTATATTTTCTACTGTAAATTGAGGACTAGAAACAATGTGCATACATAACGCTGCAAGTTTTATGTTGCGGTTTTGCCCGCCACACTGGTCGGAGTACATGATTAGCCTCTTTGTATGTACATGTTCTCTGATAAATTTTAGGAGGCATGAACCTATTTCTTGTGGTCCCCTGGATGCTGTCGATTCATCCCAGACAAACATAAACATTTCGTCTGTACCAGCATTGTGAATACCTAAACAATAGGTCCACAACTGACGCTTGTAGTAGCAAATACCAGTTGAAATTACTGGTGTTGGGAGAGTCTTCATTAAGTCAAAGATTATGACGGTAGTATCATTATCCTGCTTCGCATTTTGCATATCAAGTTTTAAATTTTTCATCGCAGATTCTGCTTTTCGCAAATGAAGTTCTTTGGCGACAGTAAGCTCATTTTTTTTAGAAAGATCGTTGTTATCGCAAGCCTCAATTTTTACTTTGAAATTGTCACATCTCTTACATGAGTCAGTTACTGGAGCATGAAATGTTAGGTTGAAATTTTCATTAAATATTTTTTCGAATATGTATTTTGAAACTGGTTCTTGAACCTTACTTTTGTATTCAGAATACATTATTGACAAATTTAAGTGAGGAGGCAAGTACTGTCTCGTTTCACTTTTGTGTCTTGTGTAGTGAGAATCATATTTCGGAAAAGTGTTGATGAAATCCTTTACTTCTTTTACTTTTGTTTCTGGAGTTTTATTCGACGGAGTGTGCTTGCCTCTTTTATCAATGGGAGCGGGATCGCCAAGAGGCTTATTTTTCAGAACCCTTGTAAGGCGTCCGTCCGATACTTTAAAAACTTGCTTAAAAAATGACTTACACACACGAATATGTTTTCCATTCGAATCTGGTAAGTGATACAATCGAGAAAACTCCTTGGGCTTCGATGTGATGTTTCCAGCTACCCGATCCGATGTGGTATCATCTCTAACTCTCACATAAGACCTTGCTTTTATCACGACATGTATGAGTGAATATAGGTATGCACTTAATTTGCAAATCAAAATTTGCTAAGGCATAAAAGTTTGAAAAAAGTTGTTTTTGTCTGTCATGTACAATTTTCTCATGGCATTTTTGATTACAGGTGCATTGAAGACCTGTATCTAATTGTTTAGCGGGAATGAGAACGCCTTTAGTATTTACGTATGCCTCACCTCTAGCTCGTTTATTTTTTCTCGTATTCTTTTTCCATAAATTTTCTTTGCGCATACGCTTCCTTGTATCTTTTTTTGTAGAAACAGATGACTGACCCTCTTCATTGTCTTCAGTAGACGAGTCCCCAAGAATGTCTTGTAAACTCCTTGATGAGCTCCTACTACGTTGTTCTGGGACATACTCTGAAGCTGAACCCGAATCCTCATAGGGCTCCACCGGACTCAATCCAAATATATCTGCAAAGTAAAATTAATAGCTAAATTTATATACAAATAAGAAAAGTAAGTAACATCCTACTTAACGAAAACTTAACATTAAAAATTCTTCTCATAAGTACCCTAATTTTTTTCATAAGATCTATCCAAGAACGCCTTCCTCAATAGACTAATCCGAGAAAAAATCACACATATTTTTTTACTACGGAACTCTAAAAACGTAAGCTTACCACGTAAGTCACCTTCAATGTTGTCAGTAGCTTCATTCTCAGTTGCACTCATTGTAGCTTCTGCTAGATCTGGCCCAAACAAAAATAGTTAATAACAACACTGTAAAAAATTGAATAATAACCTAAAGAAAACATTTAAAACTAAGGGGTACCTAGTATGTCATTTTCGATGTTTTCGGCAGCTTCATTCTCAGTTTCACTCATTTTAGGTCCTGCTAGATCTGTCCGAAACAAAATAGTAAAAATTAAGTTAAATTTATAGGTTAGAATTAATTTATTGACGATGAGAAAACAATAAAATATATTATTACTAATAACAGGTATTCTTACCTCTTAAGCTTTACCTTCCTGCACGTTCACATAGATTAATAACAAATCTATACACACTTATTGCGTAAAAACACCAGGTAAGTAACCGCAATAACAAATATGTTGACACGTAAGTATCACAGACCAGAGTGGCCCAAGTCACATGAGCCGTAATGGTGGCAAATACTATAGTGACCCAAGTGATCTGGGCCACTATGCTCTATTTATATTGTTTTAAGAATCAAAATGCCACAACAATTTTTTTAACGCCATCTATGATTGTTTACTGAAATTAACTTTGAGCCACTCTGGTTATGAATTTAGGGGTTTGAAAAGGGGCATTACCGTGGTCAACTAATATTATTACAAATTGTGGTTTGGGCCGCTCTGGTTCTGGTGGCCTCATGTTAGGTAGGTACAATAGAAATATCACATATTCTGAAGATATTGTTGTTTTTATGTCTCGGGAAATTGAAAAGCTTCAAGAAGAAGTTACCAAACTTATTTAATGTTCTCTGGACTAGGTACCTACTTGATATCAAAAGATCATTCAATGTATTTTTGCTTTAAAAATCACTTTAAATAAATTATAAGTATTTCACATTTTACTTAATCGACACCTTTGGATAGAAAGGTCGTATAAACCATTTTGGCCAAATTGTTTATTAGATATATATACCATTTTTCTCAGATTTTTTCTCTATCGATCTGTATATACGAAATGCAGAAATTCGCACAAAAAATGATTAATACGACCCAGAAATTTTCGGTCATAGCCTCTTAAAAATGGTAAATTTTTAATGTAAAAGCCGAATGGTTTTTTTGTAGTTTTGTTATGATGTACCTAATGACCATAATTTATATTACCTCAGGGCGTAAAAATAGTCGTTAATTGTAAATGGTTTATACGCCGTAAATCCGACTTATAGTTCGGCGTCGTAAATCCAAAGGCAGGTCGCGACGTTGGTGTATAAGACATGAACATGGTCATTGCTACTTTTAGTACACAAGCAAGTTAAGTTTAATGCTTGATCGTTTTTTTATTTAGTTATTTTTTTTAGTTTAATGGGCATAAGAATAATAATAATTGAGTTCCTCCTAATTCTGGGAGTAACAGGATTGTTTATTAGTTGGAGTGTTATTAGAATACAATTTCTCGATCTATGATCCCAAATGGTTTTTAATACGAAAAAAAACAACACCTATTTGTTTTTACGACAGTAAATGTGACCATAAGCTTACCAAAAATAGATATACGACCTATACAGTTTTTTTATGTACATTTTCACGGGGTGTTTTTACCAAGAATCGATTTTTTCTTGGTCGTAAATCCAAGCTAACTTTTAAACTAAAGAAGATAGATAGGTTTTGATGATTAAACCTTTTTCAATCGCAAATTGTCAGAAACTTTCTTTAAATGAAATTAGCTCATTTACAATTTTTACTTTATTGTGACATTAAAAAAATAGTACCTAACTGTGTCTAGGGACAAAATAGCAATTAGTACCTAATATTAATATTAAATTATAGAAAATGAGAAAGAAAATAATAAATCAAGTAATAATATTAATTGGTAACATCTGAGCGCAATTCTGCTAATTTATGAATGCATAAATTGGGTCTCATTTGAATAGTTTGACAGTTTTGTATATGAAACGCGTAAAAATTTTGCACACTTGAATTTAATTTTATCTAACGTTATCAACGCTTGAAGTCTAAAAAATAATACAACCCCAAATATCACTTTTCAATGGATTACAACGGTTAATATTATTAAGTCGGTTTTACTACTATCTTTCAAATTTTAATTGAGCTGTGCTTCAAAACTACGACCAGTTTTAGTCAAAGAGAATTTTAATGCAGCGAATTAATTAAGATTCACAATTCACAAAACCAAGGTTAAATCAATTCAGCTTTTTGAATAGACTGAACACGTGTCTCAGAGCGAGATAGTAAGGTCAGCACCATAGTAGGGTTTAGTATTCTTCAAACCACTTTTTTTTAAACAATATAAGAATTGTACTTGAGAACAAAGGATTCGAAAATCAAACTTTTATATTAGAATATATATTTTTTTTAATTTTAAATCATCAATTGCTATTTTTTTTGTGTATAACATTTTTGCTGTAGCCGTGTTTGCGGACGGCATATAGTGTCACTTATTTATACAAGTAAAGAGGTTTTATTCTAATTTAAAGGAGCAAACGCGTCACCTGATGGTAAGTTGTTGGCGTCCATTTTACGGTATTACTGACGTCCTGCTGTCCAAGAAATGAAGGTAGCAAGATCTCTTGAGCACCCAGCCAGATAAAACAAGTTATTTGGCGGCAGGTCATTCTTATACTTGAGTCGCCAAGCATATGGAATTGCCACTCCCCGCAAAAACCAAACTAATTACCTGTGCTCACAGTTCAATTTAGCTTGTAAGCAAAGTTTACTAAGGGTATTTTTAGATCCCGCCGTTAACCTTAAATCTACCTTGATTGCATAGGCAGAAAGCTTGCATTTGTGTGCCATGCAGTTATAACGAGTTCCAGATCGAGCGCGAAAGTAATATAGTAAGAGGATTTTCTTTGATATTAGAAATAAAATGCTTTAGTATGTTTAACAATATTTTTTGTATAGCTAATGATATTGACAGATATCACAACCGTATTCAGTTGTTTAACACTAAAATGAAAACAACAATTTTATCGGAGGTTTAACAGATAACCGAATTCATACCTGAAAAAAACCGAAAGTTTAAAGAATCAATAATATAATGGTAAAAGTAATATTATTATCAGAACGGATTGAATGTTTTTGGGATGATAGTTAACTTTAGTTGCTGACTCTACCATTCCTTGTTAATCTTATCTAAAGACAAGCAATCACAGTTTCGCTTTGAAATAATATTATGTTTAGTTCAACTTAAGCTGTGTACGATGTGTACCCTGTACCTATACTTCGTGTAACATTGTTAATTTATTCATCCCTATCATTATTTTGTTCTGTTTTACTTTTTAATATTTGATAAACTTCTATTATCTTTTTGAAATTTAATAAAAGTTAACTTTATATACGTGTAAGAGTATAACGTATTCCAGATGAAATTAAGTACTGTAGATATATATAGGTACGAGTATTATTATGTAAGTATGTAGACACAGAGTTTGCTTCAATAATGCAATTTTTCTCTTCTTTACGGAATTGCTGAAAGAAATTCCTGTATGGGATAAGTTCTAAATAACCTACTACCTACCTATCTAAACTATCGTTTTGCTATTTTTTGTGTAACAGAACAAAGAAATCACAATCAACTTAAATTGACAAAAAAACTACTTACCTACATATTTAACTTTTTAAGCAGGACCTTTAAGATCTAAAATTCGTCGAACAGATTGAAGATTATACGATAATGATGATAAGATTTTCAGGTCCATTTATACATAAAGAATACTTATTCACCAAATCGGACAACAATGGCTAAAAGGCAATTGTTGGAATTGGAACCAAATAGAGCGGCGAGAATTGACTGTGACAGTATCACGAATATGTCGCGTGGCTAGTCGCCGCCGTGTCACGAAATATTTCGATGGCGAACACAAATGGAGCTTTGATAATCCACTTTGTTACAAATGAAACTAGTGTCACGATGCACTTCAAAGAATTGTCTGACTTTAAATATTTCCAAGATAATAGTATCTTTCATCTTACATCTCTTTGGTGTATCTGAAATTTTACTTATATTTAACAGATAGGTAAGTCAATGCTTGACCACGATCCCACCTGATGGTAAGTGGCGATGAAGTTTAAGATGTTGATGACATTTCAAAATTTGTTGAAGACTCCTAAATCATAAATAGGGGAATTACAAAAATTAAGTAAATAGGTAATTTTCCAAAAAAAGCATTACGAATAATATTGTTCTGTCACTAAAAAACAACATCATATATTTATTCTTTACGCGTAAAAGTCTGATCCGGGTGTTAATAAAATCTAGCCTGTTTCTTCAATAAACTTTTACGCAGCTCACTTCCTAGTATAACTTATAAAAATATTATTCTGAAAGCTTCTATAAAGCGATCCATATAGTCTTCACAACATCTTTACAGCTGTGTCGTATAATTCACGACGTTCGTAAGTGTTGGTAGCTAGAAAGTCGATCGTCTCCCATGGCTAATTGCGGAAGCATGTCGTAATGAGCATCGCACACGCCAATACCAACCGTGGGAACAATAATAATCGTTTAAAGAGTGCACTTATGACTTACTAGATGCGAATGTGTTTATGAGGTATCCCATAAGTACGGCTTTCTTCACATCCTATAATATGAATAATGAATTTCCAAAACTGCTTGCATTTTCCAATAAGTTAATCATGTTGTGAAATTACTCTAGAACTTTTATGATGTTGACTAAAAAGAAAAAAATGTGACTTATATGTATATAGTAGTTTAATTTAAGTTCCTGTGCATCATGTATAATTGAATTTAAAAGAATTTTTCTTTCAACTGTATTTCATCAAGCTATAGGTAAATAGTAACTAATACCTTTAGTTACTTATTGTTAATTATTAACTACCGTGCATTAATTTTATAGATTTATCCTTAGGTACATTGTAAACTTGGTGCTGTTTTACTTATCAGAAGATCATAGGAAGAGGAACAGGAAACGATTCTTAGAGAAAATTTCCTGTGTACAATATTGAATCACTTAAAAAAGAAATTATACCTTATTGAAGGAAAATATAGATGTTGATTATAAATTGATTAACGATAGGAGCTATTTGTAATACTGTGTGAGAAATAAGGAAGCAAGCCTCAAAGAAGCTGATGAAAAAATCTATGATGCATTGCAAGACGGTTAGTCAAGTGAACTAATGCGGATCGGTTTTCCACAGACATCTTCAATGATTATGCACTGTGCAGTGCTGAATAACCGTTGATTTTAATAGCCGATTCCCGGTAGTTATAATAAGTAGTCGATCAAACTGGAAAATATGATTTTCTTGATGTTGTTCAGGTATTTGACGGGTAAAATTAATTGTGTAAGTATTTTAAATTTGAATTATGAATGTCGAATTAAAATACCTTTAATTTTTTCCTCAAGTATGAAACTCGTGAACTTCAAAATGTAAGTAAATTAACGAAAAAGTGGCGAAAATAGGCCATACTCGGATAGGTACCTGCCGAAACTGGTGTCGCTTCCTTTATTTATGAAATGTGAAGTAGAAGTGTAGATAGTTGATCTTTAAACTTTTTTTTTCCGGGGAAAAATGTTCAAATACTGATGTTTTTTGTTTTGTGGACAATAGCTCCTAGGCTAAGATTTGATCATCTTGCAGTCACCTAGGTACAACAATTCGAGCTAATAACAACTAAACAATTATAGGTATTTTTTTGTAAAGTATTGAACTGTCTGTACGTAGATATGTTTAAGAGAACAAGAACATAAAAAAGATAAACTGATAAACTCATAAGTTTTTATGCAATATGTTTTGATCTCAAGCGCCATTAAACACGATTAAGCCATGTCTCAAGTTAGATTTTAGTTTCGCTGAACCGGAATTAGGAGCAGTCGTGCGGTATTATTAGATCAAAACAATTTTTAATTGTACAAGTGATCTAGCTGATCTTTCGTTTAGCGTTGTTGTATGAAACATAATCAGAGCAAATTAAACTCTAATTCTATATCATGAAAATAATTTTTCAATTGACGCATTCTGTTACCGGTCAGTTCATATAAGTTCTCTGTCAGAAACGTCGACTCAAAATGTATAGGATTAGGGTCGAAATTATCAAACTGGTTTCTTGTCATTTGTGCCATAGGAAATATTATCTCTGATAGAATCAAAGTAATCACATGAAACCGACGTAGCGTTAAAACCCTATTGCTAAGAGCTACAGTTGAAACAATTAATGTTTGAGTTGTTATAACAGCACTTATCAGAATAAATGTTTCACTGGCAATTTAATTACATCTGGCCAATTAAAAATTATAAGGAAACTTTTTTTTAATTAATTCCCTAAATAAATTAAAGAAGGAGTTGGTATTCGTCGTCACTCGTCGCTACCAATGTTTTTATTATTGAAAATAAAATGGTAGTGATTTAATGAATAGATTATGATTCAAAGAACTGCTTAGACATAGGGATTACAATTTGAATAAAAATAGGCCATAGGAATGTAGGACATATATGTAGGTGTGCAGTTCTATTAGGATTATGTGGTACTTAATACATAAGATACGAAACGTTGATACCTACCTACTACTAATGGTGGAATAAAGTTTTGTTTTATCACGAAGATAGCAACTAATTCTATGTTAGTACCATGCAATTGTTTTTATTATATTATGTAAATATCTACCTATCAGGATAACAACCTACTCGATAGTAAGTGGTAAGCCATGGATAACAATCACCCCCAAGACTTCACTGTAGTGTTGTCAGGCAAGAAAAATGACAGAAGAAAGGAATAGAAGAAATACTAAACTTGTTCCCAAGTCACCGCCAGAGCAAAGTGTGCAAAGAGACAAAACATTTCAGCATAGCGCAATAAAATGAAAATGTAATATTACAAAATGGAATAGGTACCTACTTCCCCAAACTCTAATAGGGACTAGGATGTAGGATGGTTAGTCCAGTTAGTAATTATTAGGAAGAATCTCGAACTCGGTCATAGCGCAAAATATGTACTGCGCAAAATAACAAGTTAGTACCCTATATCTATAAAGACACAATGGGGTCCTACGTGGAACCCACGTACCAGATTATGACATAGGTACATAATAATATAAACCGAGCTTCGTGCATTGTTTTTTACGGCTCATGCACTCAGTCCCCTCACAGATCAACATCAATCATCGTGATCTTTATTCGTCTAAATTGAATAATAGCTCGAAGCGACGCCTACGGCGGACGTCACCAATCCGGGTCATTGCGAAGTGCCTATAAGTGGAGTGTCATGCTGTCTGATGGACTGCATCCGAGGTGGGGTCTGTTGCTGAGGCCAGACCAAAAGATTATCCTGGTTATTAAGTCAAATACTTTTAACTGGAAATACTTTTTTTCGAATGGAGTTGCTGTTAGCCCTAATGGCCTCCACAGCTTTACGTGGAGGAATGGAGCGTGTCTAAAGAGGTCCCGTCGAGAGGACAAAATAAAAATTGCCCTTCGAGTGAGTTGGTAGCCCCGGCTTCGCGGAAACATAGGGGTATGTATTATGTATGTATGTATTACCCTTGATAGCTTACTAGATGATCTCCTCACCCTAAAAAAAGAAATACCTGTATCGTGGGTGCCATGGACAACACACAAAGACAATGACACACACTCTTAGGTAGGTCACCTAGAACGGAAAAAATCGTCATTAAAATTTCTGATTCGCGGGGAATCAACCCAGGACTAATGTAATGTCATGAAAAAGTGATCGTCGATATAAATATTACCAACAGACTGTTCAAAATCCTCAATTTTTTAATTAAAATTATCGTCCACACTCAATCTGCTCTGAATACTTAATACACGAGTCCATAATTTAATCGCATTACGTCTACTTTTCGTTACATTAGATACTCCACCGAAGTTTAAATCCATTAAACTTGTTCTACCTCCTCACTGGATCCACTAATATGACGTTAGTCCGACAACTGCCGGCTTTGGATATTGTCAGGATTAAATTAGGTATGCGGATCGGAAATTGTTATTTCGATACTGACTCTAATGTTTTGTTGGCTTTATTTTTGGGCTATCACAGTGAATTTGGGTTATGATAATGAAATATCGGGAACCGTAGGTATGGGTCGGCATGGACATCAATTTACATAACAATTTATCGTTGATATCTGCGTAGACCAAAGATTGACTGGTAGAGAATACTTCTAGCATTAAATCCGCCTTCTGTACCAAATTGATTTTGGTATATTATGTTTAAATAAATAAATTTTGATTTGCTCACATTATTTGAATATCTGTAGATAGGTAGATATTATATTATTATACCTACATGAAAGTGAATCTAACCATGTTCTTATAATAAAATAATAAAGATTTTCAAGAATAAAAATAAGTATAATAATAATTAATTAACAGAACTGTGGATCTGACACATTCAGATTGTGTTGAGAGCAAAGCTGCAGTACCAGCTTATTAATTGACACTGTAGGCGGTCGCTACGAAATATTACTGGGAAAAATATAAAATGTCGTGTTAACGTTCATTCTCCCATACAGACTTCCGTGCATGATTATTCCACTTCAGTCGTCTGTTAAAAACGGTGAATTTTATTGATTTATCATAAGTGTTAAAGGCAGAGGCGGATCTTGAATTTGTGGGGCCCTGGGCTAATACTGCTTAGGGGCCCTACCTAATTACTCAACTAATTGCCATTTTGACAAGAAACTGTTTTCTGTAGTGATGTAGGTATATGTAATGTAATATATGTTAAGTACAGGAAGAAAATAGGAAAACAAAATATTTTATTTATTTATTAAAACATTATTTATTGCAAAATAAATTGACGGGTTATAAATGGTTATGTTAAATAAATTATAAAGCAACCTTTCTGCATTTTTGTGCTGCAAATTCTTTTATTTGGTCATCGCACTGTAGGTCCTTTGTTAAATCGCAATTTATCGAAAGAACTGATAAATGATTTAGTCGATAGTTCGACATTGTTGTCCTGTATTTGTTTTCTATATACGACATCCTGGAGAAAGAACGCTCCGCTTCACAGCTAGTGATCGGCATCGTTAAAAAAATCTTTAAGATAGTATAGCAGTTTGGGAAAACATCAACAAGTTTCTTTTCATAAATTAGGCAAAAAATTTCACTGCAAGAGGTGTAAGACTCTGTCTTAGATTGCAGTAAGTAAGATTTCAACTGAATGCACTCATTCACTAAATGTTCGTCTACGTCATTTGGATAATAATCAATAATATTACGTACACTTTCCAGATCTATGTGTTCTTGATTTTTGTCTTGCAAATCCATTAAAAATTTAAATTTTTTGCTATAGGTCTCATAGGCTTGGCTTCTATTATTTAAATCCATAATCATCTTATCCAACGCAACGTTAAGCGTGTCTCTTTTAAATTTTTCTGCGCAGTTCACTGAGACTTTATCTGTAGATTTATCTGAAAATTTCAAAGTAATGCGTCTCTTATTTATGTCACTGTAGTCTGTTCCCACACTAGTACTTAATTTTTTAGCTTTCTCTTCGTATTCCTTTAGCTTCTGATCTGATTGTTGCCTTATGTTTTTCACGAACTCTTTTAATGACACAATTAACTTATTGCCTTCACCAATGTCTAAACCAGGGCTCTGTACTTTTTTATTAACTACATTAAATCTCTCCAAAATTTCTTCCCAAAAAACAATCAAAATTGCAGTTTCTAGTTTCGCCAGTTTATTAAATAAATTTCGTGCCTCTTTTCGGAAATCAACTTTTTCATCGTCATTTTCGCCGAAACTATTGAGAATTTTCATAATGCCATCATAATTACTTTTCAAAGCTCTGACAGCATCAAAGTGACAAGACCATCTGGTCTGGCTTAAACTTTTTAACGTAAATTTTAGTTTTGTTTCACGATTTAACAGTTCCCACCTATGGGTCGAAGCAGAGAAGAAAACGTATATTTGTTGCACTATTCCAAAAAAATTTACAATTTCGGTTGCAACCTTCACGGATTCTTGACCAACTAGGTTAAGGGAATGCGCAGCACATGGCACGTAATCCGCGGATTTATTTTTTTCTTTTAGTAGTGCTTGTACACCATTGTAGACTCCGGCCATATTAGCAGCGTTGTCATATGACTGTCCCCTGCAATTATCCAGTAGTAGTCCATTTGTTTCCAAAAAGGCTTGTAGAATATTAAATAAATATAAGCCAGTATGACTACTAATTTTAATGAAAGATACACATCTTTCATACACTTTTCCCCGAAAACAGTATCGTAATACAATAGCAAGTTGGTCATCGTGAGACAGATCTGGGGTTGAATCCATCATAATTGAATAATACTTTGTGTCGTCGTTATTTATTTCAGTTATAATTTGTTTAATTATCTGTTTACCCATAATCTCAATTATTTCCTCATATACTGTTTTTGATAAATATGATATTACAGGGTTTGGTCGCAGCTCTCGTTGTTCAATATGTTCACGTATGAATGGGTCGAATTCTGCCAATAGCTCTAGAGCACCCATAAAATTACCATTATGTGGAGAACCAAATACTTCCTCGGAACCTCTAAGTGCTAAGCCTCTTATACTCAGATATTTTAGCACTGCAATAACCCGTTTTAGGACATTGTGATAATATTCTGTTTCTTTATTTAATTGCTCCTGAAGCTGCTTGTCTAAAACAGACTTATTTTCTTTTCGTGTCAACCACACTAACATTGAATTCTTATGTTCATTAGAATTTTCGTGATTTTCTAAACAAAATCCTATGTGTTTCCAATCAAAAAATCCGGTTGTGTATTGAGAAGGAGTTTTAGAAAAAAGTTTGCAAGTCAAACAAAAAACAGTACCAACTCTTTTTGAATAACATAACCAAGATCTTTCCAGTAATTGGCCATTTTTCATTTTTCTAGTGAAATACCTATTTGAAAAAGATCTGTTTTGTTCTTTATATTTCTTCATTGAAGCTGAATATATATTCTTCGGATCTTTATTTTGAAAGTCAGTCATTTCATGTGAGAGGACGAAATTAATAAAATCATTATTCAGCAAATCTGGCCACAAGCCCACGTCAACATATTTCTCAAACTCAAACTTAATATTTTCTAAATTTCTTTCCACCTCGGTATCGGTATTACCTCCCTTTTGCTGAACACCAATTTCATTTTCAGAGGAACCAGAGGGTTGCTGGAAGTCAAGATATTGCACATTTTCATCGTTGGTATTTTTTTTCTGGTTTTCAAAATCTTGCATATTTTCATCACTTGTATTTTTTTCCTCGTTTTGCGATTTTTTGCTGCCATCGGTTAGATTCTCTTCGCATAAAATACCTTCCTTTACGTTTTTTAATGGATTTATATCTATTTCATTCGCGTTTATATGTTCCGATTTAAAAAAAGTTTCAATTTTTGCGCATTTATTTCTTTCTTGTTCTCGACTAAACTGTAATTTTCTTTTTTCAACTCCACTTTTATATTTTCTAGCAGACATATTGTAAAATAAGATATTTTTCTGAAAATAAACAAAGAACTGGATAGAACTTTTAATTTTAATACCTACTTTGTAATGAGTGTAGCAATTCACAAATTATAATTAAATATCGAACGAGTTTGATTCATTTAGTTTTGAAAACTGAAATAAAAAGTCATGTTTTATAATTCTTTTTACTTACCTACTGCCTATTAAAAGCAGGAAGTCTAGTTATGCTGAAGACTTTCAATTTTAGTAAATTAAAAGAAAGGTCCGGTCCTTATAACTTTTAAGTTATCTATTACTTAGTAAACTAAACACACGCACTAAACACATTTCTAACAATAACAAAGTCAATTCGTTAATATAGTCGACTATAGCAGAAGTGCGGAAAAATAACAAAATTGCGTCGGGCCGGTCGGGCGCGGAGGGAAGTCCCCAGCAATAGACACTACTATACACGGAATACACCGACTGAAAACAAGCGACAGGGAATTCCCCGTTCCATTTGATAGATGCGCACTCGGGTTGATTGATCGCAGTGTTGCCAACCTCATGATCGGATTTTTTAAAATTCTAGATAATTTTTATTATTGACAATATCGTCTATTGGTTTCAGTTCGGTTGGGGGCCCTCTGTATTCGCGGGGCCCTGGGCTGCAGCCCAAAAAGCCTTTAAGTAGATCCGCCCCTGGTTAAAGGCACTGTAAATTAGTACAAGCAAGCCATCATCAAGTACGGACGTGTTCAAAATTATATACTAATCATAATTAAATATTAATCTATCATTCTTTTGATAAAATCTCTAATTCCATAGAGTTACAGTAAAAATTCCAGTGGCTCTACTCGAACAGTAAAATTAATAAAATTGTGCACAATCAGCTGGTCACCGGTCATTGTCGTTTGCTGCAGTCGTCGCGCGGCGGTACAATACAGGAGCCCAATTCTCATTTTGTAGAGATAATCTCGAAATCAGACATATCTCTAACCTTTAAATCTCTACGAGACATGTCGGCAAAATCTCTACTGTATCCAAAAAAGTTATTCTGGGGCACATTAGAGATTTTATCCTTCGACATAACCAATCGACATGAAATCAACGTTCCGTTTTCTAGAACGCCATATCAATAAAACTCGACCACACATAAAAAAGATTTTAAAGTACTCAAATCATATAAAACAATCACTATAGTAGTCATCCTAAACTATATTTCAATAGTTATAATTTATTAACTGTAGTATTGCAGTTAAAAACCGTTATTACATATTTTAACAAAAAGTCAAGCCGTCGCATACCGTATAACGAAACATTCATCTTTAGCTAGTCTGTGCATATAATGTCATATTGTCATGTCAATGACAAGCGAATGTTTCTTTTCCATAGACGATAACAATCGTCACATCAGACATTTTGATATCGAATGCTTTACAAGGCTGTGATTGGTCTAAATTCACGACATTTCAATCTCGAACGCCCCGGACCACACGTTGCATGTCGAAAGAAAAGGTTTAGAGATATCTATAATGTGACATCCCGAGAATACGGAAATTAGGTTTCAATAGAGATCCGCCATGTTTTTCAGAGATATATCCATTAGAGATGTATGTCTACGAAATGAGAATTGGGCTCCAGGTCAGCGGTATTATTATTCCACACTATTAGACACAATACAAGAAATCAAATCACCAATAAATATGAACTGCTTCGGTTGCAACAACGTCATCCGTGGAGTTGATTATATGGAATGTACGCACTGTCATCATACATACCACCGAAAATGCGTAAATAGTCCTTCAACTGTCGACTGGCTATGCCCTATTTGTATCTCCAAAGTACCGAAAGGGCATAACACTCCAGTTAGATCTGGAACCGGGACTGGATCGGACTCACCCAATATGTATATATCACAAAGAAAAAAACGACCAATCACGGATGTGGATAGATCAGAACCAATACTAACTTTACACGACATCCGCGTCATACTGCGCGAAGAGTTGCAGGCTCAGGAGCCCAATTCTCATTTCCTAGATATAATCTCGAAATCAGACATATCTTTACCCTTAAAATCTCTGCGAGACATGTCGGCAAAATCTCTACTGTATCCATAAAAGTCATTCTGGGGCATATTAGAGATTAATTCTTCGACATTACCAAGAGACATATGAAATAAACGTTCCGTTTTACTAGACTATGGCAACGCCAAGTCAATAAAACCCGACTAGAAGTAAATAAAGGTTGTAAATTACTCAAATCATACAAAAGTATTAAAAAATCACTATAATAGTCATCCTAAACTATCTTTGAATAATTATAATTTATTTACTGTTATATTGCAGTTAAAAACCATTACTAAATATTTTAACAAAAAGACTAGTCGTAGCATACCGTATAACGAAACATTCATCTTTAGCTAATCTGTGCATATATGTCATGTCAATGTCAAGCGAATATTTTGTTTTGATTGTATTCTAATAAGATTGTAAACTAACAAATAGATAAAAATCACAATCTTATTAGAATCGTAAAAAGAAAATGTAGGTCTACTTTTTTTTCTAATAAGATTGTGAACATGTCAAAATCGAACGCTTTACAACGCTGTGATTGGCCAAAATTCACGATATTTCAATCTCGAACGCCCGGACCAAACGTTGCATGTCGAAAGAAATGTTTAGAGATATTATCTAATTTGACATCCCGAGAATACGGAAATTAGGTTTCAATAGAGATCCGCGATGTTTTTCAGATATATATCTGTTAGAGATGTATGTCTAAGAAATGAGAATTGTGCTCCAGGACTCTCGCCTTGTTAAACGGATAGAGGAACTCAGCTCACAATTGAACGAATACAGACAGTCAATGAATTTTCTAAGTGAACAATTTGATAAATTGCAAAGAGATAACATATCCCAGCAAGCCAGCCTAAACATACTCAAAAAAGAAAACGAAAGCCTACGTAGCAGTTTAAATACATTGACCACCCGTTTGAACCAATTGGACCAGGTTTCGCGTGCTTCAAATATCGAGATTCAATGTGTTCCCGAAAAAAAGGGAGAAAATTTGGTTACCCTTATAAAACAAGTTGGTCGTGTTGTTAACTGTCCCGTAAATGATAGTGATATTCATCATTGCACCAGAGTTGCAAAAATGAATTCTGAGAGTTCCCGGCCACGAAACATCGTTGTTAAATTGAGCCACCCTCGACTTCGTGACACACTACTTGCGGCAGTTTACGCTTATAATAAAAAACATACGGGTGATAAGCTGAATTCCAGCAATCTGGATATTGAGACCGAAAAAAAGATCCCTGTGTACATCACGGAAAATCTGTCTCCAGAAAACAAGTCCCTGCATGCTTCAGCCAGAAAACGGGCAAAAGAACTTAATTACAAATTTGTTTGGGTGCGAGCTGGAAGAATATTTATGCGCAAAACGGAGACTTCAGAGCATATTTTTGTACGTGATATGGACACCCTAGCTAAATTGTCGTAAACGCCTTCACCGTGTTAATCAATGACTTTTAAGATCAATTAACTTATTTTTTCCATTTTACTTAAGTATTTAATGTAATTAACTTCTTCATAATTCAGTTTTTAAAATGTTATAATATGTATTTTCAAACAAAAGTTATAGGCATTAGATATATTTTACATAAACATAAATTATAAACTTATCTTATGACATAAGTACATAGTTGTACTGACATGGCTAATATCAGCGAACAATAAAGCAGGCTAATATCATATCTACGAACTGCTTAGAGATAGATACACTATAAAAAAATACAAATAAAAAAGAATAATTAATTATAAAATCGGAAATGTTAATTTGGGAAATTATACAATTTAACTATTATTTGAGCCGCAGGCGTTGATTCATCAGCGGTAGGTAGCTTCTCAAATTACAACACGTAGTAGGTACCCGTGTAAACAACTCGGAAAGTCAGTACAATTATGTAACCAAGTAATTAGTATTATTTTATGTTTAAGATTTAAAACTTTGTATTTGTATTAACTTTTGAGCATAACAACCTAAACAAATTATACGAGTATGTATGTATGTAAATTCACACATATCACAGTTTATTTTTTGTTCTTTAAATCCATGTTTTCTTTTCATTTAGGAATTGTAATTTTATACATAGTTATATTTTTTATTATTATGATTAGTTGAATTTAAAGAATGGCCACGTACTTGTTATTATATTTTAATTTTTAGATAGACTTTATTTCTAAGATGTATGCACGTCCACTTTGCAGGCCGTGGTTACCTATAATTAAGGCAACATTTAGTTTAAATTCCAGATAAGGCTTATATAAGATATAAAATGTAAAAATGTGTGTCTTGTTGGTGACCCTAATAAATAAATAAATAAATAAAAATACAGTCCAACCCATAGATTCAGCATTCTCTGTCGTTTAATTTATGGTCGAACCTAACCTATGCCGAACCATAGTGTGTTGACTTGTTATGACTTTGATGGCGGGGGGCTTATCCGAGCCCCCTTATCGGGGAGGGGCCCCACCCCTCTGAACCCCTTTTTCGCCATATGAAAGATTGGCTACCTCTGTTATAGCCAGTATAATGAAGGCTAAGTTTAACCAAAAATATAACGGGCTACGCTTAGTATTAGCCGTGAACAACACGGACTACGCTTAGTATTAGCCGTGAACAACACGGGCTACGCTTAGTATTAGCCGTGAACAACACGTGTTACACCTAGGTTTAAACACCGGCTACTAGCTAAACCTTGATTTAGCCGGCTAAAATTGAGTGTAGTGATACTTCGGGTATAAGCCGTAACAAAATAAGTATACCTATGGGAAAGTAAATATCATCAAACACTTTTTATAAAATTGGCAAGAAGACTATTACTTATGCGTTTGTTTTTTTTTAATTTTCCGAAAAAAAAAAACGATTAAGTAGGTACATGTAATATTTTAAGGCTTAGCATTACTAGTTCTAAAACCTAATTATGTTTAACAAACAAATTATAACTGGTACCCTGTAACTAAACAATTCAGCTTTCTTTGGCCTTTTTGAAGTTAATTATTCTTAAGAAAGGATAAAAAGTTCTTTATTCGTGTACTATCTAATAATAGGTTAGATTAAACCGATTAAACATATTTGTGTGAGTTATTTTTTACATTACTCATAAAGCAATATTTAACCCGAGGGCTGGTGTTAAAACGTTTTGAGAGTAGAAATTTATAGAAAGCCTCTACCGATTTTCCCCTCAATCAAATCTTCAAAGCCTTTCTATTTCTCCTTAGATAACATTTCATTTGAGGAAATTTTCACAATTCTCGCGAAATTGTGTAATTTCATTTGGGTATTGGGTATATTTGAAACGTCAGTGAAAAGATAAAGTAATTTTCATTTTATTGTAAGTACATTGTACCATAGCTTTTATAAGGCATACTTATTTAATGGAAAGGATAATATATTTCATTTTATATTTGTCTTAAATATTATTTTATAAATATACGACAAATAAGCAGATTAGTAGTACTAGTGGCCGTTCCACTCTGTTATAGGTACCTATGCTTTGTAGA
This sequence comes from Hesperia comma, assembly GCA_905404135.1. Taxonomy (NCBI): domain Eukaryota; kingdom Metazoa; phylum Arthropoda; class Insecta; order Lepidoptera; family Hesperiidae; genus Hesperia; species Hesperia comma. The sequence continues at coordinate 16,559,689 of FR990018.1, forward strand.
CCATCAACCTACATTTTATTGTACCATTGTAATTTTTTTATATTTTTTTTGTGTTATAGCTTTCAATCCTTACACGTACGGATTAACACACTTTTACATACATTGTAAAAACATCTTATTAAACGTATAAACCTCTTATAAGATAATGGTACGATATTTTTTTAGAAAAAATAATTTTGTGGGTGGGCACCTTTCATATTCTTCACTATATAATAATAGTATATAAATGATTTATAGAAGTTTTTGTTTGTATTGTTTTCTGTGTTTGTTTTCGCTAATCTCAGAAACGAATTAAGTAATTCGATAGTGATTTTATTGCTGTATTGGAGTGCCATCTAAACTTCCATTTATTGCAATCAGTTCACTAATACATCTCGATTAAAGAAATCCCGTCTTAACATTTTCGAGTGTGGGTAGGCATTACCAATGGCCAGGTCCCCCGAAGCGAAGCGAGAGTAATTGTTGGTCAACAATTATTATTCTTTCTAATTAATGGATTATACAATTCCAAGCGGCACTTAGGGCCGATTGCCTACGGCGTAACGTATTGCTTCGGTAGATCAATTAGACATACGCTCCACGGGTACGCCCCTTTGGGATCACTTCCTTTTACCTAACATAAATAATTTTTATGGGTTTTAGAGCTTAAAGATAATGGTTTTATAATTGCCTGAGATAAGGGAATGATAAAAATCATTACAATACACAACTACAAGATTAAAAATAATTATATTACCTTGACCAGATATTTTGATGTTTCGAATGTCTTGCATTTAACGATTTTTATTTTTGTGTGGGTATTATTTACGCCCACTATCCATAAATTGACAAATATTTGGAAGTTTAAAATTTTTGAAAGTCTGAAATATCTCGAGCCTGCATTTTGTGGAAAAAAGTCGTAAAAGCCGTTATGCCACATAAATTATATTACCTCACGATAAAGTGTTACGTCATTATTATTTTAGAGTGCAATGAAATTCGAAGTGAAAATTGTCGGTGAACTCTAGATAGTTTAGAGACATTAATAAATATGAGTTATTTAATAGTTCTACTCGATGCTATCTGAGTAAGTACCTCCTGCCTTTCACCACCACTTTAAAATAATGTTTAAAACACAATATTGGTAACTATTGTATTTTTCTTGCAATGTCTTGTCGATGTTATTCCAAATTTCAAATTTTACATAGATAAGCAGCAACATGGGAGGTTGCTCTATTGAGAATGAAGTATGTACATATAAGATTTATACCTATACATACATATGTACCCACTGCATTCGAATCAAAAATTATGTCAATTATTTCTTAATTAATTAAATATTCCATCTCAACCAGAACGTTAATAAACTTGTCAGTGTTCTGCCATACTATTTTATCACTTACAGGCGAAGTTAATGTTTAAAGTAGAAACTTTCCAGTTTGTCTCATGAACTTCGTCTTATCTTATTTCACTAATCTCGAGATAATTACGCGCAAATACTTCGTGAACAAAATTGCTAAGTTAAACGGTTCCAGTGGAACTTTTGAGGGTGTTTGAAAAGGTTCAGTTTCTGTAGCTGTTACGTTTACTGAAGGATCTAGAAAGAGCTTTATAGTACTTTGGAAATCACGAAGTGGTCTCTATTAATTAGTGCATTCCATGCCCAAAGGCTCTGCTAAACTAAGGCGGCCATGACGAATAATATCGACGGCCGCAAAGAACATAAAGACATCTGCAATTTTGCCAAAATCGTTTTTTTGCATATTTCAACTCAGAATTCTTTGTTCTATCTTGTGATATTTTTTTTTCTCGAAAAATGTTGTTTTTTACACCAATTTTTCAACGTACAAAAAGACATCTGCACTACTTATTTAAAATTCGACAAAGTACAAACGGACATATACCATTTGTCCTTGCGTACGTCGCGCAATGCGGCGGGCCAGCTGTCCTTACGAAAATAACCTGCGAAGTCTCGAGGCTCTTCAGCAAGAAAAAATGTCTGATGATGACTGCTTGCAATTGGAATAATAAAATAATTGAAAATTGAATCCGGAAGTAACATTCAACCAAGCCACAAATGTAAAAAATATTTATACCTTTTTTTCCTATCTTTGTTGGTATGTTTGTTACCCCATAACTTCGTGTTGGCTTAACCGATTTTAATGATTCTTTATTTCCTTGAAAACTGGTACTTTTTTTGAGGTCTCATATAAATTTGAGCGACATCTGATGAGTAATTTTGAATTTACTTGAATAATGTGTAAGGATTTTTGAAAGTGTGTATTTATGGTTTTTTCCTAATAACTTTTTATTGAGTGTTCAGATTTTTATGATTCTCTTTTTATTTGAAAGCTGGTATTTGCATTGTGGTCTCATATAAGTTTAAGCGGCATCTGACCAATGGTTTTTGAATTATCCTTAATAATTTTTATATATGTATGTTACCTCATATCTTACTACTTAGAGTTCCGATTTTAATCATTCTTCTTTTAATCAAAAGCTGAGGCTTTAGGTTAGGTCCCGTAAAAATTTGAGTTTCGTCAAACGAGTAGTTATTGAGTTACTTATGATACTGATACAAAGATGATGATTATGATACAAAGTACTGTTAAAATATAATTATTATTAGTAGTTATTTCTTTGAAATTATAATGTTTAGTTACTTTATATTACAAATACAATTATTAACAAGAATCACAAAACTTTTTTTTTATAAGACACCCTAAAACTCAAAATAGTTTAGGTATATCTGCAATTATCCAATAGCTTCAACGTAAGAATGCCGAAGTAATGTGAGACAACTACAGTATTTTAGTGACAATAATAATTATATTTGTTGTTTTGATGAAATTGGTTTTATATGATCAATAAAAATAAAAATCAATCATTAAATTAATAAAATAGTTACAGAATAAATAATTATCAGGTCCCAAGTAGAAACGAATATATGGCAGTTGACTCAATTTGCTTGTTTTCTTGATCGAAGTAGAAAAAGATATCTGCCGTAATTTTAAAAATTAATTTACCTATACCAAATAATAGTTAATATTGTAATAATTAACTATTCCAAAATCGACGAAGATATCTTTGTAATTGTAGAAGTTATACCATTTTTGAACTAAAAACGCTCTCCTGAAAACTAACGTTTTTGTAGATGACCGTTTGTTCTTTGCGGCCGTCGATATGTAGGTATTCAATTTAATCTGTGACCATAAGTTTACAAAAATACCTATGCTTAATATTATAATTTTATATATAATAAAAAAATCCATTTATTTGAATACACATGGAACACTTTTGAAATACATGTATATAAAATTTGAGGGTTTCCTTCCATTCACTTGAGATTCCACTAGGTATTAGATCCTGATTTGGTTGCATTGGGACCCCCTTGGAAATACGCTCTTTAAAAACATCGTTTCACAAATGACGTGGAAAGCACTGATTATATAGCTGTAATTTAACAATGAACCCCATTTTTCATTTTTTTTCGGTCACTAAGGTTACCTCCTAGAGTTATTTTAGCATGGGAACTATCATTCGAGTATTAACTGTGCATTTTAAATATAAGAAAATCATAATCTTAGTTGAAAAAAAGATATAAAAGTACCAAAAAATATACATCTTTAAGGAAATTAGGGTTCTCTGGGACAGGTGAGTACGGAAACAGGGGAATAACGGAATAACCCGTTGAAAACAGCTATTCATTCACTTATCACCCGTTTAGCACCCGCTTTATTTCTGCAGGGACAAAGCATTTGGGTTTAATTCTTAGCCGGAGAAAATCATACTATCATGCATTTTGGTTTATCTTTTATTTATAGAAACGGGTACATCAAATTCTGTCACATCATTTTATTTTGAATACAAACGCAACTTACGATTTTGAATTTCTTTACCAATTTATTTTACATACAGCATCACGGTCACCCCGATCGGTAAAACTACCTACTAAAAATGGTGAGTGGATTTTATTTGAAACGTTTAGTGTCCAAGTTGATATAAGTTTCATAGTACTCGTAGATATATTAAGTTTATTGTAACAAATTAAATCAAAATTAACTTGCAGTATATGGAATAATGACTCAAATATTAATCATGCATTACTATTAGGTACATGTAGGTATAGATATAAAGTGTATCAATTCATTTAAACGGTTAAAATATTTAACTTTTTCGCAGAGACAATGTACAATTTTGATACCTTAGTAAAAGTTTCAAAATATTATATAAGCAGTATTATTTTCTTCAAAAGAATTGATATTTTTTTTCTTTCTAGTCACGCAGATTGTTATCAGAAGAAACTTTGGCAATGTTCAAAAAACTTAGGCAAGGAAACCAAACAACTTTTTCTGTGACAATATTATGCGTAAAGATTTTACAGCTTCAGATTTCAGTGTTATCAGCTTTGGTCGTATTGGAGGAATCTAGAATCCTGGCCCAATGTCATGCTGGTAGAGTAGGGTGTAATGGCGACAGAAGACATCCTCTATTCGGTGGTGGTCCTAATGCCGGGCGGCTAGTTACTATCCTTTGAGCTTGAGGTTTTTTAAGGAATTAAGGTAGCAAACGAGCATGCAGCACCAACCTTCCGCTGCCGTCAGTGATAACTGTGACCGAATTCGCTCCTTCTGGATAAGGTCTTAATCATAGGGCAGGAACGCTGATGTATGTGTGCGCTACAGTTAAAACGAATTTCATATAATGCAATTAGGTATAAGTAGATATAATTACCTAGTTATTTGTCATCAGTAAGAAAAGTCATCAAACACTTTTATATGTAGCCGACGTACCTACATCTACATTTCACGGTTGATTTTACCGGTCTCAACTAGTTAGATTGGTAATAAATTCCACCACCAACTCTCTACCAAAAAAAAGCTTTCACTCGTGCCCTTTGACACAACAAACAAATGACTTTGCTTTGCTTCGCTTTGTCCATAACAATTCGCCGTTGAACTCTTTTAACTTAGCTATTACGTATGAAATAAAGAAAAGCTTTTGAGCCATGAGATTCCGGCGTATTCCCTGGAGAAGAAGAAATAAAGTCGATACCTTAATCTGCTCGTAAACAACACAAAATAATATAACAACTGTAAATTAAATATTTAAGCCATTTTATAAATCCAGTCTGAAGATTACTTCTGACGTCTTTTCAACTCTCTTATAATCCACGACTTATTTAATAAATAATCCTGTAACGTTTATTTACACCACACTGTCAAAGGAGAAGATACACGATGTTCATCGATTTTACTTAGGCGTAATAAAATTTAATTACTGTATCTCGAACGTCACTGATCTCTCCCACCGTCTACGAATAACTCGAGTGAACGGAATATTTTGTTTGATGACATTTTATTGAGACAGTTTTTTAAGACTATGAAAAGGATGAGGTTGATGTAAAGGGGTCATTGAGGTACGAGTTGGGGATTCCATCGAAAAAAATATTTTTATTCATAACTAGGTAACCCGGCAGATGTTGTACATAATTGTAATAAATATAGTATTTTTATTTTTATTTTGGATTCTAAGCGGTATGTTAAGATGAAACATGCATAAGATTTGGGTAATTCAGTTAGCCCTCCAGAAATACAATACAACGGTGAAAACTGTATTTATTATTCGTATTTTTTTTATTATATCCTTCAAATTGTGGATTAACTGTCTGTGTCTGTTTAATAACCCTTTTGGTATTTTATTCTTACCGTAGTTCTGGTAAATTTTAGTATGACTTATGGCAACCATTTAACACAGTTTGTAACATTTCATGTTTTTACTCGCTTTTCTCGGTTTGTCTCTCCAGGATAGTTCATTCGTACAAGTGCATATTCGGTACGTCGCTCGCCGACTAATACGTTATTTATTGGACGAAGCCGAAGGGAATACGTGGGCCGTAACACCTATCACTATTAAAATATTGCTCCGGCAAATGTGATTTTAAGTAATACGGATTACGGTAACGTACCTACTCATAAAATGTTGAGTTATTCACAAAATAACTACATTGACTTGCAAAAATTGAATTGTAATTTAAAAGATTTTTCACTAATTTATGTTTGGGTTTTATTTCAAATAAACGAATTATTAAAGATATATGGAGGTGGTTATGGTACTGGGCCTTACACTTATCAACTCAAAAACGTTAACAATTTCTAGTACATTTTTGTATCCGCTCAGTCAATTGTGGCTCAAGGGCTCAAGGTTAGATCGCAGGCTGACATTGAGGGGTATTTCACAGTATTTTTTATAGCTAACATAAAAGCAGACGGTCAGTAGTCGCCTATGGACTCGAGCAGCATTAGATGGAACTCAAACTCAATACTTATAGGTAGATACTTTATTCACGTACCTAAGTATTGCCGGTAGGTACACTTGTGAATGTTATTCTTTATTCTACTGCCATTTTGTACTCGTTTTCGAACTTATTTTGTATCCTATTTTATTAAAGGACTTTAATAATAATTTTTCTAATAATATAATTATGTAGGTGTTTGTAATAAATAGTCCTCCTCAATAAGTTGACTATTCAACACAAAAATATTTTGTCATTTCGAACCAATAATTCCTGAGATGAGCGCGTTCAAAGAAACAAACAAGCAAACTCCGCTTTAGTTTATTTAGTATAGATATGACTGTATAAATAAACATCTCTACCAATCTATCCTGGAGCAGCGTGGTGGAGCATCTCTAGGCCACCTTAATAATGATGAAAGACCCGTACTCAGTAGTAGGGAAATAATAAGTTAAAGCCAACAAGCCACAGATAAGACATGTTTTTACCAGACCTCTTGGTTGTTGTGCGTAGATGTTATCTCATCAGCGAATTTCCATGGGACTTGTGTTACGGAAAATTATTTTACGGGGATAATATTGAATGTATTTTGTTAACAAGTTGGCACTCTTCATACATACTACGTTTTCGTAACAAAGTATCCTTTCGTATCCCTTTTTCTTTAAACTCAAAGTTTTCAAACAACAGCAATAAGATAAGTACCTAACTCTTATTCGTTTATTCACTTTGAAAGAACAAAACAGAGAAGAAAATAAATTCAGAAAAACTTTAGAACGTAGGTAGGTACCTACTTATGTTTTTTGTAATAATTATTACAATTGTGCCTAAGTCTGCCTGCCTATATCACAACTGCACAACCTAACATTTCAAAATCGATTGAAATCTCAACGACAGTATTTTTAAGATAGGTAGTTATTTTTTTTTATTTGGTTTAACTAATAATAATAAGTGCCTAAAAGCAATAACAAGAGGTCAATTAAGTAAGTGCCTGAGATTCAACGACATGCAATTTTCCCAAAATCATACTCTATAAGTCTATACTTATATACGGTGAACGAACAAAAGTGTTAGGCGCTTTAAACGACACTTTAAAACCAATCAACACCAAAATCATTAAAGATATTTAATTAATCTCCTTGCACAGGTTACCAACATTGAAAATGTAACTCGCACCTAAATCGAGTGTTTGGTCTGCTCGTTCGACAATTTTACAAAAAAATACAGCTTAAAAGCCCTGCACAACGTTTGCAAAGTAAATGAAGCGCATTTGCGGTGTTCTCCGAAGCTATAAGCAAGTATTTAGCGCCTGTAAATGTGTTACACGCAATATTCACAGTGAAGAACATGGCTAATGAAAGGGAATCCTGTAGGTACTTGCAGGTCACCGCAGCAAGTGTTTGTTTGAAACGTTTGTATTAAATACTATAATGAAACAAAACAAAATAATATAATGAAACGGGATTCTTTAGGTATTTAACTCGTCGAGAATATAGAAATTTCACTTCCGCTAAAACAAATTTATTGCGTGTACTCACAGTTCAATTTTGCTTATGAGCAAAATTGACTTATGGCAGTTTTAGATCACTCACCGCCAATTTATAATGAACCTTAATCACAGGGGCGGATATTTATATTCGTAGCCAAAATTAAAATTTAATTCCATTGAAATAATAGGCACATTACTTTTATTTTTCTAAATAATTTCAAGTTGGGTGGGGTGAGAGGTTTGCGTGAATGATGGGTAGTAGCAATATTTTAAAGCTTTCGTGTATTAAAACTTAGGTATATTAAGTCTTTCTCAATTAATAACTTTATGCTAATTTGCTACATTTTGTGTTCGTTTCTGTGTTATATTTGTATTGCTATGTCACTATACTTATATCGTTTTCCGCAACAATGTTGGTAATTTCATTGATTAAATCCTTGATCATAATAGGCGTTCGTTGTCATGAACGATCGATGTAATAAACTTTCGACGTGATGTATTGTCGATTTAATAAGCTGTCGATGTACTTATTTAATGTCATGTGTTTCGATGTGACGCATGGGACTCGACTCCATTCATTTGTGCCATTTACCTGTGTTATCGTTTTTACTATTATTCTGTTCTCAAGAGGAGAGTGACAGGCTTTCTATAAGTTGGTGCGTTTAACATCTTGGACTTCATTGCCACATACCTTACCATTATATGTATTAGCAATTGAAAATTATAAAATACAGTAAAAAACAAAAATGGCGCGGAATTGTTACACGATGTGCAGGGATGGGTCTCCCACATTGAGATATTATGTACTAAGTCTCCCAGACCTTTTTCGAGTTCGTGTACATGTAACTCCTACTGCTGGTGTCACACAACCAATGTGTTTCCTTTGATGCATACCGCAACTCAACAGTTCCAGCTATTAAAAACAACAGAAGTAGCAATATAAACACAAAGTAACCGATCTACAATCGAAATAAAATGTAACGGGTCTCACAGACCCAACCCCTATGACGCCGGGTTAAGTGAGCAACTTGTAATGCTTTTCTCCGAGATGGGCTAAATAGTAGTGACGCAGTGTAGGTACTCGTATACAATTCCTAGGAAATGAATATATTTGATATGTAGGTATGTATTAAATATTTTTTAAAACAATATTTTATACATTTCCTATATAGCTTCGGAATTGTATACATTTCCTAGGAATTGTATAAAGTTCCTAGATTTCATACATTTCCGGTAACATTAATACTTATTTATCACTACTAACCCTTTAAAGTCGATCCTGAATTACTTACACCCACGCGTTTTAGTCACACTATCAGTAAGCCAAAACAAAATCCAGATCCGCTTTTTACGGCTAAAAAAATTCTTATAATCAGATTTATATAGCTTCTAGGTCCAGTTTATTCTAGTCGTGTAGTTCATTTCGGCAAACAAATTGTAGGTACTTCTACTCGATCTTGCTGCATAAACTTTCAACTCGGGCAATCTGTATCTACGTAATGCTTAAAGAATGGAAAAAACATAGAAATTTAATCAAAAGTTTTCCGTAATAAGGAACTCGTATAAACGTTGTTATAAAAAATGTGCCGTCCTGTAATTCGCACAAGGGTCGCTAATTTTCAGCGCAAAACTTTTACAATCCAAATTCCAAAACATTCTCGCGATTATCTATAGCTACCTCGTACCTACTACATAAAATTTTACTTTTTCCTGATAAGAATAGGTATCCGTATGAGGCGGACGAACGGATAAACTGTGCAATAAATTTACTTTCGAAGAATCAGTTTAATTGCTTTTTGGTTGTGAAGGAACCAAAGGGTTTGCAAACCACAAATCCACCGGTCTTAATAAGTCACGCACGGTGTCCACGGCGCTTACATGTTGTTTTGTTAAGTTCGATTAACCCATATTGTATTCGTGGTACGAATGCTTGACGTCACGTTACGCCCTCGATTTTTCTATCAAGCGAGGGGCGTCGGGTCACGTCGGGATCGCAAAATGTCCCGCGCATGCGTCAGAATTGCGCCAATTTCGTGACCAGCGGCCTCTACCGGCGCTTCCAGTCCTCAGTTGGCCTGGAGGAGGGATGTAGCGTGGCGCGAGTTTTCACCTCCCGAGAGATGTCAAAATTTTAAAAACGGAATAGTTCGAAAATGGAACTGCGGAAAATAAAAAAAGTTACCGGTGCATCGCTGGCCAACTCAATGTTCTGACTCCCTGAGTGTTGTGTAGTAGCTTTAAGATGTGTGCATTTTTTCTTTTTAATTTTTGTATAAAGGTAGCGGGTATTTAAGAGTAGGTAAAAACAGTAGGTATTACGTAGTGAGTGCGACGTACATTCAATTGCAATGTCCGTGCAGTTCTCATTAAAGCACTGGCAGCATAACCTTGACACGTTTTCCCGCGCTAGCTCCCCAACCTTGTTTTCAGTTGCACTCTCTCTTGACATTTGCCGCAAAAGTGGGGACTATTGAAACTGATTGTAAATATTGCCGTGAATAATTGTGATAGCTAGCCTTTAGAGTTTGAAATAGTGTTCAACTTTATCGATAAAGCGGTCAATGTCACAGTACTTGAGCTGTTTCCGAGGTTAAAAGTAAAAATGTTACGCGCGCTGCCGATATGTGATGATTTAAGAACTGTGAACTATTGTAAGGGAACTATTTATTGGTAGATTTGGAAGAGAAAAGAAGAAATATATACTTAGAAAGAAAATGAGACACGTGTGATTGTGGCGGTGACGAAGAGCGCAATCAAGATGAAAAGTTTGGAAGGTAAGTAAATACAAATCTATATTTGAATGCTCTCATTTATAGTCGTCATTGTAGTAATTTGTCGCCTTAATATATAATTTTTCCCCACGGCCATCCATATTATGCGATCAGGTCACAAGAAAGGGACTACTTCTGCAGTCCTAAGAATTATTGTATGAACTTGATTAATCATCATCAGCGTAAATTAACTAAATGATCTATAATTTCGTCAAAAGTATAACATTGACATCATCGAATTAAGACATACAAATTCCCTCACCGATTTCATTCGCCCAGTACAATAATTTTAAATGGGTAGGTACCTTATCTAAGACACAATAAAATTAAAGTATGCAAAATAACCCTTAATATTACCGAAACTGAAGCCAAATATCTAAAAAGAAAAGACATTAATTACTAATTATTAAAATAGTGATTAAATCCATGGCGGTAACAATCGGCAATTAGGTCGGTAGAGATACAGAACCCTGAGTTTCCTTATTGGGACGTCCTTCTGAAGTGAAATTTGTGAGGCATTTGAACGTTTTGTCTCGCAGTAGATTGCTGTGCCCTAAAGGAAGAAGACGCTGTGTTGTTTAATGGGCGGTATGACCTATAATAATGCTTGATGCTTTGAAAGAGCCACGGCCAAAAGGCCACGGTCTGAGTGTTGGAATAAAATTTTAGAGGGTTGCTGCGTTCAATTTTGGGATGCTGTGTCTTACAGATCACTGTATTCTAAAGAAGGGCATTAATTTGTAGAGGTACAATGGTAACCAAAGTCGAGGAAGAGATTTCCATTAGGTATACTCACATCATCTATTCTCATCGTACTACCGATTACCGATATATTTTAATGCATTGCTCGTGTTGCCTAAGGACAACCATCTTATTGCAAGTTTAAAAAAATCAATTTAGCCCAATAGAGGTTACAATGCTACAATATAATTGTACGATCTTTAATATAATTTTGCTAATAAAATTTTGTTTGACAGAAATTAAACGTTTTCTATTAAATACAATATACTTGGTCCTAAGCTATAATTTTATATAAGTTAAATCTGTTAATAATAGAACAGCACATAATAGATAAGTTAAATCTGTTAATAATAGAACAGCACATAATAGACGTCAGCCATTGTTTCAAAAGTGGATACTAAATATAACTTTACCAAAGTGAAGTGGGTGTGATTATTAATATTACAAAGTTTGTTGCAAAATCTCTATGGTCCTGTATAATAATAGTTTAGGTATAATAATAAGTAGGTAGGTACCTTAATAATTAATATTATTTATACGCTCGACTCCTGGCCGGAAAGGTTCTACCACGAAAAATATTGAACCAAAGACATTGTCCATTTTGGTACACGGACGCTATAAGTAGGTATCTAAACAACAAAAGTAAAGTTTTTTACAAAAAAAGTAACCGACTTCAAAATTTATACATAGAGATAACTCAAAAACCACTCGTCAGATATCGAATAAATTTATATGAATGGACTACAAGCACTAGCTTTCGAATACAATAAAAAATATCAAAATTATTATAGTTTAGGTATACGCACAAAAAATACAGTCAAATTGAGAACCTCCTCCTCTTTTTGAAGTCGGTTAAAAATAGTGATTATTTAATTCAGAACGTTGGGCTGATATTCAATGTTATTTGTGAGAATAAAACAAATTTTAGACAATCTTTTTTCATATAAGTGTAAGAACGTGTTAAAAACCTTACATAATACTTAGCAGGAAGTACGGCGAAAGTCCTTAGAATCCTTGTTAAGAGCGTTTTCCTTAGTTGGGCACTTAGCGGGAGATGTGAATGCAGAAAGGTTATTGGGTTAAGAATGCTGAGAAAGAACTTCTTGAAATATATCACTTTCTATTTTTTAGCTGGTGGATTTTTGTGTTGCGTTACGGACGCGTTTTAAATACATCGTCAACAAGTTGCTTTTTGTAATTTAACGAAGCCCAACTGTGCAAAGGGTGTGGTCATTCTTTGGGTAAATGACAAAAATGTTTCTTATAGACTTTCATACTTTAAATATATCTCAATGAATACGTATGGTATGAATACTTAGTGGTAGAATAAAAATATTGCATGAGCGTACCTATCAGTGATGACTACATAAGATGTTTTTAAAGCTGAAAATATAATAAAAAATATAAACGTAAACCAAAATTTGAGTTGGAAAAGACGACGAAGCACTTCGAGAAAATATACATGAGGGTTCAAAAATACGACGAAGCACTTCGAGAAAATATAGGTAGTGCCCTTGCGCTTCGCTCAGTTGCTCTTGGCGGGGGCACGACCGAGCCCCAAATTCATGATTCGAATCACTGCCTCATTGGAACCCTGTCAATTGTAGGCCTGCTTCTAATCTTTGCTCAATACGGGCCAACAGAGACCTAACTAGATGTAGAGCTGAAATTGTGATGCAAAAGAAGAGAAGGTCTACCTTTGATGGAAACTGTTGATCAGCTCGTGCAACCAAATAAGTAAGTTTTTGTCGTAGCCGTCTGACTGGAAACAGTAATACCACAGGTTACGTAGCGAGACTGCGAAATGTCAATTATTGTTGGTTACTAGACACACTGCCCTCTAGGTCCAATTCTATTGCGTTCCAATTAGAAATTGTTTAGCCCATTTAACGCACGTGTACAACAAGTACGGTATTTCGTTCCAACTGAAGTCCATTGAATACTACGTATACACCGAGATTTATTTGACGAACCATTTATAGAAGTAGTACTCTACTTAATATATCTTTACATGCCCTTACGTCCACAGTCCACACCAACCTCAGCTGCAGAACAAAGCTTGAATTTATCGAGGACCGCAATAGAATCCACCCATTCAGAGCTTATCGGAACGAAACGGTTTAAAGAGCTTTGGACTTTGATATTCCGCACACGAGTTGTTCTTGGAAAATTGGTGGTTTTAATCAAACTTTGGTTTTTCATATATTTTTGTATGCTGAACTGAAATGCTTATTAAGTATTCGATGTAACTATATTTTTATGACTGTTAATGCCACTATAATACAACTGAAACTTAATTGTTTTTATTAAATCCCATATTTACTACAATAATGTTTTTCTTTGGCATTAATACAGTGATGATAATAATATCTATGAAGTTTAGGATTTAGGAATTTAATGTTCCTACCCTTAACGTTAACCATCGACAATTTTATGGCGTTCGTCTATCTTTCGATGTACTACTACATCTAGTAGTACATGTAGTACCTACGGTACTTTCATGGTAATTTTCATGTGGTAGACCAATAAACAGATAAATACACACACACGTGTCATACAGGAATAACATGTAACATAGGCTTTGATAATATCGGAACATAATGTTACGTAGGTACCATAACTAACTCTAATGCATAAAGTTATGAGTTTAAAATTTGTATTATGTACGTAATATACTTAGTTCAAGGTGGAGAGCATTTAAATGTCAAAGGGGAAAACATTACTACCTATAACTGGAAAAACTAATTTTAAACTTGTGTTCAAAGCTGTGCTAGGAGTTATTTTTATGAAATGCAAATATCGTTTACGTATACTAGGTCAATTACGAACGACCCAGTATTAAAACAGTTACCGACCAAACAGCCTGAAATTTGAATAATCCCACCCGCATTTCGGGAAAGGTTTGAATAACAAAATATATTACATTCTTTCTAAATAAAACCGATAGGGAGCGCTGTAATAAATATGAGGAAATATGTAATTGCGCCGTTTAGATAAGAAAGCTCAAGATAAAATATCTAATGAAGGTGATCCAATCCTTTTTGCTAACGGCCAATAAATTCTCTACCTGTCCTGTAGACCTAATAACAAGAAAGATGGTTCTCGTGTTTGGATCGTACGTGTATTTTTTCTACCTGTAAATTATCCTCCCAATTTAATAGCTACGTGACAGGTAATAAGTGTAAATGGATAATATAATTAAGGGTTTTAAATAGTTCAGGTAGTACCAAGGTCTGACATGGTACCTAGACTACCTAGTACCTAGTTTCAATTCTACCGTGTTTATAACGTAGGCATAACAGCAACTGCGTTCCGGGTGAAAAGGTGTAAACTCGTTTACACTTTTTGAGAGGCGAGCATCTTGGTCCTCAAGGTCAGCAATACAGAGCCGCAGTAGAACGAGACTGTTACTGGATTATTACTAGATAACTAAATACCACTGACAGGTCCTTTATCACCCTAGTCCTGATTTGACTCGAAACTTTTAATTAAAAAAAAAATCTGGTTGCTGGTCACAATTCATATCCAATGGACGACAGCAGATGCGTGAATTTTTTTGAATGGCGATAGAGTCTCTAATCTCTTTCGATATTGTCTTTGGTAATAAAAAAATACATGGAATTGTATCCTAAGTCCACTTTCGTTATATTTCTCTTCAACGTTGCATGTAGTTCACCACACGGATCAAATGTGTACAGCCCATACAAGATCCTGTGCTCGTTTCACGTGAAAATGTGAACAAATTTCGATAACGTGCCAGTGAGACATTAAAAATATAATCGGGACTTTTTCTTCCACTTCTTACTTGTCAATGAATCATGTGACGTGTGTTAAGATAGATATTAAACACTCTTCACATAGCCCCATTTCATGGAAACAAAAACAAAATTAGTAGGAAGACAAAGTGAATTTATGGACCGTTTAAAACAAATGCCATCGAACTGGGAACAACAAACACGGGGAAGTTTTGTCTTACACAAAAGATCCAAAGACAATAGAAATTGTAGTTGCTCCCTCGTAGGCTTTTATTTACATTGTTCCTTGCCTTATCTTGGTTACGAATATCTTGATTAGTTTTAGACGTGTTTTGAGGGTTAGCGTTTTCATTTTAAAACGTGTATGAATTTAAATGTTTTACAACATTTAAGTGTAGGTATTAAAAACACAAAAGAAATTAAATTGTACCTACTCGGATATTGAAACTGCCTCAAAAATACGATTTGGCCCTCTGCCCTTAATCAGAAATTCAGGAAAGGATTAAGAGTTGGTTACACCCATAAGTATTAATTAGGTACAGCTAATTGAAAATTACCGGGCAAAAATTATAATTCCTTTTAATGGCAACCCACACAAATTCTAGTTTCCCTCCCTACGATTAAGGTTCATTGTATATTGAGAATTGAAAATGAATCGGTGAGAATTGAAAATGCTTTAAGTAAAGTTTGCTTATAACCTGAATTGTACTGTGACCACAGATAATAAATTTGTTTTTAGCGGGGATTGGCAATTCCAGGTGCTCGGCGACCCCAGTATAGTTGTTAATTTTCTAGCTCTCAGACTCCGCGTATTGTATCATTGACCATGACCTAAACTGAACTAAATTATGTTTGGCAGACAATAAAAGTAATAGATACCTGAAACATCTAATAGTATTAGTAACATACGACCAATAGGTTACGATCGTTCCTCATAACTAAAGTAATAAGTTCCCGGAGAACAGCCGACAAAGTTGGGATTGAACCGTAAATTCACTTCCGGTCCAATTTACTGCCACATTTCTGTCCCTGGGGCGTAATAAACAAACGAGACATTGGCGTCCAAAGTGTCCTAAGCCTAGGATTACATCTAACAATCTCTTTAAAATGGGGCTTTATAAAATATTACTTGTAGGCTTCAGTACTTAATTTATTCGATTTGTTGTTCCCTTTACAAAGAAGCAGATGAGCTACCTGATAGCAAGTTTTCATCGTTGCAAATGGACATTAGCAACATAGCATCATCAACCAATCATCATCAATAAACGGCGAAGAAGAGAGAAAACAAAGGAAAACTGTCTCTCAAACCCCAAGGCATGACATTATTTGGCGGTTAAAGCCCCTTTTTTCTTTTTTTTTTACTTCAGGAAATGCAGTTACGCATATCGTCCGCTCCGCTATCGTCCGATCCGCGAACGGTTATGTGGGACTCTCATTGCCGTAAGAACGGCGGTGACCTACCCACTAAAACCTGAAGGTGCCGACGCTGCCGCACAGTGCCGGGACTGTGTGCTACTCTCGCTCCAGGATCCCGGCGCGGTGGCCGCTGCCTTGGCGGCGGCCTCAGCACGTGGCGCTCAATAAATTGAGTGATCCGCCCTCTCCGCGATATTTTAACGAGGTTGCCTTCCTCAAGGCGAAATCGCCTCCACCACGGGGGCATAAATCCCCCATGATCCATCCATATCTCTGCAATCAGAGGGACACGTGGAGGAACACGCCGCCTGCTGGCAGCTGGGCCGTCGCCGGCCCCCCCACCCCTACCTGAGCGGAAGCTCAAAATGGACCCATTTGGGAGTCTCTTGGCGTCACCGTGCACTGTCTTGTGCACGGCTACTGAGCCCCGCCACCACGACAAGGTGGACTCCCCCAGCGGGAAGGGTCTAAGCCCCTACAAGCCCAAAGTTTTTTCGAGATAAATCTAGACGATATATGTAGAGTCCTTCGATCTCGATAAAGAGAGAGCAGCCCCATCCCTTTCTCAGCAAGGTGAACCACGAATGGGGAGATCGGTTTGCATTAAAAAATGGATGAGTCCCTCATGAACTACATTAATTTGCAGAATCATTAGCTATATTAGAAACTGGGTGAAATGTATTTTATGTTTTCAAATAGAAATACAATTTTAGCAGAAGTTATAAATTTCGATACCTACAAAGTGGCATATTTCCCTTTTTAAAGGGCTCAAAACCCATATATGTACCTACCTACATATCATTAAAATAAATCTGGATATTTCAATTCTATCACGTTCCTTTCGATATACCTATGTATAAATATCTTGATAGAACTATCCATCTACTCCATCAGCAGTTTATAAATTTAGAAATCTTTACATAGAATACGAGTATTTTGCTGAATAAATGGTTAAACCGGTTAAACGATAAAACGAACGAATAAAAAATATATTTGAAATTGAATAAATATTTGTATGGCCTCAACCCTCAACCCATTAATGGTTCACCATTGAGCTCGGGTATCCTCACAATTTAGATGGATGAGACTCGCTTAGAGTCTGCTTAGTATATAGGTACTCCACCGGGTTCATAATATATTCTCGTAAATATATTTTTATCACACTACGGTGAAACCTAAGGGTAACCAAAAGAGTCATTGTAAACTTCACACAACTTATAAACATGATTGGATAAAAGACAAAGAGATGCTGTAATAAATCATTTCATTTATAGATTCAAATAAAATGAACATACAGTAAGATAAAGTCATTAAAAGTAGTATTGTCCGAAGTCGTAGAGAAGTCGACAAACGGCAATGGCCTCTAATGTCCGTTAATCGATAAAGCAATAAAATCACACAAGTGTAGACAAGTTCAATGTCCAAATGATGTCGGACAAGAGATTGCTCCTGCAGATCTCCAATCTCCAATGACTGCAATTTTCTTTCTGAAAATGAATTTTGTGGAATCGTTTTCTAAAATAAATATTAAAGAGGAAATTTAACCTTTTCCTTTATTTAAGGTAAGAATCTGTAAGTAAAGACGGTGTTATCCACTTATACAGCTTATAAAATATTTACTTAATTACTCCAAGACGTTACGGAAGTATCTGTGTTTATATACGTAATGTACTTATGTTTAGAAACATTTCGTTACATTATTCTATTGAAACATTTGAACAAAATGGTATAAAGCTATTTGCTTCACATCATTTATTGCCTTAACTTAAAGGTTTTAGGTCAAGGTTAGACTTTTGATCTTAAACTTTAGCCTAACTTTATCTAGGTATTTAGAGGTCTCTGATTGGATTTTAGCAGTCTGTAGCCTTTGATGATCTAATGCCTAGATTGAACGTCGCTCTACAATGAAAACAAAAAAAAAACAAGGCAACAATATCAAGCATGCGTGCGTGCAGGCGATGTTTTACACGTTCGTCTATTGTCTATGTGTGCGTGATCAATGATTCAATGATATAAAAATTGTGGCTAACAGTTGGCCACATTTTTTTATACGTTTGCGCGGAATCGATGTTCCATCTAGACATTAGATCATCAAAATCTGTATGTAGCATGTAATGAGTGCATTCAATTATTACTTCGCTACGAATTCTCATTCTTTGTTTTGTCCACGTGTTACTGACAAAAAGGGACGGACGGACAGACAACAAAGTGATCCTATGAGGGTTCCTTTTTTTCCTTTCGAGGTACAGAACCCTCAAAACATAATGCTAAAGGGAGTCAATACAAGTAATTTTAAAATCCTAAAAAATCCGTTTGTAATTATACCTATTCTATCGTTTTATCTTCCGTGTGCGAATCACACTCGCTTTGACCAGTTTTATATCAGTTAGTGTCAAAAGTATCTGTGTGAACAAAGAAAGAAAGCAAATAACAGACACAAAAATTCAATAATGCTGCCTATACGTAAATCTAACATTTTGTTTCGTCACATTACGCCTTTGATATATTATTTCTTTTATATCTATCAATCTTTTTCCGAACATTTCCTATAAAGAAATTTCTTTCAGTTCAGTGAATATCTCTCTCTATTTTATTCATTGAATATTTTTGGGATACAACGCAAAAGTAATAAATTTAGAGAATCTAAAAATTCTCACTGCTAAAAATAGCTATCTGTACATTATAATACGTATATAATAGTTCCTAACAAGATAAAATGATTAAGATTTAATTTTATTTTGTTTGAAAGATCACTAATAGTGGAGTGCCGTAAGCTTTAAACCTCGGAATCCAGGGACTATGAATGAATCTTCATAAAAACTGTCGGACTGTATTTCAATAATGCACAAATAGAAAAGTTAAAAAAAACTAATTCACCGATCTTTTTTTTCTTTTTTTTTATCTTTGTTGGTAAGTTTGTGACCCCATAACTTCGTGTTGGGTAAACCGATTTTGATGATCATTTTTGATGATTCTTTATATCCTTGAAAGATGGTGCTTTTGGTATGGTCCCATATAAATTTGAGCGACATCTGACGAGTAATTTCGAATTAACTTGAATAATGTGTAAGGATGTTTTGTAGTGTGTACTTATGGTTTTTTTCTAATAACTTTTCACTAAGTATTTAGATTATGATGATTCTTTTTTTATTTGAAAGCTGGTACTTGCATTGTAGTCTCATTTAAATTTGAGCGGCATCTGGATAGTAGTTTATGAATTATCCTTAATAATTTTTTTGTATGTATGTTACGTTATATCTTACTACTTAGAGTTTCGATTTTGATCATGCTTTTTTAATCGAAAGCTGGAGTTTCAGGTTAGGTCCCGTAAAAATTTAAATTCCATCAGACGAGTAGTTTTTGAGTTACTCTTAATAATGTGTATTTAATTTATGGTCGTTACCTAATAACTTATCACTGGGTGCTTCGATTTGGACGATAAATTAAATACACATTATTAAGAGTAACTCAAAAACTACTTGTCTGACGGAATTCAAATTTTTTTATGCTACGTACGAGAAAATTGTGAAATGAGCTTGCTTTTTAGCGCTTTGACAATGGGTTCTTTAAGACTTGTGCAAAAAGGAATTCTCCTTCAGATTCAGGGTTGCATTGGCGACTCTTCTGGTGTTGTTCGTTTCGAGTTTCCAGATGGTAAGTGGTCATCTAATCTATGTCCGCCAATCCCCACTTGGCCAGCGTGGTGGTGGGGCCTTAAATTTCCCATTCTGTGACATTCTCAAAACTCTTTTCAAAACTGAGTGGATTTCAATAAATTCAGAATCTCAAAACACAACCAAAATGCTTAGGTAACTGAAGTGAAAACCTAGTTCTAGCTAACGACAAATAGGATACACCTAGTTCTAACCACACCCAGTTGTAGCCGGCTGGAACTAGGTGTAGCCGCACTTCGGGTACTAGCCGTAACACACATATTTTAGAAAACTTGAAAATCATGCTTCACGTGAAGTGAGTTGGTTTATGTGATTAATAACAATAATTTTTACATTTGAATTGTGTATTATATATGCATATTTTATTTACGTCTTTAGGGATTCGTCATTTAAAAAAAATAGTATTTTGATATGTTATTTGCCTAATACAACATTAGAGACAGGAACATTAATCTTGAGTTACCCAATTTTCAACTTGATTGCACCTTTTATTTCAAACTTTCTTTGTCATTTAGAGGCATGTTCACATAATTCCTGCCATAAAACACTTTTATTGTACCACCATATATTATTTCCCTTATCGTATGTTAAGAGAAAACCTCACAAAGCGCCTCGGATGATAAATGCAAAGAAATATACGAGATACATCTTCAGTGGCGTACTCGTAAAAGGAAAACCGACTTTCTTTCTAACCAAATGAGATATAATTACTGAAATACTTTTCTTTGCGTTTCTGCTTTCATCTTTTATGAATTTTAATGTCATGTAACCTAGGTATTCATTGTAATATGGTATATGTAAAGTTAGTGCCTTTTGTACCTAGACCTACCTACTATCGAAGCTAAACCTTAAAATTAAAATGAGCACATATATCATTTGGTATCTGCGTTACTTTATAATAAGGTTATGTAATATCCCAATAACCATTTTTTTTGGTTTAGTACTCTCGGAGAATTAGAAATCATGGATGGCCAAAAAGATAAACATAATATACCTACCTTATCTAATCCATGAAGCTTTTCATTTATGAATCCATACGTTGATTTTTATTAGTTGCGGCTAGTGTAAGCTTTATTTCACGAAACGAAAGTATTTTATACAAATACCATTGAGATGGAAAGCTTGGTGAACCAGGAAAATTCAAGTCTGCACCATTAATATCACTCCGCTGGTCGTTTGTTTGGATTACGTTTATATTATTCGGACGATTTTCTTTGTATGTGGCAGAGGATCCGCACAAAGTTAAGGTAATCCCTTGATTAAATCTCGGATAAATTACATTCGTTATTTTTAGCATAACACGGCGGTAATATACGAGTTTGGTCGGCTCAGACATACATACGTTTTAATTTCTGATTAATTTTGAAGTGATTGTAGACCCGACAGTTTTTGTTAGTCGTAAGTAATCGACCACGTTAAATAACTACGGGCGTGGTCGGAGTATGGGTTTTCCTAATGTAGGTAATGTAACTTATGCCAAATCCCTGTTAAGTTTTTTCGTATCAAAATTTGTAATACAACTAATTTTTAACTTACATGTTAGTGAGAAGAAATTACTGCCAGCAGTACTGAGATACTATGTAATAAACATAGTAACCTCAATTGCCAGCAGTCACACCTTGGACGTTACAGATGGATGGTAGTAATGACATGTTATTAGATGACTTATCTATTGGCTGAACAAAGAAAATAAATGTTCCAATAATTGTGGATATACATATCAATAATTAACAAATAAGAAACTCGTGCTCTATAGTAACGCTAATGGGTTCGCGGCATTATTCATTGGCCAATCCATACAAAAAGGTTGGCCCATTGTTGTATTAATCAAGAAACAATCCTTCAACTTACTAGTTATTGCTTCTCAAACTTTGCAAAATAAAACATTTTTAATATGTACCTACAATCCGCATCTATTTTACGGTTTGTTCATCAACACTTCAAATTGACTAGATATCCATAATTAATTGGTTCATTATTTCATTTATTAAATATAATTGTGCATATGAGGTATTGTCAAGTGAACAAATTGTTGTGCGAGTGTAATAATTACTGGTATGATTTATATACTTAAATGTTTCTCAATAAGTGATTTTTTAATCTTATGAGGAGTGAAGGATCTTAAACCGTATAAAATGCACTTATTTGTATTCACTCTACCATTCTCTTAATCTATGTACATACCTACGTACGTACATCTACATATTCCGCAACAATGACGTATACCACCTTATTAATATTCATCAAAGCCAACAATTTACATCACGTACAAGTTACAACTGAAAGCAGGCTCATTATTGAACTTACATATTTGCTTAAGGATTTCGTCAAAATTTCGTCCACAGCCTAAAACAATAGCAATAGGCTTTCCTCATCACGTTTCACTTAAAAACATTAAGTTCGCGCGGCGTCATTCTCCATGAATATGGAATGTGCCGTTCCGTAATTCTGTTCATAATTCATGTCATTCACGGGAATTTTAGGTGAATTACACTTGAGTGCGAACATTTTATACGCGTCATGTGAAACCGGATTAGACCAAACAATTTACATTATTAACGTATGCGTATTCAGGGAAACGATAAGTGGAAGGGAAACACTTGAAGTCGCTGATGACAATCTGAATGTTTGGTTATTATGAATAATTTCATAGTATCATTTTCGTTAGTCCTTACAGAATCCGCAGTGAGACACACTGGATAAGGGTTAAATTAATGATTAAAGTTTTTGCAATATTTTACCAGAAATCGCTTTCAAAGGCGATAAATGTTCTTCCAATATCCGAGATCGCGATTCTTCAGTTGTAGGTCAATCAGATCTAGAGCCTTGTAATCTGGAACGGTTTGGAGAAAAATGGAACAAGCTTTTCTAGACAACCGAGAAAACGGAACACGAAGAATTTAAATATCTTACCCAGGATTACCTACTTTGAAATGGGAATTTATTGGAAGTTTTTAGTTTAAAGTTGCGGGCTATTCATTTCAGTGTTACGTAGGTGCATTGGAAAAAAACCCTTATAATATAATATTATGTAAAATTACTCGTTTGGTGGCTTTTGTGCTACTTGTTGGTTTGCCTCTTTCTTAATCTATCTGTTTGTTTGTATTCGTATGTTTGTCTGATTGTCGGACTTCAAAAAACCGGCCAAGTGCGAGTCGGACTCGCGCACGAAGGGTTCCGTACCATTATACATATATAAAAATATTTTTATACGAAAGCTGTTGCTTGTCGTATCAGTGCATGATTTGAGCGAAATCTGACGAGTCATTTTTGATTTATCTGTAAGTACTTATACTACATTTACTTTTACAAACTTAAGATCTTGTATGAATCATATTTTAACCGTTACCAACTGTAATCGCTGGATTAGGTCGTTGTCTATATTGTTTTATGAAAACCTTATGAACGTTTGCTAATGGAATAAGTGATTAGGTTTATTAGATATTTTTATTTGAGCAAACATTGGATTACGCTTAAAAGATAGATATTGTTCTCGGCAGGTACTTGACCAGCTGTAATAATTTATTAGCATAGGACACTCCCCGACAACGTGGACTGATGACGTTAAGAAGACAGCGGGAAACCGTTTGATTCAAAGGGCTCAGGACCGGTCGGAGTGGCGCCAATTAGGAGAGGCCTATGTCCAGCAGTGGACTTTGATAGGCTAATAGATAGATAGAATAATTTATTTGTAGCAACAAATATTTTGGACGACAAAACATCAAGAAGGTCGATGTATCTTGTTCGCTGTAAAATATTCCGCTTCGCTGAAAGTGTCGTTCTCTTTAAGGATCGACAATTTCATTTGCATTATAAATATGAAAACGAATGAGTTCAGGCATCTGGCTCGAGCTAGACATATTATAAAAACTTATCTTTAACCAGAACGTCTGCCCGAGCAAGAACAGCAAATATTATTTTGCTCGTGCAGAACTTTATGCATTTTCTTGAAGACATGAAAAAGTAAAGTGAAAAGTTTGAAGTAATCAAAATGGAATTTTGAAAGTTCTTTGTAAACATAATAAAAGATTAAAATGAACTTAGGGATTATATAATTTTTAGAAAATAAACGGTTCAGTCTGAGCTCTAGCCAATCTAACTTGTCTAGGGCTTCCTGCAACAAGATGAAGTAATGTTAAAAAACCTAGTAAGGTTTTTTCATTTTGTGCTCATTGGTTTCCTTTCTACTTAACTTATCCCAAACCATGTCCCAAACGTATTCATTTCGATAGATTTCATTCACAATATACATCTCGCTTCAACCTACCTAAATATTATGACAGATGTTTTAATATCCTTGTTTAATTTACTTGAAAAAATTAATGATAAGAAATTAAACATTATGTTACATGTATAGGTTGCATTACTAAAGTCGCCAGCATCATTCATAATAGAGAAGTTTAAAACACTTAACATTATTTTGATCGCGATTCCTGAGAATCAGTTAAAAAACTGGTTGCTTTACCAATTGCCGTTTGAACTGGAGTTTTTCTCTAATCATGATTGACAACTTTCCAATTCTTTCTCTAAACCAAATGGATTGTAGAATTAAAGAAAACTGCTGACAAGTTCATATCGAAGGATTAAGCTTAAATTCGCTTATACCTACTGATAACAATCAACAATGCCGTTTGGCTTGATTTATGAATAATATTATTAAACTGTTATTGTACTCACAGTAGGTACTAAAATACGAAATGGTTCAAGGTGAAAGGTCAAAACCCAGACAACCCCGGTTCTTGACCGCTCTTGAAATCATCTCTTGATAAATCTAATTAGCGTTAAAGTGCATTAGTGTTTCAAGTTTTCAGACATTATTTAGGAAAGCAAATTTTAGAATAAGTTTTTAAATTTTTTCATCAACCTTCAACATCAACAACTGGATTAGTACTGTTTATTTAAATTCGCATAGATTCTAAAAATAGCAGGTACTTTTTACCAATTAATATTGGAATAACACGGTTTGGTTCTTATTAATTACTTGCAATTTACCCAGGAATTCGATATTAGCTGTAAAATGATAATGAGTAGGTACTAAGCAATATTTTATGACAAGCTTATTGCCCGATTTGCGTTTATCATATTATTATGTGATCGACAGAATTTAGTGGGCGCAGCTGACATTTGGATGGGTGACCGCTAGTGGCAAAATCTTAAGCGTTTTCATGCATCGATCGAGTCGTATAACATTATCGGTCTCAGTTGTTATTATTATATAGCCTTTAAGCTACACCAGAGCGTTTCAGGTGGTGCAAAACTTCCTTTGGTTCAGTTGGCTACTACTCATCACTAAGCGACATGAGCAATGTTCCAGTCCCCCTTTATGATGGGAGAGATCCTTACTCGTGTGTTTTGAAGCCAATTTTATTTACAATTATATTTGGTCTTTTTAGGGTTCCGTACCCGAAGGGTAAAACGGGACCCTATTACTGAGACTTCGCTGTCCGTCCGTCCGTCCGTCCGTCCGTCTGTCACCAGGCTGTATCTCATGAACCGTAATAGTTACACAGTTGAAATTTTCACAGATGATGTATTTCTGTTGCCGCTACAACAACAAATACTGAAAAACAGAATAAAATAAATATTTAAGTGGGCGCCCATACAATCGACGCCAGCGATAGATTAGTTACCTTTCGGGCCAAGAGATGGCTTTGTGACTAATATGTGGCTAAAATAAAACAATTAAATATTTAAGTGAGGCTTTCATACAACAGACCAGATTTTTTTGGCGTTATTATACATAATGGTACGGAACCCTACGTGCGCGAGTCCGACTCGCACTTGGCCGGTTTTTTACTATCGTTTTATGGCTATTACGTAATGCCTGTACGTCTTAAGCCGTTCAGTTATTCAATACAGAGCAAGTGCTTCGTCGCTGGCTGTGGTTTAATCCTAATTGGATATTAGTTTAAGCTGGTCAGAGTTGACGACACTGTTGAACTATTTACGGTTCTTTGCATCCACTTTATGAATAAATTGCTAGCGTTATTGATTTTTTTCTGAAAGATTCTTATTAAGTAGGAGCAATCGATAGTGGCGGCATAATCATCGTGATGGCATTGTGTTCGTGAAGGAAGCTATTACCGTTTTATACAAATCTTGTACTTATTTGTATTCCATGATTCTGTTAAGATTTACGATCAGTTCATAAGCATCAGTATCTAGCATGCTGATTGCTGAATGACATATCATGAAAAGAGGATTATAGTGTGAAACCAACTGGGTAACGTAACCATTATCGCAACGCACAGCTGTCCCTCGGCTGGGCACGAGTCTCCTATCGAAATATTAGTGGTAAAAGCCAGCCCATCATGCTGGCAGAGTGACGATTGGCGGAGTACACAAACCTTTGAGAAAATTGTGGAGAACTCTCAATTGTGAAGGTGTCCTCAGAATTTCCCTTCAACGAAGCAAGTGATAATTACAATTTTAAATTATAACATTTTTGATTTGTTCCAGGGTTCAAACCTGGACCCTCCGATTCGGAGTCTAATTTTCAAACTACTCAGCTATCATGTTTCTGTATGGGTAAACTCCAACAAGCTGCATTATAACATCATTGAGGTCGTGTTTCAGGCAAGGATATTATAATTTTTACGATAATATGACATAATTTTTACGATATAACATCATTGGTTCACGTTACGATCGATCCAATGGAGTATAATGGGACACGAATACGAAATCAGAGATGATTTCAGATGTTATCAAAAACATCTAACATTTTAAATGTAACGGGTACCCAAGGTCATTGAGTTCGATTGATTAATCGGACTTAGTTCAGACATTTTTTAACGGAGGCCATATTGGATTAACAATTTCATAGCACGGTTTACATAATAGGTATATAATGTATTGTCATCAGAACCAAAAGTGTATACAAAATAGACCAATCTGTCAACAGGAACGGGTCAAATTTCATTTATTAAATTAGACCCAAACAAATAAACAAGTAAATCAAGCTAAATAAAGCCATTAAAAATGTGCCGGTATTTAGGTTTATTCTATAAACCTGTTAAGTTTTAAGATGTTAATTTCTGTAATGGACAGTGAGGCTCATTAGACTTATGAGTTAAGCCGGTCTGAAGATCCCGTAATCTTATTAGTAAAAGGCTTCTGTGACACCAAAACCATAACGTCATGTGTGGAAACGCAGGGAATACATGTTGCTATGCGCCCCAAATTCTTTGACGCGGCCACAGTAAGAGGGATCGAGTTCTTTGGTGAACATTTGTATGTATTATGCAGCTCGTAGAGAGTATTTGTAGTGATTTTCTGCCATTTTTACCCGAAAGCGCAATGCCTTTGTTGGCGTTGTGTTTGTCTAGGGTGTTAGTGTTCCATTTATCTTTAAATTCAAGCCGACTTTCCTAAATCGAGGTGCGCCCTGCTGAACAAAGGACGTTTATTAAATCGACTAAAAAAGAAGTTTCCTAATTCTACTATATTTTTGTGTTTTTTACCTCATAACTTTATAGGTACTGAGTGATCTAATTTTTATAATTTTTAATCGAGGTGGTGCTTCACTTCTTCCTCTATATAAGTTTAAGCGACATCTGACGGGTTTTTTGTGTTATCTTCACATAGAGGTTTTGAAGTTGGTTATGTTTTTGTAAAAAGTTAGTTATGACTTCTTAATCTTTTATTCTTTCTTCTGTCTTGTAAAATGTTGGTGATGCTCTTGATGTTTGTGATGTCCATGAGCGACGGTGATCATTTATCAAGAGGTGCTCTGTATGGTTGTTTGTCGCATTAGAACATAAGAAGTACCTCGTATGTACCTTCCACGATGAAGTTATACAAAGGCCTTTCCGTCTATGTCAGACGATTCAGTCAGCGTCAGCTTATGAGCACTTCTGCTCGTGGCTGAATAGGCCAATCCGGGAGCGACAATCCCTTCCGCAGTGCCGACAGGAGAGAAAAGTACTAGTTGGTCTTAATGATGACGCGGTGTGTTTCTTTCGTCTCCTGTCTGCCAGTACCTGGAACCATGCCTTGTCGTGATGCTAGCTACTCTCTTTTGCCTGTTTGCGCCATTCGTTCTTATCTGCAGCAAGCTCCTCCCAATCTTTATGACCGATTTTAGAAGCGGATAGGTCACGTTTGGCGCAATCTTTACAGTGTAACAAAGGTCTTCCGACGTTTCTCTTAGCATCCGCTATGACACCTAGCAATACTCGCCGTGGTAAACGATTTGGGGCATACGATGCACGTGTCCTAGCCATCTCAACCTCCTCTGCTTGAGTAGAGCGGTGAGGCCATTTGAGCGATTCCTAATACCCTTTCGTTTCTCACTCGATCCTTCCACGTGATGTGATCCTTCCACGAAGACAGCGCAAATAAAATGCATTCAATCGACGCTCCTGTTCAGTTTTGCTACTTAGGGTCGACCGTGACGAACAATCTCTCGCTTGATGCGGAGATCAATATTCGTATCGGCAAAGCGGCGACCATGTTCGGGAAGCTCAGTACAAGAGTTAGGAATAACAAACATCTCACCGCTAAAACTAAGATAATCGTGTTCCAAACATGCATCTTAGGGATACTTTTGTACGGAGCAGAGACCTGGACATCGTATGTAAAACAGGAGCGTCGATGAAGTGATATGGAAATTAAAATTTCAGAAAAGGATAGCTCCCATCAAAACACAGTTACAATAATTGTATCTGGATTATTTTCAAATGTTGGATTTTCCACCTGAGGGTTTGTGAATAAAGCTTTGTTAGATATTTCACTAACAAATGGATTCTGAAGTGTCTGGCACGATTAAGATCTAAATACGTTATTAGGTGTTATGTAGATGCACTGTAACTTAACCACACGGATTAAGCTTCTGCTGACTTTGAATAGCTGTTGTAGATGTCGCGCAGGTAATTAATAATGATACTACATTAACCACTCCTCGGTATTTCTCATGCAAAGGTACATAAATAAAGTAGATTTGTTAATGTGAAGTAAATAGCTGTAACTTTGAGGTAAATAGGGTCTCTTAAATACTATAATTATCTATAACTACATCTATTGTTTTATCTATCTATCTATACATATAATAAAACTGTTAAAACAGCTGAACGGATTTTTATGGGACTTTCACTGGGTCATAGAAAAGGCTGTGGAGCAACATAAAAGCTACTATTTATCCCGAAGTTCCCGCGGGATCGGGATTCACGCGGGAAAATCCCCTATGTACGATCGATGTCGTGGTCAACAGCTAGATTATATTTTTTTTATAGAATTTTGTGTTTCCATACGTTTATCCTGGTAGTACAGAACTGAAGTTAACCTTCCGACATGGGTGCGTTTTCCAGTAAAGTATTGTAGTAAGCTTGGTATAATAGTTATTGATTGTTTTATCACTTTACAATTAAAGGGATTTATTGTCAATTTAAAAAATCCCGAGCTTGGGCGGACAGTAATTTCAAATAAAATCAAGGCCAGAAGGTACGGTTCCCAGTCTTCTTGGAAATGAGCTACGTCACGTAACTTCTATAATGAAGCGTATATTCAATACAACTTCAGTGTAATACCTGAAATTAGAGCTATAACTACTTTTTTTTCAATTTACGAGAAGGATGCGGCCAGCAACGCTTGTACGATAATTTTAATTGTTAGTTTGGTAGAAGTGACAACTTTTCCTGTACCTACTGTCAGTTTCGTACGGAACTATAGAAAACTTAATTTAAAAAAAACACACACACTTCAAAATCGACTAGTATTATGATTTAAAAAACGAAATTGTATGAAACGCATAGGTACAAACCTGTAAAAGAGTGTTTCCTTCGATTTCCATCGTTAAATTCGACTAAGTGGAAATGGGGCCACCATGGAAGTACGTTCATACAATTGAAAAAAAAATCAGTCCACAAATTACGAAGAAATCGATAGACATGCATAAAAAAAATGTGTCGAACGTCTCTCGTCTGTCGAAACTCATTATTTTTTTCAAGTCAGTTAAAGTATTTTAGGTTTCGTAATTACAATTTTATGTAATCATACCTAAACACTAGTTATTGTCAACCACGTCTGTCACATTATTTAGGTATTACATATGCATAAAACATCTGTACGTCTATTAAGAGTTTTTAAAACTGTACTCGCTAGCGACTATCGTTTAGAATTTGTATGAGAATCCGTACAGCGCCTCTAGCGGTTACGACGTTGAACTACAATTCTCATACAAATTCTAAACGATAGTCGCTAGCGAGTATAGTATTAAAAACTCATAATAGACGTACTGGTCTATTCTTACGAGTACATAACTTATCCAATTTCTTCTTACATCAGATCTGTGAGTTCAGATAAGTAATTATTAAATATTGTTTAGAATTTGAGCTACAGATAACCTATGAATGTGTTTGTTTCGTTCAATGTATGAAATACCGAACATACCCGCCTATTGAATGGTGCAACGCTTGGAAATTGTGTACGCGTTGAATACAAAGCGCGGTTTATGGTCTTATAACTGGGACGACTATAAGCCTAATTGTAAAGTGAACAGATTTATACAAGCTTACTTTATAGGTAAATTTGTTGAATAGGAAATTTGAAACACACATTGGTGTGTGTTAATATAATAAATATGTTACATGCTCATAATATTTCACTAATGAAAATTTTGACTATGGTATGTAATGTTTTTTTTTAATTTTAATAAGCATTTGTAATGTAGATAAAAGTTAAGAAAATAATATTGACGACTTCAAAAAAGAAGGAGGTAGGTACTCAATTTGACCGTATATATATGTTTTTTTTATATGTTTGTTTAGCGATTTTTTCGTCGTTTATGGGCCGATTTTGGTTATTCTTTTTTTTTTGTAAAGTAAATATGCGCAGTGGGGTACGCTGATAAGGACACCAGGATCTCGTGATGGCATTAAGAGAAATCGAGGGTAACTTTCGAAAATTGTAGAGACGACTAAGTACTTAGTGTGTTTTTTAATTTTTTCATAAATACTTGAAAGCGCTACAATTTCATGAAGGTCTGGAGTCGATCTGATGAATCCGAAAGACAGTCGAGGGATTACTCCTCAACGATGTACCTACTGCAGTTATCTAGTGTTTGGGCTTGATTAATTTGCAGTGACGAGAACTTTACACCTACATGTTGAATTAAGCGCCATATGGCGAGTAGGTAAATTTTGAGTTATCCCTAATACCTATTGCTTTTAAGCATCATTTTCCGCTATATAGATAACTTTCTCATTTTATTACTTTTTGTGTAAGTTGAAATCGATTTCTTTGTTAATTTAGTTTTTTTTTCTGACTTAGGTCCCTAGGAAGTTCTGAATCGGCTTATACGATTTGAAGTTCAAAGCGGTTTTGACTAATGTTTTGTCGTAGCCAGGAGTGCTATTCGGTGCTTGTTTTTAACCGACTTCAAAAATGGAGGTTCTCGGTTTGACCTGTATGTATGTATGTATATTTGTGCGCGATTATCTCGCGTTTGGTTGTTTCGATTTTGATGCCGTTTTCAGCATAGTATTTGTCAGACTTAGGAGAAGGTTTTAGGAATATTAACCGCGTTTAACTGAACCGATTTTTACTTTTAGGCGTTAAAGTCTCTTCTATTTTGTACAAAGTTATTACCTACTGTAATGTTTCGGCCTGCTACGACATGCTTCGTGATGTAACCATAATTTCAGCTCCTAACATATTATCTGCGTTTTGCCAGATGTATCTCAGTACATAATTAATTACTACCCTTACGAACCCAAGCTTGCAGTTTAGAAAATTGCTATCAGGTCCCGTAAATGAGTCTAGCGCGGGTTGGGTCGTCATTAATCAGACAACCACAATATACTAATATGATAGTAGCTACTATGGTGCTTTGGTAGGTGACTTGTGTTGCATTAAATTAATACATTGACAATCCTAGGTACCTATGTATGAGTTACATAATCCTCACAATTGATTTTACATCTCCTTGGTAAAAAGAACAAAAGCGCTGACTGACATTCCAAAGTCAGAAAGTAAAAGGAGCATAGGACGCCCCCCGACAAGGTGGACTTATGACCTGAAGAAGACAGATGGAAACCGCTGGATTCAGAGAGGGCTCAGGACCGGTCGGAGTGGCGCCAATTAGGGGAGGCTTATGTCCAGCAGTGGACTTCGATAGGCTGATAGATAGATAAATAGATAGTCCTGTGTCTATATGTAAAAAGAGCCTTTTGTCTATAAAATTAATCCAATGTCAAAAACACAGAAGTCAATTTAAAAACAAAATTGGTTTTAGGTGTTCAATATGGCAGAGCGCGAGAATTAAATTACCCTTTTACGAACACATTTTGGCCCCGAACTACATTTCTCCATCACGAGACCTGAAAGCTATGAAAGCCATTGTGTAAAACGTTCTCACCACTTGAATGACATTCGTGTCCTTTGTGTCTGCCTGTAATTTAATCAAAGTTGCAATATCACTTGGTAAATGGAGTCTCAAATGCTCAAGGTCTGTTCTCTACCAGACTTTGCAGTTGAAATATGTACCTATACAATTTTTTGTGAGATTCAATTACAATTTTTAGTGAGGTTCAATAATAGCAACAATAATAATTAATAGTCAAGAGTCTCATTGTTGTCATGGTAGATTATGATGAAGAGACTATAAAAGAGGACTGAATCATACTCCACCATGCTGCTCCAGTGCGGGTTGACCTTATCCTTCCTAATTAGTGGACAACTTCGCAAGTTTTTATGTCTCCCGAAGGCTTCTGATGTGGCTCAATGGATGTTATCTAGCGATAATAGCTGAAATCAATTATTTTACATGCCCTCCGAAGCACGAAAATAATTGAGCTTTTTTGCCACTAACTGTCCATTTGTCCACTATGTCTTTCCAACTATCAGCCGTACCTACTAAGTAAACTTGTTCAATCATTAAGAATCCATGTGAAATAGGGCTATGAGCACTTCACATTATCATAACATGGATGATAATAATGACATAAGTTAAAAAATTGTTTTATTGAAATAAAAATTTAGTAACAAGTGGATACTTACATACGTATGCATAGTGCATAGTGTGTGCTCGTAAGAGTGGGAGAATAACACGCATTTAATAACAATTAATTAATTGCATTTATTATTATTTAACTATGTGTTAATAACATCCATTTATTAGTAGTAATCGTGATCAACCTGACCGATTGGGATTGGGATTCACACAAAATGCTTTAAATTGAGCTGTCAATTTGTAGTCAATTAGTTTTTTGTAGTGTAAAAAATATTTGAGTAGCAACATAGGTAATGTAAAATAATATAACTCAGTATACATATAAATAGTAAAATTAACCGTCGTCTATGAAACTGATAATGTCAGTTCCTTTAATATTCTAAGGTGGCCTGTTATAATACGTTATGTTAGTTTGAAAAGGGTCGGAGTAGAGACGAATTCTGATTCGCTTACTTCCGTCAGAATAGGTTTGATAACTTTTCAATAAGACGCCGTGTTACAGCGACTGATACCGTCGTCGATAAGGGTGAACTTCTGACAGGACGATGTTAGAAATTGGACTATTTCGCAAGTTTCAGACAGTTCGTGATTGACGATTTTAATGCTTTGATTTATCAAAAGTATTGGAATATAGAGCAATATAGAGTTTAATTTAAATTATAACTGTGTACCTACTTTTCAAACTTAACTGTCAATAACTTATGTAATTTTGCTATCGGAATTCAATCAGCGATCAGTGTCTACAAAATTATTACAAATGTAGATGAATATATTCTGTACCTACGAGTTAGGCACTTCTCACACAACGCTATTTATGAGCTACGCGACTGCAACGCAATCCAAAATTCGCTGTATCTGACAAGGTGTATATAAAAAGTGTCAGATACAGCGAATTTTGGATTGCGTTGCAGTCGCTTAGCTAAGTGTTTTATTTTTTATACTTTTACCTTGTTATTTTTTATTTTTATTAATGAAAGGATAATGTTCTAATAAGATATTGTGTAACATCTACAGCAGAAGAAGCAAAATTGATAAAAGCTTATAAATATTTGAACAAAATATTCAATAAGTTAATACAATTTTGGAGAATCGGAGCTAGTTATTTATTTCCAGCGATGTGAGTCGTGAAATATTGATATCGTTGAAATGGTGTCCATGTAGCGACAGATGTCTCGTAGACCGACAGTGCCTCTCGGACGTTTCCTTTCACGCTTCAAAACTTTCTAATAAGAAGTCGTGTTTCTCTAACAGTCGATATGTTTCCACGAGGTAATATTTCACTTTAACAGTTTTGTTTTCGAGAAGAATTCGAAGATGGTACAATATTTGTGGTACCGTATGATGATGCCATAACACCATAAATTGGAGAACGTTTTTAACACTTCAACAATTATATCGGCACCAATTAAGATTAGACTGCACAAATACTCATCCGTTTTAATTTAACTTTTCAAAAGAAGTTTAAATCTACTTACCATTGCATTTGAATAAACAGAGTAGTTATCTTAAGTCAGGCTCGAATGGTAGGTAAATGAGTTTAAGGAGTTTTTACTCATTTTGTATCATAAACTCTGTATGTTTATAATCAAACGTCTCCTTTGTTAGCATTCTCCGCAAAGCTCCGTTATAGCGGTGAACATTCCTCTGAAGTAAACATCTGGGCTGAGCTGAGACATGGAATACCGGGAGATGTGGTTAGCTATGTCGAGCATGTCAGATATGTTGTAGTACAACGTGAATTCGCTTGGTTTACTTTAATTGTAATTATTTTATTTGATAAAAAGTAAAAGAAGTAAATGTTATAAAAAAATTTAGAGGTAACATTATCTTTTTCTACATTGGTCTGAGATATAACAAATTTTATGTTAAAAAGTTGACATATCTGGGACTTTACGGACAGCGAGTTTGACGAATAGAAGCGAATCCGTTCTTTAAACTTATTTTATCAGCGCGAGCGCGACGACATGCCATGGTCATTCAAATAAATTCCAATGCGTATTGGTATAGAATAAGAAAAAAGATGCAAAGATTTTATTTTCGCTGAACATATCGCCTTAAATTCCGCTAGGCACAAGATATTAGGCAAACATAAAAATAAGATAACCTTTGATGAAAATAGGATTGCCATTGCTTAGTAACGATTGTACTCGTATTTCAAAGTCGTGACACATTCGCGTCTATATAATTATCTCTTTAATGCAGTTTATTTCGCTTTAAAAGACAATTGGGGCCGCGGATATCCATAACCGATGCGAAATAGGCTTAGAGCTCTATTTGAAGAGGGTCGCAGATGTATTGCTAGATTATCCAGGGAATAAGGGACGGCTCATTTGTAAGTGTCGTTGGCAATCACACCCTTCTTCACGAAACGAAATATTGCGCCGCGAAATAAGATTATTTTTACCGTTTGCTACGATAACCTACAGGTAGTACATGTTGTTGAAATCATTTTACAAGCAACTCGGTGGTACAAATTTAAGGCGCTACAACCGAAATACCTTGAACCGAAATGGGCGTGGTCTTTTTTACGCGCGCCACCAAGTGCCACTAAATGGAACTAAAATTTTAATGTAAATGGAACAGATAGAACTTGGAGTAGATAATGTAGATATTCGATATATTTCATGTGAATAAAGAGGATACGCGAAAAAAATCGGTGTTTGAGAAACGTGGTCTCACTGGTGACGATATTCGATTTTTTTTGATTTGATAAAATGTTTGATAATGTTATTAAGAATTTCTAAATAAAATTTAACGATGAGATGTTGACCCAACAATAGTATTTACAATAATAAATTCACATTCACAATTATAGTACCTAATGTTTATAAGGTATCGAAAGTATGAAACCTATAATGTACTGTAGATATACATTAGATAATACTGTAGATGTACGCGACAAACAGACATAGGTATATTATAATATGTAGACATACGCGATAAATGATTGATACGAAAGTGATTGATAATTTGAGACCAGTTTTATTAAGAGCTGTGGTGTAGTGGTTTGAGCATCTAGGTCATTTCGTAGTAAAAAATCGACGTGCGTTCGAGCCTGTCCAACAATATGGCTTTTTTTAATTGCTTTTTTTAATTGGAATTTTATTTTTACAGTTAAAATAACAAATAAAAAAATATAATTTTGTTTATAATAATGTTAATCTTTTGTTGTTATAATTTATTCCTTAAAAATAAATTTCATTTTGATTTCTATTCTCTGTAAAATTATAAAATCACAATAAAAAAAACAATTATTTACGAAAAAACCTTTATGGAAATAATAATGTATATTTATTTATTTCTAAGGTTGTCTCCCATGTTTGCGAACTTCGGCGCCGCGCCATACAGGAATAAAAGGAAAAATTATTAACATTATTATAAATAAAATTATATTATTTTAGTTTTATTTCTTATTATAACTGTAAAAATAAAATTTCTATAAAAAAATTGCATTAAAAAAATGATTTCCAAAATAGAAGCTGCAGCAAGTTTTGAACCTGCGAAATTCCTTCGGAGTGAGACGAGATTATAACCCCTAGACCACGGCTCTTAATGCAACAGCGTTAAATTTTATCAATCAATATCTTATTGAACCAGATTGAACTAATATTTATAAAATATTATCTTTATATCTTTCCCATAGATAATGACAATTTATGTAAAATATAAAAAATGAGTGATTTCGGTAATATTACGTGTTGTTATTTTAATTATTATTTGTATACAGATTATTTTATTCAATGTTTAAATATTTAATATTTTAATTCTGTTATCTTAGAAAAGAGATAGGATGTTTCATTCTAATTGCATTCATTCTTTGATGATATAAATGTCGAGATGGAATATCGAATCCGCGAAAACGTGTCAAAAAATTGTGGCTATATCATTGAATCATTGATCACGCACACATAGACAATAGACGAACGTGTAAAACAACGCCTGCACGCACACATGCTTGATATTGTTGCCTTGTTTTTTTTTTGTTTTCATTGTAGGGCGACGCTCAACCTAGACATATAAGATCATCAAGGCATTAGTTATTAGAGCGAGATAGAGAATAGCGCCACCAAAGATGACTACTACCTATAATTCATTCATGTGGCCACGCACGCCGCGCCGCGTTGCGCTGCGCTGTAGGTACCTACTAATGTTTTCCGACTAGGTAGGGTTCCTACTTCCGTAGATACTAATGTTTGTTCAGCGATTTTTTCGTCGTTTATGGGCCGATTTTGATAATTCTTTTTTTGTTGTAAAGTAGATATGCGCACTGGGGTCCTTTAAAAAGAATCACCAGGATCTGATGATGGCATCGCAGAGAAATGGAGGGCAACTTTCGAAAATTTTAGGGACGACTAGTGTGTTTGTTAATGTTTTCATAAGTACATGAAAGCGCTACAATTTCATGAAGGTCTGGAGTCGATCTGATGAAGCCGAAAGACAGTCAAGGGAACTTCTCAAAGATTTACTGTAGTTATCTAGTGTTTGGGCTTGATTAATTTGTAGTGACGAGAACTTTACACCTACATGTTGAATTAAGCGCCATCTGGCGAGTAAGTAGTTTTTGAGTTATCTCTGCTTATCGAGGTTGAAGTCGGTTATTTTTTTTTGTAAAAATCAATAATAAATAAATTGTATGTTCATATTGAATTATGTTATACATTCGATTTATGTATTTTAGTGGAGTGCCGTTAGACATAAAAATGGCAAAACCTTGGAATCCAGGGACTATGAATGAATTTTCATAAAAATTGTTGGACTGTATTTCAAAATGCACAAATAGAAAAGATAAAAAAAAAGTTCACCGATCTTTTTTTTATTTTTTGTTATCTTTGTTCGTAAGTTTGTGACCCCATAACTTCGTGTTGGGTAAACCGATTTTGATGATTCTTTATTTTCTTGACAGTTGGTGCTCTTGGTATAGTACCATATAAATTTGAGCGACATCTGACGAGTAGTTTTGAATTAACTTGAATAATGTGTAAGAATGTTTAGCTGTGTGTGTTTATGGTTTTTTCCTAATAACTTTTTACTGAGTGTTTAGATTTTTATGATTCTTTTTTTATTTGAAAGCTGGTACTTGCATTGTAGTCTCATATAAACTAGAACGGCATCTGACTAGTAGTTTCCGAATTATCCTCAATAATTTTTTTGTATGTATGTTACCTCATATTTTACTATTTAGAGGTCCGATTTTGATCATTCTTTTTTTATCTAAAGCTGTGGCTTTAGGTGAGGTCCCGTAAAAATTTCAGTTGCGTCAGACGAGTAGTTTTTGAGTTACTCTTAATAATGTGTATTTAATTTACAATGGTACGGAACCCTTATGTCAATCAATTTAGTCCGTAGCGAAAAAAAACAGACTGTAGTTATTTATACTTTAGTATT
The DNA here is from genome assembly GCA_905404135.1 of Hesperia comma. NCBI lineage: Eukaryota > Metazoa > Arthropoda > Insecta > Lepidoptera > Hesperiidae > Hesperia > Hesperia comma. The sequence goes on from FR990018.1 coordinate 16,598,140, forward strand.
CATTACGCCATATTAATGTAAAATATTATTAATAATAAAACGTTGTAGTGATGGGGGCTATGAGACGTTCTTACTTTGCGAAAATTTAAGTAATTACACTTGTGACGATTCATGAAAAAAAGGAAGAAATATTTGTTAACAAAGAACTGGGGATTGATCCTTGGTACTTTAGATATTATGACCCAATATTCTCCCGCAGAGCTATGGCAGCTGATACGTGCAATATTGAAATTTGTTGCAATATGTGGCTACGCGACATTAGATAGGTATATTATTGCCTGTAGCCTCCCTCAATAAATAAACTATTCAATGCAAGATTTATTCAATTTCAACCTGTAATTCCTGAGATTAGCGTGTTCAAATAAACAAACAAAACAAATTCAGCTTTATATTTTAAGTACATACATAATATAATTATATGTACTTAAAATATAAATATTATAATATTGTATAGGTTATATAATAATATATTGAATAAACTGACAACATTGCGAATTAACAATTATGTATTTAGTTTGTACACAGACGTGATCATAATTTTTATACTGATCAACACCGATTCCACGTAGCTACTAGAGCGATGCCCGCGTAAATCAAACTTAGTTTAGTAATAACCTAAATTAACAAAATTACTGTTTCATCGAGGCCTACACCCATTATTAATACTACTTTACTCCATAACATAGTTAAACAGGTCCATAAGCCGAATAAGGAAGCTAGTATAGAATTTTTTACTCAAGATAATTACGTGCGAAATTAAAAATTTTAACGCATTTTACTGCGAGACGTGACGCGTCCACGCTTCCTAAAGTCCGAAGACGAATGAGCTCCGCCCTCAAAAAACAGAGATGGAATGATTTCATATAGGCAAATAGTGAGAAAGCAATGTTTTACGTTGGCTTTAATATTATTGACGTAAACGCCAATTGCATTTTATTTTTTTCTTTCAAAACTGATTCGGTTTTTGAGATTTCCATTCTTATGAAAACTTAGCTTTCATTGTTTACTATGTTTTAAAAATATTATCATCAACTAATTGTTAAAACTTTCGTGGTAAACTTAAAAACCAAAACTGTTTGGACCTAACTTTACGATTTTTTTCTATCGAGAAAACTTCACATTTTACTGTTTTTGCTCTTATGAGATTCTTTATTTTATAGTGAAGATACATATATCTAAATATCGAAGATATAGACAGTAAGCTTTAAATATAAATCTTAGATCTAAAACTACCATATTTCGGTTGTAGCGCCTTAATGTACCTTATCATAATTTTCATCGCAACCCATAATTGTGTCAGAATTGGCCGGGGGTCAGCTGTCAGAATGAGAACGGTACAGGCGTCTACTTTCTGGTAGTCTACTTTCTGTTGTTCTGATCTGCTTGGAAAGTGCGCATAGGCAGACTTCGTTAACCTTGGAAAACTAATATTTGCAGGTTTACTCACTATATAATTTGCCTCGTTAAAACCATCTGAAATCGTGAAGCTTTTCTCTGAAACAACTTAGAAGTCAATGTTTAAAAGAAGATGTAGGTTTTCTGAATGCTTCGACGAAATTATTTTACCAGTATGTGAGCCTCTTTTACGAAACTCAAGTCACAGAAAACCTTCACCCAATAATTCGATTAATAAATGCACTATTTTAAACGGTGACAGAAAGAATCTAAACGATAGATTTTGGACAGAATTATTAGGTATATTTTCTTTTTTGTCGTTCGTCGTATTATTATTAAACATGTTTATTATTAAATCCTTTAACGCTTAAACACAAATCGGGTGCGTCTTTTGCCTTTGCAAAATTCCGTGGAAAGTTTCATAAATTTGTAACAGCGGGAAACATTCCAGCTCAAAGTAAACATCTAGGTCAGCTGGTACAAGACGGAACACCTACAGCTGTAGTTCATAATACTAGCTGATCCGGCAGATGTTGTCCTGCAAACTATATCATTTGTATCTCAGGTTCTAAGCGGCGGATTAAAGTCAAATAAGCATCACTTTTAAAGCTAGACCTCCAAAAATAAAACCGCGAAAACGGCCTCAAATTTTATTTACTAGTTTTTGATTCAGGCTGAGGCTACACTAAGCAGCGACTTACGATGCGACTGGAAGAGCGAAACGAAATAAACCTGGCATGGCTACATTATAAGCGTAAATATGGCGATGAGGTGGCTACACTACACATGCTTCGAAACAAATCAGCAGAAGCGATTTATGCGGCTACACTAGTAAAAGAGAAAAACTGCGATTTCGCTGTGAATTCGCTAATTCATTGCATGTTTAGTAATCGCTCAAAATTCGTTTTCTTGAAATATGATCATTTCAAAAATCGCGAGTTATTTTACGTATACCTAATGTAGCCACTCTCATATATTTAGTAGCACATTGAATTAGTCGTGCAAGTGAAAAATTTTCTATTTCGCTGATATGTTGATGTAGCCGCTGCCATGGTCACAATAATTTTAAAATCAAAGTTCGCTAGTAATACTCTACATACAGTGTAGCCGTATACGTGAGCATTTGCTAAGTTGTTTTAGTCGTTCATGTGTCGCAAATTCGCGTCGCGGCTTAATGTAGCCTCAGCCTCATGCGCAGGCAAACATACGGATAGACAGACAGGACCCTTCATTTTTTTTTCTCAAACATATAATATGTACAGTATTGTACAGGCTAGTTATAGGTTTATTATTATATCTATGCTTAAGCAAGATCTAAATTATGCAAAGAGGATGCTAGTTCGGAGATTTCTGTTAATAATTAAAACCACTTAGGGTGTAAAATATATTCAGGATAAGGATTGATGATGTTACTTCTGAAACTATTCTACCCTTTTCCAACAAAGCACCAGCGAATCAAAAGACTTATCGGCCCTCCGATCATACTAGCGTTGACGAGGGTGAATAAATATAGACGAAATTTGACACGTAACCACTATCTCAAAGCAATAGAGTGAAAAGGATCAAGGATATTCATACGCGGAGGTATTCAAACGTGAAGAGTACCTATCCGAGAAAATGTCGTTATTGTTAGGTGTTAATGTGAATGATCCAGGTAAAAAGATAGCGAGACATGTCTCGTTCTTTTTGTATTGTTTATTTTACTCTGTATAATATAGAGACAAAGCCATTTCTGAACTTAAAAGCGTGAGTCAGCGTTAGGTTACTGTAGTTATCTGTTTTAGCTTCAACTAAATTTATCTTTCTTTTAATTAAGTTAGCAGGCATTTGACGTAGAGTATGTACTACTTACATATTTTCAGTATTTTTGGAAATAAATTATGATTTTACTGTCCTACGTGATAGAGAGTCTGCCAATTCACACTCGGTCAGCAAGGATAACTATGAATCATAACCCTTAAGTAAATTGTTTGAGGGATACTGTGATACCGAGTCCAAAAGTGGGACAGTAATACCAGTAAGGGTAACAGTAGCGGAGATAGCCTAGTGGTTAAGAATTCGGCCTCCTATTCGGAGATTCCGGGTTCGAATCCCAGGGCACGCATCTCTGACTTTTCGGAGCTATGTGACTTTTAAGCATTTAAATGTCACTTGCTACAAACGGTGAAGGAAAACATCGTGAGGAAACCTGCATGCCAGAGAGTTCGCAAAACTCAAAGGTGTGAGTCCGTCAAAGGTGTCAGTTGGCCAGCGTGCAATAGTGGGCCGTGATCGGTTGAGATGATGATGATGATGAATACCAGTAATAGGTTGCATATATATTATTTAGCCGTCATATTTTATTGTTTGTGTCTGTTTTTCTGTGTCAATAAGTATAATTACTAAGCAAATAAATAAATGATAAATAGAGTACACATAACATACAGTCATAGATGCTTTCACAGATATTAGCGAGATAAATCACATTTATGAATCATTCTTTGATATTATAATAATTACTAGCTTTTGCCCGCGGCTTCGCCCGCGTGGAATTCTTTATATCGCGAACCGGGGAAGTGGGGAAGGGGGTACGTCATCAACTATCTTCCTGGAAAAATTCATCGAAATTGGTCAGGCGGTTTAGATTTTTCATACAAATTTTCATCCAATATTGCAAACCTTTTGAAAAAAAAGTAGCCTATGTGTGACTCTGGGTCTTCAACTATTTTCATTCCGAATTTCATCCAAATCGAACCGGTGGTTTAGCCGTGAAAACGTCACAGACAGACAGACAGACAGACGGACAGACAGACAGACTTTCGCATTTATATATTAGTAAGGATTCTCAATTTTGTTTTTGTTCACTTTGCAATATGAAAATAAGTAGGTCATAATGCCATTGAAAGCATGCTAAGAATTTAAAATTGCTTTCCTCCTTCATGTGCTTCAATACACGAAGATAACAGGCATGAAAAGGTGTCATTGAGACAGGTCCAAGCCTAAGATTGATGACAGTTTCTCTCGGAAATACTTCATTCACTTTACTTAAGCTGGGGAAATAAAAAGTTTCGTATTTAAAGAGCCGAGATTACAACAAAAAATACCTCAAATATAAAAATATGTAGGTACTTTAAAAATTTGTAATACTAAACGCGCTTAATAATCTCTAATGCTACTATAAAACTTTAATTTACTCTATGCTAAATTCTTTAATGCCACAAATTGTAACCGTTACTATTTTAACTTACCATGATATCGTCTCTGATCTAGTTAATTATATAACCTCTCATGAATTTAGACACAAAACTATTGAAACATAATAAGCGTGTGCAAACATACTAAAATTATAAGCAAATAGTGATTTAATATTACGCATCCACGTTTACATTCCCCAAATCTCCTATGATGAGAACATAATATGTAACTAAGGTAAACAAATTATCCGTTAAATAAACTTACATTATAGTTTACTGTTCAGAAATTATATCTGCGCGGTTACCATGTTATTAGCGGTTTTTTCATTTCCTTAGGCGTCTTTGAAAGGATCCGGGAAGTTTTTGCCCACGGGGCATTTACAAAATTTCAACATTATTAAAGAACACTTCTCTTTGTTTCAGGTTTCGGAAGCAATGCCTTCAGAATAGGAATTTGTATCATCGCACTGATAAAGTTGACTGATTGCGACTCCGTTACCGATCACCCGAATAGCGTGTACCAGAAGGATAGTCCAAACTTTGGCAAAGTGATTCCGGAGCCCGAACTGCTTCCAGTGTTGCTAAACAACGATACCCGATGTCGCATATCCGAATATCAATGTGTGAACAAGAAATGCGTTCCCATAAATCGGTTTTGCGATGGCACCAATGACTGCGGGGACTCTTCTGACGAGCCGAGGCATTGCACGGGTAAGTGTTTAACTATGTTTGATAACTTGTATCGTGAAAAAAAGAGCTATGTTTGGTAGAACCAATGTTTGGATTAGTCATTTTCGTTTATACACGGAAAAATTATTATTTGAAATGTTTATACCTTCTCTAAAGTAAAGTAAGGTTTCATAGAGGAAAATTCTACACATTATGATCAATATTTCTTGGGAGCATGGTTTTGTTTGGAATTAATAACATTTAGGCACTTTTTTCACGTATACGCAGGTACTACGCTTATAGATGAACCTCCAATGTTATGTAAAATGTGATGTCGAAGTATAATACTGTATGAAAAATTATGTTCGCGGAAATGCTTCTGAAAATATGAACTCTATCAATAGCAATACTATTAATACTACTAATATTATTACAATTATCGTTTGCTGTATTTTATTGGATGCCAGTCACGTATTATTTTCATTGAGGCAACCTTTCAACACATGTCATGTTATTTTTGTTTGAGAATATTTCCGACTAGCCGTGTAACAGCTGTGTGTAACGTGTCCTACTGCGCTGGTTACTGAGCATGTTTTCGGATGGGTTAGAATTACAAAGCAGTTACAGTTGAATTAATTGTGTTTCTTTTCCCTTCGTAGTAGCATAATTTTGGTCACAAACAAGTTTAATTAAAAATGATTTCATAACGAAAAGACGTATAAAAATGTTCGCATTTCTTTGTTTAAAAAGTTCGGTATTTTCATTGCAATATTGATATATTTTTTATTCTTGCAAAATATAGCTGAATAACTTATTTAAGAAGTGAAAAACATACGGTTCATTAAATACAATATTAACTACAAAATAATAACTGTAAATTAACATTAAACTCCCCCCTCCCCCGAATTTGTTTCCAAAATTATGTAAATGTGAGGCATTTGGCATTTCAGCAACATCTAGGTGTCATGCAGTGAACAATTATCGACAGAGGAAAGCTAATTGACATTAATGAAATTGGAATATGATTTTATTATAGTGCATATTTACTGTATAGTTGATGGGGCAAATTGGAGGAGGGGGTTACGCGTTTAGAATTAACCATTTATCTATTCATTACCTACTCTCGGAATGTTTACTCAGATAAACAAATTTTATAAAATACAAAATATATTTACGGGTAGGTACATTTATTTTGGTACGTAACGAGTTTATGAACTTTTGGGATCGTTTATTTATGCGTCCTTAACTTTACGGGCGTTACTTTACACTTGTAGTAAATTTTAACTTTTATTACAAAGTATAAAATCGGGTTTTACCTGTATAATCGTGTAAGTTATCCTATCCTTACTAATATTATAAATGTGAAAGTGTGTTTGTTTGTTTGTTTGTGACTCTTTCACGTCGCAATATGGCTATTATATGGTATGGTTTATGTGTGTAGGGATAGTTAGGAGGGTGGAGAGTGACGTAGGCTACTTTTTACCGCGGAAAAACATCTCATTCCCATGGGAAGATCGATGTTTTGTTAGTTGCTACATATAAGTTCTGGAGTTGTTAATAGATGGCGTTAGTAAAGTTCATTTGCAAGTTCTGAATCACACTATCAAATACTACATGTAATTTACTTAAGTCATAGGCAAATTTTATAGACTACTTTTTAGCTGAGATTCCTACGGGAGCGGGACCTATAGTTACTCGGCTGTTACCTACGGGTCCCGAAGCGAAGCCGAATGGTTCCTGTGTACATAACTCAGAAAATCAATAAGACCAACCCACTTATCGTTTCGCCATAAAAGCGAGGTCTTCGATTCCGATTCGGCTCATTTATCACGGGACACCTTATTTCACCGTCCATAGATCTTACGACGTCAATGGCAGATGGCACCGATTGTAGGTCGAGCAGCCATTTTTAAAGATTCACCGGCGAAACTTCAGTAAAATAAATGCTCTTCAATATTTAATATAAAATTATTTTCACTAAATAGTAGAATTATAATCATTATATAATTATCGCAAATAGACTATGCCAGATAAATTACAAGTACTCAAGGATAAGGAAGAGGTATTTTTAAAATATATCTTTCATTAGAGGATAATGTATGTCCGTAGTTTCTTTTTTCTTTCTGTTCCTATGTCCGTAGTGTTTTAATACTATTATAATAAATAAATAATATGGTCATGAATCACGATAGATAAAAAGTAAAACCTATTATAATTATAAACCATCAAATTAGTTACTTTATTCAAAATAATGTTTAATTTTATTCTTATATCCAATTAATATCATAATTTGTTCAGTAGACAGAAGAACAACAGTCAAACCGAAATCTGAAAACAGCGATAAAACATGATACATTCTGGCCGTTTGCAGACTTTTATTATGATTTTTGCGTGGGTGAGGGGCATGTTCCCAAAGGCCGTTGCGACCAAATTTGATCTATTGAAGCCATTTATTGCTGTTGTGTGAGATTGGAGAGTCCTCCAATAATAGTTTACTCAATACAGGATTGATGATTGTTTCTCATGTGGGTTCAACAGAGCTGCTATATGAAGCTGATTATATTAGCCACATACTATTTAATAACAAATAAGTGAGTCAATTAGAATAAAAATAACCTATGAAATTTGTCAAAAATAAGTTTTTGTGGTCAAAAAAGTTTTTTTTTGTAATTTTAACAGAATTAGTAGGTGTTCTTTGTAAATAAACTATAAAAACTACCTTTTTAAGTGCTTCAAATTACTGAAAGTGCCGATGGCCGTCTTTGATTTTAATCGATTTAATGTCAGTTACAAATTGTAAAGTTATAATTTAATATTCATTACCTACTTCATAGATGGCGCGTAGTTCAACACTTATAAATAGTTACTCTGTCCTCTTATTTTTGTATATTTATCAATTACTGTTCCACGTCCTATTTAATCCTACTAATATTATAAATGCGAAAGTTTGTAAGGATGTATGTGAGTGAGTGAGTGAGTGTGTGTGTGTGTGTGTGTGTTTGTTGCTCTTTCACGCAAAAACTACTGAACGGATTTTCATGAAATTTTGCAGTAATATAGCTTAGACATCGGAATAACATAATTTGTTATTTATAGAGATTTTTGAAGGGACTGGTTTCCCGAAGCGAAGGGAGGGCGGATTTACTAGTTATCTATAAAGACCAAATTCCACCAATTCCCAATTGCACACAGTTAAAATTTCGTGCGTAGGTACGTGGGGTGCAGTGGACGTTTTACATACATACATTTTCTTGCATAGCCAAGCTAGACACCTCCTTTCCATGCATAATGATGGGGCCACTCACGTCAAAGTTTATCACAAACATCAAACTACCAACCAGGCTTGTCGTATGAGGTATAACTGCCCGTTACAGTTGCAAACAAACCCAAGGATACTTTCTTGTCAAACTCGGTACAATACCAAAGTCAAACTAAACAACGTTAATCAATAATGATCCAAGAAGAACGCAAAGCTTACAAAATGGTTCAAAAAGTTTTAATGAAAATTTCAAAATAAAAATAACTTACCTTCACAACTTGGTAACTCTACGCGTAATAAATGAGCCAAGTTAAAATTAGTTTCTAGGTGCACTGTATTGACGGTAGTTCTATTGACACAGTCGAGTTCAGTACTGAACTAACAGACGACTTTAGTTTGACTCGTGCACAGAATTAGTTTTAATTCTAATTTTACATGTGAGTTTCGCTGTATTTCCTAATAGGGGGCCTAGGTTCAAATGTCGCACGCAACACCTATTAAACAAAATGTATTTTATCTGGATCCACAGTTCAGTTTTCATGTCATTTCCTGTCATGTACATGTTAGCTGTTAAATGATCTTCTTCCATAGATGTTCTCACAGTATGACGGTCTTGGCCAGCAACGCGGACTAAAGACCTTCAAAATTGTGAGAGACTGACTACCCGTGCCCGGCAATGAGACTGTATGTTACTGTTTTATTTGAATTAAAATAAAATAACTTTTTCTGAGTAGAATTTAACGTTAAGTACGTGAACATAATAAAAAATACAGAGGATTAACAGCTTAATGAAAATTTGTCCCACGTTCCCATTCAAAAGCTGAGCAAGAGTAAAAGAAAATTGAGCAAAATTATTTGTGAAGGTCCTTTAGAAATGTGATACGTTTGAACCAGATTTTTATATTTTCGCTGAAGGAAAAATGGATATTGTGGGCGTAACAAAAGAAACAAAAGAAATAAAGCGGTGGCTTTTTTATTTAAAATGTGCTGGTATAATGAACATTTAAGTGTTAACAAAGTAGGGCATAAAGAAATGGTACTCTATATGTATACTTACTTAATCCATTTTATGGTCCTGTAATAACTATGTAGTAGGTATGTGGAAATAGAGAACCTTTTGTTTATGCGTGCTTAATTGTACAGATTAAGAACTTTTAACACATAAATACTAATCCTTATTATAAATGCGAAAGTAACTCTTTCTTGCTCTTTAATTATTATCTTTAATTATTATTATTTATTGCAATGAACGTGTGACATCCACACGAGTACATCTTTAACTGATGTAAAAGGTATTTTATGCCCAATAACACGTTCCCTTGCGATCATTTAACGGTATTGTATTGTGTCCCGACTACAACGCGAGCTAAGCTGCGGGTATAAACTAGCGTGTAATAAATTCTTCATTCTTCTTTGCACATGGCTAATTCATGAAATATTACACTTTTAATGAAGTTACAAAACAAACGCATTAAGCATAACAATTATGAAAATTAAAGTTATATAAAATGAAGTTAGCTAAATGATTTATGGCGAGTGCTCTAATAGCTCGAGTGAGTGAAGTAATGAGAACTCGGTCTTCGTTAATTCGCACCAGACTCACTCACTAATTCATGGAAGGTAAACTTTCGTTTCAATGGATTAAAATAACTGTAAGAGTTTCCCACCGCGGAGTCACTTTAAAGTTATTTTATTTAACCGACACTATTAAAGAGACCGTTTATACTTATAACGCTGTTGGAAAATAATTTAATTATCACTTGGGTTAGGGAAAACATTACAGGGAAACTTGCATAGCTGAGAAGTTAGTGATGTTTTTGAAGGTGTAGAGAATTTGTATTAAGTAACCGCGTGGACAGGCCAGTATTCTAATGTATCTTACGTTTATTGGAGACACTTTTAATACTTTTTGGATTTGTTGGGATTAGGAGCGACACAAATAGCGGTATATTATGACTGCCAACAAAATCAATTTCAGTGAATCATCAACATGAGATTTCCTAAATGTGGACGTTTGATTTTCATTATGATTATATATATTTTATATTTTTGTATTTATGATATATATTTATTTATGTATTTATGATTTCTTGTATTTTTTTTTGTATGTGTAATATGTATTCATTGTTATATAAATATTATGTTCTATTATTTCCTCAAAATTTGCACCCTACCTAGATATTTTGTATACCGTGTCCTCCACCCGAAGGGTTGTCTGGAAGAGATCGCTACTCTAGCGATAAGACCGCCCGTTGTGTATTGTCAATGTTATTTTCTCGCCTCTTCATCTTTTTTTATTTTTCTGTATTGGTGTGCACAATAAAGTATATTGTATTGTATTGTATTGTATGATGGTTGCCAGGTAAGTTCTGATTTTGACAATTTATTGTTATGAAAATATGCTGTTTCGTTTGTCGCTAAAATACGACTATGGGTACTGTATAATTTTGCCCAATATCACAATTTTTTATACTATTTGGATTTAGGTTCTACTAAGGTAGGCTAGAAATATGTTGGTTTACTTATTAGCAACAATATAGTTTTCACATTCGAACGAGGGTGGAATGCACCCCTACTTAACTTTGAAGTGAAAGGGCTGAATAGATTTTTTATGAAAATAAACATCAGAAAATTTTGTTTTAGTGACCCTATTTCATAAAACTTTGTGCCCACTGAGCACTTATTCATTGACTGAACATCAGAAAATGTTGTTATAGTGACTCTTGTTTCGTAGAGCTTTGCGCCCAATGAGCACATTGGGGTTTACGCACAATGGCTACTGAAAACTAACTCTAGCGTCCTTTGGCCACAATAAACACACGGTTGGTAGGCGGTAAAACACAGCCTACGGCGGATTGAGTCGCCATTATCAAGTTTTAATGACGTCGGCCACAATACCATCCCTCGCAGCGATAAACAAGGAATAATAGCCCGTGTGTCTTCGGTAACAGGTTAAATAACCGCACTTCCACCGACGGCGAGAAAGTAGTTGGAATTAAATATTAGTAACGTGCTCGTAGTCGTATTAGTCGTATACCAATGTTTCGTAGCCGTAATATGCTTCATCAGTAAAATTTAATGTACATACTCATAAAAATGTGTAACCTGCTCCACACCTTTCTATCTACAATTGCTGTTAAAGCAATTACTATGGTGGTAGAAATGGTAGGTACCTACTAAGTACCGTGGCGGGTAATGGTACTTCCCCGGGTGAGCTCCAGGCTCTTACATCCTATAAAATTATTTTATATTAAATTAAATTAGTAAGGCTCATTTTAAAAATATTTTTTATAAAATATATTATGACTAAAAATTTCAAACTCTTCAGTGTTAATAATATCCACTCCTTTTAACTTTCACAGAGCTATTTTCTAACAAAACCTTTATAAAGCTCTGAAAGTCCCATTGTGCAAAAATCAGCTTTAGCCAAACGCTGTAGGGTTGAAAATGCAATAAATTCCACTTTACACAAATTTATCACTGGCGATAATTTAATTTATAGGTTACACGAGATATAAGATGGTTTCTAGGGATAGTAATTAATGGACGCGTAATGAAAATTTGTTTTAATAAAATTTTGTTTAAAGTCCATTCATGATTTACATTTTACCTATTAGAATTTTCTAGTGACGTGAGACCATGGCTTCTGAGTATTTGTATTATAAAATACGTATATATATTGTACATTGTATTAATTATACGTACAAGATAAGAATAACTGACAACATAAGCATAACCAAATTACTTAGTCTGGGTTACTATCACTGTAACTTCGTTATCATTATTAGGTAATTAGTTTAAGAAACTATCGCGTTTCTTTAGTTGTTTTTGCTGATTGGTTTAAAAGAACGCATGAACTTTTTATGGGGATAAGCTAACAACAGAGCATATAGCACCGACCTTCCGCTGCCGCCCACCCCATCTGTGACCGACACAGAACAAGACTCAATGGGGAATAGGATGGTAAATCCGAACACCAGACAGTCTTTGAACATTAGTTGCTTAGTTTAGTTTGCAAGTAAGTAAATGAGGACTAGGGTGATAGTTAGTCCTGTTAGTAATTATGTAGCAAAAATAATTGTAAGCAAGACGGTTGGCTCCAAAATTTGTAACCGGCTTTAAATTTGTAATTTGTAACTAAAACGCAATCGCTGCTTAAACAACATTATTGCACGGTAGAAATGGTAGGTACCTACTACGTACCGTGGCGGGCGATGCTCCATCTCGAGTGAAATTTAGGCATTAGATACCACCATACAAAAAAGCAATCCTGGGCAGTTTATTTGTTTAGTTAAAAGGCATACAATACATGACCGTGTTTAAGCACATAAGCGTGTTTTACCTACACAAATGAGACATCACAGATATACTACTCTCGACAACTAAATATTTATGTCTCAAAAATATCCGCCTCGACCGTAAATCAAATCCGATGCACTCGCTTGACCGATCAATAAACTAAAATATATGGTAGAAGTAGGTACTATTTATTATGGTTGGAACAGCAAAAATTCATAACGTGCAAAAAAGGGCAACATTTTATTACCATCGGTTTTGATTTTTCGTCCAAAATCGTATACATTCTACTATAATAACGTTCGAGAGTGAGTTTCGAATGTTCGTTGCATTTTACATGCTATGAAGTTTAACTCGTATCATTTATTTACTGTCATACGCAAGTGAGTAATAGGCGTGACGCAATCACGGATTATTGTGAACAAAAAACATTTATCTTGGCCAAAATTCGGTGGCAGCATATTTAATTTTTTAACCAAAGGTGCTTGCTTGCATGCAACACATCATGCTTTGATGGATGGGAAAAAATAGAACAAAAAACTTATATCTGTAAATTACAAAAACTATATGCACAAATATATTTAGTGTAGGTATAGGGATGTAGGAAGGTATGGAAGGAATAGGGAATATGGAAGGAATAGGAATAGGGAAGGTATGGAAATGAAATAGAGCTCTACCATTATTACACTTTGTGCTGGAATAAGACTGCAAATAGGCACTCACTCAGAGTGAACGATGAATTAGTTCAAAATCGTACGTATGAGTTGGAGGCTGCAGAGCTGCAATTATGAAAATTATTTAATTTAACGTTTACTTCATGCCTTCACTTCAATTCATGCAATTCATTTGAATATTCAATTGAATAATACCATAAGGGAATTGGTTCTACGCAACAGTCAGCTTCGAGCTTTAAAAACAAATGTAGTTTTGATCTTACATGGCCACGAATTTCAATACAATGATGGTGATAAGGTAAAATTCACTAAGTGGTAAGAGCTTAGAGTTCACCTGTGGTAGTACCATCACCTGCTAACTAGCCTTATCATTCTAGTCCCTATTTGAGTCTTATTCTAAGTCGATCATAGTACCTATAATATAAAGGTATCTACCAACAGAAGGGTGTTGGTTTGTGTAAGCTCGTTTGCCACCTTATTTTCATAATAAATAAAAAGATTTCCATAAGAAATAATTAGTTAAACTTATCCGATAAGATGGAAGTGGAAATAAATTTGTAGTTTTAAAAACATTCTAGCGAGGCGTTTGTTTTATGTTCAAACGATAAACATCGCTTAGGTATTAAAAGAAAAAGTTACAGGTAATATATTAAACACGCATCTAATATTCGAAGTTACGAGCATAATAAATATTCACATTACGATTCAAAGGAAACGTTTCTTTGAATGGTAATTCTAAACGTTAGCATCTCAATTTGTTTCCACTTGCCAATATCGTACAATGGTGCCTGTTTTTGATTTCATTATCCAGACAAAAATAACAAGTATCGGTATAAAATTATCGTTTTGACTACATTGTAGCATCGAAAGCTTATTTAACTATACTACCATTGCTCCATACCATAATAGATATCTAAGTTTGATATTGGTACCTACTTTTTTGGAACATACATAAATACATACTTACATCTCATATATATAATTCTCGTGTCACAATGTTAGTTACCATACTCCTCCGAAACGGCTTTACCGATTGTAATGAAATTTTGTATGCATATTCAGTAAGTCTGAGAATCGGCTACTATCTATTTTTCATACCCCTAAGGGTTGTCCATACTTAACTTTTTTTTTAATTTTTGGACAAATTTTTTTGTCATTTTCCTAGAAATAATTTATATGGCATAACAACGTTTGCGGGGTCAGCTTGTATTATATAAAACAAACATTACGTAAAAGCAAATTGGAATGAAAATCAAACTTTCAATCCATTTTAACATTTAAAACGTCAATGGATGACTACGTACCAATAAGCTTTTAGATACGACCATCGCAATAAAGTTAATGGAGCATTACACGAATGCAGGGTAAATGTTCGTTAAATGGAATAATACAATCTCTGTTATACGACATTATTTCGGCTGAATAGTGGCTTTATATAACAGTGTATTAAAACGACTGTTTTTGTTGCTTTCACTCATAGCCCGGCTTGCGTCGATTTTAACTGATTGATCGTACCGTGGCCGCGTGGGTACGGTACTTCGATCATCAATACCAAGTAAATGTCGTCGTCTGCTACCTTATTTCCATTAAAAAAAGATCCCGGCTATTATCCCTAAATAGCATTCGGTACACTGGTTAGTCAGCGTGGATGAGTATTCTCTTGGTCTTCTCAATGGTGAAGAAAGGTTCGTGCTCAGTGGTACATAAATTTTATTAATAGATTGAAGTTGAAGCCAGTATAAATGTTCGTTAAATGGAATAATACACTCTCTATAAATGACATCATTTCGGCTGAATAGTGCCTTTATATAACACGATGTTAAACCGACTGTTTTGCTTTTAAGTGCCAGGTTTACGAGTAACGGAATAAACGTAAAAAGGTCGGCAGTCCGGCCTGACCCGTCAACCTTCTTTTAAAATTTTATTTAATTAGAATTAATGGTAGATACACACAAATCTATTTTATTATAAATTTTAAATTGTTGTATTTTTGTGTTTTTCGTTCCAAAGGGAGGAAATACCGCAGAAAACACAACAGGCAAACTACTTTTCCATTTAAAATAATAGTAGGTAAGACTAAGGATATCAACATTTTCTTTGCTGAAATATGTGAACACTTAGGTTTATTTCGTACCTAAATTAAAAATATTAGAACCCATAGATAATGTTAACTAAACCACATATTAGAAAAAAGACGAAACTGTCGGAACGAAGGACAACTGTTCAGTTAAAAGGTTACTCAGTTCGATGTTCTTTTCTGGTCGTGAAACGTAGCTTCGGATTCAATTCCAAGATAAGAAGTTAAATATTGAACATCCACTTAAGGTTTGTGCACATTATAGGTATTAACTCAACTTCGAAAGGAATTTACTCATAGGAAAAAATACTTGGAATTATAATTTACTTGTATTAACCATCTGTCAAATTCTGTCTGACTGAAAATTCAACCTTGACTTTTTAACCCCCGACGCAAAAAGAGGGGTGTTATAAGTTTGACGTGTCTGTGTGTGTGTGTGTCTGTCTGTCTGTCTGTGGCATCATAGCTCCCGAACGGATGAAGCGATTTCAATTTAGTTTTCTTTGTATTAAAGGGGACTTACGGGCGCGTGTTTTTAGATATATTTGATGAAAATCGGTTGAGCCGTTTAAAAGTTATTGGGGTTGAAAGTGGGGAAGAATTTTCACTCTGTCTCTTTGTGGCATCATAGCTCCCGAACGGATGAAGCGATTTCAATTTAGTTTTTTTTGTATTAAAGGAAACTTACGGGCGCATGTTTTGAAATATTTTTGATGAAAATCGGTTGAGCCGTTTAATAGTTGTGGGGGTGAAAGCAGGGAAGAATAGCCGTATGTATGCAAATATATTCGTGTGGGATCTCAAATGAAAGCGTACAGTAAGAGAATATTTTTTATAACTTAATCCAGAATGTTCTTACCTATAAAAAGTATAAAATAAAAAATTAAATTAAAAATTAAAAAAAACCCCCGACACAAACATTTAAAAAGTAAAAAATAATATCTTTAAAAATAATACGTCGCGTTGGGGGACCGCACCATTTACTTCTAACTTTAACACAAAAAATATTGATAAATGATAAGTCTTGGGTAAAAGACTAAGTAGGTAGGCATGTAATACTTATGAAAAAAATCGTAGATAATGAATAGTTAGGAGCGGTCCCCTAACGCGACGTATTATTTTTAAAGATATTATTTTTTACTTTTTAAATGTTTGTGTCGGGGGTTTTTTTTAATTTTTAATTTAATTTTTTATTAAAATAAGTTTATACTTATTTCAACTCTTTACTTTACTCCAATTGGAATCGAGATAGAGTAGAGTTGACTGACCAGTCAAGTGCTCTTTAATCGCACACAATCGCTCTTAAATTATAAACCCCTTATCAATTTTAATTCGACTGGATTTAAACTCTAATCTTAATGGATTACGAGGTTGCAAGTTTTGATTGCTGTGCAATTTCTTTAGCTAAATAGATTAAAAGTAATATAACTTACGTCGCATCTACATTTTAGATAGCGCTTATCTATTTAGGGTAGATGTTAATAAGAAGTTTTACAAGTTCATACTGTAGAATTGTTCAGTCTCTTGAGTATCTAAATGTCTCGAAACTTGGGCCCCAACAGAGGCTAAAGTTAACGAAAGCGGTGAAAAGTTAATTTGTTACTTGATAAAGTAACATGACATCATAATGTATCGGTAATAAGTGTAATACAGTATGTTTGTAACATGCTTATCATACTAGCTAACGGCAGACGGTTTCTTGCAACATAAGTAGGTACTTATATTGTTTTTTATATCTCAGGTTCTAAGCGACATGTTAAGATGAAACATCAGTTTTTAAGGCCGTTCAGCAATACAATTGCGAAAACCATTTAAAATTCAAATTAATATTCCGGGCAAAAATACAGACAGACAAAAGATCTTAAAATACTTACCTATTATTTTTGATAGTTTCGTTCTATCTTCTACCGTCATCGCATCATCGGTATAAAAAATATGTCGTTTTTCCTAATCGCCCGAATTTTGATTTTAGTTCAACTGGCACTAATCATTTGGGGAAATTCAAATAATATTGACAAAGGCTAAGACCTAAGTTAAGCAAAATGGACGCGGAGAGTTATTAAAAATAAATCTTACTTAATAGGTTTAGGTGTAAACTTGGATTCAATCCATTAATGGCTCCCAACAGGACACGGATCTCTCCACATCACTGAAGGCGCTTAGATCATGCAGTACCTACTCTAAAACTCTTCTCTAGAACGATTCAGTGCATAGTTAAGTAGTCAAGCCATAATGTCCAAAGTTATTATGCTGCCCGAAGGACCCTACGATGACAACCAGTTACTTTAACCAGTACTAGCTTCCGCCCGCAGGCTTCGCCCGCGTGGAAATCGTTTAGACTTTAACCTATTCCTACTTATATAACCTATTTCACCCCCTTTGGGGTGGAATTTCCGAAAATCCTCTCTTAGTGCTCCCCTACACTCCCCAAGGAACATACATGCCAAAATTCAGATTCTTTCTTTCAGTAGTTTCGGCTGAGCGTTGTCTGTCAGTCAATCACCAGTAACACAAGAGTTTTATATATAACTAGCTTTCCGCCCGCGGCTCCGCCCGCGTGGAACTCAGTATGTCACAAAGTTTTTCCTGCGTGAATCCCGATCCCGCGAGAATTCTAGGATAAATAGTGGCTTATATATAACATTCCACAACTTCCACTACCTCCCAGTAAAAGCCCCATTTGAGCTCGCGAGTTCATTCGCGAATAGGAGCTTTTCCCGCGTGAACGTCGATCCCGCGGGAATTCTGGGATAAAAATATATGTTGCTCCATAACCTCCTTTATCTCCCAGTGATAGTCCCATAAATAAAAAAAATCTAAGCCCGCGACTTGGCGCGAAGGTGTTTTCCCGCGTGTATCCTGATCCCGCGGGAATTGCGGGATAAAAAGTAGCCTATAAGTATGTTGGTCCACAATCTCCTCTATCTCCCAGTGAAAGTCCCATAAAAATATAAGCCCGCGATTTGGCGCATAAGAGTTTTTCCCGCGTAAATCCTGATCCCGCGGGAATTTCTGGATAAAAAGTAGCCTATATGTTGCTTCAAAACCTTCCGAATCTCTCAGTAAAAGTTCCATTAAAATCCGTTCAGCCGATCCGGAGATAAGCGTGTACAAAGAGACAAACTTTTTTTATAACTTTTCAACCCCTATTTTACCCATTTAGGGATGATTTTGTAAAAAACTTTGATACAGGTTTTTCATTATTTTTTTTTCATAATTCTAAAAACCAATTTTCATAACACCTGGTTTACAATTGACGGACTTTCATACAAACTTTGAACCCCTATTAGACCCCCTTAGGGGTGGAATATAAAAAAATCCGTTCTTAGCGGATCCCTTCTAACTATAAACTACTACCCTGCCAAATTTCATCTCAATACGTTCAGCGGTTTCTGAGATTTCGTGATGAGTCAGTGAGTCAGTGACCTTTCGCTTTTATATATATAGATAGATAGGTAAGTTTAGATGATATTAAATGAGTAGTCTATTTCCATCAGCCATCGTCAACGCCACGTTAACGGCACAGGTAATTAAATTAGCGCAGGATGTGCGATCGACCGACGACGACGTGAAAAGCGTTCGGTCGAACCTCTCGCCCCGACGCCGACACACAATCGGATTACTCTCGCGGATTTGAACCCGTGACCTCGATTCCTTTATCGTCAAATAATGCTTGAAAACGTTTGATATTTCACTCGTGGAAAGTTGACGGTTATAACATAACTGTGGTGTTGAGAACAGTGTAATATAAGTTTCGCAGTTTTGTTTTTAAATTTGATTTTTTTTTTACTTAAAGTTTTTATTGCCTCGATTTGAAAGTTTTTTAAATGTTTTGAACAGTTTTACAGATACCTAATATTTTATGTTACTTTTGGTTTTTTGCAATAAATATAGATACTTATCAATGTTCCATGTGAGTATTTTTGAGATTACACTAATTAGTGTTATATATTTCTGATTTAATAAAAGGTTGAAATATTATCGGGTACTTGGGACGTTTTAATTTTTTATAATTTCTTACTTAGTACAAAATCTCAAATTTGAACATTAGATACAGACAGACACGACCACAAGTAAATACAATTTAAAAAATTCTACATAAAATACGCCTTCTAACGAAAACACTTCATTTTCTACGAATCAAAATATATTATGTATGTACACTGACAGTGATATGAATACTGCGATATGTAGTTATACGTTTACGAATAGTACCTACTGTAGTAGGTACATACTCGTAGTATTACGTACCTTATACCTATACGAATTTTGTTTATGCGTATAAGAATAAGTACCGTGGTACGTACGTATACGTATACGAATACTTTTTATACGTAGTTATAATACGTATTCTAGGATCCGTATGGAGACGAGGGCATGCTTTGCTGAGCACTGAACGCTTCCTGGTGCTCAATAACCATGTGATTCACCCTATTATTGACATGTATGCGGTGATATATTGTGCAAGGGGACGAGGTATGGTGGATTAGATACTCACAGGTAGGTACACGATGGTTAGTTGAACATCGTTTTCATATTTTATTGCATTTGACGCACATTGATAAAGTTTCATGAACTTATTAGGTATATTATTAAATAATCAATATTATTCAATTAAGTATTGCTCTCCACTTCGGAAGTCGCTGTTAGAATCCGTAGAAAATATTAGGTGTATTTTAGTGTTCATGTATTATTTTTAACGCCCCGCTCATATAATTGTTTTATTTTCAAAAATAGGTTGGTCACCGCGATTTTCGAAAATCTTGGTTTCAACAGATTTCCACGTTTTGAGGCAGACGGCTATTTCGACGCGTGTGAACTGAAAAACGCGGTTGACGACATTCCAAAAGTTTCCACATAAAACTGTTCGATTCGGCCCGGCAGAATTCCGAAAACGGAGAAAAAAGAATGGGTAAGTAGTTGCGAAAACGATGTATTTTTTTTCAAACTACTTCAATGATAAATTCTATAACCTTATCGGCTCTTTTACCCAAAAAACGCCCCAAAAAAACAAAAAAAAACACCGTTAACGTGTCAAAGCGCTTCAAAATCAGTTACTTAACTTATTTGGGAGACATTGTTGAAGCAACTAAAAAATTGTTTAGTTTCAGAGATTGCCTGCAGAAATGCAGAAACACTACATTTTACTAAGCAATTTGGTATACGTATATTGTACGTAGAAACCTTAAAAAACAACCAACTAACTTATCTACGTAAATACACGTCACATTTTCATGCGTACAATCATACCTACGCATGAAAAAGTCGATGCACGGCAGAGGTAAGCGCCTCATCCCAAAAAAATCTAACAACAAGGAAAATCAATAACTGTGACCAGAAAAGGGGCGATTTCCCTTGTCCTATATACTAACAATGCGTGAAATTTTGCAAGCGAAGCCTTTGTAGCATGGCGTGCGTTCATTAAAATGATATTCACATTTTGTATTGGATTTAGCACGTACGGCAAATACAAAATCAGCTTTGGTTTTTTCATTGAAATAACGTAACATACGTATTTACTCGTTTTCAGGCACACATACACATCCGCTCCGGTTTTTCTGTATAGGAATTAAAAATGTAACACTTTTAGATTTAACAGTGAAATTTCTCGTGATGTGTATCGATTTATGTGAAGTGTATCGATTCGAAGAACCATTTATCCAAAATTCAACGTACCGCCAAAGTTTTATAAGGAAATCCATCTCATTGCTGATCGGTTTTTATTCAGGGTAGCTTGTATAGACGATGGTTCAACGCCATCCATAACCGTCCACCTGCTGGACTCAGCTGTCCAATTATTGGCCAAGAGCTTTTCAGAGCGTTGTATATTCTCTGGTGCACAAATTTTCTCATTTCTTACAGCGAAGTAAGTGATGATTAGGTTTTTTTTGCTCAGGGCCTGATTCGATTGGCAATGGAGCCCAGTTACCATTTTGAGATGATGAATAGTTGTATCATTCTCTAATGAAACTTTAATGCAATACAGTGAGAGCTATTAACTATATCGACAATTCCGTTCCCCCTCCCATATCTAAGTAATGAATTTATCTCGAGGCTGTTATTCGAGTCCAGTATAATACTTACTGACGCGCAACAGTTTGTTGCCAACAGAATTCAGGTTTATGATAACGCGATAAATGAGTCTTTATGACTTAACGCGTAAAAATTTTATGACGTTACAAATCCGTAAGAACAATAAATAGTAATTCAATTTTGGTAAAAAGCTTCGGGACTGCTGATATCAAATTGTTTGTTGAAATGTGATGAAGATACATTACAGATTGACTGCGAGATTTTAAAATGCCTTATCTAAATCTACTTACAAGCTATATAAGACTGTGAGCACAGGTAATAAATTTGTTTTTAGTGAGTAGTGGCATTGCATATTTTCGAAGACTCAGGTAGAGTCCTATGCCTTCAGATCAGGATACCATAAGAAGGGAGACAGAAGCCGGCCAGGCCCCTGCATGCTGGTATCAGCGAAGATGTATAAAAGTAAAAGTACATCTGCATCCCTTTCTTATTACGATAAGTTCCTTTACTAACTTCCGAAGTTCTATTTACTTAAATATTATACCATACCTACATATACCGGGAAAATCATAACCACCTTGCCTTGCCTCGCCGTATTTGGTTAAAAATTTAAAATGTCAGATTTTTACCTGTATAATCCGGTTAGTTTGCATCGCTACTCGGACCAACGGCCATCAATGGCCGTATTCACTATCAAGTGCTAGGCGTTTGAATGCGGAAAATGGATAAAAAAATTGAACGATGTTTCACGTGTAGATCTGAAATAGCGGGATCAGATGCAACAGATACGAGTATGTTAGTGTAAGCAAACTATCGTGGAGTTTCTTGAATAAATGAAAATTATTATTTTCAACTTTAATCAACAATTTGTACTACTATGATGTTAGCAAATAACGAGTTTAATGCTATTTGATTTGTTTATCTCTCGCATAGAACGATTGTACTTAGGTTCACTATTTGTAGCACCAAAACAGTATTTTTCAATTCATCACCTGACGAAGTAAAAGATTAACTACCAAAAATTATAGGTGTATAGAAATAAATTTCGTCCAATTTAGAAACTTGGAATTTGGAATAAGAGGTCGTCCTGAAATGCTTCCCTGTTTGAAATCGTTATTTGATTTTAGTAACTAGATAAGGACCTTTCAATAAAACCGCAGTGCACTCCACGCAACTTCGCAAGAAGGAAAAAGTAGAAGTATGTCGTAGCCAGATCATAGAATTGGCCACTACATGATATGTATACCTGACAAATGTCACTATAAGTGCTCCGTTCTCATTCAATACGGAATTCGTTTTATTGACAACTCACACAATTGTCAGCTTTCCGTCTCTGCGATTTTAGTTCATTGCCAATTGATGGTGAGAATTTAACATGCCTTAAGTAAATTTGCTTATAAGCCAAATTATTGAATTGTAGCACGCGTTATATTTTTTATAGGGGAGTGGAATGCCATAATATTCTCCGTGACAAACGTATGGTTGTAGTTGCTTCTTTGCCCTTCTGCCAGATAAGGCGTATGATCTCAACATGGTTGCTAAAGTTACATAGGAACGAAAATAATGTGACGTCGTAAAAATATTCGCTTTTATACGGTGCGGTATCGTAAACCATAAAATTCTTCTGAGGAAATGCTTTTCAAACTGAAGGTTTTATGACAAGTCGTAATAGTGGACGTATCGCGGACTAAAACAAGGATCTATTGCCTCCTACCGCGATGGTGTACACATAGAGTGCGTCCACATTGAATGCGCGGTGACTGAAGCCTGTATCCGTATTGCATGAGTCGCGACTGTTCTTACAGCGATTCGAAGTATATCAGGGGTTGCAAACTATGGGCGAGGATTTGATATTTATACTGGGTCGCTCGCTGAGTAGGCCCGTAGTGTGGCCAGAACGCGCGGACAGGAAGGAGCGTTTGGGCGCATTCAAGTAGAACGCTGGTTACCGGCGCCGATCTGTCAGCGCTTATCGTCAGAGCTCACAGTTAAATTTAGCTCATAAGGGAAATTTACGGGAACGGAATCATAGAGTGTATGAGTAAATAAATTAATGTTAAGTAATTTTGACGATTGTGATGTATTTAATAATATAATAATGTAATTTAATTTAATTTAGTATTAATGTGAATAAATAATTAAATAATTTAATTTCATTAATTGTAATACAGAATTATTATTGTTTTTATTTTGACATTATGTGAACAATTGTATTTGAGTTAAGTAATTGAGTAATATTGAGTATACTTAGTTAAGATAGTTTGTAAAAATTTGTACGCTGGTTGTACCGGCAAAGTATGCTGGGATCTTTAAATCTCTTGCCACTAACATAATTGTACCCATACTTGAACAAATAAATTATTCATTCATTCATTCATTCATTCATTCGTATCTTCGGGGAATCGTCACTAGGTATAGGTTATTAAAATTAATTCCAGGAAGGAAAGTCATATAGAGAAGCTTACCTAATATGATACAAATTAATAATTGAGCTCCAACCAATTTTAATTAAAGCCCGTTCCGTTGAATTATTAGCCGACACTAATGGCACTGAAATTATCACAAGGTGTTTGAATAAAATAGTTCGTTTTCATATTTGCATATGACGTGTGGTTTAGTAAAATCATCATAAATTTTAAAATAAACAGTTACATTTGTCATTTGAAAACAATAAATTGTTAGGAAATAAAATGTTGCATTATTTAATTTAACAATTATTTATGTACCTATACTTTTTATTTTAAAATATGGAGGTAAATAAATACCTGATTTGGTTGGTGGCGTCAATGGTTTTTGGAACCATAGGTAACCTTTACCAAGTCAACTAATAATAGTAAATTGATAAGTAAGTTTTAAGCAGGTTCAAGTGGCAGTGGCAAAGTGAAACAAATATTTTAAGTTTAATTCAATTTCCAGCGATAAAACTGTAAAAACTTCATTAAATTTCATTCAGTACACTTTTTACTTTCTATTGGCCCTATGAAGACCATCCATACATTTTTTTCTCAAATATTTTTTATGTAGAGACATAACCCCATTATAATATTATTATTTTGTGTAACAAGATTAAGATAGGGTATTAAGAAATATTATGTCATTGACGACGGGTTGCGTGATAGGTCAGACGCCAGTCACGGTGTCATAACTAATTACAGTGCCACAAACTTATCTGACCCGGTGGCCAAAATTAGAACTAATGCAAATGTTATACTGTTGTCAGACAAATACAAAGACAGTAGCGCTTCCCTTACCGGGTCAGATAAGTTTATGGCACTGTACCTACTACTAAACTGTATCCCCAGATTTTGTTTCCGCTGGTTTTTCTCATCGTTTCCTACGAGTAAAGGCGTGTTCACGTCAAAAGAACATAAAACACAGTCGTATAATACAGTGAAATGTAACAGAATGTCGACTCAGCTAATTTGCATGTACGGGGCTCCTCCATTTGTTAACTACGATAAACAAGCCGCACGGTTAATGTAGGATGAAATCGTGACTGGAATAACTAAACAGAGTAGGGCACATAGCTTTACATGACTACCCTTTAAAGTGTTATTTTATAACAATCATCTGCATAATTTCGACAATTGTAGGCCAGTTTGTAATAATGCATTACATTTTTTCTTGTTGTGTGGGTTTTGTTTTTGTGACGTAATAACGGCTTATAAATCAACTAGCGAACCGCCCTCGCTTCGCTTCGGCACCCGTAAGTATCAACCGCGTAGGTCCCGCTCCCGTAGGAATTTCGGGAAGATAATAAACTATCACCAAAATTAATTGAGGTTAAATTAAATTAAACTTAGAAATAAAGCTTACGACAAAATAATAGCAAAGTAGCAAAGGATCACAGCAAGATTAATTCAGATTAAACTTGGAAATGCGGCAAATTTGATTACCATAAAAACGGTTCTAGTGTGTTAATCTTAAAAGATAGACATATACTGTGGTGGACATTTTTTTTAGATCATTTCAAGAGGAATAATTCTTTCATACATATATTTTTGGTATCTTGAATCGTTTTCGCAACGCATGCAACGAAAGCCCTCGAGAATGAATAATTTTCCCCGTTTTTTCCACATTTTCCATTATTTCTTCGCTCCTAATTGTTGCAGCGTGATGTTATATAGCCTATAGCCTTCCTCGATAAAAGGTCTATTCAACACAAAAAAAAATTTTCAATTCGAACCAGTAGTTCCTGAGATTAGCGCGTTCAACCAAACAAACTCTTCAGCTTTATAATATTAGTATAGATGAACACCGGCTGCATGCACGAAAAAGTGTTACGTTCTGCCTGAGCCCAGTGCGCAAGCGAGACCGCAAAACAAACGTTTGACTTGTGACGCATCTATCCCTCTTCCACCCCAACATTATATTCATATAATTGCGTTTACTCAAGAAAATACGAGTACAAATATTATATGAAAGGCTTTGGTTGATTTTTTGAACGCTCGTAAATATGCGCGAGTAATTTTTTTTTATATAAGTAATAGTTACTTAGCCACGCTTATTAACACCAACAGTTTTGATTAGTTTCAAACTTGGACTCTATTACGGTTCAATTAAACTAAATAATATGTATTATTATTTTTTTGCAATACTTGCTGTTCCATTACTATGTTCGGATCTCCTCTCCTGCGAATTAGTAGCATTCACTTTTGACGAACCTTTATCGAAGCAAGTACCTGATTCGCCGAGAATATGGAATTATTTCTACCTGCGAAAAACAATTTTTTTACCTGTTCATCTTATCCACAGGTGATGAAAGCACACACTTGCGTGAGATGCAATTGGGCCCAATTTTGTATTGACGCGAACGCAGTATGATTTATAACATGGAATTGAACTTCAAAAAGTGATTACAGATGTCAAACCTATGCCCTCCAAGAGGCCAATATTCGAGCCACTTGGCTATGATTATAACTAATTGTTATAATATTTAGATTAAGGGATAAGTTAGATGGTGTGGGTGGGATAAAACAAACGTTTAAGATAGGACCTTCTGTCATATAGCTTATGCAAATTTTGGAACCCATTTCAAGGCGTTTTGAGATAGATAATTCAAAGAACGACTGTATTTGGTGACCTCGTACTCGTAGACCAGTCGACAGTGACATTGTCTGCGAAGCGAGGTCCCGTATTCGATCCCTAGCTAGAGCAGATATTGACATGAAAGATTAATGTTTGTGGATGTATAAAGATAAACCAGTCGACACACCGCTACCAGGTCTTTTCTTTGTGCTCAGTACTGTAAGGGCTCATTTACATGATACGAGTTTCTTGCCTGTTGCATATGAATCGTTGCGTTCTGACATAGACAGAACCTCCAAAAGCACTGAATCTTGAGAGTACTTACTTTATTTATTTCTTCTTGCTTCTTTCTTGCATAATTCCTGTGGGCATCGGTGACTACATATCATTAGTTCATTCGTGTGCCTGTTCGTTGAATCAACTTAATTACCTATTTGTTTCCATTTAATAATTAATACTTTACTACAAACAAATATTTACTTAATTTATAATAAAATGAAATAAAATAGCCTTGATCGAGACTGGTCGATGTTTTATATTTTCCACAATAATTAATGCAAATCGGTAGGTACACGTTTGAGTTCTCCTATAAGGTTAATTAATCAATTGAATTATTGGCATAATTAACCTGTTACTGCTGAATTGTACTACCTGATTCCATGGCCAAGAATTACAATCTCAAAATTAAATCTTTGTTTGTCTTAGTCTGCCTTAGAGGAAGTAATTTGCATGTAATTTAAGCTCTGTTACTTTGAACAATACACCGTACAATGCGTGTGTGGTTGTAAACTTGATTGGATTTCAAAGTACCGTGCGCTGAGGATATCGAGGACACAAACTTTGTCAAGAGAAGATAACTTGCGGCTTTGTAACTTAGTTCTTATTCAAGTTGCTTTGACGATATTTTCGAAACTTGGTTGTTTTCAATTGCAGGAAGAACGTGAAGAATATCTTACATATAAAATTCTCTTGTCACAATGTTAGTTACCTTACTCCTCCGAAACAGGTTAACTGATTTTTACCAAATTTTATATGCATATACTGGTCATATATGGTCTGAGAATCGGGTAAGTACTATCTATTTTTCATACACCTAAGTGATAAGGGTTGTTCACCCTTATTTTTTGACAAAACAACGTTTGCCGGGTCAGCTAGTTATTATATAGTTTATGTTTATGATCAACATGTGTGCTGACCGAGAACGAACCTTATTGGTATTTTCTTATTGATTTAAGAATTCTAAATAACATGCAGCACCACCTTTCTGCTGCCACCCATGACACGTCACGCGTTCCACTATAAGACACAAATCTAAAGATAATTCATTGGTAGGCAGGTAGGTATGGAGATGGGACAGAGATTGTTAATGAGAGTGACGTATTTATTACGCTACTTTGATGGTAGAAGTACCTACTTCTATGCTTTTCGTTCGCTATTTTTGTTTGTTGTGTAAGAACAGTATTAAATTTAACGCCATTTTTGTGACATTTGTTAAATACCCATGAAGAGTAACTGAACGAAATAAGTACAATTAATATAATATTTGTTTATTGTAACACGCAACAAGTAAAAAGAACAAAGGCGGCTTAATGATAAAAGTAGATATTCTCCTCGTTCCGTAATGACGATGTTTCGGAAATGTCGATGGCGATTTTCTGAGTGTATTAAAAAGAAAAATTTAAAAGGACAAAATTGAAAATGTAAAAATAGGGAATATGTGTTAGGTATATGTATTGTATTATAGTAAATAAATAAATAACGCAACTCACTATATCCCCACACTCGAATTCCGTCATGGGTGCCATGTACAACACACAAAACAAAGACACCCTGACCAAGATGATTTTAAACTCATCATTCAAATTTCCGCCTCGCTGGTAATCGAACCAAGGAACCTTTGAACGACAGCCCGGATTGGTAACCATTGCGACACAATAAAATTTTGCTCATTTATCGAAGTTCTGTTCATAGCAAGTATTTATTCACCAAACTAAAACATTCACTTACTACTTCTCTTTCAAATACTTTGAATTAAAATCTTGGATACCTTTTCATAAACGTTACTTTTTAAGTGATGTTTCAAAGAAACCATTTAGGTTTTGAAGTGAACCAGCAAGCGTTACTCTGAGCAATATCGATTACTACTGTTACTTACGACTCTATTCGTTTTAACGACAACATAGATTGGATAATTCAACGTGGCTCGGGCAGTAAAGAAAGAACATAAAATAATACGACCGAACTTATTAGGCCAAGTAAAGTTACGTATATTGTTAAACTAGAGAACCGCCCACGCTTCGCTTCGGGACCCGTAGGTAACAGTCGCGTAGGTCCCGCTCCCGTAGGAATCTCGGCTAAACAGTAGCGTATTAAGTATATGATAAACTGGAACATCAGATATAACATTTGCCTATGACATAAGTAAATTACATGTAGTATTTGATAGCGTGATTCAGAACTTGCAAATGAATTTTACTAACGCCATCTATTAACAACATCCGGAACAAAATATCTAGCAACAAACAAAACATCGATGTTCCCATGGGAATGAGATGTTTTTCCGTGGTTTAAAGTAGCCTACGACACTCTCCACCCTCCTAACTATCCCCACACACATAAACCATACCATGTAATAGCTATGTTGCGGCGTGAAAGAGCCACAAACAAACAAACACACTTTCACATTTATAATATTAGTATGGATTCTACTATATCATTGGAAATATTCTTGAAAATGAACAATAGATACTTGAAACTTCCGTGGAAATTATGTATAGCATACAGACATCGTGAGTATACATCACTACATAGTATAAAACAAAGTCGCTATTTTTGTCCGTCTGTTTGTCTGTTTGTCTGTATGCTTAAATCTTTAAAATTACGCAACGGATTTTGATGCGGTTTTTTGTAATAGGTAGAGTGATTCAAGAGGAAGGTTTTTATGTATAATACATGCATATATTCCCACGAGAACGGGATCCACGCGGGTGAAACCGCGGGCGGGCCGCTAGTTACAAATAAAATTGTTTTCGGTGACCTTCAAAATAGTATGGTAAGAAATAAATAAAATAGACACAGAAATATTAATATAATTGTGGTGGTGTAATACTAGTTACTTTGATTATTGCCATAGGCTACTGAAGCAAAGTGAGGGCGGGGAGCTAGTAAATCGATGACGAATATATTATCAACTGGTCACAGGGCCAAAAACGTAACTCCTAGAAATATGAATTTTATAATAATCATAATAAACTACAATAATATATTAAAGGGATTACGTAGATTAACAAATACTGTTTGCCAAGTGGTCATAGTTACAGATAAGTCATGAACAATAGGTCAAAGTGGCAAGCCTAGGGTTATCACTTCATAAGAAGAAATATAGCACATTTAAGGAAAACTTGCAAAAAATTAAGCATCTTTGGATTTTTTTCATAAATCTAGTATTTATTTTTTAATGCGGTTGTCATTTTTATGCTATAAAATACTTAAAATTAATTCTTCGAAAATGAAAAAGATAAATGATGATTTATTATGCGATAGAATATAAAGTAGAATGACATTGTATTGCACTTGGTACTTGTACAATATGATACTTGGGGATATATGTAATATGGGTGACAACCCTAGCTAGGACATAAGTCAGAATCATAATGGATATAATCGTTCGGCGCGCAGCTTGGCCGAAGGCCAACGCTGCAGTTGAGTGCAGATTTCATTCCATAATATTTTCCTTCATGAACTCATTTCATGACACAACTTGAACCTTAAATGACCCAGTTAGTTGTTATTTTAGTAACAGCTAGGCCTTTTTAAATTTTAATAGCGACCAAAGAGCAGATGATCCTCCTGACTAAGTATTATGTTACGACTACATCTTAAAAAGTTAATTAACGCGCTAATATGGTGAATTTATGTTAAACTTATTTTTATAATTTATATTATAAGTAAATATTTTTATTATTTTATAATTTATAATTATTATAAGTAAATTAGGATTTATTTATCATAAATTCCTTATAATTAAAAAAAATATTAATTGACAGTTTTGGCAAGTCTAATATCTTCATTTTTCACTACTAATTAATTAATTAATTAATTAGTTAATTAACGCGTTAAGACGCAGGTGTAGCCGTAGAGTTGAGAGTGACACGAATTAAAACATTTTATATTGGCATATTTTCTAGCGGCAAAAAATATTATGACTGGCGTTATGGGCGGCCGAACGTAGTGTTTTAGTGTTAAGGAAAACTTTAATTTTATAAGTCAAAAGTTTTCTAAATCAAAAGTATAATTTGTGTTTAGTTAATAAAATAAGGGTATTAGTGTTAGTAATAACTTTTCATTCGTAAGTAGGTAAGCCTCTAGTTTCTTTGCCGACTACGCAACTCTGTTATAGATGATAGACGACGATGACCACGTACTATCTAGTGGCTTGTCTACCCGTTTGTTGATAGTTTACATTTAAATTGTATCGCCAACGTGTTAACAATCATGGCGAAAGATAAGTCACTTGTAACTATTCTGTTGAAACTTGATGAAAACTCCACGGTCCCATGTCTACTGTGGCATTGCGTAGTATCGGAATAGTTTGTCACTTTCTTCGCACATTTTGTTTACAAAATGTGTCAAACTATCCAAACGCGACGCAATAGAACCATTAATAAATTAGCAGACATGAGTCCCTGTTTGGGCGCCATAATATTTTACACGCTAATAGAAGTACATCTTTAGAAAGGCGACGTGTTTTACACTCGAGTCCTAAGTTACAGCTCGGACAAGTCTTTTTTTTTATTGAATTAAGGTAGCAAACGAGCATGCAGCACCACCCTTCCGCTGCCGCCCATGGCAATTGTGACCGACTTAGAACAAGACCCAATTTAGGGACTAGGGTGGTTAGTCCAATTAGTAGATGGTGTTAGAATGTTAGTTGGTTAGTTTGTTAATAAGTGTGAGGACAGGGACTGTTAGTGATAGTTAGTACTGTTAGTTAATATTAGTATTGTCCAGTTAGTAATGATTAGTGTGAGTCTTGTTCCAATTCGGTCACAGTTGCGTTGCTACCGCTGAGGACTGAGATGGTCGCCTCTAAAAAGTGAACCGGCTCCACACCTTCCTATCCGGAACACAATTGCTCTTAAAAACAATTATTATGACGGTAGGAATGGTACTGAGTACCTTGGCGGGCGGTGGTACTACCCCGGGCGAACTCTAGGCTCTACCACCTAGGCTTAGCTGTAGCGCATAAGTCACCAAGTCATAATGGACATAATCGTTCGACGCACTCCCTGGCCGGCTGCCAACGCTGCAGTTGAGACCAGATTTCGTTCTTTAATATTTTCCTCCGCGAACTAAGTTCATGGAACGACTTTAATGACCTAGTTTGGTGATGTTAACGACTCCCGCTTTCTTATAAAGTATTTTGCTAAGTTCAAAAGATAAGTTTGTACATATTCTTTGTAGACAAACTGTTTTAATGTGTATTGTTGGTTAAGATAAAAGCATTTTATGGCTATTATTTCTGAAACTTTACATGTTAAGTGTAAAGTTAAACCCGGATAGTCGTCTCAATGAGATAGATTCCTCAATGTTAGAAATTAGAAATCACATGCATAGATGAAAGGTGTAATCTAATGCCGCACAACCTTTAGATATTTCGTCCTTGTAAGCAAAGAAATCTCGATCTTGATCTTTATTACGTGAATTTAATTTTAGTAACACTAAGCAATAAACAATCTCCTCTTATTAAAGAGACGAAGATCATTCTATATCAGACACGCGTTGACAACGGACAATTAACCCGTTAACACTCAAAATATTAATTCCTGTAGTTCCTAAAGTAATTAAGAACTTAGAGGAAGAGCTAAAATACACCACGGTGCACGTTTCTCGCGGAGTTTAACTCCGCTTCATTATGTAAGCCACGCGAGGCCGTTTGAACAGGGTTCTACGGTAATTTTGCACCGATCTCATTAATCGCTCTTGTGGGGCAAGCTCTAAATAGTTGGTGAGCGGCTAAGCGCTATAACGGGTTATACCGATGCATGTTTTATGGTTTGAGTTTGGCTTACGTGTTGTGGTTAGTCAGTCAAGGTCAATCTGGCTTTTATAATAGACCCTTTTTCCATTCTTAGGTCTGCTGAAAAAGGTTTTGTAGAAAATAAGCAGTACCTACGTACCTAACCTTTTGTACCTAATTCTTTTAGTTAGACTGTTATATTATGTGTACATCGAGTTCATTGTTCAATGCCAAACTCTGTCAGTCTTTTTTTTTATTGAATTAAGGTAGCAAGGTTGGCTTTTCACACTTAATTCGCATAATTTATTTAGATGAAAATTGGTCAGAATATGGCTTGAAGCTACCTGCTCGAAGCTAAGAGGACCTAGGATATTTTTTCTCGGAAGTCGGAATATGTGATACCCCATTAATCTGTAACTGTCACAATGTATGTGAAAAAACATCAACAAAATTAAGAAAAAATAACATTTTTATTTCTCATAATTTTAACCACACAATTCTAAATCGGAAAATGTACCTAAATATTTTACTTTTTTCATACAAAATGTGAAAACATTGATTGAATTCTCACAAACATGCGATACTTCAATGTTGCTTCTATAGAAAGAAACTCTCGCTTTCATTGGAAAACTTCATGATTCAAAAATGGAACGCTGAATAAATTTGAATACGTCGCAAGTGGCTAGATGACGTCATCGCTGACAAGATGGTGCTGTGAATGAATGTTTTTGGCAAGAGATTTTCGTAAATGGAATTTGATATTTTTCGTAATTGCCACTCAACATTTTTATTAGGCCTAAAAGAAATCAAATAACCGATTAGTATTAGAAGTACGAATTTCGAACATGCCCGATTATTGGGAATGTGGGAAATGTATACAAAAATACAGTAGGGGACTTTGAAGAATTATTGGCCGTCGTTTTTAAGAAAAATCAATTATTACTATGACAGCTTGATAATTAGGTACGTGATTCTGTATAGTTCTAAGATTTAGCGTTACTAGTATAGGTACAATTCTAATTATGAAACAATGAAAATTCAAGTAGCCAATTAGTTAAAGATGGCCAGTTGGGTTTTTCCCGTCCTCCGTTTACCCTAACATTCAGTTACGGTTTACTGATTTATTGCCATGATAATAAAATATTTAAATTTTCAGAACTTTCAAACAATAAAGTATTCATAATAAAATGAAACTGTATAAATGACAAGTTCTTTATCTCTAAAGATAAATCTATAAAGATAGAGTACACTATAAAGTGTACTTTAACGTTCCAAAGTCGTTCCATGCTTTACAAGAATATAAAATCGGGAAATAACAATAAACTGCAAGAAAATTTATGCAACGGAAGAGTCGAAGCAAACAGGATGAATAATGATAATATTTACGTTTTCGGTGATAAATATTTACATTGAGTACCTATCTATTAAATTAATAAATTAGTAATCCATTATCTTCCATGTCTAAACATCGATCAGATGAGATGACTAAAAAGGTAAAGTAAACGAAAGAGAGAGACATAACAAAATAAAATAAAATAAATATTTATTTATATTTATATTTAGTACAACAATAGTTTCCTCTATAAAGATTTTTATTAGTAACAATTTTAGTACCTATAGGTTAGAAGAAAATAAAAATTAATAGAACACCCTGAAACAGAAGAACATTCCCATATATCTACCGCACAACTGTCGCGTTCCATAAAACCAAGGAAGTTGGAACGAAATGGAACTAATTGGCGAGTTCCAAAGTTCGACGTGTAGTAACTCCTACGAGCAAAGTTCTAAAAACTAAGAACGGGGCCATACAACATCGAAAAGTTTCTACACAACTAACCAATCTACGTAACTATGAATACTTGCCAATAAGAGTTTCCTGATAGGAATTTGTCCCCCAATGTTGTGTGAGTATTCCTGAGTGGTTATATAACATAACTAGCTGACCCGATAGACGTGGTCCTGCAACATACATAATTGAGTAGATATCGTAGCTTTGCTTCGGGATACTTGTTGCTCCGCTCTTTTTGGTTGAAGCGTGACGTTATACTTGTCGCCTTCCTTAATAAATGGACTATTCAACAGAAAAATAATAATTTTTCAAATCGAAAAAGTAGTTTCTGAGATTAGCGGGTTTCAACAACCAAACTCTTCCGCCTTATATTGTATCAGGATAGAATGATATAGGCGGTAGTTATGTTGCGAGTGACTTAGGTACACCTCTTAATTTGAATTTTCTGTCGAAGAATGAGGCAATGATTGTGTTTGAAGTGTTTGGTACCTCAAGTTGAGTCCAAAGTGTATGTGTGTATAAACTACTTTGACTTTCGTCATAAACAACCTCGTCTTGGCTTGGCTTGGTGATAATAGACCAGCTCAAAAGTACGGTCTTTAAAATAAAAAATGTTTACCGACGTCGATCGAATGAATCGTCCTGTAGTGAAGAGGCTCGAGTATCAGTAAGTATCTATCTACTATTTATTTATCTTCATTCTTTCAATGCAACTCTTCTGAAGCCTTTGACGCCACCGCATCGGAAAGCTTCTCTGCACGTTTGAAAGTTATTTATACAAAAAAGTAGATAATAAATAATTTATTTAAAATGTGACAAATACACAATTATAAGTACCTATACCTATTAATCATTCATAAATATTGTCTGTACTGTCAGTAGAGAAAACTCTTTGGGAGTTTTTTGCCGCTTCTCCTTCCAAGAACATGCACAGTACGGATTTGTTGAACGGATGTAGTAGTTTGACTTTTGAAAAATGTGTCTAAAAACCAAACCATTCTTTCATTTTCATAAGTCTATCCGTTGTAAACCTCTCAATTTAACCACACTTTTTTCAGTAACACTGAAAAGCCAGTAAACAAAGTTTGATCAACAAACATAACACGAGTACCACACGAGTACGAGCATATCGCAAAACTGATACATATATCGCAATATTCGCAACACGAGCGGTGCTATGCTAACAACGTTAGAGCAAATAAAAACAAACGTATTGTCTCTCAGCGGTGACAGCATGTGTCGATTACAAACATTGACAGTTTACACAAACAACCAGCTTGATAGTGTTCCTGAATGGAATTACAATTCGGTGTAACCTTAGTGTTCAGCAACGGGCTTTGTGGTTTTCTCAATGAATGCGAATCTTATTTTACGAATTGAAAACGTAAAATTCGACTTTAATTAACAAACTTTTATATGGAGGCGTCCTAGACCGGCTTCTTTCACGCGTGGGGACTTCCCCTATCGTCAATAAAATAGCGCCATGGAGAGCAATCACCGACACTTCGTTAGATCAAAGTAACGGTATGGTTGTCGCATTAAAAGGACAAATGAATTAATTTATCCTTTTAAAAAGCAAGCAGACTTACAATATTTTTGTAAGTGAATTGGAATTAAATACGAATACACGACTCGTGCTCGATAACCGATACAAAAGTTGCATTATAAAAGGCACCGTAGAAATAGCACTACAGAAAAAACAAATGTATTCTGTGTCGATCAACAACGTTTGTAAACATGAAGGCGACATTTCACAAATATTCCGCTTTAATATAATTATGTTGCTTTTATGTTATTAAAGTTTTTACATAATAACTTTTGCGTCAGGGTTATCAAGTGCTTTTAATGTGCGAAAATTTAAGAAAAGAGTGAATAGGTTTTTATTAAGTTTATGCGCTCACTTGATATGTATAATAACGATCGTATGGATCTTCAAAAAGATGAAAGAGAGTTTTCCATCAGAACCGTCTTATGGGGACTCTCCTGGTGTTGCTTGTAACACTGGCGCTAAAAAACGCCAAAGGTAGGCGGGCCAAATAATGAAATTCACGTGATTCTCATTTGAAAGTAGACTTTCGTGGAAAATGGGCCATGAATCAAACAGAAGTTCAATTGAGACGAAAACTACGAGCAATTCAACAACAAATTGCAAGTTAAAACGAGTAAACCCACAGTTTATAGACGTCTTAAAGACTTAAAACTTTGACTGAATTGGCCAAGAAGCCATTGACTGTGATTCCTGTACCGATCTAATCCGGATTACAACAAAGCTTTCCTGCTTGTAGCACCGTAGCGTCCGTAGCACTTTGATAAAGTAAGTTGTAATGATAATAAACACAACAAAATAACAATACTATCTTCCGTTCCTTTATCGTTTGCGTCTTAACTAAAAGCTTATTAAACATTTTAATGGTCCTACACTTTACCTGATATTCCAACATTTTGATTTTCTGTGGGCAATTTGAATAGAAATATCTTGGGTACAACTGAATATTAATTTAAGAAGATAACTGCATAAACCAGAGAATAAAAAAAACATTAAAATCCTCAACTAAGGAAGGCACTACTGCGAATTCACAGCATGTTAGTTTTTGAAACAAAAAATCGTTTTTCGACTACATTGACTTAATGCAATTTTATCACATGCATACTTAGTTAACAGCCCAGTGACAAGCATTATAAAAACGTGTTTAAATTTTTTCAAAGTATCCATTAATTCTAACAAAATACAAGCAGCAGATACGTACGTATCAAATATGATCTCGAAAAATAGCAAAATACGAGTACATCTGCGAGCAACATTACAGAACGTTTACTCCTATAAACAGTTTAAATAGCTTTACTCCAAAGAAACCTTTCGCATCTTGAAACGCATTCAATTTATCCTTAAAGATCGCTATGTCCTGAGATTTCAAAAGGCATGGAAAAGCGTAAATAAAAACATCGCATGTCCTCTTCTAAAGCGAGACAAGACGCTCGCTTCGTATCATCTGAATAGATCGTTGGAGTGCAGAAGTCACTCAACCCTTTCTTTAGACAGTTTTGGCTCACTATGCTGTCCCCGTGGGAAAATATCGTAAGGTCCCTTCATCCGACATCTTTTGTAGCCCTATAAAATTTTAGATGATTACTTTTATACCGAGACGTTTATAAAACGTGGATAGTCCGATGGCTAGAGAAAGCGATAAAGAGGAAGTCGCGTGGGGGACCGCTGAAAGTGTGTAATACCTACTCGTATTTTACTGAAACACTCATATGCCGGCAGTTTGCGTCGATCCTAAGTGATTGAAAAAATTATGCAATTAGGGGCGCGCTCGGTAGTTGGATGGGTGACCGCTAGCGGCAACAGTGTCTTGGGTGCTCCTGTGCTTCCGAGGCCACGTAAAGACGATACTTTGGTTGCCAGTAACCCTTAAATAAAGCAGCATGGTGAAGTATGCTCTAGGCCTCTTAAATTAAGTGGAGAGACAATATTTTATTTGATATTTGTACTGACGTTTTATTGGTACGCCGATATTTCGGCCC
This sequence comes from Hesperia comma, assembly GCA_905404135.1. NCBI lineage: Eukaryota > Metazoa > Arthropoda > Insecta > Lepidoptera > Hesperiidae > Hesperia > Hesperia comma. The sequence continues at coordinate 16,636,077 of FR990018.1, forward strand.
AGTTGCATGAATGGTGGCAATGGTGGCCTCGATCATAATGCAATGTGTAAAATTCGCGTTGAATTAAGTTTAAAATCATAAGGTGTAGAGTTTTTTTCTTCGCATCGGTGACAACTTTGGTCCTGATGTCCATGCGAGTCGGTGACCAGTGGCTGCGGTACCATTAGGTAGATCGTCAATTCGTTTACCATGTATTAACAAAAAAGTACTTTAACAACAGCATTCTGACTGACAGACAACGCACAGCCGAAACTACTGAACGGACGAAGCTGAAATTCGGCATGTATGTTCCTTGGGGAGTGAAGTTTGGTGATATAGAGGGGTGAAGTTTAAACGAATTTCACGCGGGCGAAGCTGCTGGCGAAAGCTAGTAGTTTATAAATGATAAAACTTGGAAGATGTAGCAAGCCAACTGTTTTACGTGAGAAAAGTAAGTACTCAATTCTTAATATAATAAATGCTATACCTACCTACATATTATAATAAATTGTATTAGCAGTATATTAAATTATACGTGTAAGCGAATCTCAAACTTCGTGATTAACAATTCCTAGAAACATTTGAATTTCCCCAAGGCAACCAGTTTAACACAATTATTTTGTTAAATTAATTTGAAATTTGTTATTTAAACTTATGAAGTAAATTTACAGTTTATATTAAAGAATTACAATAAATTATATATTTTTTATGTTAAACGGTTTTATTACAATAAAAAATGATGTAACTTAAGTTTTAAAAGCTAAAAAATTATTCAGTAAGTCCTAGCTACCAGATCGCACTAATCTTCTTAGATGAGTGCAATCTTCTTATCGTAAGAATCAATCTTCTTATCAATCTAGATCAGACAAAAAATAATAAAAAGCATACAAGTGAGGCTAAGTAAAGCACGTAAAAAAAGTAAGTAAAGCTCGTAAAAAAGGAGAGGAGGTTCTCAATACAAATAATTCATGAGTTCATATGTTACCTTATTAAAAATATAGCTTTGGACTCGGCGATTACATTTAGATAATTATTTGTAAGTAATTTGCTTGCGTATCCCATTTAAATTTGGGCGCCATCTGAGGTGAGGTATCTGTACTTCTCAAAGTTGATGTCAGTTTTTTTTTAATTAAAAGTTAATTATTTTGTATACGAATGAACGGCGATAAGAACGGAAATCTAATTGATTGATGATTCCTGATATATATGTCTCACACTTTTGATTCTTTATTGCTCGCACCTGAGCTATGTAGGTATTTATGATAAAATAAAAAACATAATTATTGAAAATGTTAATGATGTTAACGACACCCGGTAGAACAATTTCATTGTTTCGCTTATTGCTATTCACTGTTGTATAACCAATTGGTTTGCGGTTGTTAAACATACAGAAATACAATTACGTTATTTATATGAAGTGTAGGTATTAATTAATGTTATATTTCTAAAGATTATTTATTTAGTGGGGACTATCAATCTACTTTCATCCATCCTGTAGGTACTTTTATAAAAGTGATAAAACATAATGAATGCTACACTCTCATAGCCCCACACTTGTCGTAAACGTTATGGACAACACACAAGACAAGAATTCCTCAGACCAAAATTTTCGGCTTGCTGGGAATTGAGTCCAGGACCCTTCGAAAGGCGATCGCGCCACTCGTGTCGACAATGATAAATATGCTTACAATAGATTCGGAAAAATGATGTTTATAATACTTTTATATCATACATTACAAGTTAAATCATGACCACTGGTTACAGATCTCTCCATAGAATATGAGGGTCTATACCTCTATACATAAAGTCCAATCTATAGTGCACTTTGAGGATTTACAGGTTTCCTCACGAATTTTTCCTTCGTCGTAGCGGTACTGCGGTCGCAACCAATCACTTTCATATCTATGAATGTTATAGACTGTTAATGCCCTAAGATATAAACTCGTAGCTATCTGCTCCTTATAGCCAGTTTAGCTACTACTTTAAAAATAATAATTTCACTTTAAATTATAAAACAGAAGATTAATGTACGGCAACTAAAGCGTGAGAACTGGCATTTAATATAACTAAGCTTTTGGTTAGCATTTGCGCGCACAAAAGAATGAATATTTGAACGAGTATACACTGACAACGCGGGAGGGTCCTCGGAATTTAATTTATTCCCTCCGGTCATCACTATGCAACATTAGGTAACCGTGCCGACTCGGAAAACGAATAGCATTGTTGGTTACCTCTTTTGTATACATATAATTGGAATCGAAAACATGGTTTTTAATTATTTCAAATTTAGAATTGGATTACTCATAGGTATAATTTATATAGCCTGAATGTATTCACGTCAAAAGTGAATAGGATTCTATTAAGTTTTTTGTTTTACCTCCACAGACGACGTCCCTCAACTTAGTTTTACCTAAGTTATATTACATCTAAATAACAAATCAATAGGTATTTCAAATTTCAATCAATAGGTACAGTGAGTACCCTTGAAAGTACTACCCTTATTAATAAATTACTAGTGGTGAGTACTTGTCCGCGACAACATACTTAAGTTTAAAATAGATGGGTTATAATCGAGCACTAAACTGAAAATAAGAAACAATGTGTTACACGACTAATGCTTTTGAATAGAAAGTTTTAAGGCAACCATTAGTAACATTTGAATGTCCTAAAACTTCAAAAGAGCTTCCTTTGGACTGAAATTGTAAATCAAAATGTCTGCACATTAACGTTAAATTATAATGTTTGAAATAGCCTTTTTGCAAACCCTCAGAAAGTTTAGTATACCTACTCAGCAAAATAATTAGCAGCTTCAGCCTTCAGAACGAAAACACTTGTGCAGCCAAGGTTTTGACAACAAAGCCACATGGCAAGGCCGCGTTATACCTACTGTGGTCGCTATTTCAGTCATTTCGGTGACAGTATTAGGGAAAACACACTAATTACTATACTCAAGTTTGCTTGAAACGACTGCTAAACGTTTTCACGTGTTTCAGCTGTATTGTCGAAGGGCTAGTTGGTACTAAGCCTTAACCTCAATATTGCTTTCGCATGATACGGATGGAGGCTAGGAAATGAAAAGTGAGAGGTTTTCGCGTGATAAAAATAGAAATATCTGCGATTGGCTAAGACCAATCATAGGTGCGCGCAATATATTGCTACGTCTTAGACCAAGTAAGTCAGCTGTGAGGTCAGGTAGGTCAGATGTCCAAGTGCCAGATTTAAAAATGCACTTAATAATACTTTGTTCCTAATAATGATCTGTACTTAAGTTATCGATATATTATTTAAAATCATTTTTCAGACTTACGTTTGGCAGAATAACGGCTATATTATTTTACACTTTGTTCCAACGGAGTGTTCCACGATAATCACACATTTTATTTTATTTTTATTGAATTTGTATTTTAAGCAACAAGGTGACTGGTGTATTATAATTGATTAAATAATAATATGTTATTTAATCATGATTAATGCATTGCAGACTCAAATATAGGAGCCCGGGAAACTAATCTTATACAAAGACAATAGAATTGGTGTCAAGGGACGCAACATTAAAGTAGCGCGACCGAAAAAGTGGGGAGAGTTAGGGAAATGGGGAATTTAAATAGAAAATTCCCAAGCAGAAAACAATGAGAGCGTTTGTAGCTCTGCATTTATACGCGTGTAATTTATGTAGGAACGCGGCGTTGTGAATGTGCTTTCTTATGAATTGTGTTTTAATGTAAAAGTCATATTTTTGAACGATTTTGTTTTACTGCAGCTAATACGGAATGTACAAATGAAATGTCATCATCGTTATTGCAAAAAAGTAATTATTCCACTGCTGGGCTCCGGCATAAAATAAACTATAGTTGAGTCGCCGAGCATACGTAATTGCCACTCCTCGCCAAATTTTTAAAAATTTACTGAGGACATTTTTTTAGATGACGCCGTCAATCTTAAATGTATGTACCTTAATCGCATTGTCGGAACGCTGGCATTTGTGTGCCGTGCAATCATAACGAATTTCAGATCGAACGCAAACGGAGTGTAGTGTACTTAGGTAGTATTTGTGACTTACGGGGTGTCCTACGTGAGCGACGAATATGATGCGACGCGGCGCGACGTAATGCGACGCGATGCCACACGCGACAATAAGTGTCCTACGTGAATAGGTAGTCTACGCGGCAACTGAGAGTCCTACGAGATTTTGGATATTACTTCTCGAATCATGGAGAAGTACCGTACCATTTTGCTTAAAAGTTCATTTTTAAAGTTAAACTTTAAAAGAGATATCGTAAGCACAGAAAGAAAACAAATACAGTGAAACCTGGTTAAGTGAGACATCAAGGGACCTGCAATGTCGTTTCACTTATAGAGGTATTCCACTTACCCAGTGTCTCAGATATACAGGTATAAATAAATATCTGTCTCATTTACAGAGGGTTCCATTAATAGAGGTGAGAATACAGGTTATTTCAGTTATACAGGTGCGATCATTAAATAAAATAACGTGTTATGTATGTAAATGAGTTTTAATAAAAAAAATATTATGTACTTAAAGGTATGGTACTTAAAGGTGGGTAGAATAAGAATGAGTAAACAAACAATGTTATCTCAGTTACAGAGGTTTATGCATATAAAATTTACTCGCTGTCTCAGTTATAGAGGTAACTATGATGATAAATCGAAAGAACAAATCCCAGATATAGAGGTTTACCTCGTCCCACTAACAGAGTTAATTCAGTGCCAAAGTGTTGGGACCTCAGCATGAGTTCCAGTTATGGAGGTTTCTCACTTATCCAGGTCCCACTTAACCAAGTTTCACGTATAATATTTTTACAGCGAAATCATTTCGTAGTTCGTGGTGTCGCGTCTGATCGCCCTAAGAACAAGTCACATAGGACAAAAGACTGTCACATAGGACACAAGTAGGGATACCGTTGAGTTGATCGCGTTCGTCGCGTTCGCAACGTTGCGTTCGTCACTCACGTAGGACACCGCCTTAGGTTTACTGTCGCAAGTGACAACTGTATATCATAAGTCCACCACGCTAAGTGCACACACGACCCCTTTGTAAAACTACACTGCGTTCGTTTTCGATATGGAATTCGTTTTAATTTCATTGACATTTCATTTAATTTCATTCTGTGACTAAGGTGCATTGAGGATTGACGACGAGAATTAAAAAACCGTATTGGGATGTGCTAGGTATATGTGATGCCCATGCCACCCGCGACACAGTGAATCCTTTATATTACGCTTACTCGTATCTAAGGGGTATAAGTGTGTTAGTATGCGTTTTCAAAATTGAACTACAAAACGAACTTGAACAGATTTATCGAAAATAAAAATGCAACAAAACAATAAACCCACTCTGTAGCAGGAAAATACAAAGATATCCTATTAGATTACAAAATAAAAATTGAAATATAAGTAAGCAATTTTAACAACTGCTGCAGACAAGTACTTACGTGTAATTGCAATAGTTACTCATTCATTAAAACTTTCAAAATTGCAGCGCATAATTTATAACAGATGCTGATGGGACCGGAAGGACAACTCGTTGAAACTGCAACAACTACTGACGTTTCATAAAATCTACAGAACGGCGAATATTTCAGAACATTTAACATTTCATGTGGATTCTCCGTACGTTGATAGTAACATTAAATAAGCAGTTTATTATACCTGAGTATGGATTCTATTCTCAAAAATAATTATAAACTTAAATCTGGAAAATAAAACCATATGGAAACTGTAATCAGATTTACGAAAATAAGAATTTTATTTCTAATATAAAGTGAATAAATTAATTTTTATTATGACTGACAAGAGAAAAAGAATCGATCACCGTAGGTACGAGTATAAGTCATTATTATCGTTAGATAATAGTCGTTGAGCGATGACGGTGTCATAAAATCTTGGAGTCGCGTAGTAGAGTATACTCTAGGACTCCTCAATTGTGAGAGAGACCTGTAAAGGGCTTTAACCCTATTTGATAATATTTTAATGTCATTGTAATCATTAAATCATCATCACCATTACAGTCATTATAAATTGTAATGATAATCATGATGTAAGAGTAGCAATCATAGTAACGCTTTGTGTCACTGCATTGTCCAGTTCAAAACTGTGAATACAGTTGTATTCAAAATTGTAAATTGCCAGTTGAAACGGACGTTGATAAATGGAATGATATAAACGTTCTCCGAGTACCTCTGAACTAAACGAAATAAAGGACGTACGTTCATACTTGTACTGTCTTTGAATTGTTTTGTAATGAATTGCTCCTGTTAGTCTTTCAGTGCAATTTTGCTTGGAATAATTGCATGAATTGAATTGTTGTTTTAATTCATGTAATTTTTTAAGTGTTGCAATTTTGGATCCTACAATTATTAATTACCTACTAGCTGACCCGGCAGAGGTTATTTTGCAACATATGTATGTAGGTATATATTTTTACCCGCGACGGAATTGAGATGGTTTAATATAACTATTATTATTATATTACAATGTTTATCCCTAAGTCCGATTTTGATTCTTTTGTGCAAAACCAAAACAATTAGTCTGTTTTCGATCCGTTTTTATCCCCGAATATCCCCACGTACCCATTGATATATCATATTTTTTTTACATTTCTCATTAGAAAATGTAAAGATTTCCCAGGAAATAAGTCTCTTAAAATGTATTTCACACAGCTCCGAGCAAATTCGGAATTACATACATTTCCTAGGAATTGTAGACAATAACGGATTACATAATTATGGATGTATAAATAGGAATAGAGATAGTCCTACATGAACTCGAATCCTGCACACTGTATTTTTTTGTTAATTATGTGCGTGTTACAATTATATTATCCTGAAGGAATATATCCAGAGGAATCCTGAAATAGAGAGAGTTCTCTATAATTTTCTCAACGGTCTCTTATCATTAGGTAGCAGTCGTTAAGTAGTACTACCGAAGGCCTTCGGGTGGCATAAAATTTCCGACACTTTCACAATCCCCCCAACAATCCGAACTGAAGCGTAGAGAAGAATACTCTACACTTTCATTCATTCATTCACTCAATACCCCTCAGGTACCGTATTTTTCGTCCGAAAAATCCGTTCGAAAAATCCGCGTCCAGTGGTGAGATATTTATTATGAGGGTGAAGAACTATGACTTGCTCACTTAGTTTTCTTATATATTTTTACATCAGAAATTATAGCGGAATCGCTGTATACTTTTTGGACGTTTTAAAAACAAAAAATTAGAAAAGTTATTAAACGCAAACCGATGCTAAACGAAAACATTATAATTACCGAAGATTTCCAGGAACTATTACAAAGAAAGCGCGTCGTGTAATTATTCAAATATTTATGAAGTTTGTACGACGCTCCTTTACAGCAGGCAATCTGTTTAATTCAATAAATACGCCATCATTTCTAATTTGCATTTGGGGCCACTTTGCCGCAGCCCAACAAATTATACGAGCCTATGTACAACAGAATTATACAAATAGATATGCATATGAATGTTTATCTGTCTTACCTTTTGAACCGATTCAGATTTACCCTGCCTTACCTTTTGAACTAATATACAATGTGTTTCTTTTACACTTGATCAAACGAAGTGTGCGGATACTAGACAAAAAATCATCGACAAAAACATTTTTTTTTTATTTATTTTTTATACACTTTCTCGAAAATAAGAGCAATTTAATTTTTTATTATTAAAAACCGTTCTTTTTGATTACTTTTTTGATTTCTTTGTCTGGGAACGGTGTATTTTCGTCAAAGTAGTCTCTTTTGAAAGCTAAGAAGTGTACCTACCTAAACAAATAAAGTGAATAACAATATCGAACATATGGTTCGAAAAAAAAACATAAACTATTTGAAATAATAAAAATAAAACTTGATTTTTATTGATGTTTGACCTCTAACTTTAAAATGGGGTCGTTAACATAGTCGTTTTTGCACGTTTTATTAAAGTTCATGATCTAATGAACAAATTCTCTAAAGTAACTATTGCTCTATCTATTTTCGTTGTTATGATATTCACCGTCAAACTGACCCTAGTTTGACGGTGAATATCATAACTTCTATCTACCTTTGGCTATCTGTGGCATCATAGCTCCCGAACGGATGAAGCAATTTCAATTTAGTTTTCTTTGTATTAAAGGGTACTTACGGGCGCGTATTTTTAGATATGTTTGATGAAAATCGGTTGAGCCGTTTAAAAGTTGTTCCCCAACGCGACGTATTATTTTAAAAGATATTATTTTTTACTTTTTAAATGTTTGTGTCGGGGGTTTTTTAAATTTTTAATTTAATTTTTTATTTTATACTTTTTCTATGTAAGAACATTCTGGGTTCAGTTATAAATATTCTCTTACTGTACGCTTTCATTTGAGACCCCACACGAGTATATTTGCATACATACGGCTATTCTTCCCCGCTTTCACCACCCACAACTATTAAACGGCTCAACCGATTTTCATCAAACATATTTTAAAACATGCGCCCATAAGTTCCCTTTAATACAAAAAGAAACTAAATTGAAATCGCTTCATCCGTTCCGGAGGTATGATGCCACAAAGAGACAGAGTGAAAATTCTTCCCCACTTTCAACCCCAACAACTTTTAAACGGCTCAACCGATTTTCATCAAACATATCTAAAAATACGCGCCCGTACGTCCCCTTTAATACAAAGAAAACTAAAGTGAAATCGCTTCATCCGTTCGGGAGCTATGATGCCACAGATAGCCAAAGGTAGATAGAAGTTATGATATTCACCGTCAAACTAGGGTCAGTTTGACGGTGAATATCATAACAACGAAAATAGATAGAGCAATAGTTACTTTAGAGAATTTGTTCATTAGATCATGAACTTTAATAAAACGTGCAAAAACGACTATGTTAACGACCCCATTTTAAAGTTAGAGGTCAAACATCAATAAAAATCAAGTTTTATTTTTATTATTTCAAATAGTTTATGTTTTTTTTTCGAAGCATATGTTCGATATTGTTATTCAATTTATTTGCTTAGGTAGGTACACTTCTTAGCTTTCAAAAGAGACTACTTTGACGAAAATACACCGTTCCCAGACAAAGAAATCAAAAAAGTAATCAAAAAGAAAGGTTTTTAATAAAAAGACGTGTGGCACTCGGAGACTGCCGCGGTAAAGCTATTGCATAGCATTATATATAAATTAACAAAACAAAAAATAATACTGCATTTGTGATAATAATAATAAAATGAATGTATATAGAGTAATAACTCAATTTTCTTTCACAATTTTTTCGTGACTTTCTTCATTAATAAATGCACTTTGTTTATTCATATTTAAAACACTTTGTACACAAATTATACGAGTACAGATATTCACTGTTTTACAGTGGGATAAGAAAGTGGTGTACCAGTTTTCATTTAGTTGCCTAGTTATCAAAAGTTACATCAAAGTTTATTAGAAACGGATAATGCATTAATTTGTGCAAAGAAGATTTAAATATTCTGAACAAAAGCATAAGAACTATTTCAGTTGACAAAATAATTCTTTTTAAAAAGAAAATTGACATTTGACATTTAAGTCCTACAACGATCTTTTGGCGCGTGAATGACGTGTGGGTGACAGAGACAGTGCCTTACAGTTTGCCTTGCCTGTATGGCACTGTCTCTATCACCCTCAAGTCATTAATATAGTGTCATTATTTTATGTCATGTTATTATTTTGTATGTTTTAAATCTAAATACGCGATAATTCGACTATTATGAATACATGTTGTCGATTCCAACGCCTTATTTAATCCAGATCTACATGTAATTATTCTTAAAACACCGAACCGACGGGGCGAAAATCAAATGTTTGACAGGTAAGATTTGTATGGGAAATTAAAATTTTCATTTTTTTAGTATTTACCTCGCAATTTTTCATATTTTCTCATCGCTGCAACCTTCCCTGAACTTCCACGAATATTTCAAGACTAAAATTAGCCAAATCGGTTTAGCCGTTATAAAGTAAAAGTTAGTTAACTCAGTTAAAAGTTCTGGTATTTATCGATGTGTGGGTGCATAGACATAGTAACTATGTCTGTGTGCAGGGTGTAATAAATTTTCGTTACGAAATTTCTGCATTCGGTCCCCGGCCCGCGATAAAAGCTATACAATAGCTTAAAAAAAATTAAATTGCTCTTATTTTCGAGAAAGTGTATAAAAAAAATAAAAAAAAATGTTTTTTGTCGGTGATTTTTTGTCTAGTATCCGCACACTTCGTTTGATCAAGTGTAAAAAAAACACATTGTATAGAGAGATAGTTTGTGGCCCTAAAAAGTCCATTGATACTTTTTGTCTACTTACTTACTTACTCTTGAGATAATAATAATGGTATTTCATAATTTTATGACTCTTAAACAAGTGAAGCCACGAGAAAAAACTAGTAAAGGTTGTATAAAAATTATAATAATTTAATTAATTTATTTATTTATAGGTATATACAGTATTAAAATAAACATTTCATGCTTATATTCCAAAAAACCCAGATAGGTTTGTTTTGGATATGATGAGACATCCACTGTGCAGTATATTAAAACTACTTAAAGAATAAAACAAGAAAGGTAAGTAGGCAAGTATTACATCTAAAATTGTCTATTAATTAGTACGGTAGGTTATAAGTCGTACAAGTAACTGTTCAACGGCATAAAAAATTGGTTTGGTTTTGTTGTTTGGCGATGCAGTTCACATTTATAAAAAAAAATATAATAATACTACGACGTCTATACCTATTACTATGCGCTATGCTCAACACTTGTCAGGCATTGAACTATAGCTACAGATTTGTGACTCTTGCTGAAATACAGTTCCAGATTTGTCGATACGGTTCGTGCAAAACACTGTAACTCATTTCCAACTTCCAACGATGTAAACTCGACTGAACATTGTATTTGTCTCTCTTCTAGTTGTTGACAACTAGCTTAGACAATATCGGGAACTGTGACAGGCTTACTCGTGTTATCCAGTTATAAACTAGTCTAGCCGCAGGGTTTAAATTGAATCGAAGCAACAAACCATGAACCAGTTCCGCTTCTAACCTTCTTGAATTCTATTCCTTACCGTACCGGTGATAGCCTAGTGGTTAATAATTCAGCCTCATAGGTATGTGCCGGAGAGTTCGCGAGACTAAAAGGTGTGTGAAGTATGCCTATCCGCACTTGGACAGCGTGGTGGCCTTAACATTCTTATTCTGAGAAGACACCCATGCTCGATTGTGGGCCATGATGGGTTGAGAAGACGATGATGATTCCTCACCGTATTCTTATAATAAATATCATTAAACGCCTGCTATGGAGTTCTGCTTTTATTTGTGGAACCGGTTATACTTTTTAAATTTTTTTATCTATTTTTGATTAGTAACAACAATAATGTATAAAACCGGCCAAGTGCGAGTTGGACTCGCGCACGAAGGATTCCGTACCATTATGTATAAAAACGCCAAAAAAATCTGGTCTGAAAGCCTCGCTTAAATATTTGTTTTATTGTAGCCACATATTACGCACAACGCCATCTCTTGGACCGAAAGGTAACTAAACTATCGCTGAGGCGCCCACTTAAATTTTTATTTTATTCTGTTTTTTAGTATTTGTTGTTGTAGCGGCAACAGAAGTACATCATCTGTGAAAATTTCAACTGTGTAACTATTACGGTTCATGAGATACAGCCTGGTGACAGACGGACGGACGGACGGACAGCAAAGTCTCAGTAATAGGGTCCCGTTTTACCCTTTGGGTACGGAACCCTAATAAGGTAAGATTAGGTAAAACTTGACCACTTAATATCGAATAAACAAATGGTAATCTTAACTTCTATCAATCAGGTTACTAAACCCTTTTATCGATCAAAAATATTTTCGTACCATGATTGATTTACGCGGAAATAGAGTTGCTCTCGCTTTAGTTAAAAAGCAATGAGCGAACAAGAAGATAACAAAGTCTTTTGTAATAAATCACTAACTTTCAGCAATGAATCTTTGTCACAAATACTTTTTCTAGCATTGTGAAGTAAAAAATATTCCCATAAGATTGCGTTTGTGTAACTCCGGTACAAAATGATAAGATTGCCTATATTTTACGAAGAAAGGTGACTTAAGTTAACGGAAATAAATTTGACTTTCCGCCGCACTCAGAAAGGTTCATTAAATTAGACCTAATGATTACTTAACTAATTGCCATTAAATCTGTTAATGAACAGTTCATCCCAGAAACAATATTTAAGGGTTCATTTGCTAATGATAGATTTAAGTAACCGTAGGGCGGTGCATCCGTATCGATTGCAATTCGATAAGGCATTGGTGTAGCCACGCTTAAAAATAATTGGTATTTCACAACGAAAAAATATGTATAAAGCTATTAAACTCATTATTAATTGGAATATGATTGAAAGTCAGTTCTTTTACTGTTAGTTTTTACTAAAATACAATGAGAAATAGCTATTTAATTGAACAAAAAATAGAATGATTTGCACTTTTTTTCTATGGGAACACTTACTGTTGTCAATTAGACAGTAGACTTGTTGTCAATGTTGTCATTGTCAAATGTCAATGTCATAATAGTAAATAATAATTCCAAGGCATTTCCAAGGTTTGTTTGTATTTCATTTCTTGTTTAACCGGGCAAAGGCAATATAAATTATATTACATTATAAATTGGCCAGCTGGACAAAGACGGCTTCACTAAAGTGGAGAAGAAGAAGAGGAAAAAGCCTCTTTGTCGCAACCAATGTGGCACAGCACCGACAAGACAGAACCATCTCCTACGTCTCGCCGTTCCCGCGTCTTACGTGTACGTCTCTCGACTCCATCACACCACGAAAGTGTCCGATGTCGTGGAGTATTTGGAGAAGATGACCAAGTACCGGTTGCTGGTAGAGAAGTTGGACTCGCGCAACGCAGTGAACTTCAACTCCTTTGTTGTGCGTGTTCCAACCGAACACCTGCCGACGTTTTTGAAGGAGGAGCTGTGGCCAAAGGGGGTCGTCTTCAGGAAGTTCCGTGGACGTCGACGACCACCGGGAGCCACCGAAAGCGCATCTCACTTCGCGACAAAGTGAATTAGTTTTTAAGTTAATATTGTTATATGTATGTTAGTCTGTAAGGTATATATGTTATGGGTCTTTGTTACCTGAATTAAAATAATCTATCTGTTATCTGAATAATCGCGTAAATACCTCCTCTGTCCCACTTCTCTAATAAACCTTCTAGCATATTCCACAAACTCAATAAAGTCACTCATATCAGACTTTTTTGAATATTTAAACACAATGCAACTAAAAAAAAGCTAAGCTACAACCCACTAATGGCCCACTATTGAGCACGGGTCTCTCCTCATTACTGAGGAGGCCTAGAGCATACTCCACCACGCTGCTCCAATGCGGGTTGGTGGAGGGGTTAGTGGCCAACCCAGTGTCGAAAGTTTTCAGCCGCCCGAAGGCCTCCGACATAGCTTAACGACTGCTATTAATCGATAACAACCGGGACCGACGGCTTTACGTGCCCTCCGAAGCACGGAAGCGCTCAAGAAATTATTGCCACTAACGGTCACCCATCCGACTACCGACCGCGCCCGCTGTTGCTTAACTTTGCCGATCGCTTAGGATTGACGCAAGCCGCCGGGCTATGAGTGCTACAATGCAACTGATTTTCATTAATTCACTGATAAAATTATGGTTTATTTATCACAGTAACCTCAAAACGCAAATGTCAAAATCATCCATTACATAGTTAAGTAAGAGTTTGACTTTCCTTAAATTTAATGATCATTAAGGGACACTAACGATCCGTTAACTGACTGTGAGAGTGAACTTTTTCTAAGGAACGAGTTAAGTAACCATTAACGACTCTGAGTGCGGCGGTTTGTGCCAAAAGTAAGGCTGCGTTAAAACAATTAGTAGGTAAACCCATGTAATTTAAATGCATTGTTTTACGTATTTTACTACGACAAGGGTCAGTATGTATTATTATTATGACTATTGAAATTGTTTTTGACGTGACAACGTTACGTCTTATAATTCGATATAGCCGGCTGCACGCACGAAAAACATGACGTTCATGCGGCGTTACCGTCGTTACCGTGTTACCGTCGTTACCGTTACCTCGCTCTGAGGCGTCCCATGTAAAGCTTGAAGTGCAAGCGAGAGCGCGGAACGAGCGACAAAGAAGCACAATCGGCCTTGGCGTTCGGAGATATTTTGGTAATGTATCCAATTATTACTTTGTTATTGACTTCTGGGACTATTTATAAAATGTTACCTTTTTTAATGTTTCCTGTATTCCTTCTTTATTTTTATTGATAAATTTGTGTGGTATTTAAAGAAATACGATTTCATGACGTTTGTTTACTTTGATGACATTATTTGTCAATCATTCCATCAGTATTTTCTTAAGACGTTGTCACGTTCAACTATCGTCAGTAAACCGACTTTACAGACAACCAGTATTTTTTTTCATGGTAGCGGAGCGTGCAATAGGCAAGAGCATAACACGAACAAATTAACACTTATATAGCTCAAAATAAATTTCAACTTTGTATATTTTGAAAGATACCACGAAAATGTGTAAATACCAAGAAATTAGGTCGAAATAATAATACGTCTTTCCCTTCCTTGTACCAGTACATAACTTCATTGGTTACTGACGTCCATGAGCGATCGTTAACTTTCAGCTCGCTTGACTGCAAAATTCAACAAAACACGCCAAGTTATATTTCATTTCCGCGCTGCCGTTATAAAAATATACTTTTTATAAAAGTCAGACACAAATTAATGAATAAATGAATAATGCAGAAGGTAACACGTGAGGAAAAATGAAAGGTGTAAATTGTGAGGAAAGCGACATCTATTACCCCACCGTGTCCCAATGGAAAACAGGCGTGATATTCGCATGCGAAAATACTATGCAAAGGTACGTCAGCAAAAATTGAATTAGGTACGCAAAGCCATACGTCTGTGGATAACAGCCGCCCTCGGTAAACAACATTCACCCGCTGAGCTCTAAACCGCCATAAAATTGGATAATATATTATATCGACTTATACTTTCAGTTATAGTTTACGGTCCACTGTGGTAATACTTTAGACCTACATATATCTTCGCCGTTTATGGAGAGAGAGACCCGCGTAATGATTCTGTGAAGGTCGATATGTAGTAAGTAATCGAATTTTGTTTTACATATTGCTTGGTGGAAAATTATTTACTAGCCTGGCTAGGTGTTATCCTTCTTCTAACATCGATCATAATATTATTTTTATACGTGTTTCGTTTGGAGTATCGCTTATCATTTGCGAAAAGCAACTAAGGAAAAGGTAATAAAGTATTTTAGTGTAACCGATGTCATATTTTCTATATAAACATGCTTGCATCTCCTTCGCTTTCTCGGTTTTCTTCGCGTGTACTGATCACGATTCCGCAGCTTATTTTTTTGAATCATCTATCTCCGTCTATGCTAATCAGTGGCAACAAGAGCTCCAAGAGCTCGAAAGCTTTGGGTTCTCTAGATGTTTTGATACCTATTGTAATGTCTTATGGTTTTCGCCTCCAGTTCGGTTGCCATCAATTTTCAATTTATTTCTTTCATTACAAGTTTCTTCATATAATTATTATTTTGTCATGCCTAAATAAATTAAGAAGTCGAGAAGAGAGTCATAACTAGAGAAGAGAGTCACTGGCATAAGGAGCGTTTAGTAAAATATCGCATAAGCGTTAGAATTAAAATTAAAATTTAAGTCTAATAAATCTTAATTTACAGTGGTTATAGTCAGTACATACTCGTACATCATACAAGCCGCAAAACATGACTTTGTTCAATAGATAGAATCGAAGACGTCTTTTTAATCAGAAGCGTGACACCGGTTATTTCACGATAAGCTGAGCTTAGACGTTCTTAACACCCACTTGTAACGGCTTCAGGGTCCTCACTTAGATGTAAGGAAGTCCCTTTTTTATTTACTAAGGGGCAAGCGGTTGACGGAGTGCGCATACCTTTTTCATTGATGTGAACGTTGAAACGCCTCTACAGCCCTAAAAATCTTTATCGATCGCAGAAAGTATCCCCGGATTAGAACCGAAGTCCATCCGTATCTCTAAACCGTACTGTCTACATATATGTACATATTTCTGTTTATCTCTCTGTTGTTGCCTGATTTCTGATTTCCACATAATGATTTGTTGTTTGAAAATAACGTTCAAATCATGTGCCATACTGAACTAAAAACTTTAATATGACAGAATTGAGCTGAAACTAACAAATTTACTTTTAGCAGACTTTTTTTGTCTTTAAGGTAGTTAATGTTTTAATAGTTTGACAATCTACAATGTCGAAGTTGTCCTGGTGGTAAGAGCTGATGCTACGACCAATTGTAAAAAGGAATTCTAAAAGATTAAATCAGAAAAAATACCAATATCTTTGAACTTCACACTTATAAATTGTACAAAGCAAAAACCGTATTTATTTCAAAATCGTAAATCTTAGAAAATTTCACGGGAAATAATTTTGGATACTCGGAGAGTATGAACTCTATTCAACTAAGTCCAATTCGTCGACACTAATGTCGTCAGAGCAATTCTGTACTATTATGAAACCACTCAAAACCGAAGTAAATCTGCACTGTATTTCAACGTAGCTTAATCGGAAGTAGAATAAAAAAATAAACACGACATTTTATTAACATAGAATAAATTTAACAGAGCAGGTATTCGCTATGTGCGAAGCGGGTGGTAGGTGTACCAAAACGATCGCAGCGCACAACGTGACAAAAAATGGAAACTACTTCGGCTGTGTGTAATACTTTCGAACCCGGTTTTTATGATTATATCCATTGTACACATACACTATTCAATAAATTGCACTCAAATAAAGTCAACAAGTATCATTTACTGTTTATTTTGGTTTTTAATTGCAGAAATACTAACAATATTTACTTGTCATATTTGACAGTCGCCGAAAATGTTGCGCGTCACCACCGTCGTGCACGTTCCCAATAACTGCACGTAGGTACATTTCAAATAAAACATCTGATAAAATGTGACAGTCGTTTAAAGAGCGAGTGTTTCTTTTCTCTTTAGGCGCTTTATCCACGGAGCAACTCAAGTTGAGGCAACTATCAACTGTTTCCTGTAAAAAGTTGATAGTTGCTACAACGTTTACGGTTGCCGCAATTTTATAGCAATTTGTGAGCAACTTAATTGATTGATTTGCGATTGACAGTTGCGGAAACCGGCAACTTTAAAAACCGGTACAATATTTAACAGTTGCGTGTTGCGGCAATTAGGAACTGATCTAGTCAACTGAAAACTATTGACGATTGACGAACTCGATACTCGAGTTGCTGTGTGTGCGCAGTCCAATTGAAATGTACGTAAACAGCTCGTTGCCAGGTAGTTGCCAGTTTCCAGTTGCTGCAATAGTTGCTCCGTGGGCAAAGCGCCTTAGTGTTTTTAATGGTCATGAACTACGGTGACCACTTGCCATTAAGTGGCACGCTTGCTCGTTTGTGGGCTACAAAAACAACTAAGGCTCATGTTAAGTCAGGCAAAAGAATGTTTAATTAGAGCTTAGCAGTGATATTATCACTTGACATCGAGGTAGCGATTTAAAAGATAACCTATATCACTTGGACGAAGTAGCATGTGGTATGTGGGCCAGTGGGCGAAATATTATGGCTTGTCAAACACACTACAGCGACCTACTAACATACTGCCTGGGAAAAGGTGTCGTTGATAGTTACGTACTACACTTAGAAAATATTTAATAAGAAATGTTAATTTATTGTTTTATACGCGTTTTGCTGGCTATGTAATTTATTAACACAGTCTCCCTGCTTGAGTTGGGTCTCATTTCAAAATGAAATTAATTGACATTTTATTTGAATTATCTAACTTAATGAACTAGAGTTACCGACATAGCTCGCAAAGTTAGCCGGCTAAAGTGGTAATAAGCAGGCCACATCGTTGGAAGGACGGACAACCGTTGGGCTCGAAAAGTCTTCGAATGACGACTTTACATCGATAAAAGGAGCAGAGGATTTAAGCCAACCAGGGCCCCGATTCTGCTAATTTATAAACGCTTCAGTAATGCCTCGACTGAATAGTTTTACTCATTCTGTGTACTCCCGTACAAAACTGTGTAAAAATATGCAACTTTGTATTCGGAGTGTAGTACCAAAATGTGTCCAATCTATTCAATTTTCTATTCGAAATGTGCCAAAGAGGTGTAACCTTTTCAATTTTGTAAACAAAATGTGACAAACTATTCAATAGAGGCAACATTGAGGCATTTATAAATTAGCAGAATCAGGGCTCAGGTGATGAAACTGATCTGAACTAGACAAGACAGCGGTGAGCTGTTGGATTCAGAGGGCTCAGGACCGGTCGGAGTTGCACCAATTAGAGGAGGCGTAAGAATGAGCCCAACAAGTACAACAGTAAACTTCCAAAGGCTGATAGAAAGAAAAATTAAAAAAAAAAGACGTGTGGCACTCGGAGACTGCCGCGGTAAAGCTATTGCATAGCATTATATATAAATTAACAAAACAAAAAATAATACTGCATTTGTGATAATAATAATAAAATGAATGTATATAGAGTAATAACTCATTTTCTTTCACAATTTTTTCGTGACTTTCTTCATTAATAAATGCACTTTGTTTATTCATATTTAAAACACTTTGTACACAAATTATACGAGTACAGATATTCACTGTTTTACAGTGGGCCAAGAAAGTGGTGTACCAGTTTTCATTTAGTTGCCTAGTTATCAAAAGTTACATCAAAGTTTATTAGAAACGGATAATGCATTAATTTGTGCAAAGAAGATTTAAATATTCTGAACAAAAGCATAAGAACTATTTCCGTTGACAAAATAATTATTTTTAAAAAGAAAATTGACATTTGACATTTAAGTCCTACAACGATCTTTTGGCGCGTGAATGACGTGTGGGTGACAGAGACAGTGCCTTACAGTTTGCCTTGCCTGTATGGCACTGTCTCTATCACCCTCAAGTCATTAATATAGTGTCATTATTTTATGTCATGTTATTATTTTGTATGTTTTAAATCTAAATACGCGATAATTCGACTATTATGAATACATGTTGTCGATTCCAACGCCTTATTTAATCCAGATCTACATGTAATTATTCTTAAAACACCGAACCGACGACGGGGCGAAAATCAAATGTTTGACAGGTAAGATTTGTATGGGAAATTAAAATTTTCATTTTTTTAATATTCTCCTCGCAATTTTTCATATTTTCTCATCGCTGCAACCTTCCCTGAACTTCCACGAATATTTCAAGACTAAAATTAGCCAAATCGGTTTAGCCGTTATAAAGTAAAAGTTAGTTAACTCAGTTAAAAGTTCTGGTATTTATCGATGTGTGGGTGCATAGACATAGTAACTATGTCTGTGTGTAGGGTGTAATAAATTTTCGTTACGAAATTTTTGCATTCGGTCCCCGCGCCCAAGGCCCGCGATAAAAGCTATACAATAGCTTAAAAAGATGAAATTTTGTTGAATTGCTGACTTAGCTATGAAATGCAGAAGCTGCAGTTACGAATGAGGGCGTCGACGGCGTAGCCAATGGGTTAGGATAAAGAGAGGCTTCACTACTCATAGTGAACCTACTATTATTTACCATTAATAAACCTAATATTATTTTCTAAAATAACTAACATAACCTTTCCTGCGAATCGATTTTAATTTAAACTTAAACTTGAATTTCCAAGTCCACCAAACTGGCCAAGTGAGGACTGACAGAATTTAGAATAAATGGGAAATTATATTATGTACCTAGGTTATCTCACCATATTTTCCCTCGACGAAACAAGTGTAACGATAATACGTCTGTGGCAATCCTCAAATAGAATTTTGGTTTCTCTTTGATATACTTAAATAGCACTGAATACGCATGACATGTGAGATTGTTTTTTCCTTTAGCTATACAAAGAAAATTCTTAGACTGTATACATGTGATTGTACTCGTATGTAAGTAAATAACTCTATTTATAACCTCTGAGAAAATGATCTTATGAGACATCTCAATAGGTATTACACGAATTTTCATAAGATTGATACGTATTTATTTACGTGAAAGTAAACAAAAATAAATTACTTTACAAAGCTCTGGATAAAACACTGTTGTAACAGTTCTATGGGCGCTATTATCTACTTTAAAATTAAATATTCTGTACTCTTACTTTCAACAACATTGACTTGTTCACTGATTCATTCGTTCATTAAAAATTTATTTGACCCAAGAAAATGAAATTAAACAAGGAAATACATAGTTTATCATTAAGAGATATCGGCTATGGATAAATATTGTGATCCAACTTAAAAAATTCTTAATAGAGCAAGTACGTGTTCAATGTAATATCATCTCAAAATAACTGGAGAAAGTATTTTACTGAGCACATAACTCGCGTCGCCAGACCCTTGTGTAGCGTAGCGTAAGTACTTTATGCTCTTGTTTGTTCGGGAGACTGTTTGCAGGTAAACACCCGCTTTCATCTTCCCGCGGTCCCGGAAATGCTTCCATGTTGAACATTTGAACTTTAGCATTCCCATAATATATTTGCAACTTACATGACATCACGAACTTAGAGCTTACTCATGCACCTTTTGCTACATTTAGATCTGTCTTATTTAAATTATGTAATATTGCTAGCATTCGTCATCATCAAGTGTTGTTTAGAAGATCGATAATGATTTTTAGCAATGAAGAGAGATGACGAATTAGGTATTACTGATCTGTTGGCAATGTTGACCACTCATAGTAAATTTTTGTCGGCTCTTTACATTTTTAACACTTACTTGCTTTGCAGTCAGGGTCATGGCCTCATGGCCAATTACCAACTAGGCAGTGGGGTCGTCAAACTGCGATAGATGCACAACGAGGTCCCAATTCCTATAAGAAATCTATTAATGTTCTAGAATTATGTTGTCTTCGTCATGTAATGGCGGGTTCTTATAATAAGGATTTTATTTAAATAGGAATTTAAATTAAACTATACCGTCGTTTGATTTACCTACCTACCAACTTTTCAAATGAGTATGAATTTAACCAAACTAAAATTTAATATTACCTACCTAACTGAACAAATATCTCCATTCCTTCAAGGAATGCAATTTCATAAACGACACAGTCTTGCAAACGCTGACTAGCGCAGCTGTGTTGACACGGCGCGGCGTGTAAGTATATTATGTTGCTTGTAAATATCGGCTTTGAAGATTGCTTAGAATTTGATGTGATATCATTTTGCATAATTTCCATGTAGTAAATTACTGCAATAGTTTATTTCTCTATGCTATTTTCGCTTCGCTTCGAGCATGACTTTCTTCCCACACTCAAAAAATGTTTATGTGGATAGGTTTTTTAAATACTATAATTTTCTATTTATATGTGAAACTCGTCGGGAATCGAACCCCGTCCCTCAGAACAGCAGTCTGGTATGTTAATGGTGCCAAATGGGTTGTTTAAATGGTCACGAGATCTCTCGCGTTAGGTAGGAGGTAGGTATACAGCAAATCTCAAATATCTTCAATGTACGGGCATCGACTTCTTACAGTTTTATTATTATTTCAATCGTTAAACAATAGTACATTATGATACAAGTGCGCGAAGTTGGTCATTACAGTCGAGGCGGTATTGCACAGCCCGAGCCGCAAGGCGAGGGCTGTAATAGAGCCAAGACTGTAATGAACAAAGCACACGCGTATCATACGACGTTTTTCAACACACTTGCGAGGAAAAAACAATTAGGTATCGACATTTTTCAGTCACAAATCAGCAAATTATAAACGAACAAATGTTTGCACAAAATGGCGCGGAGGTTTATTTTTACGCGCGCCGTATCTTTGGTTGAATAACTATGCGCGCGCAGGCGCGCAGGTTAAGTCCAGAGGCAAAGAACACCGCCATTCAGCCACAATATATTAAACTAAATAATTATGTATTTCTAATAGGAATTTACGGTAATTATTGATTTAAAATATTATATTTTTTAAATGCTTTATTAGATAATTAGATGAAGTATAATCTTATCTTATCAGATTTTGACAACAAGTTTATTTATTTACAAAATAATAAATCTTTCGGTAACAACCTCTTTACGGATATTAAAAAAAAAGTGGAATAAGAAAAACACTAGTGCAGCAATGAAAATTAAAACGCACTAGTGTGTAATAAACCGCATTCCGGGCGTAAGACTAAAGAAAAAATAGCATCTTTACGAGCAAGTGTGTTGAAAAAATTATTTTATGCCAGTTTGAAGACTCCGTTTGATACATTTTACTCCATACATTTTATTTTGCAAAATTTCCTAAAACAAAACGAGGGCGTTGACGAATCCAAAAAAATCTCTAGTGTAAAAGAAAGACACAAAACAAAAGCCGATTGTCTTAACTTGTAAAAGCTTTTAAAATCAAGTAGAAAACATTGCTGAGAGCATTAACTATAAGAAACTTACTAAATACATCAACTAAAGGATGCCCTTTTTGCCAAGTACTGTGGTACTAAATCAGCTTAACTGTTCTCAAATACATTGCCTAGGTTCATTCGCAAAAATACAAGGCTTTTATCGCCCTATAAGAAACCTTTTAGACCCTAATACTGGTATGAGAAAGAAATGCTCTGCGCAAATTTCTTGCTTCCAACTTGAACTCGCGCAGCGTTAAAATGAATGACTCAAATGGGTGAGTTACTCCAATAAGCGGCAATGAAACCTCTAAGACGATGCGGTAATGTTTTTCAATTAATGGAACTATGGCAAGGATAAGTAAGGTATTATAAATTATGTAGCTTGCTGATTATGAAGTTTTTTGTACAAATTGTGTAGTTGTTTGAGACTGAAAGTACATGCTTTTAGACCTAAACGTTTGTGAGAACAGTTCCAAATGCAGTATATGCAGTATACGGTATCAAAGTGCGAAATGCATCAGCTGGAGAGCCCTTGCAGTCAAGTATTGCGTTTCACAAACTCGTTTGTATCGTGATACTGTAGAACTTTACGAGGCTTCGTAAGTCAACGAACTTTTATAAACATTTTTGTAGCTTTGTAAAACGTTGTCAATAAAAATTTTACTATGATTGTAATTAATTAACTTTTTACAAAAAAATAACTGACTTCAAAGTCGAGATAACTCAAAAACTAACCGTCAGATGTCGCTCAAATTTTTATGGGATCAGGCGGCAGTCCCCTAGCTTCGTTGTCGCTAGGCCAGTGTAACCGCGACAGTAATAGTTTAATGACAGTTTGACACAATGAGTGCTACAAATAAATCCCGTTGAGTACCTAACTCACAGTGTGACACCGGGCTACATAGACTAGCAATAGACACGTGACAGGTATTAGTAATAGCCGCAACGTAAAGCGCCAGTTGCTAAAAATGCCATCTTTTTGTTCTCCTTTACTTAGGCTACTGCTTGAGACAAAAGTCCATCTGTATTCAGCACACAACTTTCAGAAAGCTTTCTTGGTGATTGCTACTGTGATACTTGGCCAGTAGGTCACGTATTATTTAGAAGCAATATAATTTAGTTTCCTCAACGGATTTCTTTATAGCTCCTGATCCCCTGGTTCGCATTACGTGTTCAATTTATTTTTGTTCTCCTAATCGGAATGGAAACAATTGATAGAATAATTGTGTTAATAAATGTTATTAGAATTATTTTATACGTATGAAATAAAAGACTTAAAATTTTACTCAAATCTCTAACAGACTAATGCACATGGAAAATAGATCAAATATTAAAAAAAATCATTGTTATTGCGTGAGTACATAGTTTGTATCAAATCACGTGTGAAAAATCGATTAATTTAATTGTATGTAAAGACAGGATAAACACACAGAATTAAACAAATTCGTAGAATACAATGAAGCCTTAAGATGAACTGCTCTTTACTTTCCATTTTCCTTCCTCATTCACAGAAAGAAATATTTCGGAGTCATCACTACAATTTGCCGATACGATTTGCCTTTTAACCTCGTGAAATCGCTACGCCAGAACTTTAAGATTAGGTCGGTCTATAACACAGTGAATCTGTGTCATGGCTTCTCTGTTCAAAATGAAAATGACATTTGAAATCGTTCCAGATAGGACAGACAATGCTGAAACGGGACAATTTATATTAAAGGTTTATGTAACAAAGTACACACGTTCGCTAGTATTTTACGAGGTAGATTTTAGTTAAAAAAATAATTTGTTTCAAATTAAATGGCTCATGGAAAGTTATCACCCATGATAACTTGTCCCAAGAAGAAGGAAAATAACACAACTCACATAAATGTTTCTAGCCGCAGCACCACTTAGAAAAGAGGATGTTATGGATTTCACGGAAAAATAATACTACCTATATCAGTAGGTAAGATTTTTTTCTAAATAATAATTATGATGAACTATGATGATAGACTATAAATATTATTTCTCGGATGGATGAGAGATATTTTGTTAAACGCCACTGCGGTCTTATCTATTGTTTGTCTGACATTTTCATTAAGTCTGGTAGCAGGTTCTAGATCCTTAATCGATCCTTAATCTAGATTTTCGTCTTCGAGTCGTCTAGTTGCGATATTCAATAATGTACTTAATGAAAGTGCTCACAAAATATATAGCTTTCAGCTATAGTAAGGTTTCTGATATTCCTTATCGTCAAAAAACAAAATACTTCCTTAATTATTTTATTCAACTTGTTAATGAACTATCTTCTGATATTCGTGCCGCAGTAGGTAGGTATATAATATTTTTATATTGTTTAAGAAATTGGTTTATTAAATTTCCCATAGGTAAATTTAGTACAGTTAGCAGAGGGTCTTAATGACAACGTTAGTTGGTCAATGTAACCGGATCCACACACGGTTTGTAATTCAATAACCTATTATTAACTCTTGAAGATTCATTATTGGTTGATGGGGCTTGATGTTTGTTACTTTAACTATGCGTGATCCCGATCCCGCAGGAACTCCGTGATATAAGTTGTCCCACAGCCTCTTCTATCACCTAGTGAAAGTCCCACAAAAATCCGTTCAGCTGATTCTGAGATTAGCGTGCAGAAACGTTTATTTTATGTATAGACGATAGATAGAATGTAGCGTCGGCACTAGCTAGCGCTTCCGGTCGGTCATTCTACAGAGTGGTTTTACTGTCAGCGGAAAGTTGCTAGTCGCGTCAGTAGTCGCGTCTTACAAATTATGTTGTTTTATTTCAACACTTCAACAAAGATGGATTTTAATAATACTTTCGTTTTATTCATATTATACTTGACTATTTCAATACTGATACAATATTGGGCAGAACTTTAAATGCAACCGAACCTATTATAAACTTCAAATATTTTTAGCGCAATGAATAACGATACCTTCTTACCTTAAAGATTTTTCAGATACAAAATTATAAGAAATAATTTTGATGAAAATTTGATCCCAAAAATAGCGCAAAATTTTCCGATTCCCTTAATCCTCCATCATCATAATATTATCATAAAATCCATTACTTAGTCATCCTTTTGACAACGTGCATCTCACTCCTAAAAGTGGATGTGGTTCGAAAATAATATAAGTTTGAGGTATCGTAATCGATACATGAAATTATTTAACGTAGCTCTCGGGTAGTAAGCGGCTTACCGGACACGTCGGATTAGGAAGTCCCCTGTCGATCCCATACAGCTAATCCGGGTTTAATGAGGACGCCATTGACGGTTATGAATCGCAAACCTGTTTCGTCCGCAGGAAAATGACATAAGCTGCGGGTATACTTTAAAGTATTTTGTACTTTGTGTAGAATTTTTAATCCTGTAAATGATTTTGAAAAAAAAATTATTGGTTTAAGAGAAAAGGCAGCCTAGCTGGCTAGAAGTAAGTAGCAGCATAGCTAATAATAAAAGTCCTATGAACTCTCAGTGGTCTGTTTGTTGTTCAAAAGTATTTTATACGAACACAGTATTTACAAAGGTGAACTATGTAGTAGATAGGTACACAAAGAAATAGTAAAAAATTAAAACAATAATTAGAAATGTTTTGCTTTCACTACCTAAACTTTCATGTATTTTATACAACGTTATCTATTATATTTTTTTCTATTAAAGTACCTAAAAGATTCTTTAAAGCATCCCCATTTCCCAGCGTGGGTTTGATGGATTAGTAGCTAATCCGGATCTAAAGTTCTTATACCGCCGTAAAACCTCCGAGCCTCCGACGAGGGGAAACAAGCTGCTATCGAGCAACCGGGATCGACAGATAACATTCCATCTGAAATTCGAATGACCTCAAATCTTAAACTCACGAACCCCAATTCTTAACTGGGTTAATTACTTACGATTTGTAAATTGGATGTCTGCATCCCCTCACAAAATTAGGTATCCTTCTTAATCATCAATATCGTTATTCATTGCAAAAAATCTTAGCTGATCGATGCTATACCTGGAATACTACAAGTGGTACAAATTGGTAAATACTACAAGTAGGAGGGCTTAATCACACTATTAGCACTATAATCTCCACCTGGCTGGCTGGCTCCACTCCACCTGGCTGGCCAAGTGCAGACTGGCAAACTTCACACACCTTTGAATTTTTTCGAACTTTTGGGCAAGCAGGTAGGTTTCTTTGCGATATTTTCCTTCACAGTTAAAGCGAGTGACATTTAAATTCCTAAAACGTACATAACTCCGAAAAGCCAGAAGTGGCGTGACTTGGGATTAGAACAAGCACCTACCAAAAAGGAGGCCGGTTTCTTAACCACTAGGCCAGTGTTATCCCAAACATTGTTCTGCCATGGCCTGGTAATTTTCTCACTATCCTGATGCCCCTTCGCGACCTTTTTAATACCTATAATAATATAATAAACCTAAGCTGATTCCTTTAAGTAAGATAATATAAATTTTATAAGTAAAGGTTTTATTAATATCTACATAATGTACTTTGGTATCGCCTATTTAGTGACAAAATTTTTGTACTGCTGCTGTTTTTGATATCGAAATAGTATTTTAAAAATAAAATATTTTAATGGCTAATGGGAAACGCTGCACTAGGCTATTATGGAGCGGGGATAAATATTTATTTTATGAGTCATAAATATTTTTATATAACTTATGATAATTTTATAAACCATGTAACATTGCAACCACTGATTCAAGCAAATTTAATATTTTATCACGTACAAGAAGATATTCTGCATAAAATTTATTTCACCTTAACAAACGACAGGCATTATACGCAATGCGAATATGACGAGCAAGTGGAAATGTTAGAGAATGTTTACTCGTTTCGATCACGACTTCGCTGAATATTATTACAAGGTTGAAAATAAACAGAGAGTGCGACGATAAGTTCCAGCTGTTTTAAAACGAATAAAGGCCTCGCATCTGTATTAATTTTGTAATCGATTTATTCGAGAAAAACTAGGTATTGCTAGGTAGGCTTTTATCGTAATACCACAAAAGAACCTACAACTAAAAAACTGCAAGTCAAATCTAGCAGAAATTTAAATCGAACCATTTATGATTAAACTTTACATATAATAAGAATTATCAAAATCGGCACTTTGGAAAATAGTTAATATGCTTAAAACTGCTGGACCAATACCTGCCGAAAACGACCGCAAGTAAACTGGCTTTCGATAAAAACACCGCATTCAATCATTCAGGAGCTACGGGGCCGTAAACACACAGATACACAGAAAGACGGGTCAAACTTATAAAAACTCCTTAACAAACCTCCTTAACAACTTATAAAAACTCCAAACTCTTTTTAAGTCGTTCTCAATACAGTTGTCAATACAACTCAATAGAACTACCTCCTTTTTTAAAAGTCGGTTAAATTACTCGTTTCGACTACGACACTTCGTGTAGTTATACGACGTCAGTCGTGCGTAATAAAAGGTCCTTTCAACTCATCGCGTGGTTTGTTCATACTGTAGTACAAAGTTTCGGGCGCTTCCCGCGACAGAGCTTTTAAGTTGATTGCTAAAACGATAAATTTCTGTCTGTGAAGCTTGAGCACACACTGCGCTTAAGCCAACGAAACTTGTAGTAAATTAAATTTATTTACTTTAAAGATAATTGAGAAACATTCTGAACATAACTATTCGTACTAGATATTAACTCAAAATTTTACTGCATCCAAGCTAGTATAATCTTGTATAATTATATTTTGCTACCCAACCAATGTGACTTTCACTTTTGCCTTCATAGGTAACGATTTAATTGAATCGGAACAGTTAAACTGCATCTGTAGGGAATTTTATTAAATAATTGGTTAGGATTTGTTACCATTATGAGATGTATGATAAACAATTATTTTTATGGTAGCGTTACAAACATTATACTCGTATTCCACTGGAGCCGTTGTCTATACCCCTTTCCGCGTTAATTACTGTACCAACACAAATATGACGGTAATGTTCATTCGAGTTGCTGAGTACCGGGATTGTTGTTCCGAGCCTTTTATACAATAGCATTTCTCAGCAGGAAATATTTGCAAAGCCTCGTGTTTGAGGCTTTTAAATTCAAGGTTGTCACTTAAATATGAAAAGATTTTAATTTCGGTTTTAACTGTAGGTATAAAGGCGTGCCTTTCAAATGGCGTGTTGCAAGGCGGTGTATTTTTACTGATGGGTTTTTGCAAAAATGTTTTCTAAACGGTTAGCTGTAGTTTTGATATATTATAAAAGTGGATGTTAAAAAATAAACAACAATGTAATATTTAATATATAAAACTCTTGCACGGAAGAAGCTAAAATTTGGCATGTGTGCTCCTTGGAGTGTGTAGGGGAGCACTAAGAGAGGATTTTTGCATTTTTGGAAAAAAATAGGAGGATGAAGTTTAAACGAATTCCACGCGGGCCAAGGCTGCGGGTGGAAGCTAGTATTTTATAAAAGACTTACATTCCCCATCCAAGTCCTCACACTTATTACCAAACTAACCAACTAATATTTTAACACCTACTGCTAACGGGACTAACCATCCCTTCCCTATTTGAGTCTTGCTCTAAGTCGGTCACAGTTATCATGGGCGGCAGTGGAAGGTGGCGCTAGCCTGCTCGTTTGCTACTTTAATTCCATTTTTAAAATCCTCTGAAAGGTATCCTCATAATATAAGTACTTATCTACATTAAACTGAATTAAAAAAATAAAAAAACCTAAAGAATTGCTGCAAAATTGCAGAAATAGAAAATATAGAAAATGGATTTTATTTTACAGGATTAACGTAAGTAGATGAAAATTACTGCCTTATTAATGTTGGAGGGTTATTGCGAGACGAAGCGAGAAAGATCAAAGGATTTATGTAATGATGGAGTGGACCGTAATATAATCCGAAAGATCAATAAGAATATTTGTTCTTGTTTAGTTTTCGTTTCCAATAATTGAACAAAGCACAATGTACATAAAACTTAACAAAGTTAAGTGATAAGAAAAGTTTGCGATCGGTATTTCGACTTTTCTTCGAAACGAGTTTTCCAAGTATTTTTATTGATACGATATTTGAAACAAGCTCGCGATCAGTGGAGAGTTCACTGACCGCTATACTTTTGGTCCTCTAGCTGTTCTTTAACTATATTTACTATGTTATAGAACAGTAGGTACGTAACTACATCATTATTTGAATTTTTTCTATAAAAGGCAAATATAAAAGGAAAAAGTTTAAAAAATATTGAAAATTAAATTTAGACATTGTGAATATTGTGATGTTTCCGCGGAATGATTTCTAGGTGAGCGTTTACCTAATTTGCAATCTGCGTCGCTAGTTTAATAATGCAACAGTGTTACAATATAACTTTAAGGCTCACGCTCATTTACATGATGCCATTTTGAATTTAATGCCATTGAATGCAATTAAGAACGTGCAATAATTGCGATTCAACAATTGTACGGGATTGTTTACACACAGATTATTTTATGCAAGTTTTGCTGTCTTAATATTTCTCGCCTCTAAAGACTAGGTACGAAAAACAACACTTTCACGCGCTGCACTCATATGAGCTTGCAAATGCAGAGACAATTTAATTGAATACAAGAATCGCATTACAAATAATGGTATGTGCTGTTCACACCAAGGCAAAAACTTGAAACGCAAATTGTCAAGAAGGTCAAAATGTTACGAGTTGTTTAGATGATGCAAGTACCTACTTTATTGCTTCAATTTTATTGTATGCCACAGGCAAGAAACTGGCATCATGTAAATGATCCCTAAAATACTCGTATGTCTTTAACTGTAAGTATCGTAAATACAAGCAGGATCTGTATAACTATATACTCAACATTGCCAAAATCTTCCATACGTATTGCAGCATACGTCGAAGTACAGCGCAATTGAAGAGCATTGTTTAAACTCACAATGTATGATACACATCCATTCGCCGGACGAGGATACAAGCTTTACATAGGATGTAGAGCAACAGCGGTCACTTACACGCGCGAATATTTGTACATTATACGAATGTTCATATGAATGTATGAGAAATTACGCAAAGGTTCGAGGTTTGACGGTCACTGACAAGGAACATTTATTGATATTCGCGCGAATACACGAACCAACAAGTGTAGGACGACCTGAGAAAATGATTATGCGAGCTTTAGAAAAGAAAATAATTAGAAATAGTA
Organism: Hesperia comma; assembly: GCA_905404135.1. Taxonomy (NCBI): domain Eukaryota; kingdom Metazoa; phylum Arthropoda; class Insecta; order Lepidoptera; family Hesperiidae; genus Hesperia; species Hesperia comma. The sequence continues at coordinate 16,666,661 of FR990018.1, forward strand.
GATTGTATGACAAGGGTGCAAAGTAATATTTTTTCGGCGAGGGCGTTTTTTGAATCCAGAGCGAAGTGAGGGATTCTAGAGTAGAATCCCGAGCGTAGCGAGGGATTCAAAGTACGTCGCCCGAGCCAAAAATATACTTGCACCCGAGTGATACACTCTACTTTTCATCACCCACCCATGAGAAAATAATATATATATATAATAGAAAATAATAGAAAATAATACGTAAAAATGCACGAAAACTTAATTTTAATCTGAAAACGAAATCTTAATTTGATTTCTTTTTTTATTATTCAGCTGGCGGGGCCCTCGCGTCGTACCAGACATTCTTTATTCAAACAATATTTGCGTTCGATTTCTTTAGCGCAAAATACTAAAATGTTCTAAATTCAAAATAGGACGGAAAAGATCTAGCCGGCAGGAAAAGTTGTATGAAAATTCATTCCCGCCCGCTGAATAGAAAACAGCAACTTTGGAACCCCGTAAGTCCGAACCAAGTCGTCTTTTTCGAATAGGTGTGATGAAAAAAATATTATAATGCTGTTCAAAATAATCAAAAGAGAGTTTTCAATTTGTTTATATTTGTACAATTGAAGTACTTATTTATTATAAAATATTCCCAATTATATCAAAACCAACTGGTCTTCAAAACCAAACGAAATAAAGCTGTCCACTATGAGTAGAAGAATATTGTTTCCTTTCCGGTTTCTTCACCACTCGTTATAAGAATTTGCTACACCAAGAGAGTAATTGGCTTTCGTTTGTATAAAAACGAACTTTGAATAAAAGTCTATTATATTATAATGCAATATTGGATACATTTTGGAATCAAACGATCTACTATAATTAATTGAATCAGGCGTTACTTTGCGGAACACCATTATTCCAGGGTACCCTGATGACGCCCTGTTTTGGGGCGAAACACGTGCTGGTGGTGGTACGTATGTTGGTGTATATGTATGTTACCGTTAATTTGCGTAAATCAGATAAAGTGCAGATTAACGAGGTATTCTGCAGATTATCTGGCTGAGTCAGTTAAAGTGGAAAAAAATAATTGAGTTCCTACATTAACTTTAACTAGTTAAGGGCAGCCCCCGCCCGCTGTAACAAAACGCAGACACCCGGGCGAGCCGGAGCGGCTAAGGCTGGTCGCCGAAGGCGACCACCAAGTCGAAGATGCGCAGGCGAGCGTAGGTGTCTGTGGTTTGTTACGCAAGGGCGAAGGCGCTGCACCTTCGGCGACCAGCCTTAGCCGCTCCGGCTCGCCCGGGTGTCTGCGTTTTGTTACAGCGGGCGGGGGCTGCCCTCCCTCCGCGCCTCCGGGTTCTAAAAAACACTCTAGGGTTAGGGCATACAAGACTACGTGGAGTAGGGGTAGGCCAATTCGGTTATGTAACCAATTCGAACTACCTACACCTGTTATTATTTTTTTTTATTCAAACAAGAACCTATTTTATAGACTTTACCGTATGCATGGTCGTTAGTCTGCAGATTAGCTAGGAAGTCTGCAGATTAACTAGTTAATGTATGAACTCAATTATAGTTTTTCCACTTTAACTGACTCAGCCAGATAATCTGCAGAATACCTCGTTAATCTGCGTTCTATCTGATTTACGCAAATTAACGGTAACATATGACCGCGCCCGATGAGGCTATGAGTGCTTTAATTTTTTTAATGTAACAAACAAGCATGCAGCACCAATCTTTATTGTCGCCCATGACAACTGTGACCGACCTAGAACAAAACTTAACGAGATATTATAATCTTTCTTAGTACGTAATATAACATTTGTACCTGACATCTATTAGCCGATGTTAGATTCAAGACACGATTGAAGGTCGGGAAATATTTTCATTGTAATAATTTGGCTCTCCTCTCTAATTATGATTAGATAACTGCCTAATTTTATCTTACAAACACAATGAAACACAAAAGATTATCTCGGGAAATGTACGAAAATCTTCGTAATAATAAACCTGTTTATAAATAAAGGCACTCACACAAGGTCATTCACTCCGCTTGACTTGACAGACTGAAATCATTCTTCTTGAAGCTTCTCCACAGTTGGCTGAAACTAACATTTACAAACAAAACTTACTGTTATCTACAAAAACAATAAGTGGAATAATAACTTTTAACAGAAAGTGACAATATCATCAACTTAGGCGAAGTCAATAAAAAACCGCATTATTAGAGTTAACTCAAAAATTACTCGTCAGATGTCGAATTTTTATGACTACGGGCAAACACCAGCTGTCGAATACAAACATAAAAAACACAGTCGAATTCAGATTTTTTTGAAGTGGGTTATAAATAATACCAATTACTATTTATCGTCCATCCATAACCCAATATTTCTTGTCAACAGGTTGCAACAAGACATACTACGGAGATATCGGAAGAACTTACGAACTGGAGATCCACAGGCCTCGGGAAGACCTGGTCCCGTACGTCTGCCTCCTCACCATCACAGCGGCTGGAGGCATACACGGAGACTTAGTACAGGTGCGTATTTTATTACGAACAGTGTTAGGCCACACAGCATTTTGAATATGTATCTACATATGTACATATATCCAGAGTAAAAAAAGTAAATTCTAGAATAAAATGTATTTTGTTACATAAATACAGTCTCTATATAAACGGGGGATTTCCATGTACTTGAAAATTTTTGTTAGCGTTTTGGTCGGCAACGCGTTGCTGTTTCACACAGAAAAACAAAGTCAGACATAAATTCACTCTTTATTGTTGTGGTTTTTATAGAAAAGTATCCACTTTTGTAAAAAAGTATTCACTCAATGTAGGTAGAAATAGCTTCTTTTAATAGTTTGAGGAAAACTCATTCCAATAGGTAGGTATATTTCAATAATAAGACAACTAATTTGGACAGTGATTTTTGAAAAGGTAGATTGATTTTTTTAATAAATCCGATTGAAATTATTATAGTTGAATAGTTATTTCGAAGAATTTTTAATTTCTTTATTACTTATTACTTATTAAAAATCCTAGGAGTATCATTAAAACAGAGTTCGTTATTGCAAAGAAAGTAGACGTTTTATTTCAAGCCACAACTGGGAACTAGCCAACATTGTAAAAACCCTAAAAAGAGACTAATCTGGGATTACTCGGGAACGATAAAACAAGAAAATAAATACTGACGTGACATTTTAAAATTTAACTACTGTCCAGGCTTTTTAATGTGGAATGTTTTCATTCTTTATTATATTAAAATCCTATTCTGTAATAATGATATAACGAGAAGGCAAACGATGTGTATGAAATGAGGCCACATTATTTACAGAAAACTACTTAGGTAATAATAATTAATAGTTAACCTACTTTTAAAATAATTCTTTAAATATTTTTAATGATGTAACATGCAAAAATCATATCGCGTGTAGGTTAATAGTAATCATAGTGCAAATATGGCGTGTTGCACGATTCTTTGTTAAACTCGTAGTTAACAATAGACTAGCATTTTGACAAATGTTTTGTTATAATGCCACAACAATGTAAAATTAAACTTCTTAGATTTTCTTGATATCCATGTCATTTTACCATATCCATTTGGCCTCGTGTGGGTCCAAAAACACAGTGCTACGTCAATCGGTTCTCACACTGCAAGTCGCACCGCAAAGCAAATCCGCTTTGCGTTTGAAACAATTAGCGTCGAGCGTCAACTACAAATGTATGCGTTCGACGTTACATTGCCACGAAATCACGCTACAAATTGAAGCGATATTGTTTGTATTTGTATGTGAATAGACGTTGACATTGACATGACGTATACTTATAGCGTTAAAATGCCTTTGGTGGGGCGAACGTAGCCAAGCTCTAAAGGGTAGTATAATTCGGTACTGACGTTGAAAGTTCTCTCCATCTACTAATTCTTTGAAAATAGGTTCATCCGCGTTTCCATCACAAAATACATAACAATAATTAATATCGGCATACTCGGAATTAGAGTAAGTCGTCATACTTATTTAGTGATCAAAATCAACGTAAATTTGGGAGATCGCGTTGGTAGCCAGAAACAAAACACTGCTGCTGTTTAATTTTCATTTTAAATGATCAAGTGGGTCTAATAGACAAACGACAAACGACAATAACAACTAAAAAGTTTGCAACTCAGGAACTTATACCGCGGTACGATAACAAAGGGTTTTACGTCGCACGTGCTCTACATACGTTTTTTTCTGAAATGTTTTGTTTGTGCCTTAATAATTTTACTTGTTTGGATAGCTTATAAAACAAGGATGTTTTTCATGTAGTTTGTACGCTTGATGTATACTAGATTTTTTAAAATAAAACTACTTTTCTATCGACCAGATTCGTAAGAAAATATTTTTTTTACAAGAATTCACTTGTTATTTTAAAATGTGTAACACTTGTGCCTGCATTAGTAATAATAAATGATTGTTGATGTATTGGTCACTGATAGAAATGCACATAACTCAATTCGGACCACTACTTTTTTATTTATTGATTTTTTTGTAGTCAAATTCGGTGTTCTTTGAATAAAACCAAAAATAAGGAATATCTCGATAACCAGCTGACTTGGTATTAGGGACATTATGGTTAATTTTGTTGGAAATTGGTTGTATTACCACATCCCAAGAGGAATACGTCGAGTTACAAATCACCCTGTATATAAGACAAAAATTAATGTTACCTACATTAATTTTTCGTAATATCATATTACACTAAATCAAAGATAATCTTAAATGTGTTTAACTTAATATTTGTGATATCATCAGCAAGTCTGTATATTTATACCTAACCAAACTGAATAAGGGATGGCAGGTTTGATTGCTGAGTAGGCGTTTATGAGACAGATGTCATTTAAGATCTCGGTTTGTGGGTATCTCAATGGAGATACTGCTCTGACGTGGCTTTTCCAAGAGTATATTATGTTTTAGACCATCCGGGATTGATTATATATTATAATTTTTTAGCAAGTAGGTACTTACTTACTTTCAACTTACCCCTTCTTACTTTCCTTTCCTTTTAAAAGTGCTGTGCGCAGCGACTTCTGTCGGTCTGAGTGTACAGATAGATTCTTGAATAAAGAATAAAAGTTTCAGGTTTTAAAGTTCCGTACCCGAATACGACCAAACAAAATCCTCTTAAGATGCTGACGAGTACGTAATAGTAACTTTTTTTGAATGCCTAATATGCAGCTGGTGTTGGCCCGAGTGGCCTTCACAGCTTCACGCGGAGGGACCTGAATAAAAATAGATATACTACAGGTACATCCATATCGCTGTATCATAATGTTGGCTTGAATAACATTTTGAAACTAATTGTGCGTATACAAAACCATGTACGAGTAGGTATACTCCTTAATGGCAGTAATCAACGGAGATTAGCGGGAGCAATTAGGCGTGATACGGGGACTCATTCGAGCGAGCGCCGCCATGCCATGTTTTAAATAGCCGCCGTATAAACCCAATTACCTAAGTCAGATGAGGTCAGAATGGATGTATGAATATGTTACGTTTTTTATGCTACGTAAATCGGAAAACGTCGTTGATTTTACATTTCAGTTTGTCTGAAATTTGTACCTCTGTATGATTATGCATGTGCTACACGGTTTCAAACGGTGGTTTGAAACCGAAACAGCACGAGTTGCGCTTTGCCGGCTACACGGTTTCAAACCAATCAGTGTTGGTTTGAAACATCAGTGTAAAAAGACCGTCGCGCGACTATCACGTCTCTACGCTCGACCTATATAAGACTAGTAAACCCGCCCTCGCTTCGTTTCGGGGAACCAGTCCCTTCAAAAATCTCTATAAATTTTAACAAATTATGTTATTCCGATGTCTACGCTATATTACTGCAAAGTTTCATGAAAATCCATTCAGTAGTTTTTGTGTGAAAGAGCAACAAACACACACACACACACACATACATCATTACAAACTTTCGCATTTATAATATTAGTAGGACTAGTAGGTAGGAAGTAGGAAGTAGGATAAGGATAGGATAGGATATCCTTAGATTGTCAATTTTTTTTGGCAGACGCGGCGTTGGCCCTTGGGTCAATTTCTTTTAATTTGTCGGCTAAAATATTCCACGCATTTTTTTTTATACAATCTTTATAGGACTCTGATGTGAGGTCCCAAAGGCAGGGCAAGTCTCTATACAACTCGAGAAATTCAGTCAACACTTCTCGTTCTTTCTGCTCTCGTGACATTTCGTCGTTGTCGTTGATGCGTGCGTCCGCGCTCGCCGCTGCAGTGTGACTGCGTTCGCGTGGTTTGAAACAGACGGCTACACGGTTTCAAACCAACGCCAGCTTCTGCCAGTGGTTTGAAACACAAGCCTTTCTACCAAGGGCGTTTGAAGGTCAAGCGAAATTTGGTTTGAAACTACTGTCTACACTGTTTTAAACCTCGGTTTCAAACCACGGTTTGAAACCGTGTAGCGCATGCTTCAAACTGAATAGAGAGTGCTTTTACTTTGCAATTTTGTTTGCAAAATTAAGGTGAATTCTGCTAGTAATAAATATCATCAAACATTGATGTGTCAAGTGATTCGAATGTTGGACTCCCAAAAAATGAATGGATTTTGAATTCGTATACTGCATCCATATATTCTTTTTAAAAAATGGGTACCTTTTTATGTCTATTACAAATTAATTATCACTTGCTTGCTGGACACACCCAGACCAATAACGGATATTTAAACTCACCATTCAAAGCGCCTCGCTGGTAAAATCGAACCCAGGACTCTTGGAACGGCGATTCGGCATGTTAACCATTACGCATTGCGATCAAAGGTGTGTAAAGTTGGCCATCTCGTACTTTTTTTTTTATTTTATTTTATTTATTATAGGCCACTAACATACAGTACGTCGTTACATTGTACTGTGTATAACATTATAAAAAACATTTTGGGCGTCTGTACAATTACAAGTGACGACGACATGCAATGCAACACTTAGTTATAATATTAATAATACTTCGCCAGATTTGTGCACTGTGGCCTGTACGTAAAACTCATGAACGTAACCTATGATAATTATGTACCTAATTGACAGATGAATATTGCAAGCACGGCCCTACAAATCATAATTATTACGCAAAACACATTTTTAACTGAAATCAGAAAAGCAGGAGATTCTCAATTCGGCTGTATTGTTGTTATTTCGTAACTTCGTCAAATCGATTGAAAATTATTTTTGGATTGTGAGGATATACCCCGGTTTGGACCCATTCAAATTTAACAAAATATTATCTCTAATAATGAAAAGTAAGGGACGAAATTTTGTTTAACAGATATTTAATAGCAACCGTTCGTATCTATAGATAAATAATATAAAGAGACAGTCAAAGATTCTAAAAATAATATTTTTAGCTTCTAATTGCTATTTATCAAATCACTACATAGTATAAAACAAAGTCGCTATTTTTGTCCGTCTGTTTGTTTGTTTGTCTGTTTGTCTGTATGCTCAAATCTTTAAAATTACGCAACGGATTTTGATGCGGTTTTTTGTAATAGGTAGAGTGATTCAAGAGGAAGGTTTTTATGTATAATACATGCATATATTCCCACGAGAACGGGATCCACGCGGGTGAAACCGCGGGCGGGCCGTTAGTATCTCATATGTACGGACATAAACTAGTTACATTTTTATCACATGTGTAAATATCATAATATAGTTGCGGTACGAAATAGAAACTTATTAATTAAACAAATAATTTCTATCAGCCCTTTCTTATTTATTAATGGCGAGTAGAGCAACCTTTACCCTCGGAAGTCTCAATTATAAGCTTTGTTCGAAAGCTGAAAATGTTTTAAAATATCGCCCGGGCTTAATACAACCTTTTCCAATCGCCCGTCCCAGATCTTTACGAGAATAGCTTACCTAGTACGACCTCAATTTACGTTATTAATGGTTAAGAGAACAGACATAATTTAACGAAACTAATATTATTTTCAAATCCATTACATTACTTTGACGACCCGGATGGCGCAATGGTTAACACGCCCGATCGCCGTTCCGAGGGTCCTGGGTTCGATTCCCAGCGAGGCGGCAATTTGAATGATGAGTTTGAATTTCCGTTCTCGGTCTGGGTGTATGTCCTTGTCTTGTGTGTTGTCCATGGTACCCACGACACAGGGAATCCTAGTGTGGGGCTATGAGTGTGAAGCGTTATTATTATTATTATTATGTAAGATGTTTCTTTTTACTCGACTCTAGGTCGGATATTTAGAACCAGGTACGGGCATATGCCAAGTATTCTGATTCTATTGTGTTACGGCTCATTCACACGAGGACGAATCGTCTTTTTTCACGATTCGTTATTTTTTTTGACGGTGGCAATGCTTTTTAAATACTCATGTTCACACGCTTGACGAATCGTGAAAAAAGACGAATACGGATACGTCTTTTAGAAATCACGAATCGTGAATGTTTTATGATTATGACGGATACGTCTTTTAGAAATCACGAATCGTGAATGTTTTATGATTATGACAGATCCGTTGTAGTATTCACGTCCATTGTGTTTCTGAACCATCTGAACTGAGCTAAATCACGAAATAAAATGTGAACTTCAATGCGGATATTTTGACGAATCGTGAAAAAACACGATTCCGTATTCAATGTGAACGTCCATCCGTCAAGACGTATCGTGTTTTTTGACGAATCGTCAAAGACGTATGCCGTGGGAATGAGCCCTTAGTGTGACATCATTGTGATGAGTGAGAGTGGTGTGTGTCAGTTTGTGTGTTGTGTGTTTGTGTAGATGTAGGTGTGGTTGTAATATCCGTTAAGTGTGAGAGTGTTAGTGAGGTTGGGTTAAGGAAACGGCGAACTAAAGAACAGGTGTCTAATATTATTGATTTTTGTAATGGAATATAGGTTTTTGGATGTAGATCAAGTGTGCTTAAAGCATTATGAAGTGTTTTTGGTATTATACCGGTTGAGGAAATAATTACGGGGACTATTATTATTATTTTCTTGTTGTCTTCTTTATCTCAGTACATTTGACTGGTTTAATTACATCTACGGGCCGTAACCAAGTAGAATGTAGTGTGTGGTGAATTTATTCTTTATTGGGGTTGATGTTCATTTTCATTTAGTTGTAAAAACTTTCTTACGATTCTGCAGGTATTTAGTATAGCGGCTTTTTGGAGAGTTATATAGACGTTTTCTTTTAGATCTATTAGTTTCAGGCTGTGATGAAGATGATTTGGTATTACACCAGTGGAGGAGAGAACTATGTGCACTATGTAAACTTTCTCTTGTTTCCAAATTCTTGTAACTTCTTCTTTCAGCTCTGTATATTTACCTATTTTTTCAGATATGGTTTTCTGTATGTTATGAGTATTGGGTACAGCGATATCTATCAGGTAAGTTGTTTTATTAATTTTATCTGTTAGAGTTATGTCCGGTCTATTGCAGTAAATAGTCTTGTCGGTAAGTATGGCTCGATCATAGTAAAGTTTATGTGTAGCATTTTCCAGCACAGTCGAAGGAGTATATTTATAATAGGGAGTGTTTGTGTTTTGTATGAGATTGTGTTTTATTGCAAGTTTTTGGTGAATAATGTTAACTATTTGATTATGTCGGTGTGTATAATCTGTTTGAGTAAGTGTAATACATGCACCTGTAATATGCTGGATGGTTTCTGGTTGGGTGTGACATCTGCGGCATTTATCACTTTTAATAGATGGGTCCTTGATTATAAACTTCCTGTAGTTTTTCGTGTTTATTACCTGATCTTGTATAGCTATGATAAATCCTTCTGTTTCTGGGAATATGTTACCTACTTGAAGCCACTTGCTTGATGCTACTGGATCTATGTGTGTTTGTTCTAAATCATGGGGGTGTCGTCCATGAAGTGTTTTCTTCTTCCAGTTTTCTGTTTTCAGTATTTGTGGATCTCTGTTATCTAAGTTAACTGTATTTTTATAATCGGCTAAATTTAATGGTGTATAATTAAAATCATTCTTAAGTATGGCTTTATGGATATTGCTACCAAGAGATTTAATATAGAAGAAGTGTTTGAGGTTATGAATTTGTTTCTGCCAGAGATGGTGAATATCAATCAAGCCTCTACCTCCACACTGTCGCTTGATTGATAATCTCTCTATTGCAGATTTTGGATGTAAATAATTATGTTTCGTTAATGTAGTTCGTGAGATTCTTTCTATCTGATCAATATCTGTCTTGGACCACTTTATTATGCCAAATGAGTATGTAAGTATTGGTTATTATTATTATTATTATTACTCATCGCTCTATTTCAAAATCTTTTGAAATCTCAGCTTCAATTGTAATTAAACAAGAAAGTTAAAATACAGGAAAAGCAGCGTAAGGAAAAGGTGAGTGCTAATTAATGTCGTCGGAACCCTGCTGCGTGGGGTTCCTATTTCTATTTTAATTAATTTAAATAAACTTGCTCATCCAATTTATCTTAAAGTCTGCGTTCAATTTTAACATGTTCCGTGAATCGGTCACTGTCCGTAGGGATTTCATCAAACACAAATGTTAAAAATCGCAGATTCAGAGTACAGATTTAGGTAGTTAAGTTTAGTAGCTAACGTTGAGACCAATGTCTCGCTGATAAATAAAGCTTGCTACATCAAGGGCAATACTAAAACTAGAACTACTAGACTTAGACTGAAGTCGATATCGGTTTGAAACGATCTGAAGCCGCGAGCGGTTCAGCGAAAATCGAATTTACAGAGAAATTCTATGTGATAATAATCTAAGAGCAGCATATTTTATTTGCTGAGTTGAGTTTTTAGCAACCCAATTTTTACTGAAAATGGAATGTTAGCTGCTGTACAACTTTGTTATATTTTAAAAGCTGCTCAATTTAATTCTTCACTTTATGTAACTTAACAACGTTTTTGCTAATAACTCAAAAAAAGCTCAGTAGTGATCATTGAATTACAATTTTTTTGGAAAATAAAGACTTAAGTATCTTTACGTTGTGTCACATTAACCTTATCTCATACCTATAACAGGTATACATAGGCAAGCGGTTTGCTTCGATCCTAATTCTTAAGAGATTGACCAAGTTAACCAAAAACGGGCGCGGTCTGAGGTAGGATGGATGATCGCTAGTAGCAAAAAAGTTCGAAGTGTTTCCATGCTTCGTAGAGCATATAAAGAGGGGTGCCCATTTTTATCGTAAAATGTCGAAGGCGGCATAAAAAATCTGTAATGTTCCAATGGTTGGGTAAACCACTAATTAGCAGTACCGCCATAACCAGGCATGCAGGGCTTGAACCGCTTGACAATGGGCAAATGGACCACGGCGGGGCGCAAACTGGTATCAGGGGCCTTATTATGAACTCTTAATTTCAGACAGTTTACGTTCATAACGTGTGGGTGACAGAGACAGCGTCTTATTACCTGTAAAGCGTTGTCTCTCTCGCCCACACGTTGTGAACGTAAACTGTCTGGAATTAAGAGTTCATAATAAGGGGGCAGGGTGCAAAACGGTATTGCACGCGGGCGATCATGCTGCTAGCGGTGGGCCTGCTAATAAATCCACCAACCTCGCTGGAGCATCATAGTGGAGTATTTTCTATGCTCCCTTAGTTTGGTAAAGAGACCCGTGCTCGGTAGTTCAAACCACTGACAATTAAGCATTTCGCTTACCATATCCCAACCAACTACAATTATGATTGCGCAACCACGTTTGAAAATAAAAAATGAGCGATGAAACATGAGAGCAATTTATCTAAGCTGAAACCGAGCTGAAATTCACGTCGTGTTACCGCAAACGTGTTCAACATAAAAGTTTTGGATTTCAGAATGAATAGTCATATATTTTTACTAGTACACAAGTTATTATTATAGATGACTAAAAATACTGCAATGCATTGTATATTATGTATATTCAGTGCAATATATTATATATAATAATGATACGGCTGTGGCTGCGCTGGATAGAATAGCTATACTTGAGTCGCCGAGAATACGGTATTGCCACTCCCCGCTAAAAACAAATTTATTACGTGTGGTCAAAGTTCAATTTTGATTTGAAGCAAAAACCAAAGTCATTTTAAACTCTCGCCGTCAATCTACAATAATTAATCTTATTCACAGAGACGGAAGCTACGTAGCATGGGTATAGGTTCCCGCTGTGTACTTGTCAGCTAGTAGCTCTTTCAGTCTCTTTGCTCCTTTTGTGGCCGGCAATGTATTCGTAACGTCTTTGGAATAATTTTTTTCCATGGGCGACAGTGCCTCCATCCCCTCCACTAATCTTTAAAACTTCCCCTTTTAATAAGCCGATGATAGATTAAAACCTCAAAAACATCGTAAAGAAACTTGTGTAAAGATTGTAAAGATTCCCTTCAACCGTTTACGTCGACAAAAAGTAACTGGCTGAAAACAAAGAAAGCTCGATAAATAATGGAAGCTTTGTAATTAAATGCAAATTAGAGACTTCGTTCCTTTAACGAACGAGTCCCTAGAAATTTGGTACGGAAATTGGTAACTAACAGGAAAAACTCTTCGAGTACAAATTGGTACTGCAGTACCAATTAAGTATCTTAATTAATAATTAGAGGCTCAAAAATGTGATCGCTCCGTACCAAATGGATTAATATACCGCCTACTAAATTATTTAAAAGGTTCTTTAAAGTTGTCGAGTCCTTTCGATTATTAAGCATTGTGCCTAACCGTCTAATCTTTAAGTTTATCATAAATAGATTGCTTACTTCGTTACATATTACAATACAGATTTTGTTTCAAGTTTGTGAATTCTAAAAAAAAATATTAATAATTTCCTGTACCTACATTGTGAATACTATCTGCTTAAATGCCCAAAGCATCCATCTTATTTTGTTAAAAATTAAACTTAAACTCCTCTCTTCGAATGATAACATTACTTTAAAACACTACCCCGCTCACTGTTATTACTCTACGTATTGTATAAACTGTCACATAAAGGGACAGCCATAAATGACATAAATGAAACAACGACACCCTTCCGGTCACCGAGCTGACCTGCTTGGGGCGTCTGCAGATACAATAGCACCCTGGACACTTACGTTCGCACAAATATACAATAAATAAATAACGCTACACACTCACAGACCCACACTAGGATTCCCCGTGTCGTGGGTACCATGGACAACACACAAGACAAGGACACAAAATACCCACAAGTGATTTAATCATTATGCGAAATTTTTAGTACACTGTATACTCGTATTTTTCCAAACTGTCAAACTTGTGATGGATACTTACTGGTCGTCGAAGCGCGCTAACCTCAAACTTTTGTGCCTCGCACACATTCGAACATTCATACAATGTACAAATGTAAATAACTAGAAAAACACCATATACTTATATGTATAATACCTATGAGTAATAATTCCCTTGAATAAATTATTAATGTCAAGACTCTCTTAATGTTCTGTAGTTCCATCCGTTATAGTTAGTGTCACTTGTCTTTCGGTATTTTGGGTGGTTTTCGTCTTAAATATGTAAAATAACATTTTTTATTGTTTTGTTATATGTGTAGATCTCATAATTGCAATTAGACACAATACAAAACAGTAAAACACTATTCTTTCACCAAATATAAAAAGTGGCAGAGATGACAATAATATCGCAAAGAAATGCGTTAGAAGTACTCGCTAAAACAATTCAAAGATCTGTTGTTTTTATTACGTGGAAGCTTCAGATGAACAAACAATGGCTTCCGGTCACTGCCTGGTACCGCTGACCTGTTTATAAGGGCGTCTCTTTATAGAAAGACATTTTTATAACGGTTGCCATTCGAATAAAAGTAGTCACCTGTTGGAACTTAATAGAGTGCGCTTATTTATAACTGCACAGTTTTTATCTAACTTCTCTAAATGGTGGTTGGATAAATACGAACGAATACTGAATTCCAAGGTTAAGTCAATCTTTAGTAGCTATGATAGTTATGGAGAAAGGAGAATGAAGCTTTCCAAAATGCTTATGGGCTTAATTTCATAATTCACATGCAATGTATCAAAGCAAAATATGTAATATGACGATATAGAATGGCAGAATAAATTAAATTTGATGACTTAAGTGTATTTGCTCAAAATAGCTATTAAAAAGTTGTAGTAGTTATTTGAGTAGGATACAGTATTTCTTGATTCGAAGTAGTCTGTGATTGGTATGGTAGGTAAGGTCAACCGACACAGGAGTTTAATCATGTCACAGTATCCCAACGTAAAAACTTATATTTAATAAGCTGTGCTGTGACAGTATTGTGACTTGTTATATTATTATTATAATTATATTATTATATTAACTATTACTACAGAATAAATGATAGGTACTTTGAACACTTTTAAAACTTTCTTTGGAGTTTTTTAGAAGTGAAATGTTTTTGTCATAATATAATTCGTTACCATGCATAATATATATTATGTACCTACATGATACACCGATGACTAAGGGACTTGTTCGACCGTTTTCACAACACATAAAAATGAACAAATGGTGGAAAGCAAAAATTAATTCATTTGTAATTCATTCGTTCAACGCCATCACTCCCAAATTCTGTCGAATGAAAAGTTCGTTCCGAAATTTCGGTTAAAATTTCCCATCTGACTGCCGTTAAAATGACCAAGTTTTTGTTAGAAAAAACAGGCGCGGACAGGAAATCACAATTTTTTTGGCAGACCGTACAATGGCGGGCGAAAATGCCAAGCTATTTGTGTTGTTCACTCCCGTTTGAAATGTTGAGCTAAATATCGCAAACTCTCGCGTTAAACTTGTTGTCTTCGTAATTACAGAAGCCGTACATGACCGGGCAAGTTGTTGACCCTTATCGTAACTTTGTTATGTCAAAGCCAATGTAAACCTTCTGCAATTCTTTAATAGCAAGTATACGATTCCATTTTTCTTTATTGGATATCAGAAACATAATTACAAATTAGTTAAATAATTACTTAATTGGTATTGGACGCTCTTATCTACTTATCCTACTGAAGGAGGTATACCTAAGTGGTAATAATGGCTTGAATTCATGCATTTTTATACAGCTAGGTCGTCGATATTATTAATTATACTTTCTGGGGCCATCAGTATAATATTATTGATTTGATTTGACAAAATAAAGCCGTTTCTTTAGTTATTCCATAAAAATAACAAAAAACCAAAACCATGTCGTTAGCGCTGTATTAAAATTGAACATTGACGTTTATTTAAAATCCACAACTTGACGCAAATAGCTCCAGGTAAATTGGCATTATTTCAAACTATTTAATTTCGACATACCATTGAAATTAGAGCTTAAGTACTTTAACCATTAGTGCATTCAAGGAGCCAAATGCATTTCATTCGTTGTACACCAAGAGTGCAAGTACGACCCAAATGTTCTAGGTAGTCTGGCTGATTGCTTTTACACTAATTGCAGTGCACTGAAGTTAATGTTAGATCGCGTCTGACATACTTAGCTGAAATGCATGCTCTTCAAAGGAAATTTGGCGCGCGTCCTACATAATAAAGTGTACAGGTGGCTGTATCAATACTTGTCAATTAAGTTAATAATGGTAGGTACTGCACCACAGGTACCTATTAAACTTATTTTAGTTTTGTTATATTATTTTTATTTTGTTTACATTTTTAAGTACTAGGTATGTATGTACCTCAAAATGCTGTAAATATCATTTCATGGAATAAAGTAATTATGATCCACAATCTTGGTTATTTTGTGTCATAATAATAGGTAGGTAGGTAAAACCAGTTTGAAGCTCTGGGTGATATTGGATATAGTAGAAACATGTGACAATTAAGTGAGTCACTGTGCATTTAAATACTATTATAGATATTATCTTAGATAGGTTTTATCGGAAGTCGCTATTTATAACTGCCAGGTAAATTCTGAAGAACATGAAATACCTCTTTCTGGCTTATGAAAGAGGTGGGGCGTGAAACATTAATGATAGCAAAACTTGCATTTTGTCTCGTGTTATCGGTTTTCAAAAGTATTTTGTTAATAAAATGGCTGAACTAAGTCCGGGGCATAAATTAAAATATGTAAAGCATTTTCCTACAAACATCAATAAATTTTAACGTGGATGGTCCAGTAACCATGAGGTCAGTATTTAGGTCGTTGATGACAATGCGATCGGTCAAGCCGGAATGTGCAATCAGCGCGCTAATAAATGCAAGAGCTATTGAGGTCATTTCCTCGACCAGGTCAAGAATACTGATTGAAATGGACAACCTCTGTGGCGAGGTGATTTACATGCGTGAAATGGCTAAGCGGTTTCGATATTCTGAACGTGTAAAAAGTTCTGATACGATATTTTTTTTAGGTGAAATGGATGTATGTATGTAGTGTAATGTCTAGGAGATATTTAAGGCATCTGGAGACCTCTATTGGACATCCTTTCTTTGACTGAACTAAAGCGTATTCGACATAGGATTCCCCAAAATGCTCTCACAAAGTTTGAAGTTCATCATCAGCCTGCATCTAAACATGGCACTGGGACACCACTCAGGCATGAGACAACAGAAGCTGTAAGGACCACCTTCTATATTCCTTTCGTCAACTTTTGAAAGTCTGCTATTTTTCATAAGATCTTTTCTCTACAAATTTTTCAATCAGGTGTTATTTAGGAACTATCAATAATAATTTATTTCATTAAAATCAAAAATTTCTTTAAATGGCTTACATTCCCAAACAATGTTGCCGATAAATTAAACCACAATGCGTTTTGGTACAAGCGTGCTAAGTTTCTATTGAATAAGTTCTCTCAATCAGAACTTCCAGAGCAAGTAGTTGCTACGTATATTGCAGCAGCCATTGTAGCTTAATAATTAGTTCATGTTTGCTCGTTTCTACAATTTAGTGAATGTGTTACTTCAGACTTTAGTGTAACATTTAATGACAAAGTTTTATTATCAAGCGATTACTGCAGTCTTGCATTTAAGGTTACATTTTCTGGAACTTACATACGAAGAGATGTATAGTAAAATCCAGGATAGTACCATTCTGCATAATCACATCCCGTCCTTTTGAAAACGCTAGGAATCTCGGCGAGCACTGGATACTCAAAAGTTGCTCTTTGTACCAACAGGAAGTTCTTGTATTCTGAGCTTAGCAAATGATACTTCTCAAGTTTAAAGCGGGAAATTTCAAAGTCGAGTATTTAGAATTTTCTGCAGGCTTTTTAACTTATCTGACTTTTAAACTAGGATGAGTTATCTTATTCATCCAAAGTTGTTTGTGAAATAACATTTGACGTTGAAATGTTTTGTCATTATCTCTTTTTGATAATGTTTTTGTCTAATTTTACATTATTCATGGTGAGCGGAATCTAATCGTAACACGAAATTAAATCACCGTAACGCTTTTCCCCCCTTTTTAGTTTCGTTTGATCTCAGAAGACAGATATTTGCTTTCTGTAGCCAAAAATTACAAAATGAATTTTCATTCTGGTAGGTATGGGAGTTGATATTTGTAACAAGCTCATGCAAAATTGACATTACACATTATATTATAATATGAAGAGTAGTTTCAAAAGTTATCTTATAAGAAGTTCGGATCCCTGAATGAATATTTTGTCCATTTATGGACTAGTCCAGAGAGAGCTATGCTCGGTATTTCTCTACGTGATCGAATCAGAAATGAGGAGATCCGTAGACGAACAGGGGTAATCGACATAGCTCAAAGAATTAGCCGGCTGAAGTGGCAATGTGCCGGCCATATAGCTCGAAGGACCGATAACCGTTGGGGAAGAAAGGTCCTCGAGTGGAGGCCCCGTCTCGGAAAAAGGAGCGTAGGACGCCCCCCGACCAGGTAGTCTTATGACCTGAAGAGGACAGCGGGCATCCGCTGGCTTCAGAAGGCTCAGGACCGGTTAGAGTGGCGCAAATTAGGGGAGGCCTATGTCCAGCAGTGGACGCAAAAAGGCTGATGGATGGATGGATGGGACTAGTCCGTTTGTTAGCACGACTTCTTTGTACAATACTCTATGGGTTTAAATCAATGCCACAAAAACGATTTTCAGAAACGAAGTTTGACCTTTACCTTTATTTGCATATTGTAGCACTTATCGAAAGTCAGGCTCTTGTAATATATTCTAGAACATTTTCGCATATCGTTTTTCATCCGCAACTTGAAAATAAGCTTCTCGATTTTTGCAACCGATTCAGTAGATTATGTTACCTATACTAGCATAATGTAATTACTTATCGAAAGTAAAACTCACTGAAAAGATTCCATTGTTCTTGTATATCACTTTATATCGTAGTCAAATCATTATCGATGATACTTCATGTAACGTTGGATATCTGCTTGATTTTTGCAACCGATTCACTCGATTAATCGCAAAATGTTTAATCATTCAGAAACCGCAGCTCGTGTCCATAGCTTGGAACATTTGCCAAACCCCAATGTTTAACTATTCATGATATTTCATCACGTATGAGTTACGGGAACGAGGATTTTCTTCCGCATTTTCATGTTCATAAATCATGTTACTACCTACCTATATCGCTAAATATATTACCAACTTGATATCTCGCTTCGTTTAGGTAAATACAAGCTGACTCGGCAGAAGTTCTTCTGCTACATAATATAATTAGTTATTCCTAGCGGTCCACTTTTGAAAATATTAATGTGTATAGAAGAAGATATTTTACCCCCACTAGGGTTTGAATTTTGTAAAAGCCTTCCTTAGTTTATATCTACCTAATAAGAGGAACGCATGTACCTAAGTATGAAATTTTAAGTTACTAGCCCTAAGAATTTGGCCTGTACGTTGATACATCAGTCAATCACTTTTGCCTTTTATGATATAGGTAATGCATCAATGAACCCACACAAAAAATATTTAGGTGTAGTTCTCTAAACTGATAGTTATAACTTTTTTATTTATGTATAAACTGATTGAACCAAAACAAACATTGCGTATAAAATGGAAGCTTTTTAGGTATTACTGAAAACTACACACAATCGGTTAACCTATTTGTGGAATATTTGTATTTGTACATGCCAAAATTCTACCATCTACCGAATACTGTTGCGTTTATATACAGTCGTCAGTTACAGTTTTTCTCACATAGCTTGTGTTGATGCAGAGCCAGCGATTATTATGGGGGTATCGATAATATTCAATCTATTCAATAGTTTTAAAGAAACGGACCATAAAAAAAGTATTGACCCCCAATTTTCCACACTTTAGGGCACCTAAGAGTAATAATGTTGATTTTTCAAGTGATATAGGTACAGTTAAAATAGATAAAACTTAAAACTTTTATGAATACTTTTAATAAATAAACGTAAATACAGATAAAACAAACATTTAATCTAATCTTTGCTTAATTGAAATTGCATAAATTACTAACTTTTAAAATTCACTCTCATGGCTTCCTAAGCTATAGGTAGGTACTTACTTAGCTTATTATAACCGCTCATTTGCGAAGGTGTAACGTGGATTGAAAGGACCCACCCTCTTCTGCGATATGTCTTGAATACACCCATTAACCATAAATATTATAGTGTAATTTAAGATTTCCTTTCTCTGTTCAAAGCACTCAACCCTTACCTACACTGTATGTGGCTTCAACCTGAACTAAAGTGATCTTCATTTTTATTGCTATTTTTATATTGTTCTTTACGTGAATGGTGAGCGAATTATCAAAAAATATTTTAATGGCTCCCTATTTCTCCTTGAATAAACATAATATTATATTTTATACAAATTAACAAATAAATATAGTAGACATATGAAACGTGTACATACGCCTACATCTTAATACTTGTAAAAACATAAATGGAGTATACATTATAATATGTACGTAAAACTCGGAGAAACTTTTCCTACTGAAGTAACACTCGTATGTTTAGAACATGAAAATAATTTAATAGCTAATTCATCAGGTTCCATTGAACAAAATATTAACAGTTCAGAATAAAATTGGGATTCAATACAAAATACTGGTTGGCTGGCATTATGGCGAATCCCGAGGGGGAATTGAAATGTCGGCGGGGTCGGCGGTTTATTGATGATGCCTATCGCTCATCGAGGATATCCAATTTCAATGGCATGATTAGAAATATTGTATTTATGTTGGTAAATATTTCAATGACCAAATAGTTCAAGTGGACGACGACAATTTAATTTGCACATGGATAAATTAGAAGCTTGGGGTTTGTAAGCAACCTACAGAGGAAAACGTCGATGTAAAGAGGGAAATGACTTAAAAGAAATGGTGAGTCAACCAAGATCCTTTTAAAAGAGGATAAGGAAAGGAAAATTAAAACATATTCCATGAATCTGGGTTGTAAGATAATAATGTAATATAAAAATGGATGGATGGCTAACCCAAGTATTGACAGTTATTTTACCGCGGAGCTCCATTTAGTGACTGGGTTCTGAAGATAACAGGTGGGAACGACGGGTTTAGAGGACGGTAAATACCAAATGACGATGAAGATATTGTTAGGGCGTAATTACGGGGCCCCTTCAACAAAGCTTCAACTTCAAAATATTCAAAGTATGGCGCACCATCTAGATCAAAAGATCAGTAAGTGGAAAATTAAAAAAAAACATTGGCATTATAAAATTTAGTGTAATATTTTTTTGTATGAATAGGCATTATTAAAATAAAAAATTATATTATTTGTTAAATACAATAAAAAGACAAGCAAAGATACTATCAAAACTAGCTGTAATAGTACTACCTATAATAGTTTGGTGTTTCACTTCGGAAAACAACAAAAGATAGAATATATAAAAACATAGAATATGATGTCTTGCAAGCAAGTGTAATTAAAAAAAATACTAGGAACATTAATTTGTTGACAAATACTGTTTTAAAAACAAATTAAAACAAATGAAATGTTTCCAAACAAAGTTTTTTGTAGGCATTATTTAGTATTTAAGGGAATGTCTCTTCACTCCCCGTTAGCAACGTGGAGCATGGAAGTATTCCAATTTTTTTGTAGTAAATTCATTCTAGAATTGACACATTTTTCACACTTATAAAAGTGTTGGACAAAAAATAAAGGTATAAATTATTCTTTGAATTGTTCATAACAACCACCGATCTTTCAACTAAACATCGCCCGAAAGCCTTAGTCTTAAAGTATAATACGGCCGACAACACAAAATATTTTCTTCGAGGTATTCCGAAGAAAGTCGTAAGTGACAGGTAAAGAGACACCAACGGACACGAGAGCCCGGATTTATAGGATTTTCAACTCTAATTACATAACGGAGTGACATCTAATGTAACGCGGCGATATTTTCAGTCAAGTATTGGAATCCTTTTCGCACGTTCTCCGTGATATCAGTGGCCGGGCTGTTATCAGCGACAACCCACGTCGACCTATTCGCCCCTTTGCTAATCACGTCCAAAATCCCTGAGACAGCCGACTGGACTCTGGAAAAGATTGAACATGAATATAAAAGGAAAAAGTTTATTCAAACCTAAGCCCTGATTAATAAAATACCTTGTAAAGTATAATAAAAGCTACGATAACATATATTATCTACAATTCAATTGCCATCCAGAGATGCTGCGTAGTTAAGGCTAACTATACCTGATAAACAATACTTGTCAGTACATTATATACCTAATTGTTTTAAATATTAAAATTCAACGTCTTCAAAGATCTTTCTCGCTCAACCTTCTTCAAAACGACAAACAAACTTGTACCTATTTTAACAAAAAATCTCACAGGTATAGGCTTATTAATTGTTAACAATAGAATACTTAACGGTTTTAGCTAAACATATTCAACAAAACCAAACAACTTCACATAAGCTGTACGTGAGTAATCCGCGATATCCGTACCTCCTTGCATCATGTTTTAATCCGAACGCCGTTACAGGCGGATTTCATTTTGCAAATGTGAGGTTCCATAAAATGAGGAAATTGGAACATTCCCGTTTGTGCCTCATGCATTATGCACGCTCACACTTGACTACCTATACCATGTGTCAACATACAGCATTGAAAAGTTCGGGTTGGGTTTCCATTTGCGAATATTTACTTAAGTAATATAAAATTAATTAAATTAAAGGACATTATCTCTTATTATTTCACGTTGGGATTCAAAATTATGTTCGTATAGTGCAGATATGAAAACGAAGAAACTATAATGACATTTCTCTGTGGATTAAAGAAGCGAAGTCTGCTAATCTGCACTTTTTACATAAATAATTATATGTCTGAAACTGAACCTGAGACCGCTAGGTAGACAGGATCAATGAATGTTAATTACAGTACCTACCTATAGAGTACCTATAATTTTTAATTTAGCTACAGAACTTTCTCTCTTCTTTCTTCTTTATTGGCCGACATAATATCAATGATGCCTTTGGTGTTAGCTGACTGACGCCCATATGCAAAGATGACCATTTATTTTTCGATGGGTCCCTTGCTCAATCGTCGCCCATACATAACAAAAAAACTGAAAATTACAGGAACGTCCTAAGCACATCGCATGGTCGATTTGTGGTTTATATTAGGTAGTCGTTTTCCCATCATGAACTACTTAAAGTTACCTAGCTGGTAACTGTTACCTTACCTTTGTCTCTCCGTGACGCAAGAAGTATTGCCCTGATTGGAGTTTTTGTAAAAATTCTCAAAGCTATTTCGGTGCAAAAACGCCGTGTCCGTGGGCCCGAGGCAGACCGTCACTATTTTCACCTGCGTCTTTGAGAATAATTCCTCGGTCTGAAAAAATTAAGCACTTTTGTATGTTTTGTTTTGTGTTGTATGTTTAGAAACTGCGCTGTGTGAAGAACAAGCCGCCTCTGTATCCAATAGATAACTGAAAAAGTACTAACTGAAAAAAAAATACCAGACATATAAAAGTCTGAAAAGAGAATATAAATAAATTGGAGTGAAATAAACGCTCTTCGTTCTTGTTTTTGCCCTGTATCACTAAGTAATGTGGAGGCTATTAATGTATAGTGGTCGAGAATAATCACCCTCAATAGGTACTGTTTAGTTAGATACCGATTATGGAGCATGCGGTTATTTTTATCAGTCATAGGCAAATGTTATAGGCTACTTTTTAGCTGAGATTCCTACGGGAGCGGGACCTACGCGGCCTACGAGTCTACCTACGAGTTACCTACGAGTCCCAAAGCGAAGCGCGGGGCGGTTCTCTAGTTTCGAATAATGCTGCCAGAATTTTTCAAACGCCGGACTAATTGGCAATTCCGCTGTCGACACACTGCTATTTCAAAGGGGACTTACCGCAATATTATTGCTGAACTGCAAAACTGCGGCTTTCGTTGCGGCGTACACAGGTAAACGGGCACTTGGCTTGAGAGCCAACAGGGACGATATGTTTACTATTGCCCCGCCATTCCCGCCCTTATCTACCGCCATTACGTCCAACGCTTTATACGTACTGGTTACCGTCGCAATCTGCAACAGATATTAGCTTTAGTCCGCAATAAACAAGATCTATCCGCTTCGTGCGATCGCTTAAATCTAAGTTTATGTACGCAAGTGTCTCGGTTCTACTGCAACGACTTGACTGTGAATCAAGCGTGGAAAACTTTATCATACTAAGTTCCTCATTTCTATTTAGTAAAAAATTTAAACGTGTGTATCGATAAAGATGATTTACCATCATCATTGCAACCCATAACTGCCTCACTCCTGGGCACGGGCATCCCCCCGAAATGAGAGGTTATAAGTCCACCACGCTGGCCAAGAGCGGATTGGCGGACTTCACACACCTTTGAGTTTTCTCAGGATTTTTTTCTTAATCGTTATTGCGACTGACATTTAAATGCTTAAAATTCACATAACTCTGAAAGTGCGTGTTTTTCGAACTCGGACCTCCCACGTAGGAGACCGAATTCTTAACTACTAGGCTATCACCGCCTTAAGATGATTATTGTTAGTTAACTAGCCTCATTTAGTTTCATAATGACACATCAACCTTAAAAAACAGGTAACTGAAACTTTTAACTTACAAAATTTATGTTAACCATTTTCTTGTACGAATTCACGTCACCCAACATGGCGGCGTTATTTACAACGGCGTCGAGTCTGCGGTACTTGTCTAAAACTTCGTTGTATGCGGCGGCGAGCTGTGTTTCATCGGCGACATCGCATTTTATAAACTTGGCTCGCAGAGCGCCAAACTTGGTATAAAGTTCACCCTCCAAAGCCGCACCCTCACGCTCTGCGATGTCAAGGAAAGCTACATGCTGTGGATAACAAGTGGCAATTATTTCACTAAACCTGTCAAGGGAATAGAAAATTATCCTCGAAAGACCAAAATTAAACCCCAACCGTTCTCAACCGTCTTAACCGTACTGCTGATAGACGATTGTAAGGTCTCCAGTCGGCAACTCAACGCTGACTCAAATCCGATTCAACTCATAGGAAATCACTAAATTAAGAGCCATATCGTGTGTCTAATGGACGAATTTTCAGCATTTGCCTAAAAATAAAACTGATCCACGCGTGATTGAAGCATTGTCTTCTTAGAGTCAACTCCAATCCGGACAAAATCCCACTATAATAAGTTCATATTTCAATAAATAAATAAATAACGCTTCACACTCAATTCCCTGTGTCGTGGGTGCCTTGGACAACACATAAGACAAGGACACACACCCAGACCGAGAATGGAAATTTAAACTCATCATTCAAATTGCCGCCTCGCTGGGAATCGAACCCAGGACCCTCGGAACAGCGATCGGCGTGTTAACCATTGCGCCATTCGGGTCGTCAATACGTTCGTATAAGTTGAATTGCGCTCGAGTTGAGTTAATTAAAATGCAATTACTTGTTGGCTGGATATCCTCTAGTGGAAACTCCTTCTTTTTTATGTCAAAAGCCTTAATCGAGCAGTGGATTTTTTTCTTAAGTCTTGTGAAATGTCGCGAGCACTCTATCAATGCAAAGTTAATAGGAGACCAAAGCTCTATAAATAGTCACCTCTTATAACCATTGAGATATTATGTACTAAAGTACCTTATAACTCCTTGTTCATCGGCATCATTATTCTAAGCCGTCCTAAATCAGTCAATCGTAACCACAGCTTAGCGATCTATGTCGTTAAGAAAATTAAGCAACACAGGTGTTAACACAAGAGTTACATATTACTAACCAAGCAAAATTTCATAAACGCTTCCGTGGCACTTAAAGCTCGGGATAACCACTTACCCTTCGAATCCGTGGGTACACAAGGGGAATGTTGCTAACGGATAATTTAGTTGGGAATTTACTAGAAAAGGAAGGAAGGTTTTGAGTGAATAAATTTATTCAGTTAAAGCGTGTCAATAAGAGGATATCATATTAAGAAAAGAAAAACTATGAGCAGATTTATTTGAAATTTATCTGCCAGTTCAGGTCGTTGAGTTGAAAGAATATTATTACGTTTTAATTAATTCGGTATTAGAAGGCACTTTGTTCTCGATTCCTGGGCAATTATGTCAGTCGTAAGTGTTAGTAATGAAATAAATTAAATTTCCTAAAACTAGTCCAGTACTTTTGGTGGTAAAATAAAAAATGACAATATTTTGCTTGATGGTGATGTCTGATGTAGGTTTGAGAAAACAGTAGCAGAATAATAAGTATTAGGGTTGTAAAAAATTGTGATTGCAATAAAAAGTAACGATTATTTATTATCTTCGTAGTAGCTACTGTATGATAGACGCTGAGATATGAGAATGCTAGAATAAAACAAAAGGCGTTTAGCTTCAAACCGTCTACAGAAAACCACTGATCGCCTAGAAATAAGATACGTAGGTACTTATTACTGGATATTAACTTATCCATACAGTTATTAATGCTCATTCAGTAAAACCAAAAATATTAAATCGCTAACCAGTTTATATAGGTACCTAATTAACAATATCTTCTAATCTGATCATTTTAGACTTACCGAAGCATTATGCGCCAATAAAGTGCGAACTAACCCCGCACCAACTCCTGCGGCTCCACCAGTTACCAAGAATACTTTACCCTCAAAATTCCACCTCACATTTACGGACTCATGTGCCATTTCTAACAAACCGGTATCAGTTTACCAAATTATCACAGCAACAACACGGGCGTTATCTTGGCGAGTACGATAAGTTGTAGCCGAATTAAATGTTTCGATTGAACTAAAGCAACCGCACGATTCCCAATACGCCGATGTCATTTTGGTTTGCATTTGTGATACGCTCGTTATCGACAGATAACAGATGCGAGTGTCACCTCACTTATTATGTTGTTAAAATAATGTATTACGCGATAGAAGAAATTAAATTTTCTGTCGACAATGAGAGCAATTTTTTAAGCAATTCGGTTGGGTTTTCAGAAAATCTGTATTTTTTTTTCTATATAGGTAATACATTTGTTTTTGCTAATTGCGTTTTTGATGCGGTGTTTACAGATGAATGTAAACAAAAGGTAAAATTAACTTTTCTGCTTTAATGAGATCACAGTAAATATTTGTAAAATTTAAAGAAAGTTACCGGAAGCGAGACCGGCTAACAAGTCATTAATAAGAGGAAAATCGAATCGACCGTGTCCAATCGAGTCAAACCGATTCCGATCCCATTAGCTGGTAGAAATCCCTATCGACACCTTGTCGTACCTACCGACACTTGTTAGCGCGGTCAATATTGAAATATCATCGTTGGAAGTAAACTTTGACTTTAACATTAACTTTGACCTCAGATAATTAAAGTACATATTGTAAATGATGTCGCTCTGTATTCATTTACTTGTGATAATGAATTACTGGTCGTTTAAAGTTAATTTCATTTGGTAAATTTATATTCTTTGTATTACCTAATATTACCTACTCTTGCTTCGGTTCGGGATGCCTAATACCTATGCCTTAGTATCTATATGGGGAAAATATTTAGACAGGATAATTTTATTATTGAAGTTATTATTTTTATATTCAGGCCGCATAAATCCAAGTATTAGAACTTGGATTGAACACTTACTCCTCTATTAATCCGAACTGGAGCAACGTGGTCGAGTAAGCTATAGACGTATAGACTTCCTCAATGATAAGGAGCAACCCGTGACCTGTAAAGGGCCACTATTTAAATTCATATTAATTATCATTTTCATACTTTAAATAATAACACGTCTTAAGATACATAGCGAGATTCAAAATTTTTATCCTTAATTTTTACGCAGTAAGGGCATTTTTTGCTCTTCAAAATAATTTGCGCCTTCTCAAAAGAGATTTGAGTGAATGTGTTTGGGTAAAATGTATTAAATTGGCAGCGATCTTAAAATACGAGTAACTCCAACCGCAGGTAATTCGTTTGCTTTGAGTAATCTTAGTTGGCCGTGGCTCGGAGAACGTGAAATTCTTTCGAGCATTTCATGAAATTCCTTGAGCTAACTTTGATTTATTTCTCAAACGTCTTAAATTTTAGATTTTCATTTTGTTGTTGCTTTTTTTAATTGTTTTACAAGGGAAGTAGGTACAGGTAAACGACTCCGTGAATAAAAGCCGGAATTGGACAGTTTTGGAGAGAACGCGATCAATCAAAAATTAATGACCTACTCTTAAACGTTTTCCACGATATCAGCAAGAAATACTCTCCTTCCCTCCCTTCCTTTTAAAAAAAGATAATTGGATATAAATGATTTACTAGTAAAAGCCATAATACATTATTTGGTCCCATTTAAGCTTGTGCAATTTGTGCATCATTAAATATGTCACGTTTCCATATATATTTTGGTCGGAGGAAAAGCCGGTAATAAATAGATTTCCCCGTGGCAGTATCAGTTACTGTAGCTTGATTGTCAACTATTTACATGGAAAAAGCGAAATTAAAATATTAGTAGATACCTATAATGTATTCTTACATATAAAAACGTATGTTTTTATTAAATATATATCTAGTTTTCTTCAATGGCATGTTTTAGGTAGTGGCTCTTTTTAACAAATTCACTACAGATATAAAGATGTATTTCGTTTTATTTAAACTGATTGTCTTAGCAGCAGCATCTTACTATTCGTATTTTTATTTAATGAGACTAATTACCATTTTTAAAAGTTTTTTTAAAGAATCAAGTCAGCAAACGAGTAGGCTAGCACCACCTTCCGCTGCCGCACATGGCAACTGCGACCGAATTAGAATAAGACTCAAATAACGACAGGGACGGTTCTTCCAGTTAGCAGTAGTTAGCATTAGCAGTAGGGTAGGGACTGTTAGTGATAGTTAGTCTAGTTAGTAATATTGTTAGTTACATTCTAATTCGGCCCCAGGTGTTGTTACCCTTGTGGATTGAGATGGTCACCTCTAAAAAAGTATAACCGACTCCACACCTTTCTATCCGGAACACAATTGCTGTTAAAGCAATTATTATGGCGGTAGAAACTGTAATGAGTACCGTGACGTTCGATGGTACTTCCTAGGTGAACTCCAGGCTCTTACCACCTGCACCACACACCACCACAAGTATCATGGTTCATTTCAATTTGGGAAGCCCTGTCCTACTTTATTAACGAAATAAATCAGTTAAAGCTGTTAATAATACACCATAACTGTTTTGTTGATCTCTTTGCATTGTGACGTCATTAAAACAGTCTATCTTTTAATCCTCGCTTTGTTTCTGTCTCAACAATGCGTTTATGGCTGTGACTTTGGCAGAGTGCGAAATTATTTAGCCGTTGAATTTACTCGGCACTGCGGTATGACTCGGGTGGATTCCCGATGTGAAGTGCCCCCTTTTGTTTACGTTTTATTATTCTGCCAGTTTTCCGCGTTCCGTGTTAATAAAGAAAGAATCTAGGAGACGGGAGTTATTAAAACGAAAGTAGGTCTGAAATGTGGGGTTACGGATTTTTACGCTATTTGCTTATGCCACGATTTTGTTTAATGTTTGTTGACATATTTTTAGGTAATGACACAAAACTTGAACATATTTTTAGCTCATATTTTTTTGCTTTATGTAACAAAATAGGTATTACCTCCTCAATTGAAACTGATATTTTTTGCTTATCATCAAAAAATGGCACTGCAGAACTGAAAATACTATTTTTAGCCTTTTGTCATTTTTCACCGCATCGACTGAATTCATGGACAAAAGAAAAATTTCGGTTCGATTATGACACTTGTTCATCCATTGTCAAACTCAAGAGTGCTTCTATATTTAGGGAAGATGTCACGTCATTACTGTTTGTGGGTTCACTATTAGAGGTTTATTGTTACCGAGAACGGCTTCCACTCAACGTCGTTTAGACGTTCATCCCGGTCTCTGAGTACCTAACTCAGAAACTCCTATTGTTGAAGTCAGTTAATAAATAGGTACAAGTTCGTTAGTAAAATAGTGAAGTAATTGTGCCTACCCATTATAAAATGAGTGGTCAGCTAAGTGAAACCTTTTTTATAGGGAAATATTTTTCTATATGTATCCAATTTCACAGTGTAGTTACTGAGGTAAAATGAGGTAGTACTCAGACAAAGCTAAAATAGAAACCAAAGTTATTACAAACCAAACAAGAAAAATACAGCATTTACAGCAATTTCCTAGACAATTGGCTGAACCAAGAAACCCTTTAAGCCGCGCGAAAAGTACCCGATTTGATTTTCCGAGACTGACTTTTATATGAAAACCAGAAATAATACATGAATCATGGTTCGCTATGTAAATCTTCGTAATGTCTTGGAAATCAGATTTTGAAAGATCGCTTTAAATCCAATTTATGTGGATGCTATTCTCGTTTTCTACTTTTATTTTATAAAATACGATACGAAAGAAAAAATTCTGTCTTATTTGCTTACACATAAACTAAAAGTAATTTAATGAAATAGGTTACGAGAAGTAGGCATTAATTTCGACTCATCATAACAGAATGTTATTTATTTTTGTAACTAGTTGGGTTATCAGCTATCAAACAGAATTTTCACTCTCCGACATTTGACTCTCCGCCGAATACCTTTAAATAAACATTATATAAAATCACTGAATTCGCGGATGATTACGGTTTAGAAGATTGGAAATGTCTTAGCTCGTATTTTGCTCGTATTTGCTCGAAGACTTCTTAGGTTTCAATTTTATAAACTATATTTGCAGTATAAAATATCGAGAAGGATTTTGGAACTCTGGCAACTTTATGCATCACTGTAACCGAGAGATCTGTAAATTTATTCAGATCTTTAAATTTATTCCTACAGTTCAATTCAGCCCCTCTTTTAAAGGCTGCCTGAATTTTAGCGGAGATATTTTAAACTTAGTCCTTAAAAGATACATTGCGTCGTTGTCTAAATCTAAATCTCTTTATTTTTATGTAGAAATCTAGCAATAGGTACATGTAAATTATTCACAATTAAATTTATTTTTCTCATTTGCTGGTTCTTAATAAAAACATTATGTTAATTTTTCCTTATTTTGAACAGGTGTTTTATTTTCATTCATATTACGTAAAAAAGTAAGTAACCCAAATGACGGTTAAATGAAATGCCATTTGTATTTGGGAATTTAATCTAACAATGTTTCCGCAGAAAAAATAATTCAAACCGTAACAAATTTGTATTTTATATATCGGAGACAATAATTGTTAGGATGGTGGTATAATGCACCATATTATTATTACATTGGAAGGTGGAAATAAAACACCGTGGGCGTTTATATGACTTTTTTTAGTTGAGTGAAATTACCTTTTAGGTTGCACAGTTTAATTAAATTAAAGCTTATTGGTTGAGAAATAAGCTAAGAGAAACGTTATGCCGTCGGACATAGGTAAGACGCAGTATAGCATTTTGTTATAGAGCAGGTTAGTTAAATTAATGCGACTATTCAGTTCAACGTCTACTGCAGAAATCTTATGTAGTCGACTGCACGACCGTTTGGCTCGACGGTCTCCCGAGAAGTCCTCGTTGCTCGTCCGTCGGTAACTCCACTGCTGACCTCTGTTCGGTTCTCCCCTCTCAAATTACAATCGAGTGACGTT
Source organism: Hesperia comma (assembly GCA_905404135.1). NCBI lineage: Eukaryota > Metazoa > Arthropoda > Insecta > Lepidoptera > Hesperiidae > Hesperia > Hesperia comma. Next base: position 16,697,525 of record FR990018.1, read on the forward strand.
AACAATTCGCAGAGTTGCCATTCAAATTCTTGTTCCCGATTTACGTTTTACTTAGGGTTGAATGATTTATTTAGTTTTATTTACGTCTTATTTATTTCCCTCTCCAACTTAGGTACCTATATATTATTATTCTGTTATTCTAACTTAATGTATTTCGTTTATTTATTACTTTGCCACTCCCTGAAGTAAAGGTAATATGCTTAGGCAAACTGAATGCGAAAATTTAAATATTTTCTTTATTTTGTAAACCTGACAAATTCTTAGCCCATCACATTATCAGATGAGTCGCGAGCCTACCTTATGGTTGTCTGCTACGTAAGATATAGAGAAAACTTCAGCTAAGAATAAATGTTCATTATACTGGTAGGTAAGGTCGGTAATACGAGTACATGTCAGAAAATGCTGACATAACGCGAATTCCCGGAAATAGTACCAGACATGTCTAGAAGATGTCGGGAACTAAATGAGACATCTCCCAGCATATTCGCTTCGTTCGCGTGGAAAATACAATTTCGCTGTGTGAGTTACGCCCTACTCGTATTCCTTTTGCGTTACTGGAATAATAAAAATGCCATCAATATTTTATGCTTACGTTTAACGCAAGTCTACTTATCATACTGAACACACTGATTTTCGTTTTAACTCAGACTTTATATGCAGTAAAGTAGTAAATTGAGTGATTTAATTTATAAAAGGTACCTTATTATTATATTACACGGTTTATTTGTCAAATGATTTAGTTATTGGTACTAAAAATAACAATTTTTAATAGAAAACTTTTTGAATTCTATCCTCTCTCTGTTAATCTCTATGTTCTCTACAGTCATTTCCGAAAAGCGCTGATCCTCTTTAAACTGCTGGACCAACCAAACATAGTTAAAAACCACCACAAGTAAACTTTCGATTACAAAACCACACCCAAATCGGCTTCGCCTTTTGGAAACGTCGCGCGTCGGTGCCACAGATATACACACAGACAAACAGGTCAAACTTATGGCACCTCTTTTTTTTGTCAGAGGTTAAAAGCAATATCATATACGAAAATGAAGTGTAAAACTTTGTAAGGGTACCTAAAACTATATCGCGAGTGTCACATAGACGATTCATAGACGTAACACAAAATGACAATGAAAAAGACATAACGTGTTCGCAGGAATTGAATCAGACACGTGAGACACGTCGCGACGTGTGTGCTCCATTCGCGCGTATAATACAATTCGTGCTGGGACGAACGACCGTATACCTGTGACAGCTGACGTACCTTATGATTATCTGATGAAATTTAATCATGTTGACGCCACTATAAAGCTATAGCATAGTGGTTTTAATTTCTGTATTGTAACAGAATGTTTAAAAAGGAAAACTGAATATGACCGACTGTCTGACATATCAACGCATAGTCCAAATTAATCTACATAGGTATAAGTCTTACTAGAATTAGAAACTAAAAAGTTTGATTTATGCTTCCTTTTACCTACAGTGTAGGTCAGATGCGTTGCTTGCGGACTGACATGATACTTACCTCAAAAAAGCGTTAGCGGCCTTTTAAATAACATACTAATTTCCCTTGCCGATCATGAGTGAATAGGATCCAATTTACCAAAGAACTTTAACATGAAGGGATCGCTTAATCATTTACTTACAACGCGTTCATTCATTATAATATAAAAATTAACAAATACCATTTTATTGTAGGTGGTTCAATCAACTTGACTGTGCCTAATTTGCGAACATTCAATAACGATTCCAACGCGAAGCTCGTTTATTCCCTGACGCAGATCGCAACGTTCAATTTCCCGCCAATCACTTTAAATGGTGAATGGAAACTGTCGAATATGAATGAGGAATTAAAAATCAATATAAACTTTTCGGAATATCATTGTTGATATTATTTGAATTGGGTTCCACGGAAATAAATATTTCGAGGTTTTATCTTTTTAGAAGCCATATTAAGTTTTTTATTGCATCATGCTAACAAAAAGATCTTAATGTAGTGTACAGTATGCTCTGAGCATGAGCTAGCTAGGGCATGGTAATATTGAAAATTATTTCATTTGACAATATTCTTCGATTTAAACCCAAATATAATAAGAACAGTGTTTAGTTTATAAGTAGTACTTATATTATATTTGAGTACAATCAAACCGGATGAGCAGCCATAAAGCGCACTAACTACAAGCCTATTCACTCCAGACTTGAACACAACTTTATATACACAAATATTGTAATCGAACGGGTATATACAGTCGCAGACAGTTTATTCCAGTCCTTTGCGGTATGTATAATGAAAGGGACGTTAACCAGCCATATGCCGGATCATTTGAAGGTTCCTATCATGTTTTATAGCAAATAAATAAATCATTAAGGTTGGCAGCAAAACGTTAGCTATTGGCAAAACTAAAGCCATTCATGACTTTTATGGCATTGCCATTTAATTTAATAAATCTTAGTTTAGGAATAATATTTTCTTGATGCAAAGTATATTTTTGAATACACAGGTATCATTTCAGGCTCTAGTACTTGTTTGATACAGCAGTGACAAATACTGTTGTTATGGCCTCTGGAATCCACGGCGGCCGTTACCAGTTCTTCAGACTTCCTTATTTAATTTAACTCTAGTCTTGTTATTTGAATATATTCTACCCGTGACTTTTTCTCTTTTTACTCTCTGAGAGCAAAGTTGGAGATAAAGTTTTGTAGTAATTTAATAAAAGCAGCACAGTCAGTCCTTCACGCTTTGCTAACGTTCCTGCGAGTTTTAGTTTGTTTTACGGAAAGTAATTCTATGGTATTTTTTCTGATACCTCTGCCAAGATAAGAGCCAAAATAATATTTATTTTGGTTTGCGTAGCAATAAAAGGGGATGGGGTATTTGTATAACAGGGGTAATAAGTATGAGCATTACACATTTTTGCCTAATAAAGTAACATTAATTTAATACTTACACAGCATTTAACCTGGTTCTTAACTCTTATTATTTGGGCTTCGTTAGTATCTTTTCAAAAGTTCTTTGATATTGTGTCATGTTTTGCATGAAATTATATTCACAATATGCTTCATTATTATCACAATAAAAATGTGATGTTTATCAAAAATGTAGAATTTAAAAATTTGGGACTCAAAATACTTTTAGCTAGAAGTAGTGAAAATGAAGGGCAAAAAAGTTTGCTATCTTAATTCCATAAAAAAATCGTAGCGATATTTTTATGACTCCATCTGAAATAGTAAATTCGTCAAAATAATACCTCTTACGCTCTTACCTAGTGAAATCTGATCTATTCGATGATGATAATACAATCTTCTCAGTACTCCCCATATTTATAAGAAATTCTATCTTTTGTTTCAGATCTTGTTCGACAGCTTTACCCTCGGTCGTTTCACGTCCTTCACCGACGATGGTTGTCCAGATGGCTACATGCAGATCCAAGAAGCAAGTCGACCCCAGGTTGGGGGCTCATGGTGCGGAACTTCTTGGGGCCCATCGATATATTACAGTGAAACTAAATCTATAACCCTGATTATAAGATTATTGCACCTTTCTAAAGACCAAAATAACTATAATTTCAACTTTCGAATGGCGTATAAAGTCTTAAGGAAGGAATATGCTACAGTGCGATATGGAGGGACCCCGCCAGCAGGTATTAACTAATATTTGCAATCTGTCAATTAGTCTGTCTGTAAGTCAGTCCTCCTATTGCTTTCACGAATGGTTTTATTACCTGTTAACTTCTTTTCCATTCTATCATTGTAGGAGAGAAATAACATCAGACCTTTAATGACATAAGTAGGTACGAGTATAAAGTTAAATATTTAATTTATATTTTGGGCAGTAAAAATCTGTATTTAGAACGATAATAAACTTCAACAAAGATATAGTACCTACTAGACAGATAACAATATAATTCTTATAAGTCTACCTGCCTATTGAAAGATTCAAGCGTCACTACTTGAACTCAAGCAAAACTTCCCCGCTCTGAATTCGAATATAAAGTAGGTACGATTGAACATAAGCACTTTGGATTGTGTCAATAAAATTTACGAAGTAAAATATATTTAAAGGAACATAAAAAGATTATGTACTTCTTGCACCCATCCTTTAGTGTCGCAAAAGCCTTTTATCGTGGCTCGTTAACCGTTTCATACCGACCGGCACATTACTCTGGATCGTAATGTCAACATCAATATTTCTTATATACATTCCCTTTCAGAACGACCCTTTTTCAAACTAAGGCCACTGCCATATCCCGTAAACATATCACGAGAAGATACGAATGTAGCGAAGACGACAAAAACTCCGGAGTATTACCTCGGGGACCTGATCTCTGGGACATATTGCTCGCGAATATTCAGTGACTGTGATCGTAAAAATTGTAGCTTGCAATCGCCAAACTTCCCCGGAGTCTACCCAAGAAACCTGACTTGTTATTACGCCGTGCGACAGCACGATGTTCCCCAAGGCAAGCATGCTTTAATAGTAGTCAAACAACCTAATGGACAGTTGGTTTCGATAAGAAGTCAGAAAGCATTGTATGCTGCAGCGCAACAGGAAAGAGGGAATAATGGCAGGGAACTGAAGTTTTGGCAGCAGTGTGATGAGGTACAGGACTACGTGACTGTCTACGATGGTTACACAACAAGAGACCCGGTAATCTTGAGATTCTGCGGAGGTGGCGTTTCGGTGCCAGAAGCGATTTCGAGTGGGCCGGAGTTGTTAGTGGAATTCACGACGTCGCCTTTTGGAACGTTTTTGCAGCCGGCGTCTTTGCAATCGCTACACGGTTTTCAATTGGAAGTGGAGGTGAGTGTACTTTAGCTTTGCAGTTCGTTCCTCATTCAAGTGTATATAAAAAGATCTAAATAAAATTTCAAAAATATTTATACCAGAATAAAACTAGGTAAAATTTTTCACAAACTATATATTATAAGAAAACATAAATAATGAACTTTCTATCTATAATCTTTACTAAATCAATGTAATGTAAAATCTAAAACTATAAGAAATCAATTAACTGAGAAAGAATTTAGAAAATACTTAGGTACGGTAAAAGAAAATATAAAGCTGTTCCTACCGCCAGAAAATCGATCCGTTATCATTAAGGACTCAATTTTCGAGATCCTGCTGACCCGAAGATACGAAAACGACGATCAAGTCAGGTTTATTGCCGTTAACGACTTCCACCTGATACCGCTTTTATGGAGAAACTAAATTCTAAACTTCAGACCAATTTAGTGGTTAGGAAAATTGGGCACGTTCGCTGGCTCTAAATCAATTTAGAATGATTTATAATCCCTCTTCGGTTAATATAAGTTTCTTTTATGTTTTATTTATGTATCTTATATTGTACTTTTGTGTCTTTGTTGTTTGTACACACAATTTATTTATAATTACTTTGATATCTCATCAGGGCAATGGATTGTAACAATTTCGGAACCATCTGTAAAAATTATGTTAACACTGTGAAAGTATAATCGCGTGAGAGTTGAGATTAAGACTGACTCCATCCGGACAAATAATTAGTAAAATGATTAAAGTATTAATGTAGGATTGGTAAATGTGCAGTGGAACGGAACGGTGTTAAGAGAGTGAATGAGAGGTCTGTGAGTAAAAGGGATAGTGTGATACTGATAGATGATGTTTGACAGATGACGTTTGACAGTTGACTTTGATTGATATTATGAAGTGACAGATATGACGGATGATCAGACACATTACGACGACGGACGAACGACGAGCTAAGACGTGTGTGCAATGAAGATATTTTCTAATCAAGCCGAAATAACGTGTAAAGTGCAGAAATACAGCTACTATTATAAAGAAGAACCCTCTTTCATTGAGCCCCAACCCCTAGACACCACATTTTTGGGGGCTCGTCCGGGATTCAAGTGGAATCAGCGGACCGTGAGGCGTGGAGCGGCGTGCTTCTAACCTACCATTACGAAGAACGGTGACCAAACTCGATGGCGAAGACGAATATGACGTTGACGACGGCTGCAGCGAGCGGCACAAATGATTTTCTCTTCAGTATGGGAGAGGGAATCTCCACATTTTCCGGCGAAGACGCTACCTACTGTACGGGCAAATGGGCCCAGGACATCGAAGACAATGCCGATATTTTTGGATGGACACCTCAACAAAAATTAATTATTGCGCGACGATCACTAACGGGCACAGCGGCACTGTGGCTACGTTCTGAGAGACCGTTCAAAACCTACGAAGATTTAAAGTCAGCGTTACAAAAAGAATTTTCTGACGCTGTGAATAGTAAGGAAATGCATGAAATGATGACGAAGAGGAAAAAGCGTGCGGATGAAAGCTACTACCAGTATATGCTTGTAATGAGAGAGTTGGGAAAAAGGGCGAAGTTCCCTGACTATATCGCTATACAGTACATAATAGATGGCATAGCGGATCACGAAGCAAATAAAATGATGCTCTACGGTGTTACAACGTACGCGGCGTTAAAGGAAAAATTGGCAATATATGAGGCTATAAAAGAAAAAACCAAGCAGCGTAAAACAAGCAATATCACGGAGAAGTCTTCCCTACGCTGTTACAATTGCGGAGAATTTAATCACAGGGCCAAGGCATGTCCAAATGGATTGAAATGTTTCAAATGTAATCGGTATGGGCATATCGGTCAGCGATGTACAAGAACAAAAAATGGCGGCGAAGAAAACATGATTGCGAGCAGTGTTGCCAACTATATTTTGAAGAAGATCGTATTAGGGGAGTTAAAAAGATCGTATTTTGGCCGAAATTGTAGGGAAAAAATCGTACACTAAAAATTTTCAACAAAAGGATATTATTTATTTGAAAACAGTGTAATCATTTGATTTAGCAACATTAATATCACAAAAACAACATGAAAAATAAGGAAACATACCTAATATATTTAGTTACTACCTAATTCGGTACTCATTGCCTAAGAATTAATATTCTTTCATACATCATTAACATCACAGAATCATCTCAAAAAAGAAGCAGAAGAAATTCCAACTGCAACCACTTTTTCAAAACGTAAAAACAACTTCAGACATTTTTATAACTGTCTGTAGCAATATTCCTTAAGGGGGCTAGCGTGCTAAATTCGCATAGTGTAAAGGCAGTTAGACAGTAATTAGTGAGCGTAATGTATGAAAACACTAGTTAGTGCACTGAGTTAGCGCTCTGCAAATTGTATAATGTAAAGCCCCCATTACTATTATTCAGTGTGTTCCACTTTAGCATGCAAAACGCTCAAATCATTAAATTTTCCATAGAATAAAGTTGCGTTTTGAGTGATTTGTTCGCTCATTGGAACGCACCCATTATATCAGTGTGTTGTCCCCATAGAAATATCTATGGCTGTCCCTAGGAAAAAGTGCGTCCCGATATTTTTATAGAAAAGTAAGGATGCGTTCATGAAAAAAAATGTTGCAATGACGTTATTAAACTTAAAAATCGATAAAATTGTATGAAGCATGTATGACTAAAAAGATCGTATATGGAGCGTACGATTTCAGGTCATGATCGTACACAGCATTTGTGGTAAAAAAGTCGTACAAATACGATTTAAATCGTACGGTTGGCAACACTGATTGCGAGCGAGTCGGCAAAGCAGGCGCAGGCGCAGGGTGAAGTTGGCGCGATTCGAGCACAGCCAACGTCATATCGGTCGGTAAAGCAGTACGACAAACATGGCGCTATGTTCGGGATGATTTCGACCAATGAGGAACGACCCGCTGACTTTATCGATAAATCCAAGATGGATGCCGATAGACATAGACAGCAATGTCAAAGTCAAAGCTATGACAAGATTGACAAGCAAGATGTAAACAAAGCGGCCATGAAAGAAATAAGATTGAACAATGTGAAAATAAATGCGCTGATAGACACGGGAAGCGATTTAAATTTAATATCGGATGATTTGTGTAGTTTCATCGGGAGTGAATTCAGTTACGATAACGCGATATTGTTGGGACTCGGACATATGGAAGTGCGTTCATGCGGGAAAATAGTTGCTAACATTTACGTTGATGATCAGTGTTATCATAATATCGTTTTCCATATTGTACCTAAACGTTTTATACCGTATAAAGTGATAATTGGGCAGGAATTTTTAAGAAATGTAACTATGATTTTACGTAGCGGTACTGTTACCTTCACGTCACAAGGGGATGAGTGGCTGGATAGTGTGAATGTTTGCATGTGTAATGTCGATGTTGCAGGTCACATTGGTAACCCGAAAATTAAGAAGGAGGTGGAGCGGTTAGTTGAAAATTATGAACCAGTTAAGACGAAGGAGGCCCCCATCGAGATGAAGATTGTGTTAAAGGACGAAATACCGGTGGCCCAGAGAGCACGACGTTTATCTCTGGTCGAGCAAAGGTTGGTGGAGGACCAGGTTGAGGAATGGTTACGAAATGGCATAATACAGGTTAGTTATTCTGAATATTCCAGTTCCATTAGTACTCGTGAAGAAGAAGGACGGGTCAACTCGGGTATGTGTTGACTATCGCTTATTAAACAAGAAGATAATTAGGGATGAATTTCCATTACCTATTATAGAGGACATAATAGATAAGTTGACAGATGCTAGGGTATTTAGTGTACTTGATCTAAAAAATGGTTTCTTCCATTTGAAAATTGATAAAGAGTCTGTTCATTACACATCCTTCATAACACATCATGGACAATTTGAATTCTTGCGGGCACCGTTTGGACTCTCTATCTCTCCTAAATACTTCATGCGATATGTGTCAATTGTTTTTCGAGAGCTAATATCTAAAGGTATTTTATTGATATTCATAGATGATATTGTGATTCCAGCAAAGACAGAAGAGCAGGCATTAGACCGACTTCGTCTGGTTTTAGATGTTGCCTCGCAGTATGGTCTTGAAGTAAATTGGAAGAAAGCAAAGTTAATTTGTCGTGAAATAGAATACCTTGGACACTTAATAAAGGATGGGGAGGTGCGACCAAGCCCAGAGAAGGTGGAAGCAGTGGCCAGGTATCCTGAACCCACTAATGTTAAACAGGTCATGAGTTTCATTGGTTTAACTTCTTATTTCAGAAAATATATTAAAGACTATGCATTGATTGCCAGACCGCTGACAAAATTACTTAAGAAGGAGATTAGATTTCAGTTTGAGGATGAGCAAAGATTGGCATTTAATATTCTAAAACAAAAGCTCACTAGTGATCCAGTGCTAAAGATATACAATCCAAACCTTCAGACTGAATTGCACACAGATGCCTCGAGTCAAGCGCTAGCAGCAATCTTAATGCAATGGCATCCAGATGGAGGGTTACACCCAGTTCATTATATGAGTCATAAAACAAGTGAAACAGAAAGTAGATATTCAAGCTATGAGCTAGAAGCTCTGGCAGTTGTTGAAGCAGTAAAGAAATTTCGCCATTATTTATATGGGATACGATTCAAAATAGTAACTGATTGCAAAGCATTTGAACAAACATTAAAGAAAAAGGATTTAACAGCCAAGGTAGCCAGATGGGTGTTTATGTTGGATGAATACAATTATGAAATTGAGCACAGGGCAGGATCGAGATTGCAACACACGGACGCGATCAGCCGGAACCCAATAGTAGCGGTGGCTGTGAGCCTCCATGAGGAAATACGGCAATCCCAGGCTAAGGACGAAGAGCTCAATGCAATAAGAGAGTTAATACAGACGAGAGGTCAATATCATGATTATTGGTTGGATAATGGTATTTTATATAAAGGAGTAGAGAAACAAATAGTGATTCCTAAATCTATGGAAAAAGAAATCATAAGAAGAGTGCACCAGAAGGGTCACTTTGCAGCAAGGAAGATGAAGGAAACTCTTGGTAAGGATTATTTCATTAGAAATTTAGATAAAAGGATTGAAGAAGTAATATCAAGTTGCATACCATGTTTGTTGGCTACTCGCAAGGAGGGAAAATTAGAAGGTTATTTAAATCCCATTGATAAAGGAGGAACTCCTCTACACACCTTACACTTAGATCATATAGGACCGTTGACTGAAACCAGGAAGCAATACAATTATATACTAACGATGATTGATGGGTTTACCAAGTTTGTGTGGCTCTTCCCTACCAAATCCACAGGTTCTACCGAGGTCCTGAATAAGCTGTCATCACATCAACAAGTGTTTGGAAATCCCACTCGGATAATAACAGATCGTGGCACAGCTTTTACCAGTACAGACTTTAAAATGTATTGCCAAGATGAAGGAATAAAACATGTTACTATAACCACTGGTGTTCCGAGAGGAAATGGACAGGTGGAGAGGGTACACCGTATACTTATTCCTATGCTAACGAAGCTGAGTATTGAAGATAAGTCACAATGGTATAGACACGTAAGTCGGGTTCAGAGAGCTTTAAATGGAACCTATCAGCGAAGTATTAACACTTCTCCTTTTCAATTGTTAACAGGGGTGAAGATGAAATGTAAGGAAGATTTAGAAGTAATTGATTTGTTACAACACGAAGCAATAGAACTTTATAATGAAAGCAGAGAAAATCTACGGCTCTTGGCCAAGGAGCAAATACAACAAGTCCAAGAAGAGAATAGAAACACTTATAATAAAAAGAGGATACAGAGTTCCAAGTATAAGTTGGGTGATACAGTGGCCATAAGAAGAACTCAATTTGGGCCGGGGCTAAAGTTAAAGCCTAAGTTCCTTGGACCATATAAGATCATTAAGGTTAAGAGGAATGACCGCTATGATGTCCAGAAACTGCAGGAAACCTCTGAGGGGCCCAATGTGACTTCCAGCTCAGCTGATATGATGAAGGCATGGCCAATCACTGATGATGAATAGGTAGGTATGTTTGGATGTTGATGGATGTTTTGTTTTGTTATTATTTTGAGCCACTTTAATTTGTGTTGTTGGTGCAGTACCAGTACCTGGTTACATAACTGTATAATAATTTGTTATAAGTCTTATGTACCTGCCCATATACTATTTATAGTTGTTATGTACTGCTAATGTTAAGCTATGTATAGTTTATAAGTTTAAACTTTACACTAAGCATTTGTTTTATGTATTGTTTACTTTTGTTTCATGTATAGTTTAGTGTTAAGTATTTAATTAAGGTAACATTGTATTTACTTTGAATGTTTGTTACTGGCAGTTATGTGTGATAATGTGAAAGATAGTTAGGATGTGAGTGTGAGACAATTTGTGATATGGTTTGAGGTATGTGAGTATGACAGGTGAGTGTGATTGTGATATGAGAGTAGCATATCTGAGGGCAGATATGAATGCAGGATGACCGAATGTAGGATTGGTAAATGTGCAGTGGAACGGAACGGTGTTAAGAGAGTGAATGAGAGGTCTGTGAGTAAAAGGGATAGTGTGATACTGATAGATGATGTTTGACAGATGACGTTTGACAGTTGACTTTGATTGATATTATGAAGTGACAGATATGACGGATGATCAGACACATTACGACGACGGACGAACGACGAGCTAAGACGTGTGTGCAATGAAGATATTTTCTAATCAAGCCGAAATAACGTGTAAAGTGCAGAAATACAGCTACTATTATAAAGAAGAACCCTCTTTCATTGAGCCCCAACCCCTAGACACCACATTAATGTAAACCTAAATAACTATCAGGTGAGATGATAAATTCGAAATACTTAAAGCAGTGCTGAGCTGAAGATAGTTCAAGAGAATAATTTCTTAAATTTATGAAAATATTTGTTTTATATGCTTACGTAATTTACTCACTGGAATTTGTGTAATATATCATAATGTGATTATAATCTAAACGTAATTTAGTCTAGTTTATTATGTCTTTCGAGACGATAATAAATCAGACCGTTAATAGAATGTGGAAGGAAAGTTTGTAAGGAATTAATTCTACAAGAAATTTTCAGTCCCAGCTGACTTTGCTAGTGAATTATGATTCACAAAAAAGACATCAAAGTTTTGGACGTTCGCCAAAACGCGATTAAGTCAGCACTTAGGATTTCATTCTTTCACAAAAAGGTTGGAGTGTTCCCGAAATATTGAATCAAGATACGGACTCGATAATATTGCAAAATGACACTGCCGAAATTCAGTGATTTTTTTTTTAGGTTCTATGTAATTTGGACTAGAATATTGCAAATTTATTTACTAACATAAACATAAATAAGTAGGTAGGTACATCGATTCTTGTAAGAAAGGATAAAAACATTAAAAACCTAACAATATTTTCAACTGAAAACTGCAAAGGATAGAGGTAATTTCTGTGCTATTTTTAATACATGAGTGATTAAACTAATAACTCATTAATTATGAGTGATAATTTATATCACAATTTGATTTGGGCTCGAAATAATAAAACCATGAAATATCCACTAAATATTGACTGAATAATCCGCTACCACAGATGGTATAGGCGTTACTGTTTCGGGTCTAAGTTAACAGCTGCAACAGAAATTAGGTTAATAGACTAATATATTACTGTAAAGTGATATTTGAAGTGTTTCGATGTAAATGAACTACAATAAATCAAGACATACCAGAGATCTCGCTTGGGCCCCAGCCAAACTGTAATTACAACATAGGCTCGTATAACGGTCATAATAATGGAGCATTCAACAAACTCTGCAGTCTCTCCCCCGATGTTTCAACTTATCAAATTAGGACGCGGCACAAAGGTTTTCAAGGCGAAATTCAAAATTGTCCTATTTAATCAAGCTTAATGTTTGCGGTTGGCCGCAGTGACTTGCTGTTTTATGTTTCGCTTTCACCAAAATGTTTGGTGTTTTTCCACTCAAATAAATTAACATTTATGATGGGTCGATTCGTTGTATTAAGGCTGTATTCAATAAAAACTGTGATTAATCGAAAGTGGATGTCATTTTATGTCGATATTTCGCCCTGATTAATTATTTGATAATTATCATCAAAAACAAATAGGTAGGTAAGCTTTTGTTCGGTTACATTTTCGGTTACTAATAAATAACATAGTTAAACACACAGACTTATACTCAAAGGAAATACTTTTTCTAACATACCAGATTAATAAATATTAGAAATGGACAAACAAACAATCAGTCGAAACAAAGAAAACAAAAACTCAGCACGACTTTCTAATTAACAAACAGTAACAACGCCCAACCCTTTCACGCACAAAATTCTAAAACTACTCAAAATTTCCCTTAAAAGCTTAACATTTTGTTTTCTCTCAAAAAGGAACAAATTCTACCTTTGGATTTCTCGCTTTGTAACAACAGTTGATTTTGGTATCAATACTTATATTGAATATTTTTGAAAACGGATAACAATTCATTCAATTAACTTAGTCGATCACTTAAGATCGACCTGAGCTGGTTCACTATGAGCGCTTCGATATATTCGGGATATTATGAGTAGGTATGCCTCTAATGCGTTGAAGCAATAATAAAACTGTATGCCTTAGGCAAGCCTTAAGCAAATTACTTTTTCTAGGTACATAATTTGGGTAATTTTAATCCTTTTATAAATTTTAACACAATCCAAATCATTTCCAGGTTAGATTCGTTGATCAGCAATCGCCGACGTACGCCAAGAATAAAAGAGCCTGTGAATTTTGGATAAGAGGAACGGGTCGTGGCATCCTTGAACATCCTCAACATTCCCTGCCTCCAAATACAACCTGCCTTTACCACATGCAAGGTATCGACACATCAGGACCCTCAGGACGGAATATTGGCTACCGAAGACAGTTCTCCGCTCCTCGCTTCCGCGTGTGGTTTTCGGTGTTAAAATTTTACGTGACAAACGCTTTAAACCCAAACTTGCCGGAGGACGAGTATTGTGGCAGCCATTTGAATATATGGGACGGCCCGATGAGGATTTCGCCAGGCTGCAGCGATATCTTTTGGTACGTGTCGTATGAGTTACGGTTATTGCTCTAGGCTTTTGTATTGTGAAGCATCAATTTAAAATTTCGATGATTTACAAGCAATGTGTACCTAGGTACATAGTATTGCTATTTTTGTAGTTGTTATAAAATAAATGCATGTACAAACATACTTCGCTATTAAGATTTTCTACTTCTGGTCTGTCATTGACAACAAAAGCTCCAGAAAACAAAACATCTCGAAATTGAATTTTAGTGTAGGTACATACTTAAAATGTTACGTTTTTATTTATACCATTCATCTGTTCTCTGATTCTGTTAAACGAAATCGTTTTCATATCCATAATTAAATTGTTTCTTTCTCTTATTTCAGCGACAAAGAACGTTCAGTGCAAATGTCAAGAGCGACTTCACCACAATCAGTCATCGTGGGTAGACCGCCAACGAACGCTACGCTCGTCGCAAGGTTCTGCCGGGAGAGGGCGCCGCGCACTTGCGAGCACGCTTTGTTGAGGAAATCCCGAGCCTGCGCCCGAACTGAAAGCTTCTTGTCTAAAGGAGACTCCTTGACCCTTGAGCTGAAACTGACTCAAGGCACCGCGCTAAAGTAAGTCACTTGTTAAATCGATATTGTTTGCCACGTCTTTTACAGTCGATTATTTGGATTCGTTATATCTACCAGTTTCATTAGAAACAGATGCTGAGAGAATTATCGTATCTTAAGTCGTAATACAATATCAGTTAGATGTATGTACTTACAAAAATGTTATTACAATATTATAACTTAAGTACCTCAAATATCAAAAATAAAATTCTTTCTCTCTTCTATTCTCTCTCTTCTCTAAATTTCTTCTTCTCTCTACCATCTATTTGCAGACGACTTGCAAATTTACATGCAAACATCTGTAGATAACTTGAAGCAAACCATTCTCACCATTAACAGCGATCTATCTCACATAGCAAGTTACTGCAAGTCCTATGGTCTAAAATTGAACGCGACAAAATCCCAGGCCATAATCATCGGGAGCTCTCGTCTGATTGCGAAAATTGACTGGGTCCAGCTACCCCCGGTGCAGCTGAACGACCAAACAATTCCATTCAGCGACAAAGTGCGTAACCTTGGAATACAAATGGACCGGTATCTTTCCTGGGCCCCACAAATTGCTGAAGTGAGCAGAAAGCTTTTTTCTGCAGTGGGTTCGCTCCAGAGACTAAA
The DNA here is from genome assembly GCA_905404135.1 of Hesperia comma. Classification (NCBI taxonomy): domain Eukaryota; kingdom Metazoa; phylum Arthropoda; class Insecta; order Lepidoptera; family Hesperiidae; genus Hesperia; species Hesperia comma. The sequence goes on from FR990018.1 coordinate 16,712,572, forward strand.
AAACGTGTTGCCAATCCCGACTAAAATTTTGCTAGCTCACTCCTTACTTCTTCCAATACTTGACTATGCCGATGTGTGCTACCTTGACATCACCGAAGAGCAGCTAAATAAGCTTGAGCGCCTCCAAAATCTATGTATAAGGTTTATATTTGGCCTCCGCAAATATGACCATGTATCTGAATTTCGCACTAAGCTCAAGTGGCTCCCCATTCGTCTTCGCAGGAATGCTCACATTCTTTCTCTTCTCTATTGTGTGCTATTCAATCCAAACTATCCTCCTTACCTCAAAAGCCGATTCCCTATTTCTCCATCTCACCCATGATAGAACTCTTCGCTCCTCAAAAAATCTAGTCCTTAGCACTCCTGCACATTCCTCTTCCTTCTATCAACACTCCTTCACTGTAACCGCCGTCCGTCTTTGGAATGCCCTACACAAAAGTATTCGCAATGCAAAAACATTATACTCCTTCAAAAACCAAGTTAAAGCCCATTATCTTCAGCTGTAATAAGGTTCCTTTTCACCACTATAATTTATTTCATCTATTTTTCCCTCTTCCTTACTGTTTTGATTCGCTTTTCTGTAAATACTGCTAATGCATATATATTTATATATACTCTGTTAATCTGAAATTACTCTTCACTTCTCGTGCACCTTACCTCTACCTTTCTAACGATGTCTCTCCGCCAACTCATAAGGTTGTCTGGAAGAGATCGCTAGGTAGCGATAAGACCGCCTTTTGTACCTACTCTATAATGGTTTTTTGTTTTTCTATATGTAATGTTCTGTTTTTGGTGTACAATAAAGAGATAAATAAATAAATAAATAAAATCTGAAGAAACAGCGACGAAATTACTGAAAGCTTTAATACTACAGTACCTATATTAAATCTTAGATAACGAGTAATAATATTCACAAAATAAAAAATTATGACCAGCAGCGTCGTCATAACTTATTTCGTATTTTTTTGTTTAGTTTCACTCTTACTTAACTGTTTTAAAATCGGGTAAAATTTTGAAATTATTCTCAATCCCTTAATTTACGTAAGTCAATAGGACGTATACGCGTCACATTTCATACCATACCTCATTTTTACCTGTAAAAACTGGAGCATAACTAAGCTAAGCTACTTATGAGAACCGTGAGGATTTCAGCTGACACAAGGAATTGCACTCAAGAATCTCGGTCTCACTTCTTGTACCTCAGTATTGGATTTGTTTTTCAAAAGATTTAAAAAGGAATTATGTTACCGGCGTGAATATGTGCAGATGATGATTTTTCGTATATCATTTATCTTTAAATGAATTTAGAAAAGACTAGTAAATCCGCCCTCAAAAATCCGTCCCTTCAAAAATCTCTATAAATTTTAACAAATTATGTTATTCCGATTCCGATGTCTAAGCTATATTACTGCAAAGTTTCATGAAAATCCGTTCAGTAGTTTTTGCGTGAAAGAGCAACAAACACACACACACACACTCACTCACATACATCCTTACAAACTTTCGCATTTATAATATTAGTAGGAAGTAGGATGACATGGAAAAACATAATGTATCAAATTAAGAATTGCTTTTTGGTGGTCAGAATAACGCTGCTATATCTAAAAATAATCATGGAACTTTAACAGTTTTTAACGATTCTAATACTAGCACTAGTTTTGGCTATCCTCGCGTACTTCTACTTAAAATAATGCAAAACTATTAATCCAACCGGAAGTGTCTTCAAAGTATTATAGAATAGCTAATAGTGATTCTCATAAAACACTTGCGCAAGATGTCTACGTTATACGTTACGGAAATAACGCCCATCTTGTAATATCTAGTACATCTGCAAAAAAGCGCAGTTGAGTTTATACGGCAGACGTGTTAAAAATACGAAAACATTTCGTTCCTAAATATTTATTGACGTCTAATATGCTAGGAACCAACAGTCATAAAATCTATTAACAAACAGAAAATGAAGTCATAATAAGATTTGAAAATAAGTACTAGGTGAGCGACATAAAATGTATCTGTTTCTATCATTATTTATTTATTATTTATTTATTTATTTATAATTTTACTTTAATTAACACGGTAATACCAGTTACATTAATTAAAGAACAATTTATTATCATATTTCTATCTTCAATTAAGCTGTGATCACAAGTGAGTCAATCTCAGTTTTAATAGTGGCACTTACTTAAATGAGAAATATCAATTCTGTACGAAGTTATTAAATAAAGTAGCAGCATCCTTCAACCGAGGAGGAACGATTATGCGATTAAACAAACCGCATAATGAAAGATTCAATTACGCTTACCTACTATTGATTGTCCCACTTTATGGCGAGATAAAATTGAAAACAGAGAAATATCTCTGTAGGGAATAAATCGAGTTGATTGCTGTAAGTAGCGTATTTTATGGGTACTTAACCGAGGTACTTTTGTTGTATTCGATTTTCTCTTCCTCTGGTAATTCTTTCACCTTTATTAGGCTTATTTAGGTTTGTATAGATAGTTTGTATATCACTGACCCGTTTGTGGAAAATATTGGTGGAAACCACTAGTTACCTACTTATATGGATTAGACGGAAAAAGTTGTGTGATATACCTTTTTTTCCTAAATGTTCTTATTATGTCGCACAAACACGTCATATTGACCATCCGCAATGCGTGATGGTCCTGGCTTCGACTTCCAGCAAGGCAAAATTTGAATGATACCTATTAGTTTAAATTTCGGCTCCTGGTCATGTTTGTTAATGTATTGATGTGTTCTCCACGGTACCCACGACATAGAGAATCCTCGTACAGGGCTAGTACGTGTGAGCTATTTCTATTTAACTGATTACTAATCTCCACTATCAAAATTGTGATTTAACACCGTCACGTTACTATATTTCCAGGCCAGTTTTCTTCAAAGCGCTGTACGAGTTCGTTGACCTTCATCAAGACGGGGATCCCTGGGGTCGCGGAGTGTGTTCCAGACGGTTCGTGTCTCGGTCCTTCCCCGAAGCACCGCCCGACCCACCTATAACTTTCTCATCACCAAGGGACGTGTTTTTGTACGGCAGAGGTGGAGCAAGAAACATCAGGTTAGTTGTTTTTGCTTAATTTGTGTTACTTTATTTAGGCACAGCGATAGTTGTAATAAACTTGGTAAATAAAAAATCTGCTAAACTACAAATCTAATAAAATCCAACTAAAGTATAGGTTACTGAAACTTCTAAAATTAAATCTATAATTCTTATAGAATCGGCTTACTTCCTTTTTTATTTCTCTCTAATCCGATCTTTAATCAAGTCGACTCATTCAACTGAAATACCTGACTTATTATTTCTTTTTTTTTAATTCACCGGGGATGACTTTGAACTATTGTCCATAGCGATACACGTTTATCGTCCTCTACGAGGAAAAGAAATTGAATTTATGCAAACCTTTAAATTAGTAGTTGTATTCATAAAATAAATGAATACAAAAAGTTTATCTTTTAAAAATTGTTTAACCTGAAGTAAATTTGGACGTGTCAATCTTAATTCCAGTTGCACATACCGCTTCGAGGCAAACGTCGGTGAAGTCGTTCGTCTCAGGGTTTGGGGCGTGCGGAGTGGCGGACGACTTTGCAGATCGGTCCATTCTGCGCATTCACCCTGGTTTCGATGTGGAGGAGACCCCACCGCGGCTGTCAGAGTTTTTGATAGACCCTGGAAGACCAAAGGACCAAGCATACCCAGGGATTGCTTGTGCAGGTAGCTGAATAAATATTTGGCTTTTTTAGATTAATATTTTTAATGTCAGAGGTCAGAGATTTCAGAGATTGGTTAGCATCACTAGTAAAAGGCACATTCCTACTGAAGAAACTTCGTAATTATTTTAATGTCTGTTGGCGCAATGATTAAACGCCGGATCGTTATTATCAGATAAGGGAAAACATCAAAAATGAAAATTTGCCATTCTTCTGTTTAACATCATCATCAATTTAATTCGAAATATTTATATCATATCCAAATTTATTGCCATCAACTATGAGTGTATATTTTCGTATCTATACATAAAGTATTGGTGTATTTGTAATTTGTATCTTACATAAGATACAATTTTTATTTTCAGTGATGTTGGGGACTACGAATTTACATCATCATCGACGGTAGCTGAGCTTAAGTTCGACGTAGTAAATATGACGGCTGTAGATGATTTTCGCTCTTTTGGCTTCGAAGCATCAGTGGAGTTTATACGACTGGAAGCAGTGTGTGAAAGCTCGCATAGAGTTTACGGACCTAGTGGAGAATTGAGATTATCGGCTATATCACCAATGTCTGAAGTTGTAAGTGTATGATGTTTTGCATGATGACTCTTCGTTAGTTTTTTTCTTATTATCTAGAATATGGTATTATCTTGTCTCTATCATAATGATGTACCTAATTCATTCAATTTTTACCAGTAGTATATTTGATGTACCTACACAGATTTTTTATCTTACCAATTTTTATTACGCATTAATGTTTCGTGTTCATAGATCCATGTATGATCCTTATGAATGTTAATTTTAAAATTTCTGCTATCATTTTGTTCATCCAATATTTGATTGTTAAAACAATTTTGATTTCAGGAACGCTGCGACCATCGACCATGGTTAATAGATCCATCTCCAGGACGCTACCTGTACCTTCAGATCCAAGGGAGCATAATCTACGAACCTGACCTGGACAACTTTACATTGCTCAACAACATTACAGTTGCTCCAGATCTTAGGCACATGTGCAAAACCCAGAATCGTATCGCAGTGTATGCTGGAGGATTAACGCCCATATTTATTTGTCCTGATCCACCTCATGAACAGGTATGTTTCTAAAATTTCGTTTAAAGTTAGCAAATTAAGCTATGTTAAGTAATAATATGTAAGGCAGGTGTCCCACCAGCCGAGCGTTAACTCGCCGATACCTGCCTGCTATTATGCTGAGTGGCTGTAGGATTCATTTATGTTTTAATTAATTTCCAGGGAGACGAGGTGGTAGAAGTATTCTCCGCGGGTTGGTCTAAGGAAGTAGACCAGCTCGCTTACCACGTGTTGTCTCCCGCGCCTGCTCCAGACCGCTTTGATCTTGACTGGCCAAGATCACTGTCCGTAGAACTAATAGCTGTAGAAACTGGATCATACTACATCACGTGGCTGGAACTTTCTAGAAGGTTGGTCTTATGTATATTCTTGTGACAATTATTGACGTCATCAATGTTTTTCAATTAATTATTTTTCGTATTTTAAGGGGTTTTTGTAATCATTTTGTTTTTTTTAACTTTAATGCGTAATGTTAAGTTGTTTTGACAATCTGAGTATCGCAATGGTTATCATGCCGGTTTGTCATTCGAAGGGTCTTAGACTCGTTTCTAGCAAGGGGGTTTGCATTCTCCTAATCCTAATCACTATCTCTCTTCTGGGAATCCTAATCCAAGTGTGGGGCTATCTATGAGTGTTATTTAAAACAAATATTATTAGTTTCTTTGTTAATTCGGTGCTTTGTTCCAACCAGGTGTCTTCATAACACTTGCCTTCCATTTCAGGCATCCCAGCGAACGCGGCGGAGTGTTCGCGATGTCCGGCGAGTGCCAGTACCGCTGCGAGTCGCTGGACGCGTGTATCTCGCCCGCGCTGTGGTGCGACGGCGTGTCGCAGTGCCCGCACGGAGAGGACGAGCGCCTGTCGCAGTGCTCGCCGCTGTTCCGCATGCCGGCGCACTACGCTGCAGCGCTGTTGGCGCTGTCGATACTTGCTGTATTCGCTGTGGTGAGTGTTTTGGTTTGGAATTTGTTGTGTTGCGCTGTGGTGCGACGGCGTGTCGTAGTGCCCGCACGGAGAGGACGAGCGCCTGTCGCAGTGCTCGCCGCTGTTCCGCATGCCGGCGCACTACGCTGCAGCGCTGTTGGCGCTGTCGATACTTGCTGTATTCGCTGTGGTGAGTGTTTTGGTTTGGAATTTGTTGTGTTGCGCTGTGGTGCGACGGCGTGTCGCAGTGCCCGCACGGAGAGGACGAGCGCCTGTCGCAGTGCTCGCCGCTGTTCCGCATGCCGGCGCACTACGCTGCAGCGCTGTTGGCGCTGTCGATACTTGCTGTATTCGCTGTGGTGAGTGTTTTGGTTTGGAATTTGTTGTGTTGCGCTGTGGTGCGACGGCGTGTCGCAGTGCCCGCACGGAGAGGACGAGCGCCTGTCGCAGTGCTCGCCGCTGTTCCGCATGCCGGCGTACTACGCTGCAGCGCTGTTGGCGCTGTCGATACTTGCTGTGTTCGCTGTGGTGAGTGTTTTGGTTTTGAGTTTGCTGTATTGTGTGATGTAAGGGAGTTATGGGTTATTACGGGTGAAATTTAGAGGATGATCACTTTTGATACTATAGAAAAACGACAAAAAACAAAGGAGTGTCTCATTGGTTTTAGTCCATTTTCATATGGGAAAGCTATTTCTGTTCGTTCTTTTTAGCAATAATTTTGTACAGATACCTACATAATACCTACTACATGTAGCCTATGTAGGTGTATGTAGGTGTATGTAGGTGATTATGTACTCGCGCATGAGATAAAATGCGAAATTTATAAATATATAAAATGTAAAAACAGTTTTGTGTAAAAGTCTACAGAACTTCTATGAAATAAGTATTATGCGTGTAAGTTGATGCGCGATTTGCGACCATAACATATTTGCTCGTAGTGTACCTAAGATTAACCGCTAAATCGGAAATGACAATTTGATTATAACCATTGATCTCAAAACCGTTAAGGTTTACCGCTTGTGATAATATTTATGGTATTTAAAATCATGCCTAAGAATTCATAATAAGTACAGAATTATGATAACTTTCAAGCATTGTCCATTAAAATGCATGTCCATATCATTAATATCCGGTTTGATCAGGTATTCGTGTTCATATTTGCAGTTATTTCATAATTTTCCGGCTAAACACACCTATTTTAATAAATAATGTGGTCATCGTAATTTTACAACGCATGTACCTTACGTGCACAATTTTGCTGATTTCAAATGTGTAGAAACATGGCCTTCACTTTCGCTTGAATATTATCCCGTATTACAAATTTCCAACTGCATTTATAGTAGTATTACCTTAGCCTTAATTACCTGTACCTAAGAGCTACCTACATGATTTTACTGACCTTTGGCTATACGTATGACGTAGGTACAAGTTGCTCCTCTGCAATATCAAAATTAAAGTTTGTACCTAAGTATATAGTTTGATTATTTACCTAGTTTGTTAACTTAGTAAAATATGATACTATTTACCAGTTAAATTAAATGATCATCGTCAACGATATAATATCTGTAGGTACTCATATTTCATTATAACTTTAAAAAAACTTCATCATCAAAATTTGCGAAGTCAAAAAGTTCACCACTGCGTTGCCGACTAACAAAAAAACAGGTGATACCACTTCGTCTGATTCTCCGATTCTTTAATTGGGATTCCTAAACATGATAATACTAGAATTTATCTAGGAAAGTAATATAACAAAGCTAGGCTTGTAAATAACTGTGCAACTTTAATTTTAATGGATTTTAATGATCTCGTTACAGTTCGCAGCAGCAAGATCATGTCGCCGGCGGCGTTCAGCGCTTCAGCAGCGGCTGAAGAGCCTTTCCTCAGACACAGCAATTTTTGAAGAAAAAGAAGTGATTTGCTGACCAAGCGAAGACTCCGTGCGATACGTGGAAGTCGACAGAGTCACCACTGTTTGACTGACTTCCCGCATGGAGTCTTTATTACGTATGTTGATAAGTCCTCGGACTTTAGCTGTCTCCTCATGTCTTATGACAGAGAGATGTTGTTGACGAAATGAGACTAAAACTACAAAATTATAAAGTAGCAAATTTCGGTCAGGTTTAAAATTTTCATCTATTTGAAGATAATGTAATTCCAGTAGACATAATCATAAGGTTCGTAGAGAATCATGTTGGCAATCAGTTTGTGGCAGATGTTGAATTAAATGCAACATGCGTTGCAAAATACTTATTGCATTTACTTCAAGAGAATGTGTATAATATTATGTGATTTAATTTAGTTAAGGTGTAAGTTCGAGTAAACATTTTGGACCAAGTGCAGTCGATCGGTCACTGTAATTTTAAACAGACATTATTTAATTTGGCATAAACCCTAACAATTATTATTGTTAGATATATAAATATCGACTATTTGAGTTAACATAACACGTAATGAACTTTATAGTGTTAAATATTAAATTTAATACGCACAAGATTTTAAATTGGCATCATCGACCGATTGACTTAAGGCACAGCATTTCTGTTGTATGTTATGTGATTGTGATTTTACAAATTGTATATAAATAGATTGTAGCAATTATGACTGTATGTCATATAAGATTCATTATTGTAAATTAATAAGTCAATGTTATTGGAGATATCATTGTGGCAATAATTGTGTTGGTATTATTTAAGGTAACGAAAGCTATTACAATTGTGTTCTTGATGTTACTCCAAATTTGTATACGTGATACTTAACTGCCATTTTTTAGAAATATCTTGATTAAAATTTGGAAATTAGCGAGATTTACTTTAGTCCAAAACCTGATTATTAATAAATTTATTTTATTTATATGTAATGAAAAGTACGTCTTTTGGCGAAAATAATAAAAACGTTATCGATTATGTGACCCAATGTACGTCACTGTCTATTAATAAAAATATATTAATTTAGATAGATACTGATTGCGAAGTAATAGAAATAACGAAGTATCCTAATTCATTAAAGGCCGTTTTCAATAAATTCTCCATTCAAAATCCTCAAGTCGGTAATCCAGCAACTGTTAAAAAGCCACAATTCTAAAGTGATTAATTATTATTTACCTACTTTACCTACTTGTTCATCCAGATGGATAGATAGATTATTGAAAACGGCTTTAAACAATGAAAATAAAGATTAAACTATTCATATCTTAGAGAACTATTGAAGTGATAATTTGTTTCCCAAGGAAAATATTGAAGTTTATGATAATGTCGAGTTAACTACTAGTGAAATTGTAGAAATATTGATCTTGATGAGAACACTTCGTAAAAATATTGTTACAATATGGTTTCTGGAGTGGAAGGTGCTGTTCTCACAATACTGAATAAATCTGATATAGATGTTGATAATTAAATTTCTAGTGAAACCTGCAAAGTCCTACTTATTAGTAGGTTATTTTAAAAGTGATGAAAGTTTGTAAGTAATAAATAAATTTTAGTTGAAATATTAGATGACGAAAATTGTAATTATAGTGTTATTGAATTGGTTTTCTTGATTTGAAAATAAATTAGGAATAGTTAAATTAAGAATAGTGACACTGTCATAGAAATGTTTATATGGTCTTCCATAATGTACGAGATTTCCGGATTTCATTTCCGTTTTTTGCGCCAGTTATCAGTTCTAAAATATGGAGGATGCGAACTAATTAGCCGAACAGGTGTTATCCTGGAAGACAATAATGATGGATAATAGCTGTGTAAGAGATACCTTATTTCACAATCAAAGGAGTTTATGATGAATTATGATGATAATAAGAAGTTTTTAAAATAAATTATTTACTGCATGATACGTTTGTTTTATTGAAATTAATTAGATACCCGTTTTTATTTTTAGGTAGGTACCATCAAAAATATTTCGAATAAGTGTTACGTCTGATGCTGAGATAGTGTTAAATATTTAAGGACCGAATTTATAGTACTTTTTTATTCGATTTCTACGTGGTAGTTAAGTTAATCGGGTAAAAATGCCATTCGTTATGCCCCTATCTATAAACTTAAATTTCTCAGAAAAACAGAAAGGAAAACAAATATTGCTTGATTATTTTGTTTGTCTCATATCGGTGGTCTGGTATCCAATTCCTTGAATGACAATACTAATTCATTCAAGTAAGGAGTACACGTCCTTAGTGAAGCTACCTAATGACCATTTGAAATTAATTATGTCAATTTAGGTTTGTTGAGGAATAGTTACTTCACTGACAAGTAGAACATAAGTCCATTAGTAGAACTGAGTCGTGGTAAAAGACAAAAAAACATAGGCAATTAACTTTACAAAAATATGGCTTTATTTTCTCTTTTAACCTTAATTTCACTTTGGTATCTATTAATAACGATTCAGTTAAATACATCACCGAAAACAACACGTAAAAATAATACCTAATCATAAATCCTGATCCATGTTATATCACAAGTAATTAAAAATATTCAAAGGACTTTAATCATCTGACATGATGCCATTGTAGCACTTCTAGAGGTGTTCAATAAAAAACAGATTAATAGCAGAAGTAGTTTAATACCCGTTAGGGGTCGTGGGTAGGTACATTCGTCCGCATTAAATTAAAGACTCCTGTCACCACCACTATCCTGCGAGTTCGCCAGCCTCCGATCGCGGTTCAGCAGCCTGCGCCTCCGATCTGGTACCGCCGTCAGCAGCACGGCCAGTGAGTAGGTAGTCAGGTGACCAGGTTCCAGCGACTAGTAGAGGGCGGAATCCAGACACCTCTCGTAGGCGTACGGGTGAACCCTGGAATCGTGTTTTTTTGAAGCCATGAGTATGAGGCGCTTGAATTCATAGTTTGACTGCACCACGTGAGATGGAAAATAGCAAGACAGTGATAATGAGACTATGCAATGAATAGTGATCAGTGATGAGGCAGGCAAACATGATTTATGACATACATGAACAGTTTAAAGCAGAAGATACAACACTCAACACATAGATATTTGGTGTGGTGTCCGGATATCCGGATTTGATTTCGAAATTAGAAAAACTGACCGGACACCAAAATTACTTAGTCGTAATCATTCTATTATTAGGATATTATTAAATTACATTAGGATATTATTAAATCTATTGTGTTGAATATTGCGAAAAAATGATATAAAATTTTTTACAAGAACACAATCAAAATAGCAGGGAAATGATAATTATGAGAACGTTAAAATGTAAATCAGTTTGAAATATTAACATCTGTAATTCAAGTTTCGAACGAATTCTTTTGGAACAACAAAAATAATTACTAACCATATTCAAAGTATAAAATCTAGGATTATCGCAAGATAACACTAAAACAGCAGCGTACATAATAATCAAAACGATATCATTTTAACGTTCGAGATGATTCGGCAACTAATGTGGCAGGTAGAAAAATAATTAAATTTGCAACGTATTCAATGCAAATAGTGAGAAGAATAGAATTATTATTGCACATTACATACAAAATCACAACAATACTGCAATAATAATGATTAAACAAAAAGCAAATAAAACAACTTAAAACTAATTAATAAAGAAATTAATTTTGTAACACTCACCCAAATCGGGGTTATAACACAGCACAATATGTTATTACACGTAATCCTTCAATAAAGGAATTACCGCAGCAATATTAAAATTTAAAATAGAAAATTGACAACCGAATAATTATTGAGTCTGCACGAAAAGTTAGGAGTGTCTTCTCACTGCAGCGGTTGACGGTCGAAGAAGGTCAATTGCATCAGCCGCAAACACGTCGCGATGCACCGCAAAAAAAACTGATCGCTTCGTGAGTTGTCGGTAGATTTGTAAACAAGACGTTTGACGCGACTATGTCCGTGAATTATTTATTACGCACGGTGTTCACTGTTTTATTTTTATTCTATTTTTTTTTCATTTATTAACATTTTATTAATTTAGATTATTTATTTAAATTTATTATTTAGCTATAGAAATTATTTAATTTAGATTAAGGTTAGTTTAAGAACCGTTACATACCCCCCTTTTTAGGTTAAGATTTTTCCTCAGAAAAATCTGCTAAAACATAACAGATATCAGACCTAAAGCTTGAAATCTTTAACATGCCAGGCTCCTAGCTTCTGACCAGACATGTCTTCAAGCTCATAAACAAGATCAGATTTTTTTTCGATAATTTTACACTTAATAAATTTCGGTGCGAGTTTTTTTGAAAATCTAGAGTCTTTATCGCTTTGATAATAGGTGCGTTTCCATACGACATCTCCTACCTTAAATTCCACTTTTTTTCGGCGAAGATTGTAGTGTGTGCAATTTCTGGAGTGGGCTTTAATTAGTGCGGTCTGTACTTTATCAAATATTTTCCTTAGTGCTCCCGAGTTTTCTACATAGACATCGCGAGGGGTAAATATTATTTGGTCGTTGAGGTCAGAATCTACGTAGTGAGACCCACAACTAACTAATTCCCTACCGTAAACTAAGAAGGATGGTGTGTATCCTGTTACCTCGTTGACAGAGCAGTTTATAGCAAACTGGATTTTAGGAATATTTGTATCCCAAGATCTATGATCGTTCTCTATAAATGTAGAAACTGCTGTCATTATGGTTTTGTTGTAACGTTCCACACTATTTACTTGAGGAGTATATAAAGCCGTAAAGTAAACATTAGGTATGTTATAGGACGCGAACAAATTTTTCATGGTTGCACTGGTAAACTGCTTCCCGTTATCCATTAGAATGGTACTTGGAATACCGTGTACAAGAAAAACTTTATCTTCTAAGGTCTTTGAAATAACGTCAGATGTTGCTCGACGAATCGGGAAAAGTAAGCAGTACTTTGAAAAACAACAGTTTACGACCAAAAGGAAGGTGTTTTGTTTCCTAGATACTGGTAGTGGTCCAACCAAATCAATGCTAATCATTTGGAATGGCCGAGAACAATCCTTAGGTCTACCCATCGTTCCTAACGTTGAATGATTGGCATGTTTGTAGGAAAGACAAGTTTCACAACTGGTGACAAAGTTAGTGACATCGCGATGCATGTTAGGCCAAAAGTAATTTAGGGATAAGCGTCTATACGTTTTGAAAATTCCGAAATGGCCAGAAGTAGGTTCACAGTGGTTTTTGGCAATAATGTCCCGTCGGTATTCCATAGGAACCACTTCTTTCCACTCGAATTCACGAGTGAGAGGATTAATTGACTTGACATACCGAAATAGTTTTCCATCCGCGATACGATAATTTAAAAATGAAGTTGGCGATTTGTGACATCCTTTAAAGATGTTCTTGTACCACTCGTCACTAGTATTATAAACCATATTAGAATTGTGAGAATTAGAATTGAGATTATTAGAAATTTGAGAATTAATAGTATTAGAGGTACTGATAATAGAAATGGGAACAGAGCGAGATAAACAGTCCGGCACTACATTATCTGCACCCTTGCGGTGTTTGATTTCAAAATTGTAAGCAGAGAGACGTACACCCCAGCGAGCTAGTCTTCCCGTCGGATTGTTTAGGTTAAGGAACCATTTTAAAGATGAATGATCCGTAAAAACAGTGAATTTAAGGCCGTTTTCGAGGTAACATCGCCAGTGCTCGATGGCTGTGAGTACTGCCAACGCTTCGCGTTCAGTTGCGCTATAATTGCGTTCTTGCTTAGACAAGGACTTGCTCATGTACGCAATTACTCTCTCGACGCCATCGAAGGACTGAGTTAGCACTGCACCGATACCAAAATCACTGGCATCCGTGTGGACCTGGAAGGGTTTAGAGAAGTCTGGGCAGGAAAGAATAGGAGCAGTGACCAGATGTTGTTTCAGCTTTTTAAAAGCATGATCAGCTTCCTCGGTCCACAGGAATGGAGGTGCATTCTTGCCTTGCGACGTCAACTTATTAAGGGGAGCCGCTAGGGTACTAAAGTTGGGAATGAACCTGCGGTACCAAGATGCTGTGCCTATAAAACGACGCACCTCTTTGCGGTTAGATGGGGTAGGGAAATTACTAATCGCTTCTACTTTTTGTGGATCGGCATGTAAGCCGTTGGCGTCCACAATGTAGCCTAAGTATTTTAGTTCCGTTCTAAAAAAATTACTCTTTTCAAAATTTATAGTTAGGTTCGCGGTCTTTAGCTTTTCCAAGACTCTCATCAGCAGAGATATATGGTGGTCGAAATCATCTGAAACTACGATGACGTCATCAATAAAAACAAATACGCGATTTTCAAATTCTGGCCCGTAAAATAAAGCATCGACTAGTCGTTGTTGCGTTGCTGGTGCATTTGTAAGGCCGAATGGCATGGATTTGAATTGAAATGTACCGCGGGTTGGAACATAGAACGCAGTTTTACATCGGTCTTTTTCGTCGATTAGTATCTGCCAAAAACTCTTAGATAGATCTATACTTGACAAATATTTAGCATCGCGTAAGTTATCTAAAATCTCCGTTATGTAGGGGAGACTGTAGGCGTCTTTTTTCGTAATAGCATTTAATTTCCTGCTATCGAGACAAAGTCGTAGTTCTCCGTTCTTCTTTGGAGTAAGAAGAACAGGAGATGACCATGGACTCTCACAGGGTTCCACAACGTCTTCAGCTAACATCGCGTTTAACTGGTTTATTAGAATGCGTTGTTTTTCAGGCGACATCCTATAATACCGTTGACGAATGGGGGCAGCATCCCCAGTGTCAATAGGATGGGTGATAAGAGAAGTGCGACCTAAACCACGTACCTCGTAGGAGATATCGCGAAACTGTGCAATAATTTGATCCGCAATTAACCGCTGTTGATCAGTTAGGTACTCATATGAGCATAAATTATCTGGCCTATCCTCTACGTCTAGATCAGTAATAAAGTTGGGTTCAGAATCAACATGTACCGTGATAGAGTCTAAAAATTTCGGGAAGATGTCGAAAGTTCTCCAAAAGTCCATACCTAAAATCAAAGGATTTTTAATATCAGGCACAACATAAGCTTTTAAAACGTGTTTTTGTCCCTGAAAGGTGATAGGAAGGTTCATTACGCCAGTGGTGGTTAGTTTCTCACCGCCGGCTGTGACAAAATTAATACTATCACAGTCCTCAAGTCTACAACCTGCAGTCAAAAGATGTTCGTGTGACTTATTTCCTAGGATTGTTAGACTGGAGCCTGTGTCGAGTAAGCCAGTAATTACTTTATCATTGACATTAACGGAAACGTAAGGTCTAGATTTATTTGAGTTCGGATGTTGGATTGAAGAGACACTGTTAAAAGTAAAAAATTTGGAGATAAAATTCAACCAGTCTGACCATTCAGTTGAATTAAAATGACTTTTGTTAAATTTTTTACTTTTATGATCCATCCAATCCTGCCCAATTAGTTTTTTGAACTGTTAAGATTAGGATGACAGACGGTACATTCAGGAAATCGGACATCTTTTTTTCCGCATCTAAAACAAACTAAAAAACGTTTTTGGCTACAATTCCGAAGTGAATGAGTGTCCGATCTACACCTAGGACAGAAAACGGGTTGAGATGTAGTCGTAGATACGGCAGCAACATGCACATTATTTTTAATATTCGCAGGGGGTGCATTTAAATTAGGTTTGTAAGCGAATTCAGGTGCGAGTGTATCCGCTGTCACCCGAGGAGGTTCGCGAAATTGAGAAAACCGTGCTTGAACGTCCTCGTAGCTGCGACAGATAGTTTTGAGCGCATCAATGGAAGTAATACTAGGAGAGGCAGCTATGGTGTTGGCGTAACAAGGGCGGATATTATGCATCAATATTTCTAATTTATCTTCCTCAGAAAAGGGTTTACTTAATCTTGAAAACATACCGTGCATGTAGGATAGATAAATGGTTATGTTTTCAGATTCACCTTGAGTGCGGGCTCGAATCTCAGCAGCAAGCCTGTAGTCGTAATCACTACTGCTGAAATCCTGTTTAAGAAGGACGCATAACTCATTCCAAGAATTTATTTTATCCCGGTTGCAGCGATACCAGTGTAAAGCGTCATCGGTAAAAATTTCATAAGCAAGGTTAAGAATTTTATCAAAAGAAATGTCTCTAGCTTGTACAAATTCTTCAACCTTCAAGATAAAGGACCGAACACACGATTTGCCCGAAAATTTAAGTTTAGCTATATCTGCCGACAACCCACGATCGCAATTTACCGTAATTGAGGTATCACTAGCGGTTTCCACATTAGATGAAGTTTTTGCCTGTGAACTTTGGGGCCTCATTGAAGATAAGTCCTTATACTGAGAATTAAAACTATTAGTGCAGACTTTATAACTCTCGGCGATTTCTGAGGTATTATGGATTCGATTTAGCCTGTGATAAATATGGTGTAGCAGGTTCTCGGTTCTAAGGAATAGGTTTTTGTCAAATCGTGATTTAAGAGCGACAATATTATTTTGTGCCTTCAAAAGAGACTCTCTGACCGCCTTTAAGTCCTCAGTAGCATTTAGATGGGACTCAAGAATGTCTTCTGAAGGGGACAACAGTGCTAATTTATTAATTTGTTTGCGCAGCTCTTGAACGGAGTCACCTGAACCACCGCGAAGTTCAACCTCATATTCCAGTTCAGGTTTTTGCAACGAGAAAAATTGTACGGAATATGCCATTATTATATTAGCCGTAGGTGTGTGTTACAAAAACAAAAAAAAAAGATAAAAGAAACTATAACTACAACAATTTTACAAAAGAAGGGCAGAACAATTTATTATAAAGCCACCCAGTATGATGAGCAACCAGAAAAAACTAAAAAAAGAAAAAAATATATAGGTTTAGCGACAAAAAAAAATTTAGCATACAGTTGCTTGTAAGTAAACACAACTGGATCGCCTTAAAATAAATTAAACATATAAAAGCAAAAATAAAAAGAAACAAACAAAACAGAAAAGAAAAAAAATAAGCCAACACCAAGGAAAACTATTTAATGCGAAAGAATCAAAAATGTAATACGGACACGAATGTAACCTGTAGCTGGGCGCCAATGTAGCACTTCTAGAGGTGTTCAATAAAAAACAGATTAATAGCAGAAGTAGTTTAATACCCGTTAGGGGTCGTGGGTAGGTACATTCGTCCGCATTAAATTAAAGACTCCTGTCACCACCACTATCCTGCGAGTTCGCCAGCCTCCGATCGCGGTTCAGCAGCCTGCGCCTCCGATCTGGTACCGCCGTCAGCAGCACGGCCAGTGAGTAGGTAGTCAGGTGACCAGGTTCCAGCGACTAGTAGAGGGCGGAATCCAGACACCTCTCGTAGGCGTACGGGTGAACCCTGGAATCGTGTTTTTTTGAAGCCATGAGTATGAGGCGCTTGAATTCATAGTTTGACTGCACCACGTGAGATGGAAAATAGCAAGACAGTGATAATGAGACTATGCAATGAATAGTGATCAGTGATGAGGCAGGCAAACATGATTTATGACATACATGAACAGTTTAAAGCAGAAGATACAACACTCAACACATAGATATTTGGTGTGGTGTCCGGATATCCGGATTTGATTTCGAAATTAGAAAAACTGACCGGACACCAAAATTACTTAGTCGTAATCATTCTATTATTAGGATATTATTAAATTACATTAGGATATTATTAAATCTATTGTGTTGAATATTGCGAAAAAATGATATAAAATTTTTTACAAGAACACAATCAAAATAGCAGGGAAATGATAATTATGAGAACGTTAAAATGTAAATCAGTTTGAAATATTAACATCTGTAATTCAAGTTTCGAACGAATTCTTTTGGAACAACAAAAATAATTACTAACCATATTCAAAGTATAAAATCTAGGATTATCGCAAGATAACACTAAAACAGCAGCGTACATAATAATCAAAACGATATCATTTTAACGTTCGAGATGATTCGGCAACTAATGTGGCAGGTAGAAAAATAATTAAATTTGCAACGTATTCAATGCAAATAGTGAGAAGAATAGAATTATTATTGCACATTACATACAAAATCACAACAATACTGCAATAATAATGATTAAACAAAAAGCAAATAAAACAACTTAAAACTAATTAATAAAGAAATTAATTTTGTAACACTCACCCAAATCGGGGTTATAACACAGCACAATATGTTATTACACGTAATCCTTCAATAAAGGAATTACCGCAGCAATATTAAAATTTAAAATAGAAAATTGACAACCGAATAATTATTGAGTCTGCACGAAAAGTTAGGAGTGTCTTCTCACTGCAGCGGTTGACGGTCGAAGAAGGTCAATTGCATCAGCCGCAAACACGTCGCGATGCACCGCAAAAAAAACTGATCGCTTCGTGAGTTGTCGGTAGATTTGTAAACAAGACGTTTGACGCGACTATGTCCGTGAATTATTTATTACGCACGGTGTTCACTGTTTTATTTTTATTCTATTTTTTTTTCATTTATTAACATTTTATTAATTTAGATTATTTATTTAAATTTATTATTTAGCTATAGAAATTATTTAATTTAGATTAAGGTTAGTTTAAGAACCGTTACATACCCCCCTTTTTAGGTTAAGATTTTTCCTCAGAAAAATCTGCTAAAACATAACAGATATCAGACCTAAAGCTTGAAATCTTTAACATGCCAGGCTCCTAGCTTCTGACCAGACATGTCTTCAAGCTCATAAACAAGATCAGATTTTTTTTCGATAATTTTACACTTAATAAATTTCGGTGCGAGTTTTTTTGAAAATCTAGAGTCTTTATCGCTTTGATAATAGGTGCGTTTCCATACGACATCTCCTACCTTAAATTCCACTTTTTTTCGGCGAAGATTGTAGTGTGTGCAATTTCTGGAGTGGGCTTTAATTAGTGCGGTCTGTACTTTATCAAATATTTTCCTTAGTGCTCCCGAGTTTTCTACATAGACATCGCGAGGGGTAAATATTATTTGGTCGTTGAGGTCAGAATCTACGTAGTGAGACCCACAACTAACTAATTCCCTACCGTAAACTAAGAAGGATGGTGTGTATCCTGTTACCTCGTTGACAGAGCAGTTTATAGCAAACTGGATTTTAGGAATATTTGTATCCCAAGATCTATGATCGTTCTCTATAAATGTAGAAACTGCTGTCATTATGGTTTTGTTGTAACGTTCCACACTATTTACTTGAGGAGTATATAAAGCCGTAAAGTAAACATTAGGTATGTTATAGGACGCGAACAAATTTTTCATGGTTGCACTGGTAAACTGCTTCCCGTTATCCATTAGAATGGTACTTGGAATACCGTGTACAAGAAAAACTTTATCTTCTAAGGTCTTTGAAATAACGTCAGATGTTGCTCGACGAATCGGGAAAAGTAAGCAGTACTTTGAAAAACAACAGTTTACGACCAAAAGGAAGGTGTTTTGTTTCCTAGATACTGGTAGTGGTCCAACCAAATCAATGCTAATCATTTGGAATGGCCGAGAACAATCCTTAGGTCTACCCATCGTTCCTAACGTTGAATGATTGGCATGTTTGTAGGAAAGACAAGTTTCACAACTGGTGACAAAGTTAGTGACATCGCGATGCATGTTAGGCCAAAAGTAATTTAGGGATAAGCGTCTATACGTTTTGAAAATTCCGAAATGGCCAGAAGTAGGTTCACAGTGGTTTTTGGCAATAATGTCCCGTCGGTATTCCATAGGAACCACTTCTTTCCACTCGAATTCACGAGTGAGAGGATTAATTGACTTGACATACCGAAATAGTTTTCCATCCGCGATACGATAATTTAAAAATGAAGTTGGCGATTTGTGACATCCTTTAAAGATGTTCTTGTACCACTCGTCACTAGTATTATAAACCATATTAGAATTGTGAGAATTAGAATTGAGATTATTAGAAATTTGAGAATTAATAGTATTAGAGGTACTGATAATAGAAATGGGAACAGAGCGAGATAAACAGTCCGGCACTACATTATCTGCACCCTTGCGGTGTTTGATTTCAAAATTGTAAGCAGAGAGACGTACACCCCAGCGAGCTAGTCTTCCCGTCGGATTGTTTAGGTTAAGGAACCATTTTAAAGATGAATGATCCGTAAAAACAGTGAATTTAAGGCCGTTTTCGAGGTAACATCGCCAGTGCTCGATGGCTGTGAGTACTGCCAACGCTTCGCGTTCAGTTGCGCTATAATTGCGTTCTTGCTTAGACAAGGACTTGCTCATGTACGCAATTACTCTCTCGACGCCATCGAAGGACTGAGTTAGCACTGCACCGATACCAAAATCACTGGCATCCGTGTGGACCTGGAAGGGTTTAGAGAAGTCTGGGCAGGAAAGAATAGGAGCAGTGACCAGATGTTGTTTCAGCTTTTTAAAAGCATGATCAGCTTCCTCGGTCCACAGGAATGGAGGTGCATTCTTGCCTTGCGACGTCAACTTATTAAGGGGAGCCGCTAGGGTACTAAAGTTGGGAATGAACCTGCGGTACCAAGATGCTGTGCCTATAAAACGACGCACCTCTTTGCGGTTAGATGGGGTAGGGAAATTACTAATCGCTTCTACTTTTTGTGGATCGGCATGTAAGCCGTTGGCGTCCACAATGTAGCCTAAGTATTTTAGTTCCGTTCTAAAAAAATTACTCTTTTCAAAATTTATAGTTAGGTTCGCGGTCTTTAGCTTTTCCAAGACTCTCATCAGCAGAGATATATGGTGGTCGAAATCATCTGAAACTACGATGACGTCATCAATAAAAACAAATACGCGATTTTCAAATTCTGGCCCGTAAAATAAAGCATCGACTAGTCGTTGTTGCGTTGCTGGTGCATTTGTAAGGCCGAATGGCATGGATTTGAATTGAAATGTACCGCGGGTTGGAACATAGAACGCAGTTTTACATCGGTCTTTTTCGTCGATTAGTATCTGCCAAAAACTCTTAGATAGATCTATACTTGACAAATATTTAGCATCGCGTAAGTTATCTAAAATCTCCGTTATGTAGGGGAGACTGTAGGCGTCTTTTTTCGTAATAGCATTTAATTTCCTGCTATCGAGACAAAGTCGTAGTTCTCCGTTCTTCTTTGGAGTAAGAAGAACAGGAGATGACCATGGACTCTCACAGGGTTCCACAACGTCTTCAGCTAACATCGCGTTTAACTGGTTTATTAGAATGCGTTGTTTTTCAGGCGACATCCTATAATACCGTTGACGAATGGGGGCAGCATCCCCAGTGTCAATAGGATGGGTGATAAGAGAAGTGCGACCTAAACCACGTACCTCGTAGGAGATATCGCGAAACTGTGCAATAATTTGATCCGCAATTAACCGCTGTTGATCAGTTAGGTACTCATATGAGCATAAATTATCTGGCCTATCCTCTACGTCTAGATCAGTAATAAAGTTGGGTTCAGAATCAACATGTACCGTGATAGAGTCTAAAAATTTCGGGAAGATGTCGAAAGTTCTCCAAAAGTCCATACCTAAAATCAAAGGATTTTTAATATCAGGCACAACATAAGCTTTTAAAACGTGTTTTTGTCCCTGAAAGGTGATAGGAAGGTTCATTACGCCAGTGGTGGTTAGTTTCTCACCGCCGGCTGTGACAAAATTAATACTATCACAGTCCTCAAGTCTACAACCTGCAGTCAAAAGATGTTCGTGTGACTTATTTCCTAGGATTGTTAGACTGGAGCCTGTGTCGAGTAAGCCAGTAATTACTTTATCATTGACATTAACGGAAACGTAAGGTCTAGATTTATTTGAGTTCGGATGTTGGATTGAAGAGACACTGTTAAAAGTAAAAAATTTGGAGATAAAATTCAACCAGTCTGACCATTCAGTTGAATTAAAATGACTTTTGTTAAATTTTTTACTTTTATGATCCATCCAATCCTGCCCAATTAGTTTTTTGAACTGTTAAGATTAGGATGACAGACGGTACATTCAGGAAATCGGACATCTTTTTTTCCGCATCTAAAACAAACTAAAAAACGTTTTTGGCTACAATTCCGAAGTGAATGAGTGTCCGATCTACACCTAGGACAGAAAACGGGTTGAGATGTAGTCGTAGATACGGCAGCAACATGCACATTATTTTTAATATTCGCAGGGGGTGCATTTAAATTAGGTTTGTAAGCGAATTCAGGTGCGAGTGTATCCGCTGTCACCCGAGGAGGTTCGCGAAATTGAGAAAACCGTGCTTGAACGTCCTCGTAGCTGCGACAGATAGTTTTGAGCGCATCAATGGAAGTAATACTAGGAGAGGCAGCTATGGTGTTGGCGTAACAAGGGCGGATATTATGCATCAATATTTCTAATTTATCTTCCTCAGAAAAGGGTTTACTTAATCTTGAAAACATACCGTGCATGTAGGATAGATAAATGGTTATGTTTTCAGATTCACCTTGAGTGCGGGCTCGAATCTCAGCAGCAAGCCTGTAGTCGTAATCACTACTGCTGAAATCCTGTTTAAGAAGGACGCATAACTCATTCCAAGAATTTATTTTATCCCGGTTGCAGCGATACCAGTGTAAAGCGTCATCGGTAAAAATTTCATAAGCAAGGTTAAGAATTTTATCAAAAGAAATGTCTCTAGCTTGTACAAATTCTTCAACCTTCAAGATAAAGGACCGAACACACGATTTGCCCGAAAATTTAAGTTTAGCTATATCTGCCGACAACCCACGATCGCAATTTACCGTAATTGAGGTATCACTAGCGGTTTCCACATTAGATGAAGTTTTTGCCTGTGAACTTTGGGGCCTCATTGAAGATAAGTCCTTATACTGAGAATTAAAACTATTAGTGCAGACTTTATAACTCTCGGCGATTTCTGAGGTATTATGGATTCGATTTAGCCTGTGATAAATATGGTGTAGCAGGTTCTCGGTTCTAAGGAATAGGTTTTTGTCAAATCGTGATTTAAGAGCGACAATATTATTTTGTGCCTTCAAAAGAGACTCTCTGACCGCCTTTAAGTCCTCAGTAGCATTTAGATGGGACTCAAGAATGTCTTCTGAAGGGGACAACAGTGCTAATTTATTAATTTGTTTGCGCAGCTCTTGAACGGAGTCACCTGAACCACCGCGAAGTTCAACCTCATATTCCAGTTCAGGTTTTTGCAACGAGAAAAATTGTACGGAATATGCCATTATTATATTAGCCGTAGGTGTGTGTTACAAAAACAAAAAAAAAAGATAAAAGAAACTATAACTACAACAATTTTACAAAAGAAGGGCAGAACAATTTATTATAAAGCCACCCAGTATGATGAGCAACCAGAAAAAACTAAAAAAAGAAAAAAATATATAGGTTTAGCGACAAAAAAAAATTTAGCATACAGTTGCTTGTAAGTAAACACAACTGGATCGCCTTAAAATAAATTAAACATATAAAAGCAAAAATAAAAAGAAACAAACAAAACAGAAAAGAAAAAAAATAAGCCAACACCAAGGAAAACTATTTAATGCGAAAGAATCAAAAATGTAATACGGACACGAATGTAACCTGTAGCTGGGCGCCAATGTAGCACTTCTAGAGGTGTTCAATAAAAAACAGATTAATAGCAGAAGTAGTTTAATACCCGTTAGGGGTCGTGGGTAGGTACATTCGTCCGCATTAAATTAAAGACTCCTGTCACCACCACTATCCTGCGAGTTCGCCAGCCTCCGATCGCGGTTCAGCAGCCTGCGCCTCCGATCTGGTACCGCCGTCAGCAGCACGGCCAGTGAGTAGGTAGTCAGGTGACCAGGTTCCAGCGACTAGTAGAGGGCGGAATCCAGACACCTCTCGTAGGCGTACGGGTGAACCCTGGAATCGTGTTTTTTTGAAGCCATGAGTATGAGGCGCTTGAATTCATAGTTTGACTGCACCACGTGAGATGGAAAATAGCAAGACAGTGATAATGAGACTATGCAATGAATAGTGATCAGTGATGAGGCAGGCAAACATGATTTATGACATACATGAACAGTTTAAAGCAGAAGATACAACACTCAACACATAGATATTTGGTGTGGTGTCCGGATATCCGGATTTGATTTCGAAATTAGAAAAACTGACCGGACACCAAAATTACTTAGTCGTAATCATTCTATTATTAGGATATTATTAAATTACATTAGGATATTATTAAATCTATTGTGTTGAATATTGCGAAAAAATGATATAAAATTTTTTACAAGAACACAATCAAAATAGCAGGGAAATGATAATTATGAGAACGTTAAAATGTAAATCAGTTTGAAATATTAACATCTGTAATTCAAGTTTCGAACGAATTCTTTTGGAACAACAAAAATAATTACTAACCATATTCAAAGTATAAAATCTAGGATTATCGCAAGATAACACTAAAACAGCAGCGTACATAATAATCAAAACGATATCATTTTAACGTTCGAGATGATTCGGCAACTAATGTGGCAGGTAGAAAAATAATTAAATTTGCAACGTATTCAATGCAAATAGTGAGAAGAATAGAATTATTATTGCACATTACATACAAAATCACAACAATACTGCAATAATAATGATTAAACAAAAAGCAAATAAAACAACTTAAAACTAATTAATAAAGAAATTAATTTTGTAACACTCACCCAAATCGGGGTTATAACACAGCACAATATGTTATTACACGTAATCCTTCAATAAAGGAATTACCGCAGCAATATTAAAATTTAAAATAGAAAATTGACAACCGAATAATTATTGAGTCTGCACGAAAAGTTAGGAGTGTCTTCTCACTGCAGCGGTTGACGGTCGAAGAAGGTCAATTGCATCAGCCGCAAACACGTCGCGATGCACCGCAAAAAAAACTGATCGCTTCGTGAGTTGTCGGTAGATTTGTAAACAAGACGTTTGACGCGACTATGTCCGTGAATTATTTATTACGCACGGTGTTCACTGTTTTATTTTTATTCTATTTTTTTTTCATTTATTAACATTTTATTAATTTAGATTATTTATTTAAATTTATTATTTAGCTATAGAAATTATTTAATTTAGATTAAGGTTAGTTTAAGAACCGTTACACCACGGCGATAAATTTCCAAAAAAAATAAAATAATACGTCTACCTATACAAATGGTACCGACTAGATAGTGCATGCAACGCATCACCAAATTTATTCGTAAACTCCTTGACTCAAAATTTCGTGTGACTTCTTGACGTTGCCTGTAATTTCCTCTGCTGGTCTTCCGGATGTAACTAGCCAAGTACTTCCACTGGCGCCTTTCTCATATGCTTCTATCAGTCCACGAACGGCTGAATTCACACTGGAAATAAAGAATATAATATTATTCATTCACGTTTTTTATGTAGGTAACTGGGTGATCGTTAAAGAATTATTAAAGACAAAGATAGATCTCGCTCAAATTTTTATGAAAACTGAAAGTTCTGAGGTAAAACTTAAAAAATAAAGTCAAATTGAGAACCTCCTTCTTTTTCGAAATTGTTTAAAAATGCGGGAAATATGTATTTTTAGGTACTTAACTACTTTAATTCCCGTGTCTGGGATTGAAGTTGTATGAGATGGGATTTAATTAGAGCTGAAAGTCTCCTTAAATTACTAAACATAAAGACGAAATGTATTTGAGATTTAAATTATAATAAGCAAAATAAATCCATATCGAATGATCTGGATTGTATTTTTATGATACTGCTTTTCCAGTCGAACCTAATGCAAATTAACTACTTTACTTACTTCTGATGAGGCAATTTCTTAATCCCAAGTTGAATAAGCTTTTCTATTTCTTGGTCGAAACCACCGATCGTTCCTTGTAATAGGTTAGTTTCAGTGCAGCCGAAACATATCGTCACCACTCGAACGCCGGATCGGACGAAGTTTTGCTCCGCCTAAAATTAATAATTAGTGATTAGGTATAAGGTGCTGTCTCCCCTCGTCTCTTAAATTTTACATATAGAGGTGGATCACAAACACCTAAATGCAACTATGGTGAAAACAAATTGTATTTTAATATCTAATACTACCTACATTTCAATAGGACTATTGCTTACTGAGTTAATTAAATTTATGGGAGTTGAATGAAACAGTAACTCATTATCAAGATTTAAATGAACTAAGTAAACAAAGATAAAAATACTAATATCTCAAAAATTGTTGTTAAATGCAGTTTTTTTAAATGGTTTCTGATAAAATGTTTGTTTTTCTCGAATATTGTTTAGTTAAATTAGGCAAGATAAAACTGTGTACTCCGTTCGCGTTCGGTCTGAAATTCTTTTTAATTGCAACTCACACAAACGCCAGCTTTCTGCTCTGTAAATAAGGTTCATTCCAGATTGACGGCAAGAACTTAAAATGCTTTAAAAAAATTCTGTGACCCCAAGAAATAAACTTGTTTTTTCATTTTTTCAGCAATTCAAGTAGGTAGGTATAGTTACTAGCACTTCATAAGCAAATCGTCACCGCTTAGTTAATTAAAAGAAGACCTTTAATTTAATTGTGTTTACCTATTTTTTTCTTTTTTGATAATTTCTATTAATTTTAATTTGGCAAAATTCTAATTATTGACCTTTTCTAAATACGTTACAATTACAGGGTCCTTGTTAATATCCTTATTTTTATTTACGTGTCCTTTAATTCCAATCCATTTCTGGCATGCCATAGTCAGTTTAGGGGTATCAAAAGATACCTACATTAGTTACAATAATTTAAATAAGTATATCAATATTAGCTAAATCTAAAAGTCGCACACTTACTCTCTTAATCCTTTCTCCATAATGTTTTAAAAGACGTGTGAAGCCTGTTCATCCGCGATTAGCCAGGTTGGTAAGCTTTTCAGTGTGACAATTATTGGTTAAGTTACGAAAAAGAAGATCAATGAATTTCGTAATACTTACACCAAGACAATTGCTGAACTGCAGAACGGCGCTCTTGGTAGCACTGTATATGGGAATTAAAAAACTTTGTAGTAGTGCCACTATTGAAGATATATTGATGATGGTACCGCCTTTTCCTCCATTGGACTTATTCATCATATTGTATGCCTTCAACGAACTTGTTATCAGCGCAGTCTGAAATGTTTAAACAAATGTTTCAGCGATAAGAGCGCCTGTTGTATTCTTTGTTATGACATAGCTATGGATAAACAAATATTGCGTAATCATTGGCATAATAATATTATTTTTACAATAATATTTCTGTAGAAACATCTACTCCTTTTTGAGGTTCGATAATTGAATAACAATAAAGGAATCATAGATTAGACATGTGTGTCTATCTGTCCTTTGTCCTGTCCTTCTGTGCACACTTTTATTAATACATTTAAATAGTATCGAACAAAATTTCCTCCATACTAGGTTTCTTTGTGATATTTGTTGGATCTAGCGCAAACTTCTAATGACGAAACTTAGTACCTATCGCATACGGAATTCTCGGGATCTCTTTTCAAGTATCAGACCGGAATAACTCGATGTACCTACCTACGTACGAGTACATTGTAGGGTAATTAACAAAAATTAATATACATCATCATATCAACATACCTACATTATAAAGTGATTGTTTTGAATCCCTTATCACGTAAAACGAATGCGAGTATAATTATTTGTTTCCAACAATTATAATTGGTTTATGTTTCATTTTTCTTTACTTTGATATTCTGATCCGCATAGGTAATTAGGTAGTCTTTATGGATCAGACCGGAAGCCTATTAAAGACCGTATCTTGCAATTCTTGTACTTATATCATTCACATGCTTAGTAATTTTTGTAGAGTCAAGCGTGCTTGTATGTAAATATCTAGTACTTATATCTTCTAAATAATGATTTGTATTAAGAAGCTAATTTTTAAAACAAATAATTAGGTACAAAGTTTGTGATGACAAAGTATGATTTAATTTACTCTATAGATTATACCTCGGTAAACACGGAAAAGAATAATTATAATAATGTAATAATTTCTATTAATAAAAAAATGATAAATAAAAATCATTTTCGAAATTTTCAACAAAACGCTAGATACTATTTTTCACGTGACTTGGATTGACGCTAGGACCCTGTACTTAAAATTTTCAACCTTTCAAAAAGTATTGAAATTCACTAATCATTATCACCAGTACAAATATAAAAAAACGTAATTTTTTAAACCTAATAGTTATATTGCATCAGGACTCGTATTTTTAGGATGTATCATCCCAAGCACAAACTATTAAAATAATCGATTAAAAAAATAAAAAAACATATTTACCACGTTCACAGCGATTTGTTTCTCATAAATATGTGGAGCATCATTCATTATTCCAGCGTTATTCACTACAACGTCGATGTACCCACATTCTCCCACGGTTTCATTGAAAGCGGCATCCAAGTCTTTGGTGACATCGCATCTGATAAACTTGGCACTTTGATTACCGTACTTTGACCTTAGTTCGTCTTGAAGAGCCGTTCCAAGCTCGTTATTAATGTCCAATATGGCTACATGCTAAAAACCAATCATGACTTCAATAAATATTTAGACCTCAAACTTTGCAAAACTACTGTGACCTGTGACCGAATTAAAACAATATTCGTCATAAAAATTATTATCTGGTCTTTTTTTATAACAACAACACAACTAACTATCACTGACAGTCCCTGTGGTCCCTGCCTTAGTCTCCATACCTACTGACGAGCTGACAACTAATGTTCTGAGTAACACACTCAGCATACTGAACTTTTATCATCCTATTCCTGTATTACATTTCATTTTTATATTGGTCACAGCTGTCATGAGCAACAGCGGAAGGATGGTGCTGCATGCTCCTTTGCTATCTTAAATCCATATAAAAACCAATGGTCTTATTTATTGTTAGCACGCATTGCAATTTCTCGTGTGCATAAATCTTAAAAATAAAATAGAATGTTCAAAAAAAATAACATCAACTAGTCATAAACTGGGAGCATTATCAATGTATCTAATTGTAGTCAATTAAACACTATTAATGATAACTCAAAAAAATCGTCAGATGTCGCTCAAAGTTAAATGGAACGATGTGACAAACATTCGAATATAAAATGAATTAACGACAATATTCACCCAGTGAAAAATTATGATATTAGGTACATCCATACACAAAAAAACGTACGTCGAATTGAGAACCTTGTACTTTTTTAAATAATTTTATTAAATACTTACTAGATTAGATTTGAAAAATGTTTTAAACGTCAAAAATGTTTAAACAAGAAAAGTCAGAGTTATCAATAATTTTGTACTTGATCACTCCACAAAACCCTAGAGACCTAGATACGCGATAAAACTTTCAGTTTCTATTCAAGTATATCAAAACATGTCATATTATTTAATTATTTTAATTTAAAAAACTTTACCTTGGCACCTTTATCCAGAACACTTCTAGCAACACCAGCCCCAATTCCACTCGCAGCACCAGTCACTAACACCACTTTGTTTTTAAAATCAAACATTTTAAACGAACAACCAGAATACACGACCAACCCCGACGGAGTCACTAGCAAGAATGAAACTTATGAAACTGACAATAAAAGGATGATGAGAACCGACTTGAGAATGGAAAAGCTATTAATGCGTGGAAGTTAATGAAACCGTTTCCTCTGGTTAACTAGGTACATAGATACGTAATATTATGTAAGCGAATACATTGCCCTCCACGCAGTTTAATAATCCGGATTTTCGCATAGGGCTGTCACTTACAAAATTGCAACGATTTCGATTTATTATATTAGGTACTATCTCAGTTTCTAATCTCCTGTCTTTTTGTTCTCATAAATTCGCAACTATTGCTCTTTTGCACACAGTATTATTTCTAGATATAAAGTGGCCATCCTTTCTCATGGACGTATAAAACCAAAGATCTCACGGTCGAAACAGAAAAAGGAGAAGTTTTGCTATCAATTTACTTGATTAATAAAATATGCAAATGAGGCCTATAATTACACCTAAATTGGAAAAACTATACTTTTCCCTAAAGCATACTAGGCACGTGCCTTGGGGCGAGAGGTTACAAGAAGGCGCATGCATGGTTTGAATAAAAAAATAATGAACGTTAAATTAAAATTATTGCAAGTATTAAACATTCGATAAATCGTTATAGATGTATGACGTGGATAAGGTACTGGCCTTTGGCGTCCTCGACATTTATTCCCCTTTTTCTGAGTACGTAAAACTGTAGGGAACCCTAAACTTAACTCAAATAGATCGATTTCATCTCTGTTGCGCGTCCCTACGTAACTAGCTGCTGTAGTCGGCGATCACTACCACCATTTATATAGCTTGATTATCAACTCTATTAGATTAAAAATTTAAAAACCAACGCTCGCTAAACCAACAACTAAAATTAACTGCATGACGTCATTAATAATTTCACTCATTACATTTAATACTTATGTGACGAATACCGAATACACAACAGTGTAGGTACCTACTGAAGGTAAATAGAAAATAATTTAACAGGCACCTACATTGTTTTATAAGTTCTTCTGCGTCAATAAATCTTATAATGGAACCTTGATTATTCATATCTAATATTTAAAGGATTAAATAACCCTCGTTTTGCTTTGGGCAATCAGTCCCTTAGAAGTCGGATTCGAAAATAGGCTTGATTTTTTAAAATGAAACACCAAACTTTTTTATTCATGAACTGACAAATAAAATAAACACTTAAATTATTTTAAGCGAAACTTAATACGGTAATGTCGGTAATATTGGCCATATTTATCTCCCATTTATAGACAGCGATCGGTAAGAGATTTATTACACGTAGGTATAGAGAACGTGTAATACCTATACCTTCCTATTGTCTCCCTATTGTTGATCTGATCTTCGATCTTGACTTTACAACGAGCGTCACGTTAAAAATCTATTTCGGTTTCGAATGGTAACAGAATTACCTATTTACTTAGTAGGTATACCTATTGTTACACGATCTTCTTTGTTATAATTCCTATCTGAAGTACCATTCCACCAGTTTGTAGTAGGTACCTTTGTTCTCGAGAGCACTGTTTGGAACGTACTCTTATCAATTCGATTAGGTTTTCCATTAGTCTGATCTCAAGTCGCGAATCATGAGTAACTTTATTAAATTTAAGGTACACTCATGATTTCGTACCTTTCTAAAAAAGGAAAAATCGGAGCTATTTTAGGATCACTTTATTGTCTGTCTGTTCGTATGCCAAGAATTTTTTTCTCGGGATCGCGGGTAGATAGGTATCAAGCTAAAATGAATATGAAATACACACATCTTCAATTCTTCCCAGTAGAGAAAAATTTTAACTTTTAAGTTAACGGAATCAAAAGACATCGCCGTTTATGCCGCGTATTTTGACCTCGCCAGTTGATCGAAATCTACAGAGCACTTTGATATCAAATTAAGTTAAGCAAGTAAAAAATAAAAGATAAAGAAAATCCGGAAATTGTTAATTAATAAGTACGACTCACTTTTAACCGATTTTTAATGAGCACTTGACATGTCTTTAAAAAAATATAAATTACTTAGTATGAATTATGAACAAAGCCTGGGTTTCCGAAACATTATGAGTTGCTTTTTCTGCTCGCTGTTATGAGTATTATTTTGAGTGTTTTGCGTAGGTAAATAGTCCAACAAACACACTGTGTACTGTACAGTAAACAACTGGACACTGCCGCCCATTGCACTTAGTAGCATCTATCTTAGTAGCACCGATGGCCAAGATAGGGAACCCGTATTACTCCTGGTCATTCAAACAGTGTTCTGCTTGACTGACTATTCCTTTGTTTTCCAACTTTTCAATGTCTTGGTTTAAATCTCATGTTAGTGAAAGCATGTTCACTTATCCTACGTTAACATGACCTGCTTGTCTATATGAAAGTGCAGCTAATGTTCGTCAACATTCCGTCATCCGTCATGTTGGTGCTAAGTAGGTATTATACCTACTTATAAAGTTTTTCAAGTGAATCTGTTTTTGTTAGTATACGACGTGATTCTAGGATATCTAATAAAGGAAGGAATGTTGTGCAACTCTGGTTATAACTCTGTTTTTTTTTAATTTCATACATTGTTGCCTAATTCGATGAAAGGATATAAACTCATTAATTTGATGACCCCGTGACCTCACTTGCGAAGCGAAGAAACCCGATTTCTATTCCCGGCCGAAGTGTGTATGTAAATACATATACATCTGTTACATAAATTAATAGATAAATGTGTTTGTTCACAGGTCATACTTTTCATATATTATTTATTTATTTAATATTTTGTAACACCTATAAACTAGGGTATACAAGGGTAACACTTAATGCCTAATGGCATTCTCTACCAGTCAACCCTGGGTAGATGCAGAAAAGGCAAAAAGTAGGTGTTTTAAACCAAGAAAAGAAAAACAATAAATCCCGATTAAAACAAAATGATAAAATAATAGAGGTGTAACTGAATAATAAAAATACAACAGCAAATAAATAATTTATACATAAGAAAACAATACAAATAAGCACTAAAAATAAATAGGATAATAAAATATATACAATATAAATATTTTATGAATAATATACCTAAGTATAAATATTAAAGAAAAACAAATGGAACAAATACCTAAGAATTATATAATTATACAATACATAAAATAAATTAAATTTTGCACATTAAACTATCAAATCCATCAAACCAATATCAGTTGAGAACGGATTTTAATAGATGCTCTCGAAGACGCTTCTTAAAAGAAAACTTGGAGGGTACCTTCCTCAACTCCGCCGGCAAGGAGTTCCAGAGTAACGATGCCTGTACACTGAACGAGTAATAGAAAAAACCGCTACTATGCAGTGGAATATTGACTCTAAGATTAGTACTTGACCGAAGCTTTCTATCATGTGTAGTAAAACGATAATGGAAGTTATCCTTGAGATACTGGGGAGAATTAGGATCGTTTAAGATAGAAAAAGGCATCAGGAGGATCCTAGAGTTACTATATTATCTACTAGTTCATAAAGAAAAAAAGTTATATCAGTTTAGCTCACAATTTCCGAATGTGGCTACTAAAGGACTGGTTTCCCTAAGTGAAGCAAGGGCGGGTTAACAACTTTTATCAATGTTGCTATGTGCAATGGTGTTATTGACAAATTCGCAGTACTATATCTGAATAACGAAATTCTAGTATTACCGTGTTTAGAAGTGTGCCTACTCACATTTAGGTCATGACTCGCGACATTATCGACATAGTGTTTTATCACGGTGGCTACTATAACTCCGTTCGCAGCTGGTATGGAATTATTTTAAATGGCAACTCACACAAATGCCACCTTTCCACTCCTATAAATAAGGTTCAATGTAGATTGTCGACAAGAATTTAAAATGCCCCTAGTTAATTTTGATTTCAAGCTAAATTGAACTGTGGGCGCACGTTATAAATTTGCTTTTAGCGTGGAGTGGCAATTCCACATCCTCGACGTCACAAGCATAGTAACTGCAATTGCACAAGAGTTAGGTACGGCAAGAATTTCTTACAACGACAGTAACTCGCTAGATAAGTATAATTAAATGTTAATGTTAGAACTGACTGTTGGTGCGGAGTGCACCAAAAAATGATTTTAATAGATGGTCGTAATTAAATAATTTTTATAAATGATTGTCGACTATCAAATTAATCTGATGATCATTTTTACTGTGGCCCATTATCAGTAATATCAAATGTATCATTGACACATTATCGCTTTTAAGAAAGCAGTGATTTACAACTTATCTGGCTAAACAACTTTGTGACCAAAACACGTAATATAAAAAAATCCTGATTGCACTTCAACGTTACAACCCATAACTGTGCCACTGCTGGGCACGGGTCTCTTATTACAATGAGAAAGTTTAGGCCATAAGGTGTAGAGGAGGTCAGCTCCACAATAAGAAGAAATACATGGAACTTTATTACGCAACAATGTACCTCGGTAGTATTAATAGCATTTTGTCACTCCTGACGACTCAGATGAAATTATGCGTGATAACAGCATGAAGATATGACACTACGATAAAAGGGCATCTGAAAATAGAACCAGAATCATGTATGAAAATCAGTGTCGGTTTAAGCTTCAAGATTTAAAGTGAAATTCAATAATAACATCCCTAATTAGTGTTTTTTAATAATTTTGAATAGCTAGATAGCTACGTTTATTATCCTTTGTTTGGTTGCCAGAAAGTAATCGCTATGTAGCGATAAGACCGCCTATTGTGGTGTACCTACTTCTTGTTCATGTTTATTTATTTACTTTACGGTATGTGGTGTCCAAACAATAAAGTAAAAATATCGTCATCAAACAAACAAAGTTTGTCTATCTCTAAAACGTCCCACGGGACGTTTTCCAAATGGGACGTTTTGCCCAAAGCCTCTAAGTATTCATTATTACAAAAGGTACTTAAAAGTGACGTACTAACAATTATGGATAGGACGAATTGTAACCAACATTCCATTACTGGAAATCTAATCATCACATATTCTAATACCATCATATTATAATAATTATTATTGAACTAAGCATCCTAATCCTCATTTGAGTTTTGTTATGTATCGGTCACAGTTGTCAGGGACGGTTGCGGAAAGGTGCTGTATGACCGTAATTCCTTAAAAACAAACAAAAGTAACTATTTCTAACAGTCTTTGCCCCCGTCTTTATACTTCCTAACGAACCCACTAAGTTACCTTAATAATAACTTCTGCTAACTAGACTTATTTATTTATTTATTTATTCATTGCAACAAATATGGTACAAAAGTTGGTATAATTTTATAAAAGTACATGCATATTTGGCCACTTTCGGCATGCAACATTATTTTAATTAAATGCAAATTAAATTTAATATAATAGTCAGGTTATTTGAATACACTACATAATTATGTCCTTAATCATTACAAACACAAACAATCATAACACAAATAATCATAACAAACACAATAATAATTATAATAATAATGTCAGGTATAAAATAAATGAAATAAATAACAAAAAAAAATTAAAAAACCACATTAAAAAACGACATTAAAATAATTAAAATAACATTATTAAAATTTAGCCTTAGATTTAAATTGTATAAAGTCGTCAAGCGAATAAAAACCATTATGTGAGAGCCAGTCAAATAATATTCCTTTGAACTTTTTAAAAGGTAAACATTTAAATTCTTCCGGTAAATTATTGAATATTTTAATGCACATACAATAACAATTTTTGTGATAAATACCGGTTTTTACTGTGCCTGGAATAATTAGTTTGTTAGGATTTCGAGCTCTATCAGATGTAACAAATTTATGATTATGTTTTTTAACAAATAATGCTGCTTCATAAATATACATGCAGGGTAATGGTAAAGCGCGAACTTTTTTAAATAAAGGTCGACATGAGTCCCACGGAGCTGCTCCGAAAATTGCTCGTATGCATTTTTTTTGAATCACAAATGCCTTATTAATGTCTGTAGAGTTACCCCAGATAATCAATGCGTACCTTAATACGGAGGCAACATACCCGTGATAGGCCATAACTGCGGTCTTAGAGTCAGTAGTTTTGGCCAGTCTTCGTAGGACGTAAACGAACTTGCTTATTTTATTGCAGATGTAATCTATATGATTCTTCCAGTTGCAGTACTGATCTACTTCAATTCCAAGAAATTTTGTAGAACTCGCAGCGCCAATAGTTTCGCTATTATAATTTACATTGAGTTCTATAGGTTTTGTTCCTTGGTTGATGACCTGCACATATTTAGTTTTTTGTATATTCACCAACAAATAATTATTTCTTAACCACTCTATTATTACTGCAACTGTGTTATTGACTGTATCATTGTGAGTTATTTTATCTTTTGTATTGATGCTAATAGATATATCGTCTGCAAACATGACACATTTATGCTCTATCGTACTAGGTAAGTCGTTGACGTAGATTAAGAAGAGTAGGGGCCCGAGAATACTACCTTGTGGTACGCCACTTGCATTATGTTTAAATTGCGATTTATATGTTGATAAAATAGATCTCATATTCATTGCGGTCATATCAACTCTTTGATAGCGTTTGGTCAAATAATTTCTCAGCCACTCGTGAGCCAAACCTCTTATTCCAACCCGGTGTAGTTTTTCTAACAAAACATCATGATTGACAAAGTCGAAGGCACAAGACATGTCAAAAAAGAGCAACGTATTATAAAATTTATTGCTCACATTGTAAGTCGCATTATGAATAAGATCGAATATAGCGAGTTCGGTCGATTTATGTTTTTGATACCCATACTGTTCTTTAGCAATGACTTCGTGTTTGTAAAGGAAATCTAAGAGTCGTCTCTGCATGGCTTTTTCATAAATTTTGGATATGATGGGGATTAAAGTTATAGGTTGTAGTATATGTAATATATTTACTTTATTTATTTCTTAACTTCCTTGTCTATCACTTATCCTCTTTATCTTCTTCTTTATTTCCTTTTATATCCTCGCCTTTGTCTACTCCTTGTGATTCTTTTATCTTGCTTTATTCTTTTATAATACTTGTAATGTTTTTATAACTGAAATTGTAAAATCATTTAGTATTGTTACATCTACAACGTATGTAATGATATCACTATTTTGCACTTCTCATTTGTAACTTTCCTACTCGTCTTCAAAATTATTACCTTGTTTAATGTTTTAGTATGGTTTTAGTACTTATTCCTTCTTTATTTTGATGAATTCCTGTAACTTTAAATATGATTTTTGTGTTTATTTACTTAGATGACATTATGTCAATGTAATTCTGACGTTTCTTTTAGTCCAAGATCCCAGCATTGATCTATAAAGGACTATGGATTAGACACTAAAGCAAAAATAGCGTGCCTGACCACGTGACAGGAACTGCCTGTCAAAATTTTAGTGAAACAAGATGGCCGATTCTACTAGTGTTGTGCGCACTACGTGGACGGAAACTATCGATATTTAGTTTAATGACTTACGATATAACAGCAATAATACATGTCGTTCGTCTTCTCAGCGATATTAATATTAATTTTGATACCTACTGCGATGAACTTGTCATGTCATATCAACCAAAAATTTTTTGTAAAAACCAGCTATCATGATGATCTGCTAAACAACAAACGAGGACACAACGACTGCTCCCCCTTTTTAGATGATCTCAGCGATAGTATTTTAAACTCTGCCAATTAATTAGGTACCACTCTCTTGCTTAACACAGCCGCCAAACTATTTGTCTTGTTCCAGTTAGGAAATTTAGGTAGTTAAGGCCTTTATTTATTATATGCATAATGTAAAATTATCAAAATAGAGTTCCATAACCGAAGTTTAACCATCGACAGCAAAATACTTATATCTCTATTTGGCTGTATTGTATATAACTAGGTCCAAATACAGGCTTGAAGTTATGTTAAGTTTTATATCCAATATTAAAAATCAATCCTTTCACCACCAAAAACCAGTCCGCCTACTCCTAAACAATGCCACTTTTACTGATTCTCAATGTACCCGCTGAATCCAGAAAAATCACGATAGATACTTACATAAATAAATAAGTCATAATTATGTACCACTACGATGAATTTCATTTTAGAGTTTATTCAATAAAAGATAAGGGTGAAGCTATCTTCACCCTTATCTTTTATTGAATAACTGCTGTGAATAATTACTGCTGTGTGATATGACTGACAATTTTCATCTGA
Organism: Hesperia comma; assembly: GCA_905404135.1. Classification (NCBI taxonomy): domain Eukaryota; kingdom Metazoa; phylum Arthropoda; class Insecta; order Lepidoptera; family Hesperiidae; genus Hesperia; species Hesperia comma. The sequence continues at coordinate 16,749,846 of FR990018.1, forward strand.
TCACCCATGATTGTGTTATAACCCTTAGTGCATTAATATTGTGAAAATGGGACCGAAATGTAAATAAAAAAACATGTGTCTATGTACACAAATTTTAATTTATTTGTTTAAGGCTAACCCTATAATGTACAGCATAATTACAAAAATACAAATAAAATTATTACAGCATATTTATTAATTGGGCACAAAAAGCGATCGTATCGCTAACTAGCGAATTCTTCAAGAGAAGCTTTGGGCAGATAAGATAACAGAGGAATAATTATAATTACTTTTTACAAAAAAAAAAGACTTCAACATCGACAAGCAGACATTAAATAAGGAGCACTTGAAATTCCAAATCTTTGTGATAAAAAATATAATTATGATAATTATGCTACCTCTGAGAAGTTAACAGAATCATTCTGTCATATTAATTTAAATTCCTTACTAAAAACATTGAAATTTCAAGGGTTCAATAATTACTAAACGGTGCCGCGGTGGCCAACTTCCCCTCAGTTTAGGGTTCGTGTACTCTATTAACTTAGTTCAATTAAATAACATACAGACCTAATTTTAAACTTGTATGAGACTCTCTTGTTCTATAAAAAGTAAGAAAAGCTCACCAAAATAGAAGGAACAGCGCCGTCGTGTAACCTTACCACATTAAGCGTTCTGTTGAAACTTACTTCAACAAAATGTAAAGAACACACAAACAAATTTTTAAGGCCCGGGTTTATGTTTTCTGGGCCAATTATTTCTAGCCACTTCTTTCTTAATGATTTATTTGAAGGGAATCTATTGAATAAAAACAATTATTTCAACTTTCTTCAGCGTCATTTTAATTATCGATATATCGAATATCGATATTTTAACACTTTCCTACCCTAAGTGTCATTGAAATGTAAACAAACCGGCTACTCAAATACATATATAAAATAATGATGTAAAACCCAACAAAACATTAACAGTCCTACGTAACCCTCGCACAGATCTTCATGCAGCAAAAACATATATCAATATCATTCAGATATACAACGAAAACTGATACTTACCTGTGTAAAGTTAATTTTGGGTGTAAGTTGTTTTTCCTTGCTCCGCATTGTAGTATACAACACTTCATTGTGTTTCAATGTGTTTTTCTTACTTTAAAGGACACCACAACACCTATCAATGCCTATTTTATTAATATAATGGGTTTTTTACTATTTGTTTCACATAAGATGACATTTGTCAACTGTTACTTTAAATGGCCGGCCTGCTATAACGTCAACCAGCTAATTTCATATGAGGTTATGGATTAGGGCGTCTCTATCTAAGTAGGTATATTCCTATCTCTATGGATCCCAGGGCCACCAGACGTCACGTATTTTCTGACGAAGGAAATGTGGCCGATTGAGTAGTGTTAGTATGTACTAAGAACGCATGCCTACCTGCTAGCTTGCTCAGACGGCCAATTTTCAGGTATCAGGTAATCAAGGTACATAAAAACATTACTTACCTCACGTAAATTCTCCAAGCTGATTTTTACGTATATTTTAGACAATATCCTTAAAAATAAGTCGCCAATACTCCCAGACACTTTCCGTCGGCCGTATTGCTTTGCAGACGCTTTAAAGCTCCCAAATGTATTAGAGTCTCCAACGCCTGACGCATTTTAATTGCACCAATTACACCAATCACGCATTGCGTGAGATGCGTAAAGCAAATTGCATGGTAGGCATGCGTTCTTAGTACATACTAACACTACTCAATCGTCCACATTTCCTTCGTCAGAAAATACGTGACGTCTGGTGGCCCTGGGATCTTGCTCTATTTGGTCTTTGCTTTTTAACAATATTAACACCACATGTAACCTTTTTAGACTTACTTATTATTTTAAAAATTCAAATAGAGATGTAATTTGAAAGAAGAACGCCGGCTCGAAAAAATTCAAGCGATCGGGTCAATAGGGCAGGATGGAGACAGACATCGCGGTGTTCGGAAGACTTTTTCCGAGGAGGTCTTTCTGATTCGGTGGCGTACACAGGGCCGTCCCGTGTCTCTGTTTCGCGAACGCGTGCATCTATTCTCGACTCCGACATCGTTCCGGACGGGCGCGCTGTTGGAGCGCCCTGGGACCTGCCGCCTCCTACTACGTCGGGAGGCTTGCCGCGCGGGACGCTTCTGCGCGCAGGGTTGCGCGCCAGGGTCGCGCTACCTCTTGTGCGCTTGGTAGCGCGCCATCCCCTACGCCTCCCGACCTCATCCTGTCGAGAGACACGCCGGCCTCCGCCGTCCGAGTCAGTACTTCGGACCTCCGCCTCCACTTACAAGAGAACCCCAGGTCGTCTCCCCTCCCTCTCTTGAGTTACTCTGACTTTTCCTAGTGCCTGTGCCTTGTTATCTCGCTTATTTTCTATACCGTGTTATTAGTATTGTGACCCACTAGGAAAGATAAGTAAATCTTTTATTTCTTTCAAAATTCTTTTATTTACTCTCTTCCCTTATAACGTTACAAGGTCGGTAATTATTCATTATTTTGCGATCGCCTTTTTTATGTAGAGGTACAACTACTGATAGTTTTAGTCTGGTCGGAAAACAACCTGATTCGAATGACTTATTTATTAAGGCAGCAAGAATAGGCGACATTTGTTCTACACAGCTTTTGATGACTTTTGTGCATATTTCATCATACCCCTCTGAGTGAGTATTGTTTAACGACATGATGATTTTATTAATTTCATTTTTGTCACAGGGTTTAAGAAATCATCTTAGAGTCCCTATTTGATCAAATAAGCGAGCAGAGAGTGTCGGTGTTTGCTTATTAAAATTTGCTATCTTAAGAACATAAAGAAGGAAATAGAATAAAAGGCGGACTATCACTAAGAAGATTTTTATTTCCCAGGCAAGTAAAGCACTTTAAAAAAACACCGTTTACACGCATCGTTATAAACCATTTCCCAAACATATTCAGCATTATAAAAATTGTCAGCAAACCCAAGTCATAGCTTCTGTATCCGGTACCGTAATATTATTTCAATCCTTCATACTTGAAGTTGTCCTGACATAACCTGGTACCCCTTTGTCACCATCTCTGTAATGTCTACTGTTTGACTGTCCACAACGCTCCAAACGCTTCCACTCTTTCCATTTTTATAAGCCTCCACTACTCCCGCCGCTGCCGCTTCTGGTCTGAAAATATATTTAAATTATTATAATATTATAATATCTTATTATACCTAATAACTGGTAACATACGGTTGTGAATTGTATTTTTCCAACACATTTTCAAGAGCTGTGGTACTTATATCGTCAATACAACGCATTGCCTGGAACATCTTCGTTGCTGTCTTCCCAAAACACACTGTAATAACTCGCACACCGGTATGTGAGTAGTATGCTTCAGTCTGTAAGGAAAATTTGCTTTTACTAATTATTTGTAAATGAGGAATTTTAAAACCTTACTAAAATACAACAACAAGGAACAAAAGTAGGATTAGCCAAAAATAGTATAGTATAATGACGAGTGAAGAAGATGTAGTATTTTGATAAGGGAAGTGAAGATGAGAGGAGAGACTTATTGGGGAGGGAGTCTTTCAAATATTTCTGGGTCAGCAAAAGATTTTTGGCTGTCGAGCAAGCCACTCGAGATAAACATAGGATTAATAATTAGTTCATATCGCGCCCAAAGAAAGAGGGATGCTCCCCAAGGAACATACATGTTAAATCAAATCAAAAATCAAACTTCAATACATTAAAATTTCATCAAAATCAAATTTTAGCTTATTGCGTTCCGTAGTTTCGGCTATTTGTTGTCTGTCACTCAGTAACGAAAATACCTACCTTACATTGTTGATAATAAAACTAGTACTAAATAGTACTTACACCCAAATTTGTACCAAACAAAAGAAGTGCGCCTTTAGTTGCAATGTACTCGTAGGTACACGTATATCGTTGGTTCTGTTTGTAATGATATTCCTCCTACTGAAGAACTAATTATAACAGTTCCGCCTGATCCTCCTTTGTCTTTACGCATAATTTCTAGTGCTTTTAGAGTAGTTGTGATAGCAGCTGTCTGAAATAATATGGTGTTATATGTCTTCTGTCATAATGTGAGGGGTACAGGCCATGGTCCACCCAATGGATAAGCATGGCTTGGCGCACTTCCAACACCTTTAAAACATTACAGTGGTCTCTTAGAGAGGCAGGTGGCTGTGTGATTTCCCTGACCGAAACAAGTCATAGTATGTTTTTATCAGACACATACCCTTATTTTATTTTTACTTTATTATATTTGGCCTTATTTATTTTTATTATATTTGAAGAGATCGGGCAAAATCCTTCCACCAATAGGACTATGCGATCGGACCATGAGCAATAAACGCCTTTATCAGTTTATACAGCAACAGCACCGGCGGTTACTGAATTTGAATTTTGAGTAGGCACCTAAATGAGGCTTTTTTATTTCTTTCGTCTTTATATTATTGTGTCTCTGAAGAATCTTTCAAATTCCTTCACCGATTTCAGTCAGAACATTGTTGGATTCAAAACCTTAAAGATTTTACCATCTATAATTTTTATACACACTTAGAAAAAACACGCTTCATTTTGGCTACTTGCATTTACATAATAGCAATGTTATCAGCGTGGGTACTCACAGGGACAGACTTGTCCAAGCACAGCTAGGGCGAGTAACAAGTTTCTTACAAAAGAAAACATATAACATAATGGGATCAATAATAGAAACAACTGATAAAATTAAATTGATACTTACAACGTTAGTTTCAATTTCCCTTTTGTATTCAACATCGTTACATATTGCAGCAGCGTTTAACACCACGTCAATATACCCGTGATTTTTAACTGTATCGTTGAAAACATTGAACAATTCTTCATCCTTTGTGACGTCGCATTTATAAAATCTCAGTACGTCTCTTCCATATTTCTTAAGTAACTCCTTTTCTAATGAGATTCCAGAAGTTTCGTCAATATCTATGAAAGCAACCAACTGTAGATAACAATAACAGATTAAATTTTTGATGTAGTGGCAATTAAGTAATTTTAGAAATTAAAAATTCTCAACTAATTATACTATTAGAAACAAATGGCTGAAGACTGAAGCTTATTATGTCCTAGATACCTATAAAATTTAAAATAGAGGTTAAGAGTTTGTTTGATTTTATTTTCGATTTTAAACCAGATGCTATGAAAATTGATCTTTAGCATATTAGTAAGAAATCTTAAAAATTAGTTTCAACTTATTTAGTAAATTAACTCCTAATTGGGTAAAATAGGAGTGGAAGATGTTTAAAATCAGTCAAAGATACCTTCTTCTATACGGGCCAAGTCGCAAGCAACAGCAAGTAGTAGATGAAAAAATTCTTAATTTTTATAGACAAATCTTTTTAGGTGCTAGAGTTTAGAGTTCGCCCGGGGTAGTCCCACCCTCATGACGGGACTTATACTTGAGTCGCAGAGAGGATGTGGAATTGCTTCTCCCAGCTAAAAACAACTTAATAACGTGTGCTCAGTAAAATTTAGTTTGTAAACAAATTTTACTTTTAGGCTTTTTTTATTCAAGCCGTCAATCTACAATGAAGCTTTATCACAGGGGCGAAAAGCTGACATATATGTGTGGGTTGCCATTAAAACATAAAACAAATTCCATATCGAAAGAGAACGGAGTAACATTTCTGCTGAGGTTTGGCGGGAAAGGTGTGGCGCCAGTAACACTTTTCAACTTTTATAAAGTACCTATCTATTGCCTTTGCTGTTTTCTGCTTAAACCAGATTTTTTTTGGTAGAAAATAGTTTTACTACGAAGTCTATATTTAAATGCGTAGAATTAGAATTAAAACATACCTTGGCTCCTTCATCAAGGAACCTCCGAACTGCAGCAACACCAATGCCATTCGCTCCACCGGTGATGACAGCAACTTTACCCTTTAGATCAAACATCTTACCATCCCGAGCGGTAGACTGCGAGTGACACGATGTAGGGAACGTAAGTTGAATATTATAAGTATCTTTATTTTTAAATAATTTTGTATTTCCGTTAAGTGATTTTGTTGTCTTAACGGTGTGAAGCATTAAAACATAGCAGTAATTAAATCTTTAGCATGAAATACCAATTTAGTAATAGGTATTCCTCGTAGTAAAATACTAGCTTCATAGTTTGGCTTCGACCCATTAATCTTAACGTGATTTTCTTGACCATTTGAGGAATACCCTTCTGTCATTCAAAACTTCGAACATAAAACGCCGATGAATTTGATCGGTGTAAAATCGAAAATATTTACTAAAAATAATATTATATACTATTATTATAATACTTTTTTATCTCTTATACCTACTAAAAGTATTTTAGGTAGGTATATTTTCTGATACAACTTACTCCTCTGTGTTTATTAGTCTAAATTGGTTATCTGTCTATTTAGGAAAAACTTTTAAATTTTTCATGCACTAACAAGAATTACTTATACAATCTTTATACTGTCACTTTTTTATCATCCTATATTCGTATACATTGTTATATTTCTGAATATTTAAATAAAAATAAAAAACAAATAAAGTACTTAACAGAGTAAAATAATTATTATTTAATGGTCAACAAAAAAAACACAAAAAGCTCCCATTTTAGTATTTTAATTGTATTCAAATTTAGAAAAAATACGGTTGTTCTATCCAGGTTTCTCGTATATTTTTCCAATCCTTTACACTTGGATTTGTCCTGATAAAACCTGGTACGCCTTTGAAACTCTCTCGGTAATGTCTGTTATTATGCTGTCACTGACGTGCCAAATACTTCCAGTTTTCCCTTTTTTATAAGCTTCCACTACTCCAGCCGCAGCTACTTCGGGCCTGAAACATTAGTACATCATGACAGTATTAATTCGCTAATCTTTCTTTCTCATTCCGTTACCTACCTTACATATGGATGCCATTGCAGTGGTAATTCGCTATGTTTCCATCTCTTTCTGTTACCTATCTTATAACCGTTCTAATTCGCATTAATTCTTTCTCTATAATTGTGTTATCTCGTCATATAAACCAAGTCTAGTTAGTTTTTGTGATATGAGCACTTAATGCTTATGCAAACTAAATGTTAATGCCGTTTTATTTTAATTTTTGCTATTTTAATAAAAAACATAAAAGCAATACGTACGGTTGCAATGTTATCGTACGTAGAATCTCGTGCAGGGCTTCTGTGCTTATATCGTCAATGCCTGTCAAATTTGGCACGATGTCGGTAGTCGTTAGCCCAAAGCACATTGTTATAACTCGGACACCGGTGTATGCGTAATATGCTTCCATCTGTAAATAATATAACACAGACCTTAAATATATCTTTTTTTAACTTACCGCTAAGAAAATGTAACAATTCCCATTAAAAAATAGGGAAGTTATCGATTGTACCTGCCCCGTTATTCCGAAAATCGAGTTTCCATCAGATCTTCCAGATCGATGAATCTATTGTGTCTGACTATTCTCGAGGTGATGTCTGTTTGTGTGTGTGCATGTGTGTATGTGTGTGTTTACCTGCTACAACATTTATAACAATTTGACTGATCTATAATTCTAAAGAATTTAACTGAACTTCCATAACATAAGTAATCAGTTTTTTACTCAAAAATGTCGACGAATTTTGCAAAACACATAAAATTCGATTAGGTACTACACTATACTACAGGTATGTGTATAGACATTTAACGTTTAGAACCGATTGTTTTCCTAACAGTTAACTAGATAGATAAAGGTAGGAACCTAGGAACTGAAGTAAATCTTTCGTAATCAGAACCAAATTACAAGATTTTTACACGGCTAAAACCCAAGAGATGTCTTATTTACCATCCAGTATGTGTCAACTGTATTTTTGCTAATTGTCGTCTAAGCTAACTTCTCCTCGTATTGTGTGATCACATGGCAATAACTGTTGCACGATGACTAGATTTCGACTCTTAATTTTGGTCGTAAGTTATGGAAAGCCATATAAAAGACAGGTTTACCATTATTAGATTTGTTAACTAGGACAGTCTGATTGTGATTAGTGATAAGTTAGTATGTGGGTCTCGTACTAATTTAATCACAGATGTTTTGCTATGCTTGAAGATTATAATGGTATAAAGACTAGTCTTGCTATATTCAAAAAAGGAAAACTAGTGAATAACTTACTCCTAAATTAGCACCAAACATTAGAACTGCGCTTTTGGTTGCACAGTACACGTATACCGTAGGAGTATTTTGTAGTGTCATTGCGGAAGATGAGGAAACGTTTATGATAGTTCCACCTGCTCCTCCTTTGTCCTTGCGCATGATTTCTAGTGCCTTCAATGTACTGGTGACAAGAGCTGTCTGAAATTTTTTCTTGCATAAATCGTTAGTTAATCCTGCAGCAAATTTTAAAAGTAATTTTGCATATTAGAATTCAATTAACACTTGCTTCGGTGAAGGAAAATATCGCGACGAAACCTACTCGAAAGACCTCCATAATAATTCTCAAAGATGTGTGTTTAAGTTTGCCAATCTGCACTTGGCCACGGTGATGGACTATGGCCAGTAGGTACCTAATCAATCATGTAGTACATAATCATAATACTATTACTAATTATTATTATGTATTATTTACAAAAAGTTAAATAATAATATTATAAAGAAAAATGTCGATACTCACAAAGTTTATTTCAATTTCCTTTTTATGTTGAGCGTCATTACCTATTCCAGCATTGTTGAACACCACATCTATACATCCTTGATTTTTAACAGTGTCCTCGAAGACATGGAACAGTTCTTCATCTTTAGTGACGTCGCATTTGAAGAATTTCAGTGCATCTTTTCCATGTTGCTTTTGTAAATCCTTCTCTAATTTGAGCCCGGAAGTCTCATCGATGTCTGCGAATGCAACGAACTGTTAACAACAAAACACTTTTTATTGTATCTATCAAAACTCATGTTTTTTACTTAATTATGTAAACCATTAATATATTTAACTCGCTTTTACAACTTATTATTATTAATTACTAGCGGTTGCATGCGGATTTGATTTTCAAACACTCACCCCTAATTTACCACGTTGTTTGGGAGTTAAAATAACAAACTCCGTTTTAGCCTACCTCAACTAAATACATAGGTACCTCTACTAAAGATTCATGTTTTTACGTCAATCGGATTTCGACATAGGTGAGTAGGGAGTAGTTAATATATGTATGAGTGAGTGACCTTTCACTTGTATATTTAGATTTAATCGCTCATACATACATGAAGTCAACGGCTTTGAGAGCAACGCCATCAATAACAGCCGATACGGGTGTAACATAGGCATTCAACATTATCTTTATATGTAATGTTCTTTATAGAATCTTAAATTATGCATTTGATCGTGTGATGACCTTTAGCAAAGTTTTTGTGCATGAGCCCACGAAGGTTTCTGAGTTGGTACAACCAATTTTATAGACAGTTGGCACCACTGTCATTCCGATTTTTGAATTTTTTGTGTTATTATTATGTCTTCCCTGCAAATTTATTTAAGTTGGTGGCGTAGTAATGAGCGCAGGGTACAGACAGTACCTATCTTATAATCTATACTAATAATTAGAGACCGGATAATATGCATTTGCATATTTGCATATGCATTTGCATATTTAAGGCATTTTCAGCGCTAATAGCATATTTTTCCTAAGATCTAGTGATGATGCATATTATAGCTATAATTTACAGTATTTTTCGAGCGAAGCGCACTCAGCAGCCGCAAACTTAAAAAAAAATAAAAAAATAAGTTTGAAACCATTTTGAATAATAATCCAGGCTTTGAACATCTGTGTGAAATTGATATTTTTGTTAATGGGCCGGGGGAAAATTTCCAGAAAATATAAGCGCTTACATAGCACCCAAGTTCAAATTCTGCCCAGTTACCTCAGTAAATGTGGAGCGATCATTTTTAACCTATAAAAATATTTTGAATGATCAAAGAAATATCCTTACCACTGAACATTTAAACAATACTTGATTGTTAATGTTTACAAAAATATTAAATAATGTAACATGTTACTGTATCGATTATCGTCTATCATGGATAGTTTACTAAATATATGCTGATTTTGTAATAAAAAATCTAAAACTTATTAGTTTTTTATTTTAATCAAAAGCAATAAATTATAAAGATACATACTTAATAAAGTAAAACTAAAAACAAGTATGTATTTACTAACAATAAACTTAAATCTAAAGGAATAATATTTACAAAACAAAAAAAAATGTCATTTAATGTTGCATATTCTGTCAGTTTTCGTGCATATTTCAAGCATTTTTCATGCATATTTGCATGCATATTTCAAGCTTTTTATGTTGCATATAATCCGGTCTTTACTAATAATATATAGCGGAAGAGTTTGTTTATTTGAACGCACTAATCTTAGGAATTACTGGTTCGAATTGAAATAATCTTTGTGTTCAATATGACATTTATTGAGGAAGGCTATAGGATTATAACATCACGCTACGATAGGGCGTAGGTATAAGTATTAAGATACAAATATGTGTAGGTAGGTGTACTTATCGATGTAGGTACTTACTTATCCAGTTAAAAAAAACTATCAATTTCCCTAAAACCTCGCTAATTTCCCAAATACGTCAAATTTTGCATTTTCAGAACGAATAACGTCGCTGACCTTTTAATCGCCTACCACATTTAATGATGAGTAGAGTACCTACGTAATAGTTCCTTACAGACCAATTTACATTGATAAAATTTATAGCCCCAGATTTTTTTTACCAGTAAAACACGACTTCTTACCTAATTATATGATTTCTTACCTAATTATTTGAAACAAAAACACCTAAATTCAGAAAGTCTGGACTCTGTGTGCATGCAACCCCTAAAATTATAAAAATGATGTCTCATGGAAGTATAACAAAGATAGTCAAAGTAGTCTTTTTAATAATGATGTTGAAAAATATATCCTACGTGTTATAGTTTTTTCCTCTACGTGATAAAAGATATGGAAATATGATAACAGCTGTTGCGATAGGTGATTTCGAGGACAATAATTTGAATAAGTAACATTCCTAATAATCATTTAATCGACAAATAAGCATAATAATCATACTTTTTATAATAATAATACGTAATATATTTTTTCTTTTACTTTAATTCAATTTCCTTCCCATTTTACAATATCGATTAGGTAATGTAAAGTTAGAGATATAAAAAATGTCTCAATGAAAAATCTGACTCATATTAATGAAAATTTTTTACTGATTTTAGTGAGTTACTTATTGAATAAAAAATCTCTAACTAAAACATACCTTGGCTCCTTCATCAAGGAACATTCGAAGGGTAGCAGCACCAATGCCATTCGCTCCCCCGGTGATGACAACAACTTTACCCTTTAGATCAAACATCTTAACACCACGAGCGGTAGACTGCGAGTGACACGATAAATGGTACGAAAGTCTGTATGTGATGCGGTTACATTGGTTTTACCTCAGTCTTTGATACTTATAATAATTTAAGAATGGATCATTAGATTATTACACAACGATTACGTTTCAATACCACTAGTAATAAAATTAATCGGTGTATTAGGTCGAAATATGTAGTTCGATAGTATGTAAAAGTAATATTAGAAAGAAAGAAAGAAAGAAACATTTATTTCGTCTGAGACAAGCATGGTACAAGATTGTAACAGGTAGGTAAGTATGAACAATATGCAATAACAATTCATTATTACGCGACAAAACAAACAAAAGGAAAATAATATTCATATGTATGTGGGCACCATGTTACCCGACGAAAAAGGACTACCCTCAGCCTGTGCCATGGAACGGTTAGGAGCCACGGCTGCTGGTTTACAGTGTAGTCCCGTTTTTTTACGCGTAGTTACAAATGTGGTGTCTATCTTATTAATATTACGTATATAATCCTAGCATTAACATGATTATAATTATTTTAAAAGCAAAACAATCCACTGTTGAAGTTAATTCACAACATAATAATTATAAATTTTATGTGTTAAATAATATTATAATATGTAGATATGATATGATATTATAAAGTGGGTTGTAGATAATTATATAAAACATATGTATGTATAGTATACTATAAACATCCTACTAATATTATAAATGCGAAAGTTTGTAAGGATGTATGTGAGTGTGTGTGTGTGTGTGTGTGTGTGTGTGTGTTTGTTGCTCTTTCACGCAAAAACTACTGAACGGATTTTCATGAAACTTTGCAGTAATATAGCTTAGACATCGGAATAACATAATTTGTTAAAATTTATAGAGATTTTTGAAGGGACTGGTTCCCCGAAGCGAAGCGAGGGCGGATTTACTAGTGATTTATAAAGAGGAGGAGAAAATATATTACAAACAAGTTGAAAAATATTTATGTTGTAATAATAAAATTTACAAGTAATTGCTGCATTACGAGATAATTAATGAGGCCCCAAAGTGCACAGAAAGGTGAAATAGCCGGGTAAGTTACTAATTAAGTAAGTATAGTAATTTTAAGTACCACTGTAAACAGTAACAAACATAATTTGTAGTGTGTTAAATTGTGTGTGTTTGCGTGTGCGTCTGTGTGTGTGTGTGTGTGTGTGTGTGTGTGTGTGTGTGCGTGGGTACTGTATTAATGTAACATACTTTTTTATCTCTTACACTACAGGTATTTTGGTTAAGTATAAGTATTTCCTGATACGACTGACTGCTCTGTATTTATTAGTCTAAATTGGTTTTCTTTCTATCTCTAAACGCATTTTTATATCAAGAACTTAACATACCAGCAAACTTTTAGGTAAATCTTTTAAATTTTCAAACACTATCAAGAATAATTATATTCTTTCTGTCTTCCGATCTTTTAACTGTCGTTTTTATATTAAATTGTTATATTTCTGAGCATTAAAATTCCAAAATTAAAAAAAGACAACACTTAACAGAGTTATTTAATGGCCAACATAAAAGATTTAAGAAGCTCTCTTTTTTTTCTTTGTATACAAATTTAGAAAAAGTAGGGTTGTTCCATCCAGTTTTCTTTTGTCGTATATTTTTCCAATACTTTATACTTGGATTTGTCCTGATAAAACCTGGTACGCCTTTGAAACTCTCTCGGTAATGTCTGTTATTTTGCTGTCACTGACGTGCCAAACACTTCCAGTTTTGCCTTTTTTATATGCTTCTACTACTCCAGCCGCAGCTACTTCAGGCCTGAAACATTAAGTACATAAGACCGTATTACTTCACTAATCTTTCCTTCTTTTTCTTACTTTCTCTTTCTGTTATCTTGTCACATAAGCCAAGTCGAGTTAGTTTTTGTGATATGCGTGAATAATTATGCAAACTAAATGTTATTATCATGATATTTTAGCGATCAAATATGTTTTTTTGCAAAGCAGATACCACAATTTGTCACTGTTCTACGAGTTATTATAGCTTTGCATAACTCAAGGCATCTTCTTGTACCTACCAATCGGCGAAGGAAGATAACAAGCAGAAACCAAGTTCTTCATAATGTTTCCACGTGTAAAGTTTGCCAATACACAACATTCTACTGGACAGCTATAACACCCTCTTGCTAAATTAACGAACACCGTAGAATATTTTTTGGTGACAGTCAGATCAGAGAACTACTCCAACCGTGAGCACTAAACTTACCATCAGGTGATTCCACTACCTTGTTATTTAAATTTTGGCTATTTAAATAAATAACGTAAAAGCAGTACATACGGTTGCAATGTCATCGTACTTATAAACTTGTGAGTAGCTTCTGTGCTTATATCGTCAATGCCTGTCAAATTCGTCACGACGTCGGTCGTCGTCAGCCCAAAGCACATTGTTATAACTCGGACACCGGTGTATGCGTAATATGATTCCATCTGTAAATATAACACAGACTTTAAATATACCTTTTTTAACATGTAAAACGAAACATGGAAATTGTAAAAATTCCAAATAAAAAATAGGGAAGTTAATGATTGTACCTAATCCGTTTTTTCGAAAATCCATTAGATCTTCCAGATCGATGAATTTATTGTGTCTGACTATTCTCGAGGAGATGTCCGTTTGTGTGTGTGTGTGTGTGTGTGTGTGTGTGTGTGTTTACCTGCTATAGCTTTTGAATAACTTGACTGACCTAATGGTTGCGGGATTTAAAACAAATCCACTGAACTTCCACAATCTAATCAATTTTTCTACCCAAAAAGGCGAACGACGACGAATTCTGCAAAGCACGTCAAAATCAATCAGGTACCACGTATGGGTACAGATATATACTTATTTAGCGTTTAGAAGTTGGCCAAAGGTCAACCGATCGTTTTCCTACTACACAACAGTTAAGTAGTTAGTAGTATAGGTAGGAATTGAAGTAAATCTTTCGTAATCAGAACAAAATTACAAGATTTTCACACGACCAAAACCCAAGAGATGTCTTATTTTCCATCCAGTATATGTCAACTGTATTCTTGTTAATTGTCGTCTAAGCTAACTTCCTTCATATTCCTTCCTTCGTATTGGGTGATCACATGGCAATAACTGTTGCAAGTTTGACTAGATTTTGGTCGTCAGTGATGGAATATATTATCTTCGTTAGGTTTGATTAATAGGACAGTCTGATTAGTGACAAATTTAATATTAATTAGTTTGTCAGTCTCGTACTAATTTGATCCTGTGATTATCTGTGATGTGTTGCTATGCTTGAAGATGAGGGTCGCCTCTAATATTGAAAAAATAAAAAGTGATGAATAACTTACTCCTAAATTAGCACCAAACATTAGGACTGCGCTTTTAGTTGCGCAGTACACGTATACAGTAGGAGTATTTTGTATTATCATTGCGGAAGATGAGGACACATTTATGATAGTTCCACCTGCTCCTCTTTTGTCCTTGCGCATGATTTCTAGTGCTTTCAGTGTACTGGTGACAAGAGCTGTCTGAAATCATATATTTTGGTATAAAATGTTAGTTTAAATCCTAGATATACAACGCACCTATCGTAATTTGATGTAAGGAGCTCGGTGCTTATTAACTATCTTCAGTTATAAACAATATAAACAACAAATCAATTACCTATGTATTAAGTACTTACAAAAAGTTAAATAATAATATTTTATAGAAAAATGTTCGATACTTACAAAGTTTATTTCAATTTCCCTTTTATGTTGAGCGTCATTACCTATTCCAGCATTGTTGAACACCACATCTATATAACCCTGATTTTTTAAAGTATCGTCGAAGACATGGAACAGTTCATTATCTTTCGTGACGTCGCAATTGAAGAATTTCAGTGCATCTTTTCCATGTTGCTTTTGTAACTCCTTCTCTAATGTGAGCCCGGAAGTCTCATCGATGTCTATGAATGCAACGAACTGTTAACAACAAAACACTCTTTATAGTAGCTATCAAAATTGTGTGAAAGATGAAGATCAAGATGTAATAATTAAGAAATAACAGTTAGAAATGCAATAAGATTATCTCAATTTACAAATCTAAGTTAATTAATTTCCTATTCTGGAATCATGGTTAGCCTACAAAATTTCTTCCTATTAAAAATGTAAAGTTAATTTTCTTATAAAGTAGGTAGGTATGGCGTTTTGAACGAAAAACCGTATGTAAAATTGTAGTTACAAATTAGTAAAAACTTTAACCTTTTTCGGCCCACGGAGTGCCGGATACGCCACGCGAAAATGACCGTCAAAGCCCACGGGCGTATATGTACTCGTACGCCTAGCGGTTCTTGAGAACCACTTATGCAGAAGAAGCCGTATTTCTATGCTTTTAAGGTTAATTTTGGTATTGGAAATTTTACTAACATATGCTCTATAGAATCTAGTAGCAGTATGTAATGTAACCTCACTCACCACAGTATAAAAATATTTTACAATGGACGCTTTTTTCGGCGCGTTTTATGCTGACGTCAGCGAAATTTATGAGGCGAATTATTTAATTAACTTATGTGTTTTTGCGAGATATAATCGTGAAGTTATGTTGATTTAACATTACTTGATAGTATTTTAGGCCGATATTAATTACAACAACAGTAGTTTTTGTTATTCAAGTGGTCAAAGTCGAACCGGTAGTTGGTTTTTTTTTGTGTCGTGTTTTTTTTAGCTAAAGCATATATTCGAACAAATACTAATAATATACGTTTAACTTTATTGAAATATTGTCTGTTCAGTTATAAAACAACAGTATACGACTGTATGCAAAGTTTGTTTATACAAAACTTGAGCTCGGAACTAGACCGGCGCGCGATGACGTACTACCTAATCTGATAATGTAAACAAATATTTTCTAAACGTTTTGAGCAGGCTTTGTAATGCTAAGTGTAAAAGTATTATACATCAATGAGTTCGGAATTTCTTCTTCTAATTGAGAAATGAATTAGTTGACCGAAGTAAGACGATTATTATACATAAATTCGATCAAAATCAAACCCTTATGTTTATTACGGAGTTATACGCCCTTTGAGATGTTTAGTCGTGTTATGAAAAACTAATGTCTTAGCAGCTATGTATGAAAATGATAAACTATTCTTGAATGTCATATCTATGTGATAGTATATAATAATATGACCAACTAGTAAACCCGCCCTCGCTTCGCTTCGGGTAACCAGTCCCTTCAAAAATCTCTATAAATTTTAACAAATTATGTTATTCCGATGTCTAAGCTATATTACTGCAAAGTTTCATGAAAATCCATTCAGTAGTTTTTGCGTGAAAGAGCAACAAACACACACACACACTCACATACATCCTTACAAACTTTCGCATTTATAATATTAGTAGGATACGCTATACCTAATAGACTCACAAAAAAATTTTGAAAATGAGCGCTCACCGCGCGCGAAATCTATATCTCGTCAAATTTTTACCGTATCTTTGAGGGTGAAAAAGTAAATATTCTGTAATGATAACTTTCATATCTTTATTTCTTTTTGAAAGCCCAAATTGTGCAGAATATAAGGATATAAAAACATACACAAAGCTCTAAGTTATTCATTCACAAAAAAATCTATTGTCGACAAAACCCTTTTTTTTCGTTCCCTTCGAAACAAAGGTCTATACAAAAATAAATATACACTCAAATGTTATCGCTTACATTTATTCTTATCGGCAATCTTATTAGCTCTCAAGAACAGGAACAAAATATTGGGCCCTCAGATCAGACGTTATTCAAAAATTCGAATTCTTTTTACCATTCAGCCGTTACTTTTTTTCACTATTTGTTGTTTTAACTAATTCATACGGACATTTATGTATTTCTTCTTTTAAACCCATGTTTTGCCTGGGCCCTCAGCATAAACATCTGGATTGAGGGCTCGGCTCCAGTAAAACTGTGATAGATCTGTAACGTTATTCTTTAGCCAGTATCGTTTTATGAAATTCCTAACTAAATTCTAACTTATTGACACAAAGGTTGTACCTACTTTCTGAGATTTATACCAAGCCACTTTGTGTAGGCATCTGAACTGAGGGCCCAAAACATTTGCCCATAACATCTTTAAATCACGTTTAAGAAATATAAGAGTGGTTGCTGTAAGTTTTTACTAATTATTACTAAATCCCAGCGGCGTGCACAGGATTAAGACACTGGGTATGCGGCGGAGTACTAGGTCACAAAAACTTTTTCTTTTATAGATTTTTTTATAGAAACCACGCCAAAAGAACAAGTCTTATTACTACTTCCTACTATACTTCCTATTATTCACTTACAACTATTCATGTACATCTTCTACGGCAAGTTATTATATTTTGTTTATTCATTTATTTACTGCTAATTAAAGTCATCTAAAACGTACAAACGTTTTATTAAAATATCGAAAATGGCAAGTAAAGCACTGCATTTCTGCCTACAAGGAGCGCACGCCCTTGCTAAATCCCCTATAAATTTCAATTCACCACGCCAAGAAAAAAAAGTGGGCCCTCAATCCAGATGCACTCATCAAAACTCATGTTTTTTACTCATGGTTTTTTATTTAACTCGATTTTACTATTTATTATTAGGTATTAGGCTGTTGCCCGCGGATTTGATTGCAAACAAACTCTCATCCCTATTTTGTTTTACCCCGTTGGGGGTAAAAATAACAAACTCCGTTTTAGCCTATCTCAACTAAATAGGTACATAGGTAGGTACTTACCTTTACTAAAGATTCATATTTTTACGGCAATCCGATTTCGATATAGGTGTAGGGTGTAGTTATATTATTATGTATGAGTGAGTGACCTTTTACTTTTATATTTAGATTTAATCGCTCATACATGAAGTCAACGGCTTTGAGAGCAACGCCATCAATAACAAACGATAGGTACGGGTGTGACATAAACATTCGACATCTTATTATAAAAACGCATGTTTGTTTGTATGTCCATTATAGAATCGTAAACTATGCATTTAATAATGTAATAATCTTTAGCAAAGTTGTTGTGCATGGGCCCACGAAGTTTCCGAGTTGGTACGACCAATTTTCGACAGTTGGCGCCACTGTCATTCCAATTTTTAATGTTATGTATTTAAGTTGGTGGCGCAGCAACGCGCGCAGGTTACAGCCTTCTCACGTTCGCTGCGTTACGGGCAGAGTTTTGCCGTATTTGACTTCCGAACTGTGCGGCGGTCAATTGTCTGTGTCTTACGCCCGGTGCGGGGGTGGGTTTTATATGTTCCCGTGCACGCAGAAAAGAGATAAATATATATCCAAGTTTCTTTCTACAAATGTATTCCATTTTTCGAAAAAATAAGTACGGCATATAATGGTGCCGTAACGCACCAGAACTTAATTATTTATCTATGGTGCGATGCGGCATGTATGTTGCCGTAACTTAGACGCCGTACCGCACTGTAGGGAACTCGCGCGCAGCTTCAGTGTGACGTAGTGATGTGCGCAAGGATCATCGTTTGCACGTATCGACACTGGATTGCGCTTTATCAGCGCTCGAAAATTAATATGAAGCGTTCTCGTAAGAAACTTGATATATAAATAAAGTAATTAAGACGGAAGGTGGTGAGGTATAAATGTTATTAAAATAATAGTCTTTATCTATTTTACATTTTTTCCCAATCAAAACTTAACCAGACGATTAAGGATTGATCCCATTTCTTTGATCTCAAATTGCAATGATTATGTTTCTTAATTTTGCTTGACAAATCAATGATAATAAAATAGCAGTTTTCAACCTATTTTGCAATTTTTTCACAATTAAATCTTAACTATACGATAAGAAATTGATCCGATACATTTGTTCTCAAATAATTTTAATGCTTATGTTCCTAATTACTTATATTTTTGTTTAATTTTGCATGACTTTTTAATAAATGTAAATAAATTAACAATCTTCAACTATTTTACAAATGTTTCCCAACACTAGTTTTAAATTCGGTCTATCGATCTACATGCGGCACGGCATGTATATTGCCGTGAAATCGTTGATTTTCAAAATTATGCATAACTTCTAAAATATCAGGTCGAGACCCTGGCGACGTTAGCCATGTGTCAATAGATAAACAATCTATCGATTCGTTTATTTTTTTAAAGTAAAACATGGGTTTCCATGTCTGTAAGAGCCTTCAAAGTCAGGTCCTGGTACAGCAAAATACAAGCCGTAACGCACAGCAGGCAATACTGATACGGCAAGATTATGGCTCGTAACGCATGGGCAGTAAGTTTCATTTTTGTGCAGACGCAGTGAACGTGTTAAATTCTATCTTAAATTCTATACTCATACTAGAGAATTGCCCGCGCTTCGCTTCGGGACCCGTAGGTACCTAACAGCCGCGTAGGTCTCGCTCCCGTAGGAATCTCAGCTAAAAAGTAGCCTATAACATTTGCCTATAACTTAAGTAAGTATTTGATAGCGTGATTCAGAACTTGCAAATGAATTTTACTAACGCCTTCTATTAACAACTCTGGAACTAAATATCTAGCAACTAACAAAACATCGATCTTCCCATGGGAATGAGATGTTTTTCCGCGGTAAAAAGTAGCCTACGTTACTCTCTAACCTCCTAACTATCCCCACACACTTAAACCACACCATATAATAGCCATGTTGCGACGTGAAAGAGCCACAAACAAACAAACAAACACACTTTCACATTTATAATATTAGTAAGGAAGTAAGGATAGTAAAGATAAGGAATATAGTAAGGATTCTAAAGAGGAAGAGTTTGTTTGTTTGTTTGTTTGAACGCACTAATCTCGGGAATTAGGTACTGGTTCGAATTAAGGCATGTAGGTAGGTGTACCTACTTATCGATGTAGGTGTCCAGTTAAAATACTATGGCTATCAAATTTGGCTGAAACCACCTAAAACCAGCGGGGTTTTAAAAAAAACTTCCTAAATACAAGGTTTGTTTACCTACATGCAACCCCTAAAATTATAAAAATCTGATAAAAATGTTGTCTGGAAGTGTAAGTTTATGAAAGATGTCAGTCAATGTAAGTAGTCTTCATAATGATGTTTGAAAATATACTACCTACGTGTTATACTTTTTTCCTCTACGTGATAAAAGATACCGAAATGTGATAACAGTTGCGATACTTAAGTGATAGCGGGGACAATTTGAATAAGTTACATAATAATCATTTAATCGATAAATAAAAAAACCCTTTTAATTTTTTTCTTTTACTTCATTTTAATTTCTTTCCCGTGTCTTACAATGTCGATTAATGTAAAGTTAGAGATGTAGAAAATTTTAGTTTCAATAAAATTTAAATCATGTTAATGACGATTTTAAATTATAATTTTTACTTATTTCAGTTATCTATTGAATAAAAAATCTCTAACTAAAACATACCTTGGCTCCTTCATCAAGGAACATTCGAAGGGTAGCAGCACCAATGCCATTCGCTCCCCCGGTGATGACGGCAACTTTACCCTTTAGATCAAACATCTTAACACCACGAGCGGTAGACTGCGAGTGACACGATAAATGGGACGAAAGTCTGTATGTGGTGCAGTTGCATTGGTTTTACCTCAGTCTTCGATATAATTTAAGAATGGATCATTAAATTATTACACAGCGATTACGTTTCAATACCACTAGTAATAAAATTAACAATTTTAGGTAATATTCTTTGGCTGAAACTATTTCCAATTTAATGCTTAAGGACTTTATATTTTTGCATTTTTTCTGCAGATTACATACTACAATGATTTGTAACATTATCATTTAATCATGCTTGCAAAGGTGCAAATTAAGTACATAAACACTTAATATTATAATTTGTAAGAATTTTAATGTTATAAGTATTTTTATACTGTCACCATTAAGTTTAATGTAGTATGATCCATGATCACAGTTATCACGAAATCCTATGAAAATGAATAAAATGTAATTGACCGATTTCTTTCTACCTGTGTTCAAAAAAAGGCCACCACGAGTCGATCACTAGGTACATACATTAGTTTATTATTAATTTAGGTAAGTATGTAGGTATTTGAGCATTGAACCAATTTTTTATATTTATTTGTACCTATCTAAGTTCCGCGAAGACCATTGCCACCTACCTAAGGATCTGATGATGGATTCCCTTGAAAATCCATCAAATTTTAGGTATAGCAAAACGTAAGTGTTTCATAAAATTACTTAGGTATATTACGTACTTGTGGATATTGAAGTTAACTTTGTTTTTGGTAAAGTTATTTGACTTAGTTCTCGCGATGGTATGATATCCAAACGAATTAATAAAGTATTACTTATTATTTAAGTAGTTAAGTCTATCACAGAGTTATTTGACATGTAGGTACCTACTTATATAAAATAGACCGTCATAACTACTTAGGTACATAATTAATATTATTAAGTTTTAGCAAAATATAGAGCCGTGACCGTGACCGGTCGCCATAACTGATAGTAAAACTCCACAATAAAGATAATTTTTTATCTCTATTTAATCTACACGTACGTAATGACTTATTTAATATTATTATGATACAATATTTTAAGTTTTATTACTTCAAAAACTGATTATTTAAAAAATATAATATTTATATTTGGTGCAGTTTTTATTTATAGCTCTAAACATAATTATAAGAAATGTTTGTATTTAAAGATACTTAAAATATCTATTTTTAAATTGTATTTAAGTATATAGGTATGGTAAAACTTTAAATTTATGAAAAGGTATTTATATGACTGTATAATAGTAACAAGTGTGTCGGATAATACAACTGTTTGTGAACGCAATAACAATACATGTTATGGAAGAAATTAAATCGCTAGTTCTTTCATGGACCGCATTAAATTTAAACAGTTGTGTACAATATTTAGGTACATTGTCTGGTCGCTGTTTAAAGGAGAATGGGCATTTTGGTCTACAGTCCAATAATAATGAGCACCTTTTAAATTTGGGACAGAATAGTAGGTACATCAAATTTTACTATCGGAAGTTTCCCCAGATATTTGTCCGTTAGGAGATAGAGCCATGCGAACATTAGTATGATAATTGGGAACAATGTAGAATTGGGAAGCTAAACTAGAATCTGTTGAATTGGGAATCTGTAGAACTGGTCATAATCCGATTTCAATGTTTGGCACTACCTAAATACTGTCAGATTCAATGTAGTAGAACTCAGATCCGACAACACTCGGAGACATGCGACCTAATACATATGCAAATACATAAAATAACCCTTCTATTAATTAAATATACTTATTTTTATTGCAAGGTAGACCAGCTTCCATACATTTTTGCCCGTCCTCCTTTAAATAAAATTATTTCAATTTTAATTTAAGAAATAATTAATAAGTATCTACCCAAAAATATGCTGCAAACAAGAAAATTTCATCCTAAAATAAATCAATTCACTACAATTGTATAAACATTAAATGAGAACCTGTAAATAACTGAACTTGTTCAAAAGTTACTCAGTGTGAGGAGACCCCTGAGACTTGAATAAAATTATTCCACCTCAAATCTAGACACGCGGGAGCGTGACAAGCCAAGTTCTATAACTAAATATATTACTGTAATGTCATCTGATAAAAATAAGTAGGTATTTCAAATTTCGGCTAAGTGGAAGAAGTAGTTGAAACTTACCTAACGGAGGAATTTTTATACCTCTATTAACACAACTATGAGGAGCATGATCAGCTGGAGGTGGTGAGAGATGTGATGAGGCGTGGTAGAGGCGAGGTGTATATTGGTGAGTGCTATAAAGATGAAAGGTGCCGGAGGAGAGTAGATAGGTGATGAGGGTCAGATGTTCTACTAAAATGTAACTAGCCAGTAAGCACGCCATCTTTGCGAATAGACATATTATCTTTGAGAATATTTAAAAAGGAATAGAATAGGGTTTGTTGATGTCAATTATGATCTTTAAATAAAGTGTTTGGGAACATGTTGCTTGAGTAATTTATTTGACCCGTTTTCTTTTTAATATTTGATCCATACTCAATAGGATTACAATTTACTTGTAACAATGCTGTAAGTATACAAAGCTCTTCTTAGCTTAAGATAATATCATCATAAGCTTTGGTGGTTTCTATAAATCTTTCAGTGACGTCAACAGCTGGTTTTCCATTCGCCACGATCCAGACAGTGCCACTCGTACCTTGCTTGTACACCTCGGACAGTCCTAATGCTGCTTCATCAGCTCTGAAAATAAGAAGTAATTTGGGGAAAGAGGAAAGACTATCTTAATATTTGAAAAGAAATGGTTACATATTCACCAAGAAATGTCTAAAACCACGTGACGTAAAGGGATGCAAATTTGCTGGTAGTATAATAAGTAAGGTAGTAGGTAAATAGTAAGTACCAAAATATCCGCTACAATAGGTTTTGGATAATTCTAATGTAATGTAGTTTGAAATTTCGCTAATCTGACAGCTTCCAGCAGACATTATGAGAATTGTTTTTTTGCTTTATGAATTTGGCACATAACCTCCTAAGAGCTACCCCCTTAGTAAACTATAAACAATCCGCTAGGTAAGTAAAAAAAACAACCGTTGCCCACATCATGATAATGTGGCTATACACTATTACGATAGCCCAGTGGTTAAGAATACGGCCTCCTACTCGGTGGTTTTGGGCTTGAATCTTAGGGTACGCACTTCGAACTTTTGGCAGTTATAATACGTTTTTGGCAAACGGAGATCTCCCGCCAGGCGAGATGACGTGCCTGGGGGGCGGCCGATTCAGGCTTCGGTGACGTCACCGTGTGACGTGTGTGCGGTGTCGCAACATCACCCCCCTGCTCAGACCGGAGGTCGATATACACTCGCTGTTCAGTTTTCAATTAGTCTTCGGTGCGTCGAGACGTGAGATGGTATGCCCGGGAATTGCTCTCTATCTGCGGTGAGTCGAGATGTGAGGGTGATACGACGGATGCGGAGGGAGAGTGATGTGCACTCCAGCCGTCCGTGAAGTCGTAGTGGGCAGATCAACTTGCCGGGATCAGGAAGCGTCTTCCACGTGTGCTGCGTTGAACCCGACGAGCTTGAGTGACTAGTGGCGAGCGATGCTGCTGTAGTCCGTCAGGCGTGAGCGGTGAGGTGAGGAGGGAGGTGAGGCCTGAAGCCTACCGGTGCCAGAAGGGACGTGTTCTGTCCGAAGGTCATCAGTTTGGCAAGGGGAGATCTCCCGCCAGGCGAGACGACATGCCTGGGGGGCGGCCGAGGCCCCGAGTGAGTGTACTCGAGGCGTGGTATACATATATGCCGGCGATGTACAAATCTTCGATAGCGCAATTCAGGCTTCGGTGACGTCACCGTGTGACGTGTGTGCGGTGTCGCCACACGTTTTAAGCAATTAAATATCACTCACTATAATTGAGAAGGGAAACCCTGTGACTTGTGAGGAGACTTGCATGCCGGAAAAATCGCAAAAATTCAAAGGTGTATGGAATCTGCCTATCCGCACTTGGCTAGTGTCCACTTTGGTCTTTAACTTCTCATTCTGAGAACAGACCCGTGATTAATAGCCTGATGGATTGAGGTGATGATGATAAGTATACAAGATAATTTCCTAAAATAAACACCATTGTTCAAAGAATGTGATATGCCTTAGAAAATTTATACTATCTACAAGTACCTACTTACGTTTGCCATGTGAACGCCCTCAACGACGATGAAATTAAGTCTTCAATGCCTTCGTTAAAAGAAGATATTTTCCCCTTTGGCATCTGTGTGTCAGTCACTCCAAAACATACTGTCAATACGCGAACGCCTGAAGTGGAATAGTGGAGTGTATCCTAAAAGTATAATGATTATAATAATGACAAAGAATAGGTAATCCCCAAAAATAATTCTCGAGCTTCTTTAAGTGGTATGAAGACCGCCAATTCACAGTTGGTCAACGTGATGGACTACGGCCTGTATGTGTGGGAAAACTTATACGCAGCAGTGGGATAGTTATGTACCTATGTATAACGTGGCCATGCGAAATGTGTGGTTTGAGGGGTTCCTTCTAATGTAACAGCTGCTAGAATATTCATGGGTCCCCCAAATTGAATTTTCACTCTTTTTCGAATACGGGACATTTTGCGTCCCGCATCTATTTTTGGGGACACCAGGACATACAACTGGAATACGGGACTGTCCCGTTAAACACGTGACACCTGGTCACGTTATGTACGACGATGATTATGATTACGAAATAAGATATGTGTACTTACTCCAACCGCTGTACCAAACTTCACTACAGCCGCCTTAGTAGCACTGTATATGGACATAAAAGGAAAATGACCAAGCCCAGCAATGGACGCGATGTTGATGACTGTTCCTCCTCTGCCTCCTTTGTCTTCACGCATCAGATCCCATGCTTGCAGGGTACTTCTGATTAAGGCGGTCTGAACATAAAAAATAATTTATAAATATTCCTAATGTCGTACTAACCCATTTAATATACATTTTCAGTGCGTGGTTGGGTTTATAATTTGTTTTTACCTAGTCACTAAGTACCTACATATTCATTTGAATCTTGTTTTAGGTCCGTCATGACAATTGTCCTTAAAAAGGTTATGAATTAGTTCCAAAAAATAAATTTCCTTGTAATTTGGTCATAGGTGCATCTCTGGTCTCTGTGTTTCGTGGTGCATCTTTAGCGTTTTCCATAAAGAGTTGAACATAAACCTAAATAATTATTTTGTTTTATTTGGGTATTACAATACACTTATCGGAAGGTATTTTTTCGCATTCACCGCCATTTCTTCGAGATCGCATTATAAATTGTTGAATTGATTTTTTTGTAAATAAGAAATGGCATAAGAAACTCCTCAGCACGTCTTTTCAAAACGATAGATACCCATTACTTAATTAAGGTTTATGATACTTACCACATTAACTTCAAATGCTTTGACGAAATCTTTGTCGGTCGCTATTCCTGCATTGTTAATAACAATGTCTATGTATCCTTGTTCACTTTTGACCGCATTAAAAGCATTAAATAGTTCCTGCTCATGTGTTACGTCACATTTAATAAACTTCACTTTGTTACTTCCATATTGAGTTGTAAGTTCCTTCTCGATAGCGAATCCATTTTTCTCGTCAATATCCAAAATTGTAATGTGCTGTAAATATGTATTTATTGTAAATAAATTATATTTAAATTAAAATGGTAAGAATATGACTGAAGCAATAAAAATATTAATAAGTAGGTATTCATTATTTCTAAAGCCAACATTTACTATGTCTATAATATGTAGGTAAATCCTAAGATTCACCAAATGAATGGTGGTAAAAGCCCGAAAAAATATTATTTAGTACATTTACCAATTCATGTTGGATTAAGGTGCGCTTATACGAGGGCAATAATTGCTCGGCGATATGAATGGACCGATCTGGAGCAATTAGTGGAGCAATATGGAGCAGTTTAAAAAAATTGCGGCAAATATTTCGGCGATATTGCTTCTAATTGCTTCAGATATTTCTTATTGCTCAATGTCGCAGATGCGAATTGCCGAATATTATCAATTGGGCTTGGAAATTCCAGGCAATTTTTTTTATCTATCTCGTTTGCACTTGTTTGTTTCACGGCTTGCCGTCTTGGTTCCGCGGGGAGAGCCAGAGGTCGGGTGAAAGTAGGATAACGCGCGGCAAGGCGTGTCAGGCTCTGTTTGTTGTGAATGTGACTGCATTTTAAAAGGGCGTTTTGATAGATAGGTAACTGAATTACTCGTGTAGGACGGTATTGCCTAGTTAATGAAGTTGCGCCATATCGCTCAATATTGTATTGCGCAACATTGATGCTTGTTGCCGTTGCCGTAAATTTCTTGAGGTAGTCGTGACGTCATAGTTGACGCGTATTGACTGGAATCGAGAAATTTTAGTTGCCCGTATAAACGCACCTTTATACAATCTGCTATTGTGCTTTCGCCGTAAAAATATTATTTTGCTCCCCTATTATAAAGTCTACCTACTAATTACCAACCTTAACGTCTTCTTTTAAAAAAGTCTTCACAACACTTGCACCGATCCCAATAGCACCTCCAGTGATCAACAAAATTTTATTTTTAATTTCAAACATTTTATCATCAACCGTGACCGCTCAAATGTACCTAGTACCCAAATAAGTGACTAATTAGAATATCAGTCTATCAGTAATTTATATAAGTTTTGATAAAATAGTTTAATCTTTCGTACTTAAATACAATACATACTTAGGTAGGTACTTAAGTATTTGACATTCAGAGATGTGACCGATAGGTATAGCAACTAAATAAATACCTCAGATAAAAGTACATACCTACGCAAGGAACTTATTGTTTAGCTGGGCCCCTGCTCGGCCACAACACACATGACCCAGTATAACATAATTTCTTATCCTACTTCCTACTAATATTATAAATGCGAAAGTTTGTAAGGATGTATGTGTGTGTGTGTTTGTTGCTCTTTCACGCAAAAACTGCTGAACGGATTTTCATGAAACTTTGCAGTAATATAGCTTAGACATCGGAATAACATAATTTGTTAAAATTTATAGAGATTTTTGAAGGGACTGGTTTCCCGAAGCGAAGCGAGGGCGGATTTACTAGTTTTCATATAAATAAAATATTATCGCTACAAATTCGAGCGTAATTTTGCGGCCATCGTCTCGTGAGGATGACAATAATTAAAAATTACAAAAAAACCAAACTTATTTCAAATAAATTTCAAACTAATATTAAGTATATCGATTAGTTTTTAATCTAATCAGCTCTGCGCAGGCTCTGCGACTCAAACAAGGCATTGAATGCCGCAAAGCGACGACGGGTTAGATTAGATTGGTTATCACGGTTTTCACGGCTAAACCACCGCCGGTCCGATTTGGATGAAATTCGGAAAGAAAATAGTTGAAGACCCAGAGTCACACAACATAGGCTACTTTTTTTCAAAACTCAACCCCTGAAGGCTTGAAATAGGGAATTAAAGTTTGTATAAAAAATCTAATCCACTTAAGCTCCTTTTTTTTTAAATGAACCCACATACCTAGGTTTGCAGTAGGGGATGAAAATTTGTATTACCTACCTATTTAAAACAACGTACAGCCGGAACTACTGAATGCAAGAAGCTGAAATTTGGCATGTATGTTATTTGGAAAGTGTAGAGGAACACCCTGCCCCTTCCCGTTTCGCGATATAAATGAATTCCATGCGGGCGAAGTAGCGGGCAGAAGCTAGTATAGAAATAAAACTGTTTTTTCAATAGGTATTTAGGTACACTAGGTACTGCCTACATGACCTCGAGATTTCGTGACATATCAATCTAGAGAGAAATTTTAGTGATTGCCCACGGGGGCAACCGATTTTTTAATGTCAGTAGGTAGGTATATAATGGGATTCATTCATAGACGAGGTACTTAAATATGTAATACAATATATAATAATAATAATAATACAATATATATATTATAATAATACAATAATACAATATATGTGTAAGGTAGAACCAGAGTGGTCCAAGTGACATTTTTGAAAAAAACCCGATTTTGGCAAAAACATCTCCAAAATTCAATATTCTTTTATTCCACTTTGATTCAATTGTCATTCAGAAACATTGTCTAGGAAAAAACCCAACCTCTCACTTTGGACTTAATGGAATTTGGAAAATCTTAGTGTGCCAGACTGGTCCAAGTGACAAATCTGTACTTGGACGATTATTGTTCTAATTTTGTGACAAGACTATTTGATCAAAGTGCAATGTAAGGGCGCATTCAAGTAGAAAGCTGGTTACCGGCGCTGATCTGCCAGCGCTTGTCACTAGATGCTTCGATTTTGATATTTCCTTTTTTAATTCGAAAGCTAGTACCTACTTGACGTGTGGTCATATATAATTTTCAGCGACATCTGACGAGTAGTTTTTGAGTTATCTATACTTCTCGATTTTGAAGTCGGTCATTTTTTGTAAAAAGTTATTGTATTATTTGAAAGCTGGTACTTGTCGGTGGTCCCGTATAAATTTGAATAACAACTGACGAGTAGTTTTTGATTTATCCTTAATGTGTATTTATGTTTGTTATCTCATAGCTTTGTACTGGGTATTCCAATTTTGACGATTCTTATTTTAATTGAAAGCCTGGGCTTGTCGTGTGGTTCCGTTAAATTAAATTTGATTTACATCAAACCAGTAGTTTTTGAGTTACTCTTAATAATGTGTAATTAATTTATGGTCGTTACCTCATATCTTAACACTGGGTGCTTCGACTTTTTAAATTATTTTTTTATTCAAAAGCAAGTAGGTCCTTGACGTTGTTTTTGAGTTACATACACTTAGCTTTCAAGTAAAAAAAAGAATCGTCAAAATCGGAATACCCAGTAGAAAGTTATGAGATAACAAACATAAATACACATTAAGGATAATTCAAAAACCAATCGTCAGTTGTTGTTCAAATTTACACGGGACCACCGACAAGTACCAGCTTTCAAATAATACAATAACTTTTTACAAAAAAATAACCGACTTCAAAATCGAGAAGTATAGATAACTAAAAAACTACTCGTCAGATGTCGCTGAAAATTATATATGACCACACGTCAAGTAGGTACTAACTTTCGAATAAAAAATGGAATTATCAAAATCGAAGCATCTAGTGACAAATTATGAGGTAACGATCATAAATTAAATACACATTATTAAGAGTAACTCGAAAACTACTGGTCCGATGCCGTTCAAATTCATATGAGACTACAATGATACTTGCATTGAACCACTTGCACTGTACCAGCTTTCAAATAAAAAGAGAATCATAAAAATCTAAACACTCAGTAAAAAAACATAAGTACACAGTACAAAACATCCTTACACATTATTCAAGTTAATTCGAAACTACTCGTCAGATGTCGCTCAAATTTATATGGGACCATACCACAAGCACCATCTTTCAAGGATATAAAGAATCATCAAAATCGGTTTACCCAACACGAAGTTATGGGGTCACAAACTTACCAACAAAGATAAAAAAAAAATAAAAAAAGGATCGGTGAATAAGTTTTTTCTTAACTTTTCTATTTGTTTGTAGTATGTTTGTGCTTGCTGATCTCAGAAACGGCTGAACGGTTCGTTATGGAATTTTCACTAGATTCTTTTTTGTTCGAAGGTAAAGTAAAAGTAGTGCTTGTCATAATTATGGTACCTTGTACATTGGAGCGACATCTGGCCGGTGGTTTTTGAGTTATCTTGACTTTGAAGTCGGTTATTTTTTTTGTAAAAAGTTAGTTCTGAATCATATTAATATACTAGCTGTGCCGCTGTGCCCGAGGTTTCGCCCGCGTGAAACTCAGTATGTCACAAAATTCCGGGATAAAGAGTAGCCTCCATGTTGCTCCACAACCTCCTCCATCTCCCAGTGAAAGTCCGCAACTTCATTCGATAACAGTATTTTTTCCCGCATGAATGCGAATGTGGCGGGTATTCCGAATAAAGAGTAGCCTACTTATGTGTTGCTCCACAACCTTCTCTATTCTCCAACGAAAGTCCCATAAAAATCTGAAACCGCGACTTCGTTTGAGAATAATAGTTTTTCCTGCGGGAATCCCGAATTCCGGGATAAAGAGTAGCTAATATGATTCTCCACAACCTCATCTATCTCCAAGTGAAAGTTCCATAAAAATCTGTTCAGCCGTTTCTGAGATTAGTGTGCACAAACATAAGTAGATTACTTACATATAGATAAATTTGTTAGAGTTTTTAATTTTTGTTTGTGCCAGAGTGGTCCATGTGCAAGAATTTTTAAATTTTTGTTTGTGCCAGAGTGGTCTGCGTGCATTTTTTTGTGAAAAACCATCAATTTAGTTATACTAAATACAAATGATTGTGATTATACATATTATTTATCTAACTTGTTAGCTGTAATTTCATTTCAATAAAGAATTACAAGTTAAAAGTTATTAGTTTCGCTACAATAAGTACAAACGCGTTTCCCTCGTTTTCTCGAAAAGTTAAAATTGTCACTTGGACCACTCTGGTTCTACCTTACCTATATATGTTGGGGTCAACCCAAATACAAACACCTTTTCCTTTGTTACTCCTTTTTATTTTCCTTCTCTTAATTCCAATAATCAGTTCCTCATCTATTATAATATTTTATGCAACTAATACAGCGTAAATAATACAAATATTGTTTTATGGCATAGTTCAATAGTTCCCTCAAAACCTCAGTACCTAGTCAGTACCCATGACCCATAGTAACTGTCGCTCCTCTTTTCTTTCCCGCCATTATTCACTTGTTTTTTTTATGAAAACACAAGGCAAAGATGGCGCCGGATGCAAGTCATTCCAGGCACTGCATGATATTAAATTACTTGTATCACAATAAATTAATTATTAAAGTTAAACCTAATCATGTATTCAAAAAAAAACAAATATTCTTTGATACTATTTTACAATCTTAGATACATATTATTTTTATTCAATCAAACAGGAACAATTCATATAAACATGGCTATAATATTCTTAAAAGAGAATAATCAATTAAATAACGCTAACATATATTATAGACTACAGTGAGAATTCAAAAGTAGAGTGAGTACATTTTGGTCATAATACTTATATTTTTGTACGGCATTTTCACGATCGATAGATCCATGAAAAATACAATGGAAAAATAATAAGAAAGCGCGCAGTCCCGTAAAAAAATGGTTACCGTTAAATTCTTAAATTTTTTGTCTGCTGCTTATTTCATTCATGATATTATTTTAATATTTTGTTAGCACAATCTTTTCAGTTGCTGTTATATATCATAAGTTTTTCTTGTATAAAAATACTGAAATACTCAATTAATTGCGCACATGGAGGAATAAGACTCCTCCAAGATTGCGCACGTTTATTATTTTTAAATCGTATTTCTCACAATATTGCTACTCACTCAGCCCTTCCCTAGCTAAAAATTTTTCAGAAATGATAAATGTGCACCAGCCTTTAAAAAAAGAATTTTGCTAATGAACTCTATGGTTTGACTGATTTTTAATCTGTTTTCGTTTTCTATTTTAGTTAGTCTGTGTTTCATGTTTCTATCATAGACACACTAGAGGGCAGAAGCCAGGCTTCGGAGCGTAGGTAGGTACCTCGGATAAAAAGAGACGAAATCTTTAGTAATCACCTTTTTCTTTCTGGCGAGGCTTCAGAGCGTCCCTAGGATAAAAAGAGACGAAATCTTTAGTAATCACCTTTCTCTGTCTGGCTCATCGGGATCGGAGAGAGATAGGTAATTACCGTTATCGTTGTTTCTCTTTCTAACCGCGGGCGATTGCAATGTACCTATATGGACAGCCGTATGGCTCACCCACTCTAGTGTAATATCTCTATGGTTTCTATACTCCGACTTTTAATTCAATTCAGTAAAATGACGTATCCTAATGTCACTTTTCGAAATAATGTTGCCAGATTTGCAATAATAGTGATTACTCACACGAATAACGAACGATGTTTTGATTATTTGATTATTCTTTTCTCAATATGTCTATTATAATGTGTGTTAATAAAATATAATTCAAATTCAGAAAACAATACGGAAAGGTTATTAATTTAAAATTATATACTAAATGAAAAATAATAAACACCGGTGCATGCATGTTTTTAGTACATACATGCACTAAAAGCGCTTAACAATTAAAAATCTAGGGGATTATTTATATTAATCGTATTTTTATATGTAGACATTGATCCTGTAATAATTTCATACCTTATTTTAGCGATTTGCTAAATTATGCGAAACGATTATGATCCGATTAATATTTTCATCAAATCGAATAATTTGCGTCCCGGTTACATCACTATTTTTGTGATAATAAAAAAGGGTAACACTGGAAATGTCATTTTACTGAATCGAATTAAAAGTCGGAGTAGGTACAGTGCGCCCAACTTATCTCTGAAATGGCAAAAATTGGAACTAACGAAAAGTCATTCATAAGTACGTTGTGGTCATTCATCTGTCAGTTACTAGTGTGCAATGATTGGTCAAATGAATGTCAATTGCGTCCGACAGCGCCTCTTTCGTTTCAATCTTAAGTTGGGTTTACTATATAATATGCGGAGTATAGAGTCTGGCAAACGAAGGTAGAACCTCTAAAAGCCCGCGAAATTTGTAAAAATTGTATAAGGCAACCCAGTTAATGTAGCGTCAACTCATTTTGATACTTGAAAAAGAAAAACAATTTTCACGGTCGTTTTAACAATTAATGATTCTTATTATATAATTACTGTATTGAAAAAAATAAACAGATTGCGTGCGAATTTTTTAAGTTTAAATTCATAATTGATAACATACTATCTACATAACAGTAAGCAGGGTAAATAAAATACACAATTTATTATTATGAATCCATATCTGATTTCAAATATTCTATATCAAACAAAGCATCAGAATCCCTTGAATGTGAATCACAATTATTCCAGCATTAATTATAAAATTATCTAACTCTTTGATTCTATAACTCTAACTCTGTCTGTCGCATTCCTTCTATTTTCTAAGTTTATAATATGGTCAGTCATTTTTCAAATCCGAATCTGTAAGCTAGCTGACTTCTGTAAACAATACATAAAAAAGTTAGTTGAAATCATTATGAATATTACAATTTATTTATTGAAATAATATTTCTAGCGGTTAATAGAAATAAAACTATCAAACATCAAACACAACTAGCCCGAGCCCGACTTACCTGTAAACGTCGAGATGCATAGAGAAAAGATGTCGAGATGGCACGACATGACAAGTTTAGTAAACAATCAATATTTTTCACATAAACCTCGCTATTTTGTTGTTTTTCCTTCTTCATACTCGGTTATCATGGTAAAATATAGCTTCCTTGACCCACTTTTATCGTTTTATTCCTTTTGAGTAAGTAATTTGCGGATACGACATAGGTAATATATAATATTGACTTGGAAATGGAATGTTATCAAGCTTATCAAGTTATACTCCGACTTTTAATTCGATGCAGTAAAATGACATTTCCAGTGTTACCGTTTTTATTATCACCAAAATAGTGAAGTAACCTGGACACAAATTATTCGATTTGATGAAAATATTAATCGGATTATAATCGTTTCGCATAATTTAGCAAAGTGCTAAAATACTGTATGAACTTATTACAGGATCAATAACTACATATAAAAATACGATTGATATCAATAATCTCCTAGATTTTTAATTATTAAGCGCTTTTAGTGCATGTATGTACTAAAAGCATGCATGCATCGGTGTTTATTAT
Source organism: Hesperia comma (assembly GCA_905404135.1). Taxonomy (NCBI): domain Eukaryota; kingdom Metazoa; phylum Arthropoda; class Insecta; order Lepidoptera; family Hesperiidae; genus Hesperia; species Hesperia comma. The sequence goes on from FR990018.1 coordinate 16,784,414, forward strand.
TTTTCGTTTACTATATAATTCAAAAGTAATAACCTTTCCGTATTGTTTTTTGAATTTGAATTTTATTTTATTAACACACATTATAATAGACATATTGAGAAAAGAATAATCGAATAATCAAAACATCGTTCGTTAATCGTGTAAGTTATCACTATTATTGAAAATCTGGCAACATTATTTCAATAAGTGACATTAGCAAACGTCATTTTACTGCATCGAATTAAAAGTCGGAGTATATAGTAAACCCAACTTAAGATTGAAACGAAAGAGGCGCTGTCGGACGCATTTGACATTCATTTGACCAATCATTGCACACTAGTAACTGACAGATGAATGACCACAACGTACTTATGAATGACTTTTTAACATGGCGGCGTTAGTTCCAATTTTTGCCATTTCAGAGATAAGTTGGGCGCACTGTAGGTACCTAATCATGGCGGTCGGTCACTGACAGTACGTCAGAAAGTTTGACTTTGACATTGTTTTGACGTAATTTTGCTGTTGCCATCTAAAATTCCTTTAAAAATACGAGGTTCTACTTTCATTTGCCAGACTCCATTGATCTATAGTTCCTATCTCTATGGTTTCTACAAAAAAAAAAATGAAATTCGCTGTCACCACCTGTCACTCTCAAACTCTATGCTCTCAAAGAAACATGAAGAAACACCTATGCCATTGATCTATAAGTCTATGCTATCAACTCTATGCACTCTATAACTTAGGCAAGGAGGAGTATTAAATAAATAGTGTTCTGGTTTTGGTTCTGTCTGTGGCTGTGTAGTCAGTGACTCGGTGCTCGGTGTAGTGTACCTACTTGTACAATCTCGAGTTAAATAATTTGTAGTTCAAACTAAAAGTGTTGCGCGAATTTAAATATATCTCTAGAAAGTTAAACCGTATATTGTTTACTTAAAAGTTAAAAAAAAAGACTAAAATGAATCCGTACCAAGTAAGTAGCGCGTGATTTTCGTTTCGACTGCTCTAGAATAGCATGCGTGTATAAAATACATTGTTTTGTTTATCACAAAAAGTTCAATGCACTGAGTAAGTATTAAATTTTTATTTCAAGGGTCAACAGTACCTCCACAATATCGGGTTTTCCAACGCTGCTCCACAGTCGTTTGGTAATCCGACGCCGATGCCGGGATTCCCTACCATGGGTTACCCAGGACCTCAGCCCGGATACCCTAATGCACCTTCAGGTTATCCGCAACAGAATCAAGGTTACCCCCAACAAGCTCAAGGATACCCGCAACAAACTCAGGGTTACCCACGAGCCACTCCCGCTCAAGGATATCCTCAGGCGGGGTACCCGGTCGCTCAACCAGCTTATCCTCAAACTGGGTACCCTTCTGCTCAACCTGGATACTCACCCGCTCAACCGGGGTACCCATCCGCTCAACCGGGGTACCCATCCGCTCAACCGGGATATCCAACTCAAGGTTACCCAGAAAGCCCACAATCGAAACAGAGCTACCAACAGTCTCATCAGTATCAAGGGAATCAGGGTACCCAACATGGCCATATGAGTCACCAAGCATCGTATGACATGCCTAAGGTACGTTATTACCTTGCTTGAGTATCTGTTCAGTGCTAATCTTTCTATTTGTGATAAGCAAAACATTGGTGCTTTTTTATGCTATGCTTTTTAATTAACTCACATTTTCTTACTAGGGCATTATAAGTGATATTAATTCTGTACTTAATATTTATTTTTGCGTTACGCTAGCCATTTATTCAATGAGAATACATGTTTTCGCTATGATGGTAGTTATTAAAACAAGTGTTCATGGTGTCAATAGAATAAATAATGATGATTCATCAGAGTTTTGCTAGATCATTCATGCTAGAGATCAGTTGGAGCGTTGGAATAGTGTGTCTTACCAAAAGTTTAGAAAGTTAATTTTCAAATGAGTAATTTATTTATTATTTTGTCACAGCCAATTTTAAACTCATACAGCTGAATTGGTTATTCTTTACATCAAGTTAAAACACCTCAGATTTACTCAAGGCCTTATAAATTCTCTTTATCATTGCTGTCATTTTTTCGAGTTAACTACCCTCGATAGACAAGTCCTGAGTAAACGCTCAATGTATTGCTCCAAATAAGTTGAAACATTCTTCCTCTGTAATGATGTTCAACACATTTGGTTCTACTTTACAATGAAAGCTATGGAATAACCAATGTTGGAGAAGTAGTTAACCCCTGCAGTATAGGGTATTCAAGTATAGAGATTTATGTCTGTCAGTGTGAAACAAAAATCAATCGAAGTTTTTAGCTTTGACGATAAAATGAGAAAAAATTTGCAGTAAATTTTCTATTCCAAATATGAAAGTGTCCACATTGATTATTTTTTTAAGTAAAGGTATATGTTTGTGTTGTGTTAGATATTATGTGACCAATAATTAATGACAGTCATTCCTGTACTCAAGAGTGATGAAAGATAATTAATATTGGTAAATACATACCACTTATAAGTGGTACTTATATTTGCACTTATGGTCTACATAATGTATTATATTATGTGGGCTTTTAAGACTACAGATATCTAATGATAATGACTCATAAAAAAGTAATGTAGTCTGTGAGTTCCCAAATTATTTAAATGTAAAATCAATTCATGTATTATGTTGATCAATATTACCAGTGTAGCATGTTAGCATGTTTTCTATTAAAATATTTCTTCTTAATCTTTATTGAAAATATATGTTAGTAAAAATATATTTCAGTTAAGAAATGAATAAACTTATTGAAGACCTAACTTTTTAACTGACAAATTAATAATCATAATTTTATTCCGTAAAATCTGGGCAAAACAACTCACCATGCAAGTAAGTTTTTTTTTATGCTAAATAAAGTACAATAAAATTAATCTGATTGCTTCCGTTTGTGAAATAGAAAACTGACTAATTTCATTACACACTTCCTCTAGTTATCTGTACACACAAGTGTTTATTCACCTCCTGACTCACATGACGTCATTACATCTGATTACTACTGACATGAAGCCTACTTGCTTTGTGTTAAGAGTCATGCTATCATGGCCATTGGGGTTTTTCCAAAGGTTGGTACTTTATCCAGTAAAGAGTGCTTGTGACACCATTGTAATATTCAATACCTACTTATAAACCTTCATGAATTTTAAGCTATTGTATAGCTTTTATACACACACACAGACACACACAGACATAGTTACTATGTCTATGCACCCACACATCGATAAATACCAGAACTTTTAACTGAGTTAACTAACTTTTACTTTATAACGGCTAAACCGATTTGGCTAATTTTAGTCTTGAAATATTCGTGGAAGTTCAGGGAAGGTTGCAGCGATGAGAAAATATGAAAAATTGCGAGGTAAATACAAAAAAAATGAAAATTTTAATTTCCCATACAAATCTTACCTGTCAAACATTTGATTTTCGCCCCGTCGGTTCGGTGTTTTAAGAATAATTACATGTAGATCTGGATTAAATAAGGCGTTGGAATCGACAACATGTATTCATAATAGTCGAATTATCGCGTATTTAGATTTAAAACATACAAAATAATAACATGACATAAAATAATGACACTATATTAATGACTTGAGGGTGATAGAGACAGTGCCATACAGGCAAGGCAAACTGTAAGGCACTGTCTCTGTCACCCACACGTCATTCACGCGCCAAAAGATCGTTGTAGGACTTAAATGTCAAATGTCAATTTTCTTTTTAAAAAGAATTATTTTGTCAACTGAAATAGTTCTTATGCTTTTGTTCAGAATATTTAATTCTTCTTTGCACAAATTAATGCATTATCCGTTTCTAATAAACTTTGATGTAACTTTTGATAACTAGGCAACTAAATGAAAACTGGTACACCACTTTCTTATCCCACTGTAAAACAGTGAATATCTGTACTCGTATAATTTGTGTACAAAGTGTTTTAAATATGAATAAACAAAGTGCATTTATTAATGAAGAAAGTCACGAAAAAATTGTGAAAGAAAATGAGTTATTACTCTATATACATTCATTTTATTATTATTATCACAAATGCAGTATTATTTTTTGTTTTGTTAATTTATATATAATGCTATGCAATAGCTTTACCGCGGCAGTCTCCGAGTGCCACACGTCTTTTTTTAGTAAACTGTGTTAATGGTGAACTAAATATTAATAATACCTCGACCAATCCTCACTGAGTATTTTCTAGACTTCACAGTAATGAGGACAGACCCATGCTCGTTGTTGGCCTTTAATGGGTTGTAGCACTTATAGCCATACAAACTGAGTAAATAAAAACTCAATTTAAACATTTTCTTAGAGTTCATTCTTAATATTTTGCGATAACTTATATGATTAAACAATATGCTGATTTGTTCTCAGATGTGAACAGCATTGTTTGTTGGTAGAAGTATTCAGTTGTTTGTTTTATTACCCCTCATCAGATGACCATTATCACTGGTCTGCAATCGGCTTAAACACAACTTACAGTATATTTTATATTTTATAAAATAATTTTATTATTGTAATATGGTTAAATGTTTATTTTCTCAATGGGGTACTGTACAATATTCAAATATCAGTGACCCTTTTTATGTAACTGGAATGGCTTCAACCCATTAATGGCCCACTACAGACCCAAATCTCTCCTCATGATTGAGAAGGCCTGGACCATTCTCCACCATGCTGCTCCGATACAGATTGGTGGCGGTGTTAGTGGCCAACCCAATCATTGGAAGTTTTCATGCAGTCTGAAAGCTTAACTGGAATTCTACATAATTGATTGATCTCCATATTTTTGAGTAGAATTATTAAGGTCTGCGCACATTACAACGACTCCACGTCAACGCGGTTACGGAGCAACGCAAATGTAAGCATTCAATTATGATCCTTATATCTTAGGCGTTACGGTTGAATTTCGAGTGTGAACGGCGTCGGTGAGCAGTGCGTGGGGAGTAGTCCACCTTTTTCAAGTGTTCACTCGAAATTCAAAAGTAACGTCCAAGATATAAGGATCTTTATTGAATGCTTACATTTGAGTGGCTCCGTAACCGCGTTGGCGTGGAGTCGTTATAATGTGCGCAGACCTTTATTCTTCTAGTTATTAAAGTAATCGGGGTCCTACTACAGTTGTTATGTAAATAGAGAATATTATATTGCCTCCTGCCTTAAAATATTCCTGAGACCTTTGTGGAAAAAGGATTTTTTATATTGTAAATCCTAGAGAACTATTTTGTTACCGATTAGAGAACGTTTTGTAACCGACCGATTTTAATGAAAATTTTGTAAAATGTTACTTGAAACATAACGTGGCCAATTTTCGCTTTTATCATATACGACACAAAGGTGATCATTTACATCTCGAGGCTGGTCCATACATATAAACTCGGTGGCTCTATTCAAGGAACAGTTTACTGCAATTACATTGTTATGCTCACTTCGCCTCGTCCAGTACCTACATTTATCACAATAACCAATAGCTCGCTACTCAGTCTTGGCTTCGGTCCCCACAATGGATGTAGTCCATGAAATCTGTATTGTTTTTTGCATAACAAAACACCTTTATTAGAGTTTTTATTGCGTTCTATGGTGTATGTGATGTGACTTTAGCAAGTGTTGTCTCGCATTCGTCCGTGAAAGTTTGGTTATCAAGAAATTAATATGTCCTCTGTAAAGTCCAATTCAAGTATGCGCAGCGTCTATCGAGCGTCAATTGGCGCTCGACGTGGTTTCAAGTCGTTTCGTTATACGGTATTTATATGTATCATTTTGATCTTGAAGCCATTTTGTGCACGACTATCATGCTGCAAATTTGATACTCTTCTTGTACACATCCTATAAAGCACGCTTCATTGTTATTCATTACTATTTTATCGTAGTAAATATAGAAAGTAAACAGAAATTTTGATAACAACTAAAAATTTGCAGATTTCGTTTCTTTTAATCACTATTTAAAATCTTATTAAATCAAAACGAACTTGGCCCCCTTGGTCACAGTTACTTATGTTTTAGATTGGATAGTGACAGTACAGTTCCATGCTTTCTTGTTACTTAAACTTACTCAATTTGTTTTTAAATTATATTTAGCCAAAACCACAGCAGTTTCAGAATTTAGTAAATTCAAACGAAAGGATAACCGCTACATTTCAGAACATACCAGAAATGGTTTCCTGTTTTGATTTCATGTTCGTCATGCCGAGTTTATTATAACGAATTTTTCGTATTACCTGTACCTACAATTTTATCTATGTATGTATTCAGAGGAACTATGGCTATGAAAAATTCTTTAATTCTATTGAAGGCTGGGCAGTGCTGGAGTATCTTCAGCTGTGCCAGATCGAAGGTACATCGAGGTGTTGAAGTGTTTATACAAATCGACCACCATGTCAGTCCGATCACACGACAAAAGCACGAACCCGATCCAATTGCAGCGAGGAGTCAGGCAAGGGGACGTTATCTCCCCAAAACTGTTCACTGCTGCATCAGAAGATGTGTTAAGCTAATGGAGTGGAAGGGGGTTGGCATTAACATCAAAGGCAAACACCTCACACACCTTCGATTTGCCGATGACATCGTCATCTTGGAGGAAACGCTGTAGGACCTCAGCACCATGCTAGGAGACCTGAACAGCCTCTCACAACGGGTGGGTCTTAAGATGAACATAGATTAGACAAAAGTCATATCAAATGTCTATGCCACACCCATACCGGTTGTTGTTGATGGCGCTGCTCCTGAAGTTGTCGACGAGTACATTTACCTGGGACAACGATCGAGATGGTAAGTCCAACTTCGTGCTCGAAGAATCCAACTCGGTTGGGCAGCGTTCGGAAAACTCCGGCATATCATGTCATCCATGAGCAATGTGTGTTGCCAGTGTTAACATACGGATCTGAGACGTGTTCTTTTACAATGGGCTTCATTAATAGGCTCAAAGTTGCACAGCGTGCTATGGAAAGAGCTATGTTAGGTATTTCGCTACGAGAAAGGATTCGCAATGATGAAATACGTAGACGAACGAATGTTACCAACATAGCTCGCAGAATTAGCCGGCTGTGTAGTAATGGGCAGGCCACATCGTTCGAAGGACAGACAGCCGATGGAGCAAAAAGGTCCACGGATGGCAACCACGCCTCGGTAAATGGAGCACAGACCCCCAAACCAGGTAGACTGATGACCTGAAGAAGGCATCTGGAAACCGTTGGATTCCGAGGGCGCAAAACCGGTCGGAGTAGCACTAATTCGTGGAGGCCTATGTTCAGCAGTGGAATTCGATAAGCTGATAGATAGATTCAGAGGAATACGCTTACAACGTAATACACGAAACGTTTTATTTGGGAATATGATCACTAGTTCGACGTTTTGACTAAGTGATAAAATATTCCTGGATAAAGTCATAAACCGCATGACGCAAGCCACTCATGCCATGCCACATAATTATTACCTTATCCAGTCATAATTGCTTATTAATCTGAAAGCATTTATAAAGTAGTGAATATTGCCGACCTATTTTTATTACAGTTAGTTTAAGGCTAGGTATTACAATTCTTGGAATTGCCCTTGATTTGACAGGATATTGTACGATTCCTCTGTAGCAATATCTTCTTTCCAATTGCCGATTCTACCGTTACGCAAAGTTATTCAAGAAAATGCCGTCTTCATAAGAATGCCTGTTGGAAATTAGGGATCATATACCTGCTTATAATGATTACTTTTCCCTACACATATTTATAAATCGGCAATCGATCGGAATGTAACTTACAATCGATCGGAATGTAAGTCCAAACTCCAACAGTACCTACTTAGTATTCATAGGCAGACTAGTCTTCAGCGGCCATTTACCGAATTTCCGAAATATTATGTACCCAAAAATTTATGGGTATTACCATGCAGCCTTAGTTCATCAATCCTAAGAGGCCAGGCATGATTCTTGTATACGGAAGCATATCTTAGTAAAAGGAAAGTAAGAGTTTCATACTCTCGAGCAAAAAGACACCACGTGGCATTTAGCCAAAATATCGTAAGAAAGGCCAAATCATTTGGGACAACTAGTGATTAATGACATTTAAATGGTTAGAGAACACTTACAACAAATTGAACCAAGCCAGGAAAGGTTTGCATGTCGACGTAAAAGTCGTGTATATTTTTTTCTATAAGTTATGGTTATGGATGCGCAAGTAAACATTGATTCCAGGGAAATGCAAGTAGGTTATGTAGCCAGCCTTTAATTCGTTAATCATTTTGAACCTTATATTGTATCTATGTTTTTCATCATCATAATGGATCAGTCTAAGAAGTAATTGAGAATCCTTAATTATGTATGAAAGAATAAAAGTTACTCTAGATTTTTTGATTATAATACTCAGTAAAATGTGTTATTAAGGTCAAATTATAGTTGTCGATTTGGTACACATTTTTAGTGCTCTTTTAACCCCAAAGCTAACGCGATTCAATCTTATACTAAAAGTCGTGGCTAAATCGTAATTATTTTAAAGTTATTTCGCTTTGGTAAAACTTCCTAAGTACACGCACCTGAAATAGCTACTCATTTATGTCTGGCCTAAGTTTTCTTACGTTTACTTTAATATACAGGTACATTATTATAATTATGGTTTTTGCCAACAGTCCAAACCCACGGTGGTGCCGGTGAACCCCTTCGATCCTCGCGCAGATGCAGCGATCCTCCGCAAAGCTATGAAAGGCTTTGGGACCGATGAGAAGGCCATCATCCACGTCCTGACCCGCCGCAGCAACGAACAGAGACTCCGCATAGCATTTGAGTTCAAAACTCTGTATGGAAAGGTATGTCACAAGCTTTATGTCCTAACTATGTTACTCGCTAAATGTGTAAAAAAGGTATACTAGAAAGGTTAGATATACCTGTTAATTTTATGATTACGTTAGAATAATCATGCTTAAGTAGAATAATCGCTTCCAAATTCAAACTTGTTTAAAGGTAGACTTATTACCGAAAATCGGACTGGAATTTTATAGAACATCTTCTTCTTATTCGTTTGCTCTTGACAGAGCAGTCGTGGTGATGCATGTTGTGTAGAGGCGCGCAGAACTATAGCTCTCCATTTGTCCCGAACAGTTGCGTGGCGGGCATTTTCATTGATGGTTTTGTTGGTCAGGGTCTTAATCTGGTCGGTCCAGCGTAGCGGGGATCTCCCCCATCTACTCTTCCCTGCACAACCAGTCGTTCCATGGCATTTTGCCGGCGCGTGACATGGCCAAAGTAGCGAAGAATTTTGGTGTTAACGACGGCAGAAAGGCGGGTCTTGATGCCGAGCTCATTCAGGATGGAGACGTTTGTGCGTCGTTGAGTCCACGATATGCGCAACATCCGTCTCCAGCACCACATCTCTAAGGCGTCAATTCGCTGACTTTCTCTCGATTTAACATAGAACATAGGTTAAGGTTTTTAGTTGAGTTAGATTAGACATCCATTTGGAAGTCATATCTCACTTTCCATACTTCACTAAATGACATTATAGGACTATGAAAAAAATAACTTACCTACATTCGAAATCTCCAAAATATAGTGAGGCCCATGAATTTCAACGATCAATTCTCATCCAACTCGTGATATTAATAGAGTTTCAAATAAAACTTACAACTAAATTGAAATGGTCTTTTGATAGGTCTGTTTAATGAATACATTCTTCATTTGGTAATTGTTTGGGAGCGGCCGAATGACGTTAACTAGCACCAACAAAGGCACGATGGCGTGTTGTTAATTCTTAATTGATTTGCGAGACATCGGTTCCCCTGCTAAATGTAGTAAATATTTGGCTACGCAGGGTCCATTACCCCTAAAGAAAAGGGGATGTGTCAATTATGTGGATAGACCTTTGTTTACAGTTTAGGTATGTAGGCTTGTATATATATTTTAACTGTCCTGAATGTTTTCAATTTAGCAACATTCGGATATTTGATTTTTTCAGTGATACTTTTATGAGAACAATTATTCTGAACTGGATACTTTTTAAATTTTTTGTTGATTACGTATGAGTTAAATGTTCGACTACAATCTAAACTGATAGTAATGGCATTGTAGTATTACCTGGTAAACCTAAACACTCTATAAGTAATCACCGTGCACTTGAAAACACTCGTATTGTAATCGAATATACTTGATGTAATTTTTCTGGATTTCCTCATTCAGTAGGTAATAAAACTGATAAAAGACCTGTAGAACTAGAGAAATACTAGTGACAAAAGACCTTTTATTCTCCGTCAGGATCTGATCTCGGACTTAAAGAGCGAGACCAGCGGGAAGTTCGAGGATCTGCTGGTGGCGCTTATGATGCCGTTGCCACAATTCTACGCGAAGGAGCTCCACGACGCCACCTCCGGGATCGGCACGGATGAAGACGTGCTCATTGAGGTCATGTGCACCATGTCCAACCATGAGATCAACGTTATCAAACAAGCGTACACTGCCAGTAAGTTGTTTGTTTATATTGTAGGTATTGTTTGGGTTGGGTGGTTTTAGACCTTGCGGCTAAACTCCGGAGACTCGTCTAAAAGATGCCCTGTTTTGATGTTTTGGGGTTAGCACGGGTTGTTGTTGGTAGTGGTGTGTATGTTGGTGTACGTTTTCTTTGTTTCATTGCATGTACCTACGAGTATATGGTAGGGAGTATGTATACACTATACCTACTTTATTTCACATAGGATGGGTAGGGTGACACATTTCAAATTAACTCTGTAGTGAGGTGACCATGCATAATTAATTTATGTGATTCGATTATCGAGTACAGTTGCGGTTAACCTATAATCGATTGAACTTAAAAATATTCATATAATCTATATAACGAGTCAGAAGGTCGAGCTGGTTGTTCTTTACCATGATTTCATACTATTTTACTCTGTGTAATGTGTAATTTCCTTCCAAGTAGGTACTTTTGTCAATCTATGCAATGTGGGCTTCTTTCGTCAGGACGTCAACTCAGGATATCAAATGAAACACAGGATTGAGCTTCACACCATCACATAACCAACTGCTTTATTCAATGATCTCTTGGCTCAATATGAATACTCGGTTTGGGTTTGTTTTCGTATTGACTGTATTTACTTTGCGATATTACGATATTGGTTTTATCGATCGAATCCACTCGCACTCGCGGTCACACATTATTAATCCACAACTTTCGAGATTCACGGCATTACAATTAATAAGGAATCTTTACAATAACCAGATACCGGCGCGATATCAATATTCCATTATTTCTCTAACGCTATGACAGCTCCCGCGCGCCATAGAGTATCGATTCCGCGCATACCACAGACTAAATAGCATCAAACAGTTTACCATCTCCGACACGGCCATCGCTGACATATCACCCGTCCCTGGGTGATGCTCCATTCCGTTATCATCGCCATCACAATTGCTCGATCCGCAACTTTCAATTACTTCAAACCAAAACAAAACTCAAAATCTTTAACATCAAAAATGACTACTGCTGCTACTGCTGCGAGTGGATTTCAAAAACTTTGTTTGCATTTTTTAACCCTAACTACCGTTTTTACCACTGCTTCCTAAGTGTCTTCGCTATGGAGAAGAAGCAAGCGGAACAAACTCCATAACATAACACTTGTTTAGAACAAAATTACCAAATCATTATTTGCGCGATTTGTTTTAACTGTTACTCGATACGTCATCGACACATAACTCTAATCGCTACGTCATCGCGATAAAACCGTATTCATTTCAGCATCATCCCGTGATCCATCCACAAGCACGCTCTACCAGCGGCAACACGTAAGATTACCTGTAACAACCAAATACACACGCGAGTATCTCTTCACGCTCGGCCCTTCCTGACCTACTATAAAGTCATTCTCAAAAATTCCGAATTTCGTCTTTATCTAACTTCATCAATGTCAATTTCCAAAAACACTAATCGCATTCCTAAAAATCTCGTCTCTGTCCGACTTGGTTCGTAGTTAGTTTCCAACCCTGTCAACATGTCCATCTCATGTGACTAACCAGTATTTCAAAACAATGAGATATCGTCAAACCAGTATTTACACCACTTTACAGCTTTAATCCAACCAGTATTACACAAATTGTCCGTTCACCCATGAACACAAATGGCTGAAGGTCATTAACCCAACATCATCATCAGATAACTTTTCAAGTCTCAAACGTCATCACTTTGCTTGGTACACTCTGTTATTAACGCCTATGTCGAGCGTGGACGTCAAACCTGTGCCTATGTCGAGCACGGACGTCAAACCGGTGCCTATGTCGAGCACGGACGTCAAACCTGTGCCTATGTCGAGCACGGACGTCAAACCTGTGCCTATGTCGAGCACGGACGTCAAACCTGTGCCTATGTCGAGCACGAACGTCAAACCTGTGCCTATGTCGAGCACGGACGTCAAACCTGTGCCTATATCGAGCAGGGACGTCAAACCTGTGCCTATGTCGAGCACGTGTCTCCAACGCCTAAATCGAGCGTGGACATCAGAACCTGTGCCTATGTCGAGCACGTGTCTCCAACGCCTAAATCGAGCGTGGACATCAGAATCCTGTGCCTATGTCGAGCACATACCTTCAACGCCTAAATCGAGCGTATACACCACAAGCTGTGCCTATGTCGAGCACATCGCTTCAACGCCTAAATCGAGCGTATACACCACAAGCTGTGCCTATGTCGAGCACATCGCTTCAACGCCTAAATCGAGCGTATACACTACAAGCTGTGCCTATGTCGAGCACATCGCTTCAACGCCTAAATCGAGCGTACACACTACAAGCTGTGCCTATGTCGAGCACAACACCAAGCATCGTGTTGACCAAAACTAGGCCAGATGGGCCTAAACTTCCTCATTACTGATTGTCACTTCAAATTCATCAACTTGACCTTCAGGCACTTTCATCGCAATGTCATGGTTATCAAAAACCACCATTAAACCGTACCAGGTTATGAACAATGATAATGTCAAACAAACATACTGGTTAAACAATATCTCCCATATCAAATTAACTAGTGGACTTTCTCATGACTTAACCTCATAGCTTTTAATTTAAATTAGCTCAAAACATAATTGTAGCTTGTACTCAAAATAAATTAACTGGTCACTTTATATTCCCCAAAAACAAATTTACGTTTCTTACAAATGTTAGTTTTTATCAAGCTAATCAGCTTTTCTCAAAGCAATTGAATTTTTCTCAAAAAGTTGCCATTTCTCAAACTAGTTGACTTATCGAACGGTACTCAAGTACAATCATGTACTTCTCCCAAAAATAACAGCCCGTATAAGTACATAGCTCTCATGCAAAACCGTTCATTGGCACCCACCAACAACAGGACAGAACACTTCTCTCAAAGAACATTTTTCAAAGTAACAAAACCGTTCAAATACAATTTCAAAAGTTCCGTTCGACAAGTTGACTGAAATTTAATAAAACTCTAAAAAAAATAAAGAAGTCTTATTAGTTGACCACTATGTCACTATAATGCTGTCTATACTGTCAACTGACATCAATTATCCAGTGCATAAAAGTAAACCAGTCATTTAAGCCATTAATCAAGAATTCAAAAGTGAATACTTAATACGGAGTTAATTTCTACTGAAAACTTATTACATGAAGTTTCTCTCAAATCTATTTCAATGAGTCATTATCAAGGAGTCCAAATAACTGCCTAGCCCATATCATGACTACTGCAATCCATTTTTTTGCAAATTGTATTAACTAAGAAATTTATTCTGTGGCCGTCTCACTGTAACTTAAATCTGCAAAATATATCATGAAAAACTCATGAGATAATACCACAGGTAGTTAAATGTTACATACCTAGTAACTTATTACTTCAAAATTATGAAATCAAATAATAACTTCCTCATTTTAATACTTAGAACTCAATATTGATAATTTAGTATCATTCTGACATACCTAATTCTCATTAGATTTTGTTATTATCTCAAAATCAATACCACAAATAACTTGTAAACTGATAGGGAACACTATCACCGTTCAACAAAATAATAGTAAACAGATTATCTCATTATTAAATTAAGGGAAATTCACTACTTTGTTTAATAACACAAAAATTCTTTTATGTTCCATTAATGGGTCTTTTACCTTAAAAACCATTAGATAACTCTAGTAATAACTAATGAAGTACTTTTAGTTGTAACTCTATCATGTGTTATTAACAAACTTTTAAAAACTTTAATTCCATTAATTTGTTGTCCCGGAGACTTTAATTGTGATATTCTTTCTTATTTAAAATAGCTCCCAACTATTCAACCAAACCTAATTAAAGGTCCTCCTATCTAACAATAAAAACAATGCAGAGATACCTGACATCCAGTAGCGTAGTATATCAACACTCGAAGCATCATACATCCAAGTCCGACTCCAGCAGAACTTTTGCAGGGCAGCACTGCAGGCTCATGATGCAGACCCTTTGGCTCATGTAGTATGCAGACACTCAACAATGGCATTGCACAATATTCAAAGAATTTCAAAGGGTTTGTTGATACTTCCCCGTTCCACTTTGATACCTTCACAATAATATGACACAGACTTCTTGGGTTGTCATTTATTCTCTTAAAATACACGTTTACCAGCATGATTCGTTACTCATAATGGCTTTGAATGATTTCATATCATTTATCATCGAAATATTTCTCGCCAATATTTCGTAAACTTAGGTTATGTTTCCATGAACCGGCAAACTGTCATTCATGACTTATTATCATCTAGTTCTTCGGGATTCTTTATCTCACTTCTGATAACGAGTCAGAAGGTCGAGCTGGTTGTTCTTTACCATGATTTCATACTATTTTACTCTGTGTAATGTGTAATTTCCTTCCAAGTAGGTACTTTTGTCAATCTATGCAATGTGGGCTTCTTTCGTCAGGACGTCAACTCAGGATATCAAATGAAACACAGGATTGAGCTTCACACCATCACATAACCAACTGCTTTATTAAATGATCTCTTGGCTCAATATGAATACTCGGTTTGGGTTTGTTTTCGTATTGACTGTATTTACTTTGCGATATTACGATATTGGTTTTATCGATCGAATCCACTCGCACTCGCGGTCACACATTATTAATCCACAACTTTCGAGATTCACGGCATTACAATTAATAAGGAATCTTTACAATAACCAGATACCGGCGCGATATCAATATTCCATTATTTCTCTAACGCTATGACAGCTCCCGCGCGCCATAGAGTATCGATTCCGCGCATACCACAGACTAAATAGCATCAAACAGTTTACCATCTCCGACATATATCTCAAGTCGTCAGTTGACGCGATTCACAAGATGGCCGTTACGATTATTTGTTTTTGCCGATTACCTACTACGTGTCCAGTCCCTAACACATTTCGTTTCATGCATAGGTTTCATGCCTCTAATTTTAGGTTTTTATTTTTTCTGTACCTTTTTTAATTTGTTTAAAATGTAAAAACGCATATTTAAATACAATTTTATTATCATTCATCTAATCAAGCATTATTGTTAACTTTGGAAATTAATTGGTGATAAAAAAAAATATATTTATCTGATTTGTTGAAAATAGTGAGCGTGTATTGGAACATAAATCAAATGTCACCGTACCCATCCTATATGAAATGGAGTATAGGAAAACTAACGCAGGTGTGTTTCAGTATTTGAGTTTGTTGTTATTATTGAACGTCACAGTATGCAACTCGGAATAACGAAATAGCGTTATGATAGTATTTTGCCTCACAATGGTGTTTGCATATAAATCTGCGTAATTGTGTAGTTTTATAATAATATGTGTGAACGCTTTCGCACATTCGTGTGTGTGCGTGGACACAGGAACGATTTTGTCATTTGATTTTAAACGAATCTATGTATGAGTATGTTATCTACAGGATGTTAGCAGGCCGGTCTGTTTAATCTGTGCAAACTCTTTATATACAGCATTCACTTTTTTGTTTCCATTCTGATTGCTAATAGCTTTTTTATTACCGGTTTATTGTATATGTATATTCACACAAGACCTTGGCCAACACATCGCTCGATACAAAGTTTCATTTTATAATGACGTGTAAGAAATTACTATTTCAGCGTGTTTAAATTTTTATACGTCATTAAACATAAGAAGAATTTAGGTGTTATGTGGTCGAAACCAATTTATTTTTGCAATATCTACTTATACGAAAATTTTGAAATGATGAATGAATGGTCGATTTTTTACAATTTCTTGAACAAATTTGGACCTTTTAATTTTAAATAGATTTACTCAAATATCTTTCATGTAGGTCCATCGATCAAAAATTTATGAGAACTATTATATAAAGATGACTTTACAAGCCTCTCTGGCATAGAAAGAAACTGCCAAAAACAATGTCCAATTTTCTTGGCGCCACAATATATTGATTCGTCCTTATTCCAAGGATCTCGTTTCTGTTGTTATACAATGTTTATCATGAAGGAGGTACCTACGCCCTTATCTGTAATCTGTCAGTGCGAAAATCGGGAATGCTTTTAAAACGAATTCCCATATCCAAGACGAACAGAGTATAGTGTAATATAGTAGGTTGTTCATGAGTTAAAGCCAATGACATTATAAAGTTCCAAGAACCCAAGAGAATGGTAACTAAATTGGATTATTTATTAATAGGCCCACATAACGTATTAAAATCCTTTTTACTGAGAAATTCTACAGATAATTGTATTAAGCTAATAACAGGAAAACATTTCTGTGATAGATTATGTAATATTTTTATTCGAGTTGTATAAGGCTATAGAATTTAATGAACATCCGCAGTCCAGCATTGTGTACTTATGTCAACGCTGTTAATGATTTAATGATATATAAATACATATAAGTATTCTTATTAGAATGCTGTAGGTTGATAGAAATTTCATCTGTAGAACACAATTTACACCTACTTTAAGTAAAATGTAATTCTACATAGACAGTTAACAACACGCATTTATTCGATAGCTATTTATAAAACAAATTGTTAAACACAACCATAATGAATTTGTCATAACGACACGGTAATTATTCATAAGAACTTGAAAGCGTAGTTTGTACGATTTTATTACATTATCTACTGAAAACAGGTCATTACACTGTGTTGTGTGTTTTATGAGTCGTTTATAGTTTCAAATAAGTAGATACATATTTTGATCGCGTAAATATTAGGGAAAAACATGAAACAAATTAATATTATCTTTCTGCTATATTCGATTATATTCCTAAATGTCCCATAAATAATATTCTCGACGTAATAAATGAATCTTTAGTCGTGTAGTTAATCTTCGTCACACTCACAACCCATAATCCATAACTACTGTCCCAAGTTGTGCCATACTTTATCTTAGTTTCATTGATTTCTGTCAGATTACTTGTTATTTTGATTCTTTTTTATCTTTTTGATTTATTTTGACTTAAGATTTGGCTTTATTACGAGGTAAGCGTTAGAGTCTAGATAGAGAAACAATAGGTACTAATACTAATCTCTCCAAATAACTCTCAGCTGAAATTGTTAAGAGTTAAAGGATAAGATTAAATCAAAGAGTCAAGCATTCAGTTACCTTCTTGTGTATTTAACGGACAACCAAACAAAGTTTTATACAGGAAAATTCGACGATATTTCCTTGACACGCCTTGAATCGGTAAATACGGCCTTGTAGCAAAGCAACCCGAAGGCAAGCGATTGCGTATAAAACTAGATCATTACACGGTGAATCATCTGACGTATTACCGATGTCACGTTGCGTCACGCGGGCGGAGTCGCGTCACGAGATGAGTCACGCTGTGACGATCGTGTGACGAATTTAATTAAATTTATGTTTGGTCTATAGGGAAGTATGTTTGTAAGGCCGTGTCACGATATATTGCTAAACCCTTGGGGAGTATTAGTTTAAGTCTAAGGTTTCAAAATTTGATCAGTTCAACCTAAAAAGAAGTAACGTTCCAATTGATACTATGTATTTTTGAAAAATAATACCTTTAATATGTTAGAGATCCTGAGATCTCTTAATATTATTGTTACTTAATATTTTAAAGATAATACATTTATATAATCCAGAGATGAGATGAAGCCATCTATTTTATTAATAAAGATCCTGTTTTTCATCGAATCGAAACTAAAAATAAATTAACCACTGCTAACTGCTAACATTTCCTTATCAACGGAAGCTTATAGCTATAGGCTATGCATACGAATCGGAATTGTTCGGTAATTCCAATGATAACAAGGAGCAAATTACATAAGTAGGTAATTCAAGTAATCGTCTTAGATGCAACTAAATAATTGGAGGATATGTCCAATTCCAATGACATGCAGGCGTACCTACAGGAATTGCCGCGAAACCGTATTACCGATTGTGTGAAACTAGCTCAGAGTCGGGTAAATGATTTGTTTCCGCGGTTGGACTTGTTAAAATTAGCTCTCATTATGTCTAGTACCTAAATACTTAACCCACCAACGCCTCGCGTCTGGAAATCTGTGTGTTAGTACCCGCATCGGGAAATCGCTACTCATTTACATGTTTATAGGGAAGAGTAGATTATAGAGTTATAAAAACCGGCCAAGTGCGAGTCGGACTCGCGCACGAAGCGTTCCGTACCATTATGTATAAAAACGCCAAAAAAATCTGGTCTGTTCTATGAAAGCCTCGCTTAAATATTTAATTGATTTATTGTAGCCACATATTACCCACAACGCCATCTCTTGGACCGAAAGGTAACTAAACTATAGCTGAGGCGTCGAAAGTATGGGCGCCAACTTAAATATTTATTTTATTCTGTTTTTTAGTATTTGTTGTTGTAGCGGCAACAGATATACATCATCTGTGGAAATGTCAACTGTGTAACTTTTACGGTTTATGAGACAGCCTGGTGACGGACGGACGGACGGACAGAAAAGTCTCAGTAATAGGGTCCCGTTTTACGCTTTGGGTACGGAATCCTAATAATATGCATATTATGTTGAGAGTTACTTTTTATACCCACAGTTAGCAAAGGAACCATGGTGTTTCTACCGATCATCGTTACTATTGGTTACTTATAGTACCTAGCCATTTTAAGGGATATTTTCAGATATTTAAACGTCACATAAAAATAAAATATACAGGAGACCTGTAATTTGACTGTATGAAAATATTTATTTTTAATTATTTGGAACAATAAATTATATCATGAGTCGGTAACCATGGTAGGTACCTACTCATAAAATTTAAAATAAATTTGTTATAATCTGGCCGCGCTAACTATGCGTTCCTGACACATGTCAATTCGTCATGACTAGTGATGTACAATAAATAACATTATGCGTTGTAACAAATAACAATAACAACATGCATTCATTATGCATAATATTTATTCAATTTATGTGTTGTTATTTTTATAGGAATTATGTTTCAATATATTCAATAAATATTCGTTATGTAAATAAAATTTGAAGGAATCAATTAATTGAATTGAATCATAATTTCTGAATGTAATCAAGAGAAAAAAATTAAAATGTTTTATTTATTTATTTCATTTTCATTTGATTCACCTGAGTGATATTATAACACAAATTTTCCTAAGTTATGTTTGGGTGTACCTTTATTACAATAATATTAACTTTATATTTGTTATTTAAGTAATTGTAATAATTTTAGCCCAAGATTAATACAATTATTGTAAGTTGGCATAATTATTCGATTTAATGTTTGATTTTAATGTTATCACTCGTTAATAAAGCAATTAAAAGATATTAAAAAATTGTCAATTAATTGTACGCCAGTTCAAAGTTACATCGCCCAGTCGAATGACAGACTTCAGGGACGCATTCTTAGCCCGGCTAGACCATAACAGTATATTTTATTTAAAACTATGAAAGCAGACCTTCTAATTGGAGGAGAATATTTTTCAGCATTTTAGTTTTTATTTATTGTTTAATTAATTGGCTATAGGTCAAGACAAAGATAGACATTAAACTATAGGAACATCATTACAATGGACCATTCAGACACTTTCTAATTATGTTTAAATATTTCAATCATGTGTCGTTACTGTTACGACGATGTAGCAGGAAAGTCAAAGAGAAAACAAGGGAATATTGATGCCAAGCTTGACCGCTATGCAACGGACTCGCTATTATTTATAGATCATGAGCGGATTGTTCGATATCGTTGTGGGAATTCCGGTCGGTACTGACGATTTCTTTCTTTTTCCTCCCTCCTTTTTTATGTTGCACAATTATTTGAACTACTACCTGACCACAATAATTAGGCGCATGTCAGATAGCAGTCACGCGGGCCCCCCACCCCGCTCTAGCCCCGCGCGTCCCCTAGTGAGGCGCAGTCGTGTACAATTGTACATTAAGGTCATTTAGACTAGGCTGATGTGAACTTCGTTTTCCGAGATGTTTGCGCAGGCACAGTAACTGACCAAGTACAGGTGGTAGGGCCTAGAGCTCACCCGGGGAAGTACCACCGCCCGCCACGGTACTTTGTACCATTCCTACCGTGTAATAATTGTTTTAAGAACAATTGTGTTCCGGATAGGAAGGTGTGGTGCCGGTTACACTTTTTAGAGGCGACCATCTCAGTCCTCAGGGGTAGCAACGCATGTGTGACCGAATTAGAACGAGACTCATTGAGTCTAGTTCTGGGTCGGTCACAGTTGTTATGGGCGGCAGCGGAAGGTGGTGCTGCATGCTCGTTTGCTATCTTAATTCCATAAAAAAAATTGTACCTCCATTAAACATTCACCATGGTACTTTTGGTACTACTGCAAAATGTACTACGTATTCCCATCCCTATTTCCAATGACGTCTTAACTGACATGCGCCTAATTATCGTGGTCGGCTAGTAGGAATAAATGGTTTTAAAACAAATGAAGACTTAGTATTTATTAAAAGCGGCATTTGCCGGCTTTGCACGGGTGGACAATATTGTATCCTTTTATATTGTGATTATTTTCCCCTCTATCTACAAGTTTCCGTAGTGCATGCTTTTAGCTAATAGTTGAAATTATTCCAGTAGTTTTTGAGTTTATTACAAACATTCAAAAGTACCAAAATGTGTATCGTAGTGTATAGACTGCAGTTAGTTTCAGCTGAACAGTACCTGTGACTCATTAAACAAGGTCACTATTTACTTCATGATAAAAGAATATTTCTATAACATTTGTTATACAAAGCGCTGTATTTAATAATAGACGTTAATCCATTGTTATTAAGTTGGTTTTTCTGTGCAATAATTGACGAAATTACTGCTGTGGTAATGACTTTAAAGTTGACTAGCACTTCCCATCCATAAAGGAAAAATATACTTGTAATAAATATTTCAAAGTTCATATAAATATAATATTATGTACCTACTAATCAAATAATAATAATATGTATTTTAAGGTCACTTTTATCACTGGGGCAGGAGAGTTTTTTTTAACCCTTATTAGCTTCATCTCTATTTATCTGTATTTATCTATCCAAGGAAATGTTTAAACGTTGTTATTGCTAATGACGTCGATTCTCTCTACTATAATAATGTCTACTGTGTGTTAAAACGACAGATTATTATGGTCTGCTTATTTGGTCTGCTATATTAAGCAAAAAAATGTGTCGATGCGGCCTTGAATAGTATAGAATTATATAGAATAAAATAGTTATTAATCATTTAATTAGTGTTAATCTATTGTTATTCTTATCATTCACAGTGTACGGATCTCTTCTCGAAGATGACTTGCGCGGTGACACATCCGGCAATTTCAAGCGGTTGATGACGTCATTATGCATGGTAAATACTATTGTTATTAATATTGGCAATCGTTATAGTTTTTGTTTGAAGACTAATCATGAGTAATTCGTGGGTGGATTCGATGGAATCGATTTTACATCTTATTACAATCGGCTAAGATTTATTTTCTGATTTGATTGATGTCTTAAACGATTTGCGCTTACGCAGTTTGAAAGGCATTAAATTTCTAGGCATTTGGTTGGCATATACTTACATTAATGGCCCACTATTGAGCATTGAGCTTCTTATCATCGAGGAGGTCTAGAGCATACTTTACAATGCTACACCGCCAATCACCACGGATTGGCGGTGTAGCATTGTAGTTTAGTGGCAGACCCAAGTATCATAAGACCTCAAATATGACTTTACGACTGCTATCTATCTAAAAACCGGGGCCGACAGCTTTACGTACCCTCAAAAGCACAAAAGCGCTCAAGAAAATATTGCCACTAGCGCCTGCGTTTACTTAACTCTATCGGTCACAACGTCCATGTCAGTCACTTACGATCGATGCAAATCGGGATATGGCTCCTACTAAAATTTGTTTTTAATGCTTTCAGGGAAACAGATCTGAAGACTTTCACGTGGATCAAGAGAGGGCAAGAGAAGATGCACGCAGTTTGCTTCAGGCAGGTATGTATGAATTACATATAACTCTGGTTCACATCTTATTGTCTCAATAATTTTGCGCATGTCGAAATTTTTCTTGTTATGACAAAAAACAAGTCTAAATAAACTTTCTACACTAAAGTTAAACTGAGTTGTACAAATGGTGATAACAATGTATAGAAAGATTGTGGTGTATTCGACGTGTTGTAAAATCAGAACATCATTAGCAACTGAATCAGTTATATGAAATAAAACGTTCATTGTTTACAATCAGTGCCAATGTAAATTACACCTTTTTCCAACGAAATACGGTTGAATTTCGACTCCACAACCCCCATTTCATGTAATCTTCATATTCCCAACAGGTGAACTCCGGCTAGGCACGGACGAGTCGGTGTTCAACGCGGTGCTGTGTTCCCGCTCGTTCCCGCAGCTGGCGGCCATCTTCCAGGAGTACCACTTCCTCACCGGACACGATATTGATGACGCCATCAAGGCTGAGTTCTCTGGAGACATGGAAAAAGCTCTGCGGGCTATTGGTAACTATACTGTTTTACTATTATTCCTATTCTTTTGTTTTAAGACTGTTTTAATCAGGTAACTATGCATAATTTCGAGCCATCAGGCCATCGTGCCAGACACCAGGTGTGTAGGTTACTTCACGATGTTTTCCCGCACCGAAGCAAGTGATAAAATTAGAGGTGCGTGCAGGATTCGCATAAATTCAAACATATACATTACTTGACTATTCCTGCTATTTATAATCTCTAGATAACCTAATAACCAATAACACTACAGTATAGTCAGTGACCTTTTGATAGATGCTAAGCAACTGTCCTCAGTATTACCAACAATACGATATCGAAAATAGCTGTGAAAGATCTCTTTGACCTTGACTGTTCTGATTCAGAGGTTGAATAGATTAACTAATCTAAAAATTTTATGCTATTTATTTCCTCTATACAATACAATACATGTTGTAGGTAAAGGCCAAGGCTACGCTAAGCCATTTCCTGTATACATGTTGTAAGTACATCATGTATAGACATAGAATATTAAATTATCAACTAAATCGTTAATCTTTTGATTAGACAATGTTTACAAAGATAAAAAATAAGCTAAGTATACATGTAACAATGACAAAAACATGTTTACATGGAAATTGATATCATGGAATTTGATATTGATGAGATAGGTATGGAATTGGTTTCTTTTTTCATCTGATAACATTGTAATATAAGTTGCATTTCATAACATCAGATTCAATTTTAAGGCAATTTAAACCCTTTTAGTTGAATGCCTTCTCTAATAAAGTCCTTTCATGTAATTTGGCTGATTTTTAGAACATCCTTTGCAGCTAATATTGACACTATTTCTTTCCGCGGCTGGTTTTGTTGTCCATCAAATTCAAGTATTTTGAATAAATTTTTTACTTTTTCGTTACGACGAATCCGAAGTACCAGCTGTCGATGTCTTCCTAACCCTGAGGTATTTGAGCTCGTAATTTTTCGGACATTTGCGACATTGTGCATTGTGTACGGTGCGTTATTTATAAATAGCTACTTGTATTTTTACGACACGAACTTTATAACATATTAGTCCAAAATTACCTCCCTTAGGAGTAATATTATTCTATGACAATGACAGCTAAAAGGTACGCGCGTATGACAGACAAAATCCGGGCGGGCGGACACTAGGCGTGCAACTCGAGAATTCTCGAGTCATTGGGTATTTCCCTTCTCGACGAAAAGCAAATCTCGATCGAGTCGAGATTTCTCGCAGAAACCCTAATGAATACTATATTTCCAATGACGATAGAATTATCGAATCGGTTCACCCAGTACGAAGTAATGAGGTAAAACACATAAGAAAAAGAAACATACAGACGAATTGAGAACCCCCTTTTGTGAAGTCGGTGAAAAAATTAAAAAAATCTTACACATTTTTTTTCTTCGTCACAGTAAAAGTGGTGCGCAACAAGCCGCTGTTCTTCGCGGAGCGGCTGCACAAGTCGATGAAGGGTCTGGGCACGAACGACCGCCAGCTGATCCGCATCATGGTGACGCGCTGCGAGGTGGACCTGGGGGACATCTCCGACATGTTCCAGAGCAAGTACGGCGAGAGCCTGCAGAGCTGGATTGAGGTTAGTTGACCGTCACTGTAGGAACTGTCCCGCATCCCTCTTGTCCATACATAATTAATCTGTATAGGTTAAGGTAACTTGAGGGCATAGAAACTCTGTGCCGCATCTATCATTTATCTATTCGTGTAATGAATTGGTTAGTGATCGCTGTCGTTAAATGGAAGATATGTAAGAATAACTGTTACAGGAGGATCTTTTATCGAAATAGAACCCAACACAATGATTTTTAGATTTTTTTGCCTGTTGGTCTGTGATGTTGTTCACGTTAGTCCCAGAAACGGCTCATCCGATTTGGGTGCAGTTTTCACTAATATTGTGATAAGTTGCACTTAACAAATAGTGTTTGTTTTATAAATAAAAAGTTATGTGAGTTTATAAAATCGCCTGGTTTATAAAAGAAACTGGTTTCTCGAAGCGAAGCCAGGGAGGCTTGCCTTGTTAAAAATGTTTTAAACATAAAAAAGTCATCTTTCGGTGAGGCTCGCCTAACAACCAACCTTTTGTTCGAGTCAACAGTAAAACAACTTGTCCTTTTGTGTGAGAGCTTTGGGGGTACTTTATTTCTTCTTCTGTTTATCGGCTAGTTAATGCTAGAATTTTGTTTTCTACTGCTGAACTAACACAAGAGCCGCCCTACGATGTCGCCATTAATATTAGTAAAGTGTCCTTTAACCATTACATAGAACATTTACTTCTTCTAATTTCTAGGTACCTAATAAAATTAGATCAGTTTTATTTTATATAATTATTTTTTTTTATTTCCAGGGAGATTGCTCCGGTCACTACAAGAAATGTCTCTTGGGTCTTCTCGGATTGTATTAAAATAATTTTTATACACAAAAAAATTGTCACACATTTTTCAAACTCTTACGCAGAATATACTGTCTTTTCTTATACAATTCACAGATATTATTAAATAGGCTTTCTTACATAATGTATATTGTATACTTTATATTTATATATTATATTGATATATTGCTTTTTACAAATGTATTAGCAACATATTATAAGGTGCAGTAGATGACATTTAATAAATGTCAGTGTGCGTGCAAAAATCGCTGTGTTTTTTGTTCGTTTTCAGTTTTCTACGCAGTTTTTATTGTTATTTCCATACACACATACATTTAAAACAGCTATGTGATTAATGCAATATTTAGAGAGATAAGAATAGTAGCTATGTGATATTCATACATCGAAAATTCTAAATAAACACGCTAAGTGCTTCAAATAGGTAAAATATCTTTACTAAAACACAAAGCGACTTTTGCACGCACAACGACGATTATGTGATATTAAATGTCTGAATATACACAACCGTCCCAAGATCTGAATAGTAATAGACAAAGAATATGTGTATTTACACATTAACTATCTTATAAACGCAATGTAAAGTTACTCGCGCAAGTTCTTGTCATACGATTCGCTAAAGTCAAATGTTAGAAAAAGACAAAAACATGTAATAATAATAATAATAATAATAATAATAATAATAACTTTATTGGGAAAAACAGTACAGGTTATAAACTTTGCAAGTTGTTGAGTCCTTCTTTTAAGTATATAGATACCTGTGCCAGAAGGACTCACATGTAAACTTGGATTAACTTTACTTTCGTTTAGAACTAAGACAGTAAAATACTATAGTAACTATTTAAACATCATCTGAAGATCTGGTTGTTTACAAAATAATTGGCGACTCACTACTACTTAATGACTTTGTTACGATTTAAGGGTTTGGAGCATACCCCTATGGAGCATTAATGCCTATGTGCCTTTGCAAGACCGGAGTATGAACATAACATTATGTGAGTTGCTCCCGTGATTATAATAATTATAATAATAAAGTTATTTGAAATCTCAAAAGTTTAATGTTAAATGTGAAATTTATATTGTCAGTATTTGATTTATCATTTATATTAATGATCATTTATTAAATATTTTAGTTATTGATTATATTGATTTAATTTGAATCATTATACAATTTTTGTCTTTCGTGTTAGTTACAACTGCACATTACGTGCGATGGAACTTCAGTGTCTTAGAAAACTGTACAATTATACATTTTTATAGCAAACTAAGCCCCAATTAGTCAGTGTCAATGTTTTTGTAGTGCACGAAACAAAGCAATTTGGTGTAATAAAAACATGTGCAGGAATTGACGTCGATATTTGTATGGTAAAATAAACTAAACGCGGATCTGCTTAGATTAAATCGTGTATATGAGCGCTTTTATATATTATGATTACGATTGATAATTATAATTACTGCAATTTAAATAAAAATATAATTATGATGTCAAAAAAGTCTGGTAGGTACATTTCTGGGTTATTTGTGTTGGCCACTAACTCCACCAATCCGCACTGGAGCAGCATGGTGGAGAATGCTCTAGACCTCCTCGGAGATAAGCAGAGACTCATGCTCAGTAGTGGGCCATTTATGGTTGAAGCCATAATATATTTAATTTTATATCTCCAACGGAGTTTAAATCCAACATAACTTTGCCTAACAAGGTTTACCTAATATTATATTATTATTATCTATCATATCGTTATTATCTTTCGTCTCATGTTTTATTTATTTTAAGTATTTTTATGACAATCATTAATTTGGTGTCTATGCGCGATACATATTTTTATGCATTTACAAACTATAATATAATTATAGTATATATAAGCTAATAGTTTAAAACTCTTGATAATAAGCTTTTTAAAGATAATATTACGCACTATAATATTCTTCAATATTTTTGGGTCGTAACTAAATAGGACGTTGTATTATTTTCAAACTGTGACACTCCAGATAGGTACTCGGTGAAAAATATTCGACGAATATTCGGCAAGAAAGTATACCGAACATTCGTCGAATATCTAAATGGGGCGTAACACAGTTGTAATTATTATTTCACAAATATTGTTTAGCCTAGAACACCATCATTTATTACATTATATGAACCCAGCGATTTCTTGTAACAGATAATTTAGTATTAATGTATAATTTCATTTGACAATATTTTATATTTTCATAAAAAATATCAGAAATAGATCTAAGAATCACCAAAAGATCTCAAATTTAGAGTTTCTCCGATATACATGTCCTTCGAACTCATTTATTATTCACGTCAATTTCTCATTTTTAGTTCAGTTTTTAAGCTATTTTATAAGTACAAGTTCTCAATTTGTATTTTGTTTACTGATCAGTATAACTGGCAAGGTTGCTTGTTTTGTTTAAATATAAATATAATTAAAAAAAGTTAAACAAATAGCCTTTAAAAAGATTAAAATGACGCACGCACTAAAATTAATCTAATAAATTACTAAAGAATAAGGGACACAACAGTATTCATCGAATTCACAACAAGTTTTAAAGAAAAATATTAATTAAACTTGTTATTTTTCCAATCACTATTATTGTAAACTACCTAATTCGTTTTGAATTTTAGCAACAATTCAAATTGATTCGATGTATGTTAAGAGTAATAATCCAAAATTGAATGTTATGGATTCTATGTCTGATTTAAGAAACAATAATTGATTCTATTATTAAACTTTTATAATAGTAGGTAGTAATATTTCTACTTTACAATTTCGACTTTCTGTTCGCATAAATTCCTTACATAGATCTCAGGATATACCTTACAGGACATTGTCAGTGAACGTCATGTTTAAAAAATTCTATCGTTTCTTAAAATCAGACGTAGTAAAAGCAATAGAAAAGGTTTCATGAAGTAAGACTTCTGATTGGTTTTATAGACCAAGGTATAAATTCTAAATTATATTCGTGCTTATTGGATTAAAGGATTGTGTAAATGTGTTCGATGTAAGTACACTTGATGTAATAGAAATCTTGTTTCCCTTAAAAGGTAATTGGAATACAGTGTCATAATGTTGCCAACTGAATTAAAGTTCAATGATATATAAAAAATGTTATTACACTTAAAGTGTATTGATGTCTCTTTAAATAAATGTTCTCGTGATAAAATAATATTTTATTTGTACCTGTTATGGTCCTTTTCAAGAACGAGCATGCCGCTCATGATAATTGCAACGGACTTAGAAAAATACTATTTAGGGACTACGATGTTTAGCCCAGTTACAGTTAGCAGATGGCGTTAGAACGTAAGTTGTTTATCGTTATTTAAATGTTGTTAAAAGTAATACAGGGAGTAATATTGTTAGGAGTCTTGTTCTAATACGGCCATAGAATATGCCGCCAAACAGGGTATCGAAAGAGGCAGTGAGGCCGGCCCTTGCTTGGCAGGGCTTTGAGTGAGGATTAGGTATAATTACGTATTGCTTAAGTAATATAATTTTATTATCTTTTCGTAAACCTGCCTGGCTAGCTACTACTACTAGGTACCATTTTGCTCTTAAATCGGTCCCCAAGACCGAACGATATTATTCTGGCTACGGGCTTGAAAAGCCAATTTTTTCTTCTTTCTTGGCCAGAAACTAGTTATTTACTTAAGTCTGGATTTTAAACATTCACTACCAGAATATATAAATGATGAGTAACTGTAAGGAGGTACCGTTTATTTTCGCCTCCATTATAATAGTACATTACGATACGGTGCGTAAAGTTGGCCATTTTTGAACGGCGTGAAGTTAGCGCACGAGCGAAGCGAGTGCGATATACGCCGTTCAAAAATGCAACTTTACGAACGAGTATCGTATATTATTTTATAGCACGAGTGACATAAACCCGCTTTATTGTAGTTATAATAAATAAAAGTTATAATTTGATGCTTTAATTTCATAAAGATTTTTGAGTTGCGATGATGTTAATGTAATTTTATTGTGCGAAAGAGAATTACAAAGTGTTCGAAACATGAAGAGACAGATAAAAAAATAACGACAAAGCCTCCTGAAAGGAATTATTACGAAGTTGTTAATGTTTATATTCAAGTTTTGTACAACATAAAACTGTATTTAGGAGAATCTCTAACCTATGTAAATTCTTGCATAACCCGTAATAAGCACTAGTTTAGTATACTGAACCAACAATTTGAGAAGATAATATAACTAATTATGAAATATTTATTCGCTGATTTCACCAAACAGTGTCCTTTACCCTTTATGTGTACTTACCCATACTATTTTAAGTAAGTAGGTTATTTGTTTACTCAATAATATTTCCCATTAAAATATGATAAAGTAACAGTTTTCACCAACAATTTCACACATAGGTTCCTACCTACAATACACAAAACATACTTCAACTGAATAAGTTTAAAAAGCAGTAAAGATAAATAAATATGACTAAAGCACAGTATGGATAATTATAAGTGCAGGCTTACATGGTGACTATTTGCTAACCTGTGGTGCGGATTTGACGCGGGTTTGCGTCACTCAATGTCATAAAGTACCCTCATGTTATATATTTTTTAATTTCTATAGTGCCACCAACTTATCTGTTCAGTAAACGGATGTCGCTAGTGCAGCTACAATGTTACCATATAATAAAATTTGGCGACTGTCAAGGGAGCTCAACAACTTTGAGACCTATGATTTTTACCAGATGTTGCACATAATTCGATGGTAAATGATGACAAAGCCTTTCCGACGAATATAGATACACAACTTAGGCTACTAACTTAACCTACCATGCAATGACTGCAGTAACACAGGATGTTATCATTATCTCAATCCATCAGGGCATAGGTCTCCTCTCATAATCAAAAGGTTAAGGCCATAGTTCACCATGCTGGCCAAGTGCAGATTGGCAATGTTTTCCTTTACCGTTATAGCAAGAGACATTTAATTGCTTAAATTGTACATAATTCCGAAAAGTCAGAGGTACGTGCACTGGGATTCAAACACGGACCCTCCGAATGGGAGGCCGAATTTTTAATCAATTGGTTATCACCGCCCTAAAATAGGATATTATAATGGCAATGAATAATTCTCAAGTGTATTTGTCTTGTTTAAAAAATAAATTTCGTAAACATCCAAAAATAAAAGAATTACGTAGGCCAACAAGTAAAATTTTACTTTTTCATATAAAAGTTAAAATTTCAGGACAAGAGAAATAAAAGATCCATTGTTATTGACTATAATTATTTATATATTTATATATTTTATAAAAATAATTGTCATCGTGATCTCTAATTTTGAGGGGTTCCACATGGGAAAATGATGCCGATGCGCCAGAGAAATTTCTTCAGCTTTTTTCTTTTCACTCATTAGCTTGTAAACAAATTGTTCACTAACGCCTGTAACAAAGACAATATTATATGAAGTATAAAAAAAATTAGATACCAAATATATTCAGTAATACTTTAATCGATTATGCATAGATAAGTGAGGAACATAAAATAACTGAAATATTTAAGCGGGACTACTAATTAACTTACAATAGCAACACTAACCTGTTGTAACGGCGACGTATTCTGCTACTTTTTCAAACGTTATTTTCGGAGTTAGCAGGCGATTTTCTTCCCTTATAAAATCTAAAACTTTTAAAATAACTAATCGTGCATCATTTCTAAGAGGCTCAGGCATATTTAATCACTTTTTTCAATTAAAATCGAATTGAAACACATAGAGCACTCGCACTTCAAAGAATTGACAGCGGACATAACATTTCAAAATTGACGTTGTCTTTTTTTAGTTCCATTTTTTTCTACTGAACAGATAAGTTGGTGGCATTATACCTTCGCGTTTGCGTCACTTAAGTAATGTCATAAAGTACCCTCATGTTATATATCTTTTAATTTCTACCTTCGCAATTGTCAATAATTTATTTTTGAACGGCGTGAAGTTGGCGTCATTTGCCGTATAAAAATGAACTACTTACGCCACTGCAAACTGTGACTTAAATGCGGGTTTAAGTCACGCTGTGCTATAAAGAATTATAAATAATCCTTGAGTATACTATAGCATCTCTGTGAAACAGCGAAATTAAAAAACCGGCCAAGTGCGAGTTGGATTCGCGCACTAAGGGTTCCGTACCATTATTTATAAAAACGCCAAAAAATCTGGTCTGTTGTATGAAAGCCTCACTTAAATATTTACTTTAGTTTTTTGTAGCCACAAGCAACGCCATCTCTTGGACCGAAAGGTAACTAAACTATCGCTGAAGTATGGGCGGCCACTTAAATATTTATTTTATTCTGTTTTTTAGTATTTGTTGTTGTAGCGACAACAGAAATAGATACATCATCTGTGAAAATTTAAACTTTGTAACTATTACGGTTCTTGAGATACAGCCTGGTGACAGACGGACGGACAGCGAAGTCTCAGTAATAGGGTCCCGTTTTACCCTTTGGGTAGGGAACCCTAAAAATGACGTGTAAATAAGTATATCAGTGGTATTAGGGCTACCTAACCTACCTACATGAATAAATGATTTTGAATTATGAATAATGTAAGCTTTTCAGGTCACTGGTCGTTCACCTTTTTGTGTTATTTACAAAACAAAGCTATTACATACCTATCACGATTCTTTTTTACTATGCAAATTAAAAACTTCTGCCTGTCTTTATCAAACCCAAGCTCGGAAAAAGGGTGAGGTTACAAAAGGGCATGAATATCGCGCCCGGCCGGCTAGGGTAGTCGACCCAATATATTTTATGGTATTTAAGTAGGTAGATAGTAGAATAAAAAGATTTGAATATACCTGATTGAATTTTCAACAAAACGTAAGAGTAGGTAGGTACCTATAGGTAAGTAGGTATACAGGGTGATTTGTAATTCGACGTATTCCTCTCGGGATGGGATAATAGGTACAACTAATTTCCAACAAAATAAACCATAATGTCCCTAATGCCAAGTCAGCTTGTTATCGAGATATTCCTGTTTTTGGTTTTGGTTAAAACATCCCAATTTGACTACAAAAAAATCAATAAATACCTAAGTATAAAACTTCTGGTTCAATGACATAATTAATGTTTGTTTATGTAGGTATAGGTAACTGATAAAAATTTAAGCAACTTAATTTAGGGTACCAGCTTTTATTTATTGATTTTTTTTTGTAGTTAATTTAGGATTTTCTGTACTAAACCAAAAATATTGAATATCTCGATAACGAGCCTCCTTGGTATTAGAGGCATTGCTTAATTATGGTTAATTTTGTTGAAAATTAGTTGTATTATCACATCCCAACAGGAATACGTCGAATCACAAGTCATCTATATATATAAAAGCGAAAGGTCACTGACTCACTCACTCATCACAAAATCTCAGAAACCGCTGAACGTATTGAGATGAAATTTGGCAGGGTAGTAGTTTATAGTTAGAAGGGATCCGCTAAGAACGGATTTTTTTATATTCCACCCCTAAGAGGGTCTAATAGGGGTTCAAAGTTTGTATGAAAGTCCGTCATTTGTAAACCAGGTGTTATGAAAATTGGTGTTTAGAATTATGAAAAAAAATAATGAAAAACCTGTATAAAAGTTTTTTAAAAAATCATCACTAAATGGGTAAAATAGGGGTTGAAAATTTATAAAAAAAGTTGGTCTCTTTGTACACGCTTATCTCCGGATCGGCTGAACGGATTTTAATGGAACTTTTACTGAGAGATTCGGAAGGTTTTGAAGCAACATATAGGCTACTTTTTATCCAGAAATTCCCGCGGGATCAGGATTTACGCGGGAAAAACTCTTATGCGCCAAATCGCGGGCTTATATTTTTATGGGACTTTCACTGGGAGATAGAGGAGATTGTGGACCAACATACTTATAGGCTACTTTTTATCCCGCAATTCCCGCGGGATCAGGATACACGCGGGAAAAACACCTTCGCGCCAAGTCGCGGGCTTAGATTTTTTTATTTATGGGACTATCACTGGGAGATAAAGGAGGTTATGGAGCAACATATATTTTTATCCCAGAATTCCCGCGGGATCGACGTTCACGCGGGAAAAGCTCCTATTCGCGAATGAACTCGCGAGCTAAAATGGGGCTTTTACTGGGAGGTAGTGGAAGTTGTGGAATGTTATATATAAGCCACTATTTATCCTAGAATTCTCGCGGGATCGGGATTCACGCAGGAAAAACTTTGTGACATACTGAGTTCCACGCGAGCTGAGCCGCGGGCGGAAAGCTAGTCCCACATCCAAAGATGATACTAAATATTAGCTTTAGTAGGTAATCTACATATTATAGGTGCCTCTGTATAACGATAATTGAAATAATATTACGAACCTTTAACACTTTAATAAGGTACGTTTAAGAGTTATACACTACATAGGCACAACAACGTAGTAGCTAGGTACTTAAACATTTTTTGGAAACTACTCTACTTAGGTCTAACGCTTAACCAAGATGTAAAACATTAGATTAAGAAAACATCAAACGCCTGAAAAAAATGAATAGCAATACCATGGTGCAGGTACCTACAGTTTGTTTATAAAAACATGTTTCCCGAAGCGATTTAGTCTTAACTAAAAAATGTGTGTAACTGAACTTACAACTTACAAAGTACCTACCAATCTACTACCTACTAAACTAGTAGATACCTATACCTACCTATACATGTGAAATACTTATAATTAAAGATGTAGCATTAGTTCTACACACTTAATTAGTGTAGTCTCGGAGTAAATAAGGAACGGCATCCACTGCAGTAAGATAATTCCACATTAAACTGAAGCACCATTTGTCAGTCTGTCTTGGATTAGTTAGACCTATTCCCGTCGAGATTCCCATATAAATTGTTACTGCAATATTAAACGCAACGTGCACTGAAGTTGTTATCTTATATTTCAAAAACCTCGACAGCTCATTACGTTCAGTCTCATAGGAACAATGTAAGGTATTATACATATACCTATTACGCTGAATTTCTGTACCTATTCGTCTGTATAAATTGAAACTAAATTCCAAAAATTTGAGACATTTGCCCCAGCCAGGCATCATAGTAATGGTTCACTGCTTTACCGACACGATAAATAAATGCATCCAACCACATCTAAGTAGGTGCTTAGCTGCTTAGTATACCTACGTTACTACCTTTATAATACCTAGGTACTTCTTTCAAAATTAGCGGTCATTAAAATAATCCACATTAGATACCTACATCCTACCTCAGTAGATACAAATTCAAAAGGAAAAGGTTCTCTAAAAATTAACACCAAGTTTAAAAAGTATCTAAGTAGGAAAATCATTTGAAATGAAAGTTATAATTTTAATAATGTTTTTCGCTTTTTAGGTTATATCTACGTTTCACATACCTAAGTACCTATCTTGTAGGTTTATTATACCCATTTTCTAATGCGGTAGGTACAGATTTCTCGTAAAAAATAAGGCAGTCCTTTACGGATTACATCCTGCCAATATCGAAAACGGACTTATCTGAAATTATTGAAATACGGGACAGGGAACTGAGAACAAAACGATTTGGGGCTTTGCGTTTTTTTACATACTTCGACCCTTGTTGTTAGACTTTTTATGCTTTGAATATTGTTAAGGATTTTTATATTGTCATAATCATACATTACATTACGAGTATGTACCTACCTAGCTATTATAATTTAATGTTAAAATTATTATTACACGGTACGTCTACAAACTACAAATGGCCCTGGCGTTCGTTGACTGGCGAACTGTAGGCTACCGCCACCTGAACTGTGTAGGGTCTACCATCTTTTTATGGATCCTGTTAATTTCAGAGATAGCTTAACTAATTTGAGTGTCATTGGAACCACTTGGAACTACCATTTTATTTTATGTTTTTATGTTTCGGGTAACACTTTGTACCTACTCGTATCTATGTCTTAAACCGCAGCAACCCTTAAATAAATAACCCTTAATGCAGTTAACTTTCATACTTACAATATTATCATATAAGACGATTCAGGAAAATAAGCCTCAGGTGTACTCGAGTTCCGCTTTTCGGGAAAATTGAGTCACTTTACAAATTGGCTACATCTACATTGACATCCAAGCTTTGTAATCTTTTAGTCAAGTTGGCAAATTCATATGGATAGGAAAATTGCCTTTAGAATCTTGAAAAATAACCCTTAGGTAAGTAAGTATGTGTTAAAATGGTAGGAACCTTTATTCAAATGTACCTAGGTACCTATATAGCCTAAAATGTTAAAAGTGTAAGATGTAAGATCTACCTGAAGGACCTACTTGTCGCTTCTGGCTCAAGTTTTCTGGCCTTACTGGGGCGGCCTAGAATTTAATGATAGCAATTCCATTTCGACTAAATATAGGTAGTACATATTATTAGGTACTAAGTAGTAATAGTTTCGCCTGTGCACTAGGTAGGTACTTAAGTACTTCAAGTGGGTACGAGTAGGTACGTCTTTCACATCTCATATTGAATATTATGACGTGTACCTACCTACCTATAGGTAGTGACGCTATGAAAATATAGTTTGGAATTTGGAAGTAAACAGTAGGTACGGAATAGAAGGCTGGTACCTATGATAATGATGTGAATAATTAACGACTAGGTATGGTTCATATCCTCATGTCTGTTTATACCAGTATTTCTGAATTGTAACATTATAATTTTAGAAACAAGGCATTTCTCTCACCCCTCATTAATTAAATTTGCATGCGTTTACAGAATCCGTTTCGTGAATTAAACCATTTGTCTACGCTATGAGTTACAGTTAACATAAATTTCATGCATGTCTTTCATTGTGATTTTCGTATAAGTGTATGCTTGAATCAGCTCTAAATCATCAATCTCATCCGCTTCATCATATCATAATGTCTTATTTGGCTTGGAATGCTCTCTTAATAAGGACTGACCGTAGTCCACCATTTGGTCCAAGTGCGGAGTGGCAAATTTCACAGTAGGTACTTTTTGTGCCTACCTATTATTACCTAGTATTACTACTATCTAACACAGAATATACAAGTAACTAAAAGAAGTTAAACTCCCAATACTGTGCGCTCGAGTACCTAATGCACATTGCACATACATATAATTATGTAGACATGGACACCAAATATGGAACCACTTTGAACTACTATTGAGCAGATGTTTTGTGATTTCAAGTCTATGTGTGCGTTGCTCGAGTACACAATGTATGGAGCTTTACCTCTGTACTAGTATACCTATGTGTTGTACCTACCTAGTACATAAATAATAACACTCAGGTTCAGACTGCCTAAATATGTTTTCGTTTGCCGAAGCAGGGACAGTTAATTTCTAATTCGCAACCTCCAAAATTGGGCGTGCAGGATTCCAAATTTCCATTTGGAGCCAATCGTGCGATCAACGGAAAACAAACCGTGATGTTCAAATTATCACTTTACTGAATAGGTATATCGGTACAAATAATAAAATCTGTAAAGGATTGTAGGATATACATAAGTAGGTCGCTATAGGAAATTAATTACTTACTTATGAATTATTAAACTATTACTGGGGGCCTTTCTTATCGCTATAGAACAAGACAATGATTTTTAGAATGTTTTTTTTGTACACGATACGTACCTACTCTCAAAAAGGCTCAATAGATTTGATTTCGGTTTTAATTACTGTATTAAAGTTGTTATTAGGAGACCCGTGCTCAGTAGTGGGCCATTAATGGGTTGGAGCCACAAACACGTACTTGCAACGGTGCAAACGATATAGGTAAACAACGAAGGGGATAGGCGTCTGTTATTAACGTGTTGATCTCGTCGTGCTATTCAGGAGATAATTTAGCGTAGCTGTGTTAACTCAGCGACTAGCATTAATTCAAAGTTTATGTACCTACGAGTGGATGTCTGTGAAATGAAACGAGGATACAAGGCTGCGTGGGAAATTGACGGAATAAACGCTAACGAGGGATTTACTGAGTATACCTACCTAATACATTTTTTTGTGTTATTAAGACTTAAGAGTTAAGTTGCGAAGTCAATTAGATACTGGACATAAGCTTCCAGTACCTAATAGCTGCCACTTCAACCTGTCTCTCTGAATCCAGCCGTCTGCCACTGTAACTGTAAGTTACCTATCTACATATTTGGTCGAGTAGGTATGTATATTTTTTAAAATAATATATTTACTATGTGAGTTTTTGTGTTATTGAGTTGCTGAAATTGTGATGAAAACATCGGTATCTTATTTTTGGAAGCATTATTTATACACCGTATAAATAGGGATCCTAGGGATCTAAACCTCGTATACTTCAATGAGATATCATTAAAAATAATTAATAACCATCGAAATTATTTACCTATTGATTTTAACATAGAACACATACACAACCCATACTTTTTATGTGTTATAGGTAAGTTGTTGCTTGTTTACCTACCTCCCAACCTGGTGAAGTATTCTTGGGTAGGTAGTAGAGCAGTGGGTAGAGCAACCTAGTCACTCTTGATTTGAAGACTCCCATATCATAATCAAATGAGATAAAGGGACCTGCGCTTTTAACATAAAATTAAAATTGTTACCTACTCACTAACTTATTCTAAACATACATGATATAAGTTCTACCATTCCTAGTTATCTTATATGTATTTCCAGTATAAATCCTTTTTCTAGAACGCTCTGAATTATTTATGTTTCAATTTATGTATTAAACTTGTTCGTGGATTAACCTCAAAGGCCCGCATTCACGACTGTCATCACAAAGATACGAGCACCAGTTAATAAATGTGGTGAAATAATTTATAGAAGTGCTCACTGAAACGATATTGAATTAATTTTTAATGGCAGTTGATTAATCATACGACATCAAGCCGTCGAAGCCGAATAATGAATTATCGGTGTCATTAGCATTTCAAAACTCATTCCATTTAGACTTCGGTTTCCATTTAATTTAAGGGACTAATGCTGTTAAAGGCTGGTCTAGTATGGTCTGGCTGGACTTGATAAATCTTATACTTAATACTTATTAGTAACTGTCGGGTAAGCATGAACTGAAGTAATTTTGAAATTACCTACTGTAACTGTTAGGCTGCGGTTACACTTAACGTGGGACGCGACAACGATACTCGAGCGAATAAATCAAAGAAAATAATATATTCACGTGGCGATTCATATTGACGCATAGTGTAGCCAACAATGTACGTCAATATGAACGCTTTGAAGAAAATCAGCTCTTTTCCGAAATTAAGGCATTTGGCATTTCATCGCCATCTCAATGGCGTGCAGTGATCAATAATTATTATCGATGGAGGAAAGCTAATTGACATTAATGAAATTGTTATAATATTACAATGATTAAAAAAAATACGATTTTGTATTACGGGGCTGTACAAACGTCGGGGGGTTTTAAAGTTTCTAATTTACAGTTATGTCTCTATAAAGCAAAGAACAAAAATAAAAATGAATAAAGGTAAAGCAATAATTCTTAGTTATAAACTTGCAGCAGAGCATAGAAACATACATTTTTAACATTCTTTAAACCTAATAGAAAATCTCTTTGGTACAAGTTGAAAGTTGAAAGTTGCCCGGAACAACAAAGAAAGAACGTTCTATCAAACGGAGTGTTTTGATAGAGTTGAAGCAATTGTTGGAAGCGACTGAAACAGTTAAACTATTAAACTACAAACAGTTAAACTATTTGAGTGGTTTATGGTGATTTGATAGATTGAAGATTACTTTTCGGTACGTGTGGTATATAATTCATTTGTTTTAAGACGAGGTCCTCTACTTTAACCCATTAACGACCCACTATTGAGCACGGGTCTTAGATCTCATCATTAGAGACGTTGCCCCAATGTTGACGGTTGTTGGGGTTAGTGGCCAACTTAAGTATCGAAAGTTTTCATGCCACCCGAATGCCTCTGGTTTATTGCAGTGGTTGTATTATATTTTATAGTGCCTGTTAGGTTAATTAAAAACTCATTTTATCCTAAATCTAATATTTTTTTTTTATGGAATTAAGATAGCAAACGAGCATGCAGCACCACCTTCCGCTGCCGCCCATGACAACTGTGACCGACCCAGAACTAGACTCAATGAGTCTCGTTCTAAATCGGTCACAGATGCGTTGCTACCCCTGAGGACTGAGATGGTCGCCTCTAAAAAAGTGTAACCGGCTCCACACCTTCCTATCCGGAACACAATAATTGTTCTTAAAATAATTATTACACGGTAGGAATGGTACCAACTAAGTACCGTGGCGGGCGGTGGTACTTCCCCGGGTGAGCTCTGGGCCTAGAGCTCACCCGAGGAAGTACCTATAAAAAGTTAAATAACTTAAATAAGTTAGAAATTAGACCAAGGATAGTGCAACAAGCGTAGATCTACAAAACGTAGATAGCTACTTCCCAGTTCTCAGACAGTTAAAACAAACTGAAAACTGTTTAAACTCTATTTCAAAGGCTGTTCCACTAATCGAACAGTTGTTTGTAGAAATTGAAAGGGCATTTCCATTAGGCTTTCTCGTAATCCGCAACTTGTAATTTGCTGATACAATAAGTTTAGCGTAGTTACGAAAGAAACTCGTATACCTATCCTATATGTATTTATAAATAAAAGCTACTTATTGATCTAGTCTTTAATCTAGTTTATAATATTACTAGTAAACCCGCCCTCGCTTCGTTTCGGGGAAACAGTCCCTTCAAAAATCTCTATAAATTTTAACAAATTATGTTATTATGATGTCTAAGCTATATGTATATTACTGTAAAGTTTCATGAAAATCCGTTCAGTAGGTAGGTAGTTTTTGCGTGAAAGAGTAACAAACCCACACACACACTCACATACATCCTTACAAACTTTCGCATTTATAATATTAGTAGGATAGGATAGTAGGAAGTAGGAAGTAGGATGTTTAGATTGTTTGACAGCACAATCAAAAAGAGGAGCCAAAAAAACATCTGAACACAATTAACTAAGCGGGTACAACCAGAATTCTGAATCTGAATAATCTGATTTTTTTCTTTCAATTCTCAGTTTAAGAATATTGCACAATAATAACCGAGATTGGCTTAACTCAGCCTTGGAACCTGAATCACGGGAATTTAGCTTCTACAATAGCCACTAGCAACACCTATCTGGCACCTTATTATGAACTCTTAATTCCAGACAGTTCACGTTCACAACGTGTGGGTGACAGGTTACAGGTAATAAGGCGCTGTCTCTGTCACTCATAGTTTACGCCCGTGAACTGTCTGGAATTAAGAGTTCATAATACGGGCGCTCGCGCTGAAGACTTATCTGACTCGCGGCCTGCACGAAAAAGTTTTACTGCGTTCGTTTGCTATTGACCCGAGCCGGGCTACGCACTCGAAGAGAAATTAATAGAGTGAAGTTATACGAAGTATTACGTCTTGGGCACTGGAGGTCTTTGTGCGAGGGTCAGCAAATCCTTACTGCAAATATTTGACGAGCCATCGAACATCATTCAACGGTTACAATTAACTTGGCACGCTTTGTTACTGAATTATAAATGCGGGAGAAAACAGGTCCTGTGACGTAATTAATTTTTCCAATTCAATTTAGGTACTTATTTGCTTTTTACTTTTCCATAATTGCAAAGAAAAATCTTCTGTAGTATAGACTCTATATAAATTCATTTAAGAGGCTTAAAGTTGACGCTCTTGATTACTAAGATAACGTGTGTGTCTTTGAAAGGAATCTTGGTATTACGACAAGTTTACAATGAGCAGATGAGATGGCAAATGGCTCTGAAAGGCCACAGAAAGGCGATATATGTTCAATAAAGAGAATGACGTAAGATGTTTATGTGTCCCATAAATCATTGAATTCTAGTCAGTGTCTGCTCATGATGCATTCTGATTGATAACGGACGAGACAATTGTACAGAGTTTTTATAATCGTTGGGGTTGCGGGCGGCTAGAGTGGGAGCTCGAACCGCCCAATGGCAACCCCGGGAAGAACTGCTCTGTGTGTGGCCGCACAGAGCCGTTGAGATGGGTCCGTACGGGACATTGCGCTTGGAGGGCACCGGTCGTGTTCCTTTGGAGATCCCGGAGTCCTCCACAAGCGTCGAGGTAGGCCACCGGGGGGGTTTTAGTGGGTAAAAGTCCCACATAACCCTGTGTCGCTCCCACGGCACCGGGTACCTTTTGAAGGTTTCCCCCTCGATAAAAAAAAAAAAGGTAGGTCGCAAGTTAAGTTAAACCTTCAGCATTACAATTCCGCATACCGCAACAAACATATCGATAGACATACAGAAATTCTGAAAGTAGGTAATACCTATTTTGGGTTTCTTTACACGTTTTAGTTTCTTAAAACTTTTTATAAGCTTTAAGCATTTCTCGAAAAAACAATACGTAATATATCCATATCACTCCACAAGAAAGTACTTTAAGAACGCATGAGATTAGGCCGCTGGTCATTATTTATTTGTGGAAAGAACTCTACTTTTAAAAGATTAAAGTTCAAAGTCAAAGAGGGTACCTATATTTACCATAGACTTAACAAACTTGAAAAAGGTAAGTATTTAATTAATAAAATATGTAGTAAATAAAATAAGTAAGTATATAGTTCGTCTTAAAAAGATATTTAACTTCAAACAGAGTGTTTCATCTATCATTCCTTCTGACGCCACCCCAACATTTTGGATGGAATACCTACGTCAATAACTGTGTACAAATACTATAGTGAACGTTATCGAATGATTTTCAATAGCTTAAATAGGTAGCAAATGAGAATGCAGCACCACTCCTCCATTACCATCCATGACAATTAAATATAGAGTAAAAATATAGAGTAGATCTAGGAAATATTATAATAAACTAATATCGATTTTAGGAAAACTTTATTTGGTTTTAAAAATATTATATCGTTTGGCACTATTAATAATTACGCCACTTCTACTCGGTATAAGTTTAAGGGATGTCAGGCTTGTATACGCGTCCGTTTGGGTGCTTATCCGTACGAAACTTTT
The DNA here is from genome assembly GCA_905404135.1 of Hesperia comma. Classification (NCBI taxonomy): domain Eukaryota; kingdom Metazoa; phylum Arthropoda; class Insecta; order Lepidoptera; family Hesperiidae; genus Hesperia; species Hesperia comma. Next base: position 16,826,646 of record FR990018.1, read on the forward strand.
ATAAAATCAACCTAAACTTTTACACACATGTCGGAAAATTTACTGAAATAGGCGTTATTTACACGGAAATCGAAATTTTATAAATCTTTTCATTGTGCAATTACGAATTAGTGATACGAATAAATTATTTAGTATGTATAACCTAGTGGTTTTACCTAACATCGGAGTCTCGAAGAGTCCCGGATTCATTCTGAATCATACAAATTTAATTATCGCTTTTTTCGGAAAATGGAACATCGTATGGAAACCTGCGCATCTGAGAGTTCTCCTTAATGTTCCCAAAGGCATGTGAAGTCGCCAATCTGCATTAGGTCTACGTTTTAAAAGGAGAATCGTGCCCAGCAGTGGGAAGGGTATAGGTTGCGTTGCGATGATCATGATAATAATAGCCAAGTGAAAGCTGTGGTTGTCACTAATATGTAGAACGTACAGACTTAGACTGAAATACGAAATTACTTATTTAGAATATTGAGGTACTACCTACCACTACTTAAATTCTACTAGTCCCTATCATTTGCTTCAAATGACTGGGAGAGGGCACGATTTATTGGAAGGTTCAAAACAAATTGATTGGAGGGTAGGCTTTCAGTTTTCTTACATAAATTGGTAATAATATCAGTACCGGCCAGGATTACTGTCAAAGCAAAATTATTTTATGTAATACTATTGCTGTCTTATTATTATTACATTCAGGCTTGAAAATAATATTGTACCAAGTTGTGCCTTACATTACCAAGCAATTTTCCAACTAGTAACGTGATATTCAGGGAAATATGCCTTCAAGTAAAATGATTGCGTGAAAGAATTGTTGACTAGTAAAGTTTTTATGTAGTATTTTATATTTTTGATATAATTTATATTAAAGCAATTTACTCAAGAATTCAAGTGATACTTATTATGCATAGCTAATATTATTAATCTCAATGCCTCGTACTTACTATTGTCACAGTTGTTGTGGAAAACATTGAGATGGTCAGGTTACAAATGGTATATTATGAAGTTTGGCACGGTATTATCCTAATCATTATCTCATACATTCACGGCGGAACAGCACGCTTCACGTATCTGAAAATAATGCAATTAACAAAACACTACGACCATAGGCGCGCTCTAAATCAGTAGCGGATTCAGGATTTATATATAACGAAATACAATACGATTGGCATCAAAGAATGCGCATTGCTCAGTTGAACCTTGTGGAATCTGAGTACGTAACGGGTGCGACAATCGGATTTTTTCCTTGACACAAAGGGCATGTCAAGTCGACCCCTCATAAAAACGACTTTTCAGGACACTTTGTTATTGTATTTGCTTCTTTTTACATCCCAGTAAACGTTGTCTTAGCTTTTGGGTGTGACGATCGGAGTTGGGTAATAAAAGGCTACCTTCACGAGTGACTTGCTCTGCTCAGCCTTTTTCTTATATTTTATTGGTACACAGTTTGGCAACTTGTATATATTTATTGGGTATTCAATAGGAGTGTTAAACAAAGATCCACTTTTATTACTAGGCAAGTAACCGCCTTTTGCTTCACGAAGTCTATTTCTTAGGACCGCGACAGCCGACAACATTTTAGATTTTTTCTGAAAATGATGAAGTTATCTGTTACATTTGTGGTAAAATTGAAATAAATAAACTGTTAAATGTCGCCCCAAGAAATGCGGAAAATTCAAAACATTTGCATGTTCTGGATCTAATTAAAATAAAAAAAGATGTGGTGTCGTGGGACATCAGGTAGGAACGAAGTTCCTTCGGCTAATGTAGAATCAACACAATTTGCAAAAAAAATCGTGCTCAATTTTATGTAGGTTTTCTTGATTTTTCTCTTAAATTTTGCTGATTAGTTTTTATTTAAGTACAGGAAAGTATTTAGGAAATTCATTATTTTAGGAAATAATAAATTACGTAAAAAAATAATAATGCTAGTGCACAGTAACAAATGCCCCTTCTGTCTCAAGGAAATAAAATAATATTCGCAGTCCAAAATGCACAGCAATAAATGCCCCGGTAGCTGCGCGGCTGCTTACGCTTACGCTTGGCGTCGAGTGAAAAAGGTCCTATGTGATGCGGATTTCGAACACGCTTACGCGTCTTGGTCAAACGTTAATCAATTTCTTATTACACAGCACTTAGTACTTCGGTTTTTAGGTCTAGAATCAACGTTTCACGCAAAAGCTATTACACTTCCTTATTGCTGTCGCGCCTGCGCACGTGGTAAGTGGTAACGCTTTTATTTCATGCATAAAAATATTCTTACGGTTTTACTATCACATTTTTTTCAGTTCGGTCGCGCTGCAAAATCCCTATCTCCAAGCCTGCCGTAAAGAACTTCGTTCCAAAAAGTAATCTGTCTGAATACTGAGGAACTTTAAAACTGAAATAGTTTTTTAAATCACAAGCGACTGCCGTATTTTTATGACAATTTCGGGAGGATGATCATATTGCTGTATTAGGCTGCTGGGACCAAAGTATTGCAACTCAGCACGAACTTTAAGTCAATTGTGGAATATAGCTTGTTTAACATACAACGGGGTTCGCAAAAGTTCGTGTCAAAAGTGTAGCAGTGCCATTAGTCAGACCAGCATTAATCCATAAATCGGGTCCAGTAGTAGAGTGGGCGGTCATTCGTACTATTTACATTCCAGATAGGTATTCTTGACTAAATAAGCAATGTGGGCTTCTTTCATTATGTCAGGACGTGAGCTCAGGATATCAAATGAAACACAGGGTTAGTTCTAGCCAAACACACCACCATCTCCGTTTATTGAATCAGACAGTTTGGCTCAGTAAATACGATATTAGATCATTTAGATTTGGTTTGGTATTTTGACATCTTGGATTTACTTCACGATAGATATTGATGTTATCGATTATCCACTCGCACACGCGGTTCACACGTTATTTACTATTAGATTTCACGGCATTTCAACATACTAGCCGACCACGATAATTAGGCGCATGTCAGTTAAGACGTCATTGGAAATAGGGATGGGAATACGTAGTACATTCTGCAGTAGTACCAAAAGTACCATGGTGAATGTTTAATGGAGGTACAATTTTTTTTATGGAATTAAGATAGCAAACGAGCATGCAGCACCACCTTCCGCTGCCGCCCATAACAACTGTGACCGACCCAGAACTAGACTCAATGAGTCTCGTTCTAATTCGGTCACACATGCGTTGCTACCCCTGAGGACTGAGATTATCGCCTCTAAAAAGTGTAACCGGCACAACACCTTCCTATCCGGAACACAAATTGTTCTTAAAACAATTATTACACGGTAGGAATGGTACAAAGTACCGTGGCGGGCGGTGGTACTTCCCCGGGTGAGCTCTAGGCCCTACCACCTGTACTTGGTCAGTTACTGTACCTGCGCAAACATCTCGGAAAACGAAGTTCACATCAGCCTAGTCTAAATGACCTTAATGTACAATTGTACACGACTGCGCCTCACTAGGGGACGCGCGGGGATAGAGCGGGGTGGGGGACCCGCGTGATTGCTATCTGACATGCGCCTAATTATTGTGGTCAGGTAGTAGAAGGAGCTTTTACAAGATATTACACCGCTAGCCATACTTTATTATTTTCCAATTCTATTGACAGCTATCAGATTCCCTATTAATCATCGCGTACAGATTAATCGCATCAAACCAGTATCATAGGTTTACTACCTCCTCCGTCACGGCCATCGCTGACTCATCACCCGTCCTCGGGTGATGCTCCGCCCCGTTAATATTACCATCTCAATTACTCGACCCGCAATTTTCAATTAGTTCAACCCAAAACAAAACTCAAAATCTTTAACATCAAAAATGACTACTGCTGTTACTGCTGCGAGTGGATTTCAAAAACTTTGTTTGCATTTTTTAACCCTGACTACCGTAAACTACCACTCGCTTCGCTAGTGTCGCTATGGAGAAGAAGCGAGTGAGAAGAAACTCCATAACATAACAACACTTGTTTAGAATAAAATTACCAATTCATTATTTGCGCGATTTGTTTTAACTTTTACTCGGTACGTCGTCACCGTATATAACTCTAATCGGTACGTCACCGCCCTAAAACCGTTATGCGTTTCGGCATCTTCCCGTGATCCATCCTCGAGCACGCTCTACCAGCGGCAACACGCATGAGGCATTGAAGATTACCTGTAACAACAAAACACATACGCGAGTATCTCTCCACGCTCGGTCCTTCCTGACCTACTAAATAATAATCAACGTTCACAGTTACGGCTGTCTTACATCCACACACGACCTCGTCAATCAAATCAATCACAAACCTTCTTCTTCTTAGTCGTTCACTCTTGTCAGAGTGGTCGTGGTTTTACGATGAGTCATTTTTGGATAGTGCAGTCATCGCGATGCAATGATGATGCGATCACAAACCTTACTGATCACATAACTTTGAATTACATACGGATAATCTTTTGGACAAATTAACGTGCTCACACAACTTACTATCACAACATGTAAAGTCTGTTAATACTGCCACACAGAAACTTGAAGAAACATACCACGAAGGCCTCTGACTGTATATTATTTGCTGTATAGGTATGCCACACAAGCGTCTGAATATATTTGCCACCTAGGCTTTACATGACGCAGGCGTTGGTGTTCAGGTATGCCACACAGGCGTCTGAAGAGTTATGCCACATAGGCCTTTCAATGGTCATGCCACAAAGGCCTATCAATAGATTTGGCACACAGGCTAGTCAGTGACACATAGGCTCGTCAGTGAAACACAGGCTTGTGTAGATAGCAGTTGCCAACGGTAAGTCACCAACGCTGTTATCGGTACATCCCGACGCGTTAATAGTTGTTGGCGTTAAAGGCCAGCACTCAGTTTCAATGGAACATAACAATCAGGAATAGACCATACTTAAAATTGTCGCCCAGGTGTTAAGAAAGCGGTACATCTTATTGACTCAGGTAGTCCACATCAAAATAATTCCATAATATAATCGCCTTTTTTTTAGAAGATGGAATTCACTCAGAAATTTATTTTGTGATCATCTTTTTACTCGTATATCAAAACCCCATGTGTACCACAGATGAGTGATGTAAAGCTCCTGCTACCCCGTGACCACACTGGTATCAAAAAGTTAATAACTTTATCTTTTGTTACATTTACAACTGAATAAGAAACTTCAAAATATCATTATTGACAATTTAGTTTCTGTCATTCTCCTTTCATTAATTAATTCCATTCTATGTCATATCTACAAACAACTGAAAAACTAACACACAAGACAAGGACAGTCTCACCCAGACCAAGAACGGAAATTCAAACTCATCATCCAAATTGCCGGCTCGCTGGGAATCGAACCCAGGACCTTCATAACAGTGATCCGGCGTGTTTACCATTGCGCCATCAAATATTGTTTTATGATTCATTAATTGAGCAACGTAATTCAATACTCAAATAACACATGCTTACTACTTTATAGATCTGTCATAACTATTTCTGACAAACATTTATAACCTTTAATTCAATTAAATTCTTGTCCTAGACACATTATATTGAGGTATGTATTCTTACTGTTGATTATTGCCTCTTAACCAAACCTCTCGAGTATTCAGATCAATAACCAACCTCATTAAAGGTCCTCAATTACCCAATGAATAAAACAAAACAGAAATCACCTGATATCCAGAAGCGTAGTGTAACAACACTTAAAGCATTGTAATTCCAAGTACATCTCTCTCTGAATAGATTTGTGTTAAGTATTGTTGCAGATTCCTTTTTCCTCACATAGAATGCTCATAAACAAAAATTATTGTATTCCACAATATTCAAAACTTGCTTTAACCAATTTATCTTAAACTCTCACTCCCTTGGTATCTCAAGTTAGCAGAGATCTTCTTTGTGGTACTTATTTTGAACTGTATGAAATGTCATGTTTGTGTGACACAGAATTCTTAGGTTGTCATTTCTTTTCTCAAAACACACTTTCAAAATTATGGATTATTACGTGTAATTTCCTCTTTTAAATTTCTATCGCTTTTTATCAAAATATTTCTCATTCAATGTTTCGTAAACATAAGCCTCATTTCCATGGACCAGTGATGAGAATTGCTGACATGACAGATGGCAATCTTAGCCTTATCCACAAAAAATTTCAGGATTCTTTATTCCACTATCTGAAATCGGGTCCAGTAGTAGAGTGGGCGGTCATTCGTACTATTTACATTCCAGATAGGTATTCTTGACTAAATAAGCAATGTGGGCTTCTTTCATTATGTCAGGACGTGAGCTCAGGATATCAAATGAAACACAGGGTTAGTTCTAGCCAAACACACCACCATCTCCGTTTATTGAATCAGACAGTTTGGCTCAGTAAATACGATATTAGATCATTTAGATTTGGTTTGGTATTTTGACATCTTGGATTTACTTCACGATAGATATTGATGTTATCGATTATCCACTCGCACACGCGGTTCACACGTTATTTACTATTAGATTTCACGGCATTTCAACATAGAAGGAGCTTTTACAAGATATTACACCGCTAGCCATACTTTATTATTTTCCAATTCTATTGACAGCTATCAGATTCCCTATTAATCATCGCGTACAGATTAATCGCATCAAACCAGTATCATAGGTTTACTACCTCCTCCGTCACATATATTAGTGCCATTTGTTACACATTACAATCTAAATCTGTTGGTAAAGTTAGAAACGGGCTTTAATATTCCAACATTTAACCAGATTATAGGATTAAACTTTATGTTTTAAAGCTTTCAATATTAGGTAAGTACTAAAGTTGAGAATAAAATGTATATCTACCTATTGTTATTTAACATCATATCTGCCTAATCCGATAGCTTGACCCGTTGTGAATCGTGATGCATCGCTTGACTAAAATATAGGTGTCTATTTACATTCTACCTATTGGGAACGTGCACGACGGTGGCAACGCGCAACTTTTTCGGCTACTGTCAAATATGACAAGTAAACATTGTTAGTATTTTTGCAATTAAAAACCAAAATAAACAGTAAATGATACTTGTTGACTTTATTTGAGTGCAATTTATTGAATAGTGTATGTGTACAATGGATATAATCATAAAAACCGCGTTCGAAAGTATTACACACAGCCGCAATAGTTTCCATTTTTTGTCACGTTGTGCGCTGCGATCGTTTTTGTACACCTGCCACCCGCTTTGCACATAGCGAATATGATATATTATTATCTAACAGCTATGTTAAAGGGCACAAATTTTCATGAAATGTATAGAATAATTCATATACGCGACCATTTTTAGGGTTCCGTACCCAAAGGGTAAAACGGGACTCTATTACTGAGACTTCGCTGTCCGTCCGTCCGTCCGTCTGTCACCAGGCTATATCTCATGAACCGTAATAGTTACACAGTTGAAATTTTCACAGATGATGTATTTCTGTTTCCGCTACAACAACAAATACTAAAACACTGAATAAAATAAATATTTAAGTCGAAATATGGCTTCGACGCTTCAGCGATAAATTAGTTACCTTTCGGTCCAAGAGATGGCTACAAAAAACTAAAGTAAATATTTAAGTGAGGCTTTCATACAACAGACCAGATTTTTTTGGCGTTTTTATACATAATGGTACGGAACCCTTCGTGCGCGAGTCCAACTCGCACTTGGCCGATTTTTAGTTCCCGTATGACTGTATGAATGTATTTGTATTTATGGTAGCGTTATAACTACCTATGTCGTTGCGATGTCGCTGTCGTGGCATTGTCGAATCGTTGCCGCACAATGAACACTGTCTATCCGGACGACGTAGCATAGCCACATTATGTTGCAACGAAAAAAGTCCTAACGGAACCTAAGCAGTGTTTACCTGAAGAAAATAAACGATTAAATTGAATCTTGAGCAAAAAAATTATATCCTTTACCAAATCCAAAAAATGCGGTGTCCCTAACAACTCGATAGGGAAACGATATTCCTGGGATTTGAATAATGGTATTAGGATAGTAGGTATTTCAATTGATAAAATGGGTCAAATTCTTTCTGTAAGGTTACGGAAGTTAAGTCAAGGTTCAAACTTGTAATAAAATATTACCAACTTTCGAATAAATTCAAACATAATGCATGCAAACATACAAAAAAATCTCTTTTTTGAAAAGTCGAGAAACTCTCTTCATCTTTCTTTCAAGAGACGAGAGAGAGACGTTTTTTTGTTGTTATAATGTTTGGGCAAATAGGGAGGTCTGACTTACAGAACCACATCAACATCATCTCAAACCATCATGGCACACATGAGCACGGATCTATGGCCTTAGTTTTCTCATAATGAGAAGGTTAAAGTTCTTATTTTATTTTTTATTTTTTCACTTTAAATTCGTAAAATTTTCCGTTAATATGACTCAGTTATCTTCTCTCAAGGTGTAGTTTAAATATTGAGACAGTTTTCGGGATCACACTGTATAGAAAGAGACATTCAATATGTTCAAAACTCACATTGTTACTCTTAAAAGTCAGAGATGCGTGCCCTGGGATTCAAACCAGGACCTTCCGAATAGAAGGCTGAATTCTTAACCATTAAGCTATCAACGCTTCACTAGGCTATCACCCCTTCACTTTCAGAAACACGTTTACAGAAACGCGATTGACACAAATTATCGTATTTTATTCGCTCTGATTCGACTCTGGAATTCTGCGGGTTAGCGATGTCCGCTATGTTTTGTATCCATGTTCGGGTATTAGGTATGTTTTTGCACGCTGTGTAGGTATTGGAACATGTTGTTCGAATTCCTGTAATTATAATAAAATTTATTCCGCAATACCAAATGCTCGTTGAGTTAAAACATTGTTCTAAAATTTTCGGCGCAACGTATACAGAACCTCCATCACACATTTTGATATTTTGGACATAAACCTAATCAATATAAGCATACATGATGAGTTGATCAGTGGGAATCAATGAAATTTTATGCTAAAACGTTATAACGTTAAAATTTAATAAAATTAAAGATCTGGTAGGTAATTTATGTTCATTATTTTCATCCTGAATATTTTAAAAATTGTTTGAGAAGTAAAATAACGCAATTTTTACTAATGTAGATATTTATTCCAGTCACGACTGAATTATGAAAAAGAAATCGCTGGTAACCGTTAAGACAGGTTATTGAATTGTTCTTACCAATTGACTTTACATTCCTGGCGTCACCTTTTTGAGTGGAATGTTCCTATTTCGTGCACGACTAGGTCTGTATCTACTTCAGAAACTCTACTTGTGTCTTGTGACAGCAATGGCTACAACCCATAAATGGCCCACTACTGAGCACGGGTCTCTCCTCATTATTGAGGAGGCCTAGAGCATACTCCACCACGCTGCTCTAGTGCGGATTGGTGGACCGGGACCGACGGCTTTACGTGCCCTCCGAAGGAAGGAAGGAAGGAGGAAGAAGCGCTCAAGAAAGTGACAGCAATATTCAACCTCAAATTGCACACAGTACCTACTAGCTAGAGAAGACAGGGACGCTAATCAAAGATGTCGTAAGTTACCTGAAGCACAGAATATTAAAAAGGTCAGAATTTATCTAGTCTCGTTGGATAGATTCCACTAGTGCGCGTTAAATATTATACCAGTAAAAGTTTAGTTTTAATCAATATTTGTGGGTGTCGAACTGTTCATGCAAATCCCCGCGGTGTTAATCATATAACGGGGAGGTTAGTTCAACTCCGAAAGTTTGATAAAACATGGGCGGCAACGGTCTTCTATATCTTCAATAGCTATAGTTAAAACTGTAACTGATCGCTGTTTGTACACGTTAATCTCAGAAACGGCTGAACGGATTTTTATGGGACTTTCACTGAGAGATAGAGAAGGCTGTGGAGCAACAGTCGTTTTTCTGCTCTCCTGAAAAGTGGGGTTTTGGTTTATACTACTAGACTTTTCTACCCAAAGGTGTCGATATAGGCTACTTTATATCCCGGATTTCCTGCGGGATCGGGATTCACGTGAAACTCCAAAATTCCTATGTGCGAATGAACTCACGGGCACAACTAGTTGATGATAAATAGGTATACCTATAACTTCAAAATCGAATAATTTAAACATTAAATAAATTAATAGGATTGACTAAATTTAATCATGATTCATCATGAACGCAACCCACTGTCCTACTGCTGTGAACGAATCCCTTTTTTAAATGAGAAGGTTAAGGCCATAGTACACCACGCTGTCTAAATGCAGATTGACTATATACTTCACACACCTTTGACTTTGCCAACTCTCCGGCATGCAGATTTCCTTAGGATGTTTTTCTTCACTGCTTGCTGACAGTTTAATGCTTAGGCCGCTATCCCACTGACGTTTTACGAGCGTTGGCGTTCGTCCAACGTCTGCGCAACTAGACGTAGACTTAGACTCAACGCAACGTCAACGCGGCGTTAGTGTTGTGTTTTTTTTAGGAACAGATACTGAGCACGACGTTAACGTTGGGTTCAGTCCAAGCGCAACGTTAACGTCGCGTCACCGCTGCGCAGACACTGGACGAACGCCAACGCTCGTAAAACGCCAGTGGGATAGCGGCCTTAAAACGCACATGATTCCGAAAAGTCCGAAGTGCGTGCTCTGGGATGCGAATCCGGATTATAGATTACCATTAAATGTGGAGGCCCGGAAATGCCCCCGCAAGTGTTTTTCGGGAAAAGGTAGAGTTTCCGAAAATGGAGGTTTTCCACTGGAGCAGCGTGGAGGACGCCCCCAATTACGAGGAGAAATTCATACCCTAAAATAAACTCAAAAATTAAAGTCGAGTAACGACTTAATTGATTTGGAACATATTTTCGTATTATTTAAGTTTAACTTTGTAAGTATTATTCGTAAGCGGATAAAAAAACAATGTCTATTGAAATAATACGGAAAGAAAAAGGTCTGGGTAAAGTATTTACTTAATATTTACTTTTTTATCGCTTCTGCATAATATTTTGAGGAGGCTGGAACAAGATCGGAGCGTCGGTTTCGTAAATTATCTAACTTTCATACTTTAGTCTCGAAAAGTTTAGAATTCGGAAACAACCGGCCTCTTTTTATCAATGAACGAATATGAAATTAAATTAAACGGAACAACGAAGGATATTGATTCAATTTTATAAGGGATTAGGATTTCAATCTTCCCTTGCTTCGTATCAGGGAATATTGCTTTAGTAGGTACGTACCTACTTACCTGCGTCTGATTTTACTCCATAATACACATACCGATTGTTACCTCGAACTTAATAAAATACATCATCATTCATGCCATGAAAAAAATGGCTGATGTCAGTAGCTGGCGCCAGCATCACTGGATTCCGACGCTGGATCACCATTGCACTGTATCAGTGCAAACATGTTACAATCCAGTCCAGCATCCAATATCCGATACATAAGCGGTGATAATCCAGTGATGCTGGCGCCAACTATTGTATCAATGTTAATTAGCCTTAATTGAGTAATATTGAGAGGCGCATAAATGTAGTAGGTACGTACGTACGTACCTACGTAGACATTATTTTGTTTTAATTTTCTTTCGTTAAAATGGTTAAAACAAAAATTTTACGTGGGTGAACAACTAACTTTTTACAAAAAAATAACGGACTCCAAAGTCCAAAGTCGAGATAACTCAAAAACCACTCGCCAGATGGCGCTCTTTACAAGTGACGACACGACAAACAACACGAACAAAAATTAATCATCAAAATCGGAACTCCATGTCAAAAGTTATGAGGTAATAAGCTTAAATTAAATTCATGTCAGATGTCGCTCAATTTTTATGGGACCAGACGGCAGTCATTAGCTTTCGAATGGCAAAATAATTATTGCCTTTTTTGAAGTCGGTTAAAAAGACTTCGTTTTTCACATTTCAAGTAAAAAAATATTAGTAGGTAGGTATGTCTGACTAAACCCAGAACGATTCGCATGTTTGCACTTGTTCCCTTTGTATGAGTCATGTAATGTTTATTTACTTGAAGGCAAATATTTTACTTTTGTTTGTTTGCAAACAGTATTTAGCATGCGCGAATCACACAAACGACTTTAGACATTACTTCGTGGTTTCTTAACTTTGTTAAGGGTTGTTAGGTACTACGAATTTTCTTCATAATAATTATACGTGACTTCTCTTGGCGCGATAAAATAATATATTTTTCTTTGCAGATTTTTAGTTAAACAATATAAAATAATATTCTTGCTTACTTTTATTAAGCGTGATTTTACTAAGAGTATATTTACTTTTAAAAACTTTTTAGGTAGGTATATTGCAAAGGTATATCGCTTAAAAGGGGTAAGGCATACAATTTTGTTCGACAAAAATATACAACATATTTTCGGTGTTACGGATTTGGACAAACACCTGCAGGTATGCCACCAATATCGCAGTTATTCATCGACTTTGTATTGTTTAGTATCAGGTCACGTCTTCCTATAAAATCTAATGTAATATAAAAATCTAAACGTAAAATCCCTATAATACATTGTTTTTATTAAACTTTTTATTTTTAATATTACGAGTAGCAGGTACTTAATTCAAACACTTTGAATTTTAATAAAAAACACTTTTTAAAAGCCCTGCAATGTTCTAATCCGCAATGGAGCAGCGTGGAGGAGTAGGTATGCTCTAGGCCTCCATAAGGATGAGAAGAGACCCGTGCTCAGTAGTGAGCCATCAATTGGTTGCCATCAAATGCGGCGGGCCACTCATGGATTACGCCAAAGCCATAGGTGACACTTTTGTCTATGGTGGAAGGTCACTATATACCATTGCTATATACCATCTCCTCTCTTCCTTTTGTCCATGGGCTGGGTGTGTGTCTTTGCTACGTGGGCATTCTGATAGTCACCCTTTGTCTTGTATATTGTCTATGGCATCCACGACTGACGACACAGTGAATTCTAGTCATAGAGATATTACACTAGAGGGCAGAAGCCAGGCTTCAGAGCGTACCTCGGATAAAAAGAGACGAAATCTTTAGTAATCACCTTTCTCTTTCTGGCGAGGCTTCAAAGCGTACCTAGGATAAAAAGAGACGAAATCTTTAGTAATCACCTTTCTCTTTCTGGCTCATCGGGATCTGAGAGAGATATGTAATTACCGTTATCGTTGTTTCTCTTTCTAACCGGGGGTGATTGCAATGTATGGGCAGCCGTATGGCTCACCCACTCTAGTGTAATATCTCTATGATTCTAGTGTAAGGCTATGATTGTGTAGCATTTAAACACAAAAACTAAAAAAAATTAAAACGTCACGATCACGATAAAGGAAATTTCAAACCTACTTCTTATCGTAGATTGGAATGAAGTACGCGTACGCACTCAATAAGGTAGGGTCGGCATATATATGTGAAATTTATTAATGTACCGTCAGCAACTCGTTGGGCCCTAATACACGGGTTCAAGATTTACGAGCAGTTTGTTCAGAATTTTTAGCAGATTTTAACCTATCGTGAGTATCGTGTAATTTGTATTGGCCTCTATAAACGAGTCAGTTCAGGGTCATTTTTGAAGGTCCGGAGCATATAACGCAGCTCCAGTATTCACCGGTTCAAAGTTAGAGATCGTAAACTATATAAAAAAGTCAGGCAAAAGACCATAAATTCCAATCTTCATACTTATTAACAAACTAGCCGACTAATATCTCAAAACCGTGTATAAACTGAACTAACTATAGGTACTTATTCCCATTTTCGTCTTTTTTTACGTTGGACAACGACAAGCGACAAGCGGAGCGGAATCAGTAAAAATGGTTCTTGAAGTATTTTTGGAAACCATTCGAGACTTAAGAAAGATTTCTAATTCCATTTTTATATCAGGTAAAAACCTACTACGTCCTACTTAAAAGCCCGTCGACCTATTAAACTTTTTATATTTGCATATTCCGGATAATACCTTTCCGAAGGCTAATATTTTTTTATTTCATCGCACCTTATTACGATGGTAATGAGCCGAAACGCTGTGGAAGTTAAAGCTGTGTAATAGAACCTCAAATGCCTCAAAAGCGATGGCAAACGCTCCCGGAGAATGAATATTGTAATACGCACTTTGAGGGTATGAAAAGGGAAGTATATTATACAAGCTTTGTTTATTGACGCCTGATGTTTTTGTATGAAGTTGCATGGGTATGTTTTCGTATACGCGACAAACAGCCCTCTTTATGTAAGGGATCATCTTCGCTTGTAGACATTCGTTACCCAGAAGAAAGTGAGAAATCTTAGTTTTAACTGACTCTTTGATTCCACAAACTGAAAATGGTTAATTTCATTTGAAATAGAAGATTATGCTAATGCTGTACATTCCATTTTTTTTATGCATGCGTAATGCATGAGTAGGTAAACTAAAACCTCAGACTAAAACTTTTAAAACCATACGATGAAAAAATGTCACATATATCACAAAACATAAAGTAAATAAAAAGAGTGTGCAGAGTGCCTGCGACCACAGACAAATATGAGATAAAAAGTTTTATCACAGATTTTCATGCGGATTGACTAAACATTCCCTAGTAATATACAGACAGTAGGTACCTACATTAATCTTAATTAATAACTCGATAAAAATGAAACCCAAGTAATACATTCAGGTTTTTTCAAAAATGGAATTGAATTCATTATTTATTATTTTTGTACAAATTCTAGATCTTTTAAAGTTCATTATAGACAAAAAAAAAACATTTGAAATATGAACATTTGAAATTGGCAAAGAAACCCTGAAAATACACTTTGGAACGTAATGGTTTAAAAGGAAAAATAGTAATTAAAGCTACGTGTGTATTGTGTATGGAGTGCAAAATAAGAAAAAAGGTAATAAAAAATGCATTACCACGCCGCAGCTACCGTGGGCAGACACAGACAAATGTTGTACGTGCGGCCAGGGCTGATACTACTTACAAAATGTCCCTGGTCGAGGATTCTGCTCATGCCTTTAACCTGCTCGTAAAAAGTAATGTTCATTTAAACTAGGGCTGCAAGAGTTTTTTTAAACCTCAAACGAAAACAGTGATAGGTTTAAAGGTTGATCTCCCAAATTAAAATGTGATCTTCCAAATTATGTCATACTAGTAAATCCGCCCTCGCTTCGCTTCGGGTAACCAGTTCCTTCAAAAAATCTATAAATTTTAACAAATTATGTTATTCCAATGTCTTTGCGTGAAATGTTTTTGCGTGAAAGAGCAACAAACACACACACACACTCACTCACATACATCCTTACAAACTTTCGCATTTATAATATTAGTAGGACGTAGACCTTCGAGCTTAATCCGAAGGTACTTGCATGGTACACGTTGGTAGGATTTTTATGGAATTAACTTAGCCAGGACCTAGAATAAGACTCAAATGGGGACTAGTATTACTAGTTTAGTTAGTTCGGTTAGCAGACTGTGTTAGAAAATTAGTTAATTTTTTAATTAATATAAGGACTGAGATAGGGGCTGTTAATGATAGTCGTATTAGTAGTTGTTAGTAAAAGTCTTCTTCTAATTCGGTCACACAGGCGATGCTATCCTCGAGAATTGAGGTAGCGAAAGCAGCTAATTCGCCTTAGCCATCAATTTCCTCCGAAAATCAGCCGTAAAATTGTTATGTTTTTTCGGTCGCAACTTCGGACATCTAGTAAACATGTAGATAAATTTCTTTTCGGTCGGTATTACTTCTATAATGTGCTTGATATGTTAGGTATAAAAATATTTTTAAATTAAAAATTAAATTTGTTTAACGTAACACAATAATCAAGTTAGCAAGAAGTTACTCCGCTACTTTCTTAATTAGCAATTCCCGGTATTGCAGATATGCAACAAAAGAAAAGAATAGAAAATATATGAATGTAGACTGCTTCGTTAGTCTCAATTATGCTACAAACAGTATTTATATCTAATTAGATATCCTCGCTTTACTTCTGAATACGTTGTCTTGTTCACGTATAGAGTCCGCTCTGAAACAATGGTTCCGCATTTTTATCAGATGTTTTATAAGCGTAATGTTTGCCTCACTTTACTTATTATGTTTTTCCATTAAGGTATACCTACCTATGAATTATGAATATTACGATTGTTTCAAACAACCCAAAAATTACTGAATAATATAATATAATCCTTTCTCTATAATTCATAAGAATTATATTACTTATTATTATTATTATAGAATTATAGAGAACATTCAAAGGAATTATAGAGAAAAGATATAGGAATAGAGGAATAAACTAAAGATAACTATAATCTATATTCCAAATTAAATTTTCAGTACCTCCTTGTCTTAAAGTTAATTGAAACAATAACGCAAGTAAACATTCTCATAATATCCTCGCACTAGGATCTGTTCACGGGTGGCATGGATAACATATACCTACCTACCTTTTGTCGGTTCGCTTTCGATATGGAATTCGTTTCAATTGGAATAAAAGTTCATTGTAGATTGACGGTGAGAATTGAAAATGCCTTAAGTAAAGTTTTTTTACAGGCTAAACTGAACTTTGAGCACACGTAATAAAGGAGGATGGGCACAAATGTATGGAATCTGGTACCGGCACCAATCGGAGTAAGTGATACATCGTTGGATAGGTATTTTTGTGTAGATTGTGAATAACCATAGCGCTTGTCCCGGTTCATTGTCCGATCGTAGTAATCTTACTTGAAAATATTTTTAATTATCAGTATAAATAAAGCTATTCGAAATAAGTTTTATCGTTTATTCTAGCCTGAACCACGGTGACTCTTAAAATTTACCGGTCAATTTTAAGATTTACCAGTCAATCGTAAGATTCACCAACACGAGTTGATATTTTTTTTTACTACCATTTATTTGATGAATCTTAGAATTTACATTTAGGCATTGTAAATGTTATCGAATTATGTGCGTTTTAAGCATTTAAATGACACTTGCTACAAACGGTAAAGGAAAACATCGTGAGGAAACCTGCATGCCGGAGAGATCGCAAAACTCAGAAGTGTGTGAAGTCCGCCAATCCGCACTTGGCCAGCGTGGTGGCGTATGGCCTTCTTATTCTGAGACTCCTCTCAGTAGTCATCCGTGCTCAATAGTGGGCCATGATGGGTTGAGATGGTGGTGATGATGATGATTTTTATTTGTTAATTGAATAAGCTCAAAATCTGTGCAAACATCATGAAAATCAGTCGAACTATGCCAAAGATATAATTTCTTAAATTCTAATTCGAACTAAATATTTCGTCTTCTAAAGGCTATATTTCAAAACGGACAATTCGTACGGGTTTGTCGCCATAGTAATTTTTTGTACTCTTGAAAAGACCTATCAAACGACAGTAAAGTCATTTTGATTGGACATGGGTACCAAAACGCCCATCCTCCTTTGATTTTAACGGGGAGTGGCAATTTCATATTGCCTTGGCCGAGAACCCAACCCGGGATCCTTCGCGTTGCAGGTAAGCGGGGTCAATGGGGTCGTTATAATAATTACCTAAGTATTACTTTTTAGAATAGAGTGATCAACCCTGTATACTCGCCCTCATCTCATTGCGAATGGTAACTGTGATGTGATACTCACCTTATTTTCTTCTCTCGTATAATGCGAACTATACTCAGCGGGTATGCAAATTCGCTCACGTCACTGAAAAACTAGGGTTACAGCGAAAATTGCGACTTTTTGAAACAGATGATAATGTTATTCAGATTGTGAGTGCTAGATACTAAAATATGGAATATTTTAAGTTTAGGAAATAAACAAAAATATTATATCCTATGAATAAAGAAGTACTTAACTATACAATGTATCTATCTACTCTAAAATAATATAACATGAATTATTTTGTAGATTTGTGTAATCGCAGTGACATCTTTTTTTATTTTGATTTATAAAGTTATTTTAGAGTAACTCTCAACTATTTCTTAATTAAAATATTCATAATATATAAGTATACTTATAAAGTAAAATATATAGATATTGAATGTCATCAGGTACCTACTTATCTATATAATTTGTACCATTTTAGGATTTTTTATTCAAAATATATACCTAATATTAATATCAATGTTTCCACCATACACTAAAATCAGATATGACATCAATAAAATCGAGTTAAGTAATTAGAAATTTGAAACGACCATAACTCTCATTCTGGTGCAAATAGATTTCACGTTTCCCAAAATTTCTCTGCAGCGTTCATTGACAAATAGCTTCTCATTCATTAAAATAAAGCTCTTGTAAATTTATAACTGTATAAAGCTTGTCATATAATATAATCTTACACGATCTTGTACGGTTGCATTTACACAAAAAAGCTACTTTGGAAGTTATACAATTTGATGAATTTAAAAGGCAATTGGGCTTCCCCAGTAATTATATTTGTTATAAGTAACAACTGTACTTTTGGCCTCGTCGTATTTGGGCTTAAAGCTGTGGATTCTGCATAAAAAATCTTATAGCTCATGTTGTTACCCGCTATACTGCCAGTATCCATGCTGATACCACCTATGTACAAATTTACCGAATACCTTCTGTTTCTGTCTACTACCTACATGCGCCTTTTTCCAAGAAATACATTTTTTTATTTATCTCACAAACTTCGACCGCTCCTAATTTTCTTTTCTGTTGCGTAATGAATTCACAGAAACTCTACCTATACCTACAATACTTAATGCTTCAATCCACTGGTTCTTCCTGCACTTTATCTGTCAATTAGAGATCAGCGTTTTAATAAGTAGATCTTAGAACACAAATGTAGAAAAGTCGTAATAAAATAATGCTTTGGTTTAGTTTCGGTATCAGATTTTAAATTAATATTCGCTCGTTTTCTTAGGTACTATTCGGGGTAGAATCACTATTAATAGTGTAATAAGAGATTGTCAGCGAAAAAAGAAATGCTTACAAATTCTAGCATATCTAAAAATACTCAGTGGTCTACTCGTGTGTGGGAAGTTTCTCAAAGGCCTTCGATATGGCTCAAATAATGTTTTCAGTACTTTTCTTCCCAGGTACCTACAGGATTTGCTTCAGTCGATCACGCATCGGCTCAAGCTGTCGTGCTATGAGCACTTACTCTTTCAAGTTACATAATGCTTAATGGCTTACTACTAAGCACGGATCTTTCCTCTTAATTTAGGAGGCCTACAGCATAAGTAGGTACTTAACCACTCTGTTCCACTCTCTTCCGTCACTCTGTTCCGGATTGGTGGATATCGCATCGATCGGCTTTCAAGTTATGCTTGTTAAAAATATGTCAATGAAAAAACATACGCCTTTATTTCGTTTACATTATGGGAAGTTTCCAAAACAATGGGCGCACGAAATGAAACCCGTATTCGAACAGGGGAATAACACACACCTACATATTTGCATCTGAAAGTGACTGTTACGTACAAAGCTTATCGTTTCAGTGACGCCTAATTTGCGATGTTGGAGTTTTGTTTACGTAATTGCATTCTGTTTAACGGAATAACAAATAAACTTTGTTAAATATTCAGTTAGGTACTGTTTTTGGTATTAGCAGGGTAAGTGAATGCATAATTCGTTTGGAATTCACGTGATTATTTAGTTTTAGAGGTGAGTATTGAATTTTACTAAAATCACAATCATCATAATATATCTGCCATACCTAGCTGTTTCACTGTTGGACATCTAATCTCACAATTCATCATTAATGATCATTGAGGGCTGTTCAGGTCTACTGCCGCTACCACGTACTTTGGGAGCTAAAAATAATGTGCAATGGTGCACCTATGTCCCATACCGCGTAGTTAGGTAGTATTTTTCCGCACGTCAGGGTCGGAGCTTATCAAGTAAGTATTCATTTACCTGGGTACGCGATATTTTTCGGCGCTACAGGGTTTCGCAACAACCTATAAGCCGGAAGCGATATTCGTTAGGAAGAATATTATTTACCCACTTGGCCGCTAACCCACATGGGAAAGAATGATCAGGAATTACTGTTGAAAATCCGTCTCTTAGCATGATAATCGTGTTTTAACTCCACGCAGGTTGAATAGAGAGTAACGGTTTACCGTGATGGGATACGTGCAAGAGTTATTACGGTTCGCTTTAATACCTACTCCAGTTTATAGTATGCTGCAAAAATTCAAACACGCCAATTTTATTCTTACGGTAAAAACGCGCAAGTTCTATCGAATCTCGAACGAAATTAAATTTCCAGCATAAATGAAATCGCATGTTACGAGTATTTCGTGAGTTTGTAGGGGCGCCCGCTTCACAAATGTTGCTGATTTACTTGCAATCCAATTTTGATATAATTTCCAATTCTCGAATAAGTTCCTATGATGTTATCCGTTTTCATGCAAAATCGAATTTAATTAACATGCCACGCTGCAATCACATTTCCAGCTTGAACAGATCATACGTAAGATATTGGCTTTTAATGAAAGGTATACATGCGCATGCATTCAAACTGGGCTAGAAAATTCCTGACAAATTAAGAAAATTGGCCCGTAAAAAAAAGTCGATAAATTGCCGATTGTAGAAGTACCTTATCATCGTGTTTTGATTTTTCTCCAAATGGTACGGGAGCCGACGATGCTAAATGTGGATTTACTCGAGCGTCATAGAAACCTATTGGGTTGCAAAGCTTAGATGAAAAGAAGAAAAAAATGTTATATAATGTATACCTTTTCATCGGTGGGGGAAGCGGCTATAGACTTTTAAATATGTAAAAAAAATTATGTCCATGTGGACATACTCGAGCGCTTCAGATATTGATAGCATCAATGTTCTACGTATTTTTGATAATGTACTATGTCAATCTGATCGTTTGTTTGATGGGGTTAAGGGTTGAAAATAATAGAGAAAAAATCTAATCGAGCACGATTTCAGAGCAGATTTTCTAAGGGGGTATTAAGTGAACCTAAAAAAAGCTCTCATTCAATAATCTGACGATTTCGATGTGACGCAAACTCGTTACAATTATTTTTATGTGCAAAAAAAAATTCGAACTTATATATGGGGCTCATATTTGGTGGAGGTACTTAACTGGGTACCAGGTACCTCCTACCTTAATCTGACGCGCTCGAGTAAATCCAAAAATCCCCTCTTGGGCTCCCTAGCTAAAAGCTACACAAAATTTCTTCGACTTATAATAATTAGATAAGTAGTAGGTACTTACAGAACGCTACTGTTTCACATTCCTATTAGATCCATTAACACGTTCGCTGCGTTACGGGCAGAGTTTTGCCGTATTTGACTTCCGAACTGTGCGGCGGTCAATTGTCTGTGTCTTACGCCCGGTGCGGGGGTGGGTTTTATATGTTCCCGTGCACGCAGAAAAGAGATAAATATATATCCAAGTTTCTTTCTTCAAATGTATTCCATTTTTCGAAAAAATAAGTACGGCATATAATGGTGCCGTAACGCACCAGAACTTAATTATTTATCTATGGTGCGATGCGGCATGTATGTTGCCGTAACTTAGACGCCGTACCGCACTGTAGGGAACTCGCGCGCAGCTTCAGTGTGCCGTAGTGATGTGCGCAAGGATCATCGTTTGCACGTATCGACACTGGATTGCGCTTTATCAGCGCTCGAAAATTAATATGAAGCGTTCTCGTAAGAAACTTGATATAAATAAAGTAATTAAGACGGAAGGTGGTGAGGTATAAATGTTATTAAAATAATAGTCTTTATCTATTTTACATTTTTTCCCAATCAAAACTTACCCAGACGATTAAGAATTGATCATATATCTTTGATCTCAAATTGCAATGATTATGTTTCTTGTTACTTATATATATATTTAATTTTGCATGACAAATCAATGATAATAAAATAGCAGTTTTCAACCTATTTTGCAATTTTTTCACAATTAAATCTGAACTATACGATAAGAAATTGATCCGATACATTTGGTCTCAAATAATTTTAATGCTTATGTTCCTAATTACTTATATTTTTGTTTAATTTTGCATGACTTTAATAAATGTTAATAAAATAACAATCTTCAACTATCTTACAAATGTTTCCCAACACTAGTTTTAAATTCGGTCTATCGATCTACATGCGGTACGGCATGTATATTGCCGTGAAATCGTTGATTTTCAAAATTATGCATAACTTCTAAAATATCAGGTCGAGACCCTGGCGACGATAGCCATGTGTCAATAGATATACAATCTATCGATTCGTTTATTTTTTTAAAGTAAAACATGGGTTTCCATGTCTGTAAGAGCCTTTAAAGTCAGGTCCTGGTACAGCAAAATACAAGCCGTAACGCACAGCAGGCAATACTGATACGGCAAGATTATGACTCGTAACGCATGGGCAGTAAGTTTTATTTTTGTGCAGACGCAGTGAACGTGTTAAATCATATAATTTCGTGTGACTCATTTCAATGATATAAAATTCCCAAATAAAATAATCTTCCGGGCTTTATTTAAACTTTATTAAAACTTCAATTTAAAATTCTCACAATATTTCTTTACATGGCAATTCATAAAATTAATCAAACATTCAAACCAAACATCACAAAAAAAAAACAAATTGTCAATCAACTTTACAATGCAATAACATTTTATATTCTTGATTTTTATTTTTAAAAGTTGGTGTATTATACTGTGGCGATGGCGGAAAAAAAGAACGAATATCCACCGAGCGTGGAAGCAGACCGTCGTCTTTTGCCGTTCGATACGTGGGAAGATTATTTAGACTCGCTTATCGAAATTGCTGATCTGCGTAACCTCAGGAGCATAGCATCTGCCAGGACTATTGCCGCTTTGGGTTACAGGTACCATTTTCATACAAATTACTTAAATCGTCTGTAACAGTTGGCCGAATGTGATTCGGTGAAGTGTTTTTATGGATACAGTTATTGACTTGCACTAAATGCACGTGGCTAAACCTGGAACCTTGGAATGCTACCAATTTGGAGAGCTACCAAAATTGAACCATTGTGATCAAAACCGGATTTATGATTGAAATCATTCTTGTAAAATTATGCGTGACAGAGGATTGTGGATAACTACTCTATGGCTACTTATGATCTGTATTGAATGAAACTAATAAAACTCGGCAACAATCTTTATCTTTTCTTATATTAAACAGGTTACTTGTATTGTTGTAAATGTAATACCTATGAAAACCATCGTGAATGATTATAATAATAATGTTTGATATTATGTTAATCGATAAATGATTTCTCAATGAAACATTTATTCATATTGTTACAATAATTTATCTGCAATATTGATACTTAAGTATCTACATTATACTTTATACATTATAGTCGTATTACAAATGCTTAAACTAATTTATCCTTGTCTAATTGGTTTAAAATCCACACAAAATGAATTTCTTACGACGTATACGATTTAGATTGCGTTTCGAATCCTTTAGGATTAATTGAGATAACTTATTTTGCTGCTCCTTTCGTCTGATCACTTTAATGAAATACATAGAAGTGATCTAACTTTAAGACCAAGAGAAGACGTCTTAGAAATTTCCAATCAACTTTTCGAAACTTCAGAGGACTCATCTTGAGAAAACATGTAATTTAAAATAAAGAATAGCAATCGCTTTACCGATACTTACATGAAAAGTTCAATATTTTCATTCATTCCATAAGAGATTCCGTCCCTGATGTCACTTAGATCTTATGCATAAAGCATGAGTTTTTGTATTGCCGTGTCGGTAGTGAATATTTAATTTGGCATACAAAATTTCAGAGCCAACGGTGATACTCTCTCAGAAAAAGAGTTTTATACGCGGCGTGCGGTAATACATAGTGTTGTGTACCCGACAGTGAGGGCGTACGTGCAAGTCAGCGAAGGAGCTGATGTTGACGACCCGTTTAATAGAGAACTGGCTGTTAGGGAACGCGCGAACAGGGTTGGAATTTTACAGGTGAGTTGCTTAGAACACTTTTTCTCACTGTTATTAGTATAGTTGGAACGCAGTTTTATCGTTTTATTAAGTAGTAGTAAGCCCGTAATCGCTTCACTAGATAATTATGCGAGTTGCAACACTAGTAAATAGTCTCATTCATAAATTGTTAGGCATGACTATTTAAACTTACATAGATTTTTAGTTAGGAATCGACTGGAAAAACAAACACTGTCTTTTAAGAAAAGCTTATCACAAAATATTCTAGTTTTATTTCCGAGATGAGCGAGAACGTAGACAAAATCACACATTATACCGAAACTATCAAAGGAGTATTTTGAAATATTTTTTACAGACCGTAATCTTTATTCGCCACTTCACGAAGGGTGGTTTCGAGATATCCGGCTACATCGACTACGCACATCGCTTAGTGTCCGAAGATTGGGCGCCGTTTTTCAAGTCCAACAAAATGCTGTGGCCCACGGACAAGGACCTAGGCTACTATCACTGGAGACATGGCACTGTGAGGAGCAATATCAGCAGAAATTATAAGGTAGGTAACATAGAAAATGATATAACAAACATTGAAATGAATAAAATAATAATCACACTGAAGAATCTGAAGATACGTCATATCATAGCCCGTTGTATTTTTAAAGTAGCCGACATTTATGTTTATTTACGATAATATTGTTCATAGGCTCATTTGTCTGTCGTTGACAAAACCTTACTCAAAAATTACTACCAATTTTCTTTCTATTATAAAGAGTGCTACGAAACCATTTATAAACGCCAGATGTACAAAAAATAAATTTAATGTGTACACCCAAATAGGTAGGTTTAATTTCAACAACAAACTATTCAAAGAAACTGTTCTAAATCTTTTATTCAAGTATAACAAAGCTGCTCTAGCCTATAGTAGTTTCCACGGGAAAA
Organism: Hesperia comma; assembly: GCA_905404135.1. Classification (NCBI taxonomy): domain Eukaryota; kingdom Metazoa; phylum Arthropoda; class Insecta; order Lepidoptera; family Hesperiidae; genus Hesperia; species Hesperia comma. The sequence continues at coordinate 16,851,353 of FR990018.1, forward strand.
TTACATTGTATTGTTTCACAGGGCGCTGTTTGCATTTTAATTGCCCGAGTACTTACCAACATTGTTTAAAGTCAGAACACCTTTATTTGGACGAAATAAAGTATAATTGATTAATAAAAACCTGACTGCGGCAAATAACCATTAAAAACGTAATATCATGTATATATTTATGAAAAAGGCCTATAACAATCCTTCATTTAATGCCAATATTGCTAAGGTGAGAAAGAAAACAAACCTATCTCCTCTTTTTTATTTTTCGGACATTTTGTAAATTTATGTAGCCTATGTTACTATAACAATTCTGACGAGTTGAACGACACCTCATATACATATCGAAATCTGTTCAGCCGTTTGGGCTGCAGGGCTTGCCAAAGAAATGGACATACACACACTTGAAAACCATTACCCATTTACGCAGTCGGGCAAAAACTCAGGGAAATTATTTTAGCTAATCAGACTCACCTATTCGGTGTTCGCTATCGTTCTAATACAACAGCAATGACTAAAGTAACGTATGCTGCAAATTGCATCAACAATTCCTTTTGTGACCATAGCTGGTGGCAGTGTGAAAAAGAAAATTCACTTATAAAATGTCAGTCGGGGACGAATTTTACGCGGAGGACAGCTAACAGTATATTCAATTTTTATCGTTTTACGAAGAAATATTTGTTACGTTTCATTTCCAGTTTTCTAAGTTACTATGCTTAGCCAGAATTTATATACTTATGTATTTGCAATCTATTTTCGTAATTGGCCCAGCTAAATAATTTGTCGTTTAAATTCTACGATGGAATTATTTTATGCAAATAGACCAATGGACCAATGAACACAATTAGACGAACATCTTATTATTTATTTATTTATTTGTAAGCCGTCAAAATAGCAGACGAGAAACAAGATTATATGTAAACGCAAAAATAGCAACAAAATTTATTTAGTAGCGAGCTGATGCTAAATGATAAATTAATCGCAAAAAGCATAGCACCATTGTTTGATGTCACTGACTTTATCTATCAAAATTTTCCGCCACCTATGCTTTGAATTTTGCTGAAAATTTCGCCGAAACAGTCAGCTTATTAGCCTGTGCGGTGAGATTATGCAGCGCGTCATAAACTACATTTGTAATTAGCCGTGTGGCTTTGTCATATTTCCAACACGTGCATTCCTAAATAAACATTACTTTATGTTCATCTTCTCATTAGTCAAATCACCACAATTCATTAGTGCTGTGTAACACGTTAATCAGATTTTACAACCGAGACCGCAGAGGTCATATTTTTTTTCATGTTGGTCCATTGTGTTATTATTACCAATACAAGTGCCTGAAGTTTTCTTGTATCTTAGAAGGCTTTGCGGTGTGGAAAACTTATTTTTTATATAATTAAAAATAGCAAAAGAGCATGCAGCATCATCCCTCCGCTGCCGCCCATGACAACCTGTGACCGAGATAGAACAATACTTAGCAGATGGTGTTAATTTGTTAATAAGTGCAAAGACTTGGGCAGGGACTGACAGTGATAGTTACACCTGTTACTTAATTATTGTTTTTATGGTTGTATTTCAGTTAAAATGCTTTGGCGGTATCTCCTACATTATAGCTTCTGCTTAAATTAGAACATTAGGTACACTTTGGGGCACTTATGTAGATATGAGTCACTTATCTTACAAAAATGTTCTTTTTTACTTACAGCCTATCATGGACCCTGAAAAAGGCTTGCTATTTCAAAATCGTCATGACCATAAAATTATTTGTCCGGACCCTCAACAAGACCCAGGGCAGAACACCATGAAGCAAAGGATATATTCACCGAAGTACACTCAAATTGAAATTTATGACCACGTAGTTCGCAGAAAAAGCTAAGAGTTTATTTTTATAATGCTAATGAGATAGCAGAAGAAATAAAAGGAAATATCAATGTTGAAAGCATAGATTTTTATGAAAGTTCAGAGAAAAAAGCCTATGGTTAAGGTTATATCTCAATTAAGCATTGAACACGCTAGTAGGGATGCATGACTTTTGGGAATAGTTAATCTACAAAATGAAGGAAAACCCGACACAATGCTTTAAGAAAAATGGAAAAATTCAAACTCCTTCGATTTATAATAATATTTTTATTTTATTTTTAATTCAATTCACGTAAAATAAAGATTGTACATGATACTTTTTGTTATGCATTATAACATTATTCTTTTTGTTATACATTATAACTAAAGTTAAAAATATTTACATCAATATACCCACCGTTTCACATCATAGATGAATACTACTACTGTTATACTTAAACGGACCTTATACATCCGATGGTGGACTATATTAAGATCAGATTCATCATCTCAGATCGTTATAATGAGGGTAACCGTTTTTGTGCTCACCAGTTGGCGCCACTGCAGACGGCGGTCATGCTGTCAAAGCCCGCCCATACATAAACAGTGACAAATGAAATTCAGACCATTCAGACAAGCGAAAAGTGACAGACAGACCTCCCTTTTCACTAGCGCCTCTAGCGGAAAATTCACACGCGGTTACCCTCATTACGTAAACAACAATCGTATTCTCAATTTAAAATATGTTACAAATTGTTATAAAGATACAAAAAGTAAATATTAAAGCTTACTTATTAATGTTTTAATGTGTTGCATACATTTAAAATAATCATAGCCTTAGACTTGGCCGACCTATAAAGACCTTGGGGAAACGGGTTCTGCAGGTAATCCCTGAACCTGTTCATGGGTTGATTGACCGGAGTCGGGAATATCCCCTTAAAGCGCCCCGATTGGTATTAATAATGAAGATACCGAAGAGATCACATGATCTTTTCAAATATTACCGCCAAATTTTGGCTCTTCACAATGTACAAAAAAAAACGTTGTTTAGGTAGCTAAATTAAAATCATTGACTGTTATGGAAAAACCTTTTAGGAACTTTCGGTGCGGATTGAAATACATAATTGCTACTGTAGCAAGAACGTATCAGGGGTTCGTAGGAACAAATAATCTGTTTTTGCGATACACCATATTAGCGCCCTTGGAGCGATCGAAAATCTTTTGGCATGTCTTAAGTATATTTAAGTTAGTTACAAAGATAGTAACAGTAATAGTTTAAATTATATTAATATTACAGCCTTACTTAGTCGCCATTGATACTCTAAAGCAAAATGCGATCTTGTATGTTAAAATATTTACTAAAGTTACAAACATGAGAATAATATTTCTATGTTCAGGTCATGATTTAAATAATAATATGCCTACATTTTGTCAAAGTTCAGATCCTCGAATTATAAAGACTCTTATCCAAATACGTTTTCTCGACAACTAAGTTGTTTTCTACAAACTTTGAATAATACGCTAGAGAAATTATACATCAAAGTAGCGTAACGTGAAATGAAACTCTTAACTAATATACTCGTAGCTTAAATTTTACAGTCTAACTTTGAGACTGAACGGATTCAAGTCTCGATCGCCTCGCAGTTTCCCTGGAAGCACTTTGAACTACTGAAGTACGTAATGTGATGCCGAATATGTCTTCATGGTATCTATTCTCGTCCTGAAAATTTTAATGTTAGCAATTTTTATTCTTACACCAAAATACGCTTGCACACATTTAGAATTATATTATATAACGAAACAAATTAAATATTACATCTGTGTCACTTGTTTTGATCGGACCTTTTTTTGATTTTGTTTTGATTGATTTGTTTTGATTGTATAACAAAAGTTAGTAAATAATGCTTACCATCATATCAATAATGAATTCGTCTACTTCATCGTCAGACATATGACAATGTTCTTTGATTATTTCCTTTAGTTTCTGCTGGACTTCCTCTGCCATCTTGCAATCACCACAGACATAGAAATGCCCTTCTTCTTCTACCAACATGCGAGCTATATCAGCACCTTCATCCTCTAGAAGAGTTTGAACGTATTTCTGGAAATATAAATTTGAAAATTGTAGATGATATTAAATAAGTACAAAACCATAGGATAACAAAAGAAATTCAAATCGACTTACTTTGCTTGTTCCAGCCTCTCTAGACATTGCAACCATTGCTTTCGACAGCACACCCTCTTCTAGAGCTTGTTCTTTCTCATCTTTATACAAATCCATGGTTTTGTATCTACAACCAAAGAACAGCCACATAGGTCCGGCTTTGGACTTAGACATCTTTAATTGTTGTCTTCGATGATGCCAAAAACCTCTAAATGGCGCAATACCAGATCCTGGACCCACAAGAATTAGCGGCGCCGACATATCTTTCGGCATGTGGAAACTGGACGCTCTGCAAAAATAAAAGAAGCAGTAGTTAGTTATTACTCGTAGTTATAACAAGAGTTTCAGTAACTCACTGCTGAAATAAGTTATAACAAAGCCTTTATTGTGTTTCTGTAAATAGACTAGTTAGTTAAATAAACAAAGTGAACAATAGCAATCAAGTTTCAACAAAGTTTTCAACAACGAGCTTAGAAACAACACTCTTATTGTTTCGAGTTTACAGACCTGATAAAATATTAACACAAATTATTTAAATACTAACATAATTTGTGATAAAAATACATTAAAACGCTAAAAAATAAATCATTCTTAACTCACACAAATTTCGTAACAAAAACAATTTCACTTACTGCCTTATAAATACTAAAACTTCGTCGTTTATTTTCAAACTTTGGAGGTAAGTTGAACACACGCCGTAATGCGTTGATCCCTCTCCATCTGTGAATTTATTATGTATTTAAATTTTCTCAAATACGCCGCTTTATCGTTTTAAACAATTTGAAACAGACTTATACTTGATTAATATATCTGGTAATTATGTTTTAATGTTAAGAACCATCAACCGAGCAGACAAGTAACCCGATGGCAAATGGTCAACGTTATCGATATAATCATCAAAGGTATTGCCAGTCACGAAAGAAGGAACGGAAAATGTACTGGCTTTTTTAAACTCTAACAAGACTAATTAATGACTTTTTTATCAAGGAAGAGGGTTATAAGTAGCCAACTGGACATCAGCCATCCAATCCTTCATTAAACCGGCTCTAAGCAAGTCTCCCGACATAGAGTTCGGGCCGTACTAAAACGGCAAAAAATAATTTTAAAAGTGAATTTTCAAATACATGAGGGACTTACTTTGAGTTTTATACATGACGACTGCAACGGTGATATGTATTCTGTTATTATGGGCCAAAGGCGATGATGAGATAGAATAGAATCTCGGTTGAAGAGGTGGCAATAGTGCAGCCAGCAAAGCTGCTTGCGGCCGACAGGAAGGTACTTGGGCTAATACATCAGCCAGATGTGGGTAATAGTGATGCCTCCAATCATCATATTTGTTTGTATCCTGGAAAATTAATTTTGTTTGAAGATCAAAGAAACAATTTTGCCATAAAGTAAATTTTAATAACAAGAACAGAATAAAGTTATTGTGTTATAATACCGTTGTTACGTTACAAATAATTATAATATAAAGGTGACATAGTTTAGTTTTACAGCATTACAGTTTTGTTACACTTGATAAAAATATTAGACTGCAATTAGAAGTGTGATTTCCAAGATTAGTTGTCAATTTTTGTTCTGTGTTTTTAATGTAATAAAATTATTAAAAATACTGTCATAATTTACCTCAACTAGTTCCATTAAATAGTTAGTTTCATTCTGATCACTGCATGCCTTAGCTAGGTACTTTAAAAGTTTCGTGGTCGGTGGTGTAGTTATATCTAGGAATCTTGTGAACATATCCCTAACTGATACAGCAGGTATTCGCTCATGCCTCTCCCAAGTCTTAACTGCACCTAAATTATATTTTAGAAAAATTATTGCATTTTTCTCATTATTACATAATGCTAATTAAAATGGAGAACCCAATAAAATCTTACCAGTAGGTGTAAGCGTTTCTTTCTGAGTCTGTAGTTGGACGGGCTTATCACAATTATCTATGTCTTTCAGTCTTTGTAAAATAGCGTCAACAATTTCTTTGCGATTACAAGCCATAATACCAACATGGTCGCCTGGATCGTACTTCAGTTCAGTCTAAAACAAAAAAAAAATTAATTCAATCATAAGATAATTAACAAATATTACACATAATAAAATACATACTACTAAGTTCCAGTAGAAACACATTATAAACATATAACCATATATAATATATAACTGTGTCTTACATTAGCTTCCATGTCAACAAATATCGTCGCTCGATCTGCACAAAAGTCTCCTAAATTTTTGTTTTCTTTTATTTTGCAACTAATTAATTGTTTTCTGAAGCTGGTTTCAAGTGCTTTTTTTAGGGTTGGAACATTATCAGGTTTGCCTAATCTTACTGTTTCTTCTGTTAGCGGCATTTGTCCAAATGCTTTTTTTGCGTCTTTCACCATATCATTCTCTTCTAAACAAAAAGTCTCACAAGCTACCTAGAAATTTAAATAAATTTTAAAAGCAATCCATTATGAATATAATCAATATTGAAGACATGTCGATTATAGAAAAAAGATTAAAAAGTTGCTTTAAATTTCAACAATTATGCAAGCAAAAGATAAGCCCAAGATTATAAGACATTTCTTAATAAAAATCACATACATGGAATATATTAGATGACCAGTCTTTAAATTGTTGTTCTTGTCCATATATTTCGTCTCCACATGCTACATCTAGAAGCCTTTCTCCTCCTAAGTCTTCAAGAACTTTGTCGATATTTTTACCAAAATGGCAGAATTTTGGGTAAGCGCTGGATCCAAGTGCAAATACTGCGTAACAAACATTGCTCAATGGTCCTATGTTTTCTGCTGTGGAAGTACCAGCTATGCTACCTGTTGATGGTGATTTCAAATTTTTAACTAACGCTTATCCAGCTTATCCTTAGTAGCAAGTAAACAATTGTTATGAAAGTTTTTGTTAAATATAATTATTATAATAGTTTTGAATCAATCCACTCACTTTTATTAGATTCTAGTCTTGAGAGTTGTCTTTTAAAACTGTAGTTATCGCTTTTATTTGATTCCATCCTAGAGATCTGTCTTTTGAACTCCATAGTAGACGCCATTACACTATTTGCTCTCATCAATGACCTAGATTTTGGCATTTTAAATGTTCTGTAACAAAAAATTCAACTTCTCTTAGAAATTCAATATTTTTCTGTTATTTAATCATAAAATATATAAAATTAAATGCGAATACAAAATTGTAGTAAACAGTTAAAAAAAAAAAATTGTTTATAAAAACAGATATTTACCCATTGCTATCTGCGGTTTGATTCCCTTGGTTCTTTTGTTCATCGTACATCATTTGAAAGAGATGCTCCGCAAACTCCTGAAATATTACTAAAATTTTAGCTTTTGCTTTAAGTTTTTGCACTGGCAATTGAAGAATAAGGCAGCAAACTCATGAGATAGTTTTTACGTAAAGCCAAGTGATATTTACCATTCCATTCGCTGGAGGTTCACCATTACCAAAAGTGGATGTAACAATCAGCAGCAGAGTTTCATGTTCTATAGAAAATACGTCGTATTCTGACATGCAGTGAACCTGTAAAATATAGAGATTTTTTGTGAATAGATTAAATTATATCTTGTAGTGATCGTGATTTTATGAGGATGAGTCTTGGTTCGTTAGTCTTCCGGCTAAAACCTTTTCCCTGCTAAAAATACCAGTATACGCCACGTAACCAAAAAACGTCCTTATTACAATAACAATACTGAGGAAAATCGAAGCTTAAGTAGATTTAATCCGTTTAGCGCAAGTTCAGGTGTGATGTTCAAAAGTAAACTTTACGGTTTGCGAAAATATCTTTTGATATTCTAGTGAAACATAAAGAAATTTGCTGTGCTCTCTCAAATAATATTTTAGTCAATGAATCTTTTTGAAGCTAGTTCATTAAAAAGTTCATAATAGTCGTTATTTGAAAATTATCAAGAAATATCAAGTTTACTTCGCGCTTGTTGCGAACTTTTTTTCTTTTTTTTTTGTCGCCTATATTGTTTGAAAAATATTGGTTTAAAATATTTCTTTTAAGCGATAACATTTTGGCGTCGTTTCCAAGCACAGTATCTTTATTTATTTATCGCCACTTCATGAACATACAAGCATACTTGAAGGCACTTTCTAAGTAACCTGATAGTTTGATAGTTTTGGAAATTGCTTTTCACATCTTATATCGATTTGCTTTCAACGCACAAAGAAATTCCTGACTTTACATGTACAAGCAAGGACTTGTCGATAAGTAGCTTGTAAAACTTACCTGAGCATTGAAAGCATGGCCGAATATCGTCCCTAATTCCTTGGCGTACTGTTCAGATTTGCCTGTCTCCGTCGCATATAGTATCGTCGCCTTGATGCGCTTAGAGAGGGCTCTGCTGAATAGTTTGGAAGTGAACTTGACTGCTCGCGCGATCTGCTTGAAGTGGAATTTCCTATTTGCCGGCTTGTTGTCTGACTTGCTCCATTGGTGGGTCTTCCATGCCGGCGCCTGTCAATATCATTTGCTTAGCTTCTCATTCATTGGAGACGTCAATTTTATGGAATATTTAATATTTAATGAACAATTATATAGAAAAAAGTTCTAAATTTGTATCGTGTAAATTATTAATGGTAAATAATGGTTTTCGAAATTAATACATTAATTTGTAATTTTCGTACATAGTTTCGTACATACTTTTAGGTAAACAGTTCAAAATATAATTTTAAAATCTAATCTGAATCCATATAAGTACTATAAAAATCCAATAAAACTATCTTTATTTCGTATTTAACATGAATATACTTTCGATAAATTTTAACATACACACCGCATACGATATCGAGAACATAGTTGGTAAGCTTTGAAATTTTGTGACTGCACGTTGCAGTCTCTAGAGCTACAAAATTTAATGAGTATCAAAGCGAGCTAGTTTTCCAGGTTTTAGAAACTTTAGATACTGCAAATTTTATTGGTCAGTTACCGAAATTGTTGCACCAAAGAGAGTACACGTGGATGTTTAAAGCTTAGACAACTATATAGTTAACAAAATTTTGGTGGCTTTACTGTGTACAGAAAATAAAACTCTTCGTTCTCCTTGAAGGTAAACAATATGCCCCTGGAGGAGGTAACAAAAAATAGTTTGAAACTAAAATAATATAAATACGAAACTGAGCGTACGAATTATTAGTCCTGTACTGTATTATCTATGATCTTAAGACAAACCTGATAATCATATGAAGGTCTCAAGAAATATAACGCCATTTCCTGATGAAATACCGACGTAAGCGATGACGACATTGGCGGGACGATCCAAATCCAATCTGATGGACAGCCGCCTCTGTCAACAATGGTGTCTCGATTAGAGTGAGCTCATGAAACGTAAATACACAACTTAGTACACACTATAGTTAATTGAACTTGCTCGAGGACAAATATAAGTGCAGTCAAGTAAAATTAACGCTAAAAATAAAAAATAACGTAGGAAACTTTCAGTTAGCTAAACTAAAACTAAATCTCTATGAGGCAGAAGAACTAAAATGATTGTTTTGGATGTGAATAATTTAGCTAACAATTTTACGATTGATTTTAAATAACCTTGTCCTTAACAAATAAATGTTTTTATTTTTATTTTACCTGCTCTTATTCTCGTTATCCAAATGTTTAATGAACTGTTCGGATGCGGAGTGATGGTCAACAATGGACGCATTATCTCTGTGAAAGCTGTGAAGTACGGCAATGTTCACTTCGACCAAAGCTTGGTCCTTCCATAATGAAACGTAGGAGTTTGTGTCCAATCCCATCCTTTTTGCTACTGCCTGTTAAAAATTATAAAATTCGGATATTTATTTTAAATACATGGCCAATAACAAGGTAAGCATAGGTAGAATAACCATTTTTGAGGTAACTTATGCCTCCCTTTGGGATGGACTTGGGCTACCTTTTGAGTACGGAACCTTGAAAACGTTGCTGTAGTAATACCGTGTTGGAGCGTTTTTATGCACCTGTGCCATATACCATACCATATATACCATAGGTGCATTTGCGTGAAGTTACGAAAATATTGCACTTAGTGCTTCGTATGAAACTCATATTCAGTAAAATAAAATACATAACCATTTCAAGAGAATCCCAAGTTATCGGCTTATGTTAACACATTGTTCAGTTACAGCTACATACCAAGTCAAGATTTCACGTTGCATGTTCGCTTCCATAGCGTTTAATCGCATTCAAGCTACAAAACTTTATGAAGAAAACTTTACGACGCTATTTAAAAGACGTTGTTGAAATTAGCTTTGTAGATTTATATAGAACACGAAAATATACTAACATTACAATACAATCCAAGCTAGGTATTGTAAAAGTTATAGAAAAGCTTGTAGAAATTCACCTCAACAATATTAAGTCGGTTGGCGTCACAAAAGTTACGGCAGCCGATCTCAGTGCCCATGTACCAGCCATTGAATGCTGTCCCAGTGAACTCGAGGCCTCCACAGTCCAACCTCATATTGGAGACTGCTGGAAGCGCATACCAACGAAGACCCAGCTCTTTAAACCAGGCGTATCTGTAAAAGTACACTCTATTATAATCCAAGTAGCCGTCAAATGAGCATTTAAAACGCATAAGATCTGGTTACAGATTTTGAGGCAACTCAAAGTCATCAAGGGTAAAAATCACTTTACTACAAACTTTTTTTGATTATTAAAGTACGGGACTTCCTGATGGACCAGTTGGACAGGTATAATACATCTATGATCAGTTAAAACAAGTCCCTTAATATAAATATTAAGTATCACTAAAAGTCCCCGTCCTAGCCCTAATGTTCAACACAATTGTTGACTGGACTAACTATTTGAAGCTCCATTTGAGTGGGTTCTAAAGTCGGTAGCAGGTGGGATCATTATATTAAAAGGTTGTAGCAACTATTGCATCAAAAATTTCTATGCAGTGAAATATGGGAATACGATTCGTTACATCAAGTGCCTGTATTGAGAGCACATAGGATTCGATTCCTACTCACTTTTATTACGAATGCAAAGGCTCTATATTCGCGTTTGATATGGAATTCGTTCTAATTGTATCTCATACAAATGCTAATACCCCGCTGCTGTAATTAGGGTATACAACAGACCTACGGTGTGAATTTACAATGTCATCAGTAAATTTTGTCTATAAGCTAAATTGAACTGTGTGTATTGGTATTAAATTTGTATTAGCGGGGACTGGCAATTCCATATACTTGGCAACTCAGGTATAACTCATGAGGACGAAAGCGTCTAACTTTTTGACTTACTTGGGATGTTCCATCTGAACTTCCATGATGATTTCGCGGGGAATGTCGAAGAACTCCGGATCTTTGCCGTCAGCAGACAGCACCAAAGGCAAAATGTCCCAAGCTGTCCTGGGAGCCTTCCAACCGAGTTTGATGCAGATCTATAGCAGAAAAGAATTAAAATTAATCTTGAGTATGCTTTTAGTTGACAGTGTATTTATCCAGTTTACATTAATTCAATCACCTGGTATTTCATTATGAATTTATAGAATAGAACCTATAGCGCTGAACGTCTCGATAGCTCTTTTTTCTGATTACCGACATCCTAACTAGTTCTGAGCCGTTTAAATTAAATAGGTAATTTCCATCTTCTTCAAGGCTACCAGTCTGGCTTGTAATGCTGATAGCAACTAATCTAAGATAATTTAGGTATTCATAATTTCAGATTTCACCGCATACAGAAATTTTGATTTTCTTTTTTTAATTTTGATTTCCTCGTAGTTTACCCGTGCTAATAAAAGACCATAAAAAACTCGTTTATTCCCACTTGTCCTGTTGAGTAGGTTTTATCTTTCTCATTTGTTATGACTTTCATGAGTTTTTTGCTTATAGCGTTACAGGCCAAGAAATAAAAGTGATCAAGGATCAAAAAAAATACTGGCTCTCAATTTTTAAATACCTACTTTGAGATCAGTGCCTTTGACAACTTCTTTTATAGTGCTTCTCTAGCTAAAGAATTTTGATAATTATTCATCATAATATTTATTATGTTTCAGGTTAAAAAACGATAGCATTATTTAGATAAGCGAGTATATAGTTATTTATAATATTAGTATGGATTACTTGGATATATTTATTTTGAATATTCGTCGAGCAGTATTGCAGAAGTTTACGACCAAAGACGGATTTTAAAAATTTATGTACATTTATAAGAGTATTATTGTACAAAGAAACGTTGTGAAACTTTCCTGAATATTGTACTCGAATTTTAGCTTAGATAGCTTTCGTAGAAATACTTTAAACTTATAGATAAAACAACATTCATTTTTACTGCACACAGATATTATATTTATTGGGTAATCGCATTTTATTACGTAAATGAAATAATAAAGCTCAGCTTTCAATATGAAGACTTTTTATGAATAACCAATATTCTATTTTTATATAATATATTAGTAAGCAGCAGGTTCAATTATTATTATTGTCTCTATACTGTAGTTATTTTTTTGAAGTCTATTTAACTTTATTAACTTGGGACGATACGCTCAATATGCTCAACAATATGCTCGTCATTTTAGCCTATAGTTAAGACGCGATTAAAATTGAAAGTAAAGATAAGCTTACATGAAATTGTGTCTGGTTAGTTACCTTAGTATAAAAGTAATACAAAGTAAACAAAGTGTTAAGTAAAATGGTCCAATACACGAATTTTTTTTAGATAAAACTTTAATACTTTTTGAATTTGATAACGGTTTTAAAACTTTATAATACTTAAACTAGAAACAAGTCTGTGATGGCAACGATGATTGTATTTAAATAATCAGTCCTAACTAATTTAATCATTACATTGGATCCTTATTTCATTACAATACAATAGTTCAAAGGAGTAATCGATGCTCTTAAACTTTTTGCGCCACTTTCTGGCTTCGTGATAGTTTTTGCTCACAATCCTTGATCAATTATTGTGAATCGTACAATGCAGCATTATTACATAAGATGGAACTATTGCTCTATAGACTATTGTCTATAAATAGATAATTGGTCTAATTGGAATGATTACATAGTAATTTATAAATGTCGCCCGCCAAATGCAATAAATTAAAAAATATATGCTTGAAACATGCGAGCATACATATTCAAATATACTAGCTTATACATATACTCGTAGAACACGGTGTCCTGGGTTCGAATCCTAAACGCATTTCGATGAAAGAAAATACATTGAGGAAACCTGCACACCTGAGAGTTCTCAACGATAAATTATGTAACCTCTACCAATAGTCTAGCAAAAGACTTGACTAGTTCAAGAACAATATATGCTTGAAGATTAGAATTTCGTTAGATTCTAGTAACTGTACTGAAAACTGAAAATCTTAGTACAAAACAGGTAAAAATCCGAATGGCCGTTCCATAGACAAGCGAATTAAAACAAGCAAACATATATATGCACGCATCAGCTCCAAGAGCTGCTAGTGCATCATAAAATAATAATAATAAACAACAACAAACCAAAGCTATTTTAAGCACATACTAGGTGCAAACATCTATGCATTTTGTGAAATTTTATTGTGTACAATAAAGAGTATTTGTATTTGTATAATCAGTGTAGATTACCTCAGTAAACTCAACCCTAGCAGGGTCGCCGATCACAGAGCCGTCTGGTTGCAAGTATCCCGCATAGCTGATCAGCTGAGGGTTCCATATCCTGTAGTCGTGCTTGCCGTCTGTGCGTTGTGGAAATATTGTAATTGCCGATCTGGAACAATAATTGTTTTTGTTATTTAATTATAGTAAACTAGATTCAACCTAGTAATGGCCCACTACTGAGTACGGTGGGTGCTCTAGGATGCCTAGAGCACCCACCAAGCTATTCCAATGCGGATTGGAAAGGTTACCGACCGCGCTGTTGCTTAGTTAGGTTGTCTTGTTACTTGGGATTACCTGGGGATAGACTTGAGCTTACTTTATGAAGTGATTTAACGGTAAAGACAAAACTATGGTCATATATTTTCATCAAAATATTGTCATCAAGTTCAAAGATCGCGATCCTTATAATTTTAAAAGTTTCTTAACTGTGGTAATACTCGTTAAAATCAAATGTCCACCTCATTTTATAACCAACGTTTTGTTCACCTAAGACCTATCCATGCAGAAAAATCTTTTGTACTCTTATTTATAATCTTATTCAAAAGGGGTCTGTGCGACTCTAACTTTAATTAGGTAGCTTTTTTATGAATCTTAAGCGTATAAATTTTCTTTAGTACCTTATTCATTATAACTTTATGAAATTTAGAAATAAACTGATCTAAGTGAAAAACAAGAAAGTCATTGTAATATATTTTATGTTTCTTTTATCTTTTTATTACGAAAATGTCCTTAAGAGGACCCAGGCTTTTCACTGTTAATTCTTTCATTACTGGTCGTAAAGACTTAAAAAGGCCATTTGAGTTAGGTACGCCGTTGAATAATTCCCTACATCCTTGGAAAACATTGAGTTATTCCCTAAATTATTATAGTAAGGAAAAATGCCATAGAATCGTTAATAAATTAATAATCGTTGTCATCATAAATCAGATCGCTACGAAACCAAGGAAAATATAGAAGGAATTATAGGAATAACAAAATTATTACCTGATGTTCCCCTTATTTGTAGCGTATTTGATGTGATTACACAGCGCCTCGAACATTCCGCTCGCTGTCGTCACTTCTCTGCAGTCGAAAATCTGGAGACAAAATTGGCAGGTATATTTTCAATCATTTTTATGTCTGTATAAAGCAGCCCCGTGTGGTGTCCGGGTTTACTTCGTAGAATAGCACCTCTCCCGTTCTTCCTGGGATGTCGTAAAAGGCGACTAATAGGTTAAATCCAGTAGATGGGCAGCAGCATCTTACTGTGTATTATGAACACCAACTGCGGTCACCAACTCGCAATTGCCAAGCGCGGTGACTACGGCTAACACCCCCTTATGGCAGACACAATACAACCCCGGCCCCCAGTCCCCGGCGGCCCCGCTATTCCTGGCTATGGTAGCGGGCACGGTAACGGCGGGGCAGGGGGTGCTAAGAATCTCCGGAAGAGATCGGGCTACCACTACCAACGACCTCTGCACCTGGCAACATACAATACCAGGACACTGAGGACCGATGACATGATATGTGAGCTGGAAGAAGAGATAGGCAGGTTAAACTGGAGTATTTTGGGATTATCCGAAGTCCGAAGAGAGGGGGAGGACACGATAATACTCAAATCCGGTAACCTGTTCTATCACCGGGAGGGCGAACATCTGTCCCAAGGTGGTGTCGGGTTTCTCGTCCACAAGTCCCTCGTTAACAATGTTGTGCAAGTAGGGAGTGTGTCGAATAGGGTAGCGTACCTTATACTCAGAATATCTCAACGATATTCGCTGAAGGTTATACAGGTATATGCGCCGACATCGACACATCCTGAAGATGAGATTGAGGTGATGTATGAGGATATCAGTGAAGCCATACATACCTCAAAGACTCATTTCACCGTTGTAATGGGGGACTTCAATGCGAGACTAGGCACGCGAAACGGCGACGAAGAGAAAGTGGGGCCTTTTGGTATTGGACGTCGGAACCACCGAGGCCGCTTGCTGGCTAACTTTTTGGAGAAGGAGAACCTCTACATGATGAACTCCTTCTTCAAGAAGAAGCCACAACGCAAGTGGACTTGGATAAGCCCAAACGGTTCCACAAAAAGTGAGATAGATTTCATCTTGGCAGACAAACGGCACATATTCAATGATGTCTCTGTGATCAGTAGGATCAAAACCGGAAGCGATCACCGAATGGTAAGAGGCACATTGAATATCAACATAAAGCTCGAAAGGTCTCGCCTGATGAAATCTATACTCCGCCCAACATCTGTCCAAATCCAAGGCTCCGAAGGCTTTCAATTAGAGTTGCAGAATCGTTTTGCGTGCTTAGATTCTTGCACCACAGTGGACGATTATAACAACAGGATGGTTGCAACGGTCCACGAGGTCGGGTTAAAGTACTACAAAACCCGCCCCAGTGGTGGGTCTCGAGTTCTCTCAGAACGTACACTCAGTCTTATGAGGGAGAGACGAGAACTATGTGTGCAGTCTCCAGCCTCTTTGTCAGAATACAGGCGGCTCAATAAGCAGATCTCGCAGGGAAGGCGACACGACTTGCGTTCTCATAACGCGAGTCGTGTAAAACACTTTATAGAGCAGAATCGCGGCTCAAAAGTGTTCGCCAAAGATCTGGGTATTGGGCAAAGCCAACTGACAAGGCTGAAGACCGAGTCTGGCACAATAGTCTCGTCAAAACCCGAAGTTCTGAGAGAGGTCGAGACGTACTACGGACGATTGTATACCTCCTCATGCGCTCCTGCTCCCATAGAGGGAAGCGACAAACGCGCCAAGCTAACCCGACACTATACCGAAGATATCCCGGACGTCAGTCTGTACGAGATTAGGGAGGCCTTGAAACAGCTAAAGAACAACAAGGCACCGGGAGATGACGGAATCACAACGGAACTGTTACGAGCTGGAGGGAAGCCTCTCTTGGTCGTGCTGCAGAAGTTGTTTGATTCCGTTATCAGCAGTGGAACAACCCCGGAAGCGTGGAGCAGAAGTCTGGTGACACTGTTCTTCAAAAAGGGAGACAAAACCCTTTTGAAGAACTATAGGCCCATTGCACTTCTGAGCCACGTTTATAAGCTGTTTTCAAGGGTACTCACTAATCGGATCGCTCGCAGACTTGACGACTTCCAGCCACCCGAACAAGCCGGTTTCCGAAAGGGCTATAGTACCATGGACCACATACATACACTCAGGCAGGTTATACAGAAGACCGAAGAGTACAACCGGCCGTTATGTGTTGCGTATGTGGACTATGAGAAAGCCTTTGATTCTGTCGAGACCTGGGCGGTGCTGGAGTCTCTTCAGCGGTGCCAAATCGACTATCGGTACATCGAGGTGTTGAAGTGTTTATACAAATCGGCCACCATGTCAGTCCGATTACACGACAGAAGCACGAACCCAATCCAATTGCAGCGGGGTGTCAGGCAAGGGGACGTTATCTCCCCGAAACTGTTCACTGCTGCATTGGAAGATGTGTTCAAGCTAATGGAGTGGAAAGGGCTCGGCATTAACATCAATGGCGAACACCTCACACACCTTCGATTTGCCGACGATATAGTCATCTTGGCGGAAACGCTGGAGGACCTCAGTACCATGCTAGGAGACCTGAACAGCGCCTCACAACGGGTGGGTCTTAAGATGAACATGGACAAGACAAAAATCATGTCGAATGTCCATGTCACACCCGTACCAGTTGTTGTGGATGGCGCTGCTCTCGAAGTTGTCGACGAGTACATTTACCTGGGACAAATGATCCAGATGGGTAAGTCCAACTTCGAGAAAGAGGTCACTCGAAGAATCCAACTCGGTTGGGCGGCGTTCGGGAAACTCCGGCATATCATGTCATCCAATCTTCCTCAGTGCCTGAAGTCGAAAGTGTTCGAGCAATGTGTGTTGCCAGTGTTAACATACGGATCTGAGACGTGGTCTTTTACAGTTGGCCTCATTAAAAAGCTCAAAGTCACACAGCGCGCTATGGAGAGGGCTATGTTAGGTATTTCGCTACGAGATAGGATTCGCAACGATGAAATTCGTAGTCGAACGAAGGTTACCGACATAGCTCTAAGAGTTAGCCGGCTGAAGTGGCAATGGGCAGGCCACATCGTTCGAAGGACGGATGGCCGATGGTGCAGAAAGGTCCTCGAATGGCGACCACGTCTTGGTAAAAGGAGCATAGGACGCCCCCCGACAAGGTGGACTGATGACCTGAAGAAGACAGCGGGAAACCGTTGGATTCAGAGGGCTCAGGACCGGTCGGAGTGGCGCCAATTAGGGGAGGCCTATGTCCAGCAGTGGACTTCGATAGGCTGATAGATAGATAGATAGATAAAGCAGCAGAACGCAAAGCCTATTGTTTAATTGACAGTCCCAATGGATAGTTGGATCTCGATGGGACCTTTTTCGTCTCATCATCTATTCATATGAATATTTAAAATCGTTCAGCATAATATATTAAGCATAATATCAGCATAATATATATCAGGTTCCAAGCATTGTATTAACATAAAACATGCACCATTCTATAAGTTTTAAAACCGCGAAATACCCATTAAATCTTTTTTATTGCGTTTCCATTCCTGGGTTTGCTGGAAGAGATTTCTTTTAGAAATAAGCAAACCCTATGTACAATATTATAAAGAATCCTTTGTAGTACATGAAAAGTTAAATAAATAAATAAAATAAATTTCATCCAATAGATACTTTTTGCGTGATGTACAAACAAATAGAGCGACATAAAATCTTAAAACAGGTAATACTTGTGGCTTCTATTGGCTGTATGAAGCCCCTTATATTTTTTTCTTAAATATCTCCCACATAATATAAATAACATTTTTATTGCATATGTTCATATAGTAGGTAGGTATCTATAGGTATGGATCAATTTTTGACACACAGAATCCTGCCTCTGTGGGTCTTTAGGTATTGCGATCATTTTTTACCGGTTACTCACACGGATGTTGGTTTTTCTAATGCGCTTTAGATCAAGTCAGTGGTCACTGCTCGCTCAGTCATGTTGAAAAAGGACCTCAACATAATAATTTAAATTTAAATTTCCTCAAAGATATTTATATCGTCATTTTCAGCTCGTCACAAAGTTGACAAAGGGCTTAGCGGTGCGTCCTTGTTAAAAGTTGTCATGTGGGTAAGAATTCTGCGAAGAACTCCCCTTGTTTTGCGATGATATCTAGTCACATTAAACGTACTTGTTAAACTTTTGCACTGAAGAGTTTATTTGAAATATGAATAATTCCAACTTTTGTACATAATGAGCAATGTCTTTGAATTTATATGTACCATGTATGGTTTCAACTCCTTAATGGCTCAATGCTCCAGTAATAATTTGCAGGGAATAAAAGCTAACTCAAGAGTCAGAAATGTCTTCGTCGTGTTTTAATGTCGCCTAAAGGCACCCGTAATGGTTTAGCTGTTAGGTAAGGTTAGGTAGATACGGGCCCTCCGAAGCAAGCACTCAAAAATTTTACCAAAAATCACCCATCTACTAGCAGGAACTACTACAGCAGAAAGTACCACCGGCCGCCACGATTCTTTGTACCAAGTCTAACGTCATAATAATTGCCGTTATAGCATATTTTGTAATCTGGATAGAAAGGTGTGGAACCGGTTACATTTTTTTAGAGGTGACCATTTCAGTCCTCAAGGGTAGCAACGCATCTGTGATCGAATTAGAACAAGACTTTTACTACTTGAGTCTTGTTCTGGGTCGGTTACGGTGTTCATGGAAGAATGGTGCTGCTGGCTCGTTCGTTATCTTAATCCCATAAAAAAACCAACCACACCCGTAGTTGCTTCTCTTCTCTCTTGGATCTCTTTGGATCGACGCGAATTTCCGTGGTACGAGCGATTTATATGTAGCCAACTCTACCTACTGTACCTACCTAGACTACGTAAAGCCTAAATAACTAACACAATCCAATAAAAACTTGTGTTTATTAATGACATTTATAATCCACTTAGAGAATTTAACTAGTCTAAGATATCACCTAAGTAATTTATATAATTTGTATAAATATCGTATTAAACTTCACAAGTTTAATATTTTATTTAAATGAAGGGAAATTATAGTAAGCAGACAAGGATGAAGTAACAAGATAGTATCGTATTTTTAAAGCGTCTACTCCAGCGTTTCTCAAATTTAAGAAATAAAATTACATATAAAATGATGTCAAAGCCTACTCGGAAGCTTTATCAAATCTGCAAAGGAATTTAAGGATGTACAACGTGGACTTAGCAATGTACATATTAATAGTATTACCGAATCAAGTAAATCTAACAAAAATAATAGTTAACATGATTGTGTGTCACATAAAAATATTTAACCAAAGGATTAAGACAAGGAATTAAAATCACAAACAAAAAGATTGGCATTAAATGAAAAAAAATTAAGATTATAAATCAAGTTGTAATTTCTTTTTTAAAGTATATTTTTTATTTCATTGGCTGATTTGGTTTATACTCTGAGCAACTGCGCATAGATTCTAAGCGCCCAAACCATATAGTTTGGGTAACTCTAGTCTGCTCCGTAGCGAACAACCTACTCCTTTGCCGTCAAGCGCAAGTACTCGTTTGTGTAGATAATCATAAATTAATGAGATACGGCAGGGAGTAGCGTTTAATCTTTACCTACTACTACTTGAAACTTATCTTGAGACTGATATTTTGTAATTTATCGTGTTGTATGTTAATGATGTTAATAGCGTTTTATCTTTCTGCTCATAAGCGTTCACTTTGATTGACTTCCGACTTTGTATAACGTCGGGATGCACAACATAGACTTTGTCAATGAGCAGGTTCTTAATTAAATGTAATATAATAAGATATATTTATCTTAGTACATTTTATTATAAATCAATATAGGTATATTATAAATCACACAGCCGATAGATAATATACCAATAGTAGCACCTTTTAACAGAGTTTTTCGGAAATATCGAAATCTTTATTAGGTTTCTGATCTGGTCTGTTTCTTCTTTCCCTACTAAATTGAATAACTAACGTTTTTAATAACTCTTTGTTGACTAGATTAACTATCCTAGCCTCGATTAGAGTCTTATTGGCAATCTTAATTTTTTACTATATTAACATGTGCTTACCTGTAGCTTCTTCCATTGTATCCTGCCGATGCATCTGGTAGCGTTACGCCATCCTAGTTTCGCTCCGAAGACAAGTTCTGGAGTCTTCAGCTGGTATGTACCACTTTGTTCCAACTCCTTCTCTACTTCTTTAAGCCTGGTAACATGTGCATCAGAGTTCTCCCTGAAAAGCAAAATTAGTTAAGATGTTTTTTCTATATTATGGTTTTGACTATGGTTCAAGTCGAGAACTGAATCTTGATCAGTAAAATGAATAAATAACCCTATGCACATAGCCCCACACTAGGATTCCCTATGTTATGGACGACATGGACAACGCACAAGAAACAAACTCACGCCAAGAACGGAAACTTCCCTTTTCCTTCAAATGACGATACCTACGATATGATAACCATTCGTCATACGGGTTGTCAAAGTTTGTGATTAATTACTAACCATCCAAAACTAATACCATTCTGTTCTGCCGCATTCAGTTCTAGAAAGTTAGTTTATTTCAGAAAGTAAACCATAGTTCGCAACGTCAGCTTGTTTTTGATTGACGTACATTCCATAGTAGTTAAGTTTCAAATATTTAGATTTCCCACGGTGTTTTCCTTCACAGCAACAAGTGGTAATTTATGGTTAATTAGCACATGATTTGAAAATGATTCTAACACGGGTCTCACACGCGGGTGACTAACATTCAAGGTACCATTCCGCTGGATGTGTCAGAGGGCGGACATCAACGACTCACATTAAAAGTAGGTAAGTTCTGATTGAAGATGTTAAATTAAAAGGACAAAATTTCTACTTCTCACACGGTTAGGGATCGATTGTAGACCCTGTGCAACACTTCTCACACTACGCTATTTATTAGCTACGCGACTGCAACGCAATCCAAAATTCGCTGTATCTGACACTTCTCACTGACAGGAGACGCATCGTAGACGCGTCGCTTTCATACGTTGACAAGATCCGAGTCGCTTGCAAATAGCGTTGTGTGCGAGTCTAGTTCAATCGGGTAGGCCAGTGACTGCCTGGAGTATGGAATTTTATTCGGATGACGGTTTTCTGTATTTACGAATTTCATTATGACTACTTCAGGTTATTACAACTTTAATATTTTCTTTTTCAATTCACAAGGAATGAAGAGAGAACTGTCAGAACATGTTGGTGCAATCAGTTGTAAGCTTTCGGTAGGGCCTTAACGCCATAGTTAATTTGTATTGTTAATAGTGTTAGGTAATAATGTTAGTTTCAATGTCTCATTTATAAATTTTCAATTAAAATTTATTGGAATTAGTGTAATTTGTATTTCTGTTGCATTTATTATTACTTGCTACAATTTTAATTTATATTTATTTTCAATAGCTGTTGTTTAAATGAACGCTGCGGTTTATCTGGACCGTCTATAATGAAGTTAAATGTGTTACAAATTTATTTCCATTTAGGTACTTATTTTTCAGAACAGTTAAATATTTACGTTATGTTTTTAAGAACATTGACCTCAACATTATGTAGTTCTGAGTTCGAATAAAAATATTTTAAAATTTCTGGGTCAAATACCTGATTTGATTTATTGACACATTAAATTCTATTGACTATCACAAGTCGAATATGAACGAATCATTTGACACAAAAACATTTTTTTCACAATTAAATACCATTTGTTTTATAAATATTCACACGTATTATAACACATGTGCAAAGAATACTAATATGTATGTATCTATACTGTGTAAACTATTGTATTTACACAATCTGTGTGTTTTACATAAAGTTGCGAACAAATTACCTACATGTGTGTAGTGTCTAATTGTTTCCATTTAAGGCAATTTGCAGCATCATCTTGCTGATGTCCGTGTGATATTAATACCAGGCTTATGTTATACGCAATTGTATGTGAAAAAATATCCACAATTATTATAAAATAACCTATAACGTCAAAATATTCACCATTTAAAACAACCTTTTTACGACTTACCGAAGCACCATACCTATGTCCATTTTAAAATCAGTCTTTTGTTTTGGTTTAGGTTAGTCCTTATTCACGTAAAAGCAAGTGTTTTTCATAATAAAGAGGGAGACCTATGGCATACCTTACGCTCTAGCTAACATCGATAGAAGCGTTAGGGCACATTCAAGTAGAACGCTGGTTACCGGCGCTGATCTGCCAGCGCTTATCGGCGCTTATCCGCGCAGGCAGTCGGCGCAGGTAGTCTCTATACTTTGTGCCGAACCAGAGCCGATAAGCTCCAGTGTCGATAAGCGCCGACAAGTTTTGACCTGTCACACGACCGAGGTTATGTCAACGGACCAGTACCGATAAGCGCTGGCAGATCGGCGCCGGTAACCAGCGTTCTACTTGAATGCGCACCTAGAGGCCAACCCTATTATTTGAACTCACTTAACGATAACAATCGGGGTAAATGACTTATTGTCAATGTTTTTTTATGTTGTTTTAATGTATTGTTTGTTTATTTAATACTTTTGATTGTCCTCTTCAGAGTTTGTTACATTTGATACTAATATTACGTTCTGTCATATGTATTTTAATTAGTTTAATTGATGCTATCTGTACTAATTTTTCCGATAAATAAATAAATAGACATGTCCTTTAACATGTACGAATACACATGAGGCACCTACCACGGAACACAGACACCAGGGCACCTACTACCGGGAAAAATTACCTCCTTACAACTCAAAACAAATTCTCTACAAGAAATAAAAATAATAATTCACTCGTTACATTTAACCCCGATACAAAAATGTCTCTGAAAATACGCGTATAATCTGTGAGTTTCATTTCCGAATATTAAAAAAGACGGAATGATCGGAATTCAATTTGTTGGGAATTGTCTTTGGATTTCAATCAAGCGTAGCCTGAAGTAAATGTTTATACCGTTTTCTTGTTATGGTACTTATTTATTTTATAGCTATTTCAATTTATGTGGGAATTACTACTACTTAAGCTGATCAATATTACATGTAAAGATAAAATATTATTAAAATATTCAGATGGTAACCATTAAGGCGATATCTTAGTGTGCATAGTCCTTAGGCTGTATGAAGGTACATATTGTTTCGGCTTCCAGACATTCATTTCAAGTGTAGATCTAATTTGTACTTTGTTTATTTGTTGATCAAATCACACTGTTCACTAAATTGTAGGAAAACGAAAATAATAAGTCACAGTATGAGGACACCATAGCTTAGTTGGTAGAGAAGCGATGAGTCCCTGGTTCGAGATTTATCAAACTGATAAAAGTTTGTACTCCAGTCATGAGTGTAAGTCATTTATTTTGTCCATGCTACTGCGATACCTATAGGAAATCCTAGTGCAGGTGTATTTGTGTGGTAGCTCTAAAATATTTTAAATAACTTATCTTTATTATAATTTAAAATAAGTTGTTAAAAATATTTTAAACGTCAGCTGTTCCTTCTTACAATTTTTATATGAAGCCCCTATAATCAAACTCTCGTCGTCAAAAATATGGAACTCGTTAAAGCGAGTAAATGGGTTCAAACTTTACGAGATAATTAACGAAGCTGTGAACAAGTGAAGAGTTCCACGGTCCACCTCATGATCATCGTGAGACCGAGTTGGGCTTAAACTATCATACAAGTAAATGTATCATGCCAGTAAGTTGATGTGCATGTGCTCGACTATGAGAATTTTATTTAACATTGCTATTTAGCTTTGGTCAAAATAAAATCCAAACCGGTATAAAAACTAGAGACTATGAGTAATTCCATTAGATATTTGTTATAGGTACCTATAATACCTACACTAAACTATCATGCAAGTGAATGTATCAGTTAATTTGTATGTTAATGACGATTATGAGTTTTTTTAACAATTTTTCTTTCACTTTGATTAAAAGAAAACACAAGCACATTTTAATTTATTATTAATTTCATTCTGGTGATATAAATCATTTACTTTATACAGGTATTTTTGTCACTAAAATAGAACATACATACCTTCGTATAGAAGAGAAGTATTGTTGGAGAAAAACCTGAGCCTCCTTAAACACTTCCTCCGTACTCCTGGGCGTGTCTCCTCTGTTCGGTATGTCCATTACGCTCGATTGGCAGACCTTTTCCGTACATTTTGTATTCTGTAAAAAGAAAACTCTGTATTAAATTATTGTTATATATGCTAAGCAGGCAAATGAGCAGACGAGTCATCTGATGGTAAGTGATCACCGTCGCCCATAGACATAAGAAATATTAGAGGCGTCACCAACTCTGCCGACCAAGAAGGAACCCTTAATTTTTTCCAGTATGGTTAGGTACTTAGTACCTTTACACTTGACCTATACTGGAGTCGCCGGCAATATAGGATTGTCACTCCCAGCTAAAAAATACATTTATTACTTATGCTTCAATTTAGCTTGTAGGCAAAATTTACTTAAGGCTTGTGTTCCGGATAGGAAGGTGTGGAGCTGGTTACATTTTCATAGAGGCGACCATCTCAGTCCTCAAGGGAGCAACGCACCTGTGACCGAATTAGAACGAGACTCATACTAACAATAACTAACTGGACTATTACTAACATTAACTAACAGCACTAATTATCACTAACAATCCCTGTCCTCACACTTATTAACAAACTAAGCGAATATTCTACACCATCTACTAATTGGACTAACCATCCTAGTCTCTTTGAGTCTAGTTCTAGGGCGGTCACAGTTGTTATGGGCGGCAGCGGAAGGGTGGTGCTGCATGCTCGTTTGCTGTCTTAATTCCATTAAAAAAAATCCCGCCATCAATCTGGAATGTCTGTGGAATCTGTAATTCAAGGGCGGAAGCTGGCATTTTAAACGATTTCCATTTGAAACGCGTACGCAGTGTAGCCTAGAAAACTATAGTATCGAACAGCAATGAATTGTACCCACAAGTTCATATTGACTAAACAATAATTGTCAAACGCTGTAATTAATCCTGCGATAGTCAGCCGCTCTAGTCATCAGTTAGTTAATCAGCTTGCAGGTCCCCAGGGCATTGAATGTTCTGAGCTGAGCCAGACGTCAGAGCTTTTGGAACAAATCATCTCCCTCGAGACACGATGTTTCGTTGACTAGTTACAATTGAAATCCGATTATGTACATATGTTGTTGCTGAAACAAAGCCTTTTTATTTCTTGATACATTTCTTGTATATTCATCATGGTTTCTAAGTTTTTTGTCGTTTCTCTGTAAGTTTTTTTTATGGTTTGAGGTCCTCTTAGAAATGAATTAATTGATTAGGATCCGGCTTTCTAAATGGCTAAAGGTGGCATAGTGTTTGTTTTATTTTATACGGTTCATTAACAAAAAATAAGTCAATTTATGGCAACTGGACTAAACTAATTTAAATAAACAATTTAAACGATTAAAAATAAAAATAAATGCAGGCGAGTTGACGACAGAAATATCAGGTAAATTTTAAAGGTGCCAAGTCGCCCGATCGGGTGAGTTTTTGTCGGGCGAGATGACGATTAAGGCTTTTTAAATCAATGCATAATAAATATCTGTTGCCTATAATTTGGAATCCGTATGTGTAGGTAATATCAATATAAGAGTAGTGCATTCGTACTGTTCTTTTTAATTTTCTTACTAGCTGACCGGTAGAAGTTGTCCTGTAACATAATATCAAGAAGAAATAAACAGCTTTTCTTTAAATAAAACTCAGCAACACAACTGTAAAACGCCATCATATGTCATCAAGAGTACTTCCTATAATTATATTTTTTCAAACACCTCTGTATGTACATACAGGTATAACCTAATTACATTTTTATTTTAAATTATGATTGTAAAGTAAATTAAGTAGGCACCTAATCATAATCAAACACAGGTTATAACTACTGAAATAAATTAAAATAAATCATACATCTTATATGAAAATGAAAAAAAATTTTCTCCATGTAGTAATATTGCTTTGAATCACGGTCTAAAGGCGTAGTCACAAGACTGGCAGTCGAACCCATTACTACCTGTATAATTGCAAATATCATTTAATATTGTAATTAAAAGGGCCCTGGGATTTCACATCCTCGTCGCTAGTTAAGATTGTCATCCGTATCAAGTGGCTGTGAAGTGAATAATTGAATGCAACGCTATTAAAACCTCAATCACAAGTGGCAACTTTACGTTATCATTCAGATGGTTGAGTTACGTATAAATGCTGATTGTTCTTTTTAATGAAGGCATGTGTAATTCCAAGACATCGTACAGTAAATGTATACCCATTTAATTATATAGGATAAAAATATAGTTCTCTCTCTGTGTGTGTTGCCCATGGCATCTACGATTTAATATAGGCAATAAAAGAGTGTGAATCGTTATTTACGACTTTTCTAAAAGTAAAATAGGCACTTCAATAAAAAAAAACTTTAGAAATGATTCTGATTCTAAACATCGCATTGTTATAACAATAACGGACACCTTTTTACATAAAAGTGGAGTATTTTTAAACAAATAAATGATTTGCAGTGTTAATACAATCTCGGACGTAGCAATAGCAACGATATGCTTAACTTAAATGCATTTTATCTCTGAATTCATCACCGGGGTATAATTTCACAAAGACCCCGTTTAAAACACTTCTTTGTACGTATTCCATCTAAAAAGCTTTTATGTTTGTCTTTTATAACAACTTTGATGCTTTTTTATTCTACTTGCAGTTTGTCGATTTATTTTCCAGCTTCCTTTTTTCTGGAGACGAACTCTAGTTAATACTCGGAAAGAAGAGATTATCTGAATGTTTTATGGCTTTTTAATGTTTTCTTAGAACAAGGGAATGAAATGAATACTTGTCTGTACCTATGTCTGTTAAATAATGTCCACGAAAGGATTTGGTACGATACGACCAATATTCTACAGATGGCTTCCATGTCATTCCAATGAATTTCATATATGTATTGCCGTGATGTACCCTCGTACTATTGTGGAGCACAACATAGGCTATTTTGTATCCCGGAATTCCTGGGGATCGGGATTCACGCGGGAAAAACTTTCACGCGTACAAAATCGCGGGCACAGCTAGTACCCATTTTTATAAATTTAAGTGAGCATGAAGAACCACCCTTACGCTGCCGTTCATGACAACTGAGATTGATGCAAAATAAAATTCAAATCGGTACAAGGATGGTCAGGCCAGTTAGTACAGGTATTAATTAATAAGAAAGTTGGTTTGTCAATTCGTCAGTACGTAATATAAGGACTGGAGAGGCACTGTTGGTGATAGTTAATCTTATTACTTGTCGTTTCTTAGAGTCTCATTCTAATTTGGTCACATACTCTGTGTTGCTACCCTTGAGTTGATTGCTTCAAAAAGTGCAACCAAACACCAGCTATTGCCACCACAGAATTTGACTTTCACATTTGTTTCACACTTTTGCTAATGAGTGTAGGTAATGCATAGATAAAACACTGGAGTTAAATGTGTTTAAGTTAAACGCAAATCAATATTTCGGTACCAATAAGTGTGGACTTACTACTACAAATTAATCTAGTGAATACACATTACACATCCCCTGTTATGCTAATCACTACCCACCTAGTACCTAAGTACACTATTGCATGGTTTAACTCCGTTCATTAGGCCAGTCTATTCAACCTAATAATATGCCTAGGTATAACTACCGCCTTGCATACAAGAGCTAACAATTACGTATTATCATCATAGATAGGTAAGTGTGTATAGTAAAGTGAAGCGCTCATAGCCCAATGCCTTGCGTCAAACTTATCCTGAAATTTGTCCTATATATATCCTGAAATATTCACGCCAAGACGACGATATATGGCTTACGCTGTGATATTAGATCCCATGTAGAGCCAAGCTCCTAAATCTACCTACAATCCCTAAACTCTACCCACCCTAACTTCACAAACTCTACATCTCAGCCAAATGTATGGTTTGGCTGTTTTGACTTCAGAAACTAAATATTTGCAGAACAATTTACTGCACCAGTTCTATTTATCTTTTACGAAAACATTACTTAAGGCATTTTAAATTCTCACGTCAATCTGCAATGCACCTTAATTCCAGGGGGGTTGGGGGAGAAGCTGGCATTTGTATGGAATGCTATTCAAACGAATGCAATATAGGTACGCAATATACGAGTGTTTTAAAGTCAACAATCAAAATATTACATCTACACATTTAGAGCGCTTTACCAAGCTTGCCACATCATGAGTTGAGACTGTACTAAAGCATGAATTAAATAAGTTACAAAAAACATAAACAGACTGAACTTTGTCTGTGGATTCATATTATTTTAGACATCAAAATTATTATTATTTTAGACAGCAAAATTATAGATAGGATTTATCTTAAGTACCTGTGCCAATGGAATAATTTGCAAGAAATTGTACAGGATCTTGCAAGCATTTTAAATCCCAAAAAACCTCATTTTTTCATTATACCAATTGTTTAATATATTTTTTTATGAAATTGTATACATATTATAATAGAATTAATGGTTGTTACAAATAACTAGTGAAAAACTATTAAGAGATGAATTAGATTTTAGCTCATTAATATTTGTATAAAGTCGTATACGATCTGTGTTTTCATACTTTTTATCGGTGCCATGTGACATTGATACGTGATAAAATGATCTAGTTAATAAAAACGTCTCTAAAATATCTGATTGGTATGCGGGGACATAAAATGAACTCTACGTCTCACTGTAACTTAATAATCATAATAAGCTGTCAGCACAATATTAAACAGGTTGATACATATCTCAGAGATATAAAAAATGGTAAATCCGATTCGATCTCAGTGGATAGAGTTCCCCTATCATTCTATTAATTAATGCTTCGTTAATTAATGTTTCCGTTCTCCATTAAAAATTAAAACGGAAGATTTTCGTTTTTGATTTTTTAAGAACCATAATGATTTGTATTTTTTAAATTAGACTTTGTAGGTAAGTACCTACTTTTCGAATTGCAATATTTTTTTAAAGAGACTGTGGTTTACACATTATATTAATTTTACAAATACATAAGTACAGTATATGCTTTTTTGTCCATAAATACATTTATCTTCCAAATGTAGGCTTTTTCTGTAGTTTCGTTCGATGATAATGATACCTCAGTTATATAGATGACAGCATACGAGTGACTATTCTAATCGTTTTTTATTAAATGTATGGGTAGAACCCAAAAAATAAAACAATCGATTTTATCAATTGTCAATCTGTAGAGGCCCGTATATTTCAAGGTAACGATGTATACACACTCGTCTATTTGTTGACTTCTTGCATCTGATGGACCGGACATGCCTTAAGCTGCTTATACATTGGTTACGGCATTACGTAAGCAAGATTTAAGCCACTTACTCCTATAATTACGTATTTAGGCACTCCGTACCGGTTAACAGGCTATTTAGGCACTTCCTTTCACAACACATAAACGTTTCCTCAATTAATGAGGTATATTGATTTACTCGCAACTATTAATGTTTGTATCCCCAAAGTACAAGAATCTCACTCCGAGATAAGGTTATTACAATACCTATTAACTAATTAGTAAAACTATTCTGTGGTGAGATAAACATTTTTGTTCGAAATAAAACGTGGGAATAACAGCTATTTTATATCTAATAAATAGCTGTAATCAAATTAAAAACATAATTATCTTTTTGATTATTAACGCCAATATTCATATGAAACTAGTCTACTAACCAGACGACCTACCTCGTTAAGTAGCCGTCGCTAATAGACGTGAGTAATACCAAGGGCATCTTCGGGTTGTCTACTAAAAGACTGCGTGCACCATCAATAACACAAATTTTCATCACAATAACGAACTTCCTGTGGAATATGCTATAAGACTAATTTGTAAGTGTGAAATGCGGAGTGCATTTCACACATTTTCGGCGATGCATACATAGTTGAATCAGATAGTTTTCAGGAGACTATAAAACGAGATTCACTTCGAGTCACACGATAACTAGTGATCGCTCTTACCAAGGACGTTAACAACACGGAATTCATCACACTTTTCTGGCCTATTTATCACACTTTTCCTATAACATTAACATTGGACACGATCAGCCGCTGGCTGTAGGGGCGCCTGTATGTAGTACCATTATTCACACTCTTTTGTCGCTTCAAAGATACGGACCCCGGGCAAATAGTTTGACAGCCACGGACTTAGGGCAACACCGACGCTGCCAACCAAGAATGAAGAGATAAAAAATGATAGAATAAATTATCACTTACTAGTATAGTCAGTAGTCTCATTATATCTAAATAGATGCTCTAAAGTAATCAGCATCATATGCATAAATAGTTGTATCCGGTTCTTGAGCTATGGTAGCTGACAAAAAACGTGCATTTGTCCATTAAATAAACGGTATATTTCTAGAGAACACGCAACCGGAACCAATTGAGCGTTGTCATCACCTAAATTTGCCGTGGTTAGTTTGTCCCGAAACTAATGGGTCTAGCGATTCAAGGATGTTTTTTGTTTAGCGTAACTAACTGTTTTCTAAGGTGCTGATAATGAGCTGTGTACTGATAAAATAAACATGTTTTATAGCACCAGAAGTTTTGGTGGTTAATTTAAAGAACCGACCAAGAAAAAGAGTAAAGAAAAAATGGACTGATTTACAAGGTTCCTTGCTGGAACATGATGAGCCAACTGGCAAGAGACCTTACAGGCTTCACGAAAGAATATAGATATTAAAAAAAATATTATTTGCAATTAAATAATGATTTGCTAATACCTAAATAATTGCTTTTTACAAAAAAAATAACCGACTTCAACCTTCATAAGCAGAGATAACTCAAAAACTACTCGCCAGATGGCGCTCAATTCAACATGGAAGTGTAAAGTTCTCGTCACTACAAATTAATCAAGCCCAAACACTAGATAACTGCAGTAAATCGTTGAGGAGTTCCCTCGACTGTCTTTCGGCTTCATCAGATTGACTCCAGACCTTCATGAAATGGAAGCGCTTTAATGTATTTGTGATAACATGAACAAACACACTAATGGTCCATACAATTTTCAAAAGATCCCATCAAATTATCAAAATCGGCCTATAAACGACGAAAAAATCGCTGAACAACCATAAAAAAAGCATATACATATACGGTCGAATTGAGAACCTCCTTTTTTGAAGTCTGTTAAAAATAGTTAGGTACCTAATTTTCAATTTTTTTTATCTTAAATATAAATTACCATAAGTACCTATCAAAAATTTAATAAAGTCGTCAGGTTATAACTACCCGCAACTACAGACTACGTGATAACACAAGGGCGCTAATTCAATAACAAAGGCAGCCTGTTGCAAGTGTTTCTAAATGAACAAGTTTCCCATACACCTTGTTAGTAGTTTATTATTCATTTACGAACCATTGCATGGGACTAGAACACTTGTTTATGTGTAAGCACGCATAAGGTTTTCTCACGGTCTGCGTTTGTTTTATCAGTTTTATTATTAACTGATTGCGATGATTTTTATATAATAATTTTTATATAAATAGTAGTGATTTACTAATAAAGCGATCTCACGAGTAATTCATCTGCGGAATTGTTACTTACAGGATGACTTAAAGATATTTCAAACTACTTACATTTTAGCACTATATTATTATAGCTCTAGAAAATATTATTATCAATTATTTATTGCGTTATAGTTTTTGAATAGTTATGCTTTAAATATAAATATGTATGATTAATGAAAGGTCTCTACTGTTCATGACTTTCGGCAATAGCAAAGACGTGACCAATACGAGATTCATTTATCCTAATAAATGAATTTCGTATTGGTCACAGAAGGTTCTATGACATAAAATTCCAGGACACGTGAATTGGACACATAATTCAATTTATATTTGAAACTTAGGTGAGTAATTTAAGTTTAAATTTACACAATTTACACTCTTTGGTTTCGAAATTTTTGTAAAAAAAATTCAACGTTGTACAGCAATGTCTACAGCCCGGGGGCTTTTTCACCCGCCACTTTATTATGCGACCCAATTAATGAAGGAAACTAAAGTTATAAATTCATAGGCGTCCAATTTTAAGAATTGTGATAATGTAACTTACCTACGTAGATTTATATAAAGAAAATTATAATCATAGGCAGATAAAGATGTCGAACTTTTAAATATCATGACTCTCAAACTCTCAATCTTTCAGTATGGGACTGTACAAAATTGAGCAGAATATTTGTAACATTATTTATTTCCATCCCTATCCCTCAGCCTTTAAATGTCCACTACGCGTTATTTATAATATCAACAAAATTATGTGAATTCTTGTACCTACCTACACATAAAGTATGCAAAAAATATTTAGATAAAGCAAACGCATTGAGTGCCTAATGATTCTCGAAGATCTCGTTTGTCTTTGTTTTTTATTACAACCGTAATGTTATGTCAGCGGGAAAAAGGTTGAATAAGGTTATTTGAGTTTCTCATCAACTTCTGGAAATTCCATATTGAATCGGCATCTTCAAGAATTTCAAGCCCTAATTGCGAGTAATCGCTGATCACAACTGTATTAGTGGTAAACATGTTACAATCCAGTCCAGCGTCCAGTACTGATACATTAGCGGTGATAATCCAGTGATGCTGGCGCCAGCTACTGTATCAATCTAAATCAGCCTTAAAGGGCCACGCCCTGCGAGTTATAATGACTCAAATCGAATCAATCAAAGCCTCATGAGTTATTTATTTACTTATCAGTTTTTACAACGATATTGCAAATTGTAGTAGACATAAGTAGGCCACGCGGTAGCGATAGTCATGTAAATTTAACATTACTTAGCTTTTATCAAGCAAACCGTACTT
Organism: Hesperia comma; assembly: GCA_905404135.1. NCBI lineage: Eukaryota > Metazoa > Arthropoda > Insecta > Lepidoptera > Hesperiidae > Hesperia > Hesperia comma. Next base: position 16,884,815 of record FR990018.1, read on the forward strand.
GTTTGAATTGAATACTAAAATATGATAATTGTATTGGTTCAACGTGTGGAGATAAGCTGACAACATCAGCGGCAATGATTCGAAGTAAATATTACGAGAAGTTCATATTGTTTTAATAACATTCCGCAAGTTGTTTTTATATTAAACTTATTTTCCTTGAAGATCCATTTTTAAATATAAAATGATGGATGACTCGTTTTATGATGCTTATCATTTTATCAAAATATAGTATGTAGGTATTTAGTGTATTTCCTAAATTTAAGCTTATCGAAAAATGAATAGCTCAGCTCGTAAGTATGTAGTACATACTTTAGGTAGGTATATGTAAAATGTAATTTTTTTAAATCGAACAGAAATACACATTATTTTTTGCAGGGTAAAATACCGATAGTCGCTCTACTTTTGTTTATAGCTCTATTATTTAAAATATGTAAATTTTAATGTTGAACTCAGTGTTTACTGAAACATTGGTTATTACCTACATACTAATCTACTACATATGTATATAGCCCGCATTTGCGCATGCTTTCTTAATAATATTCCATTTCTTAATAATATGAATAAATAAATTTCTTAATAATATAAATTTATTTGCGCATAATATTCTTACTAATATTCCACACCTTTCCATCCAAAGTAGGCACAATTGCTTTTAAAGCAATGAATACAGCGATTGTACGGTAGATATTGTACTAATTAGGTACCTATTGTGATAGAGCCTGGTTTTCCCCAGAAAATCTACAATATAAAGGCAAAATACTCATAGGCTCTACTATCGTTCCTCTACCTACGAGTGTTTGATATTAATTTCATTTTAAGACGCTTTGTAAGTAGCTTCATAATAATTATGATCATGAATAATTAACATACGTATAAACTAAACCATATTGTAAATCTAATTATGTTTATTGGATGAGAACAACCGACAATAAAAATTATATTGTACCGTCTCTTGTACACTGTTAGAAAATTCGTATTACGTAAGTAGAAAAGAATGTAAGTACGACAATATTAATACAAAAACTAGAGAACATTGCATATGGTATTCTGATAGATATCACTTACTTTATTAGGGATCCTGTAACATATCTAGCAAACTTATTATAACGAATTTGGCTTTCTTCCACAGTTACGCTTTTGACGGGACAACATACCTACACACCTACGTCATTCTAAAATTTACTCCAAATACCCGTTTTGTATTTATTACAATTTGAAGTTTGTCTACAATCTCATCTGAATGTAAATACAAGATGATTTGCTCACTATACAATTGATTGAATTAACTCATTAAGTTATCTTAAAAATTATATAAACAGGTATTTTGTAAGTTCCGGTTTCAAGATCAAATCCTGTATTGCCAGAATGTTTTCTTTATTATACCTAATCATATTATGATGTGAGATTTTCTCACGATAAATTACATCATAATAATGGATAAATGTTTACGAGTGATAAAATTGAATACAGGAACTAAACCTCATATTTGAGTTACAAATTAAATTATGTATGTACCTACTTATATAATAACTTGATATGCCTGCGTAATATAATGAAACTAACGTGCCTTCAATAAGTCATTAATGTTTTTTGAATATTGACCATTACGGATTTTCTGAAACTAAGTATATTTTAGTTCCTTGAAACTTAGATTTGGAAAATCCATTGATTCAGTGCATTTTACGAACTAAAATTTCGAAGAAATTGTTGATTTTTTATTTTGCTTAAATAAATATAAAAAAAATCCATCGTCGTCTAAAAGAAGCATATACTTAGCCCCTTCGCACACGGCGTCGTAGCGTAAGCGTATCGTAATCCACGCGTACGTAAGTAAAAGTCGAGTTCTAATTCGATCACGGATGTGTTGTTACCGGCGAAGACTAAGATGACGACCTCTAAAAAGTGTGACCTATGTAGACATAAACCTATGGTTACACCAGACCTATTGTTACAAAAAGGAAGCACACGACCATTAGGTACCTACTCACTTTTGAAAAGAAAAAAGTTGCAAAAACATTTGCAGCCGTATAAAACAAAATACAAATATCATTAGTTGTTATGATTGACAAAAGTCGTTGGTCGTTTACATGGTTTACAAGAATTTAATAGTTGCTTTGATTCAGTAGTTTCTTTTTGCATTATTTTTGTTGTGTCTATTTTTGCTTGCGGCAATAATCTACAATTTGTTTGTGCATAATGCTCGCGGAAAAATGTTTGCGCTCATGATGGGAATTCATTGACTGTCTGAAAATCCTTTAAAATCTGCTTTTTGAATAAAATAAATTATTTAACCTTCACAATTTCTATTCTTACTTTGACAGGATAACCTTTCACTAGGCCTAAAATACGAAAGAAAATAAAACTAAAACTTACGCTAGTTACACTAAACAAAAGATTTTAAATAGTATATCGAAAGATTTTCGTGTGATAACAAAAAAATCCAAAATAACGTTCACGTAAATGATTAAAATTAGATCCTTTGTCCAGCATTCAGTAGAAATTGCACCGTAATTTGTTCCCCAGAAATAGATAAAATCTATTTGAAATCAATCGGCATTAGTCACGAAGCTATTAGCAACGTTATGTTAACAAATTGGTATTAAAAAAGAAAAGATTGATACTATCAGAGACATAATAGCCACTGTGATGCGGAACTAGAGGACATCGCATGACCAATTGCTAGGCGGATTCGGGAAATACCCTGAGACTCAAGCATTGGAGCTACGGTATTCATTCAAATTTCAACTTAATCGCTCAAATGATAATACTTAGAATCGTACTGATATTCAAGTGAACGCTGTTTTCTGTGATAGCGTGGAAAATGTGACTTCACATTTTTATTTGAACATTTCGGACATCCATTATAAACCACCAACAAAAAGATAATTATATAAATAACTTTTTACAAAAAACGAACCGACTTCAAAGTAGAGATATGTCAAAAATCACTCGCCAGATGGCGCTCAAATTTATAAGGGGCCACACGATAAACACTAGCTTTCGAACAAAAAAGAATCATCAAAATCGCGATAATGAGCATAAATTAAACTCACATCAATGAGAACTACCCAAAAACCCAGCACGGAGTGCTGAGGTACGTAACACACGCAAGAAAAAAACATACAAACAAATTGAAAACCTCCTCCTTTTTTGAAGTCGGTTAATTAATAAGAAATCGAAGCGGATTTAGTTCAGTGATTCATCAGCATTGAATTGGTGTAGAAGATTCATGCAGATCAGTCATTGACCTCGTACACAATGTAATGACATCGGTTGATCATCAGTTTTTTCTACGCAAGTATAACAGGTACGATCAAAAGCCTTGTCTGCCTTGCTTTAAGTTAAGAGAAGAATAGGATGCAGATAGAATTAAATTAAATTAAAACTGCTGCAGAATCTCATTGTTGACAACTAATTTCTTTGCGCACTTCACTTCAATTTGGTCACTTTCTTGTCACAATATTTTTTTATCAATTAAAAATCACTATATTTCTCACTCACACAAATTTATGAAATGCATAAATAATTTCGTTTTCTATCTTCTTTAACTAGTCTAAACCTAAAACATGACAAATTCATAAAAAAGTGAGTAATAGTAGTTAAAAACCCGTCTTTGAATAAATTGGTAATTCATCGTATTGTTCTTAAATTAAGTGCTAATAATATTTCTCACTTAACATTAAACTGTGTAAAAGTCCGAGAAAGAACATCCAGTCTTTAGTAATATGTATCGTTATAAGAACATTCAACTTTCAAAGTAACAAATTCGAAAGCCTTAATTAAGAATCAACACGGCTATAATTATATCAAGGGCAAAAGTCTAATAAGTATATTTAATTACTTCCTTTTAGATAGATATTGCTGATTACTAATTAATGAACACACTATTGCACAAATGAAGCATTTTGAATTACGCGTTTCACGAATTAAAGAGTCCTATGCCAGGGCAAACGCGCCTTTTCATCCGTACAATTTAAACCTATTCTCATATTACGAGTAAGTACATATATTGTATCTTTCTTGCTCAGCAATCATGAAACAACGGATAAATTTAAATAATATTTAATGTATGTAAAAGATTCGTAAAATTGTTGCTATGACTGACATTTCGAATCGTACCTACATAGATGCAATTTGTTTAAAGTTTCAATTAATCAATGATAGCGAGTATTTCTTGAGTTGTGAGAGTTCTGACATATTCTAATATGACATAACTTTCATTATTTTGACGTTTTTTATAATCTCCCATAGTCTGGAAGTAAATAGTGTTACATATTACATCATACTTTGTGTTAATGGAAAAATGGTCATGATTTACAAGTAGGTACGCAATAACATTTAATTTGTGTTATTGAATCAATTTGTTTAATTCCTCACACTAATAAGCTTCCTTGAGTTTCATACGGCTTTGTACATTTTGATATCGTTCTTGGAAAGTGTATGATTTCATTGTTTATTTTTTTAAGCGATTGTTTGATTTATTGTGTTTTTCAGTGCGTTTGAGTGTTCTTATCTCAAAATCAGATCCACCGATTTGTGTGCAGTTTTCACTTTGTACCTATGTTTCAGTGTTTTCCCATCTAAAATTGCATGGCCACTTTCCACTACTGAGGTTTTAAGCAATGATATTAAATATACACATACGTGTAAAACAGGGCTATTTTCTATTTACACAGATTTATATGATGTAACCAGAGGTCATATTTATGAAAGCTCCATTATGTTTGTTAGAACTCCCCCAGCTCAATATGTACCTACTGGACGTTTTTCTTTGACTTTGATTTGTTTGAATTTTAAACCAATAAAATTGGAGCTACTTACAATTTGGAATGCCAGTGATAAGAACAAGTTAATTGATAACGGACAATGATAACGGGCTTAAACCTCAACAACTTTGAACCATACCAATCCATTAATTATAAATCATTAAAAAGCGATCATTCATACTTCACTCAACCGTATTCAGTCGTTACATTTTATGAAGTCAATTTTATAGACTCATTTATTCTGTGTACTCAAAGCGGCTTAAACCAAATAAATGAACTGCCACTCAATAGTTGGAGTGTTGGCAAACAAAATACTCATTAATATTTACAATATAGAATGTACGGTAGTTGGCTTTGGCGATGATGATAGCGATTTCAGTCTGTATTGTTGTGACAATAAGGTCTACATAAGAAAACTACGCATGTTGATTACACGCTTCATCTGCTATTGTATGCTTAAGAGCTAATCTATTCTATTTTAAATATAAGACATAATTATCTACTGTAAGTATTTATAATGGAAGCGTAAAACGCGCGCGGCATCTTTAGATCAGCTGGTTGATAAATTTTGAAGTAAATATATTGCTATAGGATAGTAGGTATATCATTTAGATAGGTACATATGTATAACCTAATAAATTGCAACTTCAAACGAAAGAGGACATAGGGTAAAACTAACAATTAAGTACGCCATGGAAATGCGTAAAACGTTTCTAAAACACGAAGTTAAATGTTGTGTTTTTATTTAAGAACGTCAGAAGAGTGAATGAAGCAGAAGAAGAATGAGAAGAGTTGTGAATTTGACTTAAAGTAGAAGTTATAGCCCAAATTGAAGGTTATTTATGGTATCAGTGAAGGTGAAGAAGCATGTCACAGTAAGGCCTGTACATATTTTAAACCCTTCAAAATGAATATGTTGTATTCCTAAATATTTTAACGTATCGACGTTGATCCGTTAGTTTATTACCCACTTAATACCTACTTCATCTCGGTATTTAATTACAAAACGCTCTCAGAAACGCTAGTCATCATTTAAAAGGAAAACTAACCTCAAGTAGTTCAATCTAAGTCGAGCGCAAGAGTTTAAAGATTGACAACTCATTAAGTAACTTTGTCTGACATCAGTTGCAGATTGCGAATAGTTTATCAGTCTCTTGTTTTATACGACACAGTTGTTACTTTTAACTGACTTCAATATTTTGTACTTTCTTTGACCTCATAACTTTGTACTTTCTGCGTGAATTGATTTTGATAATCCTTATTTTACTTTAAGCCTTTTTTTAACTTATGATTCACGTCTAGTCCCATATACATGCATATATTTAAACGAAAACTGACGCGTAGTTTTTGAACCTACTTGTCGACTTTGACGGGCGGATCTTTTTTGTAAAAAGTTTTGACGTGACAACGTCTTATAAATTGGTTTGCCGGGTGGCACTTCAAGAAACTGCGTTAGTAGCTCCGCTCACGTTACTTATAGTAGCTACGGCGTACACACGGCGTGTTTCAGAAAATGGTACAGCGCCATCTCTGGTTAAGTAGAGTAATCTAGTTTGTTACCTCACTTAGTTGTGACTAATGGTTAATGGTCTAACGGTTAGCAGCGCTAGATGGCGGATGGTGTTACAATGTTTTAAATATAATTCTTTGTATATGTTTACCCCATGAAGATACGGGAACGCAGGGTCAACTTCACAAATAACCACAACTGCTTCCAAACCCAAAATAGCAGTTTATTATAAAACCAAAGAAGTCGACACATTGCCCTTTACAAATTTTTCTCTTATATAAACTCCACGTTACACTCGTTAGCGCGTTTCACAAATTGGTACAATGCCATCTTGTTTACAAGTGAGGAACTATTTAACAAAAATAAAACATTAAACTTAAATTGCTTCCGCCTTCACATGACGGTTAGACAGTATAAATAAATGTTTTAAATTGTTACTATTATTTCATCCTTCTTCCTACTATACGAATGAATATTCACATTAAAATTATTTTACCACTCAAAGTCGTTGTCACGTAAAACTTTCGCCCGTATACCGACTTTACAGGCAACCAATTTTTTTTTTGTCATTTTATTACCCTTAACACAACACCGTGTGATACGGTCAAATTAACAGCGAAAAGACAAGCTAATTGTATAATAGATTCGGTAAAGCTTGTTGTTCATGTGTAAAAAAATTCCAAAAAATCTTTAAGAGTTGTCGGTAATGTTCATCTGTAGACTAAAAATTCATGGCAACGATATTAACCTTGAATTATCGCAGAACAGAGTTCACTCAGATCTGAACTGATAAAATGAAGAAGTGCTGAAAGACTACGACTTTATCAGGAGTCAATGCCGAATCACTAAATTACTTATCACTCGCTACATTGGTATCAAGACTATCAAGTAAAAATATCTTCAGACAATAATATGTGCACTTATCTGGATATGCATCAAAACAACTTACTTGAAGCGAGTTAAAGATAGTAAGTGGTTTCGATGGGTATTTCTCGGTTGACGGATTTTCATTTGAAAAATCACTGAAATTAAATCTTATAGATAACTGCAAAAAATAGGCATATCTTTATTGCCCATATCAGTCGTAAATGATTGAAGAATTGATTGAAAATCGTAGTAACCGGTAGAGAATAAAAAAAGATTAACGTAATTTCCTTCATAAATTTTGGATATACTCTCGTTCGTAGATTATTTCAAAAGTGTTTTAATGAAAGAGCTAACTAATACTCTTCAAGCTACTGGACCGATTTCTACCAAACATTTACATATTAATCTTTGACTTATCACTATAGAAGATTAAAATCAAAATGCCTTAAGTACTAACGTCCGTCGAAGCACTCGAAGCTAACACACAGTGTGCATTCAGCTAACGCACACATAATGCAACGCCCAACGCCGAAGATCTAAGTACTTAGGTGGGATAGGTATTCAGTAATCAATACACATATACACAAGTTCAATATGACTTCGCAAAACTGTGTGTAATTCAGGCGAGGTAAACAAATCGCGAATTATTTACTCAGCTGATGGACGTGGGTTCGAAAACATTGCAACGCACTGACTTTCAGCTTGTGTTTACACTCAATCCACAGCTATGGCATATGGCATATGTCATAGCTCAAAATGTAAATGTTTAGTGAAAATGAAAGCTTTTGGAAATAGAATAACTCCTTGTTATAAAAAGTGGTACCTACTCTAAAATATTGGCTCCACCCATTCTTGAGTCAATTTACCTTTTCCTCGTCATATTGCATCCTGCCGAATAACAGGCTATGGCGCCAGGATTATCTTGTTAAAAATCGCTGTGTTTCCTCCACCTGGTACAAACTTCGGATATATTGATGTAGTTTACCTGCCTGCGTGTCATCTCCTACTACCTAACAACTCCTGTCGCTTTGGTTTTGAAATCGTGTGTCATATTTTTTACTCTTATTTCAGTCTTCATTTCAGAGACATTGAGATACTATGTACTAAAGTAGATATACATCAATGTTCAGAGACCCAATAGTTATACTGGTCCTATACTACTTTTTATGACAGCCATCGCATTATATTCTTTTGATATGAATGTACATATATTCATGATGATTCAGAGACCTCGTCTGTTTTTTGGTCTAAAATCTAAATTTAGCCAAAAATATACTGTTATAATATTGCTGTTTTTTCCGTTTCAAAAATTATCTTGCTGTATTTTAAAAATGAGTCAAAGTAAACCCAATCTATTAAATATTCTCAGAAGCTCGAATTTTTTCCGACATTTATCACATCGTTACCTCATACGGGTACGTATCTCAAGTTATTCGTATTGATACGTAATAGCTTGCTCATTTTGTAACGGTCATTACATTTCGTACGGAAATTAAAATCAGGTTAGGTACAACCAAAACTGTGCAAGTTCAAGGATAGATGGAGTACAATTATGGAACATTATTAAACATCAGTGTGGGTGTAAATAAACACTGCGCAACACGTTATGTAGATTCAGCTTACATTTTAAATGAACTGGATGATTACAAATTCAACTCGATTAGAAATTACTTCAAGATGCAGTTTGAGACAAACTACCTACTATATTATACTCCGTTCGCATTAGATGTGGAATTCGTTTTAATGGCACCCCACTCAAATGCCAGTTTCCCGCCCCTATGATTAGGGTTCATTGTATAGCGTTGTTTTTACCAGGGAGTGGAAATTCCATATCTTGGGTGACTCAATTATAGGTATACCTAGTAGAAACCGAATTTAGCTAAAATGCGTAGTTGAAATTAGGGTTTTACCAGGTTTCCACTGTTTTTTACCAGCGTATTTGCGAAACCTAGGTTTTGTCTGAAAAAAAACGCGTTTATTTTAAATGGCTTGGTTAACATGTTTTTACAGTCAGCTAACAACTAGATAGGAACAAGCTTATAAAGTGAGTTGGGCAATGCATCTATATTACGGAAAATGTCTCGCTGCTAGAGTCAATGCCATTAATCATCTCTGCATAGTTAGAGTTTATAACATAAAACTTTAATTGATATTTATTATGTTTCCTCAACATGTTATTTACTACATTATTATAATTGAATTACTTTAATATGGCATTAAGGCATAAAATAATAATTAGAATTGGAGGAACTCAAGGCGAAGGCACTTACAAAAATTATCTACATAACTTAATTGATATGAAAGTTGGGGTAGGTCGCGGTTTGGTTTTATTTACGCTGCAAAAGGAGCCAGGAGCCTTGTGTAAAATTATAATTTGTTGCAAATATAATATGACACATACATACCTACTACTACACATAGTAGTATGACTAGTATGGAGGTATAGAGTGTACATGACTAAATTAGCTTTGATTTCAAACGAAACAGTTTAAGGCACTTTGCCCACGGAGCAACTATTGCAGCAACTGGCATCTAACTGGCTACTAGCTGTTTACATACATTTCAATTGGACTGCGCACACACAGGAACTCAAGTTTCGAGTTCCGGCAATCGTCAACAGTTTTCAGTAATTGCTGTAATCGTTGACTAGGTCAGTTCCTAATTGCCGCAACTATCAACTGTTAAATATTATACCGGTTTTTAAAGTTGCCGGTTTTCGCAACTGTCAATCGCAAATCAATCAATCAAGTTGCTCACAATTGCTATAAAATTGCGGCAACCGTAAACGGCAAACGTAAACGTTGTAGCAACTATCAACTTTTTACAGGAAACTTTTAAAAAGTTAATAGTTGCCTCAACTTGAGTTGCTCCGTGGGCAAAGCGCCTAAAACAATTTGATGAAACCCTTATCGCCATGCCAACTTCAAAATACTTACATTGAAACTAATTAAAACAAATAATAGGTAAAACTCTCCACAGAAACTAGACTCAACTTGAAAATTGCATTCTTCAAGCTAATTGCGAATATTTACTTAACATTTTAATGAAATTTTAAAACTAAATGTGAACTTAAACACCTCGTTACAAATGTCATTCTAAAATTTTCTTTCAGTAAAAAATATTTACTTCATGACTGGAATTCTTAAATAGATCTTACTCATGAAGTAATCTTAGTAACCGAGTAGTAGTTACCTAAATTAAATGATTAATCAGTGAATGTTAAAACTTCAATTCATTTCATTGATAGGCACCGATTCTTGTAAGTAGTTTAAGAGTGGGTTTCAAGGTCTTCTAATATAAATGATAATTACTTACCTACATATTTATGCATGGCATTGTTACTTATTTGAACCGTTATAAAAACCCATCAATGGATGACAGTTATAAGATAAGAAAGATTAAACCATAATAGTAAACAAGTTTAATTTGTTTTTGTCAGCTCGTTGAGTTCCGTTGTTCTAGAGACAAAATTAATAAGTAATTTAGAATTAGAGATAACTCAAAAAGTATTCGACAGATGTCGCTCAAATTGAGATGGGTCCACATGACTGACTAGCACAATGTTTAAATATAAAAAACATAAAGATAAGAACGCTCAGTAAAAATCTCGTAACGACCATAAATTAAATATTCACTACTTCAAAGCACTACTTCTTAATAATTGATGAAAGACCCGTGGGATGTCGCTAGAAATTACATACATATATGGGACCAGACGTGAATCACTAGCTTTCGAATAAAAATCAAAATCAATTTACCCAATAAAAATACAGTCGTCTTTTTAAGTTATTATTTGGTGTATCGGGCACGGGAAACAAAATAATCCCGTGAGGCCACTGCGACCATTTCTGATCTATTGTGGCCATGTCTTTTTAAGTTAAATGACTGCTATCTAACGATAACAACTAGGATGGGTTTTTCAAGAATTTCTTACTACCTGCTGTCAACCGTCCAATTATCGACCTCGGTTAGGATCGACAGAAGTTGTCGAAATATGAGCGCTTCAATTACTCATACATGCTTCAACTATTAATACATACTGTCTTACAAATAAACGCTGTTTAAAGTTATTCAGTGTTTAATTTTTTTTGTCTCTTTCTTACCTTTGACTTCAGAGAATCATATGACAGGGACAAATCATTTTAAACATGGAATAACAAAATGGACAATTACTCATTTTTCATCCTAGCGTACATTTATTATAAAACATTACGAGCAACACCTACTCTTATGAATGTCATCTTCGTGGCGCAACAATACACACGCAACCCACTTTTTATAACTAAATACCGGATACATGAAACTTTTATAGATTTTCAATACAATGCTGTCATCTTTAAAATCAACTGTGAATGAGTAAAACTGAAGATTACTTTAGGGACAGTTTATGACAATAAATGTCGACGGTAAACAAATTCCAGTTGCAAGTTTTGAGAAAGTAACATTGGAAAGAAGCAGTCTTGAGTCCACGAATGATACATACTGAGTATATACTTTTTTTTGCATGTAGACATTGCTCAGTGTGTACGTACAATTATCCATGATTTCGCATATTATATATATAATTGTGGCAAAATATCTTGAGCGCTTCCGTGCTTCGGAGGGCACGTAAAGCCGTCGGTCCCGGTTGTTATCGATTGATAGCAATCGTTAAGCTAGGTCGGAGGCCTTCGGGCGGCTTGAAAACTTTCGACACTGGGTTGGCCACTAACCCCTCCACCAACCCGCATTGGAGCAGCGTGGTGGAGTATGCTCTAGGCCTCCTCAGTAATGAGGAGAGACCCGTGCTCAGTAGTGGGCCATTAGTGGGTTGTAGCTTAGCTTAGCTTTTTTATATAATTTATCTTAAGCGACGACGTATTAGGTATATTGCTTTCTTTCTGTGTCAGAAATCGATTTTTATACGAAATTGATAACGTAATTGTACAGAGTCACCAAACTCGCTTGTCACTGGAACATACAGTAAAACCAACTTTACCTTGAAATGAAGAGAGGCGCTGACGGACGCATTGGACCAATCATTGCACGCAAATCGAGAGGTTCAACTGACAGATGAATGACCACAACGTACTTATGAATGACTTTTTAACATGGCAGCGTTAGTTCTAATTTTTGCCATTTCAGAGATAAGTTGGTGGCACTGTAACACAATCTCGATTTTAGGTTCGAACCCCCTTGATTGAATCTAAAAACGAATCAAGGTCAAATAGATTTAGGAAGTAAGCCAACAGGTTCATCATAGAGCTGACAATCGGTAAAATGATGATGAAGTCAGAAACCTCATCGATGGGCACTACTTTGAAACAACGGGGAAATAATATTCAGAGCGATTTACTACGCGAAGATAGATCACGTAAGTTTCAAAGTTGATTTTCTGTGTAGACATTTTAAATCGGAAATTTACAACGGAATAAGGTAGAAAAATCTTAGTTATAGGTAATTAAAAAATACCTACCTAATTTAATAACACTGTCAATTGAGTTAATCAGTTGAGGCTGATAGGTATATAAACATATTTTAAATTTAAAAATAAGTATCCAAAGCGATAAAAAGGAGAAAAAGTCGTAAGAATGAAGAATACCTATACCTACATAAATGATTTTTTTATTTTCTTCCAACTATACTTTTATGTCATTGCCTTAGCTTAGCTTCATTTTAGCACTCATGTCAGTTATTTTCATTTAATTCTTTTTTAACAGATAATTTGGCGTAAACTAAACTAAATTAACTTTTCGATAATGTAACTGACAGTCTATGAAACATCTTAACATATTTTGAAGGTAGCTAATTAAGTAATGTTGAATACGCATGCACTATAGCTTGCATTCAATGCATACCCAATAAATTTCGTCTTAGGACAAAATAGTTTAATGGACGAATCGTAATAAGGTGTCTTTATCTTAAGTAATAGTTGGTAATTGAGCATACAAGCCACTTGATAACAAGTGCTGTCGGTTATTGACGTAAAAAATTGTGACTAATCTAAGTACAGTATGTATGTAGTTCAAAGAAATATTCCTACATTAGAAGGCAAAACCCAAGCTATTTATCGCTAATGACTTGTAGGCAGGTCGATATAAGTTAAGAGTTGGCATCAATACCGCATTGGAGGAGTTTGCAGAATAATCAAAGTTAGTTGTTTGAACGTTATCTTAAACCGTTGGAGCAGGAACGCGCTGTCTCTCGTTTTGGACACGAAACGGTTTATTTATAATCAATTTCATCAATTAATTGTTTTCAGTAAATATTACTTTGTTTTTTTACTTTAATAATTAATGCACCTATGAATCAAAGCAGATTAACGTTTTGCAATGTACATTTTTCTCATGTTAGAGGTATTGATAACTAAAAGAAAAGAGGTAAGCACAGGGCCGCTTTGACGTGCTGACAGCTGACAGCTACTTCGATATTGGTAAGATTTAAAATGAAAGATGTAAAATGCAAGTGTTTTGATATAAACCAGGCTGAGGCGGTGGTAAGTGTTTCCCGATGGGGTATGTGTGCACGGTGCGCAAACCTTGAAAATGCGTTTATTTTTTAGTTTACAAAAAGAAACGAACGTAATGCTGCGCTAACTTGAACGATATTTCAAACACATACTATAGTAAGTAGACTTATCAATACGAAAAGAGACTGATGCTCTAGCACTATTCCAAGTTAAGCGGGCTTTACATTATACAATTTGCAAAGCGCTAACTCAGTGAACTAACTAGTGATATACATTACACTGCTCTAGTTACTGTCTAACTGCCTTTACACAGTGCGATTTTAGCACGCTAGCTCAGTTAGCGCTCTGCAAATTGGATAATGTAAAGCCCGCATAATAGACATAATTTCTATGACACATGAAGTGTGTTCTCAAATATGTTACCAATGTAATAAAGGGAGTTTTGACTTAATAATTTATTTATATAATAGGACAGTTTTAAGCTTCTCATACTTTGGCATTATTTGACAAAGCAATCAACGAAGTTACGTCTCTGTTAGACGTTATCTACGTTCACCACTGAAACGCTAACTTAACGCGATATCTGTAAACTAAATTTAACAGGCGGTTAACAAACTCCATTAATTAACCTAACGATAGTTTAGTTAGTAGGTATGATTTCGTGTCTGCACTTCTGATATACATTGGAATGTCCTTGATTGATCAGTCTCTGATTGAAATAATAAATATCTATATCGGATAATTGAGAAAATGTTAAAAGTAAGTACTACATAGTAGTAAGTAATACGTTGTAATTGCGGTTCCATTTATTTAGTACGCTTCGCTACGGAAACCAATCTAAAATCTAAAATCTAAAAGTCACATTCGGAAATTGTTATTCGTGATTTTTTAAACTGATTTTACTTTTTTATTTAGGAACCTACTAAAATAAAATAAACAACCCGTATGGCGCTATGGTTACTTTGAGACTGCTGTTCCAAGGTCCTGGGTTCGATTCTCAGCCAGGCGGAAATCTGAATGACGTTATTGTTATACTTCTGTTTTTGGTAGGGATGTGTGTATTCTTGTCTTGTATTTTGTTCATGGTTTATTTTACACTGATATAGTAAAAAAGTGTAAGTTTAGTGTTTTTTGATAGTATGACTTTTATCATAACTTTTGCTGTTGTGCGTAGGTACTGCAGGCTTGATGCTCAATATCTTTGTTAATGTAACATGAAGAAAAAAACGTAAAATAAGACATTCAATAATAAAAGTTATTCCAACTTCGCGATTCCAATTTGATAGCATTCAATATGTCTATTATTTGGAGGATTTACTGAAGTAAACGCTGTTTACAGCGAGAGAATTTATTACGCCCACCTGTTGCATGTTTTCTTTCAATATTCATATAAACTTATTAACATAGGTATACCTAAGGTATTATCTGCGTAAATACATAGCAATTTTGTTAAAGAATCCGAATCTTTTTTTATATTGTCATTTATAATATCAAACTTATTGTCATTCCTATGAAACCTAACTTACGTTTTCTTGACGAATCACTACTTCACAAGTAGTTGTTAATAAAAAAATTCATGCATGTAATTACATGTAAATTGATTTTCGACAAGATACTATAAGTGCCTTACCAAAGAATGACAGGTGAATAGGGGTAAGAAATAATAATAAAAATTCGTACTTACAAAGCTCCCTACTTCATCAAACTGGGAATGTAGGGTATCAACATCCTCCTCTGCCACTAGATGGTTCTTCAGCCTCAGAGGCTGAGGAACGTTAACTTTCAATGGCTTCACTATCTTCTCCCCGTTAACTTTCAAATCACTCGCACCGTTGAACGGACACGCGGATATCCCATTGAATCTATCAATTTTCCCCACCATATCCCCCTTCGCGAAATCCGTATCGCTTTTCCCGAAATCCGCATTCATCGTTCCAAATTCGGTCTCTGATTCTGTGATGTTTTTGAAACAGAACTTGAATAATCTTGACATTTATTTGTACAGCGCGGTCTCGTGGTATGTTTACGCGCGCGCGCTGGTTAGTTCATTCGCGGCAACATAATACCAATGTTCAACCGAGTAGCACCGAACGTGAACTGATGTGAACACGCGGTTGTCTGGGCAACCGGTCTGCATTCTTAACACTACGAGTACCAGGCATGCCCGTAACGTCAGTCTCGCGTCATGATGGCGTCAAAATCACGACCTCGCCGATGGTAATTGGTACAATCCCGAGAATTTGTCATAGCAGCCTGAAATTGATAAGGGTACGTTCTCAGTTCTGTAAGAATTGTACTTAATTATTAAGAGGGATTCGGCCAAACAGAATCATGATGAAATTGGGCTTATTGTAACGCAAATCCATGCTAAATTATAAATGCGAATAACTCTGTCTGTTTTTCTGACAAGTTTTCACAGTTAATCATCTAAGCCGATTAAAATGCAATTGATATGAATAAAAGTATGTACTTAGGGGCTCGGGAAACCAAAAAGGATGATAATTTTTGTCCCAAACAGAAGATATCCTCTATCATTGGCCGGGTCCGTGGGTCGGGTAGTTGTATAGGCCCGTAAAAAATCTGAAAACAATATTTTGACGATGATGATGACGACTTCTTTAAACGCTATTTACATTATAGTCAAGTTTAAGGGTGATTTTTAAAAATCCTTAGTGTTAACCTGCACTATAAAAAAAGCAAGGTGGAAATTGTCTAGTTTGTGTCAATCAGTCAGTCATTAAGTTATTTTTCCTTTCTATATATTTTAGATTGAACTGTACACAGCGCCTGACCCAAGACGCATTGGGCCGATCATTTTGTTTTTATTTTATTGTTAGTACATAAATTTATTGATTGACTCTCCCGAGCTTACAAAACAAACAAAAGTAATGATCTACATCATCAAGTTCATTGAACTTCATGGAATCTTCCTAGACGTCATAAGTATTCGTATATTCTTATGTATTCCCAAAACAGAATCCTCGCCAAAAATTACCAGTCATAAGCATTCCATTATGTTCCTTAATAGCTCCAATTTTAAACGATTATTGCTGGAAAATCCTCACGGTTGTAATACCTAATGAATACATAGAAAAAGGTTAATTTGCATAATGATAGTACGTAATTATATAAACATTTTGCTAACATAATATTCTGTTGGATATAATGTACTCATAAATCATCGATCGAGATTTGAACCAGCAACGAACAAAGAAATAAATGTGCTGAACTGTTCAAAACTCATAAAATATGGAATACAATTACTACTTACTTTAAGATTCCTCGCATTTTTATATTACACTCTCCGGAAAAGGACTTAAAGAGTCAGTAGGTAGGTATATTCCTTCTTTCCTCTTCTTTCTAGTTAGGACGGTGGCGCATCGCTGGCATATTTGTTGTTTCGAATTTCCAGATTTAGGTAGCTCGTCGGCTCAGTGCAACTTATTGTGTAGGGATTTCATTACATCCGTCTGGAATCCAAGCCACCTGACCCTGCTTGCGATAATACGTATTGAAGCATCAACCAGGCTTTGGCAGACGATGTGACGATTCCCCCGACTCTCTATCACTCAGATTAATCCAGATACGATCGGACAATTTGTTAGATACGGTTTGTTAGCCGTCTACAACTATAGCATACAGGATATAGTTACATAGTGTTTCAGTCACAATTAGGGAGGATCAGAAAATGGATGCAAATACGTCATAGCATCATATTTTTAAGTTATTTAATATTTTTCTACAATATCAAAGTTGCATCAAAATCAATTCAGTAATTATTGTATAATCTTAACCTAAGGCGTGTTTTAAGATGTCCTTATATCAAGTAACATTTTACAACGGTTGTTCAATTTCGTAGAAATTCGAACTGAAATTCTTTCATTGTTGTCTTGACAGCTGACCTCGTAGATAATATGTTAGTACAAGTCACATACTCGTCATAATTTAGTACTATGCCGTATCCGGGTCTATTCTTTTGAACACAATCACGTCACAGATATTCGTACCTAATACTCTCTACAGGATATAGAGAGCCCTTTCACTCACTTTATTTCAATGTCGATGTTGCCGAGTTTTTTTTTGTACTAAATATCAGATTAGCATATTGATATTTATTAGAAACTGTTTGGATATTACGTTTGTGATATCATTTGAATGTATGTACTTCCTAAACTTAACATACTTATTCGTACATTTAGTTTCTTATAAATCAAATTAGAAAGAAAGAAAGAAAGAAAGAAAACATATTTATTCCGTCAGAGTTACAGTGTACAAAAAAAAAACGACATTTAAATAAAGGACAAGTAGGTACATAGATGAAGCAGACACCATACCCTCCTGACGGAAACGACCGCATTCAGATTAAATTCAATTACGCACGTTATCTAATTACTCATTAGGAATCGTGGCCAAATTGAAGTAATTATTTTTGGATACTCAGAATATAGACATTTCAAAACTAGAAATAATTCATAAATTACCTACATTAAAACGATTTTATCAATCA
Source organism: Hesperia comma (assembly GCA_905404135.1). Taxonomy (NCBI): domain Eukaryota; kingdom Metazoa; phylum Arthropoda; class Insecta; order Lepidoptera; family Hesperiidae; genus Hesperia; species Hesperia comma. The sequence continues at coordinate 16,902,913 of FR990018.1, forward strand.
CATAAATGTGTCTAGTAATAGGTTAGGCTTTGACACTCTACAGCGTAAGACCGCGTCTAGATTCTCGAATATCTTCTGAAGTGAGATATTTATCCATCCATACCCACATAATTTCTTTCATACTCTAAAGTATACTAAATGTAATCGTGATGAAATAAAATAGATAAATAAATAAATAACTGAATTCACACTAGGATTCCCTGTGTCGTGGGTGACATGGACAACACACACAACAAGGACAAACACCCAGACCAAGAAGGGTTTAAAAATTTCCGCCTGTCTGGAAATCAATTCCAGGACTCGTCAAACATCCGACATGGTAACATTGCACTAAACTACCCATTTTTTTCTCATCTCCACCCACCATAAAGTTGTTACCATTCTGTGATAACATCGCCTATTATTTACACATTGTTTCTCTGTTACCCATTAGTGTACTTCTGATATTGTACAATGAGGCGAACAATATCTCAAAATGTTTATTTTCCGATAATGAATCATACACGAACAGTAAAGTACTAGCTAGTACTATGTGTTTCAATATGTAATGTTTACGCGAATTCCGATTCATAGTCTGTATGAATTGCTACAATAATGTCTTATTTACATTCTGGTATTCTACTTAATACGAAGCCGTTTCTGAGATTTGCAGGAGAATAGGCACAGACATAGTGAACAAATATTCAAATAAAAGGTTCATAAAAGCATCGTAGTATTTTTGTGTCGTTCAGATTTGTCTTAGGCGGCTGTTCAAGAGTGGTGCAGAAGACTCATCAATTCCCACTAAGAAAATATGGGTTCAGGGAAATTTCAATATTTGTTAGAATTTTTGTTTCTGGGTTCCAAGTATCTACTACGTCTACTCTACGTGAATGTCACGCCTAAATTCCTGAGCGCATAAATAAAATTTTGCATATTTTATCATTCATTAACAAGTGTATTTAATATTCTAGGAAATAAATGTTTTTTACTTAGATGATCTCATTTAAATAGATTTAAATTTATACGTAGCTAATAATAACGTAATATCATGTCGGTGAATCTTAAGATTGTTGACCGGTAAATCTTAAGATTCACCGTGGATCGGGCTTTTACAATACAATACAATGCAATACAATAACACTTTATTGTACTTACACCAGTAACAACGCTAATAATATTTACAAAAATATCACTACTACTTTGACAATAAAATACCTACTAGTAATAAGAGATATGGTGTAGACAACAGGCGGTCTTATCGCTAAAAGCGATCCCTTCCAGACAACCATGGACACCATGGTCTTTTCAACCATGGACACCATGGACACCATGGTCATTGTCAAGAAAGGCAGGGTGTACATATAAATAATAAGAGTGACAAAAAAGCAATTTTAAGTTGAAAAACAAGAAAGATCAAAATTGCTAGAATTAGTGGAGTGCCGTAAGACATAAAAATGGCAAAACATCGGAATCCAGGGACTATGAATGAATCTTCATAAAATATGTTGGACTGTATTTCAAAATGCACAAATAGAAAAGTTAAAAAAAAAATTCACCGATCTTTTTTTATTTTTTTTATCTTTATTGGTAAGTTTGTGACCCCATAACTTCGTGTTACGTAAACCGATTTTGATGATTCTTTATTTCCTTGAAAGCTGGTGCTTTTGGTACGGTCCCATATAAATTTAAGCGACATCTGACGAGTAGTTTCGAATTGACTTGAATAATGTGTAAGGATGTTTTGTAGTGTGTACTTATGGTTTTTTTCTAATAACTTTTTACTGAGTATTTAGATTTTGATGATTCCTATTTTATTTGAAAGATGGTACTTGCATTGTTGTCTTGTATTGAGCGGCATCTGACTAGTAGTTTTTGAATTATCCTTAATAACTTTTTTGTATATATTTAACCTAATATCTTACTACTTAGAGTTCTGATTTTGATCATTCTTTTTTTAATCGAAAGCTGGGGTCTTAGGTTATGTCCCGTAAAAATTTGAGTTCCGTCAGACGAGTAGTTTTTGAGTTACTCTTAATAATGTGTATTTAATTTATCGTCGAAATCGAAGCAACCAGTGATAAGTTATTAGGTAACGACCAAAAGCACCAGCTTTCAAGGAAATAAAGAATCATCAAAATCGGTTTACGCAACACGAAGTTATGGGGTCACAAACTTACCAACAAAGATAAAAAAAATAAAAAAAAGATCGGTGAATTATTTTTTTTTAACTTTTCTATTTGTGCATTTTGCAATACAGTCCAACAGTTTTTGTGAAGATTCATTCATAGTCCCTGGATTCCGAGGTTAAAAGCTTACGGCACTCCACTAAATGAGAAGGAGTCCGTAGTGTTTTAAGTTGAAAAACAAGAAAGATCAAAATTGCTAGAATGAGAAGGAGTCCGTAGATATAAGTTAGATTAGAATTTGAACAAAGAGATCGATTATCGCCATGAGACTCAAACAAATATTCAAACCGTTCTTTTAGATACATAGAAGAAGTAAGACTGTAACACAATACACAATTTGAGTTGCTACATACCTACTGTATGAGCACCTACTAAATTTTAATAGGGTAGATAGTTAGCATTAGCATTACGACGCCATAAGTTAATTGTTCTTGAAACACACGGTGAGTCGCGATAAAGACTTACAATAATGCAATAAAAATATAATCGGAGTTTTTTCAAGCGAGATAAACTATTACCTGATAATAATATAAATGAGCTTTCTTGCAATTTTATATCTACTATTACGTTGAGTTACGGTCATAATTCTTAGGATTAAATAATGGTAACTAAACATAATCGATTTTTGAATTGACCGTACAATTAAAATAAAATATATTAAAATTTACAATTGTATTGAGTAGGTAAAGAGCTAGAAATATAAATACCTAGTGAAAAGGTTTACTTTTTACTTCTTCATTCGCTGATTGAACAAAAATTCACGAAAACTAAGAACACTAACAAAGAAAACTTTGACCTATGAAAATAAACATTTGTAGGGAAATAGTTAAACTAATAAAACTCTTACTGGTCGGTGTCTGCCTAAGTGCCTATACTTCTGTTCATAAAAGATGTTTGAAAACTCTTAGTAAGTGATAGGGTTTTAGTAACATTTGGGCTTTGATGTTTTAAATATCTAGATTGAGCGTCGCCCTACAATGAAAACAAAAAAAAACAAGGCAACATTATCAAGCATGTGTGCGTGCAGGCTAGGGTTGCCAACCGTCCTGTTTTCCCAGGACATGTCCTAGTTTTTGTAGTGTCCTGGGACGTCCTGAATAGTTTTTAAGCAGAGTCCTGGGTTTTTAAATTCCTACTCTAAAAGACGACAGCTTAAACGCCTTGTGGCTAACATATTTCAAGCAATGTATTTCTGAGGAGCAGTACGCAGAACTGCAGAAAGTGGCTGAATATGTATTTAGTATACCGTGTCATAACGCTAATGTCGAGAGAGTCTTTTCCCTCATAAATTCACAGTGGTCAAAAGAAAGAAACCGATTACTGCCAACAACAGTAGCTGCAATCATCAAAACTATTTAAATTATAGATATGAAGTGTGACCAATTTTATGATTATTTGTTAACTCAACCACAGCTACTGAAGGATTGAAAATTAATTAAATTAATTGGTGGGGTTGAAAAGTACAGTAAAAATTAACAACTTATAACATATAGGCTACTGTTTATTCCGGAATTCCCGTGGGATCAAGATTCACGCGGGAAAAACCCCTATGCATGAAAGCGCCGGCTTAAACTTTTATGGAACTTTGACTGGGTGATAGAGGAGGTTCTGGAGCAACACATAGGCTACTTATTATCACGGAATTCCAGCAGAATTAGGATTCACGTGGGAAAAACTCTTATGCGCGAAGCCAAGTGGTGGGCTTAGATTTTTATGAGACTTTCACTTGGAGATACCTAAAGGAAGTTGTAAATTAACATATAGGCTACTTATTATCCCAGAATTTTCCGCGGGATCAGGATTCACGAGGGCAAAACTCCTATGCGCGAAGTAAGTAATATTTTTATAATAGTAATATAATAGTAATATTTTTATGGGATTTTCACTGGGAGATAGAGGAAGTTGTAAAGTAACATATATGCAACTTTTTATCCCGGAGTTCCCGCGGCATCATGATTCACGCAGGAAAAACTCCTATGCGCAAATTTGCGGGCTTAGATTTTTATGGGATTTTTTCTGCGAGATAGAAAAAGTTCTGGAGTAACACATAGGCTACTTATTATCCCGGAATTCCAGCGGGATCAGGATTCACACGGGAAAAAATCCTATACGAGAAGGCGCGGGCTTAAATTTTTATAGGACTCACTTGGAGATAGAGGAAGTTGTGAAGTAACATATACTACTTTTTATCCCGAAATTCCCGCGGGATCACGATTCACGCAGGAAAAACTTATATGCGCAAAGTTGCGGGCTTAGATTTTTATGGGATTTTCACTGGGAGATACCTAGGGGAAGTTGTAAAGTAATATATAGGGTACTTTTTATCCCGGAATTTCCGCGGGATCAGAATTCACGTGGGAAAAACTCCTATGCGCGAAGTAAGTAATGGGTTTAGATTTTTATGGCACTTTCACTGGGAGATAGAGGAAGTTGTGAAGTAACATATAGGCTACTTTGTATCCCGGAATACCCACGGGATCAGGATTCACGCGGGAAAAACTCCTATGCGCGAAATAGTGGGCTTAGATTTTAATGGGACTTTCAATGGAAGATAGAGGAAGTTGTAGAGCAATGTACGGGCTACTTTTTACCCTGGAATTCCCGCAGCGCAAAATCGCTTATGTGGGAACGAGGTCGCGGGTTCAGATGTTTATGGGACTTTCAGTGGGAGATAGAGGAGGAAAATTTGTTACAAACTAAAGTGTTTGTTTTATATTTTAATAACTAGTTTTCAACTCGTATAATTTTATTAAAATTCGTTTATTAAAACATAATATTATGATTATTTTAATTACTTGAATTTCATTTCACCTATTTTTATTTGATATTAATTTAACTATTGCAAATCTATTACTGCGTCCTGTTTTCAAACTGAATTGTCCTGGTTTCTCCAACTGCAAATCCTGGTTTTTTAAATTTGAGGTTGGCAACCCTAGTGCAGGCGATGTTTTACCCGTTCATCTATTGTCAAAGTGTGCGTAATGTGTACGTACTGATATAAAAATTGTGGCTGGATGTTACATCTAGATATTTAAAACATCTTTGCATTTGGGTATTATTTTCTCAAATAGTCCCTTCCACCAATGTTTGTGTCATAATCATATTTCATCAAATCGAAAACCGATTTCCATATACTAATTATGATAAGACATAAATGTCATGTCGCCATTACGTAGTAAAACAATGATATCTATTCACATAGAACTGCAATTCTCTGTAAGTGGTCAACCAGATATGAACAAGTTTGTGTTGAGTCACGACTGTCAATAATAGGTATGTGAGGAAATACAGTTAAGTATACTTTTTCGTGAGTTTAATAATGATACTAACTGATTCCTCAATATATATAAAATTTGAACATCCTTTTGCAACTGACCTCTTATGAAACGTTTTACACAAAAACGCTTATACCTAATAGAAACGCTACGGACACACTAACAATAGGTATAATATTCAAAACTGGGGTATGTATCTATTTAATTGACGGAACTATCCGGGGTAGGTAGGTATACGTAAATATTAAAGTGGACTATTTTGCGCCCGCTATGAAAAGGGATGATACAAAATTCTAGAACAACATGTTTTTTTGTACAATCCAAACGCATGGGTATTGTACCTAAGGAAGCGGTACGGGATAACACTCGTATTTAAGGGTACGAAATCAGGTATTGTACCAATCTTGAACTACGGATAAATAAGAATGTGGTATTTAAAATTCTAAGGAAGGCAAATAATGCTTCTGGGAAAGTCCGAACGATTCAGGTGTTTAAAACCGTATTTTCCTAAGTCATAAGTCACAGACAGTTTTTGTCTTGTTCTAAGTAGTTAGGATTAAAATGACAAAATGTCTACGTGAGGCAAAGCATATAGCCGTATTCGTTTATACCCAAGATACTTATTTGTGACGTTCTGAGTATCCTGCACTTGGATATGAGAATACCTTCCTCGACTTCAGGGTTATTCGAATGACTAATATTAATATATACAGAAGTAAATGTATAATATCGTGCTCGAACATGATTGATGATGTATTTTTTCTAATACTAATAAACCAGACTAAACACAATAGAACAAAATAGTTGTCGTCATACGACGATGTTATTACCAAAAAATTTATCCCCAACAAATTTTTTAACAATCATCATCATCATCATTTCAACTTATCATGACCCACTATTGAGCACGGGTCTCTTCTCAGAATGAGAAGGTTAAGGCCATAGTCCACCACGCTGGCCAAGTGCGGATTGGCGGACTTCACACGCCTTTCAGTTTTGCGAACTCTCTGGCGTGCAGGTTTCCTCACGATGTTTTCCTTCACCGTTTGTAGCAAGTGACATTTAAATGCTTAAAACCCACATAACTCCGAAAAGTCAGAGGTGCGTGCCTGGGATTCGAACTCGGGCCCTCCGAATAGCAAGGCTCTTTATCACTAGGCTGCCACCGCTACATATATTTTTAACAATAGTTACACGGGCGAAGGGTTACTAAAAGGCCCGTTTCCATACTTGGACTTAACTCACTGTGTGCTAAACCTCTGAGAAAAATGAAATAAAGTAAAAAATAAAGTAAATAAAATAGTGTATATTTTTAAAATATGTAAAACTTGCGTCCCACCCTCGCTTCGTTAAGCGTTAAATGGGGAATCTACATAGCCTATCAAATTACATAAGAATGTAGATACCTACATAAACACAAAACAAAATGTTGGGTTTTGTTATCAGAAATTCAAAAGCTTTTACTAATCCACGAACAATTTTTTTTTATTTATAATTCACTAGTACGAACTATAATTATTAGAGTATGGTTCAACCGTTTGGCGTCTTCACTAAGCTTCACATGTTCTAAGAATGGAAAGGGTGCAAAAAAGAATTATGTGGCACTTGACTTTTTCCGGTAGTCTATCTAAACGAATTCGATCATACGATAAACGTTTTGCTTGTTATAAAATTACTTCAATAAAAAATCGACATGATCTATTGGATTTAGTTTTCTTGTACAAAATACTTAGGAATCATGTGGATTGCCCAAATCTTTCAAAAAAAATTAATGTGCCTTGAAAGAACAACAGGAGACGTGTAGCCACCCTCCATGTCCCATTCCGCAAAACCGTATTAGGAGTAAATTCAGCAGTCCCACGTCTATGTAAACTTTATAATTTATGCGATGGATCAGTTGACTTAGACATCAGTTATTTATCACTAGGTACATTCATTTCGAACTAATATACCCTTGTGTTACGAATAATATAATTAGTTAAATACATTTCAATAATGATTAATTGTATAAAAAGTCAATGCATGTAGTGTTTGCCTTAACAGGTTATGTAATATACTTAGTTAGTAATTAGATTTAAGCAAACTTGTATATTTATAGTATTATACCCATTGGCAGACCTTAATAAATAAATAAAAAAATAAAATAAAACTAATGTTTGTAATATAGATATATAAACCTTGCTTGAGAAAAACTCTACCTAATGGTGAAAACCGCATAAAAATCCGCTGCGTGGTTTAGAAGAAGACGTAGAAAGACACAGACAGACAGTGGTGGAAGGCAACTTTGTTTTATCCTGTACAGTGATTGATATCTATCATTATTTTATTTCTCCGTTACTTTTCCGAATTGCAGAAGGATTACTCTGATAGATTAAATGCATTCATAGGTACTTCTAAATACCTACTGTATAATTTTGTTCCAATTGGATAATATCAAGCGATCTTGTTAATTTTCTTTATTTATTTTCAACATCAGCATTTTCGCTATTACCATAATTTCAATGACTATGTTATTGCAAAATCGATCAAGATTAGTGAAGATCACTTCATATTAAATGTAATGTTATACCTAAATATTGTCAATTTAGTGCTTTTACTTTGTTTAGTGATCCGTTATTTATTACCATTAGTACAGCATTTATCCGTTAAAGTCTGAATGTCGGTAACTTTCCAAATTGTTATTCAATTAAGGCATTAATTCCGTTATAAAGTTTAATCAATATAAACGTTGCTTCAGGGCGTAAGAAAAGTAAAGACAACAGTTGTTATTGAATTGTAAGGAACTTTATTTCATCAATAACACAATAATCCATGGAATCATTACAATATTCTTTACAATTGGAAATGTAATGAATAATTGAAATCGTGCAAGACAATATTTTATATTTGTGATATGAATCTGATAATAATAACAATATAATTTAATTTTTTAATGTTAGTCCCATAGTGCTCCTTTAGTAAGAAGTTAGAAGATATGATATTAAATTGTAAATATCTAGTAAAGACATTATTATATTATTTTCATCATAAGTATTTAATTTGAATAGAAATATTAATCATTAGAAAGATTGTTGTATATTCAATTTATAACATGAATAATAGAAAATATGAATACATTTCTTATACCTAGCTTAAATGATCACAAATTCTCGTTTTAATAACAGTGCTAAAGGACAGCGCTGTAACATTACAGCGAATAACACAAAAGTAGTTGGAAATAGTAATCTCTTTCATACATATTAAAATTTATTGAATAAGCAATACTTAATTTAATTTTAAAGAGTACTTGTACTTATTCTAAAGACATTGCGGAGTTAAATATAATTATTATTCATTAATAATAATCCTAAATGCATTAAACAAATACAAAATAAACTTAAGTGTGGCTAAAAAACTGCATATGTACACAAGTGAATGAATAACTTATCATGACATTTGTACAAAATTTGGCAATGAGAAATGCTTTAATACGGTTATCGTTGTATCCATACGTCTATAAAAATATATAATTCATAGAAGACAACCCTAAATTACAAAGGCAAAATACCTGGAACAGGCAGAACTGACTAATAGATAATCATTATTGAGTAATAAAGTTGATGATCTATGATTTTTAAGCATGAAATATAGTTGACCAGATTAAAAAAATTACAGACTAGTGACAATAGATTAGCGAATTCGAAAATATAATTATTAAGATAACAACATTTAAAGTTATCGTAGATATAAATATACATATTTAAAAACGAAATAGACACTTTGTGCGTTGCATCATCATAATAATGATTATGTACACCCTGCTTGAAATCCTTTGAAACATTAAAATATCTCTCAAATTAAATCCGGATAAGAAGCAACATAAAACGTCTCTGTGGCTTAAATTTTTTCTAAATTAATTTCATGCACAACCTTAGATTTTAGCCTGAATAGGCTCGAACAATTTCTCTTGCACTTGTTAGAAGTTTGATAGTTATTACATTATTTTGCTTTCCGAAACAATTCTTGTAATACATATCGAAAGAAATGCTCAACAAATTCCAATTTCAATTATTTAAAAGTTTGTGGCTTATCTATAGGAATGAAAGGTGCAATATTTAAGATTACTTGCGAAGTCAAATTAAAAGTCTATCTAGTATGACGTTTCATTTTTTTTCAATTTACAAGTTATTTGAAATAAAAATTAATTTTTAATTTATTTAATATAATTATGCATCAAAAAGCGAAATATTATATTTTTCATAAAATCTTTAATATTGTGCTAATTTCATAAAAAATATTAAATATTATTATTATTAGATACGTAATTTCTACAAATAGTCCAAGTTTTTAAAATATATTGTTAAAATCCTTGAATAATTCCACAATTACTAGAAAAAATATATGTCCAACTTAATCCCACGAGTCATATGATAATTATATAGTTTAGACACCAGCAAAAGTCAAAGCAAGGACTAAATTACTGGATACAAACAAAAAAATAACCATTCAGTTTTGAACGTTGTTAAAATACCTATAAATATGCCTTGACTAGAGGGCGTTGATGGTGATAAACTTGAATGTAAGTACATTGATATAATCAAAGCAGAATCTTACTAAGTAATACTGATTGGTTTCACGAGGCTGTCGGTTCGAAACCGTGAAGACCGCCGTCATGGAAGCGCAGCCACGCGGTTCCTACGTGCAGATTCACGAGAAGCACTATGGACTTCGGCAGTACGAAACGTGATGCCGAATATGTCTTCGTGGTAACGGTTTTCCTCCTATTAAAAACAATTGAATTGTCATTTTAATTTAAGATAGCCAAATTCGTTGCGATTTGGTTCTAAACACAACATTATAAGCCTTTCAGAGGAGAACATTATATCTTATAATAGAATTTATAATTAAGAGCGTCGATGTATCTATTTAGAACGAGTCAATTTAATTATGTTTACTAAGGTGCTTTTAATATTATACTCAAATAACTTTTCATAGTTACTGTCAACAGAATTTGTCAAAACTTTATTCATTTAAAATCAAAGTATATAAACCCAACTTAAGATTGAAACGAAAGAGGCGCTGTCGGACGCATTTGACATTCATTTGACCAATCATTGCACACTATTAACTGACAGATGAAAGACCACAACGTAATTATAGTAAACCCAACTTAAGACTGAAACGAAAGAGGCGCTGTCGGACGCATTTGACATTCATTTGACCAATCATTGCACACTAGTAACTGACAGATGAATGACCACAACGTACTTATGAATGACTTTTCGTTAGTTCCAATTTTTGCCATTTCAGAGATAAGTTGGGCGCACTGTACTTATGAATGACTTTTCGTTAGTTCCAATTTTTGCCATTTCAGAGATAAGTTGGGCGCACTGTATGAATGACTTTTTGTTAGTTCCAATTTTTGCCATTTCAGAGATAAGTTGGGCGCACTGTAACGTACAATTATTATTAGGATTTAATTGACTAACCTTCAGAGTAAACATGAAATTTTGAACTTGTTCATCGGTCATATTTCCATGCTTTTTTATTATTCCCTTTAACTTTTGGTGGACATCCTCAGCCATTTTACAATCACCACACACATAAAAATGTGCGCCTTTGTTGACTAGAAGATCGTGAATCTCTGGACCTTCTTTTTCTGCTAGTTCTTGAACGTATGTCTAAAAAGTACAAAGTTGACAACATTTATTGATATGAAACGAGTAATTTGACAATAAAAAATAAATTTCATGACTAACTCCTCATATTTTTTATTTTATTTTGGCTTTAATCACTATTTTTATTTGTTTTTTTTTTACCTTAGTGACGTTCTTCTCTCTTGACAAAGCAAGAAACACCTTAGTCAAAACGCCGTCTTTGAGTGCTTGCTCTTTCTCCTCTCTATATAAGTCCATTGTTTTAGTCCGACATCCAAAGAAAAGCCAAACTGGCCCAGCAGTGGAGCGAGTACGGAAAGTAAGCTGCGCTCTACGATGATGCCAAAATCCCCGGAATGGAGCTATTCCTGTTCCAGGGCCTATTAATATCAAAGGAACCGACAGATCTTCCGGAAGATGAAAGTTCGGAGCGCTGCAATAATATCAAAACGTTGTAACAACAAACTCAACAAAAAAGAAGATAATAAACTTTACCACGCAGATTTTACCTTCGAATAAACAAATAAACCTCGTCGCCTGGCTTGCGATCCATGAGATAGTTTGAACAAACACCGTAGTGGATGGGGCCTTCGCCATCTGTTTGGACATGACATCACCATAATCAATCTCCTTATAAATAGAATCTAATTAGACACCTGTTTCCGAGAATATTGTAAAATAATGAATCTCGCTACAAAAATAGATCATATTGTAATAAGATTTTCACTGGAATTCGTAATTCACAAGCAAAACGTGTGGAAATCGACTGTAATAAACTATGAGGTGCTATTATAGTGACTACGTGCGACTAATGTTTATTTACTCGTTACTAACCTTGAGTGCGATACGTAACTACGGCCACTGTGAGATGCAGTCGTTTTGGATGTGCGATTGGTGACGACGAAATTGAATAGAATCTCGGCTGTAATGGTGAAAGTAGTGCAGCCAGTAACGAAGCACTTGGTTTTGCTGATGGGAACTGGTCCAGTACTTCAGGTAGCGTTGGAAAATGGAAATGACGCCAGTCTTCGTAGGATGCTGGATCCTATTGACAACGATCATATAATTAAATATTATAACATAAACTACAGAATGTACATGTACTCGAAACATTAAATGAGGCAATCATTTAAATTATTGTAACTGTTTGGATTACTGACAATCAAACTCTAAAATGTCTTTGTATTTACATGAGTAATGATAAGACAAAACATACAGTTGATAGTAAATTAAGTTGTTTCTTCTCCTCCTCATTATCGCAAGTCTTGGCCAAGTATTGAAGAAGTATTGTTGTTGGCGGAGTTGTTATGTCAACAAAGCGAGTAAACAACTCGCGTACGCTGACAATAGGTAAGCGTTCATGTGGTTCCCATGATTTTACTGGTCCTAAAAGAAACAACAAATATTATGAGTGCTGTAAATTATGGAGTAAAAAAATAAATATCATTCATGACATCAAGAAATATATTTAATGTATTTAACTTACCACTGGATGTGTGAGTTTCTTTCATAAATTGTAGTTGTACAGGCTCATCGTAATCATCTACATCTTTTAAACGAGCTAATATCCCATCTACTAACTCCTTTCGATTGCATGCAATAATGCCTACGTGGTCACCTGGGTCATACTTAATATCACTCTGGAATAATTTCAAATAAGTCAATACCTTAAACTAATTAGGTTAAACATTAATAATATGTACATTGTATGTTGTTATTTCAATATTTTTACCTTAGGTTCGAGGTCAATAAAAATAGTTGATCTTTCTGCAGATAGATCACCCAAATCTTTATTAGCTTTGACTACACAAGTGACAAGTTGCTTGTTCACAGCAGATTGTAGGGCATTTGGCAGAGATGGTGGTTTCCCAGCAGGATGTATGAAGCGTACAGTCTCTTCACTGAGGGCCACCGTACCAAGTGCTCGCTTAGCTTCTTGGAGAGTTTCGTCATCATCCAAGCAAAATGTTTCGCAAGCAACCTATAAAACATTTTTTTATTAACCTTAAGTAAGTTACGAATTTCATAGACTTTAAATTCTTCGTAGATATTACTCATAGACATAAAGATATTTTCAATACACAATCTGAAGTAGCTATAGATTTTAATTATAAATATCTCGAGAGAAAGATAATATTATTATACGCAAAGATTAAATCTTATTCCGACATATTTACGAGTATTTCTACTTTAATATTCTGGTTCTGCGGTTGAAATTCAACCATAATTCATTTCATCAAAGATTTTATTTTATTTATTTACTGTAGGTACATAGATCAAATTACTCTTAACTGTAATTCAAATCGATAGATGTTATAGGAAAAACCTATCAAGAGTAATCCTTTATATCAGAACTTACGTTAAAGACACTGCAGGCCCATTTGCGGAACGCCTGATCCTGTCCGCACATTTCATCACCAGTGGCAAGGTCATGGATCCGTTCACCTCCTAGATCTCCTAGTAACTTGTCTACGTATTTCCCAAAGTTACAGAAATTGGGATACGCGCTGGAGCCGAGAGCGAATACGGCAAATCGGACGTTGCTCAACGGCCCGAAACTATCGATCGAAGTTGCATCTGTCGTGCTTCCTATAGGGATAAACATAATTACATTATGTATTAAAGGCGACTTTCTGAGTCTTCGGGTAGCAACTCATCTGTGACCAAATTTGAATGAGACTCCTCCTGATAATTAACTAGACTATTGCTAACATCAAGTAACAGAACTAACTATGTATGTAACAGTCCTTATCCTCATACTGACTAACAAACCAACCAACTAATATTCTCCCACCATCTGTTAACTGGACCAATCCTAGACCCTAAATTGTGTCTTATTCCAGGTCGGTCGCAGTTGTCATGGGTGGCAAAGGAAGGGTGGTGCTGTATGGTCGTTTGCTGCCTTAAGTATACATTTATAAAAACTGATAATAAGTTTAAAAAGTTCATAATTTGTTTGAACATATCAATCAATATGCCGTGAGGTCTTCTATTACTTCTATATCTTCTTTATAAAAACGGTTTATTATACAGGAGATTTGTAACCGAATCATAAAATGAGCTTACCTTTGAGTGATTCTAATCGACTGAGTTGTTTGGGATTTCCAACCGCATATCTTTGCAGTTCGATCTGACTGTTGGCTTTTACAAAGCTTTTAGGAGTTAGCATTTGCGTAGAGCTACAAAATAAGTGCTGTTGTTAGAATATGTTTAATGTAAATAATAACTCATTATTTACGAAAACAAAATTCCTCCTTAAATGTCGCTTATATGAAAAGAACAACAAAATAATTAGGCGCTGAACCAGCTTTTGAAAATAAAAAGATGTATCAAAATCGGTTCATGTAGTAAAAATGTGCTAACACTAATAACAAATAAAAATTATAATGGAATTGAGAACTTCTCCTTTTTTGGTAACTCGTCAAAAAAAATTGCAGACGTAAATTTAGCGATTTATGCAATTGTTTATCCTTAAGAACTCATAAGCTTACCCAGACGATTCCTCACCAACTTGATCCGCATATAAAAGTTCGCATAGATGGTCTGCAAAAGCCTACAAAACAGTAACTACATGGTTAACAGCCTAAAAGTAATAAGAATATTCTACTAAATTAATCTCTTGCTCAATCCACCACAACCACGCACTAAAAGGCCGAAACATAAATCCATTCCAATCGGTAATAATTTAGGTTGCAATATACATACATTTCCGAAAAGGATCAATACAATGTTAGTAACGGTTTTCAAATGTAATTTAGTTTTAAATGTTATCTAATCTAAACCTTTCGCAATATTTATAACAGCAACAATTATTTGTACCTAATGATTTTCAATTTCCAATATTAATTTAGAATGTAACTTACTACGCCATTTTCAGGGGGATCGCCGTTGCCAAATGTAGAAGTTACAACCAATAAAAGTGCTTCATGTTCTATGGATGTTATGTCATAATCCGCCATGCAATGAACCTGTTGGCAAATAGTTATAGAAATCATAGTCACATTTTGTTTTAGGTACCTATTTTAATATACTGAAATTTGTCTGGAACTTCTTATGAAACTCCAAAGTAATCAGATTGGAAAATTACCTGAGCGTTAAAGGCATGTCCGAATATGACCCCCAATTCCTTAGCATATTGCTCCGATTTGCCCGTCTCCGTTGCGTATAGAACTGTAGCTTTGATCCTCTTAGAGAGAGCTCTGCCAAAGAGCTTCGACGTGAATTTCACAGCCCGAGCAATTTGCTTGAAATGGAATTTTCTATTAATAGGCCGCTTTCCGCTGATCGGCTTAGATTTCTGCCACTGATGTGTCTTCCAGGCGGGTTCCTGTGCGAAATTTTAAAGATTTTCGATTCTCAAAGATTTTATCATTTCTTAAGAATAGTGTCGCCACATTTGAAAGTAAGAATGCTTATCAAAGACATTGTTGTTATCTGATTGGTTTTATAATTGTGTGTTAAAACGAAATTCAATGTATTAAAATTACAGCCAATATTCATATTATTCTAACCTGGTATTCGTAGGAAGGTTTGAGGTAATATAGCGCCATCTCTTGGTGGAATACTGGAGTGATTGAGGATGACATTGGTGGTACAATCCATATCCAGTCAGCAGGGCATCCAGAGCTAGAGTGAAAAAAGCTAAATTAATATCTACCTATCATTTCTATAAATGAACCTTCATCAACCTTTAGGGGTTTTTACAAACTCATAATTCCCTTAAAAAATAGCGGTTTTTCAAAATCGATATATAGAGATAACTCCAAAACTACCCATCAGATGTCGCTCAAATTTTTATGAGATCAGAATATGATCTCCTTTTTTTCTGAAGTCGGTTAAAAAGAAGTCAAAGCTATTTTGTTTTGTCTATTTGGCTGTATCTTAGTGCATTCTAATAATATCAATATACAGATGTATTCTCGTTGTTTTCATTTAAAATTTAATGCTTATTTTATATTAATCAGTTTGAATAAAACTGCTTAATATAAATATGTGAGTATAAAGAATCATGTCTTCCAATATCGCGTTACGGGATGGGTAAGTTTCTCGAAGCAAAGCGAAGTACTAGTGACTATGCCTCAAACAATGAAGTACGATCGCTTACAAAATATTCAACACGTTGTTCTAACCTACATCCTTTAACATAAACACTTCCTTACCACATATTTGTCAGAAGTTCATAACAGTTTAGGTAAACCTTATGTCATAGCACATTTAAAACAAGACCAAAATAATGTTTTCTTGCGTAAAACTAAACAGTCGCACGATTTGTTTTCGTATCCTTGTTAACACGTGTGTTATTCTAAGAGTACATTGCTGTTGTTGTTCTGTCTGAGAACTCAAAACATCGGCCTGCATGACGTTGATAGCGTAACATTTAACAGAATATTGCTTACCAATGCGCCATAACTTTTAAGGTTTTTTTTGTTCTCTACTTTTCCATAAATTTTAGGTAGATTATAATTTCATTTAAAGTTACAAACTATATTTAACAGTCTTTAAGTTCAAGTCAGAAGCCTAAATATTTGTAACCGAATCTTAACAAGTTATTGAATTTTCCCGTAAAGTTAAGCTTACTTTATTAATTTAATAATAGTTACTGTTTGCTTCTACATAAATGATTATTCATTCTACATTGTACAAAATTACAAATGAAAACAGTGAAATTTGTTATTTATCGGGTAAAAATGTGAAAATATTCACCTGACAATGGCTAACTCAGTCGTTATCGACTTTCGCAAGAAGGCGGAGGAAAGCAATTTGGAACAAAATTACACCAGGAATACTTTAAGTAAATTATAAAACTTAAATTCACAACCAAATAAAAATTCAAACCATTTACGTCTCAAAAAACAGAACATTTTGATTGAAAATGAATAAAGCCTTATTTCTCTATACATCAAACATTAAGTCATATTAAATTCTTACATACCGGAGTCGATTCTCATTATCCAAGTGCTTGATGAAGCTCTCGGAAGCGGTGTGATGGTCAACGATGGTAGCATTGTGCTGCTGGAAGCTGTGGAGTACGGCTACATTGACCTCCACTAGAGCCTTGTCCTTCCAGAGGTTCACGGGTGTTCTGGTGTCCAAGCCCATCTTCTGTGCTACTTTCTACATGAAAAAAAATGTTTTGTACATTAAAAAATTCAGTGTCGTTGCCTATAATTCACGA
This sequence comes from Hesperia comma, assembly GCA_905404135.1. Taxonomy (NCBI): domain Eukaryota; kingdom Metazoa; phylum Arthropoda; class Insecta; order Lepidoptera; family Hesperiidae; genus Hesperia; species Hesperia comma. The sequence continues at coordinate 16,920,167 of FR990018.1, forward strand.
ATAGTAAATCCACTAAAATCAGACCATAAGTTTATTGGTCTGAACACAAAAATATGTAGTTATTTCATACGCTGTTCATTACTACGCAGCTCTATCCTAATTTTTGCAAACTTTTCAGAATGTTATAGTAAAATTGTACCCTTCATGAATTTTAATCTTACTGTACAGGTGCAAGTCTCTCACGATGTTTTCCTTTGTCAACTAAATATGAAGCTTTTATTTTATGTTTTTATGTAAATAACTTACAGACAAACATAACTAATATCTGATGGTAAATGATCACTATTACTCATAACCAACAAATATCTAAGCCATCAGCAAAGTAACAACGAATAGCTTATGAACCCGTACCATGTAATTTTAAAAGGAATGACACCAAATCGTTTTTGTTTACATAAAGCGACAGTAATTCACATGTGGGCTTAGATATGAATAGCTATGAAGGTAATTAACTGATAACAGGAACATGTTCATTATCGCATAACATAGAAAGCTTATTAGAACTCGTAACTTCATAACTAGTGCAGTGTTTAGAAATAGTTTGATATGGAGTGCTAAATTCCATCGGGGGTATAACAGAAATAGGATTCCATAAGTAAATATAAATTCATGTGATGAACACATGCATGCGAACATTTTGTACATTGCACGAATTGTCACAACTTTGACTTGCTTTGCGTATGCGCACGAATATGAATAAGTGGCTTATAATTATCCTATCGATAAATTCTACTCAGTATAAAATAGATAATGATTTTATTGAAGATATTGGAGCGTCTTAAAATGAAGATTCCAAAACCAAAACAGCAGACCAGGCTATAATAAACAATTACAGAAAAAGAGTACTAACTAATAGTATACAAGCTTACCTCTAACATGTTCAAACGATTAGTGTCACAGAAATTCCGACAACCGATCTCAGTGCTCATGTACCAGCCATTGAAGGCATTAGCGGTGAACTCGATGCCACCGCAGTCGAACCGCATGCTGGAGACAGCTGGAAGGGCATACCAGCGGAGTTCCAGCTCTTTGAACCATTCACACCTGTTCAGAAGATAATTTAACTTTTAACAAAAGACTTCAAAATCGATAAGTAGAGATAAATTAAAAACTTCCCGAAAGATGTCGATCTGTATGGGAACAGAGATAAAACACTAGCTTTCGAATAGAAAATTTAATCGGTTCATCCAATAAAAAGTTATGATGTTACACAAAAATATATACAGTCGAATTGAGAATTTCCTCCTTTTTTGTTGTGGGTTGAAAAAGAGCCACAGGACAGTTTGGCTTCAACCATTAAAGGGCTAAATAAGAAAGAAAGATACATTACAGGGCACGAGCCTCTCCTCACTGAGGAGGCTTGGAGCATACTCCATCCTACTACACCAGTGAACAATGGTGTGATACGGGTAGGTTAGTTAAGTACACCTTTTTATTTTATATGAATTTAATTAAGTTTATTCATAAATATTGTCTCTAATAGAATGTTTTAAACTAAATTTACTTCTAAAGATATACGACGACGATTAAAATATGTCTTGAGAGGAGGAGAAACTCGCTTCAGATAATCTATGCATTAGGATCCACACTCGAAAAAATTTCTTCGCGATTTTTCTCTTTAAGGATGTCTGAATGTAATAAATCAGCAGTAATTGTTTTGGGTGTGCGTACTAAGACATAAGTTTACCGAAGCGAGCGGGGGCGGGTTAACAGTTTTTATTCGCTCGTAACTTAGAATATAATAGATGAAACACCAACGTTTTAGCCTATCACTGCTTTAAATCAGTAGTGAAATCGCATTTCTCAAGCAAGGATTATTTGGGTAGGTGAGTATTTAAATGGCAAAGATGCAGAAGTAGGTATATCAGTGTTACATGAATCAATAATTTTGAATTTGAATTTGTCACATAACACATGCCAGTCATATTTTGTGTTATCACTTAATTTTTTCTTATCGGTTTGTGATCTCAAGACATCAATAATTGTATTTGTCAATGGTAACAATTAAACAAGGATGTGCGATGGGAGCATTCAGTTATGTAAATTCCCAAACACTTCTCAAGATGATTTTTATGAAATAAATATGCGGTACGTCATTATAAATCAAGTTCTTATTATGTTACGATCACGTGTAACTCATTAGATAAATCAACTAAAGACTGCTTATGTCGCGCAACGCTTATCTAAAACGTGCGCTTCAAATGCGCAAATGAAGCTGTCATTAGTTTTCAGGATTCATTTGGCTTATTCTCTTTAATCTCCTTTAATACTGTTTTTGTTAATTGACTACAAATTAAAATTGGTGCACTCTAATCTTTTGCATATTGGTGATACGCATGTGTTTTAATTTCCTATTGAGAATGCTTCCATTTTGTCGTAAATCACGTATGAGAAACAATATAGTTTGCCTTGAAGCCTCGGATAAGATTTTAAGGATAATATAGTCCTGTAAGGACTTATTCCTAGCCAGATGTGATTCCTAACTAATTAAAAATCTCCATCAAGATCATTCTCTCAACCAAAATTAAGGATTTTCGCTGGGCTTAGAACACTTCGAACCGGTTCAAGTACCGACAACAATTTAACAGCAAACATAATTATGTATTTTATGAATATTCGCTTTAGTAAAAGCATAAGTATGGAAACAAAAAATCTGTATTATATGCGGACAATTATCAGTATTAGCTTACGTACCTACATAGTTACTGTGTCTAATAATACAGCATTGCTTCAGTCGTTTAATTTTTAATCATAAATATCAATTTACGCATCATAACGTACAATTTATTTCTCTATTACGTAGAACACACTCAATCAACAGTTATCGAGGTTCCAAACGTCGTATTAACGGCTGTTAGCAATATCAATGGCGTTACGTTATTGAATAGAGTTCGGACTGAGGCCTATTTATGGACTATAAACACAGATTGGAGATCAGCGGACGGCGCTTTTACGATACAATGTCACGCCGCCTGTTTGCAGACTTTGCCTCACAAAGCATAATGCATTATCGTGTTTTATGCCGGCATAAATCTGCTATGTCATACTGCAATAATATTGCGAAATACGACGTGTGTTTAAGGGTTCAGGATTGGCGATAAATTTAAAATTGTTGAAAGATGAATGTGGTTATAGACTTCGTCGCAGTTTTATAAAGATTGGGTTACGCAGTTCTGTAACTGTTTTATTGACTTTAGCATGGGTTATTGATAGTTTCGGTTGGTTGAAGGAAAGTTTTGGGTTCATTAAAATCATACATACATATATTATTATATTATTATTTGATAGCATTGTACAGATTTCTAAATGATCATTTCAAAGCTTCCGTAACTGAAGAATTGTTTCTACTACCTTTGGTGATTTTTGAATCGTTGGGCATTTAGTAATTTGGAAAAACATACTTGGTGCTTTTTTACAAAAAGAGGTTTTAAAATAATTGAACTCCAATTTCAATATAAGATATACATAGTTTACATCGCCATCAAAAATGTTAAAAACTAGATACATAATGCAGGAGAGATGGAAGACGATGAAATATTTTAAGATTTCCCCCTTTTAAACGGTTTTGTTTAGGCGCCGCGCCGGCCAGCCATAATTACGAATTTGATTTGAATAGTAATTAATTAGAGATCCGTATTAGTTTGGTATGCGAGTCACACTTGTACAGAAGCCAAAAATCACACTATCGTTTTTGTTCTAGTACGGTAATTTAAAATTTAGAACAACAGATTAGTAGACAAATACTTGCCTTTGCTTAATGTTTGTGCCAATGTCCCGGAAAATATAACGATTTTATTGTGCAAATTTTGAAAGCTTGTTACTTTTTATGTGGACGTTACTGCTTATATACTTCTCCCAGAATGGCCGTTAAAATGTGATTAGCCATTATAATAAGGTAAATTTCAATTAGTTTTTTTAAGTTAAAATCTTTCTCACTTTTCCCAGAAAGAAAAATATTTTTATAATAATATGATTTCTCATGACTTACGATATATTTTATTGTCCTTTATCTTGTTTGGTACTAGATTTTTTTTCATAATACATTTTTTATATTAAATTACTATATCTAAATGAGTATATTAACAAATATTTATATGGTTAGGTGCGAAAGAAGGCAAACATTAGATTAATAATCACGTGTCAGAACCACTTTTTCCACGGGAATAAATTCATTTCCAGAGATAAAAATTTATATTAATTAACTTCATAATATGTTATTAATTTGTTTGCCAAAATTTAAATACGTTCACTCATTTGCATGATTGGACGACAAACACCCAAACTATGACATTTATAAACATTAATTATGATTGTTAGCCTAAATTAAACAATGAATTATGTTTATACAGGAATGCTAAAACTTACGTGTTAATACAGGAATTCTAAACTCAATGGTGTATGAAGTCCGCCTTAACCTTCTCATTCTGCGAAGAAACCCGTGCCCATCAGTGATGGGTTGCGACGATAATGATGATGATGGTACTTACGTAGGATGTGTCATTTCGATCTCCATAATGAGTTCCCGTGGGATCTCGAAGTAGTCCGGGTCCTTCCCGTTAGCAGATAGTACCAGGGGAAGAATATCCCAAGCCGTATGGGGAGGTTTCCAGCCCAGTTTAAGGCATAACTGCAAATACATTCAATTTTAATTCAGTTGAGAAACATCAGTAAACGAACTTCAAAACTGAATCATAATAATCATGTTATTATGTAACCGGCTTAGAAACCAGCAGGCAAATCAAATCTGATGATAAAAGAGTAATCGTCGCTTATTAACATCATAAAAATACAGGCCCAAAGAAATTTAGAAAAGTTAACTTCTAATTAAAATAATTTATATTGATATAATTACTTAGAAAACGACACAGATATCTGATAAGCGTGGCCAACATAAGATAATACGAGAAAGAAGAATTATTGTATGAAGCACAAGGAAAATTTGACGATTATATGTCAAATCTTCTTGTAAGCAAGAGTGGATCAAAACGCAGTATCATTACAATCTCGTTTTCTTTTCTTATGTGACTCTTCTTCGTCTACGGTAACAGCACAGCATTCCTCCGGCCGCCGTAAGCGGGAGTTCAAAGCGTGCACTGCACGGACCATGACGGGGCAGCACGTGACATCACTACATAGTATAAAACAAAGTCGCTATTTTTGTCCGTCTGTTTGTTTGTCTGTTTGTTTGTCTGTTTGTCTGTATGCTTAAATCTTTAAAATTACGCAACGGATTTTGATGCGGTTTTTTGTAATAGGTAGAGTGATTCAAGAGGAAGGTTTTTATGTATAATACATGCATATATTCCCACGAGAACGGGATCCACGCGGGTGAAACCGCGGGCGGGCCGCTAGTTATTTCAATAAATGTAAACCGATATTAGCTTGGTAGTTGAAGCGACTCAAACGTCACTTTTAGGGTTCCGTACCCAAAGGGTAAAACGGGACCCTATTACTGAGACTTCGCTGTCCGTCCGTCCGTCCGTCTGTCACCAGGCTGTATCTCATGAACCGCAATAGTTACACAGTTGAAATTTTCACAGATGATGTATTTCTGTTGCCGCTACAACACCAAATACTAAAAAATAAATATTTAAGTGGGCGCTTAAATATTTATTTTTTACCTACCTTTCGGTCCAAGAGATGGCGTTGTGGCTAATATGTGGCTACAATAAAACAATGGTCACAGTGGCCTTTGGAAAAGCGACCATAGCCCAATTTTTATTTTGGCGTTTTTTTACATGATGGTACGGAACCCTTCGTGCGCGAGTCCGACTCGCACTTGGCCGGTTTTTTTCTTTAATTTGATATGGAAACCGCTGAACAAATTTGAAATGGTTCCACTAACGTGAGCAAACAACAGGTGCACTCGAAGTCAGATACGTCAATACCGACTGATTTATCTGCATGGCGGATACCGATATTTTGTACTATGTGAAGGATTGATAGTTACAAAAAATGTTTACTGTCCAACCGCTATGCATAAAATGAAAGTAAACTTGCAGTTTTTGGTACCTACATGTTGTTTATGTCAATAGTTCTAAAACCGATAGTACATAATATAATATTTGCATCAAGTTTTATTTATTAGCGATCTAAATAACAATAATGAATATGGATTCCCAATAGTTTATTATAGGTAATAAATAACTATGTAGTAGAATATTATAAACCAAATAACCCGACTGCTTAAACTAACCTAATCAGAATCCTTAAGGTGTTTTCGGAATTACATGACTTCTGTGGAACAAAGCATACATAACAATATTAATTTCTTCTGGATGTTTATACACAGGTAAAAGGGTATACCTGATTCTATGCAATATAAAGACGTTACCGCTAATGAACCTAAAGAAATATGTAACTTATTTTCAAAATTTTTTAGCTCCGTTTTTGAGCCCACAGATGTGCATGATGATTTTGATATCGATAGCATACCGGACTTGAACCCTACCTCTGATCTTTTGCTAAGCAGTGTGTCTATATCCAAAGATGTTCTTCTTGAGGAACTTCGCAAACTAGATGTATCCAAAGGCTCCGGAGTTGATAATATTCCACCCATGTTTCTCAAACACACAGCTAACTCACATGGAAGTCTGCTCGTATTGTACCAGTACATAAGAGTGGGTCGAAAAATGATGTTGAGAACTACCGGCCAATCTCTATTTTACCAGCCTTGTCAAAGCTTTTCGAAAGTTTAGTGCACAAAATTATATATCCTTCTTTACATACTAAAATAGTTGAGCAACAGCATGGCTTTGTACAGAAACGTTCTACTACCACAAATTTATTATTATACAATACATATCTATTTGAAGCTCTTGACGCAAATAAACAAACCGACAGTATATGTACGGACTTCCGAAAGGCTTTCGATCGGGTAGATCACAAAATTCTGCTTTATAAGCTAGCTTTTAATGGCATTCGAGGTAATCATTGGCGCTGGTTTAAGTCATACATTTCGAATCGTACCCAGAAAGTTGTAATCAATGGTTTTGAGTCGGCGTTCGTTCCTGTAACCTCTGGCGTGCCACAAGGCTCAATTCTCGGTCCTTTGTTATTCATTCTATTCATAAATGACGTACATCAATGTTTTCAATTCTGTAATATACTTTTATACGCGGATGATTTAAAGATCTTTCACACTATAAACGATTCGCTTGATCATATGAGAGTACAAGAAGATCTTGACCGTTTTTCCGCGTATTGTATACAAAATAAATTAAGTTTAAATTTAAATAAATGTAAAGTAATTTCGTTCTCAAAGAAAAAAACTCCTTCCAAATTTCAATATTCGTTATGTGGTGTTGACCTACTTTCAACCGATACTATAAAGGACCTTGGTATCACACTAGACTCTAAACTACATCTTGATACTCATATGGAAACCATAGTGAACAGAGCCTATAAAATGTATGGATTCGTAACGCGAACTTGTTCAAAATTTACCAGATCATCAACTTTCATCTATATTTATAAGTCCCTTATCCGATCTCAGTTAGAATATGCCGTATCCGTATGGAATCCATACTATAATAAGTACATTGAAGCAATCGAATCAGTGCAGAAGAAATTTTTAAGATATGTTAATTATAAATTTAGTAATAGCTATCTTTCTTACCATCATCTGCTAAGAAAGTACAATGTACATACACTTAAATCTAGACGTATTCAGCGTAATGCACAATTACTCTATGACATATGTCATGGAAGATATGACTGTATACCCCTTAATAACAAAATTAGTTACAATGTTCCCAGTCGCGCTCACCCTCGTAGGCATCAACCACCGTTTGCTGTCGTGAAATGTAACACTAACGCTGGCAAACGCTCACCAATGCATCAATTAACTTATACCTATACCTAATGTTAACTTCAGTTGTATAGATATTTTAAGTTGTCCATTAGGAAAATTTAGAAATCTCCTAAAACAAAAGATGTCACAATGACAGCCGATAAGTAATTTATGAGTGTAAATGCATCACATTTCTTCCTTCATTTATTACACACAACCACTTTCAATCGCTTAATATAGTAAAATGTGGTTAACGATGGTGGCTCACAACCTATTACGTTGTTTTTTGTTAATATTTTGTAAAAAATTTTGTTGTGTTCTGTTTGTTGACCTAAATAAATTAAAAAAAAAAATAACCTACCCGTTCCCTTTTTTCATTTTCAGGCGCAAATTCGAAAATTTTTATAGCGTTTGTTACCACAATTATGATGAATTTAACGACACCCCATATTATATATAATGTCAAAATCCATGCAGCCGTTTGAGCAACATACATTCGCTCGAAAAACTCTACCTTCGTCCTGACGCAGTCGGGTAAAAATAATAGTGACCAACAAAGCGATAAACATTTATTTATTTCTCATGACAATTAGCCGAATTTGACCCTCTAACTTTTCGTGTGCTAGTGACATGTCAGCTACCTTTTACATTATATATCATCGGTGCGAACTATGTGAAAATCAAATGCATAAATAAAGAAGTCAGAAACAGAAACAGACAAAACAACTTTGTTTTTACTATTATTCAGTAAATAGATATAAAAGCGATATACAGACCGTTTACGAAAGAACTGTTGCTCACGAGAACTAATCGACTTCGCTAATGGCTACCGAATGAAAATAGCTTTTCAGAAACAAGTTTCCCCGTCATTGCTATTGAACTTTACATTGTGACGTTAAGGTTCATTACTGCTTGTTACAGCCGCTGGGAAAATAAAGCATTATTTTTTACCTCAGTAAATTCACAATGCATAGGGTCTCCTAGAATAGTTCCATCGGGTTGTTTGTAACCAGCATAGCTGATGAGCTGACTATTCCATATCCTGTAGTCATGTTTTCCATCCGTGCGTTGTGGGAACAGGGTAATTGCGGACCTGTGAAAATATTTCTGTACTAAATACCACAAATAAAACTTTTAATTGGGTTTTCATAACAAAATAAATAAATAAATAAATAAATAGCGCTTCACACTCATAGCTCCACACTAGGATTCCCTGTGTTGTGGGTGCCATGGACAACACACAAGACAAAGACACACACCCAGACCGAGAACGGAAATTTAAACTTATCATTCAAATTTCCGCCTCGCTGGGAATCGAACCCAGGACCCTCGGAACAGCGATTCGGCGTGTTAACCATTGCGCCATCCGGGTCGTTACTATTTTCATTTAAATTATACACTATTTTCATTTAAATTATGAAATACCTTCTAAAATCATATGTCGCGCTTCGTAAGCTAATGCGTTCCTTACATTAGACTATTACGAGTACGACTCCCGTTATGAATACAAGATGATGTATGCAGATAAACCACCGAATATTATACATACTGTAGCCATCTACGATTTTCCATTTCCATTTAAACTACTTTAATTATGTAGATTACTACATGGCTTAGAATAAAGTGTTTAAGAATAGATGAACAGAATTAGATACTTCGAGGGAAAGCTTTCTACCCTTTTAAAATAATGTAGTACATACGGAACAATGTTCACGAAAATATTGACGCACGCTTAAATTCGGAGTTGTGTTTATAAAGGTTATATAACGAACCTCAGAAAAGAATCGCACCAAGCTTAATCTTATTTTGTATTTCAATCAACATATTTTACTTATTAATAAATATGATATATAATACATCATTATTAGAACATGAATTAGTGTTAATGTGACCCTCTGATGAATTATGGTCGAATTTCCAGTGGGAATCACTACTATAGTGCCACCAACTTATCTGTTCAGTAAACGGATGTCGCTAGTGCAGCTTCGATGTTACCATATAATAAAATTTGGCGACTGTCAAGGGAGCTCAACAACTTTGAGACCTATGATTTTTACCAGATATTGCACATAATTCGATGGTAAATGATGACAAAGCCTTTCCGACGAATATAGATACACAACTTAGGCTGTGGCTACTAACTTAAACTACCATGCAATGACTGCAGTAACACAGGATGTTATCATTATCTCAATCCATCAGGGCATAGGTCTCCTCTCATAATTAAAAGGTTAAGGCCATAGTTCACCATCCTGGCCAAGTGCAGATTGGCAATGTTTTCCTTTACCGTTATAGCAAGCGACATTTAATTGCTTAAAACGTACATAACTCCGAAAAGTCAGAGGTACGTGCCCTGGGATTCAAACACGGACCCTCCGAATGGGAGGCCGAATTTTTAATCAATTGGTTATCACCGCCCTAAAATAGGATATTATAATGGCAATGAATAATTCTCAAGTGTATTTGTCTTTTTTAAAAAATAAATTTCGTAAACATCCAAAAATAAAAGAATTACGTAGGCCAACAAGTAAAATTTTACTTTTTCATATAAAAATTAAAATTTCAGGACAAGAGAAATAAAAGATCCATTGTTATTGACTATAATTATTTATATTTTTATATATTTTATAAAAATAATTGTCATCGTGATCTCTAATTTTGAGGGGTTCAACATGGGAAAATGATGCCGATGCGCCAGAGAAAAAAGCTGAAGAAATTCTTCAGGTTTTTTCTTTTCACTCATTAGCTTGTAAACAAATTGTTCACTAACTCCTGTAACAAAGACAATATTATATGAAGTATAAAAAAATTTGATACCAAATATATTCAGTAATACTTTAATCGATTATGCAAAGATAAGTGAGGAACATAAAATAACTGAAATATTTAATCGGGACTACTAATTAACTTACAATAGCAACACTAACCTGTTGTAACGGCGACGTATTCTGCCACTTTTTCAAACGTTATTTTCGGAGTTAGCAGGCGATTTTCTTCCCTCGTACAATCTAAAACTTTTAAAATAACTAATCGTGCATCATTTCTAAGAGGCTCAGGCATATTTAATCACTTTTTTCAATTAAAATCGAATTGAAACACATAGAGCACTCGCACTTCAAAGAATTGACAGCGGACATAACATTTCAAAATTGACGTTGTCTTTTTTTAGTTCCATTTTTTTCTACTGAACAGATAAGTTGGTGGCATTATAATTAATAATTCGGCTTATCAATGTCGATTGCAGCTTCCACATACACGCAATATTGCGAATCAGTTCATATAAATTATAATTAATGTGTTCTTTTATTGTCTACTTTAACATAATTTTTGCAACGCAAAATTTTTTCCGTCATATCCCAATGAGCACACTCCTTTAATTTATTTGCCTAATATTGAATATTCAGATTCAGATGCACTATTCCAAAAGCACTCAAGATAATCCTTGGACTGAAATTATGGTTGAGAGGATTATACGACGAATTATCTACGGGTATCTTAATAATGATCTTCAGCCATTACAAACTAAATAAGTGCAGTAAAATTTAAGCATTAGTTAATTTAACTAACAAAATACTATGAAATAATTTGTCAAATAAATGTAAAAAATGGCAATATTCTGTCTCATTTTTTTCGGTTCATTGGCATAATGTGTTCCTTTTCCATTGTGAGTGCGATATATGACATCTATCAGTCTACATTCTTCTCTTACTACGGTTACGAGAACTGTTGTATTAAATACCCCCAGTACCTACTTTTAAAAAATCTCAAATATTTTTCGTATGCCAATATGTATTTTTATCTCAAATATCTTCTTTCAGTAGAGACCTGACGTCATTGTCTCGTCTGATGTCCACTAGGATGCACCCCGTGAAGTGGACATTTCGTTGGACTAAAGATGGATGGAGCCTCTTGAAATTAAGTAGTTAATACCTGATGTTTCCTTTGTTGGTGCTGTATTTGATGTGGTTGCACAGAGCTTCAAACATGCCGCTTGTGGTGGTCACTTGACGACAGTCGAATACCTGTATACGACAAAAAAAAACAATATAATTCTTCAATTCAATCAATATTAATAAAATAAATTCCTCAAAGGCTAACGGAAGAACAGACAGGTATCTGATGGTTAATGACCACAGTTGCAGGTAAGTATGTGCAACATCAGTGCAAACAGTGAATCAGTTAATCAACAAGCGTCGATTTGCAACGCATGAGTTGAACCCACAATTTCCCATTGCAGAGTCGTGTTTTACCCCCAGCGAGAGTTTATAGATGGTAATTAGAACATTCAAACGAAAATTAACTATAGGTATTCTAAATATAGAAGAATGAAATGTGTAAGCTATTTAGACTTAGAGTTAACTCCGCTTTCCACTAACAAGTTGTATCGCATCATCGAACCGTAATTATTTCTGCAACATGGAAACTGATAGACATTGATGAGATGTGTTAGTTTATCTGGATTTGTTCGGACTTTCTGTCCGAGGTTTGAATTGTTCAATTTTATGATTTAGAAAATAAAATAAAAACAAGAAGTTATTGTAAAAGTTACATCCTTTTTACTTCTTATTTATATACTTTTACTATTATTAAAATATCCAGAATTTAAAAATCGACATTTTATAATTTCAACACCATCAAATATCTTCCATGATCGTTTGTTTTTAGTAGTTGGTAGGAATAGTTATAAAGAATAGTGATATGGAATAAATAGTTATATTACATTAACATAGTTATAATAAAACTAGTAAATCCGCCCTCGCTTCGCTCCGGGGAACCAGTCTCTTCAAAAATCTCTATAAATTTTAACAAATTATGTTAAACCGATGTCTAAACTAACTGCAAAGCTTCGTGAAAATTCGTTCAACAGTTTTTGCGTGAAAGCGTAATAAAACGTTAGATATATCTAATGATATTAGTAGGATTAGTAGGATAGAAGAAGGTTAACGTTATTCTGTGATGATAACAGTTTGAAATGAATATAAAAACTAAAAGACGTCTACGAATATTTGAATCAACGAAAATGACGGGGCTCAGACTGAACGGAGAGATTTGTATAAGCGGAGTAATTACTAAATTTAGTCGCGAATACAGACGGACTTAAACCTGGTCTCACTAATGCCGATTTAAGTCCCCTTCATCCTCGAAAGGAAACTAAGTGGGGGAACGAATAAATTACTCGTAATGTCGTTTCTCGCGCCTCGATCAAGCGTCGCGCGTCGGTAATTAGAAAAATATTGAGATTTATCAAGCCCTTCACGGCAGTTCCGCGGTTTGAGTTGATTCCGGTTAATGTAACCCGCAATTTAGATTTAAATGACTTACGTTCTCCAATAATATTAGAATAGCATAATATAAATGTTTGTGTAAGAGCAAAAATTCCTGACTAATCCCAAATTATAAATATATTAGACTTCAAAACTAAGTGATAACATAAAACGTTTTTTTTACAAAACTAGTTTAGTTTTTATTATGTTGTTTCTACAACCGTTTCAATTAAGAACCGTTTCAACAAAACCGGGGAACGATGATGAAATGTTATTATGGAAGCTTTCAACCAATTGGCTTTACTGTAGTTAGCTAAGCCCAGCCTAAATATCTGTTACTTAATAAAACACTTAAATAAAAATGTTTATTCTTGTGCTACGGCTACATCAGCGTCTTAACGCTTTAATTAACACGCTAATGTGCTGAATTAAGAAGAAAATTAGACTTGTCTTTTACACTAAGTGCGCGCAAAGTTTCTCCTAAAATAATAATAGGTACCTACTTAGGAGCACAACCTGATAAATATACTTTTATATGAATAACATACATATGCACACAAATTGTTTATCTTATAGAAAACTAACAATTCCTTAGTTTCAAAGACATTTCTATGCGGCAAGTAAGTTGTTTGTTTAGCATTGAAACTCCGCTGTACCTCGTAACAACATTTATTTCGCAGCCGCGAAACAACGGTTTAACTTTGCTAGTTTCGTTGTTTAGCTTCAAGTACAATAGCAACTATAGTCAAATAGTAAGTTTATTGTAACTTTTGAACACACACCAAGAAACAAGACTAAATGGTACCTAAGTAATTATTTACTTTCAGCATAATATTAATGTAAGTAGTTTAAAATGCATGTGCCAATAACCTCTAATGATACGGCTTCATCTGCATCTTAACGCGTGAATTAATGTGATATTAATGTATGCGATATTAATGTGGTAAATTAAAACGAAATTAAACTTCTCAAAATTTTCAATGACTCTTATTTTTATGTATTAGTAATTTATGTTGAGTAAGGTCTTAGTAACAGGTTTATATTGTTACATTTATTGAACATAAATTCTAATACATAAAAATGAGAAAAATTTTGACAATTTAACGGGTCTAATCCCTCCATAATGCACCACATTAGCGCGTTAATTAATGCGTTAAGACGTAGGTGTAGGTAGCCTTTACGAATATATTTTTTTTTAATGTTAATAACTGACAAACAGAGAACCAACTTTGACTACGTACGTATTCACCTCTTCCCATTGATTTTAGTAACACCAAATATACTTATAATTGAATCGTTATCGGCCACCACAATATTGCAAACTTTATTAACTGAGATGACTAAAGCCAAATTGCTGACGAACTTTTTGGATTAGGTTACAATAATAAAATAATGAAAGAAGAACGGTGTTCTTGAACAGGACCAGGATAATTTATTTGAAAGTTATTACATACTCTGCGACACCTGAATACTGAGTTACGAGTCTTACAATGGACCTTATAGGACTTAAGTATGCCGTTGTTCCTTATAAAGAACGCGAGCCACAACATCTGTTACAATTTATCCCGAGTTGAAACATAACATTTTATAGGCCTATGGAAACTTCAAATCATAAGTGTTTTTTTATAAGTACTAAATATTCAACGACAATAAAAAAAAAGATTAAAGTCATAAAATGTGATGTTATTAGTTATATTTGTAATATACTTACCTAAGTAGTTTATAAAGGAAAATTGCGGACTAAATATGAAGATGTTTGCAGTAAATATACTGTTCAGATACCTGCTGTTCTGGACTCTGGAGTACCTAAATAATTATGTACCTATACGTATACTTTTGATTCGTTGAGAAATGTTAAGTCGTATCAAAGATTAAGAAAATCCATATATTTTTTTAATTTTAAACATATTTTAATATATCGCCTATTGTAATGAAACCTGTGCACAAATTTTATATGTCGCCTTTGTGACAGTTGAACTGAAATAGCTGATGGTCTGAGTTGAAGGCCTTGACTCTAGGCAATAGTGCATACTCCACCATGTGCTTTTAAGGTGAGTGTCCAACTGCCGCCCGGCGAGCAATGAACAGCTATGAGCTATTTTCTCGCCCAGAAAGGGACTTAAATATAACATTCCGTCTAAACGTCAGCGAGTACTACCTAACTGTTCACACCGCCGGCGAGTACTCGCTTGCATACATTTAGCTCGCATATTATGAATCTTTATTTACACGAAATGTCATTTCTTTTGTACGTATCTTGAGCGAATAAATAGCCGGTATTCACTCGCCGTTTTGCCGGTGGTTGGACACCTGCCTAATACAGAACCCTATAACACTTTAATCTGTGGTTATTACGAGTACCAACTAATAAAGTGATGCATAATGTCGCATTGTGACTTATATTCCAATCACGTGGTATTTGGTGATCACGGTCACATGACTTCAGTTCAATAAACACGCTAAAACCAAATCACGTATTTAGAACAAATCTATAAAAGTACGCAAATCACTATACAAATGAGCTAACCGACGTTGCACCATATACTTTAATGACAAGATAATAAGTAACAATTTATTTTGATCAAAATCTGAAATAACTAACATGGACGGATTCTTACTTCTTTTTCAAATAACCTATTTCTAAATACGTAATTATCACCTTTGCAGTAACTCACATAATAAGCGAGTCGAACTTGTCATTTTGTTTGTTGTTTGAATGTTTAAACACAGTAACTTAGTATTTTTTTTTACCCTAAACGGCATTTCAAAGTTATTTATGTTTGTTTGTGCCGGTCTAAGGTACAAATGCGTTAGAGTCTACTTCGCATTTGTACGGTTAACGGTTAGATTAACGGTTAGACAAAAAAAAATAAGTGGATCGGTTCCTGTTAATTTTAATTTCCAAATAGTTAGGTGTGGTGTCGGTTACACTTTTTTAGAGGCGACCATCAGTCCTCAGGGCTAATAACGCATCTTTGACCGAATTAGAACGAGACTCATACTAATAATTATTTACTAGACTATTAGTAACACCAATTAACAGGACTATCACTAACAATCCTTGTCCTCACACTTATTAACTAACCAACTAATATGTAAATTGATTCTTGTTCTCGGTCGGTTAGGTATCTTAATTTAATAAAAATAAAAGTAAGAATCTGTAAAAAACTAAAGTTAGTTGGCAATGTTACGACGTAGGTTTTTAATTTTTAGGGTTCCGTACCCAAAGGGTAAAACGGGACCCTATTACTGAGACTTCGCTGTCCGTCCGTCCGTCCGTCTGTCACCAGGCTGTATCTCATGAACCGCAATAGTTACACAGTTGAAATTTTCACAGATGATGTATTTCTGTTGCCGCTACAACACCAAATACTAAAAAATAAATATTTAAGTGGGCGCCCATACTTTCGACGCCTCAGCGATAGTTTAGTTACCTACCTTTCAGTCCAAGAAATGGCGTTGTGGGTAATATGTGGCTACAATAAAACAATTAAATATTTCATACAACAGACCAGATTTTTTTGGCTTTTTTATACATAATGGTACGGAACCCTTCGTGCGCGAGTCCGACTCGCACTTGGCCGGTTTTTATTATTATCTTACCTTAGTTATTCGAAGCCACCCACATTACAAACTAGAATAAGACTAAAGTAAACATTAAGATTGAAACAATTAAGTGCGTTTGTCATCCCACATAATATATACTGAGGTCCGATCTTATGATGCTTCATTGCAGACTGACGACGAGAGCTTAAAATGCCGTAAGAAAATTGTGCCATCAAGCTAAGGCACTTCTCACACAACGCCATTTGCAAGCGACTAGGATCTAGTCAATGTATGAAAGCGACGCGTCTACGATGCGTCTCCTGTCAGTGAACAGTGTCAGATACAGCGAATTTTGGATTGCGTTGCAGTTGCGTAGCACATAAATAGTGTAGTGTGAGAAGTGCCTAAATAAAACTGTAAGCACTGGTATTAAAATTGTCAAGCATATTTAGTTTATGATATCAGTACGATGGTATATACAGCTAAGTCAACTTCCTCGTAGGGTATTTCAGTAATTACTGTAACGCTTGGTCGGGCCACATTGATCGACGGCGATCGACGGTTTGTCCATACAAAAAGAGCGTAAAGTATGGAAAGCCGTACGCGTCCTTTCGCATCGACGAGCCGAACGGCTTTCCATACTTTACGCTCTTTTTGTATGGACAAACCATCGATCGCCGTCGATCAATGTGGCCCAGCGTGAAGCTAGTATATTTTTAGAAGTAAGATATCCTCATCGACGCAAGTTCGTTCCGAATCTCATTACGGAGTAATTTACTTTTTAAGAGAAAAAGAAATTCCTAAGTATCTGTCTACCCAAAAACTTTCAACATTTTGTATATTTTCTGTTAAAAGTAGATATATATATTGTATAAGAAAATCTAAGCATTTCCATTATTATTATCAAAAGCTTTTACCACAAAACACAGAGTACAGAAGTTGATACTCCGTAATACAGCGTGTTTCAGCGACTTTCACATAGAAATTGCTTAAAGACATGAATAATAGGAAAAAGTAATGACATTAAAGAAAAAAAAATAGTAGATACCTAACAGAGAAAAAAAACAAATTGAAAAATAATAAAATAAAACAAATCGTAAACAGATCGACCACGATTGTCATTTGGATTTGAATTGCATACTATGTAGCTGAGGAAATGGAGCAACAAAAAAAATTAATAGGTTTACATATCATAGATACTAAAAATACTATAAGTCCTACATAAAAATCACCTCCTAAAAATATTGATTATAAATTCACATAATCTTGTGGTCTAAAATATTGAATTAGCAACACCACCAAAAATACTTGAGGACCAAACGTGAAAACTATTTAAATTTTCAATATTGATTCAGTTGAAGGTCTCTTATTATAACAAGGCAGGCCGGTACCTTATCACCAGATAAAGTTTTACCATGTTTAGTTTTACCCAAACAACGATTTACCTCCTGTTTTGTTTCCGAGCCTTTCTATTTAGTTTACCTTTCCCCTATTGGGCGTTTTTCCATTAGCCGGCCCGGCACCGGCCCGGCACCAGCACGGCACCGGCCCCGGGTCTTCGTTTTCCATTGTGCCGGTGTCAATGCCGGTTTATGCCCGGTGAATGGTACAGTACTGACATGGTCTTCAGCACGTTGATACGTATAGTACATTACAACGCGTAGATATAACAATGGTATCTTCAAGCCGTCGACTATACCTATTATTTGTTTCTTTTATATCTACGACGCCAATACCAACTCAGAGACGTCGAATTATGGATTAATTCAATACTTAAAGTCAGATACCTAGAATGAACATAATATAGCCTTTTGAAAAGTTGAAAATTCTTAAAATATTTTATATATCCATACTATGACCGAGGACACATTTAACTATTTGTTGGATACAAATTATCCATCTGAAAATTCTCATTATCTCCCTCCTAATCGCCCCGCGCACTCACACACGCACACGGCTACAATTCATATACAATACACATGCATTTTTACCGGGCCGGCACCGGCGCCGGCGGGACTCAATGCCGGGCCGTCGCCGGCGCCGGTAAGTGGAAAAGCGAGCCGTACATTTTCCTACATTTTTGCTTCACCGGCACGCCGGTGCCGGTGCCGGGCCGGCTAACGGAAAAACGCCCATTCAAGTTTTTGCCGGCCCGAGGCGCGGAAGGCCGAACGAACAAATAGGATTGTTCTTGTACCATGACTGACATTGTTTAGTTGGACGGATTACAGACTTGCCGTTCTGTAATTTAGTTCAGTAACTTTAAATTGTTGGGTAAAGTTTCTTTATTATAAAACTATTTAAGATTGGGAACTCGGCCTCGCTCCACTGCGGTAAATCTGTGTTTAATTAGACTCACTCAAAATGTTCCTGTCTATTCTGTTTCATTTTATTGATTGAGGGTGTAAATTAAGGCCAACTGAAAACCTTACATGAATAATGATGACTATCACAAGCAAAAAATAAATAATCAGACTAGCCGTTCTAGATATTAGCGCGTCCAAAAATCTTTTCACCTTTATAATATCTATGTATAGGTGAATTTATTCTAACAGTTGCACTAACACTGTCAAACGTCAAAACTAATGTACTATAGTGAGGCCGCGCTAACTATGCGTTCCTGAAGTCTGTCATTCGACTGGGCGATGTAACTTTGAACTGGCGTACAATTAATTGACAATTTTTTAATATCTTTTAATTGCCTTATTAACGAGTGATAACATTAAAATCAAACATTAAATCGAATAATTATGCCAACTTACAATAATTGTATTAATCTTGGGCTAAAATTATTACAATTACTTAAATAACAAATATAAAAACAATGCCTTTTAAAAGAAAACCACGTCAAACGGCGTTCGTTCAATGTTATATCTATGTCATATCAACTTTTTGTTTTTGTAGTGATGTGACATAATAACAAGGCAATTGTAATTGAATATTTTTGTAATCTTAATACAATGTCGGTAAAATATAAAATAAAACGTTATAATTTTATAATACATTATATAATGTACTAAGTATTCAATATAGTTAATAATATTATTATAATAAAGGTACGCCCAAACATAGCTTAGGAAAATTTGTGTTATAATATCACTCAGGTGAATCAAATGAAAATAAAATAAATAAATAAAACATTTTAATTTTTTTCTCTTGATTACATTCAGAAATTATGATTAAATTCAATTAATTGATTCCTTAAAATTTTATTTACATAACGAATATTATTATTGAATATATTGAAACATAATTCCTTTAAAAATAACAACATATAAATTGAATAAATATTATGCATAATGAATGCATGTTGTTATTGTTATTTGTTACAACGCATAATGTTATTTATTGTACATCACTAGTCATTACGAATTGACATATTGTGTCAGGAACGCATTCTCATCGTGGCCTCACTATAACAATAACGAAAGAAGCATTTTATTTCAGCGTGTATAAGTAAGCAAAATAAATATCTACTTCTTGAAGAGAAACATTGCGAGGCACGAGGCACCCTGAATAACTTAGGAGTTCTAAATAATGTTATAAGAGATGTAAAAAATCCCCGAAGTTTGTGTAGCTTAATTGATATAACATAGCAAAGACCAACTGCTAGAAGACATTAAACACTCATAAAACGTTAACTTACCGCGAGTAAAATAAATACCTACATTTCTGTGAGAGAACATTTTAGTACAGTTTATCGTTTGTAATGCCTAATATATCATTTTCGGATATCCCTATGGTCTACAACACGGAACACAGACACCAGGTCTACAAAATGGGAAACTAGCAAATTAAATATTTTTTCAGCATTTACTTATGTCGATAAAATGTCCCGAGCGAACAACAACTTCGGTATAGGCCGTATAGGTACTTTGTAACATAGTTTTCTAACAAAATTACTCAGTCTGTCACAACGGGGTCAGCCTTGTGTTAGAAATTTTTGATTAAAGAAAGGATTTAGTAACAATTTGCTCCATCATCGCTTAATGCCTACCAATCTTTAGCCGGAGGCCGCTAAATGGAAAGGGATAATAATATCCCTATTCTTTACCGGGATTTTAGACTTGTAGACTTGTGTAACTTGAAAAGCATAAAGAGAAAAAATATTAATGCTTTGTTCTTTTTCGGGCAATGAACTGAAGAGGTATTGAACTGATATTTTTGTCCTAGTTTGATGACTCTGGAGGCCCCTTGATAAAGTTTTTAATTTTTAAAGTAGTTTTCAGGTGTATAAAAATAGGATTACAAAGGGTGATAAAAACCAATTTTTTTTCGTATGTCTGGTACAATCCAGAAAAAAATTTTAGCAAAATTATTAATTATTTATTAACTTTTTTTTTAATGGTCTACTTATACCTACATACTTATAACATTTTTGACGTTTATGGCCCGTATTACTTACTCATAAAAACATTAACCTCCTACTAAGGCAGTGGGGTAAAAACAACTATCTAACAGAATGAAAAAAGGAGTCTAAAAATATCAAAAACGAAAAAACTACATTGTGGAAAAAATAATATAATCAGAGCTTAATTTATACTATCTATTGTTTTGAAAAATAGTTCAATCAATTTCTGTTTTATCATGCGAAACCTCGATTCCTTCCTTCCAATGTTGTCACTTGTCAGTTGTCAGTAATCGCCGAGGCGCTGTATTGGGAGGACGTGTGCCGCTCTCCCTAGGAAAGTTACATTTCGTGTCTACGTCCCGATTAAAATATAAAAAGTATTACTTTAGAATAATTTGCACTACATTTACAGCACATTGTTTGTTTTATTGTAATAAATACATTGTATTAATGTAGCTTCAGACTTCTCTTTCTTTATATTAGTTTCTACGTACTATTTAGCTTACTGCCTCGATGCTTTCCACTTTTTATAAATAATAGCTGATAAATGAGCAGACCAGCCTACTCAAGGTAAGTGGTCGACCAAGTTATCGACCAAGAAAGAAGAAAGAAGTGGCAAATAGAACATACTGTGTGGTGACATTGCACACATGTCACACGGTGACGTCACAAAAAATGAATCGCTATCATCTATCCTGAACGCTTTCGAAGATTTCAGCACTCGCATATACAAAGCCCCGAGAGCATTCACTTGGGGCTTGGCCGACCCCCAGGCATTTCGTCTCGCCTGACGGGAGATCTCCCATTGTCAAAAATGGCACTCAAGCCCCAAGCTGAAACACGGCTAGTCGTTTGACGGCTGACTCAAGCAACAGTGGTATTTAACCAGTTCAGCCTCTACACCAAGGGAATGCCTTCTTTCATCTCTTACAATATCCTGGTTGGTCTGCGTTAATTTACTTAGGAGTCTAGGCCGCCACAACACGGGCAATCTTATATAATTCGTGTTAAATAAATACAAATTTTATGTATAACGAGTTTAAATTATACGTGCGTGTTTAGTTCCCACGGAAAACACTTGTTTACATAATTACAGCGCGATAAAGGTAACTGAAGTTTGTTATATTCCGATATTTGTTCTGTGCGGCGTCACATAATGAATGTAAATTGTATTAATGTAAACCGCTCAGCTTAGTTTATTTGTTTGGGTCTAACTGTTATAATAATATTGATTCGACTGCTAACGGGAAACACGCTTTCCTTTTAATATTGATAAAATATATGCGAGTTAAAATCATGAATATTTAGTGTTGTGTTGTTATAATTTTATTGAAGGGTAACTGTTCTCGGATAGTCCCTGACTACCTTTATGTGGGTTTGGTAGAAAGTGCCAAATGAGGGGTTCCGAGTCCCTTTTTCTGGAGTGGGTAAATATGAGGCTGATCATTAAATTGTTCCATTTTACATGACATATTGTTGA
The DNA here is from genome assembly GCA_905404135.1 of Hesperia comma. NCBI lineage: Eukaryota > Metazoa > Arthropoda > Insecta > Lepidoptera > Hesperiidae > Hesperia > Hesperia comma. The sequence goes on from FR990018.1 coordinate 16,942,600, forward strand.
GATTGAAAAGGTTAATAGTAGCTACAGATAGTAGGAAGCTTCAACAAGAATGTGACTTGTAGGTAGATACGTGGTTCAGCAAAGTGCACCACGAACAAGAGTTACCTATAAATGAAATCTTTACCAAACATTAGGTACTATAACAGAAAATACTAGCTGTCCCCTCATAGTGTTACCCGTGTGGAATTCATGTTTTAGTTTATCCCCCTTTTATCCTTTTAGAGGGGAGATTTCCAAACATCCTCTCGTAGTCGTCCTTTACATTCCCAAAGGGACATACATGCATGCCAAATTTCTTCCTGTGATTTCTGTCAGTCACTCAGTAACGAAAGAGTGTCTAGTTATAAATTTTATCTAGGTATATTGATGTTTTCTTACCTGAAGTTTAGACCACTGTATTCTCCCAATGCACCGGCTAGCGTTCCGCCAGGCCAGCTTGGCGCCAAAGACCAGCTCGGTGGTGGTGAGCTGGTAGGTACCCGTAGCTGCCACTTCCTCCTGAACGACCTTCCAGCGTGCCTCGTGGGCTGGAGTGTTGGCTCTGATGACAATACAATTACATTAAAATTATTTTTATTGCCTGATAGGCTGAAGTAACTTACACGATGTTCAGAATGGGCGTTTTTCCATTTAGCCGGCCCGGCACCGGTCCGGCACCGGCACGGCACGGCGCCGGGTCTTCGTTTTTCCATTGTGCCGGTGTCAATGCCGGTTTATGCCCGGTGAGTGGTACAGTACTGACATGGTCTTCAGCACGTTGACACGTATATTAAGTACATTACAACGCGTAGATACCTATAACAATGGTAACTTCAAGCCGTCGACTATATTATTTGTTTCTTTTATATCTACGACGCCAATACCAACGCAGAGACGTCGAATTATGGATTAATTCAATACTTAAAGTCAGATACTGAGAATGAACATAATATAGCCTTTTGAAAAGTTGAAAATGGGTCCCAGAAATCCATACTTCCATACTAATATCCATACTAATATTATAAATGTGAAACTGTGTTTGTTTGTTTGTGCCTCTTTCACGTCGCAACATGGCTATTATATGGTATGATTTATGTGTGTGGGGATAGTTACGAGGGTGGAGAGTGACGTAGGCTACTTTTTTCCGCGGGAAAACATCTCATTCCTATGGGAAGATCAATGTTTTGTTAGTTGCTAGATATTTAGTTCCAGATGTTGTTAATAGATGGCGTTAGTAAAATTCATTTGCAAGTTCTGAATTACCCTATCAAATACTACATGTAATTTACTTATGTCATAGGCAAATGTTATATCTGATGTTCCGGTATATCATAATTATACCTAATAGGCTACTGTTTAGCCGAGATTCCTACGGGAGCGGGACCTAAGTGGCTGTTACCTACGGGTCCCGAAGCGAAGCGCGGGTGGTTCTCTAGTATTTTATATAGGTATCCATACTATAACCGAGGACACATTTAACTATTTGTTGGATACAAATTATTCATCTGAAAATTCTCTTTATCTCCCTCTCGCCCCGCGCACTAAAACACGCACACGGCTACAATTCATATACAATACACATGCATTTTTGCCAGGCCGGCACCGGCGCCGGTGGGACTCAATGCCGGGCCGGCGCCGGCGCCGGTAAGTGGAAAAGCGATCCATACATTTTCCTACATTTTTGCTTCACCGGCACGCCGGTGCCGGTGCCGGGCCGGCTAATGGAAAAACGCCCATTGTCTATGCCTGTTACCTGTCTGGTACAGACAGAAGTTACACCAAAAGAGATAGATACCAATCAATGTTAACCCTAAACAAGAACTCATTTTGCACCTCTACGTCTTTTTTAAACTTAAAGTGAAATTCATTGAATTGTTACAGTAAATGCACATACTTTTATCACTTAATTAAAATATTTCGATGATAAAAAAATTACCTGAATTTTCTCTTTGAAAAGGCCAATTGAGTCGTTAAAAACTACATCTTACACGGCAAGCATAAATATCCATCTATCTACCTATCTCACCATTACAAAGAATTGTAAACACAGACTTTGTAAACTTTAACAAGGCATTTAATTTTCTTCTGATGTTGTTGTTGCCACTGAGTTAATAATGTTTTGGAACGAATTAAGGCGAAAGTCTAAACACACAATTAAATCACATCAGATTAAACGGAATTTTGAATGTGCGTAAAGGCTTGTTCAGACATACACGGTATCTGCTACTCTATGGATGGCAAAGATATAAATATATGCAACTAGGAAAGCGGCAATTTTTCCTCGGTTCACGGTTGTCCTTCACAATAGACGCATTTGATCCTTCCTATTGTCTAGTGTTAGCCAAACCACAAGTTTCGGTTTCCTTAATTTGGCTGCCTTAGATCTAGGTATTGCTACTCATCCTCCTCCTCCTCGCGTCGCTTCCCTCATTACTGAGGGTCGTGAATCCCTGCCATTAGGTTAGATGTTTTTCTAATGGTGTCACGCCATTTGTTCCTCTCTTTGGCTGCGTGTAGTGCGTCGTGAAATTTGGTGTCCAGGGATGTCCGGATTTGATCAGTCCATCTAGTTGGACTTCAGCCTCTTGGTCGCTTACCATCCACCTTTCCAGTGACCATCAGTTGTTCGATGTTGTGGCCGGCCTTCTTTTCTGGCAATATGACCGCAGAACTCGAGTATCCTTCGTAAGCAGAGTGTGGAAAGTCGGATCTTGATGTTAAGTTCGCGCAAAATAGAGACGTTCGTGCTAAAGGCGGTCCAGGTCGGTCCAGTTTGCTACTTATAGGTAGGGGTAGCGATATTCACTAGGGTTTGAACACCAGGAATATCGTATAACTTAGGGATTTTCGCCACCCAGAGATACACAGCTGATAACTAGTATATCTAATTAAGCCTGAAGTTTAAATTAGAAAGGCAATATGAAGCGAACATCCAAAAAAATTTCTTCCATTTTACAACTTTTAAATAAGTGTATCGCTGACGTACAGTGAATACCAATAGTATCTTAGTGAATTTATTTTGTAAATCCTAATTTATAGTAGGACCTTACAGAATACAATTTACTAGCGTCGAAATAAATTTTATTGTTACACTATTACAAAAAAACGTGCTCCTTCCCGCTGGTTCCCACACATTCTGGTAAAGAGGCTTCAATTTATATACGTTACACTTTTTACTTATTTTCTTGTTCACTTTCCCTTAGCTCATGACAATTCCCTGGATTGCTTTTCGCTCGGTTTTATTTAGCCTTTTTGGAACCCATTTAATACTGACATCGTTGGTTCTGTATTTCTCTGGGCCATTTTTGTGTGGGTAATGAAAATGTTGGTATTAAGGGTTGAGTAACACTGTTTATTCATTAATTCTTTACTGAATCCTACTTAGGCAATGGAACCTTAAATTTGGAAATATGGACTTAATGTTCATTATCTGCCAGTCAACAATAAAGCGATAGGAAAACTTAAAAGCTGGTACTTAGTAACAACGAGAGAGAGAGATACAAAACATTATTTTGTTTCTAAAATTAAGCTATAAGCTTAATAGTAACGCTGTTAATATTATTAACTTTCCTAAAGACATCATAATAAGTATTCAAATATTCTGAACCGCTAAGCTTGTAGTTCTGGCAGCTTGACTTGTAACCGTGAGCCATCTAGGGAGTTAACAAACTTCGGGAGTTGTCGATAGTTGCTTGATCTCTAGCGGCAAGATTTCGCTCTTAGTTGGACCGCTCACAGACTCCCAATCCGCAGGGAAACAGCATTGTTATAATCCGCACTTAGCCATAGCTTTAGATAATAGTGTCTTCATTTATATTAATTAAGGATTGACTGGAGCAGAGTCCAAAGTCTACAAAATAAAACAGTAAATACAACAATACGAAGTCAGTCGCCTACCAGGGAAACAAATGCATCTGACATCTAAAATCTAAACTCAAATGACAATTGCGTGTGCTTATTAAAACACCAGACGCAAAAATGTAAAGGGTGTTATAAGTTTGATATATCCGTCTGTAATCTGTATGTCTGTGTCTGTATATCTGTGTGGCTGTGTCGTAGCACTGTAGCTCTAAAACCGATTGACCGATTTTAATGCGATTATTTCCATTCGAATGCGCAACCTTGAGATAGTTCTTAGCCGTGTTTGGTAGAAATCGGTCTCGTAGTTCGAGGAAAATCAGATCTTTTCAAAAATGGTGTATAGGGTAGGTATGGCTTGTTGTTCAATTGCAGTACCTATACTATTATACCTATATGTACTACAATGGGGCTGTACAAAACGTGAGGGGATTTTAAAGTTTCAATTTAGTTATTTCTTTTATAAGATTTGACTCCAAACGATTTTATCGCTTCGTTTCGATTTGACTGTCACTCTCTCGCTGTAGTACTTATAACTTAACATTGAAAGGCTCTGCTGCAGTATGAATTAACATTGAAACAATACCTTCGTATGGACGCAAAGTACTGTCCAAGGAAGTCCTTGGCGTCGTGGAGGACCTCTTGCGGCTCCCGGGGCACGTCGCCGCGGCCCGGGATGGCCATCACGCTGCCCAGGCACGCGCGCTCGTTGCATAGTGTTGGCTGTGGACGATACATTAAAATGTACTGTTTCATTGATGCACGAGGACAATGCCTTGTCCTTTTTTTTATGGAATTAAGATACCAAACGAGCATGCAGCACCACCTTCCGCTGCCGCCCATGACAACTGTGACCGACCCAGAACTAGACTCAATGAGTCTCGTTCTAATTTGGTCACAGATGCGTTGCTACCCATGAGGACTGAGATGGTCGCCTCTAAAAAAGTGTAACCGGCTCCACACCTTCCTATCCGGAACACAATTGTTCTTAAAACAATTATTACACGGTAGGAATGGTACTAAGTACCGTGGCGGGCGGTGGTACTTCCCCGGGTGAGTTCTAGGCCCTACCACCTATAAAATCCTATCTTAGTCTTAATATCTTATCTTAATCTTAATCTTACGTAACTGGGTCATGTTTCTACATAGGAGATATTTGAGAAAAAGCATGTGAAGGGTCTTCATAGGGCCAATAGAGACCAAAAATATTATTTTACAAAATTTTGGCTGTCTGTAGGTATGTTTGTCCGCGCATCACGCACAAACTACTTATAAAATTTTGATGCGCTTTTTTTTGTTCTGATGGAGATCTAACTTAAAAAATAGTGCATGTTTCATCATAATATACGTAGGGCGGCTAGAACCTGAGATAAGTACCTATAAATAATATTATTTTGTAGGACAGCGTTTGCTGGGTCTATTAGTGTTTTATAAATGCACATGTAGGTCAATCAGTGTAAACCAACTCGGTCGATCACTTAGCATCAGCCAACATCACATCACAAATTTAATATGTATGTCTATATACTTATTGCTTCTTATAACAACAACAAAAACAACCGACTTCAACATCGACGTAGAGATAACTCAAAAACTACTTGATAGTTGTTTTCCTATACCGTCGAATTGAGAACCTCCTTATTTTTCGATTCGGTTAAAAATACAAATTCAATCAATAGAATTAACACGCAGTCTTCGAAAAATATAACAAGAAACAAAAGCAGCATCAATACAGAGACGGGAGCTAACAATAAAACTTCACGGTGTGACAATTTAAGACTGCAACAAGATACGTTACAATATAGCTTCCATTGTTCGGAGATCTCGAGAGAACGTGTGTTCGGCTCGCAGGTTCTCTCTGAGATCTAATGTTTGTTTTTCATTTAAGAAAATGTATAAATTGTATCTCCCGTACAACGCAGAAGCCACTGCACTGCTATTGCAGAAACCGATTTGTAATTGTAAATTAATATTGAATTGTATTGCATTTTATGTAAAGCTTGAAACCTCAAATCGGACCCAAGTGTCTAAAACTAATAGAATCACACTAAATTAAACTGCATCCGCGTTCAATGTGAAATTGGTTTTAATAACCCACGCAAATGTCAGCTTTCCGATCGTATGATTATGATTGACGGCGAGAATTTAAAATGCCTTAAGTAAATTTTGCTTACGAGTTAAATTGAACTTTAAGCACATGTGAAAAATTAATTTTAGCAGGGAGTAGCGATTTCATATGCTCGGCGAGTCAAGTCTAGGTATTGTTTGTGAATGGATTAGATTGTAGTCGCAGAAACTTTTATGCGACTAATACTTTCGAAAAGCTACCAAGTCTTCCTAAGTCATGAATATTAACTGTATTTTTAATAAATGCGGCATAAAGTTACTCCATGTTTAAAATTTTTTGTCTGTCATGTGATTCTCTAAAATCAAAGGTTAGGAAAAGACAAAAAAAATAACCTAATCTTTACACCACGTTTATTAATAAGACAGTAGGAGTGCCTATCTCATCTTACAAGGGCACTGCTGCAATGCGTTCAAGTTCACTAAAATCATGTAATCGAATATCAATCCAACTGTTCTATCGACAAGTTAATCCTCTGGTATATTGGGTATTAGGTAAGCCATCACTCCGAATGACAGTACACACCACAATGATGTTCCAATCCACAACAATCAGCGTAATAGAAGCGGAATAGCAGCAAAATGAGTGTCTGATTGGATTGGAAGCTCCAGATTGATTTGAATCCTATTATCTCGGAAAATTGTGCCTTCTTCTGTTTTTCCAATAATAAATAAGAGGGCATATCGCTGTTACTAATGTTTAAACACCAGCTTTTTTCTGTAAAGTGCGAGAGTATTTCGACTCTACAGTGATTATGGGACGACAGATGTACATAGAAATTTTGAAGCCTCGTTTTGAGTAGCTTAACTTGTAGATGTGAATAAAAATAAAGACAAATATAATAACATAAAAACTTTCGCTTTTCGTAACCCACTAGTTTCAATCTTTCGTAACTCTTACCCACAATCCATAAAACATTTTCTTTCGTCAAAAAATCAAAAAATAAAGAAAGAAAGAAGCTCGTCTATACTATTCTATGAAAATTCCATTATGAAAACAGTCTAGAAAATTTGTCTGACTTTGCTTTTGCTATAAAAACCAACTGTGCACAAATAGTTTGAAAAATAGATAGCTAATGTTTGTCTACAAAATGGACGCCAGTTAGAAAGAAAATACAAGCTGTTTCTATATTACATTTTAAAGCAAAGGTTGTTGTCCATCAGGCAGTCACCATTTACTTTGCAGTAAAAGTAAACTTATGTCAAAATAACAGCTGTGTGTCCTATAAACTTCTCTATTTAGTCTAACTTTTATTTATTATTTTCCATTCATACAATAAAAGTTCTTTAATCTATTTCTGTACATAAGGAAACGCTTACAGAATCATTCCATCACACAAATGCTAGAAAAATGTCTGTTGGGAATCGAACCCCGTATCTTTTGCTTCGTCGGCAGTGCCAGTCCCAAAATAAGACAACACGGTCGTCCACATAACTTAAAAAAAACTATTCTGTAACAATTATTGCTAGGCTTTTTGTATGCTAAAAAAACAATTTTCTTTCAAAATACATTTTTATGCTTTTGTAGTTGTTTGCTATTTTCATTTATTTTTTCCTCCCAAAGTAAAACACAGTACATATCATATCTCCAACACTGCACGCTAAATTGAATCCAAACATTATTCTATTAGCTGAAAGTAGGTGAAAAATAAATATTTTTAGCCATTTTTCACTTCATATAATGAATATAAAAATAAAAGATAAATAAATCAATTCCACTCTTTATTTCATAGACCGAGGTCAATGCCAAACTCACCAATTAGGTGAAATATTTGTGAAGTTTGTTGAATTTTATTTTAATTGAGATCGTTTTTCATTGAAATAGCTACTAAAGAATATGGATCAATTTGCATTGCCAATAAAGTATCTACCTACCAACCTAGTGAGTGTAATATGATTGATTGTAATCTAAATTCCTATACGTACTGCTAAACAACAGGCGAAACAATTTCGCCAGAGAGTCTATTAGAAGCTAATATAAATATATCCATCAATACATATTTTTTATCAAAGAGTACAAAACTAAAAACAAAGTTAATACCAAAGTCTTGTACAACATGAAAACATATTCTCCCACTTTTGTATAAGGGCAATGCATCGCTTAAACCTTTGCTGTTGAAAATATACATAAGTGGAAGAGACCATGAACTATGTGATGGATCATTAATCTTTAAATAAATCTCTATGAAATAGCAAAAAGAAAACATTTATGAGGAATGTCCGTTCTATAGTCGTGGTCTGTAGTATTTACTTTAATTCGAGTATGCCATGTTTGACACAATAAAAATAAATTGAAAGCTTCCACGGATATTACATAACTAGAAACTTAAGTAGCTCGGGTACTGCTTCAGGGTATTTCCCCATAATGTGAACTTTGCTCGAGTGCTTTTAGTCTATCTTACTTAATACTTGAAACTCACTGATTGTTAACAATATTTCTCTTTTATTAAGCACTAAAACTCACTGTTATTTCGCGTCGGGAAACCTATGTGCACAGAGTAAAATAACTACGCATGAAGAAACTGTTACTTACAAAACGTACAATTAAACGTTTTGTTACGTATTTTTCGTTCATATTAAAAAATATGGAAAATGTTGCAGGGCGCTATCTGCTGGGTTAGCTATTATTTGATAAAATAAATATAAATGCTAAAATTGCAGGACCGATTGCATTCCAAGGACATTAGGTAACTCACGACATTCCATTTGACACAATTACAGAAGATGCAACTGTTTACTTAGTTACTGAAACGTTCAATCGTGTTACGTTCCAACGCAACTTTACGGTTGGAACGCACGTGTGCCGCGGTAATAAAATCAGTTACAGTGGCCAGATATATCAGTCGCCCGATAACGTGTTTACAGAGGTGGAGTTATCGTACTAACGTTATGTAGGACAGGTACTAACCTGTTTGCATCTCCTCACCTCAAAATTACCTACCTCTTCCAACCCCTGATATTAGACAAGTTAGGTCTATTATCGCAAACTATCGTCAAAGTGTTAGGCTTAAAATGTGAGCGATATCTATAGGCCGTAATCCACTACGATGGCCTAGAACTTCGCCTAACTAACCTTACCTACGTCTTTAAACATTTCTAATATTTACTCTAACAGAAAGTAAACCTTAATAACTTAATCTTGCTGGAACTAGTTAATTCCAAAAGTAAACTTTTGTTACTTTCAAACAAGAAAATTTAATAAAAACTTCAGAACAGCTTCAATCTTGATAACAGGATATTTAAAAACGATTGTATAAATTTAAATTGTTTAAAATTACCCCTCATTATTATGAGAATTAAGTGTAATGAAATTTAATCATCGGGAGGTAAACGTATAAATAGAGTTCTTTGAATAAATAATATTATTTGCCAAGATCGTGTTCTCTGCAAATATTATCTTTCAACCATGACTAGAGTACAAAATTAATGGCATCAATTAGATATTGCAAGCAATCCTTACTAATATTATAAATGTGAAAGTGTGTTTGTTTGTTTGTTTGTTTGTTTGTGACGCTTTCACGTCGCAACAAAGCTATTATATGGTAAGGTTTATGTGTGTGGGGATAGTTAGGAGGGTGGAGAGTGACGTAGGCTACTTTTTACCGCGGAAAAACATCCCATTCCCATGGGAAGATCGATGTTTTGTTAGTTGCTAGATATTTATTTTCGGAGTTGTTAATAGATGGCGGTAATAAAATTCATTTGCAAGTTCTGAATTACGCTATCAAATACTACATGTAATTTACTTAAGTCATAGGCAAATGTAATAGGCTACTTTAGCTCTGCCTCGAGAACTCCCCGCTCCGGCTGTATTCAGTGTACCGCCCGCCCGCTGGCACTATCCTGTTGACTGATGTCCGCAAGTTGCTCAGCCAACAGGATAGTGCCAGCGGACCAGAGGGACCTTCGAGTCGAGCGCCTGGACGACTTCATCGAGAGATTGGCACGCAACATGTTCGGGTGTGTCAACGCGTCGCGGTTCCCGCATCTGCAGGACCTGGTGCCGCTCCACACCCGTCCACCGGACCGCTGGGCCTTCCCGCGCGACTTGCTGGTTGCGCGGGACGGGCCTAGCACTGACTGATACTGGGGCTTCGTAAGTCGTCGCCCGGCGCTGATCGGCTCCTGCTGGGCTTCCCACCAGCGGGATTCACCCGGCAGGGCCTCGATCGCCTGGGCGGCGCGAAGATGAACCCCATCCCGTTTAAGACTCTGTGGCCTGTAAAAAGGCTACCACTCACCGGACTTGACCTATTGGTTAACCACAGATGGACAACCAAGGGCCTTAGGGCCCAGCCCAAGAACCGGCCCGTTTTAACGGGCCGCGAGAGACACCCCCAAAGGGGAACTGTCCCGAGGGCTCCACACACCTCAGACAGGGTGGAGTGAAGAGAGCGAGTAGTAGGCTACTTTTTAGCCTAAATTCCTACGGGAGCGAGACCTACGCGGCTGTTACCTACGGGTCCCGAAGAGAACCGCATTTGTTGTCAAAAACGACCTTTCGTAACGTATTTCGTGATAGAGCCAGCTCGGCAAAATATTTTCCGTAGAGAGAATCATTTTTGAACGTAACCTTACATTGTAGTAATGAAAATTTGTATCTACATCCATACTAATATCCATACTAATATTATAAATGTGAAAGTGTGTTTGTTTGTTTGTTTGTTTGTTTGTGACTCTTTCACGTCGAAACATGGCTATTATATGGTGTAGTTTATGTGTGTGGGGATAGTTAGGAGGGTGGAGAGTGACGTAGGCTACTTTTTACCCCGGAAAAACATCTCATTCCCATGGGAAGATCGATGTTTTGTTAGTTGCTAGATATTTATTTCCGGATGTTGCTAATAGATGGCGTTAGTAAAATTGATTTGCAAGTTCTAAATCACGCTATCAAATACTACATGTAATTTACTTATGTCATAGGCAAATAATCTGATGTTCCAGTATAATATCATATAATAGGCTACTGTGTAGCCGAGATTCCTACGGGAGCAGGCGAGCGGGACCTACGCGACTGTTACCTACGGGTCCCGATGCGAAGCGCGGGCGGTTCTCTAGTTAAGGACATAAAGTCTTTGCTCTAAAATGTTATAAAAATGCATACATCTACTGTAATAAATTCCGTTACTATCATAAGGTCACAGAGCATAATATTATGCCCAGGTATCCTTACATCACGAAGGCTTCGATCACTGTAATTTTTTTAAATCCACCGATAGTGAACGCTGGAACTTATATTTCAGTTATTAAAACAATGTTATTTTTAAGAAAAAATAAGTTTTGCTTATCCTCAACACACGACAGACGTAACTATCAGAATACTTATTTTGTTTTAAAAAGTTACAGGCCTCCAATAAACTAAATTTAACTCCAACAGGGCATCAAATTTGTGTGTACTCAAGGGCCACAAAAGCCCTGTGATGGCGTTTATTATAATGGCCTAATTTAAGATACTGGGTTTTCTGTATTACTGAGGAGACGAGGAGATAATTATATATGGTTAATATTTGACAAGAATCAAGGACTATTTATCGATATAATATTTAAGTTAAACATGACTATCAAAGCATCAGCTTAGTAAGCCTATTTGTATGATCTGTAAAATGAACTGTTCAAAATGTACTGGTTTTGATGTGAAACGTAGTTTTATTAATTATTTTCCGTTTAAATAGATATCTCTTGAATATTTGCGCACTGCCTTTAAGCAATCGGCACTGAAGCAAAAGTGGAGTAAACTATAGATCCTTTAAATCATATACAATATCAATGTTGTAGCCTATAAGTAATCCATAGGATAATCCATAGTTACGAGTTTACGACACTATTTGGTTAAACGCGAAATCATTTCATAATTTGAAGTATAACTCACCGTTCTGGGACAAGTTGTATCGTACAGCCGATCATATAGATACTCCCTCGATTCGATATTCCTAAGAACTTTCGGTCTTACAGCTCTACGTGGCTCTTTCTTATCGAGTTCCAGTATCTCAATATTCTCTGGTCCATTGGCTTTTGATTTATCGATTGCATCCTGGTCTTCTTGTATTGGAAATTCAGTGAAAGCGACATTATCGATTGGGCACGTTTTCCTTTTAGATCGAACGGCTAATTCACTGATTAGATCTCCTTTGCTAACAGCAATGGCTTCCAGGGTATTGCTAATAATAGGTTCGGCATTTTGGACAACCCCAGGGGCCATTTTTGTTACCACTATTAACTTATTAGTTTCTTTATTATGTTTAATTGAAAATTGAGACACGACACAAACGCGCACACTGACCGTACGTAGGTGTCGTCGTTGTATTTATAACAAATTCATCACAACGTAGCGAACACCGGTGCTAGTTTGTTTTTAATATTTGCAAACAAAAGTATCTCGGGTCGGTAAAGGTTGCACTTAGAACAGAGATAAAAAATTTATGGGCCGCGTAGCTTCTATGTCGATCGATTTGTTTTTAAGTGTGGCCGTTTTGTTTTTGGTACTTCTGATGTTATTTATCATTTGAATATTTAATTTCACTACACATAATTTTGTGGCTTATCACCATGTACTGGACAGACCAGGTCAAGGAGGCTGTGTACGTTCTTGTCCGCGATTGCATGAGTAAAGCAGCAATCTGAAAGGAATGGCGGTAAATAGTCAAGCTTTCCTTCAACACCTCTCTCTGTCAAGCGTCTAGCGATTCTGAAGAACTTCCTATCATCAGTAACACAAAAAATAAATAATTGAAAATTGAGCTGTAGGTCACCTATTATGAAAGCCTATTAGCATCCAAATGTATGTGGTTGATAGCTATTATCTGCTTAATTTTTTATTAACTTTTGACGAGTCAACCAGAATCAACCATGTTATCGATTATGCAGTACACCTGATGCTTCGCGGACACTGCAGTGTGTAAGTATTTTTTTTTATAGCCTGAAGGGCTGACGACAAAGCGGAGAGGTTAGTGGCCAACCGAAGTATCGGAAGTTTTGATGCCGACCAAAGGCCTCCGACTTAACTTAACGACTGTTATCTATCGATAACAGTGGCCGACGTGTTTACGTGCCCTCCGAAGCACGAGGGAGCCCAAGAAATTATAGCCGTTAGCGGTCACCAATCCCACTACTGACCCCGCCCGCAGTTGTCTAACTTTGTCAATCACTTATAGTAATCGACGCAAACCGCCTGGCTATGTTGAAATTTTACTCGTCAGTATTATCAATCGAGAAAAGGGTGCATGGTTTTAATCACGTACCTATGAATGCAGCACAGATTTTACAGGTCTACGTAAGACGAAACGGATTACTCAACTCTAAGTAGAAGAAAAGCCCAAGTTGGAATGAGGTTCGTGGGAATCAGTGGGAATCACTTTTTCAAATATGACATAATTTTCTAAGTATTTCCAGTAACAGGTACTTGTGATCCGAACCACGACTACAGTCTTCGGAGCATTGAACTGACCTTCGTAATTTATTTTTCCGGAATAACGACATGAGAAAGGCGTTTGACTTGTACTCATAACTTTATTAATATTATTTTAATTTTTTTACTTTTCTACAATTTTCATGTTATTTTAGAAACGAAGTTCCTTATTGCACGTTACGGATGGAAGATAAAACAAAAATTGTATAATTTTTATCGTATCTCGTTAAATCTCTCTCTAAAAACACTTTATCGTGGACTTTTCTTTCATAAGTTCAGTAAATAAAAATAAACAAATTATTTTTCGTTACCCACTCTGTCACGTCAGTTTCAATAACTATTAATTAGACATTATTTAATTAGATAAATATTTGAACCCAAATCAGATAATAAACTTTACATAAATAATCTGATTATTCAAATTCATTATCGGTTATGCAAATATTTCCGCGTGATTTTGAATCATGTGCTCAACGTATTTGTTCAAAGTCATGTAGTTGGTCTTGTACAGTAACTTATCTGGTACCGTCAGATGTTTGTTGACGATATCTAACATTAAGGGACACTACATCAAAACGCGTCCAACACCAACCAGTGTGCTGAAAATTGCAGGCCAAGAAAGGGAAATATAATGATGATGAATTTCCTTCTTTGATTGACCTCGGCACTAAGAACTACTAACAAACTCGGCACTAATGGGTGATGATCTGAAAAGAACAGTCGACATAATTAATATGCCAGATTCACAAGGCTCCATGGTAGCTGGTCAGACTGGTGCGTAAGGGGATCTCTATATCTTGCAGTTAACACTTAAAGGTTTATGGATGAATGGATAGATTGATTGTAATTGTAAAGTTACATTACAACTATAACTTTTGCCTACATTTGAAACAGTTTTTAATAGAAATGGTAAGAAATTAAAAAGTACTGTAAGGAAACAATACTTTAAATTGACACAATCAACTTGTTTTTGTGCACCAATTGAAATGAAGCGAGTTCTAACAAAATCAGCGAAAATCGCGTAAGTATGAATAGAATAAATTATTTTTGAAATTAGCAAAAACGAACACAAATATTTTACAATCAGAAATTTATTTTCGTTCATTCATCGAATTCTCGCTTAGCTGGGTGAGTTGTTATTTATTGCCATTCATTAAATATGCCGAGACGAGAACGCTTTCAGGCTAGCTTCTCCTATGTATGTAAATTAACATCAAAAGCTTCAAACTTTTTAGTAGACGCTTTAGAAATTTTGCATAAAAATTCGCTGCTACTCGTAGGCAACTTTTATAACAATGGACTCACCGTGGATATTAAAACAACAAAATTTTAAAACGAATGACGTGAAACGCATTCAAAAACCTTTTTTTTGTGATAATTAAAATATCATCGATATTTTTGTTTACATAAACATTTTTACTACAATATATACATAATTATATACCAAAACAGAGGAGGTTTTCGACTCGACTCGTAGGTATTGTTTTATAGTCATAACTTCTTGGTTAACTTGAGATGATTCCTTTTAAATTCAAAAGTTGGTACGTGTCCCGGGTTCCTTTAAAATAATAATAATATCCTATTAAATAATATCCTATTAAATTTAAAATTTTAAAATAATATCCTATTAAATTATTAGTATAAATCGTAAATTATGTTTATTTCAGCGAAATCTGACGAATAGTTTTGAAGTTATTTTATAATGCGTGTTGAATTGATTTCGACTAGTCTGATGATGTTCCCATTTCATGACAAACCTATCCCTGTTGAAAGTAAAATTGTGGGGAAAAGGTTAAATTTACCTATATACGTTTTTTTATTGTCTTTATTTATTGCTGTTATATGACCTAGCTCATAATTTGTTTAACTATAGTAAATTGCAGATTATCTACTAAATTTGATTTAAATCTGTATAGCTAACAGTGTAATATTCCAAAATCTTAAACCGGTATCTTTACAAACAATACGGTCCAATTTGTCTCAATTAATTTAAAACGAATAGAAATCTATTAAATGAGTTTCATAATCTTCAAATGAGTCCTACTGACGGACAAAAGACGACACTTAATACCTAATTGTTAACTTATGAAACAACAAAATTCCTAATAATTTTACAAGCAAACTTTCAAGATGAAATTACATTACAGTCAAATAAAGGCTCAGGAGGTTTGTCAACGGCTTTGTTGAAAACTGGGGAAGATATTAGTTTACAATTTTTGCTTTGATGTGGCAGTGATTCTTGGGGAATAATGAGCATTTCGGGTAATCAAGATCAGCTGGTTTTAATATTAAACTCCGATTTAGGATCTTGAATTCGGGTTTCGCTTACACGTCTCATTCATTCACTGAGGCTTAGAACGACGGTTAATGAAACCAGACAGATCTCTAGCTCTTAGAAGTTTATTAACTCGAAGCCGAAATTATGTGAAACACATAGGTAGGTATGTGCCTATAAAATCTGGAGGTTTTTTATTTCATTTAATGGTATTAAGGAAGCAAACGAGCATGCAGCACCGCCCTTCTGCTGCCGCCCATGACAACTCTGACCGACCTATAACAGGACTCAATTTAGGGACTAGGATGGTTAGTCCAGTTAACAGATGGAGTTAGAATATTAGTTGGCTAGTTTGATAATAAGTGTAAGGACAGAGACTGTTAGTGATAGTTAGTACCTACTAATATTTGATTTTAGTAATATCCCATTTAGTAATTGTTAGTATGAATCTCGTTCTAATTCGGCCACAGATGCGGCAACTCCTGAGGACTGAGACGATCGCTTGTAATAAAGTAAAACCGACTCCATCATCTAATCCTGACTAGATGGCCATAACAAAACTTTTCAAATAGCTGTTTCAAATAGTACGCTGTTTAAAATTTAATTAAAAAATGGTTCAAAACGACGGAATAATCGCTGGACATAGATACATAAAAAATATAATCGTTGAATCTTCTGTTTTTGAAGTCGGTTAAAAATAGAACGGATTGAACTTTTATTCGAAGTTGATAAGTTGAACACTTTGAGACACACTACTTACGCGATCGCTTCAACAAATCTCTGCTGTGAGGGGAATAGGAAAAAGAAGCAGTAAGAAACTCTTAAGGTCTTTTCTTACAGTTACAAATACATAATCATTATTATTACTTACGGCTACAAAATAACATTACGCCCTGCTTTGTAAAACCTAAAAATGTTTTTTACAATCATCTTGTTTGTACCTACCTTTCGTCTTAGACTTTTGCCCAATTATTGAGATAGTTAAGAGTTGAGAATATGATGTATCTATAACTATGTAGCATGGTTAACCTTATTGTACCTACATGTAGTTTGAATCTCTTGAATGTATAAAGCTTCAACAAACCATACAATGAAATATTCTACTTTGAACATAAGGCACCGTTATGAAGAATGATAGTGATAATGATTATGTTCGGCCATAACTGTAGCACAAAGGATCGTCATGATTATCTGTGTAGAGTGATATCTCGTCAAAGCGCAGCTTGATGGATATTAATAAAAAAGTTAATCGCGTGTAAAGCCGACTCACCGCGGGTGGTGCCACAGACATATAAAAGTCTCGAAAGAAAATAAATATATCATAAGTACTCATATAATAAATCTGTAAGTTATTTCTGTCTGTAGGTATACCTACATGAAAAAAAATTACCTACCATAATACTCCCTGTATTTCATGCTAATGTCAAACACGGCTTAACCGACTTAATTTCAAACGTTTCACAAGTAAAACGTGTTAAAATTCAGTTAACAAAATCCGTCCTTATATTTTTCTGAGATGGGCATGTACAGGTAGATCTATACATTTTCGTCGAAGGTAAGCGATTGTTAGTTTTAAATAACCCCAGTGAAAAACTGGAAACACAATAATAAGTTTTGCTTTGACCCAGACTCACACGGATACAAATTTTCTGTCAAAGCCACCTTTATTACTTTGGCGCTCAAAAATGCTTCGGCAAAGTTTTAAATTTTCATTTGCGTAATTACATTCCAACTGCGCGAAACACGCTTTTGTCACCGTTTTGACGAAGTACAATTTCCGATCAAATATTTTTTATACGGTATTGACATTTTTTTTACTTATGCCTGGTTACGTTTGTTAGGTACTTATTTTTCAGGTAGGTATCATATTTAGACCAGCTACCTTAAATTGATATCTTTTTATTTAAACTTAACTTAAGGCGGAAAAAGGTCCTCTAATAGGGAGGCTGTGTTCAACAAAAAACTTTAAATTCAGCATAAAAGCATGGAGGTATAGATAAAGCTAAAAAAAGCTAATTAAAATCATGTTGTACCTACTATATTTAAAAATTCAATTTCTAGATATACCTACATATATCTCAAGATAGGGCTCATCACATAGAGTAACTTTTTAACCCTTCGTCCACTTTGGTAACTAAAGTTACGTAACCAGTTACAAAATGACGTTATTTTAATATTCCTTTTAATGTGGCTGATTCCTTGGAGCTTCATTTAAGGTACTTCAAGCCTTTAAATTATTTCCTTTCAAGGGAAATCTGAATTAGAATAAATTATAAAGAAATACAATTTTCGTAGAAAACAGCTAATTTGGTCCCGCCATCCTGAAGTCACATGTTTAACAACGATCATCATTTCATTTTTAGTCGTTAAAGGATTGCTTGTACTTGCTTTACTTAAGGAATTAGCTTAAAAGTTGCGTCAATAGCTTTTGCACAAGGCTTTAAAATAATGTGGTAAATAAGGTTGCTTTTGCAAATAAAGTTAAATTGAATACCAAGCAATACCTTAACGAAAAAGTTTACGAAATGTGCGTAATAAGAACTCGGTATTAACAGCAGCATAATGTACGTAGAATAAAAAAATGACATTTCCTCAACATAATAAATAAATGCTCACGCACTGACACAAAGGAGACAGGTGAAGTAACCAAACTAAAGAACAAACAATTCTTTGTCACGTAGGTAGGTAGGTACCTGCAATCGAACAGAACCCTTCGTTTAACAAGTAAACAAAGGGTTTTAAACGAGAAAAGAAAGGATATTTTATTTTGTAATCTAGGTATGACTATGATACTATTACTAGTGGATGTTTACATAATTATACATAGGAAATATTTAAGAAAAAAATTATAAAGCCAAAAGAAGCTTACTTTTTATTGAATTATTATTTCCCGTTAAACTACCAAATGTACATACATAATTTCACAGTTCTATTCACAGTTCTCTGTTCATGGCTAAAACATATCAATTACATATTCAAAGAGCGCATAAAACGGCATAAAATAAAATAATGGTTTTCTTTAATTTTTTAACATAAGTTACCTCCCAACTACTTATCAGACTAATAACACCAAAAATTAGAGCTGAATTAAGGCAGTTATAGCCTCTAAAATATTAAAGCTATCTACAAACTCATCAAACTGTCTGAAATGAAAACAGAGAGAATTCGATAGCATACACGGTTATGCCTTTGGTATGATGCGGCCAGATACAAGTTAACCGCAAATTGCGGTGCTTGAATGTTCATATTGTTCATGCTCGTAGTTCTGATGTATTTGCGAATATTGTTCTGTATTTTCTGTCATCAATAAACATAATCAATGGCATAAATCTAAATTCTGTTTATAAGTCTGAGGAAAGACAGGCTGTTTAGTGTCTATATGTCGATTGTCAACGAATATGCAATGATGATTTAGAATGTCGAAAGAATAATCGAAATTGGTTCATCCAGTACGAAGTTATGACACATAAGACAAAAAAAAAACATACAGACGAATTGAAAACCTCCTCCTGTTTTTGAAGTCGGTTAAAAAATGATCATAAATGAAGAAGAGAAAAGGGAAAAAGTGTGCCAATCACACAAAAAATGACACAGAATTATACTTTTAAAAATGGGACATTCTGCTAATAAGACATTCTGCTCATAGGTCGTTTCGCTAATATGACTTTTTGCTCAAACGTCGTTTTGATAATAGGTCGTTTTGCTAAAAGGTCAATTTGCTTTTAGGACCTTCTGATACGGAGGCGTTTTTTCGCTTTGCGTGTCGCCGCGTCCGTCAAACGGACAATTTGTTCTTGTAGGTACCACATATACAATCGTACTTTCTCGTGCTATCTAAAGTTGACGACGCTTTGATTATTGTCTACGATATTAGTCAACTATGGTAAAATGGCAGATGTATTTCCCATTGATAAATAAAATATAGTGCCTTCTATTTCCGTAAGTAAGCCTTCTTGAGAGAACTCTTACATCGTAATTAATATCTCTCAGCTTTATCCAAAGGTTACCGATATAAATATTCATAGAAACAGCCGTAGACCAATTCCTGCACTTACCCCATCTACTGTTGTTTGTCTTTCCCGACTACATTACAGATGTCTTTTTGTATATTCATTATTCAAAATTCTGAGAAGCTGATGAAGATTTCATGAAAGCTTCGACAAATTACTGCTGGTTTACTTCAAATATTTCGATGTTTATTTAATTTGAATACCGAAAATCTGAGGGTTGATTAGGGTGTTGAGACTGAGGCGCTCAATAGGTCGAATTTATTTACGAATTGACGTTTATTTTAATAATATTTTAAGATGCTTGGTTTAATGTAATGTGCAACTTTGTCAACAAAGTTACTGTAAAGTATTGTGCATTCACAAGCTAACATAAAAATAAAAAAGCGTTATAAATATAAAAACATGTTACATATATTATAAACGATGACAATTTATCATTGGAAAGCAATATTATGTGCGATTTGAAAGTGATAAAATATTTACTACTGCATTCACAAGTAGCCTGAGAATCAGAAGCTACATAAAATGAGATCGTTCGTAGAGTTTCCATCTCTCACGAAATAATATCGGGATTATTTAACAAAAATATTGAGCTTTTGGGTATGTGTACAGAATCTTAACTTAGCGTAGTTTCAAATAAAGTATTAGGATCTTTTAAAGTTAGGCTGTAAATAGTTTACTTTATTTAATAGATATCCATAGTGTTTATTAATGTGCACAAATTCTTAAAGAAATAAAATAATTATGAATCTACAATTTTCGTTGTCCGCAACTATCGCGAATACTTATTTTTTCTCTGGTGACGTTTTTGATATTACTAATGTTCATGGGTGACAGTGACTATATACTATCAGATCTGATGTTTTCATCCTGTAATTTATATAAAGACAAAAAAAAACACAAAAATGTCATACTTCACTCGAAAAATCTAGACTGACTAAAATTACGGAATATCCGTAAACGTGCGTCATTCGTGCTTACTAAGTAAGCAATTTGGGTGCTTTACTGAGATGTGAGATAAAACACGTCGTTGATACGTGTTTGTCGTCGCCGCGTCGCGATGCGTAAGATACAAGTACATCGCCAATTGAGACAGATAGCTATCTCGAGAACTGAGTCTACAGTCTAAATGATTTACTACATCAACATAAAATTCTATAGTTAGGGACACTCGGTTGTTTACTGTAAACCAATAATTGTAAAGTTGCTAGTTTCTGAAACATAAAACACATCTATCTACTCGTAACTTAAAAAACGTTCGATAAAAATAGTTTATATCACCTACGTATAAACAATAATATGCGATATTACGATAAATTACGTGTAAAAAGAAGGTTAATTACGTATACTTTTACAAATAGGTACATAGGTAATTTTATCCGTCCTAAAATGTTTCTCTTTTATTATGGCAACATTGAGCAGGCCGCCTGTCGCAGAGTTGGTGCGTGAATTACTTTATTAACAAGCAATAAATTGCTTTCTTTACTATACTTTGATAAATAGCAATGAATTGCTACAATTAATAGCAATTATTTGTTTCTGCAATTTACAGTAATTTACGCACCGCGGATACAGATGCGTTGCTACACATGCTACACATTTTTCTATCCGGAGCACCATTGTTTTTAATGCGATTATTATGGCGGTAGATCCTACCACTTCTCCAACTCTTACCACTTATTAAATATTGTAAATCGCCAACTTAACTACTTGTAACTATGAGTGCTTACAGACTAGTTTTATTTCAGACCACTTGTAGGAACCTACCTTGAAACCAATTCAGTGATATCAGTAATAAAAAATTATATACGAGAAGTAATTCTACCGCCAAACTATTACACTGCAAATAAAAGTATGCGAGGAACAGACTAGCGGTAGGTAGTTTTATTTCTATCATCTATAAATTAAGATAGGTACCTTAAAACCGATATTAATAACGTAGGAAAACATTGCGAGTTATTAGCAGTCGGTTCCAAGATGTTACATCACGCGTTCTGATTTATCGCTCCAGCCGGCATCTATTGTCAGCCCAACATGCTGCGTATGAGAACAAGAAAAATGTACAACCTTTGATCTATGAAGCTTTTGTTCCGCAAGTTCATTTGAGAACCCCGAAAAATTTATTTTAGCTGCGTTTATCCCTTTCTTTTCAATTCAAAATGACTTCATTTTTAAGTAGGATAGCAATGATTATGTTTGTAGGGTTTTTATAGAATGAAGGTAGCAAACTAGCTTGTATCACCGGCTAATTCCCAATAGTTGAGCATCTTTCCGCTGCCGCCTATTTCAACTGTTTCCAAACAAGAACAAGACTAGAGGTTAAGATTGTTAGTCCAGTTTACAAAGGGAGTTAGAGAATTAGTCAGTTAGCTTGTTATTAAGTACGAGGAGTAGAGACTGTTAGTGATAGTCCTGTTAGCTGTTAGTAATATTCCAGTTAATAATTGTTCGTAAGTCTCGTTTTAATTCGATCTCAAGTTTACAAATCCCTGTAACTAATAGTTTGAAGTAGATGACAATATTAACCAAAAAATTATCCGCGGGAAAACAAGGATTCAAGCGGAACCGCAAAAGGCACATAGGCCAAATTTTAACGAGGCAACAAATGAAGTTAGCCTCGTAAACTCTCCCGCCTCATTAGTTGATTGCGTGGTCACTGTTTGCTTAATCTGGGGATAAATGAAACGCAAATTACTCCACGCTATTTTTGTTTTTCATTTTCATTAACTAAAATTTTTATACATAACAATTATTTTGAAAATCGTTTCAAAGTTCGCGTCTTTTAGTGGATAAAAAGTTAGTACAGTCACTAAACTAGCGGCACGCTATGATGGCCGGTTTGACGTTTGTCCGCTCATGAAGTTCCGTATTAATTGATAACGACTTTGAAGGAAATAATTGTATTACTTTATTGACGATAGGGATGTGCAGAGATTCATAAATTTTATCGAATGTAGTTTTAGGTTTAGGACTCAAAATTTATTTATTAAATTGATTTCTAAAATGTATACAAGTGTAGAAAAATCAGTTTGCACCATTTAAGGGGTGAATGTACTTGTGAATATGAACAATTTTCACTATGTGGACAAACCTCTGAAATCGCAAAAAAATATCAGCTGTTTCATACAAAAGGTAAAATTTTTATTTTTATATGATATATACCACAACTCGGCATTTGGTTTTCTAAATTGAAAATTTTTAAAAATGGAATCTAATACGATCGTCACATAGGATCGCTGGCTAGCACAACTACTACCTCCGGCAAACTCGCGTCAATGCTCAATGCAAAACAAAGCAGTTTCGAATTGACGTTGCTTCGAAAAGTATAAACTGTCAGTGCAATGCGATTGTGATATAGTTTTGACCTGGCTTTGGATTTCAAATATTGATACTGCATTACTGTTGACCCTTGCTCGTTAATTTGGACTCTGTTCAAGCCCTTTGTTGTGGATTTCGTCGATATGACCGAACGTACGCTCCACATCACTGTTGTAATGTGTCAAACCGGCCATCATAGCGTGCCGCTAGTGTAACGTTGTATAACTCGTTTCAATTAGGTAAGTAGGTATATTATTATTATACCTACCTAGTATAAGTTTGTGTATCGTAATATTTGTGATGAATTGTGGAAAGCCTTTCGCGATCAGCTAATTTATACGTATAAATCATTTGCTTTCTTTTTAATAACTAATGTCCGTAGACAACTTTGACGATAAGGATGAGATGGCTACTTTGTATCTTGCCAGCTATTTATATAAAAAGAGAAACAACCAACTCCAGGGCCCAGGGTGTAGTAAGTTTGAACTATTCAATTACTCATCAGTAATACCGTTTCACGTGTGGAATTGCACGGAGGAAGTGTGTCGGATCGCGATAAATTAATTATCATTTAGGCGTTCTGCGAGCGCCCTGTCAGTATTACTGAACTTGCTGAGTAATAAATACGTGTTCCAATTATTTGTCACTCGTTACCACGTAAATGACTGTGTCTTCCTAATTTATTTATTGTCCTACAAGCATCTTTTGGCGCGTGGATAACAGAGACAGCGCCTTACAGTTTGCCTTACCTGTATGGCGCTGTCTCTGTCATCCACGCGCCAAAAGGTCCTTGTACGACTATTATATGAGTACCCTGACTCGGCAAACGTCGGTTTATAACATTAAGTGGACGCCCTCGCTTTGCTTCGGGAAACTTTTTGCTCCGCTCCTATTGGTCTTAACGTGACATTAGATGTTTGATGCCTATAAGCTTCCTCAATAAATGGACTATTCAAAAATATTTTTTCAATTCGAAAAACCATGGGTATTTTCATTTAAGAGTGTTCCTTTTTTACAAAATGCTAAGATAACACTTGACAACAATACCACCTAATGTGGCGATTAAGTTTGGTTGAACGAACTAGTGTACTCAGCAAAAGCAGGACCAATTCCGTTTATTAAGCTTTATCTGTAGATATTATTTTTGGTCGCTAAATATTGATGATACTTTTTGGTGTTACTGATGTCAAAGTCAGCTTATTATCGACTCAACATCATTATTACAACTCTCCTCATACCTCCTCTTACAATATGAGTCCACTAAATAATAGATAATGAAGGTCAGGCCAAAGTCCACTACACTCTTTGAGAGTCGATTAGCATTAGCACACTGCATACACCCAAGGAGAACTCATTGATGTGCAGGTTTCCTTACGATGTTTTCCTTCAGCTGTATAGACTAGTTATTATAAAAAAAACTACAGTATGTACCTACAGTAAAATAAACGGCCATATGACATGAAACTACTTATTCACTGTGTAAGTCTATGAACCTTGTGATCTTGTTTGAAAAGAAGACAGACTTAGTGGACCATGGATTATAACATTAGTTTACTACGGTAACCGTTCTGTGGTAAACTAGGTACTTTTATATGCGCGAGTTGTATGTAGAGTCCATGTGTAAATCCAATATTATTAAGCCAAAAGTTTTATGCACATAGCGGCCTCTTAGGCTTATGAGTATATTCGATTTTATACAAATGTATTGTGCGAATCATGGATTTGTTACTTCACAAGTAATAAATACCACATAAATTACAGCTACACATTTACAAAACTTAAATAAACGTAAAATGTAAGTAGAACCCAATTTTGAGTAGGATCCGATTTCAACAAAAAGGATCCAGCTCAGCATTAGGCTGCCTTTACACCAGAGATGTGTTTTGCTACGTTGCTAAGGATGCGTTTGACATCCACCGTTTAACATTCAAAATATAAAACTAATAACGATTGATTTCTCCCACCAAAGCGCAACGTTTAGCACAGATGTTGTCACGATAGATATATATAAAGAAACTGTATGAAATAAACACACAAAATACAGTAGGTATGTAGTTGTAAATACCGAATATTTTCGAGGTGCATCTTACTTTTACGTGTAATTTTGAAGGAAATTCTTTATACATTTTTGTTTTACGATAGGTACCTTCCTACATCACAGTATTAGACTAAGCTTACTCAAGTAGGTATTACAAAAATCAAATCGTAATATTTCTGGGCATTTTTGAGGATTATCCTCGTCTTATTGCCACAGCTGCAGTGTTTCTTTTTTTTGGAAAAAATATGTGTTTTGTTGTGGCTTTCAGCAGATTATACTTCGTTAAATAATTTCATTATTTCTTTTGTAAAAGCCCTCAAATACATAAAGTAAAATGAAGATTTTTTTAAAGATTATTTTTATAAACAGTTTGAAAAACTTTTTTGAAATATTGTAACATTTTTGAAAATCAAACTATACCATCCCTCAACAAATCTCTGTTATGAATAGTATTCGAAAACGCAGTCAATAAATATAAAGAAATCTTGGTAGGTACATCGCAGTCTTATACCTTATTTATTCAAATAAAAATTAATATATCGCAGTCTATAATTTTTTTTTAATACTCAGACGTAAGTAAGACGAAAGTAATAAAGTAATATCTCCTTAGTTGTAATATCTCCTTCGGGTTATATTTGTAACAAAAGGATGTAAGCTCTAGGTTTAAGAGTTAACCGAAAGATAACGTGCGTCAGGGCCGTAATCTCGCCTACTTAAGCCTCTTTCCGCGAAGTGATCCCGATGAAACCTCTTGTAATCCTTGAAATATAAATAAAATAGCACTCGGAATGAAATATTATAATAACTTTTTACTATGGAGAAGTAACGGTAAAACCATGAAGCTAATATGCTTCATGGGTAAAACATTCAGATTTTTTATAATTGTTTAAAAGTACAAAATCGAATACATCGTTGAGTTATAAAATGAAAAACATCATCAGCGTAATCGTAGTAAATTTGATACGCAACTTAAAAGTTACAGGTGGTAGGGCCTAGAGCTCACCCGGGGAAGTACCACCGCCCGCCACGGTACTTAGTACCCTTCCTACCGTGTAATAATTGTTTTAAGAACAATTGTGTTCCGGATAGGAAGGCGTGGAGCCGGTTACACTTTTTTAGAGGTGACCATCTCAGTCCTCAGGGGTAGCAACGCATCTGTGACCGAACTAGAATGAGACTCAATTGAGTCTAGTTCTGGGTCGGTCACAGTTGTCATGGGCGGCAGCGGAAGGTGGTGCTGCATTCTCGTTTGCTATCTTAATTCCATGAAAAAAAAAGTTAATAAATTAAAGTTGGTCTAGTTCGCGAGCCCAATATTCAAACCACATTACTAAAAAAAATGTATTTCCTATATTAAAAATTTTAAAGTCTATCAGAAAACTAACAAATTGAGTTAGAAAGTCATAACTCACGTGGCAGCCGTCACGATTTCCTAAGGATAACTTTTATAAGGAAATACTTGAGTTACCTGAGTTGTGCTGCTCTCAGATTCCTGCAGTGTTTCAAATAAGTTCGAAAACAAAATTAGTTTTATAAGTTTCAAGTCAGAGAACAAGGTGAGAACGAATATAACCGATTGCCTCACTAGAATATCTAATTTTACTCGATTTATTACCAGTTTATATTTGCTAGCTTAATGCCATAAAAATCATAGTGTGTTAATAAATCTAAGCCGTGCTAACTTTTGCACTAGGCTACTGCACATACAGGCTGATATTTGCAAAAGTTTACCTCTAAATAAAAAGTGTGAAATAAATAGAAAGCGAACATGAAGAGTTTCATGCGGCAAAAGAGAAAAAAAACAAACTGTAAATCTCTCAAACAAGCCTGCAGTGCACATGAATGAAGTTTTCTCGCAGAATACGTCTTTCACTGAGAACATGGCAGTGAATAAAAATTCTATCGAGAATTATATTGCTCATTTCTATTTCAAAGCTATTGCTGTGTCAATAGTTTCTGAGATACGACGGTGAGTTATACGTATTTCGTTTGAACGCGTCTTTTTCTACATCCCACGTTCTTACCTTTGGGCTGTGCCTCCTATAACAATGACAGAGATACATTTATATTTAATGCATAGTTCGAAAACCTAAAACCACGTTTTTTCCTTGTCTGAATAGAATCTTAGTTATGTTTGTTTGTTATATACAATTCAACTATCGTCGGACTTTGACCTCCGAGCAATTTTTCAAGCTAATCAGACTTTTGGTGAAGATTATACTAAAAGTTTACATACCTACATACACGAAAACATACTGACGGATCAGGCTAATTAAACTTTTTCAAGTGGTTTATAAAAAAAAATATTCAAATATATATTTAGTCTACGTTTACACCAGTACTTTATAAAATAAAATCCCAGAGTGTAATAATCGTGTTAAAAATTACTCAAATTCAGAACATTCAATTCTACATTTAAGCATCTTTGTCAAAGAGTTGAGCGGAATTCAAATTATTTAAACATAAACAGTACGATGTTTCACTTTTTAACTTCGCGGTTGTGCCGTTTATTCAAATGTTTGTGTACATAGTTTGATACAGTTTATCCAAAGCTAAAATGTTTACAATTCGAACAATTAAAATGTGTGCGCAAAAATATACGGAGCGAGTGCAGTTTTCTGCTTGTTTCCGTTAGTTAAAAGGCTACATACACCGTTCTGTACAATTCCTTAAGTGCTGTTTCAGAGGAATGCAATCTCGGCCGCTACATTCTCTGAAGTTCCTACATGTAGGGTTGCCAAAATTAATTGTACAAAATACAAATAAATGTTGCAGATAAAGAAATAAAATTTTATATTAAATATTATATTGGATTTCTTTGCTGACTTGTGATTTCTTTTTAAAGACGAAATTTTTACCGACAATTTTTATTAACACGATAACTTTAATTAAACTTTTTCAAGTGTTTTATAAATTGTTATACAATTTTCAAAGATTTATGCATTCTTTAGTTTTAGTTTACAACAATCCTACTACTATTATAAAGGCGAAAGTTTGTATGGATGTTTGTTACTCTTTCACGCAAAAACTACTGAACCGATTTTCATGAAATTTGGCACACACATAGAGGGCAACTTAGATTAACATATAGGATATTTTTTATCCCGGAAATCCCGCGGGATCGGAATTTACACTCTTTCACGCAAAAACTACTGAACCGATTTTCATGAAATTTGGCACACACATAGAGGGCAACTTAGATTAACATATAGGATATTTTTTTATCCCGGAAATCCCGCGGGATCGGAATTTACACTCTTTCACGCAAAAACTACTGAACCGATTTTCATGAAATTTGGCACACACATAGAGGGCAACTTAGATTAACATATAGGATATTTTTTACCCCGGAAATCCCGCGGGATCGGAATTTACGCGGGAAAACCTTCTTCGCGTATGGGGTATAAATAGCTTCTAAACAAACATTAATATAAAACTAACAAGTCTGTCTTCCTGGAAATCCCGCGGGATCTGGAGTTACGCGGAATAAACTCCTGCGCGTACGAAGTAGCGGGCACACACATATAGTATTATAAATGCGAAAGTCTGTCTGTGACGTTTTCACGACTAAACCACCAGTCCGATTTGGATGAAATTCGGAATGAAAATATTTGAAGACCCAGAGTCACACATAGGCTAATTTTTTTTTAAAAATCAACCCCTAAAGGCTTGAAATAGGGGATGAAAGTTTGTATGAAAACAACGATTTTGATGAATTTTCCCAGGAAGATAGTTGATGACGTACTTTCTCCCCCACTTCCCCGGTTCGCGATATAAACGAATTCCACGCGGGCGAAGCCGCGGGCAAAAGCTAGTACTTTATAAAATAAAATCCCGGAGTATAATCTTAGACTAAGATTTTAGAATCTTCAGATTTCATTAATTGCTGCCTTCTAACAAAAGAGTTTAGTAACAGATAAGGTATGAATTACACCAATTGTTTTGAACACAATAACAAAGCACGCTAATAAATTTATTATGAGCAAGTACGAGCACAGCATTATCTATTACCCAATTTATTTGTAACCCAAATCTACATTTTATTGCCCAGTTGCGTGCCTATTTTAAATTCGAACAAAGACGGTTCAGATAACTTCGTAGGTCCGACATTTATTAAATTACATCTTCGCAGATACAGCACAATAAGGCTTACGTAATTTGAGAATTTGGCTGAATACTATTTTTGCGTTGCGTCCTAAAAGTTACCACGAGTTACCAAGAATACGTAAGTACCTACCTATTAATATTGAGCGAGCGATTTAATCATTTCGATTAACTATTTGTAATCGGTTGGAAATCGAACGAGAAGACACGCCATCTGGTGGTAAGAGGACATAGTCCACTCAGCGTAGGGATTTGTTGAAACGACGGCATAGTTAATCTGACTTTCGAAAAGTGTTCCTTTCATTAATTCATTCAAGAAAAAGAAAACAGAAGTCATAATTAATAATAACACTACACAGACATAGCCATAGCCACACACACACCAGGATCGTCAAAGAACAAAGGTACTGGATCTCAAGTACCTGACCAGAACACGAGTTATTTGACGGCTGACGCAAGCAAAAGTCGTGGCTAGCTAAAAAACTCAGTCTTTATTATCCATGAGCTGAACAAATTCTACAGCATTTTAGTGATTCCTGACGCCTGATAAGCCGTGGAATCCGTTTGTTATCACTTACCTCCGATCCGCACTGGAATAGGTATGGATAAAGGCCTCCTCAACGATGATGAGAGGATTAAGAATGAATTAAGTCAACAATCATAAAAAATTATAGTCATGATGATGCCCAGAAAAACTCGGAAATTCTTCGAAATTTATCAAAGCAAAAAAAAATCACCACATTAAGTATAAACCGTACCACTGAGGTACTATTTAGTACATAGTATCACAATATGTTATCCCTCAGTTACAAATGTCGATCTCGAATCCCTTAAATTGACAGCTGGTAAGAGAATACTGAGCCCCTACATGGCCCCTACTCTCCTAATTTATGAAGACTTCAATTGCGGCTCGATTGAATAGTTTGACACATTAATGACACATTCCGTATACAACATGTGTCAAACTATTCAAACGAGACCTAATTTATGCATTTACCTATAAATTAGCTATATGATCACAACAACATATCACTACATAGTATAAAACAAAGTCGCTATTTTTGTCCGTCTGTTTGTTTGTTTGTCTGTTTGTCTGTTTGTCTGTATGCTTAAATCTTTAAAATTACGCAACGAATTTTGATGCGGTTTTTTGTAATAGGTAGAATGATTCAAGAGGAAGGTTTTTATGTATAATACATGCATAATATATTCCCACGAGAACGGGATCCACGCGGGTGAAACCGCGGGCGGTCCGCTAGTTCCCAATAAATTAGATAAATTTAATTGTGTCGATTGTAAGTTGATGTTCTACCTTGCAAACTTTTAATTTAATTAAAAACAAAACTTTCCATTACTTTCAAATTAAATGAGACAAAGTTTACTCACAGTTGTGATTTTTAAAACACTCTTCCAAAATCAAACCACGCTACGCAGTCGCTTTAACAAACGCCAACCAAATTACCAAAAAGCTATTCCCAGATACAATCCCCTCATACGGTAGGCATTGCTTATAATTACCTTTATCAAGTTTTACGCTTAGCTATTATTTTCTTATATAGTTACTTTGATAAGAAGGCTTACGGATTACGAATACCGATAGTGCCATTCCATTCCTAATAAGGTTGTTGTGAAATACGAACAGGAAAAATTTCGACGACGTAGGCAATATTATTAGAACTAAAAAATATACACTTACTGATCTAATAATCCATTGGAGCTTCCAGAAAAAATATACAATTGAATATTGAGCCCAATCCGGTGCAGGGTGTTTATAAGAGGCTAGAGAAGCCGGGGGCCCCTGCTTGATGGTAAATCTGAATTCCGGTTAGCAATCTCTTGCTTGAGACAATCACAAAATAAAATAATACGAAAATTACATATCCTGCCCGTAATGACTGTAGCTAAATAACCGACTTCAACCTCGATAAGCAGAGATAACTCAAAAACTACTCGCCAGATGGCGCTTAATTCAACATGTAGGTGTAAAGTTCTCGTCACTACAAATTAATCAAACCCAAACACTAGATAACTACAGTAAATCGTTGAGGAGTTCCCTTGACTGTCTTTCGGCTTCATCAGATCGACTCCAGACCTTCATGAAATTGTAGCGCTTTCATGTACTTATGAAAACATTAACAAACAGACTAGTCGTCCCTACAATTTTCGAAAGTTGCACTCGATTTCTTCGAGATGCCATCATCAGATCCTGGTGATCCTTTTATAAGGACCCCACTGGCCATATCTTCTTTACAACAAAAAAAGAATTATCAAAATCGGCCCATAAACGACGAAAAAATCGCTGAACAAACATAAAAAAAGCATATATATACCCTTCTTTTTTGAAGTCGGTTAAAAAGCGTTAGCGACAGTATATTCGAGCCTCTAGATCTAGACTCTTGTAGTAGTTTTAGTCTTGATTACATTTGCTTACCTTCGCTAGCTACATTGTTAACCAGGTAACCGAATGATTGTTTTGTCAGCCAACTAACAAATGTAATGTACGTGCAATAAAATGTTTTATCAAGCTCAGGACCAGTGACACTAACCTATAAAAATCTCATTTTATTTGGACGAAGTTTATGCGAGCAACAATTTGATTTGGCTATGAGCCACGCGAGTTAACTACGGGTCGGTTACGCGTAAAAATGTTACGAAAATTCTAATTTAACTCAAAACATAGGTACTAATGGTATGTTTTAATACAACGTATTTTGCCTTTTTTATGTCAAAACCTGACGAACGAGCACACGATCCATCTACACTACGGTCACGTTTGACATGGAATTAGACTTACCTATGATAAAGGTAAGTACCTACATTGCAGATTGACGGTGATAATTTTCAAAGCCGTAAGTACTTTTTTGCTTGCAAGCTAAATTGAACTATGAAAACGAACTACGATAACATCGTCCACAGACATCAGCAAAACCAAAGTAATCGCCGATGGATTGCCGGCGAGGAAATAAATGAAAACTGTTCAAAAGAAAACTTTTAACGAGGAAGGAAAGAAATAAAGGCTGTAGATATAACACAAACAAGTCGTTTAGCCGCGGGCTCAAGAGAAAGGGTAGTAAGCCAAATTCACGTCCGTAACAAATCCGAAACCTAAATCCTAAATCTATCTAAATCCTACCTTACCCCTTGTTGCTATTTTAAGTATTTACATTAAAGCTTCGTTTCGGGGAAAATAATAAATTTTCGTACAATAATTATCGTAGCCTCAATCTGCTCTTTGGCCTCAAACTATTAATGGAAACATTTAGGGTACAGGTCACTCTTCTTGTGCAACATAATCGCAGATACAAAATATAGAATCGGAGAGGACTTAAAGAATAACCGAATTTAGACTGGTGGAGAGGTCAGTAGATAATCCAAGTTTTGAAATTTTTTTACCGCTCCAATGTCACGTTGCTTAAGACTACTGTCTAACAATAACCAGTGAGACCGAAGACTTGATGAGTTCTGTGAAGCACAGAAATGCTAAAAAATATTAATCACACATCCAAAATAGGTATCTAACATACCTACAACCTACAAGTTACACAATAACCTCCAATTTTTAACATAGGAAACAACTATTGCTCAGACATTGTATCAGGCTCTTCATAGGGGAAACTAAGGAGTAATTGGCCACTGTTAAGTAATTAGCCACTACATTTAATAATAAAATAATAAAAATCAATAAAATACAAGGAGATAGGTGTAAAACAGCGTCCTCCACAATACGAGCTCGCATTCTGTCGTTCTTTGGACATGTTACACGGCGTGGGCATGGTTCCATTGAAAAACTTGTAGTCCAAGGTAAAATTGAAGGCACAAGTCTTCGTGGCAGATCACCGATGCGCTGGACGATTCGAAGTTGATCAGTTAAGAGCGGTGAAGGGTTAAGTTTAAGACCTACTTCTTATGTATTTGATCAATTGAGGTCATATTTGCAGAAGCTGATTTTTTTTTTTGCTTTTTTGAAAGTGTTCGCAGTAACCGCAAGTCAAATTTGAAACTTTATTTTATCAAGGTAAAAAATAATTACATACTTAATGTAGATATAAAGCTCAAAATTTCTTTCTTTCAGGCTCAGAAAATTCTAAATAAAGCCTGAAGTTATTGATTTTACCGAAGCGAAGCGAAGGAGATTATAAGTTGGTCATTCAATTAAACAAACTGACTGAACAATGCTAAGTTAAATTCAGGCAATTGAAAACAAAAGTTACCATAAGTTATCTATTACACGAATGCTTACTGCCTACTTCCCAGAACTTTCAATCTCCATGATGCTCCCAAATCCTTGTTTCCAGTTGTGAGGTTAATATCACAAACATTAATCCAGTCATTTATATTCAACTATTCTGCACCTGGCCGCTTTAAATACGGATCCTTGTTGTTCAAAATTACGTCGACGACATTTGCTCTCCCTATTGCTGTTGTAATATTATAATATTGTTTAATTAATACATCATCAACACAATAATACCAACCAATATAATAGTACCAACTACCAACTATAATTTTATACAATCCAATCTATTTTAAAATTTTAATCATATCTACTTATTATTGTTATTTTTATATATTATACCCCTTGTAACCTGAAATAAAATTATGTATACCTAGCTAATAACAAAAAAAATGTCTTTTTAGCGAGACTGTCTGGCTGCTTTCATCTACCTATGATTAATTACTTTGATGTTTTTGATTGAAATAAAAATTAATAATAACCTATCTAGCTTGAATTTATAAACTTAGTTATTATACCTACTTGGGAGTTACTGGTGCCCAAACTACCAACCAGGTGGGTGAACCAGGCTACGAACCCTATATACCTACTTATATCTAATTTTTAATGAAACTTTATTAAATGAAAATTATTATATCGTTACTCCTACTAGGTACTAATATTTCATAATAAGGACAATATTTACCGCTTCTTCCTAGACCACTCACCGTAGGGATTTGGTGAACCGATGGTGTAGTTTGACTTTCGAGAAGTGTTTGTAAAAATCTACTTCGCATAAACGTTTCGCATTCTCATTCTCATTCATACTCATTAAAAGAAATGCTCGAATCTTAGTTGTCACGAGTAAATGCTTCCCATAAAGAGCGGATAAATATAACAAACTTGTAGACAAAATGAAAGAAACTTATAAACTTAACATTCATAGAAACAGCAATCATTCTCGTATTTGCATGCTCTGAAAGTAAGTCAACGTTCATTATTTTTCCCATTGTTCTCAAAACACAACTGCCGATCTTACTGATAAATAGTTTCTATAAACAATGAAACAGTCAGTCTTCGAAAATATTTTTTGAAGAAATAAAAAACAATTTTTGCTATATAAAAGGGATAGTCATACACATTTCCTGAGCAAGGCTCCAAGTTCCTAGTCTTTCACTGTATTAACAAAACTTATGGAATAATGTGGATAATTTTATGGAAATACTTATAAAACAGATTTTGAAAAAATACAGTACAATAATTAATGCACAAAATACGTAAATGTTAGAAAACCCGGATGGCATCACAAAAAAATCTTACTCTTTACATTTTCTAGTTTCCATCCGCACTGTGTTCTAAAAAACTTCGTTCTAACAGCATATTAATAGGTATCTACTAGATTAAAACACTCGTAAGCCACTTCCCTGTAGCTCGGGACCAGTCCCTGTAGCTCGGGACCAGAATACAAGCTTCGGTATCCCCTGCCTGTCGTAAGAGGCGACTAAAAGGGGACTTTCGGGGTTGCGGGCGGCTAGAGTGGGAGCTCGAACCGTCCATCAGCAACCCCGGGAAGGACGACGGTATGTGTGGCCGCATACCGTTGTAAGGCGCTGGCAAGCGATGGGGCCTTAGTCCCTCGCGGGAAGAGCCCGAATATAAGGGCGCCGCGCTTGGAGGACTCCGGTTGTGTTCCTTTTGGAGATCCCGGAGTTCTCCACAAGCGCTGAGGAAGGCCACCGGGGGGGTTTTAGTGGGTAAAAATCCCACATCACCCTGTGTCGCTCCCACGGCACCGGGTACCTTTTGAAGGTTTCCCCCTCGTCAACAAAAAAAAAAAAAAAGGTACTTGAACAAATTTTTTTGCCATTTTTTATTTACTTCCGGAACGTTGTACTCGTAACTAGGAGGTATCCGTATCAATGAATAAGCAATTTAAGTAATGGCAAGAAACAGTGATAATTTCTTTATAAAAACTGGACATATAATATCTGGTTACTGTTGCTATAAGTAATATAACTTGTATGTAACCATACCGACACCAAAGACATCACCGATCCGTTGTTTGAAATATTAGGTAGATACCTACAGACAGCAAGTCCTCTATACAAGTAGGTACTACGAAATTTTTCATTTACCTTTAAACTACGTCTAAATCCTGTCATGATTATTTGATTTTTACTCTACAAGGTCTAAATCAAAATTAAATATAAATTTTATTGGAGTATATTTAAGAGAGTTTATATTAGCGTACTGGGTAAATATTATAAGCCTCTCTAACCAGATACACGCAATCTCGTAAAAAATAAAATGAAGATGAAATTCTTGAACCGTTTCTCCAGCAATAATATTCCTGTAATAAAAACACACTTCGAAAGGATGGTTGTATTGATAGCAAAGTCGTTTAATAATAATAAAGAACTAATTACTTGGTTATAGAAACTAAACTATACAGAGGTTGAGGACCTGTTGGAAACAATAAGTTAATTTCAAAATTAAAATGGGAAATAAAATAATTAATGGAATTGGAATTAAAAAATAAATAAAATTAAAAGTAAAACACACACACACACTCTCACACACACACACACACACAAACACATACACACCCACGCACACACACAAACACATACACCTTTAATCTGTACCTTAATAACCATTTAAAAAAGGAAATACTTACCTACCTATTTGTCTACTTTGTATAGAAACCTAGCAATAAGAAAGAGCGGGGTATCCTGATTCCTGACACAGGTGTATATTTACTTAAAAGGATGCCCCTCTGTGTATAACTTAAATTGTAATTATTGTAAAATGGGAGACATAAGGTATTTGTTTTTTTTTAATATTGACATATTACCTACATATAAATATTTTGTATTCCGGCTATGGATCCAGCACAAAGACTGTCGTATTAGGTAATTCACGCTACACACGCTACACACTCATAGCCCCAAACTAGGATTCCCTGTGTCATGGGTGCCATGAACAACACACAAGACAAGGAAACACACTCAGACCGAGAACGGAAATTTAAACTCTTAATTAACTATTAACTTAATTTTTTAAATTTCACTTTATTAATTATATTCTGAATTTAATTTCGACCCATACTTCACAAAGAGTTACACTACATAGAAGAACTATCCATAGTAATACAACTAGATTGAGACACCAGACTGTCTGTCAGACCCGGTTTTAGAATTCGGAATGAACGAAGCTTTCTCCGATTCGCGATATAAACGAATTACACGCGAAGAAAGCCGCGGGCGTAAGCTAGGTTTTTTCATAGTTGAAGGTGTGGTAGAATGATATTCATATAATAAATACATTTGCTTATTTATTAATAATTTTTTGGTGTTTATTTACAATTTGTTCACGTAAATTAATCAATCAATAAATCTAAGTTTAAATAAAATTAAAAAAAGACAGATTATAATTAAGATTGAGTAGCAGGTAGATACATTATTCGGCTAAATATAACATTCCTAGTAATACAACTAAAATAGCATGTCTTTTTATTATTTTATACTTGACTCAATTTCCATATTAAAATTGTAATTCGCGTTTATAATTTACAATCAGACGCCAGTTTACCCCTTTATTAACATAAAAAAATAATTCAAGCTTAATTTCCCTATAAACATCGCGGAGTTTATATAGATACATCTGGCAGACGGCGTACTAAAATATTTATAGAATCTCTTGTATATTTTTGGTATCTATGTTATGAAAAGGTTCTTTAAGGAGTGTCGTAAATTCTTCAAATCCCCCACTTGATACTCGCACCGATAATAAATTGAATTTCACTCCTTAATAGCTGGCATAGCGCCGAATAAGTTATGAATCCAAAGCTCATCTTATACGGGGAGTTAAACCTTATATTGAGTTTTAATTTGATAAGGTGACAAACATAAAGGGGAAATTGTTTTGTGAGGCATTGTTCTTCCGTAACATACTTGGCTACAACCCATTAATGGCCAACTACTGAGCACGGGTCTCTCCTCATTATTGAGGAGGCGTAGAGCCCGTAACATTCATTAAAATACATTATGTAGTTACATAAAATTTAGTAGGTGGAACGGGTGCAATAATTATGTAATTAAGGAATTATGTACTTATCTACTATAACATTAAGTAATTATGATTGACAGCAAATGACCAATTGGCCGCAGCCCAACTAGGTGGACTGACCAAATCCGCGCTAGCCTGGACACGCCTAAACGACGCACTACATGCTGCCAAAGACAGGGATGGCTTAAACTGTCAGGCATAAGATTATTCTACTATGGGATCACGACCCTCAAGATTGACGAAAATGACGTGAGGAGTAAAAAGTACTTAATAATGATGACAACTCAAAAATGAGGCGGAAAGCTAGAAATAATTCATCTTCTTGGCTTCTTTTTCGGTAAGCCATGCCTTTATTGCACGAATGTCTGGGCTACGATGACCGCTTACCTCTAGGCTGCTCATTTGTTTATTGGCTACAAAACTCAAGTGAGACGGTCTCTATGCAGGTGACACGCGGTCTACACTCTATTTGGTTCTAATTTCCGCTCCATCGCTGTTTGGCATTGGACGAAAAATCAATTTTCCCAAATCCAAATCCAAATCGTTGGATCTGATCTAGTAAAGCACTATAACGAATACATGTTATAGGTCCAACCGAGTTCAGTACAGTATAAGTTAAAAATTGTAACTGCTAAATATGTTGATTCAGAAGATAGATCTGGTCGACCGCAAAAGTCGCTTAACAGAATCAAAAGTGCAAAACACCTGAACACCCAACGAACCATAAGTCAGTGTCGTGACACGGACGCAGATTTAACTTAACTTACAGACGTTCATAATTAGCTTAACATAACTGTTTCATAATTTGCTAAACGCTTTCATTCCAAAAGTCGCTGAACATCATAAATGGTATGCATGTGTGTGTAAAACGAATTGCGACTTTTTTCAATTTGTTTAGATGGCGCGCTGTCACTTTTTAGGGTTCCGTACCCAAAGGGTAAAACGGGACCCTATTACTGAGACTTCGCTGTCCGTCCGTCCGTCCGTCTGTCACCAGGCTGTATCTCATGAACCGTAATAGTTACACAGTTGAAATTTTCACAGATGATGTATTTCTGTTGCCGCTACAACAACAAATACTAAATCACTGAATAAAATAAATATTTAAGTCGAAATATGGCTTCGACGCTTCAGCGATAAATTAGTTATTATACGTAGTTATTAGCGTTTTTATACATAATGGTACGGAACCCTTCGTGCGCGAGTCCAACTCGCACTTGGCCGATTTTTAACATTTTTTTCACGTCATCGGCACGCATCTCAAATCGCAAAAGTTGCCTCTCGGAGCATCGGTGTCGGCATTGCCGATGTGCGATCCGTACGATGTGGATCAGTGGACGCACTTGTATGACTTTCTATACAAAGAATACTACGATCCGTTTACTCCGATGCGTCCGATGCGTACGATGCCGACCTGTGGACGCTTAGCTTTCCTTCATTTCTTTACTCTTTCTCCTTCCTTTCCTAGCCTAATGTTAAGGCAAGAAAGAATATCCTCTTGGTCCCACGGGTAAAATATTTTAAAGAACAAGCTTATAATTTTTACCTAGTATTTATAAGAGCTTCGCTATGCACCTCACTTAAAAAGCTGCATAAGAATCAATGAGCTTAGCGCGAGAAGTCAGACGCTTTTACTGGTCAATACGACGTACGTAACTGCGGCTATTTATGTTTATAGTAAACGTTCATTGATGTGAAATAGCTTTGGCTGTTTATGGGCAAACTGTTCAAACTGAGTACCTACTTCTGCTCTTGTACTCTTGATTTCGATTCAACCCATTAGCAGACCAACACGGTACGGGTATTTATTTACTAATCGGTAACATTTAAACGAGTTGAAAAAAGAGCAAGGTATATCAATAACTCAATACTCATATTATTATGTATTTCCTTCATAAAACGACGGACGGACGGAGTCTCGTAAAAGGCATGTGACTACTAGGCCGGCAACGCACCTGCAACTCCGTTGATATTGCAAGTATTCATACGCACCAGCAACCACTTACAATCAGATCATATACCCTCGCTTCGCATCGGCGCTACAGCTTCTTAGTAGAAGATACATAGTTCTCAGAAGGCAGATTTTTTTCCGACTCACTTGACAGATATCTAATATTGTGACCAAATTGTAAAAAATACGAGTATCTCTATAAATTTTGACTTATAGCCATGTTATTCCGATGTCAAACTATATTTTTGCAAAGTTTCATGAAAATCCGTGCGGTAGTTTTTGAGTAAAAGAGTAACAAACACACATCCTTACAAACTTTCGCATTTATAATATACATAGAAGGATTAGTAGGATTAGCCTTCACACGGGACTCTACTTTTGAGATTCCCTTTTTTGCTACAGTCCTAATACCTACGTTACTATTTTACCTACGTTAAAAATAGGAAGTATGAACACAATTCAATGTATGAAATAGTACAATGAATGAAATTTAATAGCTCTATAAATAGTAACTACCAACCCTGCTCTAAAAATCATGACTCTATGCGTCTTATACTTCTGTAAGGAATACCAACGAAGTGCACCACTGAAATCCTAAATGCAATATATTTAGAAAGCTTTTCCCATAAACTTCACCAAACTTGTGCAAACTGTATCTTTTAAAGCCAATTTGGGTAACAACTTTCAAAAGGCGTTAAAAATTACTTTTCATAGAATTAAAATTCACAATTGTTTTAATAACATAAACATACCACATATAAACAAGTATATTGCGTACAAAACTCTATGATTGACTATTTTAAAACGGTCTATTTCCTAGAATGAAAAGTGTTTAAGCCAATATTAGGTACTTGCGTTAAACAATTTATGTACAAATTATATTAGACTTTAACTAACGCTAAGGGGTGAAGAGTTAATGAGAAAAACTTCGGCCAATATCTCTTACCTCGTGCCGACTTCATTCGAGTTACTCCTAATAATATTGATGATAACGAAACGATAATAATAAAGTTACATTGGACTTATTTATATCTTATCTATTACAAACATAACAAGTTCATCATATACATTAGTATCGTGTTAAACGTTCAATTATAACGTGTTCAATTATTTTTTATATGATTTTTTAACTTTTTTACTACATAGTACAAAACAAAGTCGCCATCCGCCTCTGTGTATCTGTCTGTCTGTCTGTCTGTGTCTTTGTCTTCTTCTTCTTAACCACGCAACGGATTATGATGCGGTTTTCACAATTAGGTAGAATATATCTCAAGGAGGGTTTATGTACCTACATTCTTATTTAATTGTCTTTGCTAGGCTATGTCGATTCCGCTCAGCGAAGCGAAAATAGTAAAAAGGCACGCAATATCATTACAATGCCACGACGATTTTAGATTTGGTCTCTGTTTGAACCTTTTTTACTTTGTCAAACAAATCACTCGATTTGGATGTGATTTCCACCGAAAAATGTTTAATAAGCCAGAGCATAAAAAGTACACACAAAAAGATATAACATTTTATTCTAAAAGTAAATTTAATAAAAATCGAATATAAGTTACTCAGTCATACATAAATTCATTTTTAAATCTGCAGAGTTCTTAAGCCAAAGTAATAATTTGTTTCGTCTCATGAATACCGAAGATTCGTTCAGTTTTAAGTGGAAAAGCGGCGGAATTCCGTATAGTACCTACACTACCTACTCTAATTTTAAGGAATGTGAGATTATTTTATGCACTTAAAACATTTTGCAGTTAGAAACAATGTTAAAATTAATACTATTTAATTCTTTGCATAAATTCCCTCCGCTTGCCTATACCTTAAATTTTAATTAAACGGTAATTTTAGGTAATAATAAATTCAAAACAATACCGATATTACTTGTTGATGGAGTCAACGGAGCGATCTACAACGCTGATCCAAATGCCAAAGTAGCAGAGCCGAAGGTCTTAAAAGTGACATAAAAATTATTACGATGTCTAGTAGTTGTAGTTGAACTTGGCGTTGAACGTTGAAGTTACCTCTAACCATCAATCAGGTGGCACAATTGTCAGCTATTTGCAAAAAAACTCTGGTTCGGGTAATTTATTGCAGAAATACGCTCGGATCGAGAAATTAATTCATGATTCTTCGATCTATAGGCAGTACCAGCTAAGCTACAATATATTAGGGAGTCGCAAACATCAAGCTCTAGAAAAATCTCGCGAACATAATAATAGTTTCAATAGATTTCATGTGCAATTCAAACTGAACATACGTTACGATGTAATAGAGCAGTTTTTCACAATGGCAGGAAGACATGAGTCCAATATCACCTATGCAATATGCAGGTAATTTTTAAGTAAATATGAGTTATACGCGCCATTTATTACGATTTTAACTCCTTGTTTACCTGACTAAGGTGGTTGAGTTTGACCGGTAGGTATCTAAGTATTAAATTCGTTTATTCCCTCAAAACTTTTAAATTATATTGAATACTAGAGAACCGCCCGCGCTTCGCTTCGGGACCCGTAGGTAACAGCCGCGTAGGTCTCGCTCCCGTAGGAATTTAGGCTAAAAAGTAGCCTACTACTTGCTCTCTTCACTCCACCCTGTCTGAGGTGTGTGGAGCCCTCGGGACAGTTAGTTCCCCTTTGGGGGTGTCTCTCGCGGCCCGTTAAAACGGGCCGGTCCTTGGGTTGGGCCCTAAGGCCCTTGGTTGTCCATCTGTGGTTAACCAATAGGTCAAGTCCGGTGAGTGGTGGCCTTTTTACAGGCCACAGAGTCTTAAACGGGATGGGGTTCATCTTTGCGCCGCCCAGGCGATCGAGGCCCTACCGGGTGAATCCCGCTGGTGGGAAGCCCAGCAGGAGCCGATCAGCGCCGGGCGATGACTTACGAAGCCCCAGTATCAGTTAGTGCTAGCCCCGTCCCGCGCAACCAGCAAGTCGCGCGGGAAGGCCCAGCGGTCCGGTGGACGGGTGTGGAGCGGCGCCAGGTCCTGCAGATGCGGGAACCGCGACGCGTCGACACGCCCGAACATGTTGCGTGCCAATCTCTCGATGAAGTCGTCCAGGCTCTCGACTCGAAGGTCCCTCTGGATGACGGCGTTCCTGACGTAGGTACCTCGGCGCACCAGTCAGCCGGCGGAGTGCAATCGCCTGAACCGCGCGCATCCTCTTGCGCTGCGGTTCGCCACGCCGGCGTACCACGCCGGTGCCGCGTACGTGAGGCGGGATCTGATGTAGGTCTTGTAGACCCCGAGCTTCAGTCCGAGAGGGAGGCTCGAGGAGAGCACTGGTTTCTGCCATCGCGCTTCTGGAATTCGCGACGGCTTTCGTAACCTGTGGCTTCATCGAAAGTCTTCCGTCGATTTTGCCCCCAGGTATTTGGCCTGTGGGGCCCATTGGATATCTTGTCCGTGAAGCTCCAGAGTAGGGTCCCGCCTGTTGAGGTATCCTCCTATATTCACGGCCTGCGTCTTCCCGACATTCACCGACAGTCTCCACGCGGCGAGTCATTCGGGGAGGGCATCAAGCGCACGCTGCATCTTGACGATGGCGTGGGTTCTATTCAGCGACGTGGTGTTGTACGCCACGTCATCGGCATACAGGGCAAGCGACGCCCCCCTGCCGCCGGGATGTCGTCGGTGTAGCAGGCGTAGCAGACCGGGGACAGGCAACTCCCTTGCGGGACGCCGGCTGCGATCGGACGCTCGGTGGATTCGGCGTCTTCAATCACTACTCTGAAGCTTCTATTTTCGAGGAAACTGGAGATCACCTTAACGGCACTCCGGGGCGCCGACGACTGCAAGATCTTGTAGAGAAAGCCGTCGTGCCAAACACGGTCGAACGCCTTTTCCATGTCGAGGAATACTGCACACACGCGTTCTCTCTTATTCAGAGCCGCGGTAACGGTGTGCAACACCCTCGACAGTGTAGCCGTGCTGTTCAGCGGCATCAAAAAGTAGCCTTCCACTTCTGTTGGCAGCTAGGCTATTCCACCCCGGATGCTTACAGTTCCAGTCGCCCGCGCCCACCACCGGTGTCGGCGAGTCCAGCAACTTGCGGACATCAGCCAACAGGATAGTGCCAGCGGGCGGGCGGTACACTGAATACAGCCGGAGCGGGGAGTTCTCGAGGCAGAGCTAAAGTAGCCTATTACATTTGCCTATGACTTAAGTAAATTACATGTAGTATTTGATAGCGTAATTCAGAACTTGCAAATGAATTTTATTAACGCCATCTATTGACATCTCCGAAAATAAATATCTAGCAACTAACAAAACATCGATCTTCCCATGGGAATGGGATGTTTTTCCGCGGTAAAAAGTAGCCTACGTCACT
The DNA here is from genome assembly GCA_905404135.1 of Hesperia comma. NCBI lineage: Eukaryota > Metazoa > Arthropoda > Insecta > Lepidoptera > Hesperiidae > Hesperia > Hesperia comma. The sequence continues at coordinate 16,986,265 of FR990018.1, forward strand.
CTCCACCCTCCTAACTATCCTCACACACATAAACCTTACCATATAATAGCTTTGTTGCGACGTGAAAGCGTCACAAACAAACAAACAAACAAACAAACACACTTTTACATTTATAATATTAGTAAGGATTGTATCACCTTATATTGTGACTAAACATCTTTAGGAAACTTGGACTTGGTACTAACTCTTCTACCAATTTTATTTATGTATGCATTTTCGGTGAAGCCAGAGTGGATTGGTACTTTGCTTTGGAATATTTACTGCAATATTATACACTAACAATAATTGAAAACGAGGATTCTATTAAAGTTCATTTCATTTGCTGAGCGTTCAACGAATACGAATCTTGTTCCCAAGTCAATAACTACGAGTATTTCTGAACAGAATTTTGCACACAATCTGCGTTGTCAATCACTGTGGTCAAATGCGGTTCAATCTATCTTTCGTGTATAGGTTCAATAGTATCGTGCTATTGTCGATTCCATTCAAATCCTTGTCGTCAGATGGAAAACCGTGACTCGGCGGAAATGTCTTACGGGGACAGTTTGATCACGGTGTTCGATATTTGTCAGCTGATTGAGAAACAGGTCTGATATTTGTTAGCTGATTGAGAAATAAGGTTTGTTTGCGATACAATCGCTGTAAAACAATATCCGGTGTTATTGTATTATAAAATACACCAAAGTTAAGCTAACTGGTTTCAGCACTAAACTCCTAAAACTTATCCGAAGAATGAGAATCTTGCGCCGATCACTAATTTTAAAATTTATTTACTGAGGAGAATAAGTAGGTACTATAATTTAATTATCACTTTTTTCGGTGTAGAATCTTGTATCATTGTATCTTTGGTGTAAAATTGTATCTGAAGCAAATCTGCACACCTGAAGTTTCGAATATACAATTTTAAGAGAAACTACAAAATAAAGCTTTTGTTTTTTGTAATTCAATAGAAGCCTGTCATGTCTCGCTAAAGTATGTATATTAGAAGTTAGATGAGAGTCCCACAGTCAAAAAACTGGGCACACTGCGAGAATTGAATTTCCCCTATACAACGTAACTTCAATATTTAATAACATACATTTACATAATGCGAGTTGTTTCTACTCGAGCGATATGTTTAAGCAGGAACACCACAAAAGTACATTTCAATTTTTTCTTTCTCATTCGGCTTTTGTAACTTTTATGAACTTTCAGAGTTTTATAAATGACAAGGATCTAAATGTAAATCAAGAGTATTTTAATTATATTTATAAATAAAGTTTCTATTAAAACTTTATACATTTCTCTGTGTTTTTGTCTACTCTCACTATTTTGTCACTACACTAATCTCAGAGGTTTCACTGATATTTTTCTTTTTTTTTCTTTGTCTTACTTAGCGCTTGTCTAAGCTTGCTTGACTCCTACCTGAGATGGTAATATGGATGCGGTTGAAACAATGTTTGCTTTATTTCAATGAGGGGCCAAGGCCAAAATTTTTTTTAAAAGCTGCGCAACTAGCAGTCCCGCAGTCGACTCCCAGCCGGGCAGATGTTTATGTTACATAAATATTAAATTACCCTCTTTACATACTTTAAATTACCCTCGTGAATTTATTGTGAAATTTCCTTTACTTCTTGTTATATTATGTTAAAATTATTTTACATACTAAAATGTGTACGAGGTTTTTGGCAGTAGCCATTGAGATCATTATGCTAATTATTGTAAATCTATGTAAATGATCTTCATCTGGTTTGAGCAATTGAATGAGGAGTTGTAAAATGTTATAAAAAACTGCGCAATTCGCCAATATTTTCCAAACGTAGGACTATTAATAGAGAAAGACGTTTAAAAGTTCACATTGGAAATATTACATCGTCTGAAATAATTGTCGATGTAAGTGGTTTATGTCTTTTACGTCTGCCCAGATATAACGCAAAACACCATTAATTGAGATGTGGAAACATTAAACATTATGGTCTAACCAGTAAAACTGGTGCATGTTCATTTTAATACGCTACAAAGAACCTAAATTATGCAGAACATAATCTGCCGGGTCAGCTAGTTGTAACATAAAAATCAATATTCATGTTTCATAACGCGAGAGAGATTCAGAAAATAGCTTCCGCGAATTCGCATAATGAACAATTACCTGCTGTTACGAATGAATGTTCAATATGGAGTATTGGAAATATACGTACGAATGTTTCAGTAATTGTGGGTTACAATAAAAATATTTTTTCCCATAGGTAAAACATTAATTGGCAGTTAACAAGAAATTAATTGACAACCAGTTGGGACTGGGGACATAAGTGGGAACTTTAAACATATTTTTGCATTTTCTACTTGCAGTGAAGCGCTCATAGCCCGGCGCCTTGCGTCGATCCTAACCGATCGACAAAGTTAAGCAACAGCGGGCGCGGTCGGTAGTCGGATGGGTGACCGCTAGTGGCAAAATTTCTTGAGCGCTTCCGTGCTTCGGAGGGCATGTAAAGCCGTCGGTCCCGGTTGTTATCGATTGATAGCAGTCGTTAAGCCGTGTCGAAGGCCTTCGGGCGGCTTGAAAACTTTCGACACTGGGTTGGCCACTAACCTCACCACCAATCTGCATTGGAGCAGCGTGGTGGAGTATGCTCTAGGCCACCTCAGTAATGAGGAGAGACCCCTGCTCAGTAGTGGGTCATTAGTGGTTTGTAGCTTCTTTAGCTAGCTACTTGCAGTGGGTATTTTACAATTTGTTGTCTTTCTCTCTTCTGCTTTTTTCTAAGTCGGCAATATCGCTTAACGAACTGCGCTATAACAACCGGGGGTGATAACTTAATGACTAATGACGACCGACCGACATATCCTCTCGCTAGTATAATCCGTGCGCGATGAGAATGGGATGCGACTTTTTTGAACTGAGACGTGCACGTATCGTCAGTCATCCGTAGCTTTGGTAAATCGTGTCGAAGCTTGAATTACGCTAGTTGTGTTTTCTGTACGCGTGGATTTCTAGTTGAGTTTTATTTTAAACTAGTCGACATCCTTGCTTCGCTTCGGGAAACTTGTTGCTTCGCTCCTATTTAGCGTAGCGTGATGTTGTTTAACATTATTCAATAAATATTGGTATTCAATAAATAAAGTATAATTAATTGGCTACAACCCATTCATGGCCCACTACTAAGCACGAGTCTCTCCTCACTTTTGACGAGGCAAGGCGCATACTCCACCATGCTAACTCAGTGCGGAATGGTGGGGGGGTTAGTAGCCAACCCAGTATGAAAAGTTTTCAAGCCCTCCAACATGGCTTAACGACTGTTATCTATCGATAACAACCGGGACCGACGGCTTTACGTGCCCTCCGAAGCACGGAAGCACTCAAGAAATTTTAGCCACTAGCGGTCACCCATCCAATTACCGACCGCGCCCGCTGTTGCTTAACTTTAATCGACGCAAACCGCCGGGCTATAAATAAGTGCTTCAACATTTAATAAACATTTAATTTTCTACGGTTGCTTGCTGACATTTTGTAGCTACGACGATTTAATCTGTATCGTAACAGCAATTAAGTTATTCCCGTTAAATAGGTAGAGATATTTTCAATTACATCATAATATAATGTAGGACACATTTCAAACTGTAACAGCTAAATTAAACTCCGCTAACACACGTCAAGAGCACGCAGGACAGTTTATTCGAAGATTTGTAACTTAATATCAGGAACAGGACGATCTTGTCAGCAAGTGAAAGCTATTATGCAAAGTTTAGGGTTTGAATTAGTATATGGTTTCAGCTCAAAAGGATAAGCGATATGCTATAATATATAATATACTAAGTTTGTGCTACCTGGACTAACCATCGTAATCTCGACAAATAAAAAAAATACCTAAGTAAAATGAAATAAAATAATGTAAAAAAATACCTATAGTATTATTTCATTATCCTATATCTTAATATTTATTTATATATGTAAAGTTATGTAGACCACAGTATATTACAGTACCTACAAATTACGAGCTTAACGCTTATTGCATTCTCTACCACCTGTTTTACTGACTGCAAGTTGGTATCTGGTACTCAATAAAAACTTGGTATCAGTATTGGCTACGGCTACATCTGCGTCTTAAGCTTAACGCGTTAATTAGTGCACTAATTTGGTGAATTAAGAAAATAGACTTGTCAAAATTGTCAATTATCTATTTTTATTTTCATATATTATATAAATTGTTACAATAGAAACCTGTTACTTAGGCTTTTTTAACATAAATTCCTAATACATAGGTATAGAGTTATTTGACATTTTCGACAAGTCTATTTCTTCTTAAGTCACCAAATTAGTGCCTTAATTAACGCGTTAAGGTGCAGGTGGAGCCGAAGAGTATGTGATAGCTTTATTTTCATTCCCTGATGGCTCACCGTTGATCGACGACTATACAGCGGGGCCTGAAACGTAAATCCAGTGCGCTACATATTGCGACGGACGCGCACTGTTTCAGACAATTTTCTCTATGCCTCCTCATTCACGTTACCCTGACATTATTGTCACTTAACAAGGATTTATGTTTGTATAGCTTCCTTGTGGCATGAAACGTTAGCGCAATCAGTGAAAAAAACTTTTTTATTGAAACTAAACATAATCTTTTTAATATAGCTACATTTTAAGATCTACAGGGTGGCCAAAAAGTCGCGGATCAAACGCAACGACCGGTTAGCTGGGGTCATTTGCTACAAAAAACTGTTCTACAGGAGGTCTCTATCATCAACCCTTGAAAAGTTATAACTTAATTTGTATTTTTATGGAAATGAACTTTTTCAATGTAAATGTTACTAAAATTCGATAAATTCACATCCTGTAACATTTTTGTTTATTAAATATGATGCAACTGAGTAGTCTGTTCATAAGACACAGCTTTGTATCGCTGTGTGTCTTGAGTTGGAAAAAATAACACGTTTTAGTACTCTTTATTTTCCTTCATCATAAATTTACTTTTACATCGGACCCCACTGTGAAAAAAAAATGTTCTACCGAAAAGTGACCCTGTATCACAAGTAATAGTGCATTTAATGGGGATTCTAAAAAGGTATCATGGCAATGTGTAGGTAAATTAAATATCTTTCTAGGATCCTGAAATTAAAACACGAACGAATAACTACACAATAATCACAATGCAATTATAAAATGACCCTAACAGCCACTTTATAAACATAATATCATTGTTAACACCAAAATACATTTTATAAGACGACAGGAACAATACCGCTGTTCTTTTTTTAAATAATATTCAAAATATTACGTGAGCACATTACATTACATTCACGTGAGCCTTCAAAGCTGAAAAATTGTGTGCGTCAAAAGACAGTACGGTAGATAAGAACAAAATTGTTCCATTTGTTGAGGCGGCGGATTGTGTGCAGCTCTTTTACTGCTACAACGCAACAGTCTACGGCGTAGCACCATTACCTACATTTCATAACATACGAAAGCTCAGGGAACATAAACATTTTAATGTTCGTTCTTTTTTTAAACGTCAAAGGATTTTATGTAGTGTTTTTTAAAACAGGATGTTATATTTTGTGAGTAACGGAGAAAGGTGCTGTTATATTTTTATTTAGCTAAGTTCAGAGACAAGGAGGGAGGAAAGGTGATAAATTATCGATTTTTAAATTTACCATTATTCAATTTAATGTACTGGAAGGTTGCATATATAAAATTATTACACCGACTGTATCGTTATGATAATAACGATTTTTTTGTTGGCTTCAACTCATTAATGGCTCACTACTGAACACGGGTCTCTCCTCAATATTCAGGAGGCCTAAAGCATACTCCACCAAACAGCTCCAGTGCAGATTGATGGAGATTTAATAAATTACAGTAATAAATTAATTTTTGTTCACTGAAATTGGATTGTTTAGATGACTGAAATATTCCTGAAAAGTCCTGAAATTATTTTTTAGTTAAAAAATAATCTTTAAAACGCTTAATTGAAATGTTGATTTTGTTAGTGATTGAAGAAAATGACGAAAAAGATTAGATCATTCACGTTTGTTCAAAATATGCTAAGGAAGAAAACATTTATTTTGCCACTCAAATTAGCACATTTTAAGAACCCAAATGTCTTACATCGTAAAAAGTAATTCACATTTCGTAAATAAAACCTGTATTCAAGAGAAATACAATGGAACCATTGAAATACAGGCGGCGAGTGTTTTGTGTACACTGAACACAGGTAATATTTGAAACGGGAGTCCCTTCTTGCTGTTACACGTAAAGTGTTGAAATTATTACACGCGTTTGAATACAAAAAAGAATAATATTATTAACACTGAGATCATTTTATCCTAAACTGGAATCTTAGTCGTAATCATTTTATTATTAAACGAGTTGCCCTCCCCTGCTTCGGTAAGACAGTATATTATGAGAACAAGAATTGGAAACATTGCTACTTCTTTGTACCAGGCATTACATAAATTGCATGTTTTAACTGACTCATTTTATTGTACTGCAGTGATATCCGAGTTAAAATTTTAAAAAATTTCAAAAAAAAGTTTCAAATAAAGAAAAATATCCTCAGGCACCTCTGAAACATCTGAAAGTTCTCTAAGCTGTGTGAAATCCGCCAATGCGTACTTTGCTAGTTCAGTGGATTATACTGATACCCTCACAAGGTATAGAGTTATGGGGTGCAATTATGATCATGATCATAAACTTATGTTATCGATTAAAGAGACAGTCTCTATTGCTCTATAAATAAGAATGATATTCATTTAGTGCTACAGTTGCACCATAACTGTCCACACATTCATTATATTAATCTTTGTACTGAACCTCCACAATAATTATATTTTATTCTCCCAGGAACAAACACCGTAACAAAGCCCGTACATAAAAACAGACAAAAATTCTAAAAGAATATGTGTGTTTTATGGTCAACGATCGTCAGAAAAGATATCAACAACGATTTTCTGAATATAATTAAATAAAGTTAAAAAAATTCAGCAGGATGCATGGTGAACATACAAGCTTGTCTTGAAATTAAGAGTAGAAAGAGCCCCTTAAATTCCAACCTCAAACAACAACAAATGAACAAAATTCCATAGAAAACACAAAGAAGACGTTCACAGTTACATGTATCATGTCATTAAAATGCTTTATTAGCACCGGGTGAAGTGCCGTCATTAACTAAGTAATTTTGTAATGTATGATTTTAGAACATGGCGTACAATTCTAGCTAACTGTTGTCATTAAACGGGTTTCATTACATCGTACACTCGCTAATTGACAAAGGTATTACTAACATTATTTTCTGCTTATTGCATAATATTCGGTCTTATATTATATGAGTCAAAAATGGAAGTGTGTAGATGACTTCCGCACACTAATGAAAAAACACATACCTACATGTACAACATAGAATAGCCTATACCTACTGTTGTTGATGTTTACTACGACGCCTATTCTGAAGTCGTTAAGAAATATTCAACAGCCTCAATAAAGATAACTTCCAATGAAAACGTCTATTGCTAAACCACTTTACAAATTTTATAATAAATACAAGAAAACATTAAAACTTGAGCTAGATAGATTATAATTAACTTGTTCACTTGCCTGCACGCACACTTAAATTTAAATAATATTAAACTATAAGTAGGTACCTAAATGTGAGGAGTTATTAAACGATTATCTTTCAGCTTATATTCATCGTATAATTAGATAGGTCAATATATAAGACAGTGTTTCAAATGCCCAGAATACTTTATTATCTAAATCTAAAGTAACTAAAACAACTTCTAAATTTTACTCGAATATTTCATCTTTTATCAGAACGTAGCAACTACTTAAACATCGTTTTCATAATAGTAGCCCGAATAAGATCTTTTATACGAGGGTGTAAATAAAATAAAGACAGGCCTATAAAACAAATAATAAAACCGGGAAGCCAAACCGTAGGCTGTTAGATACAATTTAATGTGCGAACGGAGGCAACTAAGCTTTTGATACTGCTAATTTTCTCCTTCATGTACGAGATCTACAAGTTCATCTTGTACTGAAATTAAGTTGATTACAAAAAATATGATTTACGAGTATTTTCTTAAAAAATAAGTTTATTAAAAAATTAGATAGATACTTTCTATTTAGACAGGGTTCTTTAAATTCAAATGTTCTTTTTTTACCGATCAAAATAAAACAGATATCGAGGGGGTTTTCCACTAAGCAACCAATGCTCTAAACATTTGTATTTTCTGTAGAAAAAGAGTTATATTGAGTGTTGTAATCGCTTAGTGAAACATGACCTAAATGCTACCCCAATCTGACAATACATTGGCTGATCCGCTTTTCAACTTCGCAAAAATAAACACACAGAGACAAAAGTTCAAAATATGTTTGTAACAATGGTTTGTAATGAGATTACAGGAATCCTTCGACAGTAAACAAATAACCCTACACACATAGACTTACCACAGCCAAATAATTCTACCCTAAGCTACCCTGTGTAGCGTGTGTCATGGACAACACAGACACCCAGACCAAGAGGGTATAAATAGACCCATCATCAAGTCAAGTTGTCGCTCCGCTGGGAATCGAACCCAGGTCCCTTTTTTTTTTTGTTATCGAGGGGGAAACCTTCAAAAGGTACCCGGTGCTGTGGGAGCGACACAGGGTTATGTGGGATTTTTACCCACTAAAACCCCCCCGGTGGCCTACCTCAGCGCTTGTGGAGAACTCCGGGATCTCCAAAGGAACACAACCGGAGTCCTCCGAGCGCGGCGCCCTTGGGGCTCTGCCCGCGAGAGACTAAATGCCCCATCGCTAACCTTCCGTACAACGGTATGCGGCCACACATACCGTCGTCCTTCCCGGGGTTGCTGATGGACGGTTTGAGCTCCCACTCTAGCCGCCCACAACCCCGAAAACCCCTTTTAGTCGCCTCTTACGACAGGCAGGGGATACCGAAGCTCGTATTCTGGTCCCGAGCTACAGGGACAGGTGGCAAGGGCCTAGAGCTCACCCGGGGAAGTACCACCGCCCGCCACGGTACTTAGTAGTACCATTCCTACCGTGTAATAATTGTTTTAAGAAGTTGTGTTCCGGATAGGAAGGTGTGCAGCCGGTTACACTTTTTTAGAGGCAACCATCTCAGTCCTCAGGGGTAGCATCACATCTATGACCAAATTAGAACGACACTCATACTAACAATAACTAACTGGACTATTAAGTACTAACATTAACTAACAGGACTAATTTATCACTAACAATCCCGTTCCTCACACTTATTAACAAACTAACCAACTTATATTTTAACACCATCTACTAACTGGACTAACTATCCTAGTCTCTTTGAGTCTAGTTCTAGGTCGGTCACAGTTGTTATGGGCGGCAGCCGAAGGGTGGTGCTGCATGCTCGTTACAGTTTTATTGTATAGATAGATTTGTACTTTTTCGCAATCGTTACAAAACGTATGAATGCTTGCAATCGAAAACGCTCATCACTTTGGAGATTGGAAATCGTAAATTTTCGATAGACGATCGAGCAGGAATGTTGAAGCAATAACTTGTTATATTTGGCTTTGATATCGAAAGCCGTAGAACTGTTGTTTGAACTTAATAAATTTCATACATTGTGATCTTTAGGGCGTATTACTATGTAATGACTAACTAAGAAACTAAGAAAAATCATACCAAAATCATTTAGTTTCAAACTATGAAACCAGCTCTCGCTTTGCTTTCGGAAACCGGTCCCATAGTAGTGATATTCGAACATTATTAGGCGTGATTATCTAAACTGACATAACTTTTTTATTTATGTGCTGATTGAAATAAAAAAAACCCTCTTTGTTAAGTGAAGCTTACCAAAATACGAGTATATTAGTGCAAAACAGCATCGAAATTTTTAGTTCGTTGAGGACTTCTGTTCTCTGAAACCAATTCACAACCTAATATCCGGTTATCAACTATAGCTCGGTATAGTTGCGTTCCGAAGTTTTAAGTCCGTACACTCAGGAGAAATTCCAATTCGACTTCCATAATTTGATCCAAAAATAAGTAAAAATAAACATTACAAGTTTTCATATCTCATGTAAACCCAGCCACTAACTCTACAAACGTCTATACTTGAACCGCCCATCATCATCATCATCATCATGTCAACCCATCATGGCCCACTATTGAGCACGGGCCTCTTCTCAGAATGAGAACCGCCCAGGATATCGAATTACCTCTCCCCACTAAAAACAAATTAATTACCTGTTCTCACAGTTCATTGCAGCTCATAAGCAAATGTAACTTACGGCTTTTTAAATTCCCGCCATCAATCTGCATTGAATCTGAATAACAGAGACCGAAATCTGGTATATGTATAGGCTACAATTACATAATTATTGATCTATCTATCGGATTACTAAGTAATTTAAAAAAATCCGGAGTATGGGGGGCTTAGGCAACACTTCACAATCCGACAAATTCTCTAGTTCGACACTGCCCTGCAAAACTGGAGTCCATTGTAAGGCACTTGTCACACAACGCTATTCATGAGCTACGCGACTGCAACGCTACCCAAAATTAGTATGTATTTGACACTATGTACTGACAAGCCGATGCGTCTTCTGTCAGTCAAAATTGTCAAATACATACTAATTCTGGGTAGCGTTACAGTCGCGTAGCTAATAAATAGCGTAATGTGAGAAGTGCCTAAGTGAATTAATTCCATAGCGAACAGAAACGCAGTAGATATACCTAAATTGAAAATTAAAACTTGGCCTCCCAAGGTCACAGAACTATCCCTCATATCCATACGAGTATCGCTACAGTATCCCGATACACTCCTAACGGGGCAAATCTAATAGCAAAACATAGTTAAATTTAATGTTTGCAAGTATCACCAGGTGTGCACAAACCGACCAGTGAATAAAAACACCGGGACGTTTACACGAGAAGCTTAGACCCCGTGAGTTTGTTTAGGACGAAAGCTCAAACAGTGACCGTTTTCACTCCATCGGAATAGTTCTAAATCTTAACTGGCTATTTGGAACACAATTTAACATTTACCTTTCGTGCCTAAGGTTGTCTAGAATAAATCGCTACACTGCGATAAGATCGCTTATTGTGTTTATAATTATTTGCACGGTCTTGTTAAATGTTAAACTCCTGAACAGGAAGTCTGAGTTCGAACCTACAAACTACAACAACAGATTTAATCCCATCAAATTTTACTATCAGAAATAGAATATTCTATTAAGTATGTGTGCTGTACATTAGGTACTCACGTTTGTTGGCAAATGCATTAGAAACGTTTCGAATTTGCAATACATGACGTTTATTGTTGAGGCGAAAGTCCAGAAATCGACATTTTATTAGAATATAGCTAGCCCCGCTGTGCGAATACGAATGTCGAAATAATAATATGACGGCTAAAATTGCTTACATTTTAGGTATTCCTGGTTCTAAAAATTTTACAGAAAAACGTCAGCGTCACAGATATTTTATTAATAGTTTTCATGTTCGATTCGATTTTTAACTGACTTTTAATATAGGTATATTAGCTCACAATTTTGTACTTACTGGGTAAACCGGGGTTTTGATAACTCTTTTTTGATTCCATAGGTAGTATGTTTCGCATAGATTTAGCGTACACTGACGTATGTATAAAACTATGGTTCATCGTCTAACCACTTTGAGCGACACCTGGCGAGTAGTTTTTGAGTTATCGGAACGTGTCAATGCTGAAGTCGGTTTTTAGGGTTCCATACCCAGAGGGTAAAACGGGACCCTGTTACTGAGACTTCGCTGTCCGTCCGTCCGACCGTCCGTCTGTCACCAGGCTGTATCTCATGAACCGTAATAGTTACACAGTTGAAATTTTCACAGATGATGTATTTCTGTTGCCGGTACAGCAACAAATACTAAAAAACAGAATAAAATAAATATTTGAGTGGGCGCCCATACATTCGATGCCTCAGCGATGGTTTAGTTACATTTCGGTCCAAGAGATGGTGTTGTGGGTAATATGTGGCTACAATAAAACAATTAAATATTTAAGTGAGGCTTTCATACAAAAGACCAGATTTTTGTGGCATTTTTACACATAATGGTACGGAACCCTTCGTGCGCAAGTCCGCACTTGGCCGGTTTTTTATTTTATATTCATTTATAACTTAATATCTAAAACTGATAAAGGAACAGAAGAGATACCTAACATGGTAAGTGGTCAATGTCTTTCATTAACATCTGGATCATATGGACTTCTTATCTTGAATAAAAATCCTACTGATTACTATTGTTGACAAAAACAACACAAATAAATAACATTTAATTTTTGTTACAGATGAATTAATAAAGAAACAGAAAAAGAATATTAGAAACAGAAGATCTAAGAAAGACGACCGACCCGGATGGCGCAATGGTTAACACGCCGGATCGCTGTTCCGAGGTTCCTGGGTTCGATTCCCAGCGAGGCGGAAATGTGAATGATGAATTTGAATTGCCGTTCTCGGTCTGGGTGTGTGTCCTTGTCTTGTGTGTTGTCTATGGCACCCACGACATAGGGAATCCTAGTGTGGGGCTATGAGTGTGAAGCGTTATTTATTTATTAAAAAGAAGATGGAGCTGACTTGCAAGAGATCTCAAAAGAAGACTCAGTAAAAGAAAACGTGTGTTCATAAGTGAATTTGTAAATTCCTAGATGAAATAAACAGTTTGACTTTGACTTAGACTTTGAACAAAAACAGTACTGAAGGGCTGGCGAAACATGAAACAAACTAAGAGTCGTCTTCATCTAGTACAAAAACCACATCGGGGAGTCAGCAATGCAACACCAGCTGTTCTAAAAGAAAACTCTTTTAAGACCATTTTTTGAAGTATCATATAACATAGCACTTCTTATTTTGCTACAAGTAAATTCAAATGTTTAAACAATGTATGTATGAATGCAAGTTGCACATTGCATTCATACATACAAATAACCAGAGTAGCAGTAATTCAATTTCTGAACATTTTTATACAATACTTACTCGAAGTGAATTTTCGCAATTGTTCTTTTTAACGAACATAAAAAGACCTAGCAGCAGCTATGAATATAAAATGCGCTGAAAAATTATTATAGCACAAAATATTGTCTGAGGCTTCAACCATGGCCCGAGTCTGAAACAAGAGAACAAGACACAAAAGTTAACCGCTATTTAAACTTGAAATTAAAACCTCAACAGGCCCGATTATATATTCACCCATGCATAATAAATCAGCCAAACTTTTCCTAACTTGCAAAACCTTTACAGTCGCGCTACCGTCGAGTATTAATCTTAAGGTTAAGCTGAGGGAGCCTAAGAAATTTTTTGTAACAATGAATAAGGGATTTATTGCAATACAATGTAAAATAATGTTTATTTTTAAATTTGGTCATGGTATATAAATTCCTGATAGTCATCATCAAAAAGGGATATAGATACTTACGTTAATGGAGACTACTCCATTATTTAAACCGATAATTGTCAATCCGTGGTTATCGGTGCCGGCTAACGATACAGCAACTATACCGTTTGTCGAATATTTTGTAACCCTTGTCGTGTTACCTACCCTTGTTGTATGTTTTCTACCCAAACGAAGTAACATGTTTTTGTTCATGCGCACAATGACAACTAACATGACAAAGACCGAGAATAAGGAGAGGTTCCTTAGCAAGATGAATCAATTTTTGTAACCGATTACCTTTAATTTGTAACAAAATGTGGCTGTTCCCATACCAGCAATTACACGGGGGCGCTGCGCCGTGTAGTAAGTCGCCCAATCTCCTAATTTTCCACATCAATATCCCGATTTTTCCCATTACTCCATTATAGGTATAAACGCATGTGAAGGTAATCTGTAGTCAATGATAAAATCTTGTCCCTGCGTACTCGATAAGACGCGACAAAAGGCGAATCATTCTGCGGATATTATCAGATATTTTGGTAAGAAGGAACTATAATAAGGTAAAAATCTATAGCGAAGTAAAGTATATGTGAAGTTGAGTAAGTTTTCTAAATGTTATTATTGGTAGGCTTTTCCAGGGATAATAAAATAGAAATGTTAATGTGTACGGAGAATGGAGATCTTGTTAAGGATAGTTAGAGTTGGCAGCTTTTGCCCAACTATTGCATTATAATTTTGTACAAACAAAACAAAACAACAAACAAAAAATTGTGAACCGGTGGATCCTAATATCCTGATCTCGATGCACGGGAATATGAAATTGCCATGCTCCGCTAAAAACAAATATGTTAAGTACCTGTACTCACAAGTCAATTCAGCATTTATCTATGCAAGCAAAATTTTATTACGACATTTAAAAATTCTCGCCGTCAATCTATAATATACCTTAATCACAGGGACGGAAAGTTGGGATTTGTGTGGACTGCAATTAAACTAAATTTCATATCGGACGCGCACGCAGTAGGTATAGTTAATTTACCCGGTACTGTTTACCGACGTAGATTACATTGATACCTCGTTACGAGGCAGTAACATTGATCGCGTCTATCCAAACATGACGTAATTGTTTGTATATACAGCGTCAATAACACCAAAATCACTTCAAGCCAATTACGAGATCAATATTCTTGTTTATATATTGGCTAGATCAAATTAACAAGTCGCCACAGGTGATATTGGGGGATTAGTGTCATCTCGTCACAACCAACCTATAATACCTAGTCCCATTGCTAGGCTTAGCTTATTTAAGGACCTCAAAGCGCTTGATCTGATGAAAATTTTATTTTTGAAAATCACGGTGAACTTCTTTCTTAATATATCTTTTTAACGGGAAAATAAAATTATACATGAAAAATGTAATATTTCTTTCTTTTGAGCGTATTTTAAGCTAACATACGATATCACCCTATCTGATGAGTGACAAATTTAGATACTCATTCTTGACTTAAAATCTCATATAATAATCGACCGTGAACAAATTACTTATCTCCCATAATCTTAAAAGGTCATTAATTACTTCCTGCTTAAATAATAACATGAGCAAAAATTTATTTAGTAATAGAGTGTCAAAATGTCTCACCGTATCGAAGCAGTGTTTAACTGGGCGTTGTTATCGAGCCCAATTAATTTAGGATACCCGACCGCTTCCGGTTGAGCGAACTTTAATAACAGCATGCAAACTTTAAAGAAATTATGATAAAGACATCGGAAAAAACATTAATACCTACTTTAATACAAAAAAAACTGTCTTCAAATTTATCTAGTAGATATAACTCAAAAACTGCTAGTCAGAATGAGAACACACGAAAAGCACGATCTTTCGAATAAAAATTCATTATTATTGCTTTTTACAAAAAAAATAACCGACTTCAACCTCGATAAACAGAGATAACTCAAAAGCTACTCACCAGATGGCGCTTAATTCGACATGTAGGTGTAAAGTTCTCGTCACTACAAATTAATCAAGCCCAAACACTAGATAACTACAGTAAATCGTTGAGGAGTTCCCTCGACTGACTTTCGGCTTCATCAGATCGACTCCAGACCTTCATGAAATTGTAGCGCTTTCATGTACTTATGAAAACATTAACAAATACACTAGTCGTCCCTACAATTTTCGAAAGTTGCCCTCGATTTCTCCGAGATGCCATCATCAGATCCTGGTGATTCTTTTAAAAGGACCCCACTGCGCATATCTACTTTACAACAAAAAAAGAATTATCAAAATCGGCCCATAAATGACGAAAAAATCGCTGAACAAACATAAAAAAAGCATATATACGGTCGAATTGAGAACCTCCTTCTTTTTTGAAGTCGGTTAAAAATCGGTTTACCCAGTAATCCATACTAATATTATAAATGCGAAAGTCTGTCTGTCTGTCTGTCTGTCTGTCTGTCTGTCTGTCTGTGACTTTTCACGGCTAAACCACCGGTGCGATTTGGATGAAATTCGGAATGAAAATAGTTGAAGACCCAGAGTCACATATAGGCTACTTTTTTTTCAAAAATCAACCCCTAAATGCTTGAAATAGGGGATGAAAGTTTGTATGAAAAATCTAAACCGCCTGACCGATTTCGATGAATTTTCCCAGGAAGATAGTTGATGACGTATCTTCTTCCCCACTTCCCCGGTTCGCGATATAAACGAATTCCACGCGGGCGAAGCCGCGGACAAAAGCTAGTAAGTTATAAAGTAACAAACTAAAAAAAATACAGTTTAATTGGGAACGCCCATGCATCGATTGCAATTTGCAATGTCTACTAACTTTAACATAGAAGACAATAAAATATTAAATGTGAACACAGTAATAAAAATCAATAAAGCTATGGCGCTTCACCTTAGTCGTCAGAAACCAATCATAGAATCTTTACCCGCAAACCGTAGAACTTACAATCCGTGACCAAATATATGACGGTAGTTCACTTAGAATCCTTTAACGAAGCAGTATTATATTATCTTACATTTTCAGTCAGGCATCCTATTTAATGGAAACTTGGTATTCAGTGTCATTGTCGACTAGTATGGCGCAATGGTTATAACACCTGATCGCCGTTCGCAACATCCTCGGTTCGATTCCCAGAACGGCGGAAATGTGTATGATCAATTTAAATTTCTGTTCTTGGTCTAGGTGTGTATCCTTGTATTGTGTTTTGTCCATGGCACCCACGATACAGGGAATCCTAATGAGGAAATTCATTCTGGGATTACTGACAATTGTATAAATAGATTTGTTATACATGTAAATATAATAATAATATGGAGTTGTTTTTGTTATGTTTGTTGTTGTTTTGTTGTTGTGTTGTTGCAGAGAACGGAGTTCAGCTAGATATTTATATCTCGGTTATTATGTTTCAATTTTTCGACTGTCAAAACTACGATTTATTGACGGAAGTTTGAATATTATTAGAACAACAATTCGCCGCATAATTCCAATATTTAACGAGGCGTGTTATCGAGGCCCTGGTTAATTTTGGAACCAATTTCGGCAGACCGGCCCTACTTTAATGAGAACAGGTATTTAAAATATCTTTATATTTTTAAAAACTCGACAATGTTCAATAATATCAGTATAACAATTAATTAATTAATACACCTTGTGGCTACAACCCATTAATGGCCCACTACTTAGCAATGGTCTCTCCTCATTATTGAGGAGAACCGAAACCAAAACTTTGTATTTCGTATCAATATCCTATCTATTTTAAGCTCCAAATGACTCGCTTTTAATAATCCATTCATCCATAATCGCAACTACGGTATAATGTTAGAAATTTTAATAAACACTACCTAACCTAGATATAAAGGGAACGGCTGATAAGGGTGATCCCGTATCCACACAAAATGCCTGATGACTGATAATATAATAAAAAAATAATACGTACAAAAGCTGACTGATAAGCAAACGCAATACGACAAAATTGAAATGTTACATTACTTTTCCCGATTTGTACCGTGTAATGTAAAGTTCGATTTTCCCTTGCAGACATAAATACTCTGTACTGTACCTACCTCAAATCTGAGCTGTAACATTCTAGGCGACTGCTTCATGTAAAAGAACGTCTTTTTATCGAGAGTACCTGTACAGCTGTACACTGTGATAAGCCTGTTTGTCTAGCTAAAAGGGAAGTCCGTTTAAAACTGTCTTGAAAGGTTTTGTATGTTTTAGTTGCATTATTGGTAAGCCAGTGAGGTTATTTACCTCTTCGTGTTTCGAAACACATCGGTGACGTCACTAATGCTATGTGCGGTAATTTAGTAGGTACCTATTACCATTACAAAAATAAATAATCTCTCGTTTATCAAAATATAATAATATGGTTAAGGCACACGGTTGCGAGTCCACGAGTTCGCTAAAACACCGGCCATAAGCGAGCCATATCAGCCATTTCGATGATCTCTCAACTAAAGTTACACATACAGACTTAAAATTTAAATTTGAAATTTGTGTGAATATTCATTAAGAAAGAAACTAATATATTTTATTTAAAAAAAAACTGATTAATTGTGTATTACAAGCGATATTTAGGGACTTTGACAGAACTTGGTATCCGTCTAGATATGACTGCTTTTATTAGAAATCCTATCATATCATATCATTTTTCTTTCAAGCTGGGCTTTCTTTTACACTAATATTTTTGGTGAGGTTATGAATTACAAATACATAATATATATAATTATTGAAATAAAAATTCATTGTCAACATCGCAGTATCTTTAATTAAAGAACGATCGAATTACGTTCAGTGGACTGGCCACAAGCGACGATAGGTGCTCGTGTTATTTTCCTCCTCAGAGAGTCGATTATTTTAGGTACCTTAAGAAAAAATTTCATTGTTTTATTTTAAGTCTCGGCTTTTGATTTAAATATTCGGGTTCCACCGCGCTTAACCGTCCCCATCGTTACAGAACAAAAGTGTAGTGGTTGGAATTTTTTGATGAAATTTCGCTGCATTTCACGACTCATTATCCCCGAAAGGTCCACAGTACGTAATTATAATTTTAGGATAGCCTTTGCAATAGCTTTTTTCTTGAATTCTTTTAGTATGAAAGTTTAGTGACCTAGATGATTTATTTAGATATTTCTTCCTTCTCCCTTCTTCTAAGCTAGCTGGCAATGATGATGCCTTTAGTGTTATTGATGTTTATGATTAACTCAACCTTTGTGAGTTTTTATCGAATGGCTCGCCTTCTCGTTCGTCTCCTAAAATAAATAACAGTTTATTACATGCTACTACTTCTACTTTTCCTTCGATAACAATCTCAATATTCTTTCTAAATCAAGCGCCAGCCCTAAGTCATGTGCAGAGGGAGATTGTATATCAGCGGCCTTTGGCCAAATCTTTCACTCCATGTCAACTGGATTTCAATTTTATCAGTTTCGTAAAATATGTACCTACCCTAGCAATTTTTGTAGGGGAGTACCTACACAAAATTGGCGTTCTTCTAAAGAATCTTCGCATTGTCACCTAAAGAAATAATTTTTCTGGCTCAACCTGTCCATAATTTTCCTGTTCCTGTTATTTTCTATGTTACTATTCTGTCCGTATATTTCTATTCGGACTATTGTAACAGAGGATTTTAAACCATTTCACCTCACTGTAAAGTTTATTTTCTGCAAGACTTTTAATTGTTCTTTTCAATGTATTCACATTTGTCTTACAAATCTAATGAAGTCTTAATGGTATGGTGAACTGACTTTTAATTATGTAGTTTTTCAGGCCAAGCTGACTAGCAAATGTAGTTTTGCAGTTTATACTTTATAGAAGCAACTTAAAACAAGTTTTACAAGGATGTATGAATACTAAATGTGGCAGGGGAGTCTTTAACACAAACAAGGTGCCGTTTGAACACTTTGCCGAGCCATCAAGGGCGGAAGCTGAATGTCCTTTTCCCAACAGCCTATTTACGTCCGCAGCTTTTTGCTAGCCTTGCCTTGAATTTGTTTTTATCTGGATATTTACTCTTTTTAAGGCTAACCCGCCGTTACTCAGCTCGGAAACAATCGTCCAGCTAAAAATTTGTACCAAAAACTTTAATTAACATTTTTGTTAAATGTCATTTCTATGCCAAAAGTCCAAAATATGTTATTCTGGTAACCTCATTGCAAATAATAACAGGAAATCTAATTAATCCCTAACGTTAAATACACTTGTCTCATCTCAAATCTTACGGAAAGACCACATGGCCAATTTTATGTTAATCTAATTATTATAACAGTAGTTCAGAATTTCATTCCGGTTACAGTCGAACATAAAACAGGGTAGTTCCAAGTTGAAATGATAATTCAAGGTTTATTCGTGAAGTTTCATATCAGTTGCGCGACTCGTCTATAGATGTGAGAGTTAATGAACAAAGTTAGTATGACATCTTTGCCAACTATGCAGGTCGATGTCATAATGTAACTTCTGCGCCTACGAACGTTGTCCGTTTTGGATCTAACGCAATTTCAATGATTTATTAAATTGTTATTGCAGATGTTTATATTGGGTTATTAAATTTTAGAGAATTTCATGGTATACCCCACGAAAATGGGGTAAATTCTCTAAAGTGGGCTATTAGTCAGGATTGTGAAGCGCACATAGCCCGGCGGCTCGCGTCGACCCTAAAGGTAGCCATTGATAATACGTCCATTTGGAATGCTTCTAAATGGAAGATTTCCATATGGAAGTACCTCCATAAGGAAATCTTTGAAATTTTGGAAGGCATTGGCGATACGTCTGTTTGGAATGCTTCTAAATGAAATCCATATGGAAATCTTCCATTTAGAAGCATTCCAAATGGACGTATCGTCAATGTCTACCTTTAGTGATCGACCGAGTTAAGCAACACCGGGTACGGTCTGTATTTGGATGGGTAGCCGAATTGCAATTTTTTTAAGTCCTTTTGTGTTTCTGAAAATATGTAAAGCCGTTGATCCTGACTACTATATTTAGATAGCAGTCGTTAAGATATGTCAAAGGCCTTCAGATAGCATTTATAATTCCAACACTTAGGCAGGTCCGTAACCTCCACTAGAGCATCATGGAGTATGAAGATCAATCAGGCCTAATTGAACTTGTAATAGAGATCGGATATAGGGATATAGTTAATTTTATTATCTGTTCACACGTGCGACCGCGTTATGACTAAATATTGTAAGACAACGTTAGCGGGTGCATATCTTTATGACAATACATTTATTCACATGGCGTGAAAACGTCGCATTCACGATATGTTATTCAGAGTCGTACGTAATCATTGCTTGGGTTGTGGCGCCTTTCTCGAACGTGTATCTAATATAACGGCGCAAAAATAAAAGTACTTCTATTATGCTACGGCTACATATGCGTCTTAACGCGTTAATTAACGCACTAATGTGGTAATTAAGAAGGAATTAGACGTTTCGTACCTAATTGGCAACGACTCTTATTTTCATGGGTAGGAATTTGTGTTAAATTAACATGTGCCTAGTATAATAATTTATATGCCAGCTTTTCAGCTCTGTGATAGAGGTTAATTGTAGATTGACGGCGAGAATTTAAAATGCCTTAAGTAAATATTGCTTACAAACTAAATTGAACTGTGAACACAGGTAATATTTATTTTAGCGGTAAGTGGCAATTGCTCGGCGACTCAAGTATATATAGATTATAACATAAAGTGTTTGTTAGATCCCGTAGTATTTTCACCACGGAATGAACAGTTTCCCTTTCCACTTCTCATAATAGAAAAAAACTCGTAAAATCCAGTTGCAATTGGCACAAGTCTATAAAACGAGGAACACGTGGCAGGAATCATAACAAAGTTGTACCCTTTCGACATTCGTGAACGGGCCCTTCTCAAATTTCCTCCGCGTTATTGTATCTTGTTTGGGCATATAAGACGTTGAGCAGATTGCCATGAAAACATAAAAAGAACTTGCACAAGTTGCTGTGTTGCGGCTAGCAGGTTAATTAAATAATATATAGGTACTGATATTAAACATTTATAGCCCCACACAACAATTCTCTATGTTGTAGATACTGTAGCCATGTATATTAATATTGAAGACAAGAACACATAAATACAAACGCACACACTCAAACAAAACAGGACAGAGGACGGTTTAAAAACTTCGGATTTGAATTTCCACCTCTATTACCCCACATTCCACCCTTATTAGTGAATCAAAATTATTTGAAAATGGTACAATAAAATAAACAAACAACCTCAAACTACAAAATATAAGTTCAAAAACTTAAACTCAAACTTACACAGCCGTAAAAATTGTGATCGAAAAGTTTAAAAAAGTAATATAACACGGTTTATGCTTCACTCGCATGTTTACCGACTTAAAATAGAGAATTGGTTCATAAAGATGTTTTAATAAAGCGTTTATAGTAAACCCATTGGGTATAGCTATATAATATTATAATCTCGTAGTTAACTATTTTATTGCAAACTATAAGACTACAGCACAAAATCAAATATTTGTTTTGCTGTATTTTTTTAACTACCCCGTCTGCAAATATCTATGTATAATTCTGGGAAATAATGCTCAAATTATCGCGAATAATGTACCCATAGTGCCATAGGTAAATACTCGTAAATGCTCGTAAGCTTCCGTTGTCGCTGTCATTGCAGACACGCTTGAAGAGATATTCATGCGTCACGCGCGACGCACACGTCACTTCCGGTGACGTATTTGCATGGAAACGGAAACAAACATTTGTTTGTTTAAAATACATTTTGTACATCGCAAATACACATTTGTACACATATGTACATTTAAATTAATCTCATATGTGTGAATTTCACGCCGTCTTTTGAACCGTACAAAACACCTTTGCAAGAGTTCTAAAAATGCAATCGCGTTTAACGGCGTGCAAATATTACCCCGTACGACGTCGCTCGGCAGCCTGATTTCAGCAACGCCAAATAAAACTATTTATACGATCACTTCAAGCATATTGGGGACAAGTTTGCTAAAATCTGTTTAAAACTCTTTGAGAGAAGCAAAGAATTGAGTTATATAATCGTAGCTCGTATTAGAATTCTGATTTTAAAATGTTTGAAGAGATCGGCATGTCTTTTAACGAATCAGGGAATCCATGAATTTAATTTTAGATATGAACTGTTAACGCAATATTGTCTTGTCATTGCATTTATATTCCAATATCTTTCATTAATTTACCATTCTTTAGTTATTACGACGTATCAGTGGCGATTTCTCTAAGATGGCGCGTATGGCGCCGCCATACCATAATTTTTAAGCATTAAATAAAATGTAAAAAATCATATATTTACAACCTAATTATTTAGACCTAAGTACAATAATTACATTTTACGAGCGCTGCGGTCTTCTATCACGAACGCGACTCGCGGCGATTGTCTTCGCGTTCAGTCGGCGCCGAGCGCGGCCGAGGCATGCGCTTCTGCTAGCGCATGCATAGTCCATACAAAGTCGTTGGCCCGCGGCCGCCCGCGCCTCTTCGATCGCTTAGTATCACCATAGTAAAATTATACTGTGGTATCCCTGAGTTTGAAACGCGGGTCTGGCGCTGGGAATGGCGCATTACCTAACGAGTTTTCGCATGTTTTTCGTGATAGTGTAGATTTGTGATTACGGTTTCTATCTTTCTATTGATTTAATTTACTTTTTATTTAGTAGGTAATTAATTTATAATGAAATGACGTGAAATTATGAGTGATTCAATAAAATCTGTGATACAAGAACTTTTAGAAAGACCTTTCACGACGAGATCGTTTGCCGAAAAACGGTTGATAGTGGAAAATGGACTTTCACTATGGGACCAACCCTAAAATCGCGAAAAAACATCAGCTATTTCATACAAAAATAAAAATGTCAAATTGTATGAAATTTCTTTTTAACCGATTTCAAAAAAGAAGTAGGTTCTCAATTCGACCGTATATATGCTTTTTTTATGTACGTTCAGCGATTATTTCGTCGTTTATAGACCGATTTTGATAATTCTTTTTTTATTCTAAAGTATATGCGCAGTGGGGTCCGGTGATAAGGACACCAGGATCTGATGATGGCATCTCAGGGAAATCGAGGGGAACTTTTGAAAATTGTATGGACATCTAGTGTGTTTGTTCATGTTACCATAAGTACATTAAAGCGCTACTATTTCATGAAGATCTGGAGTCGATCTGATGAAGCCGAAAGACAGTCGAGGGAACGTACTCCTCAACGATTTACTGCAGTTATCTAGTGTTTGGGCTTGATTAATTTGTAGCGACGAGAACTTTACACTTACATGTTGAATTGAGCGCCATCTGGCGAGTAGTTTTTGAGTTATTTCTACTTATCAAGATTGAAGTCGGTTATTTTTTTTGTAAAAAGCAATTATTTGCGATTTCAAAGTAGGTTCCTTAATGAAAGACTGCAAGTTTGTTAGATTGTCTGTCTGAAGAAATTATGGTTTTCCGGTTATGCGCACTTAACACTACACCCTATATAACAAAAGCTGGAGCCACCCCAATTATAAACACCAGGAATCGCCACTGCGACGTATTAGTATCATCGTATACCTACTGATACAATGATTACTACTGAGTCATGATAGTATAATTAAGGTTTAAAATAATGAAAGCCAACGAAAAAAAGCCATTAACCTTTAGCCGTTACTAAAATTAATCTGACAAACATTCTATACATTACTGTGATAAAATCTATTCCAAAGATACCAATCAATATTGATTACATTAGTCGTCAAATACCTAACTTATAGAACTCTTCAACGATGAATCCTTGTGACAAATTAAAGGTAAAACTTTTTACTCAATTTCTCTTAACAGAATTTTACAGGGAATGGAAAATTTGTTAATTGTAGCTACGAATAAAAGGATTTCATCATACTATTAAATGGCATTTTTATTATATTTCATGAACTAATGTAATTAAACAAAAAAGTTGTACCAAATTACTGCAATAGGTACATCTGTGTGTCTAGGTACTAACTGAGTAAGCCATTTCTGGAATTAACTAAAATAAAGCAAATACAAAACGACATTAATTCTAAAAAATATCGTTAAGAAAATTATTAAGTTAGTGATTATTTCATTTTTTTTTGAGAACTGACTTTAACCTCACTAATAGTTATGAATAGAAAAGGGCTTATAAATTCGTAAATAACATTTGAATAAATCATAATTTAGTATCTGCAAGCTTAAGCCTGGGCGCGAACGGATTATTCAGAGGGTTAAATAAAGCCATGGGTTCAATAGATTTGCGCTTTTATGGTTTCGACGTAGGGCTACCTCTTCGAAATGGCAAGTTTTTATGTTGTTATGAGCTTTACGATAATTTAATAACTAAACAGTTGTTATGTGACTCAATGGAGTCTGCGAAAGAGTAATGCTACATGCTCGTTACTTAAATGTAAAAAAGGTAGGTAGGTACAATGGATTTCCCAAAAAAAACTTTTTCTGTAATTTACTAACTTTTCTTTTCAAAACATTTATGCAGTTCTATTTTTGTACGAACAACTGTAAAGGGAACCTCATTTTCTTAAGAAATAAAATATACAATCTTCGTAAACACAATCCACATTTTGTGAGAACCCTATCAGAATACTCCGCGAGTTCTACCGTAATAAACTTATACTACTGTCGGTTAACGTGAAAATTCGTTGTGTATTATATTAACAAGATCTTACTTTATTTCGATATTTTGGTAGGAAAACCGGAAGAAAATTATTGAAATTTTACACTCGTTAAGGGAATTTGAACACTACTTACTAGCAACTCATCCATGGATCAATTTAGTCAACCTGTATTACCTTCTATATTCGAGATGTAACTCGTAAAAATGCAACAAAATTTTCGCTTCGCGTATTAATACAGCAAAGATTAAGTCTCTGAACCAACTCAATTTTTTATTAATAACTTGGAAAACTCACAAGCCATTACACATTATGTTGATCGATAAAATTATGCGATTCAATTGTACAGGTAGATATATAATAATATTTTTTTAAATATAAAAACCGACTTCAACATCGAAAAGTAGAGATAATTCAAAAACTACTCGTAACTTGTTCAGATTTAAATGGGACTACACGACATGCACCAACCAGCCTTCAAATGAAAAACAGAAATCATTGTCGAATCAAAATATGTTCACTCAATACATAGTCGCGTAGGAACACACATAAAATATTACATTTGAATTGACAACCTCCTCCTTTTTGCATTCGGTTAAAAAATATACTAGACTTAGGTACTGACTATACGTCTATAGACGTCTAACGACGAATGACTTTCTAGTGTTATTATAATGACACCAATCCACACTGGAGTTGCGTGCTGAAGTATACACAAAGTTTCCTCAGTTATGAGGAGAATCCTGTGGTCAATAAACCCACTATTTACTCATTAACAGGTTCAGGCCGTATATGTAACTCAGAGACGTATATATTCAAGGCAAAAGTAAACTTTATTACTCACAACTACTTACAAATTGTGCAATGTTCACATGAAGAATTTCACGACGAACGTCTTGAAATAGTAGGTAGAAACGGTATAAACTTCTGTCATAATATTCTCTGCATAATTAAGCCGTATGTAGGTTGCAAACTTCCGGTTTATTAATACAGGCTGTATGCATTACTGGGAAACTAGTAGAGAATTTAAATTTAATGCTTTTTCGCTGTTAAACTTACTTGATGCATTGTAAGTTCCCTGTCGTTTTAGTTTTAACTATGTATTTTGATTGTGAAATTAATTAGTCCAATACCTTGTATTATTTCTTGCAAGGTTAGTCCTGCATTGAAGGCAGTGTTTTTTAAAAATTGGACTCCTAAACCAATGGGCCTAGGTGTAAACCTATATGCGACAATAATTTAAAAAATATAAATGATTTTTGTACAAACATAAATGGAATGAAAACAAGTAACAAAGAAATATTTACAAAATAATTACGCATTTATTAGAATTTAAATAACATATAGCTTGATAAAAGAAGGCATAGTGAGGAACTTACACACAAGAGAGAAGTGTCTCTCTTGTCTCCAAGTGTGGAGACTATGGTTTTCCTTGCCCGTATGGGAGTTATAGGTTACGATGATGATGAGTCGCTTTGAATATCACTATATTGTAAATAATATAGCATCGAAACGGGTGTCACCATTGAAAGTTGTTGTCCTTAATTACTGTTACGACTGAATACGTCCTTCGAAGTTATTATGGCATTAGGCTTAATTACTTATGGCTTCATGAATTTTTACTTCACTATTAACGTGGTCAATAATTTCAAAACTACTTATCGCTTTCACTCTCTCTTTCGTTCCTACTTCAATCAATTTAATTGTAATCTATGCGGCTTGGCCCGCGTCAAAGTACTTTTGCCTGATTTTCAAACGAACTTTCATCACTTAGTTTGCCCCTTTAGAGATGGAATATGACAAAATCCATTCTTAGTGGGCGTCTACTAACTATTAACTACCTCTTTGTCCAATTTCTTCCTTATACGTTAAGCGGTTTTCGTTACTTCGTTATGCTTTTATATACATATTTGTAGTGCTTCTATATATTAAGATACTATACCTTTGGCTTTGGCTACACTATCTTATCCGATTCGATTAGGAATAGTCACAATATCACGTATACAACGCTATTCCAACGCATCGGACCACACGTGGCGGTGCCAATTCCATTATGGAGTACATTTATTGACGTCTTATTATGGTAACGAGCAGTTCTGCGCCTGACATGGCCCGGTGTTTGTGCCTAATCCAATTATAGATTGACTCATTCGAATTTGGAACTGTATCAGCTATGAATGTTTTCGAATTCTATTCCGCGTATTGCTCTTAGCTCATACATGATTAACTTCGCACTGAAGTTCAATGCTGCGGGCATAATTGTGCAATTAATCATAATACACACGTCTTGCGTGAACGGTTCGGTAATATAGCGATGCCCGAAGAACTGTTTTGACATTTTTATTTATATTACCATAAAAAGTAATAATACACTATAAAAATATTATATTTACCATGAAAAGTGATAATGAAAATACTACAAAAAGTAGGTAGGTACCTAATAGTTAATAAGTTGTTGATTTTAATCAACTAAAATTTAAATAATTGTGCCACCTGTTGTAAATCAAAATTATCTTGTGTGTGGAAGAAAATAACGCGGGTAACATATAATTATTATATTACCACATCAAAAAATAAAGATTTCATCAAACCTTTTCTAGAAAGGCGTTAATTTTTGGGACCCGTGTGAAGCAGTTATCTAATGATTAAATTTTGCCCATTTCTACATCAAAGTACCTATGCCAAAACCTACTTTTAATTAAATCGACTAATCATGAAAATAGTTTCACTATTCAAAACCGCATGTCCTCTTACCATAGGAAAAGGTGTAGTCAAGCGTTAGGTAATATTTTGTCGAAAACAAATTGAAATAAAAATATAATTTCAAGTAATTATTGTGTATTGTGTCAGTTAAATGTTTCCTCTGAGGTAAAAGTTGTCTGTGAAGACAGACAGACTGTGAGGACTGAAAGACTGTGGGGCCATACAGGCTTTTATTTAATTAAATCAAATTAAATAAAAGACGAAATAAACATTATCCCGTAAAATACCCGAATGCTTACAAGCGTGAGTTATTCCTCAAAACGGAGCACTAAATAAAGAGAGAAAATATCGTAACCGAAAAATGCGTAGTCATCCCTTTTAAATTAACTGAAGTTTAGTGAAGAAAAAACACAATGGAGGGCAAGGCCAAATCCCCGCGTACACAGTATATTATGCTCTACATCTTTGGAGCCAATGATCCCATTTTGAAGTTATGCGATGCCCTGGTACGTGAGGAAACAACTTACACACTTACCCTACTGTATTGTGAAGTTTGGAATTAGCTTGATGTTTCCTTGACCCTTTAATACATTTAAACTTGTTTATAACTAGTAATAGGATCATTTTGAAACGTGACGAAAATGCATAATCGTATTATTTACGAGTAGCTTATACCATTATCAGTTTATCTTATTCTACGTGAAGGTTAGACTCCAAACTTCAGGGTATATTTTACACATGAGTAAAGCAATCATGGTATGGATTTCCTGTCTTTTCAACAAAATTAAATTATTTATTGATAAAACCAGGTAATAATCTTTTCAAATATGACACAAAATTACAACCCTTAAAAATAATTAATCACAATATTACCTACATCTGTAAGTATCGATACAGACGTACGAGTATCATAATTTGATTCTGTCAGTCATCCTTTCGTAATCAGCTAGAGGATGGAGAAACGATGTATTTTATTAAGAAGCGTAAATATAAAATATTTATTTTTAATTTAGAAGATAAATATTTTAAGCCAACAAAGTACTAATTTGTTTGATACAAACGTATTGTGAACGTATTCTTTAGCTACAGGGTTATTTCATTACTTATCTTTTCTAAGTTGATTGGTTCACAGAGTTTTAAAAATTACAGAGCTTTACCTGCCGCCGAGATACAAGAAGTTCTAAGCAATCACTAGGACTCCGATATATCTCACAAACTTTACACACAAGCGGTTCTGTCGGGCTATAACGAGTCTTCCGCACAAAAGCGCTTATGAATTCAGCAACTAGTGGTCAAATTAGTACCTAACTTCGGACCGCAGGGGATGTTACTCGTGTTATCTCAATCAATGACACGGCATAAGCTATTATAAAGCTTAGGTACCTAGAACCTATCGACCTACATAAGTATAAAAATATTGCTAGTATAAACGGTTGGAAATTTATTATGCTCTAATTACTATGGAGGCTTGTACCTCACGGTTGTTGGTTGTACCTAACAATAGACACGGTAAGTTAACCTTTATAAGAACAACATTCATACAAGAGACTTGATATAATGAGCTGTAAATAATATCTGTTCTAAAAAAAAGATAACATCGACGAAAACAATAGCTTTGTTGTAGCGAAATTTTATATATTTTTTTTTTATATATATTTATATTATATAATTTTAAACACAAACATTTTGGGTTATACTGGCTACAAACCTACTTAGGTATGATACTTTTTACATTTTCCCAAAAATATTCAATAGGTACTTCAAATAGCTATATATCTATTGTTAATTTGTAAAAATAAAAGTTTAAAGCAGGTATGAAAAATGATTTTATTAATATCTTTGCATAAAGCGATGACGTCAATATAGAGTCATGTCCTATAATTTTGATAAATATGTCATGATGGTGCCAAAATCTGTCAAAAGATTCACTTCACAAGCGAGAATTTCTGCACATCAGTGTAGAAACACCAGGCGCGATTGACGACGAGTGTCACAAAAAATACATAGATTTGCAACAAACTGAGAGGTCTGTGCACAGGACATCAACTTCGACTGCAATTCGACTCCGATGTAACTCAAAGGAAACCATTGAAGTATGAGCTTTATGCCGTGCTCCTTACGGTTGAACAACATTTTGTTCGAAGATTTGATTCGTTGTTTGAATTTCAGTTAATGTGATATTCCCAGCAATTTAACTAGTCCACTTACGGATCGTTTATGATAGATTAAGTAAATTGGTCCCACAGTAAAGAATTGCGTGCGATAACTGCGTGGGAATTTATGAGTATTTCATATAGTTGAACATTACTTTTCCTGTACCTATTCCTCGCACGGTTTCGATTTTAAATAAAGAATGAAATCTGCTTCTAAACCATAATATTATATTCACAAACATTACTTCAATCAACCAATCCCATGTATTTTGAAACACAAGTAACGAGTATAAAACAATTCAATTAGTGCAAGAATCTGTGCATATAATATGTTAGTCAAAATCCACGGGTACTTACAGATTATGAAGCTATACAGAATATAAAACATACGAGTCGATAATGCCAAAGGCGTTGTAGTGGTTTGCACTGAAGCATTGTTCGGGTGTTACCAGACCAATCGATCGATCGATGTCGACTAATCGATTCCGCCATCCGTCGATGGCGTAGGTCGACGATCGATCGATTGGTCAGGTAACACCTTTAGAGAAAAACGTGTTAACATCATCGTTATTTTGTCAAAATATTGTAAGAAAATATTCAAAAAACTTACCAAAGTGCTGTTCCCGTACAATGTGTCATAGGACTCGGCTTTGGATGACACGTTCCTTAGCTTACACGGTTTCTTCAATGGAGGGGGTGGCTGGCCATGCTTGGGGGAAGGAGACGGATGCTGAGCCCCTGCGATGCCGATTCCTACGTGGTTCACGCTGTTCTTATTCTCCTTCTCTTTCACCAACTTGCTGTTATGCGTCAAGTTGTTCTTGGTGAAGTTCCCGAGGTGCTCGAACATGTTCGATAGGTGCTGAGACATCATTTTGGACGAGTCTTTAGATTAGATTAGTTCTTAACCAAACTCACATTTCATACACATGACTGTCGGTACACCAATTTTTTGCTTTTGAAATTACTGTTTTTTTATTCTTACACTTTCTGTACTGAAAATTCGTCTCTTCAAAATTATTATAAGAGTATTACGATCACATTTTTTGTCTAGATTTTTGGTGATTGTGGTGTTTTTTTCTATTGGAATGGTATTATTTGCTGTTTTTGATATTACTGACAAAGGGCAGATCCACCACCCGATGGTAAGTGACATGGTGGTGGTAGTTGACATCAGCGGCAGGACGCGTCACTTGGCGACTGACTCAAGCAAAAGGGGTAGCCAGCTAGTTGGGTTTAAAACCAGACCATCATCATAGTACCTTTGTAACTTTAATATTGTTAAATTCTATTTACAAAGCTACAAATTTCGATGCAAAAATTTAATCATCAGCAATAATAAAAATTCCGAACTCTGTACATCTATGTAACAATTTTATTTGTAACTCGTTATTTGTCCGAATTGGTCATAACATCACAGATTAGGTGTCTTTTGTTATAAAATGGTACTCTTGTGTATTCGACGTGGCTTAGCTTTGACACACGCCGTTGAAAGGGGGTGATTCCCACTAGTGCAACTTTTGAAAAGGCACATAACATGAATAGTGTCATTCGGATGCAAATACTTAAAGGCTAGTATATTCAAGTGTCGCACATACCTAACTATACTTTTAAATAAAGAAACGCCAAGTGATGAAAAAGTTTGATTTTTTGTCTGTTGGGTATCATATTATGTGCTTCAAACACTTCAATGTGTAGAACAAACTACATATTGATACCTATGCTTAAAGTTCAAGCAAGAAATTTTTAAGCAAAATCGGTGGAATTTCATACATTTTAAAAACATATTTAACCCTATAAATAATGAATAATGAGGTACTTTTAAGTTTCTACTGCTGGCAATAGGCTGGCCGGGCATATCATCAAATTCTAATTCAGTCTCTATCCCTATTCAGATTGGAACAACAAAAAGATCTATGCCTCACAGTGAAACATAAATGAGGATAAAAATAATATATTTTTTACAAATAAAGAGCTTTGAATTTTTATTTCACGTTGATTATACTCATGATATTACAATCCATTTGTTTCACCAATTTTCACCAATAAAGTGACAATGATGTCACATTACTCTTTCAACAATGGCGCACATCTTTGTATGGAAATGAAATATGAACGAACCATGACATTGGTTTATTGAGACAGGTACCAGAATATCGTTTAAGTATGGGTACTCACTACAACTTGAATTTGCGAATTTATATAATTTTATTAGTCCTTATAACCTACATTCTAGTGGAAGATAACACATTTATAGTTCATAAATAATCTCAGTTGCCAATAAATCCCAAATAATTCCTTTATGCATCTGATGGAGGATCGAAGACGCCTGAAGACCTCAAGAGATTTATTTATTTATTATTGCACCAACAAAGTGTACACTTATACAATGATAAAAAAAGCATAAGAAAGATACAGTCACAAGATCAGTGCCACCTCAATTATAGGTGCAACCCACTATTTTAAGAACACACAGAAGATAAATATGAACATAAAAAACACATTACAGAACCAAACATTTTAGATCCAGTTCTTTTTAGGCAACACATCGGTGCAACACACTTCATGGACAACAGTGGCCTATATGAGGGCCGGGAGGAAGGAGGAAGGAGGGAGGGCCTATTCAGGGCCGGCGTTGCACTGGTGACTCCCCTGGTGTTGCCTGTGTCCATAGGCGACGATGACCACTTACCATCAGGTGGCTCGTCCGCTTTTTCGTCAGCCCTTCAGGCTATAAAAAAAAAAAAAAATGACCATTACCAATTACTATAGTAAACCCAACTTAAGACTGAAACGAAAGATAATATATATATATGAAACGAAAGATAATATAATATATATATATATATGTCGGACGCATTTGACATTCATTTGACCAATCATTGCACACTAGTAACTGACAGATGAATGAACACAACGTACTTATGAATGACTTTTCGTTAGTTCCAATTTTTGCCATTTCAGAGTTAAGTTGGGCGGACTGTACTTACACATTTGCTTAATACAGGTCGGTGTCGAATTATCTGATAGTTAATAAGTACTAGGAAACAAAAAATACACAGGAGAAAATTCGCGTTAGTCATCAAATCTATTGGGGGTGAGTAATGAACTGTAGTAATAAGATGTTATATGAGAAACTGTAGATGATAATATGAATGACAAGGACGCTTGGAAATAACAGCGCTGGAAATCGAATGGAATGGAACCAATTCCACATAGATCTAGTACATACAATAACTGCTTCTTGTCCTCGATAATAAAAATTACAATCTCGCAATACAAGCGCAAATCCACTTTCCTAAAAAATACTAATTCTCTACTATTCTTTAAAATAAAAGTGCATTTACCGTACTATATATTATTGAAAATACTTCATTGTGTATCAAAAACATATAGCTACGTATAACAGTAATACAGACTACAAAAACACAAGTATACAAAGTGGTTATGTAAATAAAAGTCAAAATAGGGCAAGCGAAGAATGAACGTCTCTCTCGCGAGCTATTGAGCATAAAACGAAGCTGCAAGCTTATTATGTAACTGTACCGTGAATGTGTTAGAACGAATGAACGGGTTAGTGCATCACATGAATATAGAATACCTAATTTTAATAATCTTCATTGTATAGAAATCTTCTACATGCAAAAAATAATCACTTGCACCCAGTGTTATGAATTTATACAAAGGACGCTGAGAAAAAGAGATAATAAATAGATACAAACAAAACTTCAAGACTTTCATTATATTTTAATTAAGATCATACACTAAATTAAATTTCCTTAAATCTTGATATGTATCAAGACTGTCGTTTCCTATTGCGACGATATGGGTAAATGAATTTTTCAATAAATATATTATTTATTTGTCCACCTATACCCCTTCCGTAATCATATGATATATTATGCAGTTGTTTTATCCTTTCCAGGTGTTTGCGCATTTTAATAATCTCACGAGGTTATTGCTTCCAAAACGCGGATATTATAAAATCCTTCAGCCCATCACAAACCTTTATTGTTGGCTAAGACAAAAAAAACACTGATCCCATCATCTTCCGGTTGAATAGTCGTTGGGCGAATTTCCCCAAATTTCCTCACTAAATCCTATAAAAGAATGTTGTACAAAAAATAATGAGGTAATATTTTTATGAAAGCAAAACAAAGCCCCTATGATAATGGGTTTTCGAAGTTGTGCGAACAGATCGGGGGTAAAGTTGGTGTAAAGTTTGCCTTATCTTGTCCAAGTTGTATGACACTTATCCACTTTCAGTTGGGGATCGATGGGATCAAACACTGTCGTGTGTTGCGAATCGCGATTAGAGATGTTCTCATGTCACGAGCTTTGGATGGGATCGTGAACGACTTGTCGCTGCTTTTTAATAAAAACTAGCTGTCCCTTCGTAGTTTAAGGCGGGAAACCTAAAATATGCACTGTCAAAATATACAGTGGGTATTATTTCTCACATAACCAACGGATTTTGAGAATTCTATTACTAAAAAGGTAAAATGTAGGTTACATATTAATCAGCGAGAAATGTCTACTTACATTTATATTTATGTAATTTTGCAATTTGCATTTTGGTGAAATAAAAATGTACATACATAGTTTTGCACTGGATTTGCTGCTTCGGAATACCTATGCTAACGTGTATATAAGGAGTAATAAAAATATAGATATCCTAAAAGTAGCCTATATGTAACTCCATAACCTTCAGAGAAAGTCCCATAAAAATCGCATCTGCCATTCCGGGGATTAGCCCGAACAAACAGAAAGACAGTCAGACAGACACAAATTTTAAAATAATTTGTGTTTTAGTATCTTCATTTAAATGCACTCGAAAAACAGTTATTTTAAAATCACATACAGACCCTTTAGTTTTATTTATACGTATAGATTTAAAGATAACATACAGTACCCGACAAGAAATAATGCACATCGGTATTCAGAAAGAGATAATCGGTTAGTTACGGCTTTGTAGAGCGTTGTCTCTCTCGCACATTGCACTGATAATGCAATATCTATTAAGAGCTGATAAAGCACCCTATCAGGTACTTTTATTATAATTTAACAACTCTTTATATTCATTTATGAGTGAACGCGACCGTCTTTTACCGAATTCGAAAGAAAAGTGACAAGTCAGCGGTAAGGACTGTGTAGTAAGGACAACGCTCTACAAAGCCGAAACAAACCGATTATCTCTTTCTGAATACCGATGTGCATTATTTCTTGCCGGGTACTGTACGTGAGTATTTTCAAGTTTTTACCACGTGGGTGTGTTCTATGTGTGTGTAGATAATACACACAATATAACACACGGATATAGCTTAGAATAAACTGGTTAGGTTTCAGATATTAAATACATTAAACTACTCGCTAAGGGAAGCATACCGGCAACTTAATTACCTGGCCGAATAACTTTCGGCGTGAAACTCCACAACATGCCAAGATTTAACCTAGTTCACACAGGAAAAGGCTAGCTCATACTATGTAGGTAATATAGAAACTTGAACAACATATATATTAAAATAACCTATTTCACAATTTATTTTTGGTGCTTGATATTGTATCTGCAGAGAAGTTATTGTAATACAAAATAAAATAACATGAGAAATCTGAAGACTCTAGTTCAAATATTTTTATAATTTTTAGTTTTTAATAGTTTTCAATTTTTATAAGTTGGACCTGTCTGTTTTTGCCTCTAGCATCGTAGCTCGTGAATGTACTTATGAATCGATTTGAGAGCGGTTTTTAGGGTTCCGTAGCCAACTGGCAAAAAACGGAACCCTAATAGATTCCTCATGTCTGTCTGTCGGTCTATCTGTCTGTCTGCCACCCACTTTTCTCCGAAACTAACTATATTGTTGAAAATTGGTAAGTAGATATATTCTGTGAACCGCTTTAAGATGTACACACAAAAATAGAAAAAAATAATAAATTTTGGGGGTTCCCCACACTTAGAACTGAAACTCAATAATTTTTTTTCATCAAACCCTGTATCTATGGTGTATCTATGAACAGGTCTTCAAAAATGATATTGAGGTTTCTATTATAATTTTTTTTCTACACTGAATGGTTTGCGCGAGAGGCACTCCCAAAGTTGTAAAATGTGTACCCCCCTGTAACTTTTAAAATAAGAGAATGATAAAGCTAAAAAAAATATATGATGTGCATTATTTATCATGTAAACTTTTACCGAAAATTGGTTTGAACGCGATGTAGTAAGTAGTTTTTTTTTTAATAAGTTATAAATCGTAAACCGCAATTTACCTTTCATTTAATCATATATACTTTTTTATATTATGTTACTTGCTGCTACGGAGCCCTACGTGGGCGAGTAAGACTCGCACTTGGCCAATTTTTAATCATTAGCCAGTTTATTTGCGGTGGTTTTTAGCTATGTTTGGTAGAAATCGTTTCAGTAGTTTGAGGACTATCAGCTCTATTCCAAAATGATAATTATAAAGCATTTTGGCATCAAATTAAATAAAATGAATTATTAGTTATACATATGTGTATTATAAAGATCAGTCGAGCGGTTTGTATCATCTTCAGTAAATGTTAGTTTATTAATTAGGTTATGATTTGTTTACTAAGCTACATAAAACAATCGGCCGCAGTGGATACTAACGAAGGACGGCTTCAAGTCCTCAAACCGCACCGCTCGTAGCAAGCAGCGCAGCGTAGCAATGAAAATTAAAGTAAACCTCACTTTTGTTTGTTACCTGTGCGATTTGATCGTAAAAATATTTATTTAATATTTTTTTAGGTGTGAATATCTTATTTGTGTAAGAAACTATTTGACCACAACCTACGATTGATGTGTAGGTCTTATTGGATATGTACAGTACAGACACAAGCAAAACTTTTTTATTTAATGTTTCGTACCTATATTATTTTTTATTACAATACTAAAAAACTCCTTCGCCATCGCTTCGCTTCGGGAAACTTGTTGCTGATAAACGTGATCATCACAACCATAGATTCTTAACGTAACTCTTCGGCTCCACTTGCGCCTTAACGCGTTAATTAGTGCACTAAAGACATTACGCAGATGTAGCCAAGGGGTTAGCGCGCTAATTGTATGC
The DNA here is from genome assembly GCA_905404135.1 of Hesperia comma. Taxonomy (NCBI): domain Eukaryota; kingdom Metazoa; phylum Arthropoda; class Insecta; order Lepidoptera; family Hesperiidae; genus Hesperia; species Hesperia comma. The sequence goes on from FR990018.1 coordinate 17,023,211, forward strand.
GGCATTACTAATGGCATTAAACGTTAAGCGTAGTGTCGGTTTTTTTGACACATCAAAAAGTTTTTAGCGCCGAATTTAGTGCACTAAAGATAGAGCGAGACGACACGATATGGTAGAACAAGGATGTACGCCTACTATGTTTTAGGCGGAAACGGGACAGCGAGCGCAAAAATGAATGATTGAATACGCAGATGTAGCCAAGCGTCCTTAGTGCGTTAAGCTACGCGTAGTTCGACATTAACTCTAACATGAACGCATACACAAATGGAGCCGTAGCATAATGGAAAACGAATTGATCTCTAGTAATTATATTTATAAATAAAAATCTATTTGAAATATTAACCCCTGAAATCATATTTATAAGTAGTTATTTGATTCCCGCCTACATAGTGGTCTACTTACGCCAGTGGGCGGTAAATTGGTTTTTAAAGGTTATAGAAACTGTCTTCGAAATAGAATAGAAATCTTACTGTTACGTAAATTTTGAACAATACAATTATAAGAATCAATTCAATTTGAAATAATAAAGTAATCGCAACTTGTTAAAGTTAAAGAACGTACATAAAAAAAATAATGTTAATTAAGTTCTTACTTTCTCTTAATTTTTATGTAGGTAAATAACCGATAAACGAACAGTTCAGCCAGACAAAAACAAGATATTTTTGTACTTTCTTTTTTTATTCTTCTTTTCGTTACAAGCGTAAATTGCAAAAATTATGTTTTTATATCCCGAAGACCGAAACAAGTGAGATATGTAGGTACTAAAACGCAATACAACTACAAATAAGGTACAAAACTAAAACAACACAAAAACATTATTCAGATTCGTCCGTCACAAAGTTTTATCATAGTACAAAACACCTTCAGTGAAATTTATAAGGAGAGCCATGAATCAATATTATCAAATAAATGGACCTCTCAAAATTCATATCGATATTTGATAACGCTACGCTACGCGAACGTAATTGAGTGCAAATTGGATGTCAAATTGTTTGTATATATTTCACACGCTCCACTGAACACTCGATAGCTTCTGCGTCTTTTGAGATTTTTATTATTGACTAGCGATCCGCCCTCGATTCGCTGAGCGTTAAATGGGGAATTTACATAGGCCATGTCCGACGAAATTACATAATAATATACATAAACCTTCCTTGAGAAATACTCTACGTAATGGTGAAAACCGCATCAAAATGCGTGGCGTGGTTTAGAAATAGAAGACTTAGAAAGGCACAGACATACAGAGGCGTAGTGAGACTTTGTTATACCTATACTATGTAGTGAAAAGGCATATTTCCTACACATTTCACATTCATTCAGGGTTCATAACTCAAAAAACGTGTTTTTTTTAGTCTTATACTTTGTCATCCATCCCTGTGTCTTGGATGCCATGGACAACACGCAAGACAAGGACACTTGCCCAGAACGAGAACGGAAATGCAAACTCATCAATAAAATTTCGGCCTCATTGAGAATCGAACCCAGGACCCATGAAACAGCGATCCGGCGTGTTAACCATTGCGCTATTGGAGTCGCCGCTTCGCAGGTTTTCATAAGAAAAAAGGGAAAAATGTGCATGACTATAAAAATGTATTCGTCCGATTTAGTTGAAAGTAAAAATTTACTCTGCTAATTGAATTCATTAAAAATGAATTGCAGACTTTTTTATTTTATCCCGTATAAAATAGGAAGGTTCTATTAGTATAAAACGATGTCCACCAACAGCTAATCACGTTTTAAGTTGATGACATTTGTCTTCGAACTAAAGCGTCAAGGATATCGACTAACTTAAGATCGTGAGAAGTTTAATTAATTACATTTGAAAGTTTAACTTCAATTAAAATAGCAAAAGTTCGCGTTTTCAGGTTCTACTTAAGTATTAGAGAAAACTGTCAGTAACTGGCTTCAGCAATATGCTACTCTGGATGTGTGTAGCTATTAAATTAAAAATTGCATTAGAAATAATCGCGCTGGATTCTTATAGTAATGTGACAACCCTGGCGCTTCGACTTCGCTACGCCGAAAACAATAAACAATAGGGGCCATAAACATGTCGCGCAACAATAGAAACAATAGGAGCGCGGCTCTCTCAAAAGGACGCACGACGCTTCGACCATTACGGCAATAGTCATACGGGCGAAAGTCGGTTGCAAGGAACGTTCTCGAACTTTATTTCGACGCGGGTCCGGACTTCGCGGGAATATTCTCGATTGCCATGAATGGTGCGTGAGTGGTATAAAAAGGGGGCGATCGGTCAAGTGCGGACATTCTAGTTTCGGAAGCGGAACCAGGAAGATACCAGCGATACCTACGAGCGATACCAGTGCGGAGTGAAGTGATTTCTACGAGCGATACAGTGTTCGACGAGTGTGTTTACGAGTACCTACGTGCATAGTGTTGTGGTGTGTACTGTGTACAGTGTGTAATTGTGTATCTACGAGTACAATAAAGTCTTTGTGGTACATTTTGGCATTTTCTCGAACCCAGTAGTCCTGACACGTAACAATTGGTGACAGAAGCGGAATGCCTGTAGTACCGCAAAGTGAAGACGGGATTCGTACGCGACGGCAGACGGCATTGGATGCCGCGCGGATGGAGTCGCCCGGGCGTGACCGAACGGAAACGGAGACCACTGCTGAACCTTCATCAGCTGCATCAGCACCGACACCGAGTGCATTGGATATGGCCTCCTTATTAGCCGCCTTACAGCAAAGCCAGCGCGAAGCGATGGAAGCCATACAGCGGAGCCAGCGCGAAGCCATGAAGAGCCTGGAAAGTAAATTGGAAGGCCAGCGCAAAACCATGGAGGCAATCGACGCAAAGCTGGATGGTTTCCAGGGAGAATTGAACGTCGTGAAGGAGGACCTGGAATTGGTTAAGGTGCGTACAGCCGAGCACGACCAAGCCCTCAAAAGCCATGACGCATCAATCAACAGCCTCAGTGCGTCGGTAAACTTCCACGAAACTAGGCTCGTGGATTTGGACAATAAGCTGCAGAAAATAAGGGTTATGGGCACGGCAGCAACGAGTTCATGCTCTGGGGCCCCGAAATTTAAGGTCCCAAGTTTCGACGGCACGACCTCGTGGACGGCGTTCAGGCACCAGTTCGAGGTAGTTGCAAATGGGAATGGCTGGGAAGACGAGCACTCGTTGGCGGCACTTACCTTAGCTCTACGAGGGGAGGCACTGCTGGTCCTTGAGAACCTGCCCGCCGAGCGACGCACCTTGGAGTCGCTATTTAAGGCATTGGAAGCTCGATACGGGGAGAAGCACCTTGAGCATGTATATCGTGCGCAGCTCAAAGACCGGTCACAGAGGTCGAGCGAAGGACTGCAACAATGGGCTACGGAGATCGAGCGCCTCGTACGCCGAGCCTATGCGTCGAGTTCCACACCCGTCGAAGACAAAATATTAGAGGCCTTCGTCAGCGGCATACGGGATCCTGAAGTGAGAGCAACGGTGCGCTTGGGTCATCACGCAACCTTGGAAGCAGCTTTAGCGCACGCCCTTGAAGTAGAAGCGGTACGAAGTGACTATAAAGGTTATAAGGTGCGCGAAGTGGTGGCAGCGATTCAACCTCGTACTGGGCCTATCTGCTACGGATGCGGTGAACGAGGCCATATAAGGATTAACTGCCGGACTCGGAAGCAACCGAAATCGGTGTCGACCGCTACCCAAGTCGACACCCAGGAGCCGTTAAACTAAGAGGCGCCAGCGCCGCGGGGCGGGCACTGGCTGGACTTCGTCGAGCCCCTACTGTATTGGTATCACAAGCTTGTGACGGGAACAGCCTCGTAACTACTGGAGAAATAAATGGCATACCCTGTCGCTTTACTATCGACACGGGAGCATCGAAATCCATCGTTCGACCGGAACTACTCAAGCGGACTATCATGTGGGAAAATGGACGACCATCATGCAATCTGCAGACAGCGACAGGCCAGCCAGTGACCGTCCTAGGAGTTACGGAAGCAAGACTGAAACTCGGAAGTGACATTTACACGCAGTCTGTTTTAGTAGCGAATATAACTGACGACTGCATTATCGGACTGGACTTTCTACGGACACACCACTGTATAGTTGATATAGCCAGAGGAGTGTTAAGCTTCAAGGATCAAGAAGTCTTCTTGGACGGTTCATGTTCAGGAGCAGTGTACTGTTTGAGGACAGTGAAGTTAGCACCCAGATCGGAAACCTTGGTCAAGGTTAGGTTTCCCGAAAAGATACAGATGGATCGATGTGTCGTAGTGGAAGACTATGGAGATCACCCCAGTTGGATCACGGCAAGGACACTGCTCATGACCAAACGTGACGCTAAGTTAAAGGTCATCAATCTTAGTAGCACGCCGATACATCTCGCGAAGAATACGGTTATCGGCCGATGTGAAGCCGTGGACAGCTTGAGGAAGGTCCAAGAATACTCGGACAAACCTGGATCAACGGATCACATGACATCTTTGCTGGAGGCGACCAGGAGGAATTTGAGCTCTGAAGAATATACTCAGGCAGCAAAGTTGTTGATGGACTACAAGGACATCTTTACCAGAGGAGATAGCGACCTTGGAAGAACAAATCTTGTCACGCACCCAATAGATACCGGCAATACTTCACCGATCAAGCAAAGACCGAGACGAGTACCATTGGCAAAGGAACACGAAGTTACAGAAATGATCGAGGACATGGTGCGCAGCAAGGTGATCGAGCCGTCAACTAGCCCTTGGTGTTCACCTGTGGTACTCGTGAAGAAGAAGGATGGCAGTACTAGATTCTGTGTCGACTACAGGATGCTTAACACCGTTACCAAGAAGGACAGCTACCCTCTGCCTCGGATTGACGACACGTTGGATATGCTTGGTGGAATGAAGTGGTTTTCGACGGTCGACCTGAAGAGTGGTTACTGGCAAGTAGAAGTCCGGCCAGAAGACAAAGAGAAGACCGCCTTTACCACCGGAACCGGAAATGGCTTGTGGCAGTTTCGCGTAATGCCTTTTGGATTATGTAACGCTCCTGCCACTTTTGAGCGTCTCATGGAGCGAGTGTTGGTGGGACTTTTAGGGGACGCTTGTCTGGTATACCTTGATGACGTCATAGTCATGGGACGAAACTTCGTGGAACACAAGCGAAATCTGGAGAAGGTATTCAGACGATTCCGTGAGTCCAACCTAAAGCTCAATCCGAAGAAATGTGACTTCTTCAAGAAGGAAGTATCATTTTTGGGACACATAATATCGGACGAAGGTGTTCGAACTGATCCAGACAAGATAAGAGCCGTTCAAGAATGGCCAACACCAAAGAACAAAACCGATGTAAGAGCGTTCCTGGGGCTATGCGCCTATTACCGTCGGTTTGTGAAGAATTTCTCCGAGATAGCCAAGCCGTTACATCGTCTCACGGAGGACAAGAGAATCTTCAGTTGGGATTCCGATTGCGAAGATGCGTTTGTTCGCTTAAAGGAACGTCTGTGCTCGGCTCCGATTCTTGGCTACCCTAGAAGGGAAGGGAGATTCACAGTAGACACGGACGCTAGCAATACTGGCATCGGAGGAGTATTATCCCGAGACCAGGACGGCCAGCAGGTGGTCATTGCGTACTTTAGCAAGACCCTTTCGAAACCGGAAAGAAATTATTGTGTGACTCGGCGAGAATTACTGGCTGTGGTGAAGACCCTTCAGCACTTCAACAAGTATTTGTTGGGACGCGAGTTCACAATAAGGACGGACCACGCTGCTCTGAGGTGGCTTCTGCAATTCAAGAACCCGGAAGGCCAGGTCGCGAGGTGGATCGAACAGCTTCAAGAGTTCAACTTCGTAATAGAGCATCGCAACGGAAGAGCTCATTCGAATGCCGACGCCCTGTCACGACGCCCATGCTCCGAAGAATGTCGACATTGCATCAAGCATGAGGCCAAAGAAGAGGTCAGGGTGATAAGGATGCAGGACCTAGACGAGTCTTGGGGAACGGAGCAAGTAAGCCAAGCTCAGAAGGCGAACAAAGACCTCAGCCTGATCATGGAATGGAAAGCCAAAGGACAGAGGCCCCTGTGGAGTGATGTGTCAGCCTCCAGCGCAACGACTAAGGCATACTGGGCTCAGTGGGACAGCCTTATATTGGAGAATGGCGTGCTTTACCGGAGCTGGGAATCACTCAACGGAAAGGAAAAAACCCTGCAAATGGTTATTCCCAGGAGTAAAGTGGCTGATTTGCTGAAGCTCGTACATGATGGCACTTCTGGTGGGCATCTCGGCATCAAGAAGACCCTCGTAAAGATACGAGAACGCTTTTATTGGGTGCGGTGTCGAGAGGACGTTGAAGATTGGTGCAGGAAGTGTACCGTGTGCGCTTCAGTGAAAGGGCCCCGCACTAGAACCAAAGGAAAACTACAGCTGTATAACGTCGGAGCCCCTTGGGAAAGAATCGCCATAGACGTTGCTGGCCCATTCCCTCAGTCTGAAGACGGGAATAGATTCATCGTCGTGGTTCAAGACTACTTCAGCAAATGGCCGGAAGCGTTTTCAACTCCGAACCAAGAGGCGAAGACCGTGGCCAAGAAACTTGTCGAGGAGGTAGTATGCCGCTTTGGTGTACCATTGGAGTTACACAGCGACCAAGGCAGGAACTTCGAGTCGACGTTATTCCAAGAGATGTGTGATCTTTTGGGAATAAATAAGACACGTACCACACCGGCGCATCCTCAATCTGACGGCATGGTGGAGAGATTCAACCAAACGTTGGAACATCACTTGGCCAAGGTCGTCGAGGAACATCAGCGAGACTGGGATCGGTACATTCCTCTGTTCCTGATGTCATATCGCTCTGCCATACACGAGTCCACGGGATTTACACCCGCTAAAGTTAACTTCGGAAGAGAAATGCGCCTGCCGTTGGATTTGCTTACCGGAACACCGCCGGATGCCCCGAAACCAACAGTTGAATACATCGCGGACTTACGGAAACAATTGGACGAGACACATGATCTTGTAAGGGAGCAATGTTTGAAGACCAGTGAAAAGATGAAAACCCGCTACGATCGCGATGCTCGGAAACATGGTTTCAAGGAGGGAGATTCTGTATGGTTGCACAATCCACTGCGGAAGAAAGGGAAGTCTCCGAAGCTACAAGCACGATAGGAAGGCCCTTACACAGTTGTCACGAGGATTAACGACGTGACCTACCGGATCAGACAGGGGGACAGAAGAAAGCCGAAGATCGTGCACGTGGACAGATTGGCACCATTTCATGGATCGAATAATGCTCGGGACGAGCATGACTAAGAGGGGGGCAATGTGACAACCCTGGCGCTTCGACTTCGCTACGCCGAAAACAATAAACAATAGGGGCCATAAACATGTCGCGCAACAATAGAAACAATAGGAGCGCGGCTCTCTCAAAAGGACGCACGACGCTTCGACCATTACGGCAATAGTCATACGGGCGAAAGTCGGTTGCAAGGAACGTTCTCGAACTTTATTTCGACGCGGGTCCGGACTTCGCGGGAATATTCTCGATTGCCATGAATGGTGCGTGAGTGGTATAAAAAGGGGGCGATCGGTCAAGTGCGGACATTCTAGTTTCGGAAGCGGAACCAGGAAGATACCAGCGATACCTACGAGCGATACCAGTGCGGAGTGAAGTGATTTCTACGAGCGATACAGTGTTCGACGAGTGTGTTTACGAGTACCTACGTGCATAGTGTTGTGGTGTGTACTGTGTACAGTGTGTAATTGTGTATCTACGAGTACAATAAAGTCTTTGTGGTACATTTTGGCATTTTCTCGAACCCAGTAGTCCTGACACGTAACAGTAAAATGAAACGAATTTAAAACATCCTAAATCATAAAAAATTAAGTTAAGCAACGAAGGAATCTAAAAATATCGTGAGAAAGAGACCAAGCGGCGGTTATTAGCGTCATCGTAAGGAGTAATAAATTGATTACCAATTTTATTTTAAAAGAGCCATCTGAAGGCGTGAAACATTCGAATAGCTTTCAAGTTCCTATCCTGAACACGACTAATCGTTTGACAGAATCTTAAGCAAGCAAGACCCTAGCGACCAAATAGATACTGGCTTCAGTAGACTCATAAATCACCCTGGTCGCGAGAACTTGAGGTCCTAGGCCAACTCAATACGTACAAATAGGTCTGAGAAGCTCTCGGACTGCGTAAATCTACGCTAATTCGTATTTAAGCGGGTACATAGATGTTCACACGTTCCAAAGAATATCTACCATGATAGTAGTATAATTAGAGGAACCAAACGAGCTTAACAAACATTTTTTCCAACAAATCAACTTATTCAGCTCCTGTTGATTTACGACCACGTTTATTGTATTGGTCCCCAGAGCGACCCTCAAAGTGATGTCTACATAAGACAAGGGACATTTTAATCTGACGTAATTTTTATCCAGCCGGCTAACGCTGCGTAAGGGATAACATGAAAGTCGACAGCACTTCTACATGGCAAATACTGGTAGAAGTAGAATCAATAGAACGTGTCCATATCTCAAAGGGGAAGCTTAAAGAACATCCAGGAATTTACACTTTATCGCGTTGTTCAGTGGAAGGTAAATAATCGAAACAATAGATACTTGTAGATTCGACAAGTTTGCACATACCTCGGCTTACTACATAGTGTCCGCGCTTTTGGCCTTCTGTCTGCCCTTTGATTTTGTCCAAATATTAAAACAAAATTCAACGTAAAAATTATTATGAAACTCTACGCTACGCTAACGTACCCATATCCCAGTGGGGTATCCTGTTTGACTCTCGGCCGAGTCAAAATGAGAGTTCAAAACGAAAGTCCCTTCAATACAGCCATTTATAATCATTTATTTTTATACATAACTAGCTGACCCGGCAAACGTTGTTTTGCCAAAAAATGTTTAGGGTGAACAACCTTTATCACTTAGGGGTATGAAAAATAAATAGTAGCCGATTCTCAGACCTACTGAATGTGCATATAAAATTTGGTAAAAAACGGTAAAGCCGTTTCAGAGAAGTAACTGACATTGTGACACGAGAATTTTATTTATAAGATTAAATATCTATTTTCAATGCAATAAAAATTAACAAATGATTTTGTGTTCGTGTCTATGAGCATTTTCTATCTAGTAACTACTATCAAGTAACTTAAAGTATCAAAGCTTTCTCACAGAACCCTTAACTAGCGTAAGGAAAACAAAACTATTATTCTTGGATATTTTATAAGCTCAGCACTTGCTTGCAGAGGAAATGTGAGCTTTTAATTCTTGCTCAACTATTTCGCAGTAGGAAGCTCGCGTAAAAGGAATTTCCTTGTGAAATTAAAACCGGATACAATTTCTATTCTTTTTTTATCCAGGACTTTAAGTTAACTGAAGCTCCGGATTAACAAAGTAATAAATTACTAGTTACTTTAAAATTTATTCTCAAAGAGAAAATATTTTAATGCTAGCATAACCGCTTCGGGAAACCTGCCCCTTTGTACTAGGAAATTGTTAGACGTAATTCTTCAATATGACATAACTTTGTAAGCACTAATTGAAATAAAATAAACTCTAAATTAGCAGAACTTATTACAATACGGCACTAAAAAGAGATGCAACTTTAGATGAAAAATAGGTTTAGCTTAGATAAAACCAAAATTTTACGCGAAAAATAGGGAGCCCGCAAAGCGAGGTTCCTTCGTCATCTGTGACATTCTCATAATTATATTATGTATATGTAACATCTTATTTAGCGATAATACAAAATATTTAGTCTTAACGTTTGAAATCAACTGTAACGGTGTTTACACATATTTTTATCGCGTGCAAAAAAATTAAATCTAATTTATATTATAAAACTTCTTGAAAACCTTTCAGTGACCAGTGCCTCTATTATGAGTTTTTAATACTATAGTTTACTATAGACGCTAGCGACTATCGTTTAGAATTTGTATGAGAATCCGTACAGCGCCTCTAGCGGTTACTATACAGAACTAAAATTCTCATACAAATTCTAAACGATAGTCGCTAGCGTGTATAGTATTAAAAACTCATAATAGAGCTACAGTTATTTGTTTTGGCAGGTATTTCGAATTTATTGGGAGTAATACGAGTATGTCCTTTTCTGGTAGATATTTAAATTCAAGCCGAATTTTAAAAAAATCGCTTTAAGTCTCTGTCGCTGTCACTCCTTTTCCGATAGGTGACTGAAAACTTTCCATCAGGTGGTTCCTGGTACGTCTCTTTAGGCATTCATCGGCTATTTACAAAAATAAGTTTCTAACAAAGAACAATCAAAAGATCTCGCGCTTCCCTGGCATAACCACCTCAGCCTACCAAGAGATCTCTGTAAAATTTTATCACATTAATCGTTATACAGAAGTACAAAAACATAAAGGAAGATGTAATCTGCAATTCGCTAAGGAAAAACGTACTTTCTATGTAAAACAATACCTGTTAGAGTTAGACATTCGAGTCAATACGTGAAGTACCTTATAACGTGCAGTTATTGCGATATTGGATCCGTAAATTCTTATTTTTATTTTGAGCAATTATTTAAAATACATGTGTGTATGGGTAATAGGACCTTTTTAGAAAATATCTGTATGTTTAATAAGACCTTTTTAGAAAGTTATACTCTAGTTTAGTGGGTTTCTAACCCACTCGAACCTCTCACTAATTGGCTGAGTAAGGTAGGTATATAAAATTTCATGGAATCCCACTTCACCTTTTCTATGAGTAGTTACGAAGCGCTCCCTGATGGTCATATTTTTTACCCCTTATAATTTAATGACAATGAGTAACCAATCTAACTGCTAGCGGAAATATAAAAATATATTAATTATTTATATAATATTTAATGAACGATGTAAAATAGTGCGCTCATCACTATGGCTTCATCACCACTTACCATCAGGTGGGATCGTTGTCACGCACTAAGTAATTAAAAAAGAATGTAAAAATAGACAAAATTGACTGATATCATTGCAAGTTATCGATCTAGACCTTCATAGATGAAGCTAGACTTCGTCATTGCAAAAGCTATAACTCATTAATATGTATGAAAGTAGGTAACAGTTGCGGACCTTTGATGTTGTTTTAACTTTTTTATGGAATTAAGGTAGCAAACTGAGACCGACCTAGAACACGACTCAATTTACAGACTAGTGACTAGGGGTTAGTCCAGTTAATACATGGTGTTAGAATCTTAGTTGACCTTTTATTAATAAGTGAGAGATACTGTTAGTGATAGTTAGTCCTGTTAGCTGATTTTAGTAATAGTCCAGTTGGTTATTGTTAGTAAGTATAAGTCTCCTTCTAAATCGGTCACAGATGCGTTGCTATCCCTGAGGACTGAGATCGTCGCCTCTAAAATTAAAGCATATACTTAACTGTTAGATTTTATTTTTAACGTAATTGTGTCATTAGGGAAAACTGGAATCATGTTCTATGTATAGTCCTATATAAACAAATACTTATAATTGAAATAAATAGCATTATAGAATATAACTTTTTATACTTACCATTGGAGAGTTGTGTTGGGAAAATAGAGTTAACAAAAACCCACTATATTCTTGCATTGTCATAGATTTTTATGGAGAAAATTAATAGGTCAAATATATTTAAAAAAAATGCAATGCATGAAGATTTTTCTTTAGACTTTGTTTACATTGTTAATAACGTATTGGTCTTGCTTTATTAAACAATTTTTAAGAATCGATATTTTTTACTTAATTAATTTAATTTAAAAATAAAACTTTTGTTTTTATTCATTGAAAGTACAAAAAACAATGATTTCATAAAAGGGCCTAGAGAATAATACTATGACTACAAAGCCATGTTACATCCTGGACACTTTCGTGCGTAATCGATTATTGTGTGCGATGTTATTTTTATCGTCATTATGCTGTTATGCTCCTATCATTATAACATGACGTAAATGGCATACTGATTAAAAATATTACGATAGCCTCGTAGATGTTCCTCGTCATGCCTTGTCATATTTCCGTCTTTTGTAATATGAAAATAAATTATTTCTTGAAATGAATTTTTTTAATGTTTTTGTAATAATATGTTGTTGTATATATTTTTGTTTAAAATATTTTATTTGGATTTAATTTAAGTGTACGTTTTATGTTTATCAATTTATCTTAAGTCATATTTTTAGTTGTTGTGTGCAATAACCTGTTATGTGTTCAAAACTAAAAACCATGTGTGCATAAAATAATTATCAACCTTGTTAATTAAAGAGACGAATTTCCATACAAAAAACTTCAAACAAATCTTACATCAGAAACTTGGGCAAACTTTATAAAGTTTGTAACTCGTCAAAGCAACTCTTCAAAGTCGATGCGTTGTGACGGTTAAAAAAGTTTATTTCACTACGATTTTTCGGAGTGCCTCCGGGTGCATTCCGGGTGCGACCGCATCCGACTGGGTCTCCGCGGCAACTGCTGTGCTTGGCCATCCTCACATCCTCAGTCGACGTCGACGTCGAAAGCACCAACTCTTCGGCAATTACAACGCATGCGTCGACTGACTCCGCCCACTAAAACTTTTTAACGCAAAGTGCGCCCTTTCACGGAACTTTACGATTGAATAAACGCATTTATAACTTTACGATTAATTGCCGATTTACGTATCGGCTTAATAATCAATCAGCAATGCTTATTGGGCTTATTAAGTGTAACTATTTTAGAGTTGTCTGTTAATTTGTCAATCAAACTCTTTTGAAGATAATTGGTACTCGAATTTGTATGTGAATTTACTTCAGTTAAAATAACATTCCCTTTGCAGAGTGATCCTTAAAGCAGCTTAAGGAAGTATTAATCATGTTAATTTTAGGTGATCAACTGAGTAAAGCAACTTCATACGGGATCGCTAATATTGAACTTGTGACCATTCATGGCAATACTTGTCAAACGATTCCTGTCTTCGAAAAACTCCTAAAGCTTATGGCCTGGTTTATGCTTATTACTCTTCTATACTAGGGCACATTTGTAACGCAACAAAATTTTAACACAAATTATATGGTGAATTCAGTGCTGATACGTTTAACTTAAACAAATACCAAATACGAGTGAATCAACAAATTGAAATTGTTAAACTATGTATACCGGTGGCCTTTGGGTAATCAAAAATCCTAAGAAAAATCCTGAGGCAGCTCACGCTGTAAGCATCCTCAATCACGAGGAGACAATACAGCGAAGTCATATTACCATGTATATAACTTTAATACCCGTAATACGCATAAATATATGCGCCGTATAAAAAGTAATGCTAACTTGTGACGTCGTAAGTCGTAAGGGTATTTACGTAGGGCTGCCACATTCGCTACATGCGTAATACAGTAGGTAGATATATTAGAACGTAGATAATCCGTCTTAGTGAGCCACTAAACTTTTTCTTCACCTTCATTTGAGCTGACTTTATCACCATGTTTTTGCGTCATAATATTCTATGGATATTAAGGTCGACGCACATAATCGTCACAGCTCTATTTCTCCTAAACCCCAATGACATTAGTTTTTTCCGGTGCCTTACATATAAGCCAGCTTCGGTTGGGATCGGGCCGAAGTAAAATACTACTTGTAGTCTTTTACAGGCTTAGGGCGCATTTTCATTGTTCGTTAGGGCCCGCGTTCGGGGTACGGGAGATTTCTGTAAAGCATGCCGTAGGGCCCGAATGCGGTAACCGTTTTCATAAGTCGATGGAACTCGGATGCGGGGTACGGGAGATTTCTGTAAAGCATGCCGTAGGGCCCGACTGCGGTAACCGTTTTCATAAGTCGATGGAACTCGCATGCGGGGTACGGGAGATTTCTGTTATGTCGATGCATGCGGGATGTTTGAATTTCCTCACCGAGACAGTAGTTTTGAAGTTGTGGAGTTGAATAGACGTGCCTGCTATGGAACAGCAATTAATGTTGTGTGGAGCAATTTTAGCTATTTCCGACATACTTAAGAAGAAATTATTAGCTTCACTGAAGAAAAAGAAATCTGGCATCTCGATTTTTATATAAAGTACTGGTCACATTCCACAAACATGGGTAGTCTCGGTATGTTTCTACCAATTTAAGCATTTGTCCTTCAGTAAAACGATCAGCCATATTGCTCTCGCGCAACGTTATTTCGCATCGAATAATAATCGTAAACTAAACCCCCGCAGCACGCACTATGCTTGCTTTACACCAACCGACGAATTTCATTGGTTGTTGAGCCCGCATGCGGGGAGTCCCCGCATGCTGTATATCGACTACATAATTGACGACGCACTTTCACTAGTTGTTATACCGTATTCGGGGACTCCCCGCATGCTGTTTATCGACCGAGTTATCGACCAATGAAAATGAGCCCTTACGCTTGGAAAAAACTTGTTATTTGTTACTTAAATGTTGCTCTTTTTTCAACACTTATGTTGTGAAAATAGTCGTATTTTTTATTGGTTTATTATTCCAAAAAACTTAACATGTGTAGGTTTATTGGTTGATATATCTACAACTCAATCTGCCCGTGGTATACTTACGGGGTGTCCTACGTGAGCGACGAATACGACGTGACGCTAAGCAACACGACGCGATGCTACACGCGACAATGACAACGTCGCCTGTCGTCGTAGACTGTCACATAGGACACAAGTAGGGATACTGTTGATTTGATCGCGATCGTCGCGTTCGCAACGTCGCGTCGCGTCGTATTCGTCGCTCACGTAGGACACCGCCTTAGATAATATATCTAATAGCACACGAGGTGAAATCTGTCTTATCAATTTTATTATAGGTCCCTGAGCTTTATTGTCAAAATGGAAGTGAAAACATACCCTCATTGTCTGTATTTTCATTGATATATCATGTAGAAACCCTGAACAGATTTAAATGATATATAAATAGTTTAAATATACTTGGCATAGATATTTGCTATTTTTATGACAGTTAATCCCTCAGATACATTTCATTGCTAGAAGCGGATAATTAAGCAATCACATTATAACAGATGATGCTGATTTGAAAACCGCAATTTGTTGCGCTACATGACGTCACGAATCTAATTTGCAGGAAACCACAATAGCGGATTAAAGTACATTTGTAATTATCTAACCTCAATCAAGCATGCCATAAGATAAATATTTATTTTCATACTTAATTTATGTGGAAGTAGGTAAGAATAGGTAAAGGGCTGCATTCGTGTCGAACTCAAGTTAATCTTCGCTACTCGTGGTACTATAGACGTAGTAATATCGACGTAGATCAGGGTTATCAACTGTAGGTACAATATTTATGTAATACTGTATACATTTTTAATTTATGTTAGGATTTTGGGATCGCTACTATGTCAGATACTATCGTACTCTATTTTATTGATAATTGTATTGAGCTTTCACTATTACAGAAAAATCATATAAAACTTAAAACGAAATTGGTGTAGGATTACTGCTAAATCATAAACGCACTAATTTATCAACAACAACACGTATGACGTCGCATAGTCGGTAAATTTATGTATTTGAGATTTAATATAACTTTAACATATTTTTCAACACCATTTTATTAAAATACAGCAAAATTAATAAGAATTACAAAATAAATTTGTAGGTACTGTATTTTTTTCAAGGTTTCCTACTAGTCATAGGAAGATAGATATCTAGATTCCTAAAACTATACCTATATACCTACTTTCAATGATGTTTTAAATACATCTAGATTGAGCGTCGCCCTACAATGAAAACAAAAAAAACAAGGCAACATTATCAAGCATGTGTGCGTGCAGGCGATGTTTTTCACGTTCATTTATTGTCTATGTGTGCGTAATCTGTGCGTAATGATATAAAAATTGTGGCTAACAGTTAGCCACGTTTTTTTGACACGTTTTCACGAATTCGATGTTCCACCTCGATATTTAAAACATTAAAGACCTACTTCATACTTTTCTCCAAAATCCTATTAAAAGGAAGTGGCAACCCTTGTGCCAGATGCACCAGGAGGGTGCTGAAATTTCTCAAGTGAAATCTTCTTTATATGTTATTTTTAGAAATATCAACATAATGGAAACAAAAATCTATTCATGTCGCGAGATCACATTTATTAATGTTGCTTTTCTAGACGTCAACATCGGTAAAAATTTGTAATCTCCCGTGAACTATATCTCCGTGCATAGATTCACGTCATAATATGAACAGCTTCAATAGTTTTTCAATCGATTGCACAATTGCCGCGCTTTTTGTAGCGAGCGACGGCACAGATAAAAAATATTCTTTGCATTCCTTCTTACAAACAGTCGTTCAATATGCATTCACGTTCCTGAAGCCTTTTGTATTTTTTTCAATAATACGAAACAGAATATGAATCATTCATTTCGTTCTACACGTATACACGTATACCTACTCTATAGATGAGCTTTTCGCTCGAAATGAGACCTTAATTCGTTCAGATCAGGGTTTTCTTCAGAGAACACGAAAAGCAATGATTTTTATACTTATTATTATTACATATCTAACTGAAATAAAACAATTGTATTATCTATTAAAATATAAACCATTTCATTCATGAAGCTTACAGACATCATTCAATCTTCCAACACTTGGGGTGGCAGCTGAACCCTGCAATTATTAGTCCTCAAATTTTGTCTTGTTCTAGGTCAGCTGTAGTTATTATATGTAGATTTAATGCCGGTGCTGAAAGCTCTATTAAATTTATCGAAAAAACACGCAACATATTTCCTCATTTATAATTCTACCTCTAAATGAAAACTGCATGAAAATTTACTAATAATGTTATTTTTTAAATTACCCTATTCAAACATACGGAGACTTTGTTTTATCTTTGAATGGCTTTCCCGGTATTATTCATAAAACAATGAACCATAGTGGACACAATGCTTCATATAGCTGACTCAATTTATACGTGGTCAAACACAGATGTTCGATTATTTCAGTTAATAGCTATAAAGAGCAATGCACAAATGAAACATTAAACTCCGTATATTCGCTCTCGGTGTATGCTGAGAGTAAAGGTACTTCTACACTTGTGCCACTATGTCAACCTCAACGATAACATCGTAACATAACAAACATTATAACTCTCAAAGTATGTTGTCTTCGTGAAAATATTTCCGCCTAAGTATATTTTTTTAAATACTTAAATTATCATCAATTTAGAATATTCGTCAATGAGCATATAGAATGTAGTATTTCTTGATTTGTGACGTGCACACTCGATCTCTTAGGACGCTGTTATAATATCACGTTACTACTATTAGAGTACAGTACTTACTGTTTTCCACCCATAAATTTTATTTAATTGAAATATTATGTCATGCCGTCGGCGTCGCCTCGCTCCGTAGACCATGCCCCCCACGTGAAGAGCACACCTTGAACGCTCGCTTACGGCGGCCCTGCATATTACTATGAATCGTTCTGATTGAGACTCACCTTTATACACACACACCGCTCAATCACACACACTGGAACATTCGCTGTAAACGGTAAGTAAACGACCGTCGCGTCGCTGTGCAACCAGTTGCGTTTTTACATAGAGCAACATAGAGCTTAGAAAAATAGACCTGGCCCTAAAAACTTAAAAAGACTTGTCATAACCGTTAATCTGTGTATATTTGGATTTTGGTCACATCCTACTAATATTATAAATGTGAAAGTTTGTATGTTTGTAAGTTTGTGTCTTTGGTCCTCAATCACGCAAAAACGGATGAATGGATTTAAATGAAATTTAGTACACGGATAGTTTATAACCCAGAGTAACACATAGGATACTTTTTATCCCTGAAATCCCGCGGGATCCGAATTTACGCGGGAAAAACTACTACGCGTATGGGTATAGCTTCTAAACAAACATAATATTGATATAAAAGTAACAAATCTGTCTTCCCGAAAATCCCGCAGGATCGGGAGTTTATCCCGTGATTCCTATGGGAGCGGGACCTATGCGGCTGATTCTTACGGGTCCCGAAGCGAAGCAAGGGCGGTTCGCTAGTTTTTAATAAATAGCTCAGCTCAGGCTATATTGTCCGCCCGGGGTAGTACCACTGCCCACCGCGCCACCACGGTACCTAGTATCATTTCATTTAATAACCATTACCATGTAATAACCTAGCTCGTTGTTCATCTAGAATCAAGAAGACAAAAAATATTAGCAGTTTTGTAACGCCCATTAATTAATTACCTTTACCTTTTTAATTGTTTTATTTTTGAATTCATTAATTCACTACTAATGTTTCTTTTCAGATACCTTTCATTTACAGACATGGATCAGTTACATATTTTATTTAAAACTGCACACACGCGCACAAAACAAAACAAAAACAACCTCGTAACACAACTTGGTTTTTAGAAATACTTTTCAAAAGTCTACGCCATCGCTTCACCTACGGGGCCAAAAAGCTTCCCTAAAACACGTTGACGTATAAAAATTCTTTAACCGATTATTTCGATTTACCCACCACTATAATATCTCCAAATGAAATATAAGTAAAACGATAAAGAAAATACCACATCTGACAAGCGATCCTTCGTACACATTCATCGTTGGTTTACTAAAGAGATCGTAAATGAAATGCTTTTGTTAAATCCAGGGTGCCGTTCCTTTAGATGTCTACTGTAATGTTCCAGCTCGCATTACACAAAAGATTTCTAACGGGTAAGTCACTGACCCTATTTAATACGATTGGATATTATTAAGGCGCACTTATTGGAAATATTAGGCGTAAAAGCTTTACTGTTGTCCAAATGTTTATGCTCCATTGATCTTTACCAAACTCATTTACTTTAATTAAAGTTTCTACCTGTTTTGTATTAATAATAGAATAACTGATTTCTATTAATATTGAGGATTTGCTCCTTGTTTAAAGTTTAAAAGTATATCAGTTCATTTAACATTTCACGTTTATTCCCTTCTAGAATCATCCGTGTAGAAGTCTCCATCAGCAGTCAGCCGGTTATCAAGAATACTTAAGGCCTGCTATAAAATGTAATATTTTTATACAAATTTGTCTTTTACAAACACTACTTGGAAGTGAAACTACGTGATCACCACAAACAATGCTTTCTGTGGTTCGTATAATGATCCTTGAGGCACTTCCGTGGTTATGTGAGATCCTGAAGACTGCTCCTATATTTCTGGACATCAGCGACGAGAACTAATAAGTCTGCTTGCAAGCATTTTTGGTTTAGAAAAAAACGTCAACTGTGTGCTATTTGCGTATGTAATGCAACTAACATAAAACCAAATAGTCATTTAAATTACACGAAAAACAAGCCTTTCACATATCTTTCCAAACGATGTACGATAAATATCGTCTCCGTCAAACGATCCATTTTCCGCTACACACATCGTGTGACGCTCCAATTCGCTCAAGATGAAGTGAACGCCTTCCAGATAATTTTATTCTTATTTTGAATTTGTATTGAATAAACCGAAAGATAGCAAAGTAACTTATCGACCATAAACATAGGTAGGCATGTAAAACTGAAAGCCGCCTTTGCTACGGTTTGATTCATTCGATCAACAATTTGGTAATATTTATCTATGCTTTAGTTCATTCGTTCTTAGTTCGTGCACGCGAAACTACGATTAGATACCACTATTTTTAAACGACGTCAACAAAAGCGGATGGATAATTCGACTCTATTTTTATGTGTTACTTTATAACTTTAAACTGGGCGAACTGATTTTGATAATTCTTTTTAATTTCGAAAGCTAGGTAGGAGCCGTCTCGTGCCATTTAAATTTAAGCGACATCTGACGAGTCGTGTTTGAGTTTAGTCGCATTTTGACGGAATGGTGGGACGGATGGGTGGCTGCCATACCATTTATCTTTCGTAAACGGTATCTTATCCATTCCCCAGAATGAAAAAAAAATACTAATTAAACCTGGGACCAAAGTCTGTTCATTTATGAATGCTTTAATTGCATTGCCAATTATTACATGCCAATATTAATATAATTTATCATTCCAGAACAAACTAATTTGAACCGGAACAGTTTGACACTTTTGCTTTTCGAAATGTGTCAAACTATTCTAGAACAACGCAATTGAAGCTTTAAAAAAATTGTATACCTACTTGGACACCGAGTTATACCTAAACTACATGTTAAAAATATCTATATCCTTTAAGCCATTTTACGTGATTGTTACAGTAACAGAAACCCAAACATTTGTACTATTATGTAGCAAGATAGTTCGACGTTTCTATTCTGCAATAGTGTAATCTGATCCGAAATGTTGTGTTGTGTTTTCTTTACACTTCTATAATAAATGATATAACTATAAAAACCTGAGCACACCTGCTTTGACGTATCTTCCCAATGCCTACAATATACACCTTCGGCCAAAAATATATCGCTTGTGCGTTGTAACAAAGTGGTCTGCTTTTGTCGGTCCACGTAAATGATAAACTATCCGTAACACCGAAATGAGTACGTGAGCTAAAATATGTGCCAATGAATTTTTGGAACGAGCTAAGACTTCCTGCGGTTAACGACAAAAAGGGTCTGGATATATTTTATCTTTATTTATTACTTTCCACAAGGGTTTTACGCGTGAGTAAGATAACTACTAGAATTAAGTCTTCAAACACATACCTTCACTCTTGCTTTTTCATAACCCTATTGATGTATTTGACCTCAATGCATAACCCACAATCGTCTCGATGAGCTGTATGATTTTAAGACGCCGCGTCGCTGTTGCCACTTGCCCGTTGACATGACAACTATTAAATTAATTTTAATTTCTTTCATATCATGCTTTCATAGACATGTTTGTTACAAAACTATTTTTTTATTAGTTATAACTGTATACTACAAAAATATGACTTGTATTTCACGGCGTAGGTGTGGGAATTCACTCATACTTCGCCAACCCTTGGAAACTCTGCAAGACTCCTAACATAAAGAAGTCCCGAGGCACTCTAAGCATTTATAAAAAGTAAACTGGATAAAATAATAAAAATAAGTTACCACATAAGTTCACGAAAATTATCTCCTTGTCTCCTGAGATAAGTATATACTCGATTTATTCCAAAATATAAAGGCAAGATATAAGTTTAGACGGTAACTCGATAACGCTGACGGCAAGATATGTGTTAAAAAAGCTTTCTAAAGTTAAAGGATTTTGTTTCAGCACCTATTATATTAATTGCTTTTTACAAAAAAAATAACTGACTTCAACATCTACAAGAAGAGGTAACTGAAATACGACTCGCCAGGTGGCGCACAATTCAACCCATCTAGGTGTAAAATTCACATAAAAATTAAACAAGCCCAAATACAAGATAACTTCTGTAAATCGTTGAGATCCCTCGATTGTCTATCCGCTTCATCAAATCGACTCCAGACCTTTATGAAATTGTAGTGCTTTAATATAATTATGAAAACATTAACAAACACACTAGTCGCCCCTAGAATTTTCAAAAGTTCCCCTCGATTTCTCTGAGATTTATTATCAGAGAAATTATTATTATTATTTATTTATTTATCTTCAGATTCTGGTGTCCTTGTCAGCGGACCACCCTTGGAATATCCTTTTCCAAAAAAGAAAAGAATGATCAAGATCATCGTAAACGACGAAAAAATCGCTGAACACATAAAGTCGGTTAAAAATACCTATTACAAAAATATATTTGGCATCGATTATATCGTCTAACCGTTACGAGATTCGTCGGTCAAACCCTAAAGGTCAAAACAAACAAACAGGGAACAAATGCAAAAACAAAATTACCAAAAAAATAAACATGAGGCGCCTGAAAAAAAAGAATAACAATACTTAGGTGCGGGTAGGATTTGCAAATGTAACGATTTATGTTTTGAAAGCGGAGCGAGGGCGAGGTATTAATAAATAATAGACCTATGTATACCTTTTTGTCGCTTTGATCCTAGTATTTATTAAAGTTAAGGAAGTACCGTCTGACTGGTCCAATTTGCCGCTGCGTTAGCGTTATAGGCAACATCATGCAGCCTGTCTCGCCGCAGATTTTATGTTTAGCGGAAAACATGCAATTTATGTACTAGAGGGTATTCTGTACCGGGGTCTCGCGTGAACATCGTTGATGGATGATCGGTATGTTCATAAGCTCGTTTTGTTTAAGCTGTAAATTACTTTCTTATGGTTTGGAAACGAACGGAAATTCACCTGGCTTACTGCGTTTGTTGAGCATAGGTTAGCTTCAACATGAAGACTAACTTGAAATATGAAAAGTGGCGGATCTCTTATCGCTTGTACGTTAATTTAAAAAAGAGTATAAAAAATAAGTTTTTTTTCTGTCATAGTACCTACCACTTAAAATATTGATACATTTATAATTAAACTTTTAAGGTCAGGGTTAAACAAGTTGACCAGGGTTGGCGTACCACTGGTCGGCTTCCTAATGCGGATGCGGCTTCCACGAACCGGCGCTCTTACCGGCACTGCCACGCGTGACAATGGTAGCACGCCACACAATATTTTGAGCACGTCATTAATCACATCATCGTCAGTGTATCCTAAATCTATGTTATGCAATAAGAAAAAACATTCCTACCGTGAATTCCTAGAACTAATCCGTTTATGATCAGTTGAAGACTGAAAGGCATCTAAATTAGTGCGCTTTATCACCCAAAAGTATGTTGTCACTCACCATCAGCAGCAATTCAGGTCAAGCGTTGGTTTAATATTCATCATCATCATCATCTCAACCCATTATGGCCCACTATTGAGCACGGGTCTCTTCTCAGAATGAGAAGGTTAAGGCCATAGTCCACCACGCTGGCCAAGTGCAGATTGGCGGACTTCACACACCTTTGAGTTTTGCGAACTCTCCGGCATGCAGGTTTCCTCACGATGTTTTCCTTCACCGATTGTAGCAAGTGACATTTAAATGCTTAAAACGCACTAAGACGGTTTAATATTAATCTAACAAAATAAATGGGTGTGAAGCAATAAATATAGTCACTTTGTTAATCGCTGACATATTCCCTTGGCGGAAGCCAATCTTGAATGTAATATCCGTGCATACTTGTCATAAAATTGCGTTGTCAACGAAACAAAGCAATATGCAAAATTTTAAATCCGGAGAGATAGAGAAAGTAGAGTCTATTTCAGCTTGTTATGACCCATTTCATCCACTAACGTTTGGAAATCAAAAAAAGGCTTTTAAAATATTCCTTCTCTAAATACATAAACAGTGTGTATATTTAACTATTTATTTGATCATTTTTATTCATTTTTAGTCAGTTTTTGATCTTATTCATTATGTTTCGACGAAATACTTTTCCGAGGAAAAATATTCCACAATACACGTGCTTCCGATTATTTATTTACTAATTTCTGCCCATGGCTTTGCCTGCGTGAGAGTAAGCACTGTTAAATTTCTATCAAGGGATTGCTTTTCGGGGTAAAACCAAAAACTACTCCATGTCCAATCTATCTACCAATTTTCATGGTGTTGTCTTTGACTATAACGAATTTTCATCAAACTTTCGTACCCTATTTCAACGCCTTCAGCCGCCTTTTTTGCAACAGAAGGTAGCCCATTTCCATTCCTTCCCCAGTAACCATAACCTCTCTTATGCTAATAGATATCTTTTTTACCCACAAAATTCCTCGTGTCGTACGGGGAGGCCCAGGAATCACCAAAGAAACACCCGGGTGTAAGAAGACAAGACAATGTGGCTACAATCCATTATTGGCCCACTACTGAGCATGGGTCTCTGCTCATTATTGAGGAGGCCTAGAACATACTCACATAAGAGTTAGTAGCCAACCCAGTATCAAAAGCTTTCAGGCCGCCCGAAGCCCTCCGACATGGCTTAACGATAGCTATTTATCGATAACAACCGGGACCGACAGTTTAACGTGCCCTCCGACACACTGAAGCGATCACCCATCTAATTACCAACAGCGCCCGCAGTTGCTTAACTTTGTAAATCACTTAGAATCAACGCAAGCCGCCGGGCTATGATATGAGCGCTTCAAAAGACAAGACATTCTAGTGTTCTATTTCATTGTTCGCGATACGAACGTTTTAATCCAATATTGATTACCTTTTAATCTCATTTCTCACCGCATGCTATCAAGATTGTATAGAGACGTTAATTGAAAACTAACAAGAAACCGTCCTATAGATAGATACGTACGTTCAATATCATCTTGAGAAAGATTGCTTGTTCAAATTTGTCAGAGATTAGAGCAAATATTATCAAAATTTGATATCAACCACAAATAATTAATAACGTTGGAAATTAAAGGTAAACTAATTAAATTAAACATGAGTCGTTCGAGGTTTTAGGTTATTTAATTTATTTATAGGTACTGGAAAAAATTATATATTGCAAATAAAAAATAATTCATGTAAAAATATTTTACAAACAAGTTTTTAATCATTTCCAAAACTTTCGGAAAAAATGCAAATTATGAAAAAACTAATAATTAACGTTCAACTTTTCTTTTCAGGTCGATTTATATTCGACGGCTTTTCTACCACCGTCCTCAAAACAATATTTGCTCCTTTTTAATCACAATAATTTTAGAATGAACTTCATTTCTATTTTTGAGTTTTTATGGGAATTTATTGAATTCTTTTTTGGTCACTTTTCCTACATGCGCACTACAATTTGAATATTTTTTTAAATATTACTTTTGTTTACACGGAATCTTTTTTCTTGAGCGAGAAAATAGCCGACTTTTACTCGCCGACTCGCCGGCCATGGGACACCTGCTTAAATGGGTTTAGTCAGATGAAAGTTGAATTGGTGTAATGTGCACAGACCTTTACAAGGTTGGATCTTAGACAGAAGGTACAACATTTACTTGAATAAAATCTACTTTAGGATCACGTATCAGAGCTGTGGTAGTTGCAATGTTGGCGTTTCCAGATCCTGTGATAGTTCATAGAGCATTTTGGGCTTTACGGAGTAAATGTAGCGGTTGGATTTTAAAATACTACAATATAGTTTTTTAAAATACGAAACGCTGAAACTCCTCATAAAGCCTTAGAGATGCATTCATTATAATGTGGCCGTAAAATGACTAATTTTTTTATTTCTATCCGGTAACAAAGATATAAAGGAAATGTTAATTTCAATATCCTTTCTGCTATTAACTTAGCTTAAATTGTTTCAATGGTGTAGGTTTTAACCCTAGTCGCCATCAAAAATGTGTTAATTTTTACTCAAGTAGGTATTTATTTAAAGTTATTTCAATTTATCACAAATTGCTAAAAGTGTGAAATTTTTATTCGTTTCAGGACAGGAAATAGCTGTCTCTGGCGTATTTTCTTGGCTTTGTACTATAATTTCCTTTTAGTCGGAGTTTTACATTTTATTTGATCCTTTTTCTGATAGGTAAAACATTTTCGTTCATCATGTTTTTTAGGGTTCCGTAACTAGTTATTTAATGCATAGGTAGTATATTTTATCGCAATAGAACTTAAAACAATGATTCGTCTGTTTTGCCTATTTTTCTGTTTTTGTATTCGTTAATCTTCGAAATGGCTCAACCTTCAGTACAGTTTTCATATATATACCTGTTATACTATGTTAATCGGTTTATAAATAGAAAAATAATATGTCAGTTTAAAGAATCACTCCTAAAACTTCCGATTGTGAGTACTAAGAAACAGGTTTCCCTAAACAAGCGAGGTCGGTTTTGTTTATTTATTTTGTTTATTTGTTTATTTGGATTACCAACGTAAGATAAAGCACAAACATAAGTCTAATACAGATTTGAATATAGGATACTGGTCTACCTAATCTCACAATTATAGGTAATCACAGCATCAACTAAGTTCCGTTTGATATGGAATGGCTATAACCTGTACTAAGTACTAACAGTACAATTCAGTTTGTAAGCAAAATTTACTTACGGCATTTTTAACTCTCCCCTAGTCTAATCACAGGGACGAAAAGTTGAGATTTGTGGGATGCAATTAAAACCAATCCCAAATCGAACACTGCTGCGGTATTGTTTTAAAATTGCATTTTTCGTTAACTTACTTAAAGCCAAAAATCCAACATAACGTGGGTTTTCTATTAAACACGAACTCATATAAAACAACAGTATTTTTATAAAAGGTTTTTTACCTTTGTTCTTCGAGTGTGACACTTATCACGGAGGTCTGGATGTTAAATGTTTCCTGTACATCATGCGAGAGATAAAAAGGGTGACAGTGGCCTTCCGGACAAATTGGTGCGCTCCCTTGATGCTACGTTTTCACGCCGGGCGGCCGCCACTGCGCGCCCGCCTGCTCCGAACCACAGTATAGGAAGGGAACAGTAAGTACATAATTTTAATCCTCTGTATTAAACACCATAAAATTTTACAGAACATAATAACATAGGGTACATAAACAAACCTATAAGGTCAATGGCCGTCTTATCACTACTAATCTAAACTATCACTTCCAGAGAACATTTAAATGTTGAAACAAAGTAAACACAGGAAAAGTGTAGGTGTGCGCAAATTAATTGATTAAAACAATATGTCAGCAATAGCTTCTTACAGTAACGAAATACGAGAAAAGTACCTTTTCCTTAAGATTTTTTGATGTAGGCACAAACTGCACAATGTTTTTGGATATAAATTTATTTTATTTTACAAAAATTATTATGGCGACCTTGATACTTCAATGGAGTGTAGGTAATTATATCAAAAATAGGTCCAAGTTCAGGGCCGCCGCCACCTGCACGAACGCCCGCGTGCAATATCGTTTTGCACCGAATTCGTCGCTCAACTACCAAGGTGATATCTGTTTATTATTATTGAAAAATATATCGTGTCGTTCTCCGTGGTCCATTGCCAGTTTGTGTCGCATACGTTCAGTAGGTATAAATCTTGCATGCCCACCTAGCCACCTACGGCAGCCCTAGCTGAGTTACATTAAGTTCATTATAACTCGGCTGGTGTGAACATAGCTACGAGTGGTGGTAGGAGGCGGGGAGTGCGGGCGGTAGGATAGTTAGCCAATACCATGGACGGAAATACGTCCATGGCCAATACGAAGTAGCGCAACACAAAACACTGTCATGGCCGCCGTGTTTCGATTGGTCAGTTACTGTACCTGCGCAAACATCTCGGAAAACGAAGCTCACATCAGCCGAGTTAAAATGAACATACTGTATCTTACTTCTCCCTTCCTATTCTGTGGCTCGGAGCTGACAGACGCTCGGCGAGCCGCTGCCAGCGTGAAAACGTAGCATGACATAAAACAATAAGGTGTTGTTACCCAACCCGGTCGGATTATAAAGATGAATAGCATTTGTGGGATAAAACAGGGACAAAGTGGGTTTTTTGTTTTATCACCTTCCACACTTTTAAGGGCATTAGTCGAACTTCTTCAGCGAGTGTGTTATAAATTATAATGCGTTTTGACTGTCCCAAAGGCAATGCGTCGATGGTGCCTTCGATGCTACTAAATATATTCACTAGCAACGCCTACCAATGTAACTTAAGACTAGTAATTAAATGAAAATGGATTTCGGCTTTGTTATTCAAATAATAATAAATTTTGAATTTATATGTATGGGTACGATTTGAACTTCGAAACTGTCATATAATGAAAAAAAAATGGTCTATATGAGGTTCACGTTAAATCATACGAAGTAGATAACGACCTCGCGACTGCCGTAAATTTATGTAAAGCCAGGTTGCTGTCGCGTAAATTAACGACCCCGGTAATAACTTAAAAATCCAGACATTTCTGTAAAATTGATATTTTCTCTTTATAACCAGATATTTGGGTGTAATAGGTTTTTTATTCGGACACCCATGAAAAAATGTTTTGCAATAAACATAAAAGCATTAATTACATTTCAGTTATTTATGTGTTTAGGATACTTATAACTTATAAATGAATAAGTTTTGTTAATACTTTTTTTTACCTATTCTTTATTTAATTGAATTTTCACCAAAATAATTATGTAAATTGATATGTTCCGAAATAGCCCAGACCTCTGAAATTTGGACAAGAATGCAGAATACTTGACGGATATCTAAAAGCTTGTGTCAAAAGAGACATAAAAGTATGTTTCATAGAGGCAAAACGATGCCAGACTTAAATAATATAATCTTGTACAAAATAGCTTTCCAACTTAAATAATTAACTAAAATTTAGGTACTTATTCAAGAGAAGGAAACAAAGAATAAATTTTCAAGAACACAAAGAACAGAGACGGAACACAAAGTTTCAAAAGTTCAAAGTATTTCAAGAGAATGCTTTGAAAAAATAAAATATTTCAGTGTATTCCCTATTTTATCCCATTAGAGGTAATTTACAAAACTCCTCTTTTAGCGCTCTCCAGTAATTCCCAGGAACATACCTACATGCCTAATACCAGTTTCTTGTAGCCAATAAGAAACATGCACAATTTTTTAAGTTAGACCATCAATTTTCATTCAATTGCTTTTGCGTGATGCCAGGACAAAGATGGACAATGGACAAAAAAAAATAATTGGCTTCTAGTGACCCTATTAAGACTACATTTTTTTTTCAAATATTTCTTAGGAACAGACGTAATCCATTTACAATTTATATATTGAGATTTGTAATATTCCTGAATAATAATAGGTGATTTAGGTATTTTATTCAATGGGGTGTCCTCAATAATGGTGTGAGCGACGAATACTTACGATGCGACGCGGGGCGACGTAATGTGACGCGATGCCACACGCGACAAGTGTCCTACGTGAGTAATCTACGCGACAAGTGAGAGTCCTACGTGATTTTGGATATTACTTCTCGAATCATGGAGATGTACCGTACTATTTTGCTCGAAAGTTCATATTTAAAGTACAGAATTTTAAAGAAATATCGTAGGCACAGAAAGAAAACAAATATAATATTTTTACAGGGAAATCATTTCGTAGTTCATGGTGTCGCGTATGATCGCCCTCAAAACAAGTACGCGTTACGTTGCCTGTTGTCGCAGACTGTCACATAGGACACAAGTAGGGATACCGTTGAGTTGACCGCGTTTGTCGCGTTCGTAACGTCGCGTTCGTCGCTCACGAACAAGACATCGCCTAAGTTTATATTTGTATTGCTACCAACTGTGGTTAAAGTTGACTCTATTCATCGACAATATTACTCAATTTTCAGGCAAATGAATATATTAGATATAAAATTTGATTTGATTTGCGGCTTGAATGAAGGACAAACAAACAAACATATTTTTGCATTTATAATATTATAGTAGGGATGGTAATAATGAAATGGCTATTAAAACTCTTGAATTCAAATATGTTCCTGAAATTCCTAAATTCTTCAACCGAATTCAGAAGTTTCCGACATGATAAGAGACCCCTGTCACAAAGTAAGATTTCTATCGTACAACGGCTTTCGTACTAAGTAAGTAAAACTGTGTTAGATAAAATAAAATTATTTGCAAACTTGTTTTATTTCACTTATAACATTACATTTCTCCTCGCGTCGGTACAGTTTATTCAAAATGTACGTAGCAAACTTTGATGTTTTAAATGTCTAGATTGCTCGTCGCCCTACAATGAAAACAAAAAAACATGGCAACATTATCAAGCATGTGTGCGTGCAGGCGATGTTTTACCCGTTCGTCTTTTGTCTATGTGCGCGTAATGATATATTTGACACGTTTGCGCGGATTCGATGTTCCATCTAGATATTTAAAACTTAAGTAACGAAGTAAACCCCAAAAAACATAGACCACATTAATGTAACTTGCTGTACTTTTAGTATAATTCAAGAAGTAAATATGTTAACGGAAATGTATATGTAATCCGTCATTGTATAAAATTCCTAATAATTGTATGTAATACCTAAAATCGCCCGGAAATGTGTGAAATAAATTATATTAGACACATTTCCTAGGAAGACTACACATTTCCAAAATAGAAATCGGAAATGTAAAACGTTTAAGATTTTAATGGGTACGCGGGATAGATAATATGAAGATATTATATTTTACGGTATGATTGTTACCAGATTATCTCACCGAGAGCCTTAATAAAAAATATTATTTTTTAAAACAATGAATACTCATTTCCATTACTACTCAGTCAAATTCTTCAAGGTGTAGGTAGGTCGAATTGGTTACAGAACCGAATTAGCCTACCCCTACTCCACGTAGTCTTGTATGCCCTACCCCTAGAGTGTTTTTAGAACCCGGAGGCGCAGAGGAAGGGCAGCCCCCGCCCGCTGTGCAGCTGCGCAGAACTGCGCAGGCGAGCGTGGGTGTCTGTGCTTTGTTACGTATAAGATGTTTATGGGAACAATTTCAATAAACAATAATTGCTTTTCTTTTAAATAAACGGCTTCAACATCGACAAGCAGAGATAACTCCTCAAAGTATGACAAATATTGTGCTGAAAACCGCATCAAAAACGATTTAACCAAACGTGAGATAATCGTGCACAAATATTCATACACCGCAATACTCGTAAGTCATATAAGGTCGAAAATGCTTAAATTGTATTTAAAAATTTAAATAAGTATTCGATTTGAGCGTTGCGCTTTGTAAAAACCGGCTTACATTCTGTGCTTCAGAAACCAATTGTGTAGGTTGACATTGCCCAAATATAGTTTAATTTATATTACTGAATCAACTTTTAATTTTTTTTTGACAAAATACCATCCATCTAGTATTATTGTACATCGATGCAAAGTACCTATTTTATAGAATGACAATATTCACCTTAATATTGGCATTTTATAAACAAGGTATACCTCAGGCATCAACAGATATTTGTAGCATATTGTTTTTCAGTACAACACCTCTGCACTTCAATTTATTACAATACAAAAGTAAGATCCTAAAACAATTTAATGGACTATATAAATATGCTATCTCATATTTGAATTTGAAAGGACGTGCTTCATTTGTATTTCTGCAAAAGTAAGCACAACAAAAATGAAAGAGAATATTTTGTAGGCAAGCCCACGATTTGTTTTAGAAAGGGATGTATTTACATTCCCTCGGGAGCAGAGCAGTGCCTCAAACCCAGTTCTGTTGCTGGTCCGCTACCGCCATAAAGTCCCGTGAAGCCAGTAAGTTATTAGCTTTATCGTCGTTATTAAAATAAATAGGTAATATTTACATCAGTAGGTACCCATAACAATAATTATTGAAGGGTAGGATTAAAACAAAAAAAACTATTTTGATATTTTTCGTTTAACAGTTTTTCTGGGCTAATGTCTGGATCTGCTGAACCGATTTTAATGAGTCTTTCACTGGAAGATAAAGGAGGGTGTGAAGTAACATATCGGTATTTTAACCTCCAACGCACAAAGAGGGGTGTTACAAGTTTGTCTTACTCATAGACCTCAAACGGATTCATCAATTTAATTATTGTTAAATTAATTGCAATTAGCTACATTAATTTATTAATGACAAATAGGTACTTACCTTTATAAAACTCTTTCGCTATTGAGCGAATGACTAACAAAACCGAACACAAGAAGCTGTTTAGCATGCATGTTCCTTGGAGAAAGTAGAGGGCTCTAAGAGAGGATTTTTGGTTGATTCTCTCCCTAAAGGGGTAAAAAGGGGGATGAACTGAAAAAAAAAACTACACAGACGAAGATGTGGGGGAAGTATGAGAATAAAACTTTACCAATCCTTTAGACACTCTTTATTTAAATAGCATTAAGTTTAAACGACTTTTGTTGCGGCGAGATTGTAGAAGGCGCATCGCAAGTCATTGCTTGTATTAACATAATTTAATTAAGATATCTATCTATATTACACCATGACCATAACAGCATTTTTTCGTAAAAATAAAATGAAGCCATTGTAGTAAGGTCTCCTGCACGACGGAAAAACGTAATAAGTAATAACTTCTGTTTACGAAGACAACGGACGTAGGATATTATTTTATTGGTTTATTTGGTTATGTGATTATTTTGTATGCCAAGACCTATAGATTTATTTTAATTTGTATTTTATTTTGTTGATTTCCTTTTTTATTTCTTTTTCTTTGTAAAAAAACATTTCAAGCCCAATGATGTTATTAGGTACCTGAGTATAGAAAAAATATAAGTAATGCCATTTATTCAAG
Source organism: Hesperia comma (assembly GCA_905404135.1). Lineage (NCBI taxonomy): Eukaryota > Metazoa > Arthropoda > Insecta > Lepidoptera > Hesperiidae > Hesperia > Hesperia comma. The sequence continues at coordinate 17,055,181 of FR990018.1, forward strand.
TCCATGTACCTAATTACTTAAGACATTTGCCTGTATAATTAATTATGACAGAAACTTTTACATGGGGTCTTTATTAACACAATAGAACCCGAAACTATGATTTTTAGAATTTTTGTGTGCCATTCACCCCTTTTATTGACTCGAATATATTCTCTGGGGAATCTTGAGTTCCCCAAGTATTTAAATAAACCTGTGCATCTTGCTATAACATGTAAGTAGATCGATTATTCAGATTGCACGTTTGTACCTAATGTCATAATTTTACTGTCAGCTGCTGTGGTAGCATACGTAGGGTTGGAAATAATGGCTCTTTTTGAGGCCTGACATGAGCTATAATGAATATCTACTTTCGGAAACTCTCTTTAGCTATTCTCCGCTCACGTTTGATAAGGAATTCGTTTCAATGGCTACCTGCCATATAACTGCCAGCTTTCCGTTGCTGTGATTAAGGTTCATTGTAGATAAATGGCGAAAACTTTAAATGCATTAATTAAATTTCGCTTACAAACTAACTTAAACATTTTAAAACTAAATAATTCCATATTCTCGGTGACTCAAGTATAGCCAATTCCCAAAAGGCCAGCAATAACAAAGTATTTATTAGTTACACAATATCACAGTCTAAGAAACAATATTATGGAAATGTCATTAAATCTATTCGATTTATTGACTCGACATCTATTAATCATACTACTGACGAAATATCGATTGTAAAACCACTATGTTCCTATAACTTTAAATAGCATGGACATTCCATTGAACTTAGTTCACTTGATAATATCTTAAACCTACATACCTAACTACGGCGTAGATACTGCGAAAACATGTTGCAAAAACTATAACAAATTTATTGTGCCTTACTAAAGATTTAAAATGTTTGGTTATACGATATGGAGCAATTCGACATTCGTCGAAGCCCGTCGCCAATTTATCGAACACCCGACCATTTGGACAATACAACTTCTTTAAAAGTCTGAACTTTACCCATCAATGTCCCATGTATAGATTACATTAGACCAGTGCCGATAGCTTTTGAAATGAAAAAAAAAATAGTAACAGGATGGAACCCATTGGAAATGGAAGAAAATATGACAAAAATAAAAGGAAAAATAATTTACGGGCAATCTGAGGTCGGAAAGGGGTTAAGGGGGGATTTTTTAAGGGTAAAAATTTGTTTATCGCAATTTCTACAAAAATTTGATTTCTGTAATAATATGCAAAACACTGAGCTTTTTATTAAAGTCTATATTTTAATTACTCGAAAAACTTAAGATTTCGTGTAGGTAACATTGATTAACTAAACAATTTCAAATATTAAATATTGCGAGTTAATTGCTGAATATTGTTACGCCTGTATGTACAAACAATATTGTAGTCGAACATTAAACGTAGTGGTAAAGATTTTATTCTATGTTTCGTCAACTGTACTTTTTGGCGCCAACCGATTTCCCGCCAATACGACTGATATAATTACAAAAACTCAAGTGTCCAATTACAATTTTATTATGCTTTTAGAATGGAAACCGCAGGCCGTATTTCGACAGACACAGCTGGTGTTTCTGGTGGAATTTTTAAGACCATGTCGGTATGCTCGCCTCTATACTTAAATAGCCGATGGTCTAGAAAGTATAGTGAATCACTGCTTATAATCAAGATAATGTCTTAACAATATTAACAGAGATTTTGTTTTATGGCTGAATATGCCGTAAATGTTTGTAGAAGACCATGTAAAGCCATTGTTGAAACCCATGTGTTAGTGTTCCCGGGTATCTAAGTTTTATTTCACGGATAAGCAAGTAAAATATTTTTTCCGGATCATAAGAGTTTATCAGATTCCATTTAGTAAACACAAAGCACTCGTAACACAAGGAATTTTACCAAATAACAGCAAAAACTAATTGCTTTCTAAGGATAAAAAACGTCAAATTGTAGTGAAATTGTAGATGCTTTTAACAAGTGTTTGAAATCTAGTTAAATTCCTATAAACATCTCGACAGAGGAAGTTGTGCGTCACAGCACAGCTGTCTCTTATCGAAGTAGTTTTAATGCACTTTGAACTTTTTCTCTTGACCGTGTAAGAAGTTGACCTTAACTTATACATAGATACGTGTCTTATGCACTATGTCGTACGTCACAGATATACTTAAGTACGCTTGTTTTACTGAAGAAATATTCCAGATTATTTTAATGTTAACACCGAACAAAAAGGCAAAATGGCCACCAAATATTAAGTAATTTCCAACGACGTCCAATCCAACTTCAATTTTTTTAAGGTATTTTAAATTCTGGCCGTTAGTCTAATATGAACCTTTATCTGAGGGGTGGAAAACTGTCATTTCTACCATGAAAACGAAAGAAGTCCCGAACTGAGTAGGTATTGGTCGTCATAGGCGGCAATGGAAGAGTGTTGCTGCTATCTTAAAATCATGAAAATATTATTTGATTCTAGATTGGTCACACTTAAAATGTGCTCCGCGTAACCCTAACAAAGCATCTGTAAAAACTCCACAAAAATTCGAAACTAAAAGTTGTAGTCTGAGTTCTACTCGACTATTCTGCGCTCAATCTCTCCGCTCCTATTCTCTTTTGCAGTGGACGGCCCGGCTTGAATTTGATCCTAATGGTTGTCCTGCAGACATTTATAAGTCACGTCAAAAGGCCTCCAGGCACCCTAAAACTTTCTACACTTTGGTTAGTTAGCCACTAATATCGCCATCAATCCTCACTAGAGCACCGCCGTGGAGAGTCCCGTACCGTGCAGTGAAATGCTGTTACAATAACTTTACACAACTCTGTCCGCTTATTAGAATCAAAACAACAGGACCAAGCATTTATGTGATGATCAATTCATTACATTTTAACAGACTTCAAAAAAAGGAGGAGGTTATCAATTCGACTGTAGGTTTATGTATGGATGGATGAGGTTACCTCATAACTACATATTTTCAGGGTGACCTAATCTTGGTTATTCTTTTTATATCGGAAAGCTGGTTTATATGACAAAAATTTTAAGTTATCCCAAATAATGTATAACTATTTAATTGTCGTTGTGGAGCTAGTCTTTTTTTGTTTTTAAGTTGTTTTTAATTCTATTTAAGTATATCTTTACCCATACCAGAGAGGCAGGAAACCCGTAATACGAGGCAGTGTCCATTGCGCGGCTTTGAGTGTTTATTGTTTTATTTATCCTCCAATGGGATATTATTACATAAACATGTTGATACTGAATTAAATAACCAAATTGATAATGCTCCAAGGTTATTGTACAATTCCGAGTCATGCGCACTTCATAATAATGTAATCAAAAGTCGTTTAAAAAACAGATGCCTATTCAAGTTGTTCTTTTTCGTTAATAAGCACTCAGAAATGTAGAGCACGCTGTAAATTTACTTACGAATATAATAAATTGCGGCAAGTTTATTAAATTGTCTCCTTTTGTATAAAAATGAAGATTGTCGTGAATAAAACATTTGCTGAGACCGTGAAATAGTTATATTTACTCGCAACTGTTCATCTTATGTACTTATAAAATTCTCGTGTCACAATGTTAGTTACCATCCTCCTCCGAAACGGCTTGACCGATTGTAATGAAATTTTATATGCATATTCAGTAGGTCTGAGAATCGGCTTATATCTATTTCTCATACCCCTAAGTGATAAGGGTTGTTCACCCTCAACATTTTATTTTTTATTTTTGGACAAAAAATTTTGTTTTTATTCTTCTATATTGTGGCATTAAAAATACATACCACCCTAAATTTTCACCCATCACCAACCCCTATTTTTTAATAGTCATTTTCCTAGAAATAATTTATATGGCCGTTTGCGGGGTCAGCTAGTATTATGTATAACAGGGAATTTCCGGCGCATAATGATATAGCTGCTTACTACATGAAATATAAGAATAACTTATATAGTAAAATTACATATAATATGATGTTAATCGCTAAATCCAAGTACTTAGATATTATTAGAAGAGTGTTAGATAACAATAAGTTTTTCCTCAGAAAGGGCAATCGACCGTAATCTAACGATAACTCTTTCACCAAAATCGAAATCACCTTTATCGTGGTCAGTCACATGTTTATACAATGTACGAATATGTGAATGACTCGCGAAGGTTCAAAGTTCGCGCGCTTTTATGTGCGGCCAAAAACTGTCACAGCTTCGACAGCTTTGGAAAACAACGAATGTGTCAAAAACTTCACATACTCAGGATTAGTCGCATTTGGACCTATTCGCAAAACGACCTGTAGTCGTAAAAGGACTCATTCGCAAAAGGCCCTAGATATTCTTAAAATGCCTTATTCTCAAAATACCTTATTCTTATTTGGACCTATTCGCAAATGGTCTCATTTTCATACGCTTGTAATATTATGTGTATAAGCTTCACCTGTATGGTTGTATGTATCATTTGTCAAGATCCGTCCTACACATGGATTCGCACGAATGGGCTCAATGCATGCCGCGCGGCAGTGGCGATTTCTCTAAGATGGTGCGTATGGCGCCGCCATACCATAATTTTTAAGCATTAAATAAAATTTAAAAAATTATATATTTACAACCTAATTATTTAGACCTAGGTACAATAATTGCATTTTACGAGCGTTGCGGTCTTCTATCACGAACGCGACTCGCGGCGATTGTCTTCGCGTTCAGTCGGTGCCGAGCGCGGCCGAGGCATGCCGAGGCGAGCGATGCGCTTCTGCCAGCGCATGCATAGTCCATACAAAGTCGTTGGGCCGCGCCGCCCGCGCCTCTTCGATCGCTTAGTATCACCATAGTAAAATTATACTGTGGTATCACTGAGTTTGAAACGCGGGTCTGGCACTGTGAATGGCGCACTACCTAACGAATTTTCGCATGTTTTTCGTGATAGTGTAGATTTGTGATTACGGTTTCTATCTTTCTATTGATTTAATTGACTTTTTATTTAGTAGGTGATTAGTTAATAATGAAATGACATGAAATTATGAGTGATTCAACAAAATCTGTGACAACAAGAACTTTTAGAAAGACCTATCACGACGAGATCGTTTGCCGAAAAACGGTTGATAGTGGAAAATGGACGGAAAATGGACTTTCACTATGGGACCAATCCTAAAATCGCGAAAAAACATCAGCTATTTCATACAAAAATGAAAATGTCAAATTGTATGAAATTTCTTTTTTGCGATTTCAAAGTAGGTTCCTTAATGAAAGACTGCAAGTTTGATAGATTGTCCGTCTGAAGAAATGGTTTTCCGGTTATGCGCACTTAACACTACACCCTATATAACAAAAGCTGGAGCCACCCCAATTATGAACACCAGGAATCGCCACTGCCGCGCGGCAATGATGTACGTACCTAAGTAATGCTGCTCATCACAATCAAAATTTAATTTACTCCTAAACAATAATCTCTGATATTTCAAGGCAATATAAATTCTAACGCAGTCTCAGTACCTATATCAATATTTATAAGCCACGAATAATAGACAAATAACATGTTGCATACTCAGTGAAGGACCATCACCTGAGATTGTTCTCCTCACGTAATGGTCTCACTTAAAATTCTATCCGACTGTTCAAAGATGCGCGCTTGCTTGTATAATTCGCGTCAAAATACTCGTAATACATGTGGGAGGTCAATATTACACATTATTAGCTTTTGTCCGAGGCTTGACTTAGTGGAGGAATATTTAACTGATTTGCATATAATATTTCACCCCTAAATTTAACTCCATAAGGATTGATTTCCAAAAAACGTTGAAAAAGGAGTTTCATTATACAATACAATCGGGAGAGACCTGCGAACCAGCTGAACAGCGGACATCTAGGGATAGATGGAATTAAAAGTCCGATATACATTTCTGAACACCTTACCTCAAAAATTAGACGACTACATTTCTTGGCACGGGACCTAGCTAAGACAGAGAATTATTCTTACTGCTGGATAGCAAATGGACTAGTGTACCTGCGAAAAAAAGAAGGAACTCCATACATTCTTATAAAAAACGAAGCCCATTTAGACAGCCTGCGGAAATCTGGAAGCACTGATAACATCAAATGACTAGAAGAAGACCATCTATTATTATTAGTGCTAAACAATTATATTTTTTATATTACCTTAAAAACTAAAAAACACAGTATGCCATGTAATTATTGTAAAAAATATTGTCTATATCATTGTAATATTAGCAAAAATAATATTATACTTTGTAAAATCCGTAGTGATAAACTTAAATATATTTTGTTAAAATCACACACAATCACACAATCAACACAATACACAAACACTATACACTATAATCAAAATATCACGTACATGCCTTTAATATTATATAACACATCCTATACGAATACGGTACATAATATAAATATTACACATATATATACATACATATATATACACATACATATATTATACATAAAAATTAACACCAAATCACTATGTGACTATCTCTTTTCAAATAAAAATTATTCCAATCATTACAAAAATGGACTATACAATCACATAACATGTATATTAAATAACATTAATGCCTGGACTACTTATTTTTTAAACATAGATGACTCATACAGATACGCGTTTCAAATTTTTAATTATACTTAATTATGGACTGTAAGGAACTCATAGAAAAAATTGAAGATTCTGAATTATTCACCAGCACGTTGCTAGAAACCCCAGAACGTTTCAAAGAATACATTGGCGACATTGGCAAACATCTAACGGTCCTGACTCAGAACATACGTAGTGTCCGTAAGAATTTTGATAACTTTGTTGTCTTTTTAGCTAGAATGCAATATAAACCTGATATTATAGTACTCACAGAATGTTGGCTTGACTCAAACTTCAGAACCATTTACTTAGAAGGATACAATTGCTACTACACAGAATGTTCTCATAATCAAAATGATGGTGTAGTTATACTTGTCGGAGTGAGACCGAAGTCCTACGTTGATCTAGTAACGCCATCTGTGAATAATCGATGGAACTATTTTTGGGAACCTAACGCCATCTATGAATGATTGGAAACGAAACAGTTATTGTTTGGGCATGGTCGGTATGGAGTGGGGGTAGAGATGAGATTATAGAGAACCAGAGCTGTCATGAGCATTCTGAATTGAGCGCTTAGACCGAGTGGACGTGTCGAACCCACTGCCATACCGAACTTGCTGCGTTTCCAAGTTTATTTTAGTGATAGTTTAGTAGTGGTTATTATTGGTTGTAAAACTGTATTGAAGTGGTGGAATAGACGTTTAAACTCAGTGTACAGACTATTATTTCTTATCTCCAGTCACGTATAACCCAAGGTATAGCGACCGCTTGACCCTGGCGCCGACATCAGAAAGTGGGATAAAGAACTCTGTCCACGTTTTCAGCTTATTTCAGGTTTTCAGGTGATATCATGAGACGTGGATGCAAGTGAAAGTGCAATGTGCAAGTGAAATGATGTGACTAGATTTTGAATAAAGTGGCAAATATCGATATGAAGGATTTTCAAGTAAGACGGCGAGTATTGGTATGGTATAATTTTTATTTAATTACATCTGGGGTGACAAAATTTCGCAGCTTAAATTTTAATTCTTGCATAAACTAGATTGTGTGTTAAACAATCATGAGTGATATAAAGTCGTAGATTTTTTTTATTATCGTTTATGGCAGCACCGGTAGTAATCTTATTTTCTTTCTCTGAAAAAAAAAAAATCATTTAGTGGTTACCTTGGTCAAAGCCAAAGTTGCAAGTCTTTGTTTTTACTGTAATTTAACCGAAGTGTCATACATACTTCGGAAGACGCTAGTAACTTGCGTTCAATTAGTTCAAAATTTAATGAAGGTAGATTTGGGGTTAAATTACTAGGACACCCGAGGGCCAAGTACCACTTCAAGTGGAGTGGGGTAGTAACAATAATATTTCTCATTCTAGTATTGTACAAGGTATAGTCTGAATAAGTTTTGTGGTACATTCTTTCTGATTAGTGAACAGAAATTGGTGTCATTACTGAGTTTATTCTACCCACTATATTTTTTATTTTTGCTGCGTTTAGGAAGGGATTCTAGGTTATAAGGAACTGGAGATCAAGACCTTGTTTGGTATCCGTCTGGAACCAAAGGTGGCATAACCTAGTTGTGGTAACATGAATGGAGGTAAAAGTAAAATGGCGTGTTCGGTATGACAAACCTTTATTTTATTACATCGAATGTGTTCGAGTTTTATAACTTCAATTTTATTTCGTTCATTGTGAAAATATAACCTATTAGCGATCAGTGGCAAAAGATAACAATTAAGACATCGAAAGCATAATGTGTGATGCCACAGTGGAACTGTAAATTAAAGTAATAGTTAGACATAGTCGGTTCCCTAATTATAATTTTTTTTAACGAGTGCAGCACACCTTGATTGGATTTAATTTACCACGTGAAAACAATGAGTTTTTAAGTTATTCATGTTCTGTGTTCCAGCTTAGTCTTCGAAGATGCACGGGTTGTTCCTATGGCGATCGGGAACAAGAGCAGCACACGAAGGTTACAGTCGTGTTAATTGGAACTGCATTGCCGGCTGCGTACGTGTGCTGGCGCTGGCTTCGTGGAGTAATGAAGCTCTGGCAACAATCGTCTCCAGCACCTCTGGTATCATCGGTTATTGCCGCGGAACGAGCACAACGTTACAGGTGATCTGTTTTGTTTAACTGATTTTCTTATGGCTTATAGTAAAAGTGAATTAAACTCTTCTATTTTTGAGACATTACTGGATCATTACTGATCCCAAAATACAGATTTTTCTTGGTTAAATTAATTGGATAATCTGTTCACTATTACCGGTTATAATAGTTTAATTAGTTTTTGAGTTAATGGAGGGTATGATATCAGAACGAAACAAAATTATTAATAACTATCGACCCGCCCCGGCTTTGCATAGTACTGTATAGCACCTTTCAATGAATTAAAACAAAACCTTAATAAATTATACGCCATAATCATGCGGAATCCTTCTTCTATTGGTAAGAATCACTTGAAAGTTTGTTCACTAGTTTATAGACTTCTTCTTTTTACTTTTGTGTATTGATCTAGTACCGATATCTACAAAACACCTATGTGGCAAACCTGTTTGACAATTTGACCGATTTGACAAATCAAAAGCTAAAATTTTAAAGTCGGTGATTATGTGCTTCTAGAAAATTATGAGCGTAATCAAACTAAATTAGAAACCATATTTAAAGGTCCTTTCTTGGTGGCTCAGGTATTAGACGATGACAGGTATCTCTTGAAAGCTTTAAAAACCAACAGATCTGTATGGTGAACGATCCAGTAAAATATCTTGAAAAAGTTCTCTGTGGTTAAAATCTTGTAAAATATCTGTGTGGTTAAAATCTTGTAAAAGATCTGTGTGGTTAAAATCTTGTAAAAGATCTATGTGGTTAAAATCTTTATGATAAAGATCTGTGTGGTACTTGCGAGGGTCTATGTGGTGGTTAATATCTTTATGATAAAGATCTGTGTGGTACTTTGCGAGGGTCTACGTGGTGGTTAATATCTTTATGATAAAGATCTGTGTGGTACTTTGCAAGGGTCTAGGTGGTTAAAATCTTTCATGATAAAGATCTGCGTGGTACTTGATAAGGGTCTGTGTAGGTAAAGTGTTTATGATAAAGATCTGTCTGAAAAAAAAATCTTAGCAGATATCTTAAAGAAAATCTCTGTGACGATTGCTACTTGAAAAGTCTTATCTAGAAAATATTTCATTTATGATGTTATTGAAGAATGGGTGTTGTGAAATTTTATGCTATGTACTAAAATAAAAGTATCAGTCAGTATAGCCGAGCGTAGAAAGATACTTATAGCCGAGCGTAGAAAGATACTCGCGTGTGTGTTTGATTGTTACAGGTAATCTTCAATGACAAATGCGGATTGATGTCGGTAGAGCGTGCTTGAGGATGGATTACCTGAAGATGCTGTACGGATTAATTTCACTGCGTTAGCGTAGTCATAGTGTAAAAGTTAAAACAAAACGCACAAATTATTAATTGGTAATTTTGCTTTAAACAAGTGTTGTAATGTTAGAAACTTGAAAAATTAGAAATTGGTTGAGTAAAAGAAATTTAAAGTAAGCTGTGTTTAGAGCTTAGTTGTAACTTATTAAAAAGGAATCACACGAGGACGTGTGCTCATCAGAATGGCCGTGTCGGAGTGAGACCGAAGTCCTACGTTGATCTAGTAACGCCATCTGTGAATAATCGATGGAACTATTTTTGGGAACCTAACGCCATCTATGAATGATTGGAAACGAAACAGTTATTGTTTGGGCATGGTCGGTATGGAGTGGGGGTAGAGATGAGATTATAGAGAACCAGAGCTGTCATGAGCATTCTGAATTGAGCGCTTAGACCGAGTGGACGTGTCGAACCCACTGCCATACCGAACTTGCTGCGTTTCCAAGTTTATTTTAGTGATAGTTTAGTAGTGGTTATTATTGGTTGTAAAACTGTATTGAAGTGGTGGAATAGACGTTTAAACTCAGTGTACAGACTATTATTTCTTATCTCCAGTCACGTATAACCCAAGGTATAGCGACCGCTTGACCCTGGCGCCGACATACTTATCAAAGATCATCTGAAAGTTCAAGTACAAGAACCGCTTTTCGAGGAGGCAAACTGTCTAATTACTACTATAGACGAATTTCTCAGCATAATAGCTATCTACCGTTCACCATCATATCATAAAATTGATAAGTTCTTAGTCTCGCTAGAAAAAGCAATGGAGTTAGTCACGGGACAGTCCGCCTTGATAGTAGGGGATATAAATATAGATATTAAAAACGACACACTTGATGCGAAAGCTGAAGAGTACCTAAATATTACTGCGCATTACGGTTACGTACCTGGACACCGCTTACCTACGCGAAACAAAAACTGCCTTGATCACGCCCTTATCAAAACCAATTTGTCAGCTCACATTTTCGTTTGCCAGGGTGATATAACAGACCATGATTCTGTCATAGTTAAAATTCGCAAAACGCCAAAATCTACGGAATCAAGTAAGAGATACATAAATACAATTGACTATCAAAAATTACTAAACCTCCTCAAAGAAACAGATTGGTCAAATTTACTTTTAGAAGAAGATACAAATAAAGCCGCTAGTTTCTTTGTGACGGAGATGAATAAAAAGATCCAACTATGTACAAAGCAGAAAAAGTTACGGCAATCGGAAATCATAAAAAGGCCGTGGATCACTCCTGGCTTATTAAAATGCATCCGAAAAAGAGACGATCTACATAAACAAGTGAGAAAAAATCCAAATGACTCCGAACTTATGACACAATATAAACAGTATAGGAATTACTGTAACAACATCCTGCAAAATTTAAAAGATGCGCACGATAATAACGAAATACAAGCTTCAAAACAAAACAGCAAAAAATTGTGGAAAACAGTAAAGAACATTTGCAACATCCCAACCAAGAATAACAGTAACAACTCAGAAATATTAAGAATGCAGACCACACCTCAAGAATCTGTAAATGAATTAAATAACTACTTTTCCTCAGTAGGTAATGATTTGGCAAACACGATCCTATCGAAAACAAATAAAACTATAGAGGAACTTGCTAAACTATACCCAATCAACAAAAACCAAGTTCCAACTCTATTAATGCAACCGACAGACGAAATGGAAATAGATCAAGTTATTAGGAATTTAAAAACAAGATCGGCACCTGGTTGGGATGGTATCACCAGCGAAATCTTAAAAACGACCAAGCATGTAATAGCTACACCTCTTACACACATATATAATCTTAGCCTCTCATCAGGTGTGTTTCCTGACTCATTTAAAGTAGCCAATGTTATTCCTATACACAAAGCGGGTAATCCACGTGACCCAGCAAATTATAGACCAATCTCCCTATTAAGTTCCTTGTCCAAGGTACTGGAGAAGATTGTGAACAAAAGACTATTATCATTTTTGGAGCAAAAAGGTCTTCTGTCCAACAACCAATATGGCTTCCGCAAAGACAGGTCCACGGAAGACGCAGTTAACAACCTAACGGATTACATCAGAACCAACCTTGATGAAGGACAAAAATGTGTTGGCGTCTTCCTGGATCTAGCGAAAGCGTTTGATACTGTACCTAGAAAAATACTTTTACAGAAGCTAGAAGGCCTAGGAGTACGAGGTGTAGCGCTTGACTGGTTTGACTCCTATTTGACAGATCGAAGGCAAAGGGTGGTGATAGATGGCGTGCACAGTGCTTACTCTACCCCGTCATTTGGTCTTCCTCAAGGGGGGGTGCTATCTCCAACCTTATTCTTGGCATATGTGAATGACCTTTGTGACTTACCCTTACAACAAGCAAGACTTTTCGCATTTGCTGATGATACCGCAATAATATTTCATGACAGAGACTGGAAATTACTACATACAAAAGTTGAAGAGGGTATGTCCCAAATAGCAGAGTGGTTAGAACGTAATGTCCTAACACTAAATGCAGCAAAAACGAAGTTTGTAGCTTTTAGGATTAGTCACAAATCTCGTCCCATGGAACCATTTCAAGTCAAGCTACATACCTGCAAAAAACTACATGACACTTGTTCCTGCCCGCAGATTGAGGAAACTCAAACTATAAAATATCTTGGTGTCATAGTTGACAATCGACTGACATGGCTGGCACACGTGGACATGCTATGCGCAAGGGTTAGAAAACTTATGTATATATTTAAAAAATTAAGATCGGCTGCTGACCTGTCTACCATCAGGATCATCTATTTATCACTCTGCCAGTCGATTGTCACTTACTGCATTGTTGCATGGGGATCAGCTAAAAAAACTCTGCTGTTAAGGTTGGAGCGAGCTCAGCGCGCTCTATTGAAGATAGCCTACAGAAAGCCTTATCGTCACTCAACAGAATCTCTTTACCAGGAAAGTGGACATCTAAGCATTCGAAAATTATACGTTATGGCCACACTTTTAAAATATCATAAAATTGCCCCGTATACAGTAGACACCTCCAGAAGATCGCAGCGACACACAATGTGGAATGTTCCCCCTATGAAAACAAGATTTGGACAGAATTCCTTCACCTTCCTAGGACCTTACCTGTATGGAAAGATAAATAAAACCATTAAAATATTTAAAGACAATATGCACACCTGTAAGAAGAAAACAAAAGATTGGATTAGTACACTAACATATTTAGATACGGAAAAATTAATAAACATAGAAAGATAGTCACAAAAATAATACAACAGAAACAAACCTTAAAATAAACACACACACACACACACTCACTCACACATACACACACACAAACGCACACACACCCTACACACACGCAATTAAACATAACACCTTGCGCGCACACGCATTCAATTAGGTTTTATAGATATTATTATAATAGTATTATAAATATAATAAATTCTTAATAATAACTATAATAATTATATAAAAATTCTACTGTACATAAGTGGAAGAGACTAGACCCTATAACACAGGGAATCCTAGTATGGGGTCTAGTGATTATTATGTAAGTTTGTACTAAAATTTTTTTGGAATAAAGAATTTGAATTTGAATTTGAATTTGAATTATTTCTAGCCATAACCCTTAAGACGTATTTCCATAATGGTGACTAAAAAGGTGACGAAATAAAAAAAAAATCTCCAACCCTTATTTTCCCCTTTAGGCGTGCAATAACACAAAATCCATTCTTAGCGGACGTCTGCTAATCATAAACTAACTCGCTGCTAAATATCTTTAAGCGTCAAGCGTTTTTCGATATTTCGTTGTGAGTGAGTGACCTTTCGACCTTGTTGTATTTTTAACAAGTAAAAGATTTATTTTATTTTTAATCGTTGATACGTCGAGCACTGAAATATATTTTAAGCTCAAAGCTCAGAGCTACTTAAGGGTATTGAAACGTTACACCTTTGGGTAACGAAGATCCATTGCGCTTTTTAGTCGAATATTTTGAAAGGTCGCTGAACTTTGTACCTTTGGCATTTTTATATAGCCTTAAGGGCTGACGTAAAGGCAGACGATGGTAAGTGGTCATCGTCGCCTATCGACAAGAGATCACGAGCAACACCAGAGGAGTCACTAGTGCAACACCGGCCCTAAAGGAAAACTTACCTTACCTTAATCTTGCGTTTTAGTGCAATGCTCTGACTTGGCGTTAATGTCTTTGGATGATTTACCTTCATGTTTCCCATAACAGAGTCAGTTATCCCCATAACAGAGTACCTACCCAAAGATAACCCAACCGTTACTGCGCCTGCGCCGCCGTTTAAATTACGAAACGATCTTAATGAGGGTCGCCGTTTTTGTGCTCACCAGTTGGCGCCACCGTCGAGGTGAGGTCTTGCTGTCAAAGCCCGCCCATACATAAACAGTGACAAATGCAATTCAGACAAGCGAAAAGTGACAGACAGACCTCACTTTTCACTAGCGCCTCTAGCGGAAAATTCACACGCGGTTACCCTCATTGTAACGCGAGTGGTATTCGATCACTACTGTCATGGCATGTCTGTGCCAGCATCGAGTGACCCAGTTTCTCCACTTACGAATCGGGTTCTCCTAAATGAGGTACTTCCTCCCCAAATATCTCTAGTTACAACATAGGGTCTAATTTGATTATCGGTGCAAAACAAATCGTTACGTTGGTTATTTTGTTTACATAAGTTTGTTCACAGAAAATGTTTTAAAGTTTTGATGATCAGGTAATACAGTGGGACAACTATTAGATATCATCATCGTCAGCCTGATGATGAGCATCATCGTCATTGCAACCCATAACTGTCCCACTCCTGGGCTCTGGTCTCCTAGTAGGTACATTATCGTCCGCGATGACAAACTTAACTTCACGCACCTTTGAGAACATCATGGAAACTCAAGTGTGCATTTATTTCCTCACAATGTTACCTTCAAAGAGGAAGCCATAATAAATTTCTAATAGGTATAAAACTTTTGAAAATAAGAACTCCGTGCCGGATTCGAACCTAGGAACACCTGTTCGAAGGTCCAACATTGATTATGTACTTTATTTATTAATTCTGCCTATACGAGTATTATGATTATGACAACCTAATGCCAATTCTATGAAATATGCCTCTTGATTACCATTTGCCTATCGCTTATCTATCATCATCATCATTAGGCTCTAAGTTAAGGACATTTACCATGACATTTTAACAAAAATGGGTACTCACGATTTTTGTTATTCATACAATTATTTAGACACATCGTTAAAATTATAAGAATCGTGAGTACCCGTTAAAGTTCGAACATTTAATGCGATGTTAAAAATTTATATTCACACATTTCCATGAATAAAGAAATAAGTGAAGTGACCTACGATTCTAATTCAAAATCAATAGCTGATAACAACAGAACGCGACAGTAGGTAAGTAAGTGGTCACCGCTGATGATGCACAACAACACCAAGGGCAGAAGCATTGCTGGACGGAAACTGTAAATCAACCTGCTTCTTAACTGTTTTCCCCCAGTTCCTTGAGGAGTTTGTAGTCTTTATCAATCCAGCGTCATTCCATTGCAGTTTTATTTTTTATTGTTTTATTTTTATTCACTGTAACGCCGACGGGGCGGGGTTGTGAATTATCGGGTTTTTCCCGTTGTCTCCCATTTCCGTTCTCACCCGTCCCACTACACCCCGAAAACGATTAATTTGATTTATATGTAGTTTATTCTTATCTGCTCTTTATTTTATCTTAATCTTATCTTACCTTAATAGATAAATCTGTACATAGGAGATATTTGAGAAAAAAACACATGAAGGGTCATGATAGGGCTAACAGAAGCCAACAATTTTATTTTGAGAATTTTTGTCTGTATGTAATTGACAGCGAGAATATAAAATGCCTTAAATAAATTTTGCTTACAAGCTAAATTGAACTGTAAACAGACGTAATAATGTTGTTTTTAGTGGGGTGTGGCAATTCTATATCCTTGGCGACTCACGTTCTAATAAAAATATATCGAAGCGCACATAGCCCGGCGACTTGCGTCGATACCAAATGATCGACAAAGTTAGCAAATGCCGTGATGAACGCATTTTTAAGCAAAATTATGTTTCCTTACTTCCTGCAGCGTAACAGAAGCACGTTTAGTATATCTCGTTAATCAGAAGATCTGGATTTACACTGAAGTAAGCCTTACGCAAATATTTACGGATTATTCTAACAAATTGCATTGCTACAATTTATACTTATCTCAACGTTAGATACGAATCTCTTTGAATAACTAAGCCTTCGTACTGATGCTCTGCGATAAAATATTTGAACAAATTACCGGTAGATAATATTATAATTGATTTAATATTCTATAAATATGTATAAAATGCAACGAATTTATGTCTATACATTTGAGATAATCCGGAAATGTTTATTTGGGGCATTAGGTATAAACGCAATACATAGCAACCATTTTGCCAGTTTCGTCTCGCGTATGTTATCAGCTGCCAAAGATCTCGGAAACAAGTTAATCGATTTTGGATGAATACATCGTTATAAACTTGGTAACAAAAGAGATCTAACGCTACTCACTCACAACGATTTATCTGAGTCCTGGGTGCCATGGACAATACCTACATAATTACAAGAACAGGCACACCCTGATCAAGTTCAGTTTAAACTCATCATTCAAATTTCTGCCTATCTGGGAATCGAACTCATGACCCTTCCTAAGGCAGTTTTGTCTGATAAGTAGGTAGGTTAATAAAATAACAAAAAGCCTTGATCAGTAGAAATAATCCCGTATTTAATAACCCAACAATATGGTAGCCATAAAGGAATATAATCTAGGGCAGTTACTAGTAATCCCCTAGCATAAAATTTAACTAATGCTATAACGGTCCACGGACTCGGACCCGTATAAATTTTATATTATTTGAGTAAGTATAACATTTAGTAGTTGTTTAGGATTATCCTAAAACTTTTCAATATTGCCAACAAAAACCCATCACATTTTACGCAATTAGTACAAATTATGTAAGGTTAATACAAGTTTAATAACTTGAAAGAAAAAACTGGTAATGGTTCATTCACATTTTATTTATTTTACGATACCCTAACTGACTTTTTCTTAAATCAGTAAATAAAACCTAATTAACAACAAGTATAATACAAGCTAAAACTTAAAATGACATTGTTGCGGCTGATAATTTTGTTTTAACTTAAACAACAAAATAAAATATTATTGAAAACATAACATTCCGTACAAAAATAATATTTAAAGAACAGTAAGGTTTACAAATAAGGCAGTATGAACAATTTAATGACTAAGCTAGGACAGGCCTTGTGGCGCACCTAAGGTCTAATACGTTAGGCAACATACCATAAATCATAGTCATTGCTATATATTATTACCTTAGAATCAATCAACCACAGAATTATAAACTAACATGCGAACGTACAGATAAGAAATACACACCAACCAACCATTTGAAATATTTGAATCGTCAAATTGAAGTGCAAAATATCTTAAATAAACATCAGCTTATAACCAATTAATAAAACAATCAAGAAGGCTAAATTCTCAGCAAAAATAAATCGAGGTCTAAGTACAACGAGCCAATTATGTTAATTTTCAAAGTTCATGTTTACTTTTGTGCAAATAAACATCGCGTGTTCTACTAGCCCGTGCTCATCCGGTCATCGACATACTTAGAAAAACTATATTAACATCATTATATTCACTAATAGATGAACTATATCACAAGGTTATCACGTAAACAATCACACTTCACACATTGTTCACAATCGCACCGAACTGACCTGATTCTGAGTAACGATTAAAAATTGAGTATTTCAAAATAAACTGTCGTCTACATTGTAATTAGGTCGGCAATTGAGCAAACGAAAATAATTATGTTAAATGTTCTTCCACTTGGCGACTGCTGATAGTCGAAACTGTATGGTCAGGTCAACCCATCCTCATGATGTTGCGGCGGCGAAGCAGTCGCTGCATTGCGTAGAACACGCGATCTGAACCTCAGTACGGACACACGATGCCCCCTGTGCCCGGCACGGCGGCTGCGTCAGGGTAGTGGACCCTGCAGATTTCCTTAAACGTCTTCCCTTGTCGCGGCCTTTCTACATTCCTGTACCCGTGGTTGCCGTATCCGTTCTGATATCCGTAGTCGTATCCGTAGCCTCCGTATCCACTGTACCCGTACGACCTTCTAGGGTTGCCTTTCAAGACGTCGTATAGCGCGTCGAAGAACGGCGCACCCTCGGTGGCCGCGAACGCCATCAGTAGAACGATGCAGACGAGAAGCGTTCTGACGGAATACATCGCGGAAGGGTGACAAACAACAATTGTCTCAATCAGTTGGCGGTCAGCGCGGCCTCAATGCGCGGTGGTTTAATAGCGAATGGTGCCGGGTGTTCACGTCGGCCGCTTAAATACCGGCCTCGGATGATCCGACGGGAGACAAACATGCGCACGCGGCGGGTTCACGGTCTGTCCGGGAATCGCCAGCTTCGAGAGGTATCTCTCTGTTTCGTCACCACCAGGAAGCTAGCACAAAGCTCGGCCCTTCGGCTCAACTGAAATGAAAGCTTGCTGCTCTGTAATGCAATCGTTTATTGCAGTATTAGAATCATTAGGAGCCGTTTTCATTTGATTAAACTAAAGAGCTATTGGCAACCGGATGTCTGCAATTCGAAACTATAAACCATTTTCATTCAAGTCACAGGTCACACACACACTATAATAATATACTTAATCCCATCAACTTAATCCATTCCACTAATCATGTTTTGCGAAAATTACATCATGTAATTAAAATTTTCAGAGGTTATACTTACGATTACTTGCAAACTCCCAGACAATAATAATAAAAGCAAATACGCTGATAACCCCGCACTACGTTTTCTTATATCGTGGATTGGACAAGACTTACAAATTTCACATCACTAACAAACATTTTATATATGACATAAATATCTGTTCCGGAATCGAATGCGGGACCCCTTGTTTTTCAGCCAGGGTAATAATAATAATAATAATAACGCTACACACTCATAGCCCCACACTAGGATTCCCTGTGTCGTGGGTGCCATGGACAACATACAAGACAAGGACACACACCCAGACCACATTCAAAGAAAGACACATTCAAATTCCGCCTCGCTGATGGGAATCGAACCCAGGACCCTCGGAACAGCGATCCGGCGTGTTAACCATTGCGCCATCCGGGTCGTCACATCTAACTAAGGTATATTAAGTTAATAGAAATCGTTCCTCGATTAATAACAGATTGACTAATAATTTCTGATAGCTTAGACTGATAACACACAATATTATGTAGAGATGTCAATTTATACATATATGAAGATCAAACATAATTGTACACAGATTTATAGCTGTAGTAATAACAGATATCAAAACAAAATTATTTTAACACAACAACTACTGTCAGACAAACTAGTATTTTGTACGCATAACAAAATTATTTCCTTACATAAATAGCACCAGTGCAGTGTGTCTATTTTATTAATGACTCTATCAAAACAGTCTGTGTACTTCTTAGTGTTCTTTAATTATTTAATGCATTATGCTGACGTTTTATTTGTGCGAATTTAAATAAAGATAGGTATTGTTTCACAATGGCTACTAAAGTTTTTAAAAGAATAAAGCGCTTTTGAAAATATATTACTAACTATCGAAAAAATAGAATTCTCAAGTATTGTGAGAAAAATTTGGAAAAATAAAACACAAGCTGTGACTCAAGTTTACATTTATAAAATTAGTTATTTTTTGTTGTTTGTTAGTGACGAAAATAGGTTTGGTTAAAGATAATATTTTGTACGAGCTGTCTGCCTCCGCGGCTTAATTCGCACGTGGGAGTTTATCCCGCGAGAATTCTACTATGAGTCAGACCAATACATACACCATAAATTATTACTATTAAATTTACTTTATTAAATGCGCGTACTCGTGTAAATAACAATAGTTTTTGTTTTATTGAAATCGGATCAAGATTTCTTAAGGTAAGTACATGTTTGTAAATTTTCTCCGTTTTTTTTTAAATTCTCGTTCCTTCGCCCGCGGGAACTGAGCGAAAGGATAGCCTTTAATTTAGCCATTAATCTGCAATTATCCATAACCACAGGAGCGGAAAGCTGGTATATGCGTGGGATGCCATTAAACGAATTCCATATCGTACGCGAATGGAGTATAACATATTCGGATGCATATTTATTTTAATTTGAGTTCAAATTACTTCTACTGATAAACCATCAACAATAATACGAACTTCACCAACACGGTGCCCGTCAGACGAATCATCTTACTTTAGTAATATATATCTTCTATCTAAGCCTATATCTTCTATCTATCTATACATATAATAAAACTGTAACTAATCGTTGTTTGTGTACGCTTGTGCAAACGACTGAACGGATTTTTAATGGGACTTTCACTGTGAGATAGAGGAGGCTGTGCAGTAATATATAGGCTACTTTTTATCTCTGATTTCCTACGGGATCAGGATTCACGCGAGAAAAAAACTTATATACGAACAAAGTCGTGGGCAATAGCTAGTTTATAAATTAACGAGTTTTCTGTCTGATATAACCAAATAGATGTCACGTGCCGGAGCGCTTTCCTTCTCCTTCCTCAAGTACAATGTTAAGGTGTATCGGAGTCAAGTTCAACTAGCCGCGTGCGTTCACCTCGCGACTTCGCTGAGTCTTCGTGCCTTTTTATTATTGTGTTCGATTTCCAAACAAAGTATCCTATTTTTCCCTTTTTTGTTTCAGACTTTCACTTTTCAACTCTACTATGTTCTTTGGAAAAACTGTCATTCCAAGCGAGACAAAACATTTTCCAAAAACGTAAAAATAGGTGTTTCATTATTTCTAACCAGAATCTCAAATGCCACTTACGTGCTGACTTTAAAATCGGCAGAGTTATTACAAGTTTTCAATTTCTATTTTAGTTCCTAAATACAACGTTATTGACATGATATTTAACTTAAACACTACTTCCCTGCCAAATCTTCATAGGTCAAATAGTTTCTATGCGATTAATCAATGAGTGGATGTCCCTTCGCTTTTATATAAATATAGATTTATTTCGAGCATACTGGGTTGGCCGGTCTTTTAATTATAAAGCAATTCACTGAACCGCACCTATTTTCACTCAAAGAAAATTTTTGACCTTATCCAACCCTCCCTTATAGTGTGACACTGTCTAAAAGCCATTAAAATAGAACGGTTTAACGTACTTGGTTTTAAATACTTTAATCCGATTTATTTCTCACACTTTAATTCTATTATTAGTTTAGGTAAGATCAAAGTGACTCAAAATATAATGGAAAAATATTGCTATAATTTTTAGAGGTGTGCCGACTAGTCGGCGGACTATCCGAAAATTTACTTTGACATGTGCAATCGTCTCACCTTCCACAATACTCATATATATCACTTGATGTTGTGTTTTAACGTGGAAATTGTACAGCAAAATAACTTCAATATTCTGTTACATTTTGTTAGGGTTTAGGATGGAGTAGACACTGTCTATGGTAGGTATTTCTTCTACTTGAATTTGATGAATCGTCGGACATTTTTTATCCCAGAACCTAACTCCATTCTTGA
Organism: Hesperia comma; assembly: GCA_905404135.1. Lineage (NCBI taxonomy): Eukaryota > Metazoa > Arthropoda > Insecta > Lepidoptera > Hesperiidae > Hesperia > Hesperia comma. The sequence goes on from FR990018.1 coordinate 17,076,776, forward strand.
GATTTTCTTTTTGACAGATAAAATATTAATTGAATAGGAAACCATTTGTAAACGAAGCGTCATGGAAATCCCCGAACCTGGAATCAGCTCGGCAGATTAGTTGGCCTCTTTGCCACCGACTAATCGGCTAGTCAGCTAGTCGGCCAAACTGATGATCGGCACAACACTAATAAAATATTATCATATATTGTTCTTAACGTTGGGGATAAAAATATAGCTATAATAAGCTGAAGGTACTGAATCCTCAAGTGAAGCACGAGTGCGTTAACCCGTGGCCGTGAACGTGCCCGTTGAGCAGGCTCGCCGCTCACGCTTGACGTTTACGACACATCACTCAACCTGCAGTCTCTTCGGTGCATGATATCACCTTCATAATAAATAAGAACTCACGCTAGGTATTGTTACAGTACCTATATATGCTTAAAGCTCATCATCGAGTTCGAAAAACATTTGGAATTTGTTTTTGTTAATTTTCAGGCCTCATACCTACTTACTGAACTTACTACAGTCTGTTTTTTTCGCTACGGAGTTGACATTAGCTGTATTGCCACTTTTTTGCGAATCATTAATAGTGATGTGCCTCTACCATAACTTTACGTAATTTACAATCTAGTAGGTATCATTTTTCGGTAATAATAAAAAATGTGTCTTTAAAATAATATGACCGACAGGCATACCTATATAATGTACCTTAACCTTGCTATTGCGTATTCTTCAACACCAAGTCATTAATTGTCGTATTTACTTAGTGTAATACGTAATTAAAATTAATAAATATATTTTTTATCTGTGATACTCCATAGTTACCATGATTTTTAAAAGATTCGTGTATTATGAAATAAAAATAAAATTATCTAATAAAAGTAAAAAGTTACGATTCATAAAACCGGTATCGTAGTACAACACTACTATTAAAAAGCTGGTATCATTATTTCGAAAATTGACATTTGCATGTGTCAATTTAGTCCGTAGCGAAAAAAAACGGACTATAAGTAACGTTCGTCTGCTAATTGGACTAACCGTCCTAGTCGCGATGTAGTTTTTTGTTAAGAGTAGGTCACTGTTGTCTCGTTAACATCTTAATTCCAAAAACAATGAACTATCATAACGAAGCAACGAACTATTATAACAGCGAAGCACTCAATATTCCAATTATTGTAAGCATGATTTTATAAACTTTTATTATGTACTTTACTTAATTTTAAAATTAATATAAGACCTTTCTCGCAAAAAACACATTTTTCAATAAAAATAAATTTCTTTACAATCTATCTTGATTTTTACCACCTAAAGTAGGTATAATCAGCTGATCAAGACGCTCTCAATGATACCCGATTTTCCAATTATGATGAAAAGTTCAGGCTACTTTTTATCCTGAAATTCACAATGGATCAGAATTTATAGCGCGAATAGTTCCCATGCGAACGAAATCGCAAGGCATAGCTGGTATTCTTCCATTCATGAAAGAGAGGTATTTAAAGTTAAATGATGAACATTTTAAACATAGATTTATAAGTGAGAAATTTCAACACTCTGAAATAAATGCCAGCGATAGAATGTAGCTTTAGAGTCCTTCGAGGCGTAACATTTTAATGGAGTGTATTTACGCGTTTTGAGTACCTCTTTAATACGTTTCTAGTCTAGAATTTAATTACTAGCAAATTATGAGAAGTAGGAAAAATGCACCAGCATTCATTGTTCTTACGTACATGAAATTATTTGTTATGTACTTTAATACAGTAAACATATTATTATTTATTCATTTATTAAAGGTGAGTCATAGGTAAATGGCTTGCTTTAAATATACTGGCCTTGAAATCAGGACACGGGAACACCCTATAATAATAATCATTTTTCCTTGTTTTGCTAATATAGGCAGGTACATCTTATGAGTGCTTTACTTGTAATCAGTAATTATATTTTGCATGAAGTTTTCAGAAATGATAAATTACACGGTAAACAAGGACGTGTCATTGGTAAACATATTATACTGATAATAATTATTAATTAATATAAACAATAATTGTTAACATTGAACTACTTATTAATCATGTTATTTCCACGCAATCTGGCTACAGAGTGCCTGAATAATCATAAAAGAAAACCGAAATTTATTCGGCTCTTTTTCTCTACAAAGATCTGTAAAATAATAAAGTAGAAAAATCTCTAACAGGAACCTTAACCGTATTAATCAATGATAGCTCTTTTAACATACTTTGTCGATTCCATGCTAAAGTACGCGTTACACTACTCGTAAGTTCTAGCTACATACCTATATGAACGAACCTAAGCCACTATCACATGCTGGTACGCTTATACGTTTACCACAACAGGTTTCAATGACAGATGGAAATTCTTTCCCAAAAATATATTTTAATTTGGGTTTATACTTACTACTGAGAATAAGTTCTGTTTAATGTCTGTAGTTGGAAGTTATTTGAGAAAGAGGCTATTACCTATTGGGAGTAGGTAGGTACTTATAGGTAAACAATGACTTTTTCATCACCCCTATTCGAAAAAGACGACTTGGTTCGGACATAAGGGGTTCCAAAGTTGCTGTTTTCTATTCAGCGGGCCGGAATGAATTTTCATACAATTTTTCCTGCCGGCTAGATCTTTTCCGTCCTATTTTGAATTTAGAACATTTTAGTATTTTGCGCTAAAGAAATCGAACACAAATATTGTTTGAATAAAGAATGTCTGGTTCGACGCGAGGGCCCCGCCAGCTGAATAATAAAAAAAGAAATCATTAAGATCGCTCGAACTATTTCCCGCGTTTTCGTGCATTTTTACGTAGGTATTGTTAGAAATTTTGTTTTGTTTTGAAAAAATGAGTTCTTCCAACGATAGTGAAAGTATCCTCCTGATAGTATAAAAACTGAAGCGAGTAATGTGATGAATACTTTATTACCTGCGAAATCCCGGGAAAAATATTTGAAAGCCTATGATAATTTTTTGGAATGGAGAAATGCAAGAGGCGCCAAGAATTTTTCAGAAACTGTGTTTTTGGCGTACTTCCAGAACTTAGCCAAAACTAAAAAACCTTCCACCCTTTGGAGTATCTACTCAATGCTTAAATCAACAGTCAGTTCTAATAACGATATAAAACTGGACACATATTCGAAATTAATAGCATATCTGAAGAGGATGTCTGATGGATTTAAACCTAAAAATCCAAAGTGTTCACAGTCAAAAATGTGGAGACTTTTCTTAATGAAGCACCCGACGAAATCTTTCTTGCCGTAAAAGTAAGTAACTATGTATATGGTGGAGTGGACTATTATAGTAAAATATAGCCATAGTGTTTTAAATAGCTGAATAATAAAAAAAGAAATCAAATTAAGATTTCGTTTTCAAATTAAAATTAAGTTTTCGTGCATTTTTACGTATTATTTTCTATTATATATATATATATATATATATTATTTTCTCATAGTGGGTGATGAAAAGTAGAGTGTATCACTCGGGTGCAAGTATATTTTTGGCTCGGGCGACGTACTTTGAATCCCTCGCTACGTTCGGGATTCTACTAAAGAATCCCTCGCTACGCTCGGGATTCTACTCTAGAATCCCTCACTTCGCTCTGGATTCAAAAAACGCCCTCGCCGAAAAAATATTACTTTGCACCCTTGTCATACAATCTACTATTAATTTCTGCCAATTTGGCAATTTGTCTGTGCATACGCACCACTTATCTCAGAAAGGTCCCGAATAGCCAAATGTCGAATCTCGAATGGCCTGTTTTCACTGATATGTGAAAGTATACCTAATTGAAGTAACATTTTAAGTATTTGTTTATTGCATTCATACTTCCATTTAAAATACGGTCAATATTTTTTCAGGTATGTGTAGACGTAGGAAACGAGGCCTGTTGTTTGTTGTTTCAACCTGCCTTAAATCATTAAATATCATCTTATTTTCATTCCGAGCATTTCACGCTGACTCAGTGTAGGTACTTTGGTATAGACTTAAGTATGTATCTTCATTCACGCTAAGTGTTTCGTCACGATGTGAGATCTATAATGTGGGTCATTGATAAATGGTCTAATTACTTCACAATGTTTTCCTCGATCGTTTAAAGAACTATCTGTCACGGTTATCAGAAGTGGATGTTAGTCAGTGTCTATTAATATTGTCTAGTAATTACGCCAGCTCATTAACTGTCCATTGCAGAATAAGTTCTTTGGAAAGACCTGGTGATTAAGACACCATTCTATTCCAAATTGGAGAAAGAATATAGAAATAAACTTAAATACACTTATAGCACAGCTTATAGTAAATTATACACGCAGTGATAGCACAGCTTATAGTACCTAAATTATACACGCAGTGTACCTACTACTACCTACCAGAGGACGGGAAATATAATCGTGTATAATTTATACAAGTAATAATCTTTCTTACTTTCCGGAATATGTTATTAACATGCAAAGTTATCAACAATGCGAATAATTGCAAAAACAGGTTTGTTTTATTGCCACACTCAACCCTTTGTCTGCAAAACTACGTCGCATCGGCGACATCAGCAAAAAAAATACGACCATAAACTTTACATTTATACGAGTCGTGGTCAACATACTCCATACTAATATTAAAATTAAAACTACTTGTTATTGTCACAGATGTAGCGGTCAACAACTTTTAATTTTTGACATGAATAACTACACACATCAAAAGTGTCTAGGGATCAACATATATTTTTGCAATAACTTTTCTCCTGATTGATATTAATTAAAATTTTCTTTAAGGATTCATCAAATAAAGTGTTTTCGTTTGTCACAGTAACGATAAACCAAGTCACCTTTGCATTAATAAAGAAATTTGCCATTTTCCTAATAAAGGGATTTTTGACATTTGAACCACTAACATTAAAGTTCGAAAAAAAGACTGAAATAACAGTTTTCTTTAAAATTTTATTGGGTAACTTAAACAATTAATAATCCGTGTTTCTACCGCGAACACTAACAACACAAGAACATCGGTTTGGCATACTCAAAATGAGTTCATCCAAATCACGCTGTGGAATGGCCGCCCATGTTCGTTGCAACAACAAAAAAAGGTCTTCTTGCCACTGGATACCCTCCATATTCGGCAGAGCTCTTCTCTGTAGCATATCCCATGCATGCTCAATCGGGTTCAAGTCTGGCGACTGAGCAGGCCAGGGCAGGACATTGATGTTAGCTGCGGCGAGAGTCTGTCTTACAACTCTTGCGGTGTGCGGTCGTGCATTATCATGCATTAACTGAAATAAGGGACCGATTTGCACTTGTAGAGGAACGATGACGTCTGATACAATCGTCTCAGCATAAATTTGAGCGTTGAGGTTGCCTCTGATCCAAATCAACTCAGTTCTTCCGCCGATCCAAATACCCGCCCATACCATGATGGTTCCACCACTATAAGGATGGACTTCCTGGCAGGATTTTAATCGCTGTTGGCGTCCAGGGGGGCACCAAAAAGGATCCATATAAATTTATAAAATCATAAATTTATTACAAAGCCACATCTCAATCTCAAGAAATCCGCATAAAAATGCTTGATCCCTAGACACTTTTGATGTGTGTATTTAAAATTACTTGAAAAAGATATGAAAAACAAGGAATAAGTGGTGGTGTTGTATCTTTCTAACTATCACATATATTTTTAACATCAATAGATATGTAGCTAAAATTTTTGTTAGGACTGTAAAGCATTAGGTAAGCACGGTGGATGGGGAAACGCCGCTTTTGTAATAACAGTAATTTAATAGTAGATTGTATGACAAGGGTGCAAAGTAATATTTTTTCGGCGAGGGCGTTTTTTGAATCCAGAGCGAAGTGAGGGATTCTAGAGTAGAATCCCGAGCGTAGCGAGGGATTCTTTAGTAGAATCCCGAACGTAGCGAAAGTACGTCGCCCGAGCCAAAAATATACTTGCACCCGAGTGATACACTCTACTTTTCATCACCCACTATGAGAAAATAATATATATATATAATAGAAAATAATAGAAAATAATACGTAAAAATGCACGAAAACTTAATTTTAATTTGAAAACGAAATCTTAATTTGATTTCTTTTTTTATTATTCAGCTGGCGGGGCCCTCGCGTCGTACCAGACATTCTTTATTCAAACAATATTTGCGTTCGATTTCTTTAGCGCAAAATACTAAAATGTTCTAAATTCAAAATAGGACGGAAAAGATCTAGCCGGCAGGAAAAGTTGTATGAAAATTCATTCCCGCCCGCTGAATAGAAAACAGCAACTTTGGAACCCCGTAAGTCCGAACCAAGTCGTCTTTTTCGAATAGGTGTGATGAAAAGGTTTTAAAACCCTCGACTAACAAAATCCTCTAATGCTGATCTGATGATCATCAAACGCCTGAACAGATTTTCATAATATATACTTAATTAAATTAATTAATTTAATAAATTGGAGGCACCTATTAATTTGCGTTTTTTTATTTCAAACTATTTTTTTTTAAGGGCGCTTCATTCAACATTCAAAATTCAACTTTCAAAAGCGGTGAAAATCAAAATCAAATTAAAATATAACCTACCTTCAAGGTAACTATAATGTTGTAAGTGCTTATTGTTGCCATGACAGACTCCCACGACAGCAATATTATCGTGTAAGTAACGCCGAGAATCCCGGAGCGAAGTAATTTTATTTCCTTCGAAATAAATCAAGGAATATATCAAATCGGACAGACGGCGAAGACTATAACTCAAATACATAAAAACACGTAAATCATAAGAAGATTCGGGGATAGTATCAAGTGTCGGATCGGATAGTTCGGATACGAATTGTTTTATTAACATTCCTGTTAAACTAATTGTTATATTATTAGGTACCTATAGTTTCAGTTGAGGACAAATGTACCTACCTACATAACAAATACTCGACAAATAAAAATTCGATAAAGTCACTATTAGGTATAGGATACCTAGTTCTTGCCTGCGGCTTGAAAAGCGTGGAAGTACTTTTGACTGACTTTCAAACTAACTCTCCCCTATTTTACACCCTTAATAATAAAATCCATTCAAACGGACATTTATTAAAAATATCTATCTCCCTGCTAAAGTTCACCTTTAGGTACCTATGCGTCGAGCGGTTGTAAGTGTAAAATTGTTAATAAATAAATACTTAAATTCACATCCTAATGATATAATGTAAGTAAGTACTGATAGTCTGACAGCATTTTATATTTCCACTAGTAAATCCGCCCTCGCTTCGCTTCGGGAAACCAGTCCCTTCAAAAATCTCTATAAATTTTAACAAATTATGTTATTCCAATGTCCAAGCTATATTACTGCAAAGTTTCATGAAAATCATTTCAATAGTTTTTGCGTGAAAGAGCAACAAACACACACACACACACACTCACTCACTCACTCACTCACATACATCCTTACAAACTTTCGCATTTATAATATTAGTAGGATTCAGTCCAGTGCAGTAACCGCTGGATTTATCCAGAGAAATTCACCGTTTCTTTTTAAAAAGTAGTCCCAGGACACTACGACATGAGAAGGTAGTGTTATGGCGGTTCTAAGTACACACGTGTACCCTTGTTTATTTACTAGGAATTCATGCTATCATCGTCGTGGGTGCTATGGACAACAAAAAATAACGCACACAGTCAGTTCAAGAACAGAAAAGATTATTCGAATTGCCTTCTCGCTGGGAATCCAAACCCTTTAAACGGCAACCACACACACATTCGTGCGAATACGTGAACTCACAAGTGTAGGACGGACCTTCGTAAATGTTTGTGCGAAGTTTTTGACAATTTCGTGGTATTCCAAGCTGTCAAAGCAGTGACAATTCGTGCAATGGACAAAGGTTTGCGCGGATGTGAGTGAGTGCGGTAATGGTCACTACCCGGCATAGTGACCATCAGGCCCGAGGCCGTATGGATCGTCAGAAATATGATATTTTATGAGAAATAATCTTATAAATTAATTGTGTAAGTTATGTATTCGCTATGTGCGAAGCGGGTGGTAGGTGTACCAAAACGATCGCAGCGCACAACGTGACAAAAAATGGAAACTACTTCGGCTGTGTGTACCTACCTAATATTTTCGAACCTTTTCGAACCTGGTTTTTATGATTATATCCTTTTTACACATACACTATTCAATAAATTGCATTCAAATAAAGTCAACAAGTACCATTTACTCTTTATTTTGGTTTTTAATTGCAAAAATACTAACAATGTTTACATGTCATTATTTGACAGTCGCCGAAAAAGTTGCCAAAACTGCGCGTCGCCACCGTCGCGCACGTTCCCAATGGATTAATTCTCCTTGGTGTTCTGTATGTCGATTTGTTCTAGATAAAGTAGATACCTGCTGAACAAATGTCGGTGATCTTTCAATGTTAACAAGCATTTACTGAAGTGTTCGAAAAGTGTTCGTTTGTATTGTAAAAACCAAGCTCGAATAATTATTTTTCATCAGCTCCTTGTTCACGTTACATACCAAAAGGCAAGAACAAATAATAACCGTCCGTTCATTTCAAAGACAGTCATTTCGACTTGCAAAACAACTAAGTACTACGCAAGTAAACATAATTTTAATTACCTTAGATAAATCATTGGGCGCCATTAAACTGAAGATGGCTGTAATAATGCCCTTCTAATCACCCGAGAGAGTTACGATGGTAAGACGGTGATAGCAGGAGTAGAAGTCATAAAGCTCAATGCCGGTGCATTGTGACGTAAGCGTTCCTAATGCAGAACCCTGTGAGGCAATATAAATGTGGGCTTTTAGTTTCATGACCTCTTCACCCGTTATAAGAACGGGGTACTAAATCAGACCACGCGTACATAACCACGATCCAGTATCAAAATTTAAAACGAAATCTTCGTTCAGAACTTTAGCCGTCATCATTTAATATCGAAATATCCTTTCGCTTGTATCCTTATCATAATTACTTATGTAAAAAAATCTTGTAATCTGTTAAGTATGTAAGTGTAAAAATGACAAGAGAAGAAAGAGAAGACACATTTCATTACGGAGGCAGATTATTTTAACCTAGATTTCGAATTAGACTAATGTATGAATTAGTTTTAATTCAAATATAAATATGTGCCTTATTATTGGACTTTTTTCGAAGTGGATATTACGCCCCTAAATCTCAGACCAATAAACTATAGACCGAGCGCCGTGAACAAACGAGTAAAGCTGCCAAAAGTCAGCCGAAAGCATACATCGAAACTAATATAATGCCCTATGTTGACAGTTTGAATTAGAACAAATGTAAACTTTATTTTTTGGAACACAAAGCTTCATTAATTTTTTATTATTTAGGACACAAAAGTCGTTTTGGTGTGAGTGCCGCCGCCATGTGTATTACAAGGCTAGGCTGACTTTTTGCTGTCTTCACTCTTTTGTTCTCGGCGTTCCGTCTATAGTTTATCGGTCTGAGCCCTAAATATAATCTATTAGTTAATCCTAATGGGTCACGGAGCCATAGACAGACGACGAGAACAATGGCATGAATTAAAATCAAACTACTAACATTAACTAACAGGACTAATTATCACTAACATACCCTGTCCTCGCACTTATTAACAAACTAACCAACTAATATTCTAACACCATCTACTAACTGGACTAACCATCCTAGTCCCTTTGAGTCTAGTTCTAGGTCGGTCACAGTTGTTATGGGCGGCAGGGGAAGGGTGGTACTGCATGCTCGTTTGCTATCTTAATTCCATAAAAAAAAAAAAAAAAAAAAAAATAATTTTTGTTCGTTCTGGCAAATAAAAAGTTGTCTCACGGCATTGTCCTGTCCTTAATAGAAAATATTCACGGACACATTTTCATTACCATCTCAATGAAGGAGAGTCAACCCGTTTATTTCGGAAGCACTACCTAACTATAGAACAAGTATATGGTAGAAATGACGTGGATACATTTCCTACGACAGCGTTTTAAACCATAATGTCCCACTAAGGAGCACGTGTCTTTTCTTATAACTGAGAAGGCCTAAAGCAAACTCCGCCACGCCAGCCCACATCAGATTAGTGGAAGACCTCCGACAAGGCTTAAAAGACTGCTAGGTATCTAATTATAACAATGGTACCCGTCTCTGAAGCACGGAAGCGCTAAAAAAATTTGCCACTAGCGATCAGCCATCTACAACCAAATATATGTATTTGTAGATATATCTCAGTTCCAGGTTAAATTATTCAGCATACACTTTGAAACCGTGCCCAAACTAATCAAAAAAGCTCATAATAAAAGTTTGTTAGAAACCTGTTCGGGGCGTTGTTTGGAGTTATGTTTACTTCAACTTACCCATGTTTGTATTGCCGGCAAAAAAGCTGGCTTTTCGCTTAACGACACTGCGAGCGAAAACGTAAAACAACATTTTAGGGTTAACTTGAATTAATATAGCAATTGGCCAGGCAGGATACCTAACCCTTCCGGATTACAAGTAATACGTAAAATTTCTCAGGTTATGGTTAAATATAATAAATAACTATACACATCCATAGCTCCAAACTAGAATTCCCTGGTATGTGGATGCTATTTATAATACTCAAGAGGAAAGTTTTACACACACACCCAAACAGAAAACAGAAACGTAAACTCATCATTCATATTTCCGTGTCGCTGGTAATCGCACCCACAACCCTTTAAACAGCGGTCCGATACAGAAACCATAGGTATACCTACCTACCTACGTATTGCTTTATTGTTGCAGGTACCTAACTACTATCTCTACATTTTGTGCATATTTTTTATCAAATAATACGCACAACGTAAACAATTAAGTCACTCGGAAAACAATCGTACAAGCGTTCACAAACACCTACAAACCTTGTCGTGTGAAAGCGGCAATCGTTAATTTCTGCTTGTTATTAGTTCTGTGGACGAAACTTACACGAGCGCTCAATCAAAACATCCAACACATATGCAAATTGTTCACGAGGAAATTGAAATAACGCTCAGGAACTTGTTAATTAGACCTGGAGGTACAACTCGTTTAGAACGAAAAATTTTCATTTCAGCTCTTGACGTAGGTACATAGATACGTAGTTTTAGTTGTAAGCTTCTACGTCATGTATAGGGACACAATATATCCTCCTAAAGTTAGTTGTTACTAATTGCTCTCGCTTCGATGAACCTGTTTGCCCCCCTGAAAACTCGAAATTCATTTTCTAGCCAGCATCTTTGTCCAAGGCTTAGCTGGGAATCCCTGTTCCTATATTAGAAGAAGGTACAAATACCCGAAACATTTATTTCTGTTATTACATAAATTTTACGTTTATTCCGAAATTCAGAGCGAATGATGGTTTAAGCACACATTTTGTCGTTATGTAAGAAAGGTATTCATTTATTATATTGTAGAATTGTTGCGAAAATGATGACAAACTATTATTACCCGTTAGGTTTTTACAGAACCTCCATACAAATGTGTGCTTGCTGTGATACTAACTTTTATTTATTACCCCGAGGGAAAAATCCATTTTCCAAGATGAAAAATTTAATGTCCTAGTAGTAAGTACGTTCCCTTAGCGTCAAATATATTGAAAGAAAAAAAATCTTAAAACAAGCTTTTTTTAAAATGCGCTAAAAATAATGATAAAAAAATTCTTTTTAAAACTTTTACTGTCAACTTATCGTCATTACACAATGTATATGGATTTAATATAAACCATACTTTTTAACAGGAAACATCAATTGTTTCTGTGTATTGTCTCGCTCGGTTTTTTTAATGCTAATACAAATTCTAAAAATCACGGGACGCCCCGAATCCGATAAATCGTTGAATATGCATCACTCCACTTCTCGACGCGCGCCGTTGGTCAGCGATCAGCGAGGACACGCGGCACGTACTAATGTGATAAATGGCTTTATTACATCGTAAAGTAATTCCCATCTATCTGACGATATGCTTACGTCTTTGATTTCCTGGTTTATTGGTTAGATATGTATCTAAAATACTAATGTAGGTTAATTAGAATTAAATGGTCTTTGTCCTCTAAATAATAGGCGCATGACTCTATCATATTGGTGATTGTACCGATAGCGAGTGGCATAGCATTGTTAACAGATTGTTAAATAATAAACTACAACTGGTGATCGCCCCCGCTTCGCTTCGGGAAACTTGTCTATAAGTTTATAAACATTTGAAAATTAAATATTTTCCCATTTTTGCAGCATTTAAATTGATGTTCCGTTTCTGTTGATCCTATCGTATCGTACTGTAATAATAAATGATTATGTGTTATATGATTAAAAGTATGAGTATATAAATGTCTTTCTCGATAAATGAACTATCCAACACAAATATATTTTTTCAATTCCTATCAGTAGGTAGTTGATAAACGAAGTTTGGAAACTAAAAACTAACTGAATTACAAAGAAAAGGAATAAATTCACTGTACTGTCAACCGTTGTGGAGTTCCCTCGTCTGGAGCCAAGCCAATCCTGAGCTTAGCGAAGTAAAATTGTATTGTTATGACAATACGCTTACAGTCAGTGGAGTAAGCGGAAGTAATTCAAATCCAGCTGGTAACATTTTTCCTAAACATACACATAAATAAAGGCATGTAAGGGGTTATGCGGTTGCTGCGACCACTTTTTAATTTGTTACGTAAATTACCGTCAAATGAATTTAAATACACCGTATTTTTAAATCAAATATTTTTTTACCGAAATGTTATATAGAAAATTTAAAGACACTGTGGATCTTCCCGGAATCCATAAATAATAAAGCTGCTAATTATGAAGGGAACATTCCGGAGACGGCTAGGCGGCTCGGGTAAATGATACCAGAGCGACCGAGACAAATTGCAGCCGAGTGCCTATTCCCGCTCTACTGACATCTAAATTATTTCGACAGAACATTATTATTCTTTTTTTCACTCTTTAGTCTTCTTTCTTCTGCTGTCTTTTTTTCACCTGCCTTATTGTAATCGCCAAGTGACACATGTTTTAGAAATAAAATGTTTGCTAGGATTTCTCATAGAGATAGGAATATGGATTTCTAATGGGATTTCTCGATAACTGTCAAAATAAGAAGATGTCTAATCATATTGACAGTATTTTCGATTTTAGTACATAGTATCTCAATGCCTACATATTAATATTTTATTTATCCATCGTTATCTTAAACTAGGAGTTCAGAAAGAAGGGATAGTGGGATAGCGGATAACACCTAATAGTATTTTATGATAATTTTTCAAAAAATTGGTAATCGATTGAAATATTATCTGGTACATTTTTAAAAGACGCGTACAACGACAAAATACCAAACCTAAAGAACTGAATGTAGCAGGTCTTCGACATGGGCTACCAGAAGAAGAACTAATAGAAATTAAAATTCACAAAGAATACCTGAATGAAATAGGTACTAACCTAAATCCAAGTCCTTTAAAAAGCAATTTGTTTGTGTATAAATGTATGTTATCAATAGGCGTGTTCTATCGAAGTAACGTCCATATTGCAAAATAGGTCCCTCGCGTAATGTCCCGTTACAAGTCTAGCTTGTAGTTCGAACAAATTAATGGATTGCCAGGATCATGCTATGTCTACCGAGTTGCTTTTAAATACAATTTATCACTTCTACTATCAATTTATATAAGTTAACTAAATAAACACGAATTTATTGTTTAAAAATCATTCATTTAAAAAAAATTTTGTTGATACGTAGTTAAAATTGAGTAATGATAGTAATTGGTGTATAAAGAAAGACATCAAACTGCTTGTTAAATAAATTAAGCAGCAACAATATCTACTTACGTATCAATAAAATTACAGACAATAAACGATAGCGATAAAATATTTTTTAAATTTCCCCGAAAATACAATGCGAAGTAATTTTTACAACAAAATGTTGTAAATCGATGTATCTTTTTCCAACACAGATTGATAAATGTGTAGTTGTATTCGTTTCCTTCGCCGGCTAAGATTACGTTTCTTGTAACATAAGTAAGCTATTTTTCAAATAAATTGCCTACTCGGACAATGAAAAAGTCTAAAGAAAGCTGCTCGGTAGGATTAATTACGATTATTTGTCTTTAAACTGTTATTCTGCCTCCGTTGATACTTATTAGGTTAAGATGTTAACTTTGATTTAGCTATACAACATACATTTTGAATTCCGTTGTCAACCTACCCAATTGATTTCATACATTTTTTATTACTACTACAGCTACTACTACATAATTTTTTTCTTCGAGGTTCGTAAGAAGGCAGCCTGAGAATAAGAAACATCGATCACGCGATCCATTGCTCGTCAGACCCTTCTTGTATAGCGAGTTTAAGTGTGATTGCAACCAAAAAAGGGCTGTCTCCGCATATTTAGCTGCTAAGTAAGTACCTACCTACAATATTGCTGATTTGCAACGAAAACGTTAATGTCAAGAAACTGTAGAGCAAGGGTGGGATGTGAACGTGTGAAACTTGGTTTAAGTATTTAACCTCTGTCAAGGGACAATTTAAACCCTACCAACCATCACTTAACAGCGATGGCCTGACGTTCGCCCAACACATTCCAATCTCCGGGGAGCTGTTGATTCGAGTGACCTCACAAGTTCATTGTCTGCGACGAGCAGCTGACGGGTTGCACGACGACTTAACCTTCCACTTGCCCTTCCGGGTCACTTGTAGAGTTAACTATGAGATGTATCGCGACGTGGAAATTGGCGAAACAAGCAAGCGTTTCATAAACTACACTAATTGCGGAAGTTAGGACGTCCGTTAGGATTCTATTTATCCATCCATTTCAAATCAGGGAAATTTAGGCTGCTCTTCAATTGCGCTACTGGCCACAATGTATGCAATGTCCTAATGTACCTAAATAGTAATAGTAGTACCTAATGTCTTATTTCATAACAGTTAATTTCACTACCATATGCCATGCCAAGAACCTTCCAGGTAGGTAATTAACATAAGACTTAAGCACTTTCGAAATAGTCTCAATCATCATCACCTTCTTCGTCATCACCTTCTTTTTTTACATTTGTCGCATGGACAGGACCATTCCATGGAACCTTTGTGCAAGCGTGTGAGTTTAAAAATGTGAAATGTTTTGATCTAATAATAGATATACCTATCTAGCGTAGCCATGCGTCCTACTTTGCGCCAAACGTGCCAATTTCAGGAGTCTGTTGACATGTCCCGATTTACCTACTCTGAAGCAAACCTCTAATTTGTCCTGATTTTCACCCGATTGCAAATGTGTTTATTTACGAAGGATTAAAGATACTTCCCCCGCGAATTTGCTCACCAAACTGAATAAAGAAATGTTGTACAACATGTTTTTGTAGGTCTCCTGATTTATAAACCAGTCACAATTTGAAAACCTTAATTATTTTAACCTTTCACTCTGAAATTTGACGTCCTTGTCCTTGCAATACCTACGGTAATTTTTTTAACTGTAACTGTATTTCATTTAACTGTAACGGTAACTGGGTACCCCCAGTGTATCGAAATGAAATTATTTATCTTTTCTATCAATCTCAGTCAAGCAACGACGGAGCCCAGGATTCGACTCCCGAATTTAATTCCCGACCGGAGCCAACATTTATGTTTCATACAAATGGTTGTTCACGGATTGCTGGTGTTAAAATTTTAGTTTTGCAATGGTCATAACATTCCACGACACAGGGATACTACTACTACTAAAGAATATGAGCTTATAAGCATTATTAATCCATTCGTTGCGCCTTAACGCGAAATGTCAGACATAGCACGTGCCTTCAGCAGAGAACACCAACTTCCTGGTTCATATTATATCCAGTTCGTGTTCAACAAAGGCCCGTAGATTTTGTTAAATACGGTCATCTGACCTTAGACCTATGGGCAAGAAAGTTTGCACAACTACTGGGTCTGGAAAGGTTATCGATTTAATATTCGCGAGAGACAGGAGTCGTAAGGAAACTAAGGTGCATTTGAGTCACGCGAGTGTTCATTTACGATTTACATGGGTACCTACGGACAGTTTGGCCACGGTGCTTACCGCGGTTATCTATCGGTAGATAACTTAAGTTTTGATATAAAGAAACATATTGAAAATAATAAACACCTTTTATTAACAGGGCAATTTACGTACATGCCTGATGCCTTCAACCTTCATCAGCATTAGACACTGTTCTACATCCCTAGCTCGGGTCTCCTTTCCAAATGTACAGGATTACTGGACAGCATAGTAGGTACTATATAACCCACTGCGCCGCAAGAGCCGATCTTTGAAAACATTATGGAGAACTTTCAGGTGTTCAGATTTCCACAGTGTGTTATTCTTCATCTAATAATTAATTTCGAATAAGCACATATTTTCGAAAATGGTTCAAACCCAGGTCACCCTGTTCAGGAATCGTACTTTTAAACGTCTTGACTCTCACTGCTTACATATCACCCAAATGTAGGTACCTACATGTCGTAAAAATAAAAGATACGAGATAAAAATACCACCCATACGCTTATGATGCCGGAAAAGAGGGTTAAACGCCATTGCCAAACAAATTTCTGCGTCAATCATCTTAACGGCCTTTGCATGTAATCGCCGAATTCGGTCTAATCGGTCGACCTCCCGCTCCGCGACAAATATTATTGTTAATGCCAGTCAATGTCAGTAGTGTGAGGCCGATCGGTAGGCAGACTGACTCACCGATTAACTAGGGCCTCATGACGTCATTTTATTCCCGTTAATGGGTAATTGAAACGCTCAAGGACCAATGATTACACTGATCGTTATCGGCATAGAAGAAACTGTCCGTAGTCGTCAGTTCTAAATGACTGGGACAAAAAATCATCTTTCGGGTTTTAAAGGGCACGTTAAGTCCGACAACTAGTGTCGGACGACACGGACACGATGGTTCCAATAGGTAATATTAAAAGCATTGGTGGAACTTATATGATGTCTTCTAGATACGAATTGATGGACCACCAATCGGCATCGCCTTTTGTATTACCTACATTTCGTACAAATGTCTTATGTACTTTAGGTACTATGTGTGCACTTGGTGAGATGTACCTACTTACAATAAAGCGTTTTATTGTTGTCTTCTGGCTTTCCTGTTCCACTACTACCCTAAATGAAATCGAACGTCTCTTTCTTCTTTCAAAGGTTTTTGAAAATAGCCTACTCGTTAAAATAAACTGCTAAGATTTAAGGAGAAAGTCTTACACACGCAAAAATGGCGGCATGGCGTGAGAAGCTAAAAGCAATCTTTACCAAACAAACAGAACCAATATTCCGTGCATACTCCAACAAAAATACACGTTCATTTGCCGAGAGACTCATTAACGATTTAGCAAGCAACGAACCAAAGCTGCATACAAATCTGTCTGTTCACTATGACAGATATTCTCAAACTTTTTGGATAAATCCAGCCACCGGGGGGATGTAAACAAATCACGTACCTAAAATTATTAAGAGTTGCAGAATGAAACGTTTTTAATGGTAATTATATATATGATTACTAATATCATTTAATTATAGTATGTAATAATAATTATTGAGGCTACCCTATAACAATGTTTTTCTACCACAACTATAAAGACCTATAAAAAGTTACTTAACTATACTTTAATGTTTTTTTTCAATTTTGTTTTGCAAATCTATGTAAGATATATTTTGGTAATATGAAATAAAACTGCGAAATGCTCATTTCATTTTGATAATTCGCACGATTTTTTCAACAAATAATTTTCCTTGAAGATAAACAAATGAGATAAACAACATTATTACCTGCCACGATACGAGAACAAAATATTAATTTATTACAAATATCAGCATAGTCACTATCAGCTGGACTGCAGGGTGGCCATTCTACAAATATATCGTAACGGTTGAGTACCGCTGAACTGTATAATGTAATCAAGGCATGCTGAATTGCCCGCACATAATTAAGTACTGTTTTCAGCTAATTACTTAGATAAGCTACGTTGCATTAAGTTTTTCTCGTAAGCTTTTTAATGAGCGCATTATGTCTGCGTTGCTACTTTAACAAACAAAACAATATAGTTATTGATATTACGGTATAAAATCTAGTTACTTATCTGGTGATAATCAAATAATAAAATAAAATTGTAGCTGTCTGATGTCTCGTCTGTAAGTTTATGAAAGATGAAATGATGAAAAACATGTAAGTCTCGTACGTAATGCATAAGTATTGCATTCCATCCTAAAGGCTTGAGAGATCTCATGCAAAATAAGTTATTTTAGTTCGTATGGAACGTATTCTAACTTACTGGAGACGTAAACTTTTTGGTTAATTTGATTTTAATATATTTGAGGTAGTAGAGCTACTTAGTTACTAAGTCTTAGTAGAGGTACGAATTCTGTAGTGTCAAAAATTCTGGTAGGTATCTTATTGATCTTATTGATCTCTTATCACCAGATCGCAGGGACAGTCTCGTAGATCCCAATACCTACAATGAGTGAGTATACCTAATATTCCCGTGTTGATATAGTATTGCACGTCGCAGTGATACTGACCTTTGTTAATAAATAAGCTATTAGTCATCGTAAACGCGACGCGGGAAGGCCGCCCAGCTGTCTGGGGAGAGCGGCTTGTTACGTCACATGTACAGGGTGTTACTTTCTTTACCTCTACTTCAATGTTTAACTTAACCACATTACCTCCTCTACTTTACCTTTTACAATGCTTTAATGGGTATCTACTTTACCGTCTCTACCTTACCTTAACTAACTGTAATGTAAAGTCTTAAGTCCTTGAAGCGTGATCGTCTTAAGGCGTGATCCAAGAACAAATTGGACGTATTGACGAAGCCACTAACTTACTAAAAACTCCCCTGTTTATTTCCAGAAAATATTAAATCAAACAACATAACCGCAAAGCACTTTTATTAGCTACTTCTCTATACGTAGGATACAAGTACTTAATACCTTACAGGAATTAGGCAGCTTAGTATATATTATACAACTAATTACATATACTTATACGTAGGTAGCCGACTAACAAACAAGCCACCTGACGGTAAGTGGATACCGTCGCCCGTGGAGACCAGGAAACCAGCCCAGGGATCGACGCCTTGGCCTCATCCAAAGGCCTCATCAACAGAGTGCAAGTCAAAAAGGAGAGATTTGTATGAATTCGAGATTGATACCAAGAGTTCCTAGAGTCCCTTACACCTAGACAACTTTACCATTTATTTCATAATAACTAACTTTTTACAGAAAACAAATAACCGACTTCAACATCCACACCTCAAAAACTACTCGCCAGATTTCGTTCAATTCAACCCATCTAGATGTAAAGTTCTCGGTAACACAAGTTAATCATCCTCAAACACAGGGTAACAGCTAGAAATCGTTGAGGAGTTCCCTCGACTGTCTTTCGGTTCCATCATCAGATCCATTCCAGGCCTTCATTTAAATTTTAGTGCTTTAAAGGACTTAATGAAATCATTAACAAACGCACTAGTCAATTTCCTCGTATGCCATCATCACATCCTGATATCCTTAAGTTAGGTACCTACTTTAATAACTTCAAATTACAATAGTACGCTTGTGATTTATTTCAATCTGTTAGGTTACAATTTTAAAAAGATAATAAGATATGATTAAGATATTACCTACTTATATTAAGAAATTATTTTAAAAGATATTAAAATTTTAAAAAGATCTCTTGAAGTGCCGCAAGGGTAGGTAGATAGGTACTCTGCCGTGTTACCGAAAAAGGGCACAACTAACATTTTTTGTGAAATTGAGTTATATACATATTCGGAATCAGGAAAAAACGGCCTATCTGCCTGATTTTTTGTGGATTTTTAGGTATAAAAGCAACAGAGATTAAAGCTTAAAGGGCATAACTGCAAAATTTTTAAAGTTTTATTACAATAAAAGGGCATATAGTAAGATATGCCCATTTTTCACCTTTTTATTTTAATTGATTATTATAATTATTCTTATAATTTACAATGAAAAGGCACTATTACTCAGTTGTGCCTTTTCAACTGAAAATTATTATAATAAATAATTCTTATAATTTACAGTGAACAGGCACAACTGAGCAAAAGTGCCTTTTCATAACAACATTTTAAATTTTTACCCAATTTTTTTTACAATGAAAAGGCATATTTGGTTATATGTGCCTTTTAAATGTAATATTGCTCTTTTAATGTTAATTTTTATGTTAAGTTAAAGAAAATTTTGCTAAATATTCAGTATATCCAATAAAATTAAAAATATAATATTACTATCAATGTGTACATACTAAACAAACGCAACTATTAACATTCACACAATTTCTTAAAAAATAATTTAAACGTGTTTTTCTTAACAAAATTCAAAAAATATTTCAATCTCGATTTTCTCAACATTTGCAAAATGTTAGTTGTGCCTTTTTTGATTACGACGGCAGTACTGGTGACTAATAAAATTCATCAAATAGAAATACACAGTAAATGGACAGAATTGGACAACATTTTAACTGAAATCTATGAAAATTAATCATTTTTCCTTTTTCTTTTTACGATTTTAAATATGAGGTAAGAAATAATTTTCATTACTATCCGCAAAATTAAATACAACGAAAACAGCAAACTGATAAATAGCGCTAATATGACTACAGCGACATCTAGTTGTGATTCTTCTAACCACGTGTTATTTAAACTTGGGAGATGTGAAGGTGAATCACGGTGACGCGCCACGTACTCCGTCCAATAGATGGCGCTGTCCACAGCTGGCTGCGGCCGATCGCGCCATAGAGATTTAACTTTTTTTGCAGCGTCTTGCATTCTGAAACATACAGGAAAATAGGCTATACAGGATTAATAAATAGAAAAAGGATAATTTATTAATTACCCTTACTAATTACTAATCCAGAATAAGCAACGTAGCAACAGGAATGGTGGTGGATTTCATGTCTCAAACCGGTCTGATCCTTTTTTGTAGGTACCTACCTACCGATACAGCAAAAACTTATTAAAGAGGGCCAGTCAATAACCTGTATTCGCCAAGCTGAGTGAAATTACGAATCGTCGGTAACTCATTCAAGCAACTCATCTAACTTCATGGAAATATAAACTTTCAAACCATTTTCAACTGTTATGTTTAACATTATGTTAGTAATGACAGATCTTGACATTAGGCAAAGGAATGTGAAGGACAAAGGACTGTAATTAACATCAATGTTCGGAAGGTATGCACATTCACAATGTCATGTATGTATCCTCATCTATAAGAACACTCAAACAAGATCAGTAATATCAGTATGTATGCAGTTTGCAGACAAGTTCAAGTTACGAACTTTTTAGAAGTCAACTCCTTAATCGCTGCGACCAAAGTTTCTGTATTGAGTTGACTGAAGTATATCATCTTTCCGAGGCCCTGTTGCTGCGCCACTGCGCTGTTCGTGAACTGGTCTCCGAAGAAAGGTATCGTTATGAGGGGTTTGCCGCAGTATGCCGTTTCTGACAGACTGAGCATCCCTCCGTGTGATACAAATGCCAGCACTTTTGGATGACCTGTAAAAGAAACATTGTAACATTACAATATGCTGCTCTGGTCTACCAAGCCATCAATTTGTTTTGTAAATACTGACTTATTATAGGTAGTTCATAGCATAAATTGAGGAAACAGAGAAGTGATAGAAAGAGAATGAGATTCCTGAAAATTGGCAGCACACGTGGAGTCTCCAATGGGAAGCAAAACCTGAAGGAAAATACCAGTGTTCCTGAACAAACATGTCCAAAATGTAATCTAGATTACAGATTACAAGTACCTAAATACAGAGGCTATGCGCCCGCGTGTGACTTTCAAAAAAGGTGTGTGACAATAGTAACAACTACCTACTTGTTCTACTTTTGGCTTAGGGTCGGTTTTCCTATATTCCTACTTAGGCAGGTAAGGACTAAAAATATTCGCACGGGTTAACCAATGTGGCTCAATTTACTCAATGCTAAGTAATTACCACCTGCCGGTCACGACCGCGGAAAAGATAAATCTTATGATAAAAAAGATATTCACGATGACGCGACGCCGCGATCGGGGTTACCGTAACTTACGATTCGATTTACACCAACCGTTACCACGATAGTAGAATACTGAGAACCGATAATAAGTATAAGATTTACAAGGTAAGTATATATGAAGAGACAAGCTAAGCTGTAGTATTTTGGAAGTTGGTCAGATGATGGAACATGATGGAAATCGGAACAACAAATGTCATGAGTTGCAAATAAGCTAGTGACGTAGCTAGCTAGCTAGCTTGGGTGTCACTCGGTGCGGTCGACAAGGTGTCACCCCAACATTGAGCCAAGAGGACACTGAGACCGTTGAGAGACCGTTTTGCACCTTTGTACCTCCCATCAAGTAGACCGGAATCTGTGTAGGCAAAATCAACAAGGTAGGTAATAATACTCGTTAACACTTGGTAGAGTCCTCAGTAATCTACACTGAAGTTCTCGGTACCTGCCTCACAGTAGACCCAAACTGGGACAAAAAATACTTCCTACATATGAACAGACATGTAGAATAGTCATACCTCCATCATACCATTTCGAGCAACTCTTCGATCGGAAAGCCTAGTACTAAAAGCTTACTCACTCCTTAAAGCTCACTAAAGCAAGTAAAGCAAGGTTATGAATTTCATCTCTGTTTAATATAGCGCATCTATGCTACTTAACTAATTTGGTTCCATAGCTTGGTAACTACTTACATAGTATATCGACCTGAGGAAGCCAGGCCTGAGTAAACACATTATCGTACTCCCCGGGCAGGAATTCATCCTCCCATTTCCAGATAACCTTCTGCGGTATTTTCTTGAAAGCGTCCAAGAATTGTTGCAACTTCTCTTTGCTCATGGACTTGGTCTTTATGTTAGATCCAAAACTGACGTAAATGGCACCGTGGTCCGCCTTTGATAAGAACCTCTCCAATTTCTGCAATGAATTAATTTTTTGTACCTTTGACAGCTCACGCTAAATTACAAAGGCCCTCTTAAAATCACTTCCCTATTAAATTATTAAACAGCTAGGTTTCAATCTATAAAAACTACGGCGAGCAAGGTCAGTGGTAACTAGTTGTAGTAGTATGCTGGTAAGTCAAAGCTCTTATCGTTTGCCCGTGTATATAATCAAAGTCGTTTGCTGTGTTTTTACAAACATTACGGTTACTTACTTAGATACGGTAAGTAAAACAAACTGTTATGTGGCATTACAAGTTTTCCTTAGAAAATTCAGGCTGAAATTTCGAAGGCGTTGAAAACAAGAGTCAATAGAACGCGTGTATATAATCAAAGATAGAACGGTTACTTAATTAGTTCTGAACATTCTAATTTGTGGTAGTAACATGTAAGTAGGTACTATTCGTGACCCTGTGTAATTGTAAGTATTTGGCGGCAATATCACTAAGTATACGTTACAAATACTTATCTAAACAATCCAAAAATATTTTCTAAATACAAGACAAGATAACAAGTTCCATAAACTACTTAGCTAAAATGAATCGCTGGTAGGCAGTATGTAAGTACATAGGTGTAGCTACCTAAGTTAAGTTTTTGCAATATATTCGCGTTATTTTTTGATCATAGCAAAAACTAATTTAACGTTACTTAAGTTGGATTGGAACGTTATAATACCTATCTGATGGGCGCATAAAAACATTTAATTGAATACCTAGTTATGTCCCTGAACTGTTTATTAGATAATGATGTACTTACCTACCTTAGTCCTACACATCCTCAATACCAAGAATAACATTAGTGAGTTCTGTGCAAAACACTGTTAAACACACAGCCACACAGAGCTCTCTACAGGACACACAGAGTTAGACTTAACTTGGCATTGCTTAAAGAGCACTCTTTCAGTTTTTGCCTTTTGCAAATTCACAATCCACATAATCCTTCCTGCTTCAGTTCGCAGACTATCAAAAAAAGTAATTATTTTGTACCTCTGAAAGGGGTTTTGGTTCCCGGATGTGCAATCCTCCAATTTCTAGAATCTGCTGCGACATGACCCGTGTCCCGGTAAGCGAGAAGTGCTGATAAGCGAATATCATCTTCATCCTCTCCTTGGTTATCTTATCAATGTCTATTTCGACACTAGGAAGAAACTTCTTGAAAACTTCATCGATAAAACCATGGATGTACCATTTCGCAAACGTTGTCAAGAACCAGTTAGTCACTTTAGTTTCCACCCTGTGATATAAAGTGGGATTGGTGCCCGCGCTGGAGAAGTAAAACGCATCAGCTGCAATATTGAAAGGTATTCCCATTCTGGTGTAAGTCCAAGGCAACAAAACATGCGACGTTATCCCTATGATCGGGGCATCGTACATTGTCGCCGCGTAAGCGAGCGCGCAATCACCCATGAACTGTTCCACGAATATAATATCGTATTTGATTCCTTTAGCCAAGTGATCTACGACATCCTTGTGTGTGAAAAGATTCTCGCAGTCCATTTTCGCAGCGCGAGGTGAATACGAGATGTGTCTATAAGCGTTGATAATGCGCTGATAATCCGGATTGATATTTTCGTAGTCCATGGCAGAGGTTCCATTGTGTAATGGCGGGGAATTTAAATTGATAAAAGTCAGATTCTTCATGGGTACCGCGTCGGGGTAGTTGTTGATAACCGTGACCGTATGTCCCCGGTTCGCGAGTTCTCTGAATAGCGGACCGAACGCCATGTAGTGGCTTTTGAAGGGCTGCGAGACGATGGCGAGGATGTTGAAAGAGGTGACATGGTGGCAGCAGAGGAGGGTGATGAACGTTACTAAATTTTGTCGCATGGCTAAGGTCAACGCTCGGCCGCCGGCCCGCGAGATATCCGTCAGTCCCTGCCCACGGCCCGCGGTGAACTGACTCGACTGACAGCTGATTCATCAAAATAAATATTGTGCTAAATATATCATACGTAGGTCTTGCGATGACTAGGTCTAAGCATTCCTTTGCCTAACCGTTCAGTTTACTTAATTGGTATCCGATTAGAATTTAATGGCTTGTAAGTAAAAGAATCAATCAATTCACAATTTTATTCTTATCAAGGAATGCAAGGGTATATACAAATGAATTCTTAATTAAGTTAATAAAGTAAAACTGTACATTTTAAAAATATATAAAAAACATAGTTAATTCAATATTTCCCAGGAAGTATTGTAGATGCAATACTTTGTTATTACTAGAAAAAAAAACTGCAAAATATAAATTCCACTAGTATTGGGCCTTTTGGGTAAGGTCTCATACCATAGGTAGCCAGATATCCAGGTAACCCGGAAATGCCATAATATCTATAAAGTATATAAGGTCAGCAAAATCAATGAACGTTATTTATTTTTATCCCTTTTTTTTCAGGCTTTATCGGCTTCTTTTATCCAACACGGTCTTCTGGTAAACAACTTCGAGTTCTAGAATAAATAGTACCAAATGAAACTTTATATTCCTTCAAAGATTATGTTAAAAAGTTTTACTCAGTCTGTATTAATTATTCTGTCTTTGATTAAGTATATTACAGTAATATGGCTGCCTGGTGGAAATGATTGTCTCTCCTTCTCTTATAACTTATTGCTCTACAGTCTACTATCTCTAAAACAAGCAATGATGTAACAAATATATATAATAACCCATATTAGGCAAAGATAAGCAGCTGTATCATATCATATCATTCTATTTGAATAATATATTAAATTTCATTCAAGTACTTACATATACAAAAACTGAAACATGACAGCATTTTATCCATAACATTTATATCTTGAAAATCTAAATAAGTACACATATTTTCAGAATTCCAACAAAAAATATACAAAAAAATGCAGTTCATGAAGCCATACATTTATACAATCACCAAAGCATTTACAGTCGTACAAGAATCTTTTGGCGCGTGGATGACGTGTGGGTAAACGGTGGGTTGTAAGGCGCTGTCTCTGTCATCCTCACGTAAGCCACGCGCCAAAAGATCCTTGTACGACAATACATCCGAAGTCTATTCCTTAAAAATAATAATTTTCACTATGACAACTCACATCAGACACAATACAATGTATATCCCAAGTAACAAAGTTCTCCTGTTTACAGGCTCACAGCACTAATACGTCTCTCTTAGTGGTTCCAGGATTTACTACCAAGCTTATAATGGGTTACACAGAGTTCTTTTGGTTTTATAGTACATCTATTCTTATAAGTTGACTTATACTTAGTCGTGTATAGAACAAAATTATAGGCGCAGTAAAGGCTAAGATGAACTATAAAAGTGTTGCATAGGTGTAAATACACTTGAGAAAACAGAAAACTTGCTCCAGTATGTAACACTTATAATCGGCTACAAGAAGTAATTATAAATCCGCTATTAGTGTCATACGCCAGTAATAGTAATTTACAGAACTAAATACACTTAGAACCGTTTGCATTTGTTACTAGACCTTATAGGGGTGTATAAGTCAACTTTATGTGCCAATTATAAGTAAATAAGTTCTACGGTGGTTTCTTTTAGGAGTAAGTGTACTTGGTATTATTGTGGACTCTCGAATGCTGTTATAGTCTTCATTTCTGTATAAAGGTTTCTTGTAAAACTATTAGTGTGTATAGTTAACTTAGTGAAGTCCATATAAGAAGACATTTATGTATGTGGAACCCTAATGCGTCACAATATGGCGCGACAATGCTGTTAGGATTAATATTATTTTTAAATACAACTTAGTAAATATGCTGTGTTCAAAAGGCGAACAAAAATTGAGATGTAAAACATAATATACTTCACCGAAAATACTTACGCGTTCGCCGTGCAAACATGTATGCACTTATAATATTACGTGCGAAATACTTGTCAATACATTTAATATAAAATAGATGAACTTATTTTTTATTATTTTATTTTCCTCCATAATCGAACAACACGACAACAATTCAGACATGTTTGAAGTAGCTAGTAATAGATGCGCGGAGTAGGTATTATGTTACACGCCTACTTGGTTCTATTAGATGCTCATAGCTGGCTTCGCGGGAGCAGATAGTTCTGCGTAGTCCAAATATGAGTGTATTATTGGTCTAAGTGGTGCTCGCCAAATATACTATGAGTGTTTTATTAGCAAAAGTACGCGTATAAAATGGGCATTTTCCGTGGTTATAAACGTTTACTAGCCTGTTATAGACCAGGCCCCGGAACCACTACAAGACCACATTTTGTTACTTGGGATATTATGTTACCGTTAATTTGCATAAATCAGATAGAATGCACATTAACGAGGTATTCTGCAGATTATCTGGCTGAGTCAGTTAAAGTGGAAAAACTATAAGAGTTCATACATTAACTAGTAAATCTGCAGACTTCCTAGCTAATCTGCAGACTAACGATCATGCATACGGTAAAGTCTATAAAATAGGTTCTTGTTTGAACGTCAATTGTTAAAAACGAGAACCATTAAACGAAAACATAAAAATTGAGTTGATTTTGGATATAAAACAATGAATACTCATTTCTATTACTACTCAAACAAATTCTTCAAGGTAGTGTAAGGAACTCCCTTTTAGTAGGTTGGTCGAATCGGTTAGAGAACCGAATTAGCCTACCCCTACTCCACGTAGTCTTGTATGCCCTACCCCTAGAGTGTTTTTAGAACCCGGAGGCGCGGAGGGAGGGTAGCCCCCGCCCGCTGTAACAAAATGCAGACACCCGGGCGAGCCGGAGCGGCTGAGAGCGCCTTCGGCGACCAGCAAGCCGAAGCTGCACAGGCGAGCGTGGGTGTCTGTGCTTTGTTACACAAGGGCGAAAGGGCTGCACCTTCCGCAGCGCCGGAGACGTCACGGTTCGAAGTTATGCCATATTTTACGCGTTTTTACGATTCGACCAAATCTCGATCCAGCTCGGCCTCGGCCAGATCGATCATTTCGTAATTTGTCACGACATCAACACAAATTGATACTCAGGTAGCCAGTCTTCCGCAATTTAACGATGTACCATCCGTTACTGTGCAGACTAACTGGGTAAAGTGCAAATAAGACCTTTTTTTACACTTTAACGTATCGTATCAGTGTATCTGCAGATTACCTAGTTAATGTGCACATTAACTTATGATGCATTTTAACGGTAACATATACATACAATCAAGACATAATAATATGGCGATAGGCTGTGAGTGTATATTCCAAACAACTTAAATAATAATCATGTCATTTTTAGTTATAACATATATATTTGTTTATCTGATTTGATGTAAACTTTTATGTAAGTGCTATAAAGTAAAAAGGCTTTATTATTATTTATTTGTAGTACAATATACTATCTTCAATTGTATTTGTTCAGTATTATTTCAATGAATTATTATTTTACTGAACTAGTATAACTTTTTACCTGCACATACACGGAAGTTTTTTAATTGGTACTATAGGTCAAGCATATCTGTTTTATTGTTGAATCCGACAACGAAATATATTATGTAGCCTACATCCGTACTGCGTTGCTACTAACACCCGTGATTATAGAACAGAACATTAATATTTATTATTCCCTGCATTTAAATTACAAAATATATAAATTATCTAAGCCCGAAATAAGCTGACTAGAATAATCTTTTCTGTATAATATAAAGACAAACAGCTAAGAAGAAGAGAAATGCGAAGAACATAATGACTTTGTCGGTGAACTCTCTCCGTCCATATTTATTGAGTAATTTACTGGACTGTGATATTGAGCCCGCTGTGTTTTGCAGCTCAGACTGCGTACCCTGCAACAAGTGAAATTGAAAATATAAATAAAATTACTCAAATTAATATTATAAGTTTTCACCAAAAAATAACCATCCTCTATATTGTCAAGTACAGATAACTCTAAAACTACTAGTACTAGCCAGATGTCAACCAAATGCATGCAGGACCGTCAGGTCTTGATTGGTGTCTACCAAGCACTACCTTTTAAAAAAAAAAGATTTTATCAAAATCTGTTCACCCAGTCGAAAGATCTGAGGTAACACACATAAAAAAATATAGTTGAATTAATAACCTCTTTGTTTAAAGCCTGTTAAAAAGCAACAAATCTCATTTTAAACTCAACATTTTAATTGCAATTGCTACTCATGCTTTTTTGACCATGATCATGTTTTGGTTTTTGGCCGACAATGTCTCAGTGTTTCACTTGTTGTATTTAACAATAAATTTTTAAAATGTTTGAAATTTCAATGTACATCTATGTCAAAAATTAGATTTTTTTTATCCATCTCTTATACCCAAATTGAAATAACAGCACTTAACTACTAGAACAGTTTGTCAATAGTCATTACATTTCCTCAAATATTCATATTCTACTAGCTCATTTAAAGCAGCCAAATAAAAAAATATCAGCTTACATGTACAGTGGAGCTGGAAGACACCAAACTATCCAGTGTGTCCTGACTTCTCTGTGTTGTATCCGCCAACTGTCTGCTTATTGCTAATAATTGGTCTGTTACTCCTACAAACAATATTTAACATAAAAAATCATACTTAGCTTATTCACCTTTGAATTTAAAAATTAAGTTTGTTCTTTTTGTATGAGTAACTTGGTTACACTATGGAATGCATATTTGAAGTCAATCATTATTTTAAAGTTAAGGGTGATTTGCTCACCGTATTAATGCACATAAAGAGCAGATATACATACACATAGACATAATAAATTAAATGTCATATTACATTTACGTATTCTGTTTATTATCTTTCACCAAAGAAAGTAATTTATACACACATGCATATGGGGCATTTCACACCAAGCGGGCAGAGAAAAACAGTCAGGTTCTGGATTTCTCAGCTCTGAATAAAGTGTTTTGCATTTTTTTAAACAACTGTACCTGTTGATATCTGCAGTAAGCCATCACTATCAACTTTTGTCGTTTTATGCCTTCTCTTAACACCACTACTACTTTCTTCTGGTGTCAGTAGATCATCCCTTTGTGACTTTTCTATAGCAAACATACTTCTTATATTTGCTTCTTTAAATTCCCGTAAAAGTCTGTGAGAGTAAATATTAAGCAAAACCAAAATGACAAAATAAATTTTTAAAGGAGCATGAAAAACAACAGCAGCATGAATGCTAGACTTCAAAATAATTCTTTCCTTAATAAAATATTTCATTTCATAGATAACAGAAGTATATATATTAAGCACAAATATCTAGAAAAATGTTTAATTATAGGGTTAAATGTTATTTCTATTCAACAGAAGAAATCATTAACAAATGTATATGATTAAAAATGTCTTACCCAGACAAAAGGTGTCTCTGTGTTTCCAATTCCTTCTCATATTTAGGATCTCTGGAGTCCTTTGCATAGGTACCAAGTTTCTCTATCTCTTCTCGGATCTCTTTGATTGCTGCTCTACCTTTTTCATTCAATTCATTTAGTCTTTCTATTGAATTATTACATGATAATATGTCCTATAAATGAAATAAATATATAATCCGAACAATCCACTAGAATAATTGCTTACTGGGCATCATCCCATACTACCCCAGAACTAAACTGAGCTGAGTATGTTATAAACCTTATGATTGAGAACTTCTATACCTGTGATGCAATGAGTATGAAATTGCCCCCCCCCCCCCCCCCCCCCCAAATAAATTTATAACCTGTGCTTATACTTAAATTTTTCTTGCAAGCAAAATTCACTTACAGTATTGTAAATTCTCATTGTCTCATCTCATTGCAGTGTACCTTAATCACAGGACCAACAAGCTGGCATTTGTGTGAGATGCAATTAGAACAAATTCCATATAAAAAGCGAATCCAGTATAGATCTTTCTGGTGTGTGTGATGTGATGGTAATGGTGGGGCATTTCTTAAATAAATATTAAGCTGTTTACTTGTTTGAAAATAAAAACATTCCAGATACATTTACTGAGATCTTAGTATGTAGTATTAGTTTTAATGGAATAAATAAACTTTGATGTTATCCCAAATTTGGCCTAATACAGCAGCTGTTAGAAAAAACTATACATTAGCATGCTGCTCCATTTATTCCATAATAACATGTATTAAGTAACAGGAAATGCTATGTTATTATTGTAGTTAAATAAGATACTTACATGACTTATAGCTTTCAGCTCAAAGTGGCATTTTGCTAGTGTTTTTACAAAATGTTGATACACCAAGTCAGGATCATCTAACTTTGCATTTATATCTGGATAACCAACGAGTCTTTTATCCGTCCTTAAAGCAGTTCGTAAATATTCTTTGTCCACTTTATTAAATGTATTCATTATTGCGAAACTCGATTTTTACAATTATTAACCAATGATGTAATAAATAGGTACCTAATTTTATAGATTGAGCGTCGCCCTACAATGAAAACAAAAAACCAAGGCAACAATATCAAGCAAGCATGTGTGCGTGCAGGCGATGTTTTACACGTTCGTCTATTGTCTATGTGCGTGATCAATGATACCAGTTACTAAAATTTTCCCATAAATCACACATTAAACTTAATTTATTGAGTGGTTTGTTTTCATGAATAAATAAAAAACCCTACTCAATTTAATTACAGTTGTGTTAATGTTGTAATAAATCAGCTAAGTTAATTAAATTAATATATTATACTATTAAATTTTTACGCAGTTGTTGGAAATTAGAAATGAAAGATCACAGATATTACGAATGTATTTATATATTATCTTTACTTATATTACGTGTCAAAAAGTTTTGCCTGTACATTTAATATATCTACAAAAAATGTTGAGGCGGGTTAAGAAACAGTAACAGAACATGAATCTATAAACGTTTGTCTGTTTGTACACGCTAATCTCCGGAACGGCTGAACGGATTTTTATGGGACTTTCACTGGGAGATCCATCAATACTTATATACCACTTTGATATCGTCTTTGGATGAGGAAGGCAATTTGCAAACTTGGTTCTGACGTAATTATATGCCTTTGGTGAATAAAAATGTAAAGTCACAAAACCTTCTGAACTCTGAAGCATATTTTGCAACAGGTCTCTTAGCACCTCCTTTAAGTTTTTTTTTCATATTTAAATACAAGTCTGCTGCAAACACATTACTTCTTAAACTATTATATACTATTATTACATATATCGTTATCAATATATCGTTATTTTTTCAGCGTTCCAATAATTTGTTTCAAGGATGTAATCTTCTTTTTTAGCCGTTGGTTTTTTTGTCTCAAAGATTTAATTTTTAAAAGATGTTTCTTTTCGAGCACTATTTTCCGTCGTAAATCACGTCTCAGCTTCGCCTTCTTCGGAGTGTCGAAAATAGAATCAAGATCTGATATACTAGATGTTTTGTCAATATCATTAATTATAAATTCATCAAAAAGTTTTACACTGGAGCACACATCATTGTGTATACCAGAAGGTCCAGCTTCATTAGAATTAGTCTGAAAATAAAATCATTCATATACAGACGCCAGCACATCAAGCTACTACAATCTGCCGAATCAAAATATGAATACTAAAAAACTTTAGGTAGCAGCTATATCGTAGTAGTAGCAGTATAGCATATTTTTAAACTACACAATTTAATTTCATTTTAAAAGTACCTCTGCTATCTCAATATTATCTGAATCCTCATTTTCACTGGACTTTACTGATGATAAAATTAATGCCTGTAAGAAAAAAAATTAAAACAAACAAAAATTATATTAAAATAAAATACGAACAAATTTGTAAGTTTATAGAAAAAATCACCTGGCTTGGCACTGCATCCTTTTTTAGTTTACGGATCCCTGTTTTGTTCACAATATACATGTCCTTACTACGGAAGTGATCGGAACAAACTACCGTACTTTTAGATGGTTTCCACGTGGCATCTCCACGGCTTTGTCGAATGCGATCTATCCATCGATCACTAATAATAGGATTAATTGGTATTCTAAAAAAATAAGGTATAATGTTGATCACCATATTTTACTCATCAAATATGTTTGACTAGCGAACCGCCCTCGCTTCACTTCGGGACCTGTAAGTATCAGCCGCGTAGGTCCCGCTCCCATAGGAATCTCGGGATAACCCACCGATCCCGCGGGATTTTTGGGAAGACAGACTTGTTACTTTTATATTAATATGTTTGTTTAGAAGCTATACCCATACGCGTAGGAGTTTTTCCCGCGTAATTTGAACTAAATAATATACACGAAACCATAAACCAATTTATATACCCACAAAAATTATGTTAAGTCGGGAGCATGAAAATAGAAACTGGCAACACTGACAAAAAAAAGACGTAATTTGGTTACAATAAAAATCAAAGTTGAAATTTAATTAAAAATATGTTTATTGGTTACTTGCCTATGATATGTGATGTTTTTTGAGCTTTTTATCCTTCCTTTATAATTCCGGCACAGTTTAATAGCACATTTCGTCATGTTATCCCTCTTATTTGTTTATTGAAATTGCGCGCGTAATACGTAGTGACACGAAAGCGGCGCGATCGGCACTAATTGGCGGGAAAGTACTTCGCGGCCAACAGTTGGCTACGCTTTTTTGACACGTTTGCGCGGATTCGATTATCCATCTAGATATTTATAAATCATTGTTATTAACTAAATATTCAAAATAATCCCAACTCAATCAACCAGCAACCATCACTCATCAGCACTCAGCAGCAATGTGACTGTGACAATTGACAGCGGTCTACGTCATACTTGTGACACTCGAAAATGTCATTCTGCTGTGTCAATACTGTCAGTTTTCGTTCGGATACACGGAATACATATAACTCCGTTTCATGTATCGTATAATAAACCCAATTTAAGACTGAAACGAAAGAGGCGCTGTCGGACGCATTTGACATTCATTTGACCAATCATTGCACACTAGTAACTGACAGATGAATGACCACAACGTACTTATGAAGGACTTTTCGTTAGTTTCAATTTTTGCCATTTCAGAGATAAGTTGGGCGCACTGTAGACTGAGAAGTGTAGAGTCACGTAGAGTGTAGTAAGACCCATACACAAAATATAGATAGAGCTGTACAGAAGTATACGAATTATGCTGCATTCATCCTAACATTATAGTAAATACCTATCTCTCTCCGATCCTGAGGAGCCAGAAAGAGAAAGGTGATTACTAAAGATTTCGTCTCTTTTTATCCTAGGCACGCCTCAGAGTAATGATAAACAGGCACGCTCTGAAGCCTCGCCAGAAAGAGAAAGGTGATTACTAAAGATTTCATCTCTTTTTATCCGAGGTACGCTCTGAAGCCTGGCTTCTGCCCTCTAGTGTACCTACTATCTCTATGTTAAGACACGGCAGCATTTTCAACGAGAATATTTTGTCTGCCACGCGACGTGACGTGTCTGCGGTCGGCGCGTCACGGTAGGTAGATATGAATGCAACGTTCAAAGGAGTTATAAAAACCGGCCAAGTGCGAGTCGGACTCGCTCACAAAGGGTTCCGTACCATTACTTATGTATAAAAACGCCAAAAAAATTTGGTCTGTTGTATTAAAGCCTCACTTAAATATTTAATTGTTTTATTGTAGCCACTGTATTACGCACAACGCCATCTCTTGGACCGAAAGGTAACTAAACTATAGCTGAGGCGTCGAAAGTATGGGCGCCCACTTAAATATTTATTTTATTCTGTTCTTTAGTATTGGTTGTAGCGGCAACAGAAATACATCATCTGTGAAAATTTCAACTGTGTAACTATTACGGTTCATGAGATATATAGCCTGGTGACAGACGGACGGACGGACAGACAGCGAAGTCTCAGTAAAAGGATCCCGTTTACGCGTTTACCCTTTGGGTACGGAACCTTAATATGAAACGTACGTACATACGTACTATATATGAACGATGTTCACACATTAAGTACTTTACATTGTTTCATCGCAAACACTATACTAAAATAAATTGTTGAAACATACCTACTCCTGTGCTACCTTAATTCCATAAAAATAGATAGCAGAGACCAACTGTTGGTAGAGCCTGTGTACAAGGAACCTAATGGGTGTATTATAATTTTTTTTATATCATACTTGCTCAGTAACTAGGGATTACTATGGTGGAAAGTCTCCTTGTAAGTTGGTGTTTGCAATTCAAGGCAACATTACGTCGCACTATGCTTGAATTGTAATGTTCACATTACAGTTCAAGCTATGCAAAACTCCTTGGTAAACAATCTCTTTTCTTATAAAATGGTAAGAAAACTTTTTACTGAAAAAAAAAACACTGAACATGGCGGCGTTTAATTTCCATACATTTCAAACTATGCAAAACTCCTTGGAACTCAGAGCCGTAAAAAAAAATAGAAAACTATTTACGAAAAATAAATGGAAATGGCGGCATTTCATTGGATCTGAAAGTTTGTGAAGTTTGTTCGTAAAGGGATTTAAGTTATTTACAACAATGTCAAGCACTTCATCAGCAGCAATATTACTATAATTAATTATAATAAGTAACCATTTTTTTCTATTTTTTCTCTAAATTTGCTAATTATTCTAATTAAAATTTCATTTTGCATTACCAATGTTTTATTTACCTCACAAGAATGATATAAAGTAGAATGCTTACCTCGGTTGCAAGTAGCTATTACACCCTCGAACTATATTCACCCTCGCTCGCTGTGCTCGCTCGTGTGACTAAATATCTCGGGTGCACGCGATCCATTAGCGCCCTATGCGAGCTGCGCTCGCACTGGCGCCAAATTGGATCTTGTTCTGTAATAGCTTACTTACGTCCCTTGTGTAACAATCTACTAATAATACACCCATTTTATAATTTTTTATAATACAGTTCACAAAAATAAAAATAACGAAGTTGTGACTTGTGATAGGTACTTGATAAGGTTAAAATTACAGAAAATGGATCAGGAAGATCAAATAAAAATAAATAATTTATGCTTGAACACGAGTTTAATGATATTGAACTATTATGAAGCGGTCGTAAATTACCTATTACCGAAGATTTCTACTGAATGCATATTGATGTCGCTTGATGTAGTAACAAGTAGCCTTTAATTGTACAGTCGATAGTGTGTGAAAATCGCCCAACGGTATTCTCAATACCCCTGGGCCTGGGTCCTCCTAATTATTATATTTTCCATTTCCACAAGCGATATACCTATATGTATAGGTAAAATTTGAAAAGCAATATATCTAAGGGCGGCCACATACATGCGGAATTCCGAAACGGAATCCCGAAAAGGAATTTCGATTTGGAACTGCGTAAATGCACCACACACATACGTGGTTTTTCCGTTCGGAATGACATAGACAACGGCGCATGTAGACCACAGAGTAAGTACATTTTTATTTTTACTGTCGACCATAGATTTGGTATATAACTATAGATGAGTAACTGAGTCACTTGAACCACAAAATAAAGATATTACAGATTTAAGCTTATGTATATGTACCTCGATTTAGGTTACGCATGTATGCATTAGCTTTAGGGTTAACGACTCCGCAATAATATATAAAAATTATTAACACTCAGTTAATAATAATCCTTTCATTTAATATATTTATTACAATTTGAAGGTATACACTTTAAACGTACAAACAACTTCCTACATCCTACGTTGACTTGTAATAAGTAACGAATCATTGAATTACAAGCACGTGAGGACTTATTGTACCTCTCTATAGCAACAGGATGTCAAAAAAAATATAATGTGCAATTTAACGTCGAATAAAAAAACTTTAAGATAATAATTATAATAACTCCGTTTCTTATCCATTTTTTAGGAAAAGTATGTTTGTGTATTGTAAATTTCATATTGCTGGAAATAACAACCGGGGTCCGAGTGGTCCGATATGTTCCGATTTTTGGTGTATTTGAACCGTGTCTCTATGTGTGCGTTGTTTTTGGACACTTTGTATGAAGCTTAACATCTGTGTTATCTAATTTGTGGTGTCATTATATTAATACTAGTAAACCCACCCTCGCTTCGCTTCGGGGAACCAGTCCCTTCAAATTTTTTTATAAATTTTAACAAATTATGTTATTCCGATGTCTAAGCTATATTACTGCAAAGTTTCATGAAAATCCGTTCAGTAGTTTTTGCGTGAAAGACCAACAAACACACACACACACTCACTCACTCACTCACTCACATACATCCTTACAAACTTTCGCATTTATAATATTAGTAGGATAGTAGGATGAGTTAGATATTATTCTTAGCAATGTGTAGACATTACCTGACTGTACGTCTGAATACACATGGTGGCCATCCCACCAGCACTCAGGCTGAGAGGCTTTTGTGCGATCCGTATGACAGTTAGCAGATCTTTTTGCAAATCCACTGGCCACGACGTCCACTCGGAATCGTAAGCTGCGAGGGCTATTCCTTGACTCTATAAATTATCCGAATGTTAGTTGCAGATGCTTAGATAAAAAAAATTAAGCGAATCTTTACAGAGCGCTCCGATTCAGATCACGGGAAGAAAATCCGAAACAACCATAACTCACGGTGAATTAATTGAAATAATTACATAAGTTCCCAATACCTACATTAATTTTATAGTTAATTTCACAAAAATAATCGCAAAAATAACATTTCTGTACCAACTACGTGAGAATGCTGCTGTTTCTCATACAACATCTGAATTTTTAAGCCTGCTTCAGTTTAAATTTTAAATCATTTTATCCATGCCAGATTAGGTATGCTATGCGCTACACACATTTAGTATGTCTTACACCATTTGCGAACATTAGGATTTTTGTAATCTTTTATATCTAGGTACCTACAACTTCTACTTATAATATTTTAATACCTTCAAACTTCACTTATATCGATACTCACTTGTATAATTAGCTCATTTCCCAAATAACAAAATATATATGCGTTCAGTAGAGCAAGACATAGAAAGGCCAAAAAACTTGCTAAAAGTGTTTTCTCAGCCAACCCGACCTGAAGAAATTTAAATAGAATAACATAGACAGAATAACAAAGACGGAAGAATCCATAGGAGTCTTTGGCAATCGTGAAGCAAAATTTCCAGTGCGAGGATGTGTGTGTGTGAGTAGAATAAATTGTTTTTAATTAGATTGGATTATCTACTTATAATGTTACTAGTAAATCCGCCCTCGCATTCGCTTCGGGAAACCAGTCCCGTCAAAAATCTCTATAAATTTTAACAAATTATGTTATTCCGATGTCTAAGCTATATTACTGCAAAGTTTCATGAAAATCCGTTCAGTAGTTTTTGCGTGAAAGAGCAACAAACAAACACACACACACACACACTCACTCACTCACTCACTCACATACATCCTTACAAACTTTCGCATTTATAATATTAGTAGGATAAGCATCCCATCCTAGTCTTTTCATTTCATGTATGGTTTTAAAAATTCTGACATAATAAGAGCATTATTAAATATTACTGAACATTACTTAATATATATAAATTTTGTTATGTCATAATTTTATAAAATGTAATCTTATTTTCGTAATAATTTTATGAAAGGTAATCTTATTTTTATTAAATGGCAACACTACTCGACCCCGCCACTCTTTTGTGACAACTTCCGGTGAAAGGATTGAGAGTGGTGGGGTTGAAACAGCGTTTGGATTATTGAGTCAGGAGCTCGGCCAGTCGTTCGATAATCGTCGAGGTGATAAGTTGTCTAGTTGTTGAAACTATGCTAGTTGACTAATAAGCAATTATATAATAATTGTTAAAAAGTGAAATAAAGTATTTACTGTGCTGAGAATTGGATTTTTTTCTGATATTTCAGAAGTGGGATGTAACTTCACGTCCCACACATGGCGGGCTAGGTTATTTAAGTTTTTCAGGTTATAATTGTCAGATGATAATATTGTGAGGCGTGGATGGCAAGTGAAGAGATGTGAAGATCATGCCATGGTAAAACTTAATAATTTTGAAGTTAAATGGCAAGTATCGGTATGAAGGATTTTCAAGTAAGACGGCGAGTACTGGTATGGCATAATTTTTATTTCATTACGTCCGAGGTGATATTTCAATGGTCTATAGAAATATGAATATTTCATTGCTTAAATTCTTGTGTAAACTGGATTGTGTGTGTGTGTCAAATAGTTTGTTAAACAATCTTGAGTGATTAATAGTAACATGAATCTCCGGTTATAATGGTTTAAGGCAGCACTGGTAGCGACTTTATTTTCTTTTGTTTTCTTTCGCTGAAAAAACAAATCATTCAAATACCTTGGTCGAAGCCAAAGTTGCAAGGCTTTGATTTAAGTGTAGTTTAACCAAGTGTCACACAATGAAAGATGGTAATAATTTACGTTCCCTTTTTTTTAAAAATTTTATGAGGGTAAATTTGGGGTTAGATTACTAGGCTGCCTGAGGGTCAAGTACGATTTGAAGTATTGTGTTATAAAGAGTGAATTTGAGTAGAGTATGTAATAGTGACGAATATTAGTTCAGCTGATCGGCTCTTTGTGTTTTTTTGTGAATTTGAATTTGAATATGTTTTCGATTTAAAATTGAAAATCTACGTTCACAAAATTGTTAAAGAAAAAGGGGGTAAGGTACTATAAGGTCGTGGTCGTGCCTAAAAAGAAAAATAAACGTTAGATGTGATAGATTTTGTTATTCGATTATATATACATATATTATAGTATATAAATATATTTTCAATTGAAAACATGGTATGGTACCTATACAGTGCAGTAAGTTGCTTTTAATATACGTGTTCTTTCCTTTCGTGACATGTGTTAAATTCTTATCATTATAGCTTGGCAAGAATGAGTATCCTTTTAATGATTTTGGTGTGTGGTGATTTGAAGCGCCGCATATTGCTGAAAAGGGTTATTTTAAATAAAAACTCACAAAATAATTTGCTTTATTGGTGCTCAACTGGACGAAGTATTCGATTTAACGAGTACAAAAATAATTAGCGTACAATTTCAAAAACTGAACGGTTTGGTTTTTCACTGGTAACGTAGTTCGAATTATAATAAAAAAAAAAATGTTCAATTACAGTACAGCTTATTTGTTTACGTTGTTTTAAAAGTGAAACACAATAATAATTTTCCAAGTTTTGTTTACTATGTGACGTAATATTTTGAAGCTGTCTTAGTTTTCAGTTCAGCTTTCGAGGATGTACAGGTTATTTCAATGACGATCGGAAACAAGAGCAGCTCGCGCAGGTTACACGCGTGTTATGTGGAACGGCACGAAAGTTGCGTGCGAGGTGGAGTGCATTCGTGTGACATTGGACGACGAGGTTTGGCAACCATTGTTCCGGGAAAAGGGTAACCCATTATGCCTGTCTGGAGTTACTGCTGCGGATCTGACGGAATATATAGCAGGTGATCTGTATTGTTTGTTTTCTTAATTAATCAGTCGAGTTCATAAATGAGCTTTGGTTATTGATTGTTGGTTGTCGGAATACTGGTTATAACAGAATATTTAACAGGAAGAATAACTCAATATAACATATCTTCGGGACAACAAATTAATTGAATTAAAGTTTTTTTATAACATAAGGTAAACACCAGAATTACGGACAGTTTAAGAAACTTTTTCTAGTATTCTTGAAATTTTACCAATGTTGTGAAAGTTACAGTACTGAATATTCTTAAAGCGTAAAGTCCGGTCATTTTTTTTAAATAATCAACTGTGTTACGCATGAGATACAGCAAAGCTGGTTGCAATTTATTTGAGAAATAAAAAAAAAAATCTAGTTTTTATCCAGTTATGAACATAACCTAGTTGTGGACATCCAATAATGAACATAATAAATCGGACTTTTACCAGTAATTTTGTTTTGCAAGTTTATTCTAGGCACAATACTTATACAACACATACAATTTATACAATTACATACAGTACAATACTTACGATTTATTTGCTGCTTCGGATAATTTTAACCTTTTTTTTTACTGCTTCGATAGCGCCCAGCCCATTTGTTAAGGCGTATAATTTTCTTAGGAGACATTTTTTTTAAACAAAAAAAAAAATCTCTATCATTTTATATCACAGTCCATTACAGGATTTCTATAAAATATCCAATAATGGACACATATGTCCATTACTGGTACATATGCGAATTTTTATAAATTGCAAGGAATAATATTTAGTTAAACTAGTTAATAATCAGAATACATGAAAGTAAAATTAAGTTTCGACACTTGTCCATTATTGGAACTATTCAATTACAGCACATCAGTTATAAACATCATTAAAATATATAAAAAAAAAAACCATTTCCCGGAGTAAGAACACTGTGCGTTGCTATCTTAATTTCATGGTTAATAAAAGAAATAAAACAGATTTTGATTAAAATACAACAATACTAGTTTCCAGACGAAACTTTTTTCTCACTACACCAACAAATTCCTTAAGAAAAGCTGCTAGTATCAATTGAGGATCACATGAACACTCACGTTATTTTGTCTATCTAACAAACCGAATTGAATCAAATTTTAAACTTAGAGAGCTCGATATCTATTGTACATATATGTCACAGTGTTACGAATTAAAATAAAATATTTCATGTCCTTATTTTAAAGGATTAAGTACTTTATTTTTTGTCCATTACTGGTGCGTTTACGGATGGAATTACAACTAAAAGTACTCCATTAAGTTATTACTAGAGTTACCGTATGGGTTTTAAGGTAAAAAAGTAATCTGTTT
Organism: Hesperia comma; assembly: GCA_905404135.1. Classification (NCBI taxonomy): domain Eukaryota; kingdom Metazoa; phylum Arthropoda; class Insecta; order Lepidoptera; family Hesperiidae; genus Hesperia; species Hesperia comma. The sequence continues at coordinate 17,118,248 of FR990018.1, forward strand.
ACTATTATTTTGTCAATTGAGCTAAACCAAGTAGTCACAATTATTTTTTTTTTTTGAGTTATCTGAGTTTGAATATTAATGAAGTGAGAATTTTGATACAATGAAACTAAAATTATCAATAATGGGTCTTGAAGTTTATCAATCAGTTGTACCTAAATATTAAGATGAGAAAGTAATTATTTGTTTTGATAATTTTGAAGTAACAAGTTACTAGGTATGTAACATTTGAGGTAGGTACCTACCGATCTGTGATATTGTCTCGAGGGGCATTTCATGACATAATTATATCATGATACTTGGCAGATTTAAGTTATACTTAGTGAGACGTCACAGAATCGATTTCTGAGTGAAGGCATTATATCCTGCAGTTAGTCATGATATGGACTAGTAATTTATTTGGACTATTTTATAATGATTCAGTGAATGGAATTTAATAGAAACTTCTATAAAATGTTCAGTATTAAATACTGATTTTTGAAATTATTACTAAATGATATAACAACGAATTACATGACATTATATTACTTTAATTTTTTTTTAAATTTCACACTTATTATTTATTTATTGAATAAAATTCAATTTATTCATTAATTATAGCGATACAATATAGGTATTATTTATTATTATTATGAGAATTTATTAATACGACAATATTTATACGTCATTACATTTTGTTTTTAATTTACTTGGCAATGGAACAAGTTAAATGCAATTGAATTAATAGCTGATAATAATCTGAAATTGACGCTAAAGCATCCTCCTCTCTTTTAAGTTGCCGTGCCCGACAGGGTCCATGATACTAATGTAAATAATTATATTATACTTACCACCTATTGTACCTATCATGCGGGATCTTAAAATCCAGGCATGTACGCCCTTAGGAAAAAAAAAGGGAGGGAACTGGAGTTAAAATTACATTAAAATGCAAAGTAAGTAAGTATAACGCTTGTTAAAATTTATTTTTATTTATTATGTACGTTCAGCGAATTTTGCGTCGTTTATGGGCCGGTTTTTATAATTCCTTTTTTTTTTGTTGTAAAGTAGATATACGCAGTGGGGTCCCCTGATAAGGACACCAGGATCTGATGATGGCATCTTAGAGAAATCGAGGGGACCTGTCGAAAATTTGTATGGACGACTAGTGTGTTTGTTCATGTTATCATAAGTACATTATAGCGCTACCATTTCATGAAGGTCTGGAGTCGATCTGATGAAGCCGAAAGACAGTTGAGGGAACTCCTCAACGATTTACTGCAATTATCTAGTGTTTGGGCTTGATTAATTTGTAGTGACGAGAACTTTACACTTCCATGTTGTATTGAGCGCCATCTGGCGAGAAGTTTTTAAGTTATCCCTGCTTATCAAGGTTGAAGTCGGTTATTTTTTTGGTAAAAAGGAATTATTTCGATACCTACTGTACAAATACGACACTATTAAATTGCATTTGATAGGGGCTACTCTCCGGTAATGCACAAACTGTTACACTGCTATTCTCCAAAGATGCAAATCATGCATATACATATGTTACATAAGACTTTTTATTGAGATCATCATTTACATCAATAATAAAAATATTTATTTACTGACTACTGATTTACTTTTAAAGCATTAAATGTGAGTTTAACTCGTAATTGCAATTTAATCTATGTATATTAAATGTATACTACCTATTTTGAGTTTTAGACGTTTTACGTGATATTTGGAAATAGAATATGGGTAATGATAGCATAGTTATACAAGCGAGAACCCCCAATAAAGAAAAACTAAAAGACGCTTCTATTTTATTATTTATGAGACTTTATTTTTGTGCGGGTCTTTTACTTACTTTTTAATTTGTGTATTGTTGTCAGTTGGGATTGAACGCGCTTTGAACGACTAAACAGTGGAGAACAAAGACGATCGCGGGATAATGATTGAGCGAACAATGATGTTCGCTGGATAATGATTGAGCGAGCAATGATGTTCGCTGGATAATGACTGAGCGAACAATGATGTTCGCTGGATAATGATTGAGCGAGCAATGATGCTCGCTGGACTGGAAGAAATTGTTGGGATTGAACGCGCTTTGAACGACTAAACAGTGGAGAACAAAGACGATCGCGGGATAATGATTGAGCGAACAATGATGTTCGCTGGATAATGATTGAGCGAGCAATGATGTTCGCTGGATAATGACTGAGCGAACAATGATGTTCGCTGGATAATGATTGAGCGAGCAATGATGCTCGCTGGACTGGAAGAAATTGGTCTGTATAGTTTTTAAATAATAATACGAGCAAACCACAATATCCATATTTATTACATGGTTTGAAGTTAAAGACAACAATTACATTTAATACAAATTTAGAACATATATGTTCGGAGTTGCACCGAACAGCTCATCGGTCGCGCGTTTTGCATGTTTGCATTTTAACTGCCGCGCGATCACTTGCCCTAGTTTTAAGTTAATCTTATAAGTAAAATAAGAGTTTTGAGTGAGTACGTGACCAGCAGCCACTCAGGCGCCTCGTATTCCTAACCATTTAACCATTTTACCAATTACCAATTTACCAGTTTAATATTAATGTCTAGTATAGTAACCATTTAACCAGTTGTGATATTTTGTCAATCTAGCTTAGTATACATAGTGTTAATTAAAACCATTCAAACCATTTACATCTTTCCCTATCTCTTCTAATAACACCTATTAGAAACTTTGGTAAAGGGATAGTCGTCCACACCATACCATACCAGAGACGCGCCCTTTACAATATATATTTTAAATACACCACAGAAATGAGTAAACTTTGATGTAAATAAGAGAGACTTAGACATGATTCTAGGGATTTAATGCATTTAGGTAAATGAAGTACTTGAATCGTAACATTTTTGATCTTATCATTATTTTTTTTTGTTTTATATCTAAATATAAGAGTTGAATGGATGGAAAGCTAGTCAGAGGAATTTTCAGATTTTCAGATATGACGTCATACGATGACCAAGTTAGAGGTACGCCACCTACGACTCCACCAAGGAAGCGTAAGGACGCAAAACGGAGGAAAGTTAGAAGGAAAAGAACTAAACATGAAGTGGAGAAAAAAGATGTTCACTGGATACTGATTGAGCGAACAATGATGTTCGCTGGATAATGATTGAGCGAACAATGTTCGCTGGATAATGATTGAGCGAACAATGATGTACGCTGGATAATGATTGAGTGATCAATGATGCTCGCTGGACTGTAAGAAATGAGTGAACTTTGATGTAAATTCGAGAGATTCAGACAATTTGAATAGTAACATTTTTGATCAAACTTTTCATCATTATTTTTTTATATAAATAGGAGTTGAATGTATGGAAAGTTAGTTAGAGGAATTTTCAAATGATGTATGCATACTTAGTACAAAATCCATACTAATATTATAAATGTGAAAGTTTGTTTGTTTGTGGCTCTTTCACGTCGCAATGTGGCTATTATATTATGATATGGTTTATGTGTGTGGAGATAGTTGGGAGGGTGAAAGGTGCAGTAGGATACTTTTTTTTTCCGGGGTAAAACATCTCATTCCCACGGAAAGATCGATGTTTTGTTAGTTGCTAAATATTTTGTTCTGGATGTTGTTAATAGATGGCGTTAGTAGTTAGTAAGATTCATTTGCAACAGGTAATTTGCTGAAGTCATAGATACTATAAGTTGACCAGAAATATAAAAAAACCTCGCCATATTGCGGTAAACTCATGGAACTAATTTATTTTACTGGCAACGATTAGTTTCTAAACGTCAGTCGTAAATTGCTTGTCAGTGAGTTTGAATGTCACAGTTTGTCTCGTGTTTGTCTTTTTACTGTGTTTGTCTTTTTACTTTGAGTTTCTATTTAGTTCTAAAATGACAAAAACTGTTCATGTTCGTAAAAGAAAAGTGGTTTTCTATGCGCTAAAATAACATTTCGTATAAATAACATTTCCGATATAGTTGTCAAAATGACAATAATAACACGAGCGTTACTATAGTTACAGTTGGCTGTGCTGTTGCCATATAAAATTAAACTTTAGAGCCCTCATGACAGGTTTTCTATTTTTCTGGTCAAGCAATAATAATATTCTCAATATTTCAATTTCAATATTTCATAGATACTAATACATCCTAATAAATTCAATTGCATTTTAAATTCGCGCTTGATAATTTGTTGTTTCGATTTTATATTGTTATATTGGAATGTAAAGGAATTAGAGTACTACAATAAGTACCTACGCTTTGATTTTGGTTTTGATTCACTTCGTGAATTGCTTTGGTTGACTGTTGTTGTTTTGGTTTAAAATAGAAATTAGTTTTATGGAAAAGTACTTTAGATATTTTATGAGATTTAATTTGTTAAGATTCAATAGATTTTAATTAGTTGTAGTCACTTATTTATCCACCAGAAAAATGTCATGTATCTTAAACAACTCATTGTTAATTCTCTTTGACCATGCGAGCGAATAATTGTATGTATAATTTAACAGTCACATGAAATCTTTTAAAATGTATAGAAGCTACCTTAATTATTTAAATTTAGACTAAAATATAGGTACTTCTATGAGATTATACTTGTTTAAATCAAAATTAAATTAAGATTTTATTCTATTCGCTTCAAAATAGTAATGAGTAACTTAAGTTAGTAAGTAATTTATTGGCAGAGTTCCTGATGTTTTTAGTGTGCCGGGAGGCTACACATTTCGTAGGATGGCCGAATGTCATAATTTTATAAAATGTAATCTTATTTTCGTAATAATTTTATGAAAGGTAATCTTATTTTTATTAAATGGCAACACTACTCGACCCCGCCACTCTTTTGTGACAACTTCCGGTGAAAGGATTGAGAGTGGTGGGGTTGAAACAGCGTTTGGATTATTGAGTCAGGAGCTCGGCCAGTCGTTCGATAATCGTCGAGGTGATAAGTTGTCTAGTTGTTGAAACTATGCTAGTTGACTAATAAGCAATTATATAATAATTGTTAAAAAGTGAAATAAAGTATTTACTGTGCTGAGAATTGGATTTTTTTCTGATATTTAAATGTAATTTTTAGGGAGATATCTAAATATTTGAGGCAATTTTAAGGAGTTTTGACATTGGTTTAGGCATAAATATTTTATAGAGTTGGTAACACTGGTCCTTGACTGTCATTCCGTACGGAAAGAATCATGGCAAGTTTCATACATTGAATTGTACAAAAAAAAATTAAAAACTCGAGAGCCTGAAATGAGTTGTAATATTTATTTCTTATTTTTAGCAACACTTGTATATATATAACATATTTTTAAACCTCGGGGTTATATAATCAAAAACGATATAATTTTCTTCACTTTCTTGCCATTATAAAAATACGCCATTTGTACGCTAACTGTCAAAGTGACATAAAAAATGATAATAATGACATGACAATCATAATCAAAACCAATCAAAACGCTCGCAGTCCAATGACAATGTGACATGTGACAATGACAATGTCTACGACACAGAGTAAGTAATTGTTCCAACAGATTACAAATCAATCGAAATCACAGATTAAACGCTGATATAACAAGACAGAATCTACTTCAAAATGTTCGTCCAGAAATGGTAAACTATGTAAATAAGAAAATGATTTTAGGATCCCCGGGTTTTAAAAATATTTTGAATGGTTCAGGATAATACTTGAAGTCTAATTAAACAATTACAAGTAATTTCAAATTCTCGAGAATTATTATTTTTTTTGTACAAAATCTGCCATGATTCTTTCCGAATGTGTGTGGCGACTCGTACTAAATGTATGGAGCAGTTGCGTCCGGAATTCCGAACGGAATGTCTATGATTCGGAATTCCGAATCATAGACAATTCCGTCAGGTCAAAATTACCGTTTGTGTGTGGCAGCGCCATACATTTGTATAGATTTCACTGCGTCAGGAATCCCGAATCGAAATTCCGTTTCGGGATTCCGTTTCGGGATTCCGCATGTATGTGGCCGCCCTAAGGGAGAGATAAAAGGCGAACAGGCTTTCCAGTGCGAGTAACCGGCGACCATCTCAGACCTCAGGGGTAGCAACGCATCTGTGACCGAATTGGAACAAGACTCATACTAACAATAACTAATTGGACTATTACTAACATTAACTAACAGGACTAATTATCAATAACATACCCTGTCCTCGCACTTATTAACAAACTAACCAACTAATATTCTAACACCATCTACTAACTGGACTAACCATCCTAGTCCCTTTGAGTCTAGTTCTAGGTCGGTCACAGTTGTTATGGGCGGCAGGGGAAGGGTGGTACTGCATGCTCGTTTGCTATCTTAATTCCATAAAAAAAAAAAAAGTAAAATGTGGAGTGCTCGATTACAGTCACCGTAATATGACGGGAACAGAAGCGAAGAGGTATATTGTAATTCATAACATACATACATTATCGTCCAAAAACCAAAACAGCAAAAATTGAGTAAACAATGTAAAGGGAATCATATCCGGTTCAACCATGTAATCTACGAGTATCAGCAATCTCATTCAGCGAAGAAGAGGGTTAGATATAATTGACAATATTATTATTATGTTTAAAACGAATAATAACTCAGATACCTACTTTACAGACGACCCTATAACCTAGTTGGTAGCGACCCTGCCTGCGACGCGAGGGGTCCCGGGTTCGATTACCGGCTGGGGCAGATATTTATGTGACAGATAAATATTTTTAGTCGGATCATGGGTGTAATTGTAATGTGTTATATGTGTAGTCCATGCCACCCGCGACACAGGTACCTACCTAGTAACCTACTGCGGGGGTATGAGTGTTAGCGTTTATTATTATTATAAATTAACAGTAAATGTAGAGTGCTCGGTACGGGTTGTTTTTGCATTCCCCAGGGAGTGATGTACAACAGTCGTGGTATCAAGGCGGGAACAGAAGCTGGATCGAAGAATTGTAAAGTGAATATTAAACTATTCAACCATATCGTTCAAAACAGCAAAAATTGAGTAGGCATTGTAGAGGGCCTGAAAATAAAAATAAATAATATCAGATTGAACTATGTATTTTCAGCAATCTCATCCATCATTCTCATAAGCTTACCTAAAACGAATAGTCCGATACTATAACTAATTGAATTAAAATTTGTGCAAAGCGGAACATTATTATATCTAACTAGTAAACCCACCCTCGCTTCGCTTCGGGGAACCAGTCCCTTCAAATTTTTTTATAAATTTTAACAAATTATGTTATTCCGATGTCTAAGCTATATTACTGCAAAGTTTCATGAAAATCCGTTCAGTAGTTTTTGCGTGAAAGACCAACAAACACACACACACACTCACTCACTCACTCACTCACATACATCCTTACAAACTTTCGCATTTATAATATTAGTAGGATAGTAGGATGAGTTAGATATTATTCTTAGCAATGTGTAGACATTACCTGACTGTACGTCTGAATACACATGGTGGCCATCCCACCAGCACTCAGGCTGAGAGGCTTTTGTGCGATCCGTATGACAGTTAGCAGATCTTTTTGCAAATCCACTGGCCACGACGTCCACTCGGAATCGTAAGCTGCGAGGGCTATTCCTTGACTCTATAAATTATCCGAATGTTAGTTGCAGATGCTTAGATAAAAAAAATTAAGCGAATCTTTACAGAGCGCTCCGATTCAGATCACGGGAAGAAAATCCGAAACAACCATAACTCACGGTGAATTAATTGAAATAATTACATAAGTTCCCAATACCTACATTAATTTTATAGTTAATTTCACAAAAATAATCGCAAAAATAACATTTCTGTACCAACTACGTGAGAATGCTGCTGTTTCTCATACAACATCTGAATTTTTAAGCCTGCTTCAGTTTAAATTTTAAATCATTTTATCCATGCCAGATTAGGTATGCTATGCGCTACACACATTTAGTATGTCTTACACCATTTGCGAACATTAGGATTTTTGTAATCTTTTATATCTAAGTACCTACAACTTCTACTTATAATATTTTAATACCTTCAAACTTCACTTATATCGATACTCACTTGTATAATTAGCTCATTTCCCAAATAACAAAATATATATGCGTTCAGTAGAGCAAGACATAGAAAGGCCAAAAAACTTGCTAAAAGTGTTTTCTCAGCCAACCCGACCTGAAGAAATTTAAATAGAATAACATAGACAGAATAACAAAGACGGAAGAATCCATAGGAGTCTTTGGCAATCGTGAAGCAAAATTTCCAGTGCGAGGATGTGTGTGTGTGAGTAGAATAAATTGTTTTTAATTAGATTGGATTATCTACTTATAATGTTACTAGTAAATCCGCCCTCGCATTCGCTTCGGGAAACCAGTCCCGTCAAAAATCTCTATAAATTTTAACAAATTATGTTATTCCGATGTCTAAGCTATATTACTGCAAAGTTTCATGAAAATCCGTTCAGTAGTTTTTGCGTGAAAGAGCAACAAACAAACACACACACACACACACTCACTCACTCACATACATCCTTACAAACTTTCGCATTTATAATATTAGTAGGAAGTAGGAAGTAGGATAGGATAGTAGGAAGTAGGATAGGATAACCAATAATGACTTACTACAGTCACCATAATTGCGTTCAAACATAGCTCTATTGTAACTGCAAGATTTTGGATGAGAAAGAATTCTTGGAAAATGTTTGTAAACGATTTGGAGTACCTGAAAAGAAAAAACGTAGTGCATTGCTAGAAAAAAAATCATATCAAGAAACAGAGAAAGAATTTTAATTCCAAAATACCTCATCAGTCTCACGTGCTTCTTTACTATTTCTTTAAACTTCTGTCTCACCAAAAATTCTCTTTCCTTTGAAAATTTAATATTCCTTAGAGAATCCTGTACTTCAATCAGTTGGTCGCATAGATACATTATAATACTGCACACAATACCTTGGATAGCAAAGTTTCTGATCAGGCATACCATGAAAGATGACGCCAAAATTTGAAGTCCTAAGAATAGGTTCATTCTATTTTTATTTTCGTTGAATGGTAACCAGGCTTCCACTGGCAATTCTCCTTTAAGCTGACTCAGAAGACTGAATGCGCCAACGGTAGCTGAAGATAAGGCCGTAACCACAATGACATGTAGAGCCATCAATCGTTGCCTCTTCTTAGAAACTCTGTCACCGGAATGCTCTATCTTTGATATAAGAATATTTAGTTCCCTGCGCTTGAGCACGAAGAAGATGGACTTCAGGGCGAAATTATAGGCGACGAAAGTTTTGTCGAGATTGGACAACAAGATCACCATATCGTTTCTATTCTCGTAAGTACCCAATGCCGGTAAAACGATGAAATTGAACGGTATAATAAACATTACCGTCTCATATATTCTGTAAAGAAATAAACGTCTTTTCGGCCAATTGTCTTCTGGCCATAGTCCTACGTAATATAAACATTTTAAATTAAAAGCAAAAAATCCTTTCCTGGATTGTAAGAAGTTGTCCAGTTTCATTGTGCAGGGAAAATGCAAGTAAATTAGGAATTAATTTGAATTACTAACGTGATCATAGCTAATCAAATACTTGGAACGATTGAAAGTAATTTATGTTAAAAAGTAGCATAAGTTTGAAGTACGCTGAAGTTAACGACATAATAATATAATGACATGATTACGTCTATGGTGCCCTGATACTTGCAGATTTAAAAAAATATAAATAAAAGTTTTATTTAATAGACTGTGTAGGTATATTTAATCGCTCTTAGATTTGGCTCATGGCTTTTGGCAGCAGGGTGCAAGGGGTCTCTGTGTTTCGTGGGGTGTACCCCTGCATTGTTAGGTTAGTTGGATGTGTGACCGCTAGTGGCAAAAAATTCTAGAACATTTCGTTTCGTCCTTAGTTAAGTAGCAATCGTTATGCTTATCGACTTTCGGGAGGCATTAAAAAACTTCCCGACGCCGAGTTACCCACTAACCTCTCGCACCAATTTGCATTGAAGCAGCGTAGTAGACTAATACCTACAGGTTATGTGACCCTTGCTAAGCCGTAGGGACAAGTAAGTAAAGATACTGATAAAGTAAGATTGGGGTAATACTTACTGTTTCTATTACGAGGTTCATAAGAATGAACTATGTAAAAGTGACTACGTACCTACATCTCATTAATTGACTAAACCACCAAAGTAGTGACGGATTGAAATAACGATGTAAGGATTCTAGAAGGACCCCGAATGGGATTAAAAGAAAGACAAAGTAGTTAACACAATATTTATTTAAATATCAGTCAGTGAATACACTCAAAGCTAGGAAAAAGCTTCATGAATGAAGGTTATTTTGGTTTTGGTTGCGCTCGAAGTGTATTTGCACTTGTTTCTTAACAATTTTACTAGTTTCTTTGGTCCACAGCAATACAAGTTTAGGTTTTTTCTGAAACAAAATTGTAATGTTATCTATATGAATTGTAATCACCATTTCGGTTCTTTGTACCTATGTGAAATTAATATGACAAACTGATCACCGTGATAAATGATAAGCAATGATAATAAAGGAACACATCATAATTGGGACTAAACAATAACGACAACGGGAAAGATTCCCTATGGTCAGTGCTATAAGCAAATAACAAAGATCAGATCGGAACAAAATTTAAATTCTTAACTAATAAATAATTTGAGAATTACTCCTTTAAAAAAGACGATCACCACTTCTCTAGCAAACCCTTAGAAACTATTAATAACTAGTAAACCCGCCCTCGCTTCGCTTCGGGGAACCAGTCCCTTCAAAAATCTATAAATTTTAACAAATTATGTTATTCCAATGTCTAAGCTATATTACTGCATAGTTTCATGAAAATCCGTTCAGTACCTAGTTTATGCGTGAAAGAGTAACAAACCCACACACACACTCACTCACTCACTCACATACATCCTTACAAACTTTCGCATTTATAATATTAGTAGGATAGTAGGATAATAAATACTTACCCCGGGTAAAGATGCACCCAGTATCCAAACACCCGGTCCCAATGGGGCCTTCCCCGTCTCATCCTGCACCCCACTAGAGGATAATTCCTAGCTATATCACAATTATTGTCATCAGTTTCCTTATCCACGTTCCTCGTAACATTTAATCTAACATCCACATACGTACTCCTCTTCATTTGCGGTGTTAGAAGCGTCATTTTTTCATCATCATCATTATTGTCTCTCCTTGTCAAAATGTGCGTTAAATCTCCCTTCTCGTCTACTACTACAGTGTGTGTTAAAGGATTATTTACGTTATCGACTACGGTTTTAGGTTCATTTTGTTTTGAATTAGTTACGTAGAATTCCAAATGGAGTCTGTCTGGTCTGTTAGCGTGTCTCAGTTCAGCGATGGTTCGGTTCACTAGATCGGCTAGCCACGTGATCTCTTGCTCTCGTCTCACTATCCATAGGAGATGTATTCTACCCGGCCACCGACCTCTAGGGTTTCTGCAAAAATATTTAATAAGTTTATGTAAATCTGACATTAAAGTCAAAGAACTAAACTTATTACAACATCTCAACAACGGATTAGCAATAAGTTCTAAGCAGGAAGAGTTAATGAAAAATATTACAATATTCTATATGCGTCCATTTCGAATTTAATAGTACATTATGATACAAGTGCGCTAAGTTGGTCATTACAGTCGAGGCGGTATTGCAATATTGCTGTAATAGAGCCAAGACTGTAATGAACAAAGCACACGCGTATCATACGAAGTTTTTCAACACACTTGCGAGGAAAAAAACAATTAGGTATCGACATTTTTCAGTCACAAATCAGCAAATTATAAACGAACAAATGTTTGCACAAAATGGCGCGGTTTATTTTTTCGCGCGCCGTATCTTTGGTTGAATAACTGTGCGCGCGCAGGTTAAGTCCAGAGGCACCGAACATTCAGCCACAATATATTAAACTAAATAATTATGTATTTCTAATAAGAATTTACGGTAATTAATGATTTAAAATATTGTATTTTTTAAATGCTTTAATAGATAATTAGATGAAGTATAATCTTATCTTATCAGATTTTGACTAAGTACAACAAGTTTATTTATTTACAAAATAACAAATCTTTTGGTAACAACCTCTTTACGGATATTAAAAAAAAGTGGAATAAGAAAAACACTAGTGCGGCAATGAAAAGTAAAACGCACTAGTGTGTAATAAACCACATTCCGGGCGTAAAGAAAAAATAGCAACTTTACGAGCAAGTGTGTTGAAAAATAATTAATTTTATCATTCGAATACCTTCTCGCTTGTACACTCAACTAACTTTGTTAGCAAGTGACAACTAATGAAGATTTAATCGATACTTGATGAAAATAATAACACTCCATCACTTCAGAACACCGGAAGAGATATGGTGTCACAAATCTCGAAAGTTATTTAATTATTTAGTATGAGATCGATCAACAACACACCTGTAAATATCATTCAAGATGGCCACAAAGGGAGTGATGCCCACCCCGGCGGCCACACACATGGACACCTCGTTGCTGCTGGCGCCCTCCATGGGACTCGAGAATGGACCGTCTACGAGCACGCTGAAATGTGACGAGATAAGATTTAAAGGATCCATAGATATGGAATGTGATAAATTTCGCTTACTCAGTAAATGATATGAAACAGAATTAAGAGAGAACTATGTCCTTAACCTTGCCACAGTAGCATATTCTTCCCCAACGCACATGAAAGCCCATTTTTAATACGCCCTTATCTCGCGCTTATTATGCGCCGTGACAAATTAGTGCCTGTCATCAACTACGAAAAGTCTCGGATAAGGTTTTCCGGTTACTTATCTGCCTACTTCCTATCGTACTCAATATGAGTCAGTAAACGAAGTGAAAGAAATGTGTTACGTTATAAATATGGGAATTCCAAATCAATATATATGCTCTTTGTTCCTACTTACCTTAAATTATGACATCCCTTATCTATTAATGCGTTCTCAAAAGCTTCTGTCCAATCTCCTTTAATTTTCATCCAAATAACAAAGTCTCTTTGCGTACATGTAGGAATCTGAAAATTTTACCATTTTCATGTAACACCAAATTAATTCGTAAATAATAAATAACATTCCAACATGAGACCCTCTAATATGCATGTGCTTGATGGCAACTTCCTTTCTTTCTTTTGTCTACTTTCCTGTCGGGCAATGCGACAGCGTCGCCTTTGGTGTTGCTGATACTGATATCCGCGACAACTTACCATCAAGTGGCTCTTCGGCTCCTTTGTTACTGCTCTCCATTTTATTCATTTTCTCAATCTATTATAATCATCACAACGAATTGTGTTAAAAGCATTCTTTTAACATCATCATTCTTTATGCACACTACAAATATCAAAACATACCTTCACAACAGTAAACGGATGCCACTCCAGCACAGATACGTCTAAGCACTGGATCAAGATGTACTGTCCCTTGAGACACATGAATCGATCGTGAGGACAGCTCAGGGTTATGCTGAGCGTTCGGCCTGGCATGTGTGTTACCTTAAAAAGACAAATCACACCGGTTTATATGGATCAATCTTAATAACATTTCATCGTGATATACCACCATCAAATTATGGCAGAGTCCTATAATAAATACTCCGGGTACATTATATTTGACTATATAATCATTGCAAAGAGGAGGCACAGTCGTACTCTACTGGGATTCAAGCCTCTGTACTTTATTATTTTAACGCATGAATTACCCGCTATAAATAGGTACCACGTGAGTCTCTCCTCGCAAATGAAGAGGCTTTGCACGCTGCTGTCATCTAGATTCCTGGGTGGAATAGTGGTCAACCCTAGTGTAGAAAACTTTTATCATAAATAATACAGAGGCGAAAGCGCTTATTTGGCATTAGCTGATGCTCATGCCCGTGTTCGCGAACGTGCCTCGGGGTCGTTCCAGCCATTAGCTGTCAGTAAACGAAACGTGCTCAAAGGTAAATTAGCGAGCGCCGTTCTTTCAATATGTACGGTGTACGGTGTGGTGTCGTATTTCTGCCCGGCTTCTGATGGCTCTTTGAGGTAGAGCCAGCGAGGCACACGTCGAAGCTCTCGTGCGCCCGTTGTGGAGTATTGTGGACCGGCTAGTGGTAAACTATCTTGAACGCTTTCGTGAAAGTTGAAACCGACATTCCCAGTTGCTATTATACATAGTCGTTGGGGGCCTTTGAGCGACATAAAATTTTCGACACTTGAGTTGGCCATCAACCTCTCCACCAATACCCACGAAAGCAGCTTGATGAAGTAGGAACTTCCTACTTCATCAAGCTGCTTCCTACTAGGAAGTATATCTACCTAGTATGCTCTAGGCCGGTGACCCAACAAAGTAAATCCATGTATGTTCAGATCTTGATCGCTCCTGCCTGTTGACTGCATAGTATAATATGACCAAGCATAAGCTTTTATATCGAATTCAGTTAAGACTGAAGTAATTATGATTCCAGCGTACATTGCGTAATTCTTAAAAATGAATTAACGTAATCGGGTGACTGGACAATCGCGTCACACGAGAGGATTAAGCAAATATGTTAAATCCATTATTGGCCCAAATTGCACTGGATACGTTTCAGTTCGCCGCGGCGTTAATTGAAATAATTTTCGTTCAATTAAAATGAAACAGGGCGCTTCGTCGGTAATTCAACACATTTTTCTGTTTCAGTTATATCAAGTTCTTTAATGTATTGAACCTACCTACTACTAGCAACTACATATTAACAACTGCTTATATGCTGCTGCATATTAATAACTGCTAAGTGCTAAATGAATGAACAGTACTGCAATTAATCAAAATTGAATAGGTATATAGGTAAGTATCACATAGAACCGTGTCCGCAACCAATTAACCATGAGAAAATTAATATGATTTTACGCACGACATTGAAACACCCTATCAGTAATGGTACTTTGTGATTTATGAGTCCATTACAAAGAGGAGATCCATTTACGTGAGCGAACATCGGTGTTCTAAACAATTGACAGCTAATTGACTTACGTTGAGTATGTGGACAGCGGCGCGGTTTCTGGAGCACACCCGCCATAGAAGGTCGAAGAAGAAACAGCTGAGCGAGAGAGCCATCCATAGCCAAGTCTGAAAACGAAAATATTGATTTGGAG
This sequence comes from Hesperia comma, assembly GCA_905404135.1. Lineage (NCBI taxonomy): Eukaryota > Metazoa > Arthropoda > Insecta > Lepidoptera > Hesperiidae > Hesperia > Hesperia comma. Next base: position 17,133,333 of record FR990018.1, read on the forward strand.
CGACATGTTTATTCATGTTTCTCTTACAGATTTAAGACAGCAAACGAACATCCAGCTCCATCCTTCAGCTGCCGCCCATGACAAAAGTGACCGACCCAAAATAAAACTCAAATCGTGACTAGGATAGTAAATTCAGCTGGCAAAGGGAACACTTAACTACCTTAGCTTCCTTGGAATAGATAAATATTTTTCTTTACTGAAATTGTGGTTACAAAACGAGACAATAGATCCTTTATCTACTGTGGCAATAACTATAACTACCCGAGTTTTTACCTGGCTAACTACCACTTATACAATGAACTTAATATACCAATCCAATATTACTTCCTTCTTGGCCAGTACCTAAATGACCTAAATCATCGCACGTGTTGATGATATTCATGACCATTTACGACAATGACCACTTACTTTAATTGGCTCTTCTCGATGATTGTACTGATATCTTATCAAGCTTAAGTATTAATAGCAGTAGAAGTAAAGTATCAATAGTAAATTGCAGTAATAGGTTAGGTGATTAGAAATACGAGTAAGGGCTGTAAGATCCAAGCAGGCTTAAAGTACGGTGAATCTAAGTTCTAATTTGATCTATGGTTTAAACTATGGCCTTAAGATCAAGTGCAAAAATACTATAGATCACCTAAACTTAGATAAGTCTTTTGAACATAGCAATATTTCCTACATTTATGAATGAAATGACATTAGAGAGAGTAGTTTGCAAAGAGGTTGGTAGTTTGCTGTTTTTTTCTTCTGACTTTGACGCAATTGACATAATATGACTGAAATTTTTATAAGTTAACTTGGGCCCGTTTTACATAATGCTATTTGCAAGCAACTAGGATCTTGTCCAAATAATATCTGGTCAATATAACGGGCATTTCTCGGTGGTCATACTAGAACGTCATACGGTATGTTTATAACATAAAGATTTTATTAAAATACGAATGTTACGCTCCAGATGAAATAATTTGCTTTCAATTTGCTTTTGTTTTTATGTTATTAACTAGCTGTTGCCCGCGGCTCCGCCCGCGTGGAACTCAGTGTGTCACAAAGTTATTCCTGCGTTAATCCCGACCCCACACATATTAAGACACACTCCACACATCTTAAGAACAGTTGATTTTTTACTACGTTTTAGTCATACCGTACAAAAATCCGTTATGTAGATCTTGAGAAAATCGATAAAAAGACTAAGATATAAACGTCGGGGTTTTTTCATTCCAAACTATTATATTTTTAAACTACAATGGTAGTTTTTCATTCGGGTGCCAAAACATAAAGACCAGCTAAAGCGATGCTGACCCTCGAAAAAGCAACATAAAGTTGATCATGAGAAAAAAAGCCGGTTCGATTCCCGATATATGTATAGATATCCCGATATATAGATATTAATGAGCCTGCGACTTCATTCGCTCATGGAAGCTTTACCCGCGTAAATCTCGATCCCGCGGGAAGTCCGGAACAAAAAGTAGCTTATATAATGCTCCATAACCTCCTCTACCTCCCACTGAAAGTCCCATAAACATCTGAACCCACGACCTCATTCCCGGGTATGAGTTTTTACCGCGTGAATCCTAATCCCGCGGGAATTCAGGGATAAACAGTACCCTATATGTTGCTTCAAAACTTCAATAAAAATTTAAGCCCGCAACTACGCGCAGGAGTTTATTCCGCGTAACTCCAGATCCCGCGGGATTTCCGGGAAGACAGACTTGTTAGTTTTATATTAATGTTTGTTTAGAAGCTATTTATACCCCATACGCGAAGAAGGTTTTCCCGCGTAAATTCCGATCCCGCGGGATTTCTGGGATAAAAAATATCCTATATGTTAATCTAAGTTGCCCTATATGTGTGTGCCAAATTTCATGAAAATCGGTTTAGTAGTTTTTGCGTGAAGGAGTAACAAACAAACAAACAAACAAATACACAAACTTTCACATTTATAATATTAGTAGGATTGTGTGTACTGACATAAATAAATACATAAATAAAAAATAAAAAAATCTTTTCTTTCGCTTGTATATTCAAATTTTGTAATTCAAGTTAGTACAAAAGAACACAAGAAATATGTGTGATGTTTTTTATCTACAAACTTACAATTCACAATTGAATGTAGTAGGACAACTGTAACGTATTTCGGAAGCAAAATATACGACAATACCACATGTTGGTTCAGCGTAAGAAAATAGCAATAGGCATCTTGAAGAAACGTCATGTCAAACGAAAGATTAATCCCTCATGGGAGGCTTAAAGGCTTATGGGAGGCTTTCGGGACGGTTTAGCCTAATCGATACTTTAAACTGGACTTCATTGATTATCTAACATTGATCTTAAGAAATAATCTGTGACCGCAGATTAAACTCCGAATCACAGTTTAAACTATGATTGATCTTACGGCCCTAAGTAGGATAAACTCTTCCTCTACAAATTCGGAATCAAAATCATTTAATACATTTTCATTCAACAATACAATTGACACAGGATATCAAAACTAAAATTATTTAATTGGTAGGTACCATGGGTAGGTACCTATTAAAGTATGACACTCTATTCTTCTATCACTATTCTATCAATCTATTCTTGTCCTTTTCGGTATAAACAAGAATCCTATTGCACATTTGCAAACAATAAAGTATTCTGATTTAGTGTTGTCTGTACAATATCAACTAAACATACTCGTACTACCTACTAGAACTATTATAGAATTAGCATCCCAGCTTCCGCCTCGATTTCAGAAACAAGAATCAAATACCTACACAATGCCAAGTTTATGAACGGCTTACATAGGTCCTGGTAAACGTGCTACCAAGAAGTAAACAAAAACAAAAGTTAAAATTTGATCTTTTCAACACCTAACGAACAGGCGGGCCATGCCACAAGGCAATTGATATTATCTCCGACGCGACGTGTTGGTGGGAAGAAAAAAACAAGAATTGACAATTGGAAGGGCACTGACACATTTTGCAGTTGATTTTCAGTCTGAGACCATGCACCGTGCACGTGTATCAGAATGGAACAGATCCCAGACACAGGATTCAGGGGGAAATGTGGATTTCTACTTCAAATCCAGATTTCTATCAATATTTCTGTGATTTCTGAAAACATTTTGAGTAAAGAGCGATATTCTATTTTTCCGAAACTACGAATATCTATAGGTCTACTTAATGTTGTATTATGTGAACAAAGCATTATGAATAAAACCCATGTTTTATTCGCGTCCAATGTCGAACTGAATCACAATAATATCGAAATTCTACAGTGCGGGTACTTGTTCACTTCTCATGCAAATGTTTACTCAGGAAGTACGATAATTTGGATCCGAAGAGCAAAGTAGTTCCCATGACGCTGATTCTATCAGCCATTCAACATTTTGTCGTCAGTCATATTGTGTGGTATCTCGTGATGTCGTGTCGCAAATAAAGGAACAAGGCCAACGCAGAAGCTATTTGAATATTTGATAATAGGTGATCACTGTGGTACAAAGACATCATTACAACTTTACAACCCAATGCATTACTAGTCAAGAAAGAAAAAAGAAGAAAGAAATATAATACCTACTATCTTCAAGCTGAAAGGTTTAATTGATCCATTAAAATCCGACATTTTGTTTACGTTCAAAACTTCAGCAATTTTGCTAAGCACCTCACATTCAACACGGCAATTATTGTGGGCGTCGCTCGCTTCCCTTTCCAACTTAAATGAATTTACGAGTTAAAGGCGATTTTCTCAGTGACGTCTTTAACAGTATAAATGTCTCGCATATTATCTGCAGAAATTAAATTCTCTTATACATTAAGTTTAATCTGATTCATTACGCTGCGCCTGCAGCCATCAGTGCCGTGTTCAATTATCCAGAGACCGCGCCCGCTATTGTCGTACTTTGCTTTGCGTCTCAGCTAAATGACTTTATTGTAGAAGCCGTCATTACTGAAGGTGCTTGGAAGGTTTAACAATACAAATACGCTCTGTTGTCCACTAGAGAATTGGAATACCAGGCATAAAAATACACATAATTCTCATCAGTTCATCGTGAAAGTAGAGTTAGAGACTTTCTGAGGGATACCATACCTACATTTATTCTTCAAATTCAAATTATTTATTTCTTCGAAATAGGTTTTTACAAACAATTTTCGAAAGTCATATTACGCCATCGCTTCAACAAATCCCTACGGTGAGTGGTCTTGGAAGAAGAAACGGCAAGAAACTCCCAAGGAGTCATTTTTTTCTCTTTCTCCACTCACCTTCTCTCTACCCACATGCAGTGCGATATCTAACTTGAACATCTTGACAAGGTAAAATTTATGGAACTCAAAATCATAGTATTGTTGATCTAGGTAGGAAAAATGTGTACTTGATCCCTCTAGATTTCCTGCGTATTTGTCATGGAAAAAAAATATCCGCAAGCTTGAGAATTGCTTGAAAAGCTTGAGAACAAGCTTGAGCTTACCTTTGATTTGATCGGAACAAACTGTGGCGAGTGCTCAGCGAATTGGTAGCCCCAGTCCTCCACACGACTAGAATTGTAGTAATTAACATTTTGTTCGACCAACACCTCCTCCTTCAATGCACCACTGTAACAAGATAAATATCAATTATTTTAATGAATATTTTGAGTCATTTAAATTGAGTAAATTCTGATTAAAGTTTATATGTAATGCAATTGTTATTACCTCAACGGATGTATCATCAACAGTACCAAGAAAGGCAGATAGAGTTGATGCGTATACCAAAACGCATTGTAAATCTTCCGACGCACGACCCTCAGTGACGTCAGCCCCATACTGAGCGAGATCAACAACATTAAGGTACCAGTCACGCCTGCTACACTCATCATCAGGAGAAAGGGATTCTGTAAAATAATACGTCTTTAATTAAGTACTATCTCCACCAATCCTCACTGGAGCAGCGTGGTGGTGTAAGCACTAGGCCTCCTCAATAATAAGGAGAGACCCGTGCTCAGTAGTGCGCCATTAATGGGTTGTAGCCAAAAAAGTACTACATCGCATATCAAAAGAGACGACCTAAAGACCTGCAATTTCGACTCTCTAAATCTAAATACTTATTATTCCTTCTCACTGGTTCTATTTTATATTCTTACTAGTTTATCTCGCAAACGTTAATCTGCAAAATTTTGCATCACATTGACTAGGTACTTTAGAGTAATACTTAATTTTTAACGAACTGCTAGTACCTAAAGATTCATCACACTGGACTTTTTTACAACGTCGCGACAATGCATATAGACATAAGCAATAGTTTGGTTTAGGTATCCTTTATGATTCACGAAAACATTGTTATTTAAGAGATCCAAAACATAGGTAGCGAATTAATCAAAATTAAACCGAAGCGATCAAAAAGAGCTAATTTTGGAGTCCATTGCGGATCTAATACATCTTGTTGGAAAATTCTGTAAGTTTAGATATTGTTCGATTCCAAAATCGCCAGCCTTTCTGTATTTGTCTTTTTCGGAGTTTGCCTGTTTACTGTATTTTAAGTAAGCATTCCATTCCATTTATATCACGATCCTGATGAAGACTACCTACTGATTACTTTTCTAAATAGTTTCCAACTCATTAATTGTTTTACTTTGTAGCATTCTGCTTTCTATTGTAATTTTCTACACCTATTGAACACCATTGCATGGAAAATAAAGAGACCCCATTGATACCCTTATTGTAGGGTAGGCGAGGGTAAATTATCGTATGCTCCAATTATTTCACCATGTTGCTATTCCACGCAGGAATACCCACTTAGAATGATATTGTGGACTCCATGATTTTATTTTTTCATAAAAACACTTGTTCGAGGACCGAGAATCCAGGCTATCACAACATACTAGACAAAAATATATGCATCAACGTTACACAAGTTATCAACGTGCTCAAATCTTTATGTCCCAGTAACATACTACACTACACCGAGTACTCGTACTATCAATATTAGCATATTTCTAGTGACGTAGTGCAGCGTAATTTAAATACTATGCCCTAGATGTTCTATCAGACCACGTTGTAGGTCAGTAAAAGTCCTTCAAAAGATTTTTCCCAACGAAGAGTGAGCCCTCGGCGCGGGGACTCACGTCAAGATGCGGTTCTGCTTGCCACGCTCATTTAAGAGCCGAGAGGCTAGAATATTAAATCACATTTTAAGACTTTAAAAAGGAGGCTGCCTTTACGTCTATTTTTTGCGTGTTACATTCGTGGTGCCTCATAATTTCAATCAACAAAATGTTTATATTTCTTTTAGTCGATGCAGTTTTGCAGTACATTATGCTTTTTATATGACAGTTTCTTTATTTTTAAATAAAATTTCGTAGTATTCTCCATTAGATACCTATGTAATTTATTCCTAACTAGTGAACCTACCCCCGCTTTCCTTCGGGAAAATTAGTGGTCCCTTAGAACTCTACCTGGGTAAATTCGGCCCTCGATAAAAACCTTGTCCCTTTTGTATATCGATCACAACCACAAAATAATTATCCAAATCAGCTCAGCCGTTTTCAAATTTTGCGCTTAGGAAGGATTTCAGATTCTTTTTTATTAAATATCTCCTTCATTAGATGTACTCTATGATTCTTCTATATTATCAGTAGAACTATTAATTTTATCCTGTCATAGTTTAATTCTAAAATTTCATTCAAATGCGAATAAAACTTTTAATAGTCGACAAATTAACGCCTCGAGCATTCAGCATAATGTTCAGTGACCTGTAAAGTGTGTTACCGGAGAAAAAAAGAAAAGAGGAATAGAATCTTTCAGGCCTGGCTAAGTATCAAGCAAGTGACCTAAGCTGCGCTGCGGAGGGGCGGCACACAATAGCGAACAGCACGCCGGCGGCACTGTGACAAAAGGACGGTGTTTGCTGTTCATACAAACACTTGACACGTCGCCATTATTAATTCCGCCCTTGCGTGGCGAACGGACATAATGGGCCGCTGATGAAAAAACCGGATAATAACAACATTTAAAACGATGCCCACTTTACTGAACGTGGAGATCGTTATCTGCAGTGCACTGATAAGGCTGTAGGCTTGCCTTTTCATCAACCCTGTGTAACCAAAACATGTAAGTAGAGAAAAATGTAGCGCCCTAGTACAAATAATGAAAGATTTTTTGTTTCGTGATTGTTCAGCGCCGTGCTTACATAATTTTGGCTAAAATGTTGTTCCTTATATGATACTAGTATAGTAAAAATAGTCCGATAACTAAAAAAGACTGCATTTTAAAACAATTAGATATTATTTACGAGAAACGCGCGATCAGCTCAGCAATGCCATAGTGCACGAGCGCAAATAACTCAGACAATCGTAACAGACACAACTTCACATTGAATGTTTATTCCGATAATAATTTATTAACGATCGCTGCATTGCCCTATAATGGTCGGATCGCTGAAATGCAGAATGACCTATAAATCCTGTTAAAATGATATCGGCATCATTTACGTTGCCGATTGGAACTGTGCGGATACCATAAATTTTTGAAATTACATCACCGTGCGTTTTGCAATACGAGTATAAACACGCGCAAACCTGATCAAAATGCCTCGATTAAAAACAATAAACACTGTAACAATGTGAAAATTTCCAGAGCACTTCATTTCAGTACATACGAACAAAATATACAACGAGCACTGCACATTCACAGACAATTTTTCGGCTAGTCAACTTTCGGGGATCTCGTAACTAAAAAAAGTTACGTAAACTTTATCACTGAGCCAGAAAATTGAATTTCCCTTGTGTGATTCAAAGAAAATATGCAAAAGTACTCACATATAGGTACAACATGCTTAACTAGACAAAGTAAAGTAAGACATTGTTTCTAAACTAACCTCATTCCTGTAGCTCGCCAGGTTTATCTCCGTTCTCTCTTCATCGTAGTTTCGAGAAAAGTTCCACAAGTTAACAAAGTGTGATATAGAGTGTATCACTGAAACAACGAAACAAAATCAGTACAGTTGTTTCAAAGCTCTTATCTGCAATGAGTACAGGAGTAATAAAAATACGAGTTACCTATATAAAAGTGCCTACGATATCTGTACAAATTAATACATTACTTTAAATTCATTTGTCGTTCATGGATGTCAAGAAGCTTAAACTCAGCTCAACAGTTCTGATAACCAAAACACCTGCCGTAATAATAACTGTAATATTTCCATTTCAGTGCTTTCGATACCAGAGTAGTCGAAATTTTTGATAAACCAACTCTAATGGCACTGAAAAAAAGTCTGCCCATGGACATCAAGTTGTCTATTAACCACCAGCACATAATATATACCTACACCTATAGTTAGATGATGCGGAATATTATGACGATGAAACTTAGGAGTAGTGCCTAAGAGATTTTAATTTAATTTAATTTAATTTTAATTGTAGTGAAACGACAGGTGCATGACGAACAACTGTTTATTTCTTATTTGACGGTACATGGTAATACATAAATTTTATACTACCTTCTAATAATAATTAAATATACTACATCTTTCCCCTTAAAGGAATCAGATATATGTATAGATATACACCAAAATATCAACTTAACAGAACGAGTTTTAACGAGTTTCACCATTGAACAAGATATTAAGATATACTTAATATTATGCTTACGTACTAACAAAAATTAAGATTTCTTAAAATATAAAGCAAGCCTTTCACGAGCTTTATGAGCCGCTAACCTAGGTAGTGCCTTATCTGACCCCTTGGGTGACATGCTTTGCGAGCGAGATGGTTCACCGACCTCGCTGGGTACACCCTCGTCTGTTCCCAACTCCTGCGCATCATCATACAGGTCCTCATCATCATCACTCTCTTTTCCCTTGGGGAAAACAGAATGTGATTCAGTAGCGCCAGTACAAGTTTCTGCCCTCAATATGTGCCTTCGGTTGCGTCTATATTTCCTACCCAAATCATCCGTTAGGAAATAAGAGCGCGGCTGCGGCGCAGGTGCTAGTACGCGCATGCGTCTCCTATCCTTGCCATTGGAGTCGGCGACTATAACTTGCTCACCCGGCTTTAACTCAGAAAGATTTGTTGAGCGCAAATCATAGTATTGTTTGTTATGATCACGGTTACGTATGATGTTCGCAAAGTCCTTGTTATTATTTCGATCCGGTTGGAGTTTGTTAATATTTACCGGTAAACGAGTATTAATACGTCGACCCATTAACAGTTGAGCCGGTGAACTAACTCCGTTTCGAGGAGTGGATCGTAAATTTAACAAACCTAAATAAAAATCGGAACCTGCTTTAATCGATTTCTTAATAATATTTTTGACCGTCTGCACCGCACGCTCACTCAGACCGTTCGCTTGAGCGTAGTTCGGCGATGTTGTAGTATGTATGATACCCCAGTCTAAACAAAATTGTTTAAATTCTTTAGATGAATACGCCGGACCGTTGTCAGTAATGAGCTCCGATGGTATACCATGCCTCGCAAACTGATCTTTCATCGCTACTATTACAGCCTTCGAACCTATACCAGATAAAACGTTAACTTCTATAAAATTTGAAAAGTAGTCAACTAGAAGAAGAAAATATTTATTTTGAAAAACAAATATATCCGAACCGACTTTCCTCCAGGGTAAGTCGGGGATCGCGTGAGGAATCATAGGTTCCCTGAGCGGCATCGCGGCGTGCTCGGCGCACGCGGCGCACGCCCGCACGGCGCGCTCCACGTCCCGCGCCATGCCGCGCCAGAACATCACGTCCCGCGCGCGCCGCTTGCAGCGGTCTATGCCCAGGTGGCCCTCATGCACACGACTTAACATTTCTCCTCTCAGTTTGTTTGGAATGAAAACTAAATTATCTTTGAAGAGTACTCCGTTTATGTATTCAAACGATTGTCTGTACGACCAGTGTGGTCGTACTAATTTATCGGTATCGCGCTGATATCGAGGCCATCCGTTAAGCACATATTCAATAATCAATTTGCATTCCCTATCCGATCGCGTCTCATGTCTGACCTCCTGAATTTTCTTATCGCTAAATTGTACATTATTTATAAGAAAACAACTTTGAGCCTCAACTTCCGAAGATAGCTTGTCGTGCATTAATTCCGGCAGAGCCGCACGAGATAAAGCATCGGCAACATACATATATTTACCTGGTTTGTACACGACAGAAAAACTATAGCACTGGATGCGTAACATCATGCGTTGTAATCGCGCCGGGACTGCGTCTAACGGTTTTCTAAAAAGGGATTCCAGGGGCTTGTGATCAGTTTCTACCGTTACATCCGACCTCCCGTAAACGTATTGGTGAAACCTTTCTAGAGCGAATACGATCGCGAGCATCTCCTTTTCGATTTGTGCATATCGAGATTGGGTCTCTGTTAGAGTAAGAGAAGCGAACTCCACCGGGCGGCCAGCCTGCAGCAGCGCGGCGCCCAGCGCGCGCGCGCTCGCGTCCACCGTGAGCAGCACGGGCTCCGCGGCCGAGTACAGCGCCAGCACGGGCGCGCCGCACAAGGCCGCCTTCAGCTGCGACACCACGCCGTCGTGAACACTATCCCAGCTCCATTCGGTACCCTTCTTTAATAAGCACCGCAAAGGAGTAACAATGCTTGCATAATTAGGTATAAATTTTGACAAATAATTCGTCATACCTAAGAATCGTTCCAAGGATGCTCGATCATTCGGATTGGGCATGTCCGATATTGCTCTTAATTTATTTGTTTCGATTTGCATACCTTTCCTACTGAAACTGTGTCCCAGGTACGTCACCTGTTCGACACAAAACTCGCATTTATCCTTATTAAACCTGATACCGGCCTGGCGGGCTCGATCCAGCACCCGCCTAAGTCTTAAATCGTGTTCCTCTTTTGTCCGACCGTGTACAATTATATCGTCAATAAAAGAGTGCACGCCCTCTAGGTCCTCGAGAATTTGACTAATCTTTGCATGAAACACTTCACTGGCGCAACTTATACCATACGGAAGACGTAAAAACTGGTATCGACCGAACGGGGTACCGAAAGTGCATAGATCGGCACTCTCATCGTCGAGTTGAATCATCCAGAAGCCCGACCGTGCATCTAACTTACTAAAGTACCGCGCGCCGTGCAGTTTAGTGGCGATGTCGGTGAGCGTGGGCAAGGGGTAGTGCGCGCGGCGCACGGCGCGGTTGAGCGGCCGCGGGTCGAGACATACGCGCACGCCGCCGTCCTTCTTAACCGGTAACACGATCGCATTCACCCAAGCGGTCGGATGAGACACTTTTCTAATTACACCTATTCGTTCCATATGATCTAATTCATTTTTCAATCTATCGCTTATACCTATAGGAATTTTTCTGACAGGACATACTGACGGACATACTGTTTTATCTATGATAATTTTGTATTTTCCTGGTAATTTGCCTACACCCTGAAATAAATCACTGTAACTATCTATATCTATTGAAAATAACCGCTTAATCAAGCCTAAATTTTCACATGTAAATTTCCCTAGTACACTTTGACAATTATCCTTTGTTATAATAAATTGAATTAGATGTTTTTTGTTTTTATAAAACCACAGCATTTCAATCGATCCTAGAATACACAAATAGTTACCGCAGAAAGACTGAGCTCGTATGTTACTCGGCTTCAAGTCAGACAAAGAATATCCTAAATACTTTAATGTATTAAAAGACAGTACATTCAGATCAGAACCAGAATCTAATTTAAATTTTTCTGTTTTATGATTTTTACATAATATCAAAGTTTCATACCATTTATTAATATTGTCCAGGGTACCTGTTTCTAAAGTAGATACATAAAACAACTCTTCTGTATCGTCATCTTCACGCAGCTCATACACTTGCTTACCAGCCCGCAAAGGACACATCTTTTTGAAATGCCCCTTGTTACCGCACAGAAAACACTTTATAAACTTAGCCGGACACTGATAACTATTAGAATGATTATTTCCACACGCGTCACAACCCTTAATTTCGCGATCACAATATCGTGGTTCAAATCTACGCGTCGGTCCCGACGACGGTGTGTCCGGACCGCCTCCGCCGCGCGGCGCTGCGGCCGCGGCGGGTCGCCCGCGCGTCAGCCGCGCACCCGCCTGGCCCCCGCCGCCGCCGTGCGCCCGTCGAGCGCCTCTCGTACCATACACTGCATCCACGGCGACACCAGAACCAGATATTCCGTCAGAACTTTTAGCCACCTCAATTTGCTTATTCTCCTCATGAGATATCTCGTTGGCTTGGCAAATTTTGATTGTTTTTTCCAACGTCAAATCATCCGTACGTAACAACCTGTCTCGTACGGCACCATCCATTACTCCACATACTATGCGATCCCGTATTAGCCCTTCCTCGAGATGCTCAAACTCACAATGTTGACACAGCAGTCGTAAAGCTGTCACGTAGGTATCGATGTTTTCACCAATTTCCTGATTGCGAGTGAAAAATCGAAATCGAGCCATCGTTGTGTTTTGCTTCGATCCAAAATGTGTGTTAAATTTTTTCACCAACACGTCGATGTCGTCTTGATTTTCATCTTTGAGGAATTTAAAAGTGGAATATATGTCATAGCCGTCTGGACCTATTAGATTGATGAGAAGGCTAGCCTGCACTTCCTTCGTTTCCTTCCATACACCCGAAGCCTTCAAAAACACGCAGAATTGCTTGTACCACTTTCGCCACGCGTCGGCCCGGCACGCCGGCCCACCCTCCAGAACTAACTCCGATGGAGGCCGCGCGTGCTCCATATTAGACTCGGATAAACACAACGGTGTAAAACAATTCAATTATTATAATCGCACTAGACGCACTAATAGTCACGTCACTGTCTTATTGTAATTTATATAAAGCCACCGCTGCCACCATGTAGTGAAACGACAGGTGCATGACGAACAACTGTTTATTTCTTATTTGACGGTACATGGTAATACATAAATTTTATACTACCTTCTAATAATAATTAAATATACTACAGTTTTTGGATATTAAGATACTTTTTTCACAAGCCGTAGGGTCAGATCTGGTACCGGTTGACCTGAACCCTATTTGACATTATACGCAAATGTTACAAGTCTCATTTTAGTCTTTTGTGATTCAAAAGTTCCCAGCTCCCAGCCAGCAAAATGTTCTTTGAATTCTAATTCTTTTCACCTCAATTGGGCATTAAGTTCTCGAGAACCGTCTCGAGAACCATGTAACCATAGGGTTACGAGAATAGGTACACCTTCGGATCATTAGCTCGCCTTACCTAGTTAATGACTACCTCGCTGTTATTTTGTAAATGAAGTTAAGTTTGGATGTAAAAATGGGTTTTATTGTTTAGATAAATCTAATATTTTTGACACGCCTTCATTTCATCTAGGTTCATCTAGTAATTTAATAAGAAATTTCATGCAGGGATGAAATACGCCGAAAATATCATATAACCCCAATAGCTTAAAACCACACAAAAAAATTAAATTCAACCATTTATAAAAATTTTCGCCAGGCCTTACAAAATTATAACCCCTAACTTGGCAAGGATACATAGGATTAACTACTAAGTAATTCATTTTTAAAATGCAAACACTTGCACTAAAAGCCCTCATCATTTCAATTAAATTCAAAAACCTTGTTTAATTTCAGCTCATCATTATAAACCTTTTGTTCCAGGGTTACCCCGAAAGGCCGAGGCAATCGTCTGAAGAACTTAATGTTACCGAGACCAGGCTTTCACGCGTCACCGCAATTCGTAAACCAAAGAACCGCCCCTAATACTTAACACTCACGCCATTAAATAATGACAAGGTCTGTCTAGACTTTAATACACTGATGCTCAATCTACGAAGACCTGAGTAGTAGTACATTGCTACTTACGTAAATTTTTGAAGGGAATACGCCGTAGGTACTGGAGTCTGGACTACTTTGGTAAACTTCAAACATCACCACCAGTGCGAGATATTTATTTCCTTTTATACTTGACAAGCTGCCAGCCAGTTAACAAGTTTGCTAATAGTACTGTATTCTTTTACTAAAGCAAGTGGTAATTAATTTCTAATGCGCACATAATTTGAAAAATAGAAGAGAGTCGTATGTTGATTTCTATTCATATTTTAAAATACAGGCTTAACAATAAAAATGGACCAAAACAGCATGTCGCATTCAAAACCGAAATATGATCTCATTCACTATTTAAATTTTTTCGTTTTGTATTTCTGTCGCAAACGTGGAAGTAAGAACTTGCCATTAAAAAGCGCTCGACTAAAAGGTTTAGAAACACTGATCGGGACTGTGTTCATTTGAATGACATGCCCTCCTGAGGGGATTCAAATTAATGTCTATACTAGACACCAGCGCAAATGAAGGGGATGTGCATAGGTGTTGAGGGGCTTTCGACTGAATGTTGCGGCTGCGGGTGGAACTGATTCAGCGGTGCTCCGTACCGAGGACTGCTTCGTAGCAGATTGAAAACGTCAAAGCTTACACTACGAAGTACTATGAAAATTGTGTTCCATCCATTTTATATCCATCTACATGTCTGAACGTAATGGGACAACCTATCTCTAAACGTATGTAGGTGTTTTACAAGCGAGGTGAAAACTGTACACAAGAACAGGTACTTATTCATTTTATTAGATTTAGGTACACCTAAATCTTATTCATTTTATTAGATTTAGGTACACCTAAATCTAATAAAATGAATAAGTACCTGTTAGGCATCCATTGTTAATTTATTCTGGAAAAATTGTGTAACTAAATACAAGCCTCTGTTCAGAGATAGTAGTTTCAAATAAATAAGCAATACATATATCAATACAATCAAGAATATTTTCTATACATTTCTGGTCTTCCAATCTGTTTTCCTGCTTAATGAAACAAGATTAGTAGAGTCAGTTGGTGTCAGTAAAGGGAAGCCGATTAGGACTGTGTCGGATGGGTACTCTGTACACACATACAAACTTATTAACACTTTATTTGCATGTGTTAAATTATGCGGTTTAAAGGTATTACTGTAAAGGGATCAGTAACTAATGTATAAAATTGCGCGTTAAAGTACATTAACTAAGTATTTTATTAGATCCCAAGATTCCCAAGTATTGGCCATGTGTTAAGAGTATCGATTGTATCGTAAATCTCAGAATTAAATGTACGATCAAAATGTATGAAACTGTAATTTTATATGACTGTGAACCTAAGCTTTAGAGACATAGGAAATTCATACATAAGTATTCAAAACTTTGAATATATTATCTCCACAATATATATTCAAAGTTTTCAATCATTGAGAAGTCCATCTAATCGACTTCGGGCCAATTGATATCAAGTGAACTAATGTACCTATTACTATTCTACAACAAAAATCTTTGAACTACTGACCTGCAAATATAACGAGTGTACAGGCAACAGTCATATGAAATTTTTTCGCTCTTTCCAGCCAGAAGAAAAACAACCCCGGCCACAGCTTCGAGAGGATCCTGTAGAGTATTTGGTTCAGCTTCTTGCATAATGGCAACAGCACTAGCGCGCAGGACAGATTCAAAACTGTAGCCGTGCCGCGCGATATGCAAAGTCCTACCTGGAAAATATAAATTGAGTCTAACATTTTTCCCATATTTCATAAAATAATGCTCATTGTGTAATTTAAAACGGAGAAAAGTATGAAACTTTACTAGAGTAGGACAATTATATTTCTCGAAGGTGCGAATGTGATGCGAAATACAAATAATGGTGTTGATAATATTTCCATCATTGCAAGTTATTTAAGAATAAACATGCAATAAGAGGAAGCGTGAGAGAAAATGAAATGGTTTTTCAACGTCAAAAGTGCAGCGACATGAGGCACTACTCCGCTTTGTACCGTCTACGCTGAGCTAAACAAAAGATGTTACTAGTTAAGCTTTGTTAAATACGGTAATTGCCGCTTACAGCCCTCAAACACACTGAAGTGTTTGCGACAACCGCCATGTAAAGTTAATTAATTATGTCACTCACCCCTAACATCTGTCGCAAATAAAAAAATTGTCGTCCATTTTTGTAAAATATAAACGAGTTGTAAAAAAGATATATCACTAATGAGATCCATGATATCTGAAACAAAGAAATTTTTACTGTCAGAAAATATTGTACCTAAGGTATTGTTAAAAGTTTTGACTTTCCTAAAGCTGATTGGAATTTCATTCGCAAAACCTATCACGAATTGATAGTACTTACTATCAATACGGTACTATCAATTCGTGATAGGTTTTGCGAATGAAATCGTTAAGTAACGATTTTATTTCGTAGCAGCCATAGCGTAGTCTCGCAATAGGTCCCAAAAGACTTCATCATCATACTTCATCAAAGAAAGTGCATTCATCGTCTACATATAGAATATTAAGGAGTCGTTAAGCCAAGTATGTTTTGAGGCCCAAAACTTAGCTTAACCTAGGTATACATGGCATTGTACCATTAAGACTTTTTTTTAAAATCTGTCATTGATTTAATAAAAAGGGAAGTGCTGCTGCTGCGCTGGTAACGCATTGGTAGGTATTAGGTACGACTCTACATCGGGAATATTAGGTTTCATGGCTATTTTCGGATTATTTGACCATGAAATGTATTCTCAGGTACTTTTGTTTCAAATATGATAAAATATGATCTTTTATCTCTTTTCATTGAAGCTCTAAACATGTAGGTATTTGTACAAACGTATCTTGTTCAGCTATAAGATGATCCGAGCCAGAACTCCCTGTTGCTATGACGTAAGTATACATACTCGTATATCTAGCAACAACAAATAAACTGTAGCTAAAATAATCAAGTTAAATTACACAGACTGCTAGTTTGCTACCGTACACTCTATCCAATTAATCCTTAATCCCCTTGCAATAAAGATGACGTATTTATGTATCGGACGTACCATTTGCGTTTTGCACACCTGGGCACGGATGATTAATGAAATAAGTTATATCACAAGAAATAGACTAAGTATGACCACTTTAATAAACTTCTATTGAGAGATAGTATTATGAGATAATTTAATGGACCAAGTTGTCGTGAGTAAATTATCTACCGACTTAAAAAAGACGGATGTGGATGATAATAATAATAATAACTTTGATAATTTTATTGATAACTTTAAACACACAAAAAAATTGATGGAGGTAGGGATGTGGTCGGGATATTTGGTGATTCTCGTTGTCCTTTTCATTTAGTATAGATATAATTATTATCCATACGTATAACATACGCCATCCTTTTACGATCAAGAAATGTTGTAAGAAGTACATTAAATAGACCTTCTTTACTATAGTTACTGGCGTGCATTAGAACGTTACGATCAGCACATCCCACAATTATCCGAAATCTAAGTTTCCAGTAGTTTCGAGATAAGAAAAATCACCTCTCGAGATAAGGAAGTACAGTCGAGTAAAATTCGTGCAACCTCCATTATGGTAGAGATTAGTATCTCTACATAAATCAAGATGGATTAGACAACACAAGATCTAAATTTAGGGATTGATTGCTCTTACGACATTCAAAATTCGACCAGATATCAAAATCCAAGCGTTCACTAACAGCAACAGCTATTTTCACCAAGTTGTAAGTATAAGTAAGTGTAGGAGCTTTAATCGAGACTATTCGCGTTTTAATATTTAGATTATTTATTGATTTTTACTTTCTATTATTTCCCTTCTAGTTATGCAATCCCTTGTGTAACCTACGTAATGTAAACATAGGCATTCAAAAGTTTAGTGAATAAAATATAGTGGAAGGTTCAAGGTAGCTATTACTAGACCAACTATCCATGAAAGCCGTCAATGAATACGTTCATCACTGAAAACCCCATGTTATTCATACGCTGTTTATCTTCGTGCTATTTTAAGATTTTAAAGCATTCGTAACCGTTACATAATAAGTTATTTTGGAATTCTTTGGGAACAGATAAATATACTAACAAAGTTGTCATTTCTGTAACCTTAACGTTGGGCCCGTTGCGGTTAGCACGTTTATTATAATGTGCTATTTAAATGTAAATAAATGCTCGCAGTAGGTAGCAAGGCACGCACAAACTAATAGGATGAAGTCGGATCTTGTCATGCTGGTGGAACACTTAAAAGTCAAATCCATTGTTAAAATCTGTCACACAAATGTTGTAAAAATTAACACACAAAATAGACGATGGGAGGTTCCTGGATATAATCTGAAGATATTGATCAAGTCTCGTAGAGTCTATAAGATTATTTGTTAAAAGTAGAAGAAAAGTAGAGACTAAAGACCTGTTGAGTTTGTGCACTTCAATTTTATTTATGTGCAGAGTACGTGACAAATTAAAGTTTTATTCAAAATCAACCGGTGTGTGCAGTTAGTGGTTTTAAAAATGTTTGTATTTGTCTTTTATCATCTGT
This sequence comes from Hesperia comma, assembly GCA_905404135.1. NCBI lineage: Eukaryota > Metazoa > Arthropoda > Insecta > Lepidoptera > Hesperiidae > Hesperia > Hesperia comma. Next base: position 17,151,644 of record FR990018.1, read on the forward strand.
GTTCGAAGTTGTTGTGCCACACACAAACTTTATGCGGATAGGAGAAACTGTTGGCGTATGCTCACGACGGCTACGTATTGACCATTGCTTGCTACACGAGCAACAATTTAATATTATTTTCTTAGGTATCCATTTAAGCTATATAATTCATTTTTCTAAATCCAAGTACCGTACACGGGATCAAAACAGAAAAGGGTAAATGATCTGACCCGGTTAGGGAGCATTTAGGTCTGTCGTGGAAAAGAGTCATACGCTATACGCATCGGCGTAAAACTACTATACGCTCGTACTACAAAGGCCGCGTAGCCGCGAGTCGGAGAAAAGCTCATACATTCTCTATGTCACTCGGGGCCGGCGCACTGAGAAAACATAAATCGTTGCAATCTGCCGACATGCGTCGGAAGTTTAAACCGTCAGCTAGCCACTTCAGTGCAGACGCTATTCAACCCGTGCGTAACTCCGAGTCTATACATAACGCCTTTGACAACCACCTCCATTGAACAACTGAATGGAGCCGATGACAGCACGCCTAGCCTAGAGTGTGGTCCCGCATTAATTACTGGATGTCGATCGCGCTATCATTCCAATCTCATTTGCATCTGACGAATTGATGACAGCTGCTGCGAACGTAATCTGTTACGCTCTGATGAATGTTACCTTTGCTTCTTGTATCCAATGCGTTGATATGGCTGTGTAATAGCATAAAGTTTCTTAGCTTAGCTTACTGTTTTATAAATCAGGAAAAGCACTTTAGCGCATGGAGTTGGTCTAATACAAATGGCGATTGTAAGCTGGGAATCTATAACCAATTACATAGATTACACATCTATACTTATGTTGTACCTACCAAAAATATTACCCTAAGAAGGAATTCTTCATTCTACTCACCTGAATGAAAAAGTATTTTTAATTATCATTAGGTTTACCATGGAATTAGTTTAAGTAATGAACTACTCCAGATAAATAATACAAGAATCTACCATCCAGAACATTGTACACTGTAAATGTTATTACAAAAACATAAAACACTTCTTAAGACCAATAAGATAGAGTTTTGATAGCTACATAATCTGAGTAACGGGAAGCTTCCGGCTGTTAATTTTTAAAATCAAGGATCAGCTTGAAGCACATGCTTACATTAACATTCTCCCAGCTTTGCAAATTATTTTTACACATTACGCACAAATGGATAACAAGTCAGCTCGCTGAGCTCGTCAATAATCGACAGACACTCTACATTTCGCGTAGTACGTAATATGCGTATGCAAACATCGATACAAGCCACCCTCTCAGGCTACAACAGTAATTACCTAGCACAGCTAGAATTATAAGCATCAACAGGCATGTAAATGGACCTTAGTCAATTAAATCGATCTAAATGTGCTTTGTGCTTGTGTAAATCTATTCCAGGCTGTGTAGTACCGAGACAAAGATCTGTTCTGAAACTGAATTGAATACGCCCAGGTGTAACCGTGAATATGATATGTGGTTTCAACCATTAATGGACTATTCCCAGGCACTACACATCTGCTACAGTGCACAACACTACACTTCTCGTAATTGAAGAGGACTGGAGCGTACTTCCCCACACACTCCAGTTCAAATTAGTGGGAAGTGGGAAGGCTTAATGGCAGGAGAAAACCAAGCATCAGACGCTCTCGTCGTTCGAAGACATTCGCCGTATTGGAGCTTGTTATCTTTCCGTAAGGATTACCCTCTTGCTTGAGTGTACTACCCAACGACTTGTCGTATCTGTGGGAGCTTGAGCCAGTACGTACTTTCTTCTCCCTTCTTTTTGGGATTAACGTCCAAGGACGACGGGGACCACTTCCCTCTTACCATCAGGTAACTTGTCTGCCCATGTGTAGGCTACATATAAATTCAATGATGAATATTTGGATTGATAAAACTATTTAGGGCTAATGTTTTCTTACGAAGATAAATTGAGATACATAATTATATGATTTCCAGAATGAAGATATTGGCTATGTAGGTATTTGTTACACTGTTACGAGGGATGATATAATTTCCCTCACGTAAAGACCGTAAAGTGGCTAAAATTATGTTTAAATTTTCATGAAAATCTCGGCACGACGGCACGACGGCTAAAGCTGTACGAGTTCTGCGGTACACTGGCCTCGTTTTCAAAAAGACTAAGCATCTAAAACGTTTCTTTGTAGAGAGATTCGGCTACATACCGAAACTAACGTAAACAAATGACTTGGTACTAGAGCTTTACATGACAAAATTATGAATATTACATTTTCATTAATTTCTTTATAATTCCTATAATACACATTTATTGCAATGGGCACGTAATGCCAGAAGCAGCTACTTACTAGGTATCTACTATCATGACCCAGCACGTGAATGACAATCATCAGTAATTATCACGAAACTACTACCATACCATTACCAGATATATTTTATTGTAATTGGGTTCAATAACCCTAAAAATTAATAGTAACTAATGAGTAGGTACATACATTGGTCGATTTGGTTTGGTATTGGTAAGATAAATGCTATAAAAATGATGTTGACCATGTGCAACATAGGCAAAAAGTTATTTAGATTCAGACGATGACGTTGGGACTAGGGAAAAGTAAAATAAATACGTTTCGTTGTTCGAATTTACATAATCAAGATCATAGCAAGATACTCAGGCTCCCAACTTGAGCTAAGATGTTATAGGATAGATAATAAGACCAGTCCAGTCCTCAAGTTAAGCGGCAGGGTGGAAAGTTGTCCTATCGTATGACATAGGTGCTAACCGGGCATGGCTGCTTCGGTAAGTATCTGTGTAACATTGAGAGAAGAGAACCAACCCCTGAATGCCATCACTGCGGTGCGGCCGACGACACCTCTGAGCACACGCTGGAGGTATGCCCCGCATGGTCGTCTGAGAAGCCTGTTTTGATGGCTGCAATAGGGAATATGCATGATTTTTTTTTATTGTTTTTATAGCTCATTTATGTTAATATAATACCGTAAAAAAATATACGAGTCATGGGTAAGTCCAAATTTATTTTAAATTAATTAATGAAAATTGCAATGACATAAGGCCGATTCAAACGCCGCCATTTTGGCGCGTTCTATGGTGACGTCATCGTTCGTCAGGTTTGAGTTGTTTACTAACAAGTGGTTATGAGCGAGGTTGAGAAAGAGTATTTTATAGTATTAAATTTACGTTTTCTAGTTTAATTTCATAAACGGAAGTATGGATGGAAACCGAAGACCTTATTTTAAGTACTGTATTGTACTTATGTGCAAGAATACGAGATGGAACGCACTGGACAAAGTATTTTTTCATGTTCCACGGGACGCTTATATAAGAAAAAAGTGGTGTAAAATTGTGAAAAGAGATATCATATCTACAAAAAGCACTGCATACTGTTGCGAAGATCATTTTAACGTAAGAAGAAAATAATTATTTCTACCAAATATAAATAGTTTTGGTTTAATTTGGCTTACAAAAGTACAAACCCTGAAAAGTTGTTGTAAGATTCTCGTTCAGATCTGGGATAAAAACAGATTTGATAATAAAGTATTCCCAAACACGGATTTATTTATTAACAACCATTTATTCCTAAAATGTGATATGAAGGATATAGTATAATTTGTATGTAGAAGGTAAATGGCTAAATCTTTACAGGTTATGTTAAAGACTTTTATGAATAACATAGAAAAACTGTACGAGAACCATGTAGGTACCTAAATTAAATATCTATCACTTCCTCACCTTGCAGCTTTGACTCCCCTGATTTCAGCTGATGTAAAATCATTATTTGAGGCGAAGTACGAACTTATCATGAAAGCATCAATTTTCGGAAGATTATCCGACTGCGCCTTTTGAAATCCACTTTCAGACATTGTTAGTCATTCAACACACCACTAACAAACAAAAATCACGCAAGAAGTATACGATAAACTCTGAAAGCAATCAAATTAACTGAAATATAGCTAGTTCTAGTATGTTTTTGACATGTCCATCGCGAAGGATGACGTCACGCCGATGTCTAACCAATAGCGTTGCGTTTCGACATTTTAAATTTGCCTCGTAAAATTTGCACTTTTTAAAAATTTATTTTAGTGATTTTAAAAAGTTTAAATAGAAAATAATGTGACAGATATCATTATTTTAGCGATAACGACTGTACAAAAAATATTTACATAAATTTGAATGACATGCATATTCCCTATTGGACCTGTCGGTGGCAGCGGTCGTCAGGAAGATGGTCGACAGCGTTAGGTCTTGGCAGGCAGTAGGGATGTACTGCAAGGCGGTACTTTCCCAAAAGGAGGCTGCGGAGAGGACCCGCGAAGAGGACCCCTTAGCCGATCCCCAGAGACGAAGGGGCGTTTAGGACGCAAGCGGCGTACCTATGCCGCGGCGACCTTTAGGACTTAAAAAAAATCCACAGTGTAGCATGAGTGGAGGAAGCGAAGCCATGTGTAGAGTCTGAAAAGACACGGAACATGCAAGGAGAATGAGGACATAAGGCCTAGCTGATACCTCCTCTCCTTGCTGACTCTAGAAGTAGGAACCGTAGAGAGGTTTTTAGTGGGTAGTCGTGGTGCTTTGCGTCTACGCAACCCGCGGAGTCCCACATCCTCCTGTGGCAAGGCACGGCCACGAGACATGCGTCAATGCATTTTCCCCTCTTAGGTACAAAAAGAAAAAATGGAAAAAAAGGAATAGGAAAATACGACAAGGACTTATTAATTAAGGAGGTGCTTAAATGTCCTAAATAAAATGATTCAGCCTAAGTTGCTTAAAATTAATTTGTAAGAATTTCGTGGTGTCCGATCTACTACTTATTGCTTACTGACATTACTTCTGTAATGTCTTTCCTATTGCTGACTTTGCCACGGCACTGTCATAAAGGTAGTAACCACCATCAGTGGCCATCAATTGACAATATCTATCATTTTGCTCATCTTGGTTAAAAAGTGGCGTTCAAAACTCGTTTCAGAAATAATTAAATGACGTAGTACAGAGCGAGGAGCTAAGCCTCCTGAATGAGGTTAATGCTATGTACCTAAGAGGTAATTTAGGGATGACGAACGAATGGGAGCACATTTTGACAGGGTTGTTTGTCTCAACGCCAACTGCACATTTATTTATTTATTTAAACTTTTATTGCACCTTACATCAGTACAGGATACAAAAAGGCGAACTTAATGCTAAAAGCATTCTCTCCCAGTTAACCTTTGGGAGTGAGATCCATTGTACATATATCCATTGTACATTGTACATTGTGTCTAATGTTATGAAATAAAAATATTTTGTGAAAAGGGTGAGCCTAAATTCATTTCGTCAATTATATTTACCTACCATTGGTGAGATTAAATGAAAAAAGGGAAATAGACCCTCCGCAGAGTATAAGTAATTAGCTGGACATTTACCAGCTCGCTTGCTGATTGTTTATATTGGGACCTATGAATTGAACAGTTGACGACTCCGTAGCCTAGTTGTAAATATCTGCTAAGTGAGGGTTCCCGGATTCGATTCCCGCCGCACACGATATTACAGATCAAATAAATATTACATCTCGAGTGTCATTGATCCATGCATACCACGACACAGGGCGTCGTAGTTAGCGTTCATTTATTTATTTACGTTGCCGGTCCTTAGGTATTTCGGACGTTGTTTACATCACGATGACGCGGTAGTTATGTTGACAAATTAACCATGTACAAACATAGATGTCAATCAAAGCTTAGATTAACCTACATCTTGTAAAGACATCGTCTATTTTCGTCATCCCCACAAATATAATTGATAACTATAATCTTAAAATCATAGTTAAGATGGTAATTAATAACGAATTACTTATTTTAACCAATTTTTCCACCAATGGCGGAGTTCTGTATATTTTGAAATCAAATTAAAATATACAGCTAAATCCTTGATAGCGGAGTGTTTGAACGTAGGACTTCGAAAAAAACTAATACAGTTTTAACTACTAACTAATCTCTACATAGAACGGCACGGTTAGGTACCAGTGTAGTAAAAGTAGCGCTACCTAATAAATTTCCGCCCACAATCCATTTTTGAATGCATGTTGATTTATAAAAATATGCCTACTTACCTGACATGATTTATTTTTCCATTCAATCACAGTTTCTTAACAGTAAGTATATAAATGAATATTTTATGTAACAGGACCATTTGTTGCTGAAGTAAGATCATTTCTCCGCAATTCGTTTCGAGTATTCGATTATTCTTGTGCTACTCTTATGGTAAAGACTGTTTTGATATTATCAGTTATCAGTCTGATAACGGAGGGCTATTTTATGGGCCTCTACCTCACGGGACCATGCCCAGGTACCACTTCATGAAGCCCGTAATCACTGACAAAATTTACTTTTAAATCTACCGAAAGTACGAGAAAATGCTGAAACCTTATTTCGAGTTAAAATGAAAACACGGCTATAATTTTTCAGAAAGAATTAACTTCGTGTATTTTCAACATAATTTATTAGGTATGCTCACGTACCTATACAGTAGACGTATACTTTTTAGTACATTTTCTTAACCGATATAAAATGAAGAATGTACTCAATTAGACCATTTTTTATCTTATTTCGTTACCTCATAACTTTTTATTGTGTGTAACGATTTCGATAAATCTTTTGATTTACATTGGAAAGCTAATGCTTGTAGTGTGGTTTCATTTATATCTGAGCGGCATCTGACAAGTAATTTTTCAGATAATATGTCTAATAATGCGTTTAATGGACTTCTACTACCTCCATGTCGTCTAATTTTATTAATTGTTGGTGTTGAAGTCGGTTTCCTTTCTTTGTTAACGTCTTTTTATCTCTGTCGGTTTCAGACGACAGTCGTAGAAAGACAACATGGGGAAATTATAACCTATGGTTAATTGATGCCTATTTTTATGGAACCCTTAAAGCGACTCGAATGGCTCAATGGTTAATAATAATAAGCCTGTTTTCTGTTCCAATGGTCCTGGGTTCGTGTCCAATAGCGGACATTGAAATGATGAGTTAAATTTAAATTCCATTCTTTGTCTGGGTATGTGTCCTTGACTTATGTTTTGTCCATGGCACCCACGACCCAGGGAATCCTTGTGTGGGGCTATAATTGTATAATGACGCGATTTAGTTCGAGTGAGTCAACACAGAAATTCTTTACAGCCAGTGATAAAGTCGTTTTCTATATAATTATAATTGCCAGTTCCTACTTACTACCTAAAATAAATTTATAGTTACATAACACATAGCAGAGAAACGAGGTACAATTGATTTTAAGGAAAGAAGGCAAATAAAGCTTGTGCACACTATTGAACATGAACCCTGTAATAGGATCATTATTGCTAAGTACATGTAGGTACCTATAGAATACGCGGAAACTAGGACACTATGTGCCTGTGCGGAGTGTCCTGATTAAGGATTAGTACGGCTATAGGGATTCGACATTCGAAGCTGTACTGGAAAATATTAATTAAGTACATACTTTTTCGTCATGCATGCTATATATAATATTAAATTTTGGTCGATGTTTTCCTTCATCCATATACTCGTATAATCGCATTCGTTAAATTTGTAAAATTATAACACACGACTATTTAATTTGAATTTTTTGTCCACGTCAAATCTTCTAATTGGTTAGATTCAATTAGATCCTCTTTCTCTACGGATTTGAGATTTTGCATATTGTTATGGTTTCTATAAATAGCAACATAACAGTAGGGTAAGCATGACCGGATACGCACTCAGGATTGGCTCCATCACGGGAACTCCTCAACGGTTAACTGCACAGTGACTACACTGACTACATTTTAATTTAGTTTAAAATGATAATTATGTACCTGAACTTTGTTTGAAAAGCTTTTTGATTTACCTGTTTTAAATATTAGTAGGGTATCCACTAATATTTAATCCTAAATCAATCAACTTTTAAATATATTTGTTGTTTATTTACCGCAGTGTTCCTAAAGTACCAACCTATTGTTAATGAATTTTAAAAATTTCTGAAATATTCAAACAAGTATACCTATCAGAAAGTAAGTTAAACTATGTACTTAGAGCTTTGATTCCCGGTAAAAATCTAATTCCACCGTCCACCGCAACAGTGATAGTGAGATTATTCTGGACTTATCAAACAACATTTCCATGTTAATTAAAAAAAATACATCATTTCATGCTATGTGCATCTTTCATGCGTGCAAAATCAATTTTTAGGAATTTACTTACTTACTAAAATATTTTTTTATAATTACAATAAATAAATAAAGCAATAAATTAAAGCATTAAATATTCGTACCAATCAGGTTGTACCTACTTAAATGCATTTATTTTAGGAACTATTAAAAATTACAAATAATTTTAATAGTTATAGTTTGCTAAATTATTGGGGAAACGAACACGATGATAAATTCTTAATTGATGAATTCCTACAATACTAATTTCTTTCTAAACAACTAACTATAAACTAACATAACCATGATTCATGTAGAATGAAACAGGCCGCTAATATTATCTACAACACCTACGTAAATGTATGTCACCATCTTAATTTACCTTCCATTGCAATTTTACTACACATGATTTATGCTAATAGTTATAAAAGTTTTGTAATGTACTACACAGGTAAAAATATCTTGTAGAATGGTTGTTGACATCATCGTTTTGTTCTTGGAATTTCGCAAGGGTACCGAGTCATTTCGAAATTCGCTTAATGCTACGTCCATAAAACAAAACACAAGGAAAAGAAGAAACAAATAACAAATTAGACCATAACGGTTTAGATTCTTCATAACTAGTAACTAGAAATGAACCATCTATTGAAACTTGCAAAAATATTTATTCACTAATTATTTTAGTTAAAGTTACTTACCAAAAAGACTCGTCTCTTTAAAAAGCCGAAGCAGTCACTTACGACTCTCGTCATTTTTGAAAAATAAACAACTGTACACACTTAACTGGAAACGTGAAATAAAATCAGTTAAAATTACTTCATTTTTCATAAAAATAAATAAGTGCCGCGTTGTTGAATTTGTTTAGCCTAAAAAAGCTTAATTTGGCGCCATTTTTCATTTATTTTTTTTAATTTCGCAACTTATGGCACGGATATTTTGTTGGTGCAGCGAGAGAAGCGTGTGACCGCCGCGGCCAGGCGCGAGAGAAACACGTACTGCTGAGATTTGATAGGTCATCGCATCGCGCCCTGGTGTAGCAACTAGCGACGTTGCTTCGCCGGATTTGAACTTTCTGAAAACGCTGGAATGGAATTTGTCGTACACGGTAAACCTTTCATTATACCTATTCGTTTACATTGCTTTACGACTAAGTAGCTATTAAAAGCTATATTTGGTACAATACGCGTGGTACCTCACTTCTAACTTTTTAATGAGGTATCTAGTGCAGCAGTCATAAAGTTTTAAACACTGATCTAAATACTAGGTAAGTACCTATGTAGGTATTATTCATTAATATTAGTACTAAAGAGCTGTTAAAATATGACATATCTTTCAATCACAAAAAAAGTACCTTTTTATTTGGAAAAAACATATTTAAACTGATTCATTATATAAGTAAGTATACGAGCACTATACTTTGGTACATACTTAATTCAGTAGGTAAGATTTCAAGATTAACGTCATTTGATTCCTCTTCTTAGTCATTACGTTCTTGGCAGAACGGTCGAGGTATGTGGTCGTCAAATGAGGAATGTGTTGATGCAGGGGCTCGTTCAGCACATCTCTTACTTGGTCAGTCCATCTCTTTGGTGATCTGCCTCGTCCTTTAGTGCCCTCCACTCTGTCTTGGACCACTAAATGTTCAATCGACAGACTTTCACTATGTCTAAAGAGTCTAAAGACATATCCGAAAAACGTAAGAATGATGGAAGGTAGAGGCTGCTTGATGCAGAGTTCCTTGCGAATGGACTTGTTGGTTCCAAATTCATTCCAAAAAATAAACTTATTGGTCTGAGCCTGATGCTTACCTACACCAAACCTACCTGAATATTAGGTATGTTTATTAAATTATCTTTTTCGTTATTGTACTTAGGTAATTATAAGTATTAGGTCTAATACACTATACCTATATTTTTTCTCATATTCCTTTCACAAACATTTACCAGACTTTTACAAATTCGATAATTGTTACTTCGTAAAAATTTCTCCATCCATTGTTATTTGTACATCAGAAAATAAGCCTAAGATCTTAATCGCTTGACAGGCCATTGGATGTAGTGCCCACACGACCGCAAATTGCAGTCCGCTTCACGGATCATCAAGAGAGAAGCAGATTTAGGAAAAAAGGCAATGAAGTAGGTACTTACACATACTTCATCTCATCCCAATCTACTAATAACTGGAATCACCGCATTGGTCGGTCACTGTGGTAGTCGGTAGTAGACCAATTTCAAAAAGTATTTATGTGACCACTCAGCTTCAGACGACATGAATTCATGTTAGGCGACAATAATGTGATTTCCGCGCGCTCTGAAGTCAAAGGGTCTTTCAATTGGAAATATTTATTTATATTCTAGCGGCCCCGGCAGACATTGTCTTATGGCATAAATACCTATCTATATTCAGGTGATGAAACAAACACAATTTTTTTAAATTAGTCCTTCAACAATTTAACTGCGAAAATCACGTCACGTAACCTAAGAAATTTCTTCAGAATATTATTTAGGGTGCTTAGGGTGAAAACATTGATACTAAAAGTCCTGACGTCTTGGAGGTGAGGCAGAGGCAGGTGGAGATAACAGAGGTGATAATGGTAACTACTTAAAGGTTTCGCCAAAATCTCAACAAATTATGCGTTGTAGCAAAAAATTGTGAAATGAAAACTTATAAAAATCTTTGAAACTTTTTACAATATTCCCAAACGTATGAATAACATGGCCCTGAAATGTAGAAATTAACATAGACATAAGAACATGTCTAAAAAGTTTCAAATAAATCCATAGAAGAAATAAAATGTTTCTTTTTATCCCGTTTTATCCTCTTATAGGGCGAATTTCTAAAAATCCGCTCTTGGCGCTCTCCTACACTACCTACCCAACTTTACCTAAAAGCGTAAAAGCTTCTTGCGTTTAGTAGTTTCGGCTTTGCATTGCCTCTCAGTAAGTCACTCATAAAATATAGATAATTATATTGATATAAACTAGGAGTACGAGTACCTCCACTAGGTGAGCGGTACCTACCAGTAAAAATCGTGTTTTTTATAACAGCTGATAACAGAGGTATAGCGGTGATAGCTTAGTGATTAAGAATTCGGCCTTTTATTCGGAAGCTCCGGGTTCGAATCCCAGGACACTCACCTCTGACTTCTCGAAGTTATGTATGTTAGGTATACAAACGGCGAAGGTAAACATCGTAAGGAAAACTTGCATGAGGGAGAGTTCGCCAAAACTCAAAGGTATCTGAAGTCCGCCAATCCGCACTTGGCCAGCGTGGTGGACTAAGGCCTTAACCTTCTCATCCTGAGAGGAGACCCGTGCTCAATAGTGGGCCATGATGGGTTGAGATGATGATGATGATGACAATGCAAGTACCAGCTTTCAAATAAAAAGAGAATCATCAAAATCTAAATACTCAGTAAAAAATAATTAGTAAAAAACCATAAGTACCCACTACAAAACATCCTTACACATTATTCAAGTTAATTCGAAACTACTCGTCAGATGTCGCTCAAATTTATATGGGACCGTACCAAAAGCACCAGCTTTCAATTTTCATAAAGAATCATTAAAATCGGTTTACGCAACACGAAGTTATGGGGTCACAAACTTACCAACAAAGATAAAAAAAAATAAAAAAAAGATCGGTGAATTATTTTTTTTAACTTTTCTATTTGTGCATTTTGAAATACAGTCCAACAATTTTTATGAAGATTCATTCATAGTCCCTGGATTCCGAGGTTAAAAGCTTACGGCACTCCACTATAGGTAATTTAACTAGAGTTTTGTCCGCCGCATGTAAAAATCTAGTTAATTATAATATTTTCAACACACTTGCTCGTAAAGTTGCTATTTTTTCTTTAGTCTTACGCCCGGAATGCGGTTTATTACACAGTAGTGCGTTTTACTTTTCATTGCCGCACTAGTGTTTTTCTTATTCCACTTTTTTTTTAATATCCGTAAAGAGGTTGTTACCAAAAGATTTATTATTTTGTAAATAAATAAACTTGTTGTACTTAGTCAAAATCTGATAAGATAAGATTATACTTCATCTAATTATCTATTAAAGCATTTAAAAAATACAATATTTTAAATCATTAATTACCGTAAATTCCTATTAGAAATACATAATTATTTAGTTTAATATATTGTGGCTGAATAGCGGTGTTCTTTGCCTTTGGACTTAACCTGCGCGCCTGCGCGCGCATAGTTATTCAACCAAAGATACGGCGCGCGAAAAAATAAAATAAACCTCGGCGCCATTTTGTGCAAACATTTGTTCGTTTATAATTTGTTGATTTGTGACTGAAAAATGTCGATACCTAATTATTTTTTTCCTCGCAAGTGTGTTGAAAAACGTCGTATGATACGCGTGCGCTTTGTTCACTACAGTCTTGGCTCTTACAGCCCTCGCCTTGCGGCTCGGGCTGTGCAATACCGCCTCGACTGTAATGACCAACTTCGCGCACTTATATCATAATATACTATTATAATGAAAAAAATAATATGAATGTTTTGAGCTGGTTTTGAGCCTTTTGATCGCTTATTGGAACGCAGCTGTTTCCACATGACGGATGACGGTTTGGCGTTTTTGACCCTTAATTCTTTTTAATGTCAACTGTCAATTTGACGTTGAACTTGACAGTTCGTGGTTGTTGATCAGTTGATTTTGATTTATTTTATTTGATTGATGCGATGTGAAGCTTGCTACTCGAGTTTATTTTTGATAGCACAACAAAACAGTTTTAGAATGAAATAACGCTTCAGCCTTATTAATTATTATTTTCTTATACAATTTTAACTACAAAATGACGCCGCCTTCGCCATGGAAAACTCCAAACGAAGTTATGCAACTCCACAAATTAAAGAAGCGGATGAAAGCATTGCAAGTAAGTTTGTTTTTACTTTAATATACTACCTAATTCTCAATGTACATGTATAGTAATATTACAGAGGGTTTCTCTTGTGAGTAACCAACAAAATAAAGCGTGAGTTCCACTTGTTACCTAGCCTAACACGTGATTGGTTTTAGCTAGCCACTTAAGTTCTAAATCGCCACTACCTTGAGATCCCTTAAGATTAAGCGGGACGCTACAACTCCCACTGATGGTTATTGAGAAGGGTTGGCCAAGAGCATGGCAAGATATTTAAGAAGCAAGAATGAACTCGCTTTTGTTCAATACATCCCAAAATCTCTTATCATCGTGCTCAGTGACCAACAATTTTCTGCGAGTCCTCTTTTCTTTCTTTCTCTTTAAGTTCTAAATCGCCACTACCTTGAGATCCCTTAAGATTAAGCGGGACGCTACAACTCCCACTGATGGTTATTGAGAAGGGTTGGCCAAGAGCATGGCAAGATATTTAAGAAGCAAGAATGAACTCGCTTTTGTTCAATACATCCCAAAATCTCTTATCATCGTGCTCAGTGACCAACAATTTTCTGCGAGTCCTCTTTTCTTTCTTTCTCTTTAATAGACTGCACCATGAGTGTACTTTATAGAATCAATTAATGGAGCACCAAACATACTACCCTATCTTGGTGGTACAGAACTAAGTCACTTCCAAGAAAACAACTTGGCATGTATGTTTTCAACCTCATTAGAGTACACCAAGAGCTAAGAGCCAATTCCGGCAATTCTAATTGCTATAATATATGTTACTATAATTTATATGATTTGATCTAGCAACGCATGAAAGCACCATTAAGTTCTACGAGTGAAGATTCCCCTACCCCAAAAAGTGTAGACCTGGACTTCTCTAAGATAATCAATGGAGACAAGAGAAAGAACCCATTTTTGAAGTAAGTATATTTATAACAAATACATACAGTGATAGCTGAGTTATTTAAATGTTGGGCTCCACAGTCTAGGGCCTGTGTTCAAATTTTGCATGTAACTTTAATTCTGAAAAAAGATATACATATTATAAGTTAATCATCACTTGTTTCGGTGCAGGAAAACACTGAGGAAACCTGAGAGTTCTCCATAATGTTTTTCATGGTGTGTGAAATCTACCAATCCACACTTATTCAGCATCATGGACTATGCCTTGTGCTTCACATTTTGATAGTACACTCATGCCCAGCAATGCCCAGCATTGGGATGGTTATGGGTTGTGATGTTATTTATAACAGAAGCATCATTACCAAAACTATCATAAGTCACAGGTAAACTTTAATAGAGATTCTTCCCTTTTTAGAAATAACACAGAGCAAAGTAAGAGGATAAAGTTGGATGTTCCCGCTCCAGAGGAATCCAATGACAAAACTTTGTTTGCCCTGCTCAAACTGCCTGCCAAGGTACCAGAGAAACCTGAAAATGATGTGGACACAGAGAAGCTATCAACTTTTTCTAACCTGTTACAGAAGTATACTGCAGAGCATTCCATTGAACCTGTAAGTGTACAAAATTCTTATTTCCTAGTTATTATGGTTTAATAGTCATTGTGCAAACGGCAACATTATCTTCTAATTTTCAAGTACTTTGCTTGAACAATTTTTTTTTCATATTTTTCTCCTACCAAACTAACAAAATGTCAAACATTCTTGTTGTATCTTGTTTGTGTTTGATGTTTCATTTACTTTATTATATCCATACCATCAGCTACTAGAGAGCTACATAACAGGCTACAGGGTATCTACGATATGTGTGTATATGCATTTATTATCATTATGAACTATAATGTAATAGTAGAATGTTTGAAGTAATATAAAACAACATTACTTGGTTTCTCTCTCATAATGTTACATTCTTTTTAGCCTATAGTGGAAAAGAAATACAAACATTTGACAATAGATTGGGCACTGAAGACTAAGTTAAGATTAATGTCACCAAAACCATTTGCATGGACTGCAATGCTGAAAGCCAGCGAAGAAGCATCAGGGATCACAGGGTAAACAGCTCACTACTACTTACTAAGCTATGCTCAGAATTTTTTTCTTGTGTGTTATCTCATCACCTTACACTGGGTGAACCGATTTTGTTTTCTTTTTTTCGAAAAGTACAGTGCTTTCTGGTTCCATATAAATCTAAGCGACATCTGACGGGTAGTTTTTGAGTTATCTCTACTTATAGTTATTTTGAAGTCGAGGTATTTGTAAAAATTAGTTATCATAGATTACCAAACATTGATTTTACCATGGTGACCCCCAGTTTCGTGAGGTGCCTGGACACGGCGGGGTCGCCGACGCTGGACACGTCGCCGCGCGCGCGCTTCCACCAGAGCTGCCTGTACTGGCAGCACCCGCAGCTGCCGTGGCTGGCGCTGTTCCCGCGCGCGCGCGCCCGCGCCGCCCCCCGCGCAGCGCTGCTCGCTGACGAGGAGGTCCGCGCCGCGCTGTTGAGGGACTGGACTGAGAGCTTCCGGTCGCTGTTTCAGGTATGATATCGTAATAGTACTTGTGGCAACATCGCGTGTCACACGGTGACGTCAACCTAAATCACGCTATCGAAGGGGTCTACATCGCTCGCATAATACAATCCCCGTCAGTGATCACTTGGGGCCTCGGCCGCTCTCTAAGTGCTCTAAGACGTCTCGCCTGGTGGGAGAGTTCCCTTTGCCAAATACTGGTATTGTCGCTTGTCGTTAAACTGACAGTTGAATAACAGTGATAAGTAAACACTAGCAATAGACTTATAAAAACTAAACGCCTGCTCTGATATACGTGGTGTCCTTTATCGCTGCCGACACCGCTACCTACAGCGACAGCGCATGCTACCGCGCATATTCGAGGAGGGCTTATAGGACACATTAGGACTACTCAACTCCCAGTCAGCACGCATACAACTAAGTACAAGTCACGCATACAACGCAGTCTTTAATGCTGTCTATAAAGCCTATTGAGCCTGTTGTTACAGTTGATATTTCTTTTTGTGGCAGTTGCTACGCGCGCGCCACTGCCCGTACTTCTACGTGTGCGCGGACGCATTCACGGTGCTGTTCCGCGCGGCCGGGCTGGGCGCGCAGGACGCGTGCGCGCTGCTCGTGCCCTCCACGCGCGGGCTGCGACACACGCTGCGGCAGGAAGGTGGACGCACTGTGATACTGTGTTTGTGACAGTGGTGTGTGGCGGATTGGGGCTATGGCAAACTATATAGGCAAGTGGTTATAGCCACGAAAGTTCTAATGTACACGCCGATGCTGTTTGCCTAAGGCCCTCTCGATTCTTCGATCTCACACTCATAGTGTTTATCCACCATAGGGGTCTCCCACAACAACTACATACTTGCGGCTCTATAGCAGCTATCACTTGTGTTAATACTATCCCCGACTGTATACACATGGGCACAACCCATTTATTTAACTGCCAACTCTCTAACTATTGCTTTACATTAATCAATCAATACCCCAACCAAACTATGTTTCAGACGTAGAATTCACGATGCCTCTCCGGCCGGAGCAGAAGAGGAAGCTGAACAGTTCAGACGAGGAGGGCAAATTGAACACGTCAGCGGATAGCTGCTACGACACGATGGACACGGGGTCCGACCGGCTGGGGTCGGAGCGGCCGGGATCGGAGCGGCCGGGGTCGGACGAGTCGGGCGACGACGACCCCGACCAGTTCCTGTCGCAGCTCGGGCTCGAGACCGAGACCATACGCAAGATCAATAGTGCACAGGTGACGGATTGTGAACTTGTTAATTAGCTATTTATAGCGGCCTTGGAGAAGTATTGGCGCTTTTGAGTTATCCCTAAAATAATGTGTTTTCAATTTATGGTTTTTACCTTATAACTTTTTTCTGAGCGTTCCGATTTTAAAGTCTTTTTATATTCGGAAGATGGTGCGTGTCGTATGGTTCCAGTTTCACTGAAATGTTAGCGACATGTGGATAGTAGTTTTTGAATTATCTGTGTTAACATTATGAATGATCTGTATCTGTACGTTTTTTAAGTTAATATTATATTTCTGGTTCATCAAACTTCAACGAACACACTTTTCAGACGCGTCTCACACAATCAGTGGAGAGCAGCGTGGACCGCGCGGCGCAGTCGCTGGTGCTGGCGCGCGGCGAGGACGCGCAGGCGCTGTTCAACTGGCTGCTGAACCGCCGCGCGCCGAACGCCGCGCCCGCGCCGCCCACGCTGCTCGCGCCTGTCGCCTTCCACGGCGCCGCGCTGCAGTCGCTCAAGGTACGCTCACTTTCCTGGCGTCGATGTAAGCGTGTTAGGCTCTTCTCACACAACGCTATTTATGAGCTACGCGACTGCAACGCAATCCAAAATTCGTATGTATCTGACACTTTTCACTGACAGGAGTCGCATCGTAGACGGGTCCTGGCAATTTTGGATTGCGTTGCAGTCGCGTAGCTCATAAATTTCGTGTGAGAAGTGCCTTAGGCATGCACTGCATTAGGGCGGAACGCTTGGGGGCCGGCAAATGGACCACAACGGGCAACATAACAGTAAACCTGCGAGTTAAGGCGCTACAACCGAAATATGGTAGTTTTAGATCTAAGATTATTTTTAAAGCTTACAGTCTATATCCCCGATATTTAGATATAATTATGTATCTTCACTATATAATAAAGAATCTCATAAGAGCAAAAACAGTAAAATGTGAAGTTTTCTCGATAGAAAAAAATCGTAAAGTTAGGTCCAAATAGTTTTGGTTTTCAAGTTTACTACGAAAGTTTTAACAATTAGTTGATGATAATATTTTTAAAACATAGTAAACAATGAAAGCTAAGTTTTCATAAGAATGGAAATCTCAAAAACCGAAACAGTTTTGAAAGAAAAAAATAATATGCAATTGGCACTTACGTCAATGACATTTAGCGCGCTTAGAACGCTCCCCTCACTCCTCTGGGTAGACTCAACATGAACGCACGCTCGTTTTGTTAAAATAAAGTGATAAATTTTCGTAATTGAGTTGTTTCTCTCGTGTGTATAAAAATTATATTATGGGGTCTAATGTTACTGTTTTACTATTGTATTCAATTAAATATATTTAAATAACATCAGTACTGTAAATACGACCATTTAAAACAGTTAATTCGTAAATTTTGTGCCACTATTGAATCAAGTTTGAATTTCGCGGCCAACGTAACATAGAAGACTGCAAAACATGGGATGCTCACCTGGTGTATAAATACCTAAAAGCCTGCCTGCGTAAAACTAACTCATTAAATTATAATATTAATAATATAAAATAAATATTATAATAAACTTGTAAATAATAAACATTTATATTATAAATAATACTTATAATATCTACTAATATTATAAAAATAATACAATACATTTTATGAAGATCCGAATAGTGCAATTTTTAACACGCTGGATCGCCGTTCTAAGGGTCCTGGGTTGGATTCCCAGCGAAGCAGCACATAAAATGATGATTTTAGATTTCTGTTCTCAGTCTGTGTGTATTCTTGTCTAGTGTGTTGTTCATAGCAGCCAGGCACACAAGCAACCATATGTGTGTAGTTATTATATTATTTTATCGTTCATTATAATGAACCTCGCGTAATAATTGTGAAATAATTATAATTTTATATATAATTATTAAAGTATACTATATAATGCATACTTATTCATCTAATAAAAATGTAGGTATAAATAAATATATTTTGTGTTTATAGTCCTTTTGCGAAGAATATGGAATTCGTTTAAATGGCAACCCACACAAATGCAAGCTTTTTGCCCCTGTGATTAAGGTTAATTGTAGATTGACGATGACACTTTAAAATACCCTCAGTTCAGTGCGAGCTATAGGTACCTACTCCGTTCGCGTTCGATCTGAAATTCGTTATAATTGCATGACACACGAATGTCAGCCTTCCACCCATGCGATTAAGATACATTTAAGATTGACGGCGGAATCGAAAAATGCGCTTAGTATATTTTGCTCACAAGCTAAATTAAACTCTAAACACAGGTAATAAATGTGGTTTTAGCGGGGAGTGGCAATTCCATATGCTCGGCGACTCGAATATAAACTTTAAGCACACGTAATAAGTTCGTAATAATCCATACTAATATTATAAATGCGAAAGTCTGTCTGTCTGTCTGTCTGTCTGTCTGTCTGTGACGTTTTCACGGCTAAACCACCGGTCCGATTTGGATGAAATTCGGAATGAACATAGTTGAAGACCCAGAGTCACACATAGGCTACTTTTTTTTTCAAAAATCAACCCCTAAAGGCTTGAAATAGGGGATGAAAGTTTGTATGAAAACAACGATTTTGATGATTTTTTCCAGGAAGGTAGTTGATGACGTACCCCCTCCCCCACTTCTCCGGTTCGCGATATAAACGAATTTTACGCGGGCGAAGCCGCGGGCAAAAGCTAGTTCGTAATAAAAGGTTCTATTTGCTTTTTTATTGATTTCTGGTAGGTAGCTAACGAGCAGGCTAGCCAATTTCCGCTGCTGCCCATGACAACTGTGACTTTATCTATACCTATTATCTACACTACTAGTTTGTAATTACCGAAAAAAAATCCACTATATCTATTGGTGACACTGAACAAGTCTACGTGAAAAAAAAATTAAAACGAATGACGTAAAATTATCCCCCAAAAACAGGAAATTTGGTCAAAGATAAACACCAATTTGTTTCATTCATAACTATAAAATTCTCGTAAACAAAATACGATAACGATTTCATTCATACAACTACCTCAAGGTCTACACAGTCTTGGTCCTTGATTTAAAATCGAATTCTGCGATGGTAACGTACCTACCTAATTTATCTTCGTACGTAATGTTTACAAAAGTAAAATCGATGTAAAACCTATGACCTAAAACTACTAGACGGGAGTTCTGATAGAATTTGTTAATGGTAATTTTATTATTTGCCACAATATGTAACATACTGGGACCACAGAAGACATAAAATGAAACGCTGCTCAACTCATAGTCAGCTGACAGCAAATGTATAAGTTTTGTACAGACAAACAAGATCGACAGCAAATGTATTAAAAAGATTATACCTACCAATATTTAATTACCATACCTACGCCAACGTCACATAAAGTAAATACTGAATTAAGGATTTGTCCATAATAATCTTGAGTATTAGAAATAAAAGAAAACACGTGCATGACTGCACTCCTAAAAAATAATATTGAAATAGGTAATTTTACATTGTCTACAATATCAAAATTGTTTGGTCGCGTTTAAGCTGCACTGCACTAGCCTCGCTTTGCCGCCATCTTAGAAAAAGCGGCCGCCGGCCGGCGCGCACGCCGCCATATTCGCCCGGCCCTTGCCTTGCCATAAGGCTGCGTTTATTGGTTCCCGTGCATTTATTTTGTTGTGATTGAAAAATAGATATTTTTTTTTTTATAATGTGATCGATAAATCGATAATTTAATAAATATGCTTAGCAATAGTAATACAAACATAAACCCATATTTACGATAAGGTTGCGAGGAATGGGTTGAAATACTCGTAACAAAGTATCAAATTCAGTAGGTAGTGGTTGCTTATTAGGTATTTATTATTCGACACAGATTAATAGTCACTTAGAATTGAAACGATTTGGTTTGGCCTATTTATGTACGAGCCGCCGTAAATTTGCAGTAAGTAGGTACTTCATACTACGATGTATTGGACATCAATAAACTATTACCTACAAATACTTTGGAACTGCAACCGTTAATTAATAATTAAAATTGATTAAACCTTATTTCCTATCTAAATTGCTTAATTGTTGACATAAGAAATCTTTAATCTAATTCGATGTATTAGTTATTTGCGATTCTCGTTAACGTAAATAAGATCACATATCACATACATACTTATTTATTGAGATATTTTAAATCGAACCAAAGTAACAGACAGGTACAGATTTGAAAAAAATAATTGATTCTTCGACAAAATTAAAAAGCTGTAGAATTGTGGGTCTAAGATTATGGAGCTTAGACTAGCCGAGCCCTTAGCTGACGGCGGCGTCCTTTGATGTAGAGGTGAGACGTATTTACCATACCAGGTTTTAAAACCAGGGCTTTACTTGCAAGTACGGCGCCCTGGTACGAGCAGAAAATACTTGCAAGTATTAAAGTATTTAAGTACGTGAACAGAAACCAAGGTGCGACAGCCGACAATACTTGCATGGGAAAACGAACCAAATCTCTCTATGAATAAGGAACACTGTTGTATTTGCGAATAAGAAATACTTTTGACGTATTTTCCCTTTATACGATTTTCTACCTTTTATATAGGAAAGTCCATAGAGATACGGATCGTTTTGCTATGCAAGTATTTGTCCCTCGGCCTCGCTATCGCGGCGGGGCTCGTACGGGGCTGGTTGCGGGGCTCTTTCAAGGGCTCGGTACGAGACGAGACTTGGTGCGGGGATTGCCGTGCCCGCCCAAGTATTCGCGAAGGAAGCCGAATAATAAACATGACGCACGATTAACATCGGGTAGGGGTCTCGTGAATTATGGCTCTTATGACTCTAGAAAAAAGACACATTATTGTGTGTATACATTCGTACACATTTTTTAAACTTAAGAGGTGATAAATTATTCTTGAAAGCTTTGTTTTGAATTGTTTTTTGCGTTCAGTTTCAGGTTCAGTGGTGAATTTGATATTGTGAACTCATAACGTTTGCGACCGTGACCTCATTTTAAAAATTATACCGCGTGTCAATGATGTTTTAAATATCTAGATTGAGCGTCGCCCTACAATGAAAACAAAAAAAAACAAGGCAACATTATCAAGCATGTGTGCGTGTAGGCGATGTTTTTCGCGTTCATTTATTGTCTGTGTGTGCGTAATCTGTGCGTAATGATATAAAATTTGTGGCCAACAGTTGGCAACAAATTTTTGACACGTTTTCGCGGATTCGATGTTCCATCTAGATATTTAATACATCTTTGACCGCGTGTATTGTATTGAATTCAAAGCCAATTTTTGAACTTTTAATAATATATCTAGTAAGTAGGTACCCTATCTAAATATGAACATGATTGATTATTGTCTTAGAATTATTTTTAACCGACTTCAAAAGAGAAGGAGGTTCTCAATTCGACCGAAAAATATATTTCGGTCATATGCGTTTTTTATGTTTGTTCAGTGATTTTTTCGTCGTTTATGGGCTGATTTTGATAATTCTTCTTTGTTGTAAAGTAAAGCAATAATTATTATTATTTTAGTTAATAGTAATTTTGTGAACGTAAACAGTTTAAAACTTTAAAATCATTTTCTAGAGTTTGCAGAACAGACGCATTTAAATAATTAATAAAACTTTACATTAAAGTGTGCTTTTGTGTGTAGTTATACTTATAGGTATTATAATTAGGTTACTAGAACCTGTAATCAAATTAAATTTATACTCTAACGAAATCCTTCTGCTCACCCTGGTACGAGTGTAAAAAACTTACAAGTGTCTATAAAAGTAAAACTTGCAAGCCCCAGATAAGAAAATACTTGCATAGGAAAATAGTCCGTACAGTATTGTATATAAAGAGCACACTCGTATTCATAAATAAAAACTTCCAAGTATTTTTCATGTATAAGATTGTGCTCCTTATATAGCATTAAAATACGGCTCGATTTCCTATGCAAGTATTTTCAACTTGGTTCGACACTGTAGCTTGGCGCGTTGGCGCGAGGAACGTGCGCCTCATATCCTACCAAATACTTTCAAGTATTTAAAAACCTGGTTTTCGACCCTGGTATTTTTACGTCCCCGTACTTTAAAGCCCTGGTATTGAATTTTGCAAGTATATCTCACCTCTACTTTGATGTCGCACGCGCTAGGCGAAATTCAAAAGATTATAACATAGTTGCATTGCATTGCAACTTAGAGCCGAGTTGAATTTTTTTTTTCCGATACAATACATTGACGATAATATCTATTCATCGACCAACTGATCCACACTAGCTTTGACGGTGCTTTGATACAAGTATTATAAGTGTTCATGTAAACCTAAGAAATATGTACTAAATAAATGCTTATTATATTATGCTTTGACGACCCTGTAGCCTAGTTGGTAGCGACCCTGTCTGCGACGCGAGGGGTCCCGGGTTCGATTCCCGGCCGGGGCAGATATTTATGTGGCAGATAAATATTTGTACTCGGGTCATGGGTGTAATTGTAATGTGTTATATTATGTGTAGTCCATGCCACCCGCGACACAGGTGCCTAGTAACCTACTGGGGGTATGAGTGTGTTAGCGTTTATTTATTTATCTATTATTATTATTATTATTATTTGACTAAAGATAATTTATATCTGTCAAATTATCATAAAAGACAAATAGCAATGGTGCTATCATTTTACATTGACAATTTAGCCAAAAATTTGGCTGGTACCACTGCTTTTATTGAGCAGTCTTCTATTGACATTCAGCATGAACCATTGGAATACGTTCCAAATCATTTAAATTAATTTGCGAGACAACAGAGAATACCTCTAGCAATCAGTCGACAAAGGGAAAGCATCATAACTTAAATATTGTACACCAAAACATACAGGGCTTTTCCGGCAAAGACTTGGAATTAAATTTGTTTTTAAATGAAATGAATATTGACATTATTTGCGTTACAGAGCACTGGCTGAAAAATTATGAATTAATTGTATCCCTAGATAATTATAGTATAGGCAGTTTTTTTTGTAGACAAAACATACTGAGGGGAGGATCTTTAATCATCATTCATAATAGTTTAAATTATAAGGAGCGTAAAGACATAGTATCCCTCTCTATTGAACATACTATAGAGCTCTCCTGTATAGAGCTTGAAAGGGTGGTCATTGTATGTGTGTATTGACCACCTTCAGGCAACTACCCATTATTTGAATCCGCTATGGAGGATGTTTTAAAAGTGTTAGGTGTGAAAAATAAAAAAGTAGTTGTATGTGGAGACTTCAACATTGATATTCTTGTTCCAACTTCACTCTCAGTAAGGTTTATTAGTTTATTTAAATCATTTAACTTAGATTATACATTCTCTGAACCTACTCGAGTAACTCCATCATCAGCTACTTGCTTAGACAACATTTTTTGTAATTGTACTGTTGTTAATAAGTTACTATTAAGCTGTATTAGTTCAGACCATAGCGGACAACTTGCCACCATTGAGTACCATCATGACCTTTCCAAAAAATACATAGTTTGCAGATCAATTACTCAAAAAAATTTAAACAATTTTAAAAGCAATATAGATAGAAAAATTTCTTCAATAAATATTAATTGTAATGATACACCAAATCAAGCATACTGCAATGTATTTGATTTAATAAAGTACGAATTTAACAATAATTTTAAGGAAAAAAGAATTGAATGTAGCATTAAAAAAACTAAATTTAGTGATTGGGCAACAACAGGAATATATAAAAGCAGAATAAGACTTTTTGAACTCTATGCAAAAAAGTCTACTTCCACAGACTTAGAATTTATAAATTATGTAAGAAGGTATTCAAAAATTTTTAAACAAGTCTGTGCAACAGCTAAGTCGATCTTCATCACTACATAGTATAAAACAAAGTCGCTATTTTTGTCCGTCTGTTTGTTTGTCTGTTTGTCTGTTTGTCTGTTT
The DNA here is from genome assembly GCA_905404135.1 of Hesperia comma. Taxonomy (NCBI): domain Eukaryota; kingdom Metazoa; phylum Arthropoda; class Insecta; order Lepidoptera; family Hesperiidae; genus Hesperia; species Hesperia comma. The sequence continues at coordinate 17,176,290 of FR990018.1, forward strand.
GTCTGTATGCTTAAATCTTTAAAATTACGCAACGGATTTTGATGCGGTTTTTTGTAATAGGTAGAGTGATTCAAGAGGAAGGTTTTTATGTATAATACATGCATATATTTCCACGAGAACGGGATCCACGCGGGTGAAACCGCGGGCGGGCCGCTAGTATCAAATAAAATCAAGAATTCTGGAAATAAAATTAAAACCACTTGGAACATTATTAATAAAGAAGCAGGTAAAGTTAAATCTAATGATCGTAGTTTTGCCTTAATAGTCAACAACAAAAATGTGTCTTCTGATGATGCAGTTGCAAGCACATTTCAGGATTTCTTCTCGGAAATACCACATGAAATTACAAAAAACTTGAAGGCCAGCCCTCAGCTAGCTTTGAATATTATGGAGTCATGTGTTGATAAATGCAATAATTCATTTACATTTAACCACATCACTTTTGATACAATAGTAAAAACCTTCAATTCTATTAATATTAAAAAGTCAACTGATCTTTGGGGTCTTTCTACAGTTGTCATTAAATCAATTATAGCCTCCATTGCACCACATTTATGTATTATTTTTAATAAATGTATAGATGATGGCAGCTTTCCAAATTTAATGAAGCATGGTAAAATAATACCTTTATTTAAAGCTGGTGAAAAAAGCGACCCCACTAATTATAGACCAATATCTATTTTACCAGCTCTTAGTAAAATCTTTGAAAAAATTATCTACAACCAGCTGCTGTCACATTTCTCTAAAAATAAATTATTTCATGCAAATCAGTTCGGTTTTTCGAGAGGAAAAAATACTACTGATGCGGGCATTGCTCTTCTCAAGCATATTTTTACTGCCTGGGAGTGCAAACAGGATGCTATTGGCATATTCTGTGACCTCTCAAAGGCCTTTGATTGCGTTGATCACAACATATTAATAAATAAACTTAGGCATTATGGTATCTCAGCACTATCACTTAGCCTTATAAAGTCTTACCTGTCTGAGCGTGTACAAAAAGTAGTGATTAATGGTATAGAGTCCTCAGGAGCACACATTTCTATGGGTGTGCCTCAGGGATCAATACTGGGACCATTGCTATTTTTAATATACATAAACGATCTTCCTCATTTTACTCGGGATTTGTGTGAAACTGTATTGTTTGCTGATGATACATCCTTAGTTTTTAAAGTAGATAGAAGAAAACATTGCTTTGACGATGTGAATAATACTGTTTCGCAGGTACTACACTGGTTTACTTGTAATAACTTGATGTTAAACGCGAAAAAAACCAAGTGTGTCAAATTCACGTTACCGAATGTAAAACAGGTGCCAACTAACATACTTCTAAATGGGGAAGTACTTGACTTAGTAAATTCTACAAAGTTTCTTGGCCTTACGATAGATTCTCGGTTGCAATGGAGTCCCCATATTGAAGCCTTGTCTGGGAGACTCAGTTCTGCTGCTTACGCTATTAAGAAAGTAAAGCTCTTAACTAACGTGGAAACAGCAAGACTAGTTTATTTTAGTTACTTTCATAGTGTGATGTCCTACGGTTTGTTGTTGTGGGGCACAGCTGCAGACATTGAATCTATTTTTATATTACAGAAAAGGGCAGTGCGTGCAATTTACAACCTCAGACCTAGGGACTCGCTGAGAGATCTGTTTAAAGAAGTTAATATACTCACTGTTACATCACAATATATCTTGGATAATATTATGTATGTTAAAAAGTACCATGATTGTTTTTTAAAGAAAAGTGATGTCCATAATATTAATACTAGGAATAAGGCTAAGCTGATTGTACCAAATTTTAGGCTTTGTAAAACTGGTGGCTCGTTCATGGGTAGATGCGTAAAAATTTATAATAAAATTCCGTTAGAATTAACGGAAATGCCATACTGTAAGCTAAAAACTCATGTTAAGGACATTCTTATGACGAAGGGTTATTATAAACTGGATGAATATTTTCAAGATGAAACAGCCTGGACATGAGTTTGATATATAGCCTTAAGTAGTGATAAGTGCTCTCTGTAACTGTGAGTGGGGAAGAAAAAAGAAACTCCTTGGGAGTTTCTTGCCGCTTCTTCTACCAAGGCCACTCATCGTAGGGATTTGTGGAAGCGATGGCGTAGATGACATTCGAAAAGTGTTTGTAAAAACCAAGTTCGAAATAAATCATTTCATTTCATTTCATTTCATTTCATTTATATCGATACTCATCGAAGTTAAAACCTATTAAAACGATGTATCTCTAACATTATGTAACAGTTAATCCATTAATTCACATGAAATAAATCGAATATCTACATTATCTACTCCAAGGACCTATCCGTTCCACGCGCAATCGGCGCAATGAACTTTTAGTTCCATTTTGTGCCACCGAGATTTTATTTTGGTGGCGCGCACCACGCCGATTCGGTTTTACATATTACGGTTGTAGCGCCTTAACTCCCATACGCCGTGAATATCACGCCAATACGAACGACAAGCCTACGTCATCGATCCTTGTGCGTACTGCGAAAGACTATAATAATTTTATTTTTCCGCGTCGAATGTTCCGCCTGAGTATAATTTGGTAATGCGCCACATCAGACATAAGCTTACTTAACGTGACAAAACACTAACATAAGAGTTAACGCATACATATTGTAATGTCCAATTGATGACAGGTTCGAGAAAACGTGATCCAATCGGACAGCAAGAAGTACTATTCAATTGAGCTGAAGGGGCCCATCCTGCCAACGATGCTGCACTCGTTGTTCGCCGTGCTGACGGGCACCTGCGCCGCGCCCTTCAGCGCCACCTTCGCGCACCACCAGCCCACGCTCGCGTTCACCTGGGCCGCGAGTGCCTTGGCCCAAGGTTTGTGTACGATACGTGGATAAAACACAGCGGTCGGTTGCTAACTGACTTTAATCACTACCCTCACATAGTAATATACTACATACCTCTCCCCTACACGAAAGCGTAAACCACCAACTCAACAAATGTTTTATCTTCCGGTTTGCGAGGTGCACATAAGTCACACATTAAATTGTATGTCTGCTCGCCCACTAACGTCACTAACGTGGCAACTTTATGCGTTTCTTTTATGTCATTGAGGAATATAAATTGCTCAACTCGGCGTATATAAAGTGACCACTGCCCCGAGAACGGGTCGAACGATTCGATTTTTCCAAAAGGCATTTTGTAAATCCTTGCCACTGCACTGCACACACGCGTCGCGAAAAAAAAATCCCGGCTCGGCGCCAATGTACGATACGTGGATAAAACACAGCGGTCGGTTGCTAACTGACTTTAATCACTACCCTCACATACTAATATACTACAGTTTGTACTATAGGTCCATTATGGTCATTATAACTCGGCCCCTGTGAACTTCGTTTTCCGAAATATTTGCTCAGGTATAGTAACTGACCAATCAAAACACGGCAGCCATGACAGTGTTTTGTGATGCGCTAATTCGTATTGGCGTAGGTACCTGTCTTCACCATTTTGGCCTTAAAATGGACAACTGCGCAGCCACTCGTAGCTATGTTTAGAGGGGCCGAGTTATAATGACCTTACTGTACTAAGTTCGTCAATCTGGAATGGCACACAAATGCCAGCTTTCCGCCTATTCACCTCGGATATAGGATCGATATAGAATATAGGATATCGGATAGTTAAGTACTTTTATTAAACTAGCGGCACGCTATGATGGCCGGTTTGACGTTTGTCCGCTCATGAAGTTCCGTATTAATTGATAACGACTTTGAAGGAAATAATCGTATTACTTTATTGACGATAGTGATGTGCAGAGATTCATAAATTTTATCGAATGTAGTTTTAGGTTTAGGACTCAAAATTTATTTATTAAATTGATTTCTAAAATGTATACAAGTGTAGAAAAATCAGTTTGCACCATTTAAGGGGTGAATGTACTTGTGAATATGAACAATTTTCACTATGTGGACAAACCTCTGAAATCGCAAAAAAATATCAGCTGTTTCATACAAAAGGTAAAATTTTTATTTTTATATGATATATACCACAACTCGGCATTTGGTTTTCTAAATTGAAAATTTTAAAAAATGGAATCTAATACGATCGTCACATAGGATCGCTGGCTAGCACAACTACTACCTCCGGCAAACTCGCGTCAATGCTCAATGCAAAACAAAGCAGTTTCGAATTGACGTTGCTTCGAAAAGTATAAACTGTCAGTGCAATGCGATTGTGATATAGTTTTGACCTGGCTTTGGATTTCAAATATTGATACTGCATTACTGTTGACCCTTGCTCGTTAATTTGGACTCTGTTCAAGCCCTTTGTTGTGGATTTCGTCGATATGACCGAACGTACGCAGAGATTATTAATGTAGGTGATGATAGCAGTGACGACAGTGAAAATAGTAGTATGGACGAATCTGATTAATTATGGCCTTTTGTGGCACCTTTTTTGGTATCTTTTGTATTCATATGTTTCTTGTGTGCATATAAAGTATGTATATTCATTTTCATTCAAATATTCAGTTCGTTCAAATAAATTAAATAAACATTTACATTTTTGTTTTATTAAACCTATTTAATCAGGTACAAAAACAAAACTTAATTGTTTTTTGTTCGAGAATAAATTGACATTCCACATCACTGTTGTAATGTGTCAAACCGGCCATCATAGCGTGCCGCTAGTGTAGTAGCAATAAGACATGAGTCTTTGAAATGAATAAAATAAACTCTTAAACTAGATCAACAGGGAAGGTATTGATGACTTTCTTTCGCCTGTTAAAACTGAGCTGAGCAGAGCACAAAATATGAATGTTCTGAACACTTTCGTCTCTTAGCCTATCAACGTGAAATAAATGATTAGGAATGAATTCGAACTTCCATGTTTCTGGTGAACCTAATTCTTTTAAATTAATTCCTTGTTTCAGATGAATCTGCTAAAGAGAACGAGCCAAACCACTTTACCAAAGCTTTCAATAAGGAAAACCTATCAGATTGTGGAATGAGTGAGCAAATGCTGCAGCATTTTTGCTCCCCCAACCCCAGCCTAGTTAAATCTATAGATAGTGTAAAATACAATACCGAAGATGACACTTATACATGGTGATATTGTTGTAAATGTTATTTGTATTTTATTTGTAAGTGATGAATCATGAAATAAATTGTTTATATTTTTGTATAACGTGTGTTTTAAATAAAACAGTCTTAAAACTCGCCATTTTCCCTGTAAATCTAATGTAAATCTACCTTGGTTGCAAGTAAAATGAGAAAAATGTTCAACGTCACAAGTGCAAAAACAACGTAATTTAAAAATCGCTCTTTGGGTACTAACACTATAAGTGTGACACTAAATTTAATAGCCAATGAATGTTACTTGTATCTCTATTTCGTTGAAAGTAAAAAAAAAAAACAAGTTTTCACTTAATTGTATGATTTATTCAATTTTCATTTTTGGTAAATTAAAAATAAAATTTCATAAGTCCACAATCACTTACACAGTAAAACAAGATTCATACAGATCAGGATGAAATAAATAATATTGTGAGAGTTTTGTTTAATATGACATATTGTTACCTAACATAACTGCACTAATCACTAATTATCACTTCAAACCCAAGGTGGAACAGGAATCTTGGAAAGCTTAAATCTAAAATATTGATCTATGCGGCCGCTCTCTGCAACAAAAAACAAGGGGTTAGTGAAATATCGTTTTATTGGAATAGAATAAGAATAATGGAAATATATTTACCAGCATGCTTGTCAAGTTGAATTCCTAGCAATGTAGTTACGCGGGCTTATGATTTCTGAAACAAAAAATGTGAAATTAGAAGTGTTATTTTATAATAAAGTTGACAGTACATTGAGTATCGATGTTATAGGGTTATAAGTTATAAGCCATGAACATTTTCAAACCAGAATCTAAGCTGAGTCTTCCATGCATAGAGAATAATTATAATAATAAATAATAACCGACCACGAAAGCCTTTTTACATTTTATATCATCACCATAAATTGCTCGAGCCAGCGTGCGTTTCGCGGGAGTTTGACCCTTAGGGCGCCTTTCCACTTGAGGTTAGTTAACGTAGCTTACGTTGCTAAGGATGCGTTTATAATCCACCAATTATATTCATTGACCCGCCTATAAAATACAACTAGCTGTGCCCGCGACTTCGTTATAAAAAGCAGCCTATATATTGCTCCACAACCTCCTGGGAGATAGCTCCCAGAGAATGTGTAATAAAAATCCATTCAGCCGTTTCTGAGATTAGCGTGCACGAAAAGCCATCAGTTACAGTTTTATTATATGTACTGATATAGATAGTTAGATCGATTGGTGGATGTCAAACGAATCTGGTGAATCACCCTAAAGCCCTAAAGCATTGCGCACATTACAACCACTTGGAAACCGACCAACTAAAACGGAAGGATTCAATTATGATCTTTATGTATTGGTAATTACGGTTGTATACTTCGTAGACGTACTTCTCGCCACCTACTAATAACAACTCTGAACCAACATAACATAGAATCGAAATTCAACCGTAACGACTAAAACAAAGATCATAATCAAATCCTTCCATTTAAGTTTGTCGGTTACCGAGATATATATGCACAGTCCTTTAGCGTACGCAAATTCCACTTGGCATAAGACTAGCGGCTCACATAACTCACATTAGAGGCGGCTTGTGGCGCGGCGGCGGCGGCGGGCTGGCCGGGCACGGAGTACTGCGGGCGGAAGTTGCTGAAGTTGGCGGCGGCCGCGGCGGCCGGCGAGAAGCCCGGCAGCGACCCGCCCGGCTGGAACCCGCCCGGGAACTGGGGCATCGCCGCTGCAACGAAATGGATTAATAAGCCTCAAACTATTCGTAACTCATAATGAAAAAACCTATTGAAAAAAGTATTTAGAACGAAATCATATTCATAGACTCGAGAAATGTATCTCTATCAGTTGTGTCGTGTGTGTGTTACCGTTGGGCGCGGGGTTGCCGGCGGTGGCGGCCAGGCGCGACAGGATGGACCGCTCGGACATCTGCAGGCGCTGCGCCACGGGCGGGATGCGCGCCAGCGTGGCCGGCAGCCGCGACACGTCCGACTTCATGTCCGACAGCAGCTCCTCCAGCTGGTTCAGCACCTGGGGACACAGATCATAATATTGTTTTTTAGGTTTGGAAAACTTGTGGTGATATTCTTCTTTTGTATAACCACATTGTTGTGGTATAACAGTACAGGCCGTATTCTATTAAGCTGACCATGGACGGATTGTTAGTTTATTTATGTCATTTGTATTTTTTTATTATATAGAAGAACTACTAGCTTTTGCCCGCGGCTTCGCCCGCGTGGAATTCGTTTATAACGCGAACCGGAAAAGTGGGAAAGGGGGTACGTCATCAAGTATCTTCCTGGGAAAATTCATCGAAATCGGTCAGGCGGTTTAGATTTTTCATGCAAACTTTCATCCCCTATTTCAAGCCTTTAAGGGTTGATTTTTGAAAAAAAAATTAGCCTTTATGTGACTCTGAGTCTTCAACTATTTCCATTCCGAATTTCATCCAAATTGGACCGGTGGTTTAGCCGTGAAAACGTCACAGACAGACAGACACACAGACAGACAGACAGACTTTGGCATTTATAATATTAGTATGGAAAGTATGGATTAGCGAACCGCCCTCGCTTCGCTGCGGGACCCGTAAAGTATCAGCCGCGTAGGTCCCGCTCCCGTGGGAATCTCGGGATAAACTCCCGGTCCCACGGGATTTTCGACAAGACAGACTTGTTAGTTTTATATTAATATGTTTGTTTAGAAGCTATACCCATACGCGTAGGAGTTTTTCCCGCGTAAATTCCGATCCCGCGAAATTTCCGGGATAAAAACTATCCTATGTGTTAATTCAAGTTAACCTCTATATGTGTGCCAAATTTCACGAAAATCGGTTCGGCAGTTTTTGCGTGAAGGAGTAACAAACAAACAAACAAACAAATACACAAACTTTCACATTTATAATATTATTAGTAGGATTGCAATATAATAAAATTCCCAGTAAAAAGGGTAAAAATAAAAATGGCAGTCAAAGTTTATAATTGACGATAATCGGCCAATGATTTATGTGTGTAAAATGGACCAAATCTACAAAGCAACAAAACACAATAACGTAAGAACATTACAAGAACATAATTTAAACGAGATAGTACCACCATAACCAAAACCCACTTCAGAATAACAACCAAACCGAAGCCCCGGTCCCATCACTTACCTTATGCAGAACCGCGTTCGCAGGTTTGTTCCCGGCGAGCGACTCCTTGCTGAGGTGCTGGTGGGATTCAGCGAGGCACTCCACCTCGGCGAAGCGCGCGTTCAGCGACATCGCCGGGTGGTTGGGGTCCTGCGTCAGGTTCAGGTACGCCGCGCGCCGCAGCTGCTCCTCTATCACCAGCGCTTGTTCTAGCAGCTGGCGATAATAGACGTTATTGCTATATGATCAAGATTCATTTTACGTTATCCAATGAACGAAAAAAAATTGAGCGATAATAGGGTTCATTTTAGGTTATCACAGTGAAGAAATAAAATTTAGTGAAAAGGCGTTTGGTGAATTAGCTTGCTGGACCGAAGGGTCAATTTGCAATGTAAAGCCAATGCGTGACGCTGAGGACTAACGTGATGGCCTCTTAAAAAGTGTAACCAGCTCCCATACTTTTCTATCCAGAACACAATTACTGTTAAAACAATTATTAAGGCAATAGAAATGGTACTAAGTACCATGGTGGGCGGTGATATATCTAAAGAAACTGTATTACAAACATGACTGTACCTTGAACCGCCTCGCCAGGAACTTATTCTTGATCTCGAGGAAGTTGCCCTTCCCGACGTCCATCTTGAACGGCTCGTTGATGATCGCGAATCTTAGATCGTTCTGGATGTCCTGCCAGCGGCCGTAGCCGTGCGTGACGATGCCGGCGAGCAGCCAGTAGTCGTGGCGGCGGTGCCAGATCTCGTACTCGCGGCCCGGCGCCGCCGCGCGCTCCTCGTTCAGCCACAGCGTGTGCAGCTCCGTGAACCCGCCGTCCGCGATGTTGAACATGAACTTCCGCCGCTCCACCTTCAGATCCTCCTCCTCCTTGACGAGCACCACGTCGTCGTCGTCCTCCTCCTTCTTGTCGTTTTTCGCCTTGTCCGAACCTTCCGATTCCGCTTTGTCGCTCCTCGCGTCCTCCTTCTTGTCCGCTTCCTCCTTCACTTCCTCTTTCACCTTCTCCGATGGGGCCGCTTCCTTGTCCTCTTCCTTGGCTTTCTTCTCCTCCACCTTCTCTTCTTCCTTAGGCGGCTCCTCGTCGACGGACATCCGCCGCTCCTTCTCCTTGTCCTTTTCCTCCTTCACCTCCTTGACCGTTTCCTTCTCCTCTGACTTCTCCTTTTCCTCCTTGATATCGCTGGTGTCCATGGGCTCGTCTTTCACCTCTTTAGTTTCTGACTTGTCGTCTTTGGCCTCCTCCTTTTCATCTTTCTCGGAGCCGCCGGGCGTGGGAGCTTGTCCGGAGGCCTGGGTGGCCTGCGTGGGCGCCGGCGACGGAGCCGCCGACGTGATCGGGGTCGCCGTCGAGGGCGCGGGGCTCGGTGCCGCGCTCTCTCCCGCCGCCCCCGCGATCTTCACCGGTTCCACCGGCTTTCGGATCAATTCGGGCATGCTGTAGTAGCCGTTGATGTGCTCGAATTCCTGCACCTTCTTCCTGATCAAACTCATCACCCCGATGCGGGTGAGAACGTGCTGCCGAGAAAGACCCTCCCTGGGCACGCCGTCGGCGAACGTTTCTGCGTTGTCGGCCCCGGGCTCGCAGAGGTGGCGCATGAATAGCGAAACGTACGCCTTGAAGTTTCGCTCCGATTTTCCCCGAAGGTCTCTCACGAGCCACTGTGAATTGAACGCATCCTGCGGCGGCATGCCGTACCGCATGATCGCATTGAGGAATGACTTTCTTTGCCTGGCGTTGAAACCGAGGACTTCCATGTTACCGCCGACCCTGGCAAGTAAGGGTGGCAGCGGCCTATCTCTCTCCTCGCGTCTCTCGAGTCGTCTCTTGCTCCTTCTACTGAGAAGATCGCCATTATCATTCTTTTCATCGAAGTCATCGTCTTCCTTATCGTCCTCACTGCCCTGGGAGAAGTCTGAATTGTAATCCGAGCCGTTCTCCTGCCACGTCGAGTCCTCTCTGTTTTCGGTTTGCGCAACGCTTCCATCATTATAATTGACCTGCTTTCGTACTCTCTTGCCCTTGCCCAAAGTCCTAGCCTGATCTTCTTGATGCTGTTCGTAATGATGTCTGAGCAGTTTGATCCAATATGCCGGGTCCGTATTTTCGGCTTCCTGTTTAATAATCTCAGTATCGACTTCTTCCTCGCCGTCGCCCTCCTTTGTGGAATAACTGGCGACTTTGAACGAACTCAGGTACTCATTGGCCCAGGATTCTTTCTGTTCGATACCTTCCTTCGATCGATCCAGGAGCTCTCCAACGGCCTTGTCGTCGTAGTGAATAGCTTCTTCCTTACCTTCCTCCTCCTTGAACAATTCCTCGGTACCAAATCTGAGGATGTCATCCAACTCTTGCTTAGTGAAATTCGCACCTTTTCCACCCATACCTGGTCGTACGACCAAATGAGTCAACATCATCTTTCTCTTAGCGACCTGAGTTACTCGCTCCTCTACACTGTTACGCGTCACAAATCGGTAAATCATGACTTTATTAGCCTGACCGATACGATGGGCTCGTGAAAACGCCTGGATATCGTTATGGGGATTCCAATCTGAATCATAAATGATAACGGTATCAGCCGTAGCCAAGTTGATACCCAAGCCACCCGCTCTTGTAGATAGAAGGAAGACGAATTGTGGAGCTCCCGGGGCGTTGAACCTATCGATAGCTTCCTGCCGAATCGAACCGGTGATACCTCCGTCAATTCTCTCGTACTTGTACCCTTCACCCTCCAGAAAATCTTCAAGGATATCCAACATTTTTGTCATTTGGGAGAAGATAAGAACCCTGTGTCCTTGCTCCTTTAGCTGCCGTAACATTTTGGACATAAGAACGAGTTTTCCGGAAGCTTTGATCAAAGCCTGCGTTTCGTAATTCCCGTGTGGACCCAGAGGAGCCTCTTCGGCCGCAACGGGGAACAGATAAGGATGGTTGCAGCACTTTTTCAGATCCATCATGACATTGAGCAACGATACCGTCTGTCCGCCACTTTTAGGATTGAGAGCTTCATAATTTCTAGTCAAGATATACTTGTAATACTTCTTTTGCATTGGAGAAAGTTCAACACGGACGATGAACTCTGATTTCGTCGGCATGTTCTTGAGTACGTCGGCTTTGAGACGGCGCAGCATGTGCGGACCCAACATTTCATGGAGCCTCTTAACTTGCTCCTCCTTCGAGACATCTGCAAACTCGTTTTGGAAGGCCGCAAGTTCATTGAACTTGTCCTTATTCAAGAAGTTGAGAAGATGGAACAACTCCTCGAGATTGTTTTGCAAGGGCGTACCGGTCAGGAGCAGCTTATAATTGATTTGGTAGCCCGCTAGTAGCCTAAAGAATTTAGATTGATTACTTTTCAGCCTATGGGCTTCGTCGACCACGAGCACGGCCCACTCGATGGAGCCTAGGCAAGTCGAATCAATGGAGATCAACTCATAAGACGTAAGTAGAACGTTGAATTTGACTTGTGACTTGATTTTGGAAGGTCGGCCGCCGCGGTTGGCGCCGTCGTCAAACGTCAACTCGTTCTCCCGTATCACCGCTCGGGAGTCCTTGTCGCCGACATACGTAATGCAGTATAAATCCGGCGCCCATAGCTCAAACTCTCTCTCCCAATTGATGACCGTCGAAAGAGGTACCGAGACTAAAAAGGGTCCCTTGCAATGGCCTTCCTTGAATAGCGAGTAGAGGAATGTAACAGTTTGAATGGTTTTTCCCAGACCCATCTCATCAGCGAGGATTGTATCGATGCCCTGGCCCCAGGAGTACCGCAGCCAGTTGAGGCCCTCCAATTGGTAGGGATGGAGCTGCATGCCAGTTTCGTACACGAAAGGAGGCTGATCTTCGTATTTCTTGTTTAGGTTCGTGGTAGGGCGATCCGGCGGAGGGTTATATTTTCTAGGTTTCATTTGTAACCCACTGCTGCTCTCGTCATCATCGATAACTTCCTTATTCTTGCTCTTCCGTCCCGGTTTCTTGCCCTTGCTGCCTTTAGTTTTACCTTCCGACGTGATGTAAGCCCGCATATCCTGGGAAGAAACATGTAAATTTAAATAGCTACAAACGTTCTTGTTTCTCTGTTTCAATCAACTGGGAAAGAACCCAGGACACTTGGAACCATTGCATCAATCGGTTCATCATAATAAAAGTAAAACTGTTTGGTTGTTAGTTTACGTCAAGAAATATGAAACGAATCACATAGACAGCATTTACAACACTACCCGACTTTTTACACTCAATTGAACCACCTACCTGATAGTACTCGATAGCGGCCTTCAAGCCGGCGATGTCCTCGTGCTCGGACTCCCAGGTGGCCTGGTCGTAGGACAGGTCGCGCCACTTCACCAGGTAGTACGTGGTGCCGTCGCGCGACGTACGGTGGTTGATCACCCGGTGCACCACCAGCCACTCCGGTTTCACGCCGTACCTGCCAACATACAGGAGGCATGTTTTAACACTTTTAACTATTTCAATGTTCTATAACATCTCAAACATAAGGTGACGGTGAATGTGATGGTGAACATGAGTATGTGCACATTTTTTCAGTTCTTGATTTACCATTCTTTGTGTGAAAAATATGTACTGTCAGGGATCATAATACAAGAACATCAATAAGACCAATCTTACTTGCACATTTTGATTTCTGAATTCGTAAGATTTGTTAAATATTTACACTTTGACATATCACAATCACACTCGCCAGTGCACTTTTCAATTCTTTGAAGCCTGCAGAACTTAACATGTCTATGCCAAATAAACATAAATAAATTTCTAAAGAGGCATTGAGCTCGATAATCAAATAACCAACCACCCAACAACTAATATTACCTGTAATTCTTCTCCTCGAAAGGCATTGAACTCAATAATCAAATACCCAACCATTCAACCAACCACCCAACAACCAACGTTACCTATAATACTTCTCCTCTAGCGCCTTCTCGTCGGGATCCTGGTCGTGATGGCCCTTGCGCATTCGCTTGAGACTCTCGCGCTCCTCCGAGTTGTCGTCCAACTTCGGCGGCTCCTCCACGTCGTACTTGCGCATGCAGTACCGGTACATCAGCGGGTGGAACACGTCCAACTGGAAATGGTAGATACATGACGTGTAGTATGAGCTGGTATCGTTATTATGTGTATCAATGTCTAACTTCATTATTCTCTCAGCAAAAACAGATCTTTAAATTGTTATCATACTAAATTACTGTGTTAAACAACCAGGACTTCTTCATTGCTTACCATCAGGTGGGATTGATGTCAAGCAATACTTTATGAGAAGTTAAAAAGAAAGTGAATATGTGACATTCAGAATCAAGTGACCGCCACAAGCTTATCACTTCTTGCCAAGTCTATATTTAAGATAATTATGAAATGAAATATCATGTTAACAGCTCAACACACACCACTTGTGGCTGTGGCTCAAAGAACTTAACAAAGTATGAAAATTAGAAGCGAGAGGGAGACACAGCAAAATACCTTAAAAAAAACTAATCATTAGCCAAGAGTGACCTGTATCTCAGAGATCCAGCTGCAGTGCCAGTAGGAGCGCTCGTGCCACTTGACGAAGAACTCGCGCGCGCGCGGCGCTTTCGACTTCGACGGCTGCTCCTTCCACCGCCACGTCAGTATCTTCGCCACTTTGCCGTCCAGGGGGGGACACTGCAACAAAATGATAATAGAATCAAAAATAATGTTCACGAGTGTATCGGTGATACCTAAGTGAATAAAGTATATTGAATTTGAAAGATACCTATATGCTCACATGTACATGTAAAAGTCTTAGAAAAATATTACTTTAATATTTTTTTATTGTTCGAAATCAGAAATTGTTTGATTTGAAAGTACAATACATGCTGTATCGTCCTTGTACTTCTGAGAACTTTAATTTGATTGTATACAAAAATAACAAAACAAACAATAAATTGATTTATACAGTCTCCATAAAAAAAAAAAATGTTATAATGGTTAACTCAACATTTTGGTCGCTTTCCGGAAATCGACCTAAACGCTCAAAAAGTCTCTTTTTCATAGAAATTTGACCGTTTTGGGCGTTTTGGTCGAGTTACGGAACGCGGCTTTTTGATATTTCTTTTGGACAAAGTCAATAGCAAGCCAAGTAAAAGGCGAGGATCAAAACTGATTGAATCATTGAGATCAATAAACACAACTCACACTACAGCGCGGACACTTCCATTCGCCGTCGGGCACCTCGTCGAGCGGCGGGTTCAAACAGAAGCGGTGGTAGGCCGACGGGCACGAGTCGCAGCACAGCAGCTCGCCGCCGTCCTTGCAGATCCTAAAGACATTCACCAACAAACGTTTGACACTACTCAAAAATACCTACTGCAGGTTTTTACTGCAACATATATAATGATAAATATAGATGTAGCCTATGATAATATTATTGAAAGATTTTTGTTAAATCGGCCCAGTTGAGATCATTACGAAAAGTAGGCTCTAACACAACCTCCCCTATTTGCCAGTGATAGTGCCATAAAAAACTTTAGACATTTCAGAGATTAGCCCGGATAAACAAACAGACAGACAGAAAAAATTTTTAAAACACCATTACTTTGTAATTAGAGATGTTATGGAGCTCCATAACCATAACCGAAACTATCGGATATTCGAAATAAAAATAAACCCGTAACTGAGACCATATCCGTTACAAAAGTTTCGGATAAGGGTGAAATCTAAATACATGTGTATTGTGTATGATGATTCCTTCTATATGTAAGACCCACACCTGCAGAACTCCTGGTGCTCGTCATCGTCGTCCTGGTCCTGGTTGCCCTCGGTCTCGCAGTGCGGGCACGACCAGCGGCCCTCGGGCGTCTCCTCCAGCTCGGGCTCCAGGCACACCAGGTGGTACGCGCGCGGGCACGTGTCGCACAGGATTATCTCGCCGCCTTGCTGGCACACCTGGTCACAACAACCAATGTTGGTGGGTTAGTGGTACCGTACGTTTGCAAGCAATATGCGCTTTTACGTGTTTCTAACTGTACAGGAAGGTCACAAATCGACTTAGGAACTCTGTTGTAGAACTGTACACCAAGCCCCATAAAAGATTTCTAATCAAAGCTTTATTGATAAATACCTTCTTTGACAAAATAAGACACTCAACCACACAAGTATCCATTTTTAGAATGAACAAACAAGTGCTCCTATGAAATTACACAAGTGTATGTTCACATTTTTATGTTAACCCAAATATTTTTCTTAAAATTCTAAATCTTCCAAAGTCTAATTGTACTATAGTATAATGGGCTTAAATGATCAATGACACAGGCTAATGACAGTACTATTGACAGTACCTCACAATAATCCTGGTGCTCCTGTTCTGCCTCAGCACCATCCGGGAATTTATTTGTGGTCTTCAATTTCTTCTTCTTTTTGGATTTGTTTCCAATCTTGGTTTTCGCCTTTTTCTTAGGCTGTGGCTGTAAATAAAGAGGAATTTTATGTGAGTATAAAAAGGACATCAAATTCTTGTGTATAACGCAAATCCTAATATTTACTTATTTCTAGTCAATCAAAGCAAGGTCTTAAATAGCAAATAAACTCAAAGGACGATGTTGTCAATATATAGCAATGGTTAAAAAAAAAATTACTTACCGGAAGGTTAGGATCTTCCTCCTTTGGAGCAGCCTCCTCTGGCCCAGCGGTGGACGGCTTTGGCTCATCAGCCTCGGCCAACATTTGTTCAAACTCTGCATCCGAGTCTGAGTTTGCTCCCGCACTTCCCTCTTGATCCTCTTCCTGTAAAAAAAAAGAACAAAGAAAATAATTAAAATGCATACCCTTTATATCCACAGTCTGTCATTACCACTTATTTTTACTTTTTGTCTAGAAGCAAATTATGAACAATATAATTATAACTTATGACATCAAGTCTTACTAAAATGGTTAACGCTATAACAAATACAACAATCAAACAGAAACTAGTAAAATGGTTGATGTCTGTCGTTTAAGCAATCTACAAGCTTTCATACTACATCTATTGCACGCCCAAGACTTGCGTGCGTGTGTCCGAACTTGCGAACGCACCCGCACGTACGCACGCGTACGTACACACGCGCGCGCGTATAACACCGCTGTATAACGCAATAAGACCGCCTTTTGTATTTTATGTTTTTCGTTCAATAATTGTAACCGTCTTACTTTGGTGTACAATACAGAGTATTATTATCAACACGTACACTGCTAGTCCTCTTCCGCTTGCTGAACTTGATCTTGAGCGTGGGCACCTTGGGCTTGCGGCCGGGCTTGCCGCGCGGCGCGCCCGCGTGCTTCGGCTTGCGGCCACGCTTGCGCGGCGCCGGCGTGCTGCCGTCGCTCGCCTCCTCCTCCTCCTCCTCGTCGTGCTCGTCGGTGGCTTCCTCCACGGGCTGTGGAACATAATGATCTTTAGTATAAAAGCTACAACCCACTAATGGCCGACTACTGAGCACGGGTCTCTCCTCATTACTGAGGAGGCCTAGAGCATACTCCACCACGCTGCTCCAATGCGGATTGATGGAAGGGTTAGTGGCCAACCCAGTGTAGAAAGTTTTCAAACCGCCTGAAGGCCTCCGACATGGCTTAACGACTGCTATCAATCGATAACAACCGGGACCGACGGCCTTACGTGCCCTCCGAAGCACGGAAGCGCTCAAGATATTTTTGCCACTAGCGGTCACCCATCCGACTACCGACCGCGCCCGCTGTTGCTTAATTTTGTCGATCGCTTAGGATCGACGCAAGCCGGCTATGAGCGCTTCAGCATACATAGAGCTTTAGTATACATGGATATAAAGCTCATACTCCGGCAGCTTGCATCGATTCTAAGTGATCGACGGAATCAAGAAAATGTGCGCGTGGTAAGTAGTTGGATGGGTGACCGTCGTTAGTAAATGTTGTTTGAACGTTTCTGTACTTCGTAGATCAAGTGAAGCTGATGGTTCTGGTTGTTTTCATTAGAGAGATGTCATAAGACTTATGGCGACAAAAACATCCGACACTTGTATTGGCCAAAAACCTTTGCACCAATTTACTGTTGAGCAATGTGGAAAAGTATGTATTAGTTAAAGCAACTTAACTCACAAAATTTGAGACACCATTGCCCATTAGCGGGCTTCCAGTCTAACATTATTCATTTGATTCGTGTACACTAAAAATCTGTGCTCATTCATAGTCTCATACCTTAGACTCCTTAGGCGTACGTCCAGGCCGCTTGGGCGTGTAGTCAGACGCGTTGGAGGTGTTTGTGTTCTCCTCGGAGCCCATGTTCTGAGACCCCCCACCGCCACCCAGGTTAGGGTTGGTCTCGTAGAACAGCCGCCACTTGGCCGCCACTAACATCATCAGCTTTGATACTGGCACCTGTTACACGAGCCAAACTACATGATAAAAATCGTCATTCGTTATACGATATAATATAACAATACATATTACGCGGGAAACTTCGTCGAGGTCTTTCACTCACTACCTTTTACTCTATGTACATGTTACATGTGTAAATAAATAAAACCTTTGTGTTAACATGTAACTTATATATCTGTCCATAAACAACTTTATCATATTCTGACAACTCTACTCCAGACTTGTTTAAAATACATATGTTTCATTAGTTAACATTAGTTCATTACCTTAGGGTTTTCTTTTACAAGTAGCGGGCGCACGTGCTGTTGGAATAGTTTATATGAAGTCAAGTTCTCCATGTCTGCGTCACTGTATGTAATGTCCACATCCGTCAAGCCAAAGGAGGAGCACACTTCCTCCACTGTCGGCATACCTGTAGGAATAACATTACACAACATTTGTGTTATAACAGAACCAAGTATAAAAAGTGATTGTTTTTTAATAATAGAAAATTAGAAACTATTTCGAAAGCAAAGCAGTAGCAAAAGACTCTTGACTTTTGTTAAGAATATGCATTCTATAAGTTCTCTTGCATAAAATATCTTTAACAAAATATGTGGCAATGTAAAACATTTATTTTTATAAAAATTGTAATTGTAAATATTTACTTAAAAACAAAAACAATTTACTTAATATTAAATAAATCGGTTATTTATTCCAAGAAAACAAATATTGATTGAGTACGTAAATACATCAAGATTAAAAAGTTGGTCAAAGTTACGATATGCACCTACTCTAAAACACACACACACACAACACAACTCACCAGACACGGAATCGGAAGCGGGCACGGGCGTGTTGTGCTTGCTGCCGCGGCCCTTGCGCGACTTCTTCGTGGACGACATCGCGCTCAGCGCGTAGTCGCTGTCGCCCTCCGCCTCGATCTCCAGGCCGAAGTCGTCGTCCTGCGTACACACGATACTTTCGTTGGTGCGAATCATATCTTAACTTAACATGACATGAAACGAAGTACCCCGACGCGTCTATTTGTTCGTGATTAACTCAAAAATTAATGAAGGATTTTCTTTTGGTTTTCCCCTTAAGGAATCGGAATAGAGTATAGACTATAGAGTATGTTAAAGTTTTGTGTTAATTGGTTGGGTACTTAATACTGTTACTTATGGTATTAGCTATTACAGGTATCATTTTTAATTGTCATCCATGTATGTAAGTTGTTTTATTAAATAATAGTCTCTAACATAACCAGGGGCCTGCCTTTCATTATTAAAGACTTCAAAAATAATAATAATAATTTCAAATAGGTATAGTAAATTTAATATTTGATGAGGGGTCCTGTTTGAATGCATGGGACTTATTGGATCAATTTTAAAGATAATATATTGGTTAGTTGTAATTTTAAGAGTTATTGCTTTTGTTTTAAGAACAATTGTGTTCCGGATAGGAAGGTGTGGAGCCGGTTACACTTTTTAGAGGCGACCATCTCAGTCCTCAGGGATAGCAACGCATCTGTGACCGAATTAGAACGAGACTCATTGAGTGTAGTTCTGGGTCGGTCACATTTGTCATGAGCGGCAGCGGAAGGCGGTGCTGCATGCTCGTTTGCTATCTTAATTCCATAAAAAAAAATGAGAATCTAGATGTTGATGCATGACTGGTCTTGTGAAAAGATGTGAGATAAAATATAAGAAAACCTATTAGAATTTTATTTGGAAAAATTCCATTTGTATATTAAAATCAAGATAAACTTTATCAAAAACAGGTCAGATAGTTCTATCACATGAAAATATTATCTCATTGATAACATCTGTTATAATATATTTTCCTACAGTAGTATAATTTAGGAAGCTAAATGCAATAATAGATAATTACACCCATTATACAAAACCTTTACAAATGATACACATAAACCTTCCTCTCGACTCCCTCTTCCTATTGGTGAAAACCGCATAAAAATCCATTCAGTAGTTTAAGACTTCATTGAGAATAAACAGACACAGTCGGACGAGGTGGGGGTGGGGGACTTTCATTTATATTTAAACTAATATGTTATGTAAAAATATATCTTTTTTTTATTTCGGTAAGTAATTTTAATTGCCGATATTTTTATTGCCGATTTTTATTTTAAAAGATGCGGAGGAGTTTTTTTTCGCCGTTTTTTTCTCCTCAAGCACTTTTCCAAAACGGTGGTAGAATCAAAAAATTTACGTTCTTAGGTGAATTTGTAAATTCCTAGATGAAATAAACAGTTTGACTTTGATATATTTTTCGTTATATTCTGATCCAAATACAATTCGCGATTGTCTCTTAGGCATCGTTCACACCAACGTATTGTCCGACGCCGACTGTGAGTATGCTTACTGTCAGCCCCATTATGAACGTGTACTCAGTTTACGTATGATCGGTTCGGTGTGAACGAGAAGTTGAATAAGTATATATTATGGAAAAACAATAAACTGCGTATCGCGCGCTCAGTCAGCGACCGACAATACGTTTGGTATGAAGTACATATTATGAACCATGCGTTACTATTGTACTGAACAATATCAAAAGTATTAATCAATTCATGTATAATAAATGTAATGTAATATTTTGTGACGGAGACAATTCGTATTTGTTCAACATCCGATCATACCACAATCAAAGAAAATCGCGACTTGCGTCGAAAGAATCACGTAAAAGGTCAACTGCCCCCGACAGCTGCTAAAACCTTACATTACATTTTCCGCTTAAGTATTTTTCGTCAATCGATATCTATACATAAAATTCTTCTGTTACTGAGTGATTGCAGGGGCGCCGTAACCGGGCGTGCAAGGCGTGCGGCGCACGCGGGCGGTACCCCTGGGGGGGCGGCAAATTGAGGGCAAATGGACCTTAGCGGGGCGGCATAAACATAAATCTGTTTGAGATTGGTATTGAATCACGGGGGGGGGGTGTAAGTCGGTTTTGCACGCGGGCGCCAACACACCTTACGGCGCCCCTGAGTGATTGACTGAGAGACAACGCACAGCAGCATATTGTATGTTCCTTGAACAGTGTCGGAGAGCACTAAAAGATGATTTTTGGAAAGTCGCTATCTGATAAGATAGGTGAAAATTCATTGAAGAAAGAAAATAATTATTTTATTTTATTCCGTGGACACTGCGTATAAATGTTTCTCAAGTAACGCAGGTAGGCACAAAGAAAGGATTATTGGAAATGTCACCCCATTCTGTCCCTCCTAAGAGCAACCGTGGGCGAAAACGCCCGGAGAAATCTAGTTTGCTATAAGTTTGTACCCTTATTTTTCTGAAATGTCTGTTTTTGTATGCCTTTGCAAGTCTAATATTTTGAGAGACGTACCAAGACCACCAAGAGATAATTTCTAAATATAATTGGGTGCACTTTAGAGCCACGGGAGGCACCATTTACATGGGGAAACATCGGCTAGCGTGCCTCTGATGGCAAGCAGCAAAAAATTTTTAGCACACCAATCCCTAATGTCATTGTAATGCAAAAGTACCTCTGTACGCCTGTGAGGCTTTCACACCTTAACCACTGACTCGATTTTAATATTTCGATTTGTTTTTGAAGCGCTCATAGCCCGGCGGCTTGCGTCGATCCTAAGCGATCGACAAAGTTAAGCAACAGCGGGCGCGGTCGGTAGTCGGATGGGTGACCGCTAGTGGCAAAAATTTCTTGAGTGCTTCCGTGCTTCGGAGGGCACGTAAAGCCGTCGGTCCCGGTTGTTATCGATTGATAGCAGTCGTTAAGCCATGTCGGAGGCCTTCGGGCGGCTTGAAAACTTTCGACACTGGGTTGGCCACTAACCCCTCCACCAACCCGCATTGGAGCAGCGTGGTGGAGTATGCTCTAGGCCTCCTCAGTAATGAGGAGAGACCCGTGCTCAGTAGTGGGCCACATTAGTGGGTTGTAGCTTAGCTTTTTAAAATTTTTATTTTTTTAACAACCATTTTTTTTTGTCAACCATTCGATCTTTTTGCACAAAAGCGCGTTTAATGTTCCCCGCATTCGCTACATAATTATATTTTGACGTTGTTTGTCTTTCAGGCGGGCGAAGCCGCACGCAAAATTTAGTACATACTTAAATAAAAAAGTAATGTATCGACTTGATCGAAAAACCTTAAGTTTATATGCGACGTCACGTTTGCAGGTCATTCATTGCTTACGTACGCTGTTATAAACTTTGTATCGTCGGCTGAACATCTTAAATTCTTCGACAGTACCTACGCCAGAGCCACATTATTAATTTAGAATGACCACCCCTGACCAACATAGAGCAGCAGGAAACACAAAACAAGAGCGCATTATATGTCACTTTTCATAATTTTATGTTGAAGCTACTATCATAAACTTACTACATTGAATTTTTCAAAACATTTTTACTTCTTTGGTCAATGTCTAAATATTTACAAAAAAAATTATTCCCTATAATATGAGTTGTTATCATAAGATACTAGACATTAATCTGTGTAAATCAGTCTTGGGTACCCCCTTCTTTGGGTTACCAAATGCAAATCCCCAATGAGGCAATGTGGTAGAGTTTGTAATGGCTCCCTTTTATGAGAAACATGTATCCTGTAGTGAACCATTGACTTGAAGCCAAATGCTATCTAGGCTCTGAGCAATGAGCTAAAATAAATAAGTAGTATAAGAACATACTCAATTACTTTAAATTTGTAAAGTAGGAAGTACTTCACTTGAATGACTCAGTATGCAGAAAGACAAATATCAAGATAATAATTATCTTCAAGATATCATTTCTATTATGTCTATGATCTTCATTCAATTTGGATTTTGTACTACTGATATTTCATAGTTACAAGTTTTTCAAAGTAAAAATGACTGCAAATGTTTTTTATAGATTCCTACATGTATATTGGAGGTAAAGAACTGAAAGGGTACAACTGCTGAAGCTCTCCACTAGATATACTTACCTCTTCACTTTCATTCTTGCGCTTCTTCTTTTTCTTTCGACCCTTCTTTTCTTCTCCTCGGGCCTTTCTTTTCTTTCCTTTTTTCTTTTTTCTGCCATCTTCTGGTGAGTAGTCGTCATCCTCCTAATCACAAGTAAATAAAGTTACTTGCAAGTTGTTGTTGTTGTAATGTTGTTTAAGTGAAATATATATCATTACCTAATTGTTATCAGCCCGTTACTGACTGATGAGATACATACTGAATGTATGAGACAAATTGTATTAACATAACAAATAGCAGTACTTAACATAGCATATCTCGGAGCTTACAGTTAAGTTCAGATTGATACAAATATTTTTTATAAAGTTATGTAAGCTCTTTATAACTTTGTTAAAAAAATATGTTAACATACTATGTTAAAATTATTGATTGAGTTCATAAAATAAGTAAAATTTAAATATGAACTCATGTGAGTGAAAAAGATTTTTAATGCTATTGAATTCTTTTTAACATAAAGTTCTCAAATTTATTGATGGCAAATAATTGTAACATCAAATAGGATTTTAAGACCAATGTTAACAACCTCAATGTAGGTCAAAGTCAGCAGAATTTGCACTGAACAGGCTACAGTTAGATTTATAAAAAGTAGTAAAATACGATAAATACCTTGGGCGGAGCTTCGTCGCTCTCTCCCGAATTCTCATTCTGACCCTCACCTTCCTCCACGTCCTCGTCGCCTGTAACGTTCATTCAAAATAAACTGGTCAACCCACTCGACTCGTGCAATACACCTGCGAACCCTTCCAAACGCACCAGGAACTAATGATTCTAGAGGTACACGCGCGCATCCGACTATAAGGTCACTAATCCCTTTGTTTGGCGGCGTCCATTTTGTTAAGTAGTAATGAGGGGGATAATGCATGTTCTTTTCTGTCACAAACTGCCACATAAAAATATTTACAATCTACTCATAACAAATACGCCATAATAACCACGAATCGACACTTCCTGAAGCCACACGACTGGGAAACCTGTAGATTATCAGGTATCCTTCACAATAAAACTGGATATTTTCGAATTTTTAATTGCTTACCGCAAGTAAACAGATGATACCGCTATTCGCGGCTTACCTATGACATGCTAGTTACAAATTATACTCTTTACCTGCAAAAGAACCGTCTACTTCTTCGTCTGATGCCATTTAGACCACAATATAGCACAAGTCACAACGAGATGATAGATAAAAATCTAGAAAAGATAAAGGACGCGCAGTTTTTGCGACAAATGGTAATTAATTCAGAAATTGATGCCGCCGTCACTAGAAGAAGAACTAGCGAGCCAACGCGTGCAACAGCAAATGTTTGTTTTCTCGCTCACACTCGTGGACAGTGTTTTAGTATTATCATATTAATATTCAAAATTCTACTAAAAGTACAAGAAATCAAAAAGCACAGCAATAAATGAATTAACTTGAAAGCGAATGATTAACATTACGAAATTATTTAACTATTCAAACAAGTTTAAACTTGTCTATTTAAAATTATTTCTTTATTGTACAATTTTAATTTTAAAATAGTTGTATTTATTACATCAATCATAATATGGCAAACAAACAAAACTTTTAGTCAAGTATCACCTATGAATCTGCTTTACGTGTGTAAACGTATGTGTGTTGTATAATGTATAGATAGTATGGATATAAGATACGTTTTACAGAAAATCTGGATAAAAGTTTTTGATATCAAATTTTCAAAAATAAAAGTATAGAAAGATCTACCAAAGTTGAATTAAATGTTATGTTGTGGCAACACAGCCTTATAACAGATAACATGCTGTATATTTTTTACCACAGATAACGATATTATCGTCTATGGTAGAGTACGCGCCAATGCCATGGACGTAATCACAAAATAAGGATAGTACAAGATATAGTAGGGTCATTTTAATAGGCCACATTTGACAGTTCGTCAAAATTTTACAAAGTAACCTTGTAAGGGAGGTACTCCATATTATTTAATATTCCCTACTAGATATTGTTAAAATTTTTACACTTTTAAGTAAAAAACTGACGTCGTTACAAAGTTACGTCAGTGAACTCTTTTTCTTTTTAAACATGAGGGATGGTACTAAAAGAAACAGATCAGTAGATAAGTTGAATTCGAGAAGTCGAACTAATCGTCATAAAGTATTTCATGATTACAAAATAAAATATATTTTAATGGGAATAGAATTAATTTTCTTACATTTTAGGCCAAAAAATATGTAATCATTCATTTAAATATATAACGTCTGGCTCAAAAGCCAGTATCCAGAAACGTGAAATGTTACAAAAAAGTCATGATTTCATTTCGCGCCATTATAAGACGCATTATTTTTGTCGTTTTTTTAGTCATTGTTTGAACTGTGCTGTCATTAAAATAGTTTTTATAACAATCACATTCAATTTACAGATGTTTGAAGTCCTTATCGATTAATTAAATTAATCGATGTTTTTCAGCAGGTTACCCTCACTATAAAGCAAAGACAAACAGTTGTCAAATGTGGCCTATTAAAATGGCCCTACTTTAGTAGGTACAAGTTATGGGGGCTTTATAGTAGGGCCATTTTAATCATAGAGATATTACAATAGAGTGGGTGAGCCATACGGCTACCCATACATTGCAATCGCCCCCGGTTAGAAAGAGAAACAACGTTAACGGTAATTATCTCTCTCTCTCCAATCCCGATGAGCCAGAAAGAGAAAGGTGATTACTAAAGATTTCATCTCTTTTTATCCTAGGTACGCTCTGTAGCCTCGCCAGAAAGAGAAAGGTGATTACTAAAGATTTCGTCTCTTTTTATCCGAAAGACGCTCTGAAGCCTGGCTTCTGCCACTTTACATTATACAATTTGCAGAGCGCTAACTCACTGCACTAACTAGTGTTTTCATACATAACATACATTACGCTGCTCTAGTTATAACAATAATACGCAATTTAACGTCGAATAAAAACAACCACTAAGATAATAATTATAATAACACCATTTCTTAAGAAAAGTATCTTATTTGTTTATTAAAAATGTCATATTCTTAGAAGTAACAATCGCGGTCCGAGTGGTCCGATATGTTCCGATTTTTGGTGTATGTGAACCGTGTCTATGTGAGCGTTGGTTTTGGGCACTTTGTATGAAGCTTAACATCTGTATTATCTAATTTGTGTTCTGCCCTCTATTGTAATATCTCTATGATTTTAATAGGTCACACCATGCTATCCTCCATGGGTCACACACATTTGACAACTCATTGTCTTTGCTTCATAGTGAAGGTGAAGGTAACCTGCTGAAAAGCATTGATTAAATTTGATTAATCGATAAGGAGGGACTTCAAACATTTGTGAATCGAATGCGATTGTTTTAAAAAGTATTAATAAGCGCTCAGTTCGCACAACGATTAAAAACACGCCAAAAATAATGCGTCAAATAATGGCGCGAATTGAAATCATGACTTTTTTGTAACATTTCATGTTTCTGGGTACTGGCTTTTGAGCCAGACGTTACATAATATAAAAATGAATGATTAATATTTTTGGTCTAAAATGTAACAAAATTAATTTTGTTCGTAATAAAATACCTATATTTTATTTTGTAATGGTGAAATACTTTTAAACGATTAGTTCGACTTCTCGAATTCAACTTATCTACTGATCTGTTTTTTTGGGTACCATCCCTAAATTTTAAAAAGAAAAAGAGTGCACTGACGTAACTTTGTAACGACGTCAGTTCTTTACTTTTAAGCGTAAAAAGTTTAACAATATTTAGTAGTGAATCTTGAATAATATGGGTGGTTCCCTTACAAGGTTACTTTGTAAAATTTTGACGAACTGTCAAATGTGACCTATTAAAATGGCCCTACTTTACATTATACTGACAGGACTGATGGGGGCTTTACCACATTAGGGCGTCTCTATCTAAGTATATATTATATTCCAATGGATATATTATACTAAATAAACTTAAGTCCATTACCTATATATTCCTATCTCTATGGTAAATGTACTTGTAGTTGTTTAATGCTGCGTTCCGTAACTCGACCAAAACGCCCAAAACGACACTTTTTCATACGTTTTGGGCGTTTTGATCGAGTTACGGAACGCGGCCTAAGTCTAATGTCTTGTTTGTCTGATTGTCTATGCTCTGAAGTCTGAACGATCGTGACGTGAGGTGAACACAGAACAATACCAAAAATTGTTTTGTCTTTTGGATTTTCATTTTCCATCCAGTTTTCCATAAAATAAAACGTATAAACTGTTGTTCGTCAAGCATTGTTAAATAATAAGAAATAGACTAATACTTTAGTGACAATGAATGCTTTACTGGATTATGGATCGTCTTCATCGGCTGGTTCAGCCGAAGAATCTGATACGGAATGTGATGAAAGGTAAGGAGTGTAAGGACGCTCTTATTGGATTTTGTTTGAAAGTGTTTCAATCTTTGTATTGCATTACAACACTCAGGATTAGCAATTTACTCATGGCTTACACAGATTGGATAGCATAATAGCACTGTCTGCAGAATCTAGGATGTAGGTTTTGATTGTTTAAATATAAATATCAATAAAACAAAATCGATAAAGATTTTTCTTTTTCCAGGGATACCACAGAGGATGAAAAATTGAAATTACCACAACAGTTGAATAAGTTACCCAAACCTCTTGAAAGTAATCTGAAAACATCAGTATTCAGTAATCCATTTGTAAGAGAAGAAATGGCAAAGGCTGCTATTCTGGAAAAACATGTTAAAATGGTAGATGTTGACTTTCAATTAAATCATTATAAATATTTGTATATGAAATAACTTGCTTGCCCATATTGTGATATTTACTTTCATATCAAAAATATTAATCAGACTGTATATTGACTTGACAGCATAATTTATCAGATCGCATAGCTCGATGTACACAACAGCCCATACATATTTTGTATGTTCATTGTGTACATATGACCTGAACAAGCAAGTCTTAGTTACCTAACCACCAGGTATATATGATGATGAAATAAGGATTAAGCATACTTATTTGCTGCATAGTTTGCTTGTGATATAATTTTCGCTTATATATAATTATTGTGTTTGCTTGTTGCAATTCATGTGAATATTCTGCCTTTGTGATATAACTGTATTGTTTTTTTTTTAATCAATACTTAATGTGATTACAAAAAATGAAAATGTTGTTGTTGTCAATGAGGATAAATAACTCTATTCATTATTCCAAAATATAATCATAGGCAGTGTTTGTATAAACAAAAGAAATTATAGAAGATGTAAAACAGAGAAAGGATCCTATTATATTCTACAATTTTTTTCTAGTCAGTGAATGCTTTAGTTTTGTTTCATTATTGTTTGTGCTGTGGGCACAGGAAACATTTGTATGCAGTGTTTTTTCACATCATCTCAAATTCATTTGTTTCAGTCATTCTCATTCCTCTTGACCAAAACAAACTTGGTATTGTTTCACTGCATCTTCTACAGTCTCTTACATATACAATCTCGACATATTGTATGTTGTTTTGTCGGACTGTTTTATTTCCTATTTTACATATTATCGTCAAGTACATAGTCGATGACTGTTAAGGTTCCAGGTAAACACAATGTGCAAGTGATCAATGGGAAGAAAATATGCTTTGCTCACAGAAGAGGCAAGTGTAGGTTTGGACACAAATGTAAATATGCGCATGATTCAGACATACAGAAGACACCGGAAGAAGTAGAGGCTGAAAAACAGGTGCATAGATATTATCTCATGATGACATCCATATTCTTATCTGCTTTGCTAACATTATGCAATTTGAGATAATATATCCATCTTAATTTAAATAATTGTTTTTTTTTTTCAGAAATTGAATACAGTCGTGTGTGAAAAAGCGGGTACAATGCCGTTACTTCCGACGCCACAGTTTAACTTGAATTGTCCGCCAGAAGACGGTGCATGGAGCGACAAGGCAACCAAGAAACGAAAAAGGCCAGGCCTGACTGAAGGTTTGGTACCCGGCCAGAAAGTTTTAAAAATGTATCAAAAACAAAAACTTAAAAAAATACAATAAGTAATAAAAACTTTTACCCGTTAAATATTGTTTTTTTATTATTCGTGTACATTTAGTACATCCTATTAGAATGGGAGTAAAATTAGAGTAGAATTTGGGTAAAATTCTATATGGATCTAATATGGTTCACTTGTCGATTTTTAGGCAGGTGTCCTAACGCGGGCGAGTCTGCGAGTGCATCCGGATATTTACTCGCTCAAGACACGTACGAAAGATAATTATGACATTTCGTGTAAATAAAATGCGTTTGTCAGCGAGTATTTGCTGACTGTTCACACCGCGGACAAGTACTCGCTCGCATATGCATCTCTTTTGTTTACACGGAATGCCATGTTTTAGTCCCTTTCGAAAATAGCCCGTACCTACTCGCTGCTCGCCGGCGGTGGGACACCTTCCTATACTACATATTGTACTCGTAGGGTCAATTTACATTGCCGCGGAATGGAATGGAAGCGAATTTTTGCAACGAAATTCTACATAGCATAATGAACTTTATATCAATTGTGTAAGGTACAAACTAAAGACGAGCCGAAAAAGAGGTCGCGCGTCTTCCGGGGAATCCCCGCGCATTCTCGAGAATTCCCTCTTTTTCGGCTCGTATTTAGTTTGTACCTTACACAATTGATATAAAGTTCATTATGCTATGTAGAATTTCGTTGCAAAAATTCGCTTCCATTCCATTCCGCGGCAATGTAAATTGACCCTTAGTCTCTTTCAGAAGAGTTCCATTCACAGAACACTATTACTCCTAGCGGAGGTTCCGTTACCCGCCGCATCGTCGTCGTATAATATATTTCTTTCGGATTGTAGCGCCATCTATGATAATGACAGCCTCATGCACCGTTGGTCTGGAACTGGAACCGAGGCTTATATTTTAAACAAGGACGGCGATCGGTTGGCTTAGGTATCCAGTCTTGACTTGAGTGAGATCATTGCCCCGGCTAACTAGCTTTCCCCCTACATGTAGAGATAGCCTCATGTTGTCTCCGAAGTCCCCGACCTTACCTCTCATTGACACGATGCGACATTTAACTTTAATATAAACTAAATTAGGTGTTTATTTATTTTAAACCTCTCCATATTTGGCTTTATGTATCGAATTCAAGAGTCAGTACCCGCACTGAAACAATTGCTCCCCCTTTTCTTCAGGCGTATAAACATATTAAAAATTATTTCAAAATAAAAATAAAAACTCTTACTTCTAAGTACTTGTTGTCATGCAGGAATAGATGAAGTACAACAGAATAGTCGTGTTAGGTACCTATATTATTGCCTATTATATTATTCTAGCTAACCCGGCAAACGTTGTTTTGCTAAAAAATGTTAGGGGTGAACAACCCTTATCACTTAGGGGTATGAAAAATAGATAGTAGCCGATTCTCAGACCTACTGGATATGCATAAGTATAAAATTGGGTAAAAATGGGTAGTCGTTTCGGAGGAGTAAGGTAACTAACATTGTGACACGAGAATTTTATATTTATGATTAATAAATGAAACATGCATTATTTTTAAGTCAGACCGCCAGCTGCGAAAACTGCAGCAAATTTGATTCGGTAGTTTTTGCGAAATGCCTGGACAAATATACAGATAAAAAATTAAAAAATGGCTTCAATGGCCCTGTGTAGACTCTTCTTAATATACATATATTTTTTCTCAAATATCTCCTATCACTCATAACACAAACCTTTTTTTGATTTATAGCTATTGGAGATCTAGAGCCCGCGACTGCCAGACCTATGTAGGTACCTTATTACGTGAAACTTCAGTTTTTTTTTGGAATGTTCTCAATACAAACATGTACCATCAGAAACTATGAAACTTAGATGGTGAGCGATTTACTTTGTGTGATCTATATCAGGAAACAAAGTTGCATAAAATAGCACCTGAATTTAGTTTCTGTTTTATTATATTATTTTTGGGAATAATATAACAAATATATTATGACGTTAACCATTGCCACACACCCTAAAATTGTCTAAATTCTACAATCGTTATTAGCTATTAAGATATTCTCGTAATCGTTATTTGGTAAGCAGCAGTCTACATGTCAAAGGAAAATATTGCAGGATAATTAAAACTCGTGTAAACAAGGCATGTGTAAAGGATGGGGAAAAAATAAAAACAATAAA
This sequence comes from Hesperia comma, assembly GCA_905404135.1. Lineage (NCBI taxonomy): Eukaryota > Metazoa > Arthropoda > Insecta > Lepidoptera > Hesperiidae > Hesperia > Hesperia comma. The sequence continues at coordinate 17,206,982 of FR990018.1, forward strand.
ATGTAGGTTGCATGTTTACTTTAATAGGAAACAATTCCTCAATACAGTCGTTCAAAGTTGAGATTTTTGAAGTAGTTGCACCGAATGAACAAACGAAACTCCTTATACAAATTACAAACCACTGATTCAGTTATAAGAACAGAGTTATATATAAACGTTTACCTCATGAATGAAACAAATCTGCATATAATCGGTGCAACGACAATATTGTAGTTGGTTGGTTGTTGCCAACATTTTGCTAAAGCGAACACCGCCTTATTTGTTAAATTATAGCACAGCCATTAACAATGCTGCCGTGGAGTTCTGCCAAACGATTCAATAGCCACAGCTACGAAGCAATCTTTCATAAACGTAACACACGCCTCGAGAAATAATTACTCTAATGGTGACTTAAACATTTTTAGTAATTACTCGTTAAAATTGGACATAATAAGTACTCACTTGCAAAAATAACGTGACATTTAACAACATCGATTTCTACGTGATCATTTATCTACGTCAAATTAAGTTTTCAAACAATGAAAAATATTTATTTGCACATCATAGTCATAAATCTGTACCCCTAGGTACAGATTCTTTGTACCTCTTTTATTGCAATGCTAATGTTGCTCGAGCCTTATCAATAAACTAAGGTCATTTAGGACCCCACTAAAACATGTCGATGAAGACTATAATAGTGACGAACTGACGACACGACATCAAGAATATTAAAAATTTCACAAATGGCTACTCGAAATAACATTAAAAAGTGTATGATGGTAATTGAAACTATCAAATTACGGAAACAGAATACTTCATTGAGTTTAGTAGTTACAGCACTACAGGTCTAATCTATAAGATTATAAATATAATATACTGCCACAATACTTACTGCGTAATATTGCGTTTATTAAGTACTAAGACAGACACAAATGTATATACAATACTGTGTAAAAGGCACAAATAATAAAGTGTCATTCATGAAATATTCCGATACGAATCGCATAGTGTATTTCATTGACGCGTCATTTTATATGAAAAATATGTTTCAATCAATACTATAAAAATAGTTTTATTTCATTTGGCATTTATACAATCATATGAATAAATACAATATCATAATAATTATCGTAAAAAGTACACACTTCATCTATAATGATGCGGAGGCAACGATTTCAATTAACTATGATGTCTCTTAAACATATCCTAAGAGTACGTATGAATAATAATTTAAGATTTGGTGTATTACAAAGTGGAATTCATAAAATTGATAAGTTTAAAATATAAATAGCAAAGGTGATTAGATTTTAACAGCAATTTTTTTAGGAATCTGGGACCTCAGATCCGCCCCGGGGCTCTTGTAGCGGTCCAAGTCGGAGTCGTGCGCGATGCCGTTCAGCAGGGCCTCCTTGATGGAGGGGGCGTGGCCGTTCATTTTAAGCTGGCCTATTTTGCTTCCGCCACATCCGGCGACCTTCCCGCCGACCCGGTCATTGACCTTGACCCCGTCGTGGCCGTTCTCTCGGTCGGGCGAGTGATCGCTCATCTTATCGGGAACGTGGCCGTTCAATTTCCCTAACTCCGGCCCATTGATCTTAGCGTGGCCATTGACGACTTTGTCAGAGTGACCGTGCATGGACCACTTAGCTCGCCCTAATGAATCAAAAGAAATAAAACAACCTTTAACCCCTCGCACAACTATATCGCGTTTAACGACACTGGCGCAATTGTGTTAGTCGCGATACGACAATGTATAGAACGTTATAGTCCACGCTAAACATTACATCTTGATACAAAATGTTAGTCCGTGCTACTGGTATCATCTGGGGAAAGCAAACAACTCGAATGTCCCAGAGCGACAGGCTTCGCATCTGTAAAATTACGTCGATTTAATACAAGGAACGCGTCGCGTTCACTACAGCAAGATCAACTAGCGTGCTACTACGGTGCAAACATCCAGTGAGGCTAGTAGGCTAGTACACAACATCTATACACAACACGTCTTACGAGTACAATGTTCATGAATAAACAAAATAGATCTACTTCAAATAAAAATAGAGTTCGATCACGTCTATAACACAATTACGCCAGTTATAATAGAAATACAACAAACAGTACATGCACATAAAGTAAATGGAAAAGAGAAATAAATAGAAAGAGGAAAGGGATAGTATTTAAAAGTAAATACTTAATTAAATTTAAATTATGGTTGCTCATTAAATTAAAGATTGTTATAAATGGAATTTCAATAATCAATAATAAAGACTGACAACCTAAATCTTTAAACTTTAAAATATCAAGGTTCTTGCTGATTTTGACAGAATTTTGGGTAGACAAAATGGAGTTTTGACAATTGTGGTTTTGCTACACACAATGCAACAAAGGGTGATGGTACATCTATGAGAGCTAACTCACCGTCGGCCTCAGAGCCCGCATAGTACCTTTTCGAGGTCTTCCAGTCTTCCTTGAGAGACAAGTTGTACATGGAGTATGTGGGGTCTCCGGTCACCTCTTTCTCTATAGTAAGGAACTTTGGCAAGGATTCCAGGAGCGCATTCTGGTCGTAGGCTGCGCTGTATGTTTCCAGCAGGACCAAGCCACGACACCTGGGAATGAGAAAAAATCACATCCTGTAACGACTTTTACAATTTGCCCGCCCAGTAAGCCATGCCTGGAAAATGGTCGAACTCCGTTTATTCACGGTCGGAACTTGTATATATGAGAGCGCTTTTTACATTTTCACTGATATAGTAAATATAAATATGTATAATTATAAGAGAAGCAATGTGTGTAACATAAACTTTCTATTGCATAACATACAACAAAGTATTTGAAGTTCAATTATGAAAACAATGAAAATTATCATGTGTATGTTATAAAAAGATTAAAAAATCACCTGGGATGTGTAGGCTGTCTGTAAATGTCCAGCTGGTAGTACTGATTGTTGTAGATGAAGCAGCGGCGCTTCTTGAATATGGTGAAGTGGGCGTCGTCCCGTTGCGGGAGCTGGTTCAAGTAGTCCCTGTGCGTCAACTGCGTACGCACTTCCACGGACTGGCCGTTCGTCGGGTGGAACTTGCGCACCGTGTGGATGTACGACCAATGGCCCTTCTGGCCGCGCTTGCGGAGCCGGACTTGAGCCTTCCTGAAGTCGCTCTGGAGGTAGTTGTGGACGACGTCGAAGTCTTGGAAGGGGGGGAACTCCGAGTCGGGGGGCAGGGGGGTCTTGACGAGGAACTTGCGCTTGCGGGCGTTGACGTTGAGCCGGTCGCCGGTGTCGATGCCGACGCGCTGGCACACGCAGGCGATGAGGCGGTTCATCTTCTTGTCGAAGTCGGTGGAGTTGTCGATGACGTCGAAGTACGGGTGGCCGACCCAGGCCGCCGCCGCGTTGTAGTCCAGCTCGCGCGCCAGTTCTACGCCCTCCGAGCGGCACGCGTGGTCCTGGAAACGATTGTGTATGTTTTAAATTGTTTGCAAAACTTATTTGGTTTTTGGGGTCATCCATCCCCCATCTACCCGTGTTTAATTTTACACATTTATCTAAACATGGGGCGTTTTTATGAACTAGGCTAATTTAGGCTATGATATGAAAAGGAATGGGGTAAATACGAAATTAATACAAAATCCGTTAAAACGAGCAGCAAAAATAGAAAAATATGTTCCTCGTATTGGTTTTAAGACACGGTTTTCCCAAAGCGAAGCAAGGTCAAGTTGCTAGTATTGTTATATGTTATAATCTCTGATATGCTTAATCCGAAAAAAAAAACATAAAACCATTCATCACCACCATATCAATCATCTGATTGCATTTTTATAGATAAGATCCAAAATATGGCATTAAGCCAGTACACTATATCAATGTCATGGGCGAATGGAAGAGTTGCAATAGCAACTAGTACCTATGGCAAGATTTTTTATGTTTATTATATCATATAATACGTAGTATACGGCATAACAAATTCTTGCTAGACATTTCATTTCCCCTATTCAATACTTATACATAGTAGGTGCATTAAGAAAAAGATTAAAGAGTCTGATACGTAATAAGACTTAATACTCACACACGCATATCAAATCGGAAACTTTATAAATGCAAGCAATAAAAGGACAATCTTTGAGGCTTAGAGCATACTACACCACGCTGCTCCAGTCCAGATTGGTTGAGAATGTTAAAAGTCATAGCTAAATCATTTTCTGGACATATACACGTGGACGTATTATAGATTGCATAAATGGATACATTTATTTTATTATCACTTAGTAATACAGCCTGCGTAATCGATATTCATAAATTAAACAAATCAATCGACTATAATTATTACAGCTGCAATAAAGTAAATGCTATGATATCTAGTTACTGTGTCAAGTTTATAATATCGTGTTCATTATGCATGTATTGCATGTCAACATTGAGTGTCATAAAAGTATGAGTTGCATTCCGAGTGTTGTCATATAATGGTGTTATCGATGTCGATCAACAGTTTTCGTAAAGTAGAAAATATCGAATGGTAATACCCTTAAAAGGGAGATACATGTTACGGCGAGTAGTTCCTCCATACGCCGTGAGAGGGCAGCTGGGGTAGTGTTGATGATTTGGCACCTGTCTGTCATATATATTGCTTCTTGGATTTTCTGCATGCGAACTAGAAATTGTGATTTTCCGAATAAAATTGTGAATTACTAAGTTGAGATTGCATTTTACTTAAAATACACATGCTCACATTATACATCTAGAGAAAAGATAGAGAGAGAGAGAGAGAGAGAATATAGGGGTAGGAGTGCAAAACAGTATTGAAAGCGGTTGCAAGGTTGCAACTACAAATATCGTCGGCCCTGATGGTACATAATATATAGGTAAAACAGGCCGCCCTCGGCCAGAAAAGTGCGAGGAACGCTGATCTAGAGGTTTACGGCCGTATTCATAAACAAAACGCATGCATTACCTACTTAGCCTCTAAGGCCTCATAGCGTTGAATACAGCTCTCTCATTGGTCCAATTGTCACACCAAATGATCCTATGCGTTCGTGAATACTGTGAGACTTCATACTACTGTTAGTGAATGTCGCTGTTAGGGTGCCTTTCTACCAGAGATGTGCTATGCTACAGTGCTAAGGATGCGTTTGACAGCCACCAATCACATACATTGGCCCGCCTAGAAACACCTTAAGGGCTGACTATGATTGGTGGATGTCAAACAGATCCTTGGCAACGTAGCATAGCACATCTCTGGATGAATACACTCTTAGCCTATTGTATCCTCACCTCGGTGGAGTAAAAGTCCTCGGCGCCGTTGGCGGCGGATACCATGTGCACGATGTGGTTGTAGCGGTTGTCGCGCAGCTCCACGCTGTTCCAGTTGTTCGTGTTCAGCATCGCCTCCCACTTCTCCTTTGATATAACTGCCAATGAGAATGCGCATCTTTGAGTCTTTGAGATCTGGCACTGGATGTCGAGTGACACGGGTTTAAATCTTGCACCCATTCTGATTAAAAGAACTGTACGTATGGGAGTTAAATTTTTACCCTGGTCATGATTAATCACTCCCATAAGCAGGAGACGTCAATTGGGGTATCTCCTCCTCCTCTACAGCTTACAAAAGAAGGTGGCAACATCCTAGATGTGTACAAGTCCCAGACGTAGACTCGCCGCTCACCATTCTCGCAATCCACATCCATGCTGGGGCAGCAGACCTCCTAAATAAGGCAACAAGGGCGGTAGCCCAGTCAATTACCAGGTAGTCATCAATTACCAGAATGGGGACGCTAAATAATTCGTCACGCTGGGAGCAGTGGTAATACGCCGCAGGTATACCGTCAGGCCGTCAGCCAAGAAGCTTCATACTTCTATTATTTTTTTGTAGTAAGATCGTTTGTAGTTAGATTCTAGGCATTACAATGTAATAAAAAAGGATTCTGTATCGAGCATCATCGATAGGAATTAGCCTAAAATTAATATAAGTTTTATTGCAATTTTTTGTAATTAAATTAGATTCCTAAATCAACTTTGGCTTTTTTTGGAACCTCCGAGTGCAGTAAAAGTAATTAGATCCAACACGGAAAAACATCTTAAATGTATATGAGATACAACATAAATAACATTTTTTATGAATATTTTTAACTTTGATATCGTTTCACAGATAAAATATCACGCGCCTTAGGTACGTCGCTAAAATCATATTCCGAAAAAAACATTACGAAATAAATGTCAAGGTAAATATTTCATATCACTTGTAGGTTGCTAATCTTTACCATAATTTTTTACAAAATTATTTATATTTTGTTTACCTAGTCTGGTATGTTTCAGCTTGCGTGGAATATAATAACAGATAAACATAATTTATTGACATGGCTACAAACATTTGTCCGTCTACTATTCCGTGACTCTATCTTGATAAGTGATAACATAGTCTCAAGCTGATCAAATCAAGTTGGAAATGGGAGAATATCAAGCAGGGGCACCGTAAGGTGTGTCGGCGACCCGATTACCCGATTTGCACCCGTGGTTCAATACCAATGCCCAATTTGTGTTTATGTCGCCCCGCCGGGGTCCATTAACCCTGAATTTGCCCCCCTCCAAGGGTGCCGCCCGCGGGCGCCGCACGCCTTGCACGCCCGGTTTTGGCGCCAATGATATCAAGGTCGAATTGGAAGTTGATAATTATGCTCATCATAGGATTACGATAACAACTATGAATTTAAACAACAAAACAGATCATAACGTAACGTATGACGTAAGCGGTCATAAAATTTTGATCTTGTTCATCATTATATCACTAGAATTTTTTTTCAACAAATAATGAAACTTACGAATAACTTTGACAGTTTGAATCTCCCGAAATGACATCAATTTGAACTTTAAATTCTGATTAAATTTTCTCTTTCAAAAAATCCCTTGGGGTCAGCGTCCGTCCTTGCTTTGCATTCAAACGCAGCAACGTTAAAAACAAAAATGACTGACAAGGTTAACAGTTACAAAAATAAATGGGAGTAATTATCATCAATCTTAAGCACAACAAATGAGAAAGTACTTCTAAAATTAGACATCAGTCTATCAACGTGAGTGCAAGTGCAGAGCGCAAGGCCGAAATCACTTTGTAGTCCAGTTTGTTAGCAAATCAGTAAGTACTTATTGCTATGTATTCTTAATGCTATGTTATGTATACTCGAGTCGCCGATATAATGTGGAACTGCCACTCCGGCTTAATATAAAGTTATGTATTTCATTATCATTTATCTAATATAAGAAGGTACATAATAATAAGCTATATCATAATATTATAAAACAATAGATAAGATCTTTAACAAACTGGTGTGTACAAAAGTGCTTTCAGGCCGGAAGAAGTTACTATGTAACGGTGTTTACGACGATAAAATTAAAACGTCACTAGTCCTCGAAGTATACAGCAGGGCCGTAACAGTAAATCTCAAATAACGACGTTATTTCTTTCTTAATTACGTACTACTCTTTGGGACAATAGCGTTTTTATGGAAAACCCTAGGAAGCGACATAAAATAATGGCATATTGCCTCGATATTTTTCTTAAAACGACTTTATTTACATAAAAACAATGACATTACAAGAAACAATCGAATAAGTCGTCGTATTCTGAGTTTGTATGGTCTGTGGTGATTGATGACTCATGAATATCATGATGTTAAATAAATGGTAACCGTCATTCATTAGCACGTGTTTGAAGAACGCTCTTTGCGCCGTTTTGAATAACACGATGTCCTTACTTTCTAAGTTATATTACCTTTTAAGACCTCTCATGAGACATCGCCATGAACAATTTGAGAGGATACAATAAAGAGAATAAACAGAGCTGTAAATTCTTAAAAATAATTGAGATTTACACCATCCCCTAGCCTAGTTAGCGGTAACCCTGCCAGCACGGAGTTCTTGATTGGATTTCCATCAGAGACAGACACTTCGATGTTTCGTATCGAGTCGTAAACGCTAGGAAACCTATTACGACGCTTGATAGGAGAACAATGTATTGTCGTTTATTGGTTGAAAACTTACATGCACTAGCGTCCATGGCTCCCCGGTCGCAGATGATGAGGCAGTTCCTCTGGCAGGTTCTCCCGAGCTCGAAAAACGTGTTCTCGATCTGAATCATCGTCTTCAGAAGATTCTCTTGGAACTTCACCGCTGCAACAATAGTTTTCATTATACATTATATTATGATATCTACTTGTTTCAATCAGAGGCGAATTAAGGGTTGAGAGCGCCCTAGGCAAAGACCTTTTTTTTTCGTTCTCGGTCTGGGTGTATGATTTGTCTTGTAGGTACTTGGCACCTACGATACCGGGAATCCTGGTCGAACCTATGCGTCATTGGTAACCTATTTTTGTTTCTTATCAGTGGCAAAATATGCGCGCGCGCCCCCTTTGCACGTGCCTAGTTTGCCTTAGGGATAATCCGCCACTTGTTTCAATGCTATTTATTGTATGGAATTATCCTATCAAAGGAACATGCAACACAACCGTTTTGCTGCTGTCCATGACAACTGCCACCGACCCAGAACAGGCTGTTAGAATGTTAGCCGGTCAGTTCGTTGAGGACTGAGGCAGTATTAGTCATAGTTAGGCCTGTCAGGAACAGGATCGTAATAATTCATACAGTAATGGTGTGACAATTGTTTTCCTGTTAAGAGAAAAGCAGTTACTAAGGTATTGTACCTGATTTCTCATATCAATCCGTCATAATGAGGGTCGCCGTTTTTGTGCTCACCAGTTGGCGCCACCGGCGAGGTGAGGTCTTGCTGTCAAAGCCCGCCCATACATAAACAGTGACAAATGACATTCAGACAAGCGAAAAGTGACAGACAGACCTCACTTTTCACTAGCGCCTCTAGCGGAAAATTAACACGCGGTTACCCTCATTGATAAGTCGGTATTCAGAAAGAGATAATCGGTTAGTTTCGGCTTTGTAAAGCATTGTCCTTACTACACAGTCCTTACCGCTGACTTGTCAGTCACTTTTCTTTCGAATTCGGTAGAAGACAGTCGCGTTCACTCATAAATAAATATAAAGAGTTGTTAAAACCTCCAATGAAACATCAATATTATTATTATTATATGTGTTACCGGAAATGTATGAAATCTAGGAATTGTATACATTTCCTAGGAAATGTATACAATTCCTAAGCTCTTTAGGCAATGTGTAAAATATTGTTTTAAAAATTATTTAATTCATACATTTCCTAGGAAATGTGTACATTGCCTAGGAATTGTATACAATTCCGATATCGTATTAGGAAATGTGTATGTCGTGACCACATCGTAGATTTGTTAACTTCAAATGGTCGCATTTCATGAAATGGGCAACTCAGTTTGTCCAGACCGTTAAATCGTCTACGTTTGGTTATCCACGTTTGGCCAAATCGTAAAAACGCAGAATATAGGGCATAATTTCGAACCGTGACGTCTCCGGCGCTGCGGAAGGTGCAGCCCCTTCGCCCTTGCGTAACAAAGCACAGACACCCACGCTCGCCTGCGCAGCTTCGGCTTGCTGGTCGCCTTCGGCGACCAGCCTCAGCCGCTCCGGCTCGCCCGGGTGTCTGCGTTTTGTTACAGCGGGCGGGGGCTGCCCTCCCTCCGCGCCTCCGGGTTCTAAAAAAAACTCTAGGGGTAGGGCATACAAGACTACGTGGAGTAGGGGTAGGCTAATTCGGTTCTGTAACCAATTCGACCTACCTACACCTTGAAGAATTTGACTGAGTAGTAATGGAAATGAGTATTCATTGTTTTACACAATAATATTTTTGATTAAGGCACTCGGTGAGACAATCTGGTAAAAATCATAACGTAAAATAAAATATCTTCATATTATCTATCCCGCGTACCCATTAAAATCTTGATCTATAATCTTAATGTACTACATTTCCGATTGCTGTTTAGGAAATGTATAAATTTCCTAGGAAATGTGTCCAATATAATTAATTTCACACATTGCCTGGCGATTTTAGGCATTGTATACATTGCCTAGGAATTGTATACAATGACGGATTTAACACATTTCCGTTAACATATGTACATGATAGGGTGCTTTACAGCTCTTACTAGATATTGCACTTTTAGTGCAATGTGCGAGAGAGACAACGCTCTACATAGCCATAATTAACCGATTTGTCTTTTTGGATACCGATGTGCATTATTTCTTGCCGGGTACTGTAAGTGATATGTAAATAGGTCTCAGTTCGAAGGGGATCTGTCTAGATCCTCTTTCTAATGCTTCTATATATGTGATATAATATTTGGAGCACCTATTATAATTTAGATATAAGATTTTTTTTTATTGAATTAAGGTAGCAAACGAGCATGCAGCACCACCCTTCCGCTGCCGCCCATGGCAATTGTGACCGACTTAGAACAAGACCCAATTTAGGGACTAGGGTGATTAGTCCAGTTAGTAGATGGTGTTAGAATATTAGTTGGTTAGTTTGTTAATAAGTGTGAGGACAGGGACTGTTAGTGATAGTTAGTCCTGTTAGTTAATATTAGTATTGTCCAGTTAGTAATGATTAGTGTGAGTCTTGTTCCAATTCGGTCACAGATGCGTTGCTACCCCTGAGGACTGAGATGGTCGCCTCTAAAAAAGTGAACCGGCTCCACACCTTCCTATCCGGAACACAATTGCTCTTAAAAACAATTATTATGACGGAAGAAATGGTACTGAGTACCTTGGCGGGCGGTGGTACTACCCCGGGCGAACTCTAGGCTCTACCATCTAAGAAAATTTTAGTGGTGGTTATAAGGTGATTTCTATATTGCGCCATAATTTATAGACATAAATATAATCAAACTAGTGTAACAGCAATAGCAATTAACAGATTTAATATTTATAGAATGATGAGCTACGAGAAATACAGAACTATGTAACTTTGTAGAAATAGCTAATAAATAATATATTATTATCTATTGTAGCTTTGATTAATGAGTGATCTCGTAATTATGAGTTCGTAAACTAAATAAATGCATTTACAATGAATTATTTGCCGCGATTGTTAATAATAATCATTAAAAAATTAATTATCTTATAAATGTCGTGGCCATATCGTAGATTTGCTCACATCATGAAATGATCGACCATAACATAAAATGGTCGCATTTCATGAAATGATCAACTCAGTTTGGCCAGATCGTAAAATCGTTTACGTTTCACGATTTGGTCATCAACGTTTGGCCGGATCGTAAAAACGCGGAATATAGGGCATAATTTCGAACCGTGACGTCTCCGGTGCTGCGGAAGGTGCAGGCAGCCCCTTCGTCCTTGCGTAACCAAGCACAGACACCCACGTCTGCGTTTTGTTACAGCGGGCGGGGGCTGCCCTCCCTCCGCGCCTTCGGATTCTAAAATACTCTAGGGGTAGGGCATACAAGACTACTTACGTGGAGTAGGGGTAGGCTAATTCGGTTCTGTAACCAATTCGACCTACCTACACCTTGAATAATTTGACTGAGTAGTAATGGAAATGAGTATTCATTGTTTTATATCCAAAATCAACTCAATTTTTATGCTTCCATTCAATGTTACTCGTTTTTAACAATTGACGTGAATTGTATTCTGTAATTCGCAATTTTTGTTGCTACCCTTTTACTCTAGGCCGAATTGACAAGAGAAACAACATTTACGCCAACGGCCGCCATCTTTGCACATAAACAAAGCGCTTGCAGCGCCTCTATCGGTAATTAAAGTAGGTAACTACTTTACGATATGATCAAAATAATCTTGACCATTTCATGAAAAAGCCGCGCGTTTAGTTGCCCATATCGAGAAAGGATTTCTTATTATTGATCTGCTCAAACCACATCATGATGTGGCCAATAGACAGTTGACCATATCATGAAATGCGACCATTTCATGATATGGTCGATCATTTCATGATGTGAGCAAAACTACGATGTGGCCACGACATAAACATAACATGCTATAGACATAGTTTGGTAATTTCCCATGATAGCAACGCGAATATTACCGCGTAGGGTCATCGCGTCATATGATAACACTGGAGCGTAATATCTAGAACAATACCTAATATCCGTTTACTTGAATACTAGCCAAAAGCACTGACGTAAGAGACCATAAGAATTCCCATTACGGCGGGCCCGACGGGTTGTAAACATTATGGAAAGCGTCAAAACTGAGGGGTCGATGTAGTTTTCACATCTTGGAACAATGTAATTTGTAAACAGAATAAACAATGTTGTTTGTGTCTGACTTGGTCCAAAATTCAAATAAAAGTAGAATTAAGTCTTTAAAACGAAAAGGCGGTGAAAGGTTTTCAGGAAACGATAAATATTTGCTATAAGTTTGGGGCTTTTTGCAAATGAATACGTTTCAGATTCCGAAAATAATCAAGGGCGTTTTACTACTAGATTAGTATAGTAGTTATGACTAGTAATGAGTAGTTGTGATATAGTCATGGCATTGCAATAGTTTTTACTATAACAACTGGTTCTATCTCTTCAACAGCTGCACATGAGTTTCAGTATGTACCTACATTTGTAGTTAGATGACCTTACTGAACAAAGCAATTACTTTTCATAACGCAGTCTTCGTACATCAAGTTAATTGAAAACATTCTGACGCGGATGGTTAGAAATTTCCAGAATGTTGCAAATTTGTCGAGTTACAATTGAAGAGTTGAGTTGTCAAGGAAAACATTGTAATGAGGGCGGCTAGTACTATAGCCAGTATATCTACGAGTACATACGTAATTGAATACTAAAACTATAATGGAATATTTGGCGTGCCAACACGACATTTTAATCGGTGTTCTACTTAACGAGGCGGACATTATCGGTTAGTTATATAGGACTGACGAAATCTAAAAATATTCGTTAAATCCGTAAATCCACGGGATTGTTGAACCACGTGCTTGATTCGCAATCGCAAGCCTCGTGACGACGGAAACCTTGATGTCACTGACACGTGAAACCACACCTATCACTAAAAAAACGTAGTCATACTGATTTTCTTTCATCTTTAGCTGAGAATTTTCTCAATATAACTAACAGCGTCATTGAATTGTTTTTATTAACAAAGATTTTTTCTCGCCGAATTATTATTCAACTGCGTCTATTTTTAATTGAGTTCGAACAAATTATTCTTAACTTGCTTATGCCATAGAACCATAGATCGATTGTATTGTAGGTATAAGTATATATTTTCCTTGTAATTTATATTTCTTGACTGTGTCCGAGAATTCAACACAATTGTACAATACGACAGCAAACTTTCAGACATATCCTGTTTCTGTAAGACGATAGCATTTTCTGAACAAGCATTGTCTTACTAACTTGTTTCATATTGCAATGTCAAGTAGATACATATCTACATATGTACGTGTATGTACTGTCAACACACCGCCTACGCGCGATAAGCAACATACAAAACAATCATAAATTTACAATCTTGCAAAAAGTATTGTTTACGTAAAGGTAAACAAAATATCGTTTCGCAATAGCATTTTACGCTTTAGTAGTGCCGTATGTACGGCTTCTTAACTGTAGGTATAGTTATCTTTTAGATGTCTGTATATTCCTATGCGATCAATCGCAAAAAGACCAGAGATGATTGTGGACCGTCTCAATAATAATGCACCTGATGTGACTGAATTAGCGAATTGCAAAGTCGTCTCATCCTACATCTACTTGGGTGCATTAATCTGTAACAGTGGTGGTTGCATGGAAGAACTAAAAAGACGCATGTCTATGACAAGGAATGCCATGGACAAATTAAAGAAAATATGGAGGAACCGCCACATAACAAGAGGTACTAAACTGAGACTTGTTCAAACGCTGGTATTCCCCATTTTTCTTTACGCTTCCGAAACGTGGACCTTGCGCGAGAAAGAGAAAAGAAAGATAGATGTTTTGGAAATGTGGTGTTGGAGAAGAATGCTCGGCGTGTCATGGACAGAATTCAGAACCAACACATCCATTCTAAAAGAACTTAACATCAAACACCGATTGTCATCTATCGCACAAAGACGCATTTTAAAGTTCTTCGGCCACGTTTCGAGAAGAAACGAAAACTCTATAGAGCGTCTTGTTGTGCAAGGCAGGGTAGAAGGTATAAGACCTCGCGGGCGGTCACCAATGCGTTGGACCGATCAAATTAAGTCTGCGGTGGGTGGCCCTGTACACGAGTGCACCAGACTGACAGCGAACAGGGAGAGATGGCGCGACATCGTGAGGCGAGTGACATCAACCCCGAGAGTGACTACGTGATGGCCACGACCGTTCTGTCAAGAACGAATCGACTGAGAAGAAGATATTCCTATGTACAGACCTGCGTAATTCAGGATACATTATATTTTGGGAAATGAAAGGTGGGTATTTGTACATGTCAGTAGTTTAGTTCCAGCAGATTTACAGCGACTGAGTCAAGAAATACACAAGTAAAATATTTGCATATCCATTAGCTCCTTGACATAAACTATTAACATCAGCTTCAATATTTCAAACTGCAATTTAACAACTTCAGCACATTTTGCTGTGACCGATTGGTGTTTAGTTTGGTTGAAAGAATAAACTGAAAATTATTGAATTTAGATTTTTTTACCCGATATATTATTTTCCTTTCTATATTTTATTCTTTCAGTTCAAGGCAACGTCAGTTTTCTTTTGGAAATCTATATCCGACCAATGTAAACTGTTCTCGTACGGAAACCAAATGAAACTTATTGTGCCTACGCCTAGAAAACGTGGGCAAAAGCTACAATGTTACCCGCCACATACTATGCTATACGTAGCATATATCCACTAGGTCATCCGCCGAGCTGAGCGGCCATGATTGTCTCGTTACATTTTATTTTCAGCATCTGCCAATGAACTCCTGTCGCCTGAACTTTGTGCGTTAAAACTGAAATTTAACTGGACCAACTGTTCAATTAAATGGGATATCTTAAAATACACGAGCAACGCAAAATTGATAAACGCACATTTTTAATAACTATTCGACCTGCCCTCGCTTCGATTCGGGAAACTTGTTCTTAACGTTTGAATATTTTCCCGTTTTCGTAAAACTTTGGAAATTTCTCCGATCCTATTGATGGGAGCTTGATGTTACACTTGAAAAACTATAATAGACATCCTCGAAAAATGGACTACTCAACATAACAATAATTTTTCAATTTTAAACAATAGTTCTTTATAGCTTAGCCTGTTCAAACAATCAAACTCTCTCTCTCAAAATATAATTGTATAGACAAGCCATTTCGTGACTGAAGTCGTCAGCTGCCAAAATGTTTATGGGACGCTGTAACCTGTAACTGATGCCTAATAGCTAACTATTTACGAGACGGAGCAATAAATTAGTTGTGATAATAAAAAAAATATTTACGTCGTACCTAATATTATTCGAAAGACATTAAGCGTCCTCCACAGCAAAAATAAATGGTCCGATAAAAATTTTACAACTTTTTACATTCGATTCACAATGCAATCGTTCCTGGGTGTTGGACAAAATACCACATTTCTTGTCACAATAACAAAAGAAATTTAAGAGGAAATTGCACGAAAACGAAGATAAAAAGATCATTGAATTCAATTTGTCACGACTGACTTTAGATGGATTGATTTGTTGATGTGATTACATTTTCCTTTATTCCAACTCTTTTTCTTATATAAGAAGCGCTCAGTGATCGGGTCTTTCTTTTTCTATGCAGTGAAAACAAAAACATTAAATTATAATAATTTATAGTTCAGTCTGAATGAAAACCTCATTCGTTGACATTGTGCACCCTTGTAGTGTGAGTCACTAGTAGAGTAGATAAGTACTTAAGCATAAAAGGGAATCACCGAGGCGGTATGTTTGTTTAGAGTTGTATATTAAGCTTTACTGTGGTAAACGGCACAAGCGACATTAGTAAAGGAGAATAGATTTAAATTATGAACATGAGTACCAAGCACTTGTTGATATTGATACTGTGCGTACTGATTGAGACAATGCCGAGTGCAGCAGCAGTGCTGTTGCACTCATCGTCATTATCTTCATAATAAAAGCAACAGCACGCGCTGCACTATCTCGGTCAGTTATTACAGGGAACCCCGCTGCGTGGTTTTCCTTTTCCGTTTTAATAAAAAGGCGAACTTTACAATTTGCTCCTTTCTATTTTAATTACGTAGGTTGCTTTTCCGCAGTCTGATTCATCTTCTGTTTCCCTTCTCAGGGGTCTATTTAATGATTTTCCGATTCAGATATAATACTACAATAATTTGAAATCATAAATCGGCTTAAACAAGTGTTTAGAAGAAGCGTTTGCGTTGGAAAACAAAGGGCGATTACCAGACATGTGCATTGACTCGATCACGTGTTTGAAAGGCATTTTGTCCTGTAAACCCGTGCGCATTTCAAAGCACTATTCCTAGAGAAGATGGAATTGTGCATCCTGTCAATATTTCATAAGGATTTAAACAATCTCTTTACAATGATAAAATAAGGCCCTGATAGATACTTATAACCTTATAACTTACTAAATAGCGCAACGATTTCGCCTTCCAGTTTCTTCCATCAGTTTGTTATTGGACGGTGCTGAAACAGTTTCAAACACTGGCTAGCAGAATAATAAATAATAACTGTACATTTATTTTCTCTGCGGTCTAAATTTAGTGCCAAATGTACATTTATGACGTCAATAGGCTCAAGCATTACAGATCACAATAGTTTTGCGCACTGGTTATGATTTTACTATCGTATAGCTAATTATACATAGCTCTACATTATTGTTATGGGGATGTTAAGACACAGTAATATTATGTAAGTTGCAAGTTGAATCAATATTTATAATAAAATTGTTTTCGCATTAATCTTTGATCTTATCGCCGATCGACTTGAGCAGCAGCCTTTTCTTCTATTTAAATTTATTAGATAAGGAAATGCATATTTTCTTAAGGGTGACTGAAAATTTGGCGAAGTTTAGTTGCAATTCATTATTAATATATGTGTGTGTGACATTAATAATTATTGTTATACTCCCACGCTACACTATGTTTCATACACGTAAGTTTTAAAGACACGTTAAACTTTAACGAAGATAATGTACCATGTGGCTACATTATTCTTAAAAATGGGTTTCTGTTAATGTTTTAACATAATATCTTCGAGCAGGACGCCTAAAAATGCAAGACGGAACGGGAACAATCTCTTATCAGCTGCGACAGATAGAGAGGTCAAAGAAACCATCATGATACCAAAACAGTAAAAAAATGAAAAAAAAAACTGTCGAATGGGTTAAAGGATAAGAAACATAACCTTCAGTAGAATGTAATCACAATAATGGGGCAGTAGTTTAATATGACATACTTAAATCATTATATTTACGTACTTCTGATTTTACGAGACAAGCTGAGTCAATATTAATTATTCAGAAATCGATTCTAGCCTACTTCTACGGCCTATTTTTTCGGTACACACTCATGACTCATAATGGGCCCATTAATACAACATGTGACATTTAACTATGTGACATCTGTCGTGTCACACAAAGGGAGTGACACTGTTTACTGTCAATCATTAGACAGTCAGTGTCATCAAACTACCTGCCGCCATATTGTAATACGCGTTGTAAAGATTTTTTGCAATTTAAAATTCAATACATTTTAACAAGCTTAACATAGAAAAAAATTGTTCAGAAACAAATTTAGAATTCAGATATTTTTGGTAAGTATTGGACACAGAATAAGTACTTATCGGAAGTAACTGGAGTATTTATTGCATTAAGTTAGAGTAGGTAACATTAAATTTTAAGCGAAAATTCAGTTCACACCACACCATTAATTCATCCGGTCGTTCCTCTTTCGCCGCGATATTAATTTGCGGACCAGACGCGACAGGTACGTTCCGGAGGTGGACAGTCGGACACGCTTTGGTAGTTTCAGCGATGTATTTACACGCGAGTGCAAAACGTCACTACACTACTTTTCATCAAGACTGACAGAATCAGGGCGCGTGGGACTGCGAATGATGGAGTTTGGACGCACAAGTACAACGTTAACGAATCTATTGAGAGCTCCTCAGTATCGCATGTCGATGGAAATAAGTAGAGATGCGCCGAATGACGTTTTCACCGAATAATCGAATACCGAATACTATTCGGTCCAACCTTTACCGAACCGAATATTCGGCCGAATTATTCGGTTTACTATTTCATTGTTTTGCCGCGTAAACAGGTTCTAACATGTCGTTACAAGCAATATGACAAGCAGGCCGTACCTCGCCTCCTGCTACCCGCGCACACACCGCGTATTTCATTCTGCTTCCAAACATCACACGGTGATGATTAAAAGTTAAAACAAAAAAGGGTGCTTTGGTGTGTCTAAATTATGAGTGGGCGTAAAAGAGCACGTGCTTGGGACTTTTTTAAAGAAATAAGAGATGACAAAACGAAAGTTATGTGCACATTGTGTAGTCGTGTTATTTCTCGCGGTGGAATAGGGCGCAGTGCTTCGACGAGTGCAATGACAAATCATTTGAAGCTGAAGCATAAAGAACAACTGCCAGAAACTACGTCTAATATAGCTAGTGAAAATTCAGACACTTTACCTACAACTTCGAGTGTGCACAAAGACCGGACCTATTCAGAAGGTAGCCAACAAACTATAGAGGAGGCTTTTATTACAAATTGGGACACAACCGATTCTCGAGCAAAGGAAATACATAACGCCATCGCTGAAATGATCGCAACTGATAATCAGCCTATTTCAATTCTAGAAAATAAAGGCTTTAATAGGTTAATGCATTTATTGAAGCCTAAATATAAGTTGCCAGGAAGGAAGTACATGAGTGAAGTGGTGATTCCGGCAATTTATGAGAGAGTGAAGAAATTGATTAAAGACGAAATTTCAAAAGCCAAGGCTGTCTCCATTACATCTGACATGTGGACTTGCTCAAACAACATGGTCAGCTTTCTAAGCTTCACAGCACACTGGCTTGATGAAGACTTTGTTCTACAACATAGAGTCCTACAAATGAAACATTTTACAGGGTCTCACTCCGGTGATCATATACGTTCTGTGTTAGAAGAGTTAGCATCAACTTGGGCCATATCATCGCATATTCACGTGATTGTAAGAGATAATGGTCCCAATATGGTTAAAGCAATAAATGAAAGTTCTTTTGTAGGCAAGGGATGCTTTATACATACATTGCAATTGGCAATTAAAGCTTCCTTACAGGTTGAAAACGTAAGTGACGCTTTGAACTGTGCTAGAAGAATTGTAACACACTTTAACCACTCGAGCATGGCGCAAGAAAAGTTAAAAAATATCCAGAAAGAACTTAATTTACCTGAACATCAGCTCGTGCAGGATATAACAACGAGGTGGAACAGCACCTATTATATGCTGGAAAGAATAATTGAACAAAAACGTGCGATTTCGCTTTACATTTCGGACAATTCTGACTCAATTAATATTCGAAATTGTACTGAAAGGCAGTGGCTGATTCTCAAAGATTGTTTAATTCTATTAAAACCGTTTGAAGAAATCACCAAAATTACTAGTTCTACATTTTCAACAATTTCTGAAGTGATTCCTCACAGTAACACTTTGATGAAATATTTGACAAAGCCTGAAATTTCAGAAATATGTCCTAATGTACCAGAAATGGTACAGAAGCTACAAGAAGAAGTTCAAAGTCGTTTTAGAAATTTGGAAGAAGACAAATACTACTGTTTGTCTACTGTGTTGGACCCCCGATTTAGAATGAGATTTTTTGCTCCTGAAAATTGCGAATTAGTTAGAAGTAGGCTTTTTCTAGAAGCCATTCAAAGAAGCGATTCTGATGCTGAAAGCTCAGGAGAAGAAGAAGTAAAAACAAACAGGAGAAGACCTCTTCAGAATGTTACAAATTTTTTAGAGGAATCTCATGTGGCATTTTGGAATTGTTATGAAGAACTCGCCTCAAAGAAACCTATCATTCCGGAAGATCTTAAAAGCCCAATCGCCTTAGAATTGGACGGCTATACAGCTGAAAGTCTTTTACCTAGAACTCAGTGTCCTTTTGATTGGTGGGCAAAGCATAAATCTAAATATGCTCATTTAGCTAATTTAGCTAGAGTGTTTCTATGTGCTCCTGGTAGTAGTATATACAGCGAGCGATTATTTTCGGAAGCAGGAAACCTATATGAAGAGAAACGAAACAGACTCTTACCAGAGAGGGCTGAGAGTTTAGTTTTTCTGCACCATAATTTACCATTAATTAATTATAAATATTAGATTATGAGTGCTTGTTTTTGTTTATCTTTTTTCTGATTGATAAAAATGATTATAATTTTTGTTATTGTAATTGGATTACCTATCTAGTCTTATTATTACTATATATATAATTATTGCCAATTTGGCACATGTCTGTGTTAATTATAATTAATGTTGATTGGAGGTTTAAAATTAAAAGATCATTTATGTTTTTAAAAGAAAGTAAAATGTAAGTTTGAAGAAAAATATTTTTAAGGTTAAATAAATGTTGATTTAAAAATTTACAAATAAATATTGGTTCAAGGTATAAAAATAAATTTGATTGTTTAGTTTTAAAAAAATATATTATGTTAATATATAATTCATATATTTTGTTTGAGAGTTTCAAAAATATGATTTGAGGCTGTAGTTTTAAAATGAAAACAAAATAGTTTAAAAAAGTATAGATATACTATGTAAGTACTTATGTTGATTTTTGGTTTTAAATAAACGTTGAAATTATTCAGATTGTTTTTTTAAGCTTAATTCAACAAAATGTTTATAGTATTTGTTTGATTTGTAACAGAAGTCGTATTTTTTAGTGATATACCCGGTCATATAGCTGAGAAAATTAAACCGAGTATATTCGGCACTAAAACCGAATAATTCGGCCGAATACGAATAGTGAAAAAGATGCCGAATACGCCGAATACCGAATACAAAACGAATATTCGGCGCATCTCTAGAAATAAGTAACCTATCAACATATTATACTGAATATGTGACATGAATTTTAAGGCAGAGTGTGAGAGACTTCATCTACCAACCCATTTCGTAATGCCGCCTGAGAGCAACCGACGAGGAGGAGACCAGGCAGGTCTATCCCAACTAAGTTGTTTTCAGGGTTTAGTTTTACTGGACTTTTTTGTATACTGTGATGTACGTTAAATTATCTTTTATAAAATTTAATTACTTAAATATGCCGATGTATTCGTAACATAACGTACTCCTAATCCTAACGTTATACAATAAAGAAACATTATACTCCTTCCTTATTTCCTCATTTAACAGAGACATTTTTCGTTGTACAGTTGCTAACATTTTTAATGGTAAATTAAATATATAGGTAATGTAATACTGCAACATTATATAAGAAAATACTCTCGTCATGTAATATGTATAACATAGCTGGATATTAGCCGTGAACTTGATAGCTCCACTGACATCGCCGCGTCGTCGCTGCGACATGCGATAATTAAATTAGTGACGTCAGCATCACCGGCACGCGCCCCATTTAACTACTTTGTGCCTAGCTTCCATCCAAGATTATAATATAATCAGATCTATCAAAAGGTTAATATAATATGTATTAATTATCTAATCTACTTACGACGTGTTTATCCAGTGGGACAACAAGTTGAATATCGATTAAGTAAAAATACCTAAAGTCCGGTTTAGACAGAGCTAACGAAGACGTAAACAAGAATATGTGTAAATCGTTTGTCATTTGAAAACATAAAACAATCAATATTCAATTAACCTCACAAATATTTTTATGAACTTAATACATTGTGTTCCTCAGAAATATCTATACATTTCACAAGTGCTTCGTTACACATAGTAGATACGTTAATAATTGAACATACAATTGACACAATTTGTTGTAATCAAGTGCTTGGTTCGATTGTGTTTTGACTGGACAAAGAACAATGAATTTGCATTGGGAAATCCAATTCCTTGTTAAATACGCGGCTTCCCCACTTTTATGAATGGCAACGGGCACGGACGGTACTTTTTTAAATTTAACTAACTACACAAAATTAAATTATTATATCATATAGTAACGGAGAGGAACAGTCGGCCATTAAGTATAATGTAACTCAAATAAATAAACGACTATGCACCGACTACGCCCCATAAAGTATCTCAATAAGTACACCTTACACCATTCCATAAAGATATACTCCGACTTTTAATTCGATGCAGTAAAATGACATTTGCTAATGTCACTTTTTGAAATAATGTTGCCAGATTTTCAATAATAGTGAAAACTTACACGATTAACGAACGATGTTTTGATTATTCGATTATTCTTTTCTCAATATATCTATTATAATGTATGTTAATAAAATATAATTCAAATTCAGAAAACAATACGGAAAGGTTATTAAAATAATAAACACCGGTGCATGCATGCTTTTAGTACATAACATGCACTAAAAGCGCTTAATAATTAAAAATCTAGGAGATTATTGATATCATTCGTATTTTTATGTGTAGTTATTGATCCTGTAATAACTTCATACATTATTTTAGCAGTTTGCTAAATTATGCGAAACGATTATAATCCGATTAATATTTTCATCAAATCGAATAATTTGTGTCCAGGTTACATTACTATTTTTGTGATAATAAAAAACGGTAACACTGGAAATGTCATTTTACTGCATCGAATTAAAAGTCGGAGTATAGAAAACAATGTAAACAGACTATGTTACAAAACAAACGATGTGACATGTGACGCCTCCTGTCGCAGATTAAGAGAGAACGCATTCTGTTAATGCAATCAAAACAACAAAACAACAACTAATGTGTTAGATCCAATGAGAAACGAGCCATAACAGTATCAACTATTATTATTAGGAACTTTATCAACATTTATGACAGCACTTATCATTTGATGTTAATAGGTAGACTAAACTCCACATTATAACTACATCATAACACATCGACCGGTGGATTTAGCGTTAAGATATATATAGGTAAGGTAGAACCAGAGTGGTCCAAGTGACAATTTTAACTTTTCGAGAAAACGAGGGAAACGCGTTTGTACTTATTGTAGCGAAACTAATAACTTTTAACTTGTAATTCTTTATTGAAATTACAGCTAACAAGTTAGATTAAAGTAATAAGATATTTATAATCACAATCATTTGTATTTAGTATAACAAATCGATGTTTTTTCACAAAAAAATGCACACAGACCACTCTGGCACAAACAAAAATTTAAAAATTCTTGCACATGGACCACTCTGGCACAAACAAAAATTAAAAACTAACAAATTTATCTATATGTCCGTAATCTACTTATGTTTGTGCACGCTAATCTCAGAAACGGCTGAACAGATTTTTATGGAACTTTCACTTGGAGATAGATGAGGTTGTGGAGAATCATATTAGCTACTCTTTATCCCGGAATTCGGGATTCCCGCAGGAAAAACTATTATTCTCAAACGAAGTCGCGGTTTCAGATTTTTATGGGACTTTCGTTGGAGAATAGAGAAGGTTGTGGAGCAACACATAAGTAGGCTACTCTTTATTCGGAATACCCGCCACATCGGGATTCATGCGGGAAAAAATACTGTTATCGAATGAAGTTGCGGACTTTCACTGGGAGATGGAGGACCTCCTCCATCTCCCAGTGAAAGTCCACAACCTTGTGGAGCAACATGGAGGCTACTCTTTATCCCGGAATTTTGTGACATACTGAGTTTCACGCGGGCGAAACCTCGGGCACAGCGGCACAGCTAGTATATTAATATGATTCAGAACTAACTTTTTACAAAAAAAATAACCGACTTCAAAGTCAAGATAACTCAAAAACCACCGGCCAGATGTCGCTCCAATGTACAAGGTACCATAATTATGACAAGCACTACTTTTACTTTACCTTCGAACAAAAAAGAATCTAGTGAAAATTCCATAACGAACCGTTCAGCCGTTTCTGAGATCAGCAAGCACAAACATACTACAAACAAATAGAAAAGTTAAAAAAAAACTTATTCACCGATCCTTTTTTTATTTTTTTTTATCTTTGTTGGTAAGTTTGTGACCCCATAACTTCGTGTTGGGTAAACCGATTTTGATGATTCTTTATATCCTTGAAAGATGGTGCTTGTGGTATGGTCCCATATAAATTTGAGCGACATCTGACGAGTAGTTTCGAATTAACTTGAATAATGTGTAAGGATGTTTTGTACTGTGTACTTATGTTTTTTCCTGATAACTTTTTACTGAGTGTTTAGATTTTTATGATTCTCTTTTTATTTGAAAGCTGGTACAGTGCAAGTGGTTCAATGCAAGTATCATTGTAGTCTCATATGAATTTGAGCGGCATCGGACCAGTAGTTTTTGAGTTACTCTTAATAATGTGTATTTAATTTATGATCGTTACCTCATAATTTGTCACTAGATGCTTCGATTTTGATAATTCCATTTTTTATTCGAAAGCTAGTACCTACTTGACGTGTGGTCATATATAATTTTCAGCGACATCTGACGAGTAGTTTTTGTGTTATCTATACTTCTCGATTTTGAAGTCGGTTATTGTTTTGTAAAAAGTTATTGTATTATTTGAAAGCTGGTACTTGTCGGTGGTCCCGTGTAAATTTGAACAACAACTGACGATTGGTTTTTGAATTATCCTTAATGTGTATTTATGTTTGTTATCTCGTAACTTTCTACTGGGTATTCCGATTTTGACGATTCTTTTTTTACTTGAAAGCTAAGTGTATGTAACTCAAAAACAACTTGTAAGACGTCACTGAAATTTATATGTATGAGACCCCACGTCAAGGACCTATTTGCTTTTGAATAAAAAAATAATTTAAAAAGTCGAAGCACCCAGTGTTAAGATATGAGGTAACGACCATAAATTAATTACACATTATTAAGAGTAACTCAAAAACTACTGGTTTGATGCAAATCAAATTTAATTTAACGGAACCACACGACAAGCCCAGGCTTTCAATTAAAATAAGAATCGTCAAAATTGGAATACCCAGTACAAAGCTATGAGATAACAAACATAAATACACATTAAGGATAAATCAAAAACTACTCGTCAGTTGTTATTCAAATTTATACGGGACCACCGACAAGTACCAGCTTTCAAATAATACAATAACTTTTTACAAAAAATAACCGACTTCAAAATCGAGAAGTATAGATAACTCAAAAACTACTCGTCAGATGTCGCTGAAAATTATATATGACCACACGTCAAGTAGGTACTAGCTTTCGAATAAAAAAAGGAAATATCAAAATCGAAGCATCTAGTGACAAGTTATGAGGTAACGATCATAAATTAAATACACATTATTAAGAGTAACTCAAAAACTTTATGTAGAGGTTATCTCGACGGACCAGCGCTGGCAGATCAGCGCCGGTAACCAGCTTTCTACTTGAATGCGCCCTTACATTGCACTTTGATCAAATAGTCTTTTCACAAAATTAGAACCATAATCATCCAAGTACAGATTTGTCACTTGGACCAGTCTGGCACACTAAGATTTTCCAAATTCCATTAAGTCCAAAGTGAGAGGTTGCGTTTTTTCCTAGACAATGTTTCTGAATGACAATTTAATCAAAGTGGAATAAAAGAATATAGAATTTTGGACATGTTTTTGCCAAAATCGGGTTTTTTTCAAAAATGTCACTTGGACCACTCTGGTTCTACCTTACACATATTATATCATTTATCAAGCGACATTTTAGTTCACGTCAATAAATTATATGAATTCAGTAAACACGAAGCAAGTAATAGTCTGTTACTCACTGGCTATATCCAGTTCAATATTTAGAAAGCAAATGGCTGGGTCACCTGTTATCTTCGTGACACGCTCAACCAATCAAATAATGCGATGACAAATAATATTTAACCCAAAACAAAGTAGATAATATGGACACTCGTATAAATTATGTGTATACCCTGTGCCCCAACCGATACTGATAATGTATTCATCGAATCTATATATAATAAACGTTTTAAAGTTCCTGTTATTTAGGCGGTTACATTTGCATTCGTACAAACTTACGGACACCGACAAGTATTATTGGTCGTCTTGTATGTATTACTACTTCATTGGGTTTTGAGAAAATTTTGTATAATTGTTACTACTTATACATAATATACATTTAAAGTAAAGAGTAAAGAGATATAGGTACTTACATAGTTAAAGTTTACGTGACAAAGAATTCTAAAAATCATATCACTGTCAATGGAAAGAAACACTGACAACGAATTACGATCGAGTTTGGACCGTAGAGCAGGTCACTTCTACTGATTTATTCGTCCCAAAAATTGTTATCTTACATGCGAAGATACGAACGAAATACAGCAGAATAAATTGAGTATTAATAAGGGACGACATCGAAGCAAATTTTCAAATCGCATGACTACAACCGTGCACCGAGTCGAACATTATACTTCATTGGGGGCAAATAGCTTTGAGTAATTTTATGGACTCGTGCCTTATGCAAATACTAACTTTACGAAGAAAACATATTTATTGCGGTTATACGGGTATAATAATTTTTAGCTTGGGGTCACCACATGCCCTCTGTTCATTGTTTACAGATAAACCGTGGTCACCAGCCTTATGTAGAGTAACGAAGACTGATATAATTATAGATTGCATAACATTAATTATTATGGAAGTGGTGCCGATAAATTTTAGACCAATAATGATATGTAGACTTCAAATTGATATAATGATCTTTGCATGGAATCGGAAACATGAAGTATAGTATATGTAGGTACTGATATTAAACTATTATAAATGTCAATCTTTGTACTGTACTGCCCTGGTTTAAGTTTTTAGCTCGCAATATTTCACGCAGATACAGCGATAAAGTCGATACGCGACATAATAAACAGTCGTTTACCTTTGTGGGTTTCTTTTCGAGCATATCAATCGATACTATATTCATTGCAAATACCTACTAAAAATACTAGCCAAAGTTTAAACTGTGAGCGAAACAACAAAGAAATTTTGGCATCGTGTCATGTGGACATTGCCCTTAATAAGTGCACTGACGTCAATATGAAGAAAGTGTAGTTCATTTATTTTATTTGGGGATGATAAAATAGCGAAGCGACGTAAAATAACAGCACCTAATTCAAATATCACACCAGTAGACACATGGTAGACACTAAACACGCTTTGAGTTCTCCACTTAATGAAAAGTTTAAATGGTAATGAAAATTTTTAAAACATTGGAAATGTATTTAAACACTAAGATCAAAGTAAATAGCGATTCAATCTTTAAAAACTCTGAAAACAAGGCAAGATGAAAAAGTCCTAGCCTGAAACACGAAAGCACATAACGTAACACTTAATGAGCGAGCCGAAATTGACAACAGGTAAGTCTCTTCAAGTAGGTACTATAGCAAAATACATTGACAAAACATGATTTAAAGACCTTTAGCGAAACTACATTCGTGAACTCACCATTGTCGATTTCGCTCGCTTGCGCCAAAACTGCAACGGTACATCGTTTGCAATTCGCCTTGTATAAATCTTCGGGGATACTTATCGGCGACGCTGCTACAATATCATAATACAATTGCCATAATTAAAGCCTACAAAAACTTAACACAGTTTTTGAAGGCTGTAACACCTATATTCACAATAATAACGTTGTGAAACTTAACGTGATCTATATTCGAACGATCATGAAAAGTTCTAAAGGTAAACTAGCGCGAGGTCGCCCTATGAAATTGATATTTCGTAAGAAAAAGTAGGGAGTCCTCGAAATGACAAAAACGGTATAATTGAAACTATAGAAAATTAAGGATATGAAAGACATGAAGTAATGTTATTTAACGATGTCAAGTTTGGAACACTTAATAGTTGTAAATTGTGAACAATCAAGTCACCAATGTCAAGAAATTATATTCTTGGTAAAAGAATACGACAATATGGCAGTAGATATTGTTATTTTTTTGTTAACGACAAGTATAGGTAAAGATAAGCCAATACTAAACAGTTCCAACTAGCATCACAATACTTAAGATAACTTAAGTACATATTTTGAAAACGAATAATAAATCTAAGGCCTTTGTGTATACTACATAACTAATGTAGCGTGTGTGAATTCGTATTGTTAGCAGCAGACGTAATAATGCGTCATCCGAGCATGATTATGAATTATGATGAACAATGACAAAACTGACCAATTGAGATGGAAATGCGACACAATCGGGTTATAATCAGTTCATCCGAGTGGGTTGGACGCGTCGAGTTTATGAAGCAGAATCAAATGTTTGATCAGCATTTGCACCGGTAATTTTTGTCAACGCAATACTTGCCGGACGGAAGTATTAATAAATAATTGTATAAACTGTATTGCAATTCGTCCTAGGTTTAATTCCTTCAATTTTAAACCATGAGCGTTTCTAATCTGAATTTATATTTACTTACAAAAATAAAATAGTGCCGTATTGTAATCGGAACTATCAACAGTCGTTATTGAGTAATTATTGCAATTGTACAAAAACACGTACATGTCAGGACATTGTTGAACGATGTATAATTTACTACTTTACTACTACAATTTAGTTAGTTACGCTATTCACCATCACGTGAATTCACGTGCCATCACTTATACGTGTATAACACAAACAGCTGCGTTCACAATAGCTCGCCCGTTTGTGCATCCTAGAGTCCATTTTTATATAGATTTATTTCCAGAACCATGACCGTGACCATGAAGCGTATAAGTACGTAATATAGGTAATCACGTTTGCTCGGTTGCCCACCCTGAAGCCCCATAAGATCAGTAAGACCCCACAGTATATGATGCTAATTATGCGTTTCTATTTTCATAAGCAGATTATACTCGTACCGCTCGGATAACGCATTGCTTAACAGGATCCACGCAGCGTCCTATCGAGCAGGTTTCAGATTATACCTAGATAACTGGAAGTTGCGAGATACACTAGTGAATTTATTTTATACTGTAACGATAATCAGAAGTAGTGCAGAGAAGACCCTGGACTGTTTAAGTATTAAAGATAGCAAAATGAGTACAATAACTAGATTGTAAGAGCCGTAAAAGTAATATCGCAACCACAAGAAATATTTTTTTTTGTAAATATGAAAGGAACTGATGATGTTCTGGTTAACTCACTAATATGCAGAATTAAATTTGTCATCCTTGCTTCGACTAATTACTAGAATCCTATAACAATAACATCAAGCATTGTAAATTATTATAATAAGGAAAATTGCGATTTGATATGCATGTGAGACAATTAACTATTTGCGACAGGTTTAAATTTGTTTACCGATTGCAGACTACTGCTAGATATGAAATCCATAGAATAAAAAGATTTATTAACAATTTCATCAAAATAAATTTATTTACGAACGTACTCGCATTTCGGAGCGGTGTTAAATATTTTACTGTTTATTTCTGAGAGTTAAATAAAGCGTTCGTTCGGTTGTTTAAGAATAGACCTAATTTGATAGAAATATGTATAATATAGTCTAGTTAGAACCCGTGAAAAAAATACATAAATAAATCGGCGAGATCGTTACGCACGGGAGAGTAGGTACCGAGCTTTGCGCGCTAGAGCTTCGGGAGTCGAAAATAAACGGACACGTGACCCAACCAGACGAGCCCCGCCGCGAATTAACATTTTATTTACATACCTCGTTATATAACGGTATTAAATGCTTCTAATCGACGCATTTAAGTGACTTTAAACCCTTATTATGACTTGGCAATGCACTAAATTAGGTACTAATATTCACGTCGGATCGGAAGCGATGACAAAGTGCTATGCACACAAGCGCAACCGCGAATTTACTTGCCGAGTGAGAAATGGGACATTAATAATTGCAATTTTTCATCCTTTTAAAAAACATGGCAAGTAATAATTTTAATACATAGATACCTAAAATTTATTTATTGCGTATAAAAGCAAGACATTTTTACTTCGTTTCGTTCGGGAAAATGATTCCCTAAGTAGGCACTTCAGTAACAAAGAGAGCGATGTTGGTATATAATCGTAAATTTAATAGGCGAGAGTATCAAAAGGGCTTAGGTTAAATATTAGAATAATTTTAATATTGTTACAAGTATGTTGTAGGTATTTATCCATAATTAATCTACAGGGGTGTACCTAAGTAAAGGAACTTTACTTTAGTATCACCGACAAAATATGGCAGAAATTAAGCCTTGCGCTTTGTTTTAAAGGACCGAAGTGCATTTAATTCTGAGTCTTTGCAGTAGAAGACAACCGTTTCGAAGAACAGAACGATTATGGAAACCTCCCAAAGTACATAACATTAAATAAAATTAATTTGGTGGTAGAATAATTTATTTACCTCTGATTAAGTATGGAAAATTAAAAGTTCTCAAACGCCGCGCCGCACATTCGCACTTGGCCAGCTTGTTGGATTATATTTGAACCCCCACATTCTGGAAGCAGATACATGCCCAACAGTGGGACATTTGTGGGTTGCGATTGCGATGTAGATGCAAATCATTAGTTATCTAATTGTAATACAGCTAAATCGTCACAAGGACATTTTATCCCATTTTTCTGGTTCAAAACAACTGCGGCCTGTATCTAGGTTAAATGGGTATTTGCATCTCAATTAAATTTCACCGGAACACAAATAATGAAGGTGGCAGAAAATACAGATGTTTGTGGTGAACTGGCTATAAAAAATAAAACGCAACTGGTAACGACCGTGAAAGATCGTGTATTTACATTAAACGTAATAGTCGTTTACACCAAAACACTGCAAAGGCAAATTTGTACATGCATTAAATAACAAGAAAGATGCCAAGTGCAACCAATCATAAATCGAAGAGGCTGCAACAGCAACATTTCTTGGCAATGAGTTGGTCATTGTAGATGACCTACCTTACGTTAGGGAGACGGATATGGGCGGGAGTTAGATCTAGAATTTTTTAAGGGTAATTATAATCTGGCTTTGCTCGACATCTACATGGACTTGCTTTTATAGAATTAAGGTAGCAAACAAGCAGGCAGCACCACCCTTCCGCTGCCGCCCATGACAACTGGACTTATTCACATCCATTTTAACAGAGTTATTTTAAAGCAAGTAATTTTACTTCTGTATTCGATATATAACTTAAAATATTCTTGAAGTATAAACTCAGGAAGGAAACTTAGGTGAAACAGGCCCTAAAACTAATAAATGATAGCGCCGAAGAAGTCTATGATAACTACATCCCAGACTCCCCACCTGTTAATAAATTTCCTTTCGATCTGTAATTACAAATACAAATAAATTTACAAGCCCATAGTAGCTATATCTTTAAGCACGTAAATATGTCATGGACAACGAAAACAAGAAAATAAAAATGAGCTGTATCAGGGACTGGCCCTCAAATCATCGCACTGTATTAAAAAATAAAGCGAGTCGCTGAAAACTCAGTAACATTGTTCAAGGTTACAATTAATTATATCAGACAAAAGGTAAATAAGCAAATTCTATTGTTGAGTCGAGCGATAAAATAAAACCAAGAGAATAGTAAGAATGTGTTTTAGCTGGCATGTAAATGTAATCAACGCGTGTCTAGTCTGTCTAGCTAGAGGCTGATAAAAGGTTTCTGCCCGTTACATCAACTGGACTTCGACTCAACTCTGGTGGAACTCACACCAAAGCTTTAGATATATCTTTATTTCGTATTACTAACGATTGAATTTTCTATAAAGAACTGATCCACGCGCGATTCAGACATGTGCACTTATGGCCAATTCCGCCTCGGCCGAAAATTTAGATCATAAATAGTAGTATTTACCAATGCTTTCCCATGAGTTGAATGTAAGTTGTGTGGAAGAGGAGTTTATGTACTGTGAGCACACATTAATAAAAAATCTAATATTCATGATGACTATGTTGGATAGGCTTTATATTTTCTGTATGATTCATATTATCTTTACTGTATATAATTAAAGATAGGTCTCACGACACCGGACGCGACAGTGATGTCAAAAACAGCATTATTTATGTTAAAGAAAATAATTTTCATATTTTATGAAAAATTTCAAGTAATTACTGTGATTACTTTAATGACATCATGACCTCAATGCGTATATTTGTTTTGGTATGTTTTTCATAATGTAAAATTAATTTATTAAAAAAAACTGGCATAGATTTTTTATTATAATTATTTTTTATTTATTTATAAATGACTGTGACTACATAATTTTTAAAAATAACTTATGTTTATATTATGTATACAGACTAATTGCATTCAGTTCACATACCAGCAAAAATCAAGATAATGGTAATAATCTTAATCATGGATAAAATATACATTATTAGAATTATTAAAAACAGATGAATTTTGGCATGAGCTGTGAGTCATTTAACATGTAGCAAAGTGTTTTACCAAATTCACCATTTGTATGAAGTGTTATGAATAATGAAAAATATTACATGGTTCACCATAACTCAATCATGTATGCATCTATGAAATGCAAGCTTTTTCTTTTATAGTATTCATTGATGTGCTGAATATTCAACCACAAATAGAATTAAATGATATAATTTATCATCAACAATGTAGTAATGATTGAGGAATTCATGTAAAAATTATTATAATGTGATTACATACCTTCATCTGGACTGAGATCTCCAAACTTCACTCCACCACTGTAAAGAAAATAGGGCACTATGATAACAACAATACAATCACATATATTATAAAAATAAAATTCATTTTGTAATCAAAAGTATATTTTAATTTTCTACTGATAACCAAAATATCAATATTATTTAATTCATGTAGTTTTTTTCTCGTAATGCATTGGTCATGTCATGAGGAAGAGTTGAATTAAGTACTTAAATTAAATCAGTAAAATATTTTTTAGAACATTAAATAAAATCAGGTTAAGCTAAACACCATAATATATTAACGAAAACAAAATATTCACTATAATATTTAGTGTAATATAAAGTAGTTGAAATCAACTGTGTTTTAAGTGTATAATTTTTTCAAATGTGAAAATTTTCACATCGTACCTTAACAAGACGGTAGCCGTTTCCGGCACCCGGAACACCTGGAAATAAACACAATGTGGAACCATGTCTTACTGGTCTCCGCATGGAGAAACCATAACCACACACATTTTTTATTCCTAAACACAAGCATTTTTCAACATTTAAATAACTATTGGACTGTAACAGACTTATGCATATACTTATGATGAAACGTTAAACAGTGTAGCAATCTCTCAAATAATTAACTGAATTTGTACTCTGTCTTTTAGGACTTTTGATACCAATTATATAATAATATACATGCATTTTAAATAATTTTACATCGCCAGTTCGCCATAGGAACAACATTTACTTTTCGGAGATAAATATAATGCCACGAAATAGGAGCGATTTAATATTTAGTGTCATACCTACTTATTCGAGCTAAATTAATTTAGATATTTAAAAATTATATTACCTTCCATCCCAAATTTTCGAAGAAAGTGCTAAGGCGCGATTGTCCAGTTGTCTTGCCGCCACAAGGTCCTGGTTAGGTTAAAAAAATAATGTAATGTGGTGTGTAAATTATGAAAACTGTGCCAACTCCCCACGTGTGGCGTCTTAACATTTATGTAATTACATATTATCAGCAAACTAGCTTAATCTTCTACTTTATAAATTATTACGTCACAACGCAAATCAACTATATAATTTATAATTCAGTAAAACTGCATAAAATCACTCACCTCCAGTAAGCACCAGCTTGTACACAATTTTCTGGGTTTGATTAGCCATTTTGTTTAAAGCATTTAATATAAACTAAAATAAAATTAAACTATTATGATTTTTTTAAGATATAAATATCATAAAGTTGATAAATACACAAAATTAATAAAAAGAGCCATCACAGGAGTTATGATGCGCACCGCCTGACAGGCGCGCGACGAAATGAAATGAAATGAGTTTATGAGTCAAATGAGAATCAGAAGAGAAAAATAAAAATAAATCGAATCGCCGACATCGCCGTATAATACCTACATATTGATCAGAATTTTATACTATCTGTGGGACTGTGGATCTGTGGATAAATTGGTCTCGATCAGTCGACGAGACATTGATATAATCGACTTATTCGAGTTGATGATTATATCAATATTTATTTTCATTTATTTTCATTGCACAATCGGATATAATAATAAGGAAGTCAGTTTCTATAATGTAACATCATAACATGTAACAGCTCTTTGCAGAGGCAATACAGAGATCGGCAAAATATAATCTGATTACAAATTAAAATTTCGATTGTGGAATTTTGTGCCCGAAATAAATTATCATGATTATAGAATAAAAATTTTGATAACAGCTGGGAGCATGAAAATGCTGCGGTCAAGAACGCTCTAGATAGGTGCCTTTTCTTGAAAGGCGCTCCTGGGGGCACTTCCGGGCTTCCAGCTCCAGATGTTATTGACCCTTTTGTAGTATAATTATTCTGATGTACTTGTTTGTAACGTTGTGAGTTAATGCCTAGTGAAATTATTATGTAATCGTTATCATGGAATCAAGATTTTAAAAAGATTACTAAGGTTTGTACGAGAGGCGATACGATATCGAAACCTTTCAGAGTTAATAAATGTACGTCAACCCTCCGGTACTTATCCTTTATTCCTGAATGAAGGCAAGTTCAAACCCAAAATATATTACGACGAAATAATGTACTTAATTGAATATATTTGTTATATTAGCATTTTAAACGTTAACGTTTACAACAATAATTACAACAATGAAACTCGATTAATATATCGATCACTGGTTGATCAGGCAGTGTTTCCAACTTATGGGGGCTTTATAGGTATTATACAATTTGCAGAGCGCTGAGCTAGTGTGCTCAATTCGCTTAATGGAAAGGCAGTTAGACAGTAACTAGTGCAGCGTAATGTATGATGACACTAATTAGTGCACTGAGTTAGCGCTCTGCAAATTGTATAATGTAAAGCCGATTCTATGGTCTGAATTTGTCTGATCAGACTATCGGAGAGAAAAATCGGACGACTATTGCAGCCCTTACGCCCTTAGCACTATTTTTTTAAGTCCAGACACATATTTTGTGGTCTAGAGGTCCACACGTAAAATCTGTACATGTATAATAACTGTGCATGTACTATGTATAGTACTAGCTAGCACCTATAGCACAAATCTAGTACTAAGTAGACTTCTTGCTGAATGCTGATTTTTGTTTCCTGGTTAAGAGTGAAGTTAATGGAATATTATTTTGTTTTTTAATAATATACAATAGGACAATTACACTAGTACTACGCACCACTACATTGTAATTTACTATTAGAACCTTTAGCATAATTTAGGGAACATGTAATTCTTGGCACGTTGAAATTATAAAAATGTAAAATTTTGGGTGTATTCCTCGTCGTTCCACCAGTAGTTCCACTGGTGGTACTACGAGGAATTTGACATTCCTCCTCGTGCCACCGAATGTTTTGCTATTGTGCTGATTTGGATTGGAAACTTTAGTCTGGCAGAGCGCTTGCCGTTATTGCGCTACCGCGCATGTGGTCCTATTAAATTTGAACGGCACCTGACGAGTACTTTTTGAACTAATTCTACTCGTCGATGTTTTGTTAAAAGCACAGAGTACTTTATAATATACGGAAAGTTAAAAGTTATCAAGTACATAGATCCCGCTAGGTTTAATAATAATTATAATGTTTTAGTTGTAGATTTCAAGCGCGATCCGATACAGTTCTTATTTTAACTCGGCTATACCCAACCTGCGGCAAGCGGGCCCTTGAGATTGGCCCATCTCAATTCAATTGATTGTTGTAAACCTTTTTAAATTTCGCAAGTACCAGAGACCCTAAAAGTAATTAGTTAAAACTTATTTATTATTAATATAAATGTAATTAAATCTAACTTAATATGTAAAAATAATAAAAAATATCATGTTTAATTAATTAGACCAAAATATTTTTTGCTTGCGGCCCGGCCGGGGTCGCTCGGCTGAAATATTTTTGTGGCCTCCATAAAAATGGTTGAGTATGTATGTACTGTTTTAACAGTTTTTATCGCGAATAGAAACAAAACGATGGGTAAAAATAAAAAGCATTAATGAAACGAACATTTTACATTGTGATTATTGTGCCCAAGTCATTAACCTTTAATGCACATTGTTGAAATTGTTTTGGTTGTCTGGAATTATGCACTTTAACTTGTATCTGATAAGAATTGTTATTTTCCGATCTTTCGATTAAAAGTAACATAGATGGAATATGTTGCCAGTATTTTCCCAAACAGCGATTGCGCCTTTCAACAAAGGAATCCTTGCTGACAAAATTAGATTCCTCATCATCTGAAAATGACAAAAATATTCTTATTAAAGTATTATAAATTGTGTATAGGTAATAATATTGTTCTTGATACCGTATTAGTGGTCACTATAGACTATTGTTCTCCTACTATTGATAAAGTTACTCCGCATGACATTATAATATGGAGGGTAGTTGTAATTAACCTACACTGCGACTTTTCGCGATTATTTACTCAGAATTTAGTAAAATGCGAACTATATTATGACCTTACAATATTGCCTAAAAACATCCGTGTGACTATAAACCTGCATCAAAATTTAAATTTTA
Organism: Hesperia comma; assembly: GCA_905404135.1. Lineage (NCBI taxonomy): Eukaryota > Metazoa > Arthropoda > Insecta > Lepidoptera > Hesperiidae > Hesperia > Hesperia comma. The sequence goes on from FR990018.1 coordinate 17,243,544, forward strand.
CTGCAAAATCCACCATGCGAATTTGAAATATACAATTTTTATTGCAGTGCATGGTAAAGTATATGAATCATGCGTACCTAACATGAATCGCGAAAATAAAATTTGTAGTGGGCTACTAAAGTAGTGCCCCACACATGTACATTTATATACAGATATATTTAGATTTTTGTCCAAGATAAATTTTATATAGTTTCCCAAACCTGCTTCATCTTTTTAAATTATATTTCTTACCATCAATATCAGGTAGGTCGTGATCCAGCCATCGAGTTTGAATATTTACACAAACAACTGCAACCATTAATTCTTTAGCAATAAATCTAAGATTATTTACTAACTCATTCAACAAAGTTAATCCTGTAAAAGAACAATATTAATTACCAATAAAATACGAGTTGATTTTTTCAATGAACTTTTCCAAAAAAAAAATTAGAATTACACACACCTATTTTATTATCATCACCGAGATGCTGGAACATTAAACACGGCAATGAGTCTAAAATTAATAATCGCAAACTGCCAATTGTTCCAGTTTTTATTATCTTAAGAAGTTCCAAAGCATCTTGTAATGTCCATATATGAACTATGTGTATCTTCGACATTATAGTGGCCTTTTCCTATAAAAAAAGTAAAATAAGCAACCATGATAGTAAACTTAAGTTTAACTCCAATTGTTTGTAGAATTTGAGTATAGTGTCACAGAGTTTGTAATTGGCATATTATGTTTAGATAAGTCATGAACTGAAGAAATTTTAACTACATCATTACAATATAATATCGCATTAAATAAAAGTAGAAACAAAAAAAAATATTGATATGCCTTTTATTTACAAAGTTTGATGGAATATGGAAATAAAATCTACCTCTAAGCTACATCCATGTACTTCAAGTATATTCATAATTCTTACAGCCGAAAAGTCTCCCTTTGTATCTATGTATAGGACTGCACATTTTGATCTAGCACAATTAATAACTAATTGAAAACATATCTGGGTTTTTCCAGATCCCGCCAGACCACATAGTTCTGTAATATAACCAACAGAGATTCCACCTCCCAATGCAGCATCTAGACTATGCAAAAATATGAAATCAAAAATAAACTATAAAGTAATAGGCTAAGCCAATTTATGTTGTTTTATGGGACAATAGCTGCTGCTCTTAAAAAATGCTTATGGTCTCATTTTGAACAGCTCCAGCTCCAGCCGCAGATTTACAGAAATATACAGAGGAAACAATATTACATAAAATATAAACTGTTGAATTTAAGCAAAGTTTTGCAGGCAGCCGAAAATTAATGGTCTACTTATGTATACAAACTGTCTAATTAGTTTTAAAACATTATTAACAGGTTTTTATATACCTTTCTATATTCGTAGGCATAAACCTCGTACTGGTTAAACCTATAGTGAACAATGTAGTACAATCAACTAAAGGCGCAGAGTATCTCGATAAAATATGACTCCTTATATCTAAGATTTCTGGTAGACTTAAGGCCGATATAATCGACAACTTTTCAGTGTCCTCTTGCAGAAACTCTGTAATTGTTGTAATGCGATTTTGGGCGAAAGTTTTTAATACATTATCTGTTAGTAAATAATGCTCTTCAATAGATATTTTTTTCATCTTTGTCTTCTAGGAAATATACAAGTATGATAAATGTTTTAAATCTTGTATTTAAGTTGCTTTGCTTTCTTTTTTAAGTTAATATATCAAATCACAGACGGGACGGGATAGGAATGATAGGATTATCAAATTATCCAACCAACATTTCAAAATTTTCAAAAACTTGGTCCAAGTCCAAGCCAACATAGAGATAGGAATATACTTAGTCCTTATAGATCAATGCAAGCCAAGTTGTGAAATGATAACATTGCCAAGTTGACAACTGACAAAATGACGTGACGGTGACTGTGACATATATGCTTGTTTTTTTTTTCTTCAATATGGCGTTGGTGAATGTACACTCAGCCAAAGACAAGTAAAAGACAAATGCTGCGTTCCACCAAATGCTCGCATAGATTGAGACCGTGTTCCGAGAGCTGCACTTAATGCTCAAAACTGTGTCAAAATCATAACTCATCTTATAAAGCGTTCCGTAAAAGCATTGACGGTCCGTTTTTCGCTTATGTTGAAAAAAAAATTGTGTGTAATTTTAAATACACATAAAGTGAAACAATTTTTTTTGAGATATATCGTTAGCAATAACAAATTGTAACCTAAGTAACTCTATATGTTTCTGCTTTACTTTTTCAAGCCCGAAAGTAATGTTAAAAACAACGCTAAAATCCATTCCACTGGGGTATAAAATTGTGACGTAAAAATAGTGCTACTCCAAATAGGTACAGACGTTTATAGGTTGACCAGGAATATAAAAAACCTCGCCATATTGCGGTAAACACGTCATGGATGGAACTAATTTATTTTATACTTACATCATAAATAAACCATAGACAATAATATCTAGCGCGCGTACGCCCGCCATTTTTGTGTTTGCTGTCAAATAGAATAGCGTAATGTCTAATGTCGTACAGTCGTGAATAAATTTATGATTTGTGAAGCGCAATTTTGTAGAACTTAGAATTAGTTTATAAGTTTTGTTTAATTATTTCACAATGTCTAATTTGTCGCTTGATAAAGAATCATTTTTTCGTCGCATGAAAAAGTTGTATGCGGTGTGGAAGGTTGGTTGAAGAAAGTACAAGCAAGGTACATGCTTGGTCTTCGTTTTCTTTATTTTGTTCCGTTTTCAGGCTGCCGCTGCTGATCCGAAGACCGATGAAGCATTGGCCAAGGTTGACTGTTTGGTATCATGCGTCGGCGTGGACGAAGACACGCTTTACAGCAAATCAACAGCTTTGCAGGTTTGCATTTATTTGGATTATATGTGTGTTCAGTATTTGTAGTGTTCCGATACAATGAATGGTATGAGTAGTTGGAATTGCGCATTAATATTGTGATAATTGTTAACAGTTAGACTGTGTTTATTGAATTGCGTGCTACAATAATATTGTGGGTATGTTGACAGTGAGCACATGTTCTCTTTAATTCTAGACTTGGCTGTTTGGATATGAGTTACCAGATACGATAACAGTCCTCACAGAACAAAGCATGTGTTTTCTTGCTAGTAAGAAGAAGATAGAATTCCTCAGACAAATTGAAAATGGCAAAGAAGACTCAGACCTGCCTCCAGTTAAACTACTCATAAGGGACAGAGTGAGTACTTGTGAAGTTGAAGTGTTGTACACAACTGTTAATAATATGGTGAAATGGTTTATTAAGGTAAAGTAAAATTATATTGATCATTTAATAATGATATTTGTATTGAATTACTGCAGAATGACAAGGACAAAGAAAATTTTAGTAAGCTCATACAAGAGATTAAGAAATCGAAGGCGGGTAAAAGTCTAGGAGTATTTATCAAAGACAATTATCCCGGTGAATTCTGTGAGAGCTGGAAAGCTGTTATGAAAGCCGAGAAATTTGAAAGTGTTGACATAAGTTCATCAATAGCCATCCTTATGGCTCCTAAAGAAGATCCAGAAATCATAACAATCAAGAAAGCCTGTTTAGTTACGGTTGACGTGTTTACAAAATATCTAAAGGATCAAATTATGGAGATTATAGATTCTGATAAGGTAAGATTTATTAATATTATGTAAGATAAGATGGTGCTAAACTACTTGTCTATGATAAAAAGTGTATTATGTGTGCCTGATACATTAAACATCTATTCCATAGTTTTAGTATAACATGGATATATATTTTTTTTCAATCAGGCATTTAAAGAAAAATTAAGTTTACTGTATAAGTCCATTATACATTTTTATCTAAAACTTGCATATGATGTAGACTCATTACTGTATTCATCAAGTTATATATTTTTTGCAGAAAGTAAAACATTCAAAGCTTGCAGAAGGTGTTGAAGCTGCTATATCAGATAAAAAATATGTGACGGGTGTAGACACAAGCCAAGTGGACATGTGTTACCCGCCAATCATACAGTCCGGAGGCAACTACAGTCTTAAATTCAGTGCTGTGTCAGACAAAAATCACCTCCATTTTGGTGCAATAGTGTGTTCATTAGGTGCCAGATATAAGTCGTACTGCTCAAATATAGTCCGTACATTGCTGGTCAATCCGACGGATGAGATCCAGAGTAATTATAATTTCCTCTTAAATGTTGAAGAAGAGGTTATGAAGAAATTAGTAGCTGGGACGAAACTGTCTACAGTGTATGAGGCTGGCTTGGAATTGGCTAAGAAAGAGAAACCTGATTTAGTTGAGAATCTTACTAAGTCATTTGGGTAAGTTTTTATGTTTGTTACAATGACAACCTAAATGGTGTAATAGTTAATATGCTGGATCTCTGTCCCAAGGGTCTTGGAATTTGAATAATGAGTATAAATTTCCATCCTTAGACTGGATGTGTGTCCTTGTCTTGTGTGTTGTCCGTGGCACCCACGACAGGGAATCCTAGTGTGGGGCTATGAGAGTGTACCATTATTTATTCAACATTGTTCTAAGTGTTGATTGACTACCTTCCCTGGTTTATTCATTAACAAAACTGAGCGACAAGCGACAACTCAATAGCCTAGTTGGAATCCTAGAGTATGAGGGTGTAAGCATTTATTTTTATCCATGGCAAAGTATTCTATAGTCGACATTTATGTTATTTTACAGATAAATATTAATAATGTATGTGTACTCTTGTTTTTCAGTTTTGCAATGGGTATAGAATTTCGCGAAAGTTCAATCGTTATTGGGCCGAAAACATCAGCTGTGGCGAAAAAAGGAATGGTTTTCAACATCAACATTGGTCTTGCGAACCTCACTAATAGTGCTGCCACAGAAAAAGAAGGCAAGGTATACACAAAATTATTGACTAATATTTTTTTCTTAAACATTCAAAATCATTATGATCTACAAAACACCAACAATAAAATTAAATATGTATTAGATTAAAAAAATGAATTACTAGCGTCTAAAGTCTAAAGTTAATTAGGGATGGATAAAAATACTCGTAATAATATGAGACCTTGTAAATCTTCTAGACATATGCTCTATTTATTGGAGACACAGTGCTAGTGAATGAAGAACAGCCGGCTTCACTATTGACCCAGTCGAAGAAGAAGATTAAGAACATTGGCATATTCCTTAAAGATGATGATGAAGATGAGGAGGAGGAAAAAGAAAACAAGACTGAAATACTAGGTGAGTAAGTGTTTGTATAGCTAAGTAACTTTTTGGAATAGTTTTGAAGCTAGAAGCTAAGTTTAATAAGCTATATTACATCTAATGCAAACGATTTCCTGTTATTAATTACAGTTTGGTATAATCCATATAATTATAAAGCTAAATCAAACATTATAATTTTGTTTTGTTCAGTTATTAACCTGGTAATTTGAATGTTGTTTTCAATAATAAATCAAAATGATACAAGTATTGTTGAATTAATGGTGATATGATCTATGAAAGCGCTATATAAATATGCTAATTGTATGCTATTTCATTTACATAATTTTATTTACTTACATGCAATCGTGGACCGATAGAAAATGGAGGTGAGTGTATTGTTTTTGTATTGATAAAAACCATGTACTGCATGTATACATAGTGCTTGACAGACTCCAAGCAAATTTATGTATTTATGTATGTTTATTATTTATTTTGAATTGTGCTTTTGTTTTTACAAATGCTTGTGTTATGTTTTACATTGCCATTTATATTCTTTTTCACCTAATAATAAATAATTTAAACTCTTATTATACTTTACTGTGTGATTAATCAATATAATCATTGTACTTATTTTAATTATTTTTTGCTACAGTACTGTATATAAATTTAAATTAAATCAAATAGTGGCATATGAACATTCACACCTTAAATAACACAACTACACAAAACCAACCCTAAACCTATTTAAGTAATGTAGTAAAAATATACTATTGCAAGGTATCAGAATATTCGCAAACTAAAAATATTATCAATCCATTCTAATTTTATGTTCGCATTATACCTTGTATATTTCTACTCTCTATATTACTACTATTTTACCCTCTATACATATATTCTATATCTACCCTCAATATTTGAAGTCTATAATGGTGCGTACAGATTATAATTATAACAAAACATGTTATAAAACACAGTTATATCACATGTTTTATAAATGTGGACGATATGTCTTACAAAAACCCATTGTGTCTTGTTATATGTTTCATTATTAGACAACAATGTTAGATAGTGTGGACGTGTTATAAAACAGAAGTTATATAACATGTTACATAATCTGTACGCACCCTGGTTTTAACTCTGTGTTGATCCATCAGTCAAGATAAGCAGCATGATATTATGAAGATTAGAAATAGTTAAATTTGTTTTACTTTCTATGAAGCATAAGTCAAATGTGAATTTTTACTACACCATTTACTTCTAATTTGTAACTGATTATGCAATGTCAGGTATAGTTGTAATAGAAAACTACTGGCAGATAAATTATAAAATCTTCTTTTAATCACAAATTCCTATATGTTAAGCTGTATTAAAACACACGTAAACAAAAATACGATCATACAGAGACTCAAGTTGGCACATTGCTTAGGACAGTAACACAGCACAATACCCAAAAGTACAACTTCAATCAAATGAATATTTCAGGAAGAGGTAAAAGAACAGCGGTTATCGAGTCGAAGCTGCGTACGGAACACTCGTCGGAGGAGAAACGTAAGGAACACCAGAGGGAGCTAGCGATTGCTCTGAACGAGAAAGCCAAGGAGCGGCTCGCGAGGCAGTCCAGCGGCAAGGAGGAAGAGAAGCTACGCAAGAGTACCGTCTCGTACAAGAGTGTCAGTCAGATGCCCCGCGAGACTGAAGTCAAGGAGCTTAAGTTGTATGTTGGTGAGTTTGATGTAGGTGTTAGCTATAGGAGTGGTAGGGTTTGTGCTGCTCATAATATAATAGTGTGTTGAGGGTCGAATTCTAAGCGTAGGTGAAGTGACTAACATTATGTTTGGAACGTAACGAAATTTTGAAAGAATGTTAGTGATGGTTCCACAAAATGGCGCTAATTATATTGAAAGAATACTTTAAAATCAATTAACACATGCTTGAGTGGTGGAAAATGTTAGGTAAATGTTGACTGTAGGATGCGCAAGTTCTATAAGAGTGTGTGTATTGTAGTGTTATTATTGTTTTAATAATGACCATGTAATAAATTAAATTCACCCTGTGTTTCCATTGCAGATCGGAAATACGAGACAGTTATTCTGCCGGTGTTCGGCATCCCCGTACCATTCCATATATCTACTATTAAGAACATCTCGCAGTCCGTAGAAGGCGACTACACATATCTCAGGATAAACTTCTTCCATCCCGGTGCTACCATGGGCAGGAATGAAGGTGGAAATTATTCACAACAGGCAGACGCCACTTTCGTAAAAGAAGTGTAAGTAACATAGTATTAAATGAATAATAAATTATAATGACAATAAAATCGTGAAACTTATTAAACATTACCTTCAGCTCTGTAAAATTATATTTTTTTCTTTTAGCACATACCGAAGTACAAATACAAAGGAGCCAGGAGAGATATCCCCGCCCTCAGCGAATCTCAACACAGGTTTTAGACTTATAAAGGAAGTACAAAAGAAGTTCAAAACGCGGGAGGCCGAAGAAAGAGAAAAAGAAGATTTAGTTAAACAAGACACACTGGTGATGTCGCAGAGTAAAGGCAATCCCAAACTTAAAGATCTGTACATAAGGCCCAATATCGTGACAAAGAGGATGAGTGGGTCGTTAGAAGCGCACACGAACGGGTTTAGGTTCACGTCCGTGAGAGGGGATAAAGTCGATATATTATACAATAACATTAAGAACGCCTTCTTCCAACCCTGCGATGGAGAGATGATAATACTTTTACATTTCCATTTAAAACATGCTATAATGTTTGGTAAGTAATCCTAAAAAAGATATTTCCAAAACTGTAGAAGTTTTATAGCAAATCAAATACGGAAACAGAATGATTTGATTAATTTGAATAACACCCCATTCCATATATATTAATGTCCATAAACAGTCCATATGCAACTGTTGAATCCATTTACTTATTAAAGTATAATTATTTACTCTTCTCATTCGTAATAGATTAACGCATCATTATAAAAAAACGGCCCGCACTCACACACATGCACAACATAACACTCGCACGCGTACGTTAACGCACACGTACTTACGTACGCGTTTGCACTTACGCACGCATACACACGAGGTTACGTACGCGTTCGCACTCAGTCAATCATCAATAACATTGCACCTAGAACCAGTATAACCCAGACACCTACCCCGCAGGCAAGAAGAAGCACGTGGACGTGCAGTTCTACACGGAGGTGGGCGAGATCACGACGGACCTGGGCAAGCACCAGCACATGCACGACCGCGACGACCTGGCGGCCGAGCAGAGCGAGCGCGAGCTGCGCCACAAGCTGAAGCTCGCCTTCAAGAGCTTCTGCGAGCGCGTCGAGAATATGACCAAGCAGGAGGTCGAGTTTGACACGCCGTTCAGGTTGGTAGTTGGTGGCTTGGTGGTTCTCTTTATGCTGGTTGACATGCAGGAGTTTAAAATGTTGTTCCCGTCAGTATATGTTGGATAGATAGCAATGGTAGAATAACGATTTTTGTCTGGTATGATCGATAAACAAATCTGGGAAAACAATCAACTTTTTAAAACGAACAAAACAGCCAATTAAAATTGTTGTGGATGGTGGCGATAATGACCCGCTTGATAGCAATCACGTCCTCTTACCTAACATTTCATTTCTGACACTTCTTGAGTAAGTCAATTTAGCCAAACCTTACAGATTCGTTCCACCACAGATTCGAACTCAAAACTTTCTCACAGAATATAGAAGTAAAACCTAACATATCACCAACAGAGAGCTGGGCTTCCCTGGCGCGCCGTTCCGCAGCACAGTGTTACTCCAACCGACCTCCGGCGCGCTAGTAAACCTCACCGAGTGGCCGCCCTTCGTCATAGCACTGGAAGACGTGGAACTGGTGCACTTCGAGCGAGTGCAGTTCCACCTGAAGAACTTCGACATGGTGTTCGTGTTCAAGGACTACGCCAAGAAGGTCGCCATGGTCAACGCTGTGCCCATGAACATGCTCGATCACGTCAAGGAGTGGCTCAAGTGAGTATTGAACATGGTGTTTATGCGAATAGCTGGTATTCTTGTAGATACGGTTTCTGGTGAGATGGTAAGTGATGTCACCGATGCGTTGATGACCAAGAATGAGAAGAAGTAAAATTAATAATGAAAACCGTCACAGGTTCAATATCAATTAACATATCCTCTCATCAATAACATATTGTTACTTTACTTTCTCTAGACTTCAGAAGGTACAAAAGCATAGAAATAGTAGAAATATAATGTGATATTCTATTATAACTTTCCAGTTCGTGTGATATCCGCTATTCAGAAGGTATCCAGTCCCTCAACTGGACGAAAGTGATGAAGACTATCACGGACGACATCGAGGGATTCTTCGACAACGGCGGCTGGTCCTTCCTAGACCCTGAGTCCGATGAAGAGAATGCTGCGCAGGTTTGATATCTATTGTTTTATGTTACGCTAATTGAAAAACCGCTATTATTTGTCGTTTACTCTGTCGCTCAAAGCACTGCGCAAGTGCGCACATTACAAAAACATCCTTATATCTTGGTTATTACGGTTGTATACTTGACTGGCCAACTCGGAACCGACATAAAGTATAGAATTGAAATTCAACCGTAACAGCCAAGACATAAAGATCAACATTGAATGCTTTCGTTTCGTTGTCATGTGCGAAGTTCTATATCGGTTAATTAGAAAATGTTTTCGAATGTAAATTTATATAGTGTCTATAAAGTGCCCTGATATAAAACGATACCATATCGTTACAGGATGAAGAATCTGAAGAAGAAGACGATGCGTATGAACCCACGGACGTGGAATCAGAGGAGGAGTCGGAAGATGACTCGGAGTATGACTCCGAGGCGTCCGATGCTTCCGAAGGCTCAGGAGAGAGTGAAGGTATGTTTATTTCTTTTTAAATGTATGAAACATACAAGCAAGTAAAATTACCAAGATCACAGTATTTTTTAAGAAAAATAATAAAAACTTACCTTTTTAAAAAATACGACGATTGAATAAATGTCATGTGTAATAAGTATTAACTACAATAACGATGCAATCCGTAATCTGTCATAATAGGTGAAGACGAAGAATCCGGTAAGGACTGGTCGGACTTGGAGCGAGAAGCGGCGGAAGAGGACAAGAAGGAGCGCAACTACGACCATCGCGAGGACTTCGACCGGAAGCGGAAGGGCGGCCGCGACCCGCGCCGGTACGAGGACGACGGCAAGAAGAGCAAGCACGACAAGGACAAGAGCTCCAACCACAAGAGTTCCAGCTCCAACCATAAGAGTTCCAGCTCCAACCACAAAAGTTCCAGTTCCAACCATAAAAGTTCGAATAAGAGCCCGTCGAAACATAGTAGTAGCAGGTTTGTTGTTCACTTATAGAATTTTTGAGGTAGCATCAGTTTTCACGAAATCTTTAATCGAATTTGTGGCGTATAATCGTTGTTTTTGTTTTCCTATAGATAAAATAAACATTGCTAATCAGGGAATAATGCCTATTTGTGCTTCAGTATTTTAGAACTCATTAGTAATTTTTATTTATTAGGTTCATTAGCCTTCAATAACCATAAAAATGTAAAATTTGCATAATCTTATTAAAACATTTGGTGTGCAGCCCATCAAAGAACCGCGACAAGCACCACAAGTCGTCGCACCACGAGCGCGACCGGCACAAGTCGCACGGCAAGTCCAACGGCGACCACAAGCGGCGTGACGACCGCGACCACAAGTCGCAGAAGCGCTCGCGCGACGACAGTCGCGACCACGGCCGGAGCCCCAAGAAAGCCAAGTGAGTAATTGCATAGGTTTTGTGCATCGTAAAGAAAACTTACTTGTGTGTATCGTACTGAACCATCAACCGTAAAGAACACGTCATAAAACGCATATTTCAATGTTTTGTTTTATCTGGTGTTATTCTTTTAGAATCTAGTGTGAAATATTATAGTTGACGTTATGTAGTCGCAGTGTCGAAAAGCCAGAAGTAATGTTGGTCTCCTGCTTGCTTTTTGATCGACTAAACATTTGTGGAGATAATTATGTTCCTAAACAGCTTTGGGTAGATGATAAATGTGGAAGGCTATTCTTTCAATGCTGATATTCCCAGTTTCACTGTTTTGTAATTTTATTATTGATTAGTGTGTATTTCTCTTTGTTTCAGAAAATAAGTACACATTGAAGAAGATTCTCACTTTTTGTTACAAACTCCTGCAACGGGTCTCGACCACTACACGCATTGTTGAGTCGGTGACGCGTGTTCTACCCATTGTCCGTCTCTTTATTGTTTCAAATCGTCTGAATGTTTGTATTGTATGTATGTAGATTTATTTTCAATTCCAGCAGTGATTGTAATTTAATTATACCAACAAAAGAAATAAATATAAGGATTTACTAATTACTGATTTTATTTTTGTGTCATGTTTATAAATTAAATAGGAACTACCGATATACAACAAATGTAATTAACAAGCTCATGGGTGATTGATTTATTATCTTACAACACAGGCATCTAAAATCTCAACAAAATTGTACATTATTTACAGACAATAATTAAGCTATCTACGCTAGGTAGACTACGTCAGTATACTTTTTGAGGGTTCGTCTGTCTCTTGTGCGGCTACGAATGGCCCCCGCGGCAATACTGATATCCTCTTGTCTGGTAACTTGGGGACGTCTTGCTTGCTATCCCTCTCTTGCGTCCCTTCCAGTGTCTCACTGGAACTCCAGTATTTCTTATTGACTAGCATCAGTATCATTAGCAACGGTAGATGTAACAATGAAAATCTGAATAGTTTCCTTGAACTAGCACTGTCAGATTTCTTGTAAAATTCCCAAGCTGGAAAGAAATTTAGTTTAGATTAGATAAGGGTCAGTGTGGATAGTGAGATAATAGATTGATTTGAAATCTGCATATTTGTTTGTACAGGTTGTTGTTGTTGTTGTATAACTTACATGCCACCTCATTCTTATCTTATCACTATGATAAAGTGTTGACTATTCTACTTTATAAGTCACTCAATAAAGTCTGATTAGCATCACACAACAACATGCTGTGGTTACCCATGTTAATGCAAAGAATAACATGGGTAATGTTGCAACGGTAATTGCAAAAAGAGAAATAAATTACTGTCCTCCTTAAATGTGCGTCTGTGCTTCAGCGCACAGTGCGTATATTTTGATAACGTATAACGTATCAAGTTCAGTATTCACTCATCCCTCGTCACGTCATACATACTGGGACATGGAGCAAATATAGAGAGGAAACGTTGTATCTATATTTTTCTATGAAAGATCGCGTGACGATTTGCGGGGCGAGGGGGACAAAGAAATGGGCGGGATATCGACTTTACTACGTAGTTCAACTATCTCACACTAGATGGATTCTAAATACGGCCCTGTGTTTTTGTTGTTGTAAGTAGTTGTCGATAGATGGCGCTGTTTACAAAATGATTATAAAAACTAGAAAAATAATATTTTGGTGGTAAAAAATTCTTTAGGAATTAATGTAGGACGAATTTCAGTACGTATGATTATCAAGATATAGTTATTGTTAGTTCTACGCACCTATACATTTTTATTTCCATTGATACAAAGTGTCGCCATCTAACGTCAAGTAGAAACTTATTTGGTGAGCACCGTCGGTAGACTGACTTAAGGCCACGCCCACTGTGATGACGTCAGGACCTAGTTGAGTTACAGTGCACAGTTGCTTAGGGCGTCTCCTCTCTATATTTGCTCCATGTACTGGGAGCTGAGTATGAGTTTACGTTTGCTAGGTGCTTGTGCTTCGATCCCATATAAATTTTAACTAACTCACATTTACGTAGCGAGTGCGTTATGTCACGTAAAACTCGTACTAACCTCCCTGAAGTAACAATGAAGGCGAGTTATTTACCTAAGTACGTAAAGTACAGGTTGAGCGGCAGGGACTCTGCGGCGAACCAGACGTTGGTGACGCCGAGCGCGGGCGCGGCCGCGCACATCGCCGTGATCAGCCCCGTGTGCCGCAGCGCCACGCGGCGGCACAGCGCTGTAATCATACAATGCTTTGTTATACAGTGATAGTCAATCGTTACCAGTCCTTTACATATAGATGCTCATGCTGTAATCATACGTTGCTTTATTGTATGGTGATAGTTCAGTTTTACCGTTATTAGTACAGTTTTTAGATGTAAATACTATATGTAAATGATAAACTATAATCTTAAACTGATAATTTAAGTATACAAACTTATTTCCATGAATAATAAAGCTAGTAAAATATTAAAGTGATATAAGGAATGCCTAAACACTCGTACGGGTTAGCAGTGCACGTCGGCTGTATTCGATGTATGAGCAATATGGCGATAAAAAATTGGTATTTGATAGCTGCATAATGAGGTATTTAGATATTGTTAGAAGTTAAAGTATACGGAACATACATTGGTGACTTTAGGTTATCTAAAAGTTTTTAGGTGGTCTAAGATCTATCAATAAATTACAACTTAAATTATCGAGTTCGACACCCAATGCCATCACATCATCATCACTGGCCTCACATATCCCACAACACTACTAACCGGGGTCAGTGACGGCCATCATGCGGTACCCGGCGCGCGAGTAGTCGGGGCGCAGGTTCCAGGAGAGCGCGTTGAAGTGCGGGAACTGCCAGCAGTAAAGCACGCCGCCCAGCAGCAGCGCGCCCGCGTCCAGCGAGCCCGCGCACCCCGCCCACCCCATCAGGGGCGGGATCGCGCCCACTGGGGACAGGGGAGAATGTTATTTGTTTGTACCCACTATGAACGGGAAGAAAAGAAAACATTTTTTATCATAATGTTACTTTCGGTTTAGCGAAGTACCTACCTACACCAGGTAGGTAGGTAGGTAAGTTGTCACAATAATATTATCATAATCCGAGATTTTGATCTATATAATTTCTTATGAGGGCACTTTAAGAATAAGTGCTAGGTCAAAAAAAGTGTAAGAATGTAGTATATTTGTATTTTTTGATTTACTTGCATTGGTTTTCACCAGTCTCAGACTAGTGGAAATGAAAACCAATGCAAGTAAATATACATGTGAATACGATTTTTGCTGATGACCTGTAATGTAGGTGATATTTCCCATAGCTAGTATTTGGCAATAATTGCTTCTTTGTTTCTTTCAGTTCTTTGTCTTTCTTCAGAATTCGAATTATTTTATTTCTTCTGTATCATCCAAGTTTTCATTTAATCTTTTTCCCACACTACGTCAGTTAAGTCATCCACAAAAGAGGTAAAGGTATTCCAAATTATTTCCTGCTAAAATCCTACAACATAAATCACTCAAGCTAAGGGCTTCCTCAACACACTGAACCACCAACTCACCGACAGAGCCGAGCCAAGTGTTGAGGATGAACATCCGTTTGAGCGGCGTGTACACGGCGGTGTAGAGCAGCAGGTTGCCGGCGCCCAGCGCCGCCGTCAGCGGTTTGACCCCCGCGTACAGGATCGTCAGCCCTGCTACACTGGTCACCCATTACACAAGCCACCAACTCACCGACAGAGCCGAGCCAAGTGTTGAGGATGAACATCCGTTTGAGCGGCGTGTACACGGCGGTGTAGAGCAGCAGGTTGCCGGCGCCCAGCGCCGCCGTCAGCGGGTTGACCGCCGCGTACAGGATCGTCAGCCCTGCTACAATGGTCACTCATTACACAAGCCACCAACTCACCGACAGAGCCGAGCCAGGTGTTGAGGATGGACATCCGTTTGAGCGGCGTGTACACGGCGGTGTAGAGCAGCAGGTTACCGGCGCCCAGCGCCGCCGTCAGCGGGTTGACCCCCGCGTACAGGATCGTCAGGCCTGCGACGCTCGTCGCCGCTGCGAAACCTATCGCGTGCACCGGTCTGGAATATCATCAATGACTATGTATTTGAATAGTTTCTTGACTAATATGATTGAACAGTAATCATTAATCATGTATTTTATGTTTTGCACAGTCTTTTTCAAACACAACAAGACACTTCCTAGACAGTTTATTTCTTGTCTTCCACATCAGTCTTTGGTGTTGCTAAACTTGCTAATGTCTATAAACAATGGTGAAGATTTACCATTGGGTGTCTGCTAATGTCAATAAATAACTGACGTTGACCACTTATCATTGGAGCAGACATCCAATGAATTGTTAGCTTTGGGTATTAGCATAAAAAACTTGGCCATACAATCTCTGTACTGATTGACATACAATTTAAAATCGATATTGATGTCGTAAGTAAATTATACATTCACATAATTTCCTCCATTAATCTACATCGAGTTATTTCAATGACTTTCCCTGAATTGAATTCATACAAATTTTACACCAACTTACTCCAGCAGCCCTTTGACAAGCACGCGGTTCTTGGTCCGCGACATCTGCGCGTCGAACGGCACCTCGTGGTACTGGTTGACGGCGTTGGCGGCGGCCGACGTGAGCCCCGTGCCCGCCGCGCACAGCGCGAACGTCGTCAGGTCGAACGGGCCCGGCGCTAGTGCGTAGCCTGCCATCGACGTCATCACTACCAGCGCTGGAGTATGAATAATGTTGTTATCTGGCTACTGTTTTTAACGTTAATTGATGTCCAATGTAATCGGTACCATAAAAAATAAGCAGTTAAAAAAACTCAACAGTTATTTTAAATGACAATGCTGATCTAAACGCTACCATTTTGCCATGTTTAGTGGTGACATTCAACAATTTTAAATTTTCCTCTAAAATGAACCATTTTTTATTCATATTTTAGCTTTCACAACTTTTAAAAATAACACAAAAAAATACATTGAAATTGTGTATGAAATACTTACATGTCAATCGGAATTTAGACAGCATCATACAGTATTGACCTAAATTGTTCTTCACATCATTTGTGGGAGTTTCCTTCCACATGGGAGCGTCTTGTGGTGTATTCTTCCCTTTTTTCTTGGTGGTTACAACCTGTGTTTGAGATGTGATCGGTAACTTGCTTCTCCAGCACTGAGATGTTGATAGGCCTGCCAGTTTCTGAGTTGACCAGCCATTCTGAAAATATATTAATATGTTAAAGTTAATTATAATAACAGTATCAGGTAGTTTAGTCAGTCTACTTTATGAATACAAAGTTATTATATTGCTCAAATATTACAATGTAAAATAAAAAAAAATATAGTTAATGAAAGCTTTTAGTTTAATTTAATAACTTAGTAAGATGGAAATGTCTATACAATCTAATTAACTGTATAAATAAATAATAATAATAAATAATGTTACACAGAAAGAAACTTGCAATGGAAACACAAAAAAGATTATTATTTTATTTCTTGAAATTCTTGATGAGTAATGCTAAATTTTTTGATTGAAGTGCTGTGCCAAAATGAGCCATAGGATGTTATTTGGAACAATGGACGTTATAATAGAAAAGGTGCAGTGTTTATGGGCTATTAAAGGCATCAATTATATTTTGCACCAAGAATGGAAGTATAAAACTATGGTACATTTAATATGAACTGAAATGTTTTCAATAGGCATTGAAACTTACTCCAATTTTAATCAGCACTGACTTGGAGGACAGACCAACAGGACCTTGCTTCAGGCATAGAGTGCAATGCAACACTTTTAGGTATGACATGGTGTGGGCCCCGCTTATATTAGTCTAAGTTAACATCCTGCAATATTAATACCATGAGTTATGTAACACATTCTACACTTCTATCAGTATTAATAGGACAGATATCCCTTTCTAATTGTATTTATTCTGCCGAAATTTAAATTAACTGTACTTGAACTGTGCCTTCTAGATAAAAAAACATTCCTAGTCTCCAACAACCGAAAAACATTTTTAGTTTACAAACAATAACTTTACTTGGTGACAAAAGGCAAAGTAGAAGGAAATGTTTTTACAACGATAAACAGGTAAATCTTTGAAGAGAAACATGATAAGTTCTGATTACATAGCTCCTTACAACAATCATTTTCACTCACTTATTTTAATTATATTTCGCACTCTGCAACAAATAACCGAACCAAAAATATTTTAGATATTTAATTATCTAAGAAGTAGTCTAACTAATTCGTTCTAAATATTAAATAATTAAAACCCTAATAGGTTATTTAGGTAATCCCACTTTTGACTACTTTGAAGTACTTTGATTTGAATTGAAGGTTGAAGGTTGGCAGTGTTGACATGTCATAACTCACTCAATGGTCATGCAGGAAAAAGACAGACCCCACAGATTTTTTTCTGAATGTGGCTTTGGGTATGTTGTATGTTCCGCTTTGGCTATGTTGTATGTTCCGCTATTAATGATACTTGAAAGCATGACGCCATGATTGTGATCTTGTGATCATTTGGAGTTAAGTTTCAGTGTATCAATTTTGTATCCTAGTGGAACGGATTTTAGCGTTGATTAAAACATTACACATGAAGGCCTTGAAAAAATAAAGCGGAAACTTAAACAGGCTGTTATTATTTGTGAATACGACAGCGATAAACAGAAAAAATTGAACACAATTATTATTTTCGTTATAACTCTCTAAATAAAGGAGATGTTTCAAATCCGGCCCACAACATGTACAGTACCTCGAAAAATCGAGAAAAATCCATGGAATTCGGGAAAAATAATGAAAAATTTCTTAAATGCATACTTTTCTGGTACAAAAATTGTATTTATCATTAATTTTATCAAGTTTCAACATGGCGTCTTGCCAATTTGTCATTGATCATAGATCACGAACTGTCTATTGTCACTATAATATGACAGAAATGTACATACATAATGTCAAACTTCAATCAAATCAACCAACGTGACATGTGATGACAGCTTACCGCCATGACGGATTTTTGTTTTTGTGTTGCAATTTTAAGTGTATATTTTTGTGTTATACCACCAAACTAAGGCAATTTAAAGGAATTGGATGATTGAAAATTGTTTAAAATGTGTTTCTCCATTTTTGAGTATAGTGTACAAAGTGGTGGCCGGGGCTCCATACATTTTGAAACATCTCCTTTACTATGATCTCTTTTTCGGAACATAGTGAAATATATTTTCCGTTGCCATCTTGTATGTTTAAAAAATTCGCCAAATTTGACAACATCACATAGTTTCAAAAACACTCAAAACCTCAAAACGCTCAATTTTCTATAGAAAAAGAGTCGTTTTGAGCGTTTTGTTCTCTTACTTGAACGCGCTCATAGTGTATGATCTATGGCGCCCCCAATTTCCCATCGATTGTACCGTGCGTTCCATTAACTGACCAAAACACTCAAAAATTTAAAATATCAAGTGGAACCAAATAGGAACGGCTTTTGGGATGTTGTAGTACAGATAATCAATAAATTCTCTATGGTTGTCAATAATGTCAACTTTAATGTTGCCAGTCAAAAAAAGATTCCAACTTTTTAGGGAAGTAATACTGTGACGTGTGGATGTCATCTTTACTTTAATTGTTTTTAATTCATTTTCTGTGTAATGTGTGATATTGACATGTAAACCAGATAATTTTTTTATCAGTCGTTTGTCGATTATTCGAGCATAACTTCGAAAGTGATAAGAATAAACTTCCCTTTAGTATGCGACCAGTTGCGTAACTAAACCTTTTAAGACCATGGCCGTGGTAAATTCATCGGATGGGACCCATTCTCCCCCAATACAAAACAGTATACCAATGACATAGTATTTATTGGAACGATGTTTCTTATCGCACAATATTGATGGAGATATATATCTATGAGAAATTTTCTTTATCATGTATGCAATTGGTTGTACTTAAGCATAGCTGCGCGCTTATTGGTCAATCAATTGCAATCAATTGTGTTAGCAATAATTGGTCAGGAAAGTCAGCAGTCAGGAGACGTTGCCAGATGTTTCGTAGCTGTGAGCTTATACTTATGTTTATTTTTATCAAAACACGTGCTCTATAGCTTCTGCTATTGCGATAGTGGCTAAGAAGCTAGTAAGAATGACGCTTGGTAAGTGTTAGAGTTAAATTGGAACAATAAAATTCGTTCAAACCAAGTATTTTACGACACTCAAGATAAAAAAACAATGTTGACTTTTCGATGAATATTTATACATCGTGCCGTCTTATTGGAAGGTAGCTCTTGTCCACCCTATTCCCAAAAAGGGCGACAGGTCAAACCCATCTAACTACAGATCAATTGCAATAACCTCTTTGTTCTCCAAACTAATGGAGCGAATAATTAACACCTCAAGGTACCGGAGCAATTGCTCCGGTACCTTGAGGATCACCAGTTGATCAGTGACCGTCAATACGGTTTCCGCCACGGCAGATCTGCTGGTGATCTTCTTGTGTACCTTACTCATTGTTGGGCGGAAGCAATTGAGAGCAAAGGTGAAGCATCGGCTGTAAGTTTGGATGTCGCGAAGGCCTTCGACAGGGTGTGGCATAATGCATTATCGTCCAAGCTGCCTTCTTATGGAGTACCCGAGTCTTTATGCAAATGGGTCGCCAGCTTTTTATCGGAGCGGAGCATCAGGGTCGTTGTCGACGGTACCTGCTCGGACACTAAGCCCATAAACGCTGGCGTCCCACAAGGCTCTGTGCTGTCGCCCACACTGTTCATCATGCGTAACAATGATTTGCTCGACATCGAGAATATCCATTGCTATGCTGATGACAGTACGGGTGATGCCCGGTACACAGGACGTGCAAATATTTCTCGGGTGCAGATTGAGGAGAGGAGGATAAAACTTGTGTCGGAAGTCGAGAAATCTCTGGAGCGGGTCTCGGAATGGGGCAGACTGAATTTAGTCCAATTCAACCCCGAGAAGACACAAGTTTGCGCGTTAACCGCTAAAAAAAACCCCATTCGTCATAGCACCACAGTTTCAGAACATTCCCCTTAACATCTCTACGAGCATTGGGATCCTAGGTATCGACATTTCGAATGATGTTCAGTTTCGGGACCATTTGGCGGGAAAGGCTAAACTGGCTTCAAAGAAGTTAGGGGTGCTCTACAGAGCAAAGCGGTACTTCATGCCTGAACATAGGATGTTGCTTTATAAAGCACAAGTCCGACCTCACATGGAGTACTGCTCCCACCTTTGGGCTGGGGCCCCGGCTTGCCAAGTGGACCCTTTTAACCGTATCCAACGGCGAGCTATTCGTCTTGTCGACGATCCCAAGCTCACAGACGGTTTAGATCCACTCGAACTGCGGAGAGATGTTGGCTCTCTCTGTGTCTTCTACCGTCTGTATAACGGGGAATGTTCTGAGGAACTGTTTAATTTAAAACCTGCGGTTAACTTTCGCTATCTTCTTCACTTGCTTCTATCACTGTTCCTGTTTCCGTCACGCAAAATCTTACAGTTTTAATTTTCTAGCTTCTATCCGTACTGTGCGAAAAGGAACTTCATTCTATATTCTATAAATTATATATTCCTAACATTGCAGTTACTGTCACACTCTGAAACATGGTAATACTTATTTCATTGGTGTATTTTCATTAATTACGAATTTATATCCAGTTACATTAAATTATTTCACCTTGAGGTATTCAGAGATTTACCTGATAATTGATTCTTTAATTAAACTTCTTAGTATTGGATAACATTCAACGTATTTTTTATGATAACAACTGTGAATACTGGTAATACTTATGAGTTATGAGAAATCAATACGATGAATACGACTGCCCATAGATTAATATGTATGCGACTGCCTCTGACTCTGCCCCGTAGGATTGAAAACTTGTATTGGGTACATAACAATAAATGTATGAAAAATTATTAATCGATTAAAAATAATTTCTGGTGTCATAAAATTCATAATGTTTGAACAATTCTAAGACCTAATGAATGTTTAAATCATATAACTTTTGTTAACATGGTAATTGTTGTTTAAAAATGCTTTTATAATCTTAAATTCCAAATAGTTTACCTTAATTTATTGATTTTTTGGGAAATCCTTAAAGTAAAGCAGTAACACTGATTTTTGTTTTTATTTTGGTTTTGAATGTTTCGTTTCGATTAGATTCGAATACGGAAGTGGCTGGTTACTTGTGTTGACGCTCGAATCTGGTTGCGAAACATGTTCTATTGCTTTTTTAGGATTGTTTGAAAATGTCTAAATTATGGTGAGAAACGGATCCTAAACGTAACGAAGCCAGCAACTTCAATCATGGCTACGCGAGGAGAAAAGGCTGGAGCGAGTGCGGGTTCGGGAGGTAATGGCGAGGAACAAATCGTAGAGGTAAGCAATTTGGCCTACATACCGTTGAATAAACTGTGCTCGAGTTTACTTGATATTGGTTTTGTATCGGGTAGTTTTATGAATTACAGACGTTGGCGGAGGTGTTTAGGTGTTTCATATGTATGGAGAAGCTTGTGGACGCCCACCTCTGCCCTCATTGCTCGAAGCTATGCTGTTACTCCTGTGTGCGGAGATGGTTGACGGAACAGAGGTCGCAGTGCCCTCACTGCCGCGCTTCCTTGCACCTACACGAGCTGGTCAACTGCCGCTGGGTAGAAGAAGTCACCCAGCAAATAGAAACCATGCAAAGCACTACAGCAACTCAAAGAGAGAGTCTTAGAGATAGGTGAGAAAATCTGGATTAAGTTCTATTTTTCTAGTTTAACAGGAGTTATTTTTTGTAATATTTTACAATAATCTTATTAGAAATATTCATGACAAGGATTTGCTGTGAAAAGCATATTTTATGACAAAAATATTATTTATCGAAAAGTAAAATAAATAATATAACATAATTTTATGGTTTGGCTACACCTGCATCTTAACCCAATAATTATTGTGTTATAGTGAATGAAGAAATTAGACTTGTCAAATCCAATTATTTTTATTATCTACTAGCTGTTGCCTGTTATTTCGTTCATACAGTGGAGTTTTCATGAATCCTGATCCTGCTGGAACTCCGGGATAAAAAGTAGCCTATATGTTGCTCCGTAACCTCCTCCATCTCCCAGTGAAAGCCCCATAAAAATCTGTTCAGCTGTTTCTGAGAGCGTGCACAAACAGCAATTGATTACAGTTTTATTATATATAGAGTATAGATAAGTAGATTATATTTTCTTATGCCGAATCTACGCGAACCAAGTTGTGGGGAGAACGCTAGTATTGTATGATTTGTAATCATAATTTTTTCACTTGGAATAAATTTCCTTCCAACCAGATGCCCAACCCATCAAGAGAAGCTGTCAGTATACTGCTGGACCTGCCGCCGCTGCATCTGCCACCAGTGCGCGCTGTGGGGCGGCACGCACTCGGGACACAACTTCAAACCGTTGGAGGAGGTGTACGAGCAACACGTCACCCAGATCCGTGATGAAGTGTCTCAACTACGACGACGGTTGATGGAGCTCATCAGTCTTGTGCAGGATGTGGTTAGTAGAAGAGTTCTGTCATTGATATTGATTGTGTTGTTATTATATTGTGAAGGTTTTGTATACTAGTTTGAATAAAGCATGTGTACGCATTAGAGCCACCCGATGTGTTATACTTACGAAATAAATAATTTGTCTTCTTACAGATAAATCTGTTAGTGTGTGTAATAAATGAAGAGGTTAACTAAACAAACCTTGGATCCTGTTTAAATCAAACCAGGGTGGCACTAGGTGATTTATTATATTCAGAGAGAGAAATATTTGATACATAATAATATTTTTTGGCTTTGATAGCCCTATAAAGACCCATCATACATTTTTCTCTAATATCTCTCATATTATAGACATGACCTAAATACATATAACTGACAAAGTGATTGTATGCCATCAAACTCCGACTTGCCTCTGTGTCCTCACCCAACCCCCGTCTCCCCAGGAGCGCAACGTGGAGTCAGTCCGGGCGGCGAAGGACGAGCGCGTGCGCGAGATCCGCAACGCGGTGGAGCTGATGATCTCGCGGCTGGACTCGGCGCTCAAGGCCAAGCTGCTCACGCTCATGGGCCAGAAGAACGGCCTCACGCAGGAGACGGAGCAGCTCGAGCATCTGCTGCAGGAGATCGAGCATCAGATGCACACTAGCACAAGGTGCCTTTGTAATTCATTGTGTGAGATGAAACTCCCATTGTTATTATTACAAATTTAAAATTGATGTTCTTTGCAACAATCCCTGTTATGAGAGAAGTGGAGTGTGCTAAATGTACATATATTTTATGGGATCACTTTATTCTGCGATTACTGAGACTGCAATAGATACATACTGGTTGTTTATTACTAACATTGGATATTAATTTGTGTATTTTTTAATTGAAGTGTTCCTTTTACAGATCAGAATTGATAACGAAGAGCAGCGATCTGTCTAAAATGATTCATCAAATCCGCAAGAAGCCAATGGCTAGTTTTGTGACCGCGCCCGTGCCGGCAGATTTCCACAGGCAAGTTAAATACATCTTTAGTACCTGCTAGCTTGTATTGTTGAATAGTCTGGAGTTGGAATGTATGTAACCAATTGAATGTAGTCACAATATGGAATGTGTTAGAAATAGATTAGAATAGTACATTATGATATAAGTGCGCGAAGTTGGTCATTACAGTCGAGGCGGTATTGCACAGCCCGAGCCGCAAGGCGAGGGCTGGAATAGAGCCAAGACTGTAGTGAACAAAGCGCACGCGTATCATACGACGTTTTTCAACACACTTGCGAGGAAAAAAACAATTAGGTATCGACATTTTTCAGTCACAAATCAGCAAATTAACAAAAGGGCGCCGAGGTTTATTTTATTTTTTCGCGCGCCGTATCTTTGGTTGAATAACTATGCGCGCGCAGGCGCGCAGGTTAAGTCCAGAGGCAAAGAAAACCGCTATTCAGCCACAATATATTAAACTAAATAATTATGTATTTCTAATAGGAATTTACGGTAATTAATGATTTAAAATATTGTATTTTTTAAATGCTTTAATAGATAATTAGATGAAGTATAATCTTATCTTATCAGATTTTGACTAAGTACAACAAGTTTATTTATTTACAAAATAATAAATCTTTTGGTAACAACCTCTTTACGGATATTAAAAAAAAAGTGGAATAAGAAAAACACTAGTGCGGCAATGAAAAGTAAAACGCACTATTGTGTAATAAACCGCATTCCGGGCGTAAGACTAAAGAAAAAATAGCAACTTTACGAGCAAGTGTGTTGAAAATAGTTTTTTTTTATTTCTCATACATTTTGAATAAAAAAACAACTTAAGCCAAACAATTCAAAGATGTTAAATTATAGATACGTTTACTTTACGTTTATGTAATGGATAATAAGACGAAAAGAGATAGCTACATAAAAAATCTGCTTCTTCTTTATTTATCATTGCAACCCAACAATTAAATACATTTTGCCCGCAGCGAGATAGTCCCGAGCTACGACTCGAGCACGTTCCCGCTGGTGAACTTCACGCAGCTGCAGCACGCGGCCGCGCCCGTGTACTCGGCGCCGCTGCACGTCAACGGGCTGTGCTGGCGGCTCAAGGTGTACCCGGACGGCAACGGCGTCGTGCGCGGCAACTACCTCTCCGTGTTCCTCGAGCTCAGCGCCGGCCTGCCCGAGACCTCCAAGTGAGTATGCCGCCCTGGTACTTTTGACCGCGGATGGGTTGTTGCTTTGGTGGTGTTAGGTACTCACGATTGACGTTTCTACGACGGTTTAAGTGGATCTGTACTGGCCTCGTTAGAATTAAAGTATCAGCTATATTTGATAATCGTGAGTACCCGCATATTATGGTGGTCTGTCATTGTGAATTTTTGGTATACTGGATAAAAGTTGACTATACAGTGTTGTACAAGGATCTTTTGGCGCGTGGATGACGTGTGGGTGACAGAAACAGTGGCTTACAGTTTGCCTTACCTGTAAGACGCTGTCTCTGTCACCCACACGTCATCCACGCGCCAAAAGATCCTTCTACGACTTTACTTATCGTTTTGACGAAATTGCTATAATACTACAATAATAATTCATTAATTAAGTAATTAACACTAAGATTTACCTAATAATGTTAAGTTGATTTATATAGGTTACTTTGTTCTTTTGAATTAAATTTAAACCATATTATATTGTGTGTAACATAGTAACATTTGTAATTTCGTCGTTACAACTGCTGCAACTCTATTCAGCTCGGGCAAGAGGTAAGTTCTAAACAAGCCGTCATACCTCTTATTAGTAGTAGATCGCAGATCTGTGTGGAAGCATGGTATCTAAGTACTTCGAACTCTGTGTGCTGAAATGTCATCAATAGCTCATTGGCTCTCATATGATGTGTTGTACATATTGTAGAATTGGATCGGGTTCTTCAGCTTCTACTGTTCTATAAAAATATGATTATTAAAAGAAGTAGGAACTTAATAGCCAGTAACTAAAAAGGAGGTCAGAAGACAAATGGTTTGTGATCACTGCCTTTTAAATTGATCCGTTCGATTGGCATATTAAATTGGCATGGTGTTTTTCTAAATTGAATTAAAATTGGCTTTGCAAGGCATCATTAAGGCTTCAAAATATTTCAGTTTCCAGTGATTTCGATCATCTGTTGCGTAGCCGTCTACGACAGTCCTCTGTTGCTATCGGGCTTTTCATTGTCATAATAACTGTGTTGTCTCGCTCATCCGTAGATCTCTTCAGACTCTTGCCATGGCCACTTTCTGTCGTAGGTATCTAATGCTTGTTAGTTGTATTAAAAGGTTGTTTAGTATGTTACAACGGTTTCTCTGGCATATGTAGATGACAGATGTTTTGCGCGGACTTCATCGCCATTTCATTCTGTTTGGTTGCCAGTTTTTAGGAGACTTCACGACGCATATTATATGTTCAATTTAATCTAACGATTGTCAGCCTAATTTCTGACTGCACTATATTTTGGAAAACTGGCCAGGAACTTTGTGTGTTTTGTAATGAGTTTAATATTATGTAATTGTTTATTTAGTAATGGTATGGTTTAGGCGTAAAAGCCTAAGGGCTCATTCCCACGGCATACGTCTTTGACGATTCGTCAAAAAACACGATACGTCTTGACGGATGGACGTTCATATTGAATACGGAATCGTGTTTTTTCACGATTCGTCAAAATATCCGCATTGAAGTTCACATTTATTTCGTGATTTAGCTCACTTCAGATTGGTTCAGAAACATTCACGATTCGTGATTTCTAAAAGACGTATCCGTCATAATCATAAAACATTCACGATTCGTGATTTGTAAAAGACGTATCCGTATTCGTCTTTTTTCACGATTCGTCAAGCGTGTGAACATGAGTATTTAAAAAGCATTGCCGCCGTCAAAAAAAATAACGAAGCGTGAAAAAAGACGATTCGTCCTCGTGTGAATGAGCCGTAACAGACATACAGTGTTACTTTCGCATTTATAATATCAGTAAGAATAAAACAATTCATAAAAAGCAGATCACTACCTGAAGTTTTGTACTTTTGACTTATTATTTTATTTGTTTGCAAAATAATTACTATCATCCATTTAAAATGACGTATCATTACAAAATTATGAAACTTCAAATAATCAGCTTTTTATTATTTCAGCGCCTAAAATGCATGTATATTTTGCCAAGCGCCATTATAAATATCCTTAATCCTAAGAGGATTCATTTTCCTTATTGCTGGTTACTAATACAAAAGATGTAGGGTCAAAATTGACCCGGATTAGTTCATGATTAGGGAACGTATGTCTCATCGATTACTCAACTACTTCCATCTAAAATTAAAGTTAAACCAACGAAAATCTGTGAGACAAAGTTTATAATAGAGAAACCTTAAAAATTCTTTTAATAGTTATATAAAAGTTAAGGGATAAAATGTTACCTCGTTATTTACAGTATCTCGTTGGTATAACTTGATTTTTGTAAGTTGATATTATTAAGAATGTCCATTGGTCGAATATATTACAGAGATCGGTGTATAAAAGGCATTCGTTGTTACGTTAATTTACATACGACAGCATGCATTATAAGGTACCATTCCGGAGATGCGGCAGTCGTATATCGGAAGCGGCCAATACTTACCACTGCAAAGTACCCCCGCATGCCGCCTTGTCATACCAATGTCAACCTTAACATAATAACAATAGGTACGAGTACCGCGTGGAGATGCTGCACCAGGTGTCGCACGACCCCACGAAGAACATCGTGCGCGAGTTCGCGTCCGACTTCGAGGTGGGCGAGTGCTGGGGCTACAACCGCTTCTTCCGGCTCGACCTGCTCGCCAGCGAGGGCTACCTCAACCCGGACACCGACACGCTGATACTTAGGTAATCCTGTACCCGTGGTTGGCAATCTGTGGCCTGCTGCTGGTATGCCGGTCCGCGCCCGATGTCTGCTTTAGGCCCGTGGTAGTCAATCTGTGGTCTGCTGTCGATATCTGTGCAGTCCACGGCCGATGTCTGCTTAAGGTCCGTGGTAGTCAATCTGTGGTCTGCTGCCGGTATCTGAGGTCCGCGGCCGATGTCTTTGAAATGACGGGAGGAATAGGAGGGATGGTGTGCAAGAAGTTATTGTAAGCGAGCGCTCACATAGATAGCAGCGACCTTGGTAGTGCCTTTATGGGTATCAAGGGCTCCTTAACCAGTAAAGTGTGCTCCTTTTTGCGCCCTTTTTGTATTGGGACCTCCTGCGAGAAAAGTGTGACGACCGCTGTCTAGTATGTCTTTATATAATTATATGGTTCGATAATGACCTTTAGTTGCGACTCTTTTAAGTATGTAAATATGTTAATGTTTTGAACAAGTGAGATATAAATGTAATTTCATCAGGTTCCAAGTGCGGCCGCCCACTTTCTACCAGCGCTGCCGCGACCAACAGTGGTACATTAACCAGTTGATCACCATGCAGAACCAACACGTTCTGCAAATTAATGATCTCAAAGAGGTAAACTCTCTCTACTACTATAGGTGAACCGTCGCAACGCCGTAATTTATCGTTGGATGGTATGCGGGAATGCGCTCAACCAAAAAGTCGCTGTCCATCAACATCGTCCATGGATGTTTGTGTCCTGATGCCCGAATTTTCTCGCATTCAACTTCCCTCAGTCGGAACACGACAAGTATTTTTTATCATTATTCTTTTATGTGTCAAATCCTCATAGCGCCCAATGATAGTACACGTTAAAAGAAGTACTTCTTTTAATAGTTATGTATATCAGTTATAGTTATGTACAATACAAATATCATCCGAGTATAACCAAAAGTTCAATTCGCCTTGTATATATGTTACACATTAGTCTCTACTTTAGTGTTAATAATTTGAGGACTAGATGGCGCAATGGTTAGGTATACGCCGGATCACAATTCAAAAGGTCCTGGGTTTGATTCCCAGCGAGGCGAAAATTTTAATGATGAGTTAAAATTTCCGTTCTTAGTCTGGGTGTGTGTCCTTGTCTTGTGCGTTGTATGGCACCCACGACACAGGGAATCCTATTGTGGGGCTATGAGTGTGTAGCGTTATTTAATATTATTAACGTTACAATCTTAGTCTATAACTGTACTATATTGTTAATAACGTGTGTACAGCGTCTGTCCTTGGAGATGTCACGCAACTCGGGCGGCGCGCGCGCACTGTCGGGCGCGGCGGGCGCGGGCGAGACGGACGCGCCGCGCGACGGCCCGCTCGACACGCTGCCCGCGCCGCCCAACTGGAAGTTCACGCCCACCACCGTCGCCGTCGCTGCCAACCCGCAGCGCGCGCTCGTCTCTTCCAGTATGTTGATTAGTGTGACGTGTTGTCGTTCGAAATTTCAAATTTAAAAATAGTGTCTCGGGCGGCGCTCGCGCACTGTCGGGCGCGGCGGGCGCGGGCGAGACGGACGCGGCGCGCGCGGACGGCCCGCTCGACACGCTGCCCGCGCCGCCCAACTGGAAGTTTACGCCCGCCACCGTCGCCGTCGCTGCCAGCCCGCAGCGCGCGCTCGTCTCTTCCAGTATGTTGATTAGTGTGACGTGTTGTCGTTCGAAATTTGAAATTTAAAAATAGTGTCTCGGGCGGCGCGCGCGCACTGTCGGGCGCGGCGGGCGCGGCGGGCGCGGGCGAGACGGACGCGGCGCGCGCGGACGGCCCGCTCGACACGCTGCTCGCGCCGCCCAACTGGTAGTTCACGCCCGCCATCGTCGCCGTCGCCGTCAGTCCACAGCGCGCGCTCGTCTCTTCCAGTATGTTGGGTTGTGGGGTGTTGTCATTCCAATTTTGAAATTTAGGAATAGCGTAATGTATGTTCGCGTTCTCGGGAACGTTGATTAGCGTAACATAATGCTTTCATTAAAAATTTATGAACAGCGTATATTCGCTCGGTGTTTACCCGTGATCCCGTTGGGTTGACCGTTGACCCATTACCGGGTCCACGGGTAATTATTAAAATTATTGACCTTGTGATGGATCAACCCACCAGGACCACGGGTACTGTTCGCTCGAGTACGTGTCGTGTCATGTGAGTCAAAATCT
The DNA here is from genome assembly GCA_905404135.1 of Hesperia comma. NCBI lineage: Eukaryota > Metazoa > Arthropoda > Insecta > Lepidoptera > Hesperiidae > Hesperia > Hesperia comma. The sequence continues at coordinate 17,273,081 of FR990018.1, forward strand.
TCATTGAATTTTTGAAACTGACGAATTTTGCCGATCCGGATGGCGCAATGGTTAACACGCCGAACGCTGTTCTGAGGGTTCCGATTCCCAGCGAGGCAGAAATTTGAATGATGAGTTTAAATTTCCGTTCTCAGTCTGGTTGTGTATCCTTGTCTTGTGTGTTGTTCATGGCACCCACTGCACAGGGAATCCTAGTGTGGGGCTATGAGTGTGAAGCGTTATTGTGAAGCGTTATAGAAAAATGTAGTGTATCCAACCTCGGTGGTATGTAGTTTGACCGTGGCGTGTTGTTGCAGCGGTGATGAGCCCGATGGTGTTCGAGGGCGCGCGCGGCGAGCGCGGCTACGGCGGCGAGGTGTCCGCCGACCGCCGCCACCACGCCGTCGACGCCTTCAACCAGCCCGCCTCCTCACGGTACAGTATTGAGACGTCACCTGTCTGTCACCACTGCTTTACTGTCTGTCTAGTTTTTGTTAGACTACCTTTATTGTTTGTATAGTGTTCGTGTTAGAAAGTGAATTAGAGATTATACGATACAGAAAAGCGTTGTGAAGCCAGCTATAATTTAAGGAAGTACCTATACCTACATAATACATCTGTGTTAAAATTTAAAAAGAAAACGCGCGTGTTGACACTCATAAAGGCGAACTAGTGTGTGACGAATGCACTGGGGTGATGTACTTATCTTTCACGGCTATGAATACTTTTTGGCATTTTAGCACAAAATAAGCTTTCAAAGTAACAAAACAAACTATGACATTCAACTCGCTGACCATCAATTTACGGGTGTCGTTTAAAAAGTAAGCGTTGCCAGTAAAACAAATTAGTTTCATAAACTTACTGCAATATGGCGAGGTTTTCTATATCAGCTATACTATATACAAGGACTAATGATTAATATATACAAAGACTAAGAACTCGCATTTCTTACACCAGATCATCAGTAGCGAGCACAGGCGGGATAACCGCGGCGGGTGGGCCGAGCGGTACGAACGCGGCGGGCGGCGCGGACAACCTGGCGCTGGTGAGCCTGCACACGCTGCTGAGCACGGCGGCCCCGCGTCCCGCCCGCGCCGCGCGCGCGCGCCGACAGCCGCCGCCGTCGAGAGACACGCCGCGCGGTATGTGTGCCTGTAATTATGCTGTTTGGTGATGGCGGAATTCGATTGCAAGGGGCGACGCATACTACGCCGTCAGTGGCCGCAGATGTCGGTGCGGGGACATGCCAACCGGTATGTGCGTTTATGCTGTACTCTATGGTAATCGCGTGATTAGATTGCAAGGGGTGACGTATGCTACGCCGTCAGTGGCCGCAAATGCCGGTGCGGGCTAGTACGGACACGCATTGCGGAATAGCGATCGTCGCCCTGCCTCCGCGTTTCCGTGGATTTTTTTTGCTGTGGTTACTCCCCATTTCAGCATACCCGCTTACAAGGCGCGGCTTAACATGCGCCCTTTGATTCACGCCAGAAAAATCGATCTTACCGATGGATGTTCCTTCTTATTTTAAAGTTGTTTTTGGTAAGAAATAAAGCACGCCATTGTCATAAAATGAAAAAGTTCATAACGTTCCTTTCTCAAGTAGATATTTAAAGGGATAGGTATAGGCGATGTTAACTGAAAATTTTTGGATTCTAGCGATATAAATGTCAGTTATACTTGATTGTTTGTTGACTCATTTATGCAAGATCCACTTGCTCGACACGGAATAAAAGGACCACTAGAATTAGGTGTTTAAGGGTCGATTCAGACATATCAGTGAAGTCTCAGTTCCGTCACAGTTCCGTCAAATCTTTCATACATTCTCATTCTCTCATCTCTCATTCTCATTGACTTATTCGGCAGCGGCAGTGAGCGCGCCGGCGACGGAGGCGGGCGCGGGCGCGGGCGGGGGCGGGGGCGCGGGGGGCGCGGCGCTGGGCGGCTCCGTGTCGTCGCCGGACCTTAACCCGCCCGCTGCGCCCGCGCCGCCCGCCGCGCTCGAGATCAGCGAGCTCGACACGCAGGTACCCCGACACCTCAGACCAATAAACTATAGACGGCGTGCCGTGAACAAAAGCGTGTAGCCGGCAAAAAGTACGCCTCGCTTTGTAATACACACGGCGGCACTCGCACCAAAACGACTTTTGTGTTCTAAATAATAAAAAATCAGCCAAGTGCGAGTTGGACTCGCGCACCAAGGGTTCCGTACCATTATGTATAAAAACGCCAAAAAGTCTGGTCTGTTGTATGAAAGCCTCACTTAAATATTTACTTTAGTTTTTTGTAGCCACAAGCAACGCCATCTCTTGGACCGAAAGGTAACTAATTTATCGCTGAAGCGTCGAAGCCATTGCTATTGTAATTTTTTGGTTGTTTTTAAGAAATTATACAAAAAATAAAAGTTTTTTATTTTCCGTTTATGCTATATAATACGCTTGTTTAATTTCTATCATTATCAACGCAAAAATACACTGAAATATTTTTGGCCGCCTAGATCGTTAAAATACCCCTATGTGCGCCGTCTATAGTTTATTGGTCTGAGCCCGACACTATCTAAGTACTCTAGGGGCGCCGTAAGCTTCATCGGCGCCCGCGTGCAAAGCCAATTTACACCAACTCCCAACCCCCGTCTTTCAATACGAACACAGATTTCTCACACAGGTTTACTTTTATGCCGCCCCGTCGAGGTCCATTTGCCCCCATGCGTGCCGCCCGCGTGCGCCGCACTCCTCCACTCTACTGTACCCACTTATTACTAAGTCTATTTTACACCAAGGTTATGTCCTGTCCTTGTATAGTATATAGATAATACAGTATAGAATATAGATAATACAGGCAGACTTATGATGTGGACTTAAGGTTCATTTTAAAATGTTGCAATTATGTAAATACATTATGGTCATTTTGACTAGGCTGATGTGAACTTCGTTTTCCGAGATGTTTGCGCAGGTACAGTAACTGATCAATCAAAACACGGCGGCCATGAGAGTGTTTTGTGTTGCGCTACTTCGTATTGGCCATGGACGTATTTACGTCCATGGTATTGGCTAACTATCCTAGCGCCCGCACTCCCCCCCTCATACCACCATTTTGGCCTTAAAATCGACATCTGCGCAGCCACTCGTAGCCAACTTCATATCAGCCGAGTTAAATTGCCCTTACTGTACATATTGCTGACTAACATAGTCAACGATTTGTCTATGGCATTGTAAACGTGAATGTTTCCATGAAAAGTAAAATGTCGTCTTTAAAATCTTTTCTCGTTTCCAAATCTTGAGTAGAGTAAATAATGAGATAAGTGGTGTTATCGTTGTCAGGAGGCGTCGGGCGCGAGCAGCCCGGCGGGCGCGCAGCCGCCGCAAGTCACGCTGGCGGCCTCCGAGACCAGCAGCGACACCGGGGTGCGTACACCGCGTGTCACTTCCAATAGCTCGATGTTTATGTGCTCGTTCACATTAACTCGCGGGCGCGGTCACGAAATATCAAACATATGGCGTAATATCCAAGTGTTCACATAGGAAACACACGTGCGGTCTAAGTAGCGGGCAAGCTAGCGACGACGCGCGCGGCGCGCTCGCGGAAATATCTACTATTGTGGTACGAAATTTAAAGTACGAACGTCGACGTAACCTATGTCAACTATGTTGTCCTACCGCCGGCGAGTAGCGAGTAACTGTCTGCTATATTCGCGCTCGAGAATCATACAAAAGATATGGAATTACCTGTAAACAAAAGAGATACATCAAGCGGGTTCGCACTGGCGTGGTAAACAGTCAGCGAGCGATATAACCATCAACCTAAAAGTAATTTGATTAGCTATACAAGAAACAAGTACTGACAATTTAATAGTTCACAGTCTGTCATCACCCGACATAACACACAATTTTTTCTAGGTGTTCTTGTCATTTATTTATCAGTATCAATCATTAATATCATTATTCTTCTAGGAGCTGATGTTTAGTGAGCTAGAAGGGTTCTTCGACGACAGCCACCCTAACCCTATCGACGAGCACTTCCCGGAAGAGAATGACGTGGATGAAGAGACTATGTCCGGTCAGTAATAGCATAGTATATTTTGTCTATAGAGGTGCGATACTTACGTAAGCTATTTTCGGCGCATATAGGAATAATGGTGTTTCTGAACAGCTTGAATGATAAGGGTTATTATCTTACATTGCGATGGATGCTATTATAATGAGTTCTATATTATTTATAAATAACGAATCTTATTCATAGGAAGTTTACAAATTATCTTTTAATCAACGTTAGTCCACATTATCTACCTTTAAATTAATATTGGTGTCTGTATGAATTAAAGCGTGACGTCATATCAGTTTGGCATTTGGTCGCATCCAATTCCATAACCCTAATCCCCCTTCCACCCGTCCTACTTCACAATTCCCTCCCCAGACGGGTCCTCGGGCAGCGGGTGTTCGTGGTGCGAGGAGGGCGCGGAGGCCTGCGCGTCGGGGGGCTCCGCGGGCTCCGGGGGCTCCTCGGGGGCCTCGCGCTACGCCCGCCGCCGCCTGCGCCCGCGCCCCTACCCCATCCTACACCTCGGTTGCGACGCTGCGTACCGCACTTAACACACACCGATGTTCATTTTAATGTTCATTTATTTAACACTTTTCTGTATTATTTTATTATCGATAATGTTTCTCGGCACTCCGAAGTGAATAGCTGTCTGACAAAATTATACTTTTGATACAACTCGCGATCCAAATATGGTATTTATTAAGAACATAAAAACATTTTAACCGTGTTCTGTTTATACCGCGATCGTGTTTCCCTTTCTATTAATTACTCAATGAGTTATAAATGATTCCTATGAAACTTACAAATTTGTTGTAATTGATCCACCCTTAGAACATAATTTATTTATTTCATTTGTAAACAATATTAGAGTAAACACGTATGATTAACACATGCGATTAAATTTTTAATTTATATTGTTGTACATATGCCTTGTTCATTTCTTTTCAAATAAACTTATTAACTATTGAAGTAGAGTTACTTTTGTTGTTACATTGCTAAACTTACTGTAACATTGTGTTACGGCAGTTAAGTATTGCATTATTTGTATGCTGCTAGTAGATAATGAAACTAAAAGTGAAGAGCATCGTCCAATAGTTCAGTGATTTTCAATATTATTCCAGTTAGTGCTATCCCGTACCTACTGATGGTCAGATGATGATGACAGGATTATTAACTACCTTCACGTCAGTCAACAAAAGTGAGCAGTCTTAACTGATGTCACACCATTCACTATTAAAAGACTTTACGCACAAGTATTGTAAAGGTGTACTATTAGTTTGATATATAAAAATGATCCATCTTAAAACTGTTACGGTGCAACAGGCGAGAACGACATAGACGGCATGTTCGGCGGTCTGGGCGGCGGCTCCAACTCGGACATCCTGAGCCGGCTGCTGTGCGCCGTGCACGGGCGCAGCGTGACGCCGGCCGGCAGCGACGGGCCCGGCCCCGCCCCCCTCGCCGCCGGCCACGCCCCCGCCGCCCCAGGCCACGCCCCCGCCGGCCCCGCCCCCCGCGACGACCCGCAGCTGTCCACGGCCGCGCACACCGACATGCTGCTGCTCAACCTCATGCGCATCAACGGCCTCACGCCCGTCAATATGTCGCCACGGAACTCGCACAGTGAGTACCGTGACCACCTTCTGATCTTTTGGCGTTTTGTATTCGCTGTTTTTTACTAGCTAGAGCAACGCTTGGCGCTCTACTAATCATTTTTTACGAACACTTTTAAAATGCTAATGAACATCACTTACCCTACTTATTACCCTAGAGTTCGCCCGGGGTAGTACCACCGCCCGCCAAGGTACTCAGTACCATTCCTACCGTCATAATAATTGTTTTTAAGAGCAATTGTGTTCCGGATAGGAAGGTTTGTGGAGCCGGTTTCACTTTTTTAGAGGCGACCATCTCAGACCTCAGGGGTAGCAACGCATCTGTGACCGAATTGGAACAAGACTCATACTAACAATAACTAACTGGACTATTACTAACATTAACTAACAGGACTAATTATCACTAACATACCCTGTCCTCGCACTTATTAACAAACTAACCAACTAATATTCTAACACCATCTACTAACTGGACTAACCATCCTAGTCCCTTTGAGTCTAGTTCTAGGTCGGTCACAGTTGTTATGGGCGGCAGGGGAAGGGTGGTACTGCATGCTCGTTTGCTATCTTAATTCCATAAAAAAAATACGCAATCGTACACATGTACGTACGTATGTACGTTCACGCACGTACACAAACGTACGTACGTGCATGTACATGCATGTACGTGTATTAAGTACAAACAGCGCTGGAGCAGCGTGTAAGACGTTCCAGTTGTCCTCATTTATGAAGTAAGCTCCTTAAGCATCCAATATCATGACATCTTGTATACTGTATAGAATGTGTCCGGTCCGCAGAAGGCGACCGGTACATGTCGATGCTGGAGTGCGGCGCGGGCGCGGGCGCGGGGGGCGCAGGCCCGGGCTCCGCCCACTCGCGGTACTCGGCGCCGCGCCGCCACCGCCGCGCACCGCGCGCCTCGGCGCTGTCGCCCGGACAGCTCAGCCAGCGAGTCGGCAAGGAACATCGGTATGGAGATGGTAAGATTGTTTTTTGTATTTACAGTTTGTATAGCTGCGGGTAATGCGGGTTTACGTGGCTCATGTTTGGAAGTTTTTTAATGTTATAGCTATTTATTAAATGTTAAAAACGTGTAAGAATATTTAGTTGACACCTTACTCCTATTCAATTGTTTACTTAAATTCCGATGATGTCGCGCGCTCCTCTGATCCGTGTTAAAAAATCCTACCTTGTGCCGTCCAACCCTCTTACTTCTTACCACAAAAGTGATCCAATCTCGAATAATGTACGAGCACATTGGCGCGAAATCAATCTTTAGGTACACCTTACTTAGCATATAGGAGTTTACTTTGTACCAAAGATATAAATAAAATCTAGTGCAATACACAGCAGCATACGAGTTGGTCGGTTGTTTTATTCCTAACTACGTGATATACCTCCGGCCACGCTGCCCCCGCACTCACCCTTACTGAATGTACGAGATACTCCCGTACATTCATTTGGTCCTTCGAGCCGGATACATATTTTCGTATTAGAGAATGCTGCTGATGTGAGCAAAGTAAGTAGGTGTTGAGTGCGTCTACGTGAGCAATATTTCCTTGTAAAGGATTGACAACCGTGCGATCCGTCATTAGTCTGTCATCCGTCAATTACGCTCGTTTTTCGTAGTAAGCCTCCAGTAATGTGTAGGAGATGGTAAGAGTACATTATTATGACGTGTGTGTGTGTGTGTGTGTGTCAGGCGGGTTCGGGCAGCTGCCGCAGGTGGGCGTGTCGCCGCCGGCCACGCCGCGCCGCCGCGCCGCCGACGCCTGGCCGCCGCCCGCCGACGCCGAGGACCTCGACGCCGTGCTCGACTATAATGTCAGTACACTATACACCTACCTTCTTTCCACCTACGGGTGAAGCTGTGAAGGCCACTAGGGCCAACAGCGACTATCCAATCGTAAAAAAAAACTATTTGTTTTGAGGGAAAAAAATAAAAGAAACTTGGGTGTTGAAGTAAAGCTCTTTGTGTACCTTTTTAGTAGCTTAATGTTTTATGATTTTGAAATATGAATGCAATTGGATATTTATATTGTATGGTTTTAACTTTTTATTATAACTTAAAAGGATTGTGATCCCGACTTTGAATTAATGTGAACTCAAAATTTTGGTAATTTTAAATGTACATTGTATATTTAAAAATAATAGTGTTTGCGCAGGCACGGTGTCTTCGTGGTTTTGCGAAATAAGTTTACAACTCGGTGTACAGTTTTATGCGTTTAATTTGAAGAAAAAATCGGTTACAATTTTCACGTATAGAGAACGGATTGCGAATGGAATTATGGAAAATTTTTAGTTCGTTATAGTTCAAAGTCTATACATAAAAAATAGTAGACGTTGCCGGACCACCAATCACGAAAGAGTCTCCGCCACAGACTACACTAAACCACAGACACACGCACAGATACACTAGCGCAGCGCCACAGTGTAACGCCGCAACATGCCCCCGGCCTTGGAGCTACTGTCCTCCAACATCTTCGTCGCCATCCATCGTCACAGGTAATGGACAGATTCGTGGGAACGCGCGTCTGATGACTCCGGACGTAGTTTGGATGTCAGCTACCCTGGACACTCCATCTTTACCAGGTTTCGTGGAAATGATGCGACCCAGGCTCCACTTCAGCGGGGGAGAGTTGTCTTCCTTGATCACCACGAGAGTGTTGGGCTGAAGATCCGGTTTGTTCTCTCTCCATTTGGTTCTAGTCTGCATTTCCGAAATATATTCTTTGCTCCATCGATTCCAGAAGTGTTGCTTGATCTGTTCGAGCCTTTGATAGCGCGTCAACCGATGAGCAGGAATGTCAGTCAGCTGTTCTGTAACGGGCGCTGTTAGGGAACGACCAACCAAAAAATGAGCAGGACTTAAGGGTAGGAGATCATTAGGATCTGTGGACATGGGACTAATGGGACGGGAATTAAGAATTGCTTCTATCTGTGCTAACACCGTGCTCATCTCTTCAAAAGTTAGGTGTGCGTTTCCAACTACTCTGAGAAGGTGATGTTTGCAAGATCGAACCCCGGACTCCCATAGACCACCAAAGTGAGCCGCGTATGGAGGGATGAATGAAAATTTTATATTTTGGCTGGTTGCATACTCTTTTATGTCGCTAGAGCAAGTTGATAAAAATTTTGAAAATTCATTTGCTAGTCCTACAAAATTTCTTCCATTGTCGGACATTATTTCTGTTGGTTTGCCTCGGCGAGAAATAAATCTCTTTAATGCGAGCAAGTAACATTCAGAAGACAGGTCACTAACAAGTTCTATATGTACCGCGCGAGTTACAAAGCAAATGAATATACATATATAACTTTTGACTAATTTCGAGCCCCTGCCCTTACGGTTCAAGGTGAATACTGGACCAGTGTAATCAACTCCGCAACGCAAAAATGGAAAGCTTGGAGTAATTCTACCTTGAGGTAGGTTTCCCATTATAGGGGACAAAGTTTTACCTTTGTGACGCACACAAGTGACACACTGATGCACGGTGCGTCTGGCAAGGTTCCTGCCGCCCAAAGGCCAGTAGGACTCGCGGATGTTGTACAAAAGCGATTGCGGAGCCGCGTGATATAGTCGGCGATGCTCATCACGAAACAGCAGTATCGTGTACTGATGCTTGGATGATAATAACATCGGATGTTTTTTATCAAAGTTAAATTCTGAAGAATAGGTTAATCTTCCGCCAACACGTATAATTTTATCATTATCCAAAAATAAATTTAATTTATTAATATTTTTAATAGATTGTAAATTGCGATTGTTAGACAATAAATTAAATTCCTGAGCGTAAGATTCTCTTTGCGATAATTTAATTAAAGTACGATTTGCGTCAATCAGCTCATCGACAGAAAGGTCACCTGTATAGCGGCTATTTTTATTGCGTGTATTGTGTATAAATCGTAACATATATGCACAGGTCCGTTTCATGCGATTAAATTGTGAAAATCTCCCAAAGGGAAAGAAACAGTTGCTCGACTCGGTAACAAACGAATGTAATGGCTTTTGCTTTACTTCGGGAAGATCCACCGTCTGTTTTATGTGAGATTGCTTAGAAATGGCTAAATTACAGTCAAAGTTCAGATCGTTCAAAAATGCGGGGCCATTCCACCACAGGTGACAGGATTGCAAATCCTCCAGCTTGACGCCACGGGACACTAAATCCGCTGGATTCTCTTTCCCACGCACGTGACACCATGGTAAGTCCTTCGCGATATCATGAATCTCACAAACTCTATTTTGAACAAACGTTTTTAACAAATTCGGAGCCATACGGAGCCATCCTAACACAATCGTGGAGTCACACCAAAACACTATGTTACTGAAATTGCAATTTATAGAATTACGTAATTTATCAAATAATTTTACGCTTGTTAATGCTCCTAGGAGCTCGAGGCGTGGTGTACTTACAGGCCGGATCGGTGCAACTTTGCTCTTAGAACAATACAAGCGAACAGTTACTGATGAATCTCGATTAATTGTGCGTACGTATATGCATGTGCCATAAGCGGCCTCAGAGGCATCCGAGAAGACATGCAATTCTATTTGCTGTGGGTCAATGCCTATGACATGTCGCGGTATGCGTAGCTCTTTGAGGAGGGAAAGAGAAGTCGCGAAGTGATGCCAAATGTTAGCTATGTCGGCAGGAACCTCATCATCGAAACCTGTTTTTAATAACCACAATTTTTGCAATAAAATTTTGATAACAATAATCATAGGACTTAACAACCCCAGCGGATCAAATATTTGTGAAATATTAGATAAAATAAAACGTTTAGTAATTAATTTATTTTGAGATTTAAATTGCGTATTAAAATAAAATTCATCTTTAATATTTAACCAACCTACACCTAATGTATTTGAGTTGCAGTTCTCACCAAAAGTTAGTTCCTTACCCAAATCTGATGCGTTATCTGTATTATTAAATTCAAAATTAAACATCCATTTACGGAGTATGAAACAACCTGATTTTAATAAATTTGATACACCTTGACAATTTTTTAATAATTCATCTTTGTTATCACTTCCCGTAATCATATCATCGACGTAGAAATCTTCATTCACTATTCTCGCAACGCTATGATCCGAACAGTCAGCTGCGAGCTGCTTGAGACACCTACAGCTCAAATATGGTGCAGATGCGGTTCCGTATGTAACTGTGTTTAATTGATAAACGGATATAGGTTGAGATGGGTCATCGCGCCACAAGATTAACTGCAACTGACGTTGATCTGCGTCAACCAATACCTGCCGATACATTTTTTCAATATCGGCACAGGCCGTGTATTTATGTTGCCTAAATCTAAGTAAAATAGATAACAGGTCGCCTTGAATAGGCGGCCCTACCATCTGTAAATCGTTTAGCGAGCGGCCACTGGTGGACGCAGCGCTAGCGTCGAATACCACACGCAACTTGGTGGTGGTGCTGTGTTCGCGAAATACTCCGTGATGCGGCATGACGTAGTGAGGCGTCCCGTAGGTATCGATACGCGTCATGTGCCCTAAGCGTATATATTCATTTATAAAATCCCCATATAGTTGTCTATAATTAGGGTTCTTTAACAACCGCCTTTCCAATGCTAGGAAACGACGTTCCGCTTGTGCGTAGCTGTCACCCAGTACCTCGGGGGAAGTATTAAGAGGAATGCATACACAGAACCTTCCGTCAATGTTGCGCGTAGTATTTTCAACGAAATGTTGTTCACAGGCACGCTCCTCGTCCGTGCGCGAATCCCGGGACACAGGTGTCTCTTCCAGCTCCCAAAACTGTCTTAATTGCGTTTCAATTGTATGCGAAAAACTACACTGAATAGGGCTGGAAGAACGCGAAATGGAACAAATAGGTCCAGACAGGATCCAACCTAACTTTGTATCTAATAAGAAAGGCCCATTCGGTAGCCTCATTTTATTATTATTCATTAAATCCCAGAACTTATCAGCTCCGATTAATAAATCTATGTGTTTCGATTCAGTAAACTGCGGATCAGCTAATATAATGTGTTCAGGAATATTAAACTGTGCGCTTTGTTCGGTAATTGCTGGCAACGCCGACGTAATAGTATTTAAAACAAAACATTGCAATCGTGTGGTGTAGGTGTTGCTGCGTGATTTAATCTCGACATCACATATTTGAGTACAATTTGTGATCGAGTTACCGACACCTCTTATTTCATGTGTGGACTGTATTATAGGCGCTTGAAGTAAGTCGCATAATGATTTTGTTATGAAACACCGCTGACTCCCGCTGTCGAGAAGCGCGTTAACTAAATGATAATTGTTATGAATATCGGCTATCTCGACCAGCGCGGTGGATAATAAAACGGGTGTGACAGGAGCGGCAATAGGAGCGCAATGCATATTTTTTACGTGTTGTTTATTCGCTCGACCGGTGGGCACCTGCACTGATAAGGCTGAAGATGTACCTGGGTGCTGCGCGGGCGCGGGGGAGAAGGGACGCAGCGACCTTTCACCGCACGGGACCGTCATTTGATTGTTTGCCACATTAGCGTGCGACGAAGGAAGCGTAGTGGACCGGTTATTGCTACTCGTGTCATGATCATACGGATGCACTAAAGAGTTATGTTTTTTGTTACACATACGGCACGGCCCGAACCTGCAATTGTCGACAGTGTGACCCGGACGCAAACAGTTTATACATAACCTCATATCGTTAATGAATTTAAGCTTTGATTGTAAATTATAGTCGAGGAATTTTTGACACGAATATAGTGGATGATCTGTGTGGCATAGTAAACAAAGTTTTTTAGTAGGATTGCGTGAAGTACGTTCCGGTGCCTTGTTGACAGAAACATTGCAATGATGTTTAGTGTGGTTAATTTGTGTGCTCGGTTGTTTACGCTCGAGAATATGCCTATTGTTGGAATTGTGTGACGCTTGCAATGTTTCTAACATGTCGGCACGGTTTTTTAAGAATGACATTAGGTCGTCAACAGTTAGGTTAAACTTGGAGTCACAGTGATTTGTATATAAGTTACCTTTATGTTGTTCCCACTCGCGTTCAGTGATGTGATCTAATTTAGACACCATTATGTAAATAATTAATGTATCCCAGTAGTCTGTGGGCTCGCCGAGTATTTTTAATGCGCGTAGATTTTTTAACACAGTTTCGATTAATCGCCTAAGTAACACTGGTGACTCCTTGCTTAAACCAGGCATAGTAAACAAGGCTTTAACATGGTTATGCACTAATAACCTACTATTATCATAGCGACTAAGAAGTAATTCCCAAGCAACAGCATAATTATTACCAGAAAATTCCACGGAATCAATTACTAGCTCAGCACCTTTCTTAAGCGAAGACTTCAGATAGTGAAACTTTTCTATATTACTGAGATCATTACAATTATGCACTAATGATGTGAACGTGTCTCTAAATTCTAACCACTGATCGTATGAACCGTCGAACGTGGGCATAGAAATAGTAGGCAATTTAATTGAATTTCGTTGATGACTATTATGTTTAGCGGAACTGTCAGTGACCTGGTTTTGCTTTAGTAAACACTCAGCTTGAGAAAGAATGTTATAATAACTATCCTCAAACTGTTCTCTGTGTGTTAATTGCTCCTCGACGTCATAGGCCGATTCCTCGAGCTTAGCTTGGATTTCATTAAATTCGTTATATAATGAAGCGGCTCCCGTAATACGCAATTTAAGATCAACACACATTTGATTAGATAGCGATACACTTTCAATGGAAGAAATATAATTTGCAAACCTAGTCAATCTGCCCTTAATTATGCCCCGTTTTTTCACTAACTCCTTAATTACGTTACTCTCGTTAAAATTAGGAGAAGGATCGCGAGATTTTGAAGACGTTTCTGCGAGTTTTAGGCTCATTTTGGTGTAGGTACTGTATAGATGGAGTACTTACGCGAATATACACTCCCTGATCGTTGCACACACACCAAGCAGAGCAGCTGGAAGCGCACAGAAGCATGCACACCGCGTTGCAACTGAAATTATGCGAAGACACCGGTATTAGCAACTTGGAGGAGGAAAGGAAGTATTTAGGCAGGATGGCTGGCCGTACCTTTTTGCGCGTATTCAAGCACGACTGGCTTATCCCAAAGCTTGCGTTTAGCTATTCCTGTTGTACTTCTGCTTCTCCTTATCCTTTTTGCTGCGGTCAGTCTCCAGGTGAAGATCCAACGTACAAATTCCAACGTTCGATGCTGCGATTGCTGGTTCCGAATTTGTTATTGTATTCGGCTACGAAGGTCCAAATTATGTTTGCGCAGGCACGGTGTCTTCGTGGTTTTGCGAAATAAGTTTACAACTCGGTGTACAGTTTTATGCGTTTAATTTGAAGAAAAAATCGGTTACAATTTTCACGTATAGAGAACGGATTGCGAATGGAATTATGGAAAATTTTTAGTTCGTTATAGTTCAAAGTCTATACATAAAAAATAGTAGACGTTGCCGGACCACCAATCACGAAAGAGTCTCCGCCACAGACTACACTAAACCACAGACACACGCACAGATACACTAGCGCAGCGCCACAGTGTAACGCCGCAACAAATAGCAACGCATAAACCAATGCAATGAAGTTGCGGAACAAATTCGTTAAATCTTCATATCCGTTAGTGACTTAACAAACCACGGTTATCTACGAAAGTAATCAATCCGACATACATTGCCCAATTCCCAAGGACACATTGCTGGACATAAACCACTGTTATCTATAAAGTAATCAATTCGACATGAAAACGCCCGACCATCCAATCCCCAGGACACATTACTGGACATGTTACTGAACGGGCTGACGGTGGAGGGCGAGCCGCGCGGGGCGGAGGCGCCGCCGGTGCAGCCGTGGTCGCCGGCGCGCGAGCCGCGTGAGGGACGGGAGGGACGCGAATGACCCGCGGGCGCGGGCTGCGCGCTGTGCCGCCCGCGCCGCGCCCTGCGTCGCTCGCGAGCCGCGCACGCCACACAGGTACGTGTACGAGCTCGCGATTTAGACTATTCTTTTCCAGACGTTTCCTCTACTCCTTCTGAGTTTTTGTCATCCAACTATCTTGACTTCTGGCTAATAAGGCATTCTAATCATACCGACTATTCACAATTTCAGACATTTTGCTACAAGTTCATTCGGCTTTTATGTCGTTCAGCTGAGTTGACTCTCCGCTAATGGGGTACTCTGCTTTTATGTCATACAGCAGAATTGTCTATCAGCGAAAAGGTCTTTCAGATAGTGACCCTTTGATATAAAACCATAAGTTCCTCACAAGTACCGTAAATTACAAGATAATTAACTGTTCAGCAGGTTATCCGCGAGGTAATGAATTTCGACGGGGATTGGATCCCGACCCGGCAGCGCCGCTCCTCCGACGAGAACAACAACCCGTCCGCCTACCGCCGCGAGTACCAACACTGACCACTCGCCACCACCTCACACTACCACATACATACCACCACATACAGTACCCGGCAAGAAATAATGCACATCGGTATTCAGAAAGAGATAATCGGTAAGATACGGTTTTGTAGAGCGTTGTCTCTCTCGCACATTGCACTAATAATGAAATATCTAAGTTTAAGAGCTGATACAGCACCCTATCAAGTACTTATAAAAATAATAAATTGATGTCCCATTGGAGATTTTAACAACTCTTTATATTTATTTATGAGTGAACGCGACTGTCTTCTACCGAATTCGAAAGAAAAGTGACAAGTCAATCGTAAGGACTGTGTAGTAAGGACAACGCTCTACAAAGCCGAAATCCGATTATCTCTTTCTGAGTACTGATGTGCATTATTTCTTCCCGGGTACTGTATTACCACATACAACCACTTACCACCTACCAACACTCTCTACTAAGCGTGAGCCGTATTGAAATTTGAGTTAGTCATTATGTAACGCGCAAATCGACGGATTGGTACATCGACGTTCGTGACACCGATACGTATAAAATGTATTGATTCAGTTCAATTTGTTTATCTGCCATATTAATTTAAAAAAATGGAATGAATTGACGACAACATGACTGTTGGAGTATCACGGTTACTTGGTCTTGGTCACAAGGTTGCTTAGAGCTGTGGCATAATTATTGTTGTAGCCGTTGTGTTTTCAGTCTTATTATTAGTCATGTGTAACACATTAGATGCATTGATTGTAAAAGGTTTTATGGTCGATAGTCTGACGACATTGTATTATTCAATTGTAAGTTGTAGCAATGTGATGGATAAAACTCGATATTATGAATACCTGAATAAAAATATCGATACGCAAACTACGTTTGCTCAGCCTGTGTTAACGGGTATAATATGTTAACTTTGTCAATGTTAATTAAGCCATATCGCTGTCCTAGTGCTTGAATGGCCAACCGACCAATCCTATCCAAATCGTTTTTCTTATTTCAAACTATAGCAATTTTGATTACGCGCCCCACAACATATATTTTTTATTATTATTATTGACTTTCAGACTTTAGGTCAATAATAATAATAAAAAATACATATTGCAAGGCGCGTAATCAAAATTGCAATAGTTTGAAATAAAAAAAAACGACTCAGACAAAATTGGTCGGTTGGCCATTCAAGCACTAGGACAGCGATATGTTAACTCAGACTCTGATAACTTTGTGTTGAATTTAATCTATACGCTCAGGATATCGGCCATTGTTATTTTTCATACTAATCAATTCTAAATATCGACCATAATCGATTATGTTCACCAAGGTAGGCGTTAGCGGTTAATTTATACTCGACAGGACTCCAAGCCCTACAGTGTTGAGTTCTCGGCTGGTTGATTGTTTATGTACTTGTAGGCAGAGTTGGGATAAATGTAATTATGATTACAGATTAACATTATAATTATCTAGAGCTCTGTAAATAACCACGCGAGCGTCGCACGAGAAGCATAGAGCGTTCCAGACTGGGGCATTTCACTGACTTAAGATGTTTGAGTAATCCATAGGATAATACTCGTAGATTATTTGCAAAGTGCACTAGTTGAAATTCTGCATATCTGCCTATAGCATTCCTTGAATATCTCTGTGTATTTAAGATTTTTTTCTCTGGTGACAGGACACCATGTATTGGCTATGTGATGTATTTGCTGTTTTTTGTTTTCTCAATAAATTTCTAACCCGTTACGCAACCCGCAGAAGACTGAAACTTAAACTGCGTATGATCCGCAGCCGTGACACTAAAAGCGCCCTTAATGTACAATGTGTTTAGGAGACTGAACAGCTGTGATAACAAAAATTATGTGGTAATGACTTTAAAATAATAGAAACAAGTTCCCAACCAAACATGCTAGCTGCATCTGATGACGGGGATGGGTTAGCTGAACATTTAAAATCAACTTCTGATCCATGTTTCAATAGAAATAAACAACACATTGAGCTTAAATTGAAAGCGGATCCAGATTTTGAAAACCCAAAGAGCTTCTTAGAATTGGAAGAAAAGGTTATGGAGCAATGCAAATCCCCATTTACATGTGGTAACAACTTGGATAACACCTTAGAGTTTGTTGATTTTATTTTAAATCATGCTCAAGCTCAGGAGAAACATATGAAGGCTACCAATATTGTAAAACAGGAAAGTTGTGAGAAAAATAAAATTTGCTGCAATGATGTTGAAGCACCTAAAGATGAAAATTTGGCACCTAAAGATGAAAATTTGGCACCTAAAGATGAAACTTTGGCAACTAAAGATGTAAATTTGGCACCTAAAGTTGAAAATTTGGCACAATTTAATGCTAAGAATAATTATAATAAAGAGGAATCATGCCACGGTCAAGATAATATAGAAAAAGTGATACATGAACCAATTACACCTATCAAGTCTGATCAAATTGAAACCATTTCAGTATCAAAAAATCCTAAATCTGATATTGCTTTGAATACACCAGTAAGAATAAAGAAAGAAGTTTCAAATATATTTAAAACTCCGAAGATACCTTTATCAGGCAGAAAAGATACAGGTGCAAAGAAAACGCCTAGCCGGTCAAAAGCATATGAACACATTGCAAGTCCTATTGCTACTTATATAAGAAATTCTCCTCAAGTGCCTTTAGTCAAAGATGTACACCCTAAAAAGATTTTACCCAGTACATCATTAATTCCAAAGCTTTTGAAGAATAATTCAGAACTTAAAAGTGGTAAAGAAAATGTTGTTTTGCCAACACTTGCATATCGAAATGCCAAGAAGACCTTAGTGATAGATGTAAACAAGGAAAAATTACCACAAAGTAATTGGGCTCAAGCCCTGACACCAATGAAACCTGTTGTTTTAAAACATAATCACAGAGAGGCTGGTAAAATACCATTATCATTGAAGCAACCACAGGAGGATAGTTTTCAAGATCTTTCCTTACATCAGGCTGATGTCTCTGTGTGTACTCAAAAGTTGGCATTTCAAAAACTATAATGGTAAAATGTATAAAATAAAATAAAATGTATGTATGTAAAAATGTATGAAATTGTAATCTGTATTCATTGTTACGTTGTGTCCATCTCTGCTCTTAGATCATTATTTAGTTACTGTTGTAGTATGTTTATCACTTCGGGCATTACGTGTGGTGAAGTCAAAATTTCGATCTCTACACTAGCGGCACGCTATGATGGCCGGTTTGACACATTACAACAGTGATGTGCGTACGTTCGGTCATATCGACGAAATCCACAACAAAGGGCTTGAACAGAGTCCAAATTAACGAGCAAGGGTCAACAGTAATGCAGTATCAATATTTGAAATCCAAAGCCAGGTCAAAACTATATCACAATCGCATTGCACTGACAGTTTATACTTTTCGAAGCAACGTCAATTCGAAACTGCTTTGTTTTGCATTGAGCATTGACGCGAGTTTGCCGGAGGTAGTAGTTGTGCTAGCCAGCGATCCTATGTGACGATCGTATTAGATTCCATTTTTAAAAATTTTCAATTTAGAAAACCAAATGCCGAGTTGTGGTATATATCATATAAAAATAAAAATTTTACCTTTTGTATGAAACAGCTGATATTTTTTTGCGATTTCAGAGGTTTGTCCACATAGTGAAAATTGTTCATATTCACAAGTACATTCACCCCTTAAATGGTGCAAACTGATTTTTCTACACTTGTATACATTTTAGAAATCAATTTAATAAATAAATTTTGAGTCCTAAACCTAAAACTACATTCGATAAAATTTATGAATCTCTGCACATCACTATCGTCAATAAAGTAATACAATTATTTCCTTCAAAGTCGTTATCAATTAATACGGAACTTCATGAGCGGACAAACGTCAAACCGGCCATCATAGCGTGCTGCTAGTTTAATTGTTATTATTTTGTCACTATGTATGTGTATTGGATCTCTGATTGTTTGAATTGAATGATTTTTCTCTTTATATGTTGCTTTGATAAATAATGAGTAGGTTAAATTTTTCTGCTTATTAAAGGGTGAACGCAATACTTTAAAATTATTTATGAATTAAGACATTTTGTAACTGCTATAAATATTATTCAACTTCTAACGCACATGAAATATATTTTAATTTATATTTTATTTAATAATTATTATGTACACAGAATGTACCTTGAAGTCAATGCATTTCTGATTTAAAATGTAATAAATATATGCATAAAATATGTATATATGCAATTATGCATTGTCTAAAACTTTTATAACTTGTTATTCAAACAAACGAGATAGCCCTTGTATATGTTAAAGCGCAAATCTGTGCATAAAAACGTGTAAACCAATATTTGCTAGACACTTAACTATGTTATTGATTGCAAATGTTTCGTCCCGCTTTTTCGTATTGAAAGGAATGAGATGAAAATATCATATTCTGCAACATCTAGTATATTTTCTCAAAAAGACTACACCTATGTCAGACCTGACAATATTGCATTTTATACTTAACGCGTTTGCGTTCACCCTTATCATAAGTTTCTAAACGCGTACGTTAGAAATACATAGGTTCATTCCAGTGGCATATTTTGTAATAAGGTTTAGATGCACTTGCACATGAGAGGCATCGTTTTCTGTCATTAGATCTGTGTGTTTGAATCAACTAATCAATTCCAAGTATAGATGTCAGTGTAGTATGTTACAGTGTTCATAGAAAGTGTAGTAGCGGTTAATAATTTAATAGATGCCATTATGTACAGATTGTAATATGTCATTTTTGTTAGTATGGATTTGACGATATACGATAACATTCAAATTAAAATTAATATTTATTTTATTTCGTTCACGGCGTTCGAATGATAATGAAGCTTAATATAGTTATCGTCAATCTTTTTGTCCCCTTTGATTTATTCCCCCCGCGCAGCGCGAGGAGTAAACACGTAAAGTTGATAGCTCTGTGTTTTAAAAATCAATAACTACGTAAATAGTGATTTATTAAACAAACAATAGTTATATTTCAATAAAAGGACTAATTAGTGATAAAGTATAACGGCTTAAAGTTTCAAAAGCAGTAATAATCGTGAGATATTTCAAAAAACTTATTGGCAAAAACGTTACTTTTATTCAAACGAGTGAGTGCAGTGACCTATGATTCATCCCAACCGACTTACGCAACTCAATGTGATCTAGGATATGGTCCATATTGTACCGGTATTTCAACACTCTTACTCAAGCCCGCCCTAGCCGAGAGGTTAAGACAAGCGCATCAAGTTACAGAAGTCGTGCGTTCGAATCCCGCAAGGAAGTGAACCATACAGCTTATTTTATTTCTGCTCCTTTTTATTTATATTTTTTACATGGAACAATAAGAGCACAGATAAGTTACATTAAGGATTCACTCATCATCCTACTTTACTCATTGTACATGTTTGAAAAATTGCGAAAATGGCTGATTCTGCCAATATAACATTAAGGCGCCCTAGAAAGTCACTATCATTATGTGATCTATCTAGTGATTCATCATTCCTAGATAATACGGCAACCAGCATGCCAACCACTTCAGTGGAAATCAATAACAGAGAATTAGAATTACTTTCGCAAATTGATAAATTGAAAAATGAATTAGCATCGGCCCATGATGAAATAGATAATTTAATCATAGAAAATAATAGAATAAAATCGGAATTGACAAAATCACAACAAATCATAAGTACATACAAAAAAGTAAGTATTTCCGAATGTTTAACGCCTAAAACGCAGATTTGTAAGAAAAAGAAATCTAACAAAAGTTCGACCAAGTTAATAGGATCCAAACTGTCTTTCTCCCCTTTCATGGATACCCCGAAGCAAGATAATTCCGTTAAGAAGACGTCTATAGCTACTGACAAACCCACAGAAATTATGGTACCGACAACATCAAATACAACGATCCCAACATCTGCCCAGCACATTAAGCCTGCGGAAGCGGAGCCAAGGTTCTCTTCTTCCCCATTACACGATACACCAGAAATGAAAGACACGGATAAATCAAACACAACAACACTGATTCCAGTCCAGCACTATGAGCCTGTTAAGAATAAAAACGTTTCTGAAAATTTTGTCGAACCGAAGAAAGTTATAGTCATAGGAGATCAACAAGGAAGAAATATATACAGAACCCTACAAAATTTAACCGGCAATGCTTTTAAAGTAACATGCTTCTGGAAACCATATGCAAAACTTGAGGCGCTAATAAAAACAGAAGAAAATACAATTAAGACCCTAACTAAAAATGACTACATTGTACTATTATGTGGAATCAATGATAATAACCCCTATGATTTTAAAAGTAACTTAGATAGTTGGCTAAGAAGTGTAAGATTTACAAATGTGATCATACCAGAAATACCACATAATAAATCACTAAATGAATATAAATTAAATTATGAACTGAGATATATATGTAGTAAATATACCAATGTAAAATATATTGATATGAACTACAGTGGATTCCATTACACCAAAAACTTTTCTTATCTACATTTATGCCGTTCGCTGTTAAGAGAAATTATACACATAAATTATAAAAATAAATACGATGAATACCAATGTATGTTAAAACAACAACGTCACAAGTTAACTGAACCCAAAGAGCTGGCCCACAAGGGGACACAAACGGATGTTTCTTGTATAACTAACAAGTATAAGAAATGTGACATAAACTTAAATTTAAGTACAGTTGACGACGATCCTTTTAACAGGTCAGAAATTGATACTAATAATGATTTATTTCGTGTATAAGAACTTGTATATTATGCATCAAAATATTAATGGTCTCTTAAGCAAATCGGATATTCTGAGTATACATTTAGATGAACTCAAAAAGTCATGTAAATATATAGATATTATTTGCTTGTGCGAACACAATATGAATGAAGACGATCATAAACACGTTACATTACCTAATTATAACTTAGCTGCATATTTTTGTAGGGCTAGTAGAAACGGTGGTTCTTGTATATTTGTAAAAAATACACACTACTTTAAAGTAAGGGACGATCTGTTAAGTTTCAGCATTCCTAATATGATAGAATATTCTGCTGTTGAGCTCACTGAGCATCAGATAATTGTGTTATGTATCTACAGAGTTCCAAAATATAACTTAGAGGCACTTAATACTTTTTTTGACTCCTTAAATCAAATTCTAGGAAGAATATTAAATAGAAAATCTAAGAAAATAGTCATATGTGGAGATTTTAATATTGATCTTACCAAACGATCTAGTCACGCTCTCAAATTCCAATATTTATTAATGAGTTATAACCTTCGTATTGGGACTTTTAATCCAACCCGATTATCAAGCGGAACTTGTATTGATAATATTATTTTCAATATAGACGCATGTACATGTGATATTTTGGATCTTGGTCTGTCTGACCACACCGCCCAAATATTGAAATGTCCAGTCAAAAAATCGATCACTCTGAAAAATTGGTACACTTTTAGAAGAGACTATAGCAGTGAGAATGTAGAGAAATTCAAAACGTGTATTGAAAGCTTAAGTTTCCTAAAAGTTCTTGAGTGTACTTGCCCAGAAGAAGCCTTTAATTATTTTCATAATAACTTTAAACTCTTTTATGATCTTTGTTTTCCTTTAATTAAAATAAAAAACACAAGTCACATTAAACCTAAATGGCTTTCAAAAGGTATTAGTAAATGTTGTAAACGTAAAAGAAACAAGCTATGGCAATATAGACTAAACCCAAATGAAGAAAATAAAGAATCTCTGAAACTGTACACCAAACGTTTGAAGCAAGTAATAACCCTCACAAAGAAATCACAAAACAAACACTACATAAAATCGGCTAAGAATAAAGTAAAAGCTACCTGGAATGTTATCAAATCAAGTTATAGTTATCCCAAAGAAAGCATACACACCATAAAAATAAATGATATAAAAATAACAAATCCTAATGAAATTGCTAATATGTTCAATACTAACTTTATTAATCTAAATCAACCATTAAATAAAATTACTAAAACTAACTGTACCATTGATAGAACTAAATTAAATAAACTTGACATAAATAAAAGGAGATTCAATAATAATGATAAAAATACTGACATTGTGAATAGTTCTATTAATAATAACTCTTTGAGTATTGATATTAATACTAAAATGAAAGTGGCTAGTAAAAATCATAACTCACTATTCATGCAACCAACGATACCAAAGGACATCTATGAAATTATTAACAACTTAAAGAATACGCACAGCACGGGATTCGATGGAATCACTACAAAAATAATTAAAGTGGTAGCAGCTCATATTTCCCCATTTTTAAGCCATATAATAAACCTATGCATAGAACATGGTATATTTCCTACTAAATTAAAAATGACGATTATAAGACCTATTTTCAAGAAAGGTAACAAGGAGGACTTAAACTGTTATAGACCTGTAGCACTAATCCCTATATTTTCAAAAATTTTCGAAAAGGTTATATACAAAAATCTGTATAATTATCTTGAAAAATACAATTTACTTACAAATGAACAAAATGGCTTCAGAAAGAATAAAAACATTAATATAGCGGTTTATGATCTATTAAAACAAATCTTTACAGGTATAGATAATAAATTACCTGTAACAGCCCTGTACATGGACATGACCAAAGCTTTCGATTATGTAGATCACAAGATTCTATTATTGAAGCTAGAAGCTTTGGGTGTACGAGGTCAAGCTTTAAATCTTATATCGTCTTATCTAAATGACAGGGAACAAGTGACACAGATAAATCGACTGTGCTATAAATCACGTGTTGAGAAAGTCTACACTTCTACACCCAATATAAAACTGTATGGTGTTCCCCAGGGTAGTGTCTTAGGCCCACTGTTATTCTTAGTGTATATAAATGACCTCCCAAGGGCAGTGAACCATCCTATGGTGCTCTTTGCAGATGACAGCACTGTGATTTTCATTGGCAATGATAAAGAAAAATATGAAGCTGAAATTAACAAATCACTGACAAATATAATTAATTGGATGACATTGAATAATTTAATCATAAACTTGGACAAAACAAAAATAATTCATTATAATAAAAGATACACACCAGACAATTTAAAAATACAATACATGGGAAAAACTATACAAGAGACTGACTATACGAAATTTTTAGGAATATGGATTGACAATGACATGAAATGGAAATCTCAAACTGATGCAGTATGTAGAACACTTAACAGACACGCCTATGCTCTAAATAGACTCACTCGAATAACTGACCAAAACACTGCATTAATAGCCTATCACACATACGTAACGTCCACTCTTAAATATGGGGTGATGTTCTGGGGTAACTCAACGCATAAAGTAAACGTATTCAAAGCACAGAAGAAATGTATACGAGCAATTACACATATAAAAGTTCCACAGAGTTGTAAACCACACTTCATAAAACTTAAAATTCTAACACTTCCTTGCTTATACATATATGAGGTATGTCTCTTTGTAAAACAGAATATTCATTTATTTGATAAGTTTAAATCAACACGGCTTAAGAATAAAATAGCTATGTTTCCTGCGAAAACAGCGCTCTTCAACAAAAACATACTGGGAATGGCTCCGTATATATACAACAAACTACCGGATGAAATACTCAGCACCGAAGATACAAAAACCTTCAAAATAAAATTAAAGGATTTTTTAATAAATAAATCATTTTACTCAGTTGATGAATATATTAACCATAAAACGTCTAGCGCCTAAATAATTGCATATTATTAATAAAACATTAATGTCACTAAGAATATCCGATCTGTTTACCCACTCCAATGTTAAAATGTGATGATAAGGGACGATAGAATGTCTAAATTTAAGTTATAAGTAAGCTTAAGTATTATTTATTCTATAAATTTAATATTGTATGCCTTTACTGGGCAAGCTGTTGTACACTATCTCAAATTACTGTAACATGTTAGAAATAAGGAAACAGCTACAATAAATGATAATAAATAAATAAATAAAATTGTATTTAATTTTGCGTACACATTTACGTACATGATCGCTTTGGTGATACGTAAAGTTGCTTATGGGCAATGATTTGTTCGTTTATTTATATTATTACGCGCAAGACTGCCTGGTTGCCAGTACATCGTCTGTCTCATCTAGAACATTCCACTTATCATATTGGTGGCTCTTGTCATATTGACTAACTAAAATGACTTATTACAAAAATCATGGACTTGTCAGTACCAATTCGCAGTATACTTAATAATAAACAGGTGTAATTATGTCCAGTTACGCACTGTGTATTTAATGGCTTTATTCGATTCTAATCAACTTGACTTTCGCATTTTTTTTAATTTAAAATGCGTACAAGTGCCGATCTCGTGCTCTATTATGTTTAAGCTGTAAGCGATATTAATAATTGATATTAACAATGATACCGTTCATAGTTAATGAAGTATTTTATTGCCCAGATATGAATGGACTGTGATGCAAGCGGATTGATGCTGATAAATTTATGATTTCGGTCAGAATGGTGTTTTGTGTCACTACTGTTATTGCAACGTTAAAATAGATTGGTGTCATCTGGATGTTAGTTAATTAACTTCGTCGATTTAAAGAATACTCTAATAGGTAAACATGAACTTGTCTCACCGTTGGGCGGTAGGTACAGTCAGCGTCAAATAGTTAGAGACAATCAGGGTATTCAAATAAATAGACGCAACCAAAAAGTCGATAATATCGGTACAAGCAAAGTTTCCTTATTGTTGACAACAATATAGTCGCTCAAATGGCCGAGACGTTTAAAATGTCATATACATCGGGTCAGTCATAACACCATAAACATAGTTACAGTCATCTCGTCAATGGTATCCAAGCATTCAAAGCGTTCAAAAATATGGAACATTAGAAAAATAAACTACAATAAACTAAACCTAATGTTATTGGCATGTCGTTCTATTATCTATCATTGTATGTCAATATCTATAATTCAAATCAATGTCAAGTTTAATACTAAGGCAAGTTTGAAATAATATCTATTGATGCATAACTGTATCCGATGTGATCATAGAGATATTACAATAGAGGGCAGAAGCCAGGCTTCAGAGCGTCCTTTGGATAAAAAGAGACGAAATCTTTAGTAATCACCTTTCTCTTTCTGGCGAGGCTACAGAGCGTACCTGGGATAAAAAGAGATGAAATATTTAGTAATCACCTTTCTCTTTCTGGATCATCGGGATTGGAGAGAGATAGGTAATTACCGTTATCGTTGTTTCTCTTTCTAACCGGGGGCGATTGCAATGTATGGGTAGCCGTATGGCTCACCCACTCTATTGTAATATCTCTATGGATGTGATAGCTTTTGTATTAAATATATCAAAGCAAGCATTGAAGCACCACTTCATTTGACATACATGACTTGCACTTGACATTGAATTAATCAATTTACTTATCGGAAGAAATGATGCACAATGAACTTTATCGCATGTCATTTAAAGTCCATTTTTATTATGTGTTGCTATAATTTTGGCTACTTGGGTGCTACATATTTTTGAATACTTTGGTTGCTTCATACTTTTGAACACTTTGGCTGTTAGGCAGCCAGTGGCGTTGTGGTTGTCACGGTATTAATACCGACTTGGGTGTTATCAAGTATTCGGTGTTGTGCGTGCTCCGGTATATTTGTACACGGTAGATGGTCTGAACAATTTGATCGCTTTGGTTGAGCCGTTCTTAATGGTCATAATGAATGTTTCCAAGTATTTGGTAATCATGACTGCTACGTACTATATGACGCTGACTGTACCTACGATTTACCATAGCTTATCAGAAGGTTGATATCGGGATACAGTCTCGTAATTTACATCATTTGATATTTGTCCCCAATATGAC
Source organism: Hesperia comma (assembly GCA_905404135.1). Lineage (NCBI taxonomy): Eukaryota > Metazoa > Arthropoda > Insecta > Lepidoptera > Hesperiidae > Hesperia > Hesperia comma. The sequence goes on from FR990018.1 coordinate 17,299,962, forward strand.
GGTTACAGAGGTCTATTCCCGCGTGTATATTCTGTACTTGACGGCCAGACTAAACATACGAGTATAATTTCCATCGTGTAAAATAGTTTATAACAGCTCTCTAAAAATTCCACTGCCACTGCCACTTATTTAGTGCCTTAATCTGATATTGGACCCGTCACTCGGCTGCGGTGAAGCAAGTTTATCGACTGGTAGTGTCAAATTTAAGTAGTTTATTGGTTTCGATGTAATATTTTATTTTGTGGGTAGTTCAAATATGTTTCCTTATAACCAGAGTGAATGGAGCATTGCTTAGGTCGACTATATGGGGCGTCCATGAAATATTTCAGGAATTACATTTTGGCGAATTAATAAACTTATATTAAATCAATTTTATATCCGTATGCCCTTATACAAGTTTATTTTCCAAAGTGTTAGTTGGATATGAAACAGCAATAGGGGATTAGAACGACGCATTGATGACAAGTTCCGATTGTGAATCACTGGTCTCGATAAACAAATATACTGGTACTAACACAGCCATATTTCTAAGTGAAAAGTAGATAAAAAGGTTCTTTGGAGTTTCTATATGGCTACTTTGAATACTTTTAACTTTCAATAGTCATGCCTTGCCTCCAGTGTATTTATTTTTTAGAGACCAGTGGGACGAATGTATAGTTTATTCATATTATTTTGTTTTCGATGACATGTGATAGTGTATTGCGTTGTGAGACTAGCAGTATGTATCTATTTATCTAGTATCTATTACGCGCCCAACATTTTACGAACACCAAAGAAAAGCAAGACGACTTCGTTTAGATTCCGACTGCGGTCAGTTGTAGTATACAACGTTATTTGGAAAAGTCATGAATGACGTACATAAAATCTAACAAGGATTCGACTATTTTGTTTAATTTCCCTTCTTCAGTTGTGTAATTTGAGAGCTAAAACGAGACGGGAAAATAGACAAGAGTATTTATATTGTAAAGAATGGTGTTTTTCATAGGAATCTTGCCAATAGCTATCATTGACCATCATTGCATAGAGTCTATGCCATAGACACTTAGACTATCACGAGTCGTCGCTGCGCCCGCGCCGCGTTTTCGCTCTCGGAGCAGTTTATAACGAGTACAAAGTTTAAAATAGTTATTACGAACTGTAACATGTAAGGGCAAAGCGTGGCGCGATATTTGCTTGCTTGTTTGTTTGTTTGTTTGTCAACAGAGTATTAGTTTAATGTTGCGTTATTATAGTAAGTTTTATGTAAGTTTCTCTTTATGTTAGTAGAAAAAATAAACAAATTACAATGGGTACAACTTATTTATTTTTAAATTTTGGCTATTTATACTCATTCTATTTCCTACGTGTAGAAATATAATATTGATGTATAACTGGTGTAACCGAATAAAAGTAGATGCAATTGATTATTGGGTTTTATTTAAGAAGAAACATATCTACACGGATGTAAAATTATATTTTTTTTTTCTTGGTGTAGTGAATGGAAATTTACAAGGGAATTAGTTACTTAGAATTAGAAACTTAAAGCAAACACTCTGATCCATTTTTTCGAATAGGCAAAAATCGGAGCCAAGCCACGACACGTGCTATTAAAACAGCTGTCAACAATTACCTCAATGTTCAAAATGGCCGAACTTGTCGGCATACATCAAAGACATGTGTACCAACATAAGGCCACAAAAAAATTAAAAATCGAATATTCTTAACACACGGAAATTAAAAAGTCCCGATACTTTTTGAACAGACTATTTACATAGTCTCGTAATCCAAATCTCGCCAAACTCTTTCGGGCTAATTGTAACGTAGTCGCAACATCAGTAGGGGAGAGCAGGGCTAAAAGTTACCGGGGTAAGTAGTTCCGAATGAAATAGCACTATGAAAGAAAGTGATAAAGATATGTACTTTGCGCGTCATGAATCGGAACAGTATAGCGCACTGACGGCAGCCATCTTGATCAGCCCAGTTGCCGCCGGAACATTGGAAAGAACGTGCATGTGTCGCTGATCCACGTAAGTAAATATTTTTATATTCCTTATTATTGGTATATCTCGTGATTGTTGAATAATCAAAATTTAGTTTTTTGATAATTCCCTACATAAATCTATTGAGTAACTGTTTAACTATTCTAAAGTCGCGTATCTTTATTCCCATAACCTATTATTTTTAGGGTTCCGTACCCAAAGGGTAAAACGGGACCCTATTACTGAGACTTCGCTGTCCGTGCGTCCGTCCGTCCATCCGTCTGTCACCAGACTGTATCTCATGAACCGTAATAGTTACCCAGTTGAAATTTTCACAGATGATGTATTTCTGTTGCCGCTACAACAACAAATACTAAAAAACAGAATAAAATAAATATTAAGTGGGCGTCCATACTTCGACGCCTCAGCGATAGTTTAGTTACCTTTCGGTCCAAGAGATGGCGTTGTGCGTAATATGTGGCTACAATAAAACAATTAATTTAAGTGAGGCTTTCATAAAACGGACCAGATTTTTTTGGCGTTTTTATACATAATGGTATGGAACCCTTCTTGCGCTAGTCCGACTCGCACTTGGCCGATTTTTTTTATTTTGTGACACGTGCTTTTGGGGTTAGATGTTCCTTTCTTCGGGGGCATGTTGTGACCTCGGAACAACTTTCCCCAATTTATCTGTACTAATAATTAAGTATTTTCTTCTTTCGTAGTATGCGGACTTATACTCGAAAAACAACACGAGGTTCTGTATCTCTGGAGTTAATGCAAAGGGCTGCAGACGCAGTTATTAAAGATGGCCAGAAAATAAAAAATGTTGCCAATGAATTGGAAATTTGTCACATGACAATATAGATTCATAAAAAAGTTGAAATCTGGAGTAGGTAACGCTGCAGTTGGCTATAAGAAAATAAGATTAGTCTTTAGTGAGGAACAGGAAAACCAGTTATCAGAATACTTGTTAAAATGTGCGGCAATATTTTTGGTCTTTTACCAGAGGAAGTCCGAAAGCTGGCATTTGAATGTGCACAGAAATTCAATGTACCTGATATACCACCATCTTGGCATAAGAATGAAAAAGCTGGACCAGATTGGTTGACTGGTTTTCTAAAGAGACATCCTCAGCCTTCAATAAGAACCCCGGAATCAACAAGTGCTGGTAGAGCTTCATCTTTTAACAAACACAATGTGAATGAGTTTTTCACAAAGCTCGGTACAGTGCCGGATAAAAATAAGTTTCCTCCCTCGAGGATAAATAACTTGGATGAAACCGGCGTTACAACAGTTTTAAGGCCGAAGAAAATTATTGCTAAAAAAGGAACCAAGCAAGTAGGACCTGTAGTGTCTTCAGAACGAGGTACATTGGTTACCGTAGAACTGGCAGTAAATGCATTAGGGCACACAATTCCTCCTATGTTCATTTTTCCAAGACTGAAATACAAAGATTTGATGACATCTACGGAATTCCTGATATAGTATATTGACCACTTCATTAAACACACGAGACCGTCAACTTCAGATCCTGTTTTATTGCTGCTCGATAACCATCAATCTCATGTAGACATTAAAGTGGTAGAAAAAGCAAAATCTAACTCTATTATAATGTTGTCATTCCCACCACACTGCACACATCGCTTGCAACCCTTGGATGTTGGAGTAAATGCACCGTTCAAAAATTATTGTGCCAAGGCTCAAGACAATTGGATGCGCAGCAACCCAGGGAAGACAATGTCAATATATGAGATCCCAGAAATCGTAAAATATGCGCTTCCCCTCGCAGCAACTCCTCTCAATATTATGAACTCTTTCAAAAAGGCAGTTATTTGGCCACGCGATCCGCACATTTTTACAGATGAAGACTTCGCTCCTTCCAACGTTACTGATCACCCTTTCGTGTCAACAAATGAATCTATTTCATCCTTAGGCGTCATTTGTTCAGAAAACTTACAGATAGCAGAGACTGAAACTAGACGAAATGATAACAATGCGCCTGAAGCTGAAGGCACTACTGAAGCAAACCAAATCTTGGATAAGCCAGGGCCGTCAGGGGTTATAAATTATCCAGCCGCATCTGGTGTTATCCAAGAAATTAGGAAAAACTAGCCATTTCTCCCCAGAAGCAATCCGTCCGTACCCAAAAGCATCTCTTAGAAGTGGAAAAATTATTTATGTCGGAGCGCACTCAAGTCCTGCGCTGATCTTTCAACGCCATCTGTGGAGAATCGCTGGAACTACTTGTCGGAGTGCAGTAAAGTCCTGCGCTGATCTTTCAACGCCATCTACGGAGAATCGCTTTAACTATTTGTGGAAACGTCAAACAGTTATTGTTTGGGCATGGTTGGCATGGAGTGGGGGTTAGAGATGACATTATAAAGAACCAGAGCTGTAATGAGGAGGGGCTTTTTTCGGAATTGAGGCTTAGACCGAGTAGACGTGTAGAACCCACTGCCATACCAAACTTGCCGCGTTTCCATGTTTAATCTGAATTAATGTTGCTGATCTTTTGCTACTTTGCTATTATTTTGTCGTAAGCTTTATTTCTAAGTTTAATTTAATGTAATCTGAATTTATTTTGGTAACAGTTTATTATTTGTTATAAAACTGTATTGAAGTGTTGTAATAGACGTTTAAACTCAGTGTACAGACTATTATTTCTTATATCCAGCCACGTATAACCCAAATTATATCGACCGCTCGGACCTTAGCGCCGTTATATAATTATTAATTATATTAAAAATTAAATAAAAAATTATTATATAATTATTATTATTAATATTATGTATAATTATATCATTATTCAATTTTGCTGATAGTACATTTCCCTATGAAAGATCGCGTGACGCTTTGCGGGGCGAGGTGGATAAAGAAATGGGCGGGATCTTGTTAGATCCCACTCATCTGTCTCCCATTTCATCTAACTGTCAATAGCAAAACTACTCGCTTCGTTCTACATCGAGTTGTTGTAAGTAGTTGTCAATAGATGGCGGTGTTTACAAAATGATTATAAAAACTAGAAAAATAATATTTTGGTGGTTAAAAATTCTTTAGGAATTAATGTAGGACGAATTTAAGTACGTATGATTATCAAGATATAGTAATTGTTGGTAGCGGTTGACCCGGGGAGTGTTGTAGAACTCCTCTTCAGCTCTCTCGCAGCGAGGGACTCCGGAGAGGAACAATCTTCAAGTCTTTGGTACCCAACTTGGAGATTGCGTATCGAGGGTAACCCAGGGAGCTACCCTGCCAAAAAAGTAAAAAATGGAAAAGGAGGTTATTCAAATACAACTCCAGGAGGGTACCGCGGGAAGCGGAGAACCCCTCCCTTCTACTTCAGTAGGAGGCAGCCCCACCGTATCTGGAGGGGGCAATAACCACCTCGTAGGCCGGCGATCTGCCGGCCTTCGTAAACACAACTTTGGCTTAAGAAAAACGGGCACCGATAATTTGCACATCGATAAGGAAAAGGACGACGGCGTCGTGGATGAGCACTGAGAGCGTCGTTAGCGCGGATGGACTGCGGCCCCGTAAAAGAGGCCACGGTAAAAACTCCGGCTCGGACTCGGACACTGCCTCCAAGGTGCGTGCCCGGCCGGCCGGAAAGAAAAACGGACGCCCAAAGGCGACCCTACTGTCTGCTGAGGCCAGGAGAGCCTTGGCAACAGCACGGACGGAGGCCGCCGAGAAACAGGTGGTCGACATGGCCAAACAGGCGGCGGCCAAAAAAGTGACGGACGGGTCAAACTGTCCCGACGATGGCCCCCTTTCAAGTGCCCTTAAGGACCAGGCTGATGCCCAGCTTAAGTTGATTCGGCATATTGCCACAAGCTCGGGCAACCTTAAGGGCACCTTCGTAAAGGGCCTTAAGGAGGCTGCGGCCTCGATTGAAGAAGTGGTGGAGGCTCTCGGCAGGAGAACCGTGTCCGAAGAAACGGAACGGCTCCTAGCGCGTAACAAACGCCTGGAGGAAAAAGTGGCCAGCGCCAAATACGAAGCCCGCACCTCGGTCCGCCTCACGTGCACTACCTCCCCCTCCTGCGTCTCTGGATGCGGGTTGGACTACGGTGGTGAAACGGGGGGCCAAGAAGAGAGCGCCTCTTGGTCCGGCTGTACCTGCCGGCCCGCAAGCCGCCATTGCCCCGCCTGGGCCAAAGCAGAAGCCTAATCAGAGGCCTCTGCCTAAATTGCGTCCCCCGCGCTTAGCGGCTGTAATATTAAAAATACAGCCCGACGCGGAGAAGCAGGGGACCACTTATGCCCAGGTGATGGCCACTGCTCAGCAGAGAGTGGACATCGGAGAGCTAGGCATCTCCGGGGTAAAATGGAAGAGAGCGGCAACTGGCGCCCGTATTCTTGAAATAACGGGTGCCGAAAAGGACGGCAGGGCAGACGCACTAGCATCCCGGAAATAACCCGGGGCGAGTGTGGTGCAGCTGTACAAAGATTGCGCGCCAAAAATACCGCTCCGGGTCCTGATGGTGTCCCGGGTCGAGCTCTGGTCTCCGCACTGGACGCAGCAGAAGTGCTGGAGGAGCGGCTGAGGGGGCTCTTGAATGCCTGTCTCGTGCAGGGAAAGTTTCCCATGGCGTGGAAAACGGGACGCCTGGTCCTGTTAAGGAAGGAGGGACGACCGGCGGATTCCCCGTCTGGCTCGTTGTGCTCGACGAGGCTGGCAAATTGCTGGAAAGAGTCACCTCTGACCGCCTTGTCGAGCACCTCGAGTGCGTCGGACCCAACCTGGCGGATGGCCAATACGGGTTCCATCGGAAGAGGTCAACAATTCACGCCATTCTGAGAGTGAAGTCCCTGGCGCAGGATGCGGTCTCCCAGGGTGAGGTGGTCGTGGCGGTGTCTCTCGACATCGCTAACGCCTTTAACTCCCTCCCATGACCTTGCATTATGGAGGCGCTCTCGTATCACGGGGTGCCATCCTACCTGCGCCGGCTCATCCGGGACTACCTCTCAGACAGGAGGATTATTTTCCCTGCTCGAGACGGATGGAGGCAGTACGTAGTGACGTGCGGTGTTCCACAGTGTGTTATGCCGACGACACACTAGTGACCGCCCGCGGTGCCACGTTCCGCGATGTGTCATTACGTGCAACTGCGGGAGTAGCGCAAGTGGCGCGCCGAATCCGCCGGCTGGGACTGAGGGTGGCCATTGAAAAATCCGAGGCGCTGTGTTTTCATGGCCCTCGGCGGGGGCCGCCCCCAGACTCTAGCCTAACGGTTGGTGGTGTTCAAATCGCCATCAAGCCGACGATGCGGTACCTAGGCTTCGTCCTTGATGGCAGATGGAACTTCGGCGCCCACTTTGCGGCGCTAGTGCCTCGACTGATGGCGGCGGCTGGTGCGTTGACACGGCTCCTACCGAATCTGGGAGGGCCGGAGGTGTCCTGCAGACGCTTGTACCTGGGGGTCGTGCGATCCATGGTCCTCTATGGTGCCCCTGTTTGGGCTGAGGCCCTGAGCAACCAGAATATCGCCCTCTTGCGTCGTCCGCAGAGGGTGATGGCGATCAGGGCCATCCGGGGATATCGCACGATCTCTAATGAGGCAGCGTGCGTGCTGGCCGGTAGCATCCCTTGGGATCTAGAAGCCAAGACCCTCACGTCCTTATTTACTTGGCGCGAGGAGGCGTTGGCCCGGGGTCACTGGCCGGCACCGAGGGAGATCGCAGGACACCGCGAAGAGCTGTGTCAACGCGCCATCAGAGAGTGGAGCCAAAGGCTGGAGCAGCCCACTGCTGGGCGTAGGACCGTCGAGGCAGTCCGTCCAGTTTTAGGCCAATGGCTGGCAAGGCGGCACGGCCCGCTGACGTTCCGTTTGACACAGATATTGTCCGGGCGTGGTTGCTTCGGGGGGTATCTGTGTCGAACGGCGGGTCGCGAACCGACTGCTGCCTGCCACCACTGTGACGGATGCCAGGACGAGGATGCCCAGCACGTCTTGGAGGACTGCCCAGCCTGGGCGGAAGACCGCGCGGAGCTACGCGCGGTCGTGGGGGACGACCTCTCGCTGCCGACTGTGGTAAAACACATGGTCGACAGTGAGATGTCGTGGAAAGCGGTGCAGGCCTTTGCGGAGCACGTAATGCTCCGCAAAGGCGGCGGAGAGAGAGCGAGAGGCTACCTCAGACCTCTCTATCCGCCGCCGGCGCACAGGGGGCAGAAGGCGGGCCTACGGCCTGCACCACTTGCCCCCATAACAACAGCCGGTCGGGCGGCGGATACGGGAATCCGTCGTCCGACTTAACGGCCCGGGTTGAAAGGCGCGCCGGTGTCGAGCGCGCCTTTACCCCAGAGGGAAGCTGAAGAGCCAACTCGCCGGCCGCTCCAACCCTCTCATCAAGGAGAGGGGATAGAGAGTGCCGTGCGTAGGCCGCTAAGGCCGGGCTGAGGCCGCCAAATTAGCGGCCGCCGCGCTGGGACAGTGGAGCGAGAGTAGCACACTGTCCCGGCACCAAAGCGGTAGGCGTCGACACCGTGTGGTTTTAGTGGGTTCGAGTCCCACATACCTGTCCGGCTCCCCGTGGCCGGATAGACGAGACGAGGGTCTTTCCACACGTTAAAAAAAAATGGTACGTGCGCAACGTAGACCTACACCGCGATCTAGAGCTGCCCACCATAGCTCAGTACTTAAAATGGCTCTCTACCAACCATTTCGAGTCAGCTGCGGACAACCCTAACCGGTTGGTAGTCCAAGCGGCCATTTACGTTCCCGTCGGGGACGCGAAGGCCTTACATAGACGTCCTAGAAATGTGTTAGAAGACCCCGACGACGCAATTACAGTGGCGAACCAGTCTAACTTTGTCTCCGCCTCGCCCACTCAAACTACACTACACAATAACACGTCATACACACAGCGTCGCCGCCGGCGGCGACGAGGTCCCCCTAGTTAGCATACTGGCGTCACGAGGTATCCCCGAATGGCGGGCAGCACTGTCCAACCCTCCCATGTGCGAGGATCTAAGCCGAGGCTCGACCCTCACAGGAGGGGCCCTTAGGTTGTCGTATTTTATCTTTTTTACTTCCGCGCGAGGCTGGGGCTATCACCCCACTTCGCAGTGCTCATTGCTGTCTTGTCGGCGTGGACTCTCCAGTCCCGCCCACAAGTCCGCGTAAAACTGTGAAGGCCCCTAGGGCCAACAATTATCAACCAATCCAACAATCCATTTGATAAAACATAACATTTAATTTACGTTTAAGAAATTTATGAGTGTTTGCTTTAAGTTTTAACAAATTTTAACTAAATCCCCTATTAATTTCAATTCGCTAAACGCCAAGAAAAAAAAGTGGACCCTCAGTCCAGATGCACACCTCTTCTTCTCTCTATAGCATTTCTGACTTTTTTTCATAGGCATATGCATAATTTTAAAATCATATAAAAACAAGCCAAATCAGACCTTAGGCTTCAATATTTTATCCTTAGTCATAAGATAATATATGATTGTTTGATATATGGCGTAATTCGGCATTACAAACTAAATTACTTATTTGCAACCTTAATTGAACTTGCTCATAGGGTGGCAGCTTCTTTGTTATTTTTGCCATCGAACCAAAGAACAGGTCATTTTCATCTAATTCATGTTCAGTAGAATGCTGATTAGTAATTTGGTTAGGTAGGTTTAAAGATTCTGGACCATGTGCATTATTTTTTCGTTTTTTATCGCTCTTAGCTTCATGATCATTATTATCACATAAGAAATCTTCTGTTGCCTGAATGTCCGATTGTTCTTCTCTGTTTTCTGTATTTTCTTTTTTTATAATGTCGTCTACAAGAGTTTGTGTTCGTTCATTGTTATCTTGAGTGTTATTCATTATCAGGTTTAAAGATTCTGGACCATGTGCATTATTTTTTCGTTTTTTATCGCTCTTAGCTCCATGATCATTATTATCACATAAGAAATCTTCTGTTGCCTGAATGTCCGATTGTTCTTCTCTGTTTTCTGTATTTTCTTTTTTTATAATGTCGTCTACTAGAGTTTGTATTCGTTCATTGTTATCTTGAGTGTTATCCATTATCAGGTTTAAAGATTCTGGACCATGTGCATTATTTTTTCGTTTTTTATCGCTCTTAGCTTCATGATCATTATTATCACATAAGAAATCTTCTGTTGCCTGAATGTCCGATTGTTCTTCTCCGTTTTGTGTATTTTCTTTTTTTATAATTTCGTCTACTGGAGTTTGTGTTCGTTCACTGTTATCTTGAGTGTTATCCATTATCAGGTTTAAAGATTCTGGACCATGTGCATTATTTTTTCGTTTTTTATCGCTCTTAGCTTCATGATCATTATTATCACATAAGAAATCTTCTGTTGCCTGAATGTCCGATTGTTCTTCTCCGTTTTGTGTATTTTCTTTTTTTATAATTTCGTCTACTGGAGTTTGTGTTCGTTCATTGTTATCTTGAGTGTTATCCATTATCATAGTAACATCTCCTGGGTCTTCGTCTACACCATTAGTTACACCGCATCTTTGGGACGAAGGAAGGATGTCCAAGAATGAGTGGAGTTCTAATCTTTTCCTTGCTGCTTCTCCGCCAGTATCTGGTTCTCCACTTCCTCGAATATTATAGTTTCGTATGTGATTCCATCTTTTGGAGCAATTAGTATCTAAAACTAATATTTTATTTGTAACTACAGTCATACTCTTAAACAAACTATGTATAAAACATACTCTACTAGTGCCAAAGGTTACATAAGCCAACCCCGTATACAAAATACTTGGTGATGAATATATTGGCCTTGGAACAAAAATGTCTTAACTGAATGTGTACAATATGTACTTACAGTACAATAATTATAATTCGATTGAGTCTGTCTAGGTCTAGTACATACATAAAATTTTTACACTTACCTAAATTTAAAGAAGGTACAGCTGTTTTGCTTAATTTTCTTGCATATTTATATGCAGGTTTAAAGTGGCTGCTACATATTCTTCTGTTTTTAAAAATGTCCATATTCTCAAGTCCAATTATGTGACCACCAATTAACATAACCCATGTTCGAAACCTTTCAATTTCCGTATTGGGATTTGGAAATCGATGAAGTCGTTCACCTAGAAAATTAAAAATAAATAAAATTGGATGAACTTAACTAAGGAGTACATGGTCTCAAATATTTCTTTATGATTTTTTTCATTTAAAATGAATATTTGATAGTAATTATGTTAACATAGTTGATACCTGATAAAGTTATATATTTTTAAGGTATTCCTTTAGTATCCTGCTGCAGGGCTAGGGGGAGGGGGGTGTTGAGGGGAGGGGAGGGGAGGAACTTTTAGGAGGAAGTCCCTTCTCTCCTCTCCCTCCCCTCAACACCCCCACTCCCCCGAACCCTGCAGCAGGATACTGTAAACTGCTCAATAATTATTTGTCTTATTTTTCAAAAATTGAAATAAAATAAAACGACGCATTTCCGCAAAAAATGCGATTACATTATGTTTTGAGCCGTTAATATCTATCAATGAAAGCCAAAATCACCCAAATACACTCAATATTTGTCTTCAAATTTTATAAATAACCTTAAAAAAATTAAAATTAAGATTTAAACAAAACTACGCATTTCCGCACAAAATGCAATGAGGGTAACCGCGTGTGAATTTTCCGCTAGAGGCGCTAGTGAAAAGGGAGGTCTGTCTGTCACTTTTCGCTTTCTGAATTTCATTTGTCACTGTTTATGTAGGTATGGGCGGGCTTTGACAGCATGCCCGCACTCTGCAGTGGCGCCAACTGGTGAGCACAAAAACGGTTACAAACCCTCATTAGATTATGATTCGGGGCATCAATACCTATTGATTAAAGCCAAATTTATTCGGGAGATTGTCACTAAAGTAAAGTAGAGCCTCAAAATGGGCAAACAGGGTTAATAAATGAATATAAGAGTAAAGTTTTATTTAGAAAAATAACTAAATCACAACTTGAGCAAAACATATTTATATGTTAACAAACCAGCCAAACATCCAGGAACACAGCAAGCCTTATGTGATTGCGTCCATTGCGTCATGATGCACTGGCAGCTGGCTGCTCAAGTGCACAAAACACCAAGTACACTGCAAATGCAAATAGGAGTCTGTATCTCTTAAGTATATAGGCACTTATGTGTCAATAAATTGTCCACGGGCCACGGGTATTCTTAATTAAAAATCCGCGAAACAACCGCTCGAAACCGAAAAGAAAACAATAAACAAATTCGGAGTCACAATCACAAAATGAAAATTGTCAAGTGTCAAACTCAAAACAAACACTCATTCACTCAATTCACCAATCATTGATCTATAAGGACCAGTGTTACCAAACGAAAAATTTAAAATACGGTAGAACTACGCTTCCAAAATCGGGAGAATACGGGAGATAAAACAACAAAGACATAATAATTATCATCAATGTAGGTATTATATTATTTTCATAGGTTAGAGAACGGTGACATAGCATTAACCGTATTGGGGCGCCTTAGAATTATAATCTATTTCCATAAAAAAAACATTATTCGTACCAACGTTCTTTCGACATAGTAGTCAACATTTTTTTCTACTTTGAAATCGTAACAACTGGCTTTGTTACAGTCGTATAAGAATCTTCTGGCGCGTGGATGACGTGTGGGTGACAGAGACAGCGTCTTACAGGTAAGGCAAACTGTAAGGCGCTGACTCTGTCACCCTCAAGTCAGCCACGCGCCAAAAATTGTTTAGCATGGAGCAGACCTTCTATTGAAGAAGTAGATACTTAGTCTAATTAGAATTATTTTAGAATATAAAATCTGAATTCGGGGATGTTCTGCCTGCATTTCTAAGTTAAGTTTGTTGAAAATGGGTAAAAAAAGTCTAAAAAGGTATAAAATAGACTTCGAACCTATTTTTCAAATATCGGGAGAAAATTATTGCATATCGGGAGATCGGGAGATGAGGTACAAAATCAGGAGATCTCCCGTAAAATCGGGAGGTTCGGGAACGCTGATAAGGACTAATGGATTAGACACTAAAGCAAAAATAGCGTGCAGTGTTGCCAACTATAATTTCGAAATTCCGTTAAATTGGTAATTGGGGGATTGACTATCTCAACTCCCGCACAACATCCTAGGGAGGAAGGACTGGCTGAAAACCAGCGCTACACGGGAGCCCAGCCCCGCGTTAGCAGAAGCTGAGCCGGCTCCTATTGCCATTTTGTTTCATTTAAATTATTTTTGGAATACTATTTAATACAGTTTTTATTATAACGATGTCAGTGTAATGTATGTGGATATTTTGGCAATAAACAGATTTTATTATTATTATTATTATTATTAAACCTGTTGGTGAATTCCGTCAAAAATCCGTCAAAATTTTTTTTGTGTCCGTGAAAAAATCCGTTAAACAAAAAATACGTTTTATAAATGCGAAAGTTTGTAAGGATTTATTTGTATATGTGTTTGTTACACTTTCACGCACAAACTATTGAACGGATTTTCATGAAACTGCAGTAAAATAGCTTAGACCTCGGAATAACGTAATAAGTTAAAATTTATAGAGATTTTTTTTATCAATTGGTCATACTACAATTATAACTTTAAAGTCGAAACCAGTCAAAACAAAATCCACCTTCTGAGAGCTATCTTCTACTAAGTGGCTGACTCCCTGAAGCGAAACATGAGCGGGTTTACTAGTCAATATAAAAAAAAAAGTTTTAAAGAAACAATCCCAATCGTCATCAGACACAGAAAACATAAAAATAACTTTATAACAAAATCACACAAAAAATCACAATCATCATCATCGCTTCCAGTTGATGTTATTATACTCGCTATGGGAGCAGCTGTTAAGGTGGATGGCTGATTTTAATTTTATGTTTAGCATTGATCCTAGCATAGCAATAAGAGGTAAATCAAAAGTGTAACATGTCTTGCCATTTCTTTTTAATGCAGAACGAATATTGAAAATTGCGTTGATCATTTTTTCATTCATTTTATTTCTCAATTTTGATTTTACTCCATTTAATACACTAAAAACTCTACCTCCGCGTTTGAACAAGGTAGCAATAACATTGTAAAAGCAAAATCACAATATAAGTGTTGGAATGGATTAATGTTTATTGCACCTTCAGATTTCTTACCTCTGACCAAAATTCTACAGTTGTCAACTAGAACTAAATTCTTGATTTTTTTTTCAACTATTTTTCCCGTCAAAAAATCCGTTAACCGTCAAAATATATTTTCTCCCGTTAATACCTGACCCTAATCCGTTAAATCTAACGGGAAATCCGTTAAGTTGGCAACACTGAATTAGCGTGCCTGACAATGCCTGTCAAAATTTTAGTGAAACAAGATATGGCCGATTCTACTAGTGTTGTGCGCACTACGTGGACGGAAACACTATCGATATTTAGTTTAATGACTTACGATATAACAACAATAAAACATGTCGTTCGTTCGTCTTCTCAGAGATATTTAATATCAATTTTGATACCTACTGCGATGAACTTGTCATGTCATGTCAACCAAAAATATTTTGTAAAAATCAGCTATCATGATAATCTGCTGAACAACAAACGAGGACACAACGACTGATCCCCCTTTTTAGACGATCTCAGCGATAGTATTTTAAACCATGCCAGTTAATTAGGTACCACTCTCTTGCTTAACACAGCCGCCAAACTATTTGTCTTGTTCCAGTTAGGAAATTTAGGTAGCCTTTATTTATTATATGCATAATGTAAAATTATCAAAATAGAGTTCCATAACCGAAGTTTAACCATCAACAGTAAAATACTTATATCTCTTTTTGGCTGTATTGTATATAACTAGGTATATACAGGCTTGAAGTTATGTTAAGTTTTATATCCAATTTTAAAAATCAATCCTTCCATTAACCAGTCCGCCTACTCCTAAACAATGCCACTTTTACTGGTTCTGAATGTACCCGCTGAATCCAGAAAAATCGCGATAGATACTAACATAAATAAATAAGTCATATGTAGCACTACGATGAATTTAATTTTAGAGTTTATTCAATAAAGGATAAGGGTGAAGATAGTACTGCTGTGTGCAATTTTCTTCTGATCACCCATGATTGTGTTATAACCCTTAGTGCATTAATATTGTGTAAATGGGACCGAAATGTAAATAAAAAACCTGTGTCTATGTACACAAATTTTAATTTATTTGTTTAAGGGCTAGAAGATTCACAAAATAAAATTGTAAAACAGTTTTAAATTAATAAAGAATTATTAAAGAATTGAAGACGCTGACTACGTGAAACGCCTGACAGAAACTATGGCTATACTTTCACCGACGAAACGATCCCTCGCGAATCGAGCAACATTTATTTACAAAGACTTGTCTACGTGTACTCATGAATTATTTCTAGCCACTTCTTTTCTAACGATTTATTTGAAGGTAATCTATTGAATAAAAACAATTATTATTTCAACTTTCTTCAGCGTCATTTTAAATTATCGATATATCGAATATCGATATTTAACACTTTTTACCCTAAGTGTCATTGAAATGTAAACAAACCATACAAACAGGCTACTCAAATATATAAAATAATTATGTAAAAACCCGACAAAACATTAACAGGCCTACGTGATCCTCGCACAGATCTTCATGTAGCAAAAACAATATTATATCAGTATCATTCAGACATTCAACAAACAACGAACGAAAACTGATAGGTACTCACTTGTTTAAAGATAATTTTGGGTGTAATTTATTTTTCCTGGCTCCGCATTGTAGTATACCACACCTCATTATGTTTTAATGTTTTTGTTTTGCTTAAAAGACACCACAACACCTCCTATCAATGCCTATTTTAATATATTTTATAGTTTTGGGTTTATTTACTATTTTGTTTGACACAAGATGTCATTTACAATAAATGGCCGGCCTGCTACAACGTCAACCAGCTAATTTCATATGAGGTTAAGGATTAGGGCGTCTCTATCTAAGTAGGTATATTCCTATCTCTATGTCACCAATTCACTCTTAAGTCATAAGTCTCATAACGCAACTAGGGACACGAAAAAAGTATCGATACCTTGTGGTATCGAGTATTTTACCTTTCGATACCGATTCTTTAGTACTCGATACTTTGCTTTCGATACTTTAACTCAATGAGTACTTTTCAACAAGTATCGTATCGAATAAATCTTAGAAAAAACCATTTTAAACTTGCGACCTTATGTTCAATCGTTCTGAATATTCTAATCTAAAACATCAAACTAGAAATAGTTCATTCCATTTATAAGTAGTTCAGTTCCTTATTTTTTCCTTCATAACCATAATTTACTTCACTAATTAAATCGATCACAACTTACTCGTTTTCCCGTTCGTTCACCGTTGTTTAACTTCGCGCTCTTTTTGCGATTTGTTTTTCCGTCTACCACATTAATTCTTGTCATTGATAATTATTGTGCTTACTATTTATAGTATAAAATATCAACTAAAGTCAGTATTATTTTGTGGTGTGTATCGACATTCGAATCATTAGAAGAATGCCGCCTATTAAGGGTGAACTTTGGCAGTATTTTACCAAGATAAACAACAATGAAGTAAAACGCAAGACTTGTTTCAAAACCATAAAAACTTCAGGGAATACGTCAAATATGAATAAACATCTGGAAAAACACCAATGCTTTGGCATTTTTAAAATAATTCTATGCTTTTTTGTAAGTATAAAGCTACAACCCACTAATGGCCCGCTACTGAGCACGGGTCTCTCCTCATTACTGAGGAGGCCTAGAGCATACTCCACCACGCTGCTCCAATGCGGGTTGGTGGAGGGGTTAGTGGCCAACCCAGTGTCGAAAGTTTTCAAGCCGCCCGAAGGCCTACGACATGGCTTAACGACTGCTATCAATCGATAACAACCGGGACCGACGGCTTTACGTGCCCTCCGAAGCACGGAAGCGCTCAAGAAATTTTTGCCACTAGCGGTCACCCATCCGACTACCGACCGCGCCCGCTGTTGCTTAACTTTGCCGATCGCTTAAGATCGACGCAAGCCGCCGGGCTATGAGCGCTTCTTGTAAGTATACCTAACCTAAAAATTGTTATTCCACATTTTATTGTTATTTTTACCAAGACTACGTTTCAAAATGGATGAAATTCATTACGTAGCCATTGCTTAGGAAAAGTACTCGATACTTTAAGGTATCGATACTTTTGTTACGATACTTTTCTTTCGATACAGTATCGATACTTTCTATTCGATACCGTGTCCCTAGAGTGCGTTTCACGTAAGAGTTCCCCTCGCTAAAATGTTGGTAGCGATGAAATGAGTGTTGCCAAATTAAAACAAAAAAATATTCCCTTTAACTAGGGAGAAAATAAAGATGACATTGTGTTCTTCCGAAGCTATAAATATTAATGTTACAAAATATATTTTTTTTCGGCTGAGCGTATATCCACCAACGCAATATTGAAAAAATACAGTACATAATTATACGATATTAATATTACGAAAAGGTCTACTACTCGCTCAAGACAAACAAAAGATGATATTCCGTGTAAACAAAAGAGATGCCAGCGAGTACCTGCTGACTCTTCACGCTGCCGGCCATCTTACTGTCTTTCGAACGTATCTTGAGCAAGAAAATAGCCGAGTTGCACTCGCTGACTCGGAGGCGGTGGGACACCTGCCTAAGGAACCAAACAAAGGAAAAGAAAACAAGCAGAATATTTATGTGTAATATTTTATTATATTTTTTTACAATAAGAATGATCGTCTCACGGACCCACACCCGAAATATTACTATTATCTGAATAGTCAAAGTCATCCAATTTTACTTCTTTTTCTCGATGACGTTTTTTGCCCGGGGTAGAAATTTTGGTTGACGTACTGGCTTCCATCTCACCTTCACGAGTAATTTTTGAAACCGTCTTTTCCGAAATACCTTAAAAGGAAAATTTATTAATTAGTTTAATATAAAAAAGAAATAACTTCATGTACAAATAAATAGCGTAATAGGGGGTAGCAGCGCCTTCTTGCAAAATAATAATACCTATTTACTGTGGTTACCATATGGTGACTATCTTAATTGTAACAGTGGTATTTTATAATTAAGTTATGCTGAGTAATAAAATAAAATATAGTAATCGCTGTCAACCATTTGGGGAAATTTTCAATAACCAACCTGTCATGGCGGCAACACCGCGTCGAAAACATTCCAGCGGAATTAGTGGTTCCTTTTTGCGTTTTTCACGTTCACAAAAGCTTTTTACTTTTAACACCAACTCTCTTTCACCACTTTTCAGTGTTCTAGGCATGATTAAAACTCGAAAACAACAAATAATGGGAAAAATAAAGCGGAGCTGTAAGTTTCAGATCTTGACTGTTTGCGTTTTGACAGACAGGGCTGCCAACAATATAGCGAACTCAGCGAAGGGAACTCTTAGGTGAAACGCACTATAAACGTAACTGTCAATCCATCATACTTGTAAAATGTTGCCATTTCAAATATCAATTTTATTTCAATTTTCAACACTGACTGTAATACACTACAGTGTCTCCCATAGTGTCTCCGTTTCGGTCTGTTCTGTACAAACTTATGTTTATAACTTTGTGTTGTGATCTATAAGCTTTAAGAATAAAGTCTCCGAAGCAGCAGCAGAAGAACAGCCACTTGCCGAGGAGCCGCTTTATGTGACATTTCAAGTACGCTTTTCCATTCCTGTTACTGTAACGCCGTCATCAAAACCGCGTTAAATCCATCCGCGCGTATAGGCGCATAAACCGCCTTACCGCGCGGGCCACCGCTACGAAATCCGCTTTATCGCCACCGTCCTCGGCGGCGGTGTGCGGTGCCGTGTGTGTATCGCCTTAAATAAAATGTATCATCACATCGTGCATCGGTTGATTACCTACATTGTTAGCTTTGAAATGAATCATCTTTGAAGTCTACGTCGATAGCAATGATTAAGTCTCCGACACTGGTGACCAGACACATTGTATATGTTTTTTATTTGTGTTCAGCGATTTTTCCGTCGTTTATGGGCCGATTTTGATAATGCGCAGTTTGGTACGCTGGATAAGGACACCAGGTTCTGATGATGGCATCTTGGAGAAATCGAGGGGAACTTTAGAAAATTGTAGAGACGACTAGTATGTTTGTTAATGTTTTCATAAGTAAATTAAAGCGCTACAATTTCGTGAAGGTCTGGAGTCGATCTGATGAAGCCGAAATACAGTCGAGGGAACTCCTTAACGATTTACTGCAGTTATCTAGTGTTTGGGCTTGATTAATTTGTAGTTACGAGAACTTTAGATCTATTCTACGTTATGAATTGAGCGCTATCTGGCGAGTAATTTTTGAGTTATCTCTGCTTATAAAAGCTACAACCCACTAATGGCCCACTACTGAGCACGGGTCTCTCCTCATTACTGAGGAGCCCTAGAGCATACTCCACCACGCTGCTCCAATGCGGATTGGTGGAGGGGTTAGTGGCCAACCCAGTGTCGATAGTTTTTAAGCCGCCCGAACTATCCATCCGACTACCGACCGCGCCCGCAGTTGCTTAACTTTGTCGATCGCTTAGGATCGACGCAAGCCGCCGGGTTATAAGCGCTTATCTCTGCTTATCGAGGTTGAAGTCGGTTAGTTTTTTTTTTGTAAAAAGCAATAATTATTTAATTATATAATTTGACATTTTCTTCCACCTTATTTTCTCCGTGTAGGGTATCGAAATGCAGAGATCACAAGTGGCGGCAAAATTTGAACAGCCTACTGGCGGCAAATGTGTTAATCCACTGTCCTGAAAATTACAGATTCTCTACATTGTGACTTCTTGCAAGCTAGGGGTACACCGGTACATAATCTTCATACGCCATCTTCTACTTTTCAAACTTGATGATACAGCGATGAATCGCGCACAGCGCCGCTCCGCTCCACTCCGCTCCGCCTCAGTGGAACCGCACCCTGAACCTTGAAATGAAGAGAGGCGCTGTCGGACGCATTGGACCAATCATCGAGAGTTAGTAACTGACAGATGAATGACCACAACGTACTTATACTTATGAATGACTTTTTAACATGGCGGCATTAGTTCCAATTTTTGTAATTTCAGAGATAAGGTGGGCGCACTATACGAGAGTTTAATTCTAACGTAATAGGAGCTCATAATTCAAGTGAATATATGGATGGCCTGTCTTATCAACGTGTGAGCTGCTCTGCTAACACACGTGGACGGACCATCTATCTCCGGCAGGGCGCTTACAGACCAACGACGACGCTCAATCAACAAACTGCACGGCGGCGTAGTCGCCTTGCTGACGACGTGGATACGAGTAGAATGAGTGACGACGAAATAAGTGTCGATTTATTAGTTTCTTCAATTAAAAAACACGAATGTATATTATGGAACTACAAACCCAAAGAACATAATAGTGAAATTAATACAACGAATGCTTGGAAATTATTGTCTGACATTTGCAAGACGATTATGTGGATTGCTCCTTCGGCATACTTACTGACAAACAAATGGCGAATATTCCATAATCAACTTATAATTTTATTACTTTGTTCTTTGGATTTGTATTTCCAAATACATTCGTGCTTTTTAATTTAAAAAATTTATAAATCGACACTAATTGTGTCGTCACTCATTCTACTCGTAATTTACGTGCGTATTCTGGGCGACGTCGTCGTCGACCGAAAGTCGTTGGGTCTGTAAGCGCCCTTAGGCCCCACGTTAGGCCCGAAACTGCGTTAAGCGGGCACCCGCGCGGTTTCATACAACAGTGCTACGTCGCGGGATTGGGAACTTGCGCGGGCGTCCGTTACGGGGACGCGCGCCTCGCACACACGCGACGGGGCCCGCCTCGTTTGTTTTATTCGTTCTTTCCTATCAACGTAGAAGGCATGTAAAGGATCCGTAAATCAGACAAGGTTTTAAATTGATTCCATATTTTATTTTCATTTCTCCAAAATATACACAATGACAAATAATGTAAATCTGGGTCATACCATATTTGCAAAATGTCTTTAAGGTGTTTAACTATTTGAATTTCATAGCTGATTACACGAAGAGCATGAATACAATACTTAAATCTGTTGTAACCACCTCTATCGGCTCTACCTCCTACGTACGATACAATGTAGTAAAATTAGTAAATTCACTGTTCCTACATTACATAAATGATATATTTACAAATAAAACTTTAAAAGGAACGCTTTGCAAACATTCAACAAACTTGAGATCGTCTTAACGTAAGGATGGTATAAAATTTTCCAAAAAAAAGTCAATGAACGAAAGTCTAAAACATCATTTTGCGGCCGTTAATTATATAATATATAATACAATAATTATATAATACAAGTTTACATTTTTTCCCAAAAAATTAAAACCGTGCCGAATCACGTTTTACAGCTTCCGCAAATAAATAACAATTGAATTTAGCCTAAAAATACTTTTCTTTGAAAAACAAAACAATAAAAAATAATTGCATTCAACAAAGCTACGATAACAAATTTAATATAAATTAATCATAAAAGAAATGTACAATTTATACAAAGCTAAAGGGATCACTTTTTTATCACTGCATTAGTGTTAACGTCGTAAGTCGACAGTGCCCGCGCACTGCGGGTTCCGTTCAATATATTGACAGACGTCGCATTCCCTATATACAATAACACCTCGGGCTCCGGGCCGGCGGCGAAGCCCTACGCTACAATATACAGCCGCGCCGCCCATTAACCTAGACCACACTCGCACAGTTGTCCAAACGAAACGCTACAAGGTAACTTCAATTCACGAACTATCTACATACTGTCGAGAGTTGTGCATTTCGAATCCTCTAATTCTATTGCGAAGGCAAGTAGGTGATGTACGCTCGTATTTACTTTAATAATACCGTATATAATAACCACTACTGTCGCATTCTCCACGAGTGCCTACGTATACACTTACACGATACTTATAGTTACCTGGTGGTACCTTACCCTACGTCTACACCATTGTACAACCTACACACTAGTAGCGCTAATTATAATATATTATGCTTTATCATTTGCACTGCATGAATGAACGTCAATACGAGTCGAGTTCCACGGTAACTCCGTCAATAGTAGTCCAATACCTACAAAGGGAGTCGTGCTACAAACAAATAATGTAGATGTGTGGAACTCTGCCGCCGGTACATTGCTCTGTACTCGTGCATATACTATTGAATGAAGTGTCTGTTACTTCGATGTACATCCGTCGCGCGTCGCTCCGCGCTCCCTCGCATCCCTCCTCTCACTCTGTCCGAGTCGTGCCGTCCCTGTCGCTCATTCCGCGCATTCATTATTTATTTCATTGTCAGCTTCGTTATCTCTCTTTGGCATTGTTTAGTGAGCTAAGTTCGATTATACTTTTCATTATACTAATAAATCGATTTCTTTGAAACGGTTACATAATCCCTGTCTTCGTATTGATCTATTGCACTGATCGATTTACAGAAAATTTGGAAGAATCACTTTCGCTTTGTTGCATCATACGATCACCTACACGATTAGATACAATAATCACTAATTAAATTAACCTACGTATTCGATTAAATCTCGATATCGATCAAGGGAGCGAGTGAACGGGCTAAATGCACGCCAGCGATGACTTGAGTATTAAATCGGTGTATTATAAAGTTATTTAGATACTTGTGACCTAATCTATTCAGTCGATTGAATCGAATCAAAATAATAGCCTCTCTCGTGAAAGCGTCCACTCCACCGGTCCTCCCGCGGCCGCGGCCGGCGGCTACAGTCAACAGCACCAAACCGAACTACGCACCGGGGGTCGCTCCCACCGTCCGGCGTCCAGGCGAACGGCTCGACCCCTTATCTTTGTAATGTAACGTCTTACATTTGTAACAAATACAGCTTTAGCATTTATAAATCTGAATAAGACTAATTTATCGTTACAGACGAATCGGCGACGAGTTACATTACATTAGAATCACTCGTCCCGCTCCATAGACGCGAGGGATCGCAGCTCCCCAGCGGCGGCGGGCGGCTCAGACGTGCGACTCGAGCGGCGGGCGCGGCGGCGGCACGAGCGGCGGCGCGGGCGGCGCGGGCCAGGGCGCCGCCGTCAGGTCGGGCGACGACGTGCGCGTGTGGCGCGCCGACCAGCCGTCCTTGTCGAAGTCCTTGGTGCCGCCCACCGTGTGCCGCCGCTTGATGCCGCGCTCCGGCATGCCGTTCTTGCGCTTCAGCTTGGTGGAGCGGCAGGCGGGGCGCGGGGACTCGGCGCGCGGCCGCTCGGCGCGGCAGTTGAGGCTCTCGGAGCGCAGCACGCGGGGCGCGGCGCGCGCGTTCTCGCGCCGCGGGGACTCGGAGCGCTTGAGCTTGGCGCCGTCCGCGTCGGGCTCCAGCGCGGCGCTGTGCCGCTTGGCGCACTCGGCCGCGCCGCCCCCGCCCGCACCCCCCGCGCCGCCCGCGCGGCCCTCGTTCTCCTTCTCGGAGTCGTCGGTGTCGAGGCGGCGCGGCCACGCCTCCTCGCTGGAGGAGGAGTGGCGGTGGTCGCGCGCCAGCCACGCGGTCTTGAGCTCGTGCGCGCGCGCCGCCGGCGACACGCGCTCGTCGCTGGCGGGCGACGGCGTGGGCGAGGGGGAGGGCGACGGCGAGGGGGACGCGGAGCCGCTGGACTTGCTCTCGTCCTCGTCCTGGCCCTCGTCTGCGTACGGGATGCTGCCGTCGTCCAGCGGCGACGCGTTGTTGAGCGTGCGCAGCTTCTGGTCGAAGGTGCTGGTGAGCGAGGACACCAGGTCGCCGGTCCCTGCGGGAAGGCACGTATCGTTAGCGCGGAGGAAAAAATCGATTGCTCCTTCGGGCGGGCGCGAAATAAGTCAGGAACCTCGGTGGTTTCGATGATATCCCGAATTTGACAGTCGCTAAGTCATTATTCGGTTCTTGATGTAATTTCGCAACCGCCTGCGTGACTGTTCAGTAGACACGAGTAGGTACGTAACGGAAGCGTTATTGTCCGCGTCGCGTGCGGGACGCGCGCGGTGATGCGGCGATGGATGATGGTCGGCTATGTACAGTGAGGCGGGCGCGCTAGTCATGACGTCAGCACGAGCCAAGCCGGGCGCGGGTCGCAGCCGCCGGCTCCAAGCGTTAGTTGTATGATTGTTTTATTATTGTGTTCACGTTTGATACGAGTCGCATTTCGTTTAACTTATTTCATCAAGCTCAGCCGTAAGTATTTAAAATTTAAAATGTATGTTGACATTCAATAACAATTATTAGAATCGAGACTTTAATCGATTAATCTGAGTATTATCCTAAACAAAATGCGATTCGAATGTACTGGAAGCGGCGCTCGGATGAGACAGAATGAGGGTAGAGCGAGAGCGCCGCCCCGCACCCGCGAACACGCGGTCGTGACACACACACGCAACACGCACGCTCACATTCCTATACCTTCGTATGTGGACATAACAAAGGATTGCTGTCTACTCTCTCACTTCAGTACTGCACACCTAATGGACCAAATAGCCACCTTTATTCATGAAGCCAACATTAAATTATTCAATTCTAAATAAACTAAATAATTTTATCACTCGTTCACTCTGGAACTTGTCTTAGGAAACATCGTACTGATGAAATCGATTTTCAGAATTGCGATTTGGGTATCGACTTTTGTAATAGAATATCAAAAGACAGGTCGACTTTACTCGATTATCATTAAAAAAACTCGAGACATGCAAAACTAATTTAAGTAATATTAGTATTGATACGAATAGAATCGTTCAAAACAAATCGATTTATAAAATCGATTAATCTGAATCAGTTGCAAAGCGGTTCAGTTTGAAACAGTAAAGGAGTGATAAAATAAGCTATATGACTACGTAGCAATTTGTATAATTTATCAATAAATACAACAACATATAAAGCGTGTGAGACGTACCGTCTATAGAGAAGTTGTTGAGCGTGTGCCGCGCGCCGTCCGCCCGCCCGCGGCCCAGAGCCGCCATCGTCTCTATATCGATCCTGTACACAAACATACAGTTGTGTTAATAATACATTATGTCTAATCAAATAATTAATATAAAATATTGAAACGTTGAACTAACTTGAAATGTACAAATTGTGTGGTGGATGATTGTTATATCTCGTAAAATATGACTGTGTGTTACTAACTAGACTATTACTGACAATACTAACAGAACTAACTGTCATTAACAGTTTTTCTCCAAGTCTTCACGCTCCTTAACAAACTCACCAACTAGCATTTTAACACCATCTGCTAACTTGACTAACCATTCTAGTCCCTAAATTGAGTCTTCCTCGTTCAGTCAAGTTGTCATGAACAACACCGGACAGACAACCCTGCACGCTCAGTTGCAACCTTAACTCCACGACTCAAAACATAAAACCATCCACACGGGCGACGCCGGAAAGATACAACTATCTACTCATGCGCAACCCTAACTCTACGAAAAAAATAAAAACACCACACTAACTTGTTAACAGCGTCATGCGTGAATGGATGCGGCAGGCCGTCGTAGTCGGCGAGCGAGGTGGTGAGGTGCGGCGGGGGCGCCAGCGGGCTGGCGGGCGGCGAGCCCTTGTCGCGCTTGTCCTTGGCGCGCGGCTTGCGCTGGATCTTGCGGTTCGCCGCCGAGATGATCGACGACACTATGTCGCGCGTCGACACGTCTTTGCCTGCTATGGCGGAAATTTATCATTAGTCTATGGGATTTCTTTGATTATTGTATAAGTAAGTAAAGACTCTTCGATGAATAAAAAGGTTATATATTGACACTTTATATTTGTAATTACATTACAAATGAGTATAGTATGTTATGGTCCTTCGAGCCGAAAACCGTTCATTGAAATTAAGTTTGTTGATATTATGTTAGCGTTATGCATGTATAATAACGCGTTTCAATATACAATTTATATAGTCTGCAAATACTTTTTTGATTGTTTTGGCATAAATGCTGGAGAACTTTACTGTAAGTATGTAATATACGTGTAGTGATTGTAGTAGTTGCTGTAGTTACCTTCCATCTTCTTGACATTATGGATGAGCAGGTCACGCGAAGGTGCGGGCGCCGGCCCCAAGTCGTCGGCGGGGGGCGCAGGCTCCACCGGGGGCTCTCCCGCATCCTCTTCGAAGTACCATTCATACTGTGAAGCAGTATAAATATGATTAACTTACGTACTTTGCTATAATAAAATAAATTAGATTTAGATTGGATATACACTAACTCTACAATTTTTCAATTACATTAAAAAAATCATACGTAGGTATATGTTGATTTTACCAAAATGAATGCCAACGTTGCCTCCTAAGCAAGTCCATTTGTCAATCAACTCATTACTTATCTAAGCAATGAAGTTTCTGGAATCTGATCTCTTTACAAATTTCTTAACTCCTCCTCCTCCCATTTACTTGTCTCCCTTTCACTCACTCTCTTTTTCCCTCTCAATTTTCCCATAGTTTGCATTAAAACATCATACTGTACCCAAGCACCAGACAACACCAACAATACTAACATGCGTGAGAAACGACTCGATGATCCGGCACTGGCTGGACATGTCGTTGACCATGGCGAGCATGTCGTCGCCGGCCGCGCGGACCAGCGTCGGCCCGAACACGATGGCGATGTTGCGCGCCTCCATCTTGTTGTGCGCCGAGTGCGCCACCACCGTGCGCAGGTGCTGGATCAGGTACTTGAGCGTGGCGTAGTGCGCCGCGGGGAGCGATTGGACCAGCCGGCGTAACGCACGCGCGCGCTCCGGGGAACGGTCCGCCGCTGGAAACAACATGAGAGTTATAGCATAAATCGTGCAATGGTACAGATACTAATACTATACTAATACGATAGCTATTAGTACCTCCATTATATACAATACAAGTACAGATGTAAAGCTCTAAATATTAAGCGCTCAAGCACTGCATACGTAGATACCGTTCACGGACACCAAACCACTTTGAACCACTATTGTACAATCTTTCGGAACAATTCGTGTCGGTGAATGGGTGGTTTAAGGGCCACGTCGCCACTTACCATCAGTTGTGGTCGTGGTATAAGGTTTATTTATCCGAAGCTCTCGCTCCAAGAAAATCTAAACCAGTAATCGCGATAGAACAGGCCTACATATGGCATTGAACCCAATGGATAAATTCCTGAATTGCGTTAGTGTTAATTTGCATTATTAATAAGTCGCGCATCACCGCAACACAACTCACCAATGAAAGCAGGATAGAGATGCGCCGTAAGCAGCGGGTCGGGCAGCCGGCGCAGGTAGGCCTTGAGCAGACTGGAGGCCACGTGCACGTCGGCCCAGCGCGCGTCCGGCTCGGCGGGCGGCGCGCCGCGGTCCAGCGCCGCCGCCAGCGCCGCCACGCCCGCCGCGTTGCCCGGCACGCGGTACACGCCCACCGTGCGCAGCCCGTACGCCTGCGCATAGTTCGAGACGTGGAATTGTCGTGTGTTTTAGAGGCGTATCTCTAGCATTTGCACAAAGAGGCTAGGAAGGATAGATGACTTCGATGATGATATTGTTTTGTTGATGTTAAGGTGTTATATTTCTAGTAGACTTTTTAGATCCAGAACATTAGGTTGGTAGTGAGGTCTTCAAGGTGTTACAAACAAGCTGAATAGGATTTGTAATATTGGGACTAGGATACTGTATTAGTGTGGAGTATTTATCATTATAGCAACCCATAATTATGATCTCGTTGCGGGCCTCGGATATTGAATATTTGCCAATTATAAAGATTCTTAAGTACTGGTTTCCTCACTATGTTTCTTTTACTTAAAGCTGATCAAGATACGTGGCGCTGAATGAATTCAAAAATAGTGACGGAATTTAACTGAACACCTTGTCACTCTACTCTATGGACTGTAGAACTGTAGACAATGACCCGAGAGAGTGCATGGGGTATATTGCTACTGATCTAACTTTATCACCTGTCCAGTTGTCAGCTGATGCACCTACCCCCTCCCTGCCCCTACCAAGTCACTGTGACGGTAGTGTGTGTGTGTGTGGCTTGTTGTGTGTGTCGTGTGTTGTCGTTGTTTACCTCAACGGCCCTAGCGGGCAGCGTGACAGCGCGCGGCACCAGCGGGTGGTCGGGGTCGGCGGGGCAGCGCTCGAGCGGCGCGCCGAGCCAGCCGGTCGCGGGCGCCGCGCCGCCGCCGCTTGCGCCGCCGTGCATCCGCCGCAGCTGCTTCGCCATGCGCCCCTTCCACGTCTTGTTCTTCGGGGAGGATGGCAGCGTCGGCGTCGGGGGACCTGATGAGTTTTATAACGTAGGTAAGGGAGTGTTGTTTTTTTTATTTATTTTACTGTAAGAATTATCAATCTTTTTTTGCGCTTCAAAGTATGTACGTAATAAAGCTAATTTTTAAGCTTAATTTTAATTGAATAAATGTATGTAGATGAAATTCTGCAAAACGTGCTTTAAATTTTTTACGTTGTAGGTTCACAGACGTACACTCATTCACCGCACTCAAGTGGAAAGTGTATCATTAAAATTGAAGTTACCTATTTAGTTGTAAAGGAAGTAAAAAACGTGAAGAAGGTTAAACACTAAATAGAAAACGTAGTAAAGGACGTATAAAATGGCGCAATTGGTGTGGTTACTGGTTTTTCCTTTACCTTGTTCCTTTCCTGTGGGCGATCTATTTCTGCCGACTTTCTTGCTCCTCTGCGGGGGCTGTGGCGACGGGCAATTTGCGGGCGCTGCGGTGGCGGTGGGCGTGGGTGTGGCGGGCTCCGCCGCGGCCGGGGGCGCAGGCTCCGCCGGCGGGGGCTCCGCCGAGTGTCGTCTTAGAGCTGCTAACCATCTTTGAGCATCCGCTGCGCCTTCCGCCTGTAACCAGCCATAAAAATGAATGTTAGGAAATTACTGAAATGAACTACTTTACAAAGCCTAGTTTAGAATAATAGTTCTGTCCGATAAGATACATTCATTATATAACATACATAATTATGTTTCTACATTGTATTTATTTGATTTTATACTGTAACATTTCGAAGTTTAACTAAGGATAAAATTAATGCTATTTTATAGTTATTAACATCATTGTTTATTCTTAAAATATTATTGGTTGTGTTCGGTTTTTGCCTTAATCAGTTTCTTCGGCGCCTTCCTTTTGGAGCTTAGGTTCAAATGTTCTATATTCTCACTATAGATATAGTACAGGTAGATCCTATCATGAAAGCTTTCTAACTGTTATTTTTAGAAGTGATTTTTCTGCAGTTGGAATATACCGCGCTTGCATTTGAAGTGTCGATCTCCAGATAGATTTATGTGAAAAGAACATAAGCTTATGCGTGAAAATGTTTATAGTGATGTTTTGACGAAATCATTCATTTTGCTTTTTACTTTTAATTTCGGAGAGAGCCGTAATGTATTGAATGTTCGTAATAGATGTTTCTAAGCGAAGCATCACATCACAAACAATATAATATATGTGTTCCTTTTAAACATGGCTGATGTTTTAAACGCGTAGGTAAACATGGTTTGATACTACAAACGTGACCTGAAGTACTTAAATCAATTTCTATTTAATGTGCGCAATGGTTTGCGAATCAGGTTTTTTGAAATATTATTTAGCAATACCTACCAAGCTACGAGATCATGGGAACTAATGGGAATGCTATAGGTATCTATGTACTGGAGAGTAGCTATTATTCATTTGTTTCGAAACTGCATATAAACACATTTCAACGCATTAAATAATATATCATGTACGCTATGCAGAAAAAATCGAAAGCAACGTTCAGGAATACCATTGCATTCTATCTACGTTACAATATATTATAGTACCACTCGCTTCACAGACAATCCTGGATTAGCAACTGGGCAATGGATTCGTAACTTTAGCGATTGGTCATCTGGGCTAGTCATCAATCCTATACAAATTTGACGACCCGTTTGGCGCAAGGGTGCCGGATCGCCGTTCCAAGATTCCTGTTTCGATTCCCAGAAGGCGTAAATTTCAATTATGTTTAAAATTCTGCTTTCTGCACCCACAACACAACACGGTAATCATAGTATGGGACTGTGAGTGTGTAGCATTATAAAAAATCTTGTATTAAGGGGTCGCGTTAACTGGTAGGTTACCTGCAACAGCAGTTCCGCGCCGGCGGCCGTGGTGACCCGCACGACGTGTTTCCGCTTGGTGTAGTCGTCCGCGAGCGCCGCCAGCGAGTAGCGGACGTCGAGCGCGTCGCGCGACCCGCTGTCCGCGCCCGCGCCCGCTCCCGCGCCCGCGCCGCTCACCGCGCCGGGACTCTGCAACGATGGAAATACGACATGTTACATGACTTAACACATATTTGTTTGTTATATTTTATAATACGCTGCAATTATGAATAGGAAAAATATTATTACTATTTATATTAGTTGTGCAAAAGAGGCAATCTTGATAGCATAAATAGAGATTTCATCCAGCAAACCTCTGGGACGATGATTAAGGGAAAAGTCAAGGTTGGTAGGAAATCGCAAGTTTTTGTTTAGAGAATTAACGATGAAAGAGATTCTACGCTTCTACGCTTCTACCTAAATAAAACATTTTGTTTGGGTAGTGTTCTAAATGCACTATAGGCATTCCTATCGTACAGCTACCTATTACTCAAACGACAGAGCAGGTTGCCTTTACTAGGTAATTAGTACTAATAGATATATAAACATAGGTGATCCACATTCACATATACCTAATCTAGATTCTGGATGCAGTAGTGAAATTAATATGAAGAAGCAGAGACGTTATGCCAATAAAATAGTTATAAATTTTTATGGCGACCGGTCAAAGTGGACGAAGTCTATTAACCTCAAACGTTTATATTTTCCATTTAAAACATAGACAGTTGATTAAAATGTACAACGATGATTGATTGAGCCACCTAGTTCGCCTAGTAGTTAGGTACCTTATTTAAAATACAGTTGGTTGAAATCTCGCGTCAGTAATGTTTTGTCCGAAAACGAATCTAGTTCACACGCGATCAATCTTGAAGACATAAAGTGCGAGTATCAACAATGTTTATTCGCTTTCGAATTTTTCACTTTGATGTTTAGAGTACGTAAGTTCAAACATCACGCGTTGATAATGATATAAACTAAACCATCGCTATTGCCTACCGAGAATAGATGGTATCACTTCACACGCACAATTTACTACCTTTCGCTTCCCGATCCGTCTACATACTACACGTGTATTTATGTTGAATCCTTGCCAATTCCGACTACATAAAACTGGACATTTCGCAACTCCTAGTATAAACAATGTACTTAGTTATCGTTCAAACACCTCAGCCAGCGTCACTCTACCTACATTTCGATTCGATAGTATTTCAAGCGTACTCATAAAATATTTTATGATCGCGTTTATTGTTTTACTCTCCGTGTGGTAATTATTGCGTAACAGTATTATCAAATGGTGACGTATGGGTGTGAGATGCGTAAGCTTATTGAAGTCTATCTATATTTAAATGATTTATTAGTACAGAGTGAGAGGAATTAGATTTTTATTGAACGAAGCACATTGGAATTGTTATTTTTTCCGTTTTTGACACAAACGTCTGGTGAGCAATTGAAATTTATAACACGTGGGCATTATGATAATTTGCGGGTGTCTTCGTTAAGTAGGTACACTGGCCACTTGCACATATTGTTCAATCAACTTTAGCTCATTTTGCAAATCTGCACGTTTAGCACTACCTACCGTTCAGTAGTTGCAATTTTAAATGAATTTCAAATGAAAAGAAATGGATGACAGGACACTTTTAATGAACTAAATTATGCCTACACACTTTTATTCAACACGTGAATAAGTGGACCTACCCACATGAGTTAAAAATTATTTGCGGCAATTTTTTTGTCATAAATATATCATGACGTTCCGAGCTGTGAGAAAATGATATTTAATTTTTTGCATTAAATCAAAAAAAAAATTTGATAAGGAAGACATCAGACAGTGCATTTCTAACAGAAGATATCTAAGTATTTCATTTAAAATATGACTTAGGTAAACTTCTGTATAAAATAAGACAACAATGACAACACGTGATATAGGTAGATCCTATGATGTTCAACATCTATTATATCTTAACTTATACCTATAAATCTCGTTGCTTTTCGTGTGAACTAAACGTTTCACTCGCAGATCAGTGTCGAAGCCAGCTTTCACCCCCTAATTACGGACATTATCTCGCCAAAATCCATAGAACACGACGTGAATCAGACAAGTGTCTTCACGACGACGGCCTGTCGAAATCCGTCAAAAACTTGCGTTACGTGACTCAAGTCCCGGCAACACAATAAACGTTTTTGTTACTTTTTGTAAGTAAAGAAAAAATCCAATGACGTCACTCTAAGTTTCAAAACTATAGTTACTGCCGAGATTTTTAAAATCATTAATTCTATAAAATGTGTCTCATGGAACTATCATTTGCTTAGAGTACTAATTTTATTATTAATAATTCGAGCATTGCCCACAATGATCTCTGAGAACAATGTAAAATAATTATGGAGCAAGTGTTGACTTAAACTCATTATTTAGCGTTACCAGTGTTACCAGTGTGTTACACGCACACATTCTTACAAATAGCTTTCTTTAATATTTGTCAGTGGACAAATCTAAAGAGAAAAGATATATATCTCTATATGTATAAGGGAAGACGAATCTTTGGCAAGACGTGAATACTTTTTGCATTGCACGGTCTGTTTAGCGCAGCGGGAAGTGTCTCGTTTCGACCCCGAAAATTAGCTCTCTTTATTGGTACCGGTTAAGACTGTAAAAATATATTTTGGCATCCAAACCTATGTGGCATAGTTGCTATATGCATGCTGCTACGATTTTTAGAGTTGGAGTGTAGAGCGCTTTCAATATTGAGCTTTTACAGGTGAATTCAAAACTGGGTTACTGCCTTACTGCACTGCGGATATTTATAGAAAAATTTCGTATGAATAAAATGGTTTACAGGTTGTCAGTAAAAAGTTTATTTTACGTAACAGTCTGTTAAAAGACTACTTATTTGAATTTTCAACTTATTTTAAAAATTTCCGGGATCCGCGATCGTGGAAATAAAATGGAGCATTTGAGATAGAGTCTTTCAGAAAGGAGTTCAGATATGCAGGAAGAACGCTGTTATACATAGATGTCGTTCAAAAGCAATTGTGTAAAATGATGTCATCACTGCGACTAACAACAAAAATGTACTCTTAACCAGTGTCTTTTTTGTTGAAAGGAACAAATTGACTTGAGCAAACATTTGAGTGAATCAGTGAACTTAGTTTGTGTCATGATTTCGTTGCACCTTTTTTGAAATGTAACAATTTTTTCTCTAAAACTGCATAGGTACACAATGTATTACAATTTAAAGTAATTAAGTTTGTCTGTCATAGAAATTATAGGTGCTCATAAACTTTACATAAGTGTGACCTCCGATGCCACATAAATAAATAAATAAATAAACGCTAACACACTCATACCCCCGCAGTAGGTTACTAGGTACCTGTGTCGCGGGTGGCATGGACTACACATATAACACATCACAATTACACCCATGACCCGAGTACAAATATTTATCTGCCACATAAATATCTGCCCCGGCCGGGAATCGAACCCGGGACCCCTCGCGTCGCAGGCAGGGTCGCTACCAACTAAGCTACAGGGTCGTCATAGAAGCAAGTCAATGTTAAGTTAATTTGCTAGTCTAGGCAATGACTCGGCTAGACTAACACATTACGATGCATTACTGCATTACCCACCTGTACGCGTGAACCTAACAAGGTCGACCATCCCATCAAAGGTAATTTGCTTCATGAATTTCAGCCTCTGTTTCTCTCTGATGGGATTGTACGAAACTACGAACCGTAGAGCAGGCCTACTCCAGTGTAGCTTGAAAAGGCTCGATATAATATATGATGATTAACGTAAGTTGCAAACGAAATTGGGTTAATGCACGGCGGGCCAACCAGAGAGTTCCCGGAACCGGAGTAACATGTGTTTGTGCACTCGTTAAAGGCACATCGCATTGTGACGGTGACGCTGCAGCGGGAACTTTAATCACGAAGAGTTGCGAATGTAGGTTACTGTGGAAATGTAACGTAAAGATAGGCTTCCCTACATACGAGTTTGGCTTGGCCTTTCTTCGTGTATTTGAATGTTCTTTTTTAGATAAAGCTTCGATATGTGTTACGATTTCTGTTTATGTTTATAGCAAACGAGCACATAAGACACCTGATGGTGCCTAAGTGGTCATTGAAGTCAAAAAATAAGAAGGAAGTAAAATGTGTGAAAATAAAGTTATTTGTAATATATGAGAGACCACGATGTTCTAATAAATTCTTCTCGTGTATCAGAAGATTCAGCATCAGTAATCATGGGTGTGGGGCGAACTTGATGGAGATAGACGTAGGTTGGCGTAGCCAGATCTTGTAGATACCATAATGAGAGATAACATCTCATCTATAACATCCTCAGCTCCTCTCGTGAGCTTCTGTGGTAGGAGTAATTGTGAGGACCACATGAGACCATTTACAAATCGCAACTGTCCGAAACACTAATGATTGATGAGGAATTATCGCGAAGTCTTCTAATACCGACGTCAGTTAGTCAAGCTGCAACTAACACTGTCCATTGTTTTTTTTGTATTAGTGAGTTCTTCGTTAATTGATATTATTATGATAGTACCAAAACAGTAAAGGATCTCTGTGAACTGAAAATCCTTTTGGCTAATTAATGTCTGGACCATTGTTGTTTATTTTAAAAAATTGATCGACATAGATAATATGCCTTCTTATAAAATAATAGATTAGTTATAGAAACCAGCTTTTATTAACAGCCTAGCTTTCTTACCTACATTGACTTTTCTTTATTTTTATACCATATGTGAGTTGTTTGAGCTATAACAGATACCACCATAGCACACAGTGTGCATTGGTCTTTACCATTTGTACATTAACTATTTCTGACGAGTAATAAACAATACTGTGGTATCCAAACCGCCGTAGGCAAAAGCTAGTTACTAGTTAGTTAGCGATAGAAGAAATCGAGAGTGCAATTACGTATGTCTATCTACTCAAGTTTGTAGGTTAAATGGCATTTAGAGCTCATAATACAGTAATTGGTTCCTCGACGAACATCCTAATTAATAGTGAAAGCACTACAGCGGTCGTTGTTCCGAACTGGAATTTTATTGGTTAAAGTGCACTTTCAAAATGTTTTGAGGATTTCTCAATCACTGGACAGTCTTGTTGGCTGCTTACGGCAGCTATATTTAGTAAATAACTTGGACTATACCGTAGGTAAGTTGTAAGAATATTTTCCGATACTAAATTCTTATTAATAAAATTAATCATTATCTTCGTGAAGTTTTTAAAATTAATTTTCAGGAAAAATCCTGATGACGAAATTTCCAGGAATCACTTAGATGGCGCATAAGATAATACTTGGACAAAATATTCATATTGCTCTTTGGCGAAAGTCGAGTGGCAACACTCCAGTTTTCCTCCCAAGACACACGTGCAAGATATTACAGGAGATATCCTGAAGAAAATTCGCTGTTTCATATTTAAACGTGTCAGTAGGTCATTTTTCCTGTTTCCTTTTACACCAGTAAAGTTATTACAGTGACACCAAAACAGCATTGTTAGAACGATGTCGACATAAAACAAAAAAAATATTAAACCGTCAGTACTACATTTTTGTACAAGATATAAAAGATTATTTATGAACTCTTTAACAGCAAACATTATAACATTTTTTGGCTCAACGTTCGTAATGTAGATTCAGTAAACAATCTCCCGGGCCGCGGTCCAACGACACTGGCGCCGCATGCATCATCAACGCCGCACAAAAAAACAACAGAAAAAAATTAAACAATATTTACATACGACATCAATAACGAATACCAAATCGTTGATATGTAACGCGACGCCTCTTTCGCTGCCTACGCACTGTGACGAAAAAGCCTACATTTCTTTCCTACAAAAAGTGCATCGAGCAAGTTCTGTTCGTTCTGTACGATTCCGTCAAAAAAGGAACTCGATTTGAATATCGTGCTGACAAAACGACAAGTCACGCACGCGAGCTAGCTGAACGTTTAAACGTCGTGAATCCGATACTATCTCTGGCATTTGACTATGTGAGAAGACATTCATACTTTCAATATTCTCTAAAATTACAGGTCGATAAGAATCGAAGATTTATTGCGTCTGACACACTTACCCCGTGCGCCGCATTAAATGTGTGTAAAAAGAGTTGGTCGTCGGACAATACGTCTTGGTCTTGACCTACCTTTTCCTTTCTTACAACAGTTGGTATTATGGTGGGAAATAGTTAAGAATTTTACGTTTGTTGAAACCGATAATAACTGAATTTCCTTAATTTTTTACTGAATCCTTCATCTCGTACCAATGGACTAACTATTAACGTGAGGAGGTGTAATATTGAACGTGTATAAATGATTCTTCCTGTTTTATAGCACTTATGTTTACGTGCTACATAACTATTACTATCTCATTAATAACCGAAGTGTAAAGTTCCATTCCAAGTAAAATTTATCCTGTCATATGATTCTCTAAACTGAAAGGTAAGAAAAAGCCAAAAACTTTTAAACTTAGAGTAATGGACTTGAGTGAACCTATAAACTTCGTTTATTAATAAGTGTCTTGGCATAGGGAACTAGCATCTCCAAAACGCAACTGCGATGTTGACGTCGTTTATAAAGCAGTTGTTAGAATCTATATAGAAGACTGTTTAAAGATCAAGCGTTGTTGTCAATAGCTACTCAACGGTGAAAATTAGCCATAATGCTTACACCTAAGCGCGTTAACGACCTGGAAACGGCAATCTAAGCCTTGGTATTGCATGCTATTACAATAATTATATAGAAAGTCAAAAGAAATTCAATATACCTGCGCAGCCATTGACCCGATAAATATCTAGGTGGTATTGAATTGAAGGCTCCGTAGTTAGTCGGTAATAACGTATCACTTGTGGGTCAATTGCCTAAGCTTTCCGATAAACGTAGAGACAAGAGAGATGCGTTAAGATGTGACACCGGTGAACGAAGCATGAGCTTGCGTCATCATAGCCGATCGTAGGACGTCCATCCTAATAGAATAATTGTATTGGATGGAGAACAAAACTATCTAAAAGAGTAGGTATTTAGTTGGTTCAAAAACGCAGAGAAATCGACGGACCGGATAGGTTTAACTAAAGCAATATCAATTAATACAAATTAGATAAATAGAAATTTAGAATTAACATAATTAATTAATAGAAATATATAAAATGCGAGTAAAACACGTACATGCATTAATCTAAATGTTATTTTACATAAAGATTGTTCGTGTCTATTGAACGGTGACTATGCAATAAACTTTATTCACCTTGCGTTGAATAAGAAGAAAAACAATAGGATTGAAGATATTTAAGAACGTGAAATGTGATTTGAATTACAGCAACACAAACAGCAATCTTTAGAAGTCAATCAGACGAAAGTTAATAAGTAGGTATACGAAAATGAAGACGGCAATAAATAAACGGCAAATAATGGGATACGTATTTTAATGAGTTTAATAAATAGTGACAAATCACCATTAGAAAAAAAAGTGGTTTCTTGGAAGCCAAAGGAAACCTACATATAATATTTACTCGTAGCAACAGGTGAATGCAAAGATTAAAATTTGGGGGTGCCTGTCATGATCATACATAGATCGTAAGCTTATTTAATGATCGAAACTCAGAAAGGACCGAAGATGAAATTTACAAGATTCTGATAAGGTTTTGAAAGTTCATCTCTGTTATTTATACTGACTATTATCAAATAAAGCCTTAACAATGATCTTTTTAAACATGATTATTTCATGAAAAAAGGCACTTTTGCGGCAAAAGGTTTATTTTTTGTGGAATGGACACACACATGTTAAAAACACACAACACCACGAAAAATTGTCAAAATAACTCGACTTACGATTGCCAGAGACTGCAGACGCATTATGCAAGCGATTTGGGTTGCACTGTTTCAAATTTAAATTATGCTTCCAATATCACTTCAACTTTTTTCTTTTACAGTTCTATCCGTCCACCGCGAAGCGCATTATTATTTTAACGAACAATAGAGTTGTGTCACGATTATAAAATTTGACGGACGCTATTACCTACACTAACACTGTAATCAACAATAATAACTACACCGTTGAGATCACTTTCGAAACAAAAGCCACTAGGTGTAGCCGAGCGAAACTGGCAAAAAAAACTTCAAATTAACAGAGTTTGATTAGCGTTCGCTATATTTACATTTACAGCTTCACGCGTCGAGTGTTCGACGATTAACGGGTGTGCAGATAAAACACGGCATTTAAAATCTCACCAATATATCGGTGTACCACAGCGTCATGGTTTGGCTGGAGTCCATTCGCGTCAAGACCGAACGCGACACATCGCGGTCATTGTTAGCGCTTGGCATCGGCGAGCACGTGATAATGAAATTGTTTCCAAAAACACGGCTGTCACACTATTTGTTATGCCGCAGCCCCCAGAGGTCTATCAACCCTGATCACGAAAATACGAGATACCGCGCGAGACAGGAGCCGATCGATTCGAAAAATGTTCATGCCGTCTGCGAAGCGATCCGTAATGCATCTGCCTGCCGCCGTGCGTCCGAGCGAACCGACTGAGATGAAGTATCAATCGAATCGTAAAAGAAATATATTTAAATTTCCGGAAGTGTGATGTGCGGGCGTCTCGCACGCTCGCCTGAAGGACTGTGGCGCGGCGCGTCGGTCTGCGCCTGCGCAGAGAAAGTGCTCCCGCGCAGACTCCGCGGCGTCTGCCAAATCGTTTTCACGGTTCGAAAATTGATAGTCTTTTTTCCGGACGACTCGTCAGCCGCTCGCTACAATGAGGACGACACGACACCGACTTTCTTGAATTTTTCCATGTTTATATATTCTTAGAATTAAATTAATTCTAAAGTTTTTGTTCTACATAATTTTCTAAGAATCGTAAAGAATATCCTAATTAATTATTGAATAAAATGTAAGTCAGTTATTAGTTCCCTATTTTTCTTACGACATATAGTTCGTGCCATAAATTCGAAGTCACCAAATTGAATGTTCGTGTTGTGCAATATTTATTTGTCGTCGATCACGTTTCGAGTGTTGCTGTACCGTGTAGAGACAGCGACGCTGCGCCGGCGCCGCATTGCTAACAAATCGCACAACTTCGCTATGTAAACACGGAACGACTTATAATAATTTTCAACAACACTTCATCGTCAATGGACATATCAATTAGGAGACCGGACACTACATAACGGTTTGAACTCAAGTTAATGTGAAACGGCATATTGTTTAGTTTACAATGACGTGGTTATAATCTGCAATTTTGCGGATATGCAATTCAGGTCAAAAACCTACTTCCTAAAAGTAACAATTCTTCAAAAGACGACGCCATATCTAAATGCAAATCGAAATTAATTACAGACTAATGAAGATAAAATAAATTTCTGCAAACAAATAAAACATAATATCGAAAAATGAGTCGGTTTATGTATGTGTTTAATAAATAAATTTATCCATAATCTCTTACTAGAAAATTTGATAGTAAATCTAAAAGGACTAATCGTACCGGTGCCTTCAGATCCCGGACCCTCTTTTAATTATGTAAGTATAAGCAAGACGATACGTCAAAACAATTTCACGACTGTCGTGGCTTCAATGATCGATATGGTTAAAGCCAGCGTCTCTTATAGAGCGAGTACGAATATCACCACAGCTTCGACTTTGACTCGATCCGTGAATTCACGCGCAGCGTTATAATTGCAATTTGTCATACTTTTCCCTCGCACCATTCGATATACGAACAGGCAGGGTTGACGACGTTTTCTTTTCTTGTTTCTAACTACTCACGAAATGGCCATTAACTAACTTACCGTTAAGTCTTTATCTTTTTCTCAATGAGCATACTTTCGCATCCGGAAATCTGATTAGGACAATTTAAAGCGAGTGCGTAACATTTTGTAACAGAGTAGGTTAGGACCCTTAATGTAACGGTTTTGTCATATAAGTTGTAAATTATAATATATTTTTGCCTTCATGACTGATGTCTGTTACTATAGAAAAAAGTAGCTTTTTTTAGTTATAATCTCTATAATTCACTCCTACGAACTTATAGGTTATGATTAGTTAAACCGAGATTAAATCGTTGCTCTCTGGGTATATTCTCAAATCTGCATTGAGATATCGATAAGCTTTTAATAAGTCTCGTATTATTAGCATCTGGATAGTTCTAAGAGTCACAAATCACACCCTCATTTGAGACAGGTGACACGCGACGTCTCCGCGCACGGCCCGAAATGCGCATGCGCACCAACTTGCCAACCGATTCCAAGAAATGCTAATATAATGATTTTTGTATAAATGTCTTCCACAATGCAACTTAGTAATATGCGACAAAACAATACATTAGATTGCCGAAAGTAAATCTCAATTATTCATTGTTTATCTCTTTCCAGTGATTTATTACATGGCAAAATAGAAGGTATGAGACCTCGTAGAAGATCACCAACCAGATGGTCGGATCAAATCAGAGAGCTAACTGATATGCCTATCACGGAATGCATCCGACATGCAGAAGATCTGATTCACAGGAAAGCCATAAGAAACGACATTATGAGGGCTGCCAGAGCAGGTACGA
Organism: Hesperia comma; assembly: GCA_905404135.1. NCBI lineage: Eukaryota > Metazoa > Arthropoda > Insecta > Lepidoptera > Hesperiidae > Hesperia > Hesperia comma. The sequence goes on from FR990018.1 coordinate 17,340,553, forward strand.
CCTCAATCTAATACATACTAGCCGACCACGATAATTAGGCGCATGTCAGTTAAGACGTCATTGGAACTAGGGATGGGAATACGTAGTACATTCTGCAGTAGTACCAAAAGTACCATGGTGAATGTTTAATGGAGGTACAATTTTTTTTATGGAATTAAGATAACAAACGAGCATGCAGCACCACCTTCCGCTGCCGCCCATAACAACTGTGACCGACCCAGAACTAGACTCAATGAGTCTCGTTCTAATTCGGTCACACATGCGTTGCTACCCCTGAGGACTGAGATGGTCGCCTCTAAAAAGTGTAACCGGCACCACACCTTCCTATCCGGAACACAATTGTTCTTAAAACAATTATTACACGGTAGGAATGGTACAAAGTACCGTGGCGGGCGGTGGTACTTCCCCGGGTGAGCTCTAGGCCCTACCACCTGTACTTGGTCAGTTACTGTACCTGCGCAAACATCTCGGAAAACGAAGTTCACATCAGCCTAGTCAAAATGACCTTAATGTACAATTGTACACGACTGCGCCTCACTAGGGGATGCGCGGGGCTAGAGCGGGGTGGGGGGCCCGCGTGACTTCTATCTGTCATGCGCCTAATTATTGTGGTCAGGTAGTAGTATAAGTAATTCGACAGTCGTCGCCTGTCATTGTCCCCGTGACTGTAGGAAATTCAGTAGTTTTTCTAAATCCTATTCACAACGTGATGAAGCATGATTCATTGAACTCCAAAGCTCATTAACCTCTTACTTTTAAAAGCTATTAAATTATTTATACTATAATATACTAAAGATTTTGCAATCTTTTATTAAATTTATAAGAGATCATAAAATGGAAGAGGTCGCATATACAAAGTGCCAAGGGACCCGTGAATTCTATAAACGTTTGTTAGCGATAGCACGAATCTGTCTGATCCTTGCAAAAGACTGACCCCTTGAACAGAATCATGAGAAGTCTCATTTCACAGCTTCACCATTACGGTTACATTAACTGTAGATCGCCAATCCGGCGTAACTAAACTTGATTATTTAACCGGCAGACTAACGGAACGGAACCTACCCAACCAACTGCGAGTTAAGGATCTACGAGCCGAGTCGTTCATAACATCTCGCAGATAACAGAAATACAGTTAATTAATAAACAGAACCTTCAAGATAAGTCTTAAAAGCTTCAGGCCGACTTAGAGATCGATCAGTTATAGCCACAGCTACCTCATCTCAGGAAGTCGCGGAACATGATTCGTATTATTAAGGAATTAAGACTGGAAATCGATTAAATTTAAGACTTCGTGAGACGAAACGGTTGTGCTGGATAAAAGTATCGAGACATGCGAAATGATTGATGGTGAAACGGAACATCCATTCTTATGGAAATGGCTCCAGTGGTTAGGCGACGTTATTTCCGCAATATTTACATAATTATCTTGTTTACGTAACTCTAAGTTTATTAATATATTAGCTCTGTAATATGCCTAATGATATCGTGTGATATTGCCAACTTAAAATTTATAACTTGAGTGTTATGTTTACATTATAACAAATAATTTTAATTAACCTTAATTAGTTAAATCAATCGGCTCTATCAAACTAGGTTAAAGGAAAAAGTGAACTTTTTCATGGACTTTGAACCGAACAGTATTATTTAGAAACCAATGGAATGGAATTACTCGTTTGCACAATATCTCTCATCTGTTCACCGATGTACAGATCATGACTAAGTGTAAGTAACAATGAAAGCGTATCCTCCGTTGGAACATTCGAATGACTCATAAACACGCCTCTAAATCGTATTGTGACGTAAACTAGTCCCAAATCTAAACAACAAATATACAAAGACCCGTATGTTGCTTTTGATCAAGTATTGAATGTTCGTCGATAATACAATTTTGGTGATTACGTAATAATTGAAACAATTTGTTATACGAATGATATTGATTATGATATTAAAATAAATTTTGGTCAAAGATAAGAAAATATCATTTGTAATTTGTATCAAAATAAAGTCTATAAGTTCGAATTCGCTTTCATAGTAATTAATTATACACGTGGAGCTGTAAAAGACCACTTTGTGTCGTTAGCACTGTACGTCATAGTAACTATCATCTATCCTAATCAAAACATTTACGAGTAACAAAACTAGAGGCTTCATATCTAAATATTGAAGTTTTTATCAGCAACTAACGAAGATAGAAGTGATTTTGGTAATCGACAATATTAACTAGTTAGGAGAGATATCTATTTAGGAGGTGTATGATGTATGTTATATGTATCTGTATCAGTAATTGTTAAACAACAACCTGAAACAGAAACCTGGTGCTCAAAGAATATAAATCCAATATTACATGGTTACAAAACCATTTACATTGTGCCAAAATTTTTCTATGTACCTCATGCATCGTTCATGGTGGTTCAATGGCATCGCCAAGCCAACGGCTTTTATGAAATTTAGTAATGGGAAAGGTCACAAAATAAATACTAACACTTAAGAAAGATAACTGTTAATTTTTCTATTATTTTTCAAGCAACGATTATACAATTTAATTGAATATTGAGAAGTATAATTGAATTACAACTATTGAAATAACAGACGATAAGCAATGCGATAACAAATGATAATAATAAATCGATTAAGAAAGATCGTTTTTCTAAGATAAACACTAAGAATTAAATCAATTTGTTCGCGATTAGACATCAGTGTTTAGAAGACTAACAATAAAACTGTTAAAAAGGAATATTGCATGATTTATAAAACATCGATTTGTGGTGTAGCAGCGTGTTGCATGCGTATTGCTAGTTATATAATCGGTAAGAATTAGGGGATTCAATGGGACGTTACTGATGGAAGTACTCGTTATCCGTTGGAACTCCATCGGGCGCCTCAAACTTATAAACTAGGGAAACATAGAATTTCATAACAATCATTACTATTTTTTTGTACATTTTATCTTTTTTTTCTGTTTCTTTCCTTACAAAAGGTCGCCACGAAGCGAACCCTACTTAGCGAGAAGGTCGATCCTTCTCTTCTCTCTATAAAATATACCTCGTTAGTTGTCTTTTGGAGAAGTAAAGAGTATATTAAAATGTCAACCTATCTGTCTATGTACCTATCTATCTAAAGCGCTGTCTGTCTGAAATACTGAGCTAGATTTAATGCGTTACCTAACCTCGAAAGTGGAGTCCACTCGACAGGTCTACGACTCCGCGCCAATCTTTGCTGGAACTGCGATATTTGGCAATAACTGTTCAAACTTATGTAACAAAGATAAGTCACCAGACATGCTCACAAAGAAAAACACAGCGTGAGCTAGTTCCGATAATATTACGACTTGAATAGTTAACATGGGTAACTTAACTCGATCGATGGTTAACACGCGCCGGATCGCTGTTCCAAGGGTCTTGGGTTCGCTCCTAGCGAAGTGGAATTTTAAATTTAATGATGAGTTTAAATTTCCGTTCTCGGTCTGGGTGTGTGTCCTTGTCTTGTGTGTTGTCCATGGCAGCCACGACACTGGGAATCTTAATGTGTATGACGCTACACACTGAACTCATTGAAGTTTCTCAAAAATGGTGCCCGGGTCGGGGCGCGGCGCCGGCGTTGGCTATACGCTGTTGCATTCGGCAACGTAGCCAATCCGCATTCGCCGTGCGCAGACGCGATACAATCAGCCACCGTAAAGTCAGCCACAACGTACAACGTAATAGCGTATGATCGGTTCGGTGTGAACGAGAAGTTGAATATATAATTATGGAAAAATAATAAACTGCGTAACGCGCGCTCACAGTCAGCGACCGACAATACGTTTGGTATGAACAATGGTTAACGGGGTGTCGCGAACACGGAACATAAAAAAAAGTTCTTTAGAACTTGACGATATAGGTAAAGGCATGGTGGTCCCGGTGATTTGTTCACGGAAGATCAAATTAAAATTAGACAGGGGTTAGGTCACCGGTCAGACAGACAGGAACACTCATTCAAATCCTGCCTATGTTACTTAAGATTGACATACTCGTAAGTTATATCTGGAACGATCTAAAACGGTTTTACGATAGTTAACGTAATACGTTCAGATAGATACCTACAACTACAGAGGGAGAATAGATGATTTAGATAGATACCTACAACTACATGCCGTAAAAGTATGTATGTCGCAAGGAAATGTTGTAAAAGGAGGTTTTTAAAATCGCCAAGACAAATGATCAATACATAAACAGATTGGCACAGGTACTGGCTACTAACAATCAAATGTATCAAACGCTAATAACGCTATTAAATTAATAATACCTGCCCTTCACATTGGATTTGTAATGTATTTTGGCATGGCTTTGGCGTTTCATCTTATCTTGAATAAATGTTCCGGGAACACAATTCATTGTCGTATATAATATGTATGTTCAATAAAAACCTATACAGACCAGCTACATATACATAAGTTATCCTAAATGCATGATGTAAATAACTCTACTATATAATATCATACTATCTTTACAGTATGTCATAAGTACTATAACCTCGTTAACATTTGGTACGGAATTCGTTAAAAACGTCTCTCGCAAATATCAGCTTTCCGCGCCTTACCTATGTATATACGACGAAAATTAAAAAAGTTGGAAACAAAATTTACTAACAAACTAAATTTAACTATGAGCACAGAAAATAAATTTGTTTAGCAATTCAATATTCCCGGCGACCCAAGTATAAAATCTTAGCATAGCAACAATTTACTTGTATAACAAAATTCCAATATTTCCAATATCGCTTCTTCATCATTCTGGGTTGCGAGTTCGTTCGAAATAAGTTTGTTCCACTTACGGTTGATTGACAACGCTTTTGATTTTATTATACACTTTGTTTGTTGTAGGCTTCTTATTTTTTGTGGCCTGAATTGATTATATTATTCATAATACAGCACATTCGTCACGTTTATACCAATTTAAATTGCCATTAAGATTATTTTTATGAAAAAATCAGCGTTTATAGAATGTTAGCCATACCATACCACCTATTAGCCTGAATGTTCTTGTTAAAATTTAGTAGGTAACAAAAATCACGCTTAATTAATTTTGAAATGGTTTAGTTTTTATTGTCTTATATGGAGGTCACGTTTTGTAGAGTTGACTTTAAACGCGATCTGTGATGTATTTAAAAAGATTTTAGTTATTATATAAAAATATACATAAATACTACGACCTAATAACATTCTAACAGAAAAAGCCTCATGAACATGAGAATATTGTCAATTTGTTTTAACTAAAATGACTTTGCAGGAATCGTGTTTTATCTAAGTACTAGTAAATCCGCCCTCGCTTCGCTTCGGGAAACCAGTCCCTTCAAAAATCTCTATAAATTTTAACAAATTATGTTATTCCGATGTCTAAGCTATATTACTGCAAAGTTTCATGAAAATCCGTTCAGTAGTTTTTGCGTGAAAGAGCAACAAACACACACACACACACACATACATCCTTACAAACTTTTGCATTTATAATATTAGTAGGATGAAAAAAAAATAATTAAAATCACGCCTTAGCAACGAACAGTACTAAAGAGCAGAAAATAATTTTTAAATCCATATAGCTCGTGTTACAGTAACAGGAATACTAATAAATAACCAATTAAAATTATTTGTAGCAATGAAAATTTTATGCTAAAAGATTCCTTTACATACCTACGTCATTTTAGTGTAAGGAAGCTAGTATAAGTGTGGTAAATAAAATCGAATCACTTGCCATTAACATCTGCACTTTGCGATTACCGAAAAGATCGCACGATATAATAATAAGATATTCAGTTCGCTTCAAACAGAACTCAAAATGAGCTCACTGCGCGGAGATTACCCAGTGACGTCGGTAAACGGTGGCCATTATATTATGTAAAGTTGGACATCACTTCAATTGATTAGGACACAGTAGAAGAAAATGTAAAAAAAAGAAATCATAATACATACATACCTGTATCACAAATAATTATAAATTTTAATGATAATGCAACAAAAATGTTAATAATATGTAGATACTACTATTTATTTGTAAATTATAGGATAATAATAAATATCAACACAAAATTGTATAGATAGTATGAATCATGATGTCTAAATCGCAAAATGGCAAAAGTATGTAAAAAATAACAGTAATATCGAATGTAGTCACGACGTTATTGAATGAAAAAAATAATTATTTCAATATTATGTACAAAGGCAATAAAAGCTTACCAATCTGTTACGTGTGTTAAAACTGTTAAGTAACATTATCGAACTTATTAAGAGTTGCTACAAGACGCGTTATGACGGTAAGCGTAATGTAAATTTAATGCAAATTTGCATAAACAAATCGGCTTCACTTAAAATTAATGTAAGTAGTTATAATCTAATATTTATTTGCAATATTTCCTCCTTAAAGCTATGAGACCGAGAAGGTGCATTTCTGTGCTTTGGAGGGGACGTAAAGCTGTCGGTTCTGGTTGTTATCATGAGGTAGCAGTCGTTAAGCCATGTTAGATGACTTTAAGCAGCATAAAAATTTCCGTAACTTGGCAAGGCGCATGTATAATAAAATAAATAAATATTCCTTCTATACACAAATATACAGTTATTGCGTGTCCTGTACGCGGCCTCCAGGTGGTGATCTTAGCTACGAACGCACGGGCGTCATACGATCATTTGGGTCAGGCTGTAATACATTTGTGTTTACAACCTATTTCAGATCTATTCACGTCGATAAAGAAAGGTAACGTAAACATGCCGTAATATTATTTAATGTGTATAATCTGCCGACTGTTCATTCATCCTTCCGGCGCGGCACGCGGCGGCGCGGCCGTACGAATGGCACAGATTTAGCGAAAATAGTATTTTATATTCGTACTTAGAATAACTATTTCTTAGTAGTCGGTCTATAATTCCCCCGTGAATGAATTTCAAATAGCCTTTCGGATTTTGAAGATAATAATCTTAAAGCTGTTTCAATCCCAAGTGAGTAAACAAGTTAGTAAATTCGGAACGATAGTTGCAGGGATGAGTGCTAGCGAGAAGTACTTTTACAGCGCGTCCACGCATCGTTTGTTAAATTACATAGCGTTTACTACGAATTCACCGTCAGATATTACAGGTTCCAACACTAGCACTAATTAACTTATGTGGAATATGTTGAGCAAACCAACTCATCTAATGTTCGAGGAAAAACCTTTACCTCTATTTGTTATAAAAATTGTTTACAAACAGAGAACTTCATTCGTAAATAAAGGCTTGGCATGCACCATACGTAGGAATGTCTAATCCCAACGCTACGTCAGTATCAGTATCAGTATTAAGACGATACAAATACAATTAATGCGATTCGACCCCGATAGTCCGCGAAGCGTCGAGCGTTGCCGGCCTGTCGAAAACAGATAGTGCGGAAACGCGCATCTAATGAGACTCGTTAATTTCATCTCGCGCACTATGGATATGAATATGAAACGGATATGTTTACGATATCCGTTCCGTTATCCATATAGCACTGTTGTTCAACCGGTTAGGTAATCCGCGCGACGTGCGTGTAATTGTGTCATTGTTATTTTAATCGTAACTTTCGCGTGTGATTGACGATTCGAATTGCGACTTTGCGACCGACATGAGATTTAGATTAAATAACGTTTATATTTCGCTTATTGGTTTCATAATACTACAACCCTTATCTGCAATTTCTGACGATTATTCTTAAGATACAATAGAGTGACTTTCGTTATTATAATTTGCATGATAAATATTTAATTAATCGGCATGTGCTCATTTTATGCTTATGATAATGATAAATTATATCAATTTATGTATCTTTCTTTTTCCACTAGGCAAAAAGAAGCGTTTAATTTTTACGACTATCTATTTGAGTTTGCTTTTAGTAAAAAACAAATCCAATAGTCGTAAAACATAATCACATTTTTATGTTGTGTCATTGTTGTTATAAATGAGTTTCGTAATGCTGTGTTCATAAGTGTGATAGATGACGCAAAGTTTATCAACTATGAAGTCGATTCGCGATCAATTAAAGATGCAAAAACTGGCTTGCCGCATAACAATTGCCAATCTAAATGGACCATCTTCGCTATAAATATTGCGGTATTATTAATCACGTATTTGTTTATGCAACAACGCATGCGTCGTAAACGAAAGCCAAATGCCATTTACACACGACGTTTACTATGAGAATAGGCAGTCATCATCAAAACTATTATTTTCATCTTAGGTCGCTTTAACATTCAAGCTTTGGATTTCAAGCTTCAGCAGGGATTTGGCAATATAATGATAGTGTTGTGTTGTACGATAATGGAGCATAAAAAAGGTATATAATGATATACAATGGCGAGTGCTATCGGTATTCTCTGGTAAAAAAATATAGAATCACTATAAAGCCTACAATGCGAATAATTAAAAATTTCGTAAAACGTCGGAGTCGTATCGTAGGTATGTCTTGCGTATAAAGAATCTCACTGATGTTGTTTAGTCATAGACGTTTCTTTCATCGTATCATAATTTATGACGATAATACTTTTGATGTTATCGTTCGTTAGATCGTTGCATTGCAAATTATGTTTGAATTGGGCAAATTTTGTTATTTAATTAGTGTTGTGAAAAAAACAATCTCAATTGCTTTTAATGAAATTATGTGAGAACGATGTTTAGGCAACAATACGTCTTCAGGGGTATGAAATATATTCGAACACGATGATCAGTCAATAATATAAAACTTTTCCATTACCTAGTGACTGACCGACAGATAACGCACAGTTAAAACTACGGGACGCAAGAATCGTGTGTTTCATGTACCTATGCCCTTCTAGTAGTGCAGTAGAGCACTGAGATAAAATAAAAGAGGAGATAAAAAAGGGGCCAAACTGAAACAAAAAAAAAGTACGCGGTCGAAGCCGTGTTTCAAAGCTAGTGCATATTAAATTGATAGGTAATAGACGACAGCGTTCTAAATTTCTAAGTCACCGTAACAGTGTGACGTGTGACGCGTCGCGTGATATATGGAAGTGTTACAATCACATGAAATATCGCAATGTTTCGGTGCATGCACGAATCTGAATAATGTGCAATTAACCATAGAAAGTGAACCATAATAATTGGCGAACGTCCGTCTGTCTACCCACGGCCCACTCAGCGGATCCATCCGTGCGGAAATACAGACGCTGGATGAGAACGATCGCCCACATTAACATTTACGAATATACTTAACTATGACTAAGTTGTGACTAATGAAGCTACTACATTGGATAACATTATCCAATTATATCGGCCTTAGAAAGTTACATCGTAATAATAAATAGTAAGTAGCTAAGTAGGTAATGTGATGTAGAAATTGTGAAAAGGCTTCTAATTCAAGTCTATTATGACCTAAGCCAACTTACGAGTATTAACTTATTTGGAAATTAACGCCATAATAAACTGAAAAGCTGGGAGTGATTGCGTGGGTGTATTTTCAGTTCAATGAAACATTAGTGCGTACTGCGTAATAAATTATATTATTTAAGGATGGCTAAAGTACCTACCTATATTTGTCTAGCTATTTAGAAAGTGTAACTATGATGAATCTACTTTAAAATTGCACCTAAAACATGCTATAATATACGAGTATTTGAGAGAAATAACAGTTAATTTACAAGAAATACACAAATTACAATAAATTAATCAAAAATTATAAGTTATAAAAACAGACGTAGAGTTTGGGGTCGTTGCTGTTGTTGTTGAGGATCATTGAGTGTAAGAGTACATCAATATTATTAAATGATACGTAACGAGATGACTAATAATGATATTGGGGGTGGTAATGATACATTGTTTGTCGACTTTAGAAAGTGAAATTACTTTGAACGTTTCTCTGTTATCATAATTTATCGCAATGAAATGATGAGGTAGCTGTTCCGTTATTAAGTTATTATATAACACCCATTACTAGATACTTATAAATTGACACTGTGGATAAACTGTAATAACAATTCGAAGAGACGATAGCCATTCGGAGAAACAATAACGCGAGATTAAAAAAAATAAATATATCATTAGATTCATTAGTGTTAGCAGTTGAGATGAAATATTAAGACAACAGTGACGTGTAACATGATCGGTGAGGTCGTACAAATGTACGTTTCAATTATTTTTTTCACGGCTCGTGTTATTTTAATTGGTCTTAAAACTTTCTTCACTTTCATCGAGTGTTATTTTGTTAAATCAATTTAAGTGTTCTTTACTGGAATTTTATCAACTTGGTAAATATCATATTTTGGTGAGTTATCGATCTGGTGAATCATTTAAGTTTTAATGTCAATCGTTTCTATGCTTAGTATTATTATTAGATGACCAAAAATATAGAAAACGAGCTTGCACAAGTTTACGAAACGCAAATTTTTATTGTAAATATATGTTTTTTTCTAACATTAACAGTACTAGTACCTAACGAAGTACAGTCAGAAGCAGAAGCGCCATCCAGTCTGTTGAGTGGTAGTTCCCGGTGTGGCAGGTCGTTCACCCCGGCTGTGCGTCTGCGCATAGACAGTCGATTGTGGGATAAGAGCGCGTTTCGCTATTAAAGCGTTTATCTCGATTGTCTTATTGCACGTATTAAATAGTAACTCGCCACGTCTTCCTGTGAACGTGTTTCCTTTTTGCGACTGATGAGATTTTTCCGAACATTTTTTATACGTTGCCAATACTTACTTATAGGGTCTAGGGAAAATGGTCTGAAATGTCATAATCATAGGTATGTATTTTTTATTCACTTCTATATGTAAAAAACAGAGTAAAATTCGCACATTTTTTTTCTAACAAAAAATAATAAAAAAATATCCAACCTCCATAATAAGTAGGTACCAAAGATGTATTAATTATCTAGATGGAACATCGAATCCGCGAAAACGTGTCAAAAAGTTGTGGCCAACTGTTGGCCACAACTTTTATATCACACAACTTTTATAGCACAGATTACGCACACATAGACAATAAATGAACGCGAAAAACATCGCCTACACGCACGACATGCTTGATAATGTTGCCTTGTTTTTTTTTTGTTTTCATTGTAGGGCGACGCTCAATCTAGATATTTAAAACATCATTGGTAGGTACGTATCTTTATTTGCTTATCAAAGAATCATAGAATTAATAGGTACCTAAACAAAACGCTTTAATATGTTTCTATTCGTCACATTACAATTTCGCATGTACATGTCAAATTACAATTCAATGCAAACCCAACTTTAACAACGTCAGTAAACTTTTTCAATTATCGATTATTATAGCAAGTACCTACCTACCTAAACAAGTAAACGTCTCATACATAGTAGCGCGTGGTGATTATGTCAATGCAATCAATTATTTAATGAAAGGACACATTCATTGGATATGGACAGGGTCTTCGATCCCCTTCAGTTGACGAGCGAGCGTGCGCCAGACTTGATACAAATAATATTTATTTCCTTATGCAAAGCTCATATCAATGTAATAGTCGGTAGAGTCAGCATGTTCACTTTGCGCAATACATTGTGCGACGAATTCGTCAATGGTAGAAAACAATTTACATAATGCGAAACATCACAAACTACAGAGACGTCACAAACACGCATTGGTAATATTGGTAAAATTTTAAGTACATCTGCAATTTTTTAAGGTTTCAATAAATTATAATAAACTGTTTGGTTATAATTTATGACGCCGGACGCGTGTATGTGAGTGTTAATTTACTGTCGGTTAATTTGATTCTCTTTTATTAGTTAGGTAATTTTACGCATTACAAATAATAGCTTGAATTTTATTTTCTAACTACAACCCTGGTTTGTAAAGCAGTTTATAAGACACATGAAATCTTAAAAATATTTAAAGAGAAAAACACAAAATATTATCCATAACATTAAAAATAATCCATTATTAATTGTAACAAATTGCATTCAAATTAATGAAACGGTGAATCATAAATCGTAAAATCGTAAAATATTCTAAACTGCTTTCGAACGACTTTAAAACGACTATGAAAAAAAAATGTTTTTCACGGTTCATATTACAGCCAATGTACTTAATAGTTACATTAATGTTGGCTGTAATAACTAATATGCCGACGGTACAGCGTCATTAGTTTCGCAGAAGCCAGACACTCGGTCTGGGCGCGCGGCGCGACGATTGCTTTACGATGCAATGTGCACGCCTGCGCCTGCGCAGTTACCAAGCTTTCTAGATAACGTTACATTATAGTATCAATAAAAAAGAATCAGTATGACCCTACAAATTATGTAGAAAATACGAGCTCTTGTGGAAAATGACCGCCTAAGTGTAGTTTTTGTGGTTTCACTAATAATTGCGAAAGGAACTTCAATATATTATCTACTTCAATCTGAACGATTTAAAAATGCATTTATGTCCTGTGTTGTATACAATTTATTCATCAAGCTGTAAATAATAATATCCATATCAACACCTAAGCAAAACCGCAGAAATTTATGCTCGATTGCTTCAGGTCGACCTAATCAACGTACGCTATACTTATATATCATATCGTTTGACATCGAGGGTTAAGTGTGTGTGTGTGTGTGTGTGTGTGTGTGTGTGTGTGTGTGTTATCCAAGTTGAGTGCCTTCTGCCATCTTCAATATGACGCACGAGAGCCACAAGTTGTTGTTTACCTTGGTAACGATGTTACGTACGTAAAAGTGACTGTTATGTACCGTTGGCTTAATTGATAACTTACGAGAATATGGTGTATCCCCTAGACTAACTCGTATTCCAATTGTTTATTCTCCCAGCAATGGATAAAGAAAATTACCTGAACACGGTTGGTAGATATAGGTACATATTTGACGCAATTAGGTTTGATAAAAAAATTACAAACGAATTGAGAACCCCTAATTTTGTCTGTTAAAATGTACATTATTACAACTGTTTGTTTTTAATGTTTGATTGTTTTGTAGAAGATATTTTTTTTATTTTTCAACTTATCCACCGATGTCATTCACGAAGCGATGGAAAACAGGCAACTAATTTAGATTATGACATAAACCGGGGAAAAAAACAGGAAAAATATTTACGTTTAAATAATTCACGTGGAAAATCAGATTAAAATATTGAAATATACAAAGGACACATTTATTTTATGGCACATAATAAAGTGCGGTGGTGACAAAGTTTTATGATAGGTACCTACTATGTTAACTACGTCATAAATTATTTTTTTTCACTTCAAATCTATAGTTCCTATCTAAAATCTACGCAGTTGATGACTTTTGCTTCGGCCAAAACTTTAAGAAAAGCCAAACTTCAATATCGACGAGTAAAAATTTAAAACATCATAAATCATCATAAAATCGGATCAACAAGAAAAAAGTTATGATTAATTTACATAAAAATACAGTCAAATTGAGAACCTTTTCTTTTTTAAGTCGTTTAAGAATTCTGCCTTCTTTCTTGGCGAGATCAATGGTGTCTTTGCCGTTTCTGTTGTCCATACTATCAGGTGGCTCGTCTGATCGTAAATCGGCGATTTACATTAAAAACTTTTCCTTTCATAGGGCACTATCTACTCATCTCATAAGCGTAGAAAAAGAAATTAGAGAAGGGACTGCTTTAGATTTTGATAGGTATAAGCTTTGAAACCGTACACCAAGTAAAATTAAACTATGTATCGAGAGTTCCCGAATCATAATAAAGTAGACATGTACTACATGGTACTAAACTTTAGGTAAATAATGTAATATGTTGTGACTTGTGACAAATCCTGGAAAAAGCTAAAAAAAAAAATAGAAGACATATTAATATTTCCACGCCGGATCATAAAATGAGGTGGCGACACGATGTCTGGAAAACATCTACGATATATTTAAATGAGAGATATTCACACTCAAACTAACCGCGACCGTAATTATTATCGTGTTGACAACGGCTATACGTTTCTGAGAAACCAATAAAATTATACCGATTAAAACATCACAATTCGCAAACGTCTTTGACAGCATGTAAGAAGGTGGAATTCAGCCGTGGAGCAATTCTGAATGTACATAATAGTCTCTAATGACACGCGAGTACTGCGGACTATTGCCGGCCTACGAACGATGTAGTTTCCCGACGTAACTCCTCACGTAGGCCGTAAGCCGAGCCAAACGGTAAGCGTTTGGGAATAACATGGAAACGATTCTGACCTCTGTGATCAGCCCAATATGATTCCTATTCGCGTACAGCAAAGGTCTATTTGTTGAATAGATTTTAGCTAGAGTATTTCAGTCCGTGTAGCGTAGGATTAGCGGCATCCGTTCGGAGAAGTGAAGCGCACGTCCCTGCCAGGGATCCTCAAACTGACGATGAACGAGCTTAACGACCGTCTCGAGTTTTGCTAGGCTTAGGAACTGGAAAAATTCTTATGAAAGAAACGTAAGACAAAGCGCAATGCAACGCTGCTGCGCGCGGTACATTAAATAGGAACAATAGTTTTTTGCAGTAGACTTACCTTAGCGTGACGAGTCAAAAGCGCTTAGCGCTTGTACGAGCTTTTTAACCGTGTCTTAACCGGGAGTGGCATTTACGCGCGGAAAAATGTGCTTATACAATTCGTAATTATACCTAATATACAATACACATATACATAAAAGCAAAAGGTCACTCAGTCATCACGAAATCACGGAAAATGCTTGGCGTATGTATAGTCCGTTTTTTTTCGCCGCGGACTAAATTGACACATGCAAATGTCAATTTTCGAAATAATGATACCAGCTTTTTAATAGTAGTGTTGTTCTACGATACCGGTTTTATGAATCGTAACTTTTTACTTTTATCAGATAATTTTATTTTTATTTGATAATAGACGAATCTTTTACAAATCATAGTAACTATGGAGTATCACAGATAAAAAATATATTTATTAATTTTAATTACGTATTACACTAAGTAAATACGAAAATTATATACTTCTTGTTGAAGAATACGCAATAACAAGGTTAAGGTACATTATATAGGTATGCCTGTCGGTCATATTTATTTAAAGACATATTTTTTATTATTACCGAAAAACGATACTAGATTGTAAATTACGTAAAGTTATGGTAGAGGCACATCACTATTAATGATTCGCAAAAAAGTGGCAACACAGCTAATGTCAATTTAGTCCGCAGCGAAAAAAAACGGACTATAGATGAAATTTTAAGGGAGGTAGTTGATAGTTAGTGGACGGAGCTAAGGACGCATTTAGTCATCATACTCCTTTCCTAAGTGAATCAAATAGGGGTTTAAAGTTTGTATGAAAATCAGTCAAATTTATTTCCACGCCGGCAACAGCTAGTATATTATATAAATCAGTCATTAAAAATACTTGACATAAATTCATAGATTTAATTCTCTCCGTACCCAAAAGTTTGTGTTACAAACACACCTTGGTTTGTTAACAGTTTGAGAAGCAGGGTCCGAGCTAGATGAAAGGTTGTAAAATGTAAAGCAGGATCGTCGATGGTCAGATGTGTCGGAAATGGCGATGTAGCCGCGCATCAGTCGGCTTGGACGTGACTAGGCTCCGTTATGGACTGACTCCATTTAGTACGCACCACGGCTGCCACATTTGTGTTGGACCCCGGAAGATTTAGACATAAGGTTTGAACAGCAATTGGGCTGATCTATCTTATAGGTGATAAATTCTAAACAATCATGTTTATACGTAATATCAATAGACCAATTATTGGCGGAAATTAGTGATGATGAAGCGTGATGTGATGGTATGTGATGTGATTTTGATACGTATTATCAATAGGCCAATTATTGGCTTAGATTAGTGATGATATAGGTACATTCATGTTACAAAAGATTATTCACAGGCAATAGATTTTCGTTTCATAGTAAAACCGTCAAAATATTTACCTAAGCGGGGACATCAATTTAGTTAGCGAGCAATATTGCGACCTTGTGAACCTAGCCAACAATATAGGTGGATCGGACCGCGGCGGGAATTTACGACGTCAATTAAACCAGTATGGGGCCAATGGCACATCTATATCTCTTCTGAAAGCGTCTCTTTCATAATATTACAATAATAGAGTATATATTTAAGCTTAATTACATGATAAAAATTCTTTCTGTTCGGCGACTGGGCTTTAGATAAATAGTTGAGGTACTTCAAAAAATGATGACAATAACCAGTGATATCCAAGTGGTCTGAATATTGGACGCTCAAAAAGGGGGCATGCATTAAAATCCTGCTAGCAATACTATAAGAAAATTGTTTATGTATGAATAAGGAAAAAGTATCACTGCTTCCGTGAAGGAAGACATTGTGACGAAACTTGCACAATGATAGTTTTCCATAATGTTCTCAGAGGTGTGTAAAGTTTACCAATCCGCCCTTGGGTAGCGTGGTGGACTAAGACCTATTACTTCTCACATTTTGATAACATGGGCGCTCTGCAGAGTGACAGTAATTGGTTGTGTTTGTTTTTGAAAACGAGAAGTTCTTAGCTTAATTAAGTGGGGCTTACTAAATAATAAAATTGGCCTTTGTATAAATTTCCATAACATTTCATTTCCGGTTCCCTGTTGTGTTTACAAAATAAACATTGAGTAAAAAATATGTTTACGTGGGCATGTTGATGTCTAGTAGCAAATGGGAAAGATACAATTCTTAAGATTGTAAATAAATGCTAATTTAATGAGAGTGGCGTTTTGTTTACGACGAGATCGCCGGGCGGCGCCTCTGCTGCGATACTGTTTTTGTGGATTCGATAACCGAGAGATGTGCCCGTGATGAAACACACGTACACCACCCAGCCTAAATAACTGTTAAACTGTCCTTGCACCGATTCAAAAAGCTTCATCCTTTTTTTGCAGAATACAGTTCTGTTAACCAATGTTTCAAGAGAAGACGTAGAAGAATACCGGAGTTCTAGACGTCATCTATCGCATTCACACAAGAAAAAGAGCAACTTACGTCAAAGACATGAAAAACGACACGTAAAATGATAACTATCATCTGTCTCGCATTGTATGAAAGTTTTTTTTCTATTACAGTAATCGTTAATCAGCTATCTTTCCAATAATTTATGGAGCATTTGTGTTTCATTTGACCTTCCTTGTACCCTAAAGTATATTTAGAAGCAGTGCACATTATCGCGGCAATGTAATCCACAGCTTGATAACAGCAATCTACATACGCAGCTTGTACTCCTCTCCCTCTGTAGCCTTAAGGACACACGATCGATTGCGTACTTCTTGGTTGTGTGATTTATTTGTCAGTATAGCTTTCGTTTGGATGAGCTCCAACTTTCTTTTATTATGCTTACCATATAATATTACAAGAGGCGGGCTCAAAGCTTAGATTAGTAGTCGTATTCAGCCCATACTCTTAACGACAAAATCCCTAAATTACGAAATGTTTGGTGTTTTTACGTTTTGCTATGCATTATACCTAATTTGAATTAAAAATTAAATAGTGTTTAAATCTCAATCGCAGTAACGGAAAAAATAAGACATGTAATAATTCCACAGGATTAGAAGTACCCGTGATAAAAATAACATTAATTTGGCAGACGTGTCCCGATTAAATCATTCCGTATCGAACACACAATCCCGCGTAGTACCGTTCAAGGCCGGCATTAATAACTGAGATATGGAGCGGCTAGATTGAGGAGCAGCTTGCTCAATTGATTTGCTACCACAGCTGTGTTGCAGCGGCCAGCGAGGGCGAATGCAAGCCATCATTGAGTCCAGCACGACTATTCTGTAAGAAACAAATTCGATATCGAAGTTCACTCAGGTGAGTTCTGTCACTTCGCTTTATGCGAATTATGTGAAAATCAAAATCTCACCGCAGATTCAGCTATCGACATGTCAAAGATATCCTTATAGCCTAGCAGTTATGAAAGCGATGCCCGGTTGACAGTTCGTTGGCGTGATATAACGATTATTGAGCTCTTGGTGGCGAGTCGCGACAGCTTGCGTAAGTTACGTGCTCGTTGATATTTATCGTGCTTTGTCGCTGCATGTGTTTGGGACACGTCTACTTTGCGGGACAGTTTGTTAGAGAGACAGTTAAGTAATAGGATGACACTTTATCTATCTCATTGGTAAGAGCGCTCGAGAGAGCTAAGTCGTTGATGATAAGTAAAGATTTTGTCTAAGATGATCATAATATTTGTGCGTGTGTGAAAATCTAGAATTATGTACGTAAAATGTTAAATCTAAAATAAATTAGTTACGTGTTTTGTTGTTTTAATTTATTACGGAAATGTATGCTGATAAAATATTCTAAAACTCTCCTTGTAATAATTTCATCTTCATCAAGATGTATCCAATAAATTTCCATTCACCGAAACTTTTAGACCCGTCAACTCGATGGCAACCTTTGGATACAATGGAAAAATCTGCTTCGACATCGATGTCCGATGATCGATGGCACGCGCCACCGCCAATAATAATATAATTTCCACCTCAAACGATCCAAGGATGAATAGCGATTGCGTGTGGACACAGGCCATTTGCAGGTAGATCACGCACGCACACCGCCGCCGCATGGCGTCACATCCTCCACTGAATTGGTCACGATAATTAATAAAAGAATTGCGCCCGCGCAAGGCAACTCTATGTTCGGTAATGCTCGGCGTTTTCGACGCATTGTTGACGTTTCTACATCGACAAAAACTTGCGATAAAAGCGCACGAACAAAAACTTGACTTATCGTATTGTGCGATGAGGTGAGGTGAACGAGAACGCGTGAATCATTCGCCTTTTGACACCCTGCGTCTGTCATTCAAACGGCGCTCGTCGTTTCCTACAGCCAATTTATGGTTTCGATTGCGGCACGCGGAATTCCAATTTCGGATTAGGTGTTGTTGTTGCTTTCTGTTAATGGAAAATTTTGTAGACCTGGTATTTTATAGGTACATTTAGACTATATTACATCATTATAACATTTGGTACATAAGTACATTTGCAGATATACTTGTAAGCAAAAAATTGTAAGGGTCTCAGTTCATATTAAAAAGGAGTCTCAGTGGGATTACGAAATAATAAATAAAGCCTTTAAAGCCATATCTGGGTGTCAGGTGCAGCCTAACAACACGGGACATTTATGAGTGACGTTGAACCAGCCTCCAGGCTCGGCTGTCTCCCTATCATACCTGTCATCTCTCGCCCATTATGAGCACAGACATGTGACCTCAACTGGTTGCGGCAAGGCCACGGCACCTTCCCAACCTTTACATTTGAATACACCCATCAAAAGGTTCAAGTACCCGCAGTTTCTTGCTGTCAATTGTTTTGTCTTCAATAGGCATTCAATTACTCGCGCCGACGATAACCACGCCTGAATAGTTGACTTCCCGTTCGACACTAGTAAATTATGAATAGACCGTTTATTCAATGAAATATAAGCAGCCTCAAATTAAACATTTGTAAAACCGTAATTAAGCTGCAATGCAATGTTAATGTTGCGCAAATCTATTACGATCCTGTTAAATCTTTCATGTCCATAAGAGGCCAATTTGTCAAGTACCAACATGATGATGTTTTACAGAGCCATAAATCCCAGTAGCAAAGCAATGACATTTGGAAGATTACAGACATGAACCTACATTTTGAAGCCATAGCCATACACAGTATTTTCATTCCTGTAGATCAAGTTGTAAGTGTATCATAACAAGGTTCTATTTAAAGCAAGCGTAAACGATACATCTATAAAAAGGAACATGCGTTTCCGCAAAATAAGTAGACTTTAAAAGAAGCGCTTCCTAAATCGATATGACAAAGGAAGAGTAGGCGCTCAACAAACAAAAGGAGCATCAGAGCGTACGTGCTCAAAAGGTGGCTTTAGTGTTCGCGGTAGATAGCAGGCAGGCTTCATCTCCCTTTAGGAAAAACAAACTTTGTGAAAGAAACATTGCCGCGACGCTTTAAAAGCTATCACAAGGTACGCCCGTCAGCAAAACGGAGGGAGGACTCCACACACCGCGCAATCAGCGTACAACTTAGTGCTTTCAGATCTCTAGAGTACCTCGTAATAACTGATGAAAGTTAGATCATTAAAATGGATGGTGGGTTACTGTCAACCACTTTCACCAGACGCTACGTAAACAATAACTATGAATAATAAATCTTACGTCTGAACAAAGCGACGCCCGATTCAATATGTCAAGGCTCACGAGAAGAAATTAAGGTGACGGGAAAATAATGAAATCCATTATAGTTGAATTTATTTAATGATCGCAACTTAGAGAACGATAGACTTTGTGAGCGTACAGAACAATGGCTTCGAGCATCGAACCTCTACAGGGCTGTTGGAAAATACCTCTCAGCGTGTTCAGCAGCTTATAATTCTTAAGGAATTTACCTGAAAGCGGCCGAGGTATCTTATATAGAAAGAAGTTTCATTAAAAACATTTCTCAAAGTTCCAAAGCGGACGTTGAACCTTGCCACGAGAAAATTTCAGGACTTTTTTGTGTATCATAAATTAATAAGCAACGTTTAATAGCGCTAAATTGTACCACTTAGAAAATGAGTTTTGTTGGATCAGGCTTAGTTTAATTAATAATATTGGAAAAGTTTAAATACCAGTTTTAAGATGTCAATGCCCCCTTTAAAAATATATTTTTGAATCGTTCGAGCGTAAAAATGACTTGGTTCAAGATCAGAATCCATGATCTAAAATTTGTAAGTTTAGTCTTTTATTCCATAAATATTTTCACAAATGGTTAATTAAACTTCACGCAGGTAAATCCTTGCTTTAACAATCCCAATAAATTGTAGATACATTCATTCATTCAAAACAACTTTAGGCGAAACGGTAACACAACCATCCCATGGCAACACACGTTGTTGTCGCTAGGCAGTACTTGAATTCAGTGTAATAGGTTCCCGTAGTCACAGAAACTGCATTGTTTTTATCTCCATGCTAACTACTGCAAAGACAAAGGGTGCAGACGCAATTAGTCTGCAAGCCAACGAGCGTGTCACTGAGGGGCCTTTTCGAGTACCTCTTGTGCTGTACGCTCTAATTGCTACATGTTGTAATAACGATCTGAACTATGTGTAAGCACTGAAGATTCAAAAATTTCAACGTCATGTTAATAATTTCAAAACAAATTCCAAGGACTTAAATATTCATGCAATTCGGTAAAAGTACATGTAATTCAAATTAATGTACCTAAGTATTCTGCACGTAATGAAACATGGATTCAAATCATTAAATAATTATTTTAATTGATGTTACTGGTTTACAATGTGCCTTTGTGGAGTACATAGCTTCCATAAATACTATCACTTATAGATCTACATACATAGGTATACATCATTTAACACCTCTTATGTGTTTCTCAACACTTACCAGCTTACCACACTTTTAAAACCTCTATGGTTCCATTCTGATAAAATCAACGAAAGTGTGTTAAAAGCGCACTTTGCACAGCGCATTAGGCTTACGCCACACTGGCGACTCGTACCGCGCTACAAACGCACTAACTGCGCGTTGTGTAACACGTGCGGTGTCGCGATGTCGACCGCAAGCTGAGAAATCTCGGACGCGGTCCTCAATGCGGTATCGGGTGCAACGACTGAGCCCCCACGATCATCGTATCCGTACATGATTTGTGTCCTATTGAAACAATTGTTAACTTTTATAATTAAACTTTTTACTATAACTAGGGCAGTCACGATGTACCTGATTAGTGTAAGCCTACAAGTATATTAATACTGTCAATAACATTTCCATATGCATCTATGATTAAGTACGATGTTTTCAATTCAATTCCAATTTATCAATAACTAGTAAACCCGCCCTCGCTTCGCTTCGGGTAACCAGTCCCTTCAAAAATCTCTATAAATTTTAACAAATTATGTTATTCCGATGTCTAAGCTATATTACTGCAAAGTTTCATGAAAATCCATTCAGTAGTTTTTGCGTGAAAGAGCAACAAACACACACACACACACACACACACACACACACACACTCACTCACTCACATACATCCCTACAAACTTTCGTATTTATAATATTAGTAGGATTGATTTTGATGTAAGTATTTTTATTGTTTTTCATCGATACGAGATTGATCTCCATAGCACAGGCATGTGGTGCATTCAAACTTGATACACACTAATGACAAAGACATGATAATGAGTCGCAAATTATAAAGGACTGATGGAATGTATTGGGTTTAAGCTCAAGCAATCGGCCGGACGAATCGATCTAGAATTAAGGGTTCAGTCGGACAGGCTGAAATTAACATAATAACAGTTTAAACACATCCCAAGGGCTCCAATGGTCCTGGCTCCGGTGTCTCGAGCCCTTAGGCAGAACAGGGTAGCGCTTTAGATTGCCGTGTCGTAAAGAGCGTCAATTTGAGAAGTGTCTGATGTGATCTGATCCGATGATTATTATATGTGAACGGGTGATATTTAAACTGAATAAATATATATAGACTTTATAGTTTAGACCTTAGAGAATTGATGTATAAGAATTTTAGATAAAAATTATGTCATTTAGATAAATGATTACCATCGTTCCAACATATTGTTAGTCTCGCACTTTATTTAAAAAAATCCGCGGTTTTCACCAATCAGAAATTTGTTTACAACTCTCAACACACAGCAAGAGAAATGGTCTACGGAAGCAACTTAATTTCCTAGCGAAGTAAAAGTAGGTACAACTGAGCGGGCGGTGTGGATCACACACATAATTACTATCCATCATCTATTGTACGATCTCATATTATACAGATACAATCTAACCTATTAAAGTCTGTCAAGGGTGATCTACGCAGTAAACTATCTGTTCAAGCATGGTTGCGCTATCGGCCCGCATACCGTACGTGGGTCCGACCAACGGTTCCGTCGGTTGGTTTGGGTAAGATGGTCACGATAAGGAGTAAGAACACCTGGTATTTAAAGTAAGTATGCAACGATAAGTCAGTCATTGTGTTGTGGTTGTGGATGTTATTATTTGACTAGCTAATGTGACGTATGAAGAAATTATAGACAATAAAGTGGAAGGTATATTAGTGACTATACCTAATTGTAATTGGGATTTGCATGGGAATTACATGAGATCGGTTTTAATAAGTAATTTCGTCTATATTCAATTACTATATTATATTTAAATTATACGGTAGACACGTTGCCCAGTTGAAGGCGAGAAGCTAGTAGGCCAGGTTGTTCCTGAAATAAGTGAATATGAATCAGCCACTTATAATCGTGTGAAGTCTTAAAAGTACTGATAATAACGCGTTGAATAAGCACATCCTATAATTACTGGCCTATAGAAATCTACTGACGGTCTCATCAATTCTCATCCCCATCGCGTTACATTCGACATGGCCTCACAATGTCCTGTCATCAAAAATAACGTGACTCATGACTTGGCAAAGGTTTTGGTGGCACTTAATGCATTAGTCACAAATCACAATGGAGAACGTGTTAAAATTTGCGGTGAATCTAAACCAATAAAAACGCATTAGGTAACAAAGTTTGATTTATTTTGGAGCATCAAATAGTAGAAATAGAAACTACGTTGTCTTTCATTTTTATTTTAAGATAATATCGTTACAAATATATAATATACTTAACTAGAACTAGAACTAAGGTAGTCTTATTGCCAAACTTCCAGTAAGAAATTAGTAAGTACATTTAGTAACTATTATTCATTCTAGTGCTTCCACAGACCCATACCGAAAGCGGTAACAAGTGGTGAGAATCTTACAACCTTTGTGTACATCGATTGGACATCCGTGAATCTCTAGACTCTAGAATCCTTACTAATATTATAAATGTGAAAGTGTGTTTGTTTGTTTGTTTGTGACTCTTTCACGTCGCAGCATTGCTATTATATGGTATGATTTATGTGTGTGGGGATAGTTAGGAGGGTGGAGAGTGACGTGGGCTACTTTTTACCGCGGAAAAACATCTCATTCCCATGGGAAGATCGATGTTTTGTTAGTGGCTAGATATTTAGTTCCGAATGTTGTTAATAGATGGCGTTAGTAAAATTCATTTGCAAGTTCTGAATCACGCTATCAAATACTACATGTGATTTATTTAAGTCATAGGCAAATGTTATAAGCTACTGTTTAGCTGAGATTCCTACGGGGCTGGGGCTGAGGTACGCGGCTGTTACCTACGGGTCCCGAAGCGAAGCGCGGGCGGTTCTCTAGTATCTATATAGGTATGGTACAAGTTCTAATACGAATATCTAAGTATTCGCGGGAATCTACCAACCTTTTCGCTACTTCGCAACCCGGGCAATAACGTCTCGACGAGCCGTTACATAAATGCGTGCAGCGAACCAGGAATGCTACAATCGAATCCAAATATGTTATCACTGACCGAACATGTTTGCCTGCCGATAGGAATCCGGCGTATTTGAACAGCTTTGAACGTTGCAACGAGTTGGTTGATCTTATCTAAAGCTCTGAAGATTTTTGGGGTTTACTGTCAAACATTATTATTATTTTGAATCTGGGACTTGATATATGACCCTATTATTGCGCTCCAAGATAGATGCTCTACATACATAATGACGCTCGTAATACGAAATTATTCCTTTTAGGTAAATTCTTTCCCCATTGGGTAATCTTGCAGCTCGTAAGGCCTGTCGATATTGTCCATTCCCACTGGGGTCTTTTATAAAGTTTGGTTTAAGTATAATGTCTCGTTGAAGCTTAGCTGAGTGATTCGATTGCAGTGTAGGAGAGTCAATTAAATTGTTTTACCGGTTCCTTTGTACCCGGCTACGCATTTGTGATGCATGTGGGGGTACAGATAGTAAATTTATACATATGTACGTTAATATGCTAAGTCAATTAACTATCCGAGCTGATAGAAGTGCATATCATAGAAATACAGAAATAACGATGGAACAAAAAATCGGAACCAAGATAATAACACAGAAGTGAAATCAACGATTATGCTGTCATCATTATCCATGAACATTGTTGCTGGTTGTACTCGTATGTGTATGGTTAAACGACTGCATCCATTCAGCGTTAGCTTTCACTCGCTTCATCGATAATGTCGAGGGGTAACAATATGGTCGTGTGGTAGCATCCGTATTGTAGTATTTGATTGCAAGCACCAAAAACTACAATCAGCAGATTATTAGGTAGAGCATCTGGTCTACCTATGAATCTTCTTTTTCTAAGAATTTGCATTGTATATCTTGCAATGTAACAGTTGCAAGAAACACTGCCTTTATGCAAGGACGCTTTTATGTGAGAGTTATGGAGTTACAATTGAAAGTAAAATCTAAATGATCACAAATATTTTTTGTCACTAAAATAATATTAATTAATTAGGTAATAAATTGCCCAAGAACATATTAAATAGATATTTAACGTGTCATCAATTTACACTGTACGATCGAGTATGTCGTGCAAAAACTTAGGTACTTCATTTTGACACACGTCTAAAGAAAGTAGGCTACAGAGATATTCACGAAAGCATATACGTAGGTACCTGGCAGTAAAATTAATTAATAATTAATTGTTCGCCACATAATAGAAAGCTCAGTACGTGGTTCAAACCAGTATTGAAGTACCTAACTATGTATAATTGAGATGCCTAACCGGTGTTGTTTATTTCGGGCGAACGCAGCGAATCGCCTAATTACACGCTCGTAGGAAAGTATACACATTTTCTAAACGAACCTTGACATATTACTTTACGGTGAGTGGGTGGAAATATTATTTATATTCGTCGTTCAAATTTAAATATACATGCAGCGGGTTAAATATAAAAGGCACTTTCAGCGCACTTCGTCTACCTTCCTACATGCTTCCCCATACACGGCATCAGTGCTTGTAGGTGTGTAATTTTGCCGTCACTTCTAATTTTGCGAGTCCCTTTGTATTTTGTTGTCATACCAACATAACTAATATCGGTGTGCAATTATCTTTACGTTATGAGGTATTGCATTTGGGTTTAAGTTTAACTATTCATTAAATCTGCACAGTCAAACCTTATGGTAAATGGTCAATGGAAGCACATCACACATCAGTAATATCAGAAGAATAACCGATAAGTTATCGGTTGAAAAGAAAAAGTATAGAAAAAAAGTTGTCATATCACTCACTATAATAATCGAACCTAACAGAGTAGTCTCGTACCTATGATAAAATATACCTCTACCTCTAATTGAACTTCCTATATTCATTCACATTCATTGAAATACAATTTTTTGTCGGCACTGTCATTATAAAACATGTTAATTACAATACGTGGGACGACAATTCACATTGAAACAACTTGGAGTACGCGTCGCCTTGTTTAGAGATGTCTACATTCATTCACAATCACAACACAAAATTTTAGAATGATACTTCTCGAATTATATATACAAATTCACAATTAGGGCTACGCTCATTGAAATATAAAAAATACACCAGGTGTGTCCAAAATTTTCTTGGTGTTATATTAACACAGTGACTAATTAATATTTCTAACAACATCATCTACTAACTGAATTAACCATTCCTATCCAAATAATATTATATCTTGTTTGGCAACGATCATTACGTATCTATGTGTGTCGATTGTCGAACAGGAACGAAAAGGTAGTGCTCAGTGCTCGTTTGCCATCTATATCCATAAAAATCCATATAAAAGTACAAGTTTTTATACGTTGTTACACCGTAATTATCTATACTGGTAATGATTGGCGACCTCTGTTACGTACACCCGTCGACGGTCGTGACAATGACATCGCATTTGAACGTTTCGCGAATTACGTAAACGCGGGCCGGCGCGCCACTTGCCGCGGAACCAGTTACGAGTCGGACCAGTTCCTCTCCGAAGGTCTCGTAGACCCGGTGACCACTTCAACGGGAGCGTTACCCCCAACCAACCCGTTTCGATTTATTTTTACGTATCGCCAACACGATGCAAATGAACTGCGCATCTTTTGCATGCCTATATTTAGTTATCGCATGATAACGTTGGATAATTTTATATCAGTACTTGTAGCTATGGAATAGAATTTGTCCCTGAAAATGTCTATGAACATTATGATATTAGCAGTTCAAGGAGTAGATATTTCTATTTCGAAATTACGAGACTTTAAATTTAAAACATAAAGCCGACATTTCAAACGAAGTCTTATAATACTTCATAGGACGTAATAGTGATTAACTCACACAATCAGATAATTCGAAACGCTTGGATTGTAAAACAAGGTCTTAATTCCGAAATACAGAAATATAGTACGTATTTGAAGTGTTACCCTATTGCGCCACATCGACGACTTTAATGCTTTTATTGGTGTGAAAAACGCGTTTACGACCAATAAAAGTCACTACGGAAATCGTTAAACCGCTCTTTATTCGATCCGTGCTATGTTAATTAGTATGGATTAATCACATTCATTATTTTGGATTGTTAAACTGTTGTTTAAAGTTTTCTTTTGATTAGCTAACATCAGATAAAAGGCTTTAAAAATACTCTCTTAAATATAAAAATTCTTTATGTCGCGAGAAACAGAGGCAGTCATTACAAAAGTAAACATATTTTTTATGTAATTTAAGTTAATGCTTAACTGTTATTAGGGTGGGGTTACCCCCCAAAAATCCGAAAACGCCAAAAACCTTTGCTTTACATCCAACCATAATTGCGTAATATTACGTTTACCACAAACTTCCCCTACAGCCAACTTTCCTTTCCAATATCAAACCAGTTCAATAGTTGTATCGTCGCTGCAGAATAACAATGCCAAATGAAGCCTAATCGTGGAGTACCAATTGTCATGCAGTATTTCAAAATCTTTTAACCTCAATGTTTAAGAATGGGGAAATTTTTCGATCAATAAAATCTTCGTACTCGTAAGTCATCGGTGGGTCATTTGTCGTCGTCATCGGACCCTGTCACGCGTGGGCCACGCGTCGGTCACGCGATCCCAAACCCCTATAAATCGGATCGAACCCCTCCGAATCCGAATCAGAACGCACTTATACGTTTTCCCCTACAAATACGTCGTGTTAATGTGTTTCTAATGTTCGCCACTGAATTGGAAATGCACGAGCAATTTGAACGTGTCAGTGAAATCGACAAATTATTATGTATCTAACCCTTCGTATGCTTTGGGTCGAATGGACACGTGTCAGTTATGTAACTCAAACCCGCAGACACTCCCTGAATATGTTTCCTGATATAAAAGTTCCGTCGTCTACTTGTTACTACTATGGGGAAATCTATTTTTCTGTCACTGTTTACAGTAAATAAGTGGTAGTAACAGCGAGTAAACACATAAATCACGAGAAGCTATTGAGGGTTTGGCACTGGAAGATGTCAAGGTTTATTGTCTGACGGAAAAATAAAAATAATCTGGAATTTCACCTCTATCAATAAGTACATCAAATTTTGTTATCTCTACATAGAGATCAAAGAAATTTATGAACTATTTAATTTACCTACCTACGAGTACAGACCTAATTTAATTTTGTAAAATCAATATAGACGTAGTTTTTTTTTGTAATTTCAACAGAACTATCAAATACAGAACCAACAATATTAATAACATTGACAAGTTCGTAGGTTCGAAGGGCTATAATTACAAGATAATAATGCGCGAAGTGAAAGCGAACGATGGCCATTCGTCAAAACTTTGGCAGGTGAGATAGTGCCCTTAACTAGATCGATTGATCACGAACGCTTATAACATTATATTCGACAAATTGTCTAATGCACGTGCCTTTGTACACTAACTTTCAAATTTGTGTTGTGAACAAACTAACAAATGTCATCTTAACTTTCGAATCCGAGGTACGTTCATGTTTCAGTTTAAAAGTTTAATAGGAAAAATATTTAGGTAAAGTATAATATTGCTGAGTTTTAAATTATACCATTAAATCTACTATCTAACCAAAAACTACAAATATTATTTATACATTCCATATAATCATTGCAAATAATATTGTGTATTGTGTAGATTGGTATGTGATTATTTAACATAAAAATTAGTTCGGTCTGATCGCCAAGAACTGATACCCTAGTTACTAGGGCCTAGTAGATTAGTTCAATGAAATAAAGATTAGTGAACTCCGCCCCTTCATGCAGGTGTTTTAAGTACTAACGTGTTATAATTAGGTGTTATTCCGTTTCGAATAGATAGGTCTAATCAGAGGTACAATCCCGGTGCTATAAGGTCTATTGTTTATACTGTTAATTTACCTCCATTTACTTTTGGTTACTAATAACTGGTTAATTATAGTATATGGATATATACTTATATTTCCATATTATATTTCCATATTTAAGATATATACTTATAATATATCTAAAATATGGAAATTTAAAAATGTTTCTTAAATTTAAATAATCATATGTATTTAATAAATAAATAAAATTAACAAACCACAACCAAAAACAACACTTTCATTTGAGATCTAAAAATATCTTAAACGCTTATAATGACCGGCCAACCCATAAAGAGACTACTAGTTTTACCGGATAGAAAAATGGCAAACTATATCCACTCCGTAACGCGTATCGAGGGAACGACGCCATAATTTAAACCCGCTGCGAACATCGTCAAATAAAAGCCGCACTGCGCGTTTATCTCTTATAATTTATATTAAAGCATTTCTTGGTTAATAAATGTATTCTTGTTCTACTATATCGTACTCTTACTAATACATTTTAACGAGCGAGATTCTATAATCCTACATCACGAGATAGTGTAATATTTTCATTTTAATTAGTATAGGTATCGCGTAAATCTTGTCTCCTCTGATTTTATGAGTGTAAACATAAATACGCTTGTTTATACCAGCGTTGTACAATATTCGGCGAAGCTTTTGATACATTGACTCAATAGATAAGCTGCTAGTTACAGCGATCCCGCCCACGTCAGTTAATAACTTGTTTGGGCGAATTATCATTTATCGTACCACATAATTGCTTCACACGATTTTGTATCGTTATTATTTGTGCGAATAAAATTCCTACGAGTAATTGTCAAAAGCTTCAGTCCACCAACCTTTGCTTAAAAATGGGGTTGTTTTGATTTTATTTTGAAGAATGAAGTAGTTCTTAACGTCAAATCATTCTGCAATATAACACAGTTTGAAGGTTTCCGAGCTACCTGCAGTGCTGACTTAAAAAAAATTTAAGCATTATGTTTACATGTAGAGACGCTACATCAATCTCTATACCACCAATGAACACAACTGGGCATTGTAAACATTCAGCACCAATACGATATGGTACCACTAAGATAGGGTTTGACTCCACTCACCCACGATCCGGTGGAGCCCCAACGCTTGAGCCTCTTCCCGAAAATGTTTTGGCACTGCGACAGGCAGGACACCGATGCCGCCGGCTGTATCTTCCCACTAAAACTCTCAACCCTGTCCAGAGTCATTCTCGGCACTCGAATCAAGTCACCGTATTCATGTACACAGTTTGAAAACAATGGCACACGCGCGCTCAAGTCACCGTTGCGTGGTATAACGTAACGACGATCGTAACGTGTTTCTAACGCGGTGGTCGGCTAACCCAGGGGCGTGCGGTTAGTTCGCCGGCTACGCGACGAGTGCCGGCTACATTTTCCACTTGATGGGAAATCCTCCCCGCGCGCACCAAAAACCCTCTCGATGTACCTACACATTTTTTCACAACCGAAATGTTATTTGTGTAAAGAGTAACGCTTCAGTGAAACGTCTCAGTTTTATAAAAGTAACAGTGTTATAAATATACGTGGGTTGGGTTTTTCCCGATTTCTAAATTATAATACGTAAGTAGACAATTTATTACGGTAAATTTATAAACGATTAGGACTCGAAAGTTTTCATTTCGTTTTCCTATCCTATGACCTGAGATAAATCAGAGGCGGCTGAAATATTTACTAAAGTAATGTCTTGTGGCTGAGCTTAGAGTAGCTTCGTCGGCTGACTTGCCCAAGGTCAGAGGGCAATTTCCTTAAAAGTTGGAATCACGGCACGCAAGTAAATCAACGGCTACGGTGAACTAATTGGGTTTTTCCACGAGAAGCACGCCAGTAAAAATAAAAATCGGTTATTGTTTTGTTTTTACGACTTCGGAGACTCAAATCAGGGCGAGGCCAAAGATTTCTGCTGATGGCTAAACAACAAAAGTATTGAAGAACTAAATGACCACATAGCTGAGAGGGATTTCATCCCTTTACGATGCTATCCATTTTTCCATCCCTCCAACCTCTCTCACAAATATCTACGGAACATAAGACCAATCTACAGCACCCGGTTCCTCTTACTTAAGATCAGTGATCTCTGTACCACCAACCACCAAGAGAGGTAGGTACTCTTTTATGGTAGAGTTTTGTATATTACAGGTAGGTACGTTCGGTATCAACAAGGACGAATGTGGACCACTACTGGGACTTATATTTTGTTGTAAATTATATCATTGCAATTAAAATATGCAAACACACAGAACATTGCATCATTCGAGGCGCTCATTAACATTTCATGCACTTGTAATTAGGTAGGTCGACATACGTGCGATATGCATTTAGTTCAGTAGCGCATGTGAAAGGAAAACTACGTAGCATCATTGAAATTATGATCGATATCGTTGAACAAAAGGTAATTTAACTGCTGGTTGGACGGGCTTAATACGAGGTATCCCGGAGGAGATAAAGGTGAGTACATACACACATCACACAAAGATGTGTGTGATGAACTGATTGTACTTATGTTCATACACAATCATGTTTATGAAACACACCTTCATTATAATGGACAACTTTCAAAGGAAGAAAAGCCAGCCCTTAATCTATATATCTAATCTATATCCTTAACAACCACAATAGACCGAGACAAACATTCTTAAACAAGCAGATCGCTCCAGTCAATTAGGATCAGACGACGCCGATATCAATACAGCCGAAGACATTATGTCAGTGGGTTGCTAAGCGAATGCGGTCACGGTCATGGGGTGGCTCCGCACCCCGACCGCCGTTATTGCCTCCGCGCCCCCACACTTGGAGATCACGACCGTTCCGCATGGGAATGACTCGTTTGACTTCCAGTGCTGCTTGAATAAATTTATAAAACAAAAAAACGCCTGCCACTTTTTGACAATTTGTGTTAAAACAGTCTTTTCACTTCTTTAGGTAAGTTGATACCCACATTGCTAAGGCAAGACAAATCAATCTTTTCCTTTTTTATTAATGGGCGTCATCTTGAATCATCTTCGTTACTACCACAGTTCTGACGAATTCAACGATACCTCAAATGATAAAATCCGTCCTGCCGTTTGTGATGTAGGGTAAGCCTAAGAAATTAGAACAATATTACCCACCGTCTGATGCAGTCCGGTAAAAACAACAAAATGTTTTACGTTGCGTACACCTTTTGTAGGATTTGTCGTACCTGACATTATAATGTTGGAATTTATACTCTAATTAGAGAACTTTCTTCGTTGACCACTAAGAAACAGTTTAGAAAACCATTCCCTGTTTATAGCATCAGTCGTTGAAAATAATTAGTTATATGATATAAAGCACATTAATTTTCCGGAAAAAGGATCGATACTCAGAAAGTAACAAATAAAAGTTAATATGGATGTTCTGTGCATATTATTATCTGCAACTTGTTCATTAATATTTTTAATTTAAGGAACAATATAAACATCGATTAGGTTTAATTGAATCCATATCCATACAAACATAAAGTTTATGTAAAGCCTGAAAATATATGAGCAGCAACGTTGGGGAGGCGTGAACCAATAGGCACAGACAGGCTTATTGAAGTGAGGCGAGAGTTTTTTAGTATCACCATAAACCTTCAAAACGCGAAGTGGGCCAGGGTCGCGGGTCACGGGGCTGCGTCAGGACCGACACGTCTCCTTGATCCCGTGGCCTCTCAGCGTGACAAACCTTGCACAAACCGATCTAATGTTATAGATTCACGACAGCTGTCTAGAAATGGAATGATCTAGAAATGGGCTTTAAAATAAACTTTAATTTAACTTAAAAGTAATTGTTTTTATTTTTAATAATAATGAGTGGATTTAATGCCTAATGGTGCGTACAGACTATGTAACAAAACATGTTATAAAACATAGTTAAATAACATGTTTTACAAATGTGGACGCTATGTGTTACAAAAACAAGTTATACAACATGTTATTAGTTTTTGCAACAATGTTATATGCTATATTTTAAGAAATGACACGCATTGAATTATTATATAACATTGTTATACAACAATGTTGTTTTAATGTGTACGGTCTTGTAACATGTTTCATTGTTAGACAACAATGTTAGATAGTGTGGACGTGTTATAAAACAGAAGTTATATAACATGTTGCATAATCTGTACGCACCATAACGGCATTCTCTACCAGGCAACCCTTGGCGTTTTTGACAAATGTGTCGGAGGCGTTAACGCAAACAAAATTAAATTGACTGTACAAGTAATTTTGGAAAAATAAATGCTTTAAGTTATAGGTAGGTACCTACATAACACCTACGTGTAGGTACGTGTGCTTGTCATTTTTGATAGATTTGCGTTTTATAATGTAAATTATAGAAGAATGAATTATAGAAGAGTTTGATTCTATGATTCAATTATAGTCATAAACAATGTTACCACAAACTATGAATAAAATTAAATTTATAGCTGTCCTCAGTGCTTAATATCTTGGGAAACTTGCCAAACAATGGGTGGTCTTATCTAGCATCCACTATTATGACGTGCTCTCTCAATACTATACGAACAATAATGTAGTTCAATGTCAGGCAAGTTGACATAAGCCGTGATTGCCGCGATGTGTTGGGCGCGGCCGCCCAGCGACAGCTGTGGGGTGAGCGAGGAATAAAAGCGCTACCCTACACTTTGCGATTAAACTGCACACGTATTGCTCTTACCATTGCCACGGGATACTCTATTCCTGACTCCAGTGGAAATCTTTAATTTAGTTTTATCCGAAAAACGATTCGAAACGATACGAAAATCGATCGAAAAACGAGTAGAGGATCTATCTACCTCACGGTAACATCAACCACCTAGACATATGTAAGTAACACCAAATGCATCACCTTCGCGTTGCCGGCTCTGAATGAATCGAGTGACCCCTCGGACATTGCTACTGTATGAGGTATATGGAGGTATAAAAGATTTTACGGTCGACTTAGAAAGAGGCAGCTAGCTGCCAGGTGGAAATTACCCTAAGCCCGCCAACTGTATATGTAATTTATGGCTGATATAGAACATTGCCAACATAAAACTATATAGTCGCAATAAGTTTTGATGTGAGGCCGTCTTTGTAACACAAGTTCATATGGAAACACCGAGGAATTTAATTATGAAGCGATTCGCACTAATTCGCCTGATCAGATTAAAATTTACGAAATGTACGCCGGAAAACCTTACTTGCGTATCTCTCCGCATCTACGAGTTACGAAATATTTGGCTACTATAAAGCAACGTTTAAAAATGATTTATGACTGCAAATAAAATTACGCTTCACTGTTTAGTAGTAACACATAAATAATGAACGCGTAATCTTGGAGTTCCCGCTTTTCGTAAAATCAGACACAATAAATTTAAAGCTCTCTATCGACTGACTTGTTTTTGCGCCATTTAACACAGTTTATTCGTTTTTTGAATTTAGTGTTTATCAGTGAACATATTTACTTGTTTCTTATTTTTAAAACAAAACAACAAAATCAAATTCAGTACTCTATTGGTCAAATTCAAACTCTAAGCAGTTGCATGTGTTAATAACACTATTAATACGGATCTCCTACAGAACACTGAAATTGAAAGACATTACAAACGTAATAAATCTGTATAAACAAAAAAATAAACAAAACATGTCACGCTACAAGTTTATTACGGTTTACCTACACCCATGCTAACATGTCTTTAACATTTCTTGGCGTAATCGAAAAGATTAAATGCGTAAAAGTAAACATACTCGTACTTTATACACAAAAAAAGGAATAAAACATAAGATAATGATTGATAGCATGTAAGGGTTCAAATTGTTAATTACGTAGGTACCTACTTCTTACGATGCAATGTCATTAATCAATCAATTTTCATATAATAGTTAATTTAATCTATGACGTTACATTAGACTGAACAAAAGCAACAGATTTATTAAATTAACGTTTAAAAATTCGTATTTACATATCTCCACAAAACGATGAAATATTACTTGCACGCGACTAACAACAGTAG
This sequence comes from Hesperia comma, assembly GCA_905404135.1. NCBI lineage: Eukaryota > Metazoa > Arthropoda > Insecta > Lepidoptera > Hesperiidae > Hesperia > Hesperia comma. The sequence continues at coordinate 17,375,686 of FR990018.1, forward strand.
ACAACATCTATCATAATTTAAATACTTTTAAGAAAATACTATATCAAACATATCAAGCCGCATAAGCGATCATCAATAAAGGCGCTAAGATTATAAAAAAAATCGGTGGAGTGCGAGTCGGCCTCGTAGATATACGGTTCAGTACCACCGAGCCTTATGAACTCTTAACACTTTGACCAAAAACAAGAGATAACGTTGAAAAACCCGTTCTTTTAGGTAGTTATGTGGTGTATTTGGGATCAAAATTTTTAACCTTTGCATTGTTTGTTGCGATAGCGGCTACAGACCACCGGCACTTTGTGAAAATTTAAAGTTTTTTCCTATTTTTAGAGCCTCGTGATAGACTGCCTGATATCGGAAGCATATTAGTAGGATTCCGTTTTTTAAACACTGGATACGGAACCCAAGGAAACCGCCTGCTGTGGCTATTAATCGAACCTTAACCTTTTACACAATACACATTGTTGAACAGTGTCATCGTCCTTCGCATTCATATTTCGAAACACTGTTGTCATAAATCGTTTACAATAAAACAAACTTGTACTACGTAGTAAATTAGAAGAACCCCGCTGTGATACAAATAACTTCTATGCGGTTTGAGTGAACAATAAATATCGGTGGCCATCTCTGTTTTATTTTATTTTTCTACCGTTGATTCATTATAAATAATATATCTGACACGAGAGTTACAATTCGTGGATGTCCAAAGTTTTAGAAATAGGAAATAAAACGGCTGTGGAGATGATGACGTTGTGAATAGTTTTAAGCTATTGCATAGCTTTTATCGCGGGCCTTGGGCGCGGGGACCGAATGCAAAAATTTCGTAACGAAAATTTATTACACCCTACACACAGACATAGTTACTATGTCTATGCACCCACACATCGATAAATACCAGAACTTTTAACTGAGTTAACTAACTTTTACTTTATAACGGCTAAACCGATTTGGCTAATTTTAGTCTTGAAATATTCGTGGAAGTTCAGGGAAGGTTGCAGCGATGAGAAAATATGGAGAAATTGCGAGCAAAATACTAAAAATGAAAATTTTAATTTCCCATACAAATCTTACCTGTCAAACATTTGATTTTCGCCCCGTCGGTTCGGTGTTTTAAGAATAATTACATGTAGATCTGGATTAAATAAGGCGTTGGAATCGACAACATGTATTCATAATAGTCGAATTATCGCGTATTTAGATTTAAAACATACAAAATAATAACATGACATAAAATAATGACACTATATTAATGACTTGAGGGTGATAGAGACAGTGCCATACAGGCAAGGCAAACTGTAAGGCACTGTCTCTGTCACCCACACGTCATTCACGCGCCAAAAGATCGTTGTAGGACTTAAATGTCAAATGTCAATTTTCTTTTTAAAAAGAATTATTTTGTCAACTGAAATAGTTCTTATGCTTTTGTTCAGAATATTTAAATCTTCTTTGCACAAATTAATGCATTATCCGTTTCTAATAAAGATTAAAATGTCTTGCACCTATAATGTGACGTTATGATGTACGTATTCTTAACAATTAGGCTTACGTCATTATTATGCGTCTCTTTCAGTGATATTGCCTATGAACTTTGATGTAACTTTTGATAACTAGGCAACTAAATGAAAACTGGTACACCACTTTCTTGGCCCACTGTAAAACAGTGAATATCTGTACTCGTATAATTTGTGTACAAAGTGTTTTAAATATGAATAAACAAAGTGCATTTATTAATGAAGAAAGTCACGAAAAAATTGTGAAAGAAAATGAGTTATTACTCTATATACATTCATTTTATTATTATTATCACAAATGCAGTATTATTTTGTTGTTTTGTTAATTTATATATAATGATATGCAATAGCTTTACCGCGGCAGTCTCCGAGTGCCACACGTCTTTTTTATCACTAAGAAGTAAGAAATGCTTTTTCAAGCCACTAATAACATTGTTTTTTTAAATATATACCTACTGCAAAACGGCTACTTAACCGCTACACACGAGTAAGCATTTCACCGAGCGAGCAAGGGAAAAATTGCATTACTGTCGACTTTTACTTACAGTTATGCTAACCTTACAGTAATAGATATCTTAGCGTGAAAATTATACTGAGACAACTAAAGCTCAAGCCGCATAACCGCACGGAGCAATCAAAAACTTTCGATGAACTGAAGCGCCAGCGTAATTTGTTCTCGATCGCGGGTAGTGTTGCCAGACGTGCGGATAAACGTGCGGACAGTGTTATTCTTTTTGAGTGCGTGTCCGTCTAAAATATACGGTGTCTGGCCTGTCCGGCTTTTGTTAAGCTTTTCACATTACAATCATAGTAACTTCGTAAGCGCGCTCGGATACCAATATTGTACTATTTATTAAGTCGTAGAATGAAATTGCTTTCCACTGATGATTTAACGTTGTTTTGCACCTCCCTCTGTCACCAGGTATGTAAAAGCTTGATGACTTTACAGGGTGTCTGACTTTTTTACCCAAATGTCCGGCCAAATTAGCTAATATGTCATGCTTTTATGTTTGGCGGCCTGGCAACCCTAATCGCGGGAAAAATTTCCTCTAACCTTTTCACCTTCGAAACCTCACCGCAAATAAATATCGTTCGCCGCATGGCGGGAGCGGCAGGAACTCCAATATGCGTACTTGGTCGTAAAGATACATAAACACTCCTAAATGGAAGGTTAGACACCTTGGCTGTTGTATAGAGCATTTCTGTAAATTGGTATATTTATAAACCATTTACTTGATTACTATTCCGGGAAATGTTTATATTACCCTCATTTCATTGCTTTCCTCGGGCCCCTAATAATACTATTGTGTTCATGACATCATTTTGAATTACATGCACTTGGACTCACAGAACTCGATCGTTGACCTTTGTCACTATACCTAGGCAAAAATTACATGTGTGTGATATACCACGGGAAGCTCAGTGACTTCAGTTGTTTTGGAACTGACGAAAAACGTTGCCGTTTCGATTTCCGAAATATGCATTTACAGTACCTAACTATTACTTAAAAGCCAACTAGGATATTCAAAGCATTGAAAACCGAAGTGCACATGTATAATCATTAGTTCTGATTTAGGTTGTCTATGCAAATCATACCAACTACAGCTTAAAACAACAAAACGTAAATCAAGCAGTCGACAATAAACAATATTATACAGATGCCATCCATCTGATAGACCGAGGTTCGGAGGTTGTTCGGTAGCTCACCGTGCCCTACTCCGAGTATGGCGACTGCAACAATAATATATACATAATGCAGTGTACGTCTGCCGTCTGTCACCTGTCCTACAACTCTTACGAGGGCGTCACAAATAGAGCCACGTTTATTTATAGTTGTTACACGGCTGCACGACGTTTCATCGTAGACCGCATGTAGCGATGCGCGTAGCGTCCTTGTAACGATTGAGTATGCGGAATTCCGCACAAAAACCGCTAATAGCGTTTCATTTACGAAATAAAAATTGCAGCATACAAATATAAATAAACAATAATAATTGCATTAGCGTTATAAATCACGTTTTGCAAACGGAAAGTTAAAAAATATAGGTATTCGATGAGTAGAAAAAGCGCGAGATTCCTCTCAAGTATATTTATTGACTAGGTACGTGACCAATGCCTAAGACGATACAATACGATTTTTACAATACGAAGATGTGCTCAAAGTAAACAAATAAATTATGTTCCTTTAACTTTTAGTAGGTAGATACGTTACCTTTACGTAGATAGTGGCAGAAATGTGAGTAGTTTAACTGTACATACCTGTAACAAGAAAGATACTAAAATTAGTACTAAATAAAAATGAAAATCTTAAAACTGCGAATAAACAAAATACTCAATGATACTTGATTTAAATTGAAGACGTGCTGAAACTCAATAGTTTCCAGAAAAACGCAATAAAAATTATTCATCTGTAACGTCGTGTGTTTAACCTATGTACGTAAATTTTTATATGATTTGGGTCTATAGAACTTCTACAGGTGCCTAAACAACACCCAAAGTTCAATAAAAAATTTATCTTTCTCCATCGATGTATGAAGTCTTGCTCTCTCAACTGTTTCGAAGAAAATCCTAACAAGCAGTAAAGATCTTCATAATGATAATGTTATCAACGCTGTGTGAAGTCTGACAATCCGCTGTGACAGTTACGGGTGGTTATGGCACAGCTTATACATGCAAAACTTTTGTTCTTCACTCTATCATTTGAAAGCCTTGCGATATATGCAGATAAAGCAAAATATTTAATTCTTTCACATGTTCTTAGATTTTATAAATTCAAAATCAAAGCGATGCGCTCTCAAACAGGCGATTTCGTCCATAAACATGTCACTGACACTCGTTCGTTGGACGCGTTCAAAGAAATATTTTATATTTGAACGCGCTATTAAATATAATACTAATAAAAATGTGTATGCGATTTACACATACCTTAAAATCACATTTCAGCATTCCTTCAACAATTTATGCGCTGATATGAGTACGTTAATAAAGTAAAGCATACATTTTTTTGTGAATTATATGACTTTAAAAATTATTGGCGGTTACCAAACTTAGTAGATGCGAAAACTTTTAAATTACTCAATCTTATTTAATCGGATTTGGCAGTTGAAAAGAGTTGTTATTATTTTATGTAGCTAATATGTAAGGGTGTAAATACCGCAAGTGTTTGTACATTCAAACGCTAAAAACGTTCTAAGACAAAAAACTTGTATTCTCGGACATTAATTCCCACACTTTTTCCACTTAAAGATTCGAACGGCTGAACGAATGGGTCGTCTGGTCAGCCACAAGTATCTAATTGTTTTCCATAGAAACAAGTAAACTATTAACGATTAATCCACAGTCGGGTCGCTAATGAAACTGTCTAGATACAGTTTCAATTTGCGAGGCCTAATTTAAAGTTGCACGATGAGAAAAATGTAGAACTAGCACCAGTTGACCCAGTAAAGTCGCGCTCATTAATAAAAATCTTCAAGTCGGTTGAGTCGCGTTCATTAATAAAACTCTTCAACTTTTGACGGTAATATTCCGAACATTTAATGTTTCATTTAAAGTTTAATTTATGTTTGGAAAATATAGATCAAGAACTTTTTAATTTAAATTGCTACTTTTATATATTAGGCGTGTAATTTAAAGAAATTATAGTGGAAATACCTACAATTATATGATAAAGGACAGGTGAAACCTCCTTAAATCGCCGACAAAATCAAAATGCTGAAAAGATTCAAATATTTTCTAGTACCTAGTACGTCTACACCTATTTTATGTACCCGAGTCAAGTATACGATAGAAGTTAAATAAGTCTAATCCCGAACGTGTCATACGAGAATGGGTCTAACAATGCGGTTTACGCAAAGTCGATCCGACTCAAATAACCCCAGGTGCGGTTAGAGTTACGCACTGTAACCGTCCGTATAATACACAAATTGCAGCCCCATAGGACTGTGATGTAACTAAATGGGTCGCGTGTGGGCCTGAGCCGATGTCCCGATAGAATGGTAGGCCGACGACCGACGGCTTAGTCGTCTAACCCACTTCACACCTACGTCACCTACCACACTTCTTGGTATCATTAACGAGACGCTACAGATTTGATCTAACATCTCGTAACACATGTAACCCAATATCGTCAGAGCGCGTTACAGCTTCAATGTTTTTCATCGTAAATGGGTTAAATTTTAACAATAAAAGATACAAGTATGAAACTATTTAATTATGCCCGCGGCGGCGTCTAACAAATTTCAATTACTCGTATGTAGGGCGTGAAATCGGAACGTCAAAGCGGCCACTTCGTCAGGTGTCTTGCTCGTCCATGGTGAACCGGAGTCTAGAGCTAGAGTGTCTAGACGGAGGATGGGTTTATAAGGTAATGTAAGCAAGTCTCCATGGCAATTCGAGCCGTCCGTCGCCGGATCAGGAAGCTTATTAAAGCCACCTACCTAGTTTGAACTATTTTAGCACCTATGCAAATGATTGACTTTTTTTGAAGTAGCTAATGGATATTCTTAATTCTTATGTTAGGACTATAAACGTCTGTAATGTGTCTGCGTGCACTAATATCGTTAAAGACTTGTCAGGTACTAAGAATAATTTGATTTAGTCCTCGGTCAGATTAATTTTGTCATCGAAATATAAGGTTGCCTTAGATAAAGCAATTAGCAATACAGAAAACACTGCAAATATTGTGATAATTCCTTTGGTATGAAACTATAAACCCAAATGGAATGCTTAAGAAACTAGTTTGATTTTTTAATAATAGTATTATTCAAATTAAAAAACAGCAACACAAAGATTTTCGCTTCGTAAAACCCTCTAAACCTTAAATGATTCAATAATTAAGGTTGTAGTAACATTATCATAATCGTAACGTCGATCGATAACTAGATGTGCCACGTGCCAATGATCGTAAAAGGGAGCAGGAACAAAGAGAAACATTGGAAAACTTCACATTTCCATTACAGCGCTATTTAATTTTAATTGCTTCGAAACGAATTCGTGCCCTCAGCTCTTTGATCGTAAAAGGAATTTAACCTTTGCGTCACTTTTCTTTAGGGACGGGAAATAACCCGAAATGTATTAATAGTACAGCAGGAGAATGGAGATCTGAGAATATCCGAACATGTAGGAGGTTCCCGAAACTAATATTATCCTCGTTTTTGTTACAAGATCAAGCTTTTACATTATTAATACATTCGTCGACACTTAGCTGTTGGGTTGAATTGTAGTTTAGTCATGGAATTTTAATAAAATTATAATGATTTCATTTTGTTAACATGGTATATTGAAATGAAGTAGTAAATTGGTATTAATACCCATTTTTACTATAATGTTGACGAATAAAAACCCCATGTTGTATGGGGCAAAGGTCTGCATTTATAGTCCTATTTGTCTGATATTGAGACTCCAGCAGGAAAACATATTACTCGAAAACGTACACAATAACACTAACAGTTCTACGAATACCTGAAAATATCGCAACAGAACAAATAAATAATACAATTTAAGATGTTCGTTTCGAAATCAATCAAGTTGATATATTTTATCGCCGTCCACGAGTGCGTTCAACGTGATTGGATACGAGTATCATCGATATTTCAATAATGTATCAGAGTTCGGAATGAGCATTGAACTCTGCGAGGCCCACGTTTTTACATGAAATCATAGCTGATTGACAGACGGATTTCTCAATTTTCACTAGAATACCAACTTTTTTACACCTCTGCTTTCAAACGTTTTATTTTTCGATTTGATTTTGACGTGTTCGTGACGTTCCTAGTTTTGCTACACACTTTGATCAATAAACATAAATAACTTAATCGTGGCCAATTTAAAGTGTTACTGAACGCATATACATATTTATTTAATCTTTATGCAGCAAACTGTCCATTATCTTACCGCTATCGGCATTTGAAAATGTGCGGGCGGGCATTGTAGGCGAAATATTATTATGTCAGCGCTAAGATTGAGATAAGTGTACGATATACGTTCGTCGGTTAGAACGTCAGTTTATTGTTTTACCGAGTCCTCGAGATAACTGGCAACAGGCACGCGTTAGAACTGGGTACCTTAACGGCTCGTCTGGTCTAGATTGGTGTATCTGGGATTTGATTTATAAATTGCGCGTAGAATGCGGGGAAATTAGATGCAGTTACAACTTTCTACTCGCATGGGTCAGTATTTTTAGGGTACGGGGCTCACATTGAACCAGAGCATACCGCCCCTGACTACTTGTTGATGCAAATCTGCCGAAGATATTGCTGCAGCTGGATTTGTATTGAGTTATTTATATTTAACTCATTATATTTTTATTATGATTACAGCTTGAATTATAATTCGTATGAAACACAATATCGAAGAATTAAAAAAAACAATACTCATTAATTCTTAAATTTCTAAAAATCTTAATAACAGCGAACCAGTAGGTAACCAAGACTATATAAAAGATGGAAAGAAAAAAATATCAGTTTGGTACGCAAGCCCTGCACTTCCTTTAACCCGCTAACTGCTAGCAAGTAGGTCACGGTTTCAATTTCCGATATACTTCTGCAGTTTCCTTCACAGGAATACAACCATCCTGCCTTGTTTTCTTGAAGCTTTATGTATTTATGCATTTATTGTATAATCAGACACATTTTATTTAATTTTACATATTATAGTTTCTTTAACTATCAGATATTTACTATCGTTATTTTTTAATACTTAAAATAAAATAAGGGTTTAGAATTGAGGTGGGCTGATTATTTTGTGTTACTTTATAGCATACAATACCTTTGACAGGCCATGACTTTCACTATAACGTTTATATTAAATCTATACTTTTAACTAAATTATATACACACATGAATGACAAATGATAGTAACATCTCACTATTAACCTTGTAATTGTATTTTGAACCAAAAGTCACTCGTCACGATACCGCACCGTATTGTTGAATGATCGCGTCATTGTTAAGTGGTCTTCCTGTCTTACTGCAATTTATGACATCAGGTGATTTATTTATGTGTTCACATAAACCGGCGCACTGTCGTACCATCTCATATTCGGACTTCTCTTTTTGTTTAATGTAACTGCGCTCACTTTAATGTACGCGAACCTTTGTACCTACTTTGCACGAATTGTCACAGCTTTGACATCTAGGAATACCTTTGTTAAAATCTTCACATAATCATTTTAGAAGGTCCGCTCTACTCAATATTTGTGTAAAATGAAGCTTCGCTGAGCGGAAATTCCATGTTGATAAAATACAATAAATTATCCAAATTAATGAATTTTTAGGATAAAAATTGTACTTATTTTTCCAGTGTCTCAAACTATTTTCATACCAACATCTGAATCGGTTCAGCGTGAAAAGCTATTGGACACACTGGCAAAAAAGACAGTGTAACTTTCGAATTTATAACTTATTGATGTTACGGTTGTTCTAAGTTTAACGTGAACTATCCAAAATTGTTAGAATATCCGTAAAGACAGAACATCAAGACAATAATATAAGAGAAGTAAAACACACAATGGGTCGGCCGTGCGTAACAATCACGTAGATGCTTACAATATCTATTAATCGATCAGCTAAATTTCGATTCGTTTCCACCGAATGCATTTACGACTATGGTGTGAGATATGGGTTTATGGCTTTCAAGAAGTAGTCTCGCTACGTGGTCATTCCCTGAAAACATAAAGATCTCAGCCACTATCGGAAATGGAAATTGATGGGCGTTACAAACTTTCATATTTATATGATTTGATATTGAAACATGTGGAGTAATTACTTTTTTATGTATCTACCTAAATAGCCGATAAATCTAGAGACGAGCCACCGGAGTATTTCCCGACGCTGAATCGTTCTCGGCAAAGAAAAAGCGAGAAAAAAAATCTTCATTCTGGTACAATAAAGTATGAATAGGTACGGTTGTGTTGATATGGTTGTCAATACAATAATTAAGTTAAAATTAAATCGGAGTGCTGCTGTAATGACCTAATGTTGTGTGTGTTAACAAACTTTGTAAATTGTGTTTGAATGAAATTGTGGTGAAAATGAAAATCAGAAGCATAGCTTCAAAACATACTGCATTCATCTTCCCGAGCTGTAAATCACAGAAAACGGCGTCTTATTCCGGGAAAGTTAGAATGCTCGGTGCCGCTGCTTCCAATCATTGGAACCGTTTGGGACGTTGAAAAATTTTACGCTTTTATCTCAATTCGACCAGGAAACGTCTTATTTACGAGCGCGTCTCTTCGGCATTGTGATCGAGAACACAGAGCTAAGGCGGTGTTGCGTGGTGTGCCCCAATTTCCAGTTTAATTCTTTGTTATGTCCGTATAAAGCGTGTTTTGGGGTCACCAGTGCCCACTGCCCAATTGCACACTCACGTTTCCGTAAACCCAGAGTTTCCCGAAAGACGCGACGTCCTTTATTCAACCGTGCCGGTTTACTAATTCCCACATAGAGTCGTGTCGGCGATATTTTTCAATGAAGCTGAAATATTAATCTTCCCAGAAAACGTAACAAAAATATTTGAATTACGCGAAAGAAACGTAAAGAAATTTAAGACCCGATTAGCGGTTGAAGACTCCGATCTATTATTGTGACGTTTTAAAATACGTCGGTAATTTTGGACGGGGCGGATAGAGTGAGTATAAATAGAATGCGCGTTGCAAAATACATGGCCAAGTTATGTCAGAGCATCGATTGTCGATGCTGGCGAGGCAATGCTCGTGCTAGCAGGATTGATCGTAGTAGAGCACGCCTGCTGAAATTCAGACAACACGATGACGGATCAACGTTTGTTAATTTTCGCAAAGCTAATTTAGATGTGGACTAATCATATATTATCGTGATCATCATTACTCCAATGAATTCTTTGCTTTATCCAGTTTGAACACAACCTAAAAAGAAGTCAAAAGACGTAAGATAATTCAAAGTTGACTTAAATTACGGGGGCGGCGTCAAGGCAAGCAGTCAGGATTGCAATAGACAAATGCGTTCCGATTTGCATAATTGAAAAATTGCAAAGATCCTGTGCCCTTTGAATGAATGTTGATGTCCAGCATTTGTCTAAAGTTGACAAGGTCTGAGTATTGTGTTGCTTACATAGCGTAATTTATATAAACAATGATGGGACCGAGATTACAACATAAAAAAATGCAATAAATAATAATTTTTTCAGTGTATGTAAAAACGATTCTTTGGGTTAGGTCAAAGTTTTCGTTTTCAATCGAAATCGAAAACTTAAAATCTCATGCAAGCATCAAAGTGAGTATTTGAAAATCCGTTAAGCGCTTTGTATTGTAATTAAAGTTCATAATTTTAGGCACATTGCTCATAACTTTTATTGTCAAAACTTATTTGTAGTTACAACACTAGTTTTTACCTTTTTTTTATAATACACATTCTATGGCAATGTCTGAAAGAAATGCACTATCGTTTTTCTAACCACGTGATCTCTTTAGAAAAACGTGCCACGTCGTGAACACAAACATCGTGGGGAAGCTTTGCGTACAATAAGTCTGAAAAAGTATTTGTTATCACGTGTAGCCATAAATAAACTACTCACTGAAATAGATTCAGTTCTATTTTGAGACATGGCGAATATTATTGGTTTAGATATACATACATTTCCATGTGTTCATTGCGTGTACTTTGCACCCTTCTTTTATCATTTTTAGAGTCCTGACAAAAAATTATGATTTCAAAGATTGAATAGTTACAAAAAACTTCAAAAACTGTACTTAGGCATAGAACAAGGGATTGAAAAGACTAAAATAGCCCAACAACTGAATAGTTGCGAAATATTGAAATTATGTAACATAGAATTAGAACATTTCGGCAAAATATCCAATAAATAACCTAATTTGAAAATAACTGTAGACAAAGGAAAACATGTTGCAGCTGCAATCGGCGAAGAGAACAGAGCGAAGCTAATCCATGTGAAATTATTATGCTATCATCCGGGACGTAGCCTTATTATCTCTAATGTAGTACAAAACGTTCCATTCGTTAAAGCCCGGATAACTCCAGTACATAAAACCGGGATTCAAAAGTAAACAAAGGGGAAAAGGGGTCGACGGATGGGTTTACGAGCGTTTTAACTGTTTTCTTATTTTCGCTTCCATTCGCGGACGCTTGTTACGAAAGGTATGTTCCGTAAACCGAATTACGTCCGATGACGTCTTCACCCGTCAGACTTTATACTTTTCATTGTTCCTCATTCTTAATAAATAGCTTATTATATCTGTGACTGTATCGCTGCAGTCAGTGTCAGATTCTGATGTTATTTTCATGATAAATACCAGTTAGTCAATATATATATATATTTTTATGTACGATATTTTTGTCAACCAATTTCATAGTCATTGGAGGTAGTAACTGTTGGAGTAGTGCTGATTAAAATTTTTTGATTTGCATCGGTGCCTCTCACTCAATTGATTATCTTAATTTATCACACAATGCTTCTAAATAATAACGGTATCTGTGACATCGTGAAACAAAAGGGACAGTTTCCAGCGATCGCCTCGAAATCTCCAACACTGCAAAAACTTTTTGGGTTGACTTGGGTTGGGTTGGGTTGAATTCAACCCATGTTATGATCGTGTTTCTCTGTGCTGTCTACTACTTACTGCCACTAAAGTTATAAATTGATGGTTTACTAGTTTAGCAGTCGGCAACTTAAATTAAAGTTAATTAACATTAAAAAATAAAAGTTTTCCTAATTCCAAATCTTGTGGTAATATCAAAAATTGTCCCTAATTTCAAATGACTTTTTTTTCAAATATTTTTTTCTTCAGCAGTAAAGGCTTCGCGATAATGAATATTTCAGTCAGTCTGTGACCGAATTAGAACGAGACTCATACTAACAATAACTAACTAACTGGACTATTACTAACATCAACTAACAGTACTAATTATCACTAACAGTCCCTGTCCCTAGACTTATTAACAAACTAACCAACTAATATTCTAACACCATCTACTAACTGGACTAACCATCCTAGTCTCTTTGAGTCTAGTTCTAGGCCAGTCACAGTTGTTATGGGCGGCAGCGGGAGGGTGGTGCTGCATGCTCGTTTGCTATCTTAATTCCATAAAAAAAGAACAAGAAGAATTTACACTAGAGATTACAGAATTTATGATTATGGAACTGTTTACAAATAGTAGTTTTGAAGGGAAATGTTATGGAGAAAAACCTAAGTCTAAACGTTTCTCAGACATTCTTTCTGGAAACGAATTCCATTCGGATTAGTAACCGTACTGCCGGATGTGCTTACAACTTGAACAATATTTTCGACGATGTCTACAAGAAGATATTGATTCTGAAATGTTTTGAACGTGAATTTCTCATAATGGCCGATTTGAAAATAGAAATTGAACTCGGCCTCGAATTAATACGTCGGCACTTCTGCCAAGACTGCGCACGCGACTAAGTATGTGAGATAAAAATTAACTTTTACAGTTGTTTTGGTGTTGTTACCATTTTCGGTAATGATAAAATCATATAAAATATTGAAATAATATTTTGAAAAAAGCACAGGATGGATAAACTTAGCACTATACTCTCTCACTTAGATGTTACCCAAGTATTTATTAAAAAAATGAAACAAAAGGTAAAGCTACGAATAAGATTGTTGACTAAAGATAAGACGGTATATTTAACCTTCGTTTAAAAAATTATAATACTGACATTGTCCATACAATCCGTTCAGATATTGTACAATAATACTGTCTTTCTATCTGAAACATAGAGTCATACAAGCTCAAACTTTACATGCAAAGATATTATTAAATTAACAAGATAATTGGTTGGAAATATAATAAATTATGTATATACATAACAGTACATAGCACAGTTACTTCATAGAGCCGACGTCTAGGAGAAATAATAAAAAAAATACAAATGCTCAATCGTTTGAAAATACCGCGGCAGACCTATCCATCGAGCAATCCAATCATTCCTACTACTATTCGAAGAGGCATAATACCTGCCCACTGGTGGAGGTCCATTATGAATGATTTACGATAGATTCGTATCGCTGATAGCGATCGCATTCTGCACATAAATTGCCTAACGTACGTCGGTGCGTTCGCGTTCACCGTTCGACCTTGCCTGCAATATCCACTCCCCGGCAATAAGTTCCGACCACGCTTCTAATTAATTAAAACAATGTTAATTGAATGACATTGTTTTCTCATAAATAATCTCTCGACGAGTGTAAGATCTAATCCAGTGTTGGTCTGACCTCACAACTCTAAAAATAGAAGTAGCCGCAAAAGATAGACGAACACGAAGAAGATTTATTGGGTCAAAGTTATTTTTAGATTGCAGCTCCTACATTTCCTTTTTGTCAAAGTTTAAGTGGAAGTATACTGCTTCACATAAATCAGTGTTACCGAGGGATTTACGGGTAATAAACATCGCAAGCAGCATGATCTATAAACATTAACATTTAATCTTGAACTGAATTAATTTACGATTAAAAGTATTGTCACTTTTATGTGATGGGATAAAATTGTATAAATCTCCAAAACGAAAATTACTAATCCGACAACGAAGGAATTACATAAAATAAACCGACGAAAGCTGTTGCTTCTCAGAAATTAATAAAATACAGGAAGTGAGTGGTCTCAAGTTACTAATGCAAGTTACACTCAAACAACATTACGTTCGGAGAATAATTCATAATAAAAGGAATAACAACAGAAAAAACAGGGGGGAAAAAGGAGTCTTTTAGCGGCTAACCATAAATAACAATGCTGAAAAAGGAATACGGAAAACGTGGTTCAAATTTAACTTGAACTCGCGGAATCGCGCCCGACATTTTTCACCGTTTAGTCATTCTAACCAAAAAATAATTCCATGAAGGTTTTCGCTGCATTAATCAGATCATCATCAGCATATCAAAAATCCTTTAATTATTAGTTACCTTATTATTAGTTACCTTACAAAATAGCCAAAGATTTTTTTTAAAACATTGTCTATCGCCACGGGCGAATCATCATCTCTCTCTATCAACTCTATTAGGTATTTACTTTTTCCTGATTGTCTCTTGCGCACTTTTCAGGTCTTAAAATAAGTTGCTTTTTTCATCAACTATCATCTTACCCGTAGCAGAAACAAGTATATAAAATTAAAAACAACTAGATATTTACCGATACAAGAAGGCATTCAGATTACAAGCCCAGAAGGTGCGATACAAGTTTGTGGGTAGTAAAGTGAGAGGCTTTGAAATAATTTTATTTAAATTTCTTGTCATTGTTTATTTAAATGTAACTCGTTAATACTTTTACTTATTTTTTATAAAACCAACATTTTAGGATATTTAACGACTTAAACAAACTACATACATATTTTGCTTAACAAATTAAAAACTTCAACGCATATTATGATTCTGATTAGATAAATTGTTTAAAATGTCAATCACTGTACTAACGGAATGGAAGTTCTAAAAAATGTACGGCCTGAATCTACTTATTTTCGCAATAACATTTAAATATTAGAAATATTTTTTCCTAAACGGCTGGAAGAATATTCCAAGATTATCCACGGTCGTTCACTCCCAAACTTTGCCAACCAATTTTGATATTTGTCATAATGTAATATCTGATTACATACTCAAAGCGAACGGGACGATGAACTTCGTGTTCATAACTTATTCCCCCTTTCGTAGGTAGCTTGTACTTCGACGGAAATTGACTTCAACGAGTCCTTTAATATTTTTATTTCATACCGGATATGTATCTGTCACTCATTGTAAGTTGCCGAATTTTGCGATGGCACGGTTTCAATGGGACATTGACATTTCAAGTAATTTCCTTTCAGTTCAATCGTATTTGGAGCCTATCACGTCAGGACTGTAGAAAGGTCAAGAAAGCAGTATGCCATGAGTCTATTTGAAACGAACTCACAACCAGTCTGCTCGATTCTGAAAATCGAAACGATAATATAATAATGTAAGGAACCGATGACGTCTTCGTCTTCGTAATCGCATTTGGGCGATAAAAGCCATGACGCAAGTGGCAATCGAATTGAGGCGACTTTTATGGACAATGAATATAGGCGCATCGCGACAATGAAACAGGTCCCTTCTCGACAAACTTCTACGAGAGAGCCTACGTAAGGAAACCAATTGTGTGACGCATTATCGAAGTTTTGTTTCTGGGTCTTGCCGTGTGTTAACTTTGCCCGTTTCGATGGGCTTAGTATTTCTAAACTACATAATAGAGTCAGTGAAAGCGTAGAGAGCATAAATGAAACTATTAAATATATTTTTTAAAGTAAGAACATAATTATATGTATGTCCTAAAATTTACAAAACCAAAAACCTGATAGTATTATGGCGTCATTAAGCAGATTTTTGGTAGGTACCTAAAAACGACACGGCTTATTATTCGTTGCATTCACGTGTGATGATAAGTTATTGTAACAAGCCGAATGCTCAAGTGCTCAAATAAACACTGACAGCTAGCCTCTTTAATTGAAAAATATAAACAATTGCTTAAATTATAGTTTTGACGTAAACGCAACGCCGGCGCCGCGCGGTGTAGGCTAGCGATGAAATATAGTCCTTTGTTTTCCATGAAAAGTTATTGTTTTTGTGGATGGAATTATCCAATGATTATATTATTGAATGGTTTTAATTGTTTACTTTGGCTAAAACTGGGTAAGCATTGCAACTAGTCTTTAGCCATTGTATCAATATTGTAGTTATCAGTAATTCCTAATTAAGAAGCGATATAAAGTTTTGACAAGTTCTGTTTTTCATCAGCTGATATTTTATAATACGATGTCAGTTAGGTTTGCCAGCGCCCAAACAGCTAGCAGCAGGTCTATTCTCTAATATGATAAGGCACTCGCCATTTACGAGCCACGTAGAAAGTGGCAAACCAATTTCATTACGAGTGATTACGCGTCGGCCGACACACGGGAGCCCGGCACGTGTAGCGATGCGGTAACAATGTCAACACTCGGTTCCAATATCCCGATCTCGGAAGCTATTTATGTACTCTGGAAGATATTTTTAGAATTTTTAACAAGGAATTGACAATTCAAAGCGATAAGGAACCTACCTAGTTACAATTAGGTACATATTATTAATACCTTAAGAGTCGTTTTGGAATAAAAATACGCTGCTTGTTTTATACAATAAAAATTCTAGGTATTTTCTGCAATACACATGTTAATGACAGCAAAATCAACATGCACCCGACTGTGATTGAAGTCACACACAACGGCATAACGTTAAATTACACATCCAACGTTTAACATCTTGTTGACATGTACATTCGCAAAGAAAATATCAATTACATAAATTGCTTTTGTCCTAAACACGTTAACCAAACAAGAGTTCCTGAGGTCGCTGACCCTGTTTCTTGTTATTGTATACGGAAGAACTTAATAACTTTAACAATGACTTTGAGAAGCGCGGGAGGTGAAGTCTCGTAATTCACACAAATTGTTTTGATGCGTCTTGAGATCTCTTGACATGCGATATTTAGTAGTAAAGCCGTGTTCACAATAATCAAACATCGTAAATAATATTTCGGACAACGTTAAGTTATTCCCAAATTAATATCTGAGTTACAAATTGCCCATAATTATCTGGAAGGTCTTTCGAATATTATCCGTTTCGCTCCCAACCTTTGGGGCAACGTTTGAATTTACGGTTCGAATCTGTTGCATAGTGTTGCTTGGGAGTTAATACAAAAACATGTAAGTACTAAATTAAGGAGCACAAGTCTCGGGAAAGTCTGACGTGACTTCGATGCGTCACAAGCCAATAACAGGGTGACCTACAAAAAATCTATATTTAAATATCTTTCAAGGAACAACCTTTCCGCTCCAGGATTAGATACCTTTGTTCCAGTGTTTTTGACATATTTTAAATGTCACGGGTTATATTATTAAAGGCCTGAATTCCAATAGTATTACTGGAGCATTTACATACCGGCGATCATTCTCATGTTCGGTGGGTAACGTGGGTACTTGGTAACATTCAAACACTGTTATTATTTGATTCGTATCTAAGCTATACGACGTTATCTTGAACTGTACGCCGCCTTTTAGAGTTGTTACACTTCAAGATCTTAACAATTTGAGGTGTATAATATTAATAGGTTCTCCAGTTCTCCACGCACGCAACAAAAACATAAATTGTGGGATTTAAATAATAAATCCATATTTTGGTTTTTCCGTAAATTTTTTAATATCTTCACTGGTTCAAGATAAACATAGTTTTTCACGGACTAACTAGAATCGGACCAAATTGTATCAATGTACGAAGACATACAAGACGAAAGGTTAATTTTAATAAGAGACAATAAGTGCTATTATTTACAAAAACAATGTTCTGCAGAAGCCCTACGACCGCGACCCGTCCGCGGTCGTGTGACAGACTGACAGACCGACGTTAATGTTCGTATGTACGGTAATTTACAGGGCGAATAACACGCATGTCATCGCGGTATAATAATAATTGGTCTGGGTGTTGCGCAGTCTCTACAGGAAACGGATTCATTTAATAATTTCCCTCGGAACGTATGAAGTAGGTATACAGGCTTCATTATCACCATCCATTTTCTAAATGAACAATATCCATAAACCAGTAAGGAGTAATAATTATATTATCTAGAGTGTTCTACTCTACCCTCTATGTCTTTTCTGTTTTATCAGGTAATTCTTCTCTCGGAACGGAATCCAATTTGCTTCGTATACCTACATCCTACATATATTTAATAAATAATACAAGGGTAAGACTTATAGTTTCGTCTGTGATTTCGTTTACTTCGATTCTGAATCGAGTCTCAATAACAGTTCAGAGACAAACGATGGCTTATTAGAGCCTTGAACTTGAGATCTCCAGTTAAAAGTTGCTACGCATTAGATCACTGATAATATTATGTTGCGATGTGCGAACTGACTAGGAAACAAATCGCAAATTTTACTTAATTTCAGTAGGAGCATAATAATTAATAACTAGTTATTAACTTATTTCATCAGACCCGGTCGATATTGCAGCACATTTTCCAAACATTACTTCCGTTGATGTTATTAATTCGCAATGACTCAGACATTTTTTAGAAATCGACATATTTTGACATGGCGTTATACAACAAATATATTTGAGCAGACTTGGTCATATTGTCTGTTGTTTATTAGGTACTATGGCGAGATAGAGGGCAATGTATTACGAAAGGGAGAATAAATATATTGCAGGTTAATGAACTTGTATTCCTACAGGTGGAAAATTTACGTACGATTACCTTTGTCATTCAACCATCTGAATATGGGGTGACGTCAGTTGATGACGTTATAGGCGTGGATTCATATGAATGAATGCATAATAAAGGAACTGATTCAATCCCACGGGATTGGAGCACACATTGCGAAGGGAAAACTCCAGCTACGCTCTGATTAGATTTCTGAGCATCCAAATAATACCCACATTGCTGCGAGATACCAAGACATTTATGGGCTTATGGGGTCGCTATTCTTAAAATAATACGTTTTTTTAATCAAATAAAAAGCCTTTAGATAAAGATCCAAATGACTTAAGGTATATTGCATATTGCGCACCATTTTCAATTTAATTCTACGACAACACCAAAACAGTTTAGCATATCAAAAGCACGATATCTCGATATTCTCGACTAAAAATAAATCGGCGACAATCGAATTAAGGGTTAATTTAAATCTAGAAGTGGGTGCATAATTGATGATAATTTATTCAGAATTTCCACTTGAGACTTGTTTGTTATCTAGTACCTATAAAGGTTGGATTTAACGCGCGTCATCGCGGTGCCCGTGACGTCTAACTGCGCAGTTCGCACCCCCTCGAGAATTGGATTAGAAATTAACTTGGAGATTATTATAGTGACAGACTGAAATAGCTTTCAGATCTACGTATTTGTACATAACCAATGAAGGACCAAGGTTTGTTTATGTTTTGATTGCTTGTGCGATAACTGTATAAATTATGGTGTTTTTAATAACTGTGTTTAATATTCAATTATTCACCCCTAAAGTGTACCTAACGTAAGGTTAACATTAGATTTATAACAATTATTGACAATGCCAATTGACAAAATTAAACTACTAAGCTAAGCTAAGCGACTGGGGGTTTAGGTATATATTTAAACTAGTAAATCCGCCCTCGCTTCGCTTCGGGAAACCAGTCCCTTCAAAAATATCTATAAATTTTAACAAATTATATTATTTCCATGTCTAAGCAATATTACTGCAAAGTTTCATGAAAATCCGTTCAGTAGTTTTTGCGTGAAAGAGCAACAAACCCACACACACACTCACCATCCTTACAAACTTTCGCATTTATAATATTAGTAGGAAGTAGGAAGGATCAACTGTCACTATCGAGAATATTTTCCTATTCGTCCCAAATCTAGGAATGGGAATGGTTTATTCTTAATCTGGAAATAAGTCAATATTTATCTAGACCGCACTTACATTAGTCTACATCCGTCCTGTTTGATAGGCATTGATTTATTGAGTGACCGAGTATCTTAGCTTAAAAGTATCCATACTGATGTCAGAGGGAAGTTCTTTCAGTAGGTTAAAGAAAAGATTCTCGACTTCGAAGCCAGTTTTTCCATTTCTCGAGGATCTATCGTTATATAAACGGACCCAGGTGCATTAACTAACGACGTTCTAATTATAAATCCCGATTTGTCCTAGGTATGACTCGCAAATGGATCACATCTATCTTGCTCGTACATCCAGTGTTTTAGAATACTGGAGAACCGTGTCAGGATACAAAAACAGACTTGTATCACGGACAATTAGCTTATCAAAATGTTGTTCACACCGTTCACACGGATAAACATAAACAAGTTCACAGACAAGGGAAATGAAACGCTAAACACCGCGCTGCGCTGGTTCAATATTGTTATGCGCCGCGGTCTCGACGGTCAAACTGTGTAAATAATTGGTACGTAATTAATCCCAGCGCACTACGGGCCGTCCGCAGCTATTTTCTAGTGGAACCAAACCAAACATAAAACTATTTAGTGGTTAGATGCTTAAAAATATTATTCTAAGCTTCTTTATTAGAAGACCTATGTTTGTAAGAATGTGTGTTTAAGGTTTAACTGAAGTTTCTTCCCCTTATAGGTTAGAGTTGAAATTTATACAGAAATGAATATGAAAGTTCATATTTAGATAGATAGATATAATTAGATATTTTTAATTAGCATTAACAGAAATAGCCTAAATCTTAGGAATCTGAAATCTTAAGAGTGCAAGTGTGAAGCCTGAACATTTGCACGTTAGCAAGCATGAGATAATTCTAAGACAACACGAAATTAAGTGACGGTAAGTTATTACCTCGCGCTGAAAAAAATGCTCTTACATTTCGGTTGCGTAGCGGGAGATTCCTTCGCAGCTGAAATTAGTCACTAACGACCGGGCATTTATAAAATCATATCAAACACGGTTGCTTGCAGAAAAATTGCAGCTCATTAGAGAAAATAATGAGAAAAATATGCATGTTAACGGTTAATTACTGCTATTTATCCCTGTCTTAGTTTTGCATGTTACGTAACAATTTTATAGTGCAATCCATAAAAGTTTAAGTTATAGTTTCAGTTACAGATTAGCTTGGAAGTATGTATTTTAAAAGTCGAACTAAAAGTTATTTATGACCTCTTTGATTTGAATTTTGTAAGATGATGTATTATTTAAGTGCAATGCAAATAAACGTGTTATGATAAATTTTATAGTGCAAAGGTTTCCATATGAAGCCATTCTTTATTTGTCTATTCGGATAGTGATTTTTTAGTTAGTAAAGTAGGAATTCGGATTTTTATGCGTAGATACGTACATATTATTCTTTCCACTTAGAAAAATGAGAAGTTCCTACAAAATATCATCCGAATTTGAGACTAATGACATGAGACAAACAACCCTTATGCTAGTAGGTACAGGTAATAAGAAATCCGAGAATATTATTTTCTACACGTAGGTATTCGTAGCGCCTCCAACAATTTTTCCGTTTTCCCTTGAAAACCGCGGCGCAACGCATTACGTAGGCCACACACCGCGAGACTAATTTGTTCCGGATAAGATTTCTATATTTAGCACCTTGTTTCGGAAGAACAATTCGTGCTAAATTAAGTTTGAGTATGTATTAATGAGTGTTTCGCTATGGACCACGTCTATAACTTTGAGGTTTAAAACCTGATCTCACATTGGTGGATCTAGTTTTGAATGCTGTTTGTGATATTTACACACTTTAAAGTAAGCATTATGTAGTTGGAAAACTGTACGCCGAATAGTTAGTTCTCTATACAATTCTTTAATATTACTGAAATCAACATCTTAAGAGAATACTCTAAGAGGAAACGATGACGTCATTAAATAAGATTTTTTAAGTAACGACCTTCACAATATTAAGCCTGCCAGGGGAAGGAAAAGAAATGTTCTTTTATCCTCATTTGAAGTAAGGAATGTGGCGCCAGTGGGAATTAGTGCCCATTCCCTCGCCAAGTGGTTAACCTACATATAAAAAAATGTGACCGTGCAAAACTTTAAGATTTACACATATAGGAATTCTCATTACAATCATTAACTGGATGAAAGAGTAGAGTTTATGACGTGTTTTTCTTTTCAATCTTGACACGGTCTTAAGTAATAAACATAATTTATTTGTGCCGAAAACATCAGGCGTCGCGTAAAAGTAAAATAAACACCGTTGACGAGTAAAACGTGCGCCAAGTTATGAAGACAATGTATTTATTTTCAGTCCACAAAGGCACCATCGGGTCGGCAGACGCACTGGGTCGACTGGAAGCGATCCATCATCCATGCACTATCGAATCTATCTATTTTCATATGGAAACTTCAAATGTCGCTTTTATTTCGTGCGGGATAAGAAAAAAAATCGTTTGGTAAACTGTTATGTTTTGTTTCTTATTAAGTTGGTACGTAAGACGCGTTCCACTCCGGAAACCACTTTGATGAGGAAGTATGATTTGAAAAGAAAACATATCACGTTAGTTTATATTTCCTAAACGCCGCTCAAACATGTCCTACTCCCGTATGGAAATAGATTATGAGGTTTAAAAACATACGCATTGTTATAATTATTAATCAATAAAAAATTATATCAGTTGTTCTGAAAGTAGGGCGATTTTACCTCAATATGATAGCCGAGAATGCTGAGATGATGCCGTTTCGATTTAATAAGAGTCCACTAATTTACCTCAATATACCGAACAGATCTTCACAAACTTTTAAATAGGACTACATTGTTAAAAAAATTAGGTCTCTTATGAATGTCCAACCGCAATAGCCTATTACCACCTTGTGGTCTGCACGCCCATTTGCCGTTTCCATAACAATAAAAAGAACATTAGCATGTTTTATTGTTTTTTGTTTATAGCATTTGTGACGATAGCAAGTGGGTTTTACGTCACTCTTTCCAGGGTTGGGTCGTTAAAACTGTACCGACATTGACAAACCGGGATTCGATTACCGCTCCGAGCAATCTGCCTGCGACCCAAAACCAATTGTTTGTGCTGTCACCGTTTTATGGACGACCTTTTATATAAACAGACTCGATTGTAGGTCAGGCGTGGTGCGGCCTGGAAAATTTCGCCGACCCCAGCGGGCATCCAATCTAATGCCCAAACAGTCTCCCAACGTGACATTTAGATTACGATGAAAGGAGAGAAATATCTAAGACGGCTTCGGAGAATTTGTCACATTTTGAAATATTCATTCGAGGTCACGGGAGTATTCAATTAACAACACTGACAACTCTGGACCCTTTTCAAATTTCTGCTTGAAACATTGAATAGAGTTATTCTCAGTTATAATAACTTTGATTCTATTTTTGGAAGAAAATGATTCAATGGGTTAATGGATAAGTTAAAAATAGCGCTTTTAATTATACCTACAGGTAAGATTCAACTACATTTCCGAAGATAAAAGTAGATAAGAATTATTATTAAGAACTTCAAATAAAACTTAGTCAAAGAATATCTCCTGAAACGTGATCATTGCCATCATTTCCCGGTATTAAAATATCTCAAGGCAGTATAAATTAAGGAATTCTCATTACAAGCTTCTAGCACCAAATTCGCTTTATTATTTCGATTTGACAACGAAAGCGTTTCGCTGGCGCCGACCGAAACTGTTGTCCGAATTAGATAATAGAGCGATCATTAATCGCTGGCGAAGTTGAATAATCAGTTACAACATTTTGGGGAAAAATCAAGAACAAAATAGGTCGGCGGCTGACGCAAAACTGGTGAACTCGGGTGGGAATTAAAACAGTAGGAAGCTAATGAGAATGTCGGTGAAGTGGTCCGGGAGGAATTTGCTCCAATTGCGGTGCGATGCTCGGAAAAATTATCCGGCTCGGTGTTTTGGTGACACCACACTGTATGTGGAATGTATTATGTGTATATGTGCTGCTGACACATATTGAGATGTTCGCGACCACCTAAGGAAACTGGGCTAACTACACGATTGACTCAACGACGAAGACGACTGAAAAACGAAATTAGTGTTTTGATCGTAAATGATAAATATTGCCGCATTTCAGATGTCCGTAATGATGTTTCGCAATACGTTAACTCAACTTATTGCGTTTTTTATTTGCATAAATTAAGACATATTGAGTTTGTCAACTGAGTTCTAATTAGCTTTAAGCTAACATCATTTTAATGACTGTATGACGTGTATGACGTAAGGCGTAATATCATCATTATCACAAGCCTTAATAAAATTGTTCCTCAATTGGGTTTAGGTCTCTTCTCACAATGGCTATAGTCATCACGCTGGTCAGGTGCGGATTGAAAGACGGTACACACGGTAGTAATACGCACATATTTTCAGGTGCATGCAGAATTTGAACAAGAGTCCAACGTTTAAATCACTTGGCTATCATTGCTTAGACGTTATACATTAGTCTGTTATTTCCAGAATTATTTTAAGATCTACAACAAAAACCCCTGGTCGTCAACGAGGCCCTGTCTAGTCTAAACAGTCTAAAGAAATCACTGTTATACATCATGGGACATCTGAATGTAGGTCAACCCCTGAGATTGGGCACAACGTTCTTACGTATCTCCGATGAAGTATTTCTCCACCCAACTAATCTTGTTGACAGCACAACACTGCTAACGTGTTTATTTGTGTTACGTTTGATGATTCAATGCGAGAGCCGGACCTTGTTATTGCTGATACAACCTTTGGTTACGGCACTAGACTTGTTTAGAAAAGAAAAATCGAGATTGTTCCGAAACGTCATTCGCAGCTCTTAACTTATAAATGGATCGGAAGAAAATTTGTTACGAAATAGGTCAACTTTTGAATAACTAAATATAGCCCTTAATCATAAGACTGATTCCAATAACATCGGCAAAACTGAGGACTGTTGTACACGGTACATGGTTACGTGATTTTAAGGACTGAAGTCAAAGAGGACCAGCGAAAGCATCCTTGGGATATTCACCAAAACAAATTTCTAATACTTAGACGAACTGACTAAAACATGGCCCTTGATGTCTACTGACGAAGTTAAACTTTTAAGTGTGGATCACGAATTTTGAACTTGTTGAACTTAATGAATTACGAAAAGTTTATTATTATGCATGCTATTTAATGACTGATATTTTCACTTGGACTGTGCCTCTTTAAGATACTCCGAGTTTTGCGACTTTAACCCAATTTAGTTCGCTAGGAGCCGGTCTTGAGGACAAAGTTTAGAAACTTTCTAAAACTTAAACATTCATAAGCTCGTTGCCCACTTAGTTAACAATATTAAATCACTGGAGATGACAAATTAATTGCCGATGTCATTCCCATCTCCAAATTACAAACTGGGTTAATTGTTGAAGTCCTGAAGGATAGAGCGGTTTTAAATAGAGATTTAATATCGTTCGAGTTTTAGCTAGAGATAGTAATGACGAACTAATAACGATTGCCTACATAGGACAGATTTCCTTCTAATATGGAAGCCTTAATATTTATACAAGAAATAAATGACGCCAGATGCAACTTTTTTATACAAATTGGGCCTGAAGCATAAAAAAGAGATACCGTGAACTACAACAGAGGAACAAAAGCAAGTAAGAAGTATTTGAGAGAAGAGAGCCGTGGGTTTTCACTACAGCCATATATTATTACAAAGTCACATAACACGAAATAGACTTTAACAAGATGATACAGACTATTAAATAAGATTTTACATCACTTAATGTATAATGGCTAGATAACCACATAATGCTTAGTTATTTAGAGAAGAAAATAATTTAATTCCCGGCTATAGGTCAGAACAATTTGTCAACTGGGTGGATCGCGTTTGCGGCCTTCAAGATTCATGATAAAGCCTCTTTAATGGAAGTGCACTGAGGCAAAAGTTATTCATTACCTTTTGAAGTAAACGCGATACCTACGTATTTCCTTCCTGAGTAGCGTTCCGTTTGCAAAATTGCGCGGTAATATCGTCGTAGCATCATCTATTACAAATACCATCAAATTTATATATTATTAATAATAATATGATAATTATGTTATTAATAATCATTAATGAGAGACAAAATAAGACATCAACAACCAACAAGCATGTAGACCAATATGATTCGAACCCGAAAAAAGTTGTTACCGACAGAGAATTAAAACAAATTGAAATTCCAAGTGAAGTAATATGTAGAAGGATAAATTACCTACTATTACTTTACTTGTATTTTTCAAATGAAACGTAAGTTGTAAAGTATATCTTAACATATCGAACCTTTTTAACGTGGACGATACGCCCGGCCCGTTTCGTGTAGGTACCTTTACGCAAAACAAGAGTTCCCGAGTCTACCTATATAGTAAAATGTGTACGTACTCGTACGTACCTCAGCCTAAGAAAACGCATAAACGCTACACTGTACTTGCGTTATTAACGATCGCTATAACGCACTTGATGAAAAAACGCTTAACATGTAATTGGTGTTTACAAATTGTCCATCTCCGATAAACATTACAAATACAGATACCCGCGGTAAACTTTAAAGAATCGCGACAATATACGAATGTTAAACTTGGAACCTCGTTTCCTTCGGCATATATGTTTAATGTTTCCTTTTCGGTTGATCGATTGAACACGGCTTCGACGTTATCAGCGGTAACTTAAAGAGGTATGAACGTTGAAGCATTTAAGATTCATATTTCTTAGAAGATTTATTTATTATCAAAAATTCTTACATCAAATCGTCTATCTAAAGTTGGTTATTTATTTAGTCTGGCCTTATTGATTGGAAATTGAAGGTCTGTGTATTGGATTTCGTCTAGATTCCGAGGATTAACAGAATGTCACGAAGGGGCACTAATATCTTGTTGAATTAGGGTTTAGAGGGCAATTTGTACAAAAAATGTGTGTTAAGAGTTGAGCAACGAGAGGTCAGCCATCCATGGATGATAGCCATTATAGGGGCGTCGCAGGCTAAGAAGTAGACTAGGCGATGAACTCGTTTCTTTGTAGTCTATTTGAAGGCTTTAGGCTAGGAGCAAACGAACGTAATCAGTTTTTATTACGAAACTGAATGTCCGATTCAGAACTCCATAAAATACGCTCGTCTGGCTGTGCATCTACCACATAGTTTACCGTGTTTGTTTTTTGGTTAAGGCTCGCTAGTCATCAATAAACCATAGCGCCAAATAAAAATGTCGTCGAGCTTATTGATAAGTGTTAAATAGCTTCGGTCCTACTCCTACCAACAAGAAGGGTTAATTTTTTTAAATAACATCCTCAAAAATTGTTTAGTATTCAAGTATCTGTTAAAATGGCTGTAAAATGTATGCCATAAGATTATTACGGACTTAAACAAGCCCGGTTGATATATCTACCTACTCTTAAGTAGTTATGTTCCGTTCAAGTGTTTACTTGTGTTTTTAGTACGAGCTTGTTCCGATGCATGAAAGCCGCTCCTATACACTATTGCGCTACCAGCTTAGGCAAGTGCGGGATTTGTAATATTTTAAAAGCATTTTCTAGTCTATCGTCACATACCGCCCAGCCCATTGTATCTACTGCTCACAAAGACTCATCGCCATTTCCATAACGACACGGTTAAACTTACGTACAGCTCTTTGTGACGTCATCGAGATTACCTTTCAGTACATAGATGCGTTTGTGAAATCGCTGAGCCAATGAAGGTTCTGACGTCACATTTTTCCTTCGCTATTAATTTCCGCACTAGATTTTGGAAGTAATAAACAGTTTGTTTATGACAAGGACGGTCTTAATAATAACCAAATCATTTCCTGGTTTTTTAAAAATGATTTGTTTAAATTTAGAACAATCGTTAACATAACATTGTTTCTGAAAAACAAGTTTGACTCTGTTAGATGTTCGTCGATGGTGGAAAAAAATATTTTATAAGGCCCTTACTGCACCTCGCCACATAAGGAGTTGTCCGCCTCACACGTCGCCGGCGATTATGCAAAAACAAGACAACGCTGCTCTGAAATTAACTCTGCGCCGCCGGGTGAGGTCCGTAACGACCCTCCTTAATACTCTAGGAAGTGATTATTGTTATTTTTGTTTATTTTTATAATTGCCGTATCAGGAAGTGTAACCCGCCAAAGAGAGCCGAGTCGCTCGAAGAGCACCTCACGAAAATAAAGCAATTAAAGCAACAGCAAATTAAATAAATTTACGCGATGCCATGAATGCAATTTACGTCAGCACATATGAATCCTCTCGTTGGTTTGAGAGTAGTCGCGCTGAAGTGAAGCGAATAGCCGATCGGTTCGTTTGTTGGCCCTTTTTTGGTCAATAATGATTGGCCCTGCAACGTACAATTTTAACGTTGACGCTGCAAGCTTTATGGATCTTTACGTCAACGCCTTAATCGAACCCGTGCTTTACGAATAATCATAAATTGAAACGTATAAATGAAAGAGCGCCGGCTATTGACGTAGTGTGTAATTATTGGTAGTAAGCACTGCCGCGAAATGTAATAAGAGGAATGATTCATGACAGATTTTCTTTGGCTCCAATAGCGTAATAAATGATTTCGTTCAAGGCCGCCGTAAGCGGCCGTGCAAGGTGTGCACTGCTCGCTGCCGGCACGTCAGGGGAGGGCAAATGAACCTCAGAGAGGCGCCAAGACATATTATTTCAATAAAAGTAAACAGATATTCTCCACCAACCCGCATTGGAGCAGCGTGGTGGAGTATGCTCTAGGCCTCCTCAGTAATGAGGAGAGACCCGTGCTCAGTAGTGGGCCATTAGTGGGTTGTAGCTTTAAACAGATATTAACTTGGTAGTTGGAACGAAAACCTGGATTCCTGCAAATGGTATTGCACGCGGGCGCTCATGCAGCTAGCAGCGGCCCTAATATCGTTCTAGAATAACATCGTTTTGAATTGCTATTTACGTTCGCGGTTGAATAGTGCGGAAAGTTCTGGAAATTAAGGTGAAAGCCCTTCCCGTGACGTAGTAATGTTCCACTGATTGAGTACATTCACCTAGGACACAAAGGGTTCGTTGCCCGAACTAATTTACAAATTCCCTTTATTTCCAAAGTGTTGTAATAAATTTGGTTTAACTGCGCATCGCGAAAACCAATTAGGGCAAAGATTCTTTGAGGGAGGTAAAATTGTTGACTTAGTAAGTCACTTTCCTGACTTCACAATTTCTAATTTTAGCACTTTTATTCTTTTCAAGAAATTATTTCGGAAGAAAATTAAAAGAAGATGCTATTATTAGTTACCATCGTCTATTATAGATTGATAGATCTCTTGTTACTCAAGGGCTAATCTAGATAAGTGAACATAAATGTATGAAAATGGTATTGAAAATGAAACCGACTGTACGTATCTCCATACAGACAGGAACACACATAACCTCAAGTGTGAGCAAATGCTTATAGTCAAACAGATTTTGAACAAACAAACAAAGCACAACAAATCAAATATTAATTCAACTAAGGTCGGACCTACGCCGAAATTCTTTGCACCTGTTGGGCTGGCATTGGCACTCGACGTAGGCATACGAGGTATGACTACAAAGACAGATCATTGCTCTCCGTCTTCTATACTCCGTGTGAATTCGATCTGGAATTCATATAATTGCATGGCATACAAATGCCAGCGTTCCGACAATGCGATTAAGGTACATTTAAGATTGACGGCGCTATCTAAAAATGTCCTTAGTAAATTTTTCTGACAAGCTATATTGAACTGTAAGCACAGGTAATAAGTTTAGTTTTGGCAGGAAGTGGCAATTCCATAAGCTCGAGGACTATATCAACAGTTAGAACAAGACGCGCGATGGTGATGCGTGAATACTTTATCCTGTGATGCCATAACGAGAACAATAGGTTTAAAGTATGGCTATCATGACTATGCCATCGTTAATTTTTCATTGATCGGAACTATTTTTTAAAGATCTACTGGTGTGTTAGCGTAAGTACCTATGAGTCGTTTTGATGTTATGTAGGATAGGTTTATATGTTTTAATCTGTAATGCAAATACATTGATCTTGCACGTTTGATTTTAATCAAAACATCTCAGTTCTGTAAATGGCTGCTAGATCACACATACCATCGGTAGGTAGCAGTTGTCGTCAACTATGAATGAACATACCAGTTTTAAAACACATTTCTTGTTTAGTAACGTCAATATTACGAAAAAAAATCTAAAGTGTTAAAAGCACATATTACAAACCTATATCTTATCGTAATAGGTTATGACTCACCTTCCGAGACCAACTGTGGGTAGAAGAACCATTGTCTCTCATCAAATACCAAATATATTCGATTTTGATTTGTTCACAGAGAAATAACTCTATTATCAGCAATTTTATAATCAGTAATAAATAAATGTTCAGTAATAACTAATCTACCTAATAAAATTATACCACTCTTTTTAGATAAATGTAAAATAAAAAAAAATCAATGATAAATCAATCCCTCAAATCTAAATTCGATGAAGTTAATTCGTTTGCTATCGTTATATCAAAATAAATACGCAGTTCGCATGGAAGGTTTCTTAATTTACGTAAAACATTAATCAGGTTAGGTACGTTTCACACGTCACACAATAAGCTTTTTTTACGAGCAACTATGATAAATGAGAATTGGCGCATGTCTTTGAAGAATCAAAAGTACGGATGGTCTTCTTCCCAAACTGTAAGTATCCTTCATGTCTCCCTTCTCGGTCGCCACAGAAACGTCAGGATAAACGCACCAGTGCCAATATCAATAACAATACGGCCAAATGCATGTCAGACCACGCACAGTGAATAGCTTCGTAGTCGGGACGAGTAATGGAATTTAAATGGAATAATTTTCTTGGCAGCAAAAATAAGATTGTAATTCACAGTACTACTATAAAAACAAAGTAGTAATCAGATTTAAAACAGCGTGTGACTGAAAATCTTCCATTTCAAAAACTAGGTACAACCAGTTTCGTTGAAAGTATTTTGTAACGTAATCCCTCTATGAGTAAGTCAGAGAGGACTTTCAGGACTCTAGAATTTCGTTCAGACGAATAAAACCAGTCTTCCCTCATTTTTTATAAACTTTTTTAGACTTTTCTTACCTCATTTTATTTTATACAAATACATTTTCCAAACATCAACAATGCAACAATGAAACTATGTAGAACCAAACCGTAACTAAGTATTGTTTTTGTAACGTATACCTAGCGAGGTCCAATGTATCAGGATGGATTAATAAATACTTTATTTATTATTTATGCACAGTGGTCCTTCATCGCGGCTCTCCAGGCCCGCCCGGTGGCGCGCGCGCCGCGCCGGATCGCGTTGCAAGTTGCGGGCAGCGCGCTCACGCCCTCTGAATTATAAGCGCTGTAATTGAAAACCGTTTTTGCAACGCTCGCGAGCTATACGGGCTATGCCGAAACATTGAGTTTTGTAAAAAATACGGCTACAAAATGTGTCTTCAAAACTTCAAGCAGTAGACAACCAAAATAGGTATTAATAAACTGCAACAAAAGAAGAGAATGAATTCACCTGCCAGTTACAATAACAATAAACATGAATGAAAAGAAAAATAGTTGAGTGACGGCCAAAAAGTTAGCAATAAACAAGCGGGTGAACAGATACCAATTTCCATATATTAAATCTGACATGGAAAGTGGCGAGTATCATGTAAATATGTATGGGGCGGCCGGCCTTGGTCATCCTGTCCCATTGTAACTCATCTCGGATGGTATAATTTCTATTTCATTATATTCATTATTCGCAACGTCTGGTCCATTTATTATTTATTGAGTGTTTTATTGTAAGTTTACATCATTAATTCTGTATTAATTTGACTTTCATAACGTAAATTATTTGCGCCTACGGCCTACAAGACGACATGATATATTTATTGGTCAACGTAAACGACAAAAAGGTGGCGGATATTTGTACTCATCGCGTTTTATTACGACACGTTAAAATATATGTTATGTAGATATTTAAAGACATATCTGAATAAATACATATATTTGTATATAGCGATGGAAGGAATAATATTATCCACGTAATAGTTTTATAATGTTTTAGTCTACTCAGTGCCCAGTTTCCCACAAATATTATTAGGGGTTTTATTGCTACTCACCTATCAAAACTTCTCACCTTCAAAGGTCGACTGGTAGAGCATGCCATTAGACATTAAGGCCAACTTTTGCATCGACCTAAGTTAAAGTTTATTAAAGTGTAAATAAATAAACACACAGGCAATAAAACTGTGATATTCCTGGCAACATCTACTTATAAAGAAAAAAAATTCTAAGATATGATATGATTTCATCCGTGGTTCAGTTCAGACATTGATTCCAAAAAGATCGATACGGATACGGGGTAAGTGGGCCGCCTGATATTGAAATACGTGCCAACATCGAAATTCAATAGGGGTACGAAACGAGCTCCATAAATATGTATTTGGTCCATATTAAAATATCATTATAATAACAAGCACTAATTGTATTGATTTGTTGTGCTTGTGTATAATCTGTTGCTAAAACGACATCGGAATGGTCGCAAACAAGATTCGTGATTTATCAACGATGTGGGAGTAGAGATAGGTACTCGAAAACTAGTTGACACTACATAGTTCAGGGATTTGTAGAGGTTCAAATAGAGCCTTGCGTCGGTCCCAAGGGGAGACAAGACGGGAATAAACCAACATTTGCCTAACAATTTACACATACAATCGGAGTTTAAATCGAGCTTCGGTTTAAACAACGTTAGATATGTTATTTACGAAATTAATTCACTGTGCAATTTATTACGTAACCATTGGTTATATATATATATATAATAAACTATTTGTTCACCTAATGCAAAACCGCCGGGTGGTAAGTGCAGGTATTGTGTTTTATTCAATCGTGATTTGCGATAGTAAAAATGCGTAGCAATCTAAACAAATATTTGAATGGGCGTTTCTAAATTAAGGACACGTTGCGAATAAAAAGCTGCATCCATATTGCACTTAACAATATTTCAAAAACTCATTGAAAATATACGACATAGGGTTGCCGCTTGCCCATTGCAAAGGAAATAATATTAAAAAGTGTTCAGACATTTGAATTACCAAATTAATAAATTTAATAAATACAAATGAGCACAGGCCGATTTACGGTATACTCGTTCTCTCAATAACTGGGTCGAGTACCGCCGCCAATTAAATTCGTAAGTATTCGATTTTTGACACGGGTCATGGTTTACCGAGTAAGTCCTTCAATTTTCGAATACCAAGTCCAGTTCAATTGCTGCAAACAAATTAGGGATAATATGTACATGACCTTCTTTTAAATGATGATGTTCATAGGACACCTATGTAAGTAACGAAGATAAATAGTCCATAGCCCTGTTGGTACTACAGCTATAACTTGAGTCGCCCAGTATATGGAATTGCGGTGGGGTTTGGCCCCGCTAAAACAAATAATTACATGTGCTCACAGTTCAATTTAGCTTGTAAGCAAAATTTACTTAAGGCATTTTAAATTCTCGTCGTCAATCCACCATGAACATTTGTTTGTTCTGTGGTCGCAGATCTGATGATCTGATGTCTCATTTCTGTCTTCTGTGCTACCTATGACGCAGAGAATCCTACATTGCAGTTATTTAGTGTGTACACTTTTATTTTAGGGTCATAACGAGTAATATAAAATTCATGTTTATCGACCCTCGTTTGACCATTTCTCAGGATCCAATAACAAAGACCGACTCCAGCAGTGGGCTACAAACGAGCTGTAGCCAATCAAAACACCTTGTTCCTAGACGTACCAAAAATAATATCATCGCTAGCGGAGTGACGCAATAAACGTTTTTAGTTCGATTCCGCGGGGGTTCCTGCTTGACCTTTACCAAGGCGTTATTTTGAAATGGGATGTTGGAAATTAATGGA
The DNA here is from genome assembly GCA_905404135.1 of Hesperia comma. Taxonomy (NCBI): domain Eukaryota; kingdom Metazoa; phylum Arthropoda; class Insecta; order Lepidoptera; family Hesperiidae; genus Hesperia; species Hesperia comma. The sequence continues at coordinate 17,409,558 of FR990018.1, forward strand.
ATCATACCGAATAGATTTAATAAGCGATTTGAATATACAAGTTCACCTTTTGTAGTGACGTAAATATAATAATGACGTACCTAAATAATAATTTGTAGCGAAGCAAAATATCAGGATAAAAATGCATAAAGAGGGATACCAACTTAGTACCTACTCCTTTCGACGCTACTGGCTGAACAAAGGCAAGGAACTGACAAAACGACAAACATGCAAACAACACACTAAAACTATATTATAGGATCTAGTGCCTCAATATGTTTCCTGCTTGAATAGTTTTCCCAAATGTCTTCAATGTAACAACACACACCGATCAATTACAATGTAATTAATGATTTATAGCGTTTGCAACTTAGATAGAGCAGCAGGGCGATCCAACGGTCACAACTCACGCCGCGGATGGTATTTCCAACCAATATTTTACTTTATCTCAGCATTAATAAACGTCTGGAAGCGCTAGTCACCCGCGGTTCTCGGAACTTCTAAATCTAACGCTGCTGGAATGTCTTCCGTGAAAGTGGATAGCTTTGCTCACCGAAAATCACCCTTAATTACAGCCCCATAAGAACATCTCGCTACTTACTACAGCCGTAGTCCAGAAGGAATATCGGAAGATTAAAACGGTGTGCACTTTATTGCACTTAGAAATATGTGCAGTATTAATGAAGTAACGTTATGGACATCAAAGACAGTGAAGTTTACACTAGATTCCTTTGATCGCAGTTCATGTTAAAATTTTATTATTGAAAATGCATCACTCTCCATTTCGTCGGGTTGTTGCGTGTACGGAATTTCCCTAAGCGGTAGGTACAAACGGTGGCCGACCGTTTTGCTATGTTAATGGGATGGGCATGTTATTCATTAATGGCTTAAGTAGTGTTCAGCTGGTCTAGTGTCAATTTATTTATTTTATTTATTTTTATTTTAGGTCTGCCAACAATATTGTTACACGAATAATTGGATTTAATACAGACAATGATATTAACAATTACGTGCACAACCTATTACAGGCAAACACAACATGCGAATAATTATTTAGGTATAACATGTTATTAGATATAACATATCAAGAGAACAATTATTTAGGTATAACATGTTTTAAATGCACCAACGTTACTTCTAGGCTTCTTAACATACGGCTTTCTGGTATCAAATCCATCCATTTCGAAATCGGTTTTTCTTAACCTTTAATCATAGGTAAGAGTCTTTCTCTCGAATCTCTGTCATGGGTCTTTTAATATGATACGTAATAAACTAATTGATTACCTAATTAATTCACAATTAGGTACACGGGTATTACATACAATATCCTCACTGATATTAAAACATCGCAATCTCCCACTAAGTGAACGTAGGTTCAATATCTGTGTTCATTGAGCAAAAATATGTATGTATTACGATTAACAGCCTTGAGATGTCGTCGGATAAGAAAGACTCTGGATTTCAATACCCACGTTAATTGACTGCGTAAAACTTAAAGCTAGGCCCTAGCGCCTGCATAACGAACCGTGTCTGAGACGTACGGTGGCCACGCTTTAAGGCGTAGGTTGAGGATAGTCCGGTTTAAATTTTCTATTTCTATCGATGAATGAAATTAAATGTAGTATAATATTTTGTTGCATAATGTCTGTTTTCTTACATACATTGTAGAATGTAGAGTGATGTATAATCTCGGCCATAAATTATACGTTCACATAAATTTAACGAAGAATGTAATTCAATTATGTCGAAATCTTTCTCATAAACAGGGGAAAAACAAGACTAAATCGCAAGTGATTAGATAATTCGTTATTTCGAATACGAACAAACAACCCCATTTCAAACTTTTTAAAGGAAATTCCAATTACACGCATTAAACTCGGCCACCCTAGCATTACGTAATAGCCGTGATAAATTTTATTCGTCTTTATACAGTGACATTTACAGCTCGCTTTGTGAAAGGTCGCGTGCGCCGAAAATATTTCACTCCAGGATTTATGGCGCGTCTCATGATGTAAACAGATGAGTGACGCGCGCGCCAGCCTTCAGCGGGACTCCTTTGTCGGATGTGACTTAACAATAACACCTATTCAAATGTCACGCAGTCACTCGGGTGAGGATTGTGCTCGGGAACGATTCACGCGTTGTTGTAATGCTAAGTATAGGTTGACAGATATCTTGAAGAACTTCTAGAACTATTTATCATTTTAAATGGGTGGTTACAGCAAGATAATGTTGTCGGTTAAATTTTCAAATCGCATATTACAATTTTAAATGATAAGTGTTTTTATATCGATCGTAAACTAGGTTTTAAACGTAGGGTTACTTAAAGTTGACTTAATTTTTTTTCTAATTCTGGTTTAATACTTTTCAATTTTGAGTTCAGTACGTCAGAAGAAGAGAAACTATGGTTAGTATTGTCCACACACATTAAACCGTTCGTAAGCAATACCTACTTCTTGAACATTATAAGTAGAACTAGTCCAACATATATACTCCTAGTGAAGAGTAACACTAGCCTGAGTATGGGGTCAATGCTCTACAATGTTTATTTTTACAAAAAAATACGCATTATTCATATCAAGCCTGAGTTAACACAGTCATGACACTTGCGATAACAACTCCACACTTTTCATACACACTAGACGGATCATCAATTTATTTTAGAAGTAGTTTACGATCGTTGAGCCAGGTTAAGATTATGCCGTCTTTCATTCAATTGTACTGGCCACGTCTATTTTATCACAAGCAACCTTGACATCTATTTTTGTCGTAAAATTTGAGAAAATTCTGCGAAATATATTTCTGGTGTAGACTGTAGATGCAAACATTATTTTATTGGCCTACTATAAACCATTCCAAGTAAGTCTCGGAAAACTGGCAAATAAAACTTTTGCTAGCGTGCTTCAGTCAACATAAGAATTTCCCGCTCAAAAAGTTTGAAGATCTTTTCAAGCACCGAGGAGGGAGAAATTGTAGGTTTAATTCGTTATTTTTGATTTAGAGGAATTCAATGCATCGGTCTGGGCCTGAAATATACCTAGTATTGAAATTGATGTACTTATTACTTCCTACTTCACTAATATTATAATTATAATATTATAATAATATTATAAATGCGAAAGTTTGTAAGGATGTATGTGTGTGTGTGTGTGTTTGTTGCTCTTTCACGCAAAAACTACTGAACGGATTTTCATGAAACTGTGCAGTAATATAGCTTAGACATCGGAATAACATAATTTGTTAAAATTTATAGAGATTTTGGAAGGGACTGGTTTCCCGAAGCGAAGCGAGGGCGGATTTACTAGTTACGAATAAATTTAACGTAATATAGCAGCTGCTTAGCATGAAGTACGTCCAATATGTTTGAACTATCAATATAGAGTAGTTATCGTGTCACAATCAACAGTTTAACGCGTACGTTACGTTCTAATTGCGATCGGTATCGCGCGGCGCGCCCGCGACACATGGGCATAAGGGAACGTCTTCACGTCTCGACAACTACCGCTATTAAGTCAGTAAGCACAGTATAAATCGGGTATTACCATACTGTTGATGGGGCGATATGGTACAACTGGTTGTGTTCATAATTTATGTAAAGTTATGGGTAAATTTTGTAACGTATTATTTTAAAAACTTATATCACTGAGGACGTCGTGCATTAAAATGTAAGGCACTCACGAAACGAAACAAACACCGACTTGTTAATAGGCAAATATTTACATAATAAGTAGAGTGGTAAGACCCTTGTGGAAATTTTATGGTTAATGAGTGTGCGGTCGGCAGTAACGACAACGCACTGTAGCTGATGATTATTGTACTAACTTTTTTGTTTCCAAAATCAGAGTTCGGTGAGTAAGTTTGTCGCCTGTTCACATTAAAATTTACTTTTAGGAAACTATAGTTAAAAATAACATTACAATTATTTATGTGAAAACTATGTAAATAAAACTATAGAATACGGCAGTACCGCGCCGGTGAGAACACATTCATTAATTGACTAAAAAATTACATTAAATCTTTATTTTTGTGCAACAAAGTGTGATGTCGTAAATCTTAAATTAACATACAGTAGATGTAAAGCCGATAATTTGGCCGAACCAGGTGTTCCGTAAGTAGACTAATTTACATTTAAGTATACTATTTTTAGGCAAATTTAATATACCGTTGATCATTCATTGTTATTAAAAATTACACATTAGTTTCGTTACAACGGAACTACAAGGCGATATAATCTTGAGCAACAATATTACAGAAGATCGTTATCTTGTAATTAAAGATGTGTAGTTATTTCTAAGCTCCGCCGTACGCCGTATACGGGCAGCCTCGATCGTCCTACAAGTTTCCGTTAATGCACAGTTGTCCGTAGAACGACCAGGTGTTAGCTACAACATGAAGACATAAAGACCCCATACTTGGGGTTTGTGTTACTTACGTATGTTACCCTAACGTATAGTTATCGCGAGTCGCGAGTCACTTGGATATCTTTATAAATAAACAAAGTGTACTACTTAATCATGTGTCGTTTTTGAATTTTAGGTAGGTATGTGTTCCGGTCCAATATTGCGATTGACATCAATTTATAACAGAGAAATGAAAATGATAAGACATTATTACTAGGTATGCCTAGAAGCATTACGTTCATACAAGGCCAGTAGGTACTTCAAAGCTTTTTGATTCATTCCCATGAAATGATGGGATATAACAGTTAACAAAATTGGAAATTACGGGACGTAGGTATCAGGTAGAAAGTAAATACCCATTTCATATTAAAATGTTTTTAATTCCGCGAAGTGTTAAATACAAATGTTAACTATAATTTACATGTAATATTGTGAAAGCGGTCCGTTCTTAGATTCAGGGTCAAACAAAAATACATCCGGTACACCTGCAAAATAGCTACGGCCAAGTTTGGTAAAGAATGTACGAAAATGGAAAGATTCCACGAAAATAACATCCAATGTCCACGAGCGTGCAAAATATTTGTGTTAGTGCGATGTGTACGGGGCTACGCAAACCGTTTCGGGCTTCGGCCTTAGGCGATCACAGGTGTTTTTGGAACAAGGGATTCGAAACTACCGGAAATGTTTAGGGTGTAATCATATTAGAAAATGTAAACAGGGTTACAAAATAGTGATGTAACAGTGGCTTTCTTGTTATTTACTAAACAACTATGAGAACTCGAACCACAATTTATTGTTTTTGATTTATATTTTGGAAGAACGTAACGGACTTTATTGATATAATAAAATAAGAGATTGAGTTAATCTGACTGGCATGTTGTTTTTATAACTTCAAAAACTCTTTTTGAGTGGTTAATGTAAAATATAATAATTGTATGCCTTGGTTGATATTTATTAAATATAATGGTTTTAATAAACTATTATTTATTTATATATTAAAATTAGATTTGCCAAAAGGTTGCTTAGTTTACTTCTGGCAATGAATAAATGATTTTTTTTATATTGATATAATAAACCAAGAACGTCTAATAAATTATCACACGTGTCCCGAAACCCGTAAAGGCGTAAGATCGCGTGACTGAAGGTCGCATACTGTTTGCGCTCGGCCCGCCGCAACCGGGATTGCAATTACTCCCTACGTCTATTTATGCGTCGCTTGTGTCGATATTTATAGAATATTAACCCTATACGGGTTTATTCGCTAAATCTAGCAGACTGCATACACCCTTTCAATAAGACTAGATTCTAGTTATAGGTTCTTCGATGTGAGATTATTTGATTATTGATTTATCAAAATAATGTGTGTCTGATAACAAGTAAAAAAAATTATAATCTGTTTGATCCGTTTCAGACTATTGCAGCTATTTAATTAATTAAGTATTAATTAAACTCAAACCTAAATTGTTCAATATCTTGTTAAAAAGACAATCTGAAAGTAGCAATTATTGTTGAAAACTAAGGTGAGTTTATAGCAAAACAAATAACGATTAACAGTGATTAGAGGATTTTCCTATAAGAAATCCCGCATACTTCTCAGGTCATCGCAACGTCACCGTACCTAATACCATTTCAAAAAAAACTGTTGGAATACTGGTAAACGGTAAACATTACCCAAGTATAAATAAAGAAAAAATGATTTAGTTCCTGTTGTCAGTGTTAGTGGCGCTGTTCATACTTCCAATTTGTACTTTATACAATATACACTGTTCGCCATCTTGTTCTGGTTATTCTTTAATTTCCCTCAAAAACTAAAGAAACAGTAGAGTAGAACAATAGAGAGACGCAAATAGTTTATAAAACACCTGATAATAGTTATCAGTGGCGCCATCTGTAATACGCATAATAGATTACAGTGGCGCCATCTCTAACACGTATAATAGTTCACAGTGGCGCCACCTATAAGAGCTATAACAGTGAGTACTGACCTGTGTGGGGTGGTGGCGGTAGAGGTAGAGCTTGGTGCCGTGCAGCGCCGCCCACACCTGCTTCCACGACCGGTCGCTGGCGCGCTGCGGGAAATGTGTGGGTCAGTCTTTGTATAGGGTAATACACGGTACAATACATTGGGCTTTATAATTAGGCTATAGGTCGCATACTAGGCTTTCCAAAGTAATAGGATATATCTGTTATAAAAGTTACATTAACTACGAGTATAATACTAATATCTAAAAGGTAAGTACAACACGTAAGTACACACCGCAAATATGTGTATGTATGCGAGTTTAATGTACTAGTAATGATTTATCTCCAAAAACATATTATCGTATTTAAATATCGTTGAAAGAATCTGGATTGGATTTTGAAAAAAATCTAAGTATAAAATACAGATTTTGATAAATGATTGTCATTAACTGTTCATTTAAAGGTCTCGCTAATAGTCAGAAATATAATGGGCCCTAATATAGATCAACCCACCCTTCAGTTTAATCCCGACGGTAGTCACAAAATACTCGATTGTAGTCGATATGTATTTTTTTTTTTTTATGGAATTAAGATAGCAAACGAGCATGCAGTACCACCCTTCCCCTGCCGCCCATAACAACTGTGAGCGACCTAGAACTAGACTCAAAGGGACTAGGATGGTTAGTCCAGTTAGTAGATGGTGTTAGAATATTAGTTGGTTAGTTTGTTAATAAGTGCGAGGACAGGGTATGTTAGTGATAATTAGTCCTGTTAGTTAATGTTAGTAATAGTCCAATTAGTTATTGTTAGTATGAGTCTTGTTCCAATTCGGTCACAGATGCGTTGCTACCCCTGAGGTCTGAGATGGTCTAACGACTAGTGAAATATAATCATAGATTTAACCACAGTTAAAAAAATAATAGACCAATTTACCTTTCCATTACTGACCACCATTTTGATCTGCACATTCCCCTCCACGTCTCCCTCTGCAGGCTCTACGGCACCCTCTGTCGTGTCTTCGCCTTTCTTCTCCGAGCTACACAAAATGCCCACAGTTAATACATCTGTCGTATCATTGACTTCAAACTCTACCATAATCGAAGGAGCTAAGTCTAATGACGAAGTCCACTTTCATTCGTTTGCACGTTATATAAAAATCAGTCAACAATTAAGATTTTCATGAACGCATCAAAACTGAGGCGTTAAATATTTTTTGAATACTTATATAGCAGATATTTGGAATTGTAAAATGTTAGCCTTAATATCATTGTTTAAAATTTCTTAGCACTAAGACCAAAAATGATTATAGTTAAATAGTTCAAAGTGTGACCGCTAGAGGGTCTCTTTTGTGTGTATACAAATATTCCTAAAATAAAATATAAAATCGATAAAAATATAGGTATAGTCATATAGAAATTCTAGGTTCAGAAAATACATCATGGTTTTGTTCATCATAAAATATAGAAATAAAAGAATACATCACCTGATACACAATAAAAATACACAGTATGTACAAATATATCAGTTAATTATACATGTATTACAATGTAGGTACATGTTACTAACACAACATGTAACATACATGCAGAACAACAAACAGAAAACAATATAATGTACATTTGAAACACAACTCATGCAATTTACACCGCATGCTTCGAAAGAACTACGACTTGATAATCTTAAAATGAACAGGCAACGCACAAAAAATGGACGAACAGGTAAATTTCGTCCGAAATTACAAGAGACGTCTAACTCCCGTGATTAATACAATCGTACACTTTAAACTAACTAACTCGAAGGGAGAAGAATTGATATGATTGATTCTTAAGGAGATAATAAATTAATGAGACCACCTGATGTGCATTGCCCTGTCCAATATATTGAACAGTACGGTAGTTGATTTATCACACCACAACATTAAACTATGAACTTTTTAAATGGATTGCGAGTTAACGTGGTTTCAGCGTTTATGAAATGAACGGTGTGATTTTTTGAAGGTATTGCCACCCACTTTAAGTAGGCGTTCAATTTAAATCCAGCCAAGTGCGTTGCTTTTAATTTTCAAATTAGATTTTTAGCAAACTTCCTGTACAAGGAGCGTTTGATTATAAGCCGATAATACCGCCATCTATTGTCGAAATTCTGTACAAATTATAAAAGCGTCATCTATCGGCCAGCAGCGCAAACGTCGTAGCGACGTACCGCACAGGCGCCGTGGCGTGAGGGTCGAATATTCGCAGCAATGGGGTAATGTCTTCAGTGAAACGAGGAGGGCGCCACTTGCGGTATGCACTGTGATTTCGTATACAAGCCACAGATAAATGAAACATTTAATGCTATTTTTCTATATCTTCCATTTACAAAACGGATGAAATATTATTCAAATATGTATTTGTCTTTGCATTCGTGATAATTATCTTGCAATGTACATTCGTCACAAAATGTTCACAGTTTGTTAGATATTCACAGACAATTGACTTATGAGTTCCAAAGTAATGTCTATCTACAACAAACAATGTCTCATGTCTTTTAAATAACTACACTACATTGGTGCTGAACATATAATATCCAGTAACATGAAAAGTTAACTACTGAAGGTCATCTACAGAATTTAATTCTACAGAACTTATTGTAAGGGTAATGAACTGTATTATTTATATTTACCACTTCGTTATTTTACATACTCTTAATTCTATATTATGTCCCTCAATTCCTCGAATAAGTAAGATACTTAAATTTTATTGATTTTGGAGGGTAGATTCAAACATTGGCGACTAGTGCGAGAAAAAAATAAAGTGGCAGATACAAATACAACTGTTTCAGAAATACGATTGATAAATGTACGAAGGTTACCTTCTGAGGGCGTGGTGGTCGACTTCTGGTTCCACGTCACTGTCCATGTGCAAACGGTCACCCCAAGTGGCTTTGAGGTATGACACCCTTCGCATGGCACGTTCGTCTTCTGCGAGACAAGGCAACACAAGACGTTACTTTTTTATAAAATAGTAATTTAGCACGCTACACACTCAATCTATGCCCATACTAAATTTATCTTAAAAGTGAAGTACCCAATAAAAATGTATACGTACCACCTAATTGAGCATCCTTTTTCTGTCGTCTAGTGACCAGATCGTCAGCAAACCCTGTAGATAAACGGATCTATTAGTTGCATGTCAATGTGTGGACGACATCTACATTAATATTAAACACCGATAGATGGTACTGTTAGTGGGCATTAGTGGCACACCTAGAAGCACATACAATGCATTCCGTTAATGGCGCTGACAGCAGAAGAAAGTTAGATCCAAACTCCCTCCCTTTTGATTCACTTTGGTTCATTCATCACAATCCGAGTAGCTTTAACCGAATCGATTTTACCATTCGTTCAAATAGTTCAAGTAGTTTTAGGTTATGATCTGAAAAGCTCAGTTTTTGCTTAGTTACTCCATTTTTTGTGATCAACTGACATCATTAAAAATACTTTAAATTTTGTACCGACCATTTTTTATTAACCGTCTGTACTAAAATTTCATCATAATGTAAGCAACCGAAAACAATTACATGTCCCATTGGTACATTATGCATAATGCAATCTTATGCGTACCAAATTGCATTATATGTCCAATTGGTACATCATGCATAATGCCATCTAATGTGTTCCAAATCGCTAGTGTTCATCCCTATACCGCACCGAAAGTTTACACCAAACTGGATGGCTAGAACCAAAGCGAACCAAACGGCGGCAGTTGCAGGCATCCAGGCAGTGCGCAGTGCCACCTGAGTCGGCGGGCGTGGAGGGCGTCGGCGAGGGCGACGCGCTCGAGGCCAGGCTGAGCCGCGTGGGCCTCGCGCCCGGCAGCGACACGCGGTTCATCGCCTCCATTTGCTCCCGGTTCAGCCCCATGCGGCGCTTCGCGTGACTGCCATCTTGGAGCGGATACGGGCGTTAGGCCAGAGTATATTTTAAAGAGCTGGTTAGGTTCATACTAAAGTACGAATACGCGTGCCTTAAGCCGCGTACGCAGGGCACGTACCCGTACGCACGCATACGAGTACGCCGGCGAGAGGATACACACATTTTTTTAAAGTTTGAGTAGTTAAGGTTGTCGGTATTCTGGGCTTTGCTGTTGCTACGTATAGAGCAAAAGTAGGAAATTATTTTTCCATCGGGGCTGAATTTGACATACTGCTTAATATACTCTGGCTAGACGTGGAAGCGTGTGCGTTACACGTTTGGTTTGCGTGTGTGCGTTGTTTTACTATCTTAGTGTAGTACCTATGTGTATTGATTTTGAAAGGTAAAAATAATGGATGTCCTAATAAGTGATAATTTTTCTTCCCAAACGTGGTTTGGTAAGCATGTGCGTATGCAACTAGCATTTTACTGACCAATAGATGGCGTTATACTTTCATAATTTAATTTATCAAAAAAAACTAATTTTAAAACTCTTTATACACTCACTTCAGGTTTCAGAAACAATAAATTTTGCATTTAGTCTAAAAATTATCACTAAAAAACAAGATAATCATAATTACTACGCTAGCGCCATCTTGAATGAATGCTACATAATTGTAGTCATCAATGACATCTAACGGTTTGAACGGTGAGTGATATTTGTGTTACCTCCAATTTATAATTTAGGGCACATTTGCAAACTTAGTCTGTGATCCAAGCAAAAGTGGAATTTATATTCTAGTAAAATATGGCAAACGAGAAGATACACACCTGTGGCATGATGTCTTCTAATAGGTAATCCTTCACTGCCGGTACTGTTTGACCTTGTTCGCATTTGAACAGTTTCCGTCTCTGAAAAATACGGTTTGATTTTATTTTCTAAATATTTAAAAATTAAAAACAAAACGTTATAGTGGTCACGTCAGAATAAGTATAAAAGGTACTGTACAATTGTATGTACCTATACCGTAGGCACGTTTTAAAAGAGCACAGTGACTTTGCGTACTTTATTGGAGGTCCAGGGAGAGGCAGCCACCTACTTAGACGGTTAGACCTCACAATTCTACAGATTGTAGCGTGATATCTTAAAGAATACAACCAAGTCCAACATACCGGGTGCAAATCCTTCTGGAGGCGGGCAATGCAAGTGCTTGCTGCCGGTGATGACCAGCTGGTTGCCGGACAGACTGCCGCCGAGGGGTGCTGACGATTCCTGGGTTAGATCTGCTGCAACATTGGAGGATGTTAGGTTTCAGACGTGGATTATTCCGGCATTGATTGTAAGGTCAAATAAGGAATAAGAGGCGAAAATTTTGACACGCTCTGAGAGGCCTATGTCTAGTTTTCATAACGCTACACACTCATTGTTTTGTGTGCCATGGACTCAGTTTTGTTTGTCACACAAGACAAGGACACACACCTAGATCAAGAACGGAAATTAAAGTCATCATTCAAATTTCCCTTTTGCTGGGAATCGCACCCAGGAAACCTTTGGAACGGTGATCCCGTATGTTAACCATTGTGTCATTCGGGTCGTCAGTGGATTGATAAAGGCTGACAAGAAGAAGAAAGCACTAGATTCAACTCAATAATTGTACCTCACAAAAGTGCGACGCTATATAGCTTATAAGTGATAAGCTAAACTGAACCGTAAGCAGAGGCAATAAACTCCTTTTCAGCTTGCACATACCCTGATGCGGCTGCACGTCCAGCGAGCGCGCCTCGCGTCGTACGCGCGTCTCGAACTCCTTGCGGCGCAGCGCCACGCTGGGCTCGAGCCGCGTGGTGGTCAGCCGCGCGAGCTCGCCGCGCGCCGCCTCCGTGCGCCGCGCGCCGCCGCGAGCCGCTTCTAGTTGGCGTGTCCGCGCTGTTACTAGTTGTAGCTCGCCTGCGCCGTATCTGGGGGATATAGGCTCGGTTGTAGCAAGAGTGACGTGGTTTGTGCCGCAGCATGAGGTTGAGGAGAATATATGGATGGTTGTACGAACAGCGATGTTGAGTGCCGCGGTAAGCGGGTGAGGATGATGAGGGTTACTTGTGTTGTTCATTAGCAACGAATTCCAAGTTTTTTTTATGTATTAAGCAGGCAGAAGAACGAGCAGAAGAGCCGCCTGATGGTAAGCAGTAACCGCCGCCCATAGGCACTCGCAACACGAAGTGTCACTATTGCGCTGAAGGCCGAGAAGGAATCAATGGACCCGCTTCTAGACGGTCCCCGTATAGCGTGTTTGGCAGGAAATGTCGTGTAAACTTTACTGTGCACTGTGAACGAGTGCCAGGTGTCATCTTACTTAACGAAATAATTCAATGTGGATATGCATCTTTTTGGCAATAGTGGAAATACTAGATAAATACTAGAATACAATGCTAATGTTATTACAATATAAAAACATGAATTTGGCCAAATGCTGAAGATAATAATGGGCCCAAGATCATTGGTGATTATACTATAAAACTTACCTGTTATCCTGATTGCTAGTCGATGGTGCGTCATCTTTCAATTCTGTCGCCGATCCGTTGGTGACAATACCATTTGAGCTCTGAATACTGGGCGCCGTCTCTTGTATCTTCGACAACGTCGCCACAAACTGACTCTTGTCCTGCTTTAACCTATTCTTATCACTGTGGTTTCCGTTGACTTCGCCATATCCACTGTAGGTGCCGCTGTCTACGCTGGCCGAGCAGTCTTCCTTCTTCTGTTCAGGTATCTGTGGTTGGAGGGAAGGGGGTGGGGAAGCGGCAAGAGGGGGTGAGGAGGGGGGTGGAGGCCATGCCGGTTTCTGTAGTTTCTGCGGTCTCGCGTAGAACTCCTTCTGTTTGATCGGCGGGGCATCTGGCGTCACCCAACCGGTGGGCTGACTCGGCCGCCTGAGGAAGGCTTCCTTCTGCTCGAGGCTCTTTCGTATTCGTGAGAGTATTATCGAGTCATCCAGCTCCCGACCGGTCAGAGTCGAGTTGGAGTCGAACGAGCCGAGGCTGTCCTTGCTTTCGGCCGCCGATGATGGCAGCGAGGTGTCCGATTCTCGCCTGCTGTGTACGAAAATCGAAAATTAAATGACTTTGTTTATGCGTCGTTGTAGAGATAAGATACGGAGGATAAGATTGTAGCTATTATCGTTTACATAATTGGGAGGCCGTAAACGCAAACTTGCATATTGTGATTGTGGTTATCTTGAGTATTAAGATGCGCCAGATGCCTATTAAACCATGATAATTTGTACATGGATTAAAGAAATACAAAACCTTTAATTCTCTCTTCCTTCCAGCACAAATTATAACTTGATGATTTGGGAGACTTCACTCATATTTGTTAAGACCAAAATATTTTAGTTTAGTTTAGAAAATTTCTGATTAGCATATTATAGGAAAACTGCAGAAATCCGTACAGAATTTCAATTCCATCCAACCGTGTGATCTATTTCCAAACTATTAGGGTGAGGCCAAATTACCGAAATTCTACGACCCACGACTCCCAAAATTATGCTCGTTTGGCCTCACCCTTATACAGCTAAACCAGATAACGCGACATACCTGTCATGCAACAGATAGTGCGGCGCGAACCTCGGCGGCTGCACGGTGGCGTACTCCGGGTCCTCGCGGCGCGGCGCCTGCGGGCCCGGCAGCGCCGGCAGCGCACGCGGCCGCCGGTACGCGTCGAACAGCCGCGACTCGTGCTCCGACACCGCCGGCATCTCCTGCCGCTGGTTCGTCTCCGGGTTGTACGCTGCTTCGCTGAAATACTGTTGGGGAATAACGGTTAGTTCTAGAGGTGATTGTCATCGGATCACCAGTTTATGTTTCTTGGATGAGACCTAAGTTCTTGGGCCTATCAGTGCGGTGGTGTGTGTTGGGAAACATTTATTATTAAAAGACAATGTCTTCACTCATTTTATTCAAGTCGTTTGGAAAATGGAAAAGTCATGAGACATTAGGTACAAATTGAAGAGCTGTCTACAGCCATTGATACAAAACAGCCTTCCGTACAAGAGTTTGTCGCATTCATGTGACATCAGTAAACTAAAGTTACCGTGTTAAGCTAAAGTAAGCTATGAGTAACCAAAATGTTTTATTGCTGTCTGTTGTATATTTTTTGTGTGACAACAATATCGTATCCATTTATGGTCTTCCACAGATCATCCATCACATCAATGAAAACAAGCGACATCATCACTAACCCTCTGCAACAGATCGTGATCCCTCGGCACGACGGTGAGCTTCAACGTCCTGGGCTCCCGCTGCGCGAGCTGCACGACCCTGGCGTAGGGCGCGCGCGACACCGGCTGCCCGTTGACCGCGAGCACGCGGTCCCCGGCGCGCAGCCCCGCCGCCGCCGCCGGCCCGCCCGGCCGCACGCTCCTCACGAAGATCGTGTCCATCGGCGCGCCCACCGCGCCCACTGCGAGGTGCCGCGCATCCTCGTATAGCTCCTGTAATGTTGTGCAGCCCTGGTTATTGTCACGAAATTGATGTGCTTATCATGTCTAACTTTGCATATTACTCCTATATTCTCATACGAGTACATCCCTGGTCATTTTCAAGAAATTCATGCGCTTATTACGTCCCCTGCAAGTTGCCGCGCTTCCTCCTATAGCTCCTGCGATTTCGTATGTCCCTGATCATTCTCATGTTATTGGTGGCCCCTATTACGTCCACTACAATGTACCGAGTATCCTGGTATATTATAGCTCCTAAAAATCGAACATCTATGGGCTTATTTCAATACATAGATGAGCTTTTTGCATTCATTAGGGTGCGGTTCCACTGAGGCGGAGCGGAGCGGAGCGGCGTGTGATTCACCAATCACATGGCTTGAAATCCACACGAGGCACAATGAGCGGGGTTTTCAAGCCATGTGATTGGTGAATCGCGCACAGCTCCGCTCCGCTCCGCCTCAGTGGAACCGCACCCTTATGGTATGCCGCGCATCTTCGTGTCAGTTCGTGTGACGTATCAACCGTGTGACATGTGACTCCTGTAATGTTCTGGAACCTTGGTCACGTTTAGGAACCGACAGGCCACGGTATCATTAAATGAGTTAAGAGGTAACTTTGTAAATCATGCTTAATAAATGTTATGTGAAAATACTTGCTGTTGTTTGTGTTTATTTATATGCAATACCAAGAATTATACTCGAATCAAACAAACCTGCAGTGACTCCGGCGGGTACACAACGAGATGTCGAAGCGTGAAGCCGAAGCCGTGGCGCGCGTCGGGGCGCTGGATGACGAGCGTGCGCGGCGCGGCGCAGTTCTGGGCAGGCCCTGCCGAGGGCCCGTGCGGGGCCGGCGGGGCGTGCACCACGGGCGGCGCGTGCGGCACCGGCGGCGAGTGGACCGGAGGCTGGAATAGGAGTCTTTATTAAATTTCACTTAAAAATGGGATCATCTTTATCTATCACTAGTAAATCCGCCCTCGCTTCGCTTCGGGAAACCAGTCACTTAAAAAATCTCTATAAATTTTAACAAATTATGTTATTCCGATGTCTAAGCTATATTACTGCAAAGTTTCATGAAAATCCGTTCAGTAGTTTTTGCGTGAAAGAGCAACAAACACACACACACACACTCACATACATCCTTACAAACTTTCGCATTTATAATATTAGTAGGATAGGATTGTGTTTTGTAGATCGGTGAGGGAGGGTAGTTGTACATATCGCCGGTCTTGTGACAAACGAGTATCATGTATTCACTGACTGTACCTACTTATTTGTCGCTCTTGCTGCTCGATATTTTTATTGGTAAGGGAGTGTAACTATAAAATTAATGATGTAGAGCTGGTTATTTTAGAAGTGTCAATAATATTATCATCATCCGATTAATCTTATTTATATTAAAATTATTTATTAAAAACGTAGTCATTTGTTTGCATTACTCAGAGTTAACCTACTTGCAATAAAACAGTGCCCTTAATACACCGTCCTGCCACACAGCTGCCATGCTTACAATGACAATCGTCCGTAATCCGCAACACAAATACTAGTATAATTTGGTCCACCATCAACCATCTAATCACGGCGCCGTCCGGTGTACCAGGCTAACAGGACAGTGCAAACGTTCGTTACACACGGCCGATTACGGCTGCCCACGCGCTGTCGCTGACCGCCACAGAGTACCACCGATCAGTGATTACCAGCGATTGAACCGGCGCGGCGCCGAGAATAGCATCCCTGATAGACGGAGTATTTAGTATTAATCTACTTTGCATCAATTTGCAATGTGTTTGTTATTTTGCTGCAGCTTTTACATAAAAAGGTAACATGCCCGTCCTATAAATTAAAGGCTAACTAATAAATATAGCAATTAGGCGTGTTTTATGTTAAATTCAGAAATGTGCTTAGTCATGTCTTCGAATAATTTTGATCAAAATCCAGGAAACCAACATGTCAAACTAGAGCCTGCTCTACGTTCTCATTATTTTTTAGTTATAAACAACAATACACCACACGCAAGTCGCTACTAAAATAAAATTATGACATCGCGAACCACACGTACCTAAGAGGTAAAATAAGAATAGGACGAAAACCCAATGAATTTGTACATTTTAAATAGATTTAATTTAATTACCGATTTAATAGCCAGACAGTTGGCAGCGCCACGAATTAGATCGCCCACGCTACACGTGTCAGTGATTCATTACAAAGTATGGCGAAGCCCTACGTCCTAAAGACACGTTACCAACTATCGTGTTACCGAGATTACCGGCGACGGTGACCGGCGATAGGGTTCACACATATTTTAAAATTCGGGGACAATTCTACTAAGGGATGAGGGGCCGTCGTAGTCTTGTAAATATGGAAAGAAAAGATCTTGATCTTGGTTTCACACTTACCACTCATTCATTCACTTATCGAAATCAACTAGCGTTCAAATACAAATAACTTGCTTTAAGCAAGTAGGCTTCCAGAATCTAGGACTGATTTGAGAGTTGTGTAATTCCTAGACACTTGACAAGTAGCAAAATTCCGGGACAATCCCAAAATTCCCAGCCATCTGGTAACCCTGACGAACGACCGGAGACCGGCCATAGCGTCAGCTGCGACCAGATTTTCTGTCCACGTTCCCATCTTCCGGCTTTGTAAGGTTATCTGACGTGTTTTTGGTTTATTCGTCATTCGATACTCCGGTCCTCGAATGATGTTACTTTGTAAAAATACAAACTGCCCTACCATGTGGGATAACCTCGCTACAGTCATTTTATATGAAGGTTGGTTAAGAAGATTTTAATCCAATAGATAGGGATTCTCTGTGGCTGGTCTGTAATCGTTTTTGTTGGCTAAAACCTCTTAATTATTCCAACGAGAATTGATGTAGAACTGTAGAACATACCTACTTGTAAAAGAATTAAATTATATAGTAGGTACTTAGAATATCATACAAGCAATTTGCGAACCAGTTAGCCAATGTGCTAACGCTCTTAGGATAATTGATTCGATGAAATCTAATTCAGAGGGTGGTGCAGGGCGGACTGAAGTTTGTATTCATACTATCTTACCTACAAGAACTTGTCCGACGCCTAAGAATCAAACAATTTGTCGTGTTTCGGCTGAGAGCTCTAGAATAAGTACTCACTTTTTAAACTTTTAGCTTGCATTGGATGCTTGTAGAGTTACTGTATGTAGTCTATGGACATCAAATTGCCGTCGTTTGTCGGCTATTTACATAAAATACAGTTAATAAATCGATCCAACTAATTATCTGTCACAAATCACACAGCAGACTAACGAACGTGTCGTCTCGCAATGGGTTAATACGGAAACGCTGCAAGCAGTAAATGTCAGGGCGGTATCGCGAAGTAGAGCGATAGTTTCGCATATTTATTGACGCGCTTCCATGACGTATCTAGACTGTATTTCCACATTAAAGATGTGCCGCCAACGCGCCAGTGACACGACGTCATCGTCTCACGGCTAGGGTTACTATCTAGTCCAGTTGCTGGATATAATAAAAAAAATCAGACATTTGTAATAGTCCGGAAACATTAATTTATAATATTTGAATTACAATTTAAAAAGCAAGAGGTTCTATGTGAGAACCCTATTTTTGTGTCCAGTAAATTTTCCTTTTTTGAATAAAACAGCGTACTTTTAATGTGGTCCCGTTTTCACCATGTCAGGAGCTGAAGATGGAATCGAAGAAAAAACAGAAAATCTCTACACATAAGTTTACTCGAAGTAAATTTCATTTCATTCATTCATTCAAATTATAATAGATTAGAAGATCAACACCGGACTTGTCCAGACAAATCAGACTTGGCCACCCTACCCACGACGGACGTTTTGATGTCCAACTGCGGAACCAGTCCACTATAATCAGCGTTTGATACCGATTACCCGGTCCGCAGTGCGTATCGTAAATCATACGCGACGACAGCGGGCGATACTTACGGCACCCGGGTCGACCGGTCAACCCATTAGCCTATTGCTAGGTTATTTAGGATCGGTCGAGGTTGCGAGCTCCCAATATAGGCCTCATCCGAATATCAACTCCAATCCTTTCACTATAAGGACGAAGATCCAGTGCCCACCCATAATTGATCCGCTACCGGCTACGCACGATGTGTAACTAAATAATTTGCCAATAGGTTTATTGAGAAACGTAATTGTACGATTTACTATCTAATCAATGGTGACTTAATGTTAAGCTCATGGTAATTGTGTTTATGCCGACGTGAGAATTTCTCTACGGAGACGATAACGACCGGACGATGCGCCATGGTTTCTTCATTGACTGTTATCGAAAAGCTATGTATGTGTATGAATATTGATGAAGTTTATTGGATGCATTTCCATTTACATGAATTGTTGACAGAGCAATATAAGAAAACTTATTTAAGTTTACCTTCAGCATAATAAAGTTTGAATAAATTACATTCGATTTAATTATCAGAAACATTCAAGCGATAGTCGATATTGAATGTTTTTACTCAGTCTTGGTTATTGACGATTCTGATTAGTTACATGGCTGGGATACCACCTCCGGCACAGGCATAGACAACAGTAACACTTGCCACAATGTTAAAATATATTTGCGACATGTCACTTGCAACATTAGGAATCATAGAACGGAGGGGGAGGGGGGGGGGGGTAAAGCTATTACAAAAACTATTTTTAAAGAAAATTTATAAAAAAAATGGAGCTTAAATTAAGTATCTACCAATAGAAAAAATATTTTGTATGGAATTAAAGTGAGTTGCCCAGAACAAAACTCAAATGAAAAAAATAACAAAATTCTATTTCGATAGGTAATGAGTCATGAAGTTAAAATCTCCCTGATTGCTAAACGAGAAAGCAACACGGGCGATAATGCTACCACACTTTATGATTTGATCGTTGAAAACTACCTTTCTACATGAATTTACAATAATTATGTAAAACAACGCTCGGACACGGCTAATACTCGTAATGTTGCCGGCTGGTAACCCAGCCCGCATTATATCTTAACACCGAATTGTTTACTGCTTGTACGGTAAAATCGATCCCAGTATATCGCAAATAAGTAGGATTAAAGCAAAGATTCTCAAACCTATTTCATTAATGACTTTTTGAAAAATACACTTTTTCGTGTGAATTTATAAAATAAAAAAGAAAGAAAAATTAAAAAAGGGGTATCACTATCGATAAATTTTGAAAGGTGGTAGGGGCTAGAGCTCACCCGGGGAAGTACCACCGCCCACCACGGTACCTACGGTACCGTGTAATAATTGTTTTAAGAACAATTGTGTTCCGGATAGGAAGGTGTGGAGCCGGTTACACTTTTTTAGAGGCGACCATCTCAGTCCTCAGGGGTAGCAACGCATCTGTGACCGAATTAGAACGAGACTCATTGAGTCTAGTTCTGGGTTGGTCACAGTTCACAGTTGTCATGGGTGGCAGCGGAAGGTGGTGCCTGATGCTCGTTTGCTATCTTAATTCCATAAAAAAATGGAGCTACACTTGTTATTATTCAAAACTAGTTTTTGCCCGCAGCTTCGCCCTCGTATCACTTGGAAGACAACAATTAAATAACCGTAACAACTTAGGTATGCTCTTTCTAGGCTCTCCTTAGGCTCTTTATCAAATTGTTTGTACATCGGTTAAACGGATTTAATTTGAAAAGGTGACAAACAGAAATATAGATAGATATCTGTCTATCGTTCGTTATTTTTCGCATTTATGATACGAGAATGAATGGGTTATCTGGACGAATAAAAATAAATACTGAAATACCTATCTGGAAGATAGAACATTTGATTTTTCAGCTAACGGTAAAACAGTACAAACGGGAGTTGCGGTCCACTTTGAGAAACACCGGATTAAACACCAAAGTAGGTACTGGTTCTATAAACCGGGTTCTACAGGAAACAATATCCATAATCCTTTCGGCGAAATAATATCCAACTACCATATAACGTCTCTATTAGCTGACTTAGCTGTTAGGTTTGCGAAATAATGAGAAAGCTTTAGTTTCCCGAGTTTACAAGAAACTATCAATTTGCAGATAATACTAAAAGAAAAAACACATTTTTTTATGAATTTAAAGTAGGTAGTTAACGAGCGCACAGCACCAACTTCCGCTACCAGTTATTGTTCTTACACGAGTTTTAAATAGATTCTTTAATTTGTAGAACTATGATAAAATAGATTCTATTTATAAAATGTAAGTACATATAGATGTTTGGCATCGATCTAATAATATCAATAGTGACTATTATTAGATCGATGATGTTTGGTCATGAATTTCCGATAAAAGGCTGAACAATAACATAGTGATCAGTGATATGAAATAAATGTGTTTTCTTTCTTTCTTTCTGATATGTACACTGTACAGCTTTAGTATCCTTGGAATTGCAGTCCTACAGAAATATCATAGAAACATATCCGAAATCAGGGAAAAAATAAAATGACGAAGAAGAGTTTATGGATTCTGTGACCCATGCATGAATATAGTATAGACTATATAGAGTATCCATTATCTATAGTGTGCACTATGTGGTTCAGTGCTAATATGTAAGTAGTTCAAATAGGACTGTTAATAGGATAGTGTTTTTATTGAAGTCGGGATAGCTATGCACGCACCGTAATCTATACTTAATTCGATAAGTACTAACTTCTCAGTGTCGTAATTTCAATGGATACATGAACGCGAATTGAATTTGTAACAATTATTAATTCCATTATGAACACAATGACAACTTGAACCAAAATAAAATGACCGCAAAACAAGAGGTGCTTATCGATACAAAGTGATTTCTCCAAAGCGAACCAGATTGATTAGTAATTGATATAGGTACCTGCAACAATACGTTCACTTTAATTGATTTTGGATTAATTAAATTGTTCGTATTGTTGTTACTTTCATAACATTAAGACGCATTCGTAACATGATTCTAAATCTAATTAATGTTGGTACACGCTACGATGCAAGAGGAAAATATTTTAATAACGTGCATTCGCATCGCGCGGTCTCTTAACCCTTCCATCGTTCATTAGATGAAAACTCAGATTCCCCTCAATCTCGGCAATTACTTTCAACATTTCCCCCGTGAACAGGATTTATTCATCGACATGAAACCCATTCATCGGTGTGATCCTCATTACTGCGCTCGGTCCCACTGAGATCCTTCAGATGTCGACGACCCGCTGCATATAAATATTCATCCATTGGTACCCGGTTCCTTTTTTCTGCATTGCGGATCCCGACCATTTCAACTTAATGAGGGTTACTCCTGTCCCAGAATTTTAATCACGCTTGGGAAATCGCTTTA
Source organism: Hesperia comma (assembly GCA_905404135.1). Lineage (NCBI taxonomy): Eukaryota > Metazoa > Arthropoda > Insecta > Lepidoptera > Hesperiidae > Hesperia > Hesperia comma. Next base: position 17,431,599 of record FR990018.1, read on the forward strand.
AGAGGCGGCTTTTGCAATTCTTGAAAGGCGTCACTTTCTTTTTGTGTAGAGTCAGTAGAAAAGCTACTATGAACCTTTGACTGTGGATTCTAGCCTTTTTGTAATAAATATTAAATAACATTAGTTTTGTGTTCCATTTTCCGTGTACCTGCCGAAAAGCCAACCCTATGGCGGGTAGTCGTAAAAATTTATAGTAGTCTATTTAACGCCATAAATATTTACGAGTCCTAAATGTCCGGTACTCGCGCCGTACGCCGTATGCCGGTGTTTCATTGCCGCGCCAGTGCACCGGAACCACTTTCGTTCAAACGTAAACTTTTTATGCGCCAGCGGAAGCGTCGAGTGCGCTCGACGTGCGTCAGTAATTACGACCAGTGCCTACGTTTTTGTGTACGGTACTTTTATGTTTTCCTATTAAGCTTTCAGTTGACGATATTTGTGTCTAGCGCTGAATTTTGTCGTCTAGGTATATCTACTTTTTTCCTGTATGAAATATGATGACGGAGTAAATGCAATAAGTTTGAATCGATTCAGCCTTAAAAGGGTACTGTTTATGTTAAGTGCATGACCGTAATCTTTGGTTTTTACCTACTAATCGGTAATTACTTTACTATCGACCTTTCTTATGTTTCAAACTTAATTAAACGATTGTTCACGCTTTTCAGAAAGCTTAATATTTCCTATTTAACCAAGTAGGTAGGAAGATACCTACAGCTACTGACATGTTTTTACATAATAGCAGATTAAACTACTGCATTGTATCTTTTGTCCTCGATTTCTTATTTACTACTGTTTAGTCTGGTCACGACTCACGTTTACTCAATCAAAACAGCATGACTACGTCGTCGCGACGATGTTGCAGCACGTCGCGTCGTACGTCGCGTCGCAAGTCGCGGCACATGTCGCGACCATGTGTGTCGCCTCGAACACTGATGAGTATTTCACAGTGGACTTTGAATAAGTCTCGATACTTTTTCTTTAGCTTTTATTTATGAACAGCTGTGCGTTGATATTACACAAATATCGTGTATTTGTAACGGAGAGACATAGGTATCTTTGCATTAGAATCCTACTATCCTATCCTATCCTATCCTACTTCCTACTAGTCCTACTTCCTACTATCCTACTTCCTTCCTACTAATATTATAAATGCGAAAGTTTGTAAGGATGTATGTGAGTGAGTGAGTGGGTGAGTGTGTGTGTGTGTTTGTTGCTCTTTCACGCAAAAACTACTGAACGGATTTTCATGAAACTTTGCAGTATAGCTTAGACATCGGAATAACATAATTTGTTAAAATTTATAGAGTTTCAGCAGAGTATCAGCGTGGATTTCACAAAAAGTCAGTAACAAGAGGTTTCCCATAGACGCAGCGTTAGTGTTGGCTAAGATAAAGAAAACGAAAAAACAATATACAACGCAATCTGTCACGTGTGCTTTTAAGTATACCTACTACATTACAAAAAACACTTACAAGTAATATTCTACAGTAAAAGAATACCTTGAAATCCTCATACAGATAAAATGACGTACAGCACAGAAGCGAAACAGTTTAGACAACACAATCGGCTGCAAATGACCGTCGTAAACGCGAACAACAGACTCCGAGGGCAATCTACATAGTAACGAGAGAGCCCGTAGTAAACTACGGCTTATCAGGATACTGGGCCGGCGTACACTGCCAGCGAGGAATCCTGATATAAGCGTAATCCTTTTCAATTAAGTATTCTTCCAAAAGAAAATACAGCGCTTACACTTTTTTGTTGGATTACCCACAAGTCATGTAAATGCATCAAAGGAATCTGTTTTGTGTGTTCGCTTTGTAACGCTCATCTCAGACATGGCTTATCCGATTTGGATGGGATTTTCACTCAAATATTATGTATATAATTAACTATTATGTATACAATTAACTATGTACCTACCATAGACTAACACTTGACTACTTTTCATGTAAACTAACACAGAGTAAACATCGCTGATATACTCCTGCGTCTGAGTTCATACAGATTCGTAAAATTAATGTCATTGTAAGAGCTTAATCTTTTTATTATTGCTGTAAGGTGGATATTTAATGTTATAGTGTTTTTTTTATTTTATTTTGTTTTTTTAAGTTTTTTTTTTTTTTTTTGTTTTAGTGTTTTTATTATCGTATACTTTTATGGCAGATAGTGTTAGCGATTCTAACCTTTCATTCCTTTCCGCTAATAGTGGCAGCAGTTACAGTAGCATTCCTCCTTTAAACACTACATTAGAGTCCCATTTTTCAGATGTACCTAGAAATCTTAATATTGTTCATATCAATGCTCAAAGTATTCCGGTACATTATCCTGATCTTCTCAATACATTTAACATTAAAAACATTCATGCTGTCCTAGTATCGGAGTCGTGGCTCAAGCCTTGTTTGCCCTCAACCTCTTACTCCATACCTGGTTTTCATTTATTACGAAATGATCGCACCGGACGAGGTGGGGGTGGAGTAGCTATTTACCTTCGTTCACATATTCCTTATACTATTATTACTCAGTCTACTAATAACTCTGTGAACGAAGCTGAATATTTATTTGTTGAGATCATCCTCTCCAATACGAAACTTTTACTTGGAGTTTTTTATAGCCCTTCCCTCACCATAAATTATTTTTCTACGTTGGAGAGTATCCTTGAGGATTTTGTACCACTCTACGATCATGTGGTTCTCATGGGAGATTTCAACACATGCCTACTTAAATCTGATACTAGGGCAGCACGGCTAAGGTCCGTGGCTGATGCATGTAATATGCATTTGATGCCTCTCTCCGCTACACATTATTCTCCCGGTTGCACGCCCTCTCTTCTTGATCTTATCTTTGTCTCTCGTCCAGATTTCGTTGTTAGGCATGGGCAATGCGCCGCTGAGTCCTTCTCTTATCACGATCTTCTGTTTCTTTCTTATAATATTAAGCCTCCCAAAGCAAAGTCTAAATTTCTTCTTCAGCGTAATTTTGGTGGATTGGACTTGGAACAGTTGCGTAATGATGCATTAAATACCGACTGGAGTGTAGTTTTGACTGGCAAGACTATTGACGAACAGGTCGGCATCTTCAACTCATTGTTAATTCAGCTTTATGATGTCCATGCCCCTGTTCGTCGTATTCGAGTACGTCACCCGCCAGCGCCTTGGTTAACGGAGGACATTCGCGATTTACTTTCAAAAAAACTGAGTGCCAAATCGAAATACAAGTCAGATCCAAGTGACAAAAACAGGGAAAAATATTATCATATAAGGAATCGGTGCAATACGGTGTGTAGGGACTCGCAACGACGCCATTTTCACAAAGAGGTTCAAAACTATTAGGATTAGGGCTTTTAATGAAAACTTGTAAGAATTCTATATTCGCTTTTATTAACTTCACTGCTCGCACACAACAGAAAAGAACATGAAGAGAAAAATGGCGGGGAATGAATAACAAAAATAGTGTTGTGCCATACAACTAGTGATGTGGCATGCACAGACTAAATAATACAAACTTTTAACATTTACTATACTCAATACTCCCACTTAAATTTAAAAGTTTATAAGAGAAAATTACAAGCAAATTAAAATTATAACTTATAAAAGATTATTGAGTACATTATCCCGGATGAAGTTAAACTTATTAACAGGTAAAGCTTTGGTAAGAAAATCAGCTAATTGACATGAACTTTCAACATATTTAATTTCAATTATTTTCTCTTCCACCTTTTCTCTGATAAAATTGTACCTCACGTCAATATGCTTACTTCTTTTATGAAACACCGGATTTTTGATCAACTTAATTGCACTTTGGTTATCAATATTCAATGTAACAGAGTTTTGTGGTTCCCCTATGTCTATTAAAAACTGTTTAATCCACAGAATCTCTTTTGCTGCATCACATGCAGCCATATATTCAGACTCAGTCGTTGAGAGGGCTACAGTATTTTGTTTTCGACTTGCCCAAGTGACAGGTCCACCATTCATTAAAAATAAATATCCCGTAGTAGATTTTCTAGAGTCTATATCGCCTGCAAAGTCTGAATCTGAATATCCTATTAATTCTGTATTGGCATTATATACAATTGATACATATTTCGTACAAATTAAATAACGAATTATTCGTTTTACAGCATTCACATGAGCTTTTCCTGGGTTACTGACATATCTACTAACAAGATTAACTGCAAAACTTATATCAGGTCTAGAAACCGAAGACAAAAATAATAAAGCTCCCACTATTTCTCTATATGGGAAGTTTGTGACTGAATCATTTTCATTTTTAGTTAACTGCACATTTACATCTGCTGGTGTACCACAACCTTTAGCATCAGACATATTATATTTATTTATTAAGTTTTCAATGTAATTTATTTGGTTTACAGTAATACCATGACTTGTTTTGTTTATTTCCAACCCTACAAAAGAATTCAAAGCCAGCCTTTTAATTTCAAATCTCTTTTCTAAATCTTTTAAAATAATGGATATAATCTCCTTACTTTTTGATAACAATAGTCCATCATCAACATAGATTATTAATATAACTTTGACATTATTAAAGTATCCTACAAAGACACAATTATCTGCATTACACACATTAAAACCATATGTTGTAAGAAATGAACTAAACTTTTTGTTCCAACAACGTGAAGATTGTTTGAGTCCATATAAAGATTTGTTCAACTTACATACTTTAGATGACTCTGCTTCAATACCTTCTGGCACCTCCATGTAGATTTCCTCAGCAAGTTCACCATACAGGAAAGCCGTCTTCACATCAAACTGTTCTATTTGAAGATCATCTCTTGCTGCTATGCTTAACAACAATCTAATGGAATCATACCTGGTAGTAGGTGAGAATGTCTCGGTGTAGTCCAAATCTTTTACTTGGTTAAAACCACGGGCACACAGACGTGCTTTGTACCGTTCAATTTGTCCATTCTTATTTTTCTTTATGCAGAACACCCATTTGCATGTAATAGGCTTCTTTTCTGTTCTGTCTACAATAATCCATGTGTTGCTGTCTTCATGGGATTTAAGCTCACTCTCAATGGCTTTCTTCCAATTGTGTTGGTAAGGACCTGTAACAGCTTCTCTATATGTTCTTGGTATTTCTATTTCAGCTAGATTTAGTTCCATACTAGAGAACCGCCCGCGCTTCGCTTCGGGACCCGTAGGTAACAGCCGCGTAGGTCTCGCTCCCGTAGGAATTTAAGCTAAAAAGTAGCCTACTACTCGCTCTCTACTTCGCGGTCCGGTGGACGGGTGTGGAGCGGCACCAGGTCCTGCAGATGCGGGAACCGCGACGCGGCGACACGCCCGAACATGTTGCGTGCCAATCTCTCGATGAAGTCGTCCAGGCTCTCGACTCAAAGGTCCCACTGGATGACGGCGTTCCTGACGTACCTCGGCGCACCAGTCAGCCGGCGGAGCGCAATCGCCTGAACCGCACGCATCCTCTTGCGCTGCGGTTCGCTGGCGAGCGCGTACCACGCCGGTGCCGCGTACGTGAGGCGGGATCTGATGTAGGTCTTGTAGACCCCGAGCTTCAGTCCGAGAGGGAGGCTCGAGGAGAGCACTGGTTTCTGCTATCGCGCTTCTGGAATTCGCGACGGCTTTCGTAACCTGTGGCTTCATCGAAAGTCTTCCGTCGATTTTGCCCCCAGGTATTTGGCCTGTGGGGCCCATTGGATATCTTGTCCGTGAAGCTCCAGAGTAGGGTCCCGCCTGTTGAGGTATCCTCCTATGTTCACGGCCTGCGTCTTCCCGACATTCACCGACAGTCTCCACGCGGCGAGCCATTCGGGGAGGGCATCAAGCGCACGCTGCATCTTGACGATGGCGTGGGTTCTATTCAGCGACGTGGTGATGTACGCCACGTCATCGGCATACAGGGCAAGCGACGCCCCCCTGCCGCCGGGATGTCGTCGGTGTATCAGGCGTAGCAGACCGGGGACAGGCAACTCCCTTGCGGGACGCCGGCTGCGATCGGACGCTCGGTGGATTCGGCGTCTTCAACCACTACTCTGAAGCTTCTATTTTCGAGGAAACTGGAGAACACCTTAACGGAACTCCGGGGCGCCGACGACTGCGAGATCTTGTAGAGAAAGCCGTCGTGCCAAACACGGTCGAACGCCTTTTCCATGTCGAGGAATACTGCACACACGCGTTCTCTCTTATTCAGAGCCGCGGTAACGGTGTGCAACACCCTCGACAGTGTAGCCGTGCTGTTCAGCGGCATCAAAAAGTAGCCTTCCACTTCTGTTGGCAGCTAGGCTATTCCACCCCGGATGCTTGCAGTTCCAGTCGCCCGCGCACACCACCGGTGTCGGCGAGTCCAGCAACTTGCGGACATCAGCCAACAGGATAGTGCCAGCGGGCGAGCGGTACACTGAATACAGCCGGAGCGGGGAGTTCTCGAGGCAGAGCTAAAGTAGCCTATTACATTTGACTTAAGTAAATTACATGTAGTATTTGATAGCGTAATTCAGAACTTGCAAATGAATTTTATTAACGCCATCTATTAACAACTCCGAAAATAAATATCTAGCAACTAACAAAACATCGATCTTCCCATGGGAATGGGATGTTTTTCCGCGGTAAAAAGTAGCCTACGTCACTCTCCACCCTCCTAACTATCCCCACACACATAAACCTTACCATATAATAGCTTTGTTGCGACGTGAAAGCGTCACAAACAAACAAACAAACAAACACACTTTCACATTTATAATATTAGTAAGGATTCCTTATTGTTCTAGGCCTTAGATTTATATTTCTGGTTTGCTCTATTCTTACCTCCGTCGCTGGATAATATGTCTCATCATTGTCTTCCAAGCTTGTCCTATTATCATCTGATGAAGTTGCCGCACCATCAGAGCTTTCACTTTCTTGTGACACTAACACAGGTTGGTCTGCGTTATTATTTTCATTTAATTTAATTTCACTATAGTTTTGCCTAACCCCTGTATTAATATTGTGTTCATCAAAATTAATGTCTCTTGACACAATTATTTTCTTTGTATTTTGATCATACATTCTATAGTTTTCCTGTTCATATCCCACCAATATCAACTTAGTACTTTTTCTATCCAACTTCTTCCTTTTTTCTTTTGGTATATGCACATATCCTACTGAACCAAATATTCTGATATGTTTCAAGCTTGGTTTTTGGTTAAACCAAAGTTCATAAGGAGACACATTTACAGTTTGGCTTGATGAACTTCTATTCAATAAATATACTGCACAGCTGACAGCTTCCGCCCACAAATTCATAGTAACATCCTTTGCATATAGCATTGATCTTGCACATTCCATTATAGTTCTTAACTCCCTCTCGGCTCTACCGTTTTGTTGTGGAGTATAGGGAGCAGAACATTCATGAGTAATCCCTCTAGATGTTAAGAAATTCTTGAATTCATGGTTGACATATTCACGCCCATTATCTGTGTGCAATACATGCACGTCATGGTGAAACTGGTTGTTTACTATAGCATTATATTTTATGAAACACTCAAGAACCTCGCTCTTGTGTTTAAGGAAATAGACATGTCTATAACCAGTAGCACCGTCCTTAAACAGAACAAAATACCGTTTTCCAGACACCGAAGGCTCTTCTATTGGCCCACATACATCACTGTAAACTATATCTCCAGGCTGACATGTTCCTCTTTCTGATTTTCTGAATGGCAATCTGGCCTGCTTGCCATACTGACAAGCTTCACAAATAAACTTTTCATTGCCTGTCAATGTCACTGGTAAAGCTCCATTCTTATTCATGTTTTGAAGCTCTTTAAGATTTATGTGCCCAAGACGCTCATGCCACACTTTAATATCAGTCTCCACAATGTTACAACTTTCTTGAATAATGGTTTTTATTTCTAACTCAAAAAGATTATTTTCCTTTAGATGTGCCGACATGACAACCTCATTATTCTTCATTATTAAAGCAGTTCTATTGTCTTTCATGATTACATAACCTCTTCTGGTTGCTACTCCCTCAGAGAATAAATTCCTACGTAGTCCAGGTAATTTATGTGAAATTACATCCTCTAATATACTTTCCTCCCACTGTTCATTAATCTTTCTCTTTATTAATATTGACCCTTTACCGCAAACTTGAATATCTTGCTTATTACCAAGTTTGACAGTTCTGTTCTTATCATCACTATGATATTCATGCAATTCACAGAAAAAATCACGCCTGAATGACATATGCGCAGATGCTCCACTGTCTAATATCCAGACATCCTCTTCATGAATACATGAGGTATTTTCTGCATTAAATGCCAACATACTTTGCTGCTCTTGGTTCTTACGACCAGACTTCTTGGGTGCTTTACAATCTCTAGCGAAATGACCTCTCTTATTGCAATTGTAACAAACAAATCTGTGATTTGAGTTGGTTGAATTGGTTGTGTAGGTACTATTCGGCCTTTTATTATGTTTAACTTGTTTTGAATTTTTCTTGGTGATCACTAAAGCAGTTTCATCATGCATATCTTTTTGAAAGCTTGCTTCTTCGTCGATTAATCGGGATGTTAAGTTTTGGATAGTCTGATTTTCTGAGTCTAGTGATAACCATGCCTGCCGCAGCGATCGATATGCTGGTGGCAATGTACTTAATATTTTGGTTATAATAGCGGTATCACTCAACTTTTCGCCACTTTCTCTGAGTTCCTTCGCCAATCCTTCTACCTTTGAAACGTGTTGTGCCATTGTGTCACTTGAACAGTATGTGTATTGGTAAAATTTCTCATGGATAATCATCTTATTGAACTCAGATTTATGTTCATATATAGCTTCCAGTTTGCTCATGACATCCTTCGCAGTCTCACAGTTTTCCACCAAAGCAATTTGGTTAAGATCCATTGACGATGTCAATATGAACATCGCCATTCCGTCGTCTTTGTTCCATTGCAGTCGCGCCGAGGTTTCTGTAGGTTTCGGATTATATATATTTAAACCTTTCGCTCGTAGTGCACATTTCATCTGAAACTTCCATTGCTTAAAGTTTTTGCCGTCAAACTTTTCAACTTTCATAGAATTAGCGACTTCCATGTTGAACAGGTTAGTTTTTCAGCCACGCCGCACGTGTCACTCGAAATTATCAACTGGTTAAACTTATTGCTCTTTACTAAATTTTCATTTATGTAACAACGTCCTGGGCCCATAACCTATTAGGATTAGGGCTTTTAATGAAAACTTGTAAGAATTCTATATTCGCTTTTATTAACTTCACTGCTCGCACACAACAGAAAAGAACATGAAGAGAAAAATGGCGGGGAATGAATAACAAAAATAGTGTTGTGCCATACAACTAGTGATGTGGCATGCACAGACTAAATAATACAAACTTTTAACATTTACTATACTCAATAAAAACGAAGATCCTTCCAAGGTCTGGAAGTTCTTGCGTAAAATGGGGATTGGGAAGCCTCGTAATGAGTCTACTCCTTCAGCTTCTGTTATTGATATAAATAACCTTAATCAACATTTTTCATCGTCCAGTAATATAGCTGCTGGCGTAAAATCTTCTCCGTTAAATTCTCTCTCTGCGCTCCCTACCCCTAATTATCCAAGTTTTTTCTTTAATCAGTTTTCGGATAGTGATGTTGAGAGAAATATTTTAGCCATCCACTCGAATGCCATTGGGACTGATTGTATAAGCCGTCAAATGATTATTCCTATCCTTGACATTATCCTTCCAGTTATAACTTCCCTCCTTAATTCCTCCATATCCACATGCTCTTTCCCCTCTTATTGGAAAGAAGCTGAACCAAAAAAAACAAACCTATACCAAAAAAAACCTATACCAAAAAAAACAAAACCTTCTTCCTTATCTGATTACCGTCCCATTTCAATTCTTCCTTTCCTTTCAAAAGTCCTTGAACGACTCGTTCAACAACAACTCAGCTCCTATCTTCAATCCAATAATCTCCTTAATCCTCTCCAGTCTGGTTTTCGCAGAGGTCATAGCACGGTCACTGCCTTACTTAAAGTCACCGATGACATTCGTTTTGGGATGGAAAACAAGCAGCTTACTGTGTTGGCATTGTTAGATTTTAGCAATGCCTTCAACTGCGTTGATTTTGACATCTTGCTTGGGGTGTTACACTCTCTCAACATATCTCCTTCCGCTATTGATTGGTTTCATAGTTACTTGTATGGGCGTCGGCAACGTGTACGAGTTGAAGATAATTTCTCAACATGGTCTGATTTAACTGCCGGCGTACCGCAAGGTGGCGTGTTGTCTCCACTTCTTTTTGCTATATTCATCAATTCGATTTGTTCACAGATAAATTCTTCCTACCACCTATATGCTGATGACTTACAAATTTATACTCAATCTTCCTTAAATGAGTTACCCGCAGCTATTTCCAATTTGAACAAGGATCTGACTAGTATCACTGCATGGAGCGAGTGTCACGGTTTGAAAGTTAATCCAAACAAATCGCAACTCATTATTATCGGCGGGTCTAGGTTAACTGCAAGAATTAATTGGACACAACTTCCTAAAGTACTTCTTGATGGAGTACATATTCCTTTTTCTAAAGTTGTGAAGAATTTAGGAATCCTTATGGACTCTAACTTGACTTGGGGCCCTCAAATTAACGACGTCAGCAGAAAGCTATTTGCTGCCTTAGGCAGTTTACGCAGATTACGTAATTTCCTCCCTATATCCACTAAAATTACCCTAGCTACTTCTTTACTTTTGCCAATTCTAGACTATGCTGATATCTGTTACTTTAATATTACCGAGGAGCAACTTAACAAACTTGTGCGTCTTCAAAACGTTTGCATCAGGTTCATATTTGGGCTTCGCAAGTATGACCACATTTCTGAATTTCGTGCTAAACTCAAGTGGCTCCCAATCCGACTTCGCCGGAATAGTCATGTTCTTTCTGCTCTGTACTGTACGCTATTTAATCCATCTTCCCCTAGTTATTTGAGAAATAACTTTGAGTATCGTTGCCTTAGTCATAACCATATCCTTCGCTCCTCACACAACCTTGTCCTTCAAACTCCCTGTCATTTTTCTTCCTTTTACCATAAATCTTTTACGGTCTCAGCGGTACGTTTGTGGAACTCGTTACCTTCCCACATACGTAAAGCTCAAAATATAATTAAATTTAAATCTTTAGTTAAAGAGCATTACCTAAACCTAACCTAACCCTGGTCCGTTCAATCCTGTTGTTGTTTTTCCCCTCAACCTCTTTTCATTTCTTTCCTTTCTTTTTCTTGCTTCCTGCTTTTGCCTTTTTTGTTTGTCTTTCACTACTGGTGTAAAAGTATGATGATTATTTTTATTTTTCTCTGTTTTTTTTTTATTATGTGTATATTTAATAAGTTCTGTATCTTTCTTCTTTGTTAAGTTTAAGTACGCCGCTACCCCTAAGTATTTTCTGTAGTTCCTATATTTTGGTGGGTTGCCTGGAAGAAATCGCTACTTAGCGATAAGGCCGCCTATTGTTTTGTGCTGTTTGTTATACCTTTTTGTTTCTTTCTTTTTTACTCCTGGTGTACAAACAATAAAGAGTTTATCTATCTATCTATCTATCTATATAATGTCATAAAAAGGAATTACGTGTTAAATGAATGAACCCTATTTTAAATCGTACCGTTGGGTACTAAGGAATGGTTTTTCGAAATGAAACGGGCTATTACAAGATTTTAATAACACGTCTCTTTTTGGGTCGGGGGTATATAGAATGAGACATATTCTTAGTAAAAAATGCATTGGAGCAACACCCCAACTAAAAATATTCATGGCCACTTGGAGTCGGTCGATTCGGAGTGGAAGAGCAAATGCGATCTCCCAAGGCCCGGGACGGCCGCGAGGTGACTAACCCCAAATAAAACTTTATAGGCAAGCCTCTCGACCTTCTTTTACGACTTTCGTGAGCAAATATATAATCTAAGAACTCCGAGTATATTCGAACAGTATTTGCATCAATGCGAACGTCTATCAATGTTTTAAGACTTTTAAGGCCTGTTGTTTACGTTCTTAATTTTATTATCCTGTTTTACGAGGCACTCAATTTTTATAACTTCTTATAGTCACTTCGCTTCAATGAACGAAATGTACTCTTGGAATGTAATTGAATTTTGAGTACACGACTAACAGAATTCCAAAGTTGTTATAATAATAATAATAATAATAAATAAATCTTTATTTCAGACAATATACATACATTTACAAAGTAAAATGTATGTACAGAGGTCCATATCATAAATACCTTACAGACTAACATACATAAAAATATAAAACTTAAAACTACGATTGCTATGGTTGCAAAGAAAAAACAAATTTAAAATGAGCCGAATAGTGGAAGAGGTAATGGTAACCCGAGCGTCTATTATTTTTAGAATACCCAACGGCCTTCGATCAATGAACATCGATTCGTGGTAACCATCACGAAAGAGATAAAAGGTACATAAAGATTGATAATTCGAACTCGTTCGGACAACCATTTGGAAACATAACCCTTACTAGCATAGCATAATTATTTAATATTTTATAATTACATCATTACCGATGACTCGACGTGCTGTCGAAGCTCGATAAAATTTGCTACTGCGGACTTTTAATCATGGCTATTACTTAAACTCACCTACGATTAACCCAAAACCAATCGACTGCCTTAATTTATTATGCAGATAGCCGATTAACGAACGGACGGACCATATAAGCCAGCAACGTAGCCTTTGTACATAGCACGGTATTGTTATATATTGTATATCTCTCCAATATGTTGTTAACCAAAAACAACATGATTCTAGGCGATAATTAATATATCAAGCGATAACTTACGTAGATGAAACTATTTCGAAATCGAAACTATCAACTCCGGAAATAAGTCCTTCCTGCAATATAACTGATCGCAATTGATTAATCATGCCCGTAGCAACCACTAATGTAAACGATAAATCTATGTTATCTGTGACAAGGTCCGAAAGCGGCAAAAAAGTGAACTTGCAGCGTAAAGAAATAACTTAGGCACACCTACGAGTGACAGGTCCAATTCAAATTAACATCCATGTCCTAGATAACCGGTGCATTACGCATAAAAATATTCATGACTCTGTAAAGTAAGTACTTATGTACTTATGCCCCGAGATTATTATCAATGACGGATGGATTATTGCAATGTTGTTGCTCTCTATTATAGGTACCTAATGGTTATATTAATATAGGTTGGAGATGAACAAATGTAATCATGTTTAATGATTAAAATTAATACTTGCATAGCGACAAGTATCGGTATGACTTGAAACGGAAAACATTAATTCCAAATTGAAATTTATAGCTGAAATACCACAGAAACATTTCCCTTTTCCGAAAGCAAATAAACTTTATGAAAGCGTTTTGCTGTGCCGAAATAGCTCTACATATACCGAAATATCTAGAGTATTTTTAATATAGACGATTCCAGCTATCCGCATTCTTTGTGTAGCGCTCCAGTCGGAATTGAATTTGGAGAAAGTGCTTTTCGTAAAACAATAATAAAGTTAGATGAAATTGAAAAATGTTGGATATAATAAGATATTCATTTAACGACTAAGATATATTACGTTAGAGATGGAGATTAGCCATAATTTGATTGGCATATTGCAAATACATAGGTATAAAAAATACTTCATAAAAAATTTAGAGTTCAAAGAATGACACCTAATAATTTTGGAGTGTAGATTCTAAGGAACAGGTTTCGTGATGGCGGCTTACTAATATTTCAATGCATATACATTATACAGTAACAAAACCTGACATTTTGATATACCTACTGTTAATAAAAACAGAAATTGATATTTCTCATATTGAAGCAACTCCAGCTCGCAAGTGAGAGTTCAGTGAAGATTTATACCGCTGCACAATTTTTATATTGCCAGTGTGCGCAGGCGCACCGCGTCCGACTGAAGCTGAGATCAATTTTGTGATAAGATCGCACTCACATCTATTAACGATCTCGGGGAGAAAACTGTGACCGGTGGGAACACTCACGACGAAACTGGTCACTTATCTAGGTCTCGTAATGATTCAAGGATAGTCGAAGGTAACTTTCCTTACAGATGTGTTTTGTGGTCGGATAAAAGATTCTACGCGCCGACTTACATGACTAAATGTTTTGGTAGGTACCCAGGTATCAAAATAAATAAATGATTTTAATTGAACTAATAATAAAACGCAACAATTTAGACGCTATCGCGCTAGAGCAATTAACTTGCAATATCTGTCATGGCGTTGTTACCTTTGATGAGCTTCGATTAAAAAGTTGTGTAATGGTCGATAAAGTTCAGTGAGATTGAAATGATTGCAGGCATTGCGGTACATCTTAAATGTACACATTGATTCATAGATAAAGGGTTTTATAATTTATTTCTGCGTTTGTTATTGATTAAGTAAGGTTTAGACGACTTAACCGACATAGGTCATTAATACCGTAAAATATTGTTTTATTTATTTTTGAGGCCTCTTATTAAGATTCGGTTTGTATAGGTATTTGGTTTATAGAGATTCAATTCAGACCCAATGTAGGGGCTAAGATAGTTATTAGTTATTCCAGTTAGTTATTGTTAGTAAGGCTCTTATTCTTATTCGATTCTACTTGACGATCGTATGCTATATTTTTGTGCAAACACACACTAAAACTATAAATACTCCTTGAAGTATGTGACATATGCCTTTAATTTCCTAATTTATACCAGGACTAAAAGCACTAACACTTATCGGTTACTTCATCTACTTAGACTAGGCAGTTACCTACATTAGACTACTCTCAGGTAGCGTCGTAGGGAAACCACTTATACTTAAGTTTGAAGGGACATTTAATACGCTCGCGTCATGGTAAATGTCAGCTGTCATGTTCGTGTCTTAATAACGGCTATAAGTATTTAATTTACTCTTTTTCAGATTCATTAATTTACGAATGATACATGTTACCATGACGGACAATGACGTAGCCAATTAGTGCCTTAAATAATTAAATGACAACGTAAAGGTGAAGAAAAAAACCTTCCAGCATATATATCTTAACACCATAATGTAAAAAAGTACCTATTCTTATGAAGTCCTCACGATTCCTTGAGTCTGGTTTATTTTCTATAATAATTTCTTATACTAAAACTACGTGTTCAATGTGACAGTGATATCTAAAATGAACTATTACTGGGTGTATTATTAATAAAATAGATTTTGAGAGCTTTGTGTTAGTGTTTTTGTCTGTTATCCGTGCGTTTGGCTCGTTCAAGTCAGGAATTGGTAGATACCACCGGAAGATACTATGAGATAACTTTAGGACTTTAGGACCAACTCTATTTTGTAATAAATTTGCTTACGAAATATGGTAAACAAGATAATTATATACATGTGAAATATAAATATTAGAAATATAACTGTATTTTAATTTTGAAAAATATTCTAAAATATGTACCTCAGCGGGACTGCCGAAAATGACTGCTTACTGCAATATTTACGAAATTGTATTCCTTGATCTTCTTTCTTACAAATATACCTACTGTCACGTCTCATTACCTTCATAAACAATTTGCAAGAGCGGAAAGGTTTTTAAGTGCAAATATATATTGAAAAAATATGTTTCCTGTCAATATTGGGTATTGTAAAAGGAATTGAAAATTATAGATGTTTAATTAACGTTACCAACAATGAAAATGTAGCGTTATGTACGACTCGCAAATATTAAGTAGATTTATTTTATTTCTTAATACATTATTTACGACATCGAAGACATATCGCAAAATCTTAAGTAAAGACAAAAATAATATTTTATCTTAAAAAGACAAAGTCGATCACGATTCACGTAAGTCGCTCTTGATGCGAAACCTCATAATTTTTGTACAGCAATAAACTTCAACACAATGACGGTTTTGCAAGTTATTATCTCAAACGTCGGTTGAACTGTCGTGTATAATAATACTGTTGCGTTATTTTCAACCGACAGTATTTTTATCTATTTTTAAATCGGCAGTAATGACATCGGAGTGGCGCATGGCGGTCAAGAGCTAGCTGTTGCGACGACCGGCGACTACCAGCCGCGTCGCAATCGCAAGTCGCGGTCTCGGATGTCACGTTTCAAGCTGAGTTTATCAAGAAACGTGATATTTTAAAAGTTCGCTTATTGCGCTGTAAATGCGAGTTGCCGACATAACGAGACTCGAACACTCGTACGTACGGTGGGCGGCGGATCCGAGAGCATTATCGCTCGCAATTATAGTCATTTGAGGCGACAAAATAAATGTTAAAATGGCGTGTGGCGGGAGGCCGATTACGGCCCGGACCGATGCGGCGCGGAGGGCTGTCATTAACCTCACCGTTTTGTTTAAACGCAAGCTGTGCAATTAGGTAATGAGACTAAACGTTTCCTAGACATTGAGGTGGACGTTGAAATGTTGCTAGTTTTCCGACGTTAAATCAATCCATCTAATGCGCTGATTATGCCACGCGACTAATTGATTAGCGCAAGGTATCGATAAAGACCGGTATAGCTTTTATTTGATCAACTATGTACGTACTTGCGATTTGATTAATACGATCTCGCTTCAAGGGTCTCTTGAGGCTCGTTTGCGATAAATCTGAACGTCAGACTCGCTCGATTACATAGTAGGAGGAAATAGCCAATATTTACAATGATAAAAGTATGGGTAAAGTAAAATAGTCAGATTCTGAAATAAATTAATATAACAAAAACTTTTGCATCGTCGGTGATATGTCAAACTAAGCCAATGAGGGTAACCGCGTGTGAATTTTCCGCTAGAGGCGCTAGTGAAAAGTGTGGTCTGTCTGTCACTTTTCGCTTGTATGAATGTCATTTGTACACGGGCGGGCTTTGACAGCAGGACATCACCTCGCCGGTGGCGCCAACTGGTGAGCACAAAAACGGCGACCCTCATTGAGATGACATCGAACTTTCAATAAAAGGGTGACCGATTTCAAGTTTAGCGATTGATTAGAAGCAATTACTGTCTAAATGTTGGCAGTACCACCCTTGAAGAGTTAATTGGATAACCTCCCGTCTCTGTCATGTTGTCTGCCAATCCGGATCTTTACGGTCGACGTCAGGTCCGACAACGCCGGCTTCATAAAAACCCAATCGCAGCGTGATAACTCTAGTATTAACGTTGTATGAATTTAAAGTGGACAAACTAGAAATCGTAAAGCACCTAATAAGGACAGCGGACAACGTCGGACGAGTCAATGAATCCGACTCTGATTTGTATCAGACAGTTCAAACGTAAAGCCCGCAATGACATCCACCGCTATTAACATCCAAACGTCTCATTACGTGAGTTGGCCGACACCGTCACAAATTAAACTGGTAATTCTCGGTCGAAAAACCAATAATCTCGTCTCAATCGTACGTCAACTTTCGTTTTCAACCCATCGTGTGGGCGACGACTCAATTCCACTCTCTCCGTATTGGACGATTAGACCCTACTGTCATTATTGTGATTAGGCCGGGATTACACGAGCTGTGTACCACGATGTTATACACGGTGCACTCGGTTTCTATTTGTGATTTCATTTTAATGGCTCCCTATTTGAAGTATGAAATGATTTACAAACATGCTCAACATATAAGTAGCGAAAGGGACCTAAAACCTAAAATTAATAAATAAAATTATAATTGCTTTTTACAAAAAAAAATAACCGACTTCAATCTTGATAAGTAGAGATAATTCAAAAACTACTCGCCAGATGGCGCTCAATTCAACATATAAGTGTAAAGTTCTCGTCACTACAAATTAATCAAGCCCAAACACTAGATAACTGCAGTAAATCGTTGAGGAGTTCCCTCGACTGTCTTTCGGCTTCATCAGATCGACTCCAGATCTTCATGAAATGGTAGCGCTTTAATGTACTTATGATAACATGAACAAACACACTAGTTGTCCATACAATTTTCGAAAGTTCCCCTCGATTTCTCCGAGATGCCATCATCAGATCCTGGTGTCCTTATCAGGGGACCCCACTGCGCATATCTACTTTACAACAAAAAAAGAATTATCAAAATCGGCCCATAAACGACGGAATAATCGCTGAACGTACATAAAAAAAAAAGCATATATACGGTCGAATTGAGAACCTCCTTCTTTTTTGAAGTCGGTTAAAAATAGATTTCACTTTATTCCACACTATTAAAGTCGCCCTCGCTTGCCTTTGCGAAATCAGTCCCTTAATAAACCCACATTCGGAAACTATAAGGCGTGATTCTTTAAACTGACATACAATTAACCAATTGAAATAAATCCATCACTGTATTTTAAGTAAAGCTTAGTTCAAAAAGCCCCACCCAAATCGCTTAAGCCATTTCTGAGTACCTACATCGGCGCTAGGATGCAAAATTGGAAGGCATCGGGCTAAGTTGGCCTGAGGAAGAGTGCATTGCCTTCTGTAGCACGAGAACGCTTTCAAAATCTGCCAATTGCGATCCAACATTGCCTAACTGTATCGATCATTTACAATCGACATAAGCCTTAGGGTTTAGAATCACCAGCACTAAATCAATAAGAACCCAGCCACATTAATAAAGATCGAGTATTGTATATCTGACCGATTCGTTTTCACGCCCTTTAACGTGGCTTGTTACCATTACCAATTACCACGGCGAAGTTGTTTACTTCGCGGAACATTGACTGATGACGATCGTCTATCTCCGTCATATTTACAAACGGGTATCAGCCGAGACCGCGGTCCTCCTGTTTCCCTGGTACACGCAGCGTTAGGTAACACGATTTGCGCAACATCTTTTCAATTTTGTATTCAGCACAAACCTAACTCACGGTTGTCTTTATTTCACTCGTTCCCGCGTTAAATTGTCCTGTCAAAGAATTGGAGTGCGTGTACGGTGCGCCTGTCAATTATTACAATGTATGGGTCTGGGAATGAGTGCGGACAGGGGCAGTAACGTTTCGTCAGTGTCTATCAGCGTGATTTATGACGCGGACACTTTCTAAACTGCAGTTGGAAATGGGCAATGAGGGAACAGCACACGTGAGCGATGTCATAACTGCTTGCGTATTGTATTGGAGTAAGTTTAAAAAGTACTTTTTCCTTACATGCAAATGAGATGTACCATGTAGGCTTACAACTTGTCAGGGTGAGTTATCGAGGAAATTATGAGGTTCTGGATTTCTACGGTATCTGCCTACATTGTAAGAAGGTAAAACCGTTAAAACGGGATAATACTTTTCGTTTGTGTAATTAATCATCAGCATAAAATCTTGGTAAATAGGTAGGTATATTAAATAATAGGTAAGTGAATTAAGTTTTCTGGTGACAAACTATGTCAATAAATTTCATGAACCAGCGATTCCGATTTACAGCAGTTTGAGGATAATTACCTATCACTCGAGTCTCTCGATTCTTAAACATACGTAATATTATAAAAAGGTGATAAATAACACTTAAAATACATATTACTTCGTCTGTGCTAAAACCAATACAATGACAGAAAAACAGATGACATAAGAAAATATTTAAGACAGGCATTTACTGATATAAAATTATCATAATTTAATTTACGTAATAAATGTAAATATGGTTCGAACTTTTGTGGGTCCGATTAATATCCTTTATCTCTCGATCATGACATTTGTACGATAAGCTGACACCAATTACCCTCTTTAATTCATTGTAATGAATAAACTTTATTTATAAACAGAATAAATAGCGAGTATTAATCGATGCCATTTAACATAATGTCTCTTTTTCATTAACGAAGGAGAAATCATTCATTAAAATTTTAACATTTTGGGACTTGATCGTTAAAGATAAAAAGGGGAACGAAAGGTAAAGGTGCAAATACAAGAAGTAAATCTTATTATTTAATACACGAATATATGTATGTTATTAAGCGTAGTAACAACAATCGGGTATTTGTGTAATCATCATCATTTATTTAGCCCTCACAGGATAAATATTAAACTTCACAATTAACGTCTGTAGATACAGCATCTACGTCAAGAAATACGATAATAAGAAATCAACGTTTACCAGATTAGCAAAATTTTGTGACTATTTAATTGGCAAATATTCATAACTGCAGATGTAAGCAATGCAGGTGTAAGGTTCAGATAAATGCAAGCGTAAATAGGTGTTCGTACTTTGAACTGTACTTAAAGGATAAAGCTTTCACGCCGGGACAATTTACGTATAATTGATTGACTCTATCGCCCAATCACTACTCTTCTCAAACATCCAAGCACAGTTAATTACTAGCCGGACCAGTTAAAATGGATCAGAGTTAATAACTTCTCTTCCATATCGTTATCTATATCAATAGCTATACCTAGCGTTACAGTAGCACGATGACGAATGACAAATCTGCGGCGAAAATGTCGATTAAGAAGAACAGCCACATTTACAGCTCAGAAAGATATTTCAACGTAATTTTGAACAATTAGTAATTTTCCCGACGCATACCTGACCAACGTAGATGTATACTTTGGCATCAATTACAGGTTGCGGTCCGTCCGAGAGCCATGATGGATGCTTACGCTCGACAACGTGGGTATGTGTGACGAAGCGGTGCAATGTTTCAGCTTCGCTCGTTAGGACGTATGCATACTGGTGTGGTACCGTGCGATCTGACACCGCGATTAACCGACAGAGCGATTACTCAATTGCAGTTGCGGACGGAGTGTTGAATGATGGAGAGTAGGATAAAAAATTAGACCGCAAGACAGCTACAAAGACAGCGCTACAAAGCTACAAACTGCAGCCATTTCCCGGCAATGAATCACTCGGCGGTCCGGGAGCGCATCCAGTGTGCCGAAATCGTAAATAGAACGAGTTGACACACATAAATAATATTAGCTCCGTCGTAAATAACGCGCTGTCCGTTAACGTCTAAATTGGCGTGAGTGACGCCCGCCGTATGACCGCGTCCGTGGGCTACTCCGTATTTCTAGGATGCAGTTTTACGAAAACAATGTTGAGGTTAAGTCTCAATACAAATGTATAACTACTTCATTCTTCTATCGTCACACCACCCTCCAAAGATTAAAGATTGATCACCTCGATTAGATTTGTGGAAAACCACTACGGTACGTTTTTGCGACTAGGACACAAATACGTCAAGTGTTCAAAGTGATGAAATTGTTTCCTGTTTGCTGTCGCAGCCGCTGCCTGAAGGCTTGCGTGTAGAGCCGACATTTGAAACGTAACGTTTATATGCTGCACTCATACTACTGACAAATTTTCCAATAATAAGTGTATATTGATTCTAGAAAATAAATAAAAATATGAACGAAATACTTAGTTATAAAATACAGAATGAAATTACTCTAAAACAAACTAGGCATAAATTAGATGTTTGTAAGCTTTTGGTATACCTAGAGATGATAATAAAAAAAATTCTTCGTTAAATTGAAATTATTAATATCAATGTCAAAATGTTTCCAGTCTACCAAGCAAAAACACACATAATTAAAGTATTTGGACACAGTAAGTAGTAGGTATGTCTAATGTACCTTCATAATACCTAGTCTTCAACAAGTTAACAAACAAAACTTTTCAACGAAAAAGTTGTAATGAGTGACGGTATTTTCCTAGTCAAACAGGCCCATTGTAAAACAACAACTAACATAATGTAAATGATGTTCAACCACATAATCAACAACTCAACACGTAAATGTGTTGTTGCTTCAGCAATAACAACGCATGAAATCGAAATCCGATACAACACCCAGACGAGCATTCGAGCTTATGTTCTACGACCTCGTTCGAACAATTTCATGGTGTTTTGTCGTGGATGTAAATGAACCGAAATGCCTTCAGCGGCCTGCCTCGTAAAGGCATTATATCCACGTGCTTCAATCCCGATCGAGCGTACAAATGTTAAAATTGTGTTCGATATATTTTTTATAAGTTGGTTGCTTTATTTGTTTCGTGAGCTACAACATACCTAACCTAACCAAACCAATTACATTATGTATGATAATATTAATAATAAACGTTAACACACTCAATCCACCTATTCCCTGTTTTACACGGTCGAGAAGGTCTACAAAATGGTGCATTACTAAGTCATATAACATCCGTCTGAGATTCGAACTCGGGTCCCTAGGCTTCGAAATTAATTTTACAATCAACAAGACTACGGGGTCGTTTTAAGGCTTCCTTCGACTGAAGTTTTTGAAAGGGTACTGTGACGTCTACAGTGATGTTCCGGTAATCATGACGTGCATGTCATGTCAGATGTCAGTGTCATGGCGCTAGTGGGTGCCACGTGCTAACTCGGTTCTGACGGCAGTTCGTACTGAGACCGCGAGGCAGGAGGTTGTCACACGTCTCTGACGGAAACCGACTAAGTGTGATATCGAAGACACCACACATGGCGACGGGCCCCAATTCGTGGTGTAATATATTGGAACACGTAAACATCAAAAGGAAAGGGGGGGTAGACGAACCCACTCGAACGACAAGGTACCTTTAAAACTAAATTTAAACCATGTAAGTAGCCACCTTTAACTATTTTACTTCAACTATTTGGAAAAATGCAAGTACATAGTTTGCAGTGGAAATGCCATCAAATATTCTCTCATTCTTCACAAATGTTGTTGTATTTAACGTGCTGCTGTGCCAAGAATAAAATTAAGAAACAATAAAAGTGTACACAATCGGTGCTTACAAGGTCTTTCTGGCAATAAAAGTCTGCTAATCGGTTAACTGCTGAGTCTTGTTAAAACTTAGAATCACAATAACATAATTACCCTACAAATATAAAATTATAAAATTATGTTTTCGGTATAAATTTACATACTATTTTTCTTATGTTATCACATATCTTTCCTAAGCTTTGGAGGCAAATTATTGTTGCTTAGATGAACGCAATATTTAGTCCTATAAACTACAAATAATCGTAGATACCTAGATGGTATTAATTATACTATGATATTCGTGAATATTAAGTTATATTTATAATAATCTCATATTTTATTAACCCTGATTCTTAACAAAAGCAGTTTTCCGCCAATTAAATAGCAATAAGACCGCCGATTGTTTTCTTGATATTATATCGAGCTTATTTTTGTCAAAACTGGTGAACAATGAAGAGTATTTGTATTGTATTGTATTGTTAATACTTCTTAAATACCAAGTCCAGATATAAGTTAGTACCGATGTACGGACCGGTGTAATTGGAGCATGTATGGTACGATTCCACCAAAATAGTGTGTAACACATTTGCAAACAAACATTTCGTGCAAAACTCCAGTGTTGCGGGTACTATGCTGGTATCGCGGTTAGCTCCTGTCTCCACCGGTAAGGCTGTGCCTAACTTTTGTAAACACACAGTGTGGCACACTTGTGTACGAACATGTCCACTGAGAAGAGCTCTGAGTCCTGTTCCGCATCGACGCGAGAACACTGCATGCATGTGTACGCGCGCAAAGGTAACGTAAATACATGTGCGTTAACAATTTTAAAACGTTTGCGCACAACTTGTTATTGTTTGCCCGAATAGGTGACAAAGGTGAATATTTGTGTCGTTCACTGTGTATTAAAGTGCCGTGTTGTTCAGCACACTGGTTAAGTGTCATCTTAAGGAATTACAAAGGGTAAGTAAAAGTTGCCAAGGGCATACAAAATAAATCAATGATAATTATCAAAGGAAATTTCCAAAGGGGCAAAATTTGCCAGGGGTATGGAAATAATTTGCCATGGGGCATAGAAAATAAATCAAAGATAATTATCAAAGTAAATTTCCAAAGGGGCAAAAAAAAAAATTGCCAAGGGTATGGAAATAATTGGCCGGGGGCATAGAAAATAAGTCAAAGACTTACAATATTACCAATGGGTAAAATTTGCCAAGGGCCTTGGAAAATAAGTCAAATGACTTATAAACCAAATGGTATAAACGAGTCAGGGACTCACAATTCGAGTCAGGGACTCACAATTGGGTGAATAATGTGCCATCAGCAAAGTTTAACTAACAACAGTAGGTCGAAATCTAACGACCCGGTTAGAGACTGCTGTTAAAATGTACGTAATAAAAAACTGTAAATATATCATATAATTATAACAAGCATTGTGGTACCAGCACATACATATTATTGTGTGGTACCCCTATACTGTTACGAATGAAGCGCCATGTTGAATACTTACCTTTATATTATATACCAGAACCCTTATTTAAACTGGAGTTCAAAAGCTAAAATACTGTATTTACTATTCAGATGTAGTATGTATTCGGATGGTTTTGCTTATGGTATATTATTTACTTAATTACTTCCGTTAAGAGTTAACATCGAATAGCTTTTAAACGGAAAGTTTTGTTATCATAATTATGACTAAATTCAGTTACTTATTATTGGTTGTAAAAGTAGTTGACTTGCTGTGATGATTATTACAATTCAATTACATTATGTTGCAATAGTAATGGGAAATATTTTATAATAATTAATATTCTAAGCATACATGTTATCTATCTTTGGTAGGCACTAATTATTGAAAGACTTCATTTCAGTATACAAGTACGTTTATTTATGTGGTAAGTACTTTAATGTGTGCAAATGCTTATGTATGATTTAAAATGGTAAATGGAAAAATAATTAACTATTTTTGTCAAATTTTGAGTGTTGAACGATTTGGTACCTACGTAACTTTAGTCCTAAATTAGATGGATAGGTACGAAATAACAACAAAGATATTATTCAAATGAATAAGATATTTATTCGAAGGAAGGCTCACAAACACTTTTCGGAGGAGCTTCTTTTCCTAGTCACATTTACAGATTGAACTTACTAAATTAATACTCATGGCTAAAATACGAAACGCATGACCAAGCTCTTTATTTATAAAACAATTATGAAGGTTGTAATGACAATAAATGGAATATTCAATTAAATAGCGTCAAAATCAATTTGTCTCTAAATTATGTCGTGGAGCCTTGTATACAGTACAATAACAGGCAGATAGTAATAAGCATAGTCTCAGCTTTGTGATGCGTTGCTATTCAATGAAAGTGGATATAATTATAATGACATTTAAAATAAATTCGTACATACGTGCATTCGCACTAAAGTTATTTTGCGACAAACAGTGTTATTTGACATAATTATAATACATATTAGCAATTTGTAAATTGTACAGTCTCTTTCCATATAAGTAAGAAAAGTGGTTCGGAACCAGTATTCGTGTTTTCCAACGGTACGTAACTTATTTAACTTGAACTCATTATCCAGTACATGACTCAAAAAAGGGGTAGGTAATAGGCGTTCGTGGCGCATAAGTTGTTGAAATTCACATCGTGCAATAATAATTAAGTAATTTACCGAAAGGTATTTGAATAATCGGGTCACAAAATTACAATCAATTTAGAATAATTTTATTGGCACGACTAGCGAGAACTGTATTTACCTCACTTTTATACTGTGTTCCATGGTCGGATGTTATACAGTCATATACATAGAAAGCTATTCTCATACCATGACCTCGTCTGGTATCAGTTTGGAACCCATGATGACATCACCTATCTGTAGCAACATGAAAGGAAGTAAAAGTAAAACGGCGTTTTCGGTATGACAACCGTAATTTGTTACATCTACTTAATATGTTGGAGCTTTATGACGTCAGTTTTATTTCGTTCCTTGTGGAAACATGACCTTTTGTTGTGTTTTGTAATTAGTGATCATTGACGAAAGATTTTACTAAAAGAAGAACATAATTTGTGATGCCTCAATGAGACTATAAATTAAAGTAACAGTTGGATATTTCATTAATCCCCAACGACATGAATTCATGTCATGATTTCATAGTACGTTCACTTCGCTGGAATCTAAAGGGTAAATATTGTTCCACAGGGCCCTCTCACACTGCGCTGTTTATTAGCTACGCGACTGCAACACAATCCAAAATTCGTTGTATCTGACATTGTTCGCTGACAGGACACGCATCGTAGACGCGTCGCCACTTTACTTTGACAACATCTTAGTCGCTTACAAATGCCGTTGTGTGAGAAAGGCCTGACTCTTTTCTATTAACAAGTGCAGCACACTTCGATTGCCTTTAATTTACCTTGTGAAAGCTTTAAGTTTTGAAGTTATCTCACAGATGGCGATGCAGTGTACAGAGATTTCTGTTCTGTTAAGTTGCGAAGATACACAGGTCACTCCTGTGGCGACTGGGAACAAACGCAGCGCACGTGTTATCTGGAACCGAATCGACGGCAGCGTGCGTGCACTCGTGGGCGTCCTGGAGTGCAATTGTTCCTCCACCAATGACGAAGCTTTGGCAAACCATAGTTACTCGCACCTCTGCCGGGGGTTACTGCCTCGGATCGGACGCAAATTAACAGGTGATCTCTATCGTCATATGTTTTCTGATAGCTTAAAGGAGAAATGAATTTAAATTTGTTTTCGAGACGTAATGTTCATTCAATTTCAAAGATTTCTTCATTGCTGAGAAATTTAAATTTTCAGTTAACTTATCGAACGGAACTTATGAAATAGTACATGAACGGTATTGCTTCTTTGCAAATACACAGACCTTGTAAGAACACTAGAGATGTGTTGAGTGCTGTAATTGGTGGGTGCCAATGTACAGTCGCATTGGGATGGACAATGCATAAGATGGTGATAACAGCTATATGCGGGTTTAATGCTATTTTGAGGAAAGTACTGGACTATGCTTGAGTATCGTTCGATGAGTTAAAACTTGTTTTGAAAAGAGCTAAGATAGTTTCAAGATAATTACCAGTTAATTTATCTTGAATACAAGCTATTCTGTTTTGAGCAACTTTAAATTAAAAGCTGTGTCGTATAACTTGGTCGGTGAGTCCTTTGACAATTCTAAAATACCAATTTGAGTTTTAAAAATACTTTCGTCATGGGTAATAATTACTAGACAGACTAAGAAAATGCCAGTTGGTCACGCATCGGTCAGGATCGATGTGGATAAGGTTAATGACTATGTTCAAAATTAAGTTGTGGTAGAAAGTGGTTAAGAACTCCGCCTCCTATTCGGAGGGTCCGGGTTCGAATCCCAGGTCACGCACCTTTGAATTTCCGGATCAGAGGATCCAGGCACTGGAAGTGAGCAATGCGATTGCTGATCGGCTGGAAAGCCGGGACACTAGATGCCTTACTCGGGAGTTTAGTCTTGAATTTTGTAAAATCTGTGTACAGTTCATCGAGTCATTTTGTGATTTGCTTTGAATGACCGCGATGCGTGGCCCCGGCAATTAATATAATGAATCCCTTATATTCTAATTTGGTTAAATTTGGCTTAAAAAAATAAATAAAAAAAAACACAATTATGTTTTGGTGACCTTGTAATTTGCTCTAGAATGATGAATGTAGTTAGGAGTGAATAATAAGAATTGACGATATTGACATGGTAATCAGATAAAATAAAAGTTAAGTGGATATTCTATGGCATTAAATGTTCTTGACTTTATAAGTCAGAATGGGTCGACCGTTAAGAGATACTTTCGTTGTGTTTCTTGTTACAGGTAAATTCCGACACCACATTGTTGTTCAAATTAAATATAAAATAAAATTAGAACTTTGTTGTAACCTAATTAAAACTCTCACACGAGAAAGTGCGAGTTACATAAAAAAGGGGGAATAGGTTATTAAGGAGGAAAAGGAAAAATTGTTAAACATAATTTCTAATGACGACTTACGTTCATTTATTAATTTAATACTTGGTCATGTTAAAATTTATTGTGTAATTTATGTTAATTTCAAACAGTACGATAATACTTTGAGGGTAAATTAATTTAGTTAACGTTAACGAATTTAATAAAAGGAAAGAGGTGTGACGTCTACAGTGATGTTCCGGTAATCATGACGTGCATGTCATGTCAGATGTCAGTGTCATGGCGCTAGTGGGTGCCACGTGCTAACTCGGTTCTGACGGCAGTTCGTACTGAGACCGCGAGGCAGGAGGTTGTCACACGTCTCTGACGGAAACCGACTAAGTGTGATATCGAAGACACCACAGGTACGTTTCGTTTCTTCAACACTGTCACATAATCTACGTTAGTAGACCCAAAGGCCGACCAAATAGACGGGCACCTAAGTACTAAACCCCCGTCGTCGTGTTGACGAATTACCTCGCTATTACACCGCACCGGTTACACTGTAAATAATAAACAGCTATCATTTACATAATTTACATAACGCCCCGGGTTCGCGTGATTCGTGCTAAAATCAATTTATATTTTGTTGCTCGCATAAATCAATTTCAATGTACCGTTTTGTCGTACGAAAAGACTTCCCAATTTCTCAGTATGTTATTTTACTCTTCTCAGTTTTTTATCGTCATAGGATCATCACTTACTCGTATCACTTATTATGGGGACGAAATTCGCTTTGATTTTCAAATGGCAACGGAAGGCATAAAAACAAAACGTAGATCTGTGCTTGACCTTACTTAAATTGCCATGTAAATTTTATAGAATTTGTTTACGAATTGACTTTAGTATGGAGTGTGTTTCGTGGGGAAGGTAATCATAACTGTTACGTATACCTATTGACCAATATGGCATTGTTTCAATAACTAACCTGCAATAATTAATCTTCGTGTTAACAATGAGTAAGAGAGGATACAGTTCTGATCCAAAACTGCTACATACCTGTAACAAAAAAGAAAAACAATTGAAATATTATATGGACATACCGCCAACAGGTACAAAAACATGTTCATAATTTATTGCATTGCGACCATTTCATTAGAAGACATTAAGTTTTTGTTCTTTAGACATTAAGGTAGGTGTTCATAATATGCACCTACATGACACTAGCAATATTTTCCATTGTAATTATGGGTATGTACTCTATCATCTACAGCAGAGATGCCCATACTTTTTGCTGTGAAGATCGACTTGAGAAAAAGTTAAGGGTTTAAAATCGACAGCTTTATTTTTATGTATTTTTTTAATATTATCTCTATTTTTTATTATCTCTAAGCACTTTCTCACTCTATCGTAACTTTGGGCACTACGGGCGCTTTTAGTGTCATGCGGATTTGCTCACGCACGCGGGATTGGCCCGCATGCGTGAAATTTCACGCTGCGGATCATACGCAGTTTAAGTTTCAGTCTTCTGCGGGTTGCGTAACGGGTTGCGTAGAAGATTAGTACAATACGGTGCGTGCGCCCCGTCCGACACTAAAATGGGCAGTAAAGTTGTAGGGACGCTCACGCATGCGGATGCCCCGCTGCGGGATGACGCCCCGCACAGCGCCCCGCGTCCCGCGTGCATTTTTCACGCTTTACAGTAAATTCATATATGAAATTGTTATTTGCGAGTGCTACGCATGCGGGCCAATCCCGCGTGCGTGAGCAAATCCGCATGACACTCACGCAGTCATATGTAGCATCGCCTGTTGACATCGTCTGTCAGTCCGTCACATAAATAAATTAATTGAAACAAAAACGATCAGAATGCTCAGTAGGTAATTTATAAATTTTCGAAAATTAAATCTTGTACTTGCTTAACCTCTAAGATCGACCGTGAAGCGATCGACCGGTCGATCGCGATCGACCGTTTGGGCACCACTGATCTACAGGTTTAGATATCGTAATGTGATAGTTACTTTTTAAAATGATTACACATTCATACACCTGCATTAAAATTCCGCGATCATGTACAGCATGGACAATGTATAGATACGTTAATAAAACATTAAATATAGTAAGCTGCTAGACTATAAAATTTCAACTACAGGGGGACTTCAAAACATTACGTATTAATTATAGTATTAATGTAGGTAGTCTACGAAATCTCCAATACATAGGACCCCTAGATTACCTAAGCAACGCGGTGACAAGTAAGGGTCTCCGCAAACTGACTGCAGCCACCGGCGGCTGTGGCGCTGTGGCGCTTCTTTTTAGAAGCGCGATCCGGCCAGCCAACAACTCCAATAACAGTGAGCAGGATTCAGTCGAAGCGGCTGTTGGCCGGACCACGCTTCTAAAAAGAAGCGCCACAACGGCCGGTGGCTGCAGTCAGTCTGCGGGGACCCTAAGCGTATGTAATGAATTGCAGACACCGCGGCGCGAGATTAATCCCTGAATAATACCGTACAGCTAAACCTTCCCCAACCGGTGCCGGTGCGGTGTTATTTACCGGCCGCGCTCGAGGGGTCATGGAAGCCAGAAGCGAATTAGGAACGCCCAGGTCGCCACCGCGAATAATTCACCCGTCGACAGTACAAAGTCAATTGTTCAGCTGTAGAATTTAAGCTTGAGTTAAATCCTTGTATTTACAGGTACTGGAATTTACAAAGTTACAAAAGAAAGTTACAAAGTTTTCTCGGTCGATGTGACATGAGTGTTGGTTCTCAGATCGTGGAAGTTTGTTGTCTTATTTTGTCACGTAGGTATATATTGTGAATGGTACTTGCATCAGTCAATAATATAGCATCAGTATGACGTGAGGGTCATGAGGTCTTGTGGCCTTAATTATGAAATAATAGCACCGAAAATATCGATATTTAAATAATTTATTTCACTGAGTTCCACCAGTAACACCGTATAGGAATAACACTGCTTATTTGATTTACATTTATAACTAACCTATCGATAAGTACGTACTTATAACAAGTTACAAAACTATTTTTGGCAACAAGTTAATCCCATCCGTTACCTACCCTTCAACAGATGCAATATAGGTTCATTATCTCAACTTATTAACACTGCGAATCACCGCTACAGGCCCGATAGAAAGCCGGCGAGAGTTATATGACGGCGAAATGGTTAATTTAATTAGAGGAAATTTATTTATAGCGTCACTAATTCAACTTAACCCAGCGAGTGTGTTCGCGACCCTTATTTATGCACCTACAAAATACGTTTTCCAGTTAAATAGAGCCGGCGATCGCGCACGGATTAATGCAATCAACGCAGGAGAGAGTTTAGATGCAATGAGTTGTTCGTATATTTTATCTGCATAGAAACAAGAGGTAGGTTTGCTATAGAAGCTACAACTTATATCATGTGAGTTATAAACAAGTAGTAGTTATTTTTTTTATAGCAATTTTTAGAACTGCATTGCCTATGGGTACATTGCTTAATATATTTTTTACGTATCCGAAAAATTCCGTCACCATTGCTCTTGGTTATAAGGATTCACGCGGAAGCTGAATGGCTATCAAATCCAGGACTCTTCGCTTCATAGACAGGATCACTGACAAGGACTATGAAATGATCAAGACGTAAGATAAAATTAATGGGTAACAAGACTGGAATACAAACTGCTGATTGGGTGAACCAACATTAATAATTCTTTTGTGATATTCGAAAACTGGTGATTATCGTCTGGTCACATATAAATTAGAAAGTAAACTGACAGATATGTGTACTTAACGATTTTGAAGTCAGTTATTTTTATGTTTTTTTTTTTTTATGGAATTAAGATAGCAAACGAGCAGGCAGTACCACCCTTCCCCTGCTGCCCATAACAACTGTGACCGACCTAGAACTAGACTCAAAGGGACTAGGATGGTTAGTCCAGTTAGTAGATGGTGTTAGAATATTAGTTGGTTAGTTTGTTAATAAGTGCGAGGACAGGGTATGTTAGTGATAATTAGTCCTGTTAGTTAATGTTAGTAATAGTCCAGTTAGTTATTGTTAGTATGAGTCTTGTTCCAATTCGGTCACAGATGCGTTGCTACCCCTGAGGTCTGAGATGGTTGCCTCTAAAAAAGTGAAACCGGCTCCACAAACCTTCCTATCCGGAACACAATTGCTCTTAAAAACAATTATTATGACGGTAGGAATGGTACTGAGTACCTTGGCGGGCGGTGGTACTACCCCGGGCGAACTCTAGGCTCTACCACCAACGACGTTCCATCCAAGCCCATCGAGGTACACAATCTATCCATCGCTTTCCTGCACAATCCCCTGTCGAAAGCATCGGGTAACAGCACTTCTAAGTAGCGCACGAATGTTACAAGCAAGCAACTGATAGGAGATAGAATCGCATAACACAAGCTACAAACTCATTCGTCGTAGTACAAGGAAACTCACTTAGCCGCGAACGGATTTTGATGTTTTGGAGACCTTTAAACCCCCCGATGATAGTCGAACGTCAGGTAATTAGTTTCCATAAGTGGGTCATCTACACGTCCATGTTTAGAATGCATTGTTCGACGCATCTGTTGACTAATACTTTGTTTTGTAACACTTAATGCTCTTCCATTCCTTTTTTTAATACACCACTGTTCTACTTGTTCTAAAACACTAACGCACTAATACGTTCGCTCTGAGATTCCCTGTGTCACGGTCAGCAGGTACATTATGGAACTTAAACGTCAATATTAACAGCCATGGTCCAAGAAAAAAAATATTTGTCACGTAAATGTTGCCGTGGCAGGAACTCGATCCCGGGACTTCTTCGGCAAGGGCACTATTAAATAAGCAGTACAACTGATTCAACCCAAAATATCACCTAGAAATACGAGATTTACTTTCGCTCACGGCGTACCTACCCTGTAAGATTAAGCAAACATGATAAAGTTATTTCCTTATTTTTAATACACATAGAGCTTTATACGTGATCTGGTTAAAACTCTTCCAACCCGGAAGGTCAACTGAATTACTTCATCATGCATTATAGTCATGGAACTAATAACTTTCCTCTAACACAGGTACCTGTTAAATTAATATTAAATACCTATAAGAGCCTATAAGCAAATAAGCCATCAGTAACATTCAGGATCAACGAACGAAAATTTACCTATCAGTCAGATAAATATCAGTCCTAGTCCTGTATCGAGCTCGGAACTCTTCCCTTCGGAGGCAGGGTGCTAATAACTAAAGGATAGGGTTGTCAAAAAATTCTTCAGTATCGAAAAATAAAATAACTCAGTACCGTATATCTCTCTTAAATCAAAGAGCCTTGTAAATCCTTACTAATATTATAAATGTGAAAGTGTGTTTGTTTGTTTGTTTGTTTGTTTGTGACGCTTTCACGTCGCAACAAAGCTATTATATGGTAAGGTTTATGTGTGTGGGGATAGTTAGGAGGGTGGACGTGACGTAGGCTACTTTTTACCGCGGAAAAACATCCCATTCCCATGGGAAGATCGATGTTTTGTTAGTTGCTAGATATTTATTTTCGGAGTTGTTAATAGATGGCGGTAATAAAATTCATTTGCAAGTTCTGAATTACGCTATCAAATACTACATGTAATTTACTTAAGTCATAGGCAAATGTAATAGGCTACTTTCTTTAGCTCTGCCTCGAGAACTCCCCGCTCCAGCTGTATTCAGTGTACCGCCCGCCCGCTGGCACTATCCTGTTGACTGATGTCCGCAAGTTGCTCAGCCAACAGGATAGTGCCAGCGGACCAGAGGGACCTTCGAGTCGAGAGCCTGGACGACTTCATCGAGAGATTGGCACGCAACATGTTCGGGCGTGTCGACGCGTCGCGGTTCCCGCATCTGCAGGACCTGGCGCCACTCCACCCGTCCACCGGACCGCTGGGCCTTCCCGCGCGACTTGCTGGTTGCGCGGGACGGGCCTAGCACTGACTGATACTGGGGCTTCGTAAGTCGTCGCCCGGCGCTGATCGGCTCCTGCTGGGCTTCCCACCAGCGGGATTCACCCGGTAGGGCCTCGATCGCCTGGGCGGCGCGAAGATGAACCCCATCCCGTTTAAGACTCTGTGGCCTGTAAAAAGACCACCACTCTCCGGACTTGACCTATTGGTTAACCACAGATGGACAACCAAGGGCCTTAGGGCCCAGCCCAAGAACCGGCCCGTTTTAACGGGCCGCGAGAGACACCCCCAAAGGGGAACTAACTGTCCCGAGGGCTCCACACACCTCAGACAGGGTGGAGTGAAGAGAGCGAGTAGTAGGCTACTTTTTAGCCTAAATTCCTACGGGAGCGGGACCTACGCGACTGTTACCTACGGGTCCCGAAGCGAAGCGCGGGCGGTTCTCTAGTAGACAAATAAATTTAAAACGCGTTACAAATTGGCGTCAAGCATTCACAATCACACTTGTCGACCCATTAGCAAGTAGCAACTATCGACGCGAGACCAAGCCACTACGCGCACAATGTAGCTCGCACGCTCCGACAAATTGTTGCAACGGGCGACACAAATCATATGGACGGCTATCGGGCAGGATTAAGTGGCAGCCCATAAGAACGAGTTGTCTTAATAGCCCGAGACATGAAGTCGTTCACGAAATATTGTTAGGTAATAAACGGACAACTGCTGGAGCGGCGCGGGTCACGTTTTAAACCGTAAACATAATATGAAGCGATTTAACTAAAACCGCGATTAGAACTTTAGGACCTCCGAACTTTTGAACGAGTCAAAGATAATTTAGAAAAGCAGCTTTAGTAAAGATTTATTTTCTCCATAAAATCGTATTTTACAAACTTTTTTCTTTATTTCAGTAGGAATATGACAGTTACCTATCTTAGAGAGGAGTAATACTAGTGAAGGAATACTATTTACTATTTACTCAATATTTTTGTGAATCTCGGACCGATCTAATTTGGCCCTCAGATTGGTTACTGACGTGGACCATATGTCATAATCTTTCAATACGAATTGCGTTGAGATCATTACGCAAACACGTACGGGAAGTTTCCGCCCACATGTCCAATCATCACGCCCTATTACCTAGCCGCTATATTGTCGTGTATGTCTAGGACTTGATAAATGACCACAGTATACGCATCTCAGTAAATTAATAAGTAAGTAATACCAGTACCACATAAATATTTGGAATGTACTCTCACCAAGAAGAATTACAAATAGGTACTCATTAGCAGTGATCCATAGCATAGACACAGCTGAGACTGTTGCAGCATAAACCCTGTCGCCGCCCTGCCTCAGTTCAGACTTAATAGTCACTTCAGAAAAATGAGAAGATAAACATTTATTGAATCACAAAAACTTTTAATGGGGTTCTGAAGAAAATAATACCCGAAACAGAAGTTTATGCGACAAGAAACCCAAGGAGTGAAGAGAAAATATTGAAGTGACTAGAGGACCGCCCGCGCTTCGCTTCGGGACCCGCAGGTAACAGCCGTGTAGGTCCCGCTCCCGTAGGAATCTCAGCTAAAAAGAAGCCCATAATATTTGCATATGACTTCAGTACCAAGGCCAAGGCCACTCATCGTAGGGATTTGTGGAAGCGATGGCGTAGAGTGACATTCGAAAAGTGTTTGTAATAACCAAGTTTGAAATAAATCATTAAATTTCATTTTCAGTAAATTACATGTAGTATTAGACAGCGTGAATCAGAACTTGCAAATGAATTTTACTAACGCCATCTATTAACAGCATCCGGAACTAAATATCTTGCAACTAACAAACATCGATCTTCCCATGGGAATGAGATGTTTTTGCGCGGTAAAAAGTAGCCTACGTCACTCTCCACCCTCCTAACTATCCCCACACACATAAACCATACCATATAATAGCCATGTTGCGACGTGAAAGAGTCACAAACAAACAAACAAACACACTTTCACATTTATAATATTAGTAAGGATTAGATTGAGGGGTTTTCGGCGCTAAGAGTTTAGTTTTGACTTCAAGACAAACCAGTACGCTATCTTGGTTTAACCTCAGCTAAGGTAAGCTGTTAACGAAAATAATAGTTTAAAAAAACTAAAAAACACGCTTTTTATAGAATACTGAACTAAAAAAATAGAAAATAAGTTTCAATAAATTTAAATTAAGAATAGTGTTAAAAATTTCAACAAACATGAATTAATAATAGTGTAAATAAAGAAAATATTTTATTTAAAAAAAGCGTGGGGTGCTTTTTAAGATATTATCAAAATGACACCATGCACCCCACGCTTTTTTTTAAATAAAATATTTTCTTTATTTACACTATTATTAATTCATGTTTGTTGAAATTTTTAACACTATTCTTAATTTAAATTTATTGAAACTTATTTTCTATTTTTTTAGTTCAGTATTCTATAAAAAGCGTGTTTTTTAGTTTTTTTAAACTATTATTTATTTTCGACTTTTTAGTTTTGTTTATTTATAATAGCTTGTTTTTATAATTTTAAACTATTATTTGGTCTCTATCGATCTATCTACTGTGATAACTTAGAATTCAAATAAACAGAAGAACAACGCCATCTAGTAAAACGTAATGTACGCAGTCAAACTGAATACGCAGTTACAGCTAGTTGCCCGTAAATATGGGTAGATGGCAGTAGCAAATGGATAGATGGCAGTAGTGTGAGAGTAAAAAAATTAAAATCTTATTTTGCATATTGAAAATTGGAATAATTTTATCAAAATAGTGTAATGTCATCGGAACTCGATAAATCTACAAAGTTTGAACGAAATCTGGCCATTTAAAGTGGGTCAAAATCGCGTCCAAAGAAGTCGGTTACAAACAAATATACAAACATACAAACATACAAGTGAAGCTAATATAAAGCGTGTAATAATATCATTATGGTAGTCTCTTTATGCGAAGGAGAGTTACATACAAACATACATACAAACATACAAACATACAGGTGAAGTTATAGGCTAGGGAAGGTGGAAATTAAAGAAGTTAGGAAAAACGCCTATTTTTAGGAAAATCCGCGATAGATTTGCGTGGAAAGGGTCTAGAAAATTAGGGATCAACTGTTTATAGGTGCGTTATGAATTTGAAGCAAAACGCCTGAGGGGCACGGAAGATATTAACAGAAATGTAGGTTTAAAATGAACGAATTTAGTATAAATCAAGGAAAAACAGTTGTAACTCGGAAAATTCGCGATGGATTTTCGTGGAAAAGGTATAGGAAGTTAGGGATCAGTTAGCTTTAAGTTAGTTATGAGTTTGAAGCACAACGGTTGAGGGGCACGGAAGATATTAAAGGAAGTATAGGTATAAAATTAAGAAAAAAATGAGGAAAAACAGCTATTTCTCGGAAAATTGTGGTCGGATTTTCGTGAAAATGGTATAGAAAGTTAGGGAATAATTAGTTGCAGATGCTATATAAGTTTGAAGCAAGAAGACCTTTGGGCACCGGAGATATTAAAGAAAATGGAGTAAAGTTACATACAAACATACATACAGGTGAAGTTAATAAAAGCGTGTTAAAAATATTAAAGGGGCTTGATAATTTGCATGGATATCGAAGAACGATGAAGAGCATTGCACGTATGTATCTACGTACACACAGCGAAGTGGTGTAACCCTAATGAATTAATGTTGGTACATTAATGTCGGATCGTCCGCGATGGAATGCGGAATGGCTCCCGGCAATTGACATTATCCACTTAGGAGCTTCTGTTCATCCAGGCGGTGTATGTGACAACATGTGAAGGGGGAATGCGAGTTAGAACTAATTAGGAACAATCAATGATAGGATTAGTTCATGACATTTGCCTAAGGCTAGTCTTTACTAGATATAGTTTTAGGATAGGACAGTAAATCGAATGGCTAACTTAAGCAGAGCGTTGAAGCAAGTCTTCGTTAGTTTTTATGTACTTGAACTAAACTGGCCACCAACATTGTGACGCTTTGACGTGTAACTAACCTTTATTGGATCAACGTTGATAACGCAGCCTTTATCTTCAGTGCGTTAATCTGTTACAATACAATAGAATTCTTCGATTATTTTGCTCAACTTCCAATCAGCTTCCAACTTGTTCCAAATGAAACTTAATGTCAGGCGCATGTCGTATCAACATAGAACCGTCAAGTAGATTAAAGATAATATGTATATGCTTCTACATTCTACATATACCTACAGTACACACATATTAAGTACTTTTGCTTCATAGCCCCCGACATGAAAGGCGAGTGTGCGCGCGAATGGAGCGAAACTAATGAATATTAAGTTGGTATTAATCCACACTTGATATTAACGAGACGTGATGAACTTTATATGAGCGAGCCTTATGAAGTGGAAAGTTAAACTACATATTAACTACTAAGCTTCACATGTATTTATTTAGGTATTTGAACTAAACCATGTAACGTTAACGACTGGACGTTATATGTATTTAGGAAATCGTGAAGTCAAAATACATAATAGATAATCACTCATTACGTATCATTTTCTTATTCAACTATATTGTAAATTTGATATAAAATCTACTACTTATTAAGGTATTTATATAAGACCTGAGAATGGCACACTTTCTTGCTATGTAAAAAGAGACAAGAGACAGATCCTTTATTTTACAATGGATACTTCTTTTCCTTGTTTCTCGACGAGGTTACATCTGAATCATACTGATGAGGGAATTCACATGATTCACTAAAGAGCGCATAAAGTTATCTTGGTGTTGCTGTAATTATTTATATCTTCATCGCATTTTCGTATAAACACAGATGCGCGGTAGTGACGTATTTTTCATTAGTAAAATCAAAATGAGCCAGAAACATTATTATATAGAAATCAACTCTATAAGCAGGAGTATACTGTGACCTATATAGGTATGCTACTAGCCGACCACGATAATTAGGCGCATGTCAATTAAGACGTCATTGGAAATAGGGATGGGAATACGTAGTACATTCTGCAGTAGTACCAAAAGTACCATGGTGAATGTTTAATGGAGGTACAATTTTTTTTATGGAATTAAGATAGCAAACGAGCATGCAGCACCACCTTCCGCTGCCGCCCATAACAACTGTGACCGACCCAGAACTAGACTCAATGAGTCTCGTTCTAATTCGGTCACACATGCGTTGCTACCCCTGAGGACTGAGATGGTCGCCTCTAAAAAGTGTAACCGGCACCACACCTTCCTATCCGGAACACAATTGTTCTTAAAACAATTATTACACGGTAGGAATGGTACAAAGTACCGTGGCGGGCGGTGGTACTTCCCCGGGTGAGCTCTAAGCCCTACCACCTGTACTTGGTCAGTTACTGTACCTGCGCAAACATCTCGGAAAACGAAGTTCACATCAGCCTAGTCTAAATGACCTTAATGTACAATTGTACACGACTGCTCCTCACTAGGGGACGCGCGGGGCTAGAGCGGGGTGGGGGGCCCGCGTGACTGCTATCTGACATGCGCCTAATTATTGTGGTCAGGTAGTACAATTCGTTTGAACAAATCATGTGAACGGGACATTTTACCTTATACAATAACATTAGAATGAGGAGTAGAGACGGAAAATGGCCCCGATTATTTACAGACCCTGATATGTAGAGTTAAGAGCTGTGCTCTCTAAACTTTGAATTACGATGTCCACTACGACTTAGACCGATTTAGAGAAGGAATCTTTATAAGCCTGTAAGACCTATAACATAAGTGTATTATTTATTTCTCATTATTCCTGATTATTTTGTTTAAATAAAATATATTAATTTAAATAAAAGTCAGGATTATCGTAACGGTTGGGTCTTATGACGCCAAATCAATTTTGTTCAGTGTAACTTTTGGAGAATTTATAAACATAGAGTAAAAGCAATTCAAATGTAACAGCATGTTTTGCTAAGATAGAATAATAAAAGAACCTGCGTTTTAACAAAAAATATTGAACGTGTGCATAAGA
This sequence comes from Hesperia comma, assembly GCA_905404135.1. Classification (NCBI taxonomy): domain Eukaryota; kingdom Metazoa; phylum Arthropoda; class Insecta; order Lepidoptera; family Hesperiidae; genus Hesperia; species Hesperia comma. Next base: position 17,471,053 of record FR990018.1, read on the forward strand.
CGAATCGAGAGCGTTAGAATCAGAAGCTGTCATCAGTTGAGTGCTACCATCAATTTTGCTCAAACCTGAATATTTCACAAAGTGCTGACACCAATCGCGCGGATCTCATGAGCTTCTTTTGTATGAAACAATAGCATTGCTATATCGTCCGTTCTAGATACCTTTTCGGAATGGTCTGTCGAAATAAGACGCGCAATAGGAGCACAGGTGTCGCAGTCTGCGGGTTAACGCGCGTCGTGCGTTGTGCAGCTTGCGTTGTGCGTTGTACGTCACTTTCGGACCCGCGGCGCGAGCGCGTTTTGCGATTCCATTGCGTAATCGCTTTGTTTCAGATCCCGGGAATTTATCGCCGGTTTGGAATACTTAGTCGTAACGCGTTGAAATTTTCGGAATGCATGTCAGGCTTGTTAGTGTTAATAAGCGGGCCGTTCTTGCTGAGTTATGCAATCGTATTTGCTTGGCTTCAACCTATTAATGGCCAGCTAAACTGCAAACGCGAGTGTCTCCGCATAACTGAGGAGACCTAGACCAAAGCGGTAGAACTATATTAAGAGCAAATTAGTGGAGTAATGAACAAATGCTTGAAAATTTGGGGTGTAATGGGTTCCATCTTTGTTCTTTCTTGGCCGGTAATACAGAGGTGATATGCTTGTGATGTAGCTGACGTGCATGAGCGACGGTGACCACTTACCATAATTAAGGTGATATCATTTGTCTTCTATTAACAAAAAAATGTCGACAAAACAATGATTGTGATTGGATTAAAGGTACACCGAAGTTGCAAATTCATTATTAAATACTATAATAGATTTAACAGTCCACTGTAAGCCCATGACGTCCGCCCGTCGATTTAAAGCGCAAACACGACGCGTGAAGTATGACGTGCTAGGGGAAATTATCGGCGGTCCCCTTCCATTGGGAATTAGTCCGGGAATGATATATTCACTGCGGCAAAGAGCAGACTGACAGAGAAAGGTACTGAAAAAGGGTAAGGAAGGGTAAATTGAGGGGTCCGGACCCGTGCTCCACCTAGGTTCTCCACCTGGGTGGAGCACGGGGACTTATAAGGTCCCGTGCTCCAACTGATGGCGTTAGTACAGTGAAACAGTTAATTGTTTTCCTTAAATGATTCAAAAGATCTAAACAATTATAATAGGCTAACTAATGTGGTGCACAGAACGGAGTTTAAGTATTATTTACAAACCTTCTTGGTGCACAATTTTTAATTAAAAATAAATTCAACGCGTCTGCTTTCTGCTTTTCAACTTTTATTTCTTTAAATCGCTGACAAAAAGAGACACACAGAGGTTACATTTAGCCATAGTTAGATGGACTACACGGGGTTCATTTCTATTGCATTTAATTTAACTTAATTTTTGTTATCTACGGAGACACGCGGTTTTAACAGCTACCCTGTAGTACATATCCTTTACACACTTGATAAAATCTTGTTTTCATAATTACCCCCCGCGATATATCCATGAAGAAAACCACGCGATAAAGTGCTAAGTTACTACTACTCGTAAACATTTTCGCAACGCATGCTCATACATCAGATACCAATTAAGATAAAGCTTAGTCATTGTAGTGTCGATGAAGTGTGACGGGAAAACAGGCCAGTCGGCGGACCGATGGACCGATTTACCCGTTGACTATTAAGTTCCGGGCTTATGCAACTATTTTATTAATATGCACAGTGCACACTCTTATGTAACTGCATGTGAATGCTGAGCTCAGTGGGATAAAACATTTGATACTTGTGTGCAATAAAACGTTTTGTATGTACCTATCTACGTACCGGGTTTCTAAAAGGTCTGCATAATTATGGGCCCGACCGAACACGAAAAACCCATTTGTATAGGTCTGCCGTTTATTTGTGTCTAATTCGTTCATTGCTAACGCTTATGTATTTTACCGCAATTGATTTTATGATTCTACGCAAATCCGTCTCCGTCTGTCTGTCTGGTCTGGGGGTTGGGCTTATTACAAACTTGCCGCCTTAAGTTTCCTTTGAACTGCCGTACCAGACAGGCCCAGACAAATCGTTGTAGCGTGATGTTTCAGTTTTTACATCCTTCCAAGTTTGAATTCGAACTTTTTTAAGGCAATTATGTGTAGGGACTATCCGACACCGATCAACTCTTCTTTTCATTCATGTTTATAACAGTAGAGTACCTACATGATACTTTTGCCCTCTGCAATCACGAGAGATCAGTCCTCTGCAATGAGCTGCAATGTTTTGAAACCATATTAAGACACGACCTGACTTAAAATACACCGGTACGCCGTAAGTGCGTAAAATTGGCAAGCAAATAAAGCACTCGAGGCGGACCGAGACGCGTAGATTGTGGAACGATGAATGGCCGCTATATCTCATCTACGCGGATGATTCATAGTAGCGTTTCAGAAAAGTTATGCAAAGCGCGGACTACGAACGGGCCTCGAATATATCATTGTTTTACATTTATTTATGAGCCCTGTTTCTGGTTTTTGTGTAGTCTGCGAAAATCTCATGTTTGTGAAGACAACAGGAAAAAGGGGAATCCCACGACAGCCACGACTGATGTTGTTTTTAAAATAAGTATTTTATTTTTTAACTGTGGGAATTTTTATTAATAAATATTTCAATTGTAAATTATTTTAAGAAAAATTAATAAATTGATTTCACCTTATTTAGTATGTGAATAGTGTCAAATATACTATAACTCCATAAACAAATTATTTTAACAGTTATCACAAAATCATCAATTAGCGTATTGGCGCTAAGCGACAGATTAGGGGCAGTGCACACAGCGCGATCATTAATCTAAATCAAAATGAATATGAAAATATTCATGTACATGTTCAGTTTCCTGCACAAATCACACAAAGCTGCGGCGATGCGTCTAATCGTCCGATTTTTTGGGTTTACGTATGACGTGACTCGTAAAAATAGTAACAAATAGTGTAGTCGTGAGACCGGGTTACGCAAACCGGCCGACGGTGACGCAACGCGAACTTTCTGCGGTCAATGTCACCGCATGTAAAACGTATAGTAAGTACCCGCTCGTGCATAAAACATTCCTTCTGTGAGTACTGACCTTAGATCGGTCAGTTAAGATCGTTATCGTCGGTAAATTACTTTCGATTCTCATTTTATAACCACTCGATACGTATCGTAAGTTCGTGGCAACCTCTACTCGAATTTCGGTTACGGGAACATAATATTGACTTTTATTACGGTGTTTTTTGATTTACTTCATTCCGACACGCATTTTACGATACATTAAGAAACACGATCCGTTACATAGTAGCGAATATACTTTCTACTAAAGTTATTTACGTGTGAATTCTATTTAATCATCTGTTCGTCACACATCAGTCCGAGCTAACAATATCGATTAAAATTGAATCACAATGGATCAGTTGCGTCACTCATTCGTCTCGTCCAATGATTAGCTGATAAAATGGATCACGACCATGGGTTAATACCCTCGACGTGTTTAGAACCACATTGTTCGCGAACAGGAACATTTGCGACTGACAGCTACACTACGGATACATTGCGTTTTTTACGAATAGCCGTGAGCCGTGAGTTTAATTAAACAATTCTAGTTGATAAATAGACGAAAAAATGTACGGTGAGGCGGATGAATCGGCAAATTAATTTGACTTGCGTGCCTAATAAAACAAGTGAAATATAGCTGAAGTTTTAACCGACAATTTTATTACGAGTGCTTTCAACAGTTGTTTAGCTTTAACCGATTTATGATCATCAATATCTTTACCTAGTCGCATTGGGTTTGATGACACAAATATATTATGCAGTTTTTGTCTCTTATTACCTACACACAAAGTACTCATTACATTCTAATAGCTTTAGCGTCTGTACTGACCATGTAGGTATATTTAAGATTTTTATTGAAAAAGAACAACTTTATGAAATTTAAATTTCTTATTTCTTATTATATTATGTTATGTCGTCATTAGCACATAACGTGAATCTAGCTATTTATATTTAATAGGAAGAAAGAAGCACGGTAAGGGAGAAGAGTCAGCCGAGTCAGCCATTTCTTGAAGACCAGTTCAAGGTCGATTTATTTTTTTCACTTATTTCCTCCTTTTTGGCACATCTCCAAACCGAATGTCTATTAGACGTTGATTCACGCGTCACGTCACTATTTTGATGGTAGACAGTAAGTGTCTGTTCACATGTGCGGCAGAACGTGACATTTCAACAACAACGTCGTTGGTGGGCGTTGTCTGGTAAGTCACAGCTTTATTCATACGGAATACATTTTACGGCCAACTAGCCACATCGCAGTGTCAGCGTAACCATTAGTAGGAGACGCATAGGGAACAATGAATAGCGGAGTTACTAAAGAACACATTTTTGTCACAACAAGTGACGACATATAAAAAGTGTCAGCCACACGTGATTAGCGTTTCTTGACTTTTTGTCGATATTATGTTGCCTCGTTATCGTCAGTGTGAACAGAGACTTAAAGTGGTCTTTATCGCGAAAATAGCAATCAGATCGCGGATGAGGTATTCGGCTTACGGAGCTGTTACGCACTACTACGAATACTTACACTAATTATCCGATCGTTATTTGATTTAACTTAGTATTTTCCATGTTAAATGTTCAATCCGATTATTTTCATTATGTAGACTAATGATTCGAAAACAGTATTCTTTTCCGGAAATGAATATAAGACTAAGCAGATATAAAATAAAATAATCCAGAAAATTCTTCCCTAAGCTACACCGAATTAACACGAGCGACACGATTGACGTAGGTGCTTATACAAAATCAACACAATATGTTGTAAAGTTTTATCGGAATCGCGCCGGTGGCGGTGCCAACGCGGCGACAATTTTTATTGCGTGCGAAACTATGGAATTCACAATTCATCTGCAGGCAACACAACTCGACGACTAAATCTTTATATATCCGAGTAAAAAGAATAAACACTCCTTGCATTAAACGACGTGTGTTTATTTGCTGGCCATCAATTCCCCTGGTGTTTTTTTGCGTCTACCATCTGATTGGTGCCAATCAACCGGGCGCTTGATTGAAAACTTTTTATTATGCAACGATTTGATTTTTTCTTACCCTAGTTACCATTTGATTGAATGGCGCTCGTGGCGATAGGTTTAATTATCTCTTAGGTGCAGATAACGAGATGTTTTTCATTAGGACATCTCAATACATATTTCATCAAAACGACCTATTAAATATGTAACTAATGCTGACGTCAAAATTAAAATGCCCCGTCTACTCAGTTGGATTTTCTTGGAAGCATCAGATTAAAATTGTTTTGGGAGCGTTGCACCCGACATGTTTACGATATTCTGAAAGTGCATGTCACGACAATTTGATCAGACGTCTAGCCGTTCAACACTCCGCTTTTATAAAAATATTCAATATTTTTAGATGATAATTTGAAGACATATGATATTTGTCAAACGTAGGTCATCGTAATCGAAAGAATTATATTTAAGGCACTTATTTCAGTACATGTATGTATACTTGAAATTCTGGAGCTAAATGAGGTTACGACAATCCACCTGATGCCGAAAAAGCCCCTGTGTATCTATTAAACATTTATAAACCTCTTGCTTTTCTGGCGTTTACGTCCGCAACAACTTAGGTACATAATTAATGCGTTCAATCCCCGAGCTCTTCATGACTCTTAGGTATATTCTGCTAAAACTGGAAGTTTTAGAAGTGCGGATTGTAAAAGAAAATTTTATGTAAGTGAATTGTATTGAATTATGTATAAAATGACGACAGTAACACATACTTATTATTTGTAGGGTTCCATACCCTGAGCAAATAAAACACAAAGTTTCATGGGTATAGGTATGTAATGAAGGCTTCTTTATGAAGCGGTTTACTGCGTTTAACGCTTAACGCGTGAGTGACTTCCTCTGGTATTGCTAACATGCAAGGGTATCCAATCACTTGAAATCCATACAAACATAAAACCAGTCCTTCGCATAAAACAAATTCTATACAAGTAACAGTACCCGAGCATCTCGAAAAGGCGAAGAATTTTAATGTCTTCATTATAAACACTTGTTTGGGCCTGCGAATAGATAAAGTGTCACGATGCAGGTCAGGCGCTCGCGTATAAGGTGTGTGTTTACATGCCTTTGAATAATTTATATGTCGCGAACAAACAGCGAGTCGTGCCGCGGCCTAAAGGTTGCTAAAGGTCCTATTGTTGCGGCTATGCGAGGCTGATGGGCTGTGGCCTGTGGCGGTATATGGCAATTATTATCTTTCTACTCTCACCAATCACTTACTCATTATACTGGATCTAGATTCAAGGTTCGCGAGAATATTGTGTCTAGATATTTTTAATACTTTTGGCAGACAAACACCAAAAAGTGAAAAGAGTTGAAAAAAGTTTAAAGGAACACTAAAAAGTTGAAACAAAAGTGAACGTGATATTATTATAAGTGTTAGATAAATCGGCAATGGACTTTCATGACGAAGAATATAATAACGCCTGTTTGTCAGTAAATAGCATAGTAACAGTAATTATAATTATCCTACACTGAAATAAGTATTCGCCATGTTGTTTTTATTTGTAGAGAAAATAAAATTGAATGAAATTCGCAAAGGAAAAAGATCTGTATCTACTGAAACACACGCAATATATCCCAGTATCCAATATATGACCCATGGGAAAACGGTTTATTCACTGCGAGGGCGCCATTCATATAAGTTCATGCACTGCAGTGCAATAACACTTGAATAAATAATTTTAACAGTCCATTCATAATTCTGACGATATATTTCTTATCTACATAAAAGGTAATGAAGAAATTAATTTACTCTATAAATACTTGTGTATTTTTTATTTTAACAAATCGGAGAAGGAAACATTTATTTTTATTGATACGACGTTAATGATAACATAATTACATTTATTGAAACATAAATTATGGATTTGGTTTGGACTTTGCAAAATTTTTGTAAACCAACTAAGCCTTGGAGGTCAGCTGTATTTTCACATGTCAATCATAATGAACTAAAATAAATTCAGAGTAATTAAACCCATTAATATACAAGGCGACTACGGTGTAGTGGGCAGTGCGGCCTACTACGATAAATTTATTACGTGTTTCCCACGAGAAGTTTTAATAAACAGGTATTGAAATGAAATAATATCATAACAATTTATTAATGTATGTGAGTGCCGAATGATTGACTAATTTAGTAGGTGTATTAAAATTGTGGGCTACCCTTTCAATAAAAGCAGAAGGGGATATAATATATTATTAAGGATTGAACGTGTTAGGTTAGGCCGACGCTGGGGATTACTATGCTTAAAAATTTTCGAAGTTTCTAGTTTTCGAAGTTTTCCCACTACACCATTTAGTACTTCTGCATACAAAGTCCACGCTTAGGAGCCACTTAAACTCCCTATCTATGTACATGCTGAAGAGTTTGTTTGTTTCAACGGACTAATGTCAGGAACTACTGGTACGAATACAAAAATTAGAAGGAAAGAATGAGGAAGAGTTAAGGCTGTATAAAATCGTATAATATATTTAATATTTGTTTCCCAAAACGAAGCGGGAGCGTCCACTAGTTAATCATAAAAATGATAAGATTTCATGAAAGAATAATTCAAGCAATTTAGCATGTTGCATTGGTTGGACAGGCAAATCTTTCGCAATACGCTAAGAGTAACTTCTGATTTTATAAATTAAGTAGGTACTTTATAAAATAAGTTGACATTAAAGACTCGTGAGAATCGTATATTATAGTTTATCCGGCAAAAGCGCCAAATATTCTGCGCAAGGTTGACTGAAGTTAATGTATCAATTAAGCGCATAAGGTGTGCAATATTTGTTTCTTGAATATAAGATTAAAAGATTTTCATTCTACGCCATGCAGCTTAGCCGCTAGCAGAAATTTTCATTTCGCTATCTCTTTATCTCTCATACATTCCGTCAATATCTTAAATTTTCATAATTATAATAGGTACCTATTGTCTTCGGAATAATCTAAAAGTGCAAATCGCGTTGTAATAACGTAACGCATACACAGTTATAATAATTATAATAGCACTGTCTGCATATCGCAACCCGACCGTTGTTACAGACAACAGTGCATGCATGTCGTAAGCAAGTCAATCAGCTGCAACCACTGTGTAAGTCACATCTGACGTATCTCGCGGAACATCTGTGCGTTATCGGTTAAGAAACGGGGCGCGAGCTTGGAGCCCACGCGGATCGGCGGGCGGGCGGAGTATCTATCTACGTATACTCCGTTCGGAATTCGTTAAATTGCATAGCACAGAAATGCCAGCTTTCCGCCTATGCGACGGAAGGTGTATTTTAGATTGACGGCGGAAACTAAAAATGTCCTCAGTAAATTTTGCTTACAAGCTTAATTGAACTGTGAGGACAGATAATAAGTTTGATTTTGGCGGGGAGTGGAAATTCCATTAGGTATAGCAGACACCGCGCGCCGTAACTTCACTACGGGTGCTACGAATGGTTGGAACTTATGTGTGATTACAGCACGTGGATAAACGAAAGGAATGAGACATAAAATACGTAATATGATAATGTGACGATGGATCTTCGATGATGATGCTTAAGAAGCGTTACAAATCTTAATTGAGGTGCATAGGTTTTCCACAACGCAAGTGGTGCGTGCGATAATAAAAAGGTGTTGACTATCTACTAGTATCATGGTAATGGTAAATGGAAAACGTTGCGTTGCCACATATTTGCCATGCCATGCCAAATAATAACGAATGAAAAAAATAATAGTTATTAAGAATAAAATCGCATATACGTAGACATACTAACAACACCCACAGAATTCTATGTTCACCAAACCCAAGTACTAGGCGAACATGAGTCCCAAGTATATCGGATAACCGATATTCATTCATCTGCATGTGAACAATGATCACGTCCGCGATACATCATGTTTATGCAGATGCGCGTGGGCGTCTGTTCTGGGTATTAGCAAATCTGATATACGTTTTCTGCGTGTTGAAATAGTGCAAGTGATCGGTTTTGCTATAAATCTTTACTGTGCAATATATTTAGTATGGCTCCGCTCTGTACAAAATTATTTTTGTGAAATTGTTTCGAACGAGTTTTCTCTCAATATAATAAAGTTTTTCGATAACTCAATAGCAGCGAATTATATTAGGGATTTAAAATTCTGGGTTCTGGGACATATAATATCCAAAACTTATTTTAAACACTGTACGAGAAATTATACACATTATACATTCGTTTCAGGTACGGGAAAAACTGAAAAAAAAATATTTTGCTATGGAGACAAAAAATAGCCGAAGATAAAAGAGTAAGAAGGTACCTCAGAAGGTACCTTCTATAGGCAAATCTGTTGACCCAGCTTGGCCAGAAAACTCCTGCATTCCGAAGAAAGAAGACTAAGAAAAAAAATTTCATTATCATTTCATACTACAAGTACCTAATAGTTAAAAATTGACTTACTTCTATTGTCAGTTAGTTACGCACGCTTACTCACACTAGGTATATTACATAACAGGGGGTCACCGACCCGTAAACTGACACAATAGCTGAGTAACCATTATGCGAAAATTGACCAAGCCGGCATTTTAATTTTAATCACCAACATAACCAACATAGTGTTAATAGCTAATCATGTTAAAAATTCGTATGTTTTCACTGGATTGCATGAATTTGTCTGTGAGTGACTAGGTTTGAGTTAAAAAATCCAAGTTTGATGAAAGCTATAAGGCAATGAAATGATGAAAGCTATATGCATCTTAGGATCTTGCGCATATTAATCTTTTGCGTTGGGACAGTAAACAGACATCGTTTATTTCACAATATTTAGACGAAACGCAATCAGGTCCTCATGCCTATCAATCATCACAAGCAACCAAGTAATGAGCCTCAAAACCTCTCATTTGTTTCTGTAATTGTTGCATGATCAGTTAAAAATGGCTTTCAGAACCAACTTGCACATTGTTTCGCTGCAGCATAACGTAATCAAACTCATAGTTTAGCCCGAGGTTAACCCGTGGTTAGCCCACGAGTGAAACCCATCGATCACAGCCGCCCGTAGACGCATAATGAGCAAATCCTCTCGTTTGTTGCCGTAATTATTTTACGCAACACTTTCACGCTCCATATACGCTGGTCGATTAAGACCGATCGAAGCACCGGGCCCACTAATTGACACTATCCGCAAGCCATCTCGGCCCGTTCGTCTTATTTGTCTATGCAAGCTTGCAAGCCTCCAAACGGCTAGACAAGCAGTCAAGACCTTACAAAGTTTTCCTGAACTCGAATACACCAAGTCAACTTTTCTGTTTCACGCTCAATAGGATATGTACCTTGTTTCCTAGTTTTTGTGCCTTTATAAACTCGTAATGCTGTTAGATTCTTAGAAACTGTTTACTTAATTTGAAACTACATAGTTATAAAAATGAGAAGTGAAGTAGAAACGTGTAAATGCTAAGAAGTATGTGGTCTTTAGTACATAGTATCTCAATGTCTGTGGTAGGTTTAAGCGTGTATTTTCCTGGTTCGTTAGAGAAATAAATGTGTTCCTGACACATAGCATTGATACTTGTCGTTATACGTAAAGTAACATACGACAGCGCCCCGGTAATTAAATATCACTGGTCAAGCATCTAAGTTGTTCATCAATCATCCTGTTCCTATATCGCTTAATTTGACTTAATGGATCACTTATGATTGACACAAGCCGTTAGAGTATAGCAAATTCCCATAGAGATATGAGTATTATAACAATATTTATCATAATACACAGCAGGTATAAAGAAAGCACAAGAGTACTTTAATAAAAATAATAATCCAATAAATTTAAACTCTAGCTCATTCATACACTCAAATTGTATTTCACAATCGTTATATCAAAACGCAATCAATACCAATTTATACGCCAACAGGAAACGGGCGATTTTCATCCAATATTTACAGATACAATCAGCTCGCGTGGAAAATGCGCAAACAGGAAGCCGGTTAATCGAATTTGTTAAAGTAGGTCTCGCGCAGGTAATAAGGGCGATGATACCTAATCTGCAGCTCCGACAAGTTACCGCAAGCAGTTTCTAAACGGGCCACGATAATTATTAATTGTATGACTTAAGACCTATGCAATTTATTTCGACATTCAAATTGCGCGCACAATTTACGTCTTCATCTGCGATCGCACTATCTAATACAAACGCTGCGCTTATAAGGTAAGATCACCATCTGTTGTCACGTGTTAATCGCGATTTGTTCTATAACCAACATGAGTTATTATGCCATATGTCTAAAAGCCGCAACCGTTTTCGGTATCTATACATTTGGGAATAAAGTTCAATTTTGTTCGTGAGAGCTCTTATATTGAAGTGTCAGCAAGTACACGGTTGCCTATTACAGCTAATCCGGTGGCTTGCAAGTGGCAACTTTACTTCACGGCTGATTGATGGATAGAGTGACGCGGGCAGAACCAGGTGCTCTTGAGGTTTCTAGAGAAAATACACACGATTATATCATGGACAAAGTTTTGTAAACACTCTTTGCTATCGAATTATTAATTAAATAAAAATCACCAAGAAGAACTATATTTAGATTTAAAAAAAAGCTTTATAAATTCAAAAACTATGCATAGCAATATGTGATAATGATAAGTGTGTATGTGATGTAGTTTCCAAAATTATAGATATACAAAATGTCAAACAGCGAAGCGCGTGGAGAGAGATACTCGTGGGTAATAGAAAATACATCTCGATTCTGTACGTTCGGCATTCGCAAGTGGTAATATCGCTAGTCTTGGATGAAGCGGAAATAGTCCTTAAACAAATGTTAATAAATAATCTACTGCCACGAAAAATCTACGATTTTATTTTAGGTAGACGTTAGATTAAAATAATTAACACGCTAGAACCAAATATAGCATTGAAATAATAACCATCATAATTAAAATACTAACATAAGATCTTTAATATTTCAGACTTAAATAATATTAGTAATTAGTAATCACCTAATTTTTAGATATTTACTAATTGCATAAATTATTTTAATCACCAATGCATGCCTTACTTATATGCAAAGTAATTTTACAAACATATAATTATTGGCAGTCATGTCAGGTTTTTCATGAGTATCCTATTATATATTTTAAAATAATTATTGATATCTCGAGGTTAATATGTGATTTAATAAAAGGCTCCATTTTCTATTCAGTCTAAGTATACAAAGTAAAACAAGATTGACAAATCTAATTTCTTTTCATTAACAATGTTCATAAGGGTCATATAGAAGGCCGAAATAATCAAATAATAAACGGAGTTCCGTCAAAAGGTACTGCCAACAAAATTAAATAAATTAATTAAACTATTTACTTTAAATCGTCTCGAATAGTAAATTTATATCAGTATGTTCTCACTCGTCGTCGAATTGGACACAAGACCTGAAAATTGTCTGATAGGACATAAAAATGACCGCAGGTCTGATTAATCGCACATTATAAAAATACAGGAAATACTGACACGTTTTTATTGCTCCAATATACATACGTGAAAGTCGTCCGTCGTTTTTCACTTACACCGTTGGAAAGTGGGTCGGACGAACGCGTCAGATGTCGTGCCTTTTACCCTACACGGCCGCGACAATTTCCTATCTATAATGGCACTGTTTAAGTTTCTATTTATGAGAAAAAACGCAACCCTATCGTAAAACTATGTACTGTTACAAGTTCAAATCCACATAAGTCACCGCTTGCGTGACAAATTGAAGTAGATTTTCAATGTAAGCGCCGCGAGCCAAGTTTGAGAGGAAAACTATCTCGCCAAGCGTGATATGTCGGACGGGAGTTTGCTGAGACCGTTGTTAAGTTTTCAATTGCGTCAAGATATTAAACGTTGCAGTAAATTGTCTTAAGCAACATACTGCTAGGGCTAGATGTAGGCTACTTTACTTAAAATTGCACTTGTTACTCAATAGATGCATTTGCAGCTCAATAAATTAAGGGTATTTAGCAGAATGTGTAAGAGCGCCTTTCCTTTTCTAGTCTTGCTTGCGCTGTTAGTAGTGGCATTGTCTGCTAAGCGACTCTATCTGGGACTTTTGACTAATTGTTTTGGGTTATTACACAGTTAATGTACTAGTGGTGTTCTTGAAAAGATTAATATTAACGTTACAATAGAAAAAGTTACACTAAATGAATGTCTACTTAAAATCGCACTGATCGAACTCTGACCGAACGCACTATCCGGATCGTGCTAAAACGTTACAGTGGTAATTTTTACCAACAACAATAGCGTGTTAGCCGTAACGTATTAACTTTTTGCTTACAACCATCGCGTCGATGAAACACTGTATTTACACGAACTTGAACCTTGTTCCTATAATAATAAGGGGTACGGAACAAGCTTATCGATCGTGCAATAAGAACCGCAACGGAACAGATAGTGCTCGTAAATTTTGATCGATCATAAATTCGTAATGCGAATTTTGTTTACAAATTTATCCGTTAAGCGGTTTATAGCACGCTAGATAAACGTTATGTATGTGTAAATTTGCTGTAAATACCTATTAACTGTGTTATACGAAAATAATGTATTGTTATTTTATTTTTACTCACGCGATATAACCTATTTGCTTTTCGTATACATCGAGTAGTTATGATTTATGTTTGATGTTTTATTATAACGTAACCTGAGCTGACACATTATTTATTTGGTTTTGTATATTAATAAGTTTTATGTTCAATCTAATGTGACGTCACCAAAATCATGGCCTATTCCGATCCAATACCAAAAAACTAATACCATTGGTATTAGTTTATTATCCCAGTGAATTTCTATTCCGAACGAATACCAGTCATAAACGAATCCCAAAATTATTAAAATGGTATGAAGGTACAGTCAGTAATAAAAATGCTGTGAAATGTGATATTAAGTAATGTATATTTCATAAGAAGTAAGAATAAATAAAGTTTTTCCAACAAATCACTGGGCATCGTTTTCAACTTTAAATAAAAACTATCACAAAAAAAATAAAATTACAATTAAATACTAAAATTATAATTATACTAGCTTTTGCCAGCGGCTTCGCCCGCGTGAATTTCGTTTAAACTTCACCCCTTTATTTCACCCACTTAAGTGTCATAAACGTAAGAGTACATAAAATATAGGTATACTTAATCAGAAAGCTTCGAACTGCTAAGCTATCGGGAGTTACACGTGTTATTGTGAGTCAACCATAAAAGATAGACATATGCTGTCGTGGAATATTTTTTATATAATTTTAAGGAGAACATTTCCGTCATACATGATTTCTGTGTAGCTTTAACCATTAAGGTTGCACACGCGACGGAAGCTTAAAAAATGGAGTAACTTCTCCCGTTTCCCCAACATTTCCCTTCACTGCTCTGCTCCTATTGATTGTAGCGTGATGAAAAGTATACTATAACCAGCGCGGGAGTATGAAAAATAATTGTACCAAATTTCGTTAAAATCCGTCGAGTAGTTTTTGTTTCTATAACGGTTATACATCAGACAGACAGACAGACAAAAATTTTACTGATTGCATTTTTGGCATCAGTATCGATCCCTAATCACCCCCTGATAGTTATTTTGGAAATATATTTAATGTACAGAATTGACCTCTCTACAGATTTATTATAAGTATAGAAGTAAAAGATTCAATCAACAACTATGACAAAAAGAAATTACTTTTATACTTTGTAAACAAATATCAAATATTGGCACGACAGTCATTACAATTTAATGTGTTTTAAAAAAATCAACATTAAATAGATAAATAATAATTATTTGTGCAAGGACAACGATTCGTATAAAAACAGACCTTATTTCCTTATTTGATTGTCTTAACGTTCATTAAGCAAAATATCAAAACGCTTAAGGCGCTTCGTTTGCTCAACCCTTGACTGTGATTAGTTGGTTTGGATTTTTAAACAATAGGAATGAGCTCACCTTTTTTGCTGGTAAAAAAAAATTGGCATGTCAATCTACATAAGTAAAAATGTGCTTTTTTGCAGGTAAAAAAATTGGCAATCACTTGTTGAAAATGTTTGTATAAAATTTAGGATTGAATTACGATCATTATAATAACTTATGAAATAGCAAAAGAAACGTTTTCTGTGACTGTACTAAAAGTTATGTTTTGGTATTCGTTCGGAATAGATTAGGTACTTCTTTTGAATGGTATTCGTTCGGAATAAAAATTCACTGGGATAATAAACTAATACCAAATGGTATTAGTTTTTTGGTATTAGATCGGAATAGGCCAAAATCATAGCTCATTTGTTTCGTTGTACTTACTCCGGTAACAAATAAACGGCAAAGTGTGTATGTGTGTTGGAGCCGGTTACACTTTTTTAGAGGCGACCATCTCAGTCCTCAGGGATAGCAACGCATCTGTGACCGAATTAGAACGAGACTCATTGAGTCTAGTTCTGGGTCGGTCACAGTTGTCATGGGCGGAAGCGGAAGGTGGTGCTGCATGCTCGATTGCTATCTTAATTCCATTAAAAAAAAAGACGTGTGGCACTCGGAGACTGCCGCGGTAAAGCTATTGCATATCATTATATATAAATTAACAAAACAAAATACCGACACCGATCCGAGCACAGGCGAGCCCGAGAACGAGACTGCGAGAAACCGATCACATTCACGCTTCTCGGGTGTTCTCGGGGGTTCTCGGCGTGAGTTTGTAGCCGCTATTAAGAATACGTACATCATAACGTCACATTATAGGTGCAAGACATTTTAATCTTTATTAGAAACGGATAAGTAATGCATTAATTTGTGCAAAGAAGATTTAAATATTCTGAACAAAAGCATAAGAACTATTTCATTTGACAAAATAATTCTTTTTAAAAAGAAAATTGACATTTGACATTTAAGTCCTACAACGATCTTTTGGCGCGTGAATGACGTGTGGGTGACAGAGACAGTGTCTTACAGTTTGCCTTGCCTGTATGGCACTGTCTCTATCACCCTCAAGTCATTAATATAGTGTCATTATTTTATGTCATGTTATTATTTTGTATGTTTTAAACCTAAATACGCGATAATTCGACTATTATGAATACATGTTGTCGATTCCAACGCCTTATTTAATCCAGATCTACGTGTAATTATTCTTAAAACACCGAACCGACGGGGCGAAAATCAAATGTTTGACAGGTAAGATTTGTATAGGAAATTAAAATTTATATTTTTAGTATTTTGCTCGCAATTTTTCATATTTTCTCATCGCTGCAACCTTCCCTGAACTTCCACGAATATTTCAAGACTAAAATTAGCCAAATCGGTTTAGCCGTTATAAAGTAAAAGTTAGTTAACTCAGTTAAAAGTTCTGGTATTTATCGATGTGTGGGTGCATAGACATAGTAACTATGTCTGTGTGTAGGGTGTAATAAATTTTCGTTACGAAATTTTTGAATTCGGTCCCCGCGCTCAAGGCCCGCGATAAAAGCTATACAATAGCTTAAAAAAGTGTATTATTAGCTTCCCATTCTACCGCAGATCTCTTCTCATAAATAATTGCACGTATGTGCCTATTTAGTGAACCAATTAATGACTATCCCTAACTGAACGGAATTTGATATTTCTAAAGCTTGAACATATCCTTTTAATAACGTTACACAAAATTCCTTATATGGATTGAATTTATGAATTTTCAGAAGCATTATTTATTTCCCAATACTAGATTGCAAATACCCAGCAAATGGTCAAGTTTTGAAATATACTTCGACTGAGATTAAACTTCGATAATATTAATCGGTAGGTACATTTCCTTTAGGTTTCATTTGGATATGTAGGTATTTTTGCTTGTATCAGGTTGCACAATTTTTGCGATTAGTTATCTGCCTGTGAAGCCAATGATCTCGGATTCAATTTCCGGCATATTTGTGACAGAAAAATATGATTCCAAATTTTATCATCTAAGTCCAAAAAACTCCAGTTACAGTTAAAATGACAAATAAATGTTTGTTCTCGAGTCGTGCTTATTTATAAGTATGTAACCATCTATTTATTTAATAGCTTTGAGTAACAAGACCAACCAATTCAAAACCAAATAGTGAATTTCAACAAGCCGACGTCAGCTTTAGCAATCTGTATTGATACATAATAGCTGAGAGTACGAACTTATCGGCACTCGACACTTATAAGTCATTCGTGTAATACCCATAGAAACATGGATGGATCGTAACGTAAAAACCATTGTCTGAGGGTTCATTGGCATACATGATTCATGGCGAACGGCTATGGGCATTTGTCTTCAATTGAATATTGAATAGCGGAGGCAGACAAAAAAACTGATCATTACATTACATTATAACATTTATAACCAATGCCCTAACTGTTCTTTGTGTTTTTATATCGTGTTCTATGTAGTAGGTACAAGACTCAAGACTTTAGGTACATTCTCATATTACATACGAACTTAAGTATCTGCCTTACTAGTTATTGATAGTAAAACCAACTTTATCGATACAAAACAAAACAATGATATATTAATGTTTAGTGGTGAAAGAGCCTTTATGGAACCTATATATTTTTATAGGCCTTGTGTAGAAATCGCCCAGGGTAGCGCCACCGCTCGCCACGGTACACTAATAAACATAAATTATGTGTTTCATATAATTCCTTAGATAACTTATCGAAGTCGGTTTTATTTATATTCAAATTATTAGATCTTAGCTAACAAACACGCATAGGCCACTTGCCTTCCTTACGGAATGGTAAGGAGTAACCGCCTTAAACTGCTAACTCGATCGAATAAAAACTTCACAAAAGCCTGCTATAAAATCTAATTGCAGTTTCGTTACTCGTTAAAGGTCGCCAACAGGTTTGCGTAGAATCTTCAACTGGCTCTGTACAGTTAAGTGTTTCAAGGTTGGATCCGTGATAGTGACACACGGTCGTCCTAAACCGTCCAGCAAAATACTTCAAGCTTTTGGAGGAGACATTGATAAAACTTGACTTATTTATAATACGAAAATATTTTAAGGTTTGTTTATTTCATAAAAAGTACCTACGTAACGATAGAGTAAATTATACTCAGTGGTAGGATGTGTCACTGTTACCTGTGTGGCTAAGGACCAAGTAGTAGCTCGAAGAATGAATGTGTAATATTCGAACGTATTTCGAGTATCATAGACAGGTAACAGTGGGTTAAATGCTTCTACTTCACTAACGACAACTTTAGAAGGATGGCATTGAGAGCGCGTCTACTTGACGTGAATAATTGAATGAAATAATCCATATTCTGACAAAGAAATAGAATGAGTCCTCATCGTTTACAAAAAAATCTTAATCATATGAAAATCAGATAAGCGTTTAAATTACCTCATGCGCCCTTTACACAATGCATGTAGAACGTGGACTGTACAAATGTTTGTTTAGGGTGCAAATATTTACCCGAGAAGGGATCAGTCCCTTTGTGCGTAGCTCGCAGGTACGCTACTAATTACGTCACAGGGCAAACAATCCTGATTGTCTCGTTTGTGGAGTATTGGACGCTTGAGTTGTGTAAACAAATTGTATAGTATACAGGCAGGCCTACTAAATTGAGGTTTATCTTGTTAATATACAATTTGTTACTATTCAGTGTTTACTTATTACTAACAAACAACAATTCAAAATGGACTAAAGATGATTGTATTCCCAACAAACCAATGTAACCAAATTTTGGTGCGTGCTAAACCTGAACGCCTTCCCCATCCATCTAGTCATCTAGGGTTGTTGCAGGATATTTGAGTTCAATTGACGAGGCGAATAAATTATTCCATAAAGGATAGAAAACTACATTAAGATCACTAGAAATAACTGGTCATTCGCGATGCCCGTGTATCCGAACAACAATGGGAAGAGCCGTCACGACGGCCTGCCGGCGATTATGCATTGACCGCTGCACTGCGAGTACAATCGAGGTGTGAAACACTTAGACTAGGAAATGAGTTAAATACGGAACTGGTTTATGTTAATTGCATGATAACGAGGCACACTGATGAGCTGCTCGTGCGATGAGCGGCGATTACTGCGGCCGTTACTCTACGAGCGTCCGTAGCTCAATGCCGAAATACAACATCCGTATGGAGTTTTAATTTAATTGAGTTAATAGAACATGATACATATTAAGAAACAACATTACCTACTGAGAAATGTAATTGTAAAAGTGTAAGTTGTGCATGATTTGCAGTTCTTTTATTTTTACATCACACCTCCGGTCATGTTTTAATTCCAAATATAATATATATATTCTTGAATTTTTCACCAAAAAACTGACGCACATAATCCAAACACGACTACGGGTAATAACTGACGAGCATGGATTCACCGAGTAAAGATCGAGGTGTGAAATATCGCGCGCGGGTCGTTAATGTGCCGCGAAATGTCGAATAAATATGCAACATTCCTTGTTAACCGGAACGTTACTGTTCGTTCCATTTAACGCGTGCGTTCGTCCGACGTCGTTACTGGAGCAGTTAGCTCGCGCTAATAAACCTCGACGATTTGGGCTGTGAAATTTTCTTGGACTGACATTTTGATATAATTCTGAGTTTATGGATTTACATTTGTAGGTCTTATTGTTTCAATTTTAAGCGTACAGTTTAACTTGGTATTTACCTCGGCATTTACTATATTTAAGTAGTTCATGGATTACTGCTAACAGATTGAAGAGCATTGAAATGGACATTGTTGGTTTAGGATTGTAAGGTAAATCATCGCCGCGGTCATTCACAAATCGTATCGGAATCAGGAACAACTACAAAAACCGCAAATAACCCTTTTATTACATCTGTCACCTTCCTAACGTCTAAATTCAAAACCTTTAACCACAGACAAACTGAGCGACTTTTGCACAATCATCAACACCTCGTTAAAGCGCTCTATTACAACGCCCAATCACTCCACATGTTTACTCCAGACACATTCTAATAAAGCAACATTAGCAAATTATTACGCGTAACATCAGAGAGAAAGCCGCACCCGTCAACGTGACACAATCGGTGGACGGCATAAATCACACGGCCGACCAGCAGATACCACCAGATACTACACTCCGTCCATTGTTTCACTCGCTATCTGTCCGTCACGCGTTTCAATCGCTGCACACAATGGGGAGACGGGCGCATGTTAATTGGAAATTGAATCTGTGATGCCATCGTGCCTCGGTGATGAAAGTTAGGTGCGCGCAGTAAAAAGCTGTTGATTGATATCAATCTATTCTACGGCTTATCTTGGATCTCGAGCCAATCTCAAGGAGACGTTAAGGGTGGAACACGACCGGAAATGGGATGGAATAATTAATTTGAATAAAAATTGTTTGTGTTGTTTTAACATCGTTATTCTGTTTCCCTTCATCCGAGATTAATGAAATAGAAATAATTTAGATATGTAACACAGCTTACACAGCAGTAATGTGTCCACATCTAAAATTAAATATTTAGATATTTAAGCTGCACGTTAAAAAATCTTGAGTCTCGACCATATTCATTTTAAAATATGATCCTTATAAGCAATAAATATTTTTTTGGTTATGATGAAGTAAGACGAGCTAAAGTCATCCTTCGCGCCGAATTAGGGAACCCGTCTGTAAGATGAACTGGACTTGTCTAACATGTTCTGACGCTAAACGGTCACTCGGGACTCGTTTCGAGTTAACTTAACGAGCGTCAACAAGCTCCAAATAAGGTTGGATTTTTATTGTATTTGCAGTTCTGATCAACGCTATCTTATTTTTAACTAGCTCTTTGCGCGACTTTACACGGCTTTGCGCTTCGTTTCAGTTTATCGTTTTTTCTATCTCTTTAGATATTACAAATAATATTTACAAAAATCCTACCCTACAATCCCTTAGGAATATACATGCTATTTTCTTACTTCATATTTTTACAAGCAAACAATGCGTGATTTAGTTTCCATTTATTACGAAATCTAATTCGTCACGTGACGCTCCCATAAAATTATAATTTTCCTCTGCATAAATACTGTATAGTTGACCGCAGACGGATGTGGTACCATATTAGCTTTTATGCGTGTAACAATAGCGTTGTGTATGGCATGAAATGAAAGTGGCTAATCACAGGTGAGGCAATTTCTTTTATTGTGCGCGCGAGGGACAATTGAAAATAATAATAATCACGACCGCACTAATGTGCTTTTATGTCGCAACTTATAAGTGGTATAAGTGTCGACGTATGGTATGCAAAAGGAAAAAAAGTTTTTTTGGATAACAGTATCCTAAAAGGCACGCCGTTTGCTTCTACGAGTACCTACTCTACTTAAATTGAAAGGCATATTCTGTACTACCTTATATTATTGAAAGTATTGGCTAGGTTTTCTCAATAATGCTTTGACGTTTTCATCTCTAAATCCTCAATACGTTTGTCTTGATCTTGACTAAAGCGAAAATAAATCAACGTCCTTGGGTTTTGCAAAAAACATAGACAAGTGGAATTGAATTCGGGCCCCGTGCCAGGCGACCACGACGTCCAAATATGAACTAATCTCATGAACAAACACCAAGATGGTCAAATGAAATTAACGGTGAGTTTCCTGCGACCAGACGCAAAGCGCCGTGTAGCATCGACAATGAAGATGGCCGTCTCTGCGGGACTTTGAGCCATGCGGGACGCTCGCAGTAGAAAATATAGCCGGCTGCGAGCACGGAATTAATTAAGCTGAAAGGAGAAAATGTTTTCGAATTTATTGGAGATCGGAATAGAAAGTGACTTAATATTTTAGTAACGGTAACTTATCCACAGTGTGGAGTAACACAAAATGTGTCCTTCTTAAACATTTTCCTTAAACAAGGTTTTATAAGAACTAAGGAGTTCATCAATTATTTCACGCATCAACTTCTCAATGACACTGGGAACACTGACACTGACCACTTACCATCAAGTCAACCATGCTCGTTTACCGGCTATTCACATAAAATTATAATATTGGTTTATACCGTGAAGAAACTCACGCGTTTAAATGTTAGTGATGAATGTTGCGGGCTCTGGCAATTTTCAGTAGGAACACAAGTTGATGTAAGCAAGTTTAAACCTATAACTTATCCGAATATACATTATTTCAGAACAGAAATTGATCATTTACGTGTTCTTAATAAGTAAGTTTTCATCCCGCATCATGGATTCTTTGTAATCAATCTGGAATCAATTGGCCTTTTGACTTAACCGGGAGTCAAATCCAAGGACCCTTAGTAACTAGTCGACTAGGCAGCGATATCGTCAATCATCAAACTACTAAAAATCTTCGATCTACAATCCATTTCGACCAACGCAGTTCATTTAAATTCAAAATAGTCGTGTAGTCGACTCTTTAATACATGACAAGATATAAACCGAATTCACTTATCTACAGATCGGATAGTTGGAACAGGAACAATTTATATTCATAGGAGCAGCAGGTTTTCTGGCGCAGTGATCGATTGACCGGTCGGGACCGGAACGGCCAGTATTGGAATATGACACATTGATGTCGGAACAAGGAAGAGAGACATAATTTTGCTTGTGACGAATGTATCGAGTTTGGCCACTACAGGATTAATCCGTCAGGTGGAGTTGACATATTTAGTTTCACTGCCTTATGCGTAAAGCTACTTAATTTTAGTTTTAAATTAGTTTTCAATTGATATCTAAAGAACTTTTATGTGTATCATTTTAATCTGTTCTCTTCTGGCTTTTTCAGTTCTTTTCTTACGAGATGGTCAAATTACCAGCCGTGCCATCAAAAAAGAAGAGAGAAAAATGAAAGACATCAATCGGCATTTTTAAGATTTTTTCCTATAGACTGTTATTTCTTAACCACTAGTGTGAATTGTGAGCGAGTGTAAAAATAAGAAGTCATTATATTTTGTTAATAAACATAGAGAGTTTAATGTTTATCGCTCACTCAAACAAACAGTCAAAACCTTGAAATCGCAAATTCTTAAGCTTAGCGTTCAGTATTATTTTGGCTACAAGCTGACGTAAATTATGTTCTTGTAATATTCTAAAACATAAACTACGAAATAATATCTCTACATACATAAATAATATCTCTTACAAATATATCGAAAGGGTTCAAAGTCTACATACAATGTTTCATACGGCAAAAATGCCGAAATAACTTATACAATATTAGCCTCCCCTATTATTAGATCATTTTTACCAAAACAAAATGTCATGGATAAACTACACAAACAAAACAGTAGAACAACACATCAAAACAACACAGTCTCGTAATAAAATGAATGTTCGTATGTTAAAGAATCAGAAAAAATCAAGTAAAAATATCATAGAACAGTTCGATGACCCCGCGCGGCCACGTGGTGAGTGTAAACAAAACTGTTAATATGTATATAAATATAAATTAATAAACATTTCTAACAGGAAACCCTTCAGAGGATAAATTTAGGAATATACTAATGTTACCACACGTATTACTTATACGAGACATTCCGCTTTTATAGTTAATTCAAGAACGATACGACCAGTTATATAAGAATTAGAACTTAAGAATGAGACTTACATCAAGTCGTTAAATGAATAGTACGTAAAAGACTTGTTTGCGTCGTGTGCCAATAATTAATCTTATATGCTTTACGGTATGACGTTTTGCTCATTGACAGTACTTACTCGTATAGGTATAATAAAAAATACCGAAGTACCTTACTGAGTTGAAAATAAATTACCATATTTAGTGCACAAAGGCAAGTTAACTTTCTTACCCGCGAGAGGACAGTGTGGTCACCGTAGCGAGTGTGGCAGCCCTACACAGAGCGAGGCGTTCGGCGCGGGAGTGCGAATGTTTATGCCAACGGACGCGGAACATGGTTGATTTAGTTGTTCGCGTGTAACGATGTGTGTTTGTTTTACTTTCCGTTTGGAACACTGCTTGGGATGTATTAGCGAAGCGTTCGTGAGTGGGGTTTAGAAAATGAAAAAAAATACGTTCAACATATCCACCAGCTAACTCGAAGCGCTTATAGCTCGCCTTACGTCGACATTATGTGACTGACCGAGAGAAGCAATTGCGGTCGCTGCTGGAAGGTGGATCAGTGATTACAAGTGGCAAAATTTTGAGTGTATCCGTGAATTACCTTTGGTTTTTCAAGACTGCCGTTCGACTCTACGTGCGTATCGTAACTTGAATATACCTGGAACAAAAAAAAAAACATTATTAACATTTAATTGCCAGTGATTTCGGTAAAACACATTTAAAACTTGCACATAGAGACAACTCCTAAACGTTTTCAGAATAATGTAAAGCCGAAATGGGTCATCTTAATTATCCAAAACTCTCACTTTGGTAGAGAAGATCCAAGATCGTTTCGGTTTTGGTGATAACAACCTTACAAAACTAAATTGAATGTTTTTATTCACCGAAATGCGGTTAGGTATCAGGGATGGTACCTACACTCTAATAGGAAATACGTATTCGCCAGGTAATAGCATACAAAAGCGAGTCTAGATATTACGAGTATTATGTCAATATTTCAACGTGCATCAGCATAAAAATAGTTAAGTCTATAATAATTTGCGTCATTAACAAATTGAATTAACGCTGCGCTGATAGCTTATAGGTCTTCTTCCAAACGTGGAACTAGTAAGTATGAGCATCGTACCTTTCCCATCGCTGTTATTTATATAACATTAGCCTTACAAGTTGCAACGCATACGCACCTAACCTACGCATGGTAACGTGATCCATCTTCGTGTGGGCGGGATTGGTTTTTAAGTCGTTTGTTAGCTACTGGACATGCAATGTGTTGCTATAAATATTTCTTGTAGCTACACATTAGAGATGCATCTAAAACGGCATAGATTTTATGTCTTATTTATAAGATTTTAAAGTTTTATCATCGCGGACACTAAACATTTCAACTGTACCATTACAGCTCTCACTCAGGATTATTGATATTTCGACCAAATTGCATGAATCATGGTCAGGCTGAAACAATGTTTCATTTAGATACTTAATTGACTAATATGTTGCTAACAATTCATTATTTATATCATCTGTCTTTCTCTATCGAAGATTTTTGAACAAGAATATGTGCGTTGGAATAAAGACGACAAATTCTTTGATTCACGCAAAAAAACGGACACCAATCCGACAACGACATCCCGTAAAGGCATTCGCACGTTCTCCTTTATCGTGTTTCGATCAAAACATTGACTCAACTTTTTCATTTTCTTGTAAGGCCTGAGACCCATAACAACGAATAATTGACCTGTGATTATCACGATACATACATGTATATCAGTATATACATTTATGTATCGTCCATACATATACGGAGGTATCGTGGCCGCTTCCGCTGCGCCGGCGCCGGCCCCGGGGCGATGGGGCAAGTTCTCACGCGCGGGATTCCGTACAGGAAGTGCAATTTTATTTTTGACGTTATGTTCTCAGAGGTCGCTAACCTTATCTCCCCTTTAGATGTCCACTGCTGGACAGCCTTCCCCAATACTACTGCTACTACTACTAATACTAATACTACTGCTTGAATCTATTTTAACTCGAGCATTGTGAATTCAGCGGAAACTTATCTTCCTTATGTTGCCAGTCTTCGTAGTCAGGGGTATGTTATAAGATTTTGTGAAATCGGGGTTGCGTTTCGAAAAACTTTATTTCCTTTCGATTAACGCTCCTTATTTCTGTGTAGCGAAAAACGTTAAAGTTTACTTAGGAGTTGCAATTGGTGATTTGTTGAAGCGTTGTTTGTGTATCACGTCTTCTTTACATTCTGATTAAAACAATCAAAACAGGTTTATCTATCTTATTCCAATATCTGTTAAATTTTGCTGTCGGCTTTCAAGGAAAAGCTCATAAACTCCTGTGTTCGCTAAGCTTGCTGAGAGAATTAAATTAAGACAATCGGTATCTTTATTACATTTTATAAAACTAAATTTATAACAACAACACAAAGAATGCAATAAAACTAAAACTATAAATCTGTTATCTCCTTCCAATTAAGTGAACCTTTAGTTGATTTTATTTCAAAGATACTAAATCCATACGTTAAGATTTTAACCCTGTATAAGAATTCAGTCACAATCAATTGCGTAGCAATAACTTACGGTTGATTAGAGCTACTGTCCAACATTAATCAGTGTTGTAGAGCCCTTATAACAGCGCACTAAGATATATTTTCGTTCATCAGCTCCGTATAATTACTTTTGACATTTGGGCCATTATCCTTTCAGTTTCAACGAACCTTATGTACAATAGAAATAAAGTATATTTTCATCTAAGCTAACGTAAAGCGAGTTTTGTCGCTAGAGGCATGGACGTGCATATCTTATGATCTCGGGGTGTACTCGGAGTGAATTCATTAGCCAGGAGGCAGTATGTGTGTAAATAGAACGGAAGCTGTATACATAAGTTATTGTGACAACCGACCAGTGTATATCGGTAAAGTAATCCGTTTTACAAGCAATAGTTTGTTTGGATTCGTTAGTAATAACCGATAAACAAGGAACGGACCTGTGGGGTACGGCCAGTTAGCTAGATGGGGAGCGGAAGGGTTTTATGGACTAACTAATAAGATTATGGTACCAGCAACAATTTATTTACTCACCGTACCAGTTTTCTCGGTATTAACTTTAGCGTAGATGAATTTTAATAACGACCTAAGATGGGAATAGTTGTATCCGAAGGCGTTGATATAACCGTCTGATGGCTGAAATGTAATCGTAAAATATAGCTACCTAAAATAATAAATAGCTATACTATATATTTATATCCCCTTACTAAGTCACAAAATCAGAGCAAGATCAGAAATTTAAACTCACTGAACAAATTTCCACCTCGCCAAAAAATCGAACCCTTCAAACGGCCATAAAATTGTAAAGAATCAATTGCACGGGCATAGAATTATTCCAATGTAAGGCTACACACCTACACAGGTAAGACTTTAGGGGCCAGATTAAGGATAATCTTTCGAGTACGAGTGCGAACGGCTCAAATTACGACTTTGCTCGAGTAATTTTCAATATACCTCCTCGTAATTCCTGAAGCCATTCTTTTTATTGATTTACTCAAGAACAAACATGTTTTACATCACCTAATAGAATGAATGCCCTAACTAAATAAGTTATTACATGAACAATTGATTACTTGGCGAACAGTGGCGAAATTATTCACCTTGTGCCCATTTGATGGTAGCAAAACGGCCAAGCCATGCATTTTGACTAAGGCGTTGTTAAAGTTAGGGCTTCTTGTGTTTTGGAGTGTAGGATTAGAAGCTGGGCTTTAGATAAGATCTGATAACTTTGTGTCATTATTGCTAGAAATATTGCCTCGACTTGGCAACATTCTACATTTTGGTGGGATAATAATTCTAGATCCACTACTCTACTTACTACGTAACTACTCTTAAATAGACTGTAAAATATTTTACCGTATTTATAACGCTACTATTTATCAGTCTACCATCAGGTGGTTTGTTTTTCCACGTGTCGGCTACTTACGTGGAAAAAATATAAAATTTTTCCTTATTCTAAAATCGTTACGAAAATAAATCCGGTAAACATAGCACAAGCAGTATAAACATTCCTTTGAAAACAACGTTTATTCATAAATGCAAAGAGGAGGCAAGGGATTTGAGGAATCAGCAGCGAACAGAAAAGAAAACACTTAACACGGCTGTGATGCAAATTTGTGTAAACATCTCAATTGTCGCATCACTGTCAACCTCAAACGAAAGCGAACCTTGTCACTTTCAAAACAGGGTTTCAAATCCAAGAGCTGGAATTTAACTTACGCCGGTACAGATGCACTTTCAAAATAAAACTGCACCGTCTGTGATGGTTCAGCAGTATCAAAAATGCAGCAATGAAAAATGTTTCCCCGCTTTAAAAATAGAAGCGTGCGAGTCATTTTTAAGGGTGCTTGAGGCTTTGTGCCGTTTTATCTGCGAGACGAAGCCTCTTCAATGCGACGTCAGGGGGTGGAGCGATACAGGACTGTAGTGGATCAGAGCGGGGTTGATGACCGAGTTGTCGTAGGTCGGAAAAATAGCTATCTATGACGTAAGCGTTGCGACGTCGGGTTGCTATGCGATTTGCGATCGAGATAAGAGCTCGGTGTGGTGCGAAATGGTGTGATTCATGCATATTGTGTCGAGGCTTTTTTACGTAGCGCCTTGAAAAATAAGCGCATTTTTGCGTGGCTGAACAGAAAAGATTTCTGATATGGCAATTAAGTATATCCTGTATATCGGAATGCAGTTGCATTAAAATGTCCTGCCACTGGGAAAAGTAAAAGAACCTTTGAAAGGACAAGGCTCGCCCAAATGGTCTCTAATTTACGGCTTATGGTAACTTAAACTACGTTTTAGAACTTAAGTAGAAATACCACATTTCTTGGCAGTTTTAACATATATGTTTTGTAACAACAATCTATAGAGACGCTATCAGTATCACAAGAATGAGACTTTCCTTTTAACACTAGATAAAATTCATCGTTTTATTACAAGGTTTTAGAACATCCCCTGATTGATGTTATTTTATTTACCATGACGAAGTTAAAGGTGTTGAATTAGAAGGAGATAAATTTATGAAACAAATAATGGCCATAAACCGTACAACGGTTATAAAATCGGTTGAATTTGTGTACAATTTTATTGGTAAATATATACCTAATAAATAATTCAATAAAAGCCAATTTAGAAATATGTTTTATGATAAAAATTTGTCTACGTCGTAAAACCTTAACTGCGAATGACAGTATGAAAACCTAACTCCCCAAGCTTCTTATTGGTACAGTTTGGGCTTTAAGACTTAAAAATAAAAATTAAGTTTATCTTTAGAAACACTTTATAAGGATAAAATCTTGTTCGAATGTAATAATAAGTAAATTCTGTGGTAGAATTTTAATTATAAACACTATTTGCAATGTTAAATACATGTCACTGTCCATTTCTATCCTTCGTAAGATAACTTAATTTATTATTGAAGCAACCATAAATGTACCTACTAGTTCAGTTACATACTAATTAGCAAACATTAAAATCAGCTTAGTAATTGATAGTACCTGTTTTATAATTAAGATGTTGATTAATAAAACTGTGTCAGGACTCGCCTTGTGCTAATAAATTAAATTTAATGGCAACGAATAAATTACCTGCACATATTTATTGATAAATAATCGAATGTATTTCTTTAATTAAAACAACTAAACGTTGGGCGTTGTCCCTCCTTGCAATGCTTTGCTTTTTTGCAATGACTTGACGTGTTCTGTCTGGGATATTTTCTTTCTTTCCTTGTATTACTGATGCAGCTGCAATGACTTACCTACCATAAAGTGATTCGACGTCTCGTTTATCGGACCTTTAACATAAAAAATATAGGAATCATCCTATTCCATAGTATCGAAGAATATTTGAGAAATAATTCACTAAATATTTTGTCAACACACCCCCAGCAGGGTTGCCATATATACGTTTAGTATTGAACTTATAATACAAATACTAAAAACAAATAGTTTTTTGAAATCCGGGAAACAGTAGTGAAAATTCCGAGACACGGGACAACGACGGGACAACGGACAAGTTGCAAAATTCCGGAACAATTCCGGATTTCCTGGGCCCCTGGCAACCCTGCACACCCCATATTCCTATAAAATGGGCACTGACAAAGTGAGTACTTTTGCTGCTTTGAGTACAGCTACTTTCCATCAAATTGGAAAGAAGCAATTGTCATAGGGATCCCGAAGCCTGGGAAACCCCTCAACATTCCTTCAAATCATCGTCCCATCAGTCTCCTCAAGGCAATGGGCAAAGTACTCGAAAGAGTCATACTCTCTCGTATGAGGGAACACCTCTTTCCATCGGACGGGCCGCCTCAGGTTATACCCCATCAATTCGGCTTCCGGGCCAAACACTCTTGTCCCCAACAAGTCCACCGCATTGTGGAATACATTCTAAGCGGTTTTTATCCACGACGCGAAAAGACGGTCGCCGTCTTTTTCGACGTCGCCAAGGCATTTGATAAAGTCTGGCATGAAGGACTTATTTATAAGCTCCACCTTATTGGCCTTCCAGATCGGATTGTCCGCATAGTGGCTTCCTACTTACAGGACAGAACCTTCCGGTTTCGACACGAAGGTACCCTCTCCTCTCCGCGCCCCCTAGTGGCCGGAGTCCCCCAGGGCTCAGTGCTCGCACCATTACTCTTCATATCGTATACGAACGATATTCCTATTCCCAAAAATGGAGTACAGCTCTCCCTCTTCGCTGACGATACTGCCCTCTACTATAAGGGTCAAAGAATGTCATCAGTACTTACCAAAGTCCAAAACTCGGTAAACGAGCTAGGGCAATGGTTCAAGAAATGGCGCATTGAGGTGAACCCGGACAAAAGTACCGCGGTACGCTTTTTCCACAAGCGCAAAAGAGGTCTGGATGACCCCTGCATCCGATTATCGGGCACCCCTGTTCCATGGAGGCCCGAAACCAAATACTTGGGAGTAACCCTTGACTACCGACTCACCTTTAGGTCCCATATTAGGAGGGTGACTGGTAGAGCTCGTTTTTACATGAGCCGACTCAACGGTATGTTGGGAAGGGCAAGTAAAATGTCCCTCAGGAACAAGCGAACACTCTATAAGGTTTGCATTCGACCGGTTATGCTGTATGCCGCCCCTGTGTTCGCACATGCGGATCCTAAAGTTCTAAATAGAATTCAAATCGTCCAGAATCTTTTCTGTCGTAGAGCCACTGACGCACTCTGGTGCGAAAGGAATGCAGATCTACATCGGGACTTAGAGCTCCCAACAATCCAACAGGTCCTTAAAAACTTCTCTGAGAGATTCTTCAAATCTTCAGAAGAGCACTCCAACGAGCTGATCAGGGAGGCAGCGGATTACCTCCCTCCTCCCCCTTCCCGCTTTCTAGTCCGGAGACCAAGGAGCGTCCTCTCGGACCCCCCTAACAAACTATCATCTGACTTGGACCGCCTTCTAGCGGCCCTGAAACAGTTAGAAGATAAAGGCAACTCAGATAGCGCTCATCCAGATGGGAGCGCAAGTCCCTCTCTAACTATAAGTCTATAGTAGTCTCCGGCGGTGCTCCCTAGGGAGCACCGCTTGCGCCCCGGTTCTCCAATCGGGGTCGCTTTCGATGAAGGCTTAGAGGTCATGCGACCAAAGCCAACCTCAGGTGGTGTTTAGGGGGTAAGGCACGTAGGTTATACAAGCGTATGCTTGTCGTGAGTCCCTCACGCCAGAGCAGCCGGCTGCTCTGGTATGCATGAGCATTCACCACCTCCCTCCCCCCGTGTCCGGAGGGTCGACCTATTCCTTTTCTTCAGGTAAAAAAAAAAAAAAAAAAAAAAGTTTACCTAAATGCGATACATAAAACAATACACAATCAATTACAAAGATTATTTATCTAAAAAACATAACATGGAGCCTTGAAGTGCATTTGATAATGTACCACAGCAAAATTGATTCTTCAATCGATCTATAATGAATAGTCATGATTGACTTGACCTTGCCAACAAATAATATACGGGAAGTGGCACGTACTAACTCATTACATAGAAATATTTTGTTCTCCAAGATACCTTACTGTGTAATTTGTAATGTAAAGTGCTTCACGTAACGAAAGAATGTCGGAAGTGCAAATCGTGATGTAACCTTACAATTTAGATGTTAATTTACCGAGATACCTTGGAGTTGTTAATTGTATTACGTGAATGCTATTCTATAGTCAATACAGAAAAATCTTTGCTTGTTAGTGATGTAATATGTATGTACTTAAAAACTGTGGATAATACAAGTTGGAGTTTATTTTTAATGAGCACCCTTTCATGTCAAATACTTCAAATAATAAGATACTCAATCCATTACATAAATTTAGTAATTTCATACCGATTGAAATTCTCTCTTAATTTCTGTTAACAGCAAATTTATCATATGTAAAATATCGGAGACGTAAATTTATATTTTGCCTGAGGCTGTAAATAATACTAGGTATGCTAGACCCAAATGATACATTAACTGTAAAGAGATTGCAAATAACACTGCAAAGTCAAGAAAAGCAAAAGCTGTACCTACGACAGAAATTGATATAACGTTAAGGTTAAAGCGTACATTAATATAAACTAGCATTTGAAATATAATTTGAGCAATAACGACGTCCACGAGCTATTATTTACACAGCAGGCGAGACGAAGAAATATGAAGAAGAAAAGAAATAACTGCGAAGCTTGGAATACTCATAGTAGCAAAGCCCGCGCCCCGTTGGGCGCCCGTTAGTGAGAAACGTTATTGTTATACGCGCCAAGCCCGACCGACGGCTTTAATGGTGAGGCATTTGTAAAATCTTATTTAATACCGACTGCAACGAGGTTCTAGGTCATTTTAAGCATTGTTGATTAAATAGCTGAGGATGACGGCATTATTACTGTGATATCAATTAAAGCTTTTGCAACAGATTCATTGAAGAACCTGAAAATATCAAATATTATGTCACTTTTTTTAAATTTGTGTTTTTAAGTCTGTATACACAAGTGTAAAGACGTAAGTTATTGGAAGCTGCATAAGCAGCTTAAAACATTGTTAAATTAAGAAAATATATAGAGTATATTTAAAATACATTTATCGCTAACAAAGGAGTGGTATAAGACGATAAAGCTAACTGTCATTTTCAGAATTTATACCATTAGACGTTACTTTGCATGGTATTCATACTTAAATTCATTACGATAGCACCTACAGGGCTGTTCGATGCAACAAAAGGTACGCTCGCAACAGGAATAATTTACAAGTACGCCTTTGTACCCTAGCCTTTTGTTGTCAAGGACCCTAGTGTTTGTAACAATACTGGAAGCCCTCTAACTTTTCTGATAGGGTGTGTAAGTGTCCCTGAGGGCGTGAGGAACCCTTCAGTCTAACTCTTATAACGTTGATAAAAATGTGCAAGGACAGGGTCGTATTGAGTTTTGCCGTCACGTTTTTTGTAAAGCTCTTGTCTACACTAATTCTAAGTATGAGCCCGTAGTTCGTTAAATTTGAAGCCCTACCTAGCTAGCCTCACTTATTGTGTGGTAGGGAAGCGAAGACTAAAGTCAAACACA
Organism: Hesperia comma; assembly: GCA_905404135.1. Classification (NCBI taxonomy): domain Eukaryota; kingdom Metazoa; phylum Arthropoda; class Insecta; order Lepidoptera; family Hesperiidae; genus Hesperia; species Hesperia comma. The sequence continues at coordinate 17,504,135 of FR990018.1, forward strand.
AGTTTCATAAAAAATCCAGTTCTAATATAAAACACTACTATAATCCTAAGTATATTTATATTTCATTTTAGTTGTCATGTTGCGTCGTTGGTACGTCGCCTATCAATCAAGATAAACGAGGTCGATGTAAAGAAAGTATAATGTCATGATCTTCATAAACTGAAACAAATCGTTTTTGGGTGAAATAAAAAAACGCAATTCAATTTGAATCTACAAGGAAGTGTGTAGAAAGTAGTTAAGCAATTTGATTATCATCGGGTTTTCTAACAACTAACTGTAGATACAAGGCGCTAACTTCTTGGAAGCTTATCAAACTATCTAATCAACAACTTATCAATTCATATTACAATTATTTATCGACATATACCATTAGATTCTTGTCGTATAAACACGTACAGATATTATGGATGTTTGTGAAAACATACTCGTTGAAGAAGTAGATATTGAGCTACAAATACAGTAACAAAAATGGCTGAAATTGAATAAGATTTCTTGGAAAGAGATTTGAATTGAATCCAAGATTCCTTTTTCGTAATGTAGTAAAATATAAAATGAATTTCTCGCATTGTATCATGGAGAATTAGGTAAAGAAAAAGAACGTTTTGTACCTAATGGAATTCGTTGACGGAATTGATGTCTAGTCAAATCTTCGTTCAAAGAAGAATGTATTCATCCTAAGCAAATGAGACCACATTACTCTAAGTGTCTCAGTACTAAAATGCGTTATTACAAAGGGCAATACGAGGTAACTGAAGCTGCAGACGGATATCCAACAGAAGCACGTTGGTCGCCTATTTCTGCATCTAAAATAAACCGACGCTCGTAAACAAATAACTAGGGACATCATAAACTAAACATATGGTGTAACATGTTCAACGAATGCAGTGACCTGATTACAAGTGTCTATTCAAAACTTATTTTCTTAAAATTGTCTCTTCCTTTCTTTTGATACAGTTCACTTTTGACATGAGACAACTTTGTATAAAAATCAAAATTATACTTCTAATGACAAAAATAATTAAATTGAAATACTTGTAAAAATTTGAAATTAATACATAATTATAATATCGCTTTTGTATTCGACGCATACGTTGAACTGAACCCCAATTCCGCTAAATTATAAATGCATAAATTGGGTCTCGTTTGAATATTTTGACACATTTTGTAAACGGAATATGTCAAAATTGTCTCAAACTATTCAGTCAAGAAGCCATTGAAGCATAAATTCGCAGAATCGAGACCCTGGAAGTAAAGTAATGGATTTTTCTGTTATTTTTGCTACGTCATTTGACAATATCAAACTGAACGGGGAAAACACGAATCATTTGTTCCTAGCTTCATGGATGATGGATACAGTTCTGTTGTTTGTTATAACTGATACAGTTATTTTCCGTAGCGGAAGTACTACTTACTGTTATCGAATATAGCGGAAAATATTCAATTGAATTGCATCTACAGGAATTTGTGTTGCATGCGCTACGCAACAAGATAATATTGATCGAAAGTGGAAAGTTGATTGAAAATGTTACAATCTAATCATACCATCCATATCTATCAATGATAACATGACAATCCAAAGTTACCAAACCGATGAAGAAACGCAAATAATTATTTTTATCAACATATCGGGCATATATTATATAGAAATTCATGTTACACTTGATGGTATAATTCTTTATCGTAAGTAACATGACACACTTCTTTTTCACAAAATGAAATTAAATATTTTAATTATGAGTTAATGAATGTTCTCCATCGTATTCCTTATTATCTTTAAACTCGTGAAGACTTGTATTGCATGAGTAAGAATTGACACAAAAAATTGTGATTCTTTGTTGAATAAACGCATAATTCCTATTTTTAGAATTACAGCAATACTCTTTGGTGAGTCACGGCAGTAGTAAAAGGTCTAAATGTAATTCCAACTCAGTTTTAAAAACAGATATGGACCCAAATAGAACGCGATAGGGTCGGTTTTTGTTGTTTTTAAATTCCTAAGGGAATTATTCTATATGGTAATAAATAATAATGGATCTTCTTTTGGCCTTGGAGAAATTAGTCAGCGTCTCGCTCGATGCAGTAAATTGTGGATTTATGCTGCAGGGTGACAAGATGAATACATGGTAAACGTATTTCTACATTACTGAAAAAAACCAAGTACACATATCTTACTATAACTTTCGTTAAATCCTTATAACCTTCAAGCAAACCAAATTCTAGATTTTTTCTAAAATTTATTGCTGTTTGTATTGATTAATATACCACAAAAATATATTGCTGTGATAATGAACTACATAGTACGTACTAATATCAAGAAACACATTATCACAAGATGTTACATTATAGTCAAAGAAATGTCTGGCGACACTGTAAAAGAGGAAGGAATCAATGACAACTTTCTATTTGAGGCAAAAATTCACAGGTTTATCTTCAAATGTAAAGGGAAAACGGAAAAGGGGTTCTTTGAGGATCTGCACTTCCACCTAACAACCAAAGCTGGAAGACGGCCAAACTTGTTTAAAATGTAACAACGTGTTGAATAATGTACTCGTATTCCCGAGGGAAATTTCTCACGGTCATACAAGTTGAAATGGATGTTTATATAAAACATCCCGTATTTCTAGTGTACTATATGGAATCCATTATTGATTATTTTTGAAAATTACAAGATGTACTTAAATACGTATATTTCTTTAATATAATAAAATAAGTAAATTTTTAGCATTGAAGATGAGTAAACAATTGGCCTAAATAATAATGCGATAAAGTATGATAAAGTATGATAGCATCTATCATTAAATTTACGTTCACCTGATATTATATTTTGGTGAACTGATCGTAATATTTCTCAATATGAATTCCATGGTTAAGACGTTTGTCATTCGTTATTAATTACAGTAAAAAATGGTGGCATACATGACAAGACAAAATGCTACCGTCATTAGCCATTGACAGCTGTATTGAAGTGAAACCTAGACGGACTTCTTTCTTACGTACATCATGAAATTGAACGTAATAGCAGGTCAAAAAATCTCTTAAGATATTAACCACATTATGATTCATTTACCCTTATCTTAAAGCTCAATTCGCCTTGACTCTTCAAAATAATACTACTGACTGCGCTGCCGACGGTACAAGGGTAAGACATTTCATGAACGTCACTGAATTTTTTGCGCATCTGCAAGTCTCACATATTTGGAGTTACCTTCATTTTATTAATTTCTCATTCGGCCCTTATTGGTGGATCTCATTGTTTATACTGCCGATAAAAAACTTGTATGCGTAAGAAGATCACAATCGATCACTGTAAAGCAATATTAAATGTTTGTATAATATATTACCCGTTAAATATGCATGCGTATGACACAGTCCTTGGGAACGTAATTGTCCGGACTGCATATAATGATATTACTGATAATTGGGCTAGATCATGTGTTAAGACTTAATAAGGATTCTTTAACTTTTTTAACTAATCTAGGGTTAAAATTTCATAAGACTTCAAATATCTAAGTAAGACCAGAGAAAACTTAAATCTTCAATTTAATGTGAATCATGACGAAATAATTGCGATGTAACAAATTTAATTGCAGGTCCGAATTTGTTTTAGCAAGGTAAATGTAATAAAGAACTGAAACTAACAAAGATATAAAATGGAAACAATTGGCCATAAAAAAGAATGGGCGTCGAGCCAATGATTGCGAATTCGCGGAGATGAGGTGGGAATCAGGAAGGTGGCAATTTGCAGGCGATGCTAATTGTAGGCTTAATGGCTCAATTGGCTTTGATCGTCGTTATTTGCCGCAATGTTAACAGTTAGGTGCCACAATCAGGGCTGTGGACTAAATTTAACTGATGTTGTGTATCGGCAAACACTCCGACAATTGTTCAGTAATGTCTTTGATTTTAGTAACACAAAATATATTTTTAGAAACGAGCAAGTTATTTCGAGTAAAACGCTTAGATTAATCAGATAACGCGTCACGATTTAATTGATGAGGTCATTTTTATTAATACGCAAGCAGTTACATGGCATGAAATCATCAACACAGTGTTTGATTTCATTGTTGTTGTGTTTGTTGTCAAGCATTGCGTGGTGAATGTGGTGACCATTTTAAAGACAATTTAACTGTACTGTCCATTGTTTTTCACAGTTTTACAACGCAAAGCAACATGGCAATCCTTGTGTCAATCGTAGATAGTAAAGGTTGAACATAAAAGACATAGCCGTACTTTTGTTTGTCACCCACCTGCAACAGTGAAGTTTATGAATATGAGCGATTCCTTCGTATGGCACGTCTAAACGATCTTCCTATACGATTGGGTTAAGTGTTAGTTTAAAATAATATCAATGTATACTTTAAAAAACAAAAATGACAATTAGAATGCTAAGGTAATTCAAAAACAGCAATTTAAATTCAACCAATTTAAAGTCAATAAAATGTTCCTACGCTAGCCGTTCAGTTCATCAGTCGTTGATCAGTTGATCAGTCGTTCATTAGTTCGGAAAGAATCAGTGTAGGAAATATTATCGGTAACATTATTCTTATTTCTACTACTTCATTACATTTGATCACCTGCGTTCCCCACTTTATTTCACAATAATTAATATTAAAATAACAGTGCAAGTGACTGCTTGTTGTCTTTTAATGTCCGAACTCGACCTCGATCCCCATGTTGATTTCATTAGCGTTGCCCATCAAATGCATCATTCATTAGGTACTTCAAATGTTTCGCAATTCTATTTATTCAGACCAGGCCTCAGTAATTAGTAGTAATTTTCATTCATTACATTCACAACTGATGAGTAAGGCGTTGGACCTTTTAAGAGAAGATTCGGAATCATTTTAATTATGATTTTATTGCTATTTAATTTGAATACAATATATACATATAGGCATAGGTTTCAACTCATTTAGGGTCCTTTACTGAGTACAGGTTTCCTCATGCCTGAAGAGGCCTAGAGCATACTTCACTGGATTGGTGGAATTCTTAGGGACAGCTTTAACGACTACTGCTTGATGGTGATTTACAAGTCCTCAGAAGCACGGAAATGATCAAGATATTTTGGTCCTAGCGGTCACATACATGTGTGTCAAGTACTCGTAAGTATCAAAGTACTCAGTGTATTGTATTGTGCAGTGCATGCTCTTTGCACCTCATTGTCACGGTGTATTAATATTTTGGTAGATAAAAATAGTGTATTTTTATCTTTATACAACGTAATAATAACGATTAACAAATTTGTTTTACAGCGAGTTACGTTTTGAGCCACAAGTACGTTGCCAACTTGGCATAGAGAAACCACAAACTTCTGTGAATTTACCCACTCTCTGATCACTGTGTATAAATAGACGTGTCGCTTAGGTACCGACCGTATGGAATACTCGGCGTGTTTGTATTAAAACAGCATTGAACATTCGTCTTGAGGACGTACAAGAAGTTTATACGGAGACTTCAGACGTCATTTAGAAATGTTAATCTCATCATACGCATGCATTTATCTACCTCCTCAAGATGCATAGGCTTGGGAAATACGGCGCGGAATTTCTTTTCAAGTTAAAAATAGCTACTGAATAGACCATACAACTAGATGCTAGCCTTTTTAAAATAAAATGAGCGCAAACATTCAAATGTCTCGGTACTCGAAAGACTGAGGCTAGTTCCTTTTATTGTCCCGCTGATATCATTGTGCGTTCGCCGTTTCTCATAAAACACGGCCGATATCGAACTATTTTTAGTTGGTACACTGAAAACACGGTTCTAAGTAGTAATTAATAGGACAGAAATTAGATTTGTGAGGGCGTATTTACTGATGTGCACTTGTAAAACGAAACTAGTGCGAGGTGCCTTTGTGTTTACAGTTTGGTTATGCCATTTTCATCTTTATGTCGTTTATGTTAAAGATTTAAGTGAATGAGTATTTAAAGTAGTAGTTTGTGCAATCTTGTCGCCCTACCACTTGACAATTACTCATCAACGCGTCGCGCCGACTCGTTTTAATGAATTATTGACGCCGAGAATACTATGGAGTCATTATGATGTATCGGTCTGCTCTATGTGCTTTATTGGTTAATTAATAACACGCAACCTACTTTCGTGAATCTACTAATCTCACAGGCAGAGTCCTCGGCAATTTATATTGCATTGAAACCTTGGCAATTAGGCACAGTAAATAAAGTTGATATTGTGCAAGAAGATTCATACTGAAAATTCATCAATCATTTTTGCCTGTCGGTTAAGTACTAAGGACGAGTTTTCACAACTTTCATCGATTTTATTATTTAACTGTTACTCATTTCATTCGCACTTCCCAATCGAATTATAATCATAGTTACTTTTTACTCATACATTTTAGTTCTTTAGAAACTGAATTACCAAAAATCATGACTCGAAAACATGAAAAGTTCGATATTATTAGATTCCCTGGTTCGGGTTATCTGCCAGTTAAAGTCGGTGTTTTATTGAATGGATACCCCTGAATAGATATAACTTATAAATGGATAAAAATTTAAGTACGACCCACAAACAGTCTGATCCGGTGACCTTGCAACAATATGAAAATCATACCGAGCTATTGTCGCCACTAGGGTTGCCAACTTTAAAAAAGTTGACAAGAAAAAAAAGTATATTTAGGTTTGAGGAGAGTAAGAAACAGTATTTTAGAAAATTTAACAGTATTTTGCTAACTTAATGTTTTAAACATTATTTTTAGAGATTCTTACACAACTTATTAATTTAGTGTTTTTTTTTTGTAAATTTCAACACCGTTATTTGTCTTATACCTAAGTGTTAAGCATTTTGATGCTGAACAGTATTTTGTATACCTTCTTTTTTTTTAGTCCAACAGTAAAAAGTATAATGTTGTGAAAAACAGTATAATACTGTTTTAACAGTATAGTTGGCAACCCTAGTCGCTACTGTCGCACATAATTCACAATAAAATTCGCAATATCCTTCACAATACCCTGCGGTCGACAGACGATCGTCTAATGTATGCAATGCATCATACCAACTAATATCATCTAAAATAACCGTCTTGTTGATTACTCGTAAACACAGTCTGTTCACAATAGTCCTATTAACGACAATTCAGACGGTAGTTAGCAAATAGATTACTTTGTAGAGATACGTACTGCATCGCTAAAAACGTGACGAGGAATTATCATCAAACACTGATGGAAACATCAAATTTATAGGTAATATTTTCTATACTACATGTAAATATATACAGCTGTTAATCTGTTTTATCTATGACGCATTCACTCACTATACCTATATATTGTGTCTATGCATGCTGTTCTCCATTAAAGGTATAGATCCTGAATGCAATAATTACTTCATTTACTAACCACTTTTTAAAAAGACTCGTTTTTGGGCATTGTTTTTATTGAAATTACAACAAAATCCTTTAAGAATTACACAATAAATGTGGCAGCAATCATCTTTACATTGAACATAAAAAAACCATTACAACAAACCGGAAGTTCACATCAGTTAGCCTGGATATTAATTACAAGTAATTTCAATTAATTATCAACTAGTATGGTATAAACAATTCTCAATGAGATGTAAAACTTAGTCATTTGTAAATAATTAAGTTGAATTGAAAAAGTCATTCGTCGCCAATCGGTAAATGCAGAATCACGCATATGGCGAAGTGGAGAGAGTCCCTTTGAAATCCTCTTTTTAAGTCTGCTGGAGTGTGAAATTTGCGTGACTGATCAACCCCCATCCTCTTTGTGTGGAGCTCAAAACATACCCTTCTAAAGGGTGTAGTCAATAATTGCACAAGTTGGTGTTTTAGATTTTTGATTTTTAGCAAAATTCTGTAGGTAGTCCTGTAGATATTTTGAAAGAGAATTGAACGAGGGGTGTCAAAATGAATTTAGAACTATCACATTTTCAGGGCTCATATAAAAATGATTAATAAAATGTATCGAATGTAGTGGGCACGAAAGAAAATTACAAACTTATCGAAAATATTTTCTCTCCGTTAAATCACACGTTCGTCCATCTATGCACACTGGGAAAAAATATTCTAATCGATTACAAGTTACGTTAAGTGCGATTAGGGAGTCTTGTCACATTGAAAAGCGACTCTTCTAATAAGCTGCGGGTGCATCAGGTATACGACGACAGCTATACTTATTAAAGACAAAACTACTTTTTGTCCATTTTGCACAGCTCTAGAGTAACATGAGTATACAACCATACATGCACAGAACGTACATATAAGAACACGAGGATAGCACACGAGTTTCCATGCAATTTCGGACGGTTCATCGAATCCAAGGCAAAAGCGGCTGCAAGAAAACTTGGAGTACTTGCGAAGGTGCGGCAGTACTTCACACCGGAACAGCTGTTATCCTTGTATAAAGCTCAGGTTCGACCTTGTGTGGAGTACTGCTGTCACATCTGGGCTGGAGCCGCCAAAACTCAACTATCAGCCTTGGATTCGATGGAGAGGCGTGCAATGAGGCTCATTGGTGACCAACATTTGGCCAAAACCAACCTGCAAAGCCTCGAGCATAGGCGCAAGGTTGCCAGCCTGTCGTGCTTCTACAGGATACATTTTGGAGAGTGTGCGCAGGAACTGTTCGGTTTAATTCCCCCATCCCCGTTCCTCCATCGAACAACTCGGCGTACGGCGAGCATCCACCCTTACGTCGTAGACGTCCCGCAGATACGAACGACAAGATTTGCGTCGTCATTCGTTATTCGTACTGCCAAGGACTGGAATAGCTTGCCTCCGTCGGTGTTTCCGCCTGTGTATGATGTGGGAGTCTTCAAGAGGAGAGTGAATAGGCTTCTATAAGTTAGTGCGTACACCATCTTGGACTTCATCGCCACTTACCATCAGGTGGGATCGTTGTCAAGCATTAACTTATTTTAAGTAAAAAAAAAAAAAAAAGACGTGTGGCACTCGGAGACTGCCGCGGTAAAGCTATTGCATATCATTATATATAAATTAACAAAACAAAATACCGACACCGATCCGAGCACAGGCGAGACCGAGAACGAGACTGCGAGAAACCGATCACATTCACGCTTCTCGGGTGTTCTCGGGGGTTCTCGGCGTGAGTTTGTAGCCGCTATTAAGAATACGTACATCATAACGTCACATTATAGGTGCAAGACATTTTAATCTTTATTAGAAACGGATAAGTAATGCATTAATTTGTGCAAAGAAGATTTAAATATTCTGAACAAAAGCATAAGAACTATTTCATTTGACAAAATAATTCTTTTTAAAAAGAAAATTGACATTTGACATTTAAGTCCTACAACGATCTTTTGGCGCGTGAATGACGTGTGGGTGACAGAGACAGTGCCTTACAGTTTGCCTTGCCTGTATGGCACTGTCTCTATCACCCTCAAGTCATTAATATAGTGTCATTATTTTATGTCATGTTATTATTTTGTATGTTTTAAACCTAAATACGCGATAATTCGACTATTATGAATACATGTTGTCGATTCCAACGCCTTATCTAATCCAGATCTACATGTAATTATTCTTAAAACACCGAACCGACGGGGCGAAAATCAAATGTTTGACAGGTAAGATTTGTATGGGAAATTAAAATTTATATTTTTAGTATTTTGCTCGCAATTTTTCATATTTTCTCATCGCTGCAACCTTCCCTGAACTTCCACGAATATTTCAAGACTAAAATTAGCCAAATCGGTTTAGCCGTTATAAAGTAAAAGTTAGTTAACTCAGTTAAAAGTTCTGGTATTTATCGATGTGTGGGTGCATAGACATAGTAACTATGTCTGTGTGTAGGGTGTAATAAATTTTCGTTACGAAATTTTTGAATTCGGTCCCCGCGCTCAAGGCCCGCGATAAAAGCTATACAATAGCTTAAAAAAAACGACTTCGCTTATCAGGTTTTTGCTGTTACCAATTTGTATTTATGAAATAATAATGTAATAAAAACAGAAAAATATCTTCGAAATGAATAAGCCTATCATTTAAAGAAAAAAAGAAATATTATGGTTCTTTCAAAGTTTGCCAGTAAAAAACATTAGGTATAGGTACATACGATATACAAGACATAATAATAAGTACATTTAAATGACTTTTTTGACGGAAAAACCTGTCATGTCCTCAATTCAATCCGCAGGTCTCAACTTTCGTTTCGACTGACCCAAGTAATAGCGAGGGGGTACCTACGCCACAAGAGTGCTTCGAAACCAGTATGTTGTCTAAAAGTAAATACAACGTAATACTAATGGACCATCTGTTATGGAACATCATTTACGTAAGACCCAACCGTCAAATGAACAGGAAAGAATTATTTCGACATATCCAGGACACTTATACAAGCGAGATAAAGTAGGCGATCTCTATCTAAAGAAGTTAACGTACGACATGAATCTAAAACTTTGTCTTTCGTGTAACATGTTTTGGCGTAAATGTGTATGTGTATGTGTATGTGTAAATGTAAATGTGTACAGCAACATAGTGTGAGCAAGTTGTCACGGCAAGACGTTCTATTTCTATTTATGTCTATTGGTCACTTTGTACCGGGCTAGGGATACCTAAGTTTAATGAAAACGCTCTAACTAAAAGCAACTAAACTTGTAGGAAATAATGACAATGTCTTCTAGTCCTGAAAAATCGGATCCTTCAAATGAATCAATAGGAAGCTGTATATATGTATAGGTACAAAAAAATCAATAAACACTTTGCACAAACACACACAAATACCACAACACAACAATTTACAATAATTTCTGCATACAACAACCATAAATTATCATTTTGTCCTGACCAGGAATAGCCACCAACTGTTAAATAGAGCAAACCTTAAGCGTCCTGAAAACAAACCAACTGGTACACTGGTACCAACACCGACCGATTCACCCGTGACGTCACACACACGTGCAGGACACCACGTGTGCACCATCCGATGGTCTTCGTTGGGCCATGAATGGGTGTTGCGCGAACTAATCGCATGCTAATGTATGTGCAAACTTAGACCGTGTAAACACCTTAGACCGGCGCCGCACAATGTTGACGCGAGTCATCCGCTGATTCAAGGATTACACCACTTTACATTTGCATTACGATGTTCAATAGTATCGATGATCACAATATCCTGTGCATAGCTCAGGACTTCCTTATGTTGTGTACCGTTTAATATAGAGTCCGTTAAATCCTTCGTCTATTTATTATGAGTCTCATAACAGGGTTGCCCGTGATTAGAATTTTTTGTTGAATATTTTCCTTTTAGCATAGCTTTTTTAATGCTACACTCATTATGTCACTTTAATGACATAATGTTGCTTAGGTATGATAACGTAGTAAGATATGGATTAATATGAACATGATGTATTACCTACTATTCTAGGTAAACAAAATAATGCAGTGACAACTTGACTTAATTAATCAGTATAATTATTAATTTCAGTATAATTAATATAATTGTATGCATCAACGCTGAGAAAATTTAATAACCCATGTAGGTATCTTCCTATATAAACAAACCTACAGGATTAATTTTTACAGTAAAGTCATTTCATAAAATGTACTAGGACGACATAAATGAACCGTAATTATAGTCGCGTAGGCACTTGCAGTAGCAAACTTTTTTAAAATCTTACAGATGCAAAAGCAGTACCTTTTCACTGTACAGGAAATGTGTCCTAGTGTCGAGGACGTCGAGGTAAGTCGTATTAACTGCATATAATAGGTATGCCTATTTGCATATTGGTTTCGTAACAAGTGTTTCAATATTTACCATATTTTATGCATTTCCTACTTGGTAAACATGCAATGGTTATTTGTAGGCATTTATAACTCATAAAATAATATTTAATGATCCGTGTTACACAGTGTAAAGTTAAAATCATACGTATTTATTGCATACGTTTTTTATGCCAAAACTCATCTAAAACTACACAAGGGCCACAAAAACAAAACTCGTTTAGAATAGAAGTGAATTTGAAAATATTTACTGCAAGTTATTTAAAAACAATCGGAAAGGTAAAAAAATATAACGTCTACAACAAGTGATTTGGTTATTTTATCAGTTATCTCGAACACCGTCATTAACCTACAAGAAATCGAAGCCTAATTCCTAAGCGAACACTTATTAAAAATAACGAGTGTAAACAAAAAACTAAAACATAACCAAGAAAATCCGGGTTACAAGGCGCCGCCGCCGCCACGCCGGTTGTTATTAGTACAACCACGTAACTGTTACCTGACTTAACATACTCATAACAACCACTTTATCCCTATAAGGACTGTACTAGACGTCCGATTTTTCTCTCCGATAGTCGCTTCCGATAGTCTGATCAGACAAATTCAGACAATAGAATCGGACAACACTCGAATCGGACGTGTATTGTAAACAAAACAAAATTTATGTCACGAGTGCCTTCCGATTGTCTGATTAGACTATCGGAACCGACTATCGGAGAGAAAAATCGGACGTCTATTGCAGCCCTAAGACGTAGTGCAACGCAACCAGAACTGATTACACCACATTTACACGCTTCGGTAACCAAATAGTGACGCCAGGTTATTTTTATCCAGAGACCAAGTTAGCTAGTGCGTGATTACTGCTCGTATGTTGGTACCTTTCAGATGGATCTTTGCTAACGAGTTAGGTGATTGAGTGCCGGTATAACGCATAACTTGTTATTAAGCTAGTGATGTGTTTAGTTCCGCATCCGTGTAGTTTCAAGGAACGATTTGGCTCAAAAATTACTGCGTTGGCCTCTGTTGATTAAAGAGTAGTATTTGTTGCAGCAGAACGTTGATTGGCGGTAAAAAGAGGTGGTATAAGCATCAGAAGTTATTATGTCTGCGTTGAGGTATCCGTTACTTACCAGTTGGTATCGTTTGAAGAACTGGTCGTCAAGTTTATGCATTTTACTCCTACATGACTTAAAGGTATAAAATAAGTCATTACGCGTCGGTCCCGTTGACTCCCTTCGGTTTGCCACCGCATTTCACCGCGCGAACATAGTGTTGTAAACGCGACGAAAAAACTGAATCCATTTAAAGAAGCGTGTATCAGTAACGGTGTTAAACAGGCAGTATTATTCCAAGGCTAATGAGTACTGAGGCCGTAAATTACGGCATAAGGCATGAGTGCATTAAAACAACTTGTTTTAACACCTCGGCTGGGCAGTGCATGCCGTAATCGGCACTTCGCACCCGGTTTTACGGCACCGGTGGCGCATAAACACATAATTACGGGGGCGATATAAAAACACGTCACACGAAATCATTGCGACGGATAATTTTTTGCGATTTACTAAAAGCTCATTTTACCGCAATGTTTAATTATGCGATTAATCTTAACTTTCGTTTCACAACCGATCCTTTACAGTCTTATTGGTGGCGGTAAGCCTTATTTACATAATCATTGTAATTAAGACATTGTACATGTACATGTACGAGCTTCACGAACGTTTTAAAGTACATAGCATAGCCCCGCCCTAAGATTAACGTTCGCAATTAGAACATCACAGACGCCATCACTCAAATACAATAACTTTTTGTTTCGAAACGTCAACGTTTGTGTGCATATGTTTGCCCTAGAAATCTATGACCCATTGTGCGATATGCAACTAGGGCTACAAAGGGCTACAACCTCATCAATAATTTTATTTCACAAGATTTTTAACTTAGCCTATGAAACATTAAAATCTTGCAAGTAAAGGTAAAACAAGCAACAATAATTAACCCGGTGTCAAACAGAGCCGAACGAAATTGTTGTGGAAGTAGAAAATTTTATGTTAATTTATTAAGGAGCCACCGTAATGCGCGCGATGGACTGAATGCGAATTACGATGTCAAGACTTCACGACGTCAATATTTCGTAATGTCGCATAAAAATCAATTAAAAAAAATTCAGTCAATCATTTATCTTCAACGACACCATCTTTATTTCCTTAGCGGGAAGTTGGTCAGGACTTATCTATGAAAGGTTAAGACTGTTTAGAAAAAGATTTTCTTAGAAATAGATCTGACATAGAGAAAATTACTTTTGCCAATGCCTGATTTCTCCGAATCCCAATTGTAATTATCTGAATCTATTATGATGGACTCGAATACAAAAATAAAAAATAACCCTAAATTGCACAAAAAAGTCAATCAGGAAAACGATATTCATACTCGTTTTAATTTATCATCGCTATTATCGTTATTGCAATGACAAAAAGTTGTTATGCTTACAAGCACCATTAACTACTGTGTAAAAAAGGTAGCACGAAATACGCAGCAATCGCGAGCAACAAAATGTGTTATTGCTTTTTTAACCATTTCAACGGAACAGGATACATTTAGTGCCGAGTTTTTTATAGAAATGTATTCCTAGATATTATCATCGCGGTCTAGTGTTATTGCCTTTCAAGAGAAACGCTACAAGAAAACTTCGTGTCATTATTTTCAGAGGCAGTTGTTATAAGATACAAGTAAGATAGAGACAAATTTTAATATCATTTTTCACTAGTCACTTAATAGAAATTAATCTCCGCACGTAAGTAATTCATTTTAAACTGATTTATTTTCACTAGGTATCGTAATAGTGTAAAAGCACCTGACTTAAATAAATTTTCATGTGGTTACTTTCACTCAAGTGAAAGAACTATCAATAAAAAATCTAATCGTTCCCTGGAGAGTGGTCACGTCACAACTCACAACAGACGAACACACCGGCACCACGACGAACGTCGACATCGTAACACCAGTTGCACAACATTATGGGCCTTTGAATACCTAATTGGCCGATAGTACCAGCCCGCGCAGACGCAGGGTTGAGATAAACGTGTATAGTTTTTTATTTACACTGTTTTGTAACTTATGTCATTGTAAATAATGACTTATTAGCCCGTCTACCATTAGACCACTCATAGTTAATCTCCTAATTCACTCTGTTTCAGTAGTTACGTCGAACGTGGCATTGATGATTAGAATCATAGTACAAGTTCACGCGTTTCTCATTTATTTAAGGCAGAGTGGTAGAGTGTGCTCTATCACCCTGCCATTGAGACCTCTCTAGCCTTAACCCCTCCCATTATCTAATTTAGCAATCCGATACGGATTGTTAATTGTAATAATAAAATATAGAGTAGGTATTTAAAACTAATTTGATTCATTGTATGGTTCACAAAATAATGAAAACAACAATAAGACCTATTTATAAACAACAACAAAGAGAAATGAAACAAAATCAAAGACTCAAGTTCATTGACCCGAATGTATTGAAGTCATTCATCACGAACAGCGACCGCGTAAACACCTTACAATCACGCGGAATTCTATTCAATCGAGTCGATGTAAAAGTAAGTAAAGGTAGAAAAACGACGCTTGAATAGCCGACATCAATCACTTAGGACACTTTGAAAAGACTGGCCATTCGGGTCGGTCGCATCAGAACACTTTCACTGGCGATGTCATTATCATACATCATAAGTGTTTAGGATTAAAATCGCGAAGACGCTTCTGACGCGAGAGTCAAGGTCAGGCGCGGGCGTAGGCCTAAGCTTAGTAATCGGATGAGATGTTTACTTTTTAATTCACTGCGCGTTCTGGCTTCTGATTTTTTACGAATTGTTTACGAGAACGTATCATGTACGCTGTACGCAGTATTTAGGCTATAATTTTATTCGATGTTATGAATACGAATGATGAATAAAATTATGCCCATAGTTAAATAGACACAAAAAACGGAAGCTCTGGATCCATAATTTACGTTTCCGCTTATTACTTCCATAATTCCTGATAGTTTAAGCAAAGGTTTGCCTTTCGTTAACCATGTTGGTCAAGTGCAAATTGGTAGAGTTCACACATCTCTGAGAACGTTCTATAGGTATATCTGACTACCTATAGTACCTACAGTGAGACCATAGGTACACAATTTTTTATTGTTTACCAGCGGAGATCGATAAGTATAATTTCAGCTTGAATTTAGACAGCGACGATGATCTCTACTGATAAATTAGATATTTAGATATAGAAAATAAAGAGACAACTTCGCGATATTTCCTTTTACAGTCCGTGATAAAATGAGGCAATCGTATTTAAGAAAGAAAGTAAGTACGAGTATTGTAGCAACATAATGAATCTTTTTCATCTATCGTAATAACTACAGAAAAATACAAATAAACTAGTTCCTAAATTAAAAATGACCGAACATTACTTCCAAGTAAAAATAAACGATTGACACATTGAAAACACATTAAACCTTTCATTGTGGATTACCCTACAGAACCGCTTTACAAAACGCACTCCGAGATCGGAGTTCCGAATTTATCTTATCTCGCACATAATAAGTTTTGTGAAAGAGAAATTTTAAGTAGTTGTGTAATGAATGATTCATCAGGTTTAATCCGATTATGGTACGGAGTCGGCTGTGCAGACAGATAAGGTAATTTGTTTTTGGTAATGCTTTTAAAACGTTGCCGTGTGTCGTTTTGTGTTTCATTGTAGCTCTGAAGACTATTACGTAGACCTACTATAATACATACTTACAGTGGAGTAATAATATACCTAATTGCTTTGAGTTCGCTAATTCATTTCATTGTAGGAATTCTCAAAGCATTGTGAGCTGGGAATACGATTGGGTTGTAATTGTAAAGCTTTAGCGACGCGCGACGCAGGGACGGGCAAGGTACTTTTTTCATATATAGGACCAATAAGGGGTGTGATAGTCAGCATTCGAACCTAACTTCCTGCATTAAGTTCATTTTAATTACTAACGAATTAACTTTTTAGTAATTCATTAAAATAATTAATAGAGAAATTTACGGTGTGTGACTCGTTATATAACTAATGTGTTTCTCATTTATTTTATTCGTGGGAGATTTTTATATCATTAGTGGTATATTATTATTTAGGCAACGGTGATTACGTTATAATCATTACGTAAATAAATAAACAAATAACACTTAATGAGTAATAAAAAAAATCCGTAAATCAATTCTACGAATTCATATTGTTTGATAGAAATAAATAAATATCTTACTTATTTTATTAATTTAACCATGACTTAACTTTCAGTTAATACGGTTCATAACTATTTTTGTAAATAAAATACCAATGTTGTAACTGGCGTCAGTTCACGTAATAAAGATCACACGTAAAAACGATCAACCTATATAACACGTTGGATTCAAGAAATTTAAAGCAACTGCAAGCAGGAGACTACTGCGCTGTTAAAAACCATGTTATTACCTATGTAAGCATCAATTACATGCCATCAATTAATAAACGCGGCACGTGATGCCATACAATTATGTAGGATTGCACAAATAAGCATAACGTTATGGCCGGAGCGAAGCGCCTCACAAACGTTAGTTCATCACAGTAATTCCTTCATTCTGAATCATCGATCTTTTACGTTTCGGAGCTGAATACTAATGGACAGCAAACAAAGCGGGGCTTAAGTGACTCATAATAATACATCAACAAAACTTACCAAACTCACGTCACGACTCTTAGAAAGCGACAAGCGAGGACGATTATAGGCATATCTTAATAAAATAAATAGTAAGGCATATAAAAACTCCAAATAATATACTGGGATTCTAAAAATAATAGGTAAGGACTTATTGGCCTGGTAGACATTGTAAATCTATCGAATATGCGAACAATAGTTACTATTATTTAAAAGAATATTTTCGGGTAACAAAGTAATGTTAAAATCGTCATCACAGGGCAATTTATTGATATTTGACATATCCAGAAATCTCATCTAAGTAACATAAATCTATGTGGTACAGTGTCGCCAGCAATGTGTCAAAGTTTAATAACTCCATTACAGCGAAATTGGCACGAGAAAAGTTGCATCAGTGAAGGAGAAAAAATGTCACAAAATGGTGGGACCCTCACTAGCAGTCTTGCGTTTTTTAATATTGATTGAATTCACATGTTTTTTAAAACCAATCCTCGAAGACATTAATATTATTAACTGAAATACTCGTACAAAGTTTACGCCAAGCTATTTATTTTACGATAGCTGTTGTTTTAACTAGGTATACAAAGACGGGAGACTTATAAAACTATTAAATGACGAAATCAGTTTAAAATTCAGACGCTTGAAAGAAATCAATTTATGATAATTACGAGTAAATTCATCTTCGCCATCACTACTGCGGCTGCAGACGAACCACTTGACGATCGGGACCATTTTCAAGAAGCTCTTGGGTAAACTGTGTTTTGAACGTACCTGAAACAAAATAGTAAAATATGTTAATAAAAAACTAAATAGCAGTTAAGAACTCAACAATGTTGAGACAACCTCAAGACAAAGTAGTGTAGTTTTTTGAGGATGGTTGCAATACCCAAAAACAGCAATACCTCTCATCTGGTTACCTGCTGTTTATGACTTATTGTACACAATATTCTCTACAACACTCCTAATTTCACGGCCATTACAAATCACCCACAACCGCACTTAGGTATTTCACGTTACTCAAATCTACGTGCTATGGCAATATAATCATAGTTGATTGCAAAATGCAATTCCAAAATCAATTTGTCTGTCTCAATTATACAATCCACAAGGAAATTTAAAGGGCATAGTGCGGTTGTGTTGTGAATTGCAGGTGGAACGTACCTACTAATAGTTTCCAAATAGCCTTCTTTTGTGGAATCTTTAAAATATGGATAAGTATGTTGTTCGAATATCACTTGTTAAGGCTTGCATTTTCTAAATTGTTTTTTTGTGCAAGTCTATAATACCTGTGCTATACTTAATACCAGTTCTTGGGATTTAAATTAAAAATGAACCCCACTTTTTTACATAAAAAAGTTTCCATTTACATTGATTTTATACATTTTTGACGAATATGTCTAAGTCTGCTATTCCACAATTTACTCATACGCTTCCGGTAAACTTAATACAGACATTCATAAGGAAGCATCTTCTTGAAATATGACACAATCGTGGTGTAAAATGCATGCTAAGACCGTATTGACCATTGTAGAGAACTGTTGGGGCTGTTTAGCGATATTCGTCTCTATTTATCTTGTACCTCAAAGCCATTAGGGTCAATTTGCGGTGTTTGAGCTCACTTAGCTTTCTTAGCGAAGGCATCCGTCAACGATATCCCTCACCCGTAATTTGTACTGAGCAAGTTAACTCTTACTCGTCCTAATAGGTAGGTTTAATAGCAGGTAATAATAGTTTTCTTTGCACTGAAACATGAGAAAGGTTTATATAATTGTGGTGCAACATTACACAAATTGTATGTAATTCAAACGCCGGGGTCCTATTATAATGGTAAGTAAAAATAGATTTGCCCTAGAATATAAATCTGTGACTGAATTTAAATACAAGTTTATAAATAGTCCTAAATAAGGTTGGTTATAGACCGGGCTATAAATGTGTAAGCCATTCAGTCTTGAGCCCAATTCAAAATCGATTCCACAAATTCCACTTGATAGAAAACCCTGGGTCCCTGGGAATCCCAAAAGAATCCCGAAGCTTAACCATGAGATTCTACTAACTACCAGGATTTTGGCTGACGGCGACTTGATGGCGTTTGTGTTACGGAAGTTGTAAAATGATATTCTCTTATTATTATTCCAGTAAATTATATTTATTAATTATTTTGAGAGGGTTGGTCCTTTGTTACATTTTTGCTCCATCTTATTTGATTCCTGAGACAAAACTAACAGCGACTGCATTATAATGATGATATAGGTACAAAGAAGGAAAACAACCAGGAACAATTCATAGTTACATTTATACCTAATTCAGGATGTAAACCTCACTCATTCATTGTAAATTCATAGGGAGGTACCAGCTATTAGTTCTTACTGCGAATAAATTATATAAATTGCCAAATCCTTTCGTAACAGACAGCTTTAGAAAATTCTTACGTAAATGTTTTTGTTATTAAAAGAACATAACTGCCAATTGACGACGGGCAGAGAGAGCCAATTTACAATTCAAATGATAAATTTAATTATCGTAAGGAATATTTTTTGTCGTTAGTAGTAAACACAGGCATAGGTATTCTATTTTGTCAGTATCCACAGAGTAACATGTTTCATCATAATATATATGAATGTTTGTGCAATTTTTTAACATTGATCTTTTATATAAAACGACGTATAAAGACAGATTATTGTTTGTACTCGCTTCGCGTTTAAAGAGTTAAGGAAGTTCTATAAGTAAGGATAACACTTTTTTCTCACGAATAACAAACTCAAATTTCAATCGGTATATTCCAGAAAATATTTCACCTGATATGAACTTCATTGCTCATTCGTAGCCTATGACTATGACCCTCCTATGACACTATCCAACATCTCGTTAAATAGCAAAGTTCAAAAGGGACCCTGAACAATCCTCAGAGTAAAAGCATAGTACAAGTAAAAAGGAGGTACCTACTGCAAGTCATCGCAGACAATGGTCACTTTGGACTGCCAGAAGAAACGGATTAAGGCAAAGAATTAAGCGAATTTTGAATGTAACAAAGTTATTTTTCATGAAATTGTCAGGTAGGTTATGAAAAATAAATGTATTTAAAAATATAAGTGAAATAATAATGCTTTTAACAAAAAAAAAACTCAAATATGAATACATAATTGGCGTAGTAAGTACAGCGTTGCTGACTTAGAGCTATGTCATAAACTAAATTGGCTATTCAACTTTATAAACCGATGCAAATGAAAACTTTGCAAGAATAGTTGTGGTTTGAAGGCGATTGTTAGCAGACAGGTAAAATCCAACTACCAAAAATATCTATAACGGATGGTACTAGCATGATGGTATGTCACACGTGACACTTCAAGAGCTTAATTAAAGGTAATTTACAATTGATTAATTACCTTTAATTAAGCTCTTCCAATAGCAGAATATACTATAGAAAGAGCCCGTCTTGGATTCAGGAAGACAGTCTTACACAAAGGTCATCTCGTTAACTTCACTCATTAACGTCATTAACAAGAACCGCACGACAACATATCCAACGGAAATATCCGATGACGTCACAAGCCGCTCCCGAGCGTCACTTGAAGCGCATCCGATACAGTTTCGTCCGCGATAGAGTACGGCTTACGAAATGCACGATACGATCGGACTTTCAAGATGTTTGACCGCAGCTATTATAACTCTGTTCGCATTCGATCCGGAATTCGTTGTAATTGCACGGCACACAAATGCCAGCTCTCCGTCAATGCGTCTAAGGTACATTTAAGATCGACGGCGGTATCTAAAATGCCCTTAGTATATCTTGCTTACAAGCTAAATTGAACTAAAAGCACAGGTAATAAGTTTGGTTTTGGCAGGCAGTGGCTATTCCATATGCTCAACGACTTATTGGTTGGATAACAAAAAGAGCGGTTACGTAAACAGGCTGTTTATCATTGAACTTTCTTTGAGTTTCGGACTTCGATAGGTAGCGACAGATACTTACTTCACAAACAAACTCGTTTGTTAGCACAATAAAGGACTGCGCACATTACAACGACTCCACGCCAACGCGGTTACGGAGCCACTCAAATGTAAGCATTCAATAAAGATCCTTATAACTTGGACGTTACGGTTGAATTTCGAGTGTGAACGGCGTCGGTGAGCAGAGGGTGGAGAGTAGTCCACGTTTTTCAAGTGTACACTCGAAATTCAACCGTAATGTCCAAGATATAAGGATCTTTATTGAATGCTTACATTTGAGTGGCTCCGTAACCGCGTTGGCGTGGAGTCGTTGTAATGTGCGCAGTCCTTAAATGAGGGTTTTTTGACCATCGGATTGGTCGTGGTCTCGAGCCGCTTTAGTATAGATGGATAAGCCTGTAATGTAGATCTCGGTTCCATTTTTTCCTCAACATAGTTAAATTTTCAAAAGAAGTGTTGTGATTATTGATTAAAGAAATTATAGGTTATTTATCACTCAGATCGATACTAAGTAGTCGAAAAATTCTTAGTTTTAGGTGAAAAAAATAGGTGAATAGGTATGATTTTGGTCGCATTTAGGACCAACCGTTCACATTAATGATCAATTTATTATTTTGACTATTCTGTTTTTATATGTCATAGGTACTGATGTGTGGTATATCACTGTGAAAGCAGGGCTCGTAAAAGACACAAAATCTAAGACAATGTTAAGCATTTAATGCAAGAATGAACCAATTCAGAATCTCATTATTTCAAGAGATTGTACCTACTAAAAAGATGATAAATATTATGCAAACGTTATTTGGCAGATCGTAGCCGGAAGCGTGACGGCCACTTGGTGCATAATTCCAATATTAAACCAACACAAGTCAAGCGAAGAAATGGATGTGCGAAAACGTAAACAAGCGCGTAATACGTTGGCATAACCCAGACGTGGATTACTACACGTTATTATAGACTTTAACACTTTGCGGTAGAGCTTGAAATAGCCTGCGAAGTTTACTATGAGATAACGGTGGCGATAATCGAATTATAAGCAAATAATCACAAGCAAACTGTGGCCTTGACGTATCTCGTTGGGATGCATTGTGCACAAACAAAGGGCGCATTACCATTAGCACTGTTAGTTATATGTATAACGGCTGACGTCTAAAGAATAAATGATCTACGATAGAAATACACTTTGCGCGAAACAGAAAAATGTGAAGTGTGACGTAGCCATTATCTCACCATTAAATGCGTGATGGAATCGTACGTTATGTCCAAAATGAAAGCCGAATACCATTATGCGTGACACGGTAGCTGATCGTGAGTCACGGCAACAAGTAGATTATGTTGTGTCAAATCGATAAATGATCTTTATAAATGAGTACTAAAGTATCAAAGTTGCGTGGACCGTGCCATTCATACCTATAGTTGGAACATCTGCACCACGTTAACACCTATAGAAAAAGAACTACGTGACATACCGTGAAATGATGTACAAATCTCTTTTATTTACAAAGCTGTCGCTATGTTACAATGTCCTGCGTCAATTTCTGCTGAAACGCTAAATTGCAATTCTTCACATCAAACGTGGCTAATCTTCCTGGCCGACCGCAAAATTGCAAACACATTGAACAACTATAAATTACAGTAACCTACTTATTAGAATATGAATAATAATTTATAGTTTAGCACGTTCCTGCAATATTATAATATGTTATTTACTGTATCCGTATCACTTAAATGTAAAATGTTTGTTTCAAGTAAATTTTCCTTAGTTAGCTGAATGACTTAAAAATGTGTTCAGAACGTCAAAGTTAAAACAAATACTAAGTAATCACTGAATACTATAAATTTCGAATAGAGTAAAACTTGTAATTTAAAATATAGTATATCTAAGTGACCTAAATGGATTGATGGAATGATTTTAAAGTAAACTCTTGAATGCAGATAAGAAGCGAGCTTTTAGCCATTCCGATTAGATCAGCAACCCATAAATTGACGGAATCTAATACAGTTCAGTACCTACAATATACAAGCAACCAACAACATACACATACTCGAGAACATACTATCAAATCGTAGAAACACAACATAAACAAAGCCGCCACACAATTCCGAGCGAATTGCATCACTCCATCACTCATTGATAGCATTAGGTCGAGTACCCGAAAGGAATAGAATCATTCTTTTATACCGTCCACAGCCTCATTATCGTACGTCAATGAAGCATCGGGAATTACTTTTCTTGTCGGTTTCATTACTTTCATTAGATAATCTATCGCGCGTGGCGTCGAGTAATACTCTTTATCGGTGATATTAATGTGTTTTGATACAACACATGGTAGGAGCTAAAGGTTGCACGATAACGACTATTACGTATTAACGTACCCATTCGCCCATTCAACCGACCGTGATTTATACGTTATTAACGTTTTACTGTTACTTCCTACGACTTGCGATGGGAAATTCAAAGCACTTACATGCGATAATGACTTAGTTTATTAGTTTTCAGCGAAATATGAAATAGCCATATAAATCGTATAAGGGGCATGGAAAGGTTCTCTACTGTAAATAGCCGACAAACGAGCAGAGACATCTGATGGTATGATTACCGTCGCTCATGGACAACACACCAACACCAAAGGTATCACCGATGCGTTGCCAGATAAGAAAGAAAAAAACTGTTTTTCAAACTCCTAGCCGGCAGTTTACTCAGGCAATTGTGTAGCAAGAAGCCGGGTTCAATTCCCTCCAACCAACCAAAAGCACTGCTTTCTGGATTAAATAATGATAGAGTCTAGCACCCTGTGAAAAGAGGGACCGGTCGCCATGGCCACGTCCTTTGTTAAACAGGGTGCACCAGGGGTCGACTTGGACTTAACGATCGAAACTTAAAATTTTAAAGTTAGTAAAATGTAAACAAGAGAAATGATGTTGCATAATGCAACAATTTCAGACAAATCACAACATGAAATCATTTCAGTAACAAACCGACCGTAAATAACTTTCGAAGGCGGCAATCCGTCGAAAAACAATAAGACATTGGTGAGACAGAAACGGTCATAAACAAGTAGAAAGTAAATAAGCTCTCACGAAATTCCCAGTTCCGATCGTTTCTCATTGCGAGGCGAGTCTAGAATGATTCATTTCGAGACGGACTGTCACAGGAATTAGCGCGGGTGGTCGTTGAGTTTCACCCGCTCGAAGCTCCGAGTTAAACCGAGCCGAAGCGATGTGACAAGTAAAAGCGCATAAACATTCAGCTTTGCACGCAATATCCACTATACACTCTCGTCAAGGCAACGCCGAAGCTCGCCGAACACGACCATTAACTAAGTAGGGATGATTAACGTCAGAATTTAACAATTCACGTTACGCATCATAAGGAACGTGGTCAAAACACAGTCAGAATAATTTTGAACATGCGCTTTGATTCTTTGCTAGTTTTAGATTTCAAAATGTCAAATTTCGTTCTGTGTAATTTAAGACAAAAGGAATAATGTGCACCAGAGTCTTATATTCTCTTGTATATCATATAGCAAAGTCTGTATTAAGTAGATCAGTCATCTGAGATAGGTATAGAAAATATAGTGTATACCTATATGTATACCTATTATGATTTATATGTAGGTACTTCGAATTGGACCATAATTTAACTCTTCGAAATGAAGAAGTTGACACAAGCGCGAATCGAGAGTGTAACGTTATCTTGACTTTCAAAACACAGGGGATCATTTCTAAGAAGTAATGGACGACCCATTGTGATGTCAGGCGCACGGTGTGCGAATAAATACACCAGGACGCGTCACTTATCTAAACAAATTTAGCGTGATAGCGTGAAATCGTAGAAATCTTCATCTGTTAAGCTTATGCTGAGCTAGTGCCTCAATATTGTTGCGGGGAAACCATTTATCAGTATTACCTTCACCTGAACAGTTAAACTCATCAATAGAATTTCTTCTTTGTTTTCCCATAAAATTGTATTTAGAAATGTTAGAGACTTATGCAGTGATTTCAAGCTGAGCATTTGAGATGCTACATGACTATCTTTTGTAAGATTCTTGATTTAATTGGCTGAATGCATTACTGATGGTTTGAAATTGAAACACTGGACGAAAAAAATGTGCACTGCATATATACGGCGAGACATTATGGCGGGAACGCGATGAAGGAGGATATGAAAATGTAAGTAAAGTCTGGGAAGTATGTAGATAATAGGAGAAAAACATATTAATGAGATAAAAAATATTGACAATTCAAATATCTTTGTGTATAAATTCATTTGTTTATTGGGTAAGTTACCTATACTCCTTCTTTCTTCTTCAACACGACGAAGTACTGTCTCCCTTATCTGCCTTTGTCATTGCTGTCAAAAACGAGTAATGTATTGTTCATTCTAAACTTAAAAACATCGACAATGTACCTGCTTTGTTTAAAATAACAAGTACCTAAACATGCTTATCGAATCCTTATCTCTGATAAGGCTATTACCGACACTCCTATATAATCGGACTAAATCTATTGTACGCGTCGTAAAATATATTCCTTTCTTAGACTTGTTTACGGCTGCGATATGCTATCATTGGTATATTTCCACTGTATAAGTTTTTCGTCGGTATCGGATATCATAAACCTGGCCATATTTACCTACTATTCTATCGGTGTTTTCATGTTTTAGTTTATCCCCTGTTTTATTCCTTTGCGGGGGAATTTCTAAAGATCCTCTCTTTGTGCCCCTGCACCTTCCCCAAGTATTTAACATACAAGCCAAATTTCATCTTCTTGCGTTCAGTAGTTTAAGCCGTGCGTTGTTTGTCTGTCAATAAATCAGTAACGGAGGAGTTTTATATAATCTACTAGCTTCCGCCCACAGCTTCGCGCGCATGATTTTCGTTTAAACTTTACCCATATAACTTTTTTATTTGTTAACCGATTTAAATGAAATAAAACACTGAATGTCAAGTGAAGGTCATCACAATGTTATCCTGAAAACTGCATTTAAATCGGATAAGCCGTTTCTGAGATTAGCGTGCACAGTAGTTCAGTAACGGAACAGTATGATTTTTATTATTAACAATCCTTACTCCTGCGAACCTTGACCTGAATCGTGCGCGCTGCCACGCGCTCGCCGTCACTGCAATCGTTTTGTGATACAAGTCTTAAATACGAGCAAAGGAAATGTTTAACGATATTTATCACTGAAAAAAACTACATAAAATAATATTATGTCGGTTTCCGTATCATAATTCGTAATCAACATCGAGACTCATTAGTCCCACTGATTAATTTTATCGTTTCATTATGTAATGCAAGGGATTATTGAACAAATTATAATAAATATTAAATAAGCCGTTGACAAAGGAGATAGTGGTACACTATGTGTTTTGTGAACAACATACCTACAAATAGTGCGTAACCGTAAAGATATTTTAAATAACAAACGAGGCCCCGAACCGTAACTTATGATACTAAAACATTGCGCAATATTAGTTAGGCAATTTTAATTGACAAAAAATAAACACCATCATGGCGTGTATAATAATAATAATAATAATAATACACTTTATTGTACACCATAGCAACAAAAACAACAGAATAAGACATTTGTACAAAATGTGATACAAAAGGCGGTCTTATCGCTAAAAAGCGATTTCTTCCAGACAACCTTAGGGTAAGAAGTAAAAGACAGTGAGTATAGTAATAGGGGGCAGGGTGTACTGAACTAAAAAGATTTATAACTAATCAACGAGCGATATAGCGATAGATATAGCGATAGCGAAAAGTGAGAAGGGTTGAAGGAAGTCAGAAGAGTCCTACTGACAGAGTTGCAGATAGTGATCTATAAGTAGTTTTTTGAAGGAGTTTAAAGTGGCAGCAAGACGGATTGGTGGAGGGAGGGAGTTCCATAGGTGGACAGCAGTGACTGAGAAGGAATTTTGATAGAAGGATGTGGAGTGTGAAGGAGTGCTAAGGATGAGGTTTTTAGAGGAGCGGAGTGATTTCTCGTGGGTTGAGTAGACAAATTTAAAGTTTTGTTTAAGGTACGGGGGATATTTTGGATCAAATAAGATATTGTAGAGAAGAGTGAGAATGTGAGCATTGCGGCGAAAGCGGATTGGGAGCCACTTGAGTTTAGCGTGTATATAATATATAATAGCATATTTTGTTATAATTTAGATTCTAAGTGGATGTGTCGAGATCAAATAATATAAGTGGGCATGAAATGTTTCATTTCTAAGCTATTATCAAAAATGCCTCCTCTCTTTATAAAAGAAATAGCTAGCGTAGCCTAGGTATGGAATTATCTACAGCGTACGTAAAGGAGGTTCCATTCCTCCGAGTCGTTGGTCAAAAGGAACCTCATAATACTTTAACCATGATAATTCTTTTAAACAATGAAACAGTTAAAACCTTTATAACCATCTCGATTGGTGTTGATAGCATTGTTTCAGAGTGATTTTTTATTGTTATCTGTCCGGTGACATTCTTTGATATCCAATCGATCCTATAATATCCTATATAAAACAGTGAAGTCGTGCCAAAGAAATATGCATATATTCACTCGAAAACATAATCTCTGATGACGCGGTCGGGTAAAAAAACCTGGCGGGTGCAAAGAAAAAATACGTGTTATGTACCGTATCATGTTTCATATAATTACCAATGAAATAAAGTCGACACTAAAGACAAAAACCCGACATACACGATGACCTTGTAAATATTGAAAATCAAGAAGCTAAGTAACCTAAAACCAATAACAAACGCACGCCACAACTGCCGACATCGATTTTCCAAATGCCCGAATACAGACCTCGTTTACGGCTCATTGAATATCAAACATTTATTATATAGAAAAATCATTCAATAAACGTGCTGTATTACCATAATGGGTGGAACTCTTTAATAGTCACGAAAGTTTCGTAATATTTTACGAAGTGTATAGAAATTAAGTGACGTAAACTTCTAAGAAATTATTATGCCGTAACGTAACCTATGAGTTATTTATCAGAATTTTTTCTTTAATGATACAAAACTTGTTATTTAGTTTTTTATTTACACAAACAACTATAAATACTGTGGAAATAGTGAGCCCGTTCGATTATACTATGGATATCTAAGGATTTCCAGTCAAGTGGATCAGAAAACCTTAACAATATTAGTGTGCGGTGTTACCAGCTTAGACTAATTAGATATGTATGATTGTAATCAAAACTTTTAATAAACAAATAAAATAATCGACTCGGGCATTATTTTCTCAAAGTAAGAATTATTTTTATTAACAACTATCGGCGACCCAAACGTTGCAAAATAGTTATCATACCGAAACACTGTTCCTAGTTCCTAGGGTCCTGGGTTCGATTTCAGGCGAGACAGAAATTTGAATACCTAATGAATCAAAATTTCAGTTTTCCATTTCGTTGTCCATGGCGTTTATGAAACAGGGAATACTAATTTGGGCCTAGTGAGTGTGGAGCGTATTAATTTAATTGCAACATGACAAATAATGAAAACGGCATATTAAAACGTCAGAATCAAAAAACGTTCATCCAAAATCGCGAGTCCCATTGTTGGTTACTTAAGACGCAAGAGTACGTAGCTGTTACGTCGGCGTCGTTTACCCGAGCAAGCCCTTGACAAAGGCCGGTCGTGGGAACAAAGAGGACAGGTGATGCAGCATGTGCCGTCACGGTGCGCGCCGCACGCTCACCATGATGCCATGATGTCGCGGGACAAAACTTAAGCTAAGTAAGTTATGTTTGGGTCGGTAACAATCAATGTTGATGGTGCGATGCTATTTTCTTTGATTTATTTAAATTTTTATGTCAAATGTTAAGTTGAATATAGCGTGACAGCTAAATTTTATTTACTTCGTAGATGATGAAAGTGTTTGGCCTTTACAATGATTCATGCAACAGGTTCGAAAAATCTTACTTAAAGTAAGTACTCGCATCATAGTAAAATCTGACACAGCTATGATTACTCATCGTTTGAAATCATGTTACCAACGATAGTAATAAGTACTAATAACTACAATGTTATTTTAACCCAGTCATAGATTTATTGGTGCAGCAATAAATGTCAACACTGGCTATGGGGAGAACGCCTCGTTAGTTAGTGTCTAAATGATCCCAACACTCCTCAGACCGAAACACTAGCTCGTTGCTTGAAATAAATTGCTTGCTTACTTTTTAGCACAAAACACATTTATTTCACCGAAAATAGTTGTAGCTCTCTACAAGTAGCGTAGCGCTTTCTAGAGTATAATGAATCCGGCCAATTTGCAATGCAAATTTAAAATTGATCTAAGTTTACATATACCGGCTGAGAAAATCATGGAAACACATTTGTTTTATTTTACTTTCTTGTCACGACCTATCAAATAGTTGTTAGCAGTTGAGAGTAAGAAATGGTAAGATATTTTATGAAATTAAGTAGCAAACGAGCATGCAGCACCACCCTTCCGCTGCCGCCCATGACAAAAGTGACCGACCTCGAAAAACATTTGAGAGCACGGTACGATTTTTTATGGAATAATGTTGGCAAACGAGCATGCAGTACCACCCTTCCACTGCCGCCCATGACAACGATGACCTAGAACGAAACTCAACTTAATGACTAGAATGGTAAGTCCAATCAGTAGTGGTGTAAGAATATTAGTTTTTTGTCTCGTATCCGTCATTTATCCGTAGAGTTGGTCGCAGTAGCCAGGACACGGTGGAGACGGAACTGACGTGGGGTGCGCGCCCAACTGTATCCCCGCGCGGGAACGTTGGAACGCAGTTCCACCATCCCGCTACGCACCATAGCTTCGAAAACTCGCTACACGATTTGATAGTAAATTCCCTTAGGTATGTTCAATGGAATGAAATGTGTAGTCAGTTTTACATTTGAAAACCGCAGGTCGCAGGCCTTTGGAAGGATTTTTTTAAAACAGTACCTGATACCTATTTATACACAGTCACTTTCGCTAACCTACCTTTATGAAATAAATTAAACCTGCCCTTTTAAAGTATCCTTTGAAACCCGCGTCCTTTGAAGTCTTTAAGCAGACAACAATGTAATGTGCGTTCAAAATTGTGTGCTCAATGTAATTTCATGATTCGATTCCAAATTTCAGAAACTGCCTTTGTACTATTAGAAAATATTAAAAGATGTAAATTTGAACACTGTTTTGAAAATGAAAGTTTGAATCCGAAATAGCGAAATTATATGCGAAACAGCATCCGTTCAAAACACCTTAGGCGCGCGGTACTAATCCAATACGGAGGCAGAGGCATCGCTAACAAGGATTAATGAGCGAGAGATGACATTCCCGTGTCCTAACTCGCCAACGTTACCATTAAACTAACACGTTTGCTCGAGTTAGAGGCCGTTAGAGTCCCAAAGGATCGGGAAACGGGAGTTGAAGGAAATATAGGCATAATTATGTCCCTCGCGATGCTCGTTTGCTAATGGGATGCCAAGTCGTTACCCGGTTGCGCTGGTGGCTGATATTATGGCTTGCTAGCTTGGAACTTGGCCTTGGAACGAGACCCAGAGCAAATTATGTTATTTTGAAACTGTCTCGTAGTCTAGTTTAAATTTTGCGATCCTGCTGATATTATTTTTAGCATCATTTTACACTTTAAGAGGCTCAATATCAATCAATTTTTTAACCGACTTCAAAAAAGAAGGAGGTTCTCAATTCGACCGTATATATGCTTTTTTTACGTTTAATTTTTCAAGTACTTATCGCACTTATTATGTCCACGAATTGAGGTCTTAAATTAAGGTAAGGTCACCAAATAAGGCCTACCTTAATTTTTTCATTACTTAACTAGCAGGTTTATAATTAGAATGTACTGGAAATTTCAAATACTTATAATCATTTATTAAACTTTGATATTAATGAATCAAAATCACTTTAGAATCAAAAATCACACTTTTGTGACAACAAATAACTAAGATGTCACTTTGGCCTTATTGGGAACCCTGTGTCTTAATAAAGCCTTAATAAAAACAAGAAAGCATTCAATTTCTTAATTAATACAAAACGTTGTCACTACTTATATTAAACCTGATGAGATCAATTAATTACTTTTGGTCATTTTAGATCACACTTTCAGAGATTCTCATCATGTAAAAGTACTATTAATCAGCCTTTTCAACGACAGAAACTTTCATAGAACGAACAAACCAACGAAATCATCTTCGCCAGAAATCATGGAGGTAAATTATCTTGGAATTCTGGCTCTCTTGCCTTTGAACAGTATCATTGGCGGAATAGCTGATCCCATAGCATTTCCACAGCCTACCACAGTCACATTTTCAGCATCCTCATACGCTATTTGATGGACTCTCTTTCTCCCTTTGGCTGTCAGAACTTCCTGCTGTTGGTACAAAGATATGCGACATTTTTTTCATCAACGTTGTAAATGCTTTGAGGTTCAATTCCAAGTCTATCCAGCACGCTTTTAAATTTGGAAAAGTGATCACCTACAATATTTAATTTAATTTTTGAACACGACCTGGATTCATCATCTGTGCTTTACGACGTGCTAAGTCAGGGTGTCGTTTCAGAAATAACCTCAACCATTTCTTCCCCGCAGCATTTTTGGCATAATTGAACGTGTTTGAATAATTTTACAGAATGTAAAAAAGCCTGTACGCGCAACATCTTTGAAGTCATCGGCACTCCAATATCATCCAAACAAATGATTCTTCTGAAAAGTCCAGCTTCTTGATCTGTATTCAATATATAGCCGACCGACGTAGCTTTCGTATAGTCGAACCACTCTCTAGAAGTCTAGATGGTTGCGTAGGGTTCTTCTTGACATGTAGTATCTGGCTGCAGCAGCATATGCAGATAGTATACCCCTTCCTACCATTTTAACAGCGTTTTCCATTTGTTATGAAGTTCATTGAGCCCTATTTTTCCTTATGGTAGAAGCTTGTACTGATCCTTTTTCCATGATGTTACTAGAAACAAGAGTATTTTACTCGAGATACTTTTCTAACTGACATAAATCATTGACATAATAAGGCCCGTATCTGTGCCTTTATAAGGCCTATACATTTTTATTATAGGCCTTATTAGGACATGGCACATGGATAAACAAAACGACAATTATATGGAATACTCAGATATTACAGTTTTTTAACTTATATGAGGAGGTAGGTAAACTTATAATTATCCTAGAGACAAAACACAGCACACCTTGTTTGAATAAAAATAAAAATACTTATGCTTTACTCCACCGGAATTTTATAAAAACAAACGTGCGCTCCGCGTCGTGGTTGTTTTTGACTGCTGGTTCCAACCTACTCGCGGTACGGGCCGCTTGCTGTGCTTGTGTGCGTTAGGTAATGTACTCGCACTCTTCTACAAACATTGACAGCCATTTGAAACCGTGAAGCGCGAAATTTAAAATATAGGCCTTATTAGGGCATAGGCCTTATTTGGGTCACCCACCTTAGTTTTGTTAATTACTTCGAAACATAAATAACCAGGTTTAAGGATGATTCTGTAGATGTCATTAGCCATACCATTATCAACTTAATCTTATTTACTAACAAAAAGAAGATAATAAATTGTTATAACAGAATATTCACAATCCGATAAGACTGGTACCGACGAAAACATTAAAACATTTTCATTTAACTAAACTATGCAACAAAAAGATCCATTCGATTATTCTAATAGTAAATACATTGCATGACACATCGACGAAGCAATGGGTTCAATAACATGATATTATTCGCATATATTTAGAAATAAGAAAACCGCTGATTAAGCGAACGCTTTACACGCATACGAGTAATTAACAATATCATAACACGAAATGCAAAAATTTAAACAATGTGGACGATGTACAGAACAAATAAATCATGTATTTTCAATATAATTTCCAAACTGCCAGAAAAATAATAAATAATTCAGGTGATTGTCACAAAGGGATAAACAGACAAAGAAGTGTTGAGTTACAAAGACATAAGATAAGATTAAATCAATACATAACACAGCATTTCAGATTTCAAGGCCAAAAATCTTGAAGTTTATTTCAATTTCATCAACTTTTTACGCTGTACATAAACAAGACATTTCAAAACAAAGTGACATTGAAATGGCTTATGGTGAATTACAAAAAATCCGTGAAAAATTCTCCGTTGTAAAGCCTTTTCATAGAGAAAAAAATACCTTATTACTTCGGCATACAGCTCGGGTTTTATTCAAACAAAACCTTCGTCATTTTAAGTAGAAAATTGAACTTAAAGATAAAGAGTTACGAGTCACTTTAGAATCATTTGTCCGTACTCTGTACACCATAGTTCTTTTCTCTTAACACAAAAACTGCATCCCGTCGGTGTCACGGTTAATGGATTAAACGGCTGACAGTAGCAAAATGACGTTTTATCTATGACGAATTGGATAGATTATAGGGAGACTTTGGAGTCATTTATAACAACGGATTCGAATGCTTCCATAATGGGATTACGCAAATGTTCATAAGCAATCATAATGACGCCGTGGGTATGGAGTTAACGGTACTGAGATTCATAAAGAGATAAAACAAACTTTGATTGTTGGTTCCCTACTCCTATGTCGCAAGGCTTGGCTCAATCGCTACTTTACATCGGAAAGGTAAACAAACCATACGATTCATGGTACAGTAGACAAGAGAGTAGATTTTAAAATTATTGTTAAATATGTTTTTATTTTTAGTATTATTCTATAAAAACTTGTTTCTGTTTAATTTACAATAAACCATCAACGGTTTTATTAGGAATTCTTAAAAGTTAAGTTTCTTTCTTTCCTTCCTGTTTTTAGGGCGGCTTCGTATTGGAGTGCTATTGATAAATAATGTCCACGGTCGCCGGTGACTGTCGGTTATTTAAATAATAATAATAGCGAAATATTATTTGCCTACACCAAGAATGAGTTGAAAAACTTCTGGACGTCATTAACGGATAAAGAGTTGGTACGTTAGGTAAAAATATTGCTAAAGCTTTATTGTTAAAAAAATGGCACGCGTCTTCAACAGTACAATACAGAGGTTACAAATTGCTCAATAGAATAATAGCCTCGCGTCGGTCGTTGTGGGAAAGAATTTATATAATAACATGTATCTGATGAGTCGTCAGAGGGGCATAAAAAAGGGGGTTCTCTCTAACATCCTAATACGAATATAAAATTGGTTTCCATCTCAGGCGAAATATAGAAATAATAATAATAATAATAATAATAAATAAACGCTAACACACTCATACCCCCGCAGTAGGTTACCAGGTACCTGTGTCGCGGGTGGCATGGACTACACATATAACACATCACAATTACACCCATGACCCGAGTACAAATATTTATCTGCCACATAAATATCTGCCCCGGCCGGGAATCGAACCCGGGACCCCTCGCGTTGCAGGCAGGGTCGCTACCAACTAGGCTACAGGGTCGTCAAATAATATAAATATGATTTTTTTCTCAAAGTCAGAGCGAATTAAATAAGCACAATAAAAACAATCAACGCTTTCATATAAGTTCTACTCTATTTTATGTTCGAATCTATCGGTAAGATATTATGATTAGCTTCAGAGCGTTTACTTCTAAAGCGGCAAAAGTTTAACTAAAAAAAACTACAAAATAAACAAATTCAATTTTCAATAATCCAACCTACGCATATCTTTATCGTTTACGCGAAATGCAATAACTTTGTTGAATAACATATATAGCAGATATACGTGATAGGTAGTTATAGAGGAATCTAATCATCAATCTCCATTGCTTTTGATGTCTAAAGCAATTACTACGTTGTATCTGCATACCAAATGCACAGCAACCTTTGATGACATTTCGCTGTCTAATTACATACCATCTATGCCTATCAGTGGGCGAGTTTGCCCCAAGTACGTACGTACCTACAGTATAGTGAACACAATCATCCAACTTCATAATGGAGCTGAAAATTGCATTTCGCCGGGTTCTGATAAACACATCAGCGTGCGGTTCCTTTGTGCAAGTACACGTCTCCTATTCTCGACACACGTGACCCGCACGCGCCCCACTGGGGCTCAGCGGGGACACTCCATCAAATTTCGGGGCCACCCTGGCGAACTTTCCCCAGGGACCGCGACTTGATTATTTACGCATGCAAATTGAGACTGCACACCCCTCGGATTTTGTGCAACAGAATATTTTCGACGGACAAGCGTCTATTGTTTTGCGTATGTAGACTGCAGATTAAAAACAGGTTTTTTATTTTGAAAGCACATTATTTTATCCTTGCATGTTTACGTCCATTGAAAATAAAAATGTCCGCTATTATTTATTTATGTTTGTGGACTTGGACAGAGAAAATCTGATTTTATAATCTGTAGATACAGTTTTTGAATAAAAAGAAATAAAAAACGGTTTTCCGTACATTCGCCACCCTAACTGTCAAGAAATTTATTCATAAAAAAATATTACGGTGCGTTTAAATTTTAGTTAATTGACACCATCTTTTTTATATATATAAAACTCAAAGGTGACTGACTGACTGACTGACTGACTTATATAGTGATCTATCAACGCACAGCCCAAACCACTGAACGGATCGGGCTGAAATTTGGCATGCAGGTAGATATTATGACGTAGACAACCGCTAAGAAAGGATTTTGATCAATTCTACCCCCAAGGGGATAAAATAGGGGATGAAAGTTTATGATTTTCGACTGATTGAACTGAACGTACAGCCCAAACCACTGGACGGATCGAGCTGAAACTTGGCATGCAGGTAGATGTTATGACGTAGACATCCGCTAAGAAAGGATTTTGATCAATTCAACCCCTAAGGGGATAAAATAAGGGATGAAAGCACTGACTCACTCACTCACTCACTCATCACAAAATCTCAGAAACCGCTGAACGTATTGAGATGAAATTTGGCAGGGTAGTAGTTTATAGTTAGAAGGGATCTGCTAAGCACGGATTTTTTTATATTCCACCCCTAAGGGGGTCTAATAGGGGTTCAAAGTTTGTATGAAAGTCCGTCAATTGTAAACCAGGTGTTATGAAAATTGGTGTTTAGAATTATGAAAAAAAAAATGACAAACCTGTATCAGTTTTTTAAAAAATCATCCCTAAATGGGTAAAATAGGGGTTGAAAAGTTATAAAAAAAGTTTGTCTCTTTGTACACGCTTATCTCCGGATCGGCTAAACGGATTTTAATGGAACTTTTACTGAGAGATTCGGAAGGTTTTGAAGCAACATATAGGCTACTTTTTATCCAGAAATTCCCGCGGGATCAGGATTTACGCGGGAACAATTCTTATGCGCCAAATCGCGGGCTTATATTTTTATGGGACTTTCACTGGGAGAGAGAGGAGATTGTGGACCAACATACTTATAGGCTACTTTTTATCCCGCAATTCCCGCGGGATCAGGATACACGCGGGAAAAACACCTTCGCGCCAAGTCGCGGGCCTAGATTTTTTTATTTATGGGACTATCACTGGGAGATAAAGGAGGTTATGGAGCAAATATATTTTTATCCCAGAATTCCCGCGGGATCGACGTTCACGCGGGAAAAGCTCCTATTCGCGAATGAACTCGCGAAGCGAAAGGTCACTGACTCACTCACTCACTCATCACAAAATCTCAGAAACCGCTGAACGTATTGAGATGAAATTTGGCAGGGTAGTAGTTTATAGTTAGAAGAGATCCGCTAAGAACGGATTTTTTGATATTCCACCCCTAAGGGGGTCTAATAGGGGTTCAAAGTTTGTATGGAAGTCCGTCAATTGTAAACCAGGTGTGATGAAAATTGGTGTTTAGAATTATGAAAAAAAAAAATAAAAACCTGTATCAAAGTTTTTTAAAAAATCATCCCTAAATGGGTAAAATAGGGGTTGAAAAGTTATAAAAAAAGTTTGTCTCTTTGTACACGCTTATCTCCGGATCGGCTCAACGGATTTTAATGGAACTTTTACTGAGAGATTCGGAAGGTTCTGAAGCAACATATAGGCTACTTTTTATCCAGAAATTCCCGCGGGATCAGGATTTACGCGGG
Organism: Hesperia comma; assembly: GCA_905404135.1. Taxonomy (NCBI): domain Eukaryota; kingdom Metazoa; phylum Arthropoda; class Insecta; order Lepidoptera; family Hesperiidae; genus Hesperia; species Hesperia comma. The sequence continues at coordinate 17,541,520 of FR990018.1, forward strand.
AAAAACTCTTATGCACCAAATCGCGGGCTTATATTTTTATGGGACTTTCACTGGGAGTAGAGGAGATTGTGGACCAACATACTTATAGGCTACTTTTTATCCCGCAATTCCCGCGGGATCAGGATACACGCGGGAAAAACACCGTCGCGCCACGTCGCGGGCTTAGATTTTTTTATTTATGGGTCTATCACTGGGAGATAAAGGAGGTTATGGAGCAACATATATTTTTATCCCAGAATTCCCGCGGGATCGACGTTCACGCGGGAAAAGCTCCTATTCGCGAATGAACTCGCGAGCTCAAATGGGGCTTTTACTGGGAGGTAGTGGAAGTTGTGGAATGTTATATAAAAGCCACTATTAATCCTAGAATTCTCGCGGGATCGGGATTCACGCAGGAAAAACTTTGTGACATAATGAGCTCCACGCGGGCGGAGCCGCGGGCGGAAAGCTAGTAAGTCATATTTACAACAGATATTAATTAGATATTCGGAAGAAAGCTTCTACGAACTTGGGAATGTCTGATCAAAAATATATTTAACTGCTACTTATTAACAGTTCTAGCTCGTGTCATAAATCAAAATAAATGAATGAAAAATACTCAGCAATAAATCTCGCACCCGAAACCAATATTATTTTTTCACTTATAAACACTGTCATTCGCAGCTTAGCGGCTTATTCCAAATCCTATCCCGAAATAAAATGAAATGAAAACGGACGTTATCACGTTATAAATTTTCTTTGCCATTGTCAAATATAGCCAATAAATTGTCACTCCATCGCTCTACTGAAAGGGGGCTAGGGGTAACCCTTCATATCATACGAGTTATTTCTGTAAATCGTCACACAGGAGGGTAGATATTAAACGTAGTGTTGCGATATATGTAAAACGGCTGTCCTTTTCTCTCAAGGGTGTAGGAAAGAGATGACTGTTAACGAGATAGATGCATACCTTGAAATGCGAAGGGCGCATTGCGTAATGAGGGTGGGCAGTGAAGTGTAAGCTATTATAGAACTATATCGATTATAACAAGATGGGCAGCTCGCCATATTTTGCTAGACTATCTACCATCATATCTCTTCTCATTTTTGAAGCTGTAAGAGCCATATACTATACCTACTTAACACTTGAGAGTGCCTATACATGATTGCCAGTTCACAGTAATGCCAGTCTTCATCTTCGTATGTATCACAAGTCAAAAAAAAATCTCACACGCACAAAACTCCGAAAACTGCACATTTGCTCTCGGCTCCCCTGTGCAATAATCACTAACACTGAGCTATATAAATGTAAATTATGACTCGCTAATGTTTAACCAGAAGCAACTTGTTTGCTATTGTTATAAAAATCCGCATAATGCATTCCGCATTCCATCCCACAGTCATTACCAAAACGAAAAAGATCCCAACAATTTGTTAACAATGTACAGGCGACAACACAATACGCACAGCCATTTGCAGGTACAACGTGTATACGGTATACCGCAGGCCAACGGAAATTACAAGTGCTTTAATAGAAAATTAACACGACCGCGTGCGATACAATCGGAACTAAGTGTATCTAACTGTACTCTGTTGTAACAGTGAACCATTAGTCATTACAAACTCATCAACTTTTGTATTACAAACTGTTCTAATCACATTTAACATCAACGAATTCGCACGTTTCCGTTGAATGTAACAATAGTTGAAGAGAAATTATTCAAATTACAATAAAATGTTAAGGAGTGTTATACTGTTCGCTTAACCATAGTAGCATTACTTTACAGTATATATAAAATTTTAGTAAAAATACTTTGTGAATTTTATAACTTGTATTTAACATTTTTGTGAAACTATAAAATATAGAAAACTTTCTATTGTAACAGAATTTCTGACCGAAAGAGCCGTTTACAGCTAAAATATTTTTATCTAACATCTGGTAAGTATTTTCTATTTTATAGAAAGAAACTCAAAAGACAAAAATTAGATTATAAATAACAACAACAACAACAGCGTCTCCGCTCTAAAAATTTACCTATTGGACTTAAAACTATTGGATTTGATTACGGAAAATCCAGTTAGGTACAACCCGTGTACACATCAAAAACACAGCTGACTACGAACCAAGCTATCTTGGTCAGAGATCATAGGTACGGTGCAGCGGAAATTACACGCGCGCGTGCAAATGAACATGAACCGCATGTATCCTGCCGACACGGGCACACGGCAGCCGACGACCGGAGACCTAACTGTACCTTATCACGTGTGGCTTTCAAATCTGAATGATTCACATCACACCTATTGGATGTTTCAATGTTTTAACTAAATGTTATAGACTTTACAGGTCTTCTTCTTTCAACATCATCGGCGACTAAATTCAAATGTACAAAAAATACAGTAATAAATAAATTATAGGTACAATCATCAAATGTGATGGTACTTAAAATAAAAAAAAGAATATAGAGAATGAAAAATTTCAGTAGAGATCAAAGTCTCGTCCAAGTTCAAGAATGTAGCCAATAAAACGGACCCAAGTTTGGTTCATCTGATGCAAAAGCAATGTCTAAAATGTTTTCATCATTATCACAATCATCATCTCACAATTCGCTACAAGTTTTAGTCCACGAAGCAAGTAAGGTTTTATTTATACGCTAAACTTTATTCAACTTTGATTACGATGTTTTATTTGCAGAGAAATATCGATTTCACTTAAGAGGTTAAAGATGAATGTCAAAATATTTTCTTACGTATGACTAACATTTATTTTGCGATATTCCATGAACGGAAGTTTGATAGCCATGACATAGTAGATCATAAAGTATAGAATGTCGTAAATATATTTACGGATGGCAAGTGATGGCTCTCGGTTAAATTCACCAGACAATTCCCAAGATAAATAACTACATACACTCACCTAAAGAAACAATTTTTGGATACTGCATAATTTATTCTTCTTACAGGAAAATGATAATAACATACCTGCAACAAAATAAACACAAAGTTAAAAATGTTTTCGTATCGAAACTAAAGAAATAACACGTTCGAGCAACTTTTGTTAGCTTTGGCACATCAAAACATATGACACGTAAGTAAAGTCTGACTTGCCGAGAAAAAATTTACGATAGCCGTATCTATACCTACGCATACTGCCAAGTCGTAACAATATTTCTTAGTCTCGGAGATAAAATAGCTACAATTTGGCAAACTTTGAACAATTGGCGCAACCAAGTAAAAGACGAACCTTGGCATACGCCCGAGACGTTCCAATATGAAATTAGCGTATGTATTTGGAAGTTGAAACGACAATATTGGAAATGGAAAAGTTATTAGTGTGTAAAAAAAGGATATCAAGCTAGACTACAGTACATTTAGATTTGGGTTGTAGTTTATCCTGAGACAGAATACTTTCGTACTTTAGCCATATAGCTCATCAGAAGGAGAATTTCCTCAATAAATACTCATCAATAGCAAGTTAGAAGGTAAGAGACCACGTGGGAGAGCACGAACCAGGTGGTCGGACTAGTTAGAATAATATCCCAAAATGTCCACCACTTAATCCAACTTATCAAAGATAGGTCTGAATAGAGACAGCTAAGGAACCACTTCATCTTAATAACGTCTTTACGAGGGCTTTCAGAGCAGGCACAATCTTCAGAAATGAAGACAAGACTAAGTAGAAGACAGTTCCAGCATGTTATTAATAGCTGTGTATCTGTAGTGAAATGAGATACTAAACTTATGAGTACTCGTCGCAGTTACAAGGTTTCTTCACTTCACCATAATTCTTGCATATATATGTTCTATTTCTAGCTATTTTTATTATATTATATATATTATATTTAAATTTGTTCTTATTATTTTTATTACATTATATTTAAAAAAATTCTGTATCCTTGGAGACATACCAACTAGCTTCGCCCCAAAACAAGTTTCGATTAATATGATTATCGTACGTATCAATGAACACATTTGCGTATCAGCGAATAGAGAACGCCAGGAAACATTTTTTTCCGTCAGATCAAAGCTGTCACACCAGTTTAGCAACATAACACTAACCAAACTATTTTCGTACATCCTAAACAAAATTTAGATCGTGGTAATAAACCTACACAAAAGGTAGCTTCAAGCTCGGTAACCATAAATATACTTTCATTCAGATGAACTAATGAATTAAAACGTAATAGGTATATTGGAACTTATGAAAGGATCATATTTCTTTATAGTTAAGTGATAAATGACCTAAAAGGCAAATTAAAAACAACAACCAATGTTTATATTTAAAATATTACCGTAATACTGTAATACTGCGTGCGTAAATTACTGAGAAATTTTATAAAAACCCCTTTATGTACATTTTTTTTTGTAAAATAACATTAATAAAAGTTGCTTTCTTATTGGCAGTAATTCACCTGCTGCTCTTCCCACTATTCATGCACGCTATTCAGGTATCAAAATAATTTTTTTGCACAGAAACTTGGGCAATGGAGTCGATAAACCGTCATCTTTTTTGTCGACTGTCTAATAAACAAGCAAAAACTCGTGTTCATTCTATTATATTCAATGGTCGAAATAATAATCATTCGTTCAACAATGCTTTAAAAAAAGCTATATTTTTGGGATTAAATGTAATAGAATATATAGTGGATCGCATGTGTGTAAATTAATAATGTGAGACTAGAAGAAGTTTTCTTTCTATTTTTATTTTGATTACAAACCATGTAGCGGCACTATGCTTTTTATTTGCGCGCATATGAGACCTACTCGTACATACAGATTTGTTCTCATACAGCATCTAAGTACACAGAGATACTAATGCATGACTCAGTATTCAGGTAGCTTCGCTGTTTTATCCTTCGATGTGAATGATAGGAAGTTAAGTATACAACAGATTTTTCTATTTAATATTGCCCTGTATACTTGCCTATCGTGAAGGTGAATTTCAAAACACTGCTTCAATTCTCGAACAACATTTAAACATTTTAAATGGGAAGATTTGATTACTACGCCCAGACGTTCGTTTGATCCACAATCTCCAATCTTTTATTATCCCTCCAACAATAGCGACCTCAAAGGACATTGCACATTCAAAAGGACTTATTGGGGGTTCGAAGATAAATGCCATTTTATGTTTGTCAATTTGCCGATCTGTAGAAATTGTATATTTTTATAAAGTACAATATATGAAGTGTAAAAAACTATAAGGACGTAAATAAATGTTTGATTCTGTACTTATTGGTGTAAAGTATTTTTAAAAAGAAATATAATGAACAACAGAAAATCGATTACAAAGATATTCCTGAAATAGAACAACTAATCACAAAAACTCAAACCAAAAGAAGTAAATAAACTTTAAAATGATCTAGTTTATACGGCAAACAATAAGTTTCCAACATTGGCTTAGGCAGAAAGCAGTGTAGTAAGAATAGACGGCAGGGCAAATACCAGGGAAGCAGAAAGAAGCTAATGCATAGATAGTAAACAGAGTCCTGCACTCTCGAACGCCTTGCATCGTTCAAATCCAATAGCGATTGTTCAGTAAACGCCGCGGGCACGTTCGAAACGAGCACAATAAATCAATCTAGATATGAACGGTGAAGTGGCAGTGATTCGTCCGTGGCCCCTATCATCATGTACCCAAATAGGTACAACGGAGCCCGCATGTCAACGAGAGAGGACTGATTTATTGCGAATTGGATAAGTGGAGATCATAGACATTGTGTGGATAATATCAGTTGATGCAAAACTTCGTAATGAGAACTACTGTTAAATCGATTATTCTTTTGGCAAACCTGTGGGGACGTAGCTTTATATTTAAATGCTGTTGTTTTTATATTTCAAACTATATCTTGAAGTGATTTTCATAGCTCAGCAGTAGTACATTACAGTCATCATTACCTAATTACGTTACTAATCTACTACTACGCTCTGATCTCTAATCACAACATTACGATTCATTAGAATTAATCTTTACTAACATTACGTCAACAAACAAATTTCTTCGTGACGTTTTCCGTTAAAGCCGGTGACAACATTAATTTCCAATGAGCACACGCAACTAAAGGGCAAGAACCTTGACTTAGCACGCTGCAACTAGCAGATATTAAACTTATATAAATTATCTGTTACCAGCACAATATTTAAGAATTAGAAGAAATTTATCTTACGGTTAAACTCGGGGAGATCTTGATCAACCAAAAAACAACTAGAACCTCAATGACAATATCAACCATCAAAGAACCAACAAGTCTGAACAGTTCAAATTCAAATTCATTTATTGCGATTGTACTATTTAGAACGAATGCAAAGTGAACATGTATAGAACGTGGAATGAAGAGTAATTGTAGTTTTAGAACGGTACAGTTAGCGTAAATCGTTGTCATATTGCTCGCTTCCGGTACTCAGACGGTTAACAGTAGGTAGGTATGTCGGTAACAACCTCGGGTAATTGGACTCCAACTAATACCGTTTATTGTCGACTCAATATTTTCTCAACGATGAAACCTTATATACTTTTATCTGACTTAATAACAGGATACGGCAAGATTTTCAATGCGTCCACAATTGTTACTTTAGGTTTATTTTAATCTTTTTTTTTATAGCCTAAGCAGGCAAACGAGCAGACGGGTCACCTGATGGTAAGTGATCACCGTCGCCCATGGACATTGGCAACACCAGGGGCGCCACCAACGCGTTGCCGGCCTCGAAGGAAGCGATAGACCCGCTTCTTGAAGGACCCCATGTCATAGCACTGTGGGAATACTGAGGGATGAAGTTCGTTCCACAGTTTACACGTACGCGGTAGAAAATGACGTGAAAAGCGAACTGTGGACGAACGCCAGGTATCCAGGTGGTGTTGGTGGAACCTGGCTTTATCCCGTGAAGTGCGGTGGCGAAAGTTAACCGCAGGTATTAAGTTAAACAGTTCCTCAGAACATTCCCCGTTGTACAGACGGTAGAAGACACAGAAGGAGCCCACATCTCTCCGCAGTTCGAGCGGATCTAAACCGTCTGTGAGCTTGTAATCTCTTGTAGGTACAATATTTGATAAATAGAAAAGATATGATCTAAGATTTAATATTGAAGTCGCGTCAAAGAATAACCTCATCTATCGGAATTTGTACTTTTTGTATAAAATTACTTTAACTTAGGAATACAGAAACAATCAATTCTGAAGATTTAATGATAACAACTTGAACATGATTGTATTGTTTACTTGTAAAAACCAAAATTTTTTTTTTTACTTTTATATCAGTTTTATCAATAAATACTTAATCACACTGGATCATCTGCATTGCGAGACTTCTGACATATCAGAAGTGGCCCAGATAAGATTTTGTAAACGGATGGAGGTGATTTACACGCGCGTCAGTTAAAACATTCAAGCTATAGATCATCTTTGACAACTTTAAGACAGGAGATATTGGTGTATTAGGAAATGGGTTACAGGAACAAAACAACAAACAAACATTCCGTGTCTGTGCACACAAATTTAGTCCTTAGTGAAATTAATTATGTTTTAAATTCGCCTGAGTTGTTCTATTGGATTGATTGATAGATTGTGCCGGCGATTCGTGTAGACAGCCTTCCGGCAGTGCCCGGGTCAAAGCTAGAGATGCCTATCGGTAAGCATCGTCCGTGAATGACAATCGTCGGTCGTGGCCGTATGCAATCGTAAAGCGAGGATTAAAATTAATTAATTTAAATCTCTCAGGAAAAATAACACCGTAGCAAGTGAGATCAACTTAGCTACCGGGGTCGTATAGATATTATGGTAGGATCAGTAATCAGTGTTAATATATAATTTGGAGCTAGGAATTGAGACAATTATTATGTATTAAGATAGTAAACATTCGCATGCCTTAATAGGTGGACTGTGGCGGAACTTTTAATTAAATTTGTAAGATCATTGTACCCACTTTAAAGCGAATAAATGAATTTGTAACAAGTCCTTACTTCAATCTAAAGCTTCCTTTAAACAGCAAAAGACACAAAACAACGTAACAATGAATCTGCTATCATGTCTCGAATAACACGAAAATCTGATTCCGATTATCATCCTGTTCTGAATTACCGAACTACTTTAGTAGCGTACGGTTAGCACAAGAGTCACGTGCGGCCCGACTGCGACACGACCGCGATACGGCCACAACACGACCGTGACGGTGTAACAGTCGCGATTAGCTCGGTCACGGGCGCGGAGTTGCTTTCGTGGGAAGTTTTCGACTACTTTACTACGTTTTTTACTATGATACGTGTACAGTACACAGATTATACAATAAGAGTATACGAGTACCTATCGTATTCCGGACAGCTATATTTTGACCCAGTTGACAACGTAGTCAGTCAGAGCTGAATTCTTTTAGAGTTATCACTTATTATCATTAAATTCATCAGCATTATAGTAGTTTCCCACAAATACGAAGGTCCGACGTTATATGTACCTACTCATATTATTAGCAGAAGATAGGTATGATAACATCTCTATCCCGGATGATATAATTTCTATGACGTGTTATGTAAAACGCAACAGCTGTTGTACAATTATTAACTGTAATATAACAGTTTTCATAATCGAGTTTAGTAATATAGAGTGCAGCTAGATAGGAGATAACATGTGGCAAACACATACCGATAAGTCTGCTTTAGCAGGATCTTTATTGTAAGCAAGTTACATTCTTTAAGTCGCTCAATAATTTTTGGACTAAGAATTGCTCAAAGCCGAGTTGAAAAGAATCCCGAGGCTATGAGTGCTGTCATATAACCTTAAAATGTCACCCTATAAAGTAACAAAGAACCTTAGACATAATCAGAAGTAGACTCAGTCCTTACATCTGTCGCTACATGAGATTCAAGTACTTAAACGAGAAAGTACGCTATCATTTAGGAGACGGTAATGAATCCCATAGCGAGTTAAAAGTAACCGCGAAGCCGCGATGAGTCTAAAGGAAATACGGATTTCCTGGAACGGAACGTATGCGATGCCTTTTTTCCGCTCAACAAGTTATGGGAACGTAAACGGCGAACAAGGTATCTGGTGCTGCTGTTTTATAACAAACTAATTTGAACCCTAACTAAATCAAAATAGATTAAGAATTTAATCGAGTGTTTGACGATCGACGAGTTAATTACAAAAGTATTTTCCGATGCTACGCCTCCACCACTTCATTGCTGTAGGAGTATTTTTTAAGGGAATATTTTTTGTGTAATATCAATCGAGCATGTGGTTAATTTTTTTTAAATGTTCAGCATATGAAGACGATGGATAACAATTTGTTCAGAAATAACAAGGTACGGTACCCTAAAAAGTAGAAACCTAGGCAGGTAAGTTACTTAGACAAAAAGCAACTGGTATCAGATTATGTTCGGAAATCGTATCAATCTAAAAACGAATATCAAGATACAGTATATTTAAAGTTACTTTACTATAAAACCAAGTAACGTAGTTGAAACTACGTGAGAAGCTATGTATTAAAAAACTCTAAACTAAGTTGGTACCTCAGTTCCAAAATAATTTAGTATCAAAATCCCCTAGTTCAAATTCTCAAAAAATTGTTGAAACTTACGGCGATGACGAAACTAGTAGCATTACCATTAGTTTACCATTCGGCTCGTACCCGTAAGCCTAAAAAGGGTATATCAAGAATTCTGTATTTCCACTTGCATTCGCTTATAGAAATCGCAAGTGGTCACAGATAATAAAGCGGACACAATCTAATCGCGATGGTAATTAAGAAACTTTCCTCGATACAATGTTTTAAGTTGTACCCCTGCATTTTGCAAGTGGAGGTTACGTTGTAAACACCGTGAAAGCTAACGGAGATCTTGTGTTAAAATGTGATTATATCGTCGTCTATGTTTAATTAAACTAAGTGCCTCTATTGTGGCTATTTGTTACTAATTAAAATTTGACCTCCTCCGTTCATATTATGCGAAAATAGCTTCCGTATACGACCTTAACTATTAATTTATACCATTGTAGTATCTATTAAGTATATTAAAATTACAAAGTTTATCTTTGGAATCATACATAGCATCAATAGAACTGTATAAACCATTTCCTTGAAAATAATGAACTTCCTATTCATTCAAATTAATTAAAACATTAGGAACAGTATTAATTTACTCGTTATTTTCGCTTTTACTCTCAAACTAACAAAGCATTGCGACTTGGTTATATATGTCCGGTAGTTTTCTTATTCTTCGGTACATTATATTATATTATTTTTCGAAATTATCACATAAATGAAAAGGTACATTCAAACTTGTAATTCATTGCATCGCAAGTGTGAAAATTCGCAGACAAACTTGACATTTATTGAATAGCGGTCAGAAGAATCCTGCTAAATTCATGTTATGTAATAATACAGGAGATTATTAACGTTTATTTACATAATAAATGTGAAACTATTTATTGAATAGATAATGAACTCTTCCTTCGTCATTCACTTACCTGCCAGAAGCAGAAAACGTAGAAAGATGACACGGATGTGTGCAGAAATATACATGATTAAAGAAATTCGTCATTTCCTGAAAAAATACATTTGAGACTAATTTCAAATTTCCAATCCTTATAGAATCACTATGGACCTGGTATTTATGACACCTACACAATTACACATAAGAAACTGCTACTCGGACCTGTTTTATTCGCGATTCGCGCCTTCGACGACTCGAATCCAATCCGCATAGACGATAGATAAGTCGATGACCGTTTCGAATCACTTGTGGATACATCTGCCTAACTCGTTTTCAAACAGCCCAAGCTATTTAGCGACTCGGACGTATTCTCTTGATGGATCTGATGGCCGTTATGGCACGAGCGATAGTAGGTTAATTAATGAATAATGGATGCTATGCAATATTTCACTGGTTTCTCCGTCTCTTCTTGTCACTCGCTACTAGTATGAGGAACTGGAGTATTAGACGGAGCGCCCGATAGCTATTATAAATCTACCTCCTTGTCGTTAAACAACACCTGCGAGTTTAACCATGAAATAACTAGCTGCATACAATGTATGCTATGTATTACTTTGGAGGCTCTGTTGGACAGTTACCATTGAAAAAACGTTTTCATCTCAGTCAGTGTAAGTGCAGATAGGATAGTTTTCGTATTTAAAGTTGGTTACAGATGTCCTCCGTGTCTCTATCAATCTACTATACTTTCTTACCTAATTTTCTACTTTCATCATTATTCGCTTCGTTTCCCCTGTCGTTTGGAACGCAGCATAATATAATATTCTGTCAAATATTTAATATCATCCGCTTTCCTTGTAGTCTTGACCTCCTTTGCTACTTTCTTATTAAAAGAATCCCGACAAGCCCACTAGAACAGCACTGCGAAACTTATTCAACAAATCCACATAAATCTACAAGTAGATCGATTAACAACTTTTACGTTCATCTTAATCGATATGGGAATGCACCTGACGAGATCGCAGAGATAAGCCGTACAAAATGAAAATTTCTCCCTTTTCCCACTGCTTATCGGTTCCATGAAAACTTTCGATGCGAATTCAATTGACGCTTAAGCTGCCAATGATTTCAGTACAAGGAAAAATATTCTTTAACACAAATGTATAGGGTCTTCGAAGGTTTTCTCGTCTTTCGATGCAGCATCAAGAAAAATAATGGCTATCACCGCTATGCGTTAAAGCTTTAGAACACATGTACGGCGACGTAGTAGGATTGAAATACGAACTGCAGTGCATAATTCTTACGCCCCGTTCTAAAAACTAAACCAGACATCCGTATACAATGCTTTCTGTGAATACTCTCATAAAACGCAGTTATTGAGTAGCCCGCATCTCGTACCGCGTTGGTTCCCGCGTACGGTGCACAAGTAAACGCCCTAACGTCTGAGCAGGTTGCGACTTGCGACACCTTTCGCTGCGTCTGCGCTAATATGGGAAGGACCAGGTGTTGTTTTTTCACTGATACCATAAAAGACCCTCTGCGCTTACCTGCACTGGCGAAGCTAGCGTTGCACTGAGATGCATCGCGTTTAGACCATTCAAACTAGAGTTTGCGATTGTGTTACTAACTCGAGGGTTTTGTTGACCAGTTCGTGAGGAATTTTGTTTTTTATCTTTAAGAGTCGGGCTTGCAGATCTGGTTAGTAACAACAAGGCTATACATGAACATCTGTAACTTACCGCAAATATGATTGCAATCTTACTTGAAGAGTCGTTCGTGTACCCATGTATTGTCAATAAAATTAGATTAGTAGAGCTTAACTGGCGTTTAAATCGCTGACCTTAAATTCTCCTTACTGACGTAAAATATTACATAGTACCTGGCAGAATGGATTGGAAAACTTCACATACCTACATAATCCTCCAAACATTATAGCGGAGTTTCCAGTATTCTTACAATGCTTTCCCTTACCACGACAACATTCATATTTACAAATACACTCAACTTCGAAGAAATTTGGGTGCACCTTGAAGTTAATTCGAGCCCACCCGAGCGTGAGGTTGAATTTTAAATTATTAAACTATCATGGCTTGTAGGTTATTGCAATATGTACGCTATTATAACACGCGATGTTGTTCTCAGTAAAACAAATGCCAGTGAAAGGGAACTACGAAAATAAACTACTATTAGAACTAATGATAAGGTTGTTTGATTTACGCGAGAGTTTGTTGTCCCTCGTGCTTATCGCGTCACTTATTTTATTTGCCAGATGACATAACGTCACGAAACCCAAAAACGAAAGTCATGATTATAGACTGAAGGCAAATATTTTTAAACGTTCTATGTTATTATTATACTTTCACGATGCGGTCAGTGCTAAAAGACTTACGTAGCAAAGATTTTAGAACTGTTTCATTTGATGACGAAATTGATTATAGAAAAGGTATCACAGTATAGAAGCCTTTAAAAAATGTACATATAAAATTTGCTAGGGTACAAATGGCCAACATCGCAGAATAAATGCGAGCCAGAAGGTTCGCGCTTGGGGACTCCAGCTTACTCCACAGGTAAGCTACGTAGTTAAAAGAACTAATTTAGTCGGAAACACGATAAAGCTGAAAGTAGGTATAAGTACTAAGCTTTTGTGATTGCCAATGTGCATACCATTATCTATCAGAAACACTGCTGGTTACATTTTACAATCCGTTAGACAAAATTAAAAAAAAAACAAGTTATGTAAGCTCTCAGTGTAAGTAAACCAAAAGACTCCAAATAAGTGATTTTACATACTAGAACGACGAAGTGCGCTCAAACTGCCATATTATTGGTTAATTGTGCTAAATATCTCTCATTAGTAAATGAACAACCCAATCTGCGAAAATAAAGATAAAAACAGTTTTAAAGCACAACTCAGCATAATTTTACCGACAACGACAGACGACAAATTATCTAGTAGGTTGTGTACGATATTGAGGCTAACGTTTGAGAGTGGAAGATGTCCGTGAACCGTACAAAGGCACAGACAAGGAGCCTTGACCCGCATTAGAGCGGGGTAGAGTAGGTAAACGCATACCGGTATACGGCCACTCTCGACACGACAGGCGGAAGATCCAAGACAATAGATATTGTCACACATTACCTTCACTTTCTCACGAAACGTTACATGTGTCAATCATATGCACAATTCCTACTCCTGCTAATACAGGTTGGAATAATTGAAACAATCTGCGTTACATGACAAACATACATACGCTATGGTTAAGTAAATCGCTGTCTCCAGCGTCTATTCGAATTCTTCGCCCGAAAAGAAATCTATTTTGATGCCCTTCCAACATAAAATGTCTAACGGGATAGTTAATTCGGCGTTGTTTCCAGCTAATCGTTTCCTATCTACGCACTCAAAAACATCAACTTCAAGGAAGTGTTTCACAGTTTTACGACGTTTTGACCCAATAAACTTTGTAAGCCCGGCCTTCTCAGAAGTGGTCCAAGGTATTTAGTGGCATTCCTGCGCTAAGGGGCTGATGCAGCCACTTCAAAGAGCAGGGATAATATGATCGCCGTACCGTTACCCGGCCATCTAAAGCGACGGCCATTTAAATGTCGTGACATTTGTGTGTATCTAGTCCACGGTACCATGTAATTACGATCATGTAGATACATAGATTTCATGGTTTTTAAAAGTCGGTACAAGACCTTCAACTACGTAGTACGGATGGTAATATATACCCTAGCGGCTACCCGCGAGCCCGCGCGTCACTGCTTTGTACTTAGACCATTTACTGCGTATGAAGTGTATCGTATGGTTACCGTGCAAATACCTCCAAAGCCATCTAAAGACATATACGGCTTGTCGATGGAGCTCTTAAGAATGGCGATCATTCCACTAGCTCCAGTGTTAACCGAACTATTCAACTTGTGCCTGACCGAAGGGTCATATCCTGGACCGCTAAAGGTGAGCAAAGTGTGTCCTATCTTTAAAGGGAAGGGAAACCGGAATGCGATAGACAGCTACAGACCGGTGTCTGTAATCCCGGCAATAGCAAAAGTCTTCGAAAACGGTCTGAGTGCTAGACTCACAGCATTTCTTACATCAAATAAGGTGCTGACTGATGAACAATACGCGTACCGCGCAGGACGATCTACTACATCTATGGTCCGTCAGGTCATCAGACGTGTAATGGACGCGCGCGAACAGAATCAACAAGTTGTTGTTTTATGCTGTGACTTGTCGAAGGCATTCGATGTTGCCGACCATGAAGTACTTGCAGCAAAGCTGAGATATTATGGCATCGACGGTTCGTCGCTCAATATACTGACGGATCTAATGCGTGACAGGATACAAGTAGTAGATGCCGGGAACGGAAAAACAAAATCTGACCCGCTCTCAACTGCTATGGGTGTTGCGCAGGGTTCGTCGGTGTCCAATGTACTATTCTCTCTCCTTCTGAATGACCTCCCAGACGCAGTGATCGGTGCGCATGTACATATAAAGATGTACGCAGACGATGTCGCAGCAATAGTCACAGCACCTAAACTGGACCTGCTCGAGGAGAGGGTAAATAGTACAGCGGCCCGTCTTGCCGAATGGTTTACAATAAACGGCCTTTCCTTAAATATAAAAAAAACGCATTACATTCACTTCAATCTGTCAGGTCGATCATTAAGTCCTCTTAATGTACAAGTGAATGGATTGACGATTAAGGCAACACACGAATCAACCTTTCTGGGCTTCGAAATCGACAGCGCTCTTACATGGAAATCCCAAGTTCAAAAGGTATGTGCAAAACTTGGTAGTGCCTGCTTCGCGCTCAACCGTGTGTGCCGGGTTGTATCCGCCGAGGTGGCCCGCGCGTGCTACTTTGCGACGGTGCACTCTGTGCTGCAATACGGCGCGGAGCTGTGGGGCCGCTCTTCTGACTGGCAGCGTGCCTTCCGCATGCAAAAGCGCGCTGTGAGGTCGCTGGCACAAGTGGGTCGCGACACCTCCGCAAAACCGCTTTTCAAAAAATTGGGAATTCTCACATTACCTTCCATCATTATTTTACAGATAGCAGTATATGTGAGAATTAACATCGAATCATTTGAAAAGAAGGGCCATGGTCACTCCCACCGCACCCGACACGCCAATAAACTGTTGGCACTACCGCATAGACTCACCAAGTCGTCAAAGTTAACCCACGTAATGGGTCCGGCGGTGTACAATAGGCTGCCCAGTAAGATAACTGAGGCGAAAAGCCTAAACAGCTTCAAATTTAAGCTCAAGCAGTGGCTGGTGGAACAGACGTTCTATAGTGTCGAGGAATTCATGACACTTAAAGAAACTGTAAATTTTTTTATTAAACCTATTAATGTTTAATTTTGAAAATTTATTTTTGTATTTAATTTTAATTTATTTTGTATTTACGTACAGTATTGATGATTTTTGTTGTTGTAGAATAAATTGTTTCTATAATTTTTATTATTTCAAATAATCGAATGAATTTAGTGACATTTTAATCAACCAATATAATTTAATGTAATTTAATTATTTATTTGTTTACCTAGTATATTGTGTATACAGGTATAAGTATTTAATTTATGAATTTTTGTATTTTTGACGTGTACTAAAGTATGAATAAATGACTATTGACTATTGACTAATTAATATTGAAATACAAACGAACACCAGTTAGTCCATTTCGACAAAGATCTCTTTTCAAGGAACAGTTGATATAAGTTTACAATATAAGCATACTTCATTTAAGAATCATTCCATTTAAGATTGAATTTGTCCAATAATTTCTCAATCGCTTTTGGTAGTTATTTGAGCAACGAGTATAAAATAGGAATAAGAAGAAAATATTCCATTTTCATTTTGTTCCATACTCAGCAGTACTTCATTTTCAACTGTTCTCAAGAGATATATGTAGATGCATAAAGGTTATGAAATGGAAATAAGTCATTGCCATAAAGGCATAATCTCGCTTATCAAATATAATATTTCATGTCTATTAATATGTAACATATACAAAGCCATTTAAGATTCTCGTTTTACCTTTTGAGACGCATCTTCAACAGTCTGCATTGGAAATGAACCCAATTACGTGGGACGGAGACAACTGAAAAGGTTTTTTTATCCCGATCTGACCGTTAATCGGAGACTTCGACAATCGTTAAGAACCAGCTCTTCTCTCGCCATATACGGAGTGCCATGTTCCGATTTTCTAGCCTCAACGTACATTGCCACTTTTTTACCCCGAACCCTTTACCTCAGTGACGCATTGGTGTCAATGCAACAATAAAATTTCACGTGCATTTATTCATAAGAGATCGAGTTTGTTAGCGCCGTGAGAATTGTCGCCGGCGAAGTCGCGTTTACCGATACCCGACCTCTTAACCAATATTTGCAAACATTAAATCTTCATCCGAAATCGATGAGACTGTCAGAATTCTTGTGTGACCACGAAAAAATTAATTGGTAATAAATCACGGGACACGTCACGTATCGAAAGATCCGACATTAGTTTCAAAGAATTCGTAGCGCAGCCAAGGTTGTTCACGGATTACGGACACCGCGTCTCGGAACGGGATCGGAAAGTGAAACCAAATCGGTAACTAATTAGATCGATTAGCGAGTCGCGAATAGGTCACCGAGACCGGTCGCCGTGGATTTCTCGATTTACTTTTCGACTGCACGACATGAATAATTAACGCAATGCGAACTTTCGGTGGGGCCGCATTGTTCGACGCCGATGACCCGATGGCACCGATAAACATCCTCCTCTGTATTGTGCACCGACAGTCGTCGGCTCCTCGCATTCGAACGGCTTAGCCAGTTCCATCGTTACGATATTATTCAGGACGTAGCGTAAGAACGATGGAACCTGCGATGTGCCGAACTAGATTCTTTCCCGCGCATACATTACCGCGACCCAAGGTTACAAAACGTTGGACCTACATACAAGTGTAACGTAAACGTCGATGGTAACTAATAATAAACATGTAACAATGAGTGTAGTTGGCCTTTTGATGTGTGCGAGCGCGTCATAGCCATGCCTGCCACTCGTAAAACTAATTTCGGTCTGAGTAATTGTACAGTCGACTGCAACCGCGAATTAAGACACGGCGGCTAATAATAAATAATCCTAAAACGTTATTACGGCCAAACATAATAACGTAGGTCTAATTCGGATTTGTTTTGTACGATTATTTTTAGTAATAGGTAAAATTACGCTTCTTTGGTTTTAGTAACGGGAATTCTTGTAACAGAACTGTGCCAAAGTTTTTGGATTGTTATGGGTTGTGAGCAACAAGATAGAACGATAAGATACATTTTTTGCATAATAGAAGCAAACGAGCAGCTGAATAACCTTGTAGTAAGTGGACGTCGATGCTTACAAATACTTCATTAACAGGGTTTTATCGATGTATTGTAGTAGTAAAGTAGATATTATGGGCAATCTGTTTCTCACTTACACGTGCTTTGAAATAGATCAAACTTCACAGCTGACGGATTCAGGTACCTAAATGTTATTGATGGATTACGATCCGAATGACGTTCCGATTGCTAAAGTTCAACACTTTCGACATTTCCTGACGAGGGTCAAGCATCAGCAATAGCCTGGCTAAAAGCCAACAGCCTATAAATGATGACGATTCGCACAAAAAACCAGGGGTAGACGGTCACGTACCGTCTATTTCGGGGAGGTCGAATTTCTGAAGTGGTCCCTGAGTCAGAAACCGCGCCACTCGAGTCCCCGCTCATTCAACTAGAGGAAACGCGTGTCTGTTTACGATAATGGTGGTCGCTACTTCGGGAAACGTTTTAGTACTGATGTCAGACTGATGTAACTAGCGATGACTGGCTTTAACGGTGCTCGTGCAAAAACGGATTTGCTAAATACAATGCATTCGTGTGGTGTTATTGTTTCAGTCTGATTATTTTGACCAGTGTTTATACAATGTTTACGACGATGGTGCAATGTTGCTGATATTTAATGTTATCTTACGTAACGCAATATGAGACTATGTAATGGGTACTCCCGATTTGCATATACATATTAGGCCATATTTAGGTTCTATCTTCAGGGCATTTAAAAATCCTGTCTGATATTTCTGTAATCCAAGTAAATACGAACGGTAACGTTCCAAAGTCAAGTCAAAAGTCAATTTTCTCTCAACTCGCGTATTGCATTGAGTTCGTGTGAAGATGTACATTTGTGAGTGTCAAACGTGACTTGGAAGGCGAGGGGCCACAGCAGACGATCCGATGCGCTTATCAGATCAGGAACTGCGCGATCTGATGAACAATTATCTCTTCATTGGGATTATCGTGCCTGCAAAGTCGAGATTGAATCGGACGCAACGATCTAATCACGGATTATCTGAGGTGCATGTTGACATTTTCAGATTTGTTACATAATCAACTTACTTTCAATAAGAACTTCACGATCCTAAATATTGTTACGTAATCAAATTGAAAATTGTTCAATCATGTGGGTATTTATACAATGCACTTATGAACGAGCTTGTGCCACCATTTCGAAAGATATTTTACCATTATTATGTTATCGAATAAAAACTGCAAAAGAACCTTTATGAAATAAAGATGGCCAGACTGAGATGGATGTGTCTGATGGTTTGTTCAAGGCATACATTGATCAGCATATTGGTAAACAGTAAATTTCTTTTGTTAATATAAGTACAAGCAAATTGGACATGACATTAATGTCGCTGTTCTGCTGTTTTTTTATATTTTACTGCATTCCACAATAAAAAAATACCTATCTACTATGTAACGACTTAGTCTTGATACTTGGATTAAGATCAAAAAGTGCAGTGCACTTTCATTCGTCCACCAAACCGTACTAGAGCAGCGTGGTGGAAATGCTCTAAGCTTCATCAGTGACAGAGAGTGAGGAAAGAGTCGATCTCAGTGATTTCAACCCATTAATGGCCAACGAGCGTGTTCAAAACTGAGTTAAAGTGACAAGTTTAAAAGTGTTATGTGTTCGTGTTAAGGTTAAGTACCTACTCAGTAGGGGTCCATTAATGAGTTGAAGCTACACATTAATATTCAATGAATATTATTATTGATAATTCAAATATTTGTTTGGATGTAATGAATTAAAACCCACATGCAATATTTGAGTCTAAGTGAAGAAAGTCATGCAGTAGAACGGCCAAGTTTACTATCTGCATTGATCGCAGTAAAAGTGTAAGCAGATACAAATAAACATAGTGACGGCGCAACAAATGAATTGACTGCGCGTGCGCCATTCGTCATGTAGGTTAATCTTGAATATATCCACTGTGACTTTGTACAATAGAGTCGACGTTTGAGGTCAATTTTTTAATTAGCGTATTCAACATCATTCAATTTAATGGCAATACGATTGAAAATATTTTTAGTTCAGATCTTTTAAGGAGGATTAAGTTTCAATTTCTCGCTATACGAAAGTTTAATTTTTTACTAGATAGGTTTTGGTCAAATTTTGTGAGCTTTAGTTTTGATATGATCTAGAAATATTGAAGCTTACGGAATTTACCTAGTTTTTAACATACATGCCAAATATTTGAAATTTTTTGATTTCATTGACTGACTAATTTTGTATTTTACTCACTTAAGAACCTAAGTGTTTATAATCTGTGTCGCTCTGAGACTCAATCTCAATCTATACTGTTTTTGTCGTTCTGACACTCTGCGCTTATTATAACCTCATTAAAATTTGAACTCTACGCATTCTCTACAAACTTTGGAATTTCTTACATAAACACCACAACCCTAACAGTGTGGAATCATTTTCAGAGTGTGGACGGTGGCCGAGTTCAAACACTTAAAACACTTTTAAAACCAATCGTTATCGACGACAAGCACTTAAGTGTTGAACTCGATAGCAAATATTTATCGTCGCCGCTGTAATTCATTTAAATCGTTTAAGCCACTTTTGACCGACGAACCAAATGCAAATTACTCTAGTGTTTGCAATGAATGTAGAGCGTCGAGTTAGAAAACAGATGCTAATTATCTTTGCTAAATGTACGGTGTAAAATATGTATATTGTTTTAATTATAATGTAATTAAATACAAAAATGTGGAACGAAATTTTAAAGAGCCATTTTCATTAGTAAATTTAAAATTGTTTCATTGATATGCAGGAACAGGAGCGTATTATGTTATATTCCGATGATAAAGGAGTTGTTTCAAAATGTATGGAGCCCCGGCCACCACTTTGTACACCATACTAAAATATGGAGAATCGCAATTCAAACAGTTTTTAACTATCCAATCACTTCAAATTGGTTTAGTTTTTTGGTACAACACAAAAATATACAATTGAAATTGCAACACAAAAACAAAAATCCGTCATGGCGGTAAGCTGTCATCACATGTCACGTTGGTTGATTTGATTGAAGTTTGACATATGTATGTACATTTCTGTCATATTAAAGTGACAGTAGACAGTTTGTGATCTGTGATCAATGACAAATTGGTAAGACGCCATGTTGAAACTTGATAAAATTAAATGATAGATACAATTTTTGTACCAGAAAAGTATGCATTTAGGTAATTTATCTTTATTTTTCCCGAATTCCATGGATTTTTCTCGATTTTTCGAGGTACTGTACATATTGTGGGCCGAATTTGAAACATCTCCTTTCCTAGACAATTATACGTACCAATATGTAAACAAACTGAGCTAGGAATTGGGCTGAAATGGAACGCTTGATTTCTATTGTTCAATGATGTAATGAGACGATGGAACTGTTTGAGAAGAATTACGGAGTTGAATTTGATGCGTCACGATTCAATTAGTGACTAGGGATCGTCAATTGTTTATGTTTTTGTAATACATTCTGCTGAAGCAGGTAACATGCCAAACGTATTATAAGTTGTAAGTGGAATTGTGCTTACAATTCATTTTACTGATTGTAACATGCCAACATGCCCTGAATACGGTTAGGTATACCCATAAATACGACCATAGTAATCGTAGCATGAAATTTTACGCATCAAATTCTACGAATAATGCGAAACGTTATCGTAACACGGAACGATGGGTGTAACAGAAGTCGACGTGTCGTTGCACGAGCGATTAGGCAGACGATAGCGTGCGTTAAACTGTGTACCGTGTGCAGCGTGCAAGCAATGTTATGAAAACCCGTCATCATGACTGACTTTCCATTATAGAATATGGACGCGAAAAATAAACTCAACAAATCATCGAAATTAGCTAAACTTCGTTGAACAAACGTCATTCGTCACAGCGATAACACGGCTCCATCGTAAACAGGAACAGACCATATTATAGGTACCTAATTAAGCCGCGATTCTGACGGTTTAGATAACACCACAGTGAATGATAAAATTCACGCGGTCGTGTACGTGGTTTTGCCATACGCGAAAAATCACATTTACGACGGCTATTCCGAATACACTCACCTCAGCAGCTGCGGTGTTGGCGTTCATCCAACTGTAGATGCTGACGCCTTGGCCGTCGCCGAAATTCGCATTGAAACCTCAGTCACAGCCGCAGACTATGATCTCCAATTCAGACGCACTGTACTCGATCAGAACGACACATACAAAAAAATATACGCGTCGAACTTACAATCCAAATACTAAGTTGTCCCAAACAAAACACACTCTGGTAATCGACAAACGAGTTCAAGTTTTCGAATTCGCATGTAAACACAAAACGTTGGCACCGATGGCCTGGTCTTTCACACACGTCAAATATTTGGCGATTGTCACGGAGCGGCGTGACTCGTGAGTTCGCCGATGCCGCGACACGTGCGATCGCGACAGTAAACCGCGAATAACAGCCGATAAGGTACGAGCGTCACGCGTCCCCTCTACCACGACCGCTGCACGCTCGCAGCTCAGCGCGACTGACGCACGGACGGACGCGGCGCCGCCGGCCGGCGCATCTTCTGCACTCAACCCCTCGAGTCCATCCCCGCGGCTACCTACAATCTTACACAAACCTGTACTCTCACCCCGTGCAAAAAACAAATACGCATGCATCTCCGATCGTGGCACGCGTTTTAGTCATGGAATCTGACCGCTTTTTCACTTAACCGAGTAATTATTCACGCCTTTTACGGTGATCACGAGTAGAATCAACTCACTCACGTAAATAGTGAACGTCTCGGATCTCATGAGATGCCGATAAAAGAACGTGAAAACAAATAGTAACTGAAGTCCGGTTAAGAAGAGCACGAAAATAGCAATTCGTAAATTACGAAGGCACATTGTGGGTACAGAAAATACACGGCTCCATCCAATTAAGAAACTTTAAAGGGTTGAAAAAGGCCTTTCATAGACATTGGCATCCATTGATTCACATTGAGATTTTCAATAGTACCCGGTGGGATTTCAAACAAGAATATTATTTTCAGAAATAACCCGACCCTCGGAATTCCCTTTAGAGCAATAAATTATAATAAGGAGTATTTGTACAAAAGTTACAGATACTATAAATAGGCTTATCATTTTAATTTGTCCTTGATCTGTCACTTGAGTTTTATTATTAGAACATTTCCATTTCGACTCCACAGAATTAGTTTATCTCTTAACTTATCATCCTACTTTAATATAAAACTTAAAAATATTAATGTACGAGATACACCCACGCCCATATGATACGACTAACATTTGCACGATAAACAAATTGAAATTATCCAATATTATGAGACTAGCAATATTTCATAACATTACACTCATAGTACGAGTAGTATTTAGATTTGTAACTCTCAACCTTAATTCAATCAAAAAGAAAGTAGAAACAAAGTAATCCAAGATATTAAAGAAATGGATTCAACAGCAGATATAAAAGTAAAGGAGCACAACAACGACCGACGACTGGGCGAACACGAAGGTGTGCCATTTTCTGAAAGCAAATTTCATAACATTATACTCATAGATGTATTCGGATTTGTAACTCCCCACCTCCACCCAAATCAACCCAAAGAAAGTGGTACCAAAGTCAACGAAGACATTAAACAAATGGATTCAACAACAGATATAGATAAAGGAGCACAATAAACCCTGCCGGGCGACTGGACGAACGCGAAAGTGTGCCACATCCTGAAGGCGGTAATGGGTAATGGGCGGTAATGACGTGCGACGCGCCGCTAGGTGTTAGGATCACGTAGAACCAACGGTACTGTGGACGCAGACATGATGAGTGTCAGACGAACAGTGGTTCAACATCATAATAATAGGGAATTGGTATAAATCTATGATCAGGTTACGATTCAAGTATTTCAAATAAACAGTCACAAAATGATATCTAGGCTAATCTATCAAGGCTCGTTTTATATTGATGAAAATCACTGAGAATACTAAAATGATGGAGCTCTTTATACCGTCGATTGTATGTTTACTTGGAATAATAATTATTAAAAATTACCTATGGATAATAACAGACAGTATAAAAATAATCGTTGGCACCAGTGATTCATACATCTAACAGACTAATTACGACAATAACAACAATGACAAAGCACGGTGAATTTAAATTGACGACGTTGCAAGTATGATAAATTATGACTAGAATAGTGTCTGTGTATTGTATGTCCTTGACCCTCGGCTTATATTAGAATCAATGAGTCTGAAACACGACGCACTCAAAGCTCATTTGAATAATCATAGCAACGCGCCAGGTTTTTGGGACAACCGCCGGGCGCGTAGATAAAGATAATTACAGACGACACGATCTATTGTACTATTGTATGTTGCTTTTTATTACATTAGAAAGGAATAGTATATTCTTAATACTGTGTACAATATCATGGATGCAAGTATGGACATGCTATGTTGCGCTGTTGGCAGATTAATTTATTCTGGTGGTTTTTTTAATCCCTTAAATGACCACAATTAATTTATGACAAACCGGATAGTAAATTTCTAGAATTACTAGCACTCTTTTTGAGATTATAAAAAGTAAAAGTATGTGTTCAAGAGACTAAAACAGGATATAGTTATGTAAGAGATTTGCGATACTTCCAAAATTAAAAACGGTTTCCATAACTGTAGATCGCAGAAAGAATAAATGTAGCGCAGCAAATTGCACAAAAAGTGTATCAGGTACGTCAACCGGAAAACGAAAAACAATAATAAAATGACGAAATATAACATTTGGTAATATCATCGGTTTGAGATTTTTTATGACAATGGCTTAAAACGCTTAAACATGAAAAAAGTAAAAAGGCTGGTAACCTAACAAGTGATCATCGCTCCCCAAGTATATCTAAGAGATAAAAAATATTTACGAATGAGAAAGAAATATTGAAGAATGGTTTCTAAATGAGAAAAAGAACCCAGAAACTGGCTTCGTCCGTTGTTTAGCAGAGTTAATCACAATCATGGTAGATTAGACAAATGTATGGAGTTCTATAGATCTCATTCTTAAATTACATGCTCCATAACACCTGAGTGTTTCAGGTTACTAAACCTGATAATCTAATAAGCCTAATAATTTAAAACATCTAATCATTACCTACTACGGCAACCATAAAAGAAAACGTAGTCACATGTCATATGGACACGAAAACACGGCCGAGTTAATTCCTCAAACATAAAGAAATTAACGTCGAAGTCGTTGAAGTGCCTTGGATAACAGGAAAGTCTCGCATGAAATTTAATCGCGTTACACATGATTAATGACCACAACGGAGTCACCGGGTCTTCTAGATTCCTGTTTAATTGTATCAGTTTTCTTGCATCTCTATGTTCGGCAGTTATCGCGTGTCCATCAACGCAGTCGACCGTAGCGCATTCTTTCCTGTAATTGTGAGTAATGGCTGGCGAGTCGCAATTCGCAGATAACACCGTTGGTACCTAAATCATTTATAACATTATTGTTGCAGAGAAAGGAACTTTAGAAGGAGAATTACTCGCAGTGCAACATTTCAATTGAACAACGATTGATGACAATGATGACGAGGAGTTTAAAGAATTTAAAAGTTTTTGTTTCCTTTGGTCAGTACCATGAATCGATTCGGTTCCGCGTTTAGCGAATCGAATTAGAATAAGGGGTTCCAATCCGAAGATCCTTTCATATCTTCCCAATAAAATGCATTTCAGACGGTCGTAAACGTTTCGATAAAATGAACATCAAACGCACCGGAATATTTTAATCTAACAACATTATCAAAGGTATTAATGTAAATAACAGTAATAACAATATATCACATCGCACTAAATTGCATAACAACCGTGCCATACAAAAAGGAGCAATAAATTGCATATCGATCACAATATATTTCGCTAATTAAGCTGCGATTTCTGAATAATGTTTCCCATCGGAGTTGCCAGCGAGTTTTCAAACAGGCAATATTTCCTCTAAACACTTTCTCTTCCATTGTACACAGTATCAGAGGTGTCGAGCGATTTATCTGCGTGCCGCGTGTAGACAACATGGCTCCGGAATCGAACTCGAGACCGCGAGTATTGTTAACGCGGTTGTTAACTCAGTAATCGGTAGGTAAATGAAGCATTGTCATTTTATCGAATAACAATATTATGACACATGATAGGAAGCTAATACTATAATCGAGTTAAAATTTATGACAGTAGAGCGCTTTATAAATTATAAGTTTTGATTTTCATTTTGTATAAATTGTAAATGTAAAGAAATGCAAATTAAATAAAAAACTGAAATGATTAAATTAAAAAGCTGCAACGTTTATTTTTATAAATGATAACTACGTAATTATATTCAAATCATGATAAAATAACACTTTACAATTAATGGAGCTCAGCATGCAAATAATATGACCTTTTGTCGACGGCTGTAAGTAGGTAACCATTAATATAATGGGCTCTCGTCTCGATCTTCCCAAGAAGAGAGTTTATGTTATATGTATTAAGTTACCAATGTGCAGGTGTGCATCTCCCATAAATACTGTGAACCTTATATTGCCTTATAGTCATAATATCAAATGATAATAGTTCAGTACATAATTCGAGTATGTGAAATGGCCAAGTTATACACTTAGAGATGTAACTGTACTATTATATTTACCTAGTATGTGTATATTTTCGTATCAACCTTTTACCTTCTTTTGTAATTACAATGTATAAACTAATTGACGACCCGAATGGCGCAATGGTTAACACGCCGATCGCTGTTCCGAGGGTCCTGGGTTCGATTCCCAGCGAGGCGGCAATTTGAATGATGAGTTTAAATTTCCGTTCTCGGTCTGGGTGTGTGTCCTTGTCTTGTGTGTTGTCCAAGGTACCCACGACACAGGGAATCCTAGTGTGGGGCTTTGAGTGTGAAGCGTTATTTATTTATTTATTTATAATTATACTTAGTATGTTATACCATTTTTTGAACTCGTACCTATTCTTGTTTTTATCTATTCACGTGCGAAATTTGAAGATAAACATAAATTATTATATACTTTTACACAGCACCGGGCAATTTTAAAATCCAAAATTCTCATTACACTTAACCAATAAATAGATTTATCGTAATTAGTTTGAAAGCTATAGGTAACCTACTTCTAATTTTAAGTTATGCGTACAAGAATTGTAATGTTATCCTGAAACACGCAAACTTTACGCCTAATCAACTGGCAACTGGGGCAAATACGTGGTTCAATGCTTGATACTTGTAATAGGCCGTGTTTATTTTACAAATCACGTTTGCTGCTGTTTTGTTTAGCCATAATGCAAAATTAAATACTGGTATTACCTTATCTGTGTTTATACTTACAACTAAGTGTGGCCCTAGGTATCGTTATACCATTTATAGAGTTAAATTTTTACTTTAAATTTTATTGTATCTTAACATACTTTTTTCTCGTTCGTAACCTACATTTGTGTGAGGTATTTTTTTAACAGGATGACCCGCAACGCGTAGTTTAGTTGATAGTTGCCGAACTGAAACCAAACCAAAAGAACCAAGACAAACAAAGTTTCTATTCTGCATAAACACAGATTACCTAACAAATAAGTCATCTTCTATCAAAGGTATCAATGTGGTTTAAGAGGATGCCCCAGTGGCGAAAAATTTCGAAATCCATTATCACCCAATTCTATTGCCGTCTCGATATCGGCTGTACCCCCGCGCGAGAGAGCTACTATGTGTGGGTAAGCGAGCTACGCGTGTGTGCGTGTAGCAGGTAGCAGTGATCGCCCGCCCGACTCGGGAAACTTGATAGTGAATTCGTGTACCAACTACATTAAAGAAATATTGTAAGTACCAACCTTATTATATTTGTATCTAATAATAAATAAAGACTTTAAAAGTCGTAAAAATAACTAAGCTGGCCGGCCGGCGTGGCGTCGTATTGGTAACAGCAACTTTCGTCCACTCATAATATTTGTATTGTTGTGTATTAAATAAACAAATATATAAGTAAATAATACACAAATTGTTGTGATTATTTGTTTCTTATATATTTGTTTATTATTAACTATATATTTTGAAGATAATGCACAAAAATATGTGTATTATTTATTTACTTACGGCCCCGTAGCCAAGTGGGTAACGATCCTACCTGGGAGTAAGTGAAGGGGTCCCGGGTTCAAAACCCGGCGGGGGCAGATATTTGTGTGACGGACAAGACAAATATTTGTTCTCGGGTGCCATATATTATATTGTATTGTATGTATATGTATTTATTGTGGTGTGTTATAATGTGTCGTCCATGCCACCCACGACACAGGTTAAATTCTACTGGGGGGTATGAGTGTGTGGCGTTTATTATTATTATTTTATTTATTATTACTAAATGACCATGCGAAGTTCGTATGTAGGTATAGGATAACATTCAATGACTGCTAGGATACGAAGTGCGCTGGGTCAGATGGTTGAGATTTATAAACTATCCTATCTTTCAAGCTGGATAAATCTACGCAAGTGTGCAAAATTTAATTGAAATTGGTTAAGTAGTTTAGGAGTCCATCGCGGACAAACAACGTGACACGTAATTTATATAATATAGATGTTACGGCTAATACCCGAAGTGCGGCTACACCTAGTTCTAGCCGGCTACAGCTAGGTGTAGCCGGCCAGCCACGTGTTGTTAGAACTAGGTGTATCATATTTAATCAGTTTGTATAATATCGTTTGACATAATTTTCATTTGATCGAATATTCATTTTGTGTAATATTGATTGACATAATGTTCATTTGATCGAATATTATTTTATACAATGTTCATTTCATGAAATGTTCAGGTTATAAACGCCCTAAAGTCGGTTCTGGCACTCGCCGGCCGCTGGCGCTGCCGCGGCACGCTCGCTTCGCTCGCTCGGCTCGTGCGATGGTTCCTGTTAACCTAACACGCTCGTCGCTTCGCTCCTCGCTAACCTAATTACTTTAATTAAAATTAGCGCATTTGAACATTCGAAAAAAAGATAACCACCGGTGTACGGCTATATCTAGTTCTAGCCGACGACAAATAGGATACACCTAGTTCTTACCGCACGTGGCCGGCTACACCTAGTTGTAGCCGGCTAGAACTATGTAGGTGTAGCCGCACTTCGGGTACTAGCCGTAACATAGATATTTGTTTCTTTGATACTAGCTACTGCCAGCGGTTTCATCCGCGTCTCGTGGGAACTACTTCGCATAATTCGGATAAAAAGTAGCGTATAGCCTTCTTCGATAAGTGGGCTATCTAATACTGAAATAATTTTTCATATCGGACCAGTAGTTCCTGAGTTAAGCGCGTTCAAACAAACAAACAAACAAATTTCAGCTTTATAATAATTAGTGTAAATGTAGCTATTTATTTATCATGCATAGGAATATATATATATATAAATATATATATTTATTTACATTAAGTTGGTCGCCTATAACTTATTAGTTTTTATTTACTACTCAGCTCTGATAGTTTTCCTTTAAACTTCGTTATATATACTATTGCTGTAATTTTTTTCACGAATCCACATAGCATAGCATTCCATAAAGCCGTTGAGCAGATAGGGGGGGGGGACACTTACCCCTAACAAAAAAGTTAACTTTAAAATCAAATATTTCAGAAACGGATCCCTAAATCGAGAAATGGTGTTCTCAACCTCATAATGTTTTTAAAAGACCTATTCAACGAGTCTTAGCAAGTGAAATATTTATTATTTTTTTGAAAAATCGTTACTTACGTGCTAGTTGGATTTGAGCCCACACCCCCTCGAGTGTGAAGCCGAATTCTTACTACAGAGTTAACGCCGCTTGTTAAACATACCTAAGAAACGCCGCATGCTAAACGTACCTAAGGCAAGAAGAATATTAGTAGAAGTGGTTACAGACCCCCTTTCCCTGACTATGACGTGGAAGTTCAAGATCAGAGTGAATAATATATTATGCTTTTCTTAAGTTAATGTGGACCATCTTGGACCACATCTTCACTTCCCATCCGGTGTGATTCTGGTCAAACATTAACTTATTTGATATAAAAAACACATCGATAATGAAGAACAACACTATATCGATATATAATTTATCGACTACGACGAATCACTATTTGTATACGTATTAGTTGACCCCTCCGTCTCACCCCTCACAACCGTAAGCGGGACAACTGCAGCTCGGACTGAAAAAACCTACAGAAAATGGATGTAACATTACGCTCTTGTCTGTTTCCTCCATGAAAACTGAACGGATTTTGAAAATTTTTTCAGCGTTCTATAGATGAAGATATTGGCCATGTCGGTATGTTTTGATTTTTTTCTGAATTTGCGTTTTATTTGGTTAGATCGACGTCCGAAAATGAACAATGAGAAATGGTCAATTTCGACGTTTTTGAAGCTTTATAACTTCTATATTAATTAATTTATCAAAAAAAGCAAAACATACCGACATGGTACTCGTAGTGATGTATTGTTTTCCAAAAAATCTTTGCTCTAGTGTTAAAATCCAGCGAGGAAACAGACTACTACGTTTGTATGGGCTGAACGAGACTCGGGCATCCTCTTAATTGTGTACCTGTACACTACACAGTATCCCAACATGTAACTAAGCAGCTAAGAACGCTTACGTAGACAAAGAGTTTCGTTGGAGGCCTGAGGACGATTTTGTTCGTATGTGTGCGTTTTATGGTTCGTACAAACATGACGCCCACTCAATCAAGTACTTGCAACGAGGTTAAAGATAGCCTACTGTTCTTTATATAAGTTAATAGAAATAGTAACAAGTACATTGTTCAACCAAAGTTAATTCACACCGGATTATAAGGAAGACAGTAATAGCATATCACGTAGCGCCCTGATAATGCAACCAATTAAATACAGGCGTGCGCGCGCGCAGGTATCGAGACAGGGTAGTGCGAGTGCGGTATCGAGGAAACATTTCTCCAGCTAATTGATATTTGCATAGACTACCGAACACTCGTTAGCTGTGGGAAGTAGACGCGGAAGCGGTGTAGGTTACATCGGTGACCTTATAAATGGCGTAGACGATTAAGTTATTAATTACAAGTTACGAGGCTCAACATTTCTAATACGCTCGATGCAGGGTTCGGAGCCGGTGACATTAAGATGAAAGGAATTCATCGGGCTTTAATGAACTGGAAACACTGACGATATAAGCGAAGGCAGTGTTAGGGTTAAGGCTTACCTATAAGTATACCAACAGGGTTCTGTAAATAATTTTTATTCCTATTACAGTATGCAAAGTGTCTCACTCACAGCAAAGTGACTCACAGAGTCTTCTTCAAAAATGAAATTGAATCCACAAAAACATGTATGCTACAGCTTCCATATAAAATATGGACATGTTTATCAGAAGTACAAATATAAGCAAAGATATTGTAAATAGATCCGAACAATCGCAAACATATAAAAATGTGTGTCATATTAGATGAAGCATGCGCAGTAACAAAACATTATCACCCACACGACTACCAATATCAAAAACGTAAGATATTATATTAGGTATTAAATAACATTACTACAAAAAGTGCTGTAACTGTAACTATTACTATTTTAAGAACGTCGCCGTCGGAATCAGTCTTTTAACAAAAACTAAAGCAAGACCTGTCGCCATACATTTGCTTGAAAAGTTCCTCCATGTCGTTTTCACAGTTCGCTTAGCATTACGCTCTTCGCGGATGATTTTCCATCCAACTCACTGGACACAGAATATCTCGGCGTTCCAATTAAGCCATAAAAAGCGTTATAAAATAATAACTTTTTATTTTTATGGCTATATTTAGCCACGGCTAAACCGGGCTGTGCCGCATGAGCGACTCTTAGGGACAAAGACGCATTGATATACTTTATTTTTCTTCCCAACTATTTCTTTCTTCAAGAGTTTGGTAAGCATCAGTGAATATCCTGCTAGCTAAGGCTAAAAGCTGATATACATTTGCGCTTTGAAGCGATCGCTTTTAAAACGCGCGATTTAAAAACAAAGCAAAGTGCATTTAGACGGTGGTTCACATTTTATAAAGCCTTCCTCCGTTATGGAAATGAGCGTTATTATTATCTCGTTCGTCAAAAGGTTGACAGCAGGGCGCAATCACATGGATGTCGGAAAACGAAAAAGTATTTACCGGGATAAATTAGGGGTTTCCACTGTCTCAGATTTATTTAACAGCACATTAAACATAAAAACACAGTAGGCAGAGAGACATAAAATTACTTTTGCATATCGGTATATTTTTTATGGAATATTGGATATATGGATGCGAATCCGTTACTAACATGTGAACAGAAACACACTAGGTATATTTTTATAAAGAGGTCAGTTACTGCACAATCTGATATTAGTTGCTAATCCTGTTACAACTGCGTTTCACTAATGACAGTACAGATAAGCCATAGTAGCTTATTTTGAATGGTATTAGATATTATAATAGTAAAGGTACCGATAGTGTTATTGAATATCAATAAAAGATTTTAATTAATTTTAAGCACAGATTAAAGTTCGGCCTCCCACGGCGGCGATTGAGTTATGTATTCGGGTCTATTACTTTGCGCAGCCAGAACGTAATAATTTAATATCAATTAGATTTTATAACCTTCTTAGTTTTATCTGTGAAGGAAATAAATAAGGGAATTGGCGTGTTACAGTTTTGAATGGTATCTACTGAACAAGTTGTGTCATTGCTGAAAACTACTTAATTAACATTTTATTTACAGAATTTATACAACATACTATAGAAATTGGAACTGATGAATTACAATAGGTATAATTTACAATACAAAATAAATACCGATGTATCTACGGTATATTTAATGGTAGAATATTTGAGAGACAAACGCATATTCTCAGACCATTAGGAACGCAACAGACGCATCAAGGTTAAATGCAAATTGCTCTTAAGTGCACGCTGGAATCAAATGCTAGTCTCTGTTGAACTTTACTTTTAATGACTGAAAAACGATGAAACAAAGGAAGGTTTGTCTACATAAGGCAAAGGGAAATACCGTGGCAATGAGGTACATAATATAATCTCTACAGCTTCTTTAAAATTGTGTAAAGACTTCCAGCCGGCGCCACAGAGTACATTAAACGGACCGGCCCGGCGTGTAGGACTTTTTTTATCAATTGAAGGTAGCATGAAGCACCAGCAACACAAACCTACATCTCATTTTCAAAAATTATATGTTTATCTTAAAGGTAACTAATAGGTATGTCTATTAGGCGACGCCGCAGTCCTGCAATTTTTGCTTCGAAACTGTGCTCCGCTCCTATTTATCACTAGGTAGGTATAGCCTTCCTCGATAAATGGACTATTCAACACAAAAATATTTTTTCAATTCAAACCAGTAGATCCTGAGATTAGTAAGGTAGTCGCGTGGACTATGGCTTAATATCATTAATGTTGTAAAAGGCCGCCCAGCAGGGGAACATTAATGATTTTGTAATGATAACGATAAATCAGAGCAATACCACTGTCGCAATACATCTGTTTAAATGAAAAAAATAACAATAACTTACGACAAGTATGCATGTCAAGCGTTATTTTTATACCTAATATCTAAAAGATTAAATTTGGCTTAATATTTGATACAAGTTTCTTAAGAATCCTTTGCCCTGAAAATGTATTAGTTTATATTTACCCTTTAATTCGTAGCAGAGAAGTTTCTAGCCTTACCTGAAAAGAAAGAAATACATTTTTATACAATGTAACATACTTTTTAAATTATGTTAAATACTTTTTAAATAAATAGGTAGGTATCCCTACAACGCAAAATACTTAAGTATACAAGGATTCCTCATGTTGCGGATGCCATGTATAAAAAGTCAGGAAAACACATCTACACTAGAAAATAAAATTATACTAATTTTTCACATTTTCACGTCGACGGATATCGAACCCAGAACTCTTCGGACAATGATCTGACTTTTACGAGTCTTTTTTGTATTAGAAACGAATCATACATTATGGTCTTTCCTACTTCTACCATTCCACGACATTATAGCGCAGTTGACAGTAATCATAGATAGCTACCGAGCGACAACATTACGACGAACACTATATTTTTATACGTAAGTATTGTTCTCTATAACGAAAACTTTAATTGCCATCTATATATACAAAACTCTTTCGTTACTGAGTACTCAACGGATGAAGCTTAAGCATGTATGTTCCTTGGTGAGTGTAGGGGAGCACTAAGAGAGGATTTTTGTAAATTCCACCCCGAAGGGGGTGAAATAGGGTAGTGAAGCTTAAACGAATTCCACGCGGGCGAAGCGTGCGGGCGGAAGCTAGTAACCTATAAGTACAATATCAAACAATGCAAAAGACGAATGATCAGACAAAAAATGCTCCACTCAAGTCTACGCAATTCTTCACTTCTTGTAGCGACCCCTTAAAACCTAATTACTTACTTAAATTAAATTTATGCAACGTTATGTAAGTAGCCTTCGAACGCCTAACAGATAAATAATTAAAGTTAATTTGTGTTGACAGTTGTAATGTGGTTCCGTATACAGTTGAATGGACCTCATTATCGAATTTATCAATTACATTACTTGGACCAATCTATTCCAGCGAAGTGTTATTTGTCACTTTTAAAGTCACTCTTCGAGAAACAATCACACTAATTTATGTATGTAGGTACACAATATCGATGGAGGATATTAGATTAACATTAATAAAATTACGCGTCACATAGTCATCATTACATAGGTACCTATGACACCGAAGGGTCATTAATCTACCAATGACATAAAATAATACTTTAAAAACCTAATCGCCAATCTTTCATTAGGCTGTTTGGGGCTCCAGCCAACCTGCCTTGCTTTTGGGGAACCATGTTGAACAACAAGTTAAATCCCGACAGTATTTGCATATTTAACACACTCAACTTTCCATCTGAAATATTTTTCATAGATTTCAGCCGCAACGTCAGTGAGCCAGAACTAATATCTAATGCAAGTCTCTACTTATTCGTAGTAAAGTAAAAAAAGGTAGTAAGCAGATACAATTCTCTTCCTAAAGATCTCAATAGCAAGAAGCAAGTATCACTTCAGTTTCCGTCCTCCGTTTTTCAAGATGTATCATGACTTGGGGAGGAAGTCTTGGACTCTGAATGGACCCCTTAACACAGGAAAGACAATAAATACATTTCGTATTATAATGCATTATGTTAGAAAATGGAATTGAAAGACCAGTGACCAACTAATCCACAAATTATTATCCGATTTACCACAACACACACTATTGTTATTCCGCAACTTTGAATTGCCCGATTATTGTAGCCGCGATAAATGAATGGGTGTTTAATTGGAGTCACAATAATAAATTCGAATCGGCGAGATCACTTTAAGGTCCACAAAATATATTAATTAGTGACTACTTGTTGTGAAACTACGTCTTGACGTTTAATTTCCTGCTGTGTATTAGAATGCCATCAATCAGTCCGAATACAATTGACATGTTAGATTTAATGACTGAAAGTTTTTAATTAGTGTTTATTTAATTTCTTATATCGCAACGATTGAATAGCATGCTAACAATATTTGTTTAACGATATCGCAAAATCAGCAGTGATTATATTGTTTGCACTAATAAGCAATTTAGCCAAAGGCTTAAAAACAATAACAGGCTTCTTAAGAAGAGATAATATTCACTGTATTATAATTAAACACTTAAAATTTATAGTCGTTGCCCATGGACAATCCTACTATCCTACTAATCCTACTAATATTATAAATGCGAAAGTTTGTAAGGATGTATGTGTGTGTGTGTGTTTGTTGCTCTTTCACGCAAAAACTACTGAAAGGATTTTCATGAAACTTTGCAGTAATATAGCTTAGACATCGGAATAACATAATTTGTTAAAATTTATAGAGATTTTTGAAGGGATTTGTTTCCCGAAGCGAAGCGAGGGCGGATTTACTAGTTAGTCATATAAAAAGCGTCACCGTTGATTTAGCGGCCAAAAATTATAAAGAAGCTCCCAGCCATAACACGGCAAGGAACGAGGAGTTAAGATCTACCGCCTCTGCCTTGATATAGCCTGGCCATTGGTTGATTCGAGTCAGTTTTAGACCGCCCAAAGGCCGGCAAAATTACTCAAACAAAATATAACAGTTTGACCAAACTCAGCTGCACATACAACGTTTTTATTGTTCAAAAGTCAAGAAAACGCGAAGATGCAAAGTATAATATTGTGCAAAAAGTATCTAATAGGTCTGATAATATATTATATTACTAGTTAATTGCACGAAATACAAAGAAGCGTGCCATTGAATATTTAAAATAGAACAAGTTGTTTCTTTAATGATCATGATTTAGTCGAAGTTAATAAGCCTCAACAGCACTAGACAGGGTGCAATAAAAGAATATAGCTTACGCAGCGTCCAAACGCAAGGAACAAACAATGGGACGACCTTTAAAACTAAAATAGAAACACTGAATCTAAAGGCGATCTGGATCATTATGCATCCCGATTCAGAAAGCGGGGAGGACACGCAACACGATGATAAATAACTCCAACCAGATAACTTACCTCCGCTTCTGTTACATGCGAAAATGTCCTTTAACAACTTCAACTTAAAAGCCAGTGAAGAATATGCAAATATTGAAGTCAGCTTGTGTCTGGGGTGATGTTTAAGCGCCCACCAGGTATCATCGGAAACAATTTACGAGTCTAGTATGAAAAATAGCCGGGCGAGTGACAAGAACATGGAATTTGATTCCTTTGTTTCTAGCACAAATCAAATATTGCATACAACTACAAAATGTAAAAATCCCATAAGTCTAATACAGTCGAAGCCAAGCCTTTTTTTCCCATAGGGCATATTTAAAAACATGAAGCGATTTCATATGAATAATAAAAGTAAAATTAAATAATCGTGGATATTTTAATAGTGGTTACTTTCAGAATACAATAAGTCTTACGCTCGCGCTTCTCGGTACTTGACGTCAAACGGGTCCCTTGAGCTGGTGAAATGGCTCCGAACGGCACCGATGTAAATCAATATAGAGTAAAAGATCAAGGTCGAAGTGATTATATTGTTTATGTACAAACTGTTTTAAACAATGAGTACCCGCGCGTGATGAGGTAACTCATGCGAGATATAAATCTTAAGCTTCGAGTGGTAGCTATTGAGCGAGCTTTTGTAAAATAATTTATTATTGTTCCTGGAGCATGACGTGCAATCTGAATCATCGTTATTCTTTATACGAGGGTAAATGATTATTTACGAGTTTCTATAAGATCTTTAATCACTGTTTCAATTATAGTACTAAAGATAGCAAATCAACTGAAAATGAAAAATCGAAAACCCACATCAAAATTTTAAACTCTTTATGCAAGATTTATTATTAGGTTGTGAAATCACTATTTCTTTCAATCTATTTCGATATATTTCGATAAATCCTTCGATTTGTAGTTTGTTGAAAACGTAGAATTTTCAAAGTCTTCGATAATAATAGTATCTATTAAATAGTTAATGTATAAATTGAATATGTTGGGTAAGCTATTATCTGTCGTGTCTGTTTTTTATGAAATTGACAAAACAAAATATATAGGAGGGTTAAGAAACAGTACTAGAACATGAATCTATAAGAAAAAAAATAATAAAAAAAAGTTTGTCTGTTTGCGCGCGCTAATCTCCGGATCGGCTAAACGGATTTTTATGGGACTTTCACTGGAAGATAGCGGAGATTCCTGAGCAACATTTAGGCTATTTTTTTAATCCCGAAATCACCGCGGGATCAGGATTCACGCGGGAAAACTCCTATGCGCGCAGTTGCGGGCTTAAATTTTAAGGGGACTTTCACTGGGAGATAGAGGAATTGCGGAGCAAAGTACGGGCTACTTTTTGTCCTGGAATTCCCGCAGGATCAGGATTCATGCGGGAAAATCTCATATTATGCGGGAACGAGGTCGCGGGTTCAGATGTTTATGAGACTTTCAGTGGGAGATAGAGGAGGTTATGGAGCATTGTATGGGCTACTTTTTTGTTCCTGACTTCTCGCGGGATCGAGATTTACGCGGGAAAACTTTGTGACACACTGAGTTCCACGCGAGCGGAGCCGCGGGCACAGCTAGTTTCTAAAATAAAACACCATTTATCTATTTTACCATCGTGGATAATTTTATTTGTAGCCTGTCAAAGTGAACATTATTATAAGCGATTTTTGCAACGTGTTAACGCTTAGATGATCTCGTATAAATAAATATGCATAAACTCAGATCGATGTTTGAGTCGATTTATCTAATCGCTGCGATGAGGGGATCGCAAGAAATCGCGAACAGATCTTCGCTTCGCAAGATTATCTTTATAATCTTAATCTCAAAAACAACTTTCACGAGATTAGAGAACGTACAAAAAGATCAATCGTAAATTCCAAACATATGGCTCGAACATCATCAGAATGTCGCGAAGCAAAAAAGTGATCGGAATCCTTTGCAAATGGCTTGCGAGAGGCAAAATCAAAAATAAACACGATATTATCTGATTTGATCTTTAACGTCATATTATAGAGTCGAAGTTTGTTTGGTAAAATTTACATAAGAAGTTTGTTATTTTCGTAAGCACCGTGCACATGCATACTTTAAATATCAGTGAA
The DNA here is from genome assembly GCA_905404135.1 of Hesperia comma. Taxonomy (NCBI): domain Eukaryota; kingdom Metazoa; phylum Arthropoda; class Insecta; order Lepidoptera; family Hesperiidae; genus Hesperia; species Hesperia comma. The sequence continues at coordinate 17,579,887 of FR990018.1, forward strand.
ATTTCTCAGTGTGCCAATCCGATACCATATTGAGCTGCGAGTCATCAGTTAGTCTACTGAACTATGCGGTCATTAAATGTAAAATAAGGTTCCATTTAATTATTTACATTGGTCGTTTTAAAGGCGACTTATACATAACTATATAATAACTTAACTACGCAACATACTCGGTACTCCGAAGTTCCTTATCGGTCGAAAGAATTCAGACTTGATTATTGAACGATTCAGTGAAAAAATATTTGACTTGAGCGTATCGTAAACTGGGTTCTTGATTTTGACATATAAATCGATATTTGTTCTTCGAATTATAGGACGATTAAGAAAAATAAAAAACAATCGTATCACTTTACCATAATTGTTATTGAAATTGTAATGAGCACAAATTCAATTGAATTGAATAATATAAGGAAATTTAATTACTCAAAGCGATAAAGGCTACTGTTCCAAAGCGTAGACTATAATTAGGCGAAGGGCTGCTTAATCTATTACCAGTAGTCGAGTCGAGAGGCACACGATGACTGAGGAGTTCGCATGCTATTAGTTAGCATGATCCAATTAGTGGAGCTACTCTCGAAGGTAATCGAGATCGAAACGATACCAAGCCAGCGACATTGAAAGCTGTGTTTAATAAGAAAAAAAACAACAGTAGTACGAAAATAAATGAATGACCCTACATCCGATTCAGAAATTCAATTTTTAATTCATTATTATCGCCTTGATTCATAATAAAGTAAACTTGTTTGTTGATTTTTTTGGAATCGATCGTGACTAGTAGCGACGTTTAAGGATACGATCGGATTACTGACGTAATCTTAGCCCGATTCGATTGTACAGTGTAGGTACACACTCGTTGCCATTGTAAATCCAAAAAATTGCCCCTAAATTTACTTGCTGATGCATTTACCACTCGGTTTATTGGCGATATCCAACAGACGATAAGTGTGCACGCTCCTGGTCGCGTGATATGCCAACTGGACTCCGGTACCGCATCGCTACGACCATCTCTGGAGATAATAGCTTGCGTTTTTGAGTTAATTGCTAGATTTCCAAGTATTTTTGAACCAATATAAGTTATAATTGCGGTACCATATTAGAGTCCATTACAACAGAACCTTACCTTACCAGTGAACCATAGAAGTAACAGAAAATTACTCGGATTTCAGTCTCTGGGAGAAAACATTATTTATTTATTTTAAGATCTGCATTATTAAGGTAGGAAACTGAAATTTATGCAAGGTACCGTTTTATTCTGAAATCAAACTTATAAAAATAAACCGTGCTAAAGATGAGACACGCGCTTTGAGGAACCCAAACCACAAGCAATTCACAAAAATACCCGAATACAACGCTACCAGTTAACGCTTACCGGAGAAAAAATAACCACCTGCGCTGAAGACATTCAAAGACTCACCTAGCTGACAACTTATTGCTAATTGCCACAATAAAAATCGTTGCTGTCCATAACGATTTCCCTTAATTGGTCTCGTTTCCCAATCGGTAGGCGATTGTGATCTGCGGGCCGTGTGGGGCCGACTAGCCCCATGCCCAAATCAGCAGCGCGATCGCCCTGACACTGACCGAACACGAGAAGTAATTAGCACCGATCGGACCACACACACCGTACAATTTCCTACAGTTAAAGTGGTAACAGGCGCCTGCATTCAACTTTCATCCTCGAATGAAGTCTGGGTCGCATGAATCACGAGCCGAGACGCAAATGTATCACCTCGAACGACTAGCGAAGTTGACATCGATATAAAACAGCCCGGCCGGTGTAACTAACATTGTAACATGACAGAAACAGTGCTGCGAGGCGATTTTATTCCGTTATACAGATTGTAGCGCCAATTGTAGAAGCCGTTCTCACGTTTAGTTTATGGGTATATTGATACAACAATTCAAACGTAAGAGCTGTACGACACGAGACAAAGGTAACAACGCTGTTTCAAGCGACAGAACGCCATGGAAGAAGAATGTTAAACCATTTTAAACCGAACCTTTGTTAGACGTCGCATTTACAAACACTTAGCTAATCGAAACACGAATCGGCCGTCTCGTTTCCTAGGAGTGCTTCAAATTAAGGTCCCACCAGTCGATCATAGGAAGACACGATTCCTGACGCAACCGACATTCGCGTTGTTCCCAACAAATTACATAATTGGAACCGAATTTATCAGTGAAAGTGTAGAATCGTTGCATCAAGCGTACTAATGTTATGCCGCTTTAATGATAGATGGTCTTGCCGAACTGTAGCCCCGCCGTAGAAAGCTCGGGCATTATTTATTATTTACGAATAACCTGAACCATTGTTGGTCGCATTGAGTAATTTACGATGATGCTTGCCTGTCCGTCGCGGTCACAGTCAGTTAATTACAAAACGACTTACTCCGATGTACCGCATCGAATACTTGACTATCATCATCCGCACCCAATTACAAGGACGTAAGGTTCATTGTTGTCCATAAAAAACTCCCATTTGAACATTCGGCACTGTGAATGAATTCATGTCAGCGAATGGCATACGTCGATTCCGCGTGCTCAATAATTTTGATTGATGGGTCTTTAGAAACCTAGACGTTCGGCTAATTTTTTTGTTATTTAGCGTTAAGCGAAACTAATTGACCGAGACATAATTTTTAAATAATATATGCCATCTGTCATCTACGAAATCTAAGCATCATCCTAATTAGGTGTATAAGACCTAATACATGGCGTATTAGTATTATAAGATCCTCCATAATTATTATTGGCATTATAACAATATGCCCCAAAACCACGTATCTGCCGTAACTATGGTGGAGTTAATTTAAAGGTTCTAAATGCTAAAAACAAATGGCTGACTTTCAAAATACGTTTGTCGATACTTCAAAGGGCGCTTTAGTTAGTTTCGCCACCCTGATTGCCTCCCGTTTGTTCGGAAACATTTAATTGGTAAGTAATGACCGTTGCGTGTCTAAAGAGCAATTTCGTATTGTACTCCGCCAGTGTGCCCAGTTATCTACATCTTAAAGGGAATCAGTACACATACGACTTCTGGATTTCTTTGCGAAGCTGCAATTTAATTGGTGGAGGACTTTAAATGTGAACAATAGGCTTTAAACCCTACGTGATGCACTTAAAAAAGTTTGTAACTGATGAATAAAGTTAGCACATTCCTATTATATCAAGGTGGCATAGACTCCATCCACGATCTGAAAACAAACATGACTGTGTTAGACAAATATTTTTTCCGTGAATTGAACCTAGGAGACATCGCTTTGTAGACAGTTACAGTGCAGAACGTGCTGCGAGATCGACTGAAGTAATTATTGATTGTTTAGTAGTATTATACGAGTAGTAGTATAATAGGTATAAGTGTTCAGGTATCATTGAAAGGAAAAGCCCATATCAAATCACACGAATGGCGCGCCGTTATTATAACAATTTGAGAATTATCTCCACAAGTGTAGCAGTTTAGAAAATTATTAGGTGCTACAAGGTCTCGCATCATGATATGAAAGTACGTATCTCGTGTGTATTAGCTTTAACCTTGTTTCGAAACCACCTAGTTAAGTGCGAAGCTTAAACAGAGTTTTACAGCGGCCATATATATCGTGTTGGCTGGTTACTAGAAACTACTGGCTTGGTTTTCGTATCTCATTATTATTATGTTTTATACGAACGGCAACTTTATTCAGAGGTAGTTTGTAGTAGGTAAAATATTCGTAGCAAAATGATCTTTTGAACCGTCTCTGGTAGGGTACCTAGTAGAAGGACAAGCAACCGATGGGGCAATTAAGTCCTCGAATGGCGACCACGTCTGGGTAAAATTAGCACAGGACGTCCCCCAACCAGGTGGCCTGGACTGGACTGGATGACTTGCAGTAGACAGCCAGAAATCGTAGGATTCAGAGAGCTCTAGACCGGTCGCAGCAGCGTCAATTAGGGAAGGTCTATGATAGGTAGAAAAAAGAATACCCTCGCAACGGGATTCCGTGGGTCACAGGAGGCTTAGACAATACAAATAAAACATCAGTCGTGGGTCGAGAACAAATACGAAATAAAAGCTCACGAGCCGCTTGATGGTAAGTGGTGAGCGATGCGCACGGGCAACAGTAACAACAAAAACAAGAAGGCGTTAGTAAAGGAAGAAGAGAAAAGAGAGTAATGATTATAAATTGTGAAAAGTTTACCTTTTACCAATAAAATGTTCGCGGTATAATTTATTTTTTGAAACTTAAATAATCCTGACCATGAGCGATTTCCACTGCAAAATTAATTGTTTAACATTAAACAAATTTTTATTGGCGAGCCTTTAAGAACATTTATCTGAAGGCTGAAGCGTTGTTTTAAGTATATCAATATTCAAGATCAGCTAGTTATTTTTAACGACATTTATTATTAAGTCAACGAATCGGTACAATGAGAAAACCAGTGATTTACACAACTTTATGGCTAGTAGTCCGGCCCATTGTTGCCGAACTAATTGAATAAAAAAGGTGTTTATTTTTATTGTTATAAAGGCATTGATAGCTAAGGTGACACAAGTTTATGATAACATTAAATAGCCACCAACGACGCGTTGATGGTTAAGGAAGACGAGAGATGGAGGAAGGAATTGCTCACAAGTCCTCAACCGGAACACGACGTAATTGGTTCGCTTGCTTATAAATCACCAAAAGAATTCTTTTTTACGTTAATAATCAGCAAACGAGGAGACAAAAAACGACAAGCGACCTGATGATAAGGTCACTCCACAAAAATATCTCCAGGCAGAACACAAGTCGTTTGGCGGCTGACTCATTCAAGAGGATGGTACTAGCTAGCTGAACCAATAGCCCTTCAGCCAAGAATGCATACTTTCAGGATTAAGCCGGAACAAAGTCCAGCGACATTTAAAGAGATACCGGCCATTGCAACTTAATCCATTGTTCAACAGCGCATCACAAGCAGAGGAGAGGTCGGCTTGGACTCAAAGGTAAATGGAGACCGTACAACCGTCACATATCAGTAAACTCACCCCTACGTAATGCCAATTCATGATGCAGATCACCCACATAAAAGCACCAAGTTCCATCCAACCTAATCTCAAGCATCAGCAACAATGCATTAGCGTTGACAATAGCTAACAAACCGAACACTTTCTACGCTACCAGATCGGCAATAACAATAAACAAGGTTACATCATCCATTTCGTATTAATGCTATCAATGGACGTGCAATTAAATCTCTTCGCGAGCGTTAATAATATTAATGCGCCCGCGCTTGCAACGTTTTCCTTGTACTGTACGTGTGATTTAGAGGAGCTTTATTTTTTAACGGCCACAGGATTTCATGAAGTATTTTTGCTGAAATGAAAGTATCATTGTCTCCAATGGAGACGAGCAAGTTCATATGACTTGGTAAAGTAACATCGTAACAATTTACGAGTGAACATCACTGGTCCTAACTACTGATCTTTTGGTAATTAGGTAAAGCACGCTAACGAAGTGCGAATTTACTTCTAACCAATTTTTTCCAATAGCACGAAAGCGTTTGCGGTTTTCCTTTGTGGCGACATCGCACAAAGTCACATGGTGACGTCACCGAAGCCTGAATCGCGCTATCGAAGAATTGTCGATCGCCGGCATATCTACAACGCCTCGAGTAGGTAGATACGGGTGGAATCAAACTTAAGTCTTCTGTGCAAACGACCAAGGTCAAAATGTGCTTTCCATAAAAAAACGATGAAACGTAAAACCGAAATGAGAAATGTTACGTGCCAGTTTATTTACCTACTGTTTTACTATGCGCATTGGATGAATGCAGTTAAGTTTCTAAAGTTAAGGATTAAAGCAACTTGATGAAATACTTATTTTTATGCAACAATTACACACAGGTACTTAGAGGCTTAAATAGACACAAGTAATAAAATATTTGTAGGAAGTAGAGTCGGCTTAAAAGTTAATCTGTGTGATTGGTCTTGGAACTACGCTACCCTGTCACATTTTTCTCTTCTAAACGTATTTAAATATAAATCTCGATAAGAAAGAAGTACACTAAACTCTAGGTTCTATATCAAACAATACCTAACAATAAAGCAACTTCGTACGCTCTGACGAAACGTTTAACGGTTTCCATTGCAGTATGGGAGCGATTTGGCCGTAAATCATTAGATATGAAAGGCGATCGAGCCCGCTCCAGTTTAAGTTAATTTCATTGTTTTCATAACAGTCTGTAATTAAAATTTAATTAGTTATGCAATTTATTGCGGCGATCTGCTACGAACGAAATTGCTTCTGGACGAAAGTAGCCGCTTGCGGTCTAGACTATCGGAGATTAATTTAGTAAACTTTGAAGGGAAACGTGAACGCAATGGAATTGGTCATCTAGAAAATTGGTAGAAGCTTTTAGACAAGTGGAACTTCAATATACTGTCCAAATTATGGTGGATTGTGTTCCTGTATTGTATTGGTTTACACTGATATTTACGCCAATGAAATTTACGAACGAGATGTTCTCGGGCGTAAAGCACTAAGTATTTTAAAGCATCAATGACATAAAATATTACGTTCACTCATAACCTAGCATGGCTCTGAAATTCCCGGGGAAAATATTTGCGTCTAGAATTATATCCAGATCTTTAAACAATCATTACAATTTTTTTCATATGTGTTTTTAATTGAAACTCAATCTTTAGTGTTTAGAGAATGTCTAGAAACCAGAACAAAATCAAAACCTGTAAATTTTTTGCAAAGAATTATTAAATAGACGATACAATACGTATTGAAAACAATATACTACTTACTTACAGCGCGTTTGTCGATGTGAACCGTTAAAACAGAATATGCAGTAATAAGCTACCTATACGTATTACAATAAGAGAATGGGAAGATTGACGCGAGAATTACCGTTGGCAATTAATGGGGCAATTACCTACAGGCGCCATTGAACTATCTGCCGCGAGCAAAACGCCGGTATACTTAAGATCTCGCTCATACAATACCCGCTTGAGAAATTCAGCTTTATTGAAAGTGTCATTATCAAAAGACAATATTACAAATATTTCAACCCAAAACAAAAATATATTGTGAAATTCATGGCGTTTTTTTACTCCGGCTAAAGTTGAGGCAATCAATTTATCCCCAGTTCGTTCTTTCTCGGTAGAATATTGCGTAGTGCATTATTAAACGCTATCTTGGAACATTATTATGCCTACTAAAAGCAAAGCATAAACTGTTTGATATTTGAATTTGAACGCTGGAGCCTCAAACAGTAGGCCCAGGTTCAAATCCTGTACGAATATCTAATTTTCAAAAAATTGCGTATTGGAAATTAATTATCATTTGCCCTAGTAAAGGAAAAAAGTACTTACGTGAAGAAATCTTAGTTTTCTATACCTAATGGCCTTAAACTGTAGGTAGGTATCATGTTGAAGATTAATTCTCATTGGCCAACGTGATCGACTATGGCCTAGCTGTTCCTCTCAAAGTTTGCGAAGAAGAGAATAAGAAACTTTTAAATAACAGTGTGAGCGTCATAATCCAAACGTAGGGAACTTAATCCTCATCCAAGACACAAAATAATATGACGCACTTTCACTTATAAATAGACGCACATACAAAACCTTCTCTATTATGAAGCCGGCAAAAAAAATTGCCCACACACATTGATGTGCACTTTAACTACCACCTACGCATCTTATCTGATATGACTGACTGGTCCGGGAGGAATAACTCCAATTGCCTAACAAACTCTTCCTTCCCGCAGTGAAATCGATTTGAAAATATGGCAGTATAAATACAATCGAGCATCATTCAAAACAAGTTATCAATGACTTGGCCAAATACACTTGGGAGTCGTTTACACTGTTATGTTAGTACGAGAGGGGAAGAAATTGCTTGAAGGCAAAACGACTACTCGTAAATTAAGCTAGTTTCCATTATAAAGATTGTGAAATACTTTAATAGTTGCTGCCAAGCTGCTAACCAGCAGTCAATAAGATTCAGAATAAACAGAGTGTTTAAAAGTCAATCAAATAACCAAATACGAATACTTACTGTAATATGATAGTGCCCCAAATATGCCTTTACGTCACCATCTGTATAAAAATTATAACATGTAAGATTTAAACAGTGCCAAAAATGATCTCACGCTGTATATGTATAGACACGCCCTCACGATCCGCCGCCCTAGGCTATCGTTAGTGACTAAAGTTATCGATATACGATCGATTACGCAACGATAATCGCGATGTGACTCAACACTGCGTTGTTCAGGTTTACAAATGTAAACCTAATGCAGTTATCTAATATCGATTACGGCCTCCCACGTGTCTGTCACACATCAAAGCGGTATCAAAGCGAGCCATTTACATAAACAAACCGATGTTAGACGAAAACAAATCGGATGCTACACTAAAACACGCGAGTGACATACTTTATCGATATCGGTAAATTGCTGCGCCGCCGTAAATTTGGCAGGTTAATGACGTCGATGGAGTTTACGTGATAATAAAAACGTTAGAAGGCTTTTATTATACCGCGTTCGCGGAAAAGTTTAAGTGGTCTATCTATTTAAGGAATAACATTATGATGTTTAAGAGACCGTACAACTGCGAAAGACTTCGAATTGCGCATTAACACAGTAAAATGTTTTATCTCACAAATCAAGTTTCTAAGCGATTATCCGGGAGGTTACAGAGTTGTATTAGGTATAGTTAGCGGCTGGTTCCTCATAATATTCCGGGACAAAAAGTAGCCTATATGTTGCACCATAACTTCTTCTATCTGCGAGTGAAATCTACCTGCCATTCCGGAGATTAGCCCGGATAAACAGAAAGACAGACAGACCGACAAAAACTTTCAAATTGTTTGTTTATGTTTTAGTATGTGTCAATAACTAAACGCACTTCAAACAGTTATTTCGAAATCACAGAGAGACAGTTAAATTTTATTTATATCTATTTATAAATTACTTGACATGAGTTGAACTGTATGCCTGCAAAATTGATTGTAATGACATATCAATGCCAATATGACACGTAACATGACATAATCATCTTAAATTAATTAAGCAATTAATGATTAGCCAAGGATATTTGAAAGTTTCTAGTCTTTGACTTTTTATTTTAGGAAATATATTTTTTTTTAATCAATGGGCTTTATTACAGTACAAAAGGAGAACATCAGATTTGGGCCTGGAGCGAACAGCTTGTTCAATACCCTCAAATAATCTTGCATATTTTAATACATCATCCATTTCATATTTGAAATCTAGTTACATCATATTAAGTCGCGACGACTAAAGTAGATACTATGTGTGCGCGGTGCGTAGGACGACAATATTTCACTATTCCCATCATTTTTCGCAAAAACGGAATATGCACAATGTGGTAACAATATCCTCGATCTAAAAGTCGATGTCTCATGCATGTTCATATTCCAGGCCCAAGGTCCTTAAGAAAGTTGCTGGTTTCCTTTTAATATTTTGTATTTAAAATAAGTATTTAACTTGTTTACCATAAAAAACAATAAAATGTCCATAAGCGTCGTAAGCAAAAACTAAATGTGTTTCTAATTACGTTTCAGTAAGCACTCTTAACGAGAATTACAAGAACGAATAATATATTCGAGAAACGAATTTAGCACCCAAGTTTAATATTGGAATGGCCAATACTCCCTCCGGAAGTGGTCCTCATGGACCGGTCGCCGAATAGTGAAAGTGGCGGCACGCGACTATCAAAATTGTCACAATAATTTAGAATTCAAATTGAGAACGACAAGTAAATCACAGAGAAATTTGACATTATTTCACAATGGCCATTGTCTAAGTGGTTGGTGTACTTAACAAACATTTAGATAACTCGATGACATATAAATAAAGACTTGTTTGTGCCCGGTACGATTTACCAAATTGCAAAAGTCAAACAAGTCTTCGTTACGTAACAAGATTCCGGTATTTTTATTAGAACGTGAAATGGAATGTTTTATAGTATCCTCCTTCGGAGGTCGGCTCATGAATCATCGTAAAATCTGAGAAAAGAAAATACAAATATGCCTAAAATAGCGATATGTTTATGGAGTGGTTTGTATAGAAGACCGTATCGCTTCGTATTCAAAAAGTTAACCGAATCAGTATATGGCCACAGAAAGACATCGAACACCGAAAACTAATGGTTATAAAAAAAACAACAGACGGATCCCTATTGATTCGATCGATTTCTAATCGGCCACTTCCAAGACTTTCTTTTGGAAGATTTTCTTTCAAGGAGTTTCCTACAGACAAAAAAGTTCTATTTTGGGCATTCTAGAAAAACACATCCTACAAAGAAATTCCTACACGATGGTCGGTTCCTAATATTAGACAGAATTCGCATTCAAATGTCCAAAATAAAAACCTTGAGACAAAGTCTCCAAGGAACTCAAAATCAGGTTCCTCCTCTCCGGAAAGCAAAACCAATCCATTATTCAACCGCCGTCTGACAATGCAACATTATTGTGTGAGTAAACAATATTATTCAAATGCAACGAACATTGATATTGAAATGTTATTCTTTACTCCGGAAACGGACCGGACCGGTCGGCCGAGAGTGAAAGCTTTGGAGCACGCGTCACGATATTTGTGGCAAAATTCTACATGCGCAAATCACCATCCATGGAGTTTCGCCATCAGCGAAAGTGTTGACATTAAAAATAATACGGCGCCGATCTTATCCCGACTACGTATCGGTTACGGCCCCATTCGAATCCGGTTTTTACAATCCTAAAATCTGTTGGCGAACTTAAACATCGAGTATTTATAATAACAATGCTAATTACATGTAAATTGTTATGCTGTCTATAAATATTGATGGCTTTACATAATTTTCGATGGAAATAATTAAGTGGTTTCTAGGGGCGTGCATGCAATTAAATTAACTATTTGTTTAACCTAAATTTTTGCGTTTACCGGTAATTCAATTACCACTTATTACCATGACAGGGTTGGAACTGACATTAAATGATACGACGAGAAGTTGTTCTAATTTGATAAGCTTGGTCCAGATTTTATTGTGAGACTCGCTCAAAAATCTAAATATCCTAAATGTTGTTAGTTTGCCTTTTTCAATGGTAGGTACTTTAATTTTACTACTTTTACTCTGACATCATATCATCCAAATTGGAGAAGAGATCTCAGAATAACATAATGGTAACAATACTTATCAGAATTTGCTGGGATAATGATAGTAATTGTGATGGCTATCATGACATTGTTTAGTCACTTGCTATTTACGAGTAAATATTGAATAAATAAAAGAAATAGAGAGCAGTCTTTATGTTTGATATTACTAGTGATGGACTGTAGACTTTTACTGACCTGAGCCCGGCTGCTGTTGTTGTCGCCGTGTCCGTCGAAGGTTTCTTTATATGAAGCTTCAGGTGAGTGGATATCCTTAGCGATCCCCGAATTCTTCGTGGTTGGTGCGGACACTGTATTTTCGTTTGCATGGAACTGGGCACTTTAAACCGCTTAGACTAGCGTATTTTGGACTTGATTGTCGAAATAGTTGCGTACGCGACGGCAGACATTTTCTCGACTCCGTGCCGCATTTGTTGGCGAACAGCGCCCTTTGGGCAGTCAGAGCAAGAAAACAGTCCAACTTGGTAGATAATAAATATAGATTAAATAAAGATTCTTTATGGATGGTGCATTCTGAATATGATTTAGAATGGTACGAAACACTTTATTAGGGTTCCGTACCTCGAAAGGATAAAACGGAACCCTTGTAGGATCACTATGTTGTCCGTCCGTCCGTCTGTTAAGACCCTTTTACTCAGGAACGCGTGGAGGTATCAAGCTGTTTATATCAAATACTAAGGTCTACTGTCCCTGGGAGCTGTGGGAATATCAGACTTCTAAGCCAACCATATAAGATCGATGAAGACAACGCAATCAAAACATACAGCGGTTTGTGCCTCAAATTTCCGCAAATTTTCGATACTCAAAAGAATCATAAAGTACAGAGTAATTCCCGTGAGTGTAAATCTTGAAATTTCGTACCAATTTCAACAAAAAGAACGTTACTTATTTAGCACAGATAAAGGAAAAATTGCGAAAACCGTAAATTTTTAGTGACATGATAAAAAACTATTTTTAATAATTATTAATAATGTCGTGATGGGTGAACTTTTACTTATATACCTTATGTTTATACTTATGTTTGTACGGAACCTCGGAGCGCGAGTCCGACTCGCACTCGGCCGGTTTTTTCTAAAAAAATTAATGGTATCTACTGAATCCATAGCACTAATCTTGTATCTAAAGCTCATGTCTCCAGCATAGATTTAGGATATTTCTAGGGTACCTATCATAAAGATCTTAATATTCGAATGCAGTATCTGGTCGGAAACACCCAAGTCAAACAAGTTACATATCTAAATTAAAATAAATTCCATGCGAAAGTTAAGAATATAAATTAGGTAAATCGAAAGCGGACCGCTAAAGAAACATCTATTTTATTGATTAAATCATGCTTAGCTTTATTTAATGACAAACTTAATCTTTATCTTTATCGAAAACATTCAATTAAAATAAATTGGATATATTTTTAATTACGAATAACTCAAGCATCCCGTTCGATGATATATTTATTAGTTAATTTACATTTTACATACCTCATTTGGCGCTTAATAACAAGATCTTTGCTAATCTTCGTACCTAATACCTATGTAAAATATTTTTCCTCACCGAATCATTAATTATCGCAGAACCTAAAGTTACTGAGACCCACTAAAGAATTATTTTTTTTGCGAGATTTAAGTGTGTAGGTAGATATTCGTATTAATACATTTTTCAAATAATAAATCAAACGGAATTTAAGTAGGTACTTGTAAATCTCGTGACAAGCTTTTAAATCCATACAAATTGTGTAATGATGTTATAAGTTGATAGTGAAGGACATAAAAGACAATTTTATTTTATTATTTTCAGGAAATTTTCATAAAAGCTTGTTTAAAGATTTTTTTCTTTTAATTTATTCCATTTAACCGCTAGTTAAAAATTAAAAACTAATTTAACTTTTTGGTTCAGTGATTTTCATTTTCAACGTTGACATTTTTCAGCGTTTTGCAAAATAATCAATCTAAAATTGGTTCTGCTCAAAGGTCCTCCTCCTCAAAAGTCCTCCGTAAATATTACAGAGCTACGGTACAATCCTTCAAATACCTACTATTGATACTTCACTAGGTATCTTGATTCACAATATTATTGATTCAAGACGTATTACCGACTGACAGAGAAATCTTGACCATTAAAGGGATTAAAATATTATCGTTTTATTCTTACCGACAGGCGCGCACCAAACTTAATGTGATGAAGATTTACCAGCATTGTTTTACGACTCGAATTATAAAACTTAAAAGGCGATTGTTGACAGAAAAATTGCAAGTTCCGCACCCCATTGTTAACTGAAAGAGACGTATCGACGTTGGTTCCACTTAATTATTATGTTACACGAGTTATGTGCACGATAAATAATTTTGTATTGAAATTACTACAGAGTACTGACCTTGTCGAGCGAGGGAGCCATGGATTTCTTCAGGGCGTTCATTTGTGTGGAGGATAAATGTTTTTTCACAGGTCGCGAATGTTTTCGTGTTTTCACACCACTCATGTCCAAAGGACTTTTATCACGGTGGCGCGGTGCGGCGTCAATGAACTACGTCATGTGATTAACCAATTGAAATTCGTACAGTCTGGTCATTTTGACTAGGCTGATGTGAACTTCGTTTTCCGAGATGTTTGCGCAGGTACAGTAATTGACCAATCAATACGCGGCGGCTGTGACAGTGTTTTGTGATGCGCTACTTTGAATTGGCCATTTTCCGCCTCCCACATGGACGAAGCTACGTGTAAAAACTAGTATTTCATAAATACGACTTATATCTTTATGTGACTCGAAGCTAACATTGCCTAAGCCAGTGAATGTCAATACGAAATTTATTGGTTAATATACACCATTATATATCCATACATACATAGAGTTATTACTCATAATACGTAGGTGCCTAGGTACTTGAATTGAGAGTTCCTTATTCACTACACTTCTTTGGATTCGATTAGCCGAGGGTCACTTGTATAATGCACTGGAGACTTTCACCGATCGTAAATTATCCTATCACGACGGTTTTGCGAAGATGTATCGCAGAATCGTTCTGGTTCAGGCTTCAAGGCATAAACTTAATTGGTCGCTTTGCTACAAACATAGACAAATTGCTTTGTAATAAATGTTTTATTTACAATTATTAAGCCGAAAAATAAACGTTACCAAACTATCCACACACTAAGATTCCTTGTGTCGTTGTTATAAACGGTCTACCTAACTCCTATAAGCGAGAACAAAAACTTTCTTTAACATAAAAATTATCTGCTACGTCGGCCGGTAATCGAAACCGAAAACATACCTAATTTTAATGACTTATAAACAGTATTGTGAAGTTACATAAACTTTTCTTTTCATTATGATTTGAGCATCAATCGGTTGGCACCTAGTAACTGCTTTAAAATTTAGTTGCAAGATTTGACCCGTACGCCTCTACATAAAAACATTGCAAGCTTAATAAAAGCTTCTGATAAACAAGCCATAGTCTCAGTAACAAGACGCCATTTAAGTGAAAATGGTATAATTTATGTCTTAATTACCTTCCCAAGATGATGTATGGGTTCATTTCAGCCGTTAAGCTAACGAAGTGTCTATCATTAGACCTACAGTCATTCTGAGAGTCTTAATAGAGAAGTCAGTTTAAGTTATGGCTAAGGTTACATGTACGTCTCAACGTGATAGTTGTACTCCGTCTTCTCAAAAGGAAACAAATTAGTCCTTGTCTCAACGGAATAAGGTTTAGATTCAACGATATTGTGTAAGGCTTTTGACGTCGGTAGAAACATTTCTTGCAACCTTGTCGCCTCTAAATGCTTTCTACTATCCATTAATGTTGTTCACAACCATAACATAATGTGTTCGATTTATTAATATTGCGATGTGCGACGGTAGGGTTAGGCGGCGGTTAAGTACCGGACCGTTTTTTTCCACAGGGTTGCGAATGAAATAGTAAGTTGCAGTTGCTAGGGCGTTGGGGACGTCAGTGCCAAACAAAATCTACGCTACTTTTTCTCAAAAAAATTTTTTTCATGTATACCTACATGATATCAAAATGCAATTTTAGATTTAGTAAAACTTAAAAATGCAATACAATACATGTTTATTGATTAATAGTATAAATCTTACCTAAATGAATAATTTCAGTTTTCATTTTATCGTGTCTACATTATATAGTTACTTACTTACGTTTTTTTACCTTCATTACTTTTTAAATAAAATAATAATAAATTCACTGTTTCACAGCCCTACATTAGTCGTGCTCGGATCTCGTACCGGTATGTCGTTTAATTTTCGTTGCGACTTCCGGTGAAGATCTGATTTTATGGACATTTACAAGTTAAAACGTTTCTAATTATATTATTTTGTTGGAATCAAGGAGATATATTTTTTAACAATTTAGCATTATTAAAAAGCACTGAAATTTCAAGTGGCCTATTACTTAACGGTGGCCAATAACACCTCAGTTTCCCCTAGTTTACGTTGTAACTATACCTTCTTTATTTTGACGTTAGCTTAAATTCCCAATAGGGTACAGTCGAATGTCATTTACTTATACACCGGTACAATAAACTTACAATCAATAGAACTAATGAAATTCTATTATAATATAAGTTAATTCGTTTTTATCTCGTCTCGTGGGTACTGTACTGTACCTACTTTATATTAATAATAAGACATTGGCTCAATGATTAAGACACGTAGGTATTAACGCGATTCATTTAAATGATAACAGAAATATGACGGTATGTCTACTTTCAAACTGACAAGGTCACGAAGTCACGAATGTCAAATAGCAAGAGCTTATCTAAAAACGAGATTGCTATCGTAGAGGTTGCGCGCCGAATGAATGTATGTGTAGGGTGACTACATATCTGAACTTGTTAGGACATGTCAGGAATTTTAGCTTTCTGTCCGGCTTATTTGGCTTTGTAATTTGTCTGTTTCCTTCATTGTCTGGACATGTAAAAACACTCAATAGAAATAAAAAATAAAGATTTTATAAGCTTTCATCATTTTAATGAGTATTTTATTTCTAAAAGGGTTCGCTTCTATTCGTCAACAGTGACAACTTCTAATTTAAAAATCACTACTTATAATTGAAAAAGTCATTGTTTCCGTCTGTCTGTTAGGCTTTTGCCTTAGCCACTGGACCGATTTTTATGTTTGGCACAGAGATAAAGTTTAGACCTTTTATAGTTTTACCTTTTATCGCAAAAACTGGGTTTATGGGGTTGAAATAAGGGATGAAAGAAATAAACAAAAAACTTTGTATTATGAACGGACATTATACCTACACAGTTTTATCCCAAAGAATAAAAAAGTCATAAAAATAATTTTAAAGATGCCTCATAATTTTTTGACTCCCGGGCAGAAACTAATAATTTAAAATTGCAAAATATTTCGAATTAAAATGTACAAACTTTTTTAAACAAGTCTTTTTTTAAACAAGTTATTTTTAAACAAGTTATTTTTGTAAAACTCATTTAATCGTCCGGACTTTTCAAAATTTGAGATGGTAATCCTACGTATGTTTGGTATACTGCCAGTGGTAAGGAAGTAAGTAGTGAAATTACATGTAAAACCAATTAACCAATGTAAATTACAGTCAAAACAGCTAGTCGCCATATTCCGTTTTATTGTACAATCTACGGAATCGTAGATTGTATTTACAGTACAAGATACTATTTTTAAACGTACAAAAACATTTAGATTTTCACAGTGCCTTATAACCTATAAAAAATATTTACTACCTATATAAAATTAAAAGTCATTTTGTGACGTCATCATCATTATCATAACACTAGGATTCCCCGTGTCGCGGGTGCCACGACAATACACAAAGATAAAGAAAAACATCCGACCAATAACATTTAACCTAGAAGTATGTAGTTGTAGGTAGGTATCGGTATTTAGCAGAGATTCAAACTGAATTATTAAACCAGGTTTGATAGTATCTAATTCCACCATGTCCATTTTTTTTCAATTATGAAAGTTTTTATCTGCTTCTCTTTCGCAAAAGCTGAAATTCTATAAAAAAATATTATAAATATTTCATGCAACATAATATACTATATATATTTTCTGTTACCACTAATTAAAAATAATGAGTGTTTTGATTAATAAATTTCATAATTAAGTGTGTTATTACTCGTCTATGATTTTATAAAACCAATAATTCTAAAAGTGTTCATTTAGATTTTATGAATACATCGGTACTCATATCTTTAACTTCAAGAATTACCTCAAGCTCATAACATAACCCATTTGCTTATACAATCGCAATACAAGAGACATAAAGTTATCTCGGCTTTTACCATCCTGACCATAACGTTTACTTATACAGAGCCATTACGAATCTACTGTTGGACATAAAATGAACAAATAAAGGCCGCATCAGTAGTGTGGAGATGGCTAAAGCCGATAATCTCGCCCCATCTAGATTCAGACCTTAGACTGCGCATGCGCACACTGCCCACTTTTGCAACGCGATTTGACGATACGAGCGCGGTGGTCTTGTAAAATGTTTATTCATTAAAAAAATCATAAATAATTTATACATTTATACTAATTCCAGCTCTAACGTTTACTTGTCCTCGATATTAGGTGCATAGATTTATTAAATAATTAAAACATTTGCTTTTTGCCCAGTTTTGCTTGTTAAGCATGATAACATTTTGTATTACACAATAAAGGAGAAGAAAAAGATCTCGCCAGTTCTATATGACACGGGAATTTTTCTCTCTCTGCCGCATAACCAGCGAAGTATTGCGGGTCTCGGTGTAGCACTTGTCTATTTGGTCTGGTTGCTTTTTGCAGCTCAATATAAATGCAATCTGTGATTGACCGAGTTAAGCACAAGCCAAAAGGCTTAGGATAAATATGTCCGAAGCTTGGATTAGCATCTGAATCCTCCACCAAACCGCAATAAAGCGGCGTGGAACAGCATCCTGTAAGCCTCCTTAGGTATGAGGAGAGACGCTTCCTCAATAAAGTAATGGTTAGGCGAGAATATTGGATTGTCATTCGATATTCCACCCATATATCCCTCTTAAATTTAAGTCATTAAGTACCAGTGTTCCTGTTCAATTTAGCTTCTAAGCAAAATTACTTCATTTTACATTTTTTCGCCATCAACCTCCAATGTGCCGTTATCACAGGGGCGGAAAGCTGGCATTTGTGTGGGATGCAATATTGCAATTAAACCGAATTCCATATCGGACGAGAACGCAGTCGCAAAATCGCAACAAGGTCCCAGCGCGCGAGCTCTAAATGTCACTGCGCGCCCCGTGAAAGCAAAGTGGCGGTTGCAATTTCACTTGTCATTCCACAAATGAGTTTAGTGCATCATTTAGAAAGTCGATCCCGGTAAATCGAATTGATGGTGTCGGGGCACCGAGTTCGTTTGTGCCGGGTGAAATCTGCGGTGAATTGGGCCGCGGATTAATACGAGCCTCTAACTGGACCAGCCTTGTGCTATTGTTGGTTTGATTAATTCACTCGGCACGGCCAAGCGTACTTTACTGTCATTGAAATCCTCGTTTGATTTCATGTAACATTGTATCATTTCTATGTACCTACCTAAATATTAGTATTTTGTTGGTAGGCACCTCGAAAGATATTATTGCAATAAATGGTCGGATGGCATTGTGTAATTAGGTAAAAATTGAACATAATCCAGAGTTCCTCACGCGATACATACGGTATAGGTATATCAATACGACTCTTTGATTTGAAATTTCAAAGATTCTGTGAAATAATCGCCTGAATGCTTATACCTATGCTTGTACATAGAAAAGTTAATGCTTGGCAGTTCCACCTTATGGCTATGTATATTATGTACCTAGTCTTGTATTTGTAATAAACATAACTTTGATTTATTTAAATTCACCTATGGTCCCTTCAAAGCCTACATGATATGACAGACCTATAACGGGTGAAAATCAGTATTACCTACAGCAAAACTACTGCTTTAATAGTTCCATCAATCATGCTCACAGGAAGTCTCATAAAAAGTCCTATGATCAAGTGTTTGTGTGGAGTAGACCGACGTCGGAACCAGGCATGCCGACTTGGAATTACAACCAGATCTCCAAGAGCCTCGATGAACAAATTGATATTTCCTCATCCGCAGGAGTTAAAGTCCAACGTAAAATGGTCGTACGTTGACCATAAACGTATGGTGCCATGTAAGGCGCGAACATTTCCCAGCAAACTCATCTTTGATGGCAAATGACGACGTGCGTATAATTTTTAATTTTTTCATATAATTTCGAAACAACTCGTGATCTCGTGAACTAGTTCCCGCAGTTTACTTAAGAGATAGTTATATGGGATTGACGTTTTAAGAGCAGACACGAGAGCTAACTTTCTTCCATGGAATCCTGCGCAGCTTCTAGCAGTTTAAAACTCATTACATACGTTTTTCTGGCAGAAGTCCGTTACCAGCATACCTGCAACAAATAGAAAATGTAAAATTAATAAAAACATTTTTAAAAACCGATGGATCGCGCCAATACAAACACAAACACA
This sequence comes from Hesperia comma, assembly GCA_905404135.1. Taxonomy (NCBI): domain Eukaryota; kingdom Metazoa; phylum Arthropoda; class Insecta; order Lepidoptera; family Hesperiidae; genus Hesperia; species Hesperia comma. Next base: position 17,599,517 of record FR990018.1, read on the forward strand.
AAAATCATTTAATTATATTAAAGATTCTAGAAACATCCGGAGCCACAGTTATCCATTCACTTCGGATTATCCAAGCTCGCTTCCGTCTCCAAAATACCGATGTGCTGATAGCCGATGGCCTCTCAACACTTGTAGCTGTCACAAATCTCCGATTAACACACATAACCTCCTGTCAACATCTATTATAAACTGCCATCGTACGAGCCACTCCACATTTTGCTAATAAAATACTAATACAGTTATATAATCTCTGTCGGTTAGATCCTTCTTGCTCTGTAATGTTCTCTTTATATCTACCTATATTTGATGTAGGTAACTACATATTACGTATGAAAATTGCAACGACTGTTAGTTGACAACGTTTATATTTTAGATATCTTGATTATGATCTGAGATGGTCCTAATACTATACATACCTATAATATACAATTTGTGAGGTAAGTATAAGATGCCGCAAAATATAAAATTCGCCGATGGTCCTGATGTCCAAGTACAATGGCTTCTTACCATAAAACTGCTCATGTGCACCAATTTCAGCTATTCGCATACATTTTCTATTCTCTTCATTTTTATACCAAACAGGCCCGATAAAGATACTGATATGGAAAGTATAAGTCTTACATAATAAAAATTAACTAATCAAACTAAGGCTTCTCTTAATTAAAAACATATCACTTGTGGCTAAATTTTCCTTAATTGGCAGCCAGTCGATTTCGTCGAGTGCCAAGCAACACAAACATACGGAACTTATTCATACAGACATCCGCATTAACGTATATTAATTAGATCCGTCAAAACGAATGCACAATCTATTAAAATTATTACACTCTATTTGAGTTCGTTGCGCTTGATTAAGAAGTGCTTGCGGTTTGCCTTTCTTGTGATGTCTGTTGGTCACTCGACTCTACAAACATTTGTGCTTCAAAGCTTATATAATGTATCGCAAACGGATTCTTCATTGCAAGTGTTAATATAGCAAAAGCAACAAAAAACCATCAAAGAAAAGTTGAAGTAAAAACTGCATGTGTGTAATGCTTTATTTGCGTAAAGAAATTAACTAAAACAATGAAGGATAGTTTAGGCTGCAAATGCAACTCATGGTTGACTGCAATCGTACTAGTTCCGTTACTTTCAAGCGACACAGGCGCGGCCCGACACGCTATATTGATAAACGCCGCCAATTAGTTGATATATTACGCCCTACTGTCTAAGGGTAAAGGTTATAAAATGGCAAAATTGTCCACGCTTGGTAATTAGATGTTATGTACACTACCGGTATACTTTCCTCAGTACTCTTACCGGTATTAGTACCGTTACCTGGTTCCACCAGAATTTAATTACATCACTTGGGTCTCGGACACTTTACGTTGGACATTGGCTTGACGACCTGCATGTCGCTACGTACCATGACGGACTATTGAGAGGTTCTTGGCTTCGATTTTTAGTGAGGCGGAGATTTGGATGATGAGTTTTTCTGCTTTCGCTCAGGTATGTTTTCTTATCTTGTTACCCCACAACACAAAAAATATAAGATTGAGCCGACAGTGTGTAGCGTTTCTTAAAGGAACGTTAAGACAAAATTAAACACAAAGTGGCAGCCACGGTAATATTTTTCAATTAATTATAAACATTACTGTGTTATTGTTATTGACGTTAATTAAAAGCTAATTATTAGAGATAGAAATTATCTGTTTAGGCCAATCGTCTGGCACTATGCCCGAATAGAATATATTGTTACAATAAATTTTAATAGTGTAACATCTCATACCTACATACATTAAATAATTACCAATAAACTATTCTCTTAGTATTCTCAATCAAATTAAGCGTTATATTAAATTGAGAAGCTCATCATTTATATATTTAAAACAATAATTTATTGTTATATAACGTTCAGAATATGCCAAATTGTTGTTCCAAATTTAATTATATCACTTTAATTGGACAGCACTTAATTTGCGAAGGTAATAAATTTATTATATTTATATTTTATGATACTGTTGGCAGCTTTGCGAAAACGATTAAGAGAAAACGTTATTAATTTAATTACAAATATAAAGCGACAATATAAACAAACTTGGAAGATTAGATCATTATAATGATATTGCTATTTTTATAAGGCAACAATAGAACATTCTGGTAGGACACCTGTACAATGGTAGAGCACATTTTATTAGAAGTAGTAATCGTTGCGGAAGAAAGGTTTTTAGATAGTGACTACATGTAAGAAATAGTTTGCTTTACACATGCTCTTAAAGCACTAAGTAAATATCTTATTGGAACAAACAGGATTGAATGAGAGAATGAAAGAAAGAGGGAAAATGGGACCCCAAACGACGTTTTTATCTTTTGTTCGTTCGGGATTTCTCGCTATCCGAATGTGGATTGGGTTTGCACACCTTTAAGAATACCATGGAAAACTCCTATCATCGGAAATTATCACGGAACGTTTAACTTCAGTGAACCGAGTATTCATTCGTTTCTAATCCGATCATAAATCCAAAAGTAACAAGTGCCGAGTGGGAAGCTAATTTCGAACCACTAGGCTATCACCGCTTACTGCGTTTCAACTTAACTAGCTTTATTCCTATACCGGACTAGGATACACTATCTAAACGCTAAATAACTTTCAAAACGGAACAATAGAGCATCAGAACGCAAACAGACGCGACACCCAAACAATTCCACATAGCGATAAGCCCGGAAAATGCAAGCGCGGGCGCGAATAGGGTACCGCCATAACCACCAACATTCAATTGAGATATCGATTTCACAGCGGAATATATCGTTGGTATGATTAAAATATCAATGGTGGCTTTCTCCCTGATTGTATGCAAACTACTGGATCGTTTAAATAAACAATGTAATTTCCCTCGGAGCTAGGCGCGAATCACGCCCAAATAAGATTCGCGTCGGCGTAGTGCGAACATCGTGAAACCGAATAATTATAATAACTTCGGGACTCACTACGGCCCTTTGTGTATCGCAGATGTGCTTTCACTTCGCCTGTCGTTTCGTTCACTCCGAGCTTCGGTTATGGTTATTCGTTCATGTAAATTATTTGTATAGGTGTAATTGTAATGTAGATTAGATGTGTCCCGATACCCGCCTGCGTTACTTAAGGTATCCCACGCGGTTAAACTTTCGTTAGCGTATGTAATAACTAGTGCCTACGATACAATCTATAAATTAATTGCTTAAAGGATTAACGTGAGATATTCCCTCTGCCCAATATCTATGTTATCTCTGCTTCAATAGAAATATCTTTCAAATGTACAACAGCCCTCTAGCGGAGTTCCGTGGTTAGTATCGTCACAAAGTTTTAGAACAAACCGTTAAACATTTTGTAACATGCTTAATAATGATCGGCAACGCGTCGGCTATCCTTTTACATTACATAACTCACTAAACGAGTATTGATATAAATATGTATCAAAACAACGATCAGCTGTATTAAAATGTCAATTATACACTCGCTCCCAACGTCCCAACCAAAAATAAATTGGGTACGCCGAACCTTGTAATATTTATTTCCGTTCATACCCCAATTTACAACAATGCGATGTCTTGCAGTAGGTACTGCTGTGGCCGACTGCCTCCGTTGCGTGGTATCGTATCGCAGCGAACGTGTTATTACCCGTTGTCGGTACGATCTCGAATAAATAAATAACTTATCGTAACAAAAGAAATATCGCACCGATTGGAGCGACGATACGCTGGTGAAAGCCGGCCCTTGTTTTAGGTTTCAAGGTTTCTTATTGTCGCTTTTCTATAAAATTATTCATTCCGGATTAACTTATGTTTAACCTTTCGGTTTCAGATTTATAATGGGTATTAGCATAAAATTATTAAAAGTAACTCTGGTGGTATATACAGAGAAATAATTATTGCGACGGATTTGAAATTTTATTCGTAAAAGACAAAAAAAAGTCTAGGTAGACCGGGAGCTGCGGCGGCGCTTATAATTTTCCGGTGTCTATCATTAATGAATTCCAGCAATAGACCTGCCTACCATTATAATAAAGCCTTGGAAGGTAGAACTAGACAACGTTTACAAAGGGCCGACAGAGTACTTTATAGTATAACAGGGCTTCTAAGAATTCTTAATCATAATAATATTAATTAACCACAGTTTACGTTGCGCGGCGAGCGCTTGTCTCTATGAATACTTAAGCCAATGTTGGCTAGAGACCGAGGATTGACATGCGACAATAGGTAGATAGTTCTACTTAATGAATGTCAATAAATTTTCCTTCTTTTTATTGGTATTATCTCGGCCTGCGAAGGGTTCGATTTCCGGACGGGCAAACATTTATTTATCTGTTATTGAATCAAGGGTGTCATATCACGGCACATGGAAAATCTTATTGCTGCGGTACGGAGCTTATGAAATTAAGCCCTATAGGTAAATGCGAATTATTGAGCACAAAAGTAGCTCATAATACAACATAAAACATTTAAAGCTAATTTGTCTTCGAAGCTACAGTTTGAATCCCATCACAAGAAGTTTAAACAATAAAACCTAACTGCCCTGTGCAACACCACAAATTTGCAATCAACAGCACGCACGGAAATGTAGTCTGCAGTCTCTGCAGTACTCAACAAACACTGAAACACTAGTACTCGTACACAGCAGGCACAGTGTACCAGCTATCGTACGTAACACCTAACTTATTATCCAATAAACATGCTCCACTGACTCTAACCTGTCGTCTATTCTATTAACCGGAACATATTTTCGCTTCCAAATCGCCATTTGTCTACGTTTGCATGAATGTAAATGTGGTCATTATGTTACATTTTACTAGAAGGTTACATTTGGGTTACTTTACTTGCGTCCTATTTTGCTAGTTATCATATCAATAACTGTGATCTACGACTATATTTGCATGACTGTATTTGCACCAAAAATATACTTTGTTCATGGATTAAAGGTCTTTAGTTGTCACACTTTCGTTTTTTATCGACATAAAATAAACATCTGTTGAACCTTATCCACTAGAAATACTAAAGTAAATTATAGAAAAGGCTTAAATCATTTACAATTAAGTAACACGAAGGGGTTTAAGTGGCTCCCCTACTTATAGGGTTTCCCTGCTGAACAAAGGCTCGGTTCATCATATGTACCAGATGATCGCTGGACTCTTTATTACTCAGTTGAACCCCGCCAACACTTTGGACTTGGTAGAAGAGCTACATCACAGCTGGTTAGCCACCACTCTCTTAATGGCTTACAATGAAAATCTATGAGAGTTATTTCTTACCCTTAGTTTCATGTGTTGTGATGACGAGCCATTTTGACATATCCGTTAACGGATGACCTCGTTAGGGCTCTTATACACGAACGGCAAATTGCCAACGGCAGAGGTAACTGTAGCCGACGATACCTGTCGGCGGCAGCCGTCAATGCATCGGCGGCTGACGTCAACCTATGTCGACGCTTGCAGTTGTTTGTGTTTCTAGCGTGCCGTGTCCCCCATTTTATTAGTTGACTGCCAATAAGTTCAGGAGTATTGCGGTTTAATAAAATGAACTCCAGTGACAATTTTGACGTTAAAATGTTAATTGTAGCAGTAAAAAATCCTTGTACTTATTTAGAATTATAAACTACAATAGTACCAATAGTAACAAAATAATAAAAAACAGAGTAAGTAAGTAAGAGTTGTAAGTCTTGGTCTCTATTAATGAATATTTCTTGAACCCACCATTTACGTTTTTGTTTTTCGTTTTGGCGACGTTGACGGAGTAAAAATACTTAATAAGAGTGCGATTTCTTCAAAATACATTTTCCAACTGGCTCCTGTACAAAAAGAGTCAACAATGGCTGCCGCAGAGCTTCGATGTTGACATGTCTACGGCTGCCGTCGAGACGCGTCGAAGGCAGCCGCCGACACGTCAACGGCTGCCACCGACGCGATCGACGGGTGCAGTTGTCTCTGCCGTTGACATAGTGCCGCTCGTGTATATAAGCCCTTAGTTACGGATATGGAACGAATGTCTGATAAAACGAATGAATGCTAGCGAATCTAAAATTAGTTTTTTTTCTGTTATATTAAAAAACCCTTATCTGTACTTATTTATTATACTTAATATTTAATTACCGAAGTAGCACTTAACTTAAAGTAGCACTTAAATTTTATATCAGTGTTTCGTAACTTATCGAGGAAGGACAGCAATATCGTGGTAGTGCTCATATTACTGCATTTTTGTACCGACCAGGCGACCACCAAGAAGGAACAAAGGCCAGTGTTATTCATGAAATTCGCGTAAGTCAGCCGATACATCCCGTTATTTTATTTTGTGAACCATGAATAAAACATATTGCCAAAACAATGCAGCGTCTCTCGCCTTGTTTGGTGCGTCATGAGCTCGTTTACCACTTGGTTCCCTGCGGGTTGGCTGAATTCATCATCTCAACCCATCATGGCCCAATATTGAACGCGGGTCTCTTCTCAGAATGAGAAGGTTAAGATCATAGTCCACCGCGCTGACCAATGCATATTAGTGGAATTCACACACCTTTGAGTTTTTGCGAACTCTCCGATATGCAGGTTTCCTCGCGATATTTTCCTTCGTCGTTGTAGCACTAAATGTTTAAAACGCACATAACTCCGAAAAGTCAGAAGTGCGCATCCTGGGATTCGAACCCGGACTTTCGAGTTAGAGGACGAATTTTTAACAACTAGGCTATTACCGCTTGGCTTGGCTCAATTATACCATCATGATTAATCTTTTCATCGATTTAATTCAAATCGCGAAGCAGCGAGAATATCTAGGCCTCCAGTTCTGAGGAGATACCCAAACCTCGTAATAGTGTGTTCTTTTATTCGTATTAAAATTGCTTGGAACCTCTAAAATCGTAGATGTGTTTCAAGTCTTACTGCCCAGGCTTCGCTTTACTCTTGCCGTACAAGGATTTGTTAATAGTCGTTAACATGAATACTCTTACCACTGCTTGGATGTCTTCCATATTTTATGCTTTTATGCTGTTTAATTAAAAGTATATTATAGCTGTATACGAATACAACTGTTAATATATTATTCTTTTCAGTTGTGAGGAGAAACGCTGCCCTACTGCGGGCAATAGATCGCAATGAATAGCAGCATGCCTATTGATATGCTAATAGCGTAGTAACATTAGTATGATTTCACTCTCAACATAACAGTTAGCATTTTCTAATAATGATACGACACCGTAGGACAGTGATGACTTGTTAAATATATGTGAAGTATTTAATATGTGCGAATAAAAACGCTAATTAATACTTTCCCTGTAGGTAGAGAGAAAATATCAAATATTTTTTACTTGGTGTTAAACATAAGTTTTTACGTGGGGCCAAACAAGGGTTGTCAAGATTCTTTAAATATGCTGCGAAGGTTTCTTATAAGCAATAGGTTACTTAAAATACCTAAATAATATTATTATAAATGGTGTGTTTTTACTGAAAACAATATCAGGGTTCGGCTAACATTTATACATAAAGTTATGTTATAAATAAACTATCGCGAAAATCGCACTAAAAACCGAAATAACGACAATTAAACAAACAGCCAGATCCAAAAAGCATGTGCCTATTAACGTGGAGCCCAAAGCTGTGGGTTGTTTCATTGCATAACTTCCGCGACTCCATACTCTGTGCCTATTTCGATTGACAAGTTTGACAGCTGTCGGATTTGGGCGCGCATTTTTGTCTAACAGTCCATTATGGCCAATCAGTCCTAAGAGATAAACTGTAATAAAATAAATTATTTTAAGTGCGCATTGGAAAAGTCCCTGAGCAAATGTACAAAAATTATATAAATTAAACCCACTTTCTAAATGCTCTTTTTTAATTTTCGACATGTTTCAACTGCCACCATTGGTGATATTAAACGTACCTAAATAGTTATTTTTATCTGTCCCCATATTTGTGTAGGAAATACGCAATATGTTATTTATATTAGGTACATAAAAATTGTGTTACTCAAAATTTGACGTCCAATCTCACGTGTTTAAAACAATATTGTATTTTTTTTATTATTCATGTGAATTGTGTCCACCGAAATGAGTGTTTAGTTCTTTAGACCTTTGATTTTATCTACGATTTGTCATTAACCCCTCACAACAGCTTCCTGTGTTACAGATGGGATGAGATGAACACGAGCAATTAAAACGAACATAAACAAAGACACGAGAACAGGTAGATATACATCTAACGTTTGGCAGCCTGGACGGGAATCAAACCTGAGATCTCTCGGTAGGCGGATCCGATGATCGACCTTTTGTAGAATATAGCGTATTTAAAAAATCCCCTTTTGCATTCTGAGGACATAACTAATTTCACGGACAATTGAAATTACCAATCAGTGAATCAACCCAAACAATAATTCAGACTTGTCGGAAACGTAAATGCGTGTAAATACGAAACAGAAAGAATGATGAGCAAACATTTATAAAAAATCATTTTTAAACGTCGTATTTCATCAGTCGGACTCTCGACTTGCAATAAATTATGGTGATATTATGCGCACTCAATAGGGGATCGGACACTTTTTCAAAAAGTGTTTAAAACGAACTATAATGGCTCTTAATAACGATAATAAATATAATTTTAATTACACAAACACTTATTAGCCCAAAATTATATTTTAATAATTGATAATTTGAATTTGCCGCGTAAACGATTCAAAAAGGTCACTTTAGAATGCGTGACGTCATGTGTGTGTAAACAATGACTTGACATTTTGACATCAATGACATTTACATTTTACTACGATACAACAACGTCAACAACAACGCGTATGCAAAGTTATTTGTCGCATTGTGTTATTTTGTGTTTTATTCATATTATTATTATATTAATTCGTTTGTGATATTAATAATGGAGCGAAAAACTTATCGTTGGTGTGCAGTACCTCAATATACAAACACGTCAATCGCTACTTACGCCCGATAAAATATTTATTGATGTACCGCGTAAAGCAAATGAAAGGAAAAAATATGGTTTCACCTAGCTAGACGAATGGACGATGGAATGTCGGTAACATCACCGATTTACTTTTGTGAAGATCATTTCGACGTAAGTACATAACAACAGGCAATATTATTATTTATAACCATAGGGTTTTAGGTTATATAAGTAAAAAGTTCCTAAAAAATTTCTATTTTGTTTTAGCTACCGAACGACATGGAAAATTATATGCGGTACCGTGTAATGGGCACAGTAAATAGAATAATGATAAAACCTGGATGCCTACCGTCTAAATTTAACTGTCAAGCAGACAGAAAGAGAAGTTTACCTTCAAGTAGTAAAACTTGCTTTGATGATAGTAAAAAGCAAAGATTGGCCAAAATACAACAAGCCCTAAAAGAAAGTAATTTGGAAAGTAATATGGAAGAAGAGATTGTAAAGATACCTCCAAGTAAGTCCCTACTTAATAGATTTTTGTTTTACTTTTAACTGACCATTAATTCAAAAACCTGTATATATTTTGTTTTAGGTACAGAATGCCAAGATGTGACAGCAGATCATCAGAAAACAACGACTAACAGTCAAGATAAATGTGTACAAGCTTTTGTGAAAAGTAAATATTTACACCAAATGGCTTAGTAAATTATATACCATTTTCCTCCTAAAATTAACTTTAAATAAAACAATTTGAACATTGAACATAATTTTTTATTTTGTACTCTCATACTAGTATTTTTTTCTACCATTTCAATGTTATTTGTAGTAAAATAAGGTGATATTTTATCCAAAAACGAATCACAATCACCACCACTATATTCTAAAATATATCTGCATCTCTCCGAATCTGCACATATCCTATAGCATCAACACCATAGGATTGTCTTGCCGATCTGAAAAGACAAACAAAAACATATTAAGCTTGATTATAACTATGTGCATGAAACAAAAGTTTAGGTTAGGTTATCTTATTTCCGCTGTAAATTCACTTTCATTAAACAAAAAATATTGATTGAATGATATACTTACACAGATGTTTTTACATTTCTAAATTCGGCAGCACAAAAGTTGGGATTGGTAGCGAAGAAATTGCCGACCATCAAAATATCTACCCTTGGGAGATTTCGGTTATCATCTTTCGTATAACCTGGTTCCATTATGGTGTTATAAAGTTTCAAGATGTCTCTGAATAAGCAAACTTTACACCTTAGCTAAAAATCGCAGAAAAGAAAGGTTTCGAATATTACCGTACAGAGGAGGTTATATGACTAAACCTATGGACTAAACTTATCGTTTTGTTTACTTAATTTCATTTTGACTTTGACTGATTGTCAGATGTCAGATTCCCTACAAATGACGTCACACCTGGTGATTGGTGTTTCAGGTATGATGGCGAACAGATAAAATATAGTGCAAAATTAAAATTTTAATTAATGGTTTAAAAATATAAATCTTTGTTAAATAAACCTAAATTACATTCCAGTATTCATTTTATTATACAAAGATTATTTCCAACTACGTTTTTGTTTTTTTTGCGATTACTGTCCGATCCCCTATTACCGACGGCCGTCTGTTACCCCTGGGGACGGAATATCGACAAATGTTAAACAATACGATATTGTGGACGGATTTATAACTTTCTTGGTGGTACAGCTATTAATGTTTTTAAAGCATTAAAGTTAGAGTCAATGTGCTTCCGAAACTGTTAAATCAATTGAAATAATTGTTACTAAAAAACTAGTCACTAACACTTGATACTTAAAGGTCATTGGAAAATATTGTGATTAATATCATGAGTGACTGATCAGTCGAAGTACGAGTATCAGGCGTACTAACTGTTGCTTAACATTATTGATTATTCACTATCGCGACAAGATGTTAATTCAAAATGTATCGAAGCGCTCATAGCCTCGGCTTGTATCGATCTCAAATGATCGATCGAGTTATGCAACATTGGGCATAGTGCATGGGTTACTGCTAGTCGCAAAAAATTATAGAGCTTCTAAATGACACATAAAACTATTCAGGTAAGTCCGAAGTCTTCAAGCGGAATAAAATTTCCGACACTTAGATTAGCCACTAACTCTTACACCAATTCCCACTGGAGCAGCATGGTAGAGTATTATGCTATGCCACTTCAGTTATGAATGTGCCTGTGTGGTACCCATGGGCCATTGACGAGAAGAAGCTAATTTAAAACGTGCATTTTTTATGACCAGTAACTAACTATTAAAGTATTACGTTAATGTCTTGCAAAGTGTGCGGTAAACCTCATCTTGGTAGGTACCTACATGTATTATTTGACTCACAAGATTCTAAGGTTCAAGTAAATTAGCGTTTGAGAAATTGCGCAAGACGCGCTTTCGTTTCCGTCTGAGTCAAGTGGACGTATTGTAGGTACTTACGAGTACTTTGCGGATAGGAAAAATATTTGGTGGATTGTTGATTTGTATGGCTCAAAACAAGTTGCGTAATTACGACTATTAACATGGCGTTTTGATTTAATAATGTTGAAGGTCTCCATGTCTCCATCATAACTCATCTGTCCTTATGCTGGGCCCAGGCCTCCTCTCATGTTGTGATAAGAGGAGTTCCTCAATTATCTGTCAGCTTCATCAGATTGACTCCAGACTTCCATGGTATTATAGTTTTAATATAATACTTAATGAAAACATTAACAAACACGCTAGGCGCCTCTACAATTTTCGAAAGTTCTCCTAGATTTCTCTGGGATGTCATCATCAGATCATAGTGTCCTTATCATGGGACCATACCTACTTCCCAAAAGAAAAAGAATTATTAAAATGACAACGAAAAAATCGCTGAACATCATATAAAAAGTATGCATACGGTGGAATTGAGTACTTCATTCTTTTTTGAAGTTGGTTAATAAATACCTACGAAATTTCGTAAACTATTTCACGTGCGAAGATGTTTGACTGAGACTTGTCATATTCCACTCCGAAGGGGTAAAAGTTTATTTAGATATCAGTTAAAATACTTTAAAAATCGCCAGCAGCAGCTACCTACGTAATAATTGCAGGAATCTTAAGAACACAGGGTATTCTAATTTTATGACAAGTAATTGAAACTTAACGAGGGAAAATGAATTTCGCCGTTATGACCAGAGAAAACAAGAAAGTTTTACAACACGCACACAAAGACTACTTAGCTTCAGCGTTGCGTAAGTAGTAATAAACATTTCTACTAGACATAATTCGCTGCTAGTGATGCGACATTCGCTTGGAATCAATCACGTAGCTCGCTCGCACTTTCACCGCCCTAGCAGATGTGATGTCACTCCTCTTTAGGGCTGGCGATTTGTCCAGTTAACTTTAATGAGCAACATTATGTTTAAAATTACGTATGTTATGCTATTGCTTTGAAATGTGTGTGATTGTCATTTTCTGTCTGACTGCTTGCGGCAGTATTACATAATGTTAAAAATAAATAATTTAATACTAAAACCTATGAACCCGTGTATATGACGGAATGAAAGCATTTTATAAAAGATCCTATTAATTTAAATTACTATTCACATGTGCGACAACGACACGATACCCCAACAAAGAAATATATTATCGCACACTGCTTTGTGGTACATTAATTTACCGGGTGCGTAGTATAAAAGTGTATAGTTACACGGACGATATTTTGTAGGACAAATATACGACGCTGCAACGACAACCCTATGACTGGTACTTAACAATTTTGCTGTGAAATCATTTATTTTAGTGGTTGTGTCAATATGGTCGGGATGTCTCAGTAACACTATAATATTTACACGGAATTACTATCGAATTGTCGTCGCATGTGTGTAAATACCTTTAGACTTGACTCCTAACTGTAAAATGTTACCCATACATAGTTTGAACACAAAAAATGTATTTGCAAGCTATCATACATCAAATTGATCGGAAACGCAGTTGAGTGACGTGAGTTCTTAGAAATCATGAGCTTAAAAATTTAAATACCGAGAGGGCAGTGTGCGAACGGTGTCAAATCTGCATCAAATGTCAAGGTAAATCCAACCTTATAATCTTTTAAAGAGGGTCAATTTTTTTTGCTTCAACTAACATTTGCGAATTCGTGATCATAAGATCGTGCGTTCGATTCGATGCGCGGAAGTTAAGTTTCGATACACTACACGACCCATTGTTAATTAATATATTATTATCCATGAATCTTATTGCAGTAAGCGCTTGCACAAGTAAACGCTGCTTAATTATATCGGAGGGATTTTCTACCGTCCGAGGCATACATTTGTAATACTTGTAATGCCCACAAGGAAGTTAATTTTAAGACAAAGAGGTCCTACATAAAACATTAGGCCGTAGAAAGTGGGTTAACTCTGATCTAACATGGTCTGGCTTTTAGGTGCAGATAGAAATATTGTCTTGTACTTACGAGCCGAATGTCCGGCGGTCGTGGAAATCAATCTGAATCGGCTATGATTTAATACCTACAAGACATGTTCGCTGAGATGTTAACATGGTAAGCTTGTTTACTCGTATTAAATAATCTGCGTTGAAGCATTTATTTATTTAGGTACTAGTGAACGCCCTCGCTTCGCTTCGGAAAACTTAAATATTCCCAATTTCCAGCACAGGGGTTGTTGTTTGAAAAAAAAAATAGGCACTTTGCGTCATCAACTTTCTTCCTGAGAAAATTCATAAAAATGGGTCAAGCGGTCAAGATTTTTCATAGAAACTTTTGTCCACTATTTACACCATTTAGGGGTTGACTTTGAAAAGTAACCTATGTGTGAACCTGGGTCCTCAAATATTCGCCATCGTTATTTTATGTTTAAAGTATATGTTATTTTAACGATAAAATCATTAATCGACATTAGTCGTAACAAGGAAATTAAAACAAACATAGTGTAATTTAATCCAGTCTAATAGCTACATACGTTCGTGGCCATATAAATCACACAATAGGTTTAGCGAATTTAGTGAATTAGATTTACATGACAAATACGTACAAAACCTTTATTGGTTACATGTTCAGATGTTAGGTTTAGGTATCTGAATTTCAAATGAGGTCGTGATCAAGGGATCTGTTCGCTTGTATGAGATCTGGGTAGATCTCGCTTTAAGGTGACCACTTACCTACCATCTGGTGGATTTTTTGATTGGTTGTGGGTTTTTACCGGAAAATAAACCTGTATTCTTTTTACTTATTAAAATCCTACTAATATTATATCCTACTAATATTATAAATGCGAAAGTTTGTAAGGATGTATGTGAGTGAGTGTGTGTGTGGGTTTGTTACCCTTTCACGCAAAAACTACTGAACGGATTTTCATGAAACTTTGCAGTAATATAGCTTAGACATCGGAATAACGTAATTTGTTAAAATTTATAGAGATTTTTGAAGGGACTGGTTTCCCGAAGCGAAGCGAGGGCGGATTTACTAGTCTTTGATAAAGGAAAGAGGAGCATATTGAAGGAATCTTTTTTCACGCAGGTACTTCTAGTTTGAAGTGGCACTGTTCCGGAGCAATGCTAGGACTCGCTAGATAGTGTACAATGTGTCAGAATAATAGAAAAAATTTTCTTCAACTGAAAATATTTACAGATCATTCGCAGTTCCACCAGTAACGTCTAACGGGTATAGTAGTATTACTATCGTCACTTATCTATTTAATTTTCAGAATAAAAACAAAACTGTTTGAAGCCACCAAAACATCACGGACATCGTTGAAAAGATCAAAAACGTGTCAATGTTTTGCTCCAAATCGTGGATGAAAGAATATTGGACTAGTTAAAAAATAAAGGCACAAGGGCTTAGCAGTCTGTTTATAGCCACAGTCGATGTAAAGCGTACAACAATAAAACCTTTTTTTCTCATTACACGCACAATGGCGGCAATAAATGAGAGTCGGCCGTTCGCGCAAACGCTCCGCGCGTTCGTATTGTTGCCGACCACTCGGGGGATTTCACTGTGGGCTTTTTATATGATTTTTTAATGCAACAAAGTGCTTTTACTAGCATTGTTTTGTTGCACAGACTGTTTATGATCGGCTCATACGTCCAGAAAACCTATTAGGGAATCGGGTTTATCCTATTAAATGTGAATCGTAGCAACGTAATTGTGGCTATAAATCTGCCAATATCACGTTAGTAAATTTTGTATTATTTTTTATTTTATAATCTGAATTAAATCGTAAGCTGGAGACTGTAACGTAGTTGTATAATTTGTGTTGTGTATTTAACTCATGTTATGTTCACAAGGGTAACATTCTAACTTAGTGATGACAATGATTTTTCCCGTGTTTGCTCACCCTCTGTTTATCTGCCACTTGTTATAATACCCACTCCAAGAAAAGAAACAGTAAATGCAAATTCCCGACGTGTAACAAAGTTGCATTCATATTAGAAGTTGGGGAATGGGGACAGAACAGAAGCAAATTTCAAGACCTTTCCCTTGTCCCAAAAATGAATATGAGGGACGCGGTTATTTCGGCACAGGTCATTTAAATTGAATAACTTCAAGTAGATGAACAGTTAGGTTAGCTGGGTTTATTGAGAGTCGTCCAACCGCTTATTCCATCAACAATTGTTGTTATTCTCCAGGTATCATCAGAGATCAGTGACGAAGTACCCATGCCAAAAAGAAGTTAAAAATATACCTAATGCTCTATTTATCTAGGTGGGTGCTAGCTTGCGCTATCGGTAGCCGTGCATACAAGAACTACATGGCAACAATAAATCGTCTGACACTGCAACATAGGCCATTCGTCTCGCTGCGGGCTCGACAAATTCTCCACCGATCCGCGCTTGTTGGATAAATAACGAGATATCGCTCGCGAGTGTGACAAATGGCGGTTGGTGTTTCCCGGAAGTTAATGAGCGAAGTGTACTTAGATTTATCGCTGATATTGTTATTAAAAACTGGGTTCCTCGTTGCTACGGTCGCCGGCTAGCAGGCAAGGCGTTGGTGATATGACTGCTGGTAAAGTACAGCCCATTAGGAACTACTTGATAAAAGGAAGCTCACCTGTTAGACGAATGGCTCAATTCGTCTTTTCAACCTCGACAACCGTCATAAGCTACCGACGTAAGCCGTTTAACCAGTACCTATCGGTAGATTAAAGAATTTCAATACACATTTTATTTTAATCCGGGTACTCACGATATTATGTATTTTGTACGCTGATAACTCGACCCAGTTGCATGAATCGTGGTCATGGCTGAACTGCGCTATGCGGAACTCAATTCTAGTGAAGATCGATCAGCCCGAATAGGTAGGTAGTAAGCAAAATACCGCATAATTTAACTTTCCCAGACAATAAATCAAGGGAATAGCGCGCTGAAGACAATGCACTTATTGTTTTACTACTCCGAGCGTACACACCTAATCGGACAGATATTAATACCGGACAGCGTGAAATAGCTGGGCCTGTATACATACTGCAACATCACCAGTATGTATTTCTATACACGTTACTTAGAAGATGGAGATACGCAAAAGACCAATTAAGAAAAAGGAAATTAAAATGATATTGTGTGTTTTATCTCAATACACTTAACTTATGAAGATTTTTTTACCACGGTTTCGAAAATGTCCTTTGTCTGTGTTCAATCGTACATGTCTGTACATTATTGCGTAATGCAAATTCAAATGCGTCGTTCATATGAAAGAGATCTCTGAATACCTATTTGCCAATATTTAGGTACAGTGTACAGACCTTATCCTAAAATGAAAAAGCACCTTTTCATACAATGGAAAAGGCCAATGATTTACTATCCGTACTTCTACATTCAAAATCCGTATGACACAAATAATGCTTAAGTTGGAGGCATTTAGTTTTAATGCAACTAAGTTGATACCATAAAATTTCAATCGGTACTCGTATTTCAATATAACGACTTTTCCGAGACTAATCTACTAGGCGGAACGCACGAGTCCACAAAGTATGGCTTTTTGCTTCGAAAGTATATTGCTCAAGTCATTTGTAGGATGCATTCATATTTCTGAGAATTATGAATACATCCTTCAATAAGTGATGCTTTGCTCTTGGTCCAAGGTCATAATGAGCCGTCCTAGCTAATGCGTTTCACGGGTCCACACGTCATTAAGAAAATTGTAGATGTTAAACAACTATGTAATGTTGGCATTTCTTTCGTTTACAATTTAGGTGGAGAGGATAATATTTATACTTTTGTAATGCGCCATTTCCATGCTGCCATTTTCTACGTTGGTAAAGTTAGCGGAGTTGGCACTACATAATCTGTATGTATTGGCATACATGTTGTTTTTGTTTGGCACAAATATTCTTTTATTGTAGGTTAAAACTCTACAATAGTATGACGTTATAAAAATTATTACAAAAATGAATTAAATAATTGAAGGAAAGGGCCAGAAGAAAGAGAAGGTAATGTTGGAGAATTAGATGATAATGTCCAAAAGAGGTAAAGCTTGCTCTAGTCATATAAATAACTCATTTCTTTGAAACGTTAAACTAATTGGCATTTAAGATAACACGGAGTTTCTCGGTATACATGACAAACCGTATCAAGGATCACGAAACAGTCAAATAAATGCACGCAATCATGATCTAAGGATTTCTTGTACAAGATGCATAGAGCTAGATAGATGTATTTATTGTCGGTATCGGGGAATGAATCGTGAGAAACGAAAATACGTTATTAACCATTCTCAACGTAATGCTATCTGAAGAGACTTTAAATGTCATGGCGATGAAAGATTAATCGACCAAGTAATCAAACGTGCTAAATAAATAAAAATACATTTAAAATAAAGAGTGCGAAGAAACTGCAAAAAACTGGCTCTTTGTGAAAGGCCCCTGTTTATGAAATACTAGATTTAACAGACTGATGTTTATTTTTAATTTTTATACGTAAAGTAAGGAATATTGTAGAATAAAATATAACAAATTATACAACGTGGTTACCACCATACAACAATAAATTTAATTTTATGTACCTAATGATTACCTAAGCCCCCAAAAAATTTTTCAATCAAATACCTCCTTTACTTTAGCACAGCAATTTTCTTTTTCAATATTCAAAATTTCAACACGCTGTATCTATTATTATTGTAATAGCAGAAGATTGTTGCCGCTCTTGTCAAAAGTGAGTGACTGACGTTTAGATAGGCTGTTCTTTTTATATCCTGTATTTTGTGCTAATTAGTTTGTTTGAAAAAAACATTTTTGTAAATAAGATGTTAGGCGTTTTTTACTTAATGTAATATGTTCCTTGCATGAAGCAGCGCTCGTGGTTCCATTGCCTCTATTGTTTACTGCATTCGTTGCTTGCGGTTGCGTGGTCAGCATATTATGTACGGCGCGCGCTCATATTTCTGTAGGTATCGTGCCGCTACACTACACCATCATCATTTGGATTAACTACACTAACCATCCTTGTCCCTAAATTGACTCTTGTTCTAGGTCGGTCACAGTTGTCATCGGCGGCAGCGGAAGGTCGCTACTGCTTGACAGTAATTTGCTACCTTAAATAAAGAAAACCCAAGAGATTTTCTTAGAAACCGGTGCGAGAGTGGCCCATATTCGGATTCGTTATTTGTAAAGCACAATCATTTAAGAAATTAAATGTTTAAATTACTGAATTACAGTTGTGTTTTTTAAATATAAAGAGCATGATTTACCTACTGACCAACGTTAATTGGCCCTCTACATATCTCGATTTGTAGCAATCTTAATGAGAATCTTGAAATACTGTCATCGATATGCGAGTTTGCAGCTTTTTTGTCGAGTTACAATAAAAGCGTATGTTGATAATAAATGCTGTTCATTTTAATAATTCTGTCTCGAAATTTTTCCTGGGTTTATGACAGAGGTATAAGGCGTGGTCATAATTAATTTTATTATAATTTGTTTAAATCATTGGCGTAGTAGAACATTGACAATATATGCTTAATTATATTGATTCGTAATTACTAAAAGAGAAAGGATCCCAATCGATTAATTCAGAAACATGACGTTTAATAAAAATATCAACGATTTATGACAGTGCAACTGTTTTATATTAAAAGGCGAGTTGCTAATGGCGGTAATAAATTAAATTAATTATGAAATACCAGAATCGTTACGTATTAATAGAAATTGTACCAGGATGTCATTAGAAGTCATGAATTTAAAAACATTATTTATATTGCAGTCCGTCTAATTTATTAATTACTTTCGTCGACTTTCTTTGCTCTTCGTACTAACTGATGTAATTATATACCTACTTAAAACAGCATCTAGTTGTGCTTATCTAATAAAAGCCAGACTCTGGAAGATATCAATAACTAAATTCAAACGTAGGTACTTCGCAATTTGCATTTATGTAATATCCTACTAATATCCTACTAATATTATAAATGCGAAAGTTTGTAAGGATGTATGTGAGTGAGTGAGTGAGTGTGTGTGTGTGTTTGTTGCTATTTCACGCAAAAACTACTGAACGGATTTTCATGAAACTTTGCAGTAATATAGCTTAGACATTGGAATAACATAATTTGTTAAAATTTATAGAGATTTTTGAAGGGACTGGTTTCCCGAAGCGAAGCGAGGGCGGATTTACTAGTATAAATTACATTTAATATTACATTAATGCAAATATATAAACAAATCAAGATTAATATACTTTCAGATAAAATTTGCTTATGATCAGATAATTAATTAATTGTACCCACTTGGCATTGAAATATGTTACACCATAACTAAACGGTAAACCAACGCATAGCTGTATATGCACTCAAGCAAATAAAGGCTGTATGTTATTAATGACATGTTAGATCGATGAATACTGTTTACTTTTTTACTTTTTACTGAAAAATGAATTGATCGATGTTTCTATATAAAACTGGGCTTCCGCCTTTATGGCTCGCTAGTGAGAATCAGTCTCTCATCATTATTGAAGAAGGCATTCAGCAATCTCCACCAAGCGGCTCCAGTGCGGGTTGGTGGAGGTGTTAGTGGCCAACCAAGTTTCGGTAAGCTTTATGCCACCCGTAGGGGCCGTATGCCGCCTACGAAATGGCTTAATGAATGCTATGTAATGATAACAACTGATAATGAATAATTGATACAACGGCGACCGACAACGTACCCTCTGAAGCACGAAAACGCACAACAATTTTAAAGAATCGCGCTTAACAATTTCCGAATGTTATTGAGGGTCTGCTTTCCCGAATCGAAACAAGGGCGCGTGTACTATGTTACCTATATGTATCTATATTATTACCAAGTAGCAAAATAGCAAACACTGTAACAATAATGTTTTGTAGTAGTTATACGTATTAGACATTCTTGAAAACCATTTAGAAAGTCTTAACATTAGAAACGTCACTCAATAAAATGCGGCGCGACCTCTCCGCGCTTATCCTTTCAATCGAACGTGGTAAACAATCGATAAAGAGACATTGACCTTTACTAGTCATGATAGGGTTGTCGCATCTATTGAGCATGTTTAAAACATATTTTTTATTGACAAAATTAATAAACAAAACTCTACTCGTAGGTAAAGAGAAAGTAAACTGAAGTGTAACATTTTCTATTTTCCTTGATTATATTACATTTTATAAATAAATGGAATATTTTCTACATTACAAATCCATACATCTTATCTTACCGTAAAACTAGGAATTCAGGAAACTTTAATACATTTTAAAAAAAGCAAAATTACCAATATTGATAAGAAATAAGTACATACTAATTCACTAATTACGAAATGTATACCTATTAAATTAACCTACGGCACAAATATCAAACTGGCAACCCTAATAATGCATACTAGAACAATACTGTAAAGATACCTAGATAAGAAAGCGATATCGCCTGACAGATAGCTCCAGCCATCTAGCATGATGTTTCGTCGGCAAAAAACGAACAAAAGGAGTGAAAGTGAATAAGTGGAATATAACAGATAGCTTGACAATGATCTCAGGGTATCTGAGTGGTTATGAGTTGAGAATTATTACAGAATACGATCACGGGCAAAAAGTCTGCGGGAGTGAAAACGCGAAACTGTGATGTATCCTTACCAATTTGTTTCATTAGAACTGAAGTGTGGAAATTATATCTCTCCAGGGAAACTAAGCTTCGACTGAATGAAGCAATGGTGCCAACCGTAACGATAAATATAACGTCTCGGTCGGAATTTTTGGAATGTCTTACAAGTTTTGCACATGTTATGTATGTATATGACTATCCGCGTTTAAGGTTGCTCCACTAGAGAAACGAAAAGACTTCATTGACCTTAAATTTCTTTTTAAGCTTGTCAGGAATACCATCGACTGCCCGCAACTTCTAGAAAGAATACGCTTTAGAGTGCCTCCCAGGCTCCCTCGGTACAAAGTAACTCCTTTAGTGCCACCATTTAGAAGAACTGTTTTAGGTGCAAAATCACCAGTACCACGGCTTAGTAAACTTTATAATGAGTTTGATGATCTGGATATTGGCTTTCATAATATAAGTAAGATTCGCACCACTGTTTTTACATAAACCTTAATATTTAACGATGTCACCTGTCCCACTTACTTACTTATTCACTGGTTATTTGTTCCATTATTGTCTCTGTTAAAATGTACTATTGCATTGTATTGTATTGTATTAGGTTTGTAGTACTTATCTCTATTACTTAGCTCATTTGAACATCAGTATAACAAGCTGCGCAACTTACCCATGTAAATTTAAGATATTGGTGTATGCTGTGTTTACCTGTTATTGGTTTTACATGTAGCTCAAAACTTAATGTTAGTGGTAAGAAATTGTTCATGTTAAAACTGTTGGTAAACCTTTTAAAATAAATAAATAAATAAATATCAAGAGATTACATTGAGATACATACCACTAGACAAATTATGTAGAATTTTTGAAGTTTAGGGTTATGATCAGCGATTATGATGATATAATTAAAGTTAATTATAAATGCAAAAGAATAGAATATATACGAAACTAAAGAAAGGTATACAATATGAAGTCCGTAGAGCAAGAGAAAGAATTTCTATTAAGCTTGCAAAATTTGATCCAATATTGCAAGCGAATATTGCAAGCATTGCAAGTTTAAGGGGCTACATCCGAAATATGGTAGTTTTAGATCTAAGATTATTTTTAAAGCTTACTGTCTATATCTCCGATATTTAGATATATGTATCTTCACTATATAATAAAGAATCTCATAAGAGCCAAACCAGTAAAATGAGAAATTTTCTCGATAGAAAAAAAATTTAAAGTTAGGTCCACATAGTTATGGTTTTCAAGTTTACTACAAAAGTTTTAATAATTAGTTGATGAAATTATTTTTAAAACATAGTAAATAATCAAAGCTAAGTTTTCATAAGCATGAAAAACTCAAAAACCGAAACAGTTTTCAAATAAAAAATTAAAATGCAATTGGCACTTACGTCAATAATATTACAGTTAAAAATAGAACATTGCTATCTCACTATTTGCCTATAAATGAAATCATTCCATCTCTGTTTTTGAGCTCCGCTCGTTCGGTTTTACATATTTCGGTTGTAGCGCCTTAATAAAAGCATTCTCCTTCAATCTTAGCGATGCGTAGCATAGCACATCTTTGGTTAAAAGGCATACTAAGATTCTTTGTGTCGTGGGCGCCCGAGACGCCACACAGAGAACAAACACACACATTCAGACCGGGAACACAAACAACTCATCATTGAAACCACCTTGTTGGGAATCGAACCCAAGGCTCATCGATGTAATCCTGCCTAGTATTCATTGCGTCATACAAATCGTCTATAACAAAGCAACAAAAAAGTCACAAGTTTAAAATTATAAACCGTAACTTATTAACCTCCAGCATATTGGAGCAGTGGATAAATTATTATGTAGATATGTTTCGAATCGAATTCCAACTATCACGAAGTAAGACAACCTTATCGCTCTAGTACTTCGATTAATCAACCGGTACTTAACAGTATCTAATCAAGCCAAACCTTAACCGAATGAGGCAACCTGCGCGTGCGCTAATTAAACCGTTACGGCGTTACCACGACCCGTTCAATGAAGTTT
This sequence comes from Hesperia comma, assembly GCA_905404135.1. Classification (NCBI taxonomy): domain Eukaryota; kingdom Metazoa; phylum Arthropoda; class Insecta; order Lepidoptera; family Hesperiidae; genus Hesperia; species Hesperia comma. The sequence continues at coordinate 17,622,476 of FR990018.1, forward strand.
GACAGAATAGTAAGCGCCATTTGTTTGCAGATTACGGATTAGATTACTCAACCAAGCATTTCGAGTTGAAAACGAAGATTCAATGTTATTTTTTGTACTTTGTGTTGATTGAAGTAGGTAATTTTTTTTAAAAAAAGTTCGTTATTATCTCAATCAAAAAAGTGGTCTTCAGAGTCTAGGGTTTCCAGTTCTATCAAGGACTGAGCAAACGTTTAGGTAACATTTAGTGTCCTCGACTCGATCATCTACTACGATAGAGGTGAATGTTATTGTTTATAGTCCAAAATAACAAATAAATAAGTTAATTCGAATGACACACGCCGGACCTGATGTAGATAGCACACAAAAGACACCAAGGAATTCGCAAGAGAAAGTGGCAGGATGCAAAAGATAATCTACACCAATAATATAAACAAGAAAGATTTGTATGTCTGTAATGAATAACCTCAAAAACTGCTGGACCTCTTGCAAAACCTCTTTCAATTATAGCTTAACTAACTAATAGGCAGAGTCGAAGTATAAACAGTGTTTCGTGATAGTAGGTACCTAATTTGTTGTTATTTGGTGATAGTGTTCTGTTTTGGTTTCGTGACAGTTTTGTATTGCAGTGTACCTAATTTATTTCGTATTTCGTTAGACAAGTTTCTCAGCGAGTACCTAACTGAAGATGACCTTTATTCATTCATTATTAGGGCCGAAGTTCGCCGGATCATCTAATTTATTACTAGAATCAATCGCATGTGTAAAATAACATAATCTAGCCCATGCGAAGCCGGGACGTCTCGCTAGTCCATACTTCCATACTAATATTATAAATGCGAAAGTCTGTCTGTCTGTCTGTCTGTCTGTGACGTTTTCACGGCTAAACCACAGGTCCGATTTGGATGAAATTCGGAATGAAAATAGTTGTAGAGCCAGAGTCACACATAAGCTACTTTTTTTTCAAAAATCAACCCCTAAATGCTTGAAGTAGGGGATGAAAGTTTGTATGAAAAATCCCGTTTCGCGATATAAATCAATTCCACGCGGGCGAAGCCGCGGGCGGAAGCTAGTTTAATATAATTTAGTTAGAAACGTGGAGTGTCCGCGTCAGTGTTGCACGACCCCACGTTTGGCACATTCGCTAACGAGCGCCGAGCGACTGCGTCCGCGGACGTGAGCATAATAAATCGCGGCGTACACCCGCTCCCAAAGGTTAGCCGGTGTCGCTTTCGGCACATTTTGATAGCGCACGCAACTTTCTATTGCATTCCGTTTTACCTTGTTCGTAGTAATAAGATGTGATTACATTTTATGCAAAGTGTTTAGGCTGTTTACCTAGGTGATTCTAGTTTATTGCCTCCTTCAGGCTTAGAATCATTTGCTGGGCAAACCAACACATTTTCATAAAAATTTGCATGACTTGACAATCATGTTGCCGAATGAATGAATTCAAGTTTGAGAACGGCAGGGTTTTGCATGCTTTAGAATTGTAAACAGAGTTTTCGATTTCGTAATAGGAGAAATATTTGTTATCCGGTCGATTATTTCAATTAATTTGACGTAAGTACATTTAATAATAACACGGTAATTGAGTGTAATTTCACCATGCATGATAATGGCTAATAGGATAAGTCAATGGTTGAGTCAAAGCCTGATCGTCCGCTAATCTTAGCTAACTGTACACAAAATAGGTATCTGTTCCACAATAAATGTATTCTGTGACAATGCAAATAAATAGGAACCTAATTTCGACACAGAAATAAATGGAATTCTACAAAATTTAAAGCTTTGTCCTGTAAGGACACAAGGGATGGTAACAAAATAGTCCGAAAGCTTGCGATCAACATGAAGAAGGAAACTTTTATTGCAATTTTTATGGCACTTTTAACTAGCAACCATAACTGTAGGTACTATATACCTAGATCTCATCTAATACTTTAAATACCTACTACAATTATTATAGATAGGTACATCTACAAGTACAAACTTTCCCAGCAGAATGTCTTGGGAATTATAGATGTCCATAGACAACGGTGATTGTGATAAATATAACAATTATCCCTGCGCAGTCCCCTTATTTACAAACAAACTAATGCTCCGATCTCGACTGCTAACCATCTTAGTCAATTGTGTCTTATTCTGGTTCGAAAACAATTGTGGCAAACGGCGGCGGCAAGATAGCTCTAAAAGCACATTTAAAACCTTAATTCCATAAAAAATCACATATTTCCACTATTGACATTAAGAGTAACGCCACAGCATTTATCAGAGACTTTTGTAAAGTTTCTCACCGTCTCCTAGCCTACAATCGGCAATTCGATACGGATGTTCTCATCGCGGAAGGGCTATCTCGCCCGGTACACAGCCATGTTACACCGGGCGTGGGCGGGACGAACACTTCGCAACTATCACATGGCTATTTTATCACCGGTAATAGAAGTAATGATAGACCTTAAACGCCATTCAACGTTGAAGTTCAACACCTTTATTGTCATGGGTGTTTATCGATTCTCATTATGTTATTATGTGCTCAGGTTGGTCAAAGCTAAGTTAACCCCAAAAGTTTGCAAGGGCAATGTTGGAAAGTTGTAGCTTTATTAGTTAGTGCTATGTTGTGCATTTCTGACGGTTTCGGTCGGTGGCGGGTTGCTGCTGAAGTTGCTTAGGTACAGATGTTCGTAACCAGTGGTAAACACTTGTTCATCTGTTTGATCGCTTGCTGATTTATTTATTTTCCGGGAACTTTTTGCACCATGAAGAATGAAACCGGAGAATTAATACCTAATAGGTAGTTTAAAACAAATATTTTTAGTTCATGAGACTAATACCCATTATAAAAAGCATTCATTATGATATCCTATTTAACTCACCTATTTCTAAAATCAATGAAACTGAATGTTTTCTTTAATCAAAACATGACAAACGGATCCCTTAATTTTAACGTCAATTAAATTTGCAAGGTTCACTAAAATCCTAAGACATGTTTGAGAAATCATTAATAACATGTTTATAATTACATAGATATAAAATTATTGCTCATTTATAAGTACACAATTAGTAAAGGTTTAGATACAAAGTCTTTAGTGTGCAGCAGCGAAAATAACCTTTGCATTACCCTATCGCTCCGGTAGCCCATAAGTCTAGCGCAATTATCGGCTAATAACCAGGTTTCCAGTAATAAAAACATTAAGATAAGCTGGTTTATGTTATTAGACAATCTTATCTCTACGGCCGTGTAAGAGTGGTCTATTAGCTTAGCCAGTGAGCGTTACTAATGCACTAGAAAGTGTCCCTAGCAGGAGTTGTAAGGCTGTGTAAACGAATTATAAGGCACCGGCATGCGGCAGAGGCGACGATAAACCACAAGGTTGTAAAATCAAACGATGACTGAACGACAGATAACAGTTATTCTGTTGCTAAATGTTTGGTAATCCACAGTATAACGAAACAAGGCACACTGATAAGTAAATTACCAATCATTTGATTTTGGAGTTTCGAGGTCTCCAAGTTTCAAAATGGGTGCTTATAATATTTATCTTAAAAATCTAGGATTGCAATTTTCATTGAAATCCTTAGAGCTGTTTTCGAGAAATCGTTGCAATGGATATAAGTGCAACAGGGCTGAATCTGAAACTACTATGAATATTTTATGTATATAAGCTCTGTATTTAAACAAAAAAGATTTATATACAAGAGAACATAATAATGGAAATAAATATAAAGTACATGTTAAATATTTAAAGTAATGTTTCATAATTAATTCCATTGACGTTGGTTAAAAATGACCATATCAGTAAAGTTTTCATTTATTTTTACTGACTTTAGTTCGATGGATAGCTGCTATGTTGACTCGCTTGAAAAGCTCATACGAATATTTTTTGCATAATACCTACGTTATTCGTTACTACTTTAGCCTTTTAGGTGCAAATTCATACATGGTAATCAAATCGCTAAGGAAGGGAAATTATCGACATTTTATACGCAAATCGATATAACACTAGTTAGTGTCCATTTCAAAACTGCTCTTTTTACCAGCCTTATTATGTAAATAGGGACGTCCACATCCAGTCACGATTTTATCGTCACACATACAACAGGTTCCAAGTCACACACACAGTCGGTTCACGCTTTGAAGCGATACATTCACTCGCTCCCGCCACATATGGGTCACGGGGTTTGCGACGATTGCGATCGACTGCCCAATTAAATGAGCACATCGCTTTAATGACCGTATAAATTTTCGCTATAAATTATATTAAATGACTCGATGAGAATAAGGCTAATTATGCGATCGTGACTCCCAAGTTAAATGTCACAACATCTTCGAAACTCGTAGTGAAAGACGATTTTAATAAGAGGTAATTACCGAACGCTTTAAAAAAGAGCATGTCGTGTTTTTAGACACGAATTAAGGTAATTATAGTCCGTGTAATTGGACATTACAGATACCTACATTTTGACAGGCAATAAAATACTTGACCATTGTGGGTAAAGATAAATATTTTTAATGTATAAATCAAGTCCACGGCAATATATCGAACGATAGCTACACCGCATTCCGATCCGTAGGAACAGACACTTAACGATCCAAATAAGACCATTAGACCCATTTCCACCCATAAAGACTGGATACCACGAAAGTCCTTTTAAGTTGAAACAGAACAGTAGCGTTTAAACTTTTCTATCGATACGATCTCCGTTGACCGTATAAGTGCGCGGACAATCAACCGTTACAGGTTTTAAATAGGGTTGCCACTCTTATATCGTTTTATTTTAAAGATTACGGATCAGATAAACGTTCCTACTAATATTAAATAAAAAATCGAACATAAATTAAACTAAACAGTAACGGAGCTCGAGCTCATAAATAAAAGAAGGTTGGATGCTCCAAGCCAAATCAATACATCACTAATCCAAAATATACCAACATTAAAAAATATTTAACGCTTTAAAATCTCTCGTAGCATAAAATAAAGTAAACCTATGTGAATTAATTAAAATTTTAAAGGTTTAGCTAAATCAATATTCTTAAACTAAAGTTAATATTGATAATTAAGTGTCGTTTTAAATTTAACATTATAACTGCATTGGCAACAAACCATTAAAAAAAATTAAACAACCAACAACCCTAGTTCAGACAGGCGGGAACACTGATATCGTTTTCACTTTTATCGATAAAATCGATCGATACGGGTGATTCACTAGGATCGAACGGGGCGCTGCGCTGTCAGTTTCGTATCCACTGTGACTACAATGAATCTGACAAAATGGCTTAATCAAGTTTAAACTAGAAAGTTGTCTGAGTATACCATAACTAATACTTTTATGAAACTGATCGTCGTAATGTTACAAATGCTTCAATTTATCGACGGCTCGGCGTCGATAAAGTCGATGACATTTAGATTATTCAATACCGTGAAAAAGGAGCATTTATTTGGATAAGTATCATTTAACACTTTACTAAAACGCTTTGTGTAAGCGGATACACTTTCTAGGTAAATTGTCGTATAAGCGCTAAAGGTATACCGAGCGTGAATTTTCAAACATTTCGTACAAAATATTCAGCACATCGTGTGAGCCGTAAAACATTCGGTTAAAGACAATTTGTGTGAATGTTGATACATATATAATACATTTTATTAATGTCTTGTTATACTTACAAACCTTATAATTGAAAACAATTGATTTAAATGGGCTGTAATTTTTCTTATGCTATTTCTTCATTGTGTTGTTTCTTAGGAATGGGAAGTTAATTGTAACTTTGTAATAGGAGTAACACCAGGGGAGTGACCGAAATTCAGAGAATTCAACTTAACGGGAATTCAACATTCAGAGAATTCAACTTAATAGGAATTCAACTTTGTGGACCTGAAGGGAAACAACGCCGGCCCTGCGATCCTGCCCTAAACTCTTTTTACCAGACTTCAAAAAAAGGAGGTATGCCCAGCGATATTTCTATATTCGAAAGCTCGTGCTTGACTTGTGGTTCCAGTTAAAGAGCAAGATCTGACGAGTAGCTGCTGAGTGATCCCTAGTATTGCGTGATTATTTGACTAAGTTGAAGACGTTCTCGTTTTATTATTTAACTTTTTAGTAAAATGAAAATTTTTGAAAAATCTTTTTATTCAAAAACGATCACAGTAAATTAAGAACTAAATTAAGAAATTTTCCACGCTATAGGACATCAACGCACACAAGCGCCGTTGCGTCAATACACACACGCACACACCTATCAGTCCATCAGCTATCACCGTGTGACAGTAATGCTGCAATACGCTCAAACGGCGTACGTAACGTATTAATTACGAGACTAATGATTGATTACACGGTTCGGCTGACAGCCATGGTCGCAACTCACTTATGATTATTAAGATTTCCGATAAAGACATTGGGTGGCGATTTGCTGTAGCGCTCTTAATTAAAATACTATTAACTTTTCAAATAGACACATTATAACAACTTGTTTTTAACCGCGGCTTTTGTAGCATTAGAACGAGTAGGTCGAACAATTTTCGAGATGAATCTGTCCTATGTTCTTTTCAGGATCTTCCGTCCCAAATTGTTTCTATATAAGAGATAACAGACATTTAGACAAAATTACTATGCTTACATATAGATATTTGTAAGAATGAAGCGTTTGTTAATGATTGGTAGTATAATTTTAACGCAACCAAAGTCTATGACCTAAGCAAGAACTACTTCGCCATTCAATTTTTCCTAATCAACTTGTTATTCCAGACATAAGTTAATTTGCACCAGCTCAGTACAGACCGAGATAATGCAACAAGTAAGGGCCGTACTTTCTAGTTGTGTGCGTGGGCGCAACAACTGCTGTGCATTAATTAATGCAACTGCACACTAACGCGAAACGGATAAGTGAAACTGACCGGAATCATAAACTGATACAAATAATATTAATCTAGGAAAACATCCGAGCTCAGTGAAAGAAATTCATAGAAAATAAAAGTTTTTTATGGATGTGATTGTACAGTTGAATAGAGAGGAGTTATATTAATATTTGATAATAATCATAAAGAGTTTTGGAAGTGTAAATTCTTAGTACCTGGTTGACCGAGCTTTGCTCGGTTGAAAATTATATTTAGTATGAATCGCAAGAAATACGAGGAATTCCGCCATCTATTCAGGAGTCAAATCATACAACTGTTCACTGAGCACAAAATTCATTTTACTTATGTTACGGCCAAAGGATCTCAACAGCGTGTTTCACAAAGTTGTACAGCGCCATCTAGTTTCATACTACTGAAATTTCAACACGTTACAAACAGTACCTCATAGAAGTTAACTGTGTGAGCGAATTAATTGCATTTTAAATAGGGTTTATGATAATTAAACAACATAAATAAATATACTTTTAGTTTAATGAGCAAGTTGTTAGGCGTACTTAAAATTTTATTGATTCTATTTACAACAATAGTAATTTCATCGATCTGACCATTATTTATTTAAAACTTTATTAAAATATATTATTAAATCGATAATAACAAAACTAACATTTATTTACAAATATTCTCGTAAATATCACAAACGCACGTTAAACTATCACTACGCGTCCTGCGAGGTCAAGCGAGATAATCGCACTGATTTTTAATTTTATTCAAACAGAAAATAGGTAGGTATAACGCAAAAATAGCGCTTCAACGTAAGAATGAATATAATATTAGTATTAGCCGAACAAAAATATATTCGAGCGCCATCTAGTTTCATACTACTGAAACAAACAAACCGTATCTCATAGAAGTTATCCTAATGTTTCATAGATGGCGTCAGTTCAACACGTTACAAACAGTACCTCATAGAAGTTATCCTAAAGTTTCATAGATGGCGTCAGTATGATGTTTTTAAAATCTCTTTATCTCGGGAACCGAGCTTTTCTCGAACCTGGGACCTTGATAAATCGATTCCTTGAGCCGAAAACCCCCTAATCTGTAACTTTCATGAAAATCTTTGCAGCCGTTTCCGAGATCGTGATTATATATATAGGTATAAATAAATAAATAAATATACAAGAATTGCTCGTTTAAAGATATTAGATATAACTCTTAGTGGTCTTCGGAGATAGTTTCGTTAAACTTTTAACGCTGCTGTGGTGGGGAAACGTATGAATCGATTGTAATTTGATTAAATGACTTATTGTAAAAAAAACATGTTATAACCTCGACATGATTTTTTATATAGATAGCCTACAAACCTAATGGTAAGCTGACACAACCCAAGGGCGTCAGTTACCAAATTTATCTGGGATCTGTCTACCATGAAAGAATTTTGAAGGATGAAAAAATATTTAAGTATGTAGTAAAGGAATCAATACCATTTGAATACGTCTTCACATATCGTATCAGGACAATACAGTTAGAAACGAGAACTGAATACGCGATTTAGTACCTACTACTTAATGTCTGAAACGTTCATCTATCAAGCCTGTGACACAGTAAACAGGGTCTGGGAACCAAAAGTATCGAGCTATATTTCCTAATGGGGACATAGTTATTTATTTCTCAGTTAAATATTTTTTGTTATTTATTATTTGAAATGGCGCGATTTTGTCAATACTTAGGTATAGTTATGACTTCGCGAGGTTATTATATGAGGTGAACATATTCATGTAATAAGCCTGTTATTTATAATGTAAGAAATACACATTTGAATTCTAAACGAATTTTTCATCCGAATAAGACTCAATAGCATTAATTAAGACAAGTCAAAGTGCACGTCATGTTACCATTTGAAAATGGCCATAAACAACGTATTTTGAAAACAGGTGAAATACCAACGAGTTCGTAAATCACTCGAGATGAAAGGATGAGGGGATTTATTACTTTTCTTAGATGTCGCGGTAACTAAAATGTTACCGCGTCCATGGAATCGAGGTTTCGTGATGTGGATCCCATAAAGACTTGGTTGCAACAAAGTTGCCAACGTGCCATATAAGTACTCCGTCTGTGGTGGATTATCGGTTGTGACACTGACTGCCGAGTGTCTCAAGCCTTATTGGTGACATAAGTACATAGTGTACAAACAGATCCGTTATCGGAATAGGTCTTGGTACCTTTACCTTCATGTATTGCAAGAAAGATGAAGCATTCATTCATTTTATTTCATTCTATGGTTGAAACATTGGTAACTGCGATGGAAGTCATAGGGGTACCTGAAATATAAATTTATCGAAACGAAATGAGGGCTGATTTACTCGTAAATAAATTAAAATAAAATGAAGGAAGGGAATCATCCCTTTCAAGTTCGTGCGGGTTAAATTGTAATAAATAAGATATTATTATAGTTTACTCGTAACATGCACTAGATGGGACTGTAAAAAACGTCGGGGATTTAAAATTTTCAATTTACAGTTAGGTACACTATTATTGCAAAAATACGAGCACATTTATACCAATCCAATCTTTTAAAGTGCTAAGGTTTGCTTTCTACGTATTGTGCTTTAGCTGGAGCTGAAGTCGCCCGTGGCCCGCGGTCAGACAACCTGTTGCATAGATATTTTGTCAGGTGTTGCGAGATTGGAAAGCGAGCTGGTATTTCGTTGTTACCATGTTATGTTTAATGAGCGAACAGTTTTGTTCAAATTACTGTGAATGCGAATGGAAAGGAATGTTGAACTATGTATTTCAACTTTGTTCGGTATACGTAAATCCATTTCGATGTTATGCTTGAGCAACCTCACTCGGCTCTTTGAAGTCTTTTAATCTGATACAAAACCACATTTTTTGAATTAGCGATTTCTGAGCTTTTTCTAATAACATTCCTTCTGCAGTTTTTTGGATTAGTAGAACTGTAAAAGACTTGCGGCCAACCTTCAGTAGGTACTAGCTAGGTACTGAAGAGGTACAAAATGATTGATGAAGAGGAAGATCGCTTACGACTAGTTGCAAAATGGTAGCATATTTGTGCTGTGTTAAAACTTATTTTAGAAACTGACTTTTTATCTTAAGACAGTATTGCAGGACTTTTCTAATACCTACTCTTGCCAAATAGAACAAAGTGACGAGAGTCTGCAATGTAGAAAGGACTTATATTGTGTGGAATAAGTTCATCAACCTTACAACATTTAAACGGGTCTTTCCGCAAAATTGAAGATACTGCGGGGGTTCAACATACTACTTTGTTCTGTAAGATTCCAATTTAACTTTAAGCTGAGCGAAGTTTAAGTATAAAGACAAACTGAGAGTTCACTATGTATATTACAATACTTATAGACTTTGTATCTCAGAATTTAGCAAAGTACGACTTCATAAAGAACTTATGCATCTTTTAGTATACCAATCCTTATGCTTTCTTATAAGAGACGGAACCAAGTTACTAACAAACTAAACAACTAACGTTCTAACACCTAAGCGACCTAATCAGCCTAATCCTGACCTGAGGGTTGGCCTGTGTCAGTCAAATGACACGCGCGGCAGCGGAAGTGGTGCTGTATGCTGATGCTCGTTTGCTCTCTCAAATACCTAATTCCATGAAAAAGTTGGCCAAAACAATCGAAAGTATCGATGAAATAGCAAAAGCCAAGCTAGCCATAGGGTTTTCCGGCCGCAGAGTTCACTAATCATCATACTATCATGCCAGTAGATATAAAACCAGTTGCAGGTTGCAGAGCCATTGTTTCCACAGACCCCCGTCACTGCATTGTTCCGAATCATATTTTCAATGAAAGCGCAACGGACCGGGACGCATGGGTCAGTTTTTATGAGAACAAATTAAATCCACGGACTCGTCATAATGAATGGCATTGTATTTCGTGCTATTGTTAAGATATTTGAATGGCAAAAACTGTATCGTGTCAACGCAACGAGTTACATAAACTTTATTTTTAAATTAGTCATCGGAAAAATACGGACTGTAATATGTATTCAACTTTTTTATTTTGTCATGGACAACAGTTTAGTATCGGTATAATTAAATATAACCATAGATCTAGCACACACTGTCGTTTACCGCGGTGACTAACATGCGCGCAAACGTTTGTACATTGTATTGTACAAATTTTCACATCCATGACATCTAGGAAAACCACTAATGTGTCAAAAACTTCGCTAGTAACATGACCAACCATCCCTGTCCCAATTTGAATCTTATTCTAAGTCGGTCACAGTTGTCATGGGCGGCAGAAGGTGGTGCTAGTCTGCTCATTTGCTACCTTAATTCCATAAAAAAATCATTTGCGAGGAACACTTATTGTTGTACAGTTTGGCAGAATAGTAAATAAGTTAACTTGTTTACTATTTGGTTTACAATAAATTAAAAAAAAAAAACTTGTATTTTCGTGTATTCACGCGAATGTGAGTGACCGGCCTTACACAAGGAAGTAATGAGTAACTGTGCGGTCGCAGTTGACGTTCGAGGGTTATTGAGTTAGATAACTAGGGCATTATAAGCCGGCGAAAATCCCGTATTTACGACTCCTGAAGGTATGAACGTCGTCGTAAAAGATCCGATTTCGCCCGCACTGCGCCGCTCGGCTCCTGGTAGCTTCATTTATTACCGGGGTATTGATAGCCAATAAAATAATAACGACTGCAGCTTTCCCCACTCAGCTTTTATAGATAGCGTAACCTGAAACGTTGCTGCTCAGCTTATCTCTTATTATTTTTAACGTCTGACCTTTTCCTGTCAGGCGTTCGGAGATAGCTTCGCGGCTCTTCAAGTACCTGTATCAAGAAATAGTTTTCCGGTAAAGATAAAAGATTTCTCGTGCGTTACAGCATCGACGTAGTTAAAACGTGACCTCAGCAAGTTCGTACTGAATCTGCCAATAATGCGTGACCTAAGCTTGATTGCCACTTTGTCCAAACTTTTATTAGTTTAACATCGTAAAGTATCAAGTCTATTAAATAAAAGAAATGTAAAAACGATGTCTAATTAGATTCAGTTTTCTAGATTTTACCTAAACTAACAAAGCGCAACATGCATGCAACATGCGCAACAACTCCATCTTACGGAAAAGCTTATTAAAATAAATATTTTATAGTTTCAGTTAACTGAAAATGTATATATTTAAAATGTTACAATACAACCCATAACAGCTCTAAGCGGGGTACGGTAATTATGGAGTTTCGTGGCGCCCACGCTGCGCCCGCGCCGCCCGCGCAGGCTCGGTATTGTGCGATCCAGACCCAAACAATGCTTTCACCGGCGCTGGCTCAACGTTCTGCTAATTAATTAGGGTTAAGAAATCATTGCCCTCCGTTTCCTTGTGTAACGTGTAGGTAAACGCTGTTTGAACACGATCCATCGCATACGATTAAGTAATTGGGCTGTATTATTCCTGTTTGATTTTAGATCTTGTACTTTCTCTGTTGGCTACCAACGCATCAGTGATTTTCCGCTTTCCATGTACGACTTCCTTATTGTCACAAAAATATTTAGCAACAACAATTTTGTTACATTTAAACTCTTTTGTTCCGTAATCTCAATGATTGTGTCGCACGATCTGCAGTCATAATTACACCAGCGATGATCCATCCACAATTATCAATTAAAGAAAACCACTAGCCTCTTATACTGGCACCAAGTTACTAAAAAGACAAAGACCATTTGAATTACAATCGCCTATCGTTACCCAAAACTCTATCCCCCAATTAACATACGCATAACTTTAGAATTTATTAATTAAAATTCACGATATGAAATAACTTACCAATTGTTTTTTATTATTATCCTATCGATAAGAGAAGTAACTATAAAGTTATCGAGTTTATAAAAACAAAGCGCCGGTCGTGGTCCGATAAAACGGGCCTCGGTATCAGCTCAGCGAATCATGAATTACCTAAAGAACAAACTAAGTTCCGTAAAGTAAATATCAACAAAAGGGTACGATAACCTCCAACCCACAGAACAATAAACAGACAGATTATCACAAAACGCAGCGGATATCTAGTAAATTTCGCAAGCCTGCGACCGCAGACTTGGAGATTCAAAGGCGGTACATATTAATAAGGAAATGTTTTAGTTAATGCCTACTTACCATCGCAGTTGATGTAACGGTACGATAAGTGTTCTTTAGTGTCGTTTCCATGATTGTTGGTGATAAATACTGGAGGGAACGTTCGTGGGTCGGTACATAACTTGCGGTGTTAGTCGCTAATGAGGACTATTATTTTAATCTGTGGCATCGGATAATTTGAAATTAATAACACTGGGTTGTACTAATGAACATTGTTACTGTCACTGTAGTTTTTAAATTGAGAACTGATTTAGGACTTTCCTAAGCTCTAGTAGTCAATTCAATTCTTTGGTATTTGCCGATAGACTAAACGCTGATAATAACTCGTGAATTATATGAAACTACGAAAATTGTAACGTACCGAAAGCCATGAACGTAGGACACATCGTGTACCTACTGTATATTAAACTCTTAATTTTTAAACATGTTATAACAGATCCATTACCTATAACAAACCTTTACAATCTCACTGACGCGTAACGTCTAGACATCTACAAACCAAACACATGACGCAAACGGCACACAATCCGCGAACTACAATGATCCGATGATCCAACAATCACTGAACGAGTTTCACGATCATATCGCCACGCTATTGAATAGTGACGTGAAGTGTTACGATATCGATAATATCCTGCGTTGTATAATCGTACAATGATGCGTTAGATCGCTTTGAGATGTTTATCGGCTATCGAGCTTAGATACAATGTTATAAGCTTTACATTGCAAAACGATTTGAACCAATTGAATGATGGTGACGCACCTCTTTTGAACTTTAACACCTGGCTTTAGATTATATCATACCGTCGTGGTGCTTTTATGATACGAAGGAAGTAGACAGGCTTGATGATTCGATTCTAAACGAAAAATATTGTATAATAAGTCGTAGCCATACAAGACTCACTTGTAAAGAGATGGCCATAAGCTTATGATTTTTTATTTATTTTTATATCCCTTAATATCAATTTCATATATTTAATAATATCCATTTAATTTATCGTTGACGTCAGTGACACCTAAGACGTTGCTGGGAAAGAAGGAATAGGAAATGATAAATCGGTAAACCCGGCGTTAATTCAATACGTTACATTTACAATCTCGGACTTATTTTAACATCGAAGAATTATATATCCGTCATTTATTTAACACAAAAGATACCTTTAAAATCATTGACTTTTTTTAAACATTGAAGACGGCGAAGTTAAATAAATAAAACCGATGTACCTTCTTTGCAAAACCATGCACTATGCAATATACCGGGACAGGAGACGTGATATAAGAGGCGTGGAGAGCAGTAACGCATGGATCCCAGGAACACGACGCGAGCTGCCTATTACCACAAAATAACATGACGGCTAGGAATTAACGATGTTCGCTTACTTACGAGTACAACCAATAACTGTCCGCAATAACTCGCAAATGATGCCATGTCAAACGCGATACATACCTGTAACAAATAAATTACCATTATTAAACTAGCGGCACGCTATGATGGCCGGTTTGACGTTTGTCCGCTCATGAAGTTCCGTATTAATTGATAACGACTTTGAAGGAAATAATTGTATTACTTTATTGACGATAGTGATGTGCAGAGATTCATAAATTTTATCGAATGTAGTTTTAGGTTTAGGACTCAAAATTTATTTATTAAATTGATTTCTAAAATGTATACAAGTGTAGAAAAATCAGTTTGCACCATTTAAGGGGTGAATGTACTTGTGAATATGAACAATTTTCACTATGTGGACAAACCTCTGAAATCGCAAAAAAATATCAGCTGTTATAATTATGGACAACAACGCCCCATACCACTCGATGCAAATTGACAAGCCACCTGCCCAATCCCAAAAGAAAGCTGATATCGTCGCATGGCTTCGTAAAAATGGCGTAGATGCAAACATGAATATGTTAAAAGCGGAATTAGTACGTCTTTTAAAAGAAAACAAACCAACCAAGATCCGATACGTCATTGACGAAATAGCATTAGAACATGGGCACAGAGTTATACGGTTACCGCCTTACCATTGTGAGTATAATGCGATTGAGTTGGTGTGGGCTCAAATTAAGGGATATGCTGCAAGACACAATACAGAACCCCCATTTACCACAAAAAAAATGCTAAAATTATTAGAAGAAGCTTGTGAACATGTGACTAAAGGAGACTGGGAAAAGGTTGTGAATAGAACTGTTAAATTAATAAGGGAAGATTATGAAAGAGATGTGAAAATAGATAATATTATAGAAAACGAACATATAATTATTAATGTAGGTGATGATAGCAGTGACGACAGTGAAAATAGTAGTATGGACGAATCTGATTAATTATGGCCTTTTGTGGCACCTTTTTTGGTATCTTTTGTATTCATATGTTTCTTGTGTGCATATAAAGTATGTATATTCATTTTCATTCAAATATTCAGTTCGTTCAAATAAATTAAATAAACATTTACATTTTTGTTTTATTAAACCTATTTAATCAGGTACAAAAACAAAACTTAATTGTTTTTTGTTCGAGAATAAATTGACATTCCACATCACTGTTGTAATGTGTCAAACCGGCCATCATAGCGTGCCGCTAGTGTAACGGGGCACATTTGCAATATTTGCATTAAGTTAATATGTCGAATGTTGTTCAACGAATGGATGAGTTATTAGAACTTCGTATTTTTATGTCAGGTAATAATCTTGATTCAACGAATCTCTTTTTAATTAGGTGTTTAATTTTGATAATGTGTGTGCGTCTTTTGGCAGTGAAGTAATTTTAATTTATAACGCAGTCTCTCTCCAGTGTCCACCAAAGGGTAGGTATGTAGATATAAGATTGCACATATTATGCAAAGTTGTATTGTGATAGTTTTAATAATAAGACAATCATAATTATTTTAACAATCCATTTCTACAACTGGCTCTATCCATATTCATACTATCCATACTAATATTATAAATGTGAAAGTGTGTTTGTTTGTTTGTTTGTTTGTGACTCTTTCACGTCGCAACATGGCTAATATGGTATGGTTTGTGTGTGGGGATAGTTAGTAGGGTGGAGAGTGACGTAGGCTACTTTTTATCGCGGGAAAACATCTCATTCCCATGGGAAGATCGATGTTTTGTTAGTTGCTAGATATTTAGTTGCAGATGTTGTTAATAGATGGCGTTAGTAAAATTCATTTGCAAGTTCTGAATCACGCGATCAAATACTACATGTAATTTACTTATGTCATAGGCGAATAATCTGATGTTCCAGTATATAATAATTATAATAGGCTACTGTTTAGTCGAGATTCCTACGGGAGCGGGACCTACGCGACTGTTACCTACGGGTCCCGAAGCGAAGCGCGGGCGGTTCTCTAGTATATTATAAATCAATTAAATTCAAAACAGAAACGTAAACAATAGGTACAACCAATTCGTGCGATATCCTTACTAATATTATAAATGTGAAAGTGTGTTTGTTTGTTTGTTTGTTTGTTTGTTTGTTTGTTTGTTTGTGACGCTTTCACGTCGCAACAAAGCTATTATATGGTAAGGTTTATGTGTGTGGGGATAGTTAGGAGGGTGGAGAGTGACGTAGGCTACTTTTTACCGCGGAAAAACATCCCATTCCCATGGGAAGTTCGATGTTTTGTTAGTTGCTAGATATTCATTTTCGGAGTTGTTAATAGATGGCGGTAATAAAATTCATTTGCAAGTTCTACGAATTACGCTGTCAAATACTACATGTAATTTACTTAAGTCATAGGCAAATGTAATAGGCTACTCCCCGCTCCGGCTGTATTCAGTGTACCGCCCGCCCGCTGGCACTATCCTGTTGACTGATGTCCGCAAGTTGCTCAACCAACAGGATAGTGCCAGCGGACCAGAGGGACCTTGGAGTCGAGAGCCTGAACGACTTCATCGAGAGATTGGCACGCAACATGTTCGGGCGTGTCGACGCGTCGCGGTTCCCGCATCTGCAGGACCTGGCGCCGCTCCACACCCGTCCACCGGACCGCTGGGCCTTCCCGCGCGACTTGCTGGTTGCGCGGGACGGGCCTAGCACTGACTGATACTGGGGCTTCGTAAGTCGTCGCCCGGCGCTGATCGGCTCCTGCTGGGCTTCCCACCAGCGGGATTCACCCGGTAGGGCCTCGATCGCCTGGGCGGCGCGAAGATGAACCCCATCCCGTTTAAGACTCTGTGGCCTGTAAAAAGGCCACCACTCAACGGACTTGACCTATTGGTTAACCACAGATGGACAACCAAGGGCCTTAGGGCCCAGCCCAAGAACCGGCCCGTTTTAACGGGCCGCGAGAGACACCCCCAAAGGGGAACTAACTGTCCCGAGGGCTCCACACACCTCAGACAGGGTGGAGTGAAGAGAGCGAGTAGTAGGCTACTTTTTAGCCTAAATTCCTACGGGAGCGGGACCTACGCGGCTGTTACCTACGGGTCCCGAAGCGAAGCGCGGGCGGTTCTCTAGTTATTAATAGTTATAATCCTGTATCCCTACAATGAAATATTGTTTGTCCATTGTACGCAGCAAGATTTCCGCGGCTCTATTGATCCCTCGCAGGCCGCTCGACCTTGTAATGCCGAGGTCGCGGCAGGGATCCCGAACTTAAGGTCGGGTCAGGGGCAAGGACCTTTACGTGACGTCACAGTTATACTGCTACAGGATTAAAAGAATGAATAAAACGCGACTAAGAATTCAAATTATTTTTATATGAACCGTGATAACCATATGGTTTATATGTTAGACTGACTTCTAATTAAAAAAAAGTTTAAAAATTAAATGCGTATAAATAAACTACTTTTTCTTCGACGACGTAAGAAAACATCTTGAGTGAAGCTGTTCGTCTAAGAATTCTCTCTGTGTAATGCTTTCAAAGAGTGAAGTCTGCCAATCCGCACTTGGCCAGCGTGGTGAACTATGCTTAACAACCCCAGTGCAGGAATGGATCAGTTTGTGAATGATGATGAATTTAAATGGATGTAGTTTGGCCACCTAACGCAGATCACAGATTATGATTCACACTGACTTTTACAATTGCATGTTATGTAAAGTTGAACAAGTAGCACACCGCGAAGAACTCTGAAGTAAATTCAATTTCAAAAGCAAAAAGAAAGAAAAAGGAAACAGTCTGAATGAATTTTAGCATCAAATGAAGCGTGGAATTGATTGCAGAATTAATAGAGGTATTCAACGATCTGGTTTATATCAAGTGCATTGAACTTCCTAATAAGTCATTAATTACATAAAAGCTTTACTAATTGTAACGAATTGGCCGCCCGCCCATTGTCCTTCAATAAATTTCAATCTATATTCAACCTTGACTCTGGGCCTTCAGTTATGAACTCGAGGTACTTTGTGTAACATGATTTTTCTTTTTACTTTATTAGATGACAAGGATTATGGCCAGTACTACAGACAGCGGTAACAACATTAGCATCACCGATGTATTGCCGACCGATACAGAAGGGAGAATATTAAAAGGAATTACTGAAGAGAATAATAAACACGTTGCTCAAATTATGGGTAATTCGATCATTAACTAAGGATCCATACTAACATTACAAACGCCAAAGTAACTATATGTGTCCGTTCGCACCCATTTTACATTCAATATGAGTACCGATAACTTCAACGACTGAATTTCAGTTGAACGTCATAATGTAAATGAGCCTTATAGATGAACATTGTTAAGGAGATTGTTTTTTGAAATTACATAGGATGGTTTTTATCTTTTCATCCTGAGAATACGTTTCTATTTTGTTGTGCCAACTCCCACATAAGGGGGGGCCGCGAGAAAAGTCATGTACAACAAAAAGCTTTTAAAAATTGTACAAACTGTGTATACAATTGAAAGCTCGCCCTACTGCTTGTTCAGTGTCATTCTGTCTATCAGTTGCGACCTTGACCGCGTATCGAACAGACGATGGAAAGTCTAGGTCAATGTTATACGGTATATGAGTGTATATGTAGTATGTACTCGTAGCTATCGATTTTCCGCTACGAAATGGCTCTACGTCAAACCACTTTAGCGTCACTTGAGCATAGAATGAAAAAGTGATACTTACAAACACGTGGTTTGGATCGCTTGAACCTTTTGTATAGTCGTACAAGGATCTTTTGGCGCGTGGCTAACGTGAGGGTGACAGAGACAGCGCCTTACAGTTTGCCTTCCCTGTAAGGCGCTGTCTTTATCACTCACACACACGTCATCCACGCGCCAAATTAAAAGATCGTTGTAGGACTTTACACCGACATGACAGGTTCAAGGTTCAGGCTGTAGGATACATGGAGTTTAATATATTTTTTCATTAGGTTTGACATGCGTTTAAGTAAATAACGCCTCACATTTATACGCCTACATTAGGATTCTCTGTGTTCTGGGTGTAGTAGACAACGCACAAGACAAGGACACACACTCAGACCGAGAATGGAAACTTAAACACATCATTCAAATATCCGCCTCGCTGGGAATCGAACCCAAGACCTTTGGAACAGCGATCCGGCATGTTAACCATTGCGCCATTCGGGCCGTCAGTGTATGTATGTTGTGTGTGTGTATATGTAGGTACATAATTTTGCAGTTTTGACCGTGGAGTTTATGTTTAGACTTTTAGCATTTGAGATAGTATCTGCATTCAAACGCAAATCTAATTACTGAACGGACCCTTAGACGTAGTATCCTTTAATCGATCGACTCGGTTATAACTTCAGCAAATAATTATACATACAACATGAATCATTCGATTATTTTAATAAACCGCTGCCTCACCTCACCTTCCAGTTATATTCGTATGTAATAGCGCATACAGTAGCGATTATTTACACGATACATCATTCGATACACGCATAAGAGCACTCTGGAATTGCTTACATAATATGTTGCTTCAATAATAAGTAATGACCCTGAAGAACCTACAAAACTTTCATTAAGATGACCAGATCCGTCGTAACGGACTGTGAACCCCTTCCAATAAAGGGAAGTAAAAACTGGAGCCATAAAATATAGCCAATGACGACTTGACCATGACGACAATGGTTAATCGCGATTCGCGCTATTTACGTCATAGTCTCTTCCGATACATCAACATGATAATTAATATGTTCAGAGTAGCAATGAAAATAATTAAGTTCAGATGTTATAATAGATATTATAATAATATTATAATAGATATTATAATAGATGTTATAATAGTGGTAACGGCATAGTATAGTAGTGCCACCAATTTTTACCTAAGATCTGTTATACAATGTACCTATACTATACAAATAAATAAATTCATTCATTCATTCATTCATTCATTCATTCATAGACAGGTCAAACTGTCTGTGTCTGTCTGTCTGTGCCACCGTAGCTCTCAAACAAACTGATTTCGATTCAGTGTTTTATTCAATAGCCAATTTCCGTGTGGTGGTTCTTAGCCATGTTTGGTAGAAATCGGTCCTGGTGGACCGATAAAGAATAAAGAGTATTAGCTCTGATCTAAATTATGAATTTTTTGGCAAAATTGATCTCAGCCGGGGGATTTTCACATTAACAATTTTCAGTTATCAATGTTATTATGCTATAAACCTACAAACGTTTGAAAATATGCTCTATAGAAGGATATACTACACTGAATAAAATCTTATATCTTTGGAACGAAGGATCTAGAAAGATTTTAACCATGCAGAGTAGATAAAACCTTAAATACCTGCTTCATTACTATTTGAGTATGTCAAAGTAAATTCATTAGGAATTTAAATGTTTATTTCTGATTGCAAATAAATAAATATTATACACAATCATAAAAGAGTGACAAGTACCTATAAATAACAGATTTAAGCAAGTATTTATTCGTCAGTCGTCATTTACCTACATATAAGATTCATATAGTGACACGTTCGCTCATGGCAGATCATTTTTTATGGACTTGTGAACTGTCAATTGGATTCAATGTGATGAATTATATTTTCGCATCCTGTACTTAAATCGTACGAACAACAGAACAGACGTAAAATAAAATGATGAATCATCAGTCATTTTAACATAGGTCGTGATGATCCTATTATCATTGTGTATACTACAATGGACGCGGTGAACTTTGGAAGTATTTAAGATACGAAATTTTAAACTTAATTTGTTATTAAAATTCTATGAGGTATTTAATCAAAATAACATTGAAGTTTACGGGGGAACAGGCCACCATAAAAATAAAACTTTCGCTTTAGAAACAGACAGGTTGTAAAATAAGAATACCTACGTGACATGTTAAATAAGAGATTTTAGTACAGTTACGGCTCATTCACACGAGGACGAATCGTCTTTTTCACGAATCGTCTTTTTTCACGATTCGTTATTTTGTTTGACGGCGGCAATGCTTTTTAAATACTCATGTTCACACGCTTGACGAATCGTGAAAAAAGACGAATACGGATACGTCTTTTAGAAATCACGAATCGTGAATGTTTTATGATTATGACGGATACGTCTTTTAGAAATCACGAATCGTGAATGTTTCTGAACCAATCTGAACTGAGCTAAATCACGAAATAAATGTGAACTTCAATGCGGATATTTTGACGAATCGTGAAAAAACACGATTCCGTATTCAATGTGAACGTCCATCCGTCAAGACGTATCGTGTTTTTTGACGAATCGTCAAAGACGTATGCCGTGGGAATGAGCCCTTACTCGCAAAGTTAAGGGCAAATAAAACACAGTACACGGAATGTAAAAAAATAAAATTCGGCAATACATTCAGAAGAAATTACGGATCGCGAGAAACAATGCTCGATGCAAATTGTGGCTGGACTTCGAATTATTTATTGGGCTGCCGCAAAAAAGATGCAACTTGTTCAATTGAATGCTCCATAATGGGTAGCCATAAGCTTTTAAGGCAACCGCGCCATTGTCAGGGAAATATTAAATTAAAAAGGAGACCCGGAAAGGTTTGGTGGATATGCGGAATTTAATATAAAAAGGCTTAGCCGGGATCTCCCGGCTTCACTTCGCAAAGTCTGATTCGACAAGCGCCTGGAATAATATTAGCATACGGAAACATATTAAAGATTTATAAAGTTTAAGAGGATTTTCAAAGTTAATTTCATGTTGGATAACTGCTTACCGCAATTAAAACACACAAAAACTACACTAGATAAGCATATTTCATTTGTCATTAGTACCAATCGGAACGAACAGATTTATAAATAAATAAATAAATTAATTAATTAATTAAGATCAGATGACGTAATCAGAATATACAAATTGTTAGACATTTAAAAGACGAAGTTTTCTTCGCTTCTCTTACATTTACATAATTCACCGTCTTATTCAATGTAACCATGAAATAGTATTGTTCTAATTAATAGCGTTACCGGATTCGCAACACAGCCGTATTGGCGGGAAGGTATTGCATTAGAATCCAACAATATTTCAAATCATTAGTCGAATTTCGTGTTCTCAGACTTAACAGAGAAAGTAGCTCACTACTGGTCTTGGTGCGATCTAGTGATAGCCGAGGGCGAGAACGGGTACGATAGAAGAAGTGAGAAGGTTTCATTTGCATAATAAGAAAATTGCAAGTTAATTCAAAGCAATATCCTGCGGTGGGCTGGTGAAACAATGACGGTGAAATATAGGAAAATATTTATTGCTATATAAGATTTTACATCAAACGCTACTTGGCTGTAGTACGTCTAAGTCTTTATACCCTGCTGTTTAGTTAACAAATCCACGGGGTTTATTAAAGAACAATCCACATTACCATTCACAACCACTGAAAAAAATTAATTATGAAATAGGCGTCAAAAAGTAAGAAGGCAGAATAAATCACGCGATAAAGTACTTACGTAATTAAACTAAATCTGTAATTTTATCAGTGTCACACAATGATTGCCTAGGTTTAAAGTACGAAGATAATATCCACCATACCATTATGACATGCTGAATACAAATATACAGATATTAGTTAGTATTAAAAAAACTCCTCCCTAGGCACCAGATCCGTTCTACTAACAAAAAAAAAAAACAAAGAAAAATATATTATAAATACTCATGGGCAATCAACGACACGTCGGCTGATAAGACTTTGCACTTGTATTCATGTTTAATCGTTTACAAATCCCCGACTTTTACCATTTCTAGACAGCGTGTTGCGTTCGAAACTTAAACCCTGCAATCGGAGGCATTAGCAAGAAGCTCACAATTTCAGGTAGATATGTATAGGGTTGCCAGGCTTCCGAACAAACTGGACAAATTAAGGCTTTTTCATGGCGTTTTCCCTCAAATAAGACGATATCCGGCTTTTATTCGACTTTTTTAAAGTAACTATTTTGCTACCAAACATCAATTTATGTAAAACTAGTAAATCCGCCCTCGCTTCGCTTCGGGAAACCAGTCCCTTCAAAAATCTCTATAAATTTTAACAAATTATGTTATTCCGATGTCTAAGCTATATTAATGCAAAGTTTCATGAAAATCCGTTCAGTAGTTTTTGCGTGAAAGAGCAACAAACACACACACACACACACACTCACTCACTCACTCACATACATCCTTACAAACTTTCGCATTTATAATATTAGTAGGACTCTTCCGTTATTGAGTGGCTTACTGACCGACAACGTAAGGCGAAACTACTGAACGGAAGAAGCTGAAATTTGGCGTGCATGTCCTTTTTTGAGTGTAGAGAACGTCTAAGAGAGGAATCATGGAAATGTCTCCTGCCAAAGGGTTGAAAATGGGGATAAACAGAACAAACAACAACGTCAAATAGAAAAAGCTAGTGTTAGTTAAAAAATTTAACTCAAATACCCAGCTTAATTTGCTGCTTTGTTCGGCTTCTTGGTTCTAAGACCTGGCAACCCTAACTATGTACGTAGCGCGGTGAAAAATGCCCTAAAGCGGCGGCACGCCCGCGCCACGTGGTGTCGTGGCGTGTCGTGACGCGTACATTATTTACATTGTAGAAATTGGCCCGCGGACACCGGCCGGCATGCTACGAGTGTTGGGACGTCGGGCTATTATGATTTGATACTTAGAAATTACAAGTTAATTTTCACGGTACCTCGTAAGTGGTTCCACTGATAGAAATGATAAGCTCGTTCGAGATAATGTTAAATTTGCTCTAAGACAATTTAAGATAAAGGTACGAGCGTTTGTAATGAAACTTAGCTTATTACGCAATAATAGTATTAGGTTTATTACAGTAAGTAAAACTATGTTTACTTCGTTAAAAGTACATTCCTGTATTTCACAAATGTTTTTTACGAAATTGCTTCATTGCTTGCAACGAATTGATTATTCGGCTTACAGAATCTTTTTAATCGGCTTACAGAATCTTACAGAATCCTTCGATTAAGCCTCTCCTCACAACTGAAGCATCCTCCAGATTTGATCATTCGCTACTTAGTCAATTTCTTAAGTCCAATACAACAATGAAATTTAATCAACTATGTTTTATCAGTGTCATCATTTTTCCTAGATCAAAACCGAAATTTTTCATATCTAAGTCCTTTTACCAGGCCTTAAGGCCACATAGTCCAAAAATCAAGTTAATAAACGGAACAACGCGCAATAAATCCGCTGATGTTCGCGGACAGAATAGTCGCTTAGCTAATGGATGTAGTCTGAGCGCTGGTCATGAATCACACGATGAGAGTGTGGGCGTCCCGGCCACTTCCTGGCGCACCCACGGGATGAACGAGGACCTGGATATAATAGACACGTACAGACAGAAGTTCCTAGCTGTAATTGTTATGGTACGAGCGCTGACATGATTAATGTTATGGGCCCACGAGTTCGAGCAAACTGCACTTCTCGGCTAGGGTCTTGAAAATTACAATAGATTAATGTCTATGGTTCAACTATGGTTAAATAATTGACATAAACTTTTAAATACGTGAGGTATCTCATCAATGTAACTAATAATCCAGTTTAAAAAATATAAAGGGTTTCCATAAGGTCAACAAAAGCCAAAAATACTATTTTTAGCATTTTTCTCTGTACTCGTATATTTTTGTACGGGCGTCATGCAAAAACTATTGAAAAAAAATTGATGTGGTTTGTGCAGTTTAATTGCTGAAAGTCTTCCTTAAAATATGGTGTTATATATTGATACGGCACCTACAACCTGAGGTATCATGACATAGATAGGTAACTAGACAACTGCTAGACAACGTGTGCCGAGTAAGCTAGTGTATCATAAAAATACATAAGGATTCTTACCTAATATGACATAAAGTCACACCTGTTACATACGCCTATTGATACTAAAATATTATATACCTACCTACCTATAAGGTTAGGCATAAATTTTGATTTTCTGTACTCCTGTTCTCATAGAACGTAGCACATCGTCGCTTGATACATGAGTGCCATGAGTGCAAAAGATAAATCATAGGATAAAATCTAAGAGGGAACGATAAAACTGTTCCCGCTAAATCATGCCTGCATGTGGTAAGCCTATCTGTAACGGAGATATCCCGAGAATAATTGCTTCGCAATATTGTCAACGCCTTCCATGCTAGAATATTCTAATGCATTTCTATTATTTCAAGTATGATATTGTCGTTCAGACAATGAAAGCTGTTATGGGATAAGGATATAAGGCAACAGAAAGTGTCAGAAAGGCAACTAAATGTGTTACATTATAATGCCAACTTTTTAGCTACCTCACCAACTTATAGGTAACGGTTTTAAGGAAACCAAACTTCAATGCATCTGGTTTCAGTTCACTGAAGTGTTTTCAATTTGGAAAAGTTATCTCTATAGAGGCTTTGCCAGAGGAATCGAATTTTTGTTTAATTTGATTTTTTCCACTTTGTAGGTATTGTTTTTTCTATGATATTAAGATAATATATTATGTAGTAATTTATGAGATCTCTTTTAGAACAGATACTATATTAAACGAGTTGCTCAGTAGAACAGTATTTTGAAGAAAAAATAGTTTGTTAACCTACTTCTTAAATCTTCTTTCTTTCTTCAATTTCTTACCTAAACTAACCTCTAGATCTACCTACATCAATTGCATTGTGTCGGAATTTTAAAACATTTGTTAAGCGAGTTGAACCCTATCAAATTTTAGTATTAACAATTAGTATGATTTCGTATGTTTATTATTTGCGACATTATCTTTGTGACAAAGCTGTTTGAAGTACAAAATAATTACGCATAAAATTTAAATGTTAAAAGTCAATGCAACTACCACCCAAGTTAAGCAATAAAATTCAAAGCCAGGCAATAATACAGTTATGGACCACAATTATGCTTAATTACTACTGTTAACCAGCACCTGTACTTCACAAATGTGTCTAGAATTTCCTCCGCGGATTATTATCATTAGAATTCTCAGAAGACTTTCATAAGTTTCACTCAGAATACATTCACTTAGCCGAAGATTACCATCGAGGGCTTCGAGAGGTAACTGTGATAGGGTCAGTTCCCTCAAGTAATGTGCATGGATGCCATCAGTGCACAGCCGATAGCCGCCGTGATAAAATTGTAAACAATTTCAAGTTGGTTTAACCACTACTTTGTTCTGTCAAATTGAACATTTTAGGAATTTCTTGTTATCTATGCAAGATAATATGTTTTTGTGTGCGCTGATACCTCTTTTATCCTGTCATGTTTCAGTTTGTAAAGGTAAATAATGGCTAATAGGCTTCTCACGCCATGTATATTCAATGAAATAAATTTTGTATTATGTTACTAATTATTTCTTTTACAAAAATTTCAGCTTAATTGTATGTACGCACGAATGCTACCCCGGTCGTCCGCTCTATTAGCAGAAAGGAACGATGCATTCACAATAACCACGCACTCGCCCACCCACCACCAGCGTTCAGAAGAAAGCACCCATTTGCAATCATTTGCATGAGGAAGTAGATAAAACATAGTGCATGCTTTACCACAGAACCAGGGTGGCCGCAATACTTGGCCGACGTTACGACAATATAGATATCCTATCACATGAGACTTCCCCGATGCCGACTCTCAAATTAGACAATGAATTATTTATAGGACAGCTGGGTTATGAAATATCAATAGCGTGGAAGTATTTACACGTGATTTACATTCGACAGTTAGAATGCTGCAATATCGATCTAGACAATAAATTCTACAGATTACACATTAGAATCGGTAGCAACGGCCCCGTCGACATTATGTCGTAATTTATGGTTTCATTTTATCCGCGACCATACACGGCCGGATTGCTGAAACAATAGAGACACGGGGCCCGGACAACTGGAGCGATGTACCGTTGCCGCGAAAATTCTCGATTGGGAAAAAAGTCGAAACCGTACAGACGGGTCAACGAGATACGATCCCTTTTAAAAGGCGATCGGAGACATCGGAGAAAGGTTCACAAAAACATGAGTAGCTTCGATTTATTATTGAAAGGAATTCGAAACTCTTGTCGAAAAGATGCCAAGTTTGATCGTAAATCAGTCGATGGTAATAACGGTTTCTTTGTTAACTAAATGTCGAGAAGTCGATGCATAATAAGATTGCCATGATATTGACATCATTATCGAGAACGGCGATGAAAATGCCCTATTAGCACCAGTTCGGACGTTAACGATGACGCCCACTCGCAACCCACGGTTGCCCACACTTGGGCGTCAATTATTTCTGCTAGGCAACTCTATCCCATTGATTCATTGTAGCAACCGTGATTCTGACCATAAGTATTTCAGAAGCTGTTTAATCTCCCAGTGAAACAGCCATAACCTCCATTTCAGTTACAACCACCTCCCTTTTTCCTTGCGTCACTAACGTAATAATTTCGAATTTCCGTATTGGAATAGGTATAACATAACGGAACTGATTTAATGACTTTTAAAACTTCATTACCTTCCTGCTCATCGTACGTGTATAACGCTCGATCGTTACTACACAGCCATTAGATAATGTAGCAATAAAGAAAATTGCAGGCACTCCACTCCCACGTGCTGGTAAACATTTCCTTTATCGGCGAAGTTCACCGAGAATGATGCATCTGGACCGCAGGGCACCGTCCTTACAACAGCCACATGTATTTATAGATGTTGCAGGTAAGTAAGGAAGACGGTAATATGATCAAATCCCTAACGAAAGTTATCGTTTTACGTAACAGGTTAAGGCGCTACAACCGTAATATGTAAAACCGAAATCGGCGTGCGCGCCACCAAAATAAAATCGCGGTGGCACAAAATGGAACTAAAAGTTCATTGCGCCGATTGCGCGTGGAACGGATAGTTCCTTGGAGTAGATAATGTAAGATAATTCGATTTATTTGATGTGAATTAATGGATTAACTGTTACATACATAAATTACATTATGTTAGAGATACATCGTTTTAACACAGGTTTTAACTTCGATGAGTATCAATATAAATAATAATAATAAATAAATAAACGCTAACACACTCATACCCCCGCAGTAGGTTACTTACTAGGTACCTGTGTCGCGGGTGGCATGCTGGCATGGACTACACATAATATAACACATTACAATTACACCCATGACCCGAGTACAAATATTTACCTGCCACATAAATATCTGCCCCGGCCGGGAATCAAACCCGGGACCCCTCGCGTCGCAGACAGGGTCGCTACCAACTAGGCTACAGGGTCGTCAAAGCATAATATAATAAGCATTTATTTAGTACATATTTCTTAGGTTTACATGAACACTTATAATACTTATTAACACTTATAACCAGTTGGTCGATGAATAGATATTATCGTCAATGTATTGTATCGAAAAAAAAATTCAACTCAACAATGTTATAATTTTTTGAATTTCGCCTAGCGCGTGCGACATCAAAGGACGCCGCCGACAGCTAAGGGCTCGGCTAGTCTAAGCTCCATAATCTTAGACCCACAATTCTACAGCTTTTTAATTTTGTCGAAGAATCAATTATTTTTTTCAAATCTGTACCTGTCTGTTACTTTGGTTCGATTTAAAATATCTCAATAAATAAGTATGTGATCTTATTTACGTTAACGAGAATCGCAAATAACTAATACATCGAATTAGATTATCGATTTCTTATGTCAACAATTAAGCAATTTAGATAGGAAATAAGGTTTAATCAATTTTAATTAATTAACGGTTGCAGTTCCAAAGTATTTGAAGGTAATAGTTTATTGATGTCCAATACATCGTAGTATGAAGTACCTACTTACTGCAAATTTACGGCGGCTAACGTACATAAATAGGCCAAATCGTTTCAATTCTAAGTGACTATTAATCTGTGTCGAATAATAAATACCTAATAAGCAACCACTACCTACTGAATTTGATACTTTGTTACGAGTATTTTATGTCATAGTTACATTGTTCGTACCTTCATCCCAATGATGTTATAAATAGGTAGATTGAGCGTCGCCCTACTACAATGAAAACAAAAAAAACAAGGCAACAATATCAAGCATGTGTGCGTGCAGGCGATGTTTTTCGCGTTCATTTATTGTCTATGTGTGCGTAATCTGTGCGTAATGATATAAAAGTCGCGGCCAACAGTTGGCTTCGCTTTTTTGACACGTTTTCGCGGATTCGATTATCCATCTAGATATTTATACATCATTGCTCGCACGCAACCTTATCGTAAATATGGGTTTATGTTTGTATTACTATTGCTAAGCATATTTATTAAATTATCGATTTATCGATCACATTATAAAAAAATAAATATCTATTTTTCAATCACAACAAATGCACGGGAACCAATAAACGCAGCCTTATGGGCCGGGCGAATATGGCGTCTAAGATGGCGGCTAGAGCAGTGCAGCAAACGCGAATTTTGATACTATTGTAGACAATGTAAAATTACCTATTTCAATATTATTTTTTTAGGAGTGCAGTCATGCACGTGTTTTCTTTTATTTCTAATACTCAAGATTATTATGGATAAATCCTTAATTCAGTATTTACTTTATGTGACGTTGGCGTAGGTATGATAATTAAATATTGGTAGGGATATTCTTTTTAATACATTTTTGTCGATCTTGTTTGTCTGTACAAAACTTATACATTTGCTGTCAGCTGACTATGAGTTGAGCAGCGTTTCATTTTATGTCTTCTGTGGTCCCAGTATGTTACATAGTGTGGCAAATAATAAAATTACCATTAGCAAATTCTATCAGAACTTCCGTCTAGTAGTTTTAGGTCATAGGTTTTACATCGATTTTACTTTTGTAAACATTACGTACGAAGATAAATTAAGTAGGTACGTTACCATCGCAGAATTCGATTTTAAATCAAGGACCAAGACTGTGTAGACCTTGAGGTAGTTGTATGAATGAAATCGTTATCGTATTTTGTTTACGAGAATTTTATAGTTATGAATGAAACGAATTGGTGTTTATTAAATCTTTGATCAAATTTGCTGTTTTTGGTGGATAATTTTACGTCTTTCGATTTAATTTTTTTTCACGTAGACTTGTTGAGTGTCACCAGTAGATAATTATAGTGGAATTTTTTTTTTCGGTAATTACAAACTAGTAGTGTAGATAGTAGGTATAGATAAAGTCACAGTTGTCATGGGCGGCAGCGGAAATTGGCTAGCCTGCTCGTTAGCTACCTACCAGAAATCAATAAAAAAGCAAATAGAACCTTTTATTACGAATTATTACGAACTTATTACGTGTGCTTACAGTTTATATTCGAGTCGCCGAGCATATGGAATTGCCACTCCCCGCTAAAACCACATTGATTACCTGTGTTTAGAGTTTAATTTAGCTTGTGAGCAAAATTTACTAAGCGCATTTTTCGATTTCGCCGTCAATCTTAAATGTATCTTAATCGCATGGGTGGAAGGCTGACATTCGTGTGTCATGCAATTATAACGAATTTCAGATCGAACGCGATAGGAGTAGGTACCTATAGCTCGCACTGAACTGAGGGCATTTTAAAGTGTCATCGTCAATCTACAATTAACCATAATCACAGGGGCAAAAAGCTTGCATTTGTGTGGGTAGCCATTTAAACGAATTTATTTTTCGCAAAAGGACTATAAATACAAAATATGTTTATTTATACCTACATTTTTATTAGATGAATAATTATGCATTAGATTATATTATACTTTAACTAGCGGCCCGCCCGCGGTTTCACCCGCGTGGATCCCGTTCTCGTGGGAATATATGCATGTATCACTACATAGTATAAAACAAAGTCGCTATTTTTGTCCGTCTGTTTGTTTGTTTGTCTGTTTGTCTGTTTGTCTGTATGCTTAAATCTTTAAAATTACGCAACGGATTTTGATGCGGTTTTTTGTAATAGGTAGAGTGATTCAAGAGGAAGGTTTTTATGTATAATACATGCATATATTCCCACGAGAACGGGATCCACGCGGGTGAAACCGCGGGCGGTCCGCTATTATACATAAAAACCTTCCTCTTGAATCACTCTACCTATTACAAAAAACCGCATCAAAATCCGTTGCGTAATTTTAAAGATTTAAGCATACAGACAAACAGACAAACAGACAAACAGACAAACAGACAAACAGACAAACAAACAGACGGACAAAAATAGCGACTTTGTTTTATACTATGTAGTGATAATTAGATATATATTAATAAATGATATAATAACTACACACATATGGTTGCTTGTGTGCCTGGCTGCTATGAACAACACACTAGACAAGAATACAAACACCCAGACTGAGAACAGAAATCTAAAATCATCATTTTATGTGCTGCTTCGCTGGGAATCCAACCCAGGACCCTTAGAACGGCGATCCAGCGTGTTAAAAATTGCACTATTCGGATCTTCATAAAATGTATTGTATTATTTTTATAATATTAGTATTATAAGTATATAATATAAATATAAATGTTTATTATTTACGAGTTTATTATAATATTTATTTTATACTATTAATATTATAATTTAATGAGTTAGTTTTACGCAGACAGGCTTTTAGGTATTTATAGACCAGGTGAGCATTCCATGTTTTGCCGAGTCTTTCTATGTTACGTTGGCCGCGAAATTCAAACTTGATTCAATAGTGGCACAAAATTTACGAATTAACTGTTTTAAATGGTCGTATTTACAATATTGATGTTATTTAAATATATTTAATTGAATACAGTAGTAAAACAGTAACATTAGACCCCATAATATAATTTTTATACATACGAGAGAAACAATTCGATTACGAAAATTTACCAGATTATTTTAACAAAACGAGCGTGCGTTCACGTTGAGTCTACCCAGAGGAGTGAGGGGAGCGTTCTAAGCGCGCTAAATGTCATTGACGTAAGTGCCAATTGCATATTATTTTTTTCTTTCAAAACTGTTTGGGTTTTTGAGATTTCCATTCTTATGAAAACTTAGCTTTCATTGTTTACTATGTTTTAAAAATATTATCATTAAGTAATTGTTAAAACGTTCGTAGTAAACTTGAAAACCAAAACTATTTGGACCTAACTTTACGATTTTTTTCTATCGAGAAAACTTCACATTTTACTGTTTTTGCTCTTATGAGATTCTTTATTATATAGTGAAGATACATATATCTAAATATCGGAGACATAGACAGTAAGCTTTAAAAATAATTTTAGATCTAAAACTACCATATTTCGGTTGTAGCGCCTTAAAACCATGAAACAAATTTGAGGAACCTTCACAGTGGGGTTCAGTAAACTTTCGATCTCCTTTTTCTATTATTTGAATTAGGGGTTTTCTTAATAACAATAGTGTTAGGATTTTAAATGTTTCGCTACCTGTGTCATCTATACACCAAAATGTGTTTTAACCCCTATTTACCCTAAATTGTGCTTTATGGACCCTAATGTGATAAGTGATACAATAGGTGAACTGAATGATCAGCGATAGAAACAATTTTTGATGGACATACTCGTAGGTATGACATTAGTACCGTATGACCAGTATGAATAGTAGCCAGTATGACCAACGAGAAATGTCTATTAATACTTTTCATACAACAATACTTTTCATAACTTCCCTGCGACAGAAACACGAACATTGATTTAAGCAAAATTTATAGACGGGGGATACGGTACAGCGTATAACGAAACATAGGTATAACGATATTCAGGAGATTGTGATCGTGATCGACTGTTAAATCAATACAACGAAGGGATCGTGCACAAAGTGGGCGTTTAACCTCTGACCGAGGGCGTGCGGAGCGGGCGCATACGGCGCGTCAAGCCATCCATCATGGCCACTATCTGTGGCAAATTAACCCACCACAGACGCCACCGACGGTATCCGACCAGCGTTCTAGACACGCCTTCCTTACGACCTGACGACGTTCAAAAGCTCAACGAATTTGGTTGGTCATGAGTCGAGCTACCCGAATGCGACGTTCACAAATCGCCCGACACGGGGAACGTCACGGATTCTAATTTACCTTCTTCCGTGAGATGGGTGATCGCTGACCTCGTCGATAGGAATCATGTGTCGACCTCTTGGGAATCCGAATCACTGGGCATCGATTGTCCGAAAGGTTTTGATAGGCGCGTGGTAGGGGTTGTGATTTTGTTGCGTCAGAGGTAAAAGGTGTTGTGCCGGCGACTAATGAAGCGAAATGCTATTGACACGATGAACGAGTGTAAAGGCGGTTTCAGACACTTAACGTCTAATGACGACGCTTCGATTGCGATACGAAACTGGTTTATATCATCGGCAGATGCCAATTACGAACGTAAATTACATAATTTGAATAAGTTTGTTCGCCATTTGTGACTGGGCAATTAAAATATATTGTTCTGAGTCCGAATTTCGTTTTTAAATGGTACTTGATTAGTCATAGTCAATACGGCGATAATTGTAATGCTCTTAAGTGTTGTGTAATAGCGTTAATGTAAGTAGAAGTCACTTAAATATTTATGTAACACGTTATATAATAATAAACAATTGATTAACTTAAGTCAACTTGGATTATATTGAATTGCAAAAGAGCGTTGGAAAGCATTGGTTGGTAACCGGCCACCTACACACGTCGCGGCGTACGAAGACTTCCTTAAAGTGCATATAACGAAATGAAATAAATACACGTACAAGTCGTAGGAAACAATAAAGAGGAAATGAAATTAAGTAAAAGAATGAATGAACAAATGAACATATTTTTTTATTAAGGAACTACTTTACTACAAGGTATCAACATATTAACAAAATAACACAAGATTATGTACTACTTCAAGTTCGAATCTGTTGATGATAATATGGTAAATATCCGTTATGCGTCAAATCTCGTTATATAATAGTTTAATTGAAATTAATAAACATGTCGCACATGACATAAATGTTCAACGATACGAAAACGATACGGTAGGTATTCGTTTACTCTTTGGATTAACATATTTGGTCTGTTACCGCTCACAATACAGCATAGGTTTTGTTACACAAAAGTATTAGACTGACATATATTTTTATTGCAATAGTGAATAAACATATTAATAGGTACTACCTATTAGGTAGAGTAGAGCCTAGAGTGGCCCAGAGTAGTATCTCTATCTACCACTGTTCGTCACGGTACTTAACTAATACCATTTCTTCCTTGTAACATTTGTTTCACAGCAATT
Source organism: Hesperia comma (assembly GCA_905404135.1). NCBI lineage: Eukaryota > Metazoa > Arthropoda > Insecta > Lepidoptera > Hesperiidae > Hesperia > Hesperia comma. Next base: position 17,656,943 of record FR990018.1, read on the forward strand.
TTGTTCCAGTGAGAAAGCATCCGGTTGTGCATTTTAGAGGCGAAAATTTTTGTCATCTACGGTACCACCACCTCTTAGATCGAATTAGAATAATGATTACTAGCAATTACTTACTGGGCTATTTATAACTAGCTACTTTTTATTCAAAAAATTAGGTGCTATCGCTAAAGACACATATACTCCGATAGCGTTAGATATGGAATTTGTTTTAACTGCATCCCACTCGAATGCTAGCTTTCCGTGACTGTGATTGACGGCGAAAATTAAAAATGCCCTAAGTAAATGTTGTTTACAAGCTAAATTTAACACGGAGCACGCGTAATAAATTCAAGCTAAATTTAACACTGAGTACGCGTAATAAATTTGCTTTTAGCAGGGAGTGACAATTCCATAATTATTCTCTGCGACTCTGGTATAGGTAATTATAAAATTATAGACCTCTGGTGAGTTGAGTAAAAACGCTAATCAAACCATCCATCTCACTAGGATAGCTCAGGGTCTCAGACCCACCGGCGATGATCGCTGGTCACCGTAATACCTGTAATACGGATACCCGTGATGGTCGCGACGGACAAATCTATTAGCGCCCCCCGGCGACCACTGGGCGAACTAAATTGCCGATGTCTCAGTAAACCAACCTAACTCAGTCATTTACGTTGGCTTTCATATTAGATTGATTTAGCTGTAGATTTTCTTAACTGGTTTTCAATAGGTACCTACCCTAATTGAAAACGAGGAACCAAACAAGGTATGTCGTTTGTCCTAGTCGAAGAAAGAGCAGATTTTTTAAATAACGTCTCTTAGAGGGAGACACCAAAATGTGACAAAATTGGCTCGACTAGGAGGATGGTCGCAACGCAGCCAAGCAGTCAGCGACCGTCAATCGTCGTAAGGTCGTAATCTGGCGCTATGACCTATGGACCTATGACCTATGGCGCTATGAAAACCTTTTTATTTTACAGAGACATTGCTTTTTAGTGAGCAGGATTTTATTGATTGATTGATAATGTCAGCAATAAGATTAAGCAGCTTTTTATAGTCTTAATTAAACTTAATAGTTATACTAAGGTTTGTATTTTTTTCAATAAAATTTTGACTGCCCTAAAATACGACACTGTATCGTAAATATGTTTTTAGTTTTTAGTAGGTTTTTATGTAAATGTATGTACTTATCTGTGTGAAACATTTATAGAGTAAAATTAAGTTTTTATTCGTACTACCTACGAGTATACCTAAGTATTAATTTCTTCTACTTCTTCAGTTTATAAATACACAAAAACTGTAGTCATTATGCAGCCAAACGACCCTGCTATTTAAAATTTTAATTATAAATTAAAAACTTAACACATGAATCTAGATCTAGGTGACTGCGCCTGAAAGTTTTACTCCGCCAATTACGAAACTCACAAGTCCCAGTCACTAAATTACCTCGCGTCCGATTGACTTCATTTTTAATCCATTGGCACGTATTTCCAATCGCGTGTAATTTGAGTCGAGTGTCAAGTGTTCGCGGGATAAAAACAAGATTACAATAATTACGTCAGCATAATAACTGCAACATGAGCTTTATATGCTGACAAAAAAAAACATCGACCCAGCGGTTTCTGTATTGCTACAATCAATTAAATATTTTTAACACCTGCGGCTGTCTGGTGGTACGTTGAAGCTCATTCGCACGCTCGACGAACTGTTATTGTAATTATGTATGAGTAATTATTTGTACATACATTACGTGACCAGCAACGATGTTTACCTATCCTTTATTTCTTAACTCTTATAGGGCGAATTCAATTCAAGTTCAATGGACAGCACCTCCTTGTACCAAAATTTAAAGGTGCTATAAACAAAAATATCAACCGTTTCATTATGTTTCTGTTACTGATTGTAATGTTGCCTATAAATTATAAGCAAGTGGGCTTCTTCTAAATTAGTGCTTTACTGCTCATTGCTGGATCACCAGCTACCATCACGTGGGGTTCTTGTTAACTTACTACTAACCTGTATGTAATGTGTGTAATGCGTGTTTGGGTAAACTGTCATAGAAACTGACATTTCCAGCGCAAGTATTGCCGAGTGGAACATGTGAGCAGCCCCGACGCAATATAGTGTAATAACCGGCACCGGATAAGGCAAATATCGATTTAAAAACCCTTACGACACATCGCAGAGATCCGATCAATCTCATTCCAGTCACGATCCCACTTTATCTTTCTATAAAAGCTAACACGTCCTTAAATTGACACAAATTACATTACTGCACACATGTGTGGTCGACACGACGACAGCTGAGTCTTTTTGCTACAGCATATACCCTAACTTTACATATTTACATAATTTTAAATGACATGTATTTGGTTAAAATCAAAAGTTATTTTGTGCATTTGGCATGATCCGTCTCAAAGATTGATTCCCAGTTGCCCCCGCGACGTTATCAAAACATTGGAATTTTAAAATCTGTTACTGGCTAAGTAAAATTTTATTATTATGTGTCTATACTCTATATTATTCTGTTAAGTTTCAAGTTGAAGTAGAAAATGATTATTTATTTCCTATAAAATTGGTTTATTAAAGAATTTCCAACAAACATTAAAACAATATGTTCACTGTGTTACCGCTTCGTAGTGCCAAATAAAAAAAAAACTCGTATGACATCTCGGGTTATTTATAAACAGAAGTACCGAATAATTCCTGCCTTATTACTTAAACCATATTATTATATCTTCGGAAGTGCCCACTTCAATTTGCTTCTTATGGCTCTCAAGTATTATTGGATAGCATAACCATCAACTTTGCTACTTTGTTGCGGGCTAAGGTCGGGCGAGAGCGACTTAAGTTATGTAGACATTTTTGTTTGTAAAAAAATAATGGCGAAGTAAATTGTTGATCACAGCTACTTCACTAAATATAGCCACTGCTAATTTTATTACGACATAACTAGAAGGTTAACAACGGTAAAGCTTATTGCAGCTTTTGGAATACTTATATTTTTTATGTATGAGGTCACGCACGTTGTTGAGTTGGTTTAACCAAAGACCTACTAATCACTGTATCCGATCACAATATTTGTATGTTTAACTGGAATGTTGGACTTGTAGCATTACCAAATAAGTGAACTATTGAGCCCTGCAATCCAAAGAAATATTTGTTTACCTACTATCACACTTAGACATAATTCATAAAGTCAGAAAACATCAATTATATGATTAATGCGAGGAAGTTGAAGTGTATTTTAACACCTGAGTGCATAATTTACAACCATGGATTTATAATTAATGGAATGGCATTCTAAGGTCCTCTGTCTAATAATTTATGCTACGAAAACATGTTATATACTTAGATTATATACCGATACTACTGAACTGATACTTCTATTATTCTATGTATTACCTACGTAATGAAAATGAAAAGGATGCTAAATAAATCAGCGTACAAAACCCAACGCCGCGCTAAACCGACTCGTAGAAAGTATGCTCGGCAATGATTCATCGCACGGATCATCTTATTAACGATCGATCGATATAAATCATCGGTTACATCGGCATCCGCACGAAGCCACGAACTCAGTCGCTAGCCGGTGTAAGTGACACTTGGATTGGACATGCCGCTCATGATTTATCGACGGGGAAGCGCTGATGGCTCCTATTGCTAATGAAATTGCCTTAAAAAAAGAACCCCACAAATGAAGGCCTGATGAATCGCGTCATCAATTCATTGATGCAAGGATTGGTACAAATAGAAACCTAATGAACGTGAGCGTGCAAATCTAAATGTATGGTATGACTCGTGTACGTGTTCGGATATCCAATCGACAACGTCGTCTCAGGAACCAATAGATAGACGTTAACGAATTCTTTTCTTCGTGCTTACACTTCGGTCTTGAGAAAAACACCGCCATAATCGTAAAATTCTATAGCACCTTCCGGTGATAATAGCTAGTCATTACTTGATAATGAGTTTCCTCCATATTATACAAATGACGTTACGTAACTTTTATTTAAAACGATTTTTCTCACGTTATGCCATAAAATGGAAAGCTAATGTGTCACATATTAATAAATTTACATATGATTAGGATACATAGTCGTAAAAACCTAATAGGTAAAGACATTCGGATGATCAAGCAATCGAAAGGATCCCGGAATTGCTACTATCTCGAATGGTAATCTTAAGTGTTCCTGTGTGCGCAACTATGCTAATACAGGAGATACTACGGATAAGGAAGGTAATATTAAAATTCGATGGGATATTATTGTGCGCAATGATAATTAGAATATTATCTTCAACAATCCTGCGGCTAGGTTCAGAGCGACATTTCCTTATGTAAATATCCGACTAACAAGCAGACACTATTCCCCTGGTGAAAGATCTAGACACAACCTTCCATGGACATCACTAATACCAAAATCGTGGCGGATATATTGGCGACATAGAAGGAATCAAGGGATCTTCTTATTACCTAGTGGTTCTCGTTATGCAATTCGAATACGTAATCTACTAAGTATATTAACTGCAGTAGATTTCGGGAGGGTGGTAGGTATCTAGTATCTACATAAGAAAAAGTTAATAAGACTTACAAACAAGACCGCAAGGGATACTGTCTGAATTAAAATGGCTTTGATCTTATTCTACAAAAAGGAGAGATTAAACAAATATATTCGACCTCTTTTACTTAAAAGCTAATAGCCATAATTTTTGGAATTACCATTTTTTGTATGTTTTAATTATTATGATATTCGTAGTAATTCGTCGTTGTATTAACAATTGCACTGGAAATTATTTGCAATACAAATTTATTTATTAGAAAAATATTACCTAGTATGTATTATTATTAGTATGTGTTACTAAACTTTGCCTCCGATGATTTTGAAACTGAATAACTGAATGATTCACGAACAATACAGAAAGTAGGAACAAACACAACAAATAATCCAGTAAGTAAAGTGTTTGCTACGGGTGTTTGGATGCGGTTCCCTCTAGCCAATGCGGTCTCGTTAACGAGCTCCTTTGAATCCTGTGTAAGCCGTAGCGCTCATCACAGCACAGCACTTTAATTGACTCCAAAGCTTTGGTGTTCGGAATAATGACGTCTCTTGCCGCTTTTTCATTTTGTAACGTAATAGCCGCGCAAAAACCTCTTTGTTATCGTTGATGAGAGTTATAAACAGCGTCTAGCTTACCCAGCGTTAATCAGAACGATATCGCACGCCTCGTGGAATATTGGCTTAAAAACGTGTTTTTTTTTAATTAGGTAGGTACACAGGGCTTGCAATCATGAACAACATTTAATTATGATTGACCATTATTAATGACCTCGTAGAAAACAAACTTAATTAAAAAAACTTATTTTTTTTTGAGTTAAGCAGGCAAACGAATAGTCGGCAATGTACCTTATGATGGTAAGTGATCACTGACCCATATGGACATTTACCACACTAGGGTCACCAACGCGTTGCCGGCAACATTTCTTGAAGGATGCCACAGCATTGTGGGAATATCGTTGGAGAAAGTTCGTTCCACATTTCGCGTACGTAGCAGGAAATGACGTGAAAACTGACCTGTGGCCGTATGCCTAGTATCCAGGTGGTGTTGGTGGAACCTGGCTTTTCCTCGTACTTTCATACCTTTTCGTTAGACCGGATAATATTTTTCAAATGAAGATAATACATATTCTTTAGTAATGTAATTTTCTTTCATAATTGACCAGTTGTAAAATAATACTCGCTCAAAGAAGAGTCAATGAATGAATAAGTACCTCCTTAATTAAATGTAAACTTTGTAACACTAGCACTGCGTAAGAAAAGGTTTTTATTACGTTGAAGAAACGGCACAAAAACTCCGAAACAAACAACCTATAATTTAAACAAAACAAGACAATTCATCTTCATTATTGTACCTTAAGTATTTTGTTTATCAAAAGTTTTTGTATGCGTCTTAAACATTGGATAGTATACGAGTAATATGTAGGTATTCATCGGTTAGAATAGAATACTCGTAGTCATTAGGAACAGTAAAATAAAAATTATGCTGGTGGATGAGAATTAATATTAAATAACATAACTGATTATAGGTGTTAGTGAATGAAACTTAGCAGTTTTTCTTCTACTAATTAATTCTGTGAAAGATTACTTGGTTTAAAATTAAATAATGTTTTATTTTCAATATTAAATTGTACATAGCAGTGACTTTGAGTATCTAAGATTATAGCAAGCTTTCTGTTCTTTTTGAGTCAACTTTAAGCTATTTATACATTAATATTATTTAATTTTGCAGATAAAGATTTTGCAGATAATTTTGCAGATTTCAAGTTGATCAACAAATTCATCAATCATCATCGATATAAAGGCGTGTCACTGTCCGTCATTACGCTTGCGTATACATAATACTGTACTGTCACAAGATCAATCCATTAATCACTGTGTACAGACCTTGACTCCGGTCCGTGTGTCCTCTTAGACCCAAAAGCAGATGGTATATGCCATTTAATCTGACCTGGAACTTTTGGAAATTTTAAGGCATTTAGTTCACCTTGGGTTAAAAGGCTTTGAGTAGAATTTGTGGAAATGATTGTGAGGTTGTTATACTGGCCCAGGGGTATACGGGTCTTCCGTCGTAGCAAATAAGGTATACGTAACCAATCAACATGCTGTTCTAATACTTACTACCTACTCTACTAGGTACTAGGTACTACTATGCGAATCGGTAAAGGTGATCTTTAGAATGTTTGTTTATCTGCTAATACTCTAATAGGCTTAAAATTTATCTCCAGGTGAAGGTCAATTACCAACCAAATTGGTTTTAGTCCTTAGGACTACATTAAACTCCTCGTACGCCTCTTACCGAAACACAACATTGCTTGTGTCACTACTTAGTACTGACAAGATTATGAGCATACTTTACCTATACCTACCTAGAGAGAACGGATACTATATTCGTAACTGTTTTTAATTAAAATTCTTACATGTTTCCGATATTTATAGGCATCCGGCATCCATTCCGGCATCAATGGCAACTTGTCAAATGGTTTGTCCTATTCTTGTTTGGCCATTGATAACAGCTGGATATAAAATATACATTCCATCACGTAATTTAACATAATTAGTGTCGAAAATATTCATATGAATGTATGAAGCAGACATTTCTCATTTCTCTGTGGCGACGACGAACGCACCACAATACGTTCCCGTCTAGTTAGATTACGTCAACAGATCAATTTACGATTCGTCTCGGACGGCCGTCTCATTATGTGGGCGACTGCGCGTCACGCCCGTTTATGTACGTATCATGTCCGTTGGTATATTATCTTATGAAATACATACTCGTATCTTCAATCGTACTTTAAACATAAGGAGGAAGACCGTTATTCGTCTGTTTCGGTGCGGATTTTTACAGGTTTAGCTTGCGTTGGTTTGTTCTACTGAAGTTTTGGTATCCCTACATGCCATTTGAAATAATGCATTGTTTAAATGTGTTTATTGGCAAATAAATTTTTAATATAGGTTAACAAAAACAAAAATAAGTTTAAAGATGTAGAAAGAGGAGAGTAACAACTAGACGACGACGCATCGAAAATCGCAGCAATTGTTAAGTGCAGATTAAACTCAATTATGTTTTCAGTTTAAATGGTGAAATCAGCTCCATTTTTACTCATACCAAATAGTAGGTACAGACATTTAGTTTAGCGGATAAATTTTGAAAAGTGCTTTCTTAATCTTCTAAAATATATGCTAAACCCGAAACGCCTTAGTTCTGGTTCAAGCTGGGCGTTCTATGGTAGTCAGTAATAGTTACCGCTGTAACAAAATACAAAACAATGGTTTTCTCACTAAAGCACGCAAATAAAAGACCGTCTAATTGCTTTAGTGTAAGTACACAGATTGCGAGATGAGATGAGAGCTAGCAGGCGTTGGAGTAACTATTAAACAGCGGGGAAATATAATAATCGCACGCTACTGCCTGCCGCCACGCCATCTTCATAATAACACCCAATCTTCTTTCCCGCAAAAGCCACGAGTCCTAGCATTACGCAAGTAATCGGCTGCGAACCCAATAATCCGATTCTATCGAGTCTGATTTTCAATTCGTTCGTAATTGGCTCCATCCATTCCGATTACATCCAACATCATCGGATATCGTAATCGACATAATTGGACCCCTGTCCCGGTATCTACCGATATTTATGCAGAAAGTGAAAACTTGTAACGGAGCTCTGATTGTCGGGCATGTCGCGAAATCTTTATACACGTCGGTTGGCAGTTATTTCAATAATTGTTGCTTAAAACTATGAAGTATCATATCGATGTGAAAGTCATCAAACCAGACAGTCTAGACGAGTTATTCAATCTGATATTATCTTTGAAAATATTTACACGTTATGGTGTTATGTAAGACGATACGTTCCTTTACAACAGTGGTTCCCAAACTTATTTTGTCTACTGCCCACTTTGAGAATAAATATTTTTTTAGCGCCCCCCTTTTTTCACCTATTTAAAAACCACCATAACTTCAAATTAGTTTAATTAATTATTGTGACTATATATGTATATAATGTATAGTAACGGAGAATTCTTAACGAAACTTTTACTATAACCCGCAACTTAAAACCTGAGCGCAGTAGGTAACATACAACGGCGCTTAGGTCTCAAGTTAACTCTTACGGGTTCCACCTGCCAATGATTATTGAAATGCAATTTTATGGTAAATTTTTATTTTATGGCAATTTTAACAGAGTATCTTTTATTAAAAATATAACTAAAATAATCAATCCTTATATAAAAACTAATGTGATGGATGAATCTGATGCTGTTTAATAAGTTTGTTAATATCAGGTTCCAATTTACTCAAGAACAGTCGCAAGTCGCCACGTTCGGTAACAAGCAAACGATTTCTCTTTTTAGTAAGCAGTGTTGTCACAGCACTAAATCCACGTTCACACAAATATGACGATGGGAATGCTATCAAGAATCGTTGAACGATTGACCACAATCCAGGGTACAATTGCGGGATCGGTTTTTGTAGCCAAAATTCGTGGTAACCATTTTTGAACTTGATTTTTATTTCATCGTTTGTTGTCAATTCTATAAGCTCTTCTTCCAGCTGAGGTGACATTGCTGTGTTGACATTTGAAAACGGATCTAACACCCAGTCTGGTATTTCCAAGTTCAAAATGTCCTGGTATCGTTCGGTGAAATCAATGTGGAGGTTTTCCAAATGTTGGCAGTAGGCAAACAATTCGTCGTTACTGCATGATACTGATAAATTTGGGAAATTGTGAAACTCACGTCTGCCCAGATTCTTTTTGTGTAGAAGCAGTTTGGCTGCGAAAGCAGCAACGACGTTTTTTGTTTTAATTAAATTTAGTTTATCGCCTTGCAGTTGGAGATTCATGTCGTTAAACAATTTATACAGGTCTGTCATGTAAGCTATATCATTCTTTGATGTTATGAGCTTGTCTTTCAATTCTGTATCTTTAGTTTCCAAGAACTCTATAACAGAGTCAAACAGGTTGTAAAATCGAGTCAGACAATTGCCTCTTGATAGCCAACGAACTTCAGTATGAAACAACAAACGGTTGAAATCCTCGTCATTAGTAACACAAAGCTGATGAAATAATCTATCATTCAAAGAGCTGTTGCGGATTTTATTGACTGCTTTGATGACATATTGCAGTGATTGAAATAGTTTTTCACTCAAGTTTCTAGCTACTAAATGTTGTCTATGAATAACGCAATGTACAGCAAGGACATCTGAAATTTTATTTTTTAAGTACGCTATGAAGCCTTTATGGCACCCTGTCATAGCCGGAGCGCCATCCGTAGCAACTGAAATAATATTTTTCAAAGGAATCCCTTTCTCATCGCAAAACTTTTCCAATGTATTGAATATGGTTTCACCTTTTGTATCGGTCTCTAAATTTCTAGCAAATAATAGTTCTTCACATATTTTCTCATCTTTAATAAACCTCACGTAAGACAACAACAATGCTTCATTAGTTGGTAAAGTGGACTCATCGAGCTGAATTGAGAATTGACTTGTCCTCAGGTGATCGCACAATGATTCTTCAATGTTTTCAGCCATTTCATCAATTCGTCTTTGCACAGAATTATTACTCAAAGGAATTTTTCGGATAATATCTGCGGCCGGTTTATGAAGCACAGTAGTTATTACTTCATTTATTGCTGGCAATATTAACTCTTCTCCGATGTTATGTGGTTTGCCTTTTTGAGCAATTAACAAAGAGATATTGTACGAAGCTCGAAGTCCGTCGTCATCTTGCTTAGCAGCCGCCGAAAATAGTTTTGCTACACTTGGCTGAGTATTATACTTCTTCTCTAGGTCTTGAAAATATGCTACATTCTTGTCTTTCTTATCTGGATGCATTTTATTCAAATGATCTTGCAGCCTTGAAGGCTTCATTGCTTCATTCGAAAATGTTTTTAGACATAGAAGACACAAAGGCGACGATGGGTTTGTGGGATTTTCAATAAATCCGAATTTGATATATTCCGCACTGTATTGCCGTCTCTTCTTTTTTACTTCCGACATTGTTTTGCTTTGAGAAATACGTTAACTTCGCGAGTAGTGTAGAGGAGGCGTAAGTACTACTCATCTATTGCGCGCGAAACCACAAATGAAAATAAAATAAATATTACATTGTTTATATAGGAATGCTTAAGCAGCTCGCACCGACAAGAATAAAACAAACATGCATAAACTCGTTTATCTCATTCGACGCTCAATGGTACTCAACAAGTCCGAACAAGTACTTATTCAATGAACCAGACGACTGATACAGGAATGCACAATTCGGGTTATTTAACAAAAACTTGTTAAAAATGCGAAAGTGTGTCTGTTGCCTTTTCATTTGTTTGTTTGTGTCTACTTTCATTACGAAACGGAGCGACCGATTGACATGATTTTCATTTTTTCTACATTCAATAAAATAGCACAGATATATGAACTACCTACGGCGTAGTTCATATACTACGCGGAGAGAAATATAGAACCGAGTTTAAGCAATCTTTTAATTCATATTAGTTGATGTTCACAAGTTGTTGTTGTGAGTCGAGAGCTCTTGCAGTCGTTGTTTAAGAGGCCTCCTAGCTAAATAAAATAACAAATCACTCCCCCCCGCCTCTACACAACGCCCCCATTTTCTTTCTGGGTCTCTTACCGCCCCCCTTGAGACCTGCAGCGCCCACAAGGGGGCGTTATCGCCCACTTTGGGAAAGACTGCTTTACAATCATGCATAATGTGCCTACTTACACTTTTTGGGCTACAACCATTTATTATATGACATTAGGTAGAATGAAACTGCTCAGTCCCGGTCTGTTTTCTTACGTCTTACTAACATATGAAAAGCTATAAGCGATTTGACACGTTATACATAGCACCAGCTTCTTAAAAAAAATAGGCAAACACACTAAAGTCTATGTATTTTAGATAACGTACGGAACCAATAAACCCTTATCCTTTGTCTAATCTAATAGGATTCATCTAACGGTCTGTCTGCGTTAATTTTAAAAGTGTATCTACTACACGCACACGATACAACAAGCTCTTTAATTCGCGGCCTCAAATGACTGTGCAATTTAACATCTAATTTATAACGTGCTGATATAAGTTCACGCTCAGATTACACGCTAATTTCAAATTACGTTGTGGTAAATTTGAGCAGGAATTGCGCACTACAAAGCTAATCGTGGGTTCGTTACAGAAATTAACTATGACGGTGTCACAACTGTTCAATACCTTTATCGGTGTTGTAGAATTTCTGTCTAGAGTTTTGGCAGCTATAAGTTACTTCAGTTAAAAATAAGATCGACTATAAATGGTGCAATGATTACCATGCCGGTTCCATTCGAACGGTCCACGGTTCGATTCCCATTTCCGGTAGGGTTTATAAGTATGTCCCACTACAGACTAAAATATCGATTTCCTTTTCCGCATTCAGCCCGGAAACGTATTTTTAAATCTTTTCTTTTCATGGCTATCTATGTTTGTCCGTCCTGAGCGTGTTGTATTTACGCCAACAACGCCATCGCAAAGAAAAAACTGACCATTTGACAATCCACTGATATCGATAAAAGTCAAGATCCACAATCGTGAAATGAAATAAGTCACAACGCATAGCTACTAATGAAGTGATGCAATAATAGGTAGAGTACATGAAATACTGTTAAAATCAAATTTTCTAATTATTTTATCTCGAATATGCAATTGTCAATCAAATTACAATTAAGGGTAGGCTTGACGAAATTTTTTCCTGGATAAACAACAATGATTTTGACGCAACAATGTATGGAAAGTGGCCGGTCTTTTCCATCCATGTAGTTTTACACTAGTAACGAACAGTTGTGGTCGAGTTGTGGTACGGCGATACGATCTTACGCACATTCGTTTTTACTAACCCATTATCAATACAACGATCGACTTTGTTGTTGACTTGTACTCGTGTTTGCGGACTTCAAAAGGTGAAGCAAAAAATATACTTTTTACAACCACCGCATAAAATACAGCTGGAGCATAAAGATCGCTTTGTTGTCAACATAAACAATAGACAGTTCCATTACAATGTTGTACAAGAACTCATCTGCGAAGGCCAGAGACAAGACATATTATCATGGAGGTGTTGTATGGAAATCACAGGTTAAAGGTATCATTCGATCTCGCCTAACGATTTTTTCCCTCTGCTCATTTATTATGATCTCTAAATAAAGACGTTGATTAAGTAAATTATCTCAAAGCAAGTTTGGAAAGGGAACACAAAAAAAAAATAGATGATAATTGATTTGTAAATATTTGACCCGCTACTCATTTCGTGACATTGACTATGGACATAAAAAAAATATCTAATAATCATTAATAACTTACTAAAATTTATTATTCAGTTGATGGTCACGCATAATATTAAATTTAACAAAATTGACCATTATTAACATAATGCAAACTTTCTACAAATTCTAACAGTGATTGCTAAATATCGTGAAATTTATCAATTGATCGTTAAAACTTTCATTTAAAATTTAACAATAGCAGACGGTCTTAAGTATATTTAATGATTGATGGTTGAATAGATGATTCCGTAAACGATAACTAGCAAATTCATGACTAGATCATCATAGACATCTTTATGTTCATTATTTAATTTGGTAGGAGCAGTAGAAAGATAAGTTAATATTATCATTGTAGTTGATTTGTATGAAAAAAGGTACATGTAATATTGATCATTCATACGGATAAAAAGTTAATTTTACCTTGCAACAATCCGCGAGCAAACACGTACTATGTATGATGGACAATGATGGTGTATTTTCTCATGCAACACATCATGTTGGTGTATATTTTCTTACTTTCTTAGTCTTAGTCATGAAAATATGCACCGTTATACGTGTATGCGTATGGTCACATTTATATTTAATCTGTAATACTTAATAATATTCCGTCAAGTAACGTCTGATACAATAAATTAATGATCATTCTTCAGATAACGTACCTCAAGCACAGTTTGTCTTACTATCCAACTGATTTTGTTGTATGAGCACAAATATAGAAGTAAACCCCTCAATTGTATTCCTGTAAAAGGCATTGCATCGCGGCCTCAAGACATTGCGACTGATATTTGCATAACCGACCTGTAAGATTCCAATTGTACCAAACCACTGTTACACGCGGCACGTCAACGTCAAATCGAACCGGATTGAAAAAATACCTTGCTGCAATATTCACGGTATTTTTATGTCCGCTTTAATCCGTAAGTTGTATCCCACCAAAATGTTATAATTTTAAATGTTGCCAAAACGAAATAATATCTAGCAGTGTTATAAAATTATCAGATCTTATGTAGAGTCAAGCTTGGCTCGTCTTGGCAGAGGCACTACCGTGCCTCCAGTTTAACCACATCTCAGCTACGACAAATATATTTCGCAAAAAAAAAACACTTGTATATCTTTTAGGCCAGTTGTTAAACTTTTTTGAACACGTGATAGGTATGTATGTTACCGTTAAAATGCATAATAAGTGAATGTGCACATTAACTAGGTAATCTGCAGATTCACTGATACCATTCGTTAAAGTGTAAAATTTGCACTTTACCCAGTTAGTCTGCACAGTAACGGATGGTATATCGTTAAATTGCGGAAGACTGGCTACCAGAGTACCAATTTGTGTTGATGTCGTGGCCACATAGTAGATTTGCTCACATCATGACCATCGACCATATCATGAAATGGTCGCATTTCATGAAATGGTCAACTCAGTTTGGCCAGATCGTAAAATCGTCTACGTTTCACGTTTTGGTCATCAACGTTTGGCTGAATCGTAAAAACGTGGAAAATAGGGCATAACTTCGAACCGTGACGTCTCCGGCGCTGCGGAAGGTGCAGCCCCTTCGCCCTTGCGTAATAAAGCACAGATACCCACGCTCGCCTGCGCAGCTTCGGCTTGGCTTGGGCTTGGGCGGGGGCTGCCCTCCCTCCGCGCCTCCGGGTTCTAAAAAACACTCTAGGGGTAGGGCATACAAGACTACGTGGAGTACGGGTAGGCTAATTCGGTTATGTAACCAATTCGACCTACCTACACCTGTAGTTTTTTTTTATTCAAACAATAACCTATTTTATAGACTTTACCGTATGTATGGTCGTTAGTCTGCAGATTAACTAGGAAGTCTGCAGATTAACTAGTTAATGTAGGAACTCAATTTATTATAATATATAATATTATAATTTTAAACTTATGAACCATTGTCATTTATTAAATCTTCAGAGCAGAATAGTCAGTTTTACCAATAAGTAGATTTAATCAGCATCTACTATACAATTATGTCATCAGACAAAATATTTAAATTCAATTCAATTTATTTATATTGAATGAACTTTTTCGTCAATAGTTCATATTGATTTATCCTCACCGATCGTGATGGAAGACTGTATCTGATGTAACCGACTCTACGACAGAACCGTTTCTTCTAACGCGTACTCATAGACATAGGTAACTTTACTTATGCATCACTTTTACCGCTTTATTTTAATCTGATGCCGTAAGAAGACAATGGAAACACGCTTGACCGTCAATCACAGGATTCAGGGCGCTCGGTGTGGGCGGGCCGTGCGTTGCAGTGACATCGAAATGTGCTCAAGTTAACACACCGATGGTTATTTACATATTTATCTGGTGCTATAATTAGCACACTACTAATGAAATCTTATTCCTTGGTCAGTTGGCCGTTCATTACTTTATTTAGATCATGCTGTATGTAAACTAGGTATACTTTGTATAGGTAGATTTTATGTATGAAAATTGTGGCTGGTAAAAATGTTAACATTGAATATTTAAAACCTGAATATTAAAAAAAAACTTTCAACATCGACAAGCATTCTTGGAGACAATTCAAAAACTACTCGTTAGATGTCGCTGTTCAAAATCGGTTCACTAAATAAAGTTATGAAATTACACACAGTAAAATAGGTACAGTTGAAGTGAACGAATTTCCTAAAGCAATAAAACAATTACAAAAAAATATTCTTTACTGAGTCTACCTATTCCCTAAACTACATGAACTATCACAATAGGTATACCTACTCCTGTATAGATAAATACACATTGACAAGAGGAATCGCTAATTTATCAAGTCATTCGTGTGGCGCCAATCTCACACAAGAGGTCTTGTAAGCAAACAATTACAACCAGTGTACAGTGAGCTGAGCATCCATCGACAACTCTTGAACACCGTGAACCAGCGAGGTTCAGTGGCCGGTGGATTGGCCGCTCGTTCGGTCAATAACATGATACCTCCTACTGTTCAAACATTGACTGTCGATGTCGCTTTGCTATCGATAAGCGTGTTCAGTTTATTGCGTACTGAAATTTTAAGCTCCATTAAAGGGTTATGAACGAATAAGTTACGAATAGCAGGGCTATCGGAGTGTTGAAGACATTTTCATTATTTTTTACTGCGCCTTTTGGTAAGTCATTCCTATTTAATTAAAAACTATCTTAATGTTCTAAGACATCTACTTGCTCAGCACTGTTAGTAGTAAACATATTTGTTTTTTCAAAAGCTAAAAATAAAAAATCGTCCTGTTTTTATACCCATTCGTCACGTTGTCAAAATGTTCATATACTTTCACCCAACATTTTAATTACAAAAAAAACTCGCAACGTAGGCTACAACAGAAACTAAAACTTTATAGCACTAAAGAGATCTTTTACTTACAGATTCGTTTACTTGGCCCTCGGCAGCCAAGACCCTGAGGATCTCGTTACGAAAGTATTGGGTATCTGATGATCTGTAGCCAACTTGACACGCGACAAAATAAACCAAAGTTAAAATTAAATGTACATCGATTATGCGCTAGGATCAAGTTACACGGCGAGTCGATACGTCGATACCCGTCCTATGGTAAATGCCTAATAAAATTTGTTTCGGATTATTTATGGCTTGCTGCAGGTTGTTTTCGTCTCTTCTTGTCACTTGTATAATTATATGTAAATAAATTGAATTGAATAATAAACGTTCACGTTTTACTAAGATTCCTTCATACCTACACACACGTAGGCTGTAAGTTTGCCTTGGTTGGAAAGTGAATCTCAGACCTTTAGGTTGGCGGACCGGAACACTATCATCTGGACTAGTACATAACATTATTTTTCTTTTACCGACTTAAATACTCCAATAATCCAAATACTATTTCAAATAATGAAAGTTCTTTATCTTCCATCTCCAAAATTAAAATCAGCCATTTTTCATTACCGCGCCTATTCCAGATTGTTAACTAGAATCCCGGCCAAGGCGTTGCGGTTACAAAACCAAGTCCCGGCTTCCTGAACAAAACTCGCCTTATTTATGCAGATTGAAATCTCGACTGGAATTTGTTCACATATTTCCGATGCAGCAACAAGTCTTGCATGGCACACGATCGATTGCGCAGATTCGAACACGAATGTTAGATTTGTGTCTATCTTACATTGACGGAAACTCCTCGTCGTCCGTTGTATTGTTACCTAATATTGATAAAATGCACATTTTAGCTAGACTAACTGGAACGTCATTGTTATTTACAAGCTTTTATTAAAGTTGCAATGTTCATAATGATTTGACATTACTAGGAGCTTTAAACCTACATATCAAACACGAGTATACCCTATAATTTAGACAAATACGTCGTATATGTACGTATGTACTTCTTATAATTCAAAAATGACACGAAAGTCGGTCATAACTATCGATCTAACACAACCATGTAATCAAAAGTTAAATGGCCCGTTTTGGCTTAAGGCATCACATTATATTTAAATTAGGAACGTATCATTGTCAAACACGACCTGCATTAACATGTTGCAATGCCGCGGCATTAAATGCGTTACCAAATGCCGTTATACTCGTATCAAACGGACGTGGGCTGCGTCAGTGCGCTCCTTGTTAATAATAAATAATTAAGAGACTGAAGCACTCGGTAAGAGCTACACACTAGGGCTGATAGTGTAAAGGCTAAATTTTTTTTTAATTTCTAACTTGAGGATAACCCATGGTAGACTTCAGTGCTGAACATCTACAAAGCAGAAGGAAATTTTTCATGCTATATATTATTTACTGACTACTAACTAGGAGTTTCCTTCCGCTTTCAAATTATCACCGATTGGCTACTAGGGTATATATGTCCCCACTTTAGTTCGGCTAAGTTCAGTTTCGGACTTCACACCAGGTGTCGCTCTGACCATGTGATTAGGCGAATTTCAAGGTGTTACAAAATCGAGGACACTTGCGACGTCGACCGGCGTAGAGACTATTTTATTTTGTTATTTTCTATAATTGTCACTTACTCCTAGTCATTGCTTACGTTCACACGCAATAAAATATGTTTAATAAAAACTCTAGTTTTTTATGTAATTTTACCTCCCTGACCTCGGCCATCATTAACATTCTTTGTGTCTTTGACAAAATTACCAACAACCAAGAAGAATATAGCCCTGTCACAACTCACAACTCAAACATCGATACTGACAAAGTAGGTACCTAATATAAACGATTTAATGTTGTCACCCACGCATCCATACGATCTGATCGGATACGCTTATTAAACTCACAATTTAACTCATTCGAATTAATATAACGTCAATTTAAAACGTTGACGGAGTAATACCTCAGACGTACTATGGAGCATAGAATACAAATGAGTCTCTTTAAAATTGACAATGGAGTTATTCTTCGTATTAAGGATAGAAACCCGCTCAAAAGCATAAGAGTTAGTCTTCCGGTTCTGTATAAAGAAATAATTGTTATAAGTTAAAAGAGACTTCTACTTTTAAGTTCAAGTGGTTGGGTGAAGTATCCTATTAAATGAAGTGACATGTAAGTAAGAACTAATTCTGTAAAACGAATCCGCAAATGGCTTTAACGTTCTGGGAATTCAATATAAATAAATTAACCGCAATTAAAAACAAAACTTAATCATATCTTATAAGAATAAACAAACAGCGCAATAAAATTTAAAAGAGAAAGGATCTTTTTAAGTATGCTGTGTACGATACTTTTCCAGAATTTTATTACTTACTATAAATTATCTGGTAATCTTTAGGTACGGTATCGGGCTACCTTGTGTCGGTCTCCATAATTTTAAATTAATAAAAAAAGTTTTTGAATTTCGTTTCTTTTGTTTTAAACGTGGATTATTTATCTTAACCATCATTCATCTTTCTTTAGGCGTGAGTTCGTGAGCATGACTCAAAGACCTGCTGAAAGGATAAAGGGTAACCCTTTCCTGCTTTCAGTTTAATTTAACAGGTCAGGTAATAAAATAGAAACTGCTATAAATAGCATTAATAATAATATCAAACATAAAAATATCTAAATAATTTACTAAATAAGAAAATACGTCAATATTCTGCTTAAAATCCGTCAAAACGTACATGCACAGTGTGATGGACTATGGCCTCTACCATGCACACCAAATACCAATACCTATTAGTTGCAATTATGCTAAATTCTCCTAAAACAACGCTAATCTTTCCATTAAAATTTGTTTTCCCAACTAAACCTTAAAGAGAAAAAAACACACACCATCTACTAAACTGTGTCGACGGCTCCAACAACATAACGGATCAGTAGAACGTCGTAAAACAGCTGAACAACTTGCCGCAATCACTCGACAGCATTCGGTCGTCGATAACAATCATAACACCAATAAAACACTCCGCATGCCGCCACACTACCGTTACAGCAGCTACTTACATTCGGTACGCCATTTAACATCACGAACAATCGTACGGCAATAAAAGCAACACAAACGATCTCTTTCAATGCACGCCTGATTGGCTGTCGAATGCAGAGCGCTGCTCCCGTGCTCAATCAAGTGTTATAGTGGGACAAGTCATTAGTGCGAGCCATTTAGTGGCCCTTAGTGATACAGAATAGAATATCGTAATTGCAGCGCTGCACTCACAGCTACTGGAATGGCACTTAGGTTAAACATAAGTGTGAGGCGGACTTTTGTTAGCTCGTGCCGATATGGTTCAATGTTCGTTTTCCTGTCCTTCCCTGAATAAAATCTTAAATAAATACGCCGAGGCAATTCAAATGGATAGTAATTCTTTGGACAACTAATTACTTTTCTGTGTCACAAAAGAAAAATGAAGACTGTGCCAAGTATACATATCTTAGTTGCATTGTTCAAAAGAACAATACGAACATATTTTAACAATAAATTATAAATGGTCGTGCTTTTCTTCGCATTGCATTATAACGTTTACTTAATCCATTAGCATGATTAAATCCCTTCTACGGACCTCTTTTCATTCACGTAATTATTCAAATGTAAGCACTTTATTTCTTTCTCTTTACACAACAGTGACGGTGGCTTCCGCCAAGTTTCGGGCCAAGGACTAACTCCGCCCAGTCCGGTCACGCACATTAGCGAATCCGTCTGGGGAACCCTTAACTGGGTCAGGCGAAATTGAGTCACTCCAAGCCAAATGCGATGATTTCGCTCTTGACTCCGATAGAAAGTTTCGATGACATCACGCCATGCTCCTTTGTGATTCCGCATTACAAACGATATAATCAATCTTCGGAAGATTGGAGAATACGTAATTTGATAAAGGAAGTATCTACTGATTGGACAATGTAGGCTGTATTTTCCCTTTTGCAAGTAAGGATTTCTCAATCAATTTTAATCTCATGCAATGTACCGAATCCATATAATCTTCGACATTTCATTTTCAATAGTAGCTACTTTCTAAATTAGATTTCTAAATAGCAAATTTAGCATTGTCTTCGGTCCTATACAATAACTAATGTGGGAAACACAGTCATAACTTCAGCATTAAAGCAGATTCAGACAAAATGTGCTTATTTGTTTTCAAACAATGTGTTATTGTTTCTGATGAGTAAGAGACCTATCGCTTTCAAATCGATTCTAAATAATGCATTATCATTTTTTCTATGATTAATTTACATAAACGTGTGCCGAAGAAAGTGTCGCCTACGCATGCAGATGCATTGTATGTGAGTACTGTAATACGAGACTTCATAAAATCGCACGAGTTTCGCAATTTATAGCAACATCATATTAAAGCTAGCTTCTTAGATCATAACATAATTAAGTAGAATCAGCGTTAAAATATAATAACTTTCATCTTCAAGAGAACGTAATAAAATTTAAAATGTGATATTAAGAGAAAAGGACTTTGTCTTTTAAGATGTGGTAGAAAATTCTCTTTCCAAGTTGCTATGTAAATTGTAAGAAACATTTATCGGTCCTACTAAGAATATGCTATAATAATATTATATTCCGCTTCTTGTTATAGAACAATTTAGGGGTTTCTGGAATTCTTCGGACTTCATGTTGTTGCCCAAGAATCTAACCCTCTGCAGAACTTTTTTGCACAGTGATTTATAATGGGGTCATTTTGGTTGTTAGAAGAAACACGAGTGTGCTGATTGCTGATCCTACCGGTTTTTAATCGTCAAAACAGCCCGTCTAGATGAAGATAAGTGGTCACGGGCTTAATTGACATTCCAGCCAAGAAGGAAACAGTAAATATACTTTTTATTTATACGTAGATACGCGAAACGCATGTCCCCAAGAGAAAATGTAAGTCTTCTTCGTAGACGACTTAAGTAACCAAACACGTTTATTTAAAAACGACTGCATTTCACAAAACATCCCATTATCCCGTGCGAGACTTCCATGATTAGATTGTCCCATATAGATATGTTCCCTTACAATCACGATCCTCATTTATTGGGGAACACGACTCAGTCGAACAACATTGCACACCCTTTTAACGTTACGACGGAAGAACACGTTTCATAAATTATACACTGGATGCAATCGATTAAACTGCATGAACCTATACTTCGAGAAGTGGCGCACATTATCGCCAATATGATAATTGTAAGATCTTCGAATAAGGTCTCAATAATGTTCTGCGTAATCTACCGCTAACATCAATTTACGGCTTTTGTCACGCGTGTAAAATTACCGAACTTTCGAATCAGCCCGTACGCGAGGGTGCAGTCATATAATATAATTTATGTACCTTGGAAGACTTAATGTAACTTTTAATTTTCTGAGCGTATCAAGTTTCTCGGTGGACGTTGTTTTTTAGTTGGTATTCTTTATTATAACTCTCACGGCTAAAAAATTAATTTAAACTTTATTTTAATGTGTTATTTGATCTGCGACAGTTGAATTTGAAATTATCTTCTTACCTGAACATCTCTCCTCGGCGGTTGCGGCAGCCTCAGCACAGGATGGGGTAGGGGCGCTGGCATGCGCGTCGGTGGGGGCGCGTGCTGGCGCGGCAGGAGGTGCGCGGGGGGTGGCGGGGGCGCGGGGGGTCGGGGCCCCTGGTAGACGGTGACGGCGGGCACCAGGGGCGGCGGGGGCCGGCGCGCGCGCTCCACGATGGCGAGGTGCTCGGAGGGCCGGATGAGCCGCGGCGGCAGGGTCCGCGGCTTGGGCTCGGGCCGCACGCTCGGCCGCGGCGGGGGCGGAGGCGCCGGCGCCACACACGCGCGCCCCCTCCGCGCCGCCTCCGAATCGTCCGTCATCGGTGCGCGCCAATCTGTTGACAATTTATTGCTAATTAAAATTTTTGTTAGACACAAAAATATCTCTGTAGTAGATTGACAGGTAGGTACGGTTATCATTACGCTAATCGTATTGTTTAAATAAGTGGATATAAGTAACTTTTAATAAAATCCCTCTATAAATGTTGAAGCAAACATGAATAATGATCCTAATGCGATATCATAACATGTTGCATAAAGCAATCTCTTATAGGTACATATAAAAGTAATTGCCACCTCACGTGAATCGTTGGAAGCACAGAATAAGCTAGACAAAAACGAAATCGGCATCACATGGCTCATCGCCGCCGTAAATTACTTTTCGAAAAAACAATTCCATTAGAAGATCCGACTATCAATCACGCTAGACAAGCGGCCGAAGAAGAAACGTTGGAATAAATCGAAAAAAGTTAATACCCCATAACAAACATAGGAAATTGCGTCGTTTGAAGCGGGAAACGATATTGACAAGTACTCGAGCCAATGAAATAACGATGTATCACGCGAACCCTCCTATCAATTTTTGATCATACCAAAGTATGCCGATAGCAGTATGGCACGTAATGATGGGACGGAAACCGCATTCTATTATTTATTCAGTTACATTCTGGTCATTTACTTGACAACTGTGACATTATTATTAATTATTGTAGCAGAACCCATAATTCAGACCCTAATATTAAAGAATAATTAGGTTTCTACCTACTCATTTGCGTTACTAGTAATTATAGTACGCATGGCAATTTTTGGAAGTACCTATTTGCTTACCTGTTTATTAGGAATAATTTTACGGTTCCTACGATTTTTAATAAGATAACTTGAACAATGAAATGAAATTCATTGCAAATAGTCTACAACATCAGCTGTAAATTTATAAACGCCCCTAGAGTTTTGAAATAAACGAAAATATATTTTTACCAGAACTTCTGACTACAAACGCCATCTATCTGCTAGGACTCAAACTACACGATGAGTAAAAGTTTGCTAGCAACGAGGGCGCTGTCGTCAGGCGACAGAGTGTCTGCGCTTACGCATAATGGCCATACGGAGCGAGGATTATAATTCTAAGCTTATCTTCATGTTTGAAATGGTCAATAGTTAAGATTAAGAGCCCTTATAATAATATATCACTATTTAACACGTTTTTTAAGGATTTTATTACAGTAACAACTTGGGACAGATTTTTGGTTCATTGTTTTACGTCACCAGTAAATCAGAAAACTGGTTTGAGTTCCATCATATCCAGTCCTTTACCGTTGTTAATTTAATTAGTGTTCTCTCTCCAGAGTAGTTAAGCTTAATTAGTTTTTCCTTCATATTATAGTTCAAGATTTTTGCATGAATTTTAACCAAATTGCTAATAAAATCTTCTCTCGAAAATCGCGACAACTATGTCGAAAAATGTAATGAAAAATACATTAAAATAATATCACTTTTCCAAACAACCATTAGGAAACTCAACTTATAAAAAAATATTAATATAATTTTAATAACTGCTAATATCCAATTAGGATAATACGATTATCAACATAAAAATCAAACTATAAAATCGGAATACAAATCTATAAAATCGCCTATCTATTTGTTCAAAGAACAGTAAAATTTTGGTCGTTGTTTCTTTATTTCTTTTATTTCTATTTCTATCTCTTTCTATTTCTATTATTATCTGCAGTTTGTAGGTATGTTTTTCTGAGAATAAATCGCGTTAGCTCTCGAGACAATGGTTCTGAGTCAGATAGCCATCGTGGCGTTGCTAAGGCGATCAGAGGAGCGTTTATTAGTGGCATGAATAAAACATTGCTTTGTTACTACACACATGTTACCACTTTTACCTGACACTCTTGATCTAATGATCTAGAGCTGTTGAAAATCATGCAAATCTACTATCTCTATCAAGGGGTATATTATGACATTAATTACTCTAAAACTTCTTCTATTTTAACTTTTTTTATAAGTATATCAAAAAACTTCGTCTTTATTCTAATTTCCTTTATTTGAATTGTCGCTGGACTATGTTGTTACATCCAGCTAAATTCAGAAGGTATTTTAAGCTCGTGGTATCTACCTAGTATTTTGAACCCGATTTGTACTTGCAGGTATTGGTTAAATAATTTTCCTTATATGTTTATTACTCATTATGTAAATGATTGATTATCCGCTCACCTGCACAACCTAATTGTCCGTATATTACATATCAATGATAATATGTATCGTATTAAGAACAATCTTAGAATTCCTTTTCTTCTGATTACTAGTACCGTTGATTAGACATCAATACAATCATTACAGAAGTATGCACTTGCCTACATCATTCTGAGGTAATGAATACTAGCATTATTGTATCTAATACTGTGTTTAGTCTAGAGATGATTGGTTTGATAATATCCCTACTAGGAATCTACTTAAAACTGCCACGCTATGAAAGAATTATGCAAAATTATAACAGTAAATATTTCACTATTTAAAATGTGTACGTACCCATACGCATTATACTCTTATAATTAAGTAAAGCGTAAAATGTAAAAACGCATTCCTTAATTATATTTCTTACAAATAACTACTTCGTTTATATATCAAAATACTGTTGCTTCAACAATAAAAATCTGTAAATATTAATTAATTTTAGAATTCACCGAAAAGAGAAAAAATAATTGTCAATCAGAATCACTACATAGTATAAAACAAAGTCGCTATTTTTGTCTGTCTGTTTGTCTGTATGCTTAAATCTTTAAAATTACGCAACGGATTTTGATGCGGTTTTTTGTAATAGATAGAGTGATTCCAGAGAAAGGTTTTTATGTATAATACATGCATATATTCCCACGAGAACGGGATCCACGCGGGTGAAACCGCGGGCGGGCCGCTAGTCATACATAAAGCGAAGCCAATCAGTACGAACAAGTTCAAATATTCCTTAGAGCAAACACACATAACGCATACAAACCTTGATCAAGAACCAAGATCTTATTCAGTTCCAATAAACACTTCAAACAAAGGCTTTATTTATCGTATCTTCAACACAGCACTCTTGTTTACCGAACCATAATACAGAATAGGTGTAAGCGATAATTCATTGTCGTTAAATAATAAAAAGTGATTTACACTACTGCGAGCCAACGATTATGACGCTACACTGCATTCGTAAGAAAACATATTTTCTAGGTGCATTGTTCGACATTGCCATGACGACACTGTTGACTGTTTTCCCTCCAAAATAAACGCATGCGCGGTTCACTTCAACATCAAATTTTATTAACCGCCTACACAAAGAATTTTGCACTTTATCGCTTTATTATTAGGTTCATTCAGCCAGAAGTTTCTTAAGGTCTCCCACAGGGTAGCTTGTGTTGCCCTACGTTTTACTTATTTGAGATGATAGCCTCCAGGAGCAATTTTCTTATAGATTCCAAAGTATACGCGTAGGCCGGTATTCAAACGTAATTGTGTGGGGTGAACTTATCTCATTTCCTCCTTCAGTCAAGATAGATTTTTATGCTACAGCTGAAAGAAAGATAAGATTAGCATTGATGTGGTTTAAGCTGAACTTATAAAAACCAACTATTTTCAACAAACGTAATGCGGTTTCTTCTTTTAATTCTTCATTTATTAACTAATTAACTAATGATGCCATTATAGAATAGGGTCTTGATAAGGTGAAATAAAGACGTTGCTGGCTTTAAAAATTTAAAAGAAAAAACAAGGTTGAGAGCAATATTGTTTTTGTTTTTACTAGCTGGAACAAACAGGGGTAGTACCGAGAACGGTAATATATCTACGGTTACTTTTCGTTTTTTGTTTCATTAAAGATGAACAGGTGACTTACAATCAATATTTTTTTATTTAAAATTTTATCAGTTTTTTCAGATGTTTGTTAATAGTACTTAGGTATTTTGTGTTGTTTTAAATTAAAACATATAAGCATAAAATATTACCCTACTTCCTTTGTTCCCTGTATTACTTTATCAGGTAACAACCTACGTCAGGCATGACCAATCCAGTATGATTACTGAGTAATTTGCAATGCCCATTAACGAATTTACTTCCATTACAAATACCCACTCATAAAGATTGTACTGCACTGATATCAGGGGCTTATTGGGTGTTTATGAGGTGTGGTGTGAATGTGAACGCAAAATACCAGCATAAAAGATATTGATTAACTGAATTAAAATATTCACGTAACTGATTTTGCTTTGAATAAATTTGTAAAACGATCTCATAAGTTTTACCTATTTGATCAGAAATAGAACCAGGGATATTTCTAGATAGTTCATTAGTAGTTTAAATAACTGGAGAACTTCTGGAGAATATAAAAGTTTAGAAGTACGAATAAAACTAGCCATCTTTTTCCAACGTCAATAGGCAATCGAGTCTTTTTATTTATTTATTTGCACTTCAAGCAAAAACAATATAGTAGAGAACAGCAAACAATGCAAAACAGAGAATAGAAGACAATGCGAAATCCCATACTGATCTATGAAAGCGATACCAGAACAATTCAGATTAATTACGAATTCGAACAAAACCCACTCTATTGTAAAGTGGTACTCGTATCAGAGACATCAATTGTTACAATGACAGGATTTATTTTGTTACTGAAACTGTTATCCAATTAAATTGCAATAAAACATACAAAATGGTTTTTTAAACCACAAAAAGTTTCTTAACAAAATACGTAGAGTGGCTCTGAACAACATCCGTTGTATAATATATAAGGAGTTATAATGTCTGTTCAGTATCATTGATAGCCAGCCAATCTGGAATAATATCTTACCATAGAGATAAAGTCTTGCAGCGGCAAGAATTTCATCTTAAAATAAACAAAAACCAGTTAACTCCGAAAACAGATATAATTGCCAACCATTGTAAAGCAAGGAATTTAGGTTGTATTGGGTCATACATGGAAGAACCCTAGCTAAACAAAGTTAAATATCCTTATACTTTATGATGATAAGAAAGAAAGATCAGCCAATATAGGATTTTACCAACATAATTGACCTTATTTTCTCAAAGCACAAAAACAACGCATTTGGATTTTTTTATCAAATACTTATAGATATATTTGTCGGCCCACATGGCGCAATAGTTAAAATGGCAGACTGCCATCTGAAGGGTTCGATTCGCAACGAAGCGGATATTTGAATTAAACTTGAATTCTTTATCTGGGTGCACCTACTGCGTTCATATCTCTGTATGCTAGGACAGGGGTAAGAGTACCATTTATTTATATAAATTTAAATTTGTATTCCACTCAGGGGTAATTATCCAGTGTCTCCTGTGTGGGCGCGTCGAGGTTGAACTGTATCCGAAGGGTCCTTACTGCCTACGTGGGGTGCATAGGGATGATAAGAGTCGTTATTAATGCAACCCTCAGTTGTCATAAGTGTCACGATAAGGATCTATATCTATACTTAAATATATTTTGTAGAGAATATAAGTCGTTTCCACCTAATGAAATATTTCGGTGTATGACGACGAAGAACGACCCAAAATCTTTTTTTTCCTTTTTTGGGGTTGTCATCGGGATCCGACTTGTGTCTAAAATTTAGCTGAAAAAGCTCATTGGGAAGGAAATTAAAAATTTTAAAGGTAGTTTTTAAATTGACCAAATTTAATCTCCAAATTTAAGCACGCAAAACCCCAGCTAAGCTTATAAAAACACCGTAATATGCGCCTTAAGTGGTTACTGAATTAGCTCAAGTATGGATCATACCCAAGCTGAAGAAAGAAGTGTTAGGATGGCCCATCAGATTAGGAATACCAACAGCCGAGACAGATGTCGTGACAGGACCGTCGCGACCTCGTGTCGTGTCGTTTCACAATCGCCAGGTACCAGCGAGTCCAACGGGACGCCTTGTATGGCGCTGTGACGCATCGCTGACTTTATCGGCGGCGCATATGGTTGCATCATCTAAATAAAATGACATATGTGGCTAACGAACTTTTAATTCAGAGGGTATTTCATTATGCTCATTAAATAAGTGTTTTACCGCTCTAGATTAGCTAAAACGCCTTTTAGATTTACTAACGACTGTTAATGCAACTACACCTTCAGCAGCTTTTAATTTAGTGATCTATAATCTATAATTTCCATTTATCTGAGCAACTATCAGTTTGTAGAGAATTAACGACACAAACGCGTAGATAATAAAGTTAAAAGCATGTCATACAAATCGATTATGCATTTCAATAATGATAAATAGCTTCCGGTGATTTTCTTAATTTAATAACGGGTCAAGAAACCTGGTCTATTAACACGTTAGAGTTAAGTAAGCCAGTATTATTCCAACGCGAGCCTATCTCGGTGAATCAATGCTGCTGGTGTGAAACCGTACGGGGCGATAGGATCTAGGGGCAGCGATAGTGCCACGATAACCTGCGCACGAGCCGAACCGAACCGAACCGGAAACCGAATACCTAACCTCAATGCGAGATTGCGAACTCCGCTTTCTCTGGAGATAAAAATTTTATGTCCTCGCCGGCATGTAAAGGATAGCGCAGTTACTGTTAAGAGAAATTGGTCGAAAGGCATGTTGCAACTGGGGATTGCCACTTCGAAGGCAATACTCACGTCGCTGGCGGGAGGTGGTAAAAGCTAGATTCGGCTTGTGATTGCGTCCGAGGCGAGGAATCGAACGCCTTTCTCTCTGCTAACAAATGAGCCGGGATGCAACAGGCGTGATTTATTTATTCAAATCCGATGCTCGTTGATGCCGGTCACGTCTGCCGTCGGTTCGTATTTAAGGCACGAAGGTGTCTCTGATCTGTCATCTCGCTAGCTCCAGTTCTAAAGTTCAAAAGTGTAACTTACGTTGTCAGTGAGAATATAGGCGAGGCACGAAGAGTTACAAAATTTTATTCTTGCAGTTGATATTTTATTGCAATTTATAACTCTCAGTACGTTTTTGATATACCTACAATAAAAAAATTAGCAACTTGAAAACGAAAAATCGCATGATAGCAATAAAAAACCAGACATAAGAGTTCCAAAAAAACTGATTCATGAATCCGTTGAAATCTATCAGGTATATCAATACCAATAGGAATGCCCGGGATATACTTAGAAAAACTGGGGTTAGAATAATAAGGCTACATGAGAGAAGGAGTATTGACCGAGGTCGTCGGAACCCCGCTGTTCGATAACTCAACAAATAGACGATTCACCTAGTAAAGGTCACCAACAGCAACACATTTGTGATAAAGCGAAGTGTATTTACTTGTTGGATTTAGAATTTAAGATCGAAAGTAATAAGTAAATTTTAATGTTGTTTAATCTTGTTTAAGTAAGCCGTTGACCACGATCCCTTCTGATGTTAAATGACACAGTAGCCATAAGATGGTAAAGCGCGCTAACTTAGAAAGAACCTATTGACTCTTTACTTGAAGACACCCACAATATACCTAGTCGAACGGTTCCTTCCGGAAATAGGATAGGAAAAGAATATGATGATTTTTTAGAAAAATGCTAAGCCTATAATGAAATATAGCGTCAAGGAAACAGTTGATCAAAGCAAAATGTTTCTCGAATTTTCTAGCATGTTAGATCAGCACATTATCGCTGTTGCTAACAATTCCTAAATAACAGCACCGCGGGCGAAGGTACGTATTTGATGTGTTGCGTTCGGTGCGCGTGATTGCCTAAAGTTCAGTCACGAGCACCGATAATTTGCAAGTTTTGGCATTTCGTCCGTCTATATAGACTCCGGGCCGCTTGGAAGTAATCAGATCGCCTTTTGAACACGTCGTTATTATACTGAGGGTCTGATGTCTATCTTTTAATGTCTCTCTTGTCTAGACTGATCTTTATCTTCGTCTTTTGTGAAACAACGATACCTCATAAGTTTATGACTTATTGTAATAAAGATATTTCAAAGTGTTATTTGTTATTGATAATGTCAAGAATACAATCATATTTTGCATGTTATTTTGTTGATAAACGAAAAAGGGCAGAAGAATCATTTCATAAACAGTCAACAACCAAACAATACTAACTGTACTAACTGTAACACTCACATTCACACACTCACCTGTTGCGAATGACTACACGACCTGTTCGACAATTTACAAAACTCTATTGATACCGATAGTTCCACGAGACTAAAACATCGATGATTCATACATGTCATATCGATTTGAATAGAAACAATTCGTCGATACATCGTCGGTATCGTGTTCTCGTAGCCATAAACAAATTCGCACCCAAAATGCAAATTACCTGACGCAAGGTTATTGATACCGAAGCCAACATATACATATATCACTACGCCCATGATTCACATTTTGTCGGGTTAAACCAATGTTTAGTTATTACTTAATCTGTTATTATAGGTCTCGTATGTTATTTGGTAACAAATCCGACAAGTGTTATTATTTTGACATCAATGGCAAATAACGATGCTGTAAATATTAACTTATTGTGCATTGTCTTAAATCGATTATGAAAATTGATTTAAGTATAGAATAGACGTTAATGATAAGGTTAATTAATACAGATTTATTTTTTAAAGTTGATACCCAGTGGAAGACTGGACAAAGTAATCGAAATCGTTCTTTTTGATGCAACAAACTTTAAAAAGATAATTAAATCAAAGATATTAAAAACGTATGTGTATACTGACGTACCTCCTAGATTAAAATTAGTAAATCAACTAATTAACAAATACAATTACCTAACAAAAATATGAACCTTCAAACGCTCACACCTACGCACAGGAATAATAATGAAATTTGTTGGAGACTAGGAAGCATCGTTGGAGAGAGAGAGAGAGTATCCTACTGATAACTAGTCGGCAGTTACCTCGAACACCTACAACTTGTGATGTTTTGTTTAATTTCTCTTGTTCGTCCCAGTGGACTTACTATCATTAGAACGTCTATGATTAATTAGATTTACAAAGGGGTCGCTTCGCAACGCTTTCGCTTTGTTGTGGAATTATCCCAACACAAATACGTCATTACACGATTAGTTCATTTCAAAGGGTGCCAGACCCCTGGCTCCGACTTGTCGAACGAAGGGGTTGCATTCAAATTGATGGATTACGGCAGTTACGTATGTAGATTGCCTGCGCTGTAAACCTTTTGACAACTGTTGTAGGTGAACATACATATTCATGAGGAACGATTTATACAACATGCTTTATGAATAAAACTTTGGTCAAAAATAAAACTGAGCTATACAAAAGGGATTTGTCAATTAAATATCTACTAAGCTTCGTGAAACAGTTATAAGCGCTTGGCAAAAAATTATAATTTAATATGATCTTACCGATGTGTTTAGACAACAACAGTGAGTTTGGTATACTAAAAAGGACTAATATGACCCTTGTGCAAAATAATTTTCCGCGGATGGCACAATGGATCCCTCAAGACAGACAGCATCGCGACGTAATTTGACGTAACATTTGTATAGGCAGACGTAATTTGACGTTACAGTCGCGGGACACGCCTAATTGATCGCCTAATTGATTGTATCTACATTATTAAAATTTTCACCGGGAACAGTAAATAAAAGATGATTAACAATACAGAAATCTGTACCAGGTGAATTCAAATCGCACAACTATTTTACTACCTAGCTATCATCAGTGGAGGGTAAATCTATTGACCTTGACATTTTACCCAATCATAATATTTTCAAGGATTCAGTAAAATGAACTGTATTTCCATAACAAAACGACAGCAATCGCACTGCTCTGCGTCAGAGCGTTCGAAGTTCCTTATCTACCGGCGATGATGGCCAGCTCTAATGAAGCCGTAAGCAGGGCCCGCCCATTTAACGAGCTCATCATTAGCGCAGCCGCAATCTGATTGCCATGATTCGACCCGTTACCATCCATAAGGAAAATCTTTTACTGTAATTGCCCTCAAATTCTTAATAGAGAATTGAGCGAAATCTTTGGAGTAGGTATGTGGTGAGATTGTACATTTTAAATTCGCGAGATCAGAACAATTTGCAGTACGGATAATTATGTTGCAGTATCACACATTAATAAGTATTTATTTATAAAGTTTGTAAGGCTTGTAAAGTTTTTTGAACTTCTCTCAATTTACTGCGTGCAATTTAATTTAGGACTTTTAATTTTTTATACCAGTTTAGAATGTTGGAAAAATTTGTTTATAAATTGTTTTCTCTAATAATTTCAAACTTCAATTTTTATCTCTCACGGTCAAAATTATTTCAAAAGCGTCAGTGAGCCTTAAAATTTAATTATAAACTTATTAAATGATAAACTTGTCAAAAGCTTTTAATTGAACTTGCCGTCAATCGCCGTCTTCGTATCGTAGTAATTACTTTGGTGCCGAATATTTTCAATGTTCCAGAACACTAGACATCTTATCAGTGCATTTTCCGGCACGTCAACTGTATCTGACCGAGTGGTTGTTGTAGCTATTGTCACACCAGTATTACCAGTCTTGGCGGTTTTGCAATCGCCCAGAAACAGACCTTGTTTAGGACCACCCTCGGCGTATTGGACCACGGTTATGTCAAGTCTTTTAAACATTCTAATTGTAGAAAGGAAGAACGATGCAGGTGTTATCATAATGCCAATCACGGAATAATAGGTACTAGTTTTTTAATATTTACACGTTCGAAATGATTCTGAATTTTGAAAGGAATACATATATGGTTGAATGGCAAAGGCATCGAAAATAAAGTCAAAGTCAAAGTCAAACTGTTTATTTCATTTGGGAATTTACAAATTCACTTATGAACGTCAATTTTTTGAATCTACCGCCGTTTAAAGATCATCGAGACCTATTTCTAAATCCTAAAGTATGTATGGATGTGATGATGATAAAAAGCCCAGCTGTAGAAGAGTAATGGGCTGTAGATGAGGTTGATAGTAATGATTATAAAGTATCTTTATTAATCTTCGAGATATACATATTGCATTACGTTCTTGGCAATTTATAGTATACATTACTCAGAACAAATATTAAAATCCTGAACACGTTCAAAGTTGGAATATATCCAAAGAAAGTCTTGGAAGAGGCGATAAATTTCCGCTGCAAAAGTCAGCATGGAAGACAACAATTTCCGGAGAAATTAAAGAAATATAAATTCTCTTCTAAATTTTATTGTATATACTGCTGAGTAATAAAAATGTAAGTATATTTGCTCGAGCTGTAATTTCAGGTCTTTGCCAACAATGATTTAGAATTTCTTGACTGAGTTCTGATTAATTATTCATGTATAATGGAAGATCTTACGAGTAAATGGCCCAAGTATAAACTATAATATTTTATGTACTGAACTACAGGGATAAACTAATTGGTGGTTCGACTGAGTCTTTTACGGTTGATAATTGAGAATTATCACACCTGAGTTCTAAAGAATAATATTTTCGTGTTCTCGCTCAAATCGATACATTACAATGTTACACCAGTTTTATATTGACAGTACTTAGTGCCTACGAACAAATACATTGAGGTTAACTTAAATGTCATCGAGGCAGTTAAGTTTTAAGACCACATAAACCATTCTAAGATGACGCCCCTTTGGAGTAATGGTTACACGTCAAACTGCGTTTGAAGGGATCTAATTCGAATTCCAGCGTGGCGGAAATTTGGAGTGAGTTCAAATTTTTTTTTCAGCCTGAGTGTGTGTATGTGTGTGTGTGTGTGTGTGCGTTTTTGTCTTTGTATATTGCCAATGGTACTTAACCATAGGGAATTTAAATGTAAACAATGAAAGTGTAATGTTTATCCAAATTTCTATTCGATTTCTAGTAAGTATGTGTGAGCTGTATGAGTGTAACGTATACTATAGTACTTCCCAAACTACATTCCTTCATGCACACAATACGAAAAACATCAAATCATATTCATTTCTGTTCCTTTATGTGCAATTATCATCGCCTCTTCTAATAAATTGCCGCGGATATGTGTCTTTGAACAATATGATCAGACGTTCTACGGCCATATTCATTTGAAAGTCGGCTCTAGCTTTAAAGGGATATGTCTGGCTAAAATGAATTGTATGTAAGCCCTATCAGTTATGCCATCACGAGTCGCAATGACATTAACTGGCGGGTAATGATATTTTACATCGTATTAATGAGAATGCGCGAGTCGGATTAACGGTGATGTCAATGTGATACTTCCGCTAGTATATTGCTAAGAAGGTATAGTGGATAACATGACACCATGCAATGATTAATTTTACACCGATCATAGATAGATATCTGACTGACTGACTGTAACTCGATGTCTATTTGTTATGGGGTAGGGGGGGGGTAGAGGTATAAAATAAAATTTAAGTCAAGTTAACTATTAAATTTATTTCTTAATTCCAATTTTAGTTTACCAATCCAAGGATGGTATAAGTAGTTAGGGACAACAGTACACCTGGGTAATTGAACAGTTGGGGTTGCTGGTCGTTTGTCTGGCCTTTGAACAGTATATTGATACAGGTTTATGACTTAAACTCTAGAGTCTTAACTAAAGGTTCGCTTAAATAAAGTACAGAGTTGAGTTAAAATTCTATGATACTATTAGGTAGTTTAGGTTTGACTGGCTAGGGAGAAGGAGAGCAGATGGGGAATTAAAAGTCGCTTAAGATTAACCAGGTAAGAGGGAATGCGAGTAAATAGGAGAGCAGGATCGTTTAAGGGTGCGTTAGGCAGGAGAGGGAAGGATAGACTTGACAGCGGAGCCGGTTAGTAAGAGGTTAGTGAAGCGGAAAGAGAGGGGGTTAAGGATTAGTGGGGTCTAAGCGAGTAGAGTCAGTTAGAGATTAGTAGGGAAAGGGAGTAGCGCAGTTGAGGATCAGTTCCAGGAGAAGGGGTAGGATACTCAATCCAAGTAAGGTAAGGTAGAGCCAACGAAAGCTGGGAGAGCACTAGGTAGAGCTAAGGAGAGTATATAGAATTTAAGGAGAGCAGGTAGAGTTCGAGAATGGAAAGTAGAGTTAAGGGAGCAGGTAGAGTACAAGGATAGGAAGTAGAGTTAAGAGAGAGAGCAGGTAGAGTTCAAGGATGAAAAGTAGAGTTAAGAGAGAGAGCAGGTAGAGTACTAGGATAGAAAGTAAAGTTAAGAGAGCAGGTAGAGTTCAAGGATGAAAAGTAGAGTTAAGAGAGAGAGCAGGTAGAGTACTAGGATAGGAAGTAGAGTTAAGAGAGCAGGTAGAGTACTAGGATAGAAAGTAGAGTTAATGTGGATAATAAATTGCTTACATGGAAAGTATAGGACAGGGAGAGGGAACGGCAAGGATATAGGTATTAAACTAATTAAATTTTTATACGAGAGAAAAGAATCGGATACAGTAAGCTAGAGCTAATAACTATGGAACACAAGTGCGGTGCTTTGCTGCGCTTCCACTGCCCTGCGACCCCGGTCAGAATGGAATATTAAAATAAAAAGAAAAGAAAAGAAAAAAAACTTAAGCGCAGCCGGTCAGCACCCTCAGCGCAGCCTGCAGCGCTGAGCTGGGACAGCAGTGCCAGCTAAAAGGCCCACCGCCCTCGGGAGTAGCCTCCGGGGTATCCAGTCCCCGCAGAAACACCTCCTGAAGCGTATATAAAGTAATATGTCACTACCTAATACAACCCCAATTTAATCTGCCAGACAACGTTTACATTCAGACTAAGTTTATATTAAAAGGTACAAATTTATAGAATTTATAATCTTCTTATTAATTAATATTATGTTCTAAAATTTAAAATTCAAATTTATTTAATTGCAAGATAAGGTTACAAAAGTTTTACTATCTTTTATAAGTTATTATATATTTCTAGTAGGTATTAAAAGGTTTACAAAAGCTTATTCATTTAAGATAACAACATGAGGTAAGAGCAGACATCTATACCTAATGGTCTCATTATGGAATTACATCAGAGAATAGAATTAAAGTTGCAGACAGAATCCTCGGTAATCAATTTAGTTAGTTAGGCAAAGTGTAATAATAATAATATGTAAGTGAAGCTCACATACATGGCCATCGGAATCCAGCGACCGGAAGCGAGGCCTATGAGGGCATAGAAGGTCCCCGCGGGGACGCCTAGGCCACCCCTCATGGCAAGCGTGCCCGTCTTAACAGAATAAATAAAATATTGATAAGCATCGGCGTGAAAGGTCAAAGCTCAGACAAGGTGTACATGTGGCAACCGGGGAGGCCGGACCACTATATATATCATTCATTAATTTATTAAATTCAATTATATCATTCAACCTGACTGAGGAATGAATCTAATTGAAGGAAAAGGAGACCCATACAGACAGAACACGCGGTCACACATTAATTAACATTACACGCGGAGAAGGAAGAGGTTAGAACGCATACCTTATGAAGGAGGCGCCCACAGCACAGCAAGACAGATCTAGTCGTCAGCAAGCGTCACTTTCAAAACCCTGCGTAAAACGTTCGTATTATTCACTCGAATTTAAATTGATTCACTAACCCTAACCTCGAAATGCAATAGACACTCACCAGATACGTGGGAGGTTACCGCGCGGTATGCTATCACGTGGCACGCCAACCTCGCGTGCACGCCACCGGTAGGGGAACACCAACAGAAATCAGACAGCAGTCAGACAGCACTTCAACAGCATTCAGACAGCACAGACAGCTTGGAGGCGCACGCGCAGCGACCAGTAGCCAGCACGACCAGAAGAGCAATGTCGCACCAAGGGCACCCCGACTTCGGACGAAGACCTCCCACGACGAGATCACGACTTCCGCCTTTTCCACCAATCACAAACTCTGCTGGGCTCGCGGAGAAGTTCAAAAACCCCACTATGACACGATCACTTCTTCACCAATTTCCACTACCGAAATTAGTAACTCGACAAATTCCCTAAATAAGCTAAATAATCTAGACTCGCGTCGCTGACAAAATACTATATTATAACTAATTTTACCTAACCTTATTTATTTTTTACTTATTGTAAATAATGACAGCACAGATAACTACAAGACCTCTGATTTCCGAACGCGTCGCAGTTTCCTACCACAGATTGCCTAATTCGAGATACACTTAAATATTTTATTATTTGTTTAAAACTATTTATTTTATTATCGGACCCTGGGACCAACGATAATATTTCCTAATTCAAAATTAGACAGACAAGAGGCCAATTTGGAATTAAGGCAGCCCATCAACCACAAAGCCACGAACCAAAATCTATGGTGACCGGCCGTGAATACTCTCTGGTTCTCTCTGGTCGATAATCTATCGATACCATAGATGTCAGAATCAGCCGACCTGTCAATGTCACAGCCTGACCTTGTTTACATTTCTGCAGTGATACAAATAAGTTAACTTCTGAATTTAGTTATATTATTGGCGTTATAATCCAAATCATGTGATTTTGTTATTAAATTCAAGTGAAGTCAATAACAGGGAATCTCCAAACGTGT
Source organism: Hesperia comma (assembly GCA_905404135.1). Lineage (NCBI taxonomy): Eukaryota > Metazoa > Arthropoda > Insecta > Lepidoptera > Hesperiidae > Hesperia > Hesperia comma. The sequence goes on from FR990018.1 coordinate 17,694,368, forward strand.
ATACAGTGCCTCTGTACGTTAAATTTAGTGAATTTCAGATGATGAAACTCGGATGTTGTTCTCGTAAGTTAACCATTTCAGCTACCAGAAAAACAAGTGTTACAGTACCCCGTCACCCACCAGAATTTTGCGACAGAAGGGAGAAAAATTCATGCTGGCCCCCAGCACTAACACACATGATAACAGACTTCCTAGCCGGCCAAGTCTAAGCTAAACACTTGATGTCCTTAACGTGGCATTCACTTCGTTTGCCGTTCTCATCTTCCAGCAAGTACACTAGCTTAGATAACTTCTTCACGATCCTACATTTCTCGAATCGGGGAGCTAATTTATACGAAAAGTGTTTAGATGCATCACTGCGCGTGTGAGTGCGACGCCAAACCAAATCGCCCTCTTCAAAACTGACATCTCTCCTCCGCCTATTATAATATTTAGCATTATGCAGGTGACACCTTTTCAATTCGCTATCCACTCTACAAAACAAATCCTTTAACACACCTAATTTATCAACGTAGTCCTCACGGGAACCGATAACGAGATCATCCAAGTCCTCACTGTCTCCGTACACTCCACCATGGACAACGGCTTCTCGTCCGTGGACAATAAGGAAAGGGGTGAAGGAAGTACTAACGTTCACAGCTGTATTCACTGCAAATTGAATTTCACATAAATGAGAATCCCAACTGCGTTGGTCATCGCCTACCAAAGAAGCAATTGCGGTGACGATTGTGCGGTTATACCGTTCGACGGTATTTACCTGCGGACAGTATGTAGGAGTATAGTGGATTTGAGGGATACCATACTTTTCGAATAAAGCCTTCAGATCACGCCCAATGAATTGTGGTCCATTATCCGCGATAATAGTTTGAGGGATCCCATGAACCAGAAATACATAATCCTCTAACCGCTGAGCAATGACTCTACTAGTAGCTCGTCGTAGAGGAAACAACATGCAATACTTGGAAAAACAACACACTACCACGAGGAGGTACTCATTTTGTTGTCTAGACTTAGGCAGTGGACCAACTAAATCAATGCTAATACACTGGAACGGCCTACGACAAACTTTAGGGTTTCCAAACAAACCAGGGGTACTCCGGTTTGGGTGTTTATACGCCTTACACGTTGCACATTTCAACACATAATCCTCTACGTCTTTATACATGTTGGGCCAGAAGAAGCGCAACCGCAGTCGTCTATATGTCTTATCCACCCCTAGATGAGCACCTATAGGAGAGTCATGGCATTCCGAGAGTAGACGTTGACGCTCTATCTCCGGAACAACCTCCTTCCAGTCAAAATCTCCAGTCAACGTGGAATTACTTTTAGTATAGCGATACAACTTCCCTTCAATGATTTGGTAATTTGGGCAGGTTTGAGGCCTATGAAGACACCGGTCATACAGATTTTGAAACCAAGGATCGCTAACAGAAGTGTTAATGGATGATACTGGTACAGAACGAGACAGAGAATCTGGAATCAAATGCTCCTTACCACGACGATGCTCGATTACAAAATTATACGGAGACAACCTACAACCCCAACGCTCCAAACGCCCAGTCGGATTTCGCAGATTGAGAAACCATTTTAAGCTAGCGTGGTCGGTTATAATTTTGAATGGCTTAGAGCCTTCGAGGTAAGGCCGAAAATGCTCCACTACCTGTACGACCGCCAACGCCTCTCTCTCCGTCGCAGAATAGTTGCGCTCTGGTTTACTCAATGAACGACTGTAATACGCTACGGGGTGCTCTTCGCCGTCAAAAACCTGTGTCAACATTCCACCGATTCCTACCTCGGAAGCATCAGCATGCACTACAAACGGCAAGGAAAAATCTGGACAAGCCAACACTGGAGCAGACGTCAAAGCGCTCTTTAATTGTAGGAACGCGTATTCCGCTTCCGGGGACCAATTGAACGCAGGCCTATCCTTCTTAGTAGAAGTAAGGGCATTCAAAGGAGCTGCGATGGTACTGAACCCGCGAATGAATCGCCTATAATAAGACGCCGTACCCAGGAATCTCTTCACATCCTTCGCATTCACTGGAATCGGAAAATCCGTGATGGCCTTCACTTTATCAGGATCAGTCCTCAACCCAAACTCATCCACGACGTAACCCAAATACTTCAGCTGCCTCCTAAATAGACTACATTTAGACAGACTAACAGTAAGATTAGCAGACCTCAAACGTTCAAAAACCTCTTTAAGGAGATCGATGTGTTCCTCGAAAGTTTTGCTCACCACTACAATGTCGTCTAAATAAATGAATACACGCCCACCGAACTCTGGGCCAAACAATTTATCCATTAAACGCTGCTGCGTCGCCGGCGCAGACGTCAGACCAAAACACATTACTTTAAATTGAAACAGACCACGGGACGGAACAGTGAACGCCGTCTTTTCCTTAGAAGAAGGAGTCAACGGGATCTGCCAAAAGGCAGCCTTCAAATCAATAGAAGATAGGTAACGAGAGTCACGAAGTTGATCCAGAATATTATGTATGTAAGGTAGAGGATAAGCATCATGCCTTGACACTTGATTTAATTTTCTACTGTCTAAACAGAAACGCATCTTCCCATCAGACTTAGGCGCCATCGTGATGGGATTATTCCAGGGACTGGTACTTGGCTCTACCACATCCATGGCAATCATCTCATCAAGATGTCGATTCAACTCTCGCAGCTTTTCAGGGGACATCACATAATAGCGCTGCTTTATAGGAACGGCATCACCAGTGTCAATATGGTGAGAAATAAGGTGGGTTCGCCCTAAGCCTTTTTTCTCAGCTGATATCTCCTCAAACATCTTACAGACATCCATCGCCATCCCTTTCTGCTCCTCTGACAGTTCTTCAAAAGGGTGTAAGTGATTTACCTGTGACACGACCGCGTCACTAGGCTTACGAAAATCTATCAGATTACTCCTATTCACAAGTCCCAAGACGTCCGGCGCCACCTGAAAAGCCTTCCAGAAGTCTATACCAAGCAACACAGGAGTTGAAATAGAAGGAATTACGTAGAACTTTATTACACGCAGAACACAGTTCACGACAACCGGCAGAAACATATATCCAGCAACGGACGAAGTGGAACCGTTAGCCGTCACTACCGAATTAATTGTATCGGACTGATGCAAATCAGCCAGATGAGTAAATTTATCTATAGCAGAACCCCCTAGTATAGATATCTCAGAACCTGAATCCAATAGCCCATAGAATGGCACTCCACTAATCTCAACCTTCAAATAAGGACGCGCGTCCTGAGCGCTCGGGGAACCAACCGCTGCAACCTTAGTACGGTTCGTCTGAAAGAAAACCCTTATATAATCACACCAATCACGAAACTCTTTGTCAGACGTCATACAACGACGGCCCCCCTCTATGCGTTTTTTGGAAGCACTGGGTCAGCAGCCTTAGGGGTACATTTAGTACATTCCACCGCAGTTACGCCCTTCTCCCCACAGCGGAAGCACACTTTAACTCTAGGGGCCTTGCACTCTATGAGTGTATGGTCCTTGACCCTGCAACGCACACAAAATTTATCGACCTTCTCTACTTTACAAACAACATCGCACCGAGAACGAGTTGCCTTTCCCTTATAAGCGAGCTCAGGAACCACAGCATTAGAGTTAATTTTTGGAGGCTCGGTAAAATTCTCGGCCCTCTGCTTCGCAGCTTCCAGCATCCTGCAACGGCGTTTTAACTCCGACCACGTCTTCACCTCGCAGAGCGCCAGCTGGGTCGAATAAAACGGCCTAATATTATATAACACAATATCCAATTTCTCTCTGTCATCTAGAGGTTTTTTAAGCTTAGCAAAATAATTTTGCATGATACTCAGGTATATGGTAATGGTTTCGTCTGGACCCTGCGTCCGAGAACGAATTTCTTTTAATAACCTATGTTCGTAATCATAAGGTAGGTACTCCTCTAACAATAACGTCTTTAACTGGCCCCAATTTGACACCTCCGATTTAACGCTACGAAACCAGTACAGAGCCTCATCAACGAAAAGTTCTACTGCCGACTTAAATAATCTTTCCAGGGATATATTCCGAGACGCACAGATTTCCTCTACCCGTTCCAAGAACGATTGGACACAGCCCTTGCCATTAAATTTTATATTGATCGACTGAACCGACGAGGAGCGATCACACGTAACAACAGACTGCAACATAGCCACCTGTCCTCCGGGGTTGACTGCCTCCTCTGCGACCTCAGCGACCTTAGGTTTAAAGTCTACACTACTCGTAAAGTTATGCATAATCCTATCTAATTGCTGCAGGATGGTCAGAAGGCGATTGTCAAGCTCCTCCTTCCAGGCCTTGTCCTCCTCTTCCTCAGGCTCCACCCTACTCAATCTATGAAATAAATGGTTCCCTAATGCCTCAATCCGGTACAGCTTTTTTAAAAGAAAATTTTTTGAATTACAAATCTCTTCCAATTCCGTTAACTTTGACGCAATTGTCTTTAATTCCGGTCGCACCTCACCCTCAAAAAGGCTCACCTCGTCAGTCGGTATTTCCTTTGCAAGAGATTTAATTTGAACTCTTAACCGATCCACTGTGCTTTCCGGCACCCCATCGCGTATTGCTACCTCATATTGAAGTTCATCCTTGTTTAGGAGATGAAAACGTATCGGACGTTCTTCCATAATGTTTACAAGGTAAAAAGTAGGTAAGGTAAAAAAAAAAGTAAAGAAGGTAAATTTTGGTAAGTTACCCCAGCACTATTGAGTATTAATTAGGTAAGTTATTAAGTAATTAATTAATTAAAGTAAATTATTAAGGAAGTTAAGGTAAGAAAAGTTAAGTTAAATATGTCACACAATAGTGCTTGGTTTACAAAACTTATTATACTATGGTATCTGTTATACTATTATATCTATTATCCGAAAATCCAATTACCTAGGTGTCCAACGATGACAAGAAAGAAGAAAAAAAACAGTAAGACACGGGGCCGCAATGCACAAATTAAATGTAAATCTATGACAAAAAAGCGCAAAGCACACAAAAAAATACAAAAGCCAGACAATCCGTCAATGAGCGAGAGACCACTGACAGGGATGAGAATCCACGAGCCAACAATCGCCCCGCGTTGGGCGCCGCTTGTTATGGGGTAGGGGGGGGGTAGAGGTATAAAATAAAATTTAAGTCAAGTTAACTATTAAATTTATTTCTTAATTCCAATTTTAGTTTACCAATCCAAGGATGGTATAAGTAGTTAGGGACAACAGTACACCTGGGTAATTGAACAGTTGGGGTTGCTGGTCGTTTGTCTGGCCTTTGAACAGTATATTGATACAGGTTTATGACTTAAACTCTAGAGTCTTAACTAAAGGTTCGCTTAAATAAAGTACAGAGTTGAGTTAAAATTCTATGATACTATTAGGTAGTTTAGGTTTGACTGGCTAGGGAGAAGGAGAGCAGATGGGGAATTAAAAGTCGCTTAAGATTAACCAGGTAAGAGGGAATGCGAGTAAATAGGAGAGCAGGATCGTTTAAGGGTGCGTTAGGCAGGAGAGGGAAGGATAGACTTGACAGCGGAGCCGGTTAGTAAGAGGTTAGTGAAGCGGAAAGAGAGGGGGTTAAGGATTAGTGGGGTCTAAGCGAGTAGAGTCAGTTAGAGATTAGTAGGGAAAGGGAGTAGCGCAGTTGAGGATCAGTTCCAGGAGAAGGGGTAGGATACTCAATCCAAGTAAGGTAAGGTAGAGCCAACGAAAGCTGGGAGAGCACTAGGTAGAGCTAAGGAGAGTATATAGAATTTAAGGAGAGCAGGTAGAGTTCGAGAATGGAAAGTAGAGTTAAGGGAGCAGGTAGAGTACAAGGATAGGAAGTAGAGTTAAGAGAGAGAGCAGGTAGAGTTCAAGGATGAAAAGTAGAGTTAAGAGAGAGAGCAGGTAGAGTACTAGGATAGAAAGTAAAGTTAAGAGAGCAGGTAGAGTTCAAGGATGAAAAGTAGAGTTAAGAGAGAGAGCAGGTAGAGTACTAGGATAGGAAGTAGAGTTAAGAGAGCAGGTAGAGTACTAGGATAGAAAGTAGAGTTAATGTGGATAATAAATTGCTTACATGGAAAGTATAGGACAGGGAGAGGGAACGGCAAGGATATAGGTATTAAACTAATTAAATTTTTATACGAGAGAAAAGAATCGGATACAGTAAGCTAGAGCTAATAACTATGGAACACAAGTGCGGTGCTTTGCTGCGCTTCCACTGCCCTGCGACCCCGGTCAGAATGGAATATTAAAATAAAAAGAAAAGAAAAGAAAAAAAACTTAAGCGCAGCCGGTCAGCACCCTCAGCGCAGCCTGCAGCGCTGAGCTGGGACAGCAGTGCCAGCTAAAAGGCCCACCGCCCTCGGGAGTAGCCTCCGGGGTATCCAGTCCCCGCAGAAACACCTCCTGAAGCGTATATAAAGTAATATGTCACTACCTAATACAACCCCAATTTAATCTGCCAGACAACGTTTACATTCAGACTAAGTTTATATTAAAAGGTACAAATTTATAGAATTTATAATCTTCTTATTAATTAATATTATGTTCTAAAATTTAAAATTCAAATTTATTTAATTGCAAGATAAGGTTACAAAAGTTTTACTATCTTTTATAAGTTATTATATATTTCTAGTAGGTATTAAAAGGTTTACAAAAGCTTATTCATTTAAGATAACAACATGAGGTAAGAGCAGACATCTATACCTAATGGTCTCATTATGGAATTACATCAGAGAATAGAATTAAAGTTGCAGACAGAATCCTCGGTAATCAATTTAGTTAGTTAGGCAAAGTGTAATAATAATAATATGTAAGTGAAGCTCACATACATGGCCATCGGAATCCAGCGACCGGAAGCGAGGCCTATGAGGGCATAGAAGGTCCCCGCGGGGACGCCTAGGCCACCCCTCATGGCAAGCGTGCCCGTCTTAACAGAATAAATAAAATATTGATAAGCATCGGCGTGAAAGGTCAAAGCTCAGACAAGGTGTACATGTGGCAACCGGGGAGGCCGGACCACTATATATATCATTCATTAATTTATTAAATTCAATTATATCATTCAACCTGACTGAGGAATGAATCTAATTGAAGGAAAAGGAGACCCATACAGACAGAACACGCGGTCACACATTAATTAACATTACACGCGGAGAAGGAAGAGGTTAGAACGCATACCTTATGAAGGAGGCGCCCACAGCACAGCAAGACAGATCTAGTCGTCAGCAAGCGTCACTTTCAAAACCCTGCGTAAAACGTTCGTATTATTCACTCGAATTTAAATTGATTCACTAACCCTAACCTCGAAATGCAATAGACACTCACCAGATACGTGGGAGGTTACCGCGCGGTATGCTATCACGTGGCACGCCAACCTCGCGTGCACGCCACCGGTAGGGGAACACCAACAGAAATCAGACAGCAGTCAGACAGCACTTCAACAGCATTCAGACAGCACAGACAGCTTGGAGGCGCACGCGCAGCGACCAGTAGCCAGCACGACCAGAAGAGCAATGTCGCACCAAGGGCACCCCGACTTCGGACGAAGACCTCCCACGACGAGATCACGACTTCCGCCTTTTCCACCAATCACAAACTCTGCTGGGCTCGCGGAGAAGTTCAAAAACCCCACTATGACACGATCACTTCTTCACCAATTTCCACTACCGAAATTAGTAACTCGACAAATTCCCTAAATAAGCTAAATAATCTAGACTCGCGTCGCTGACAAAATACTATATTATAACTAATTTTACCTAACCTTATTTATTTTTTACTTATTGTAAATAATGACAGCACAGATAACTACAAGACCTCTGATTTCCGAACGCGTCGCAGTTTCCTACCACAGATTGCCTAATTCGAGATACACTTAAATATTTTATTATTTGTTTAAAACTATTTATTTTATTATCGGACCCTGGGACCAACGATAATATTTCCTAATTCAAAATTAGACAGACAAGAGGCCAATTTGGAATTAAGGCAGCCCATCAACCACAAAGCCACGAACCAAAATCTATGGTGACCGGCCGTGAATACTCTCTGGTTCTCTCTGGTCGATAATCTATCGATACCATAGATGTCAGAATCAGCCGACCTGTCAATGTCACAGCCTGACCTTGTTTACATTTCTGCAGTGATACAAATAAGTTAACTTCTGAATTTAGTTATATTATTGGCGTTATAATCCAAATCATGTGATTTTGTTATTAAATTCAAGTGAAGTCAATAACAGGGAATCTCCAAACGTGTATACAGTGCCTCTGTACGTTAAATTTAGTGAATTTCAGATGATGAAACTCGGATGTTGTTCTCGTAAGTTAACCATTTCAGCTACCAGAAAAACAAGTGTTACATATTGAAAATATTTAAGCAAAACTATTATTGCGGGTGTTAACACAAGCTCCCAGGATTATGATTTTTAAATTTTTCGTCTGCCTTATTCCCACCGACCTCAGAAATCACTTGACTCATTTGTATACCTACGATTTTCATTGTGAATAATAAAACCTGTTTATTCATAAAACCAGATTTCCATTAATTGTATGTATCTAAATAATCTAATAAGCTCGACAAAAAAGGTGTGAACTTGTGGGTGTTAAATATTTGTAGTGAGTAAAACCACATATTTTATTTTGAAGTATCAAAGGACGATCCTTTTGTTGAAAGACCATTGCTCGCTATAGGCAGTAGTAACTCATACAAAGTCGTATTTCAAATTAAATCCAATTCATAGAACGTTCATATACTGGCAGAGCTATGCCGGAGGATTTAGTTGCTTCGACACAAGCTATTCAAACCTTTATTCCTATCGACATATTTATTGGTGTTAAAGTAATCCCGCGATAAATAAATTTTCAACGACCAGAGTGTCTGTTGGTTTATCGTCCCTATGTAGTTAAAATAAATAACTTATCGCATAAACTAAATAAGAAAATAATTAATTCAGCGTCAGATAGAAATAGACAGAAATGACGACTTTGTTTTAAATTGTTTACAGATGAAACAAATAACGTCACACAGTCACACACTCATAGCCCCAAGCTAGGATTCCCTGTATCGTGGGTGCCATGTACAATACACGATACGCAGACACATCTAAACCAAGAATGGAAATACTAAACTTATTATAAAATTTCCGCCTCGCTGGGAATCGAAACCAGGACCCTCGGCGATCCTGCGTGTTAACCATTGCGCCATTCAGTTCGTCAATCACACAGAGAAATGTTCATACTTTCAATAGATCAGTTCCGATAGTTGTAACTGGTCCATACGAGTTGTACTAAATGCCGTATCTGCGAAAATCAGCGCATTCACACTTACTCGCGAGGCTGAAACACCAAACAGGCGTGGTCCTTAGCTTCCCGCGGCGCACTAGCGCATAGCGCCAAGCCTAGCCTATTAAAAGCCTGTCATGACTCCTCATCTTAAATAAACGGTTTAATTCCTATAAACGCCGTTGGTGTCATTCAAACTGCCCATTACTGCGAAATCATGCTGGTATATTGCAATTATTCCAAATTGACATATTATGTACGGAAAAGTTAAAGGATTTCGCGGGAATGCCAGGATTTTTTTTTGCTTTTTGGCAACTCGAAGACCACCTAAAGCCCTTCTTCCTTCTGCCCATTTCCCAATTTTATTTGGGGTCGTCAAAACCTGTTTTTTTCTACCATCCTTCCCTATTAGCCTTCACTTCTACGCTGACTCCCTTATCTTTCATATCACCCTTCACACAATCCATCCATCTTTTTTTGGTCGTCCTCTTCCTCTTCGTCCATTTACATTCATATCAATCATTCTTCTTGTCTCATGCGTTTTCTCTCACCTTATCACACATGCCCATACCACGACAGTCGGCCCCCGTTCAATTTCTCTGTTATTGGTGCTACTTTCAGACTCCCTGTAACATGCGCATTTCTAATTTTATCCATTCTCGTTACTCCACACATCCACCTCAACATTCTCATTTCCGCCACATGCAATCATCTTTCATCCATCTTCTTTGTAGCCCAGCATTCTGATCCATACATTACGGCAGGTCTTATGACGGATTTGTAAATTTTCTCCTTCAATTTGAGGGGCATGCGTGAAGACCACCTAGTCCCTAATGTAAAAACAGACTCGTTGACGTTTCAAGAAAATAAGGGAGCATGTTAATACAACTGAAAAGTATCTACCGTAAGGAAACATTAGGTACGTACTTATATTTTTACAAAATAGATAAGTTCATGATTTCAAAACTAGATAGGTACATACAAGAGTCAATAACAAGTAGAATTTACCTATTACGTGCATCGCACCAGCTCCAATAACCTATTTCCTGTCAGGTGCAATAGTGTAACTGATATCAAGTGTTGAATCTGCAGTTTTATAACTTTACAATTTCAATAAACATATAGGCATGAATAATTCTGTGTTCTGGAATTAAACAATAGTCATTTTCGTCTTGAAGCAATCCGTTTGCGATGGTAAGACGGGGTTTATATTATATTGGATACATTTTACGTATATCACACGGCTTACCTCACGTTACTATTTTGTCGGATTCGCCCGACTAGTTTCGAACCAATTCCGAGGTTCGTCATCAGGAGCCACCGGCGACGAGAGCTCGCTTGTGTGTATATTGGATATTTGGATACGGTGATACCCACGCGCCCGTCTTACATGAAGAAATAGGGTGAATCACTCCTAACTCAGGACGTTGAATTGAACAACGCTGCAACTTTGAAATAAATGTGATGGAGAAGACAAATTATTTCTAAACGACTTCAAAAAAGAGGACGTTCTCAATTCGACTGCATTCTTTTGTAGATTGTTTGTTTTGTTCATACCTTTGTATTCGGTGAACCGATTTTGATATATTTTTGAAGTTATACTTCTTTAGGCGCGTTATGGAAAAATCATGAGAGTGAAATTTTACGATGCGCGCGCATCTGTGACACAAAAATTAACAGTATGAAGTTAGGCGCGTTATGGAAAAATCATGAGAGTGAAATTTTACGATGCGCGCGCATCTGTGACACAAAAATTAACAGTATGAAGTTGCCGGCTAAACCACTCATTGGCCTTTGTCAATGTAACTCAGACGTCTCTTTAGTTTTGCTTTTGCTTTTTATCGAAATTATTTATAACCAGCCAGGTTTGTTTTGACTTGTTTGTGGCACATTGACAAGACATAATATGCACAGACTAGCTAAAGATTAATGTTTCGTTATACGGTATGCAACGAATAGTCTTTTTGGTAAAATATTTAATAAAGGTTTTTAACTACAATATAACAGTAAATAAATTATAACTAAGTAGGTATTCAAAGATAGTTTAGGATGACTATTAGTGATTATGCTACCATTCCATCAGTATTTTCTTAAGACGTTGTCACGTTCAACTATCGTCAGTAAACCGACTTTACAGACAACCAATTTTTTTTAGTATAATTAATACTAAATATTATGAAATTATTAACGTTGAATATTTATTTAATGATGCCAAAGAAGTATAACTTCTTACGCGCGTACATAAGTACACGCACCTCCTCTTTTTTTTATTCGAAATGTAGTGCTTGTCGTCAGGTCCCATTTTTAGGCGACAAGTTTTTGAGTTATTCTTAATAAATAAATAAAATAAAAATAAAAATAAAACCGGGCATACTAAATTTTCTGGTAAACAAAAATACAACTGGTACAAGCAACAATCAGAACAACAAAGAAAAGAACACATAGCAATTAAGGCCCCTCTACCATACTGATCTCACAAAGAAACAAATAAAGATATGCAACAAAAACCATCTCCCAACCCGGTCGGTCACCGTGGGAGATTACGACCACAACCCTCCAAAGATAAACACCCAAACAAAGAATCAATGTACTAAACAAAGTTATCAACTATATATTGCTACATATAACACAAGGACCTTATCATCATACGACCGCCTACTAGAACTAGATGAAGCCATAAAAGACATTAAATACGATATAATTGGATTATCTGAAGTGAGAAGAACTGGGAACAAAATTGTAGAGTACGAAAATTTTATACTCTGTCATATAGGGCATACTCCAGGTAAACATGGGGTAGGCTTCATAATAAATAAACTACTCAAAAACAACATTGAAAGCTTCAATGGAATTACAGAACGAGTAGCAACACTCAACATGAACTTTCAAGGTTACAAGCTTTCCATTATACAAGTATATGCGCCAACAGAATCAGCAAATGAACAGGAAATAGAGGATTTCTACACGACAATTGAAAAAGAGTTGGAAACCGCTCATATAAACATTGTATTAATGGGAGACTTTAATGCGAAAGTTGGAGCTCCCAAGCATGAAGAATACCTAATTATGAAACAACATGGATATGGCGAAAGGAACAGTAGAGGACAAAGACTTGTAGATTTTGCACTGCAACATAAATTAACAATTATAAATACATGCTTTAAGAAAAAACAAAACCAGAGATGGACTTGGCGATCCCCAAATGGGAAGTACAAAAACGAGATAGATTATATACTGTCCAACCAACCAAAAATATTTTTGAACATAAATACCATGAATCTGAATTATCCCTCAGACCATAGAGCCATAAGAGCAACGATAAAGCGAGCTAAACAAAAGAAAAGTAGAGCGAGATTTACAAATAAGCATATAAACTCACTTAAGGACAAAAACGAAATAGTTAAATACCAGGAATGTATATCATGCATGTTATCAGACTCACAAATTCGCCAAAATAAAACATCGGTGCAAAACCTACATGATACAATAGTAAACGCTATCAATAAAAGCTTGAGACACGCGCAAACAAATAATGATGGTCGTAAACAACACAAAGTTTTGTCAACACATACAGAAGGTTTGTTACGAAGAAGAAAAGAACTACAGAAAACTAGAAACAAAACCCGTGCTATGAAAAACGAACTTTCCGCTCTGTACAAACTAGGAAATAAATACGTAAAGAAAGATTATTCCATTTACAGACAAAATACAATAAAAAAACATTTACAACATACTGGAAGTACAAAAAAAGGCTTTAAGGAACTACGAAAAAGCAAAAATTGGATTAAAGGACTGGAAAAATTGGACAAAGACCTGTACCAAAGAAACGATATCATAAATACGGCAACCGAGTTTTATAGAAATTTATACACGTGCCAGGCGCAAACAAACACCTCAAACAAAGATCTCAACTCAACTCACAATATGATTAAAAAATGTGGCATAAAAGCAATAGAAGAAACAGAGATATTGGAAGCGATAAAGAGACTGAAAATTGAAAAAAGCCCTGGCTCAGACTCCATCACCAACGAAGCATTAAAAGTAGCACACACAGCTCTAACGAAACCACTAGCAGAACTCTTTAATATGATTATACAAAACTCTGAGACACCAAAACAATGGTCCGAGGCAAATATAATACTTCTGTATAAAAAAGGCGACCCGATGGATATTTCTAACTATAGACCCATAAGTTTATTGCCGAGTATCTATAAACTATTCTCCTCTATTATAAATGCACGAATCAGAACAGTTATAGAAGAAAGACAACCCATAGAACAGGCAGGTTTTAGGAGAGGCTACTCTACAATTGACCACATCCACACCTTGGAACTGATTATAGAAAAGTATCAAGAGCAACAAAGACCATTATATATCGCTTTTATTGACTAGAACAGGCAGGTTTTAGGAGAGGCTACTCTACAATTGACCACATCCACACCTTGGAACTGATTATAGAAAAGTATCAAGAGCAACAAAGACCATTATATATCGCTTTTATTGACTATCAGAAAGCTTTTGATACGGTTTCATATATAAGCATATGGGAGAGCCTGAAAGAATAAGGAGTGGAAGACGTATATATACAGGTCATGAAGAGTATATATAATAAAAATACAGCTAGAATCACACTAGAAACCACTGGCCCAAGTTTTCCTATAGAAAGGGGTGTGAGACAGGGCGATCCGATGTCTCCAACAATTTTTATAGCCATCCTAGAGTCAATCTTTGAAAGGCTGAACTGGAGTAAATTAGGAATAAATATAGAAGAGACCTATCTCAGTCACCTGCGTTTCGCAGATGACCTGGTACTTTTGTCAGACACAAGTTACCAGTTACAGCACATGATAGAAACTCTACAATTAGCTAGTATCAAAGTAGGTCTTGAAATAAATTTCAACAAAACTATGGTCATGACGAACAGCTGGAAAAGACAAATAACATTACATGGGAAACCACTGGAATATACAACAAATTACATATATCTAGGAAAGAGAATCAGTTTTGATAGAAGAAACAACGAATTAGAGATAGAAAGAAGGGTACAACATACCTGGAATAAATATTGGAGTTTAAAAGAAATATTTAAGAGTAACATGCCAATATCTATCAAAACAAAAGCCATGAATTCATGTCTGTTGCCGTGCTTAACATACGGCTGCCAAACATGCAAATTTAGTGCTAAAGTAAAAAATAAAATCAATACTTGCCAAAGAGGAATGGAACGTAGCATGCTTAACGTAAAGAAAATGGAAAAGATAAGACATACTAAAATACGGTCGATCACTAAAGCAACTAATGCTTTGAGTTATGCACAAAAACTCAAATGGAAATGGGCAGGCCATGTTGCGAGACTTGAAGACCAAAGATGGACAATCAGATCGACAATGTGGCGCGGACCTCTAGGCAAAAGAACCAGAGGGAGACCGTTGACACGCTGGGAGGATGAAATAAAAAGAATAGCTGGCCCTCTCTGGCTCCAAGTAGCACAGGATAGAGACACCTGGTCATCTTTGGAGGAGGCCTTTACCCACTCAGGGGTTCCTGCAGAGTTATTCTTAATACACAGTGTCAAAACCCACGACACCCTTGTTGTGTAGATTTTTGGATGACGGCTTAACAAATGTCAAAGTTACCAATTACCATCAATATCTGCAAAAGTCGTTTAAGTAATTAAAATTAACTAGCTTTTGCCAGCGGCTTCGCCCGCGTGAATTTCGTTTAAACTTCACCCCTTTATTTCACCCACTTAAGTGTCATAAACGTAAGAGTAGATAAAATATAGGTATACTTAATCAGAAAGCTTCGAACTGCTAAGCTATCGGGAGTTACACGTGTTATTGTGAGTCAACCATAAAAGATAGACATATTATGCTGTCGTGGAATATTTTTTATATAATTTTAAGGAGAACATTTCCGTCATACATGATTTCTGTGTAGCTTTAACCATTAAGGTTGCACACGCGACGGAAGCTTAAAAAATGGAGTAACTTCTCCCGTTTCCCCAACATTTCCCTTCACTGCTCTGCTCCTATTGATTGTAGCGTGATGAAAAGTATACTATAACCAGCGCGGGAGTATGAAAAATAATTGTACCAAGTTTCGTTAAAATCCGTCGAGTAGTTTTTGTTTCTATAACGGTTATACATCAGACAGACAGACAGACAAAAATTTTACTGATTGCATTTTTGGCATCAGTATCGATCCCTAATCACCCCCTGATAGTTATTTTGGAAATATATTTAATGTACAGAATTGACCTCTCTACAGATTTATTATAAGTATAGATTACCTATACCTTGAACTTTAACAATTTTCAAAGGGAATTAAAAACTAGGTATTCATTAAGTCTTCTAAAGTAGTATTTTTGATCAATAGTTTTTATCTGTAGATATATTATTATTTTTAAAAACAACTTCAAAAACTCAATTATTTTACAAAAAGCCATAAAAACTGAATGCATCTAGTATAATTATTTCAAATCTATATCACCCTTCCTTACAAACCGAGGGTTGTTACCTCTATAGACAGGGGTGGCGCCCTAAAACAAGCGCATAAGCTTAGCATAGCTTAGCAACGTATCTTACAGCCCCCTGAATTTTCAAGATAAATTAATGCACTCATCGAGAAAGTTACTTTATAACCAAGGGGAGAGATATGTTAATTAATTATTTGTCGTTTATGCACTTATTATTGTCTGCGTTTGTAGGTGTTTTAATTAACTTTAAAAGCTTTCGTTTTAAAAAACAGTTAGGTAAAAGAAATTACAAAACTTACTTTCACATTGTAATGTAAATGAAACTTATTAAACACTTCCGTCTTTTAATTATAATGCGACAGGTTTAAAAAGGACGATACGTTAGTTTTACACGACAATCCTTTAATTGCAGACAATACGACCGTTATTTTAAACTTGGAAGAATAAACATTATAATATTATATCACACCGACGCAGTGACGGTCTGCAGGTTAAAATAACTATAAAAATATGCCAAAAAACCGGAAATTCTACCTGAGTAAACGAGAAACAAAAAAAAACATAAATGCCAAAACCGTAACATCATTACCATCCATCCTGATGGTCGTACCCTATCAGCTACCACAATCTCTAACTGTCGAGCTATTGTATTAGATCAGCAATCGTTCACTCCCGAAGGTAATCGATAAATTAAATTGATAAATGGAAGGAAGCAATTTGGTCCAATTAAGTTAGCGCGGGGAATAGCTGATAAAGCTCGCGATCCCCAAGTTTAAACTATGATGGAGGAACTAAATCTCTGTAACGGGAAGCAGAAAGATAATGGATTTGATTGAAAACCTCGGCTCGTTGAGAATGTACGTTTAATTTACGAGATTATAGCTGAATCAGAGTTATTAGTTCCAATATGAAATTTTGCAGTAGGTAAGTAGGTACATAGAGAATTCATGAAATGAAAAAATTTACATTGTTTTATCTATCTCACTGCTCACATTCATATTTCTTTATTAATAAAGAGAATACCGTTATGCTGTAGTGTAGCTAGCATTACGTCATGATAGCAGATTGCCAAACAAACGAAACAAGACAAAAGACTAATGTTGTGTATTGTGTCAAATGCCAAACTTATTAAGTTCCTCCGAGTGACAATGGATTGGCCGTGGCCCTCATTCGGACAAGACGTAGTAAATTTTACCAACGAGAACTTATATTTTGTCCAGATAACTTACATAAGATTGTTTTTGATGTTTATTTTACGACGATATACCTAACCTTAAGAAGTACCTATATGTTTCAGAAAAAAACTAACTTCACCATAGACGAGTAGAGATAGTCGAATTTTTGGGAGCCTATACTTTTTCGAGTCGGATAAAAATTACAATTTAAAACAATAAACGAACTACATAAATAAGAACTCACTTACATGCATATCTTACACATATCTTACACTTACACTTTTTATGCATATCTTTATAGTCTAATAAGGAAATAGGTGACCGTTAATCCGAATAACTGTACTAACGTACTCTCATTTAAGAATTGTTTTAGACACCGTTAAATCATAAATACCATTTATTTATTAAGCATCGCTTAGGATTTGCCTGCATTACACGTCTTAGGTACTATGTACGACTAACGCTATTCGCTCCACCCATGAGTAACTACTCGGTGCCAACAGCTACAACTCTTATCATTATCACGAACGCATTACACGCATAGCTAATCTACGAACTCGTCCAAGACTAATTGTCACCTGGCCTGAATATCCCTATTAATACGTCCGATCGCTTAGGCGCTTTGCCCATGGCAACAATTGCAGCAACTGGCAACTGGCAACTAGCTGTTTACATACATTTCAATTGCACTGCGCACACACAGCAACTCGAGTTTCGAGTTCCGGCAATCGTCAACAGTTTTCAGTTGCTGTAGTCGTTGACTAGGTCAGTTCCTAATTGCCGCAACAAGCAACTGTTAAATATTATACCTGTTTTTAAAGTTGTCGGTTTCCGCAACTGTCAATCGCAAATCAATCAATCAAGTTGCTCATAAATTGCTATAAAATTGCAGCAACCGTAAACGTTGTAGCAACTATTGAACTATCAACTTTTTACAGGAAAAAGTTGATAGTTGCCTCAACTTGAGTTGCTCCGTGGGTAGAGCGCCTTATAAATCGGTATATGCGATCAATGCTGATGCTGATACGTGTACGGAAATTCCCCTACATCTCGACTTGTCGGTGTTCATTGTCTGCACATTTGAACTGTAAGTAGATTAAACCGGTATTAAAATATTAGATATAGTCTTCCGAGTGCCATGAGCCATGAGTCAGTTGGCACTAAGGCTCTGTCTTCCTTTATCAAGACGGGTAGGCCGTTGTCAGGGTTAAATTACGATCACTTTCTATTTGATGTATGCAGCTTTATAATCGTGACTACTGATTATAAGCAATTAATCTGGTAGTATCCACTGTTTAGGTAATTTAGGATTTTAAAATCAGTTGTTTCTGAGTGAAATGTGGAATGACATTATATGTGTGGAATGACGTACATACAGATAAATATATGTGTGGAATGACATATATGTGTGGAATGACGTACATACAGACTTTTTAAAATGCGTAGTAAAATCTCAAGTAATAGTCTCGTGATAGCCGTTTCTCTAGTTCCTGGAGTCTAGGAGCCTAGGTAATTGACTATTTCCTATTGGATAAGTGAGCTCCGTGTTTAATTTCTCAACAGCCTCTGGACACTGTAATTCTAACGTTAAAATTTTTTTTTTTTTTTTATGGAATTAAGATAGCAAACGAGCATGCAGTACCACCCTTCCGCTGCCGCCCATAACAACTGTGACCGACCTAGAACTACACTCAAAGGGACTAGGATGGTTAGTCCAGTTAGTAGATGGTGTTAGAATATTAGTTGGTTAGTTTGTTAATAAGTGCGAGGACAGGGTATGTTAGTGATAATTAGTCCTGTTAGTTAATGTTAGTAATAGTCCAATTAGTTATTGTTAGTATGAGTCTTGTTCCAATTCGGTCACAGATGCGTTGCTACCCCTGAGGTCTGAGATGGTCGCCTCTAAAAAAGTGAATTTAAAATATCGTACATCATAAACCTCGAAACACATCATGCAACTCTTCAAGAGTTACGTTGGATCGATAGAAGCCCACGCAGTATCGTTATCTACTTTCAAACAAAGTGTTGTTTTGTCAGCGATAAAATTATTATCACCTGGCCAAACAAGCAAACCCGATTGCTCTGCAAGTTTGTTCTGCCGAGTTTGTTTCTATAACACAGTTGTTATGATCAGAAACAGACATCGAATTGTAGCCACAGTTTATAAATAACTGCCTGTTATTGCCATTTAATGTTCGGTAACGGCTCGTTATTTTATTAAGCTAATTAGCATCTAGAGCAATAAATCCACTTATCCACATGTTGACTGAACTATTATTTATAAATTTACAAATAAGTAACAGTATTCCATTTAAATTTAATGTAAATATTTGACCACATATACAGTGATATAGGTATTAGTTAGTACATTTAGGTACTCAAAGGTACGCCAAACTCTTGATAACGTTATGACCAATAAAGATTAAAACGAAAGTGCACTCTGTGATATTTTTGTTAAAAATAAATAAATGCGGCAATCTCTTTGCGACTCTGTTTTCCAAATTAATTAAACCGAATGCAAAAATTTACAAAATTTTATGTCCTAAAAGTCGATGAGAATCCTATCCCCTCTGTGACTGCACAAACCAATAAATAATGATACAGATTGTCTGCTGAACACCGAATCGCAGGGTCACACTAAGACAACTAAGAAAATCGATAATGTACAACTAAGAAAATCGATAATATCCACGTTGACAGAGAAGTAAGGAGGATTTTAGACTTGAAATATTGTACATCAATAAGGCATGCTGGACAATCCAGTGTCCTTATCAGTTGAACATGTTCGTTAAGCGGTCAATCTCGAATTCGATTCAACCCGAAAACAGACATTTATGTGACACATAGATATTTTCTCAGGACTTACTAATTCGTGATAATTATCTTGTGTATTGGTAGTACCTGAGACACAACACTATTGCAGGAGTATTAATTGATGGGCATGCTGAATATTATATTAAGTACCTCTCAAAACTTTCTAACGGAACCTCAAGTTCACCCTGAGGACGATAAAATTTGAGACAGCATTCAGTCCACGTGCTCAGATTCAATTCCGTTCGCTATCGCGTCTAGACTGCAGTGACAGGCGATCCATCTTAATTGCAATGCAAGTTATCGGCCATAGTTGTTAGGATCTCTCGGGAGAACGCAATATAGGTTATGTAGGTTCATGACTATGTTACTAATATTCTTGTTAAAGTAGATAGAAACAAATTCACTTGATTGTAAACCAAGCTGAACAAGTAAGTTCGCCAATTTCACTCATATATCTTTGTGAATACTTTATGGGTAACATTACCCTCATCAGGATAGAAACTATACACATCTTTACGGATTTTCATAACGGAAACAGTCCCCGGTTCATAGACGCAAAGTATTTAATTGAATGTTTATTATTCAACTTTGAAATACTTAATTAAACTGAACTGTTATTTATAAAACAATGAAAATAAAGATTAGAAATATATTTTTGTCGTACATTTTTCCTATGCTCCAGCTACGAGTTTAGAGGAGAATTGTTAATGTAAAATCGAACTTTACTTAATAAAATCAATTTCGCAATTTAAGATACTAGTAAATCCGCCCTCGCTTCGCTTCGGGAAACCAGTCCCTTCAAAAATCTCTATAAATTTTAACAAATTATGTTATTCCGATGTCTAAGCTAT
Organism: Hesperia comma; assembly: GCA_905404135.1. NCBI lineage: Eukaryota > Metazoa > Arthropoda > Insecta > Lepidoptera > Hesperiidae > Hesperia > Hesperia comma. Next base: position 17,714,958 of record FR990018.1, read on the forward strand.
ATTACTGCAAAGTTTCATGAAAATCCGTTCAGTAGTTTTTGCGTGAAAGAGCAACAAACACACACACACACACACTCACTCACTCACTCACTCACTCACATACATCCTTACAAACTTTCGCATTTATAATATTAGTAGGATGATTATTCCGAAGACGTAGTAAAACAATCCTTACATTTCTGACTTCTGAGTGTTGAAGACCTCAAAAGGTACTTTTTACGGTCGCATGACAGACAACTCGGGTAATTTACAACAAACACGGTTTTAAGGGATGGCTTAAGTTACAATAGTAAAATTGGATAGTTAATTGATTCAGGCGTTACTTTGCGGAACTCCATTATTACAGATTAGATGTTAATCTACTTTGCAACAATCCGCGAGCAAACTCGTATGTATGATGGTGTATACTTTCATGCAAGTAGCACCTCCCTCCCTCCCACATAGGAACATGCAACGAACAAAGAATGTATACACCAACATACATACCACCACCAACACGTGTTTCGCCCCAAAACAGGGCATCATCAGGGTAAGTAGACTCTACGACGGTCGGTCACAAAGTGAGGCTCTGGCCCGAGCGGTCGTCTTTTATACCCTTCCAACCCGCCCTTATCTGTCGTATGACCTAATTAAGTTGACCAAAAGTGACGTAATCCTACCTGGCTGCTAATTAATGATCGCAAACACTGCGACAGACAGGTAATTAAATCTGATCACGTGTTGGAAAAATACGTAATAAGGGCGAGTTGGAAACGTCAATCTGATCATTCAGCAGTGTAACATTACTAAGATTATCATGCCTAATAATTTCTAACTGTTCAAGTACGCTAAGTTTTAATCCCTTATCCGCTGTGTGTAGGATGTCATAAGTGTGGTTATTAGGTAGAACATGCCCCGATTCTAAGAGATGTTTAGCAAAATTAGATCTATCAGCGTGGCCATTCCTGTACGCGGCTATATGTTCGCGATATCTAATATCAAAACTCCTACCAGTTTGGCCTATGTATACCTCATTACAATCAGAACAAACAATTTTATAGACACCGGATTGTTTGTGTCTATTTCTTTTTTCTTTTGCGTTACATATTGACCTAACAGTATTGTTTGTTCTGAATGCAACGTTGATCTTGTTACGTTTTAGAGTTTTAGCAACCCTCTCCGTGATTAGTCCAAGATAGGCCAAACTAGATTGATAGTTAACGGGACTTTTTTCCCTCGGTACCGCGTACAGTTGACCACGCACTATAGAATTCTGTTTTATTCGAATTAGTCCATCCACCATCCTCCTGTCATAACCATTGGAAACTGCAATATGATAGATTGTATTCAATTCTAAATGGTAATCCTGTGGTGATAACGGTAAAGACATTAATCTGTTTATATAAGAATGAAAAGCTGCTAGTTTGTGACTCCAGGGGTGGCAGGAGGATGATGGAATGACAATGTCAGTGTGAGTTGGTTTGCGGAAAATTCTGAAGGAGTGTCTATTATTTACTCTACTAATGGTAAGGTCCAAAAAATTTAATGATTTATTTGTTTCGACTTCTAATTTAAACTTAATTTTGGGATGAATTTTATTTAATTTATTTAGAAAAACGTCCAGTTGTCTGTCTGTCCCTGTCCAGCATATAATTATATCGTCGACATATCTATAATAGTACAATATATGGTTGCTACCTATAATGTACTTATTTTCGTAATTATCCATAAATAATTCGGCAAGCAATGGACTCAAAGGTGAGCCCATTGCGAGACCGTCGTTTTGGGAGTAAAAATTGTTATTAAATTGAAAATGATTTTGATTTACACATAATGTGGTGAGCCTAATGAGGTCATCTTTTTCCCCTGGATGTAATTTTGATTTGTCAAAAAGATGAGACAAAATATCCAGCGTTTCCCGGCAAGGAACGTTGGTAAATAAATTGTCAACGTCTAAAGAAATTAATTTGGATCTACATGGTAATACAATATCCTTGATTTTATTAACTAAATGAAGACTATTTTTTAAACCAAAAGTTGGGGAAAAAAGATGTTTTATTTTTTATAATGAAATTAAGTTGGCGGGCTAAATTGTATGCTGGAGCCCCAATATATGAGACAACTGGACGCATGGGTATATCGTCCTTGTGAATTTTCGGCAAACCATACAGAATCGGGGTACGAGGATTCATGGGAATCAATGATTGAGGTGGTTTTGGAAAAATGTATGGTGTATTTTTGATAGCTAATTTCAACTCTGCAGTATATTTATTGGTGGGATCATTGTTTAACCCGATAAAATCCTCGCCCCCGACAATGTTATCTATTTTCCTGTTATATGAATTTCGGTCCATTACCACAATGGTGTTACCTTTATCTGCCTTTGTAAGTACAAGGTTGTTGTTGTCTAAACGAATTGGCGGCACAGCAGACTTAATCTGCTGTGCCGCCAATTCGGTCCAGTACCAACAGTGAGGTTTCTATTTTAAAATCTATCAAACTTCGTTTAGACAACAACAACCTTGTACTTACAAAGGCAGATAAAGGTAACACCATTGTGGTAATGGACCGAAATTCATATAACAGGAAAATAGATAACATTGTCGGGGGCGAGGATTTTATCGGGTTAAACAATGATCCCACCAATAAATATACTGCAGAGTTGAAATTAGCTATCAAAAATACACCATACATTTTTCCAAAACCACCTCAATCATTGATTCCCATGAATCCTCGTACCCCGATTCTGTATGGTTTGCCGAAAATTCACAAGGACGATATACCCATGCGTCCAGTTGTCTCATATATTGGGGCTCCAGCATACAATTTAGCCCGCCAACTTAATTTCATTATAAAAAATAAAACATCTTTTTTCCCCAACTTTTGGTTTAAAAAATAGTCTTCATTTAGTTAATAAAATCAAGGATATTGTATTACCATGTAGATCCAAATTAATTTCTTTAGACGTTGACAATTTATTTACCAACGTTCCTTGCCGGGAAACGCTGGATATTTTGTCTCATCTTTTTGACAAATCAAAATTACATCCAGGGGAAAAAGATGACCTCATTAGGCTCACCACATTATGTGTAAATCAAAATCATTTTCAATTTAATAACAATTTTTACTCCCAAAACGACGGTCTCGCAATGGGCTCACCTTTGAGTCCATTGCTTGCCGAATTATTTATGGATAATTACGAAAATAAGTACATTATAGGTAGCAACCATATATTGTACTATTATAGATATGTCGACGATATAATTATATGCTGGACAGGGACAGACAGACAACTGGACGTTTTTCTAAATAAATTAAATAAAATTCATCCCAAAATTAAGTTTAAATTAGAAGTCGAAACAAATAAATCATTAAATTTTTTGGACCTTACCATTAGTAGAGTAAATAATAGACACTCCTTCAGAATTTTCCGCAAACCAACTCACACTGACATTGTCATTCCATCATCCTCCTGCCACCCCTGGAGTCACAAACTAGCAGCTTTTCATTCTTATATAAACAGATTAATGTCTTTACCGTTATCACCACAGGATTACCATTTAGAATTGAATACAATCTATCATATTGCAGTTTCCAATGGTTATGACAGGAGGATGGTGGATGGACTAATTCGAATAAAACAGAATTCTATAGTGCGTGGTCAACTGTACGCGGTACCGAGGGAAAAAAGTCCCGTTAACTATCAATCTAGTTTGGCCTATCTTGGACTAATCACGGAGAGGGTTGCTAAAACTCTAAAACGTAACAAGATCAACGTTGCATTCAGAACAAACAATACTGTTAGGTCAATATGTAACGCAAAAGAAAAAAGAAATAGACACAAACAATCCGGTGTCTATAAAATTGTTTGTTCTGATTGTAATGGGGTATACATAGGCCAAACTGGTAGGAGTTTTGATATTAGATATCGCGAACATATAGCCGCGTACAGGAATGGCCACGCTGATAGATCTAATTTTGCTAAACATCTCTTAGAATCGGGGCATGTTCTACCTAATAACCACACTTATGACATCCTACACACAGCGGATAAGGGATTAAAACTTAGCGTACTTGAACAGTTAGAAATTATTAGGCATGATAATCTTAGTAATGTTACACTGCTGAATGAACAGATTGACGTTTCCAACTCGCCCTTATTACGTATTTTTCCAACACGTGATCAGATTTAATTACCTGTCTGTCGCAGTGTTTGCGATCATTAATTAGCAGCCAGGTAGGATTACGTCACTTTTGGTCAACTTAATTAGGTCATACGACAGATAAGGGCGGGTTGGAAGGGTATAAAAGACGACCGCTCGGGCCAGAGCCTCACTTTGTGACCGACCGTCGTAGAGTCTACTTACCCTGATGATGCCCTGTTTTGGGGCGAAACACGTGTTGGTGGTGGTATGTATGTTGGTGTATACATTCTTTGTTCGTTGCATGTTCCTATGTGGGAGGGAGGGAGGTGCTACTTGCATGAAAGTATACACCATCATACATACGAGTTTGCTCGCGGATTGTTGCAAAGTAGATTAACATCTAATCTGTAATAGTAAAATTAAATAAAGGTCTGTAATAAGCCCTAAGCAGGCGATGAACAGACGAGAAACCCAATGATGAGTGGCTACTGTTCTCCCTGACCATTGTCACCAGGCCTCATCACAATGTTGCCAGCTGAGAAGGAAGCAATGGACTGGTTCTTACAGGATCCACCACATGTCATAGCATGTCATAGCACGCACACACACATACATACACACACCCGCACACACACACACACACGCCAACAGTCGCGCACATTAAAATAATAATAATAATAAAATTAAAATTGGTCACCTATATATTACTTACCTAATCCTAGCGTTGTCTTGCCACCTCTAACCTTATAATATTATTAAAAAATAAAAAAACAACAAAAATGACTACCTATGTATTTACATACTTACCTCTGATTGCAAGTCAACATTCACACCTATTTGTAATAAATCCCTGTATGTATTGAATTTAATGCTTATTCTATATACATAATATATATATAATATATAATACATAATAATATATGTAATACTATTAAACAGCATAAAAAAATATTTAAGGCTCACCGTGTGTCCGAACTGCACCGGGCTCGTACTGAAAACCAGTAGCTGTGGCTCGCTACCACAGTAAAGACTGAGTGCGAGCCTTTCCATGTAGTGCTTGCATTTACATGTTTTTTTTCTTTAATTAGTTATATTGTAATCTTACCTTACCTGATAATTATGTACTTGTAAGCATACTTGGAATAAACGTTTCTTCTTCTTCTTCTTCTTCTTCACTGTAGGCACATCCTTGCAGAAAGTTCGTACCAATTTTATCTACATAAATATGTGGTAGGAAATGACGTGAAACCTAACTGTATTTGAGTACCTAAACTGTATTTGTGTAAATAAAACTGTATTTGTGTAAATAAAATGTGAATAAAAAATCTAGACATGTATTCAAAAACTTCATTTCCGAAATGTTCCGTCGAATAGATATTGATAAGTGCAAAATTAATATGCAAAATTTAATTTTCGACCTCATACTCAGGATCGCAGTCGCAGCGTATAATTTGAAGAAACGATGCATCATGCAATTTAGGGCACGCTATTTTGTCGACGTTTGTTCAACGGAGACGCCGCTCTCGCTTCAAATTTATTTAAATCTGGTTAAACGCTTAATCTTCTACCACACACAAAGCCGCTACTTCAAAACTCCAACATTTGCTCCGTAAAAACAGGTTTTTAGAATGTGGGTAATAACGTTAAATTGAGGAAACCCTAAGGCTGCGTGCACATTGTGTGCTTGCAGCTGTATATCGTGACTTCCAATTAACACGCTTGCATGCCAGCTTAGCTTAAATATTTTCATACCATTAACTATGAAACTGTTGAACTATTTAAGCTACTTCGCAAATGCACTAAAACTCTGGTATGTTGTACTTATGACAACCGGTAGGTACTAAAATATTACGAAAATAAATCTTTAATATCGTGCATTGGCAATTGTGAAGAACACATGAAACAACGATAAGCAAGTGGTTTGAACGTTTTAGACAAAAGTGAGCCAAAATAAAAATAAAATACAAAAAAACCAACTCTGGTCAAGAATAACGTGCACACCTGCACGCTTGTGAAATCTTCTTAAGTGATTGCAAACGGGCAACAGCTCAAATCTCAATATAATTATGTCAGTTTTTCTATATTTCTCACCCGTAGACGCGCCCTTTTTTGCTTTCACTACAATACATATACAAATACATCAGTGAAAATAGCTATTTCTCAGATCAGAGTTAACAAACATTTTAAAAAGCATTTTCATGGGATCTATGGCGTAAACAAATTGTACCACAAAAGTTCTTAAATATCTTCCATAGCCCATATCGATTAATTACAAAATTATAATGATAAATAGGTACATATACAAGAGCGGAGCGCATGTCGCGTGTATGTTCAAATGTGTAATATAAATATCCTGAGACATATTCAAGCCCATAAAAGTTTAATGATCGAGCATAGGAAATAAAACCGTTCTCAGTAACTTTATGACAGAATCGACCAGACACCTTCTATTTGTTCCAGTTTTCTGAACGCAGGTTTTACTATGCAAGAGTCCACATTATTAGTTGAAACTAAAAATCTTACGACAAAAAATCTTATAATTTCATTGATTGGAACATACCTAATTTTTAAAATATTTTGAGTCGATAACATGGACGTATCTCCGTATCTCAGAAGTAGTATTTTTTCCATCCGTTTTTATAGCCCAATTCAATGTAAACAATTACGCATACGTGGCCCACACTTCAGTTACTCAACAAATTCTTTAGGTATGTAAAAACCCAAATGATACATTTATCATTCAAACAATCGATCCATTAACACGCGTGGATTTACAATACTTATGTAAGTATAACTAATATAAAATGTCTGCCTTGCATCGCTGCCTGGTTGAATGTTTTAATATAAAAAACCGGTCAAGGGTAAGTCGGACCTTTTGGGTTCCGTACCAATGGTATTTACAAGCGATATTTATTCTCATTTTATTTGGTCAATACAACTTGCAATTTAGAACTTTGTTTTATAAAATAACTTTGAAATTCTTACTTTTTAACTTTGGGTACGGAACCCTAGAAAGGAGCAACAAATGATTTCGAATATCATTCATACTTAGATACATAACACAATTTATTTATTTATTTATTTATTTATACTTTATTGACCACAATAAAATATTACGGCACAAATGGCGAGCTTAATGCTTAAATGCATTCTCTGCCAGCTAACCATTGGACCAAACAGAAATGCGCGAAGAGCGGTTATATGATATAAATAAAGTATAGGTTATACATAGATATACATACTTATAAACTATATAGATATATAGAATTAATACTGTATAAACATAAATACATACATATATAAATACATACATAAACCTATAAATATATACAATTATAATATATGGATACATACTTGTAAGATGACAACCTTGCAGCTTAATTGGAATGTTCCAGCAAGTGAGTACGTAATTTCTTCTTAAACGTTGGCTTACTACCGGGTCTTCTGATCTCCTCAGGAAGCAAGTTCCAGGCTCGAGCCGCCTGGACAGTAAAAGAGTGCGAGACGAAGCCAGATCGGTGCAACGGGATAGAGAGGACGAACGACTCCTTGGAGCGAAGCTGCCGATCATGGGAAGAACATAAATATTGGAAATTGGATTTTAAATAATCCGGCGAATGGGAATCAAAGAGGATTGAGAACAGAGAACTTAGCATCCGAAGCCGCCGTCGCTCGCGGATAGGAAGCCATTTAAGCTTGGAGCGAAAAGCTGAGATGTGGTCATATTTACGCAGACAGAAAACAAAGCGAACGGCGTTATTTATGAGACGATCCAGCTTGTTCAGAAGAGCCTCACTTAAATCCAAATAGCATACATCACCATAGTCAATGATCGGAAAGATGAGCGCTTGAACTAAGTATGCCTTTGTGTCGGTAGGGAGGAAGTGCCTGAGCCGATTTAGAACAGTTAGAGATGCGGTCACAGTACGGCAGACGTCAGCAACTTGCGTATTCCAATTCAGGTTGCAATCGATGGAAATACCGAGGTCCTTGACACTGGAGCGATAATAGATGACTGTATCTTCAAACTTGACAGGTGCCACCGAGTCCAACTTCACTTTGGCCAATTGCCGAGGGCAACCAATAACTATCGCCTGGCATTTACTTGGGTTGATGTTAATACCGAAATTACGAGACCAGGTGCTGATATTATTCAGGTCAGCATTGATTTTGCAAATAGCATTGTTAATATCAGCTATGTCGGTGTGCGTGTATATTTGCAGATCGTCGGCATAAAGATGGTAAGAGCAGCCGAGAAGTGGAGTGATAGTATTAATAAAAATAGAGAAAAGTAACGGCGACAAAATTCCACCTTGCGGGACGCCAGAGATGAGATCACACCAATTTGACTGACATCCATCTAACTTAACAGCCTGTTGACGGCCGCGAAGATAAGTGGAGAACCATCCCATAACTGTAGACGAGAACCGCAGTCCTGCGAGAAGAGCAAGGAGGATATCATGGTCAACCATGTTAAACGCGTTAGAGAAGTCCAATAAAACTAAGACGGTAACCATTCTATCCTCCATACTCGCACGAATATCTTCAGTTACTTTAAGAAGGGCAGTGGTAGTACTGTGCCCGGGTTTAAAACCCGACTGAAAAGGACTAAGCAGGTTAGATTCGCTGATATAAGAATACAGCTGCCGATGTACGATGGCTTCTAAGACCTTAGAAAGAAAAGGCAAGAGAGAGATCGGCCTGTACTCCTTTAAATCACTAGGGCATGTTGTTTTGGGAATGGGGATTACTAGCGCTTTCCGCCAAGAAATAGGAAATTCCCCAGTGCTTAGCGAGAAGTTTATGATGTGTGATATTGCAGGAAGAAGGAATTGAAGTACAGGCAAAATCATCGCTCTACTTACCCCATCGTACCCCACTGCACCCGACTTAATAGATAAAAGGACTTTACGAACCTCCTCCACAGTTACAGGAGAAAACGAAAATTTTTCAGAACTGGATAGAGCTGAGGAAGTAATTTCGGAAATAGTATAGGCTTTGACAGAGGAATTGAGAAGAGATGCAGAAGTGAAGTGATTATTGAAGTCATTGGCCGTGAAGTCAGGTTTTTTGACCTGGCCAGAAATTTTGCCAATGCCGAGAGAATGAAAGAACTTCCATATATCAGCAGAAGAGGAGTTGGAGATATTCTCAAGGATATAGGCACGCTTGGCAGCTCTTACCATCTTGTTGCACCTGTTACGGGCGATTTTGTACAAAGACCAGTTATCGGTGCACCTGTCACGTTTGAACTTACGGAAGGCACGATCACGCCGAGTCATTGCCATCCGAACGCCTCTGGTGATCCACGGAGCAGGCTGCCTTTTTATCCTCGTTGCTCGTAGCGGTGCGTGCTTGTCAAACAGCGTTAAAATTGCAGAGTTGAGCCGGGTAACTTTATCATTAACCGTCGCAGCAGAGTACACGTCACTAACGTCTAATCTAGCAGCATCCTCCAATAAGGCTTATTATTAAGCACAATTATGGTCCAAAGACGAACCGAGGTCAAATTACTATCATTAAACAAATGACTGATGAAACTCTTAAACACTGGTGCTGATGTGTATAATTATTCATAGGACGTCTCCGAGCATTTGAAAGACAATAGTTACTAATGATGGTTTTTGCTAGTTTATTGAACCTGTAAACCTGCTTTGTTGTATACTATACGTTGTAAATTAAACTAACACATGTATAAAAACAATGAAGACATCTACTTCTTCGTCTAATGTACCTAGCTCTAAATATATACCTAAACTACATCAACGTACATACCTACCCGTATATTGATTCACTTAAGATAAGTGTGGCCTACAATTACAGGGTTGCCAAAATAATTATGTAATAGATTAGTGCCGACTCTCAAGATTCCTCTACCTAAGTATTTTTTTACCAAAATAAGAAATAACTAAATTCATATATGGATCATTAAAATATTTAACAGCACAATCATTGTTTGTATTTTATGTTTTGTATAATGGTGCTCATAAGTTGTAACGGACAAACGAATGACGATACAGTTTCCCATCACATAAAAGTTCGCGTCGAACAGGCGACCAGCGACATCCCATAGTTTTTCTGCGTCATAAAAAATAGATTTTTTGTAATGTTTACAAGTGATGTCTAATAGAAAAATACGAATGACACGTTAAAATAACTTAGCGTAAATGTACATCATAATACTTGTAAGATGCTTGTAGCGAAATAGTCACAGCCATCAATGAATGGGGTTGAAAGATTGATTCGTTGATCTGTGACCTGTGGAGATAACTTCTTTTTGATGTCTAAAAATCCTTTTGGCAGGTGTACAACATCACGAGCTTTGTCTGTGTGTACATGGTATGTACATATATATCGTTGCGTAAAACGATGGGCCGCGAAGCATTCCATGTCGGAATGCCTGTGTACTCCCAAGCCGGCTGATCGATGAATGATCCGTTGATCTTGCCGTCCGCCGACCGCCATTGGTGCCAATCTTAGATCTGATTTACAACGTTCGACTCGCTCTAGACGTAGCGAGTAGACGCTAAGGCAGTCGTTCTAACGTCGGCGAGGAAACGACTAACTTTTGGCATTTTCTCGCCCAAGAAACATAAAATACATACATTTTCCGTGTAAACAAAAATGTCTGTATTATTTAGTAGTTGTCATTGCTGGCGATTCATACGATCAACTATAATCGTTAGTCGATTCCACCCTGCTAAATACAAAATGACAGGTAAATTCGTCCAAATCTGTACTCAAAATAAGATTAGAATCAGGGACTAAGACATGTAGGTGGTACCTACTAAGAATCGATTTATTATTCTAGTCAATCGACCCGAATGGCGCAAGGGTTAACACGCCGCGCCGGATCGCTGTTTCGAACTGTTACTGACCATGTTTAGCTAAAAATGTAGCACACTATTAGCCGGAAATTTGGTTGCGAAACACTTGGGATGCTTCGAACCCTTTGGCACCAGTTCGAATCCCCTTAAATATACCCAAATGACACACAATAATGAAACTCTCAGTATGTCAAATACTCCTCGTGTATGTCTGTTAAAGCTCATGCAGCCCAGGTGTAAAGGTGCACCGCTTCAGTCCTTGCAATCGGGGAGAGGATTTGGGGCAGTAACCAGTTGAAACGTAGGTATTTTCCCTTGGAAATTATCGTAGCAATTGTATCGATGATCCAACAAATAGTAGATTTTGACAATAACTGTAAATTGAAAAATTGAAAACCCCCCGAAGTTTTGAAGAGCCCCTTCTAATGTATTTCGAGTGAACTATAACAAAATCACATTACAATTGCACTAATGTCAATTAGCTTTCCTCCATCTATAATATAATTACTCACTGCACGTCATCTAGATGGGGTTAAATGCCAAATGTACATAATTTTGGAAAAGATTTGATTTTATTCAAACTGCTGGACCGATAACTACCGCAAGGAAACAAGCTTTCGAATAAAAAAAATCGTATTGAAATCAGTGAATCCGGAGCTACGATGCTACGAGATAGACAATGCAGATACGCACAGGTCAAACTAATTACACCACTCTTTTTGCGTCGGGCGTGAAGATGAAATTCAATCAAAGGGACATGTTGAATTCAGTATTTACGATCTATTTCAAAATTCAACTCTTTTAAATAACCTGAGGGCTTATTAAGGAACCAGTTCATTACAAATATTTCAACAAGTAAAACAATAAATGGAGTATCGTATATAATAATAGTATAGTATTGGCATGTAACACAAAACAGCACCGACAAAATAACAACCAATTTGGCATGACATAGTTTTATATCCCAAGCATTACTTGAAAATATTCAAATGTAAACAGTCCCTGTTCCCCGACACGGATAAAGTTCCAAATAAATCTGTAAAATTAGTACAATGCGCGAAGAAATTGCCCAGTTGAGCCAAGTTAGGTCGTCGACCAGGGTAGGGTTGCCAGAATCTAAAAGCCGGACGGATCAGCCAGTTTGGCCGGAAATTTGGGTAAAAAAGCCGGACACCAATACAAAATTATTATTGTCAGCTTGTTAGCATGGCGACGGGGGAGAGGGTGCAAAATTAGTCATCAGTCATCGATCAATATAGTCTTGAACGACTTACGTAGTAACTTCGATTCAAATGTAAAAAGCCTAACAAAAGCCGGACAGGCACTTTTTATTTTGACACGCAATAAAAAAGCCTAATAATAATGTCCGGCTTTATCCGGACGTCTGGCAACACTAGACCAGGGAAATGTTTCATTTTTGTGACATTAAAATAGCAACGGGCTATTCGCGTGAGCACTTAGGCTGCTGCAACAATACCGACGCCGGCACTCACCATGAACTACGGTAGTGTCGACGACCTTATACAAATCTATTATAACGTAAGCGCGAACTATTATTTATTGTTAGCTACATTTGCGATAGATTTCGTCTGTAAAAGAACTTCATAATATATCCAGAGAAGTATTTTTATATAACAGTTAAATGCTATGATGAATTTTTAGAGGTGTCCATAACCGTTGAGGACACCTCTAAAAATTATATTTCTATTCTCTATACAATGTAGTTGGTACCTGTGTATAACCGAATTAGAACGAGATTCTTACCAACAATTACTAACTGTTCTATTACTAACAGCACTATCGCCCTGTGTCCTTTATGATGTACTATAGCGCTTTTTGAATGTCACCAACGAGCTTCGTGAAAAGTAATGCTCAGAAAACTTACTTAGGTACATTGATTTCATAAAACATTACATAACATAGAAAACATGTAAAGAAATTGATACCTGACAAACGCCTTCTTCAAAATATGTTTTAAATTATTTTTTATGTTCAAACACAGTGTAGGTACTTACAATTTTACAATAGTTTAGATAGATTCGTAATACAAACCATGGCGTGGAACATTTACCACAATCGAGATTGGTGTCGGATACGCGAGTAAAAATATTTTGTCGTACCTATTATTGTCGTGCCAACAAAGGTTTGCCAGTTTCACAAAATATCAATTTCGACCGTGAAGTATTTGTCATTGAATCGCACAAAAAATAATCGATTTCCCCCTATCATTCGAATTGATTAAAGCGAATCAAAAGGGTACATTGTTGTAAAATCGTACGCTCTAGTTATAGATTTCGATTTTCCTCTTTTGGTATCGTTGTTTACGGTGTCATAAAACAATTTGCGCGTTGATTTAACGTTATCGATTGTTAGACAAATATTTGTGGCCCTATAAGACGTTACGACTCAATTCACGCGCCCATACCGCGAGTGACGTATGCAAGATTTATTGTATTATTTGTAGAGGCAGTTAACACCATGTTAGTGACTGCATCTACGTACCCGCGTTTCGGTTAAACTAATATTCGTGATGACATCATTGCATTCTATCGTCTGTCATAATATTGTTGTAACGAAATTCCTAAAATGCATCGATGGCTACAGAGCAGTACCGAGGTCGATGTCCGTTGAATGAATAAGATAAATAAAGAAGCGAGAATATGTGAAGTGCCAATTTTATCACCTGCGAGTTGCACTAACACGATACTTTTATTCGAGCGGTTTAATCTCGTACGTAGGGTGACACCTTTTTTGGAAAAACAAAGTACTTTTGAAAAAAAAAAACTTTTCACGCAAACGTACGCGGTAAGAAACCGCGGCGGTTTAGCCGTAGTGCGGCCTCGGCCTTAGGGAAATGAAAAAATACAGTCCCTGCATGCTTATTTTTATTGCACTCAAAATGACCAATTGACCGTCGCGTCGTATGACTTCGCTTTCTGAATTAAATTAAGTCTATCAAACGCCGTTACATGAGCATTAGAAAAATACAAATTGTATATACCACATACTGGTGTGACCTCAAGGTGTGTGAGTAATTGTGCATAGTAAAATTAACAGTAGCGACAATCCTATCTGCAGACGGAAAAATGTTTGTTTAGTAGGTGCGTGGTCTCTCGTAGTAAAAGTAGCGGCTCATTCACACGAGGACGAATCGTCTTTTTTCACGAATCGTCTTTTTTCACGATTCGTTATTTTTTTTGACGGCGGCAATGCTTTTTAAATACTCATGTTCACACGCTTGACGAATCGTGAAAAAAGACGAATACGGATACGTCTTTTACAAATCACGAATCGTGAATGTTTTATGATTATGACGGATACGTCTTTTAGAAATCACGAATCGTGAATGTTTCTGAACCAATCTGAAATGAGCTAAATCACGAAATAAATGTGAACTTCAATGCGGATATTTTGACGAATCGTGAAAAAACACGATTCCGTATTCAATGTGAACGTCCATCCGTCAAGACGTATCGTGTTTTTTGACGAATCGTCAAAGACGTATGCCGTGGGAATGAGCCCTTACTTACGTAGTGAGTAAAAGCGTAATCACTTTTATTTATAGAAGATACAAAATGTATAAAAAAATCTCAATAGCCTCGAAGAAGAAATTTTTATTTGCATCAAAAGGTCGATATTGTTCTATGTATTGTTATATTTTCGTTACAATGAACTAATTTGACAAATATTAAATAATATAAAAATACACATAATTTTTTTACAATGTGTTTTAAAATTATTTTAGAAAATTTAAAGACCAATTACGCACTAAAAAAATATTGCACAAGGCTAAGTTTTAATACCACAGCATATGCAGCGAAGGTCAAATGATCAACAAAGGCAATAAAGGGATACTATGCTATGTGCGAAGGAGATAGATGGCGTCTCTTTTGTATTTGAATGATTGTTGTCGCTCCTTTTCTTTTACCTCGGGCGGTTATTGTTCCACACTATTACGAGTAGTTTAGTGCTGTAGGTAGCTGCATTCGACAACATTCCGTTCCCTTTTTATGTAAAGGTATTTTGAAAATTCATGGTTAAGCTTTACAAGCCATATTTTTATTGCTAATGTCGAATTTAACACTTTCATCTTCTAGAGCCACGTAACAAGTAGGTAGTAGGTACACACCATATCAATTAAATATCAGTCATTGCAAGTCCACTTAGTCATAAGACCTCCCAAAATGGCAACATTCTGACAAGCCCTGAGCCTTCTGCACCAGGTCGTCAGATCCCATGGTCGGGGGTGTCCTATAGGTACCTACTGCTTTTTTCTGGACGTGGTCTATGCGATGTGCCAATTAATTTTATGGCATTTGAATATGCCAACTTGCATTATACCTACGAACACAGCCTACGAAGCAAAAGGTAATAATGCCAAAATCAATTCAGCTGTACGATTGTACCGGGAATTACCCGAACAAATCGTCATCCAGAACTAGTGGTTATTAGATTGCACAATTCTCTTCGAGAGAAAGATTCTCAGGGTTGGAGTTAGTGGTGCTATATAAGAAACACCTCGACTAGGCAGTGACAAAGGGACTCTAAAAGAAAGAGATAAGAGCACGAGCTAGGAGACCACAAACAATAGGAGGTAGGTACGCCAGAATTACCTACCGGGAATTATCCTGCATTATCGTAACATCAACAATTAGTCCAAAGTGTCCAAACACTGAAATCAAGATACAATAATATTCAAAGAGTGGATTCCTGCCTAAGGATGTTCAGAATAATGATACGTGAGGATCCGCGAAATATCACTTGAAGGTACTTCACCAACTATTTTGATGAAAAACAGATTGGCTAACACACTCATTTGCAATTGAAATAGAACAGTGTGATACATAAAAGCGACCTTGTAGACATTATTCAAACCCACTTCATGACATGACACATCGTACGTCATTACGCGTGTCATGTAAATACTCGTAAACGCTTTTTTTATTGCCATCCATAATTTCGTACCAGTAGGTATCTCGCGTGGATATGTCAACTATGCAACATATTCTAATTTTACATGTTTAGAAATCCGGAGTAAATCGAACATAAACATGAAATTAACATGACAATGCATCGTTGCGAAGTAACCAGAGTAACCTACATGATTATGAATCACAAATATCGGTTCTTCCATTGTGTCACTCCTCCTATTCGTTAATGCACGTGGACATTAACGGAACAAAATATGGAGTTGTTTTATCTGTGTATTAAGATAGCTAAGTAATAAGTAGGTTTTTAGATTAAAGGCAATAGGTATAATGATTATAATGATCCAGTGTTATAGCCATCCTGGTTAGCAAACGGAGAGTCCTAGGTTCGATATTTTTGGCCGTAAAACCAGAAAAATGCAACTTTTGTAAGGTGTAGCGATTTATGGGGCTTGGTGTACATTTTTAAACTTAAAACTTTATGAATCAGTTCATAACTTTCAAAAACAATTTGTCAGCAAGGTTAATAAAGGGTTACTCCGTAACTGGTAAGTTAGTGAATATTTCTGTAATTAACATAATGTCTTTCGAAAATATGCACAGGAGTTTCATGCGCGGCACCCTGCCATTCATCAAATAGGAGTGAAAAGACGTAAAAATGCGGCGCGTTAGTGTATCTGCAGTGATATCGAGATGATGAAACGATGACGAACTTGAAACTGACTCAAATGTTTGATCTCGCTGCCAGTCACGTCGCGCGATGTGCGGGGGATGAGTGACTGTTTATTTTTATTAATATAAATATAATTACACGTCTTGAATCTAATAACAAACGAATTTATGAACTACTAGTATTCGCTCGCAGCTCCGCCCGCCTGGTATTCGTAAATCGATAAAATATGTGCCATTGTAATAATCCCAGGAAACCGTATTATCCAGATGTAAACTATCCTACGTCCTTTCCAGGATCTCAAACTATCCCTATGCCTAATTTCATTTAAATCGGTGATGCAGATAAAACGTGAAAGAGATGTACCTGTAGACTATGATTTTACGAAAATATTATATGCCTCTCCCCTTTTCACTTCGTTAAGGGATGAATTCCGAAGTAAAAAATATACTATGTTCTTTCCCAAACTAAAAATATACATAGTTATTTGAACCAAAATTCATTACCATCGGTTTAGTGGTTTAGACGTGAAAATCCGACAGACAGACAGACTGAGTAACTTTCGCATTTATAATTTTAGTAGGTATGGATGACATATAAATAATATTCATTGAATTAATATGATTAATTTCCATTTTCTGTGTTAATTTCAATGTATTTAGCAATCCACACTACTTTTTCTACACCATGTTTTTTATTTAGTAAAACAAATTAGGTACTATGATTATTAGACCTATAATTATCTATAATTAATCAAAACATGATCGTTAGGTAGAGTCGGTAGGGTCAGTACAGTAGGTAGGTACTAATCGGTAGTACTTATAAGTTATAAGGTTGACTAATGCCCCTTGTGATAAAAAATATCCTTCAAAGCTCCAAAACGGGCAAATAATATCAAACAATCACGTACTTACGTGTTTTTTGTAACGTGAACATTAATAACCAGAAGTAGTTTATTTGAGAGCAGTGTATATCTACGCAGTCGCCGGCGTCGGGTACAAATAGCTTTTTTACTCAGAAATCGTAAAAACATAACAATCGTTCGACGTATGAGAAAAAATATTTGACAAGAAAAAGAGCTATAAAGTTATAGATAGAATACCAGTAAGAGCTTTTGAATTCGATTTGCCGAGATCGAACTTTTACAATTAGAAAAAAACCGGCCAAGCGCGAGTCGGACTCGCAAACGAAGGGTTCCGTACCATTATGTATAAAAACGCCAAAAAAATCTGGTCTGTAGTATGAAAGCCTCACTTAAATATTTAATTGTTTTATTGTAGCCACATATTACCCACAACGCCATCTCTTGGACCGAAAGGTAACTAAACTATCGCTGAGGCGTCGAAAGTATGTATGTTGTTGTAGCGGCAACAGAAATACATCATTTGTGAAAATTTCAACTGTGTAACTATTACGGTTCATGAGATACAGCCTGGTGACAGACGGACAGACGGACGGACGGACAGCGAAGTCTCAGTAATAGGGTCCCGTTTTACCCTTTGGGTACGGAACCCTAAAAAGAGGTGCTGGAACTTAAGAAAATCTGAAAATAACTTTAGCTATACCATGCCCACTAGAAAAATTTTAAAAAACCGCTACAAGCGTCATATCATTAACGTAATATTTTATACAAACAATTATTTCCGCTTCATATTGCAGCGGAATTATGTTCTATTACGACCGAATACTTATACTAATGTATTTATTTTAGACGCTCAACGCTGAAAACGCTTTGGACGTTGCATCTCATGGCTCTCGGGCTGTTTACACATTCTAGTTACAAATAAGTATTATAAACTTTTTATACTACAATACAATGCATTTATTCAATCACTAGGTCGACAATTAAATAATTATCCATAAAACAGATGTTACTAACCGACCGATTCAATGGCAGCTAAAATTTACTATGATATGGGTACTCACGATAGCTGTATATCGACCCACTACATCGATCGAATATCGGCGTATGCTTAAAATCATAAAGCCAATGGCAACGAATTTATAGCTAGTATAAGGCTGTATACATACAGTGTATGTGTATACGTTAAGAGCAATAACGTGGATAATGCGACTGGATTTAAATCTATTAGAGCCAATGAGGGAACCTGCTTTATCAATTACTGATATCGATTATTAGTCGTGATGAAACGAAGAGTCTTAAGTCTTGCCGTAATTGCCAGGTATCAGCGCTATAGATAAAAAGACGTAATATACAATTTATATCGATACAAAGGCTCTAGACAGACGGACCGCATTTCAACTGCAATCCAACGGCAAATTGCAGTTCAGGTGCAGTTTGAATGCAGTTGACACGACTGCAATAGTACATGCAAACCAAACGTGCAGTCCGATTGCAGTTCAATTGCAGTTTGGTTTGGTTTGGTTTGGTTGCGCGTTTGGTTTGCAGTTCTATTGCAGTCGTGTCAACTGCATTCAAACTGCACCTGAACTGCAATTTGCGGTTGGATTGCAGTTGAAATGCGGTCCGTCTGTCTAGAGCCTTAGTTATAGCCGAGGGGTTTTCACTTTTGACTGCGGGAGCGGTAGGCCCGCGTTCGAATCCTGTACAGACCTCTCATTTGTAAGAATAACAACCATACCCATTACAATGTCACTCGTTTCGAATGTTTCGATGCCTGCCTGTTCACTCCAGTGTGACCACGAGTCAGTATCCTTGCATCAGTGAAGAAAACATCGCGAGAAACAAAGAGTTTTCAGACATGATACCAGGGGCGGTCTGGCTTCATGTGGGGCCCTCGGCCAAAACCAAATATGGGGCCCCTTGCATGGCCCAAAAGTTACAAAATTACCCTTAGTCCGGTCAACAAATGTCTCAAAAGACAGAGAAATTCTAAGCGAATTCTTCAGAAATATGTTAGGTTGCTTAGAAAGAAAATATATTAAAATTGCTGACTTTTAGGAGGTGGACCGGGAGGGGAAATGGGGTGACAAAGGTGTTAATTTTTGGTTTTTCGCCAATATCTCAGAAATGTTACGTTGTAGCAAAAAATGGTGCGTTGTAGCAAAAAACGTTATATTAGGAAGCTTATAAAATTGGGCTTAGCACATTTTAAAAGAAAATAATTTAAAATCTAAAAGTGGACATACCATTTCGGAATCTGGGTGAAATGGGCTAGGTTTTTATTATTTTGGCTTTCAAGCCATCATACATTTTTTTTTAACCACGGCAAAGTAAAAGTCAGGAATGAAATTTTAAAAAGCGTAAAATAAATCTTAATTTAAAAACAACTTGTGCTTTTGTTATAAAAATAATTGATGACATTCGATAGCACACATCTATCCAGGAGTACTATCCAAAAAAGAGATACAAATAATGTCTTTATTTGTAGTCCTGGCGCCAAAAAGAATGGGGAAGGGTGAAATTTTTTTAAAAACTTTGAAACCGTCGAATATCTCGGAAACGGAAGGACTTTTACTGAACATAACATATATTTATCTGAACCAGCATGATACCCTCTACACGTAGATACCAATAAATGATGCAAATAACAGATTGACGTAAACTTTCACCAGAATAGCACCTCTTTATGCCTGGCTACCAACAAGTTGCGGCCATGTGCCTAATGGTACACCCGATTTTTTAGGACCTCTAGGTGTATATCTTTAGCTTGGAGTATATTTTATATAAATAACAGATGCATGTAAGTTCTCCCCAGAAAGTAATTTTTTTTTCGTTAATTAAACATACTAGCGGCCATTTTTCGATAGGCACACCAGGCAAACCATATTGTTCGTTGCCTAATTGTACATAAAAAAATGATTTTAATCAAATACTCGATGCATGTAATAAAAGTGTTACGGGATCTTAGGATAAAAGAAAATATTTTAGAATGATACACCCTTCCTCTACCCTGTCCTCTTGGAGAAGTAACAACGCGGATGAAGTCACCGGCCGAGACCTAGTGTCATCAATATTACAATAAAGCTCATGTGTTACTGAGTGACTGGCAGACAACGCAGAGCTAAAATTACTGAGCGCAAAAGGTGCAATTCGGTATGCATGTTTCTTGAGGAGTTTAAGTAAGCACAAAGAAGGGATTTTTGGAAATCCCCTCTCTATGAAGTGAATGGGAATTTATTTCTTCAACGAATTTAGTGAGGGAACAAACAGTTCCGAGGGATTCCATTCGCCCCACAGAGGACGAAGTGAAGAATACGGAGCAATTAATATTATTTATTTTTAATCGCATTTATGGATTAAATTATAGTGACATAGATATTTCTTATATATTTCGGCTAATACCCGAAGTGCGGCTACAACTAGTTCTAGCCGGTAAAAACTAGGTGTAGCCGGCTGCGTGCGGTTAGAACTAGGTGTAGCCTATTTCTCGTCAGCTAGAACTAGGTGTAGCCGTACACCGATGGTTAAAAGATGGCAAGACTTAGTATATTTTCACCCTAAGTATGCTGAATACATATTTTGGAAATAAATCGCTTAAGTTCCCGCTCACGCATTCTGGACCCTCTTGTGAGGTATTCGTTGACCGGACTATTTGGTGAGGACATTTGCGCCCGAAAGTGTATCTGGATATTATGTGATCAATGTAACTATGTAATTAATTCAAAATTAATTAACACAGTTTAAAGATCATTTACTGTTTTCTATATTACGTTGCTCGTATGTTTTGTTAGTAAAAAAATACTCCTAGGAGGAGCGATTTGGGGGCCCCCCTAACCCCGGGGCCCTCGGCGATCGCCGACTAGCCGACCTGTTCAGACCGCCCCTGCATGATACCCTTGCCTAGCAGTGAGACAGTTATAATGATAATTGACTACAAATTAGAATTACTAACATTTCTGTAGGTAACTCTGGAACTGGGTAAAATCAGCACACTAAAGTACCGAATTTGTACAACTATTCAATATCTGGATAATGAATACATAGCCTCAAAAGATTGAAACGGTATTTTTTTCGGAAGTCTATACTTAAAGACAAAGGTTTGCCGAGCAATTAGTGGTAAATAACAATGTTAAGTATTATTTATTAGCGATTTATAGTAATAATAACACCTACATTACAACAAGTGATAACAACATGACATTATTGTAATCTATTATGTACTTCAATAAATGACTTACAATGCATTGCATGTAAATATATTGTTACTGTAATATGTAGTAAGTAACAATTTTCATAAATTAGTTACTCAAAATGTTTTATTCCGTTTTATTGTACAAGAAGTACAAAATGAACATAGAATTTCAATAGGTATGCTTCGCAGAAAATGAGACGGTAAATCTCTAGGGAACTCTAGAAGTCTAGTCAATTTCAATTAAAGCGCTACGAGTCTTTGTAAATTAAATAAAATTATTTTTTTATCAAAGTTACTACGATAATAACTACATATATATCTCAACAACATACTCCAATTTACTAATGGTCCTTGTTGATAATAGATATAGGTACCATATTCAATCTTTGGCTAAGTAAAGTAACTAACAGTTATTTATAGCTAACCCTATGTTGTCTATTTGAGAGTTGGTAGGCAACTCACTGAGGGTTATGGATAGGTAATATTAAGGGAGCGGCCTATAGTCAAATCCAAGTGATAACTTTTAGGGTCAATCACATCGCTTTTAAGCTGTAAAGCTACTACCCATGAATACCAAAACCTATATCAGTGGACAGCAATTGACCCTTAAAAAAGAAATCGACCTACTTTCTACAGCTTGACACAACCACAATTTTGGAACAATACAAACGCCTATTCACGCATACCTCAACCTCCGAAGAGTATAGCCGCCAAAATAGCCATTACGTGATGTTTCGACACACGCAGACACGCATCCGACGCTTAAGGTGCGGTTCCACTGAGGCGGAGCGGAGCGGAGCTGTGAGCGATTCACCAATCACATGGCTTGAAATCCACGCGAGGCACAATGAGACGTGATTTTCAAGCCATGCGATTGGTGAATCGCGCACAGCTCCGCTCCGCTCCGCCTCAGTGGAACCGCACCCTTAACGATGTATTAATGTACCAGGGACCAGGGAGCCATCAATCAATGCATCGCTTACCGTAATGTATGTGTAACTTGCTTTGAACGAATTAGATATATATGAGTCGAAACTAATCATATTGTAATGTCGATCATATAGCACCGTTAGTTTTGCTTGCTGAACGTGTGGTTCCGGATTCGGTTACCGGCAAAAATTTTAGAGTTAGCCAATAATTGGATGTTGAGCATGTATATGCCGACTGCCAACCGAGACAGAGGAAATTCTTGACATCCTTCCAAGTACGAGTGTATTATTGTTAATGCGTATCATTAATCTATACCCACAATAAAACTGATCGCTGTCTGTACACTTATTTAAAAAAAATAATTAACGAGTATTTATCTTTTTTTGAATATTTGTCTGTTGGTCCATCTGTTTTGTTTCTGCTTATTTCAGAGATGGCTAGACAAATTTCGATGCCTTCTCATTGAAAAAAAATGAAAAAAAAAGCTTCAAAAATCGAGCGTAAGTAGGTACCTACTTACTAAGGCATAGTTTTCCCGAAGAGTCTCTCATTGATCGAATAAAAGAAATTTTATATTAGGGAATAAAAACACTGTCGATAACAAAACATCTTTATAACACAGCAGTATATTATGGATTTACCAACAAAATTAAGGCAGCTTAATATTTGATTGGTGACCCTGGCAATTTCTTTAACGACTTCTGTGCCCTGTAGGGTACGTTAATCCGTTCCAGAACCCGACAAACGACACGACGCAAAATGACATAACTTAATACTGCAAAGCTTATAAATCGTAGCCTTGTTACTGGAAGGCAAAACGCAATTTGTTCTATGATTTATTTCGTTACGCACATTGTTGGACGTAATCGAATTGGTTATGTTGAAGATTTATATGATTATTAAACAAATGTTTGCATCAATTTTGTTTGTATGGGATGTTTAAAGATATAACAAGTTCAACGTGGTCGCAAACAATTTTTTTCATTTTAGGGCTGTTTAGAAAGTACGTATTGTGGTGTCGGGTGTAAAATCTTTTATTTAGGGTATCTAAGTGTTTGTATATACCTACACCTTGTCACCAGCAAACTTATGGAATGAACAATATAATTATATATGTATAAAAGATAGTAGGTACCTACCTACTAAACATTTCAATTAAAAACTTTTAGTAGAATATGCCACACACATACCAATATGAAACCGCTATCATTTCACTTAGATTCGCACTGACGCAGCCCCATTTTCTTATTACCTGTAATAAAACAAGAAACATATGAAAAAATATATCACATAGATACTAAACATGTCATCGCTATTGTACACGCTACCAGATGCTTTGAACTCAACAACAATAAATTTTAACACGCAATCATTTCCAGAATTCACACACACATCCATCCATAACGAGAACTGCATCACCAGTCTCTTACTTGTTATAAACAATTGGGGCGTAAAAAGCGACAACAAAGGCGTATACAGAATGATAGTTCATTTAAACAACAATGTAATGTAAGTTATATTGCAACAGTAAAATTGGTGATTGCAGTCCTCTGGAGCATCGGGCATTCCATCACGCGCCGCCCCGAGGGTGTCAGTCGACGTCGACGGCTAAATAGACCGAATACACCGACGGAAGTCTCTGTCCGATCTGATTATTTACATTTCGTGCCCCGTAGAGGTCGCTTCAACTATCTGGCGTGACGTTAAGGTAGGTCCGTTACTTTGTGGTACTCAGGCATACAAATACGTTTTCGTTTTCAATTATTTGTAACTTAATGACCTTGCCAGGATTTCATTTTGTTATATTTGGTAAATTCTTTCAATACACCCAATAGAATGAACGCCTGACTTTCCAAAAATTATCGGAAATTAGCAATTAAAAATAAGCTTAGCAAGTCATAGATAACTTACGATTACAATGTCTATTATGTAGGACACAATGTCTATTATGTACTGTGCGTCTCTTCAATCGTTAAAATAATTCAAATGATAGATATAAAAGAAATACAAATAACATAAAGATAGAGGCATAACGAACAACATGTTCCGCATTAATGATTGAGCTTCCTTACGAATTAATATCGTATCCAAAATAGTCCAAATCGCAATAACAACAACCTATAATAATTAAAAAACTGTTTCGACTGTTCAACCCATTGATCGTAACGATAAGTCGTCGTGTGTGGGTAGTCATACTTTGCGCTTGCGCGCAACCACTCTATTGTGTGCGGAATGACAGTTGAATCGTAAGTCGTAACTGAAGGGCGGCATTGCAGTTAGGGCTCCGGGCGCTTCGTGACACTACTTCCCTTATGTACGCACCGATTGATGCATAACTCAGTTAACTTAGAGATAAAGTGTTCTGGCCCAACTTATTTGCAATAATGAGGTAGTATACAACAATTCGTAATGTCGTAACTCTATGCCACAGTATACGATCCCTTCCTATACTGTGCCTATGCGCTGTTAATATCGGCAAGTTATGTTTGAACTTTTTAGCGATTACATGATCGACGATGACCACTTATATACCTACTATCGGGCGGCTCGTCAGCCCAGTTTTTGCGTATTTTCATTCAAAAAACTTCTTCCCCGAGGACCACACTATAGAACAGTAGATACTTTTTCTCTAAAGAAGTGGAAAGATTAGGTACTAATCAGAAACTGGCAGAAGTTTCGAACAAAATTTAACAGAACCCTTTATTGAAACCCATTCAATTAAATCCACCCATCCAATCCAATTACATTGAACATAGAAACAAGTAAATATAACTATGAAAAAGAATGCCAACACAAAGAAAAAATGGTACTCATGATAAATTATTTTTAAATACGTAGGTATCCAATTACCTACTGATCGCAGCGATCATGATGTCTCTAGAAATTTTAATGATTTACGACTCACACGTGCAGAATTTGTTAACAATTAGACGTTGTCAATTAATGATGACATTGATGGCCAAATAATAGGCCTCTATCTCACACTAAATAGACACCTCTACACGAATATCGTTGTATGGAGAGTGCCGATTCGTGAATACAGTTAATACTTAATAGATAACAGACATAATAACTTCAAATAGGTATGGGTATTAAAGTGCTACCGAAGAATCCTAGGGTATTTGGTCACATTGCAAGTCGTCAACCGGGCCACTTTGATAAGATAATGGGCAAGGTCGAAGAAAGGAGATCTCGCAACCTTTTGGTGACCGAGTGACTCCACAGTTCTCTCCGCCATAACCACCCTTAGGAAATCCAAAAGCCAGGAGGAATGGAGAAAAATAATCTGACAACCCTGGTGTAGGTAGATACTTCGCTAACCCGGAAGCTATAAATAACAAGGGCCATAAACATGTCAAGAGAACAATAGAACAATGGAACGCAGCCGCCTCGACAGTACGCGCACGACGCTTCGACCTTATGAATTCAATTAAATCCACCAAAAAGCAATAAGATCGAAAGTCGATTGCAAGGAACATACTCGAACCTTATTCTAATAACTGCCGGAACATTCTAGAATGGAATGAATGGTGGATGAGTGGAATAAAAGGGCCACTCGGTCGACTGCGTGGCATTCTAGTTTCGGAAACGAAACCGGGAAGAACAAGCGATACCTACGAGCGATACCAGCTAGAAGTGATTTCTACGGGCGATATAGTGATCAACGAGTGTGTTTACGAGTACGTGCATAGTGTTTTGGTGTGTACGTAGTGTAATTGTGTATCGACGATTACAATAAAAGTTTTTGTGGTACATTTTGGCATTTTCTCGAACCCAGTACTCCTGACTCGTAACAATAATATCATCTACAAAGAACTTTCAGCGAATACACATCTGCAGTCATGAAGGTGAATAGGTAAATGTGTTAACTTTCAATAAGTTTACGAAAATTGGTTAGTATAAAATAATGCTATCTAACAAACAACAACTGAGTTTTCGAAGTTATTTTGTGCTGATATTCCACATCATTTAATAACTCACTCACTTTATTTAATAACTTTCCAATACACAATCGATAAATTGGGGAATTAATTAAAAGTTCAATAAGGTACCTACCCTCAATTGCAGTATATTTTCTTACTGCCAAAACAGAGCCCTTGGCTGATTAACAGTCGTAAAACTCAATGTCATATAAATTCAAAGTACATTTTGATACTCAATTTAAGCTAATTATACGGAATGAATCGATAACTCTTCGAGAATAAGGGTTATAAATAAATAATAATGTCGCGATTTACTTCATTTACTTAAATTGCACGACAATATATCAATTACAAGGATACACACGCCACTTTGGCCGCTATTTGGTTCATTTCTTAGTAATAAGCTGCCATGAATTAAATTTTATTTATGTTATTATTATTATTTACTAAGAAATATAAACGAATCTAGTTTAAATGTACACGCAATACACGCATCTCTTACATTTCAAATATATACCCATGAAGCAAATATAGAGAGGATACGGCCTAAGAAACTGTGCACTGTGACTCAACTACGTCCTGACGTCATCACAGTAGGCGTGGCCTAAAGTCAGTCTACCGTCGGCGCCCGTCCTGTGCGCAGCGTTATGGACGTTCATATTTTCAAAGAAAAGGATGAAGTGCTGTCTACTCGACATTAGATGGCGACACTATTCTTACATTTTGAGTACTTTCCTGTTATATCCTACATTTATTGACATCTAGTGGGAGATAGTTAAACTACATAGTAAAATCGATATAGAACGAAGCGAGTAGTTTTGCACTTTAACACATTAAATAATACCTACATCGGTGTAATAAGTGTAATAACACAATTCAATCAACTAGGTATTACAAATACTTTTAACGCGATATACTTAATAATAAGAATGATTTGTAGAAGTTCTATATTTTTGACAATGAATTTGTATACTATACGCTAACTTTGAAACGGCTAGACTAATTAATGATTTCCACTGATAGTATACATTACGGAAAATTGCAATAACATAAAAAATAAAAGTCTGGATGAAATGCAATAAAATAGCAATTCAATTTTCAGAGGTTTTTCGTACTCAAATAATGATAGAAGTTACTAGTTGTCAATATTTTGAATTAGAAACAGGTTCCTGTTTTCCAGAACAAGAAATCTATTTCGCTGAAATGTAGAAGGTAGGTATTGTAGATAAGCATTAACCACATTGCGGGTTGGTATTAAATATCACTGGTGGTTTTCCTTTCGTAAGAAAAATATTGTAGTACATTCCGTAAAGTTTATACTTTGTAAATGTTATTGAATAACGGTATCAAAATATTTAACTGTTTCATATTATTATGTTTACTGGCTATTGAATGCACGTCCAAAATATTTTTGCCCGGGACAGGGCTGTAGACGTATATTTTATTAGATACTCTAATGGCGCATATCTCAGCTACTTCCACGACACTCGCGGGAATTGGATCGAATGTGGCGTGTGTCGAAGCCACTTTTTTAAGTCGGTACATGCCATAAATTAGAAACTTAAAACCAATAAGTAAATGTTAAGACTAGACTACGTGATACAGCGATAATTGTTGCTAGCCAACCTTAAGCCATAGATTGTAACTAAACGGTCATTTGAAAGGAGAAATGGTAAAAGAAACCTACAGATCATATTTTCGAACACTGTTTCAATGATACGCACCTGAAAAATATTTATATTTTACAATATGTATTTGCTAGCTATATTTGCAGTTTAAAGTGTCTTTGATATAAATTCACAATGACGTGAGAACCATCAAAATAAAATTGATCCACGCGTTTGTTCCCAAACGAACAACACACCTACATTACATTGTTTATCTACGCTATTGCATTGTTTGCATCGCGCAGGTACGAAAATACTCGCGACTTTGTTGCATATTTGTCCCAAAGTTATTAAATAAAAATACGATTGGCCTTTTCTACATGACCTAAGGTAATGGATAAACTTTAAATGACAATTAAACGCTGAGAAGGAAACCTTTTTATAAGTGTAGTTTATGTATTAAGCAAACTACGATTTGACGACCTGGATGGCGCAATGGTTACCACGCCGGATCGCTGTTCCGAAGGTCCTGGGTTCGATTCCCAGCGAGGCGGAAATTTGAATGATGAGTTTAAATTTCCGTTCTTGGTCTGGGTGTGTGTCCTTGTCTAGTGTGTTGTCCATGGCACCCACGACACAGGGAATCCTAGTGTGGGGCTATGAGTGTGAAGCGTTATTATTATTATTACTAGTAGGTACGTTAGTTCTCATACCTACCTACTTTTAAAGGTCGTTTTAAAATAAAAGATAGCAAATATACTCTACTTTCATATTTAAAATATGTAACGTAGGTAGGTACCTATGTAACTTGCGATGGGAAATAATAAACTATGCTAAAGAACGTATTTATTAAGAACTAGTCTACATCTGAAGGTTGTATGTTTGATTGGCGGGTTAATTGCTTTAGCAATTATAATTAAATGTAGGCTTGCCCTACTTAATTAATAACGATTCAACCTTATTATATTTCCATTAACCCACATAATATAACTTTTTAGATCGTTTTACAACGCAATTTTATATTCTTATAAACAATATTCAACACTCTTTTATTACTTTCTTCATGCTACATAATTTAATTTTTAAATTTCTCCTTTTTTATATCAACCTGATTTGGTAAAAATATTTTAGTGCATACAGTAAACAGCTTTGAAATTAAAGTGTTCCGGTGTAAATATAAAATTAATGACGAAATCGTTACGTGACAAAATTATTCGCAAATTGACACATTATTATTGTTATTAAATTCCTTGTTTATTATTGCTTTGATAACTTCGGTAAAAGTCCAAGATCTACTAAAAACTTGTTGTTATGCATATATATTAATTTTATTGATATTATGTATCCGCAATAATTTCATTGTTTCATATCTTTTAACCCGTAACCTTTAAAACGTTTTTCCGAGGAGCGCTCAGATACGACTAACAAAGGGGGTTTGTTTTAAAAAAACATTAATTGTAATAATTAAGAAATAAGTCAATGAGTAGTAGGTACTCGGTAGATAACATAATGCCCTTAAAGTCTTGACTCATTACAAAATGGATTATTAAGTACTACCTAACAAAAACAAACAGGGACAACTATACCTTACAGTCCATGCTCAAGTCGTTAGAGTCACTAACAAAGTATTCTAACAACATCTGCTAACTGGACCAAACATCTCAACCTCCAATTAAGGTCTTGGTCAAACACAGTTGTCATGGGCGGCAGCGGGAGGGTTGTAGCCGGCTCGTTTGCTCCATCCATCCCAACCTTTAAATTTAATGTCCACTGTTGGACATAGGCCTCACCTAACTGGCACCACTCTGACCGGTCCTGAGCCCTTCGCCTCGTTTCCTCCCTTAGTTCAATAAAAAGGTAGTAGGTTGTGTTTCCGGTAACACAAGTCGGCAACTCAAGCCCTACGCACTTTTACATACAAACATTTATTAGCACAAATTATCAAGTGCCTGCCAACCATTCATTAAAAACTAATTAACATTCGAAACACGCCGCCCATTCACACTCATACAATAATTGTGGCCTTAAAACAATAAACGTGTTAGTCGATAAATCTTAATTTGTCATTCGATTTAATTTATTTACAATTCAAGTTTACTGCCATTTATTTTATAATGAAGCAAAATACAGACAATGAAATGCATAAAATAACAATTACGATAAACCGGGTTATGCCTGCTCGAAAATAAATTGCTATTTATTTAGTTTATTGCCAATGCTTTATTTACTTTCCACCAAAAAAATATGCACACGAATGAAAACAATATTAATTGAGCTATTAAATTCGTCCTAAAAATTACGAGATTCGATACGAGTCATTCATATAAAATGTAATTAATTACTCGTACGTCGTACCTACATACTCGTATGTGGCGTATTAGTATGGTAGTAAAAGATTGTATGAAATATTTGCTGTGTTATATTATGGAATCAATACCTAATAGCGTAAAAAGATAGCATGTTTATAATTAGGAGGAATATACAAGTTACTTTAATGAGACTTATCTATGTTATAACAAACAGTCAAGTGACGAATAACAAAATGTCTAAAGAATGTCGCAGGCTAGATCTAAGTAGGTACATTTTTGTAATTTATTCAAAACATCAATACCGTACTAATATAATATCAAAACATCAATATTATGCATCAATACGAGTTATTCCGGTCTTACGACACTGATATAATATTTTAAATAACTAATATAATAACTAACTAATAATAGATAAAGTATTTTTACATGCGTTCCCACCAAATTAGCAAAAAACGACGACTTAAATTCTTACTAGGAGAGCATAAAATTAAGTAACATTTATTACGCTATAAAAAAATTTGAAGTCATCAAATTGAAGCCAGTCTATATTTTACGAAAGTAACATGAACTCATGCACCTGTAATAATTCTCGATACTTGAATAAATTTATCTGCAATAAATAACAGAAAGAGCATAAAGTTTGTGCAATAAAAATTATAAAGCCATTCAATATGAAATCGATACAATTAACCGTAGTTAGTGTATAAGTACCTACAATCGTTGTCGACCTTTGATTTTCAAAACGATAAAAGGATATTATTGCAATAATATTTATTTTTGCAACCTTCGCGATCGAGAATTAATAAGGTTTAACCATTAAAATCCCACATTACTGAAATGTCACGGCCTCATTTCTGTTTCATTAAGCTTAATGGTATATATTTTGTAACGGAAATTGGGCTTGTTAACACCTTATAATTTTAAACATAAAACGACGATGAAATGCAGTGAGCAAAATGATTTCTGAGTTGAAAATATGAGTTATGTTAAGGATTTTCACAGCCTATTAAAAACTTACATAGCAGGTAATTTTCCACAGGAATTACTAGTTTTAACAATGAATGTATAATATATTTGGGGTCAAAATAAACAAAAAAAAAAGAATAAAAAAATATATACTTATTGCAGCGATTACTTATTGCTGCAGTTAATTCAAGTCTCAGTGCACCTATTTTGTGTATTAAAATATCTCAATTACGAATATGTTAATTTAAATATGTCAATTTAAAATATAAATGATACTAAAATAAATATGGCATTTACTAATTGTGACGTTACATAAATACATATGTTGGCGCATCGTGACACCGGCCCACTTAAACTGAAATGTCTTTGGCGATATTAGTCATCCTTAGGTTAATTGACGACATCATGAAATTAAGTTTGATTTATTTTTCACGACTTGACTTTGCTTACATCACTCAATTATTGCGAGTATGTGACATAAAAACCTTTTGAACATTGCAAACCGGCACTTATCCACTGTGGTCGATTGTGGCCATTAAGTTTTTACTTTAATCCCGTTTTATGCTTCTAATGATGATGATAATTCTAAACTCAAAACACCAAATGAGACGCCTCATTTAGTGACATTAGAAACCAGGTCAAATGGTCGGGTAAACGAGGTAGTCTCTGAATTTAGGGAGGAAACTTGAATCTAAGGTCTCAGGTAATAATACCCCGCGGTATGGATGAGATAAATAAACAAGACCCGAATAAAACATTTGTGCATTAGGTAGGTAGGTAGGTACCTACCTACTTAGATGTTGGTCTCGGCGCAAAATAAATCTCCCACCAATGTCTAAGCTATAGGACCGGCCTGATTTTAAGGCTCTTGATGGGCCATAGTTTTTTTATGTAAATTGCCGATCAACCAACAGACGAGCCATCTGATACTAAGTGGTCATGTCGCCCATGGACGTAAGAAGACAAAAGGGTTAGATACCTACTAGCGCGTGATTACCCAAGAAAGAAGAGAGAATAGGCATAAGAACACGAGAAGTTGTTTGGCAGCTGACCCTGAGCAAGAAACGGCAGCCAGCTGGTTTTTGGCCCTTTCGTCATTCATTCATCACTTAGTACCTCTGCTTACAGTTCCATTTTGCTCGTAAGCAAAATGTTCTAACGGCTTTTTAAACTCTCGCAGCTCGCAGGCAATCTGCAATGTCAATCCTTTGATCAGAGACGCAAGCATAAAGATTGCATTTGTTTGAAAGGAAATTGAAACAAATCTAGATCAACAGTACTCTAGGCCACCCCAACACGGCAAAAGTTCCTAAGAATAGGTGGATTACACGTCCCCAGGACGTAGTTTAGAAACACGACCTTGCCCAAATCAGCGTCAACAAACCGGGGTTGAACTCACACCAATCACAACAACCATAAGTCCGAACATTCGATTTGTTGCTGTGACGTCAATTGGCAGAAACTCACTTGCGTAAAACTACTCTAAATAAGGAATGAGCGCATTTATTATAGCTTTTGGGTCAGCCACCGGCATGTGACATGGATTATTTTGTCAGTAATGTTTACAATCGGGCAATTTAAAAGTATATTTGGCGGGCGAATGCAATATGTTCTTGGGATTGAGTTTTTCTGCCAACTTGCCGAAGAATTTGTGACTGTCACGCCCCTGAAATTGATAGATGCAATAAATACTACTCGTTTTTGTGCAGTCAAATAACTCGAGAGACAATGAGTATCAGGCTGGAGATTTAATTAAAAGAACCGGTTAAGTCCAGATCGAATTTGCGTGATTGGAGTTCCGTATTGTAAGTAAGGCATTTTTTCGCTTCTTGAAGAATAGTAGATAGGATTTATTTAGAACTGATGAACTGAACGGCGCAGTGGTTAACATGCCGAATCGCTGTCCTGCGTTCGATTCCCAGCGAAGCGGAATTTGAATGATAAGCTTAAAATTCCGTTCTCGGTCTGGGTGTGTGTCTTTGTCATAATTATGTATATTATGTGTTTTCCATGGCATCCATAACACAGGGAATCCTAATGTGGGGTGCTATCAGTGTGTGTGTGTTATTTTAATTTTATTGAATAAGGATTTAAATTTTGCATTTTAAACCCATAAAAATTATTATTTTTCACTTTCGCTTTATATTTGAGAAAAGTTTAAAAAAAATGTTTATCAATTGTGTTTAACTGTGATTTTATCAAACTGAAACTTTCATACTGAAGATAGAATACTGAGCGAGACCACCTTTCTCTTCTACAAAACGGTCATGAAAAAGAACAAATATTTAGTGGGCTTTCATTATTCCATAATAAGATTTAAGTAACCCTAAATTGTAAGTAGCTCAAATATCACAATTCAAGTTAGCGGCAGTCTAAAATTCATTACACAACGTTTTTATTGTTCCAGACATGACGCGCCACGACAGCGGTGTCATATCAAATTAAACGAAATAAGGTCAAACCGCAAGGAGCGCGGTATTTACCAACTTCGTGTACGACGGCTGCCCGGCTGGCCGCGCGAATATCTCAGACACTTCAAATATCGAGAACAATTAACTCGAACAATTAAAAGATAATAACTAACGTCTCATTGAAAGTGAAATTTTAAATGTTACACACTCAAAGACCCATATTAAGATGGTAAGGTCATAGATGCTATGGATTAGACACAAAGGAAAAGACACACATGGACTAAGAACACTATTTAATACTACATAACTAAAATTCAAAATCCGAAAATCCGATGGACCATCGTCCGAAGAGGACTAGCTCATCGAACGATGGTCCGTTATGGCTACCAATGCACCATAGGTATGGATTTTTAAATGATCATTTGTATCAGAATTTGTTACTCTCTTATAGGCACGCCGTAATGAAAATTTTTGTTAACTTATTTATAAACAAAAAATACATACCTATAGTCCTATTACTTAGTCAAATCTTTTATTTTGATTACTGAACATTGACTTGTTTTTATAGCCCAGAAACTTAATATCAGTCATCATAAAGCAGCACATTCTTGACTGAAGCACTTATTGCGTTCGTTACTACGAATAGTAATTCTGTCTAATGGCACACCGTCCTAAACGAAATTACGAATTCATCATAGAAAAGTTATGAGTTCTTCGGGTATTTCAGTTGTCAGTAGTAACATAAATTGTGTATTTTATACATAAAATCATAAAAATGGAAATCCACACAAAAGCCAGCTTTCCGCCTGTAATTACAGTTCATTTTAGATTTACGACAAGAATTTAAAAAGCCTTAAATTTTGCTCACAAGTTAAACAGAATTCTAACACACGTAATAATAGATATATATTTGTTTTAAACGGGCAGTGACAATTACACATTCTTAACGAATCTAGTAGGTACATATAGAAGGTAAAATATCAGCGACAACGATTGTACTGTTCGCCAACCTTGCGGATTTGATAGCAAAGCCACCTGCGGTTATCACTGCGTCTCGAGTATCAAATATCAACTCGAAATAAATAATTATCATGATAAAGTATCATGCTCATATTGCATATGTTTTCGAAGTAATTTTCTAGTACCTATACTTGCTGTCAGTTTTAAATTTTATATATTTTTTAAGTTTACACCACTATGAATTTTATCATTTCGAAATATCACTTTTGGTGCAGTGACCTTCAAGATCGTCGGTCATTAACTCGCCATGGCGGAATAATGGCGTAACCAAAAACAATTATGATGTACCTAAGTTAGGCTCGTGATGAATTACTGTAATGGAACAAGTTGTTCCATCAAAACGCTCCCTCGGCCGTTTAAGTTCAAAACAAAATTAATATAAATATAACTTTAAGGAAAATTTCAATTTTAAACAAAATATTAAGTAAGTCTTCATTGCGACTAGTATGTTTATGTTTCCAAAATGATGTAATATATGCAATAAATAAGAAATAAGTTATGTAACATTTTGTAACTAGGACCTCAGTACAGCAACGCAATCTGATAAATCTGATTGGATACCTACTTTTAAAGAAAATTATTAGAGAAAAAACATTTCTATATAGCAAGAACATTTAAAATGGATAAGAACTGAGTACCTACCTACGTATTAAATATACAACGCACCGTTAATTCCTCGTTCATACAGTCAAATAAATAATGAAAGGCAATATAGACAAGAACCCATTTCACATTGTTCTTGACATTGAACTTGGAGACCTTAGCGATAACATCACACGCGTGCTGTCCATTAACTATTACGAAATTGCAATAACTGGTTACCACAGCCAAATGTCGCTGTCGACTGCAGACAATCATATTATGTAGCTATCAACTGAAATACTAATAAAAAAATCAATGGATTGAGTTTTTATGTCCGTTAATGGATACATTACCTTGACATTTATAGCTAAATAATTAATCAATCGTTTAACAATCGTATATTTAAGCATTACAACAGTCTAGTACTGGTCAGTTGATTACTCACAAGAAATAATTTTTCAATAATCGATTTAAGTAAAGTCAAAAAGGCAGGAAGGTACGGGAAGTAATTAAAGAATTTTACTTAGTAGAACGCGCTTATAGAGACTACTACTAAATATTTGTATGCTCCAGAGGACTATACTTGAGTCGTCAAGCATGTAGAATTGCCACTCCCCGCCAAAACCAACTTTATTTACAGTGTTCACAGTTCAATTTAGCATGTCAGCAAAATTTACCAAGGACATTTTTGGATTCCGCCGTCAATCTTCAATGTGCCTTAATCGCATAGACGCATAGTTGGTATTTGTGTCCCATGCAATAGTAACGAATTCCAAAACGAACACGAACAGAGAGTAGAGACTGTATTAGTCAATCATCCAAAACAGGATGGCTGAAACCCGAGCAATTATCTAGCGAGGTCAGCGGCCCCATCACCAAAAATGGTGTAGCAACATAATGGCAAAACAAAAACACCAAATTACTGACTAAACATTAATTCATCACCGACCCCGCCCCTGGCGAATGTGGCTCGAAATAATTGCTCGCCGCCAAGGTACCACGTGCTTAATTAAAACTTATAAAGAAATATTACATTTGCCGGAAGGAAAATACTGTACTGGCACGCAAGCCATAATGGTAAACACTTATAGAAACTTGTATTTGTGAGACCAACTAACATTTAAAAGAAAGTTGGCACGAACTGCACGCATTCTCAAAGACATTTTCAAAAACATGTAAGCAAACAAAAAACGAAAAAGAAAAAAATAACATCATAACAATTTTTATTTACTTTTTTTTCTACTTATAGGAGAGCATAAAAACAGATAAGCAAACAAACACATATTTGCCACTTAGATCAATTATGGCAGCAGATTCATCATGATGAGATCATTAAAAATACGCATTCATTTACGTTCATTAAAGGAGTGATGCTTACCTGTATAGATCTTGTAGAGGGAATCCAGCAGTCCTTGCATCATCTTGAGGCTTTTGAAGGACATAACATAGCACAAAAACTATTGCAAGACACTACATCTACTGCGCACAAATTACTTCTATTGTAAATTGAGCAGATATGAACAATATAGCTCCATTATCGTTACTTTATAATGTGCCATGTTCACGCTGTCTGAAAATTAAGTATACGAAGATGTGTGTATTCGTTTGTCGATTCGTTCGGCGTTGTTGATTGAAATGATACTGACGATATTGGCCAAGGTAACAATATCGAAACCAATAACAAATAAATACAGTCGAAATGTGTAAAAGAAATGTTTACAAGCTCCATAGAGGTGAACGAACCCCAGAATGGTGAGCACGGTGGCCAAATTGAAGTAACGGGAACTACGTTCGGATCGTTATCATCAATCAGATTTGCGTAACTATCTGTTAGCAATTACTCTCTACACTAGAAGAGAACAAATCACCGGGTGCGTGGTATGAGGCGTTTCGCAGTTGAAAGAGCTGCTTAGAGCAAGATGCTATCAATAATGATCGTAAACGGAACGAAATGGAAATGAACACTGGAGAATATTACAATGTGTTAGAAAAGGACAACACGAGTAATTTGTGTCAAAAGAATACTTATTGGTGCGGTCATAAAAAAACAACAAATAATAGTAGAGCGGCAAGGGTCACACACCATGACGTAACTCCATACCATAATTAGGTAACGCCTACAACAACAATAAAACTAGCGAATGTATCGTAACATTTTATAATTCAAATCTTAATTATACCTTCAACTTGCGTATTGGAATTTTGGGCTATTGTTATTAGTCGCGGTGCGTATATTTCAGGTGCATTATTATTCTCCCTTTATGTACCTACAGTTTGTTCAAAATTAAATGGACTTTAGGGTTATTTTAAATTATTATAATGACGCCGCGACGTGCTAAGTTGCTTAGATGTAGGGCGATGATATACTTTTTTCGACATAACTTTTGGTAACAAAACCATAAAGCACAAAGAAAAATTATTTTTAGTACATAAACAAACAAAGCATGTCGCTCTGATGCTGATAAAAATAATGGATTCACTTTATTATTACCTCCTTTCAGAGGATTTCAAAGAAGCCTTCGTCCTATTCATCTAAAACAAAAAGATTTAACTCAATCATAATTTACTGTCATATTGCTGTACCTGCAGATGGTATGTCAACCGAGTTAGTTTAAGAGACAGCTAGAGCTCATTATGATTGATAACTAGATTTAGAATAAGGTCATATTACAAGGCGATATTACAATAGACCTACTAGAACAACATCAATTAATATTTTTCAACGTACTTTTTAGATTCTTTAACCTAACTGGCCGATGACATACATCTATTTATCTTAATGGACTACGTTAATTAATAACAGATAACAGATTGATAATAAATGTCTACTTCAGAGTGGCTAACTAAGATTTATTTATTTATTTATTTATTTATTTATTTATTTATTTGCTCTCACATAATGGTTTTACAACAAATTGTGCCTTAGAGTATTACATATTACCTTAAACCTAAATTGTGAGAGCCTGGTGCCTATAATAGGTATTTTATAATAAAAACCTGTGGTACAGGTCACCAGTGCCCCCCCGCTACAGCTCAGATATATGTAGCTATATATTTCTATATATTTGGCTTTCGTGAGATACAATAATAAAGTAGATTATTCTAAATACAACAATAAAAGAAAAAAAGAAGAAAGTAAAGAGGTACAACCGAATAAGATAGTACAGAGGTCATGAAAAAACTGCAGATATAGGTAAAATTTTTGTGTTGTGTGATGTAACTGTGTATTAGTTTACGTGTATGATATGTGTGTATTTAATGTGTGTTGTCTATATTGTGTTGTTTGTGTAGTAGTGAATTTATGTGTTGAGTTCGTGTGTGTGATGAGTCGTTTAGGTGTGTTTGGTTAGTGTTTTGTGTATGAGTTATGCTTAATTAATCAGAACGAATTATTCAATAAAGGCTAGCTTAAGGTAAAGAATATGAGGTAAGATAAAGGTAAGATGAAAAACAAACAACTAAGACGGCTCGTAAATTTCTCCCAAACACGTATCGAGTTAATCGTATTAATTAATTAACACAAACAATGCAAGACGCATTTAAATCGAACTAGTCACACGTACGTGCACATATATAAATAGACTGCCAATAACATTGTGTAGGCAAATGAAGACACTAATGAGACGTCTGCGTGAATGGCGTTGTAAAATTAGCCACAGATGAATTCGCTCACTAACCTGGAGCGACTAGTTAAAACACGAGATAAAACATAAAGACACGAGTCAGGTATTTATTTCGGAACGCACACAATGATAATATAGCCGAATTAATATCAAACATCTGACTAGCGGAAGAGAGAATAATGCCAAACTTGATCGTTCTGCTATATTTGTAGACGTACAGAGACAGTATACATGTACATGTACTCGTACAGTGCAAAGCGAAAATGAAACGCATAAAATAAAAAATTTGAATTTTTCATAACTTAATAACAGGAATAACAAAAATACGTTAACCGCCAACTTTACAATAAAGATATTCGGCCATTACGATTTTGTAAGACAATGCGTCACATGTCACATTACAGTTGTAAATCACACGTAAAGAATTTCAGGAAATATTCGTACGTCAATTTATTATTTTGCAAATTAGATGCCGGATCATAATCTAACAGACGTCGGAGAAGACAATTCTGTAAATGAGAAAAACGAATTGCTTAACATTACGCGATTCGAATACCTAACACCGAAACGAAATGACAAGTTCAAAAAGATGGAGCAGTTTAACGTTAGATCCGAGAATGGCATCGATGATAAGAACACGGATGTAAAATCACACGAGACACAAAGCACTATTATAAATTGGCTCCTCAAGCACAGAAGTCAAGATCACTGAACAGCACTGTCACTAGGGCTCATAATTTCACTGGTACACCTGCGATGATCGTAACGCGGTCATGCTACCTATCGAAGTCGGAATCTCGATAGGGAGATCGGAGTTTCGCGCCGGGCGAGCATTTCGGATCGCGCGCCCGCGCCGTCCGTGGTCTGCCGCACCGCCGCCGCCACTGGCGGACCGGGATTATTTATAAATTACAGACAGGGGGTCGTAGAATTTTGCACGACGTGTGGTATGCAGGAGCTAATGACTGAAGCAGGTCGCACCGGAAATAAGGATTTTACAGAA
The DNA here is from genome assembly GCA_905404135.1 of Hesperia comma. NCBI lineage: Eukaryota > Metazoa > Arthropoda > Insecta > Lepidoptera > Hesperiidae > Hesperia > Hesperia comma. The sequence continues at coordinate 17,754,941 of FR990018.1, forward strand.
TCCAGACTCCGACTGACTCAAATATAAATGCAAATGGACTGCGATGCTGACGAGTCGTTGCATTTGGATAGAAAGCGAAACAGACAAAATATTGTGAAGTTGGCAATGGCAAGTTTTGACTTGAATCAAATAATGTCTCAATTTTAATAGTAAAAAACTGAGGTATTATTTTGACGGCCCTGACCCATTCGCCCACCTCAACAGGTGTAGTTTCTCTAGACGCTCTGGTTTAACATGCGCCTCGTCGCAACTATGGCACGTGGGTGCAATTTATGGTTTTCCAACACTAGCATTTTAACACATCAAACAGTTTTAACGGCACTCTGAAATACTCTTAAGAAAATGGAAACGTTGAAGAGATCTGAAATATTAAAAAATAACACTACACATATCCTCACACTAGAATTTCCTGAGGCGTGGAAGCCACAGACAATCCACGTGACAATACATATCCAGACACAAAAGAGAATATAAGATCATCATTAAAATTTTCACCTCGCTGGGAATCGTACCCGGGATGCTTCGAACACAGCAACAACACTAAAATTAAAACAATTGCTAAACATTAAAAATCTCAGAAGTTGTAGCAAGCCACAATGAATCATCCGCAGCTACAACAAGTCTCGTCATTTGGCAGCAGTACTTACAATTCATAGATTCTAGACAAACGAATTCTAAAAATAAAACCGTAAACTAATATCGGCATTGTTTAAAAATGAGGCCAAAGTAATTATTTAAGCAAAAATACTCACGTAAGTATGGTATTGTGTTATCGTTGCAAAACGAGCGGAAAATATTGTTTTTTTAGAATGTTATAATTTTATACTGTTTATACCTTGTGCGGGCGTAAAGAAATTAGAAGCTGCACTGATGTTACCATACTTCTAAGTTCGGATTTTTCACTACGATTACATTCCTAAGTATCGAATCATTGGAAAGCAGAGATGTAAAATACTGATTTAAATTTTGTATATATATAATCAGTAGCTATTAAGTCCCATGAATGAACCGACAAAATCAATTTCGTAAAGATTAATATAACCGGAATCTTTATGATATTATCAAAAATATTACCTATGTACATTAATTTTGCATTTGTCATTAGCGCCTGTCAGATTAGGTAGGTACTCTACGGGATTAAAAACAGACTAAAATATTATACAACAGATTTATTTTACTCCACTGTGATGTCAAACTTTCAGTTTTGTTTGTGACAGTCGGTGGAAAGAAGCTGTTATCAGAAATGAAGCGACGTGTATATCAAAGGGTGATTTTAGTATGCTACAAAATTTACATTTACCTAAAATAATTTAAAATGTGAATAGCGTTCCATTTTTCACTCTTAGACCTTTGCGTAACTTAGCATTCAACTTTGAGGATAATACCAAAATTTCATTGCACATAAGTTACAGAATTCACAATCTAAAACAGTGATTAACTTAACTTATGTTCAAGGGTGTTCAAAGAATTGGTTTATATAAAAATGAGAAAATATTAAACTAAAATCACTGTTATCAGTAATGTCATTGGAAAGGTGGTAAAATAGTAATGGGTAAAGCCTTATATTAAAGGTATTGGTTATTTATGTTTGCTACTCATATCGTCTTTTCATTCAATTCGTCTTTCAATTTTCGTTCAGCAGAATTGTGAAGCCCTTAGGTATCATATGCACTGAGAACATGTAGGTATCGCACTTTTCAAGATTATCGGTCCTCTTCAGAATTTTTCAAAGTCATTCTGTACTGTCGTTACACGAGCTATCTGATAACATTTGAATATTTAAGTCAACGTCACTGCAAGGTCACAGTGATCATCAGATCAGCAGCCACGTGACCAGAACTGAAGCGCCGGCATACCACTTGCCTGGGAAGCCATTCATTGTAGACTTTATTGCGATCTACAGTTTTAGCTCGCCTGACAGCTGTGGACTGAGACGCGGCCATCATCGTAAGCTTTATTGCTCATAAACTATTGTCTGAATCCAATGGATGATCGTGCTTCGAAAAATTTTGACACAAACATATTAATCTACACGTAGCTACCTGACGTCAGACCACCCAAACAGAATAATTTTAGCCTTAGTAACCCAATCAAATATTATAGGTAGGTACATCCATATTTTACAAGCACATTCATAATTTCAAAAATGTGCTTCAATATCCTTGATATTTTCCTTTGAATCTCTACTTATATCTGTACTGAGATCTGAAGAGAAGCTGGAAAAGAAGCTATTCCAGCGAATACAATTGAAGATAAGGATTAACTAAAAAATCTACTAAGTTAACTAACTAAAAAAACTAAGCCGTCAGATCAACACCAATCATCCAGAACAGAACCAAAACAGAGTCGTTATTTCAAGACAAGCATACGCAGTAGATCGTGCAGTAGATGGCAAATGTGGCATTCCTTTGAGGAATGATAAGATTCATGGAATGGAGTTACAACAACGTAAGCATTGACTACTGCTCGTCTAGACGTACGTACGCGCTAACATGAGCGCACTTCAATTTTAACTCTAAACTAGCTGTTCCTGCGCGGCTTCAACCGCGTGGATTTTTTTTGTTTCAGTTTCTTCCCTTTTTCCCTTTAGGGTGGATGAGAATTTTCAAAAATCCTTTCTTATTGCTTCTTTATCCTCGCCAAGGACCTTATATATATGCCAAATTTCAGCTTCGGGTCACAAAATATTAAATTTTTTAACTCTGAAAATTTTCGACTTTTCCGGATTGTCAGGAGGATTTTACCGAAATTATTTGATGCGGTACTTAAAAGATAGAAATCGTATATTTTCTATAAGCGTGGGACGTAAGGGAAACATCTGATCAACGGTGCCCAAGAGATGTCAAATTTTTTACAAAATAATTATGTTAATGTCGTAATTTTTATATTTGTTGGTGCATTATGTGCTATGGCATTTTGTGTTATTAAGCGTTTTGTTAATTCATGTCTGATGATGACAAGAAACCTCCAACCGGACGTCGCATGACACCTTCCTCTTTTATTCTTCACGTTCATCTATTCACCGTATTCTAAAATCAAAACTGAGTTGGAAATAGAAATGGTTTGTTTTGTTTGTACGTGGCTATGGCGGTCGACACGTAAACAACGGACCGCGGTATTTACCAACCAATGTCCGATATGTTTAACTCAACGCAGGTGACGTTACTATTGTAGATAACTTGCTTTCTCATATAGCTTGGATAAATTACAGTAGGAACTAGGAATAGACGAGATGGTTGATGATAAGTTATCGCCGACGCATATTACCTACTATGTTACAACTCTAGCTTGGCACGATATGACTTTTCTTCTCTTTTTTCTTTCTCTTTTTGTTCATATAAATGGACTCTGTCGGTTATGCTATTGTCGCCCTGATAATATAAACAAAAGTATAATATTATGATAATTACACATCTACATTACTAAATTTTTCTAACGTTGTAAATGAGATAATAATTTACCATTTTACTCATCCTCCATGTTGGAATGAATCGTTAACATATTTTTGATATGTTTAAGAATAACACGATGTAAACACAGAACGGTTTCGGCATCATAAACAATACAACTTAAATTTATCTCTCACACAATTTAATAACTTTAGTTACCATGAACAATAGATAACGAACAAAAACATAACCTCTAGTTTACGCGCTCCAAAAGTAACACGCCGATTATGCCATATAAGTGCGGGAATGAGAATGCCACGCCATTATTGCTCTATCTTATCTAAAAGCATTTCTGTGTACGCACGACCGCGGTTACAAATGACTAGACGTGAAATTTTAATATATGCGACGACTTAAACGCAATACAACGCTGAAGAAAACGCTACGCCTGAATACGTAACACTAACACTGCTTATGTAACTTGGTGATACCAGGCATATAGGCCAGGAAAGGAGAAGAATAACTAAAGAGTGGATATTGCGTTACTAGTCACTAGACTTTTAAGTTAGTAGCCGTTGTTGGCTAATCAAATATTAGGTATAGGTATAGGCTGGTTGGTAATTCAATGACAGAAAAGTTCATTAATTAATATACTCAAATGTAACTTGGATTTAATGGAATAGTTTTCAAATTCATTACTATCGTGATAATATTTATAATCATGTCGTGATGATAAGACAAAAACATGCTTTAAACTAAATATGATGGGAAGGACAGAAGCGTTAAATTAATTGCTATAAATTAAAACCTTGCTATGCAAGACAATTGGGAATTTCCATTAATAATGATGACTCTTGGGTTGGCTACTAACCCCTACAATAATCCTAACTGTAACAGCGTAGTGGAGAGTACCTACACCAAGTCAGTTATGAAAAACCTGTGCCCTTTAGTAGACCATTAATGAGTTGAAGTTATAGTGAACACGTCCATTACATACACAACTGAAAAACCACCAAAAACGCAGAAATTCATTGATCACGGAACCAAAAACGAAAAAAAATGTGCAATATTCCAATGCTGTCGATAAATCATTTTTCAACACAAACTTTGACATTTTCATTCAGTAAGTGAGCAAAAAAAAAATATTCACGTGAAAATTGAGCGATTGCCGTCAACAACATAATTGAGCGCTCACCCACTTACAGCTTCCTGCATGATCTCATACAAAATTGTAGTATTTTCACGAACCATGTCGGCTCTGTGCACACCTACCCACATTTCGGCACAACTAGCATTAGGGTCGTATACCAATTTGTACCAACTTTTATGAGGATGTGCCAGAATTGGGTCAACAAGATAATTGTGTAATTTTAAACTTATGTCGTTTTAAAGGTAAAGTTTAATTTTAACTTGCGATTAGGTACCTATATTTTACAAAGGTTTTTCAGATTTTTAATATAGTTTATTTTTGTTGACCCATATAAATACAGCAGAGCTCAGTCGATAAGAACAGATAAGCATTAAATTTTTAATTAGAATTGAATGCTTTGTTATGAATACTAGATCGGGCGACAAGACATTACAAGAGACATTTTTCTAGGTCTATCGTAAAAAAACTATCGAATATCTCAAAACTGGTCAAAATTTCATTGAACGATCATAATATATCACATGCATACTTGATGCCAATCTAAAAAAACGATATAAAAATAGATTGTGACGCTTTTGGCAGTTCAATGCATTTATTCAACAGAAACGCTAATTTTAATCATATTGGCTATTTATACTACGGACAGAATTTTGTAAGCAATGCACGAAGGGTGTACAAAAACATTTTTTTTAATTGAGCCAAATAAAAAATTAAGTGTCACGTAAAAAAATAAAACTAATAGGTAAAATTACATTATTGGAATGAAAAATTTATTATTTTTTTGATACAGTTTTTAAAGCCAAAAAATACAAGCAAACCAACTTCTGTAAATTTTAAACTAGTCATATCCACTCGCTTGGTTGGAGTTGAGATGTCATTATTGTAGAGATTATTAATATATTTTTTACAAACCATAAAAATAAATTCTTCCTCTTTCTACCTCTCTCTGAATACATATTGCTTTATGGTCAATATTACCCACTGCACATCTGCTCCGGTCTAAAATAACTTTACGACCATTCCCAGGTGGAACAATGACCGTACAATGGACCGTGCGTTCAACCCTACGACTGCGACATTTCACGGAATGGACCATAACGCCGCCTGAAGGGTACAAAGGGCATTACACCCTAAGCTAAATTGTAATTGAAAAGTTAACATCGGGTAAAAAGTGACCGTAAAAATTTCAAAATAGCCTGACCTTTTTGTAATGAAACAACCCTATTAGGTTTTTTATATTCAATTATCTTTTCAACAGTAATTGTATAGTTAATGGATTTAGAAAATGGATGACCACGTTATAATGTATCGAAACATGGTTATAATCTATACTAATATTATAAAGCTGAAGAGTTTGTTTGTTTGTTTGTTTGTTTGTTTGGTTGAACGCGCTAATCTCAGGAACTACAGGTTCGAATTGAAAAATTTTTTTTGTGTTGAATAGACCTTTTATCGAGGAAGGCTTTAGGCTATATAACATCACGCTGTAACAATTAGGAGCGAAGAAATAATGGAAAATGTGGAAAAAACGGGGAAAATTATTCATTCTCGAGGGCTTTCGTTGCATGCGTTGCGAAAACGATTCAAGATACCAAAAATATATGTATGAAAGAATTATTCCTCTTGAAATGATCTAAAAAAATGTCCACGACAGTATATAATCTATCTTTTAAGATTAACACACTAGAACCGTTTTTATGGTAATCAAATTTGGTCGAACCCACTGCCATACCAAACTTGGCGCGTTTCCAAGTTTAATCTGAATTAATCTTGCTGTCATCCTTTGCTACTTTGCTATTATTTTGTCGTAAGCTTTATTTCTAAGTTTAATTTAATTTAACCTGAATTAATTTTGGTGATAGTTTATTATCTTCCCGAAATTCCTACGGGAGCGGGACCTACGCGGTTGATACTTACGGGTCCCGAAGCGAAGCGAGGGCGGTTCGCTAGTATTCAATAAGCTTTAAGTACGAATATAATTATGGCAACCGCTGCAGTCCATTCAGGAAACCGGAAACACCATTAAATTATGTCCTGAAGGGTCCCTCAGCCAACATTCAACGTCGATCTCCATTCGTAAAACATATTTCAGTTATAAATTCTTACAAATATAGGTAACCTTAAAATCATAATGTAATGTAAGTGCCAATAAATAAGTAGGTACTTATTGCAAATATACCTTATATACCTTAACCCTAAACTATTTCCATAACCTTCACCCACGTCACACATAGGTACCCCAAAACAAATTTAAACGCACAAGGAATGCCGCCGGTATTTTAACTGTTCTAAGTGGAATCCATCACACAGGGGCATTCCTCCCCAACCTTGTAGTGGCATTGTTACACCATGTTAACTGTCAACGACCGTAAACAATTCAAAATAGACCGTCTTCGTCACCAACCCCGGCAAGGAAGTGAGTTACGACCCTATTTATTAAGTCGCAACAATTACATACTATTAATATCATACACCTTAAAAAACTGTATGTAACATGAAAGATTTGGTAGGTACTTATAATTAAAAAAACCTGCAAACGACAATAACAATGAATTAGGTTTTTTAGATTTTTAACCGACTCAGAAAAACTTCTGACGAGTAGTTTTTGAGTTATCTTATAAGTACATGTTGAAGTCGGTTGTTTGGGTTAAAAGTTAATATTTGACTGTCAATTTTTCTTCCAGTAATGTATTATTCCAGTTTGAGATAACGTTAATCGTAAAAAGTTTATATCCAATCCGAAATAAAAAGGTTGCCAGTGATTATATATCGAGCGTATATAATATTATTTGTTATATTTTGTTTAATGAAACAAAAGAAAATGTTACCCGAGATTTATGAGATTATGAGAGCTTGTTTTCTTCTTTGATTAGTTAATTCCGTATTTAGTAAAACTTAAAACTAGTTTCCTGGTCTCACTCCATAAAATTCCTCTGCGTTGTGTTTTTACCTGGAACCAAAAAAACATTAATTAAAAACAGATCTGATAAACAGGGACTACTGTAGAGTCAAACGTAGTTTTGCGCCATCCTTATCTCACGAACGGGAATAACCTATGTAAGAATGAGACAAAAGTATGCCCTAATGAAATGAATCCATCAATATTATAGTGCCACTTGTGAGTATTATCTCATTGGGTCATAGTCATAGATAACCAATATTGACCGATGCGGGACCCATTTCAATTTATTGACACGAATCTGTTGACTTACTTGAGTTACTTTATCATAATTATTTTTAACAAACTGCTGTATTCGCAATACACGAGGCGAAAAATATGGTGACCGTTCTATTCTATTTTTGAACTATTGTGACGTCACTGAAAAACACTAGCTCGAACTTTCTGTTAAGTATGTGTATTTGGAATTTCGCTCTCTTGTCATCATCCGATATGGTCTAGTGGCTAGGATACCTGGCTCTCACCCAGGAGGCTCGGGTTCGATTCCCGGTATCGGAATTGCATTCTTATTTTTGTTTGAAAACATTTTATCATCCAACGTCTATTTTAATTATTTGTTTTCTTTAAAGTAAGCGCTTTTATTTTAAACTTGAATAATAATTTTTTTTTTGGGAAATATGAAAAAAAACTTGGGGACAATTGCACTAAAAGAAAATTAACACCTTGATCGGCATTTTGATAACTTAATTTAGTTATTTTTAACGACAAAGTTATATAAGCACTGTTTTTCTGCCTAGTGAATATGCAAACACTAATAGTAGGTACTTACCTATTTAATTATACTGTAAAAGTTTCAACAAAGCTAAACGTATATGAGTTGCGCGTTGCATCCATCCATTCCATCCTTCGACTTGAACAAAAACAAAACTAGAACAACTCCAATATCTAAGCAACTTATTCATATAAATGTTCTAAAACAAATAACTCATCCCCTTCGACTGGCTGTACTGAAAGTAATAGTTCTAGTTGTGCCAAGTCAACAGAAGCTCGGAGTTTCGTAAACTCACTTGTTCGTATTGTATTGTATAATAAAAGGCCCACTGCAACCCGCTCGTAACAAAACTTTTATATTTTCTGAATAGCCTCTGGAAATAAAATAAAAATTTCTCCGCATATGATGCCAACAAATACGGCTTCGTTATTATCTGTACTAAAAGAATAAAGTTTCTGCCTGCTCGATTGAAATAAAATTTGTTATGAATATAGTTGGAGATTTTATCACGAAGAACATCAGAGGGACCAACAGAATAAGAATACAGACGGACAACAGAATAAGAGTTATAATAGAAGGTCATTGGTTATAAGTCAATCATTTCTGAAGGAAGATTTATAGAACTCATCAAAATATTAATTTGGAACATGGGAAATGTATGGTTCCTGAAGCTTAGTAAGGGCAAGTTTAATTACCTCCTACTATTAATTTAATAATACAAACTATGGTTACATTTGCGTCTTCAGGCGTTAGTTAACGTGCTAATGGTAAAATAAGAAAAAAATAGACGTGTCAAAATGTCAATTACTCTTAATTTTAATACATACAGTACCTATTAGGAATTTGTAGAAATAACACCTTAACGTAACCAAGATGCAAAGCATCCCCGAAGCTGCCTCTTCATATTTTTGAATATCAGTCGTTTAAACTCTCCTTTTAAAACATTTTACAATTTCGTTCATGTCACATTACATGTAACATAAAAGTGTACTAACATTCATTAAATTCAAATGTATTCAAGTTAAACAAAAAACGCAATGAAAACGCCCGCAACTGTATTCACAAAACCGTCAGCTGGCGTCATTGTTCTTTCTTATGCTAATCCCGAGCGCATCTCATCGGACAGTTGCGTCCGACATCTTTTCTATAACTTCCATTACCCAACATGTGCCGATTCTCGAGGGTTTTCAAGAAACACCACGATTCTAGGAAGAACAGCGCTGAACACTTGCGATTCTTCTTAGAGTTCTTAGTATTCTATTAGCGCTCTACCGTTGCGTGAAGTGCGGAAAACAAAATGATACTAGTGCACTTCGATAGGTACAGTGGAACGTGATGTTCGTATCTACTATCGTTGTATCTGAGATCAATTTCAGGAATATACTTGTTGGTATGTTGGTCGTCCGAAAGCGCCTTTTGGAATCAGACCAGTTGAGTTTGTGGCCAATATCAATAGATCTCCAATAGAACTAATTAACTCCAATAAACTGAATCTATACAAAGTTGCGCTTTCCGGGATTACGTGCAAAATCGTGCGCACAATCGGCAAATGAGGTCACTTTTATATTAATAGTACACTTATTCGGCATGACTTACAAAGCCGTGTATCTACAAAATGACACGAATATTGCTTTCTAAAGTTAACTTTCTTGCTCCTTTCCTGCAGCACACTAGCGACTTATGGCGAATAGGGACGGGACACCGTCGATAGACACGAAATGCCAAAGCAAATATGAGATAACTACGCCATAATCGCTACCATCAGCTGCATATGGTGCGAAAGGTCACGTGTCGGTGGTCACTCACCCACGCAAACCCGCATTTCTCTCCATTTAGGGAGGTGACAACTGCCACACCACTTTAAAGCGAAAACCAATGGATTTAATCGTCACGTTTGTTTCAGGGCTCCATTCTCACTATCTTTCTTACGACTTCGCTCGAAACATTAGTGGAAGGTGTTTAAAACGTATACTTCTGTTTTTAAATTACCATAATATTTTATTCGAAAGTTTGTTGTCTAATTACGCATTTAAAGGCAGTATCCGATTTCTCCAACAAACCATCATGGATTCGTGTAGAACCAAAGACTTATCAATATTGTACCCTTTATTGATGACATTTAAATATTCATTCAGTCAATATTTTCCGAAGTCGTTATTTAGGTATACAACGATTTACGTACCAAACGAGAAAAGTAAATACAACGGATATTTTGGATTATATGGAACTTAATTCAAGTCCCGTTCCAGTCAACTTTAAACACATATCAACCCGACACAGATCCTAACCGGGTCTATGCATTCAAAGATAACAAACTCGTGACCTACACATAACTCAGTGCTACTCAACTTTACGCTTCGGTCACGCCCCACGTGAAAATCGTCTTCCTTCCCTGGCTCAGCGAGCTCAGAGCGTTATCATCACGTCGACACCATTACAGGAATGGCGGCAGGATGGCTAAACGGCATCAATTGAGATCACTGCAACGCGTTTCCTTTGCTCCACTTGAGAACAACGCGACAACGCCGCTATTAAAACAGCAGATAACACAAGACTTTATCAATGTACAGCAAATATAATGAGCTAAACAAAAGACACATGCTTACCTAATGTGCATAAGAATAAGTTGTAGATAGGAGTATCTAGTATATTTGGTCTGGGAGCATATTTTTTTATGGAATCAATTGCAAGAATTATCATGACGCATGACGGTAGAAATGATACTAAGTTCCGTGGCGGCCGGTGCTACTTTCCTAGGTGAACTCCAGGCGCTTACCGCCTATAAATTTTTATTTACTACAGTTTTGGTAATTATTACACCTATGATTCCGTAATATACCCTATACGGTCTGAATGTGCATCCCTTTGCTTTTATACGAATTCAAAAAGATACATTTACCAGGTCTAGCGATTTTAACGATGAAACCTTTTCGAATACCTTTAAAAATAGTAGGTAGGTACATTATACATAGATTTTAGATTTACTACACGCAGTTGTACTTTCCTAGTAGGTAGTATAAAACCTTCAAAATGTAATTTTTATAATGACGTAACGAATTTATCAAGTACCTGGTTACTTGGGTACCATGTAAAAAAGAGTTCGTTGGTGGCGCAGTTAAAATGAGCTCCAAACCTGAATAAGTAACGAAGGAAAAGAGTTATAAGTCTCTCCGAGAGCGCAATTCGCATTCGAGTTTCGTTATTATTTTGTACTAGTAAAACCACCCTCGCTTCGCTTCGGGGAACCAGTCCCTTCAAAAATCTCTATAAATTTTAACAAATTATGTTATTCCAATGTCTAAGCTATATTACTGCAAAGTTTCATGAAAATCCGTTCAGTAGTTTTTGCGTGAAAGAGCAACAAACACACACACACACTCACTCACTCACTCACTCACATACATCCTTACAAACTTTCGCATTTATAATATTATAGTCGGCACAATCATAAGATTCCGATATGAAGGCTGTCATCACAGTGACAATAGTGAAGTACAACTAAAATCGATACATTAAATAAACCGATTTTTAAAATTAACCGATTATAAGTAATAAGACTTTCTAATCGTTTCGTTAATTAAGTTCGGAAATTTAAAGACCGATAATTAATAAACCGATCTCTGATTGTTTTCTTAAAATCGGTTAAAAACAGATGTAGCGTTGAGAGGAACTCCGAAAGGCATAATAAGGCAATTTAACGAGTAAGTTAAGGTGAGGGAATTATATATTAGTTATTAAAATAGAAATTTCATTAATCTACTGAAAACGGAAAAACTATAAAACGGTTAATAATTATCCGATTTGAGTGGAAAAGGCTTAAAAACGTATATATCGGGAATTTATAATAGCTACGAAAAATCGCAATGCTTTAGATATATTAAAGAATCTATAACTATTTGTATTTTGGGTGTGACATGGTAGCACATACTTTCGATTATAGTAATGTATCGATTATGGTCGATTCATAAATTGTTTCAAGCGGTCACATAACTATGAAACAAGCCTCCTTATAAAACATTGTAATGACGTCTTAAATATTTGTTCAATTTTACACAATTTATGATGTAAACTGATTAAAATAAAATGAAATGATTTATACAGTTTATAAATAACACAAATAAAAAACAAGCAGGGATGGTTTACATATTTCGCCAGAATTTCTAGTATTTACCTATGTAAGTACGTATAAGTAAACAATATTACTCCAATTCGTTTAACCCACTAGTTACTTGCGTTTAATATTACGAATAATGCCTTATTAAAATATTTAACAAACTGTGGGCAATTTTATAACATCATGCTACGAGCAATAGAAGGGATGTGCCAATAAAATATGTTGCAAAAATGGGAAGAAATGTTTATTATCTGTAAATATAAAAACAATTTTTCAAAACGAAGAGGAGGTGGATTCACAAGTACATTATGTACCTACTCATAAAGCTGCATTGATAATAAATATAAACTGTATACTGTATATGCACAGTAAATAGTGCATTACATAATCTAACCAAAGTGACCTATCATTCACTACGAAATATCTTCGCTTCATAGTAACATTACCAGCGGTTCGAATATCAAATCGAAAAAATATATATTTCCGTAATAAGTTGAAGACGCCCATACAAGGTTAGTTTGTGTTCATAAATGACAGACTTCATATCGGAATCTTATGATTGTGCCGACTATAGTAGGAAGTAGGATATACATATTACGAAGTAATTTGAGTTTTAACTATAGGCAAAGGCGTCGTGAAAACTCGTATTTCAGACCACGAATACGCAATAGACCGACTTGACATAATGAATAATGAGGGACTTCCGAGAGGAAATTTGAACGTGAAAAAAAACGAGTTGTAGAATGAATTAGGTGCCAAAACATTGTTTTGTTGAGTGACGGTTCAGCCTTTTTTTACTTGCCTAATATTTAGTTGTAAATCGTAATCAATCTTCAAATATTTAACTGATGTTTTATGAAAGGAGCTGAAGTATAAATCAGTGTAGTATTACTGTACAGATTTTTTTTTAAGTTTCACTCGGTTTATATACAAGTCGCAATGTCAATGAATTTATCAATCATCAATCTACATACATCAGTTGTTTATAAATAGGGCAAGGGCAAATAATTCCTTTCGACATAGTTTTGTAATACGAACATTTACAAAGTATATAAGCCAAGTTAAAACCTTTTACCATCGGTGTACCTACTGTTTTATTTTGGCTACCACCTGCGTGTCTTAAATTCCGAACTCCCGTACACCCGATCACAAATCAATTGCCATTTCTCAGTACAAATTACCTTTCTGAAACGAAAAGCAGAGCCGTCGTTGAAAGCCGCGGCCCGCCGGTGCCAGGTTCGAAGTAATGTTTACAGTGCGTGTGTGCGATGTAAACATGCGTTGAATTTGTTACAAATGCGTAAGAACTCAGTTTGTTGTAACACTTGTAACGTTTAGCAGAAACGGTGCTAAACCTGCGTGTAATTGGATGACTAGGTACTTTTGTTTTGGAAATCGCAGAAATACAGTAAACTACATACAGAAATCACCAAGCGCAACATTTATTTTACCACATTTACTTCAGCAGCAATCAATCCAAGTTAAATAGTCGTGATAAAAATCATGAAAAATAATTTGAGAAAATCAAATCCTTTTTCAATGTAATGAGTGCTTTAATCAATAATAATCGAACGCGCAACCTTTTTATCAGCTGGCTGTCCAATGCCCTACAGTGTCTTAATCGACCAAATGCAAATTTTCTTGCAAAATAGTCTGTACCTACAGCAAGTACGGGCAGTATGATTTCCGGTCGTACACGGGTTCTCATAATCGACCTCCTTTCGGTGGCAACTCTTTAATAAAACATGAGCACGTCAGTTTCTCACTACTGGACGCGGTCGAAGATGAAGTCATTTACGGTAGAAAAATTCTCGAAGCGTTTATCGGTAAAAAATTAAAAATACTGAAAAAAAGAAACATGATGAGCCTACCAACAGGCCATGGACGGTGACTACTGTCGTTGGATGGTCCGACGGAATACTTAATCAAGTTTTACTTAATAACTTGGTGTGTAAAACTTCAGTTCTTTTCCTTATTACACTTAAATACCTGTTATTACATAACTGTTGTTTCCTAAAATTACGTTTTATTTTAAACCAAAGTCATAGACCGCTGTCTTCTTTAATGTTTATAGGGCACAGACATATTTTCACAAAATTGTTAAAACGTCAAAAAAACTTTATTGATCATATTATTTTGTAAGTCACAGTTAGACCGTCCCCACGTAATAAGTAAGTTGTAGGTATCGTTTTTGTGCTATTAAATAACTAAATAATTAACAGTGCAATTGAAAGAAAATATCCATGTCGTAAGACTCGAAGCTCATTGCTTGCACTACAAATAAACGTTACCACAAACATTGATACCCTCCCCTCCCTCCGCGAGGTTTCCCCGAACGAACGGATTGAACAAGTTTTCAGTTAATTCGTTGTGTTAATTTCTGAGAACAAGGTGGGTGTTGTTTCGTGCACTGCGCATTTGCGAGCGAGTTAATGTGATGTCCTAATTAACGGAATTTTATTCACGATATATTTCATTTTGATGTACGAAATAAATCAAGCAACTTATATAGACATTTTGTTCTATAGAAAGCCTTTGATGCAGTGCAATGCAAAGCAGTGTGATGAAGTATGCAATGCACTATGCTATGTCTCCTCAATATCATTGAGAGTTACGTCTCTAGTAGTGCGCCATTAATGAGTTGAAGAGAAGGCAACATATAATTAATTTCCTCTTATGATATGAAACTATTGTAAAATAAAAATTGTGAGTATAGTGCTGTTTTAGTTTAAGCATTCTAAGTGACAGAATACTTTTTTGTTTCTATTCTATTGCATAGTTATCTAAATAGAATAACATCGTTCAAGCCTAGACTTATGAACTGTTGTAAAAGAAAAATGTACAGAAGTGTATCATTTATTTAACACGAATAAATGATTCCGAGCCGTATTTCACAGCCGGTTTAAGACGAGAATTAACAAATTTTCCCACTCATTGCCGACATAAGCGAGTTTCAACTGTGAGTGGTGTTACCGCTAATCTCGCAATCTAAGAGTCATTAAGTGCAGTTAATATCACTGGGAGTTGCATATTTTAATTTACTGCAATCCAGGGCGAGCCACAAATGTTCCGTAAAATTGCGCCCATTATGCACACAGAGCGGAACATTATGTCTTAGTGGTAAATCCCGACATTGCATGGATTTAAACGATAATACAATCTGAAGGAGAAGCCTATTTCAAAGTCCACTTTCACTTTTTTAGAGGCGACCATCTCAGTCCTCAGGGGTAGCAACGCATCTGTGACCGAATTGGAACAAGACTCACACTAATCATTACTAACTGGACAATACTAATATTAACTAACAGGACTAACTATCACTAACAGTCCCTGTCCTCGCACTTATTAACAAACTAACCAACTAACATTCTAACACCATCTACTAATTGGACTAACCACCCTAGTCCCTATATTGGGTCTTGTTCTAAGTCGGTCTCAATTGCCATGGGCGGCAGCGGAAGGGTGGTGCTGCATGCTCGTTTGCTACCTTAATTCAATAAAAAAAAAAATCATCCTCATCACGAAGTAAGGTAGCAAAAAAAACATGCAGCACCAACCTTCCGCTGCCACCCATGACAACTACCTACACCGACTTAGAACAATAGGGGTTCAGGCCATATTCCACGCTGTCAAGCGCATTTTGGACAGAATCCACACATTTTTGAGAAAATTATGCAGAACTCTGGGAGTACCACTTTTGTCAAGGCGTTTTCCTCCACTTAAGCAAGTGACAACTAATACCTTATATCTAATATTATTTAAGTACGTATACTTGTTACGAAAATTGCATGTGCATGCAGGATTTAAATGGAGGCCCTGTTCGAGAGTCCAATATTGAAAACCCTTACGTAGCAAGATCGAAACCTTGGCACAATTAACTTAGCCAGTCATTGTTACACGAACCTTATCTTTTAAATCACTGTATGTAATCGTATACAAATAAACAATAGCTTGTCCATTGTACCTATATTCATTTTCATGCGAATAAACTTTTTGTATTGCCATAAACACGATTCATTTCAGGACGCAGTTCTTCCTTTAATTGTGAGTTTCTGGAAAATACTAATATGTCCTTTTTTCATCTTTTCTGTTCCAGGCTGGGTAAGTACCTACTATAGAGTCGATAAGATACGCAGATTACAACTCTTCAAACTTAGCTTGAACGAATAATGTGATAGTGATATCGAGGCGAAAAATATTACCTTACGGCACTTACATAGCTACAAAAAGTACTTCATAAACACTATCATTAAGCAATAAGCACCTCGTTACGATACATCAGATTACATGCAGCACGTATCAGGTATGTAAAAATGTCAAGCGGTCAATTCATATACAACTGGGTCAAATCACGCTGCAAGGTTTCTCTTAAGGCTTACAAGTGCAGTAAAATATTTAAAGATAACGGCCGAAAACAGGTAAATACATACAGTAGTCTGTAGGTAGCGATCGAATCAAGTATTCAGACAACGACAGACACCTAAATACAACGCCCCCAAAAACCAGATTGCATATAAAACCGCAAGCCTTGATTGAAATCGATCCGACCACATCACTGTGTATTTTGTATCAGCCCAATAAAACACGTAAATCCCGTGTTCGGCGTATTGGTGTAACACGAGTTTGGAATTGTTTTAAATCACCAGCGATAAGTGTTATATATTTGTCATTAATGACAGTAACATTGGCACACAATGACGTCACAATGGTATGCGGAAAATAATACAGTAAATAAAACTTTATTGTTCCGTATCATATCGTCATCTCAACCCATCACGGCACACTATTGTGCACGGGTCTCTTCTCAGAATGAGAAGGTTAAGGCCACAGTCCACCACGCTGGCCAAGAGCGGATTGGCGGACTTCACACACCTTTGAGTTTTGCGGACTCTCCGGCATGCAGGTTTCCTCACGATGTTTTCCTTCACCGTTTGTAGCAAGTGACATTTAAATGCATTGTTTAAATGGTTAAAAACGCACATAACTTCGAAAAGTCAGAGGTGCGTGCCCTGAGATTGGAACCCGGACCCTCGGAACAGGAGGCCGAACCACTAAGCTATCACCGCTATACGCTATATACCGCTACCGCTTGTTCCGTATATAGGTAAATATTTATATCAGATGTTAAATATCCCCGTAGGTAGTAATGAAATAAATCAACATTAGCGCTCACTCATAACCCTACACTGGGATACCGCACCCGTGCCCACGTCTACGACCCGCGAACAACGTTTATCTGTCACTTAAGTATCTACTATCTACCCCTACCTGGAATCAACCCGAGATAATAACACCCATCCAGACCCAAAACGGAAATTTAAACCCATCATTTTCCGCCTCGCTGGGAATCGAACCCAGGACCCTTGGAACGGCGATCCAGCATGTTAAACATTTGCCATTTGTGTCGTCAAAAACAGTCATCTGTAAATCATAACTCGTAAGCCAAATTAAATCAAGTCAGTTACTTAACCCTTCGAGTTCTGAGCCTTAATATTATTGCAAAACTGCAAAATGCGGTAAGGGTAATTTGACGTCCTTACATTCCCGTTGCAACATTTCAGCTTATTAAGTCTAAGCAGAGCTAACGGTGTACGATGAGAAAATAATTGATCAACAGTGTTGGGCGCAGGTGGTGAGTAATGATACGTTAACATGACACTCGGTGACGCAGACCGCATGCAGTATTTGCGGTTGTACCCACACGATACACGTTCCGATACCAACTTCCTTCACTTCTTTGTGTTGCTTACGAAATCTTTACAATCTATACATATAATAAATCTTTAACAGACGCAGTCTGTACATGGATGATGTTTGAGAAAAACCAATAAGGGGCCTTTGTCATCGCAAGAACTCGAATGATTTTCAGATTTAAGAGAGAAGTATTTGGTAAAGCTCGTTCTGAATCGTTTTAAGTCAAAAATTAATTAGACATAAAATGTACTTGACAACTGAATTAAAGAACAAACAACAAAGTCTTTAAGTTTTATAAATAACTAGTAAATCCGCCCTCGCTTCGCTTCGGGGAACCAGTCCCTTCAAAAATCTCTATAAATTTTAACAAATTATGTTATTCCAATGTCTAAGCTATATTACTGCAAAGTTTCATGAAAATCCGTTCAGTAGTTTTTGCGTGAAAGAGCAACAAACCCACACACACACACTCACTCACTCACTCACTCACATACATCCTTACAAACTTTCGCATTTATAATATTAGTAGGATAGTAGGAACTAGGAAGTAGGAAGTAGGATAGGAAGTAGGATGTGAAACTTAAATCAATCTCTATTACCTACTCCGAATTTCACTGTAACTTTAAACACGAGATTTTCTTTGGTGGTTTAGGTAAAAAAGATTACATTACGATAGATAAATTAAATCAAAATAGCAACAGGAACATTAAAATTCCCCTGAAATTAATAATAAAGAATAATATAGCGTTGTATGTTAAAAGTTCTGATCGTGAACAAGTACAAAATTTACTAAGAACTGCCGCCGCGACGACCATTCTACGCGAGACAAGATGTAAATTGAATTCTTAATTACTCCAGATCGGTCTAGAGATATCTTCTGAGAGTCACCTTGAGATTGTCTGTGGTCAGTGTCGGGTTATCTGTCTAACGCGATCGGTGGATGCTGTGACCGAGATACGGTATTGGACGTGGGCGGCATTCCACGGCACTATGGGCGCACAGTGGGCTCGAAAACGAAAGTGGCGATTTCCATCAACACCACCTTTCAGCTCAAAATCCAGTTGTTTCGACTTACGTTCAAAAGTAATGGTTCGACGTTTGTTCGGTTTGAAAACCGCGGTAATGGTGCAATAAATAAATACGCTCGGAGTTTTTAAATAAAATAACAGCTTATTGTAAAACGTTCCCACGTTTTACGTTACGCGGATTACTTTGAAAATAATGACAGCACTATCGAACTAAAACTTTGGTGATGATGTAATATTTTTATAAATACGCCGGTCTGAGTGATTCGGGTATCGGTTTCCTGCCAATTAAAGCCTCTCGTCTCGGATAGTCATGCATCTCATATAGGTATTCACAATGCTTTATTCGTTATGTGATTTACAAAGAAGTTAATAACGATTCCGGCAGCTATTAAAATTCCCAAAATTTCCGTGAAGAGAGAAAATCACGAAAAAGTTTTTCGTCGGTCTCACAGGTGAACGCATAGCTACAGCAAGGTTAACAAACCAAAACTTATAACAGACCAAAACTTATCACAGCGAGCGCCAACTTGATTCATAACCATGGTAAACTAAACATACCAAAATGTGACTCATACACACAGGTCGACCCAAACGTCCAAAGAAAAAAGGACCAACATTCAGTTGAGAGTTGAGACCAAAGTCGACGACCCCTAAAATTTTTATCGCCCATGCAGCATCGAGGCATTGAATGCTCAAGTTTAAATTGTATTGATGGGCCAATTCACGCCGTCTGTCACTTCAATGATACGTTATTAAGGCGGAGTAACACCGCCCGAATGCCCTTGTGATACCATCAAATTTAAGCCGGTGAATGCATTGCCTAATACTGAGAATTATGAGAGCATTGTGAGAAGGTCACTTAACGCATAATAGACGTATTCTATGCCAACATTTGATATTAGTAATACAAACTTCATCGATTCACGGAAACTGTACAGCGGTATGCCAATAGTTGATTAAACAATATTTATAAAGAAGCAACAGAAATAACATCTTTGAAATACTAGAACTTTTTACCGCCAAGTACCGCCAATTAACTAAGTGTTCACTGTTCACTTGACTACATGAAAATTCTTAGCTTATCTAATCATACGCACAATAACTAAATTTTTACATAAAGTATGTAACTAACTTCAAAATAGATAAGTAGAGATAACTCAAAAATACCTGACAAAATGGCTTAAAAGTGCGACTAGACAAACAAACAGTACCTATCGAATGAAAAAAGAATTATCAAAATCGGTTCACCCAGTATAAATAACACACATAAAAAATAAAATGAGAATTTAGGAACACCTTTTTTGAAATTGGTTAAAAAGACAACCTCAGCCACAAATACGTAGGTATAATATAGTAGGACTTATATTATGTTTTTTTTATTTACATCATTAATAACATTGCACGAAATAAATAAATTGAATAAATTAGTCACGATTTACTTAAATATCTGCCAGTCTTATGTATTCGACGGTCAAGTTAATATCGTTAACAACATACTTTTTATAGGCAGATACACAGCTTTCATTAGTAAAACGAGACGGATAGTGAGACGAAAAACATAGAATATCAGACTAGCTAGCATTTAACTTTTGTAAATGAAAGCGTATCTTCAACGTAAATATCCGTCAATATACGTCAGATTGCATAAAACAAATACGGCTATTTACAGAACGCAACGAAGCCGCAGCAATACGTCGATCGACGCATTACCTGCATAGCAATGTTACCGAAATAAATGCTTGGAAATCGATTTGAAAGAAAATAATTTTATTTCAAGTTTTAAGTGGCCATTTTCGGCCAAGTGTCTATAGACGAATGGGTGAGAGCTAACAGATTCTTTTAGGATTTCCATACTTAGGAGAGCTCATAAATTACTCAGTTTGGAAAGATATTATACATATTAAACAACTGCGGCTGTTAACGAAATCGGTAACTGTTTGCGATCCAACAGTAGGTAGGTAAGTACCAAATATCGTAAAATAATCGATAACTTCATGATCTTGTCAATTACACTAACGAAGCTCAGCGTACACAAACGCTGCTCTCAGTTCTGAGATCCGATCCGATCCGATGACCTACATCGAAATTATCAATTAATATAGACCGATTGAATACTCGTCGGTCCGGAACAATAGGTAATGAATTCATTGATAATGATGATTGATAACACCCATTGATGTGCATAAGAAATAGAAGATAAAACGTGCATTGCTTATTAATAATGAAATTATACATTAAATTAATGAATGAAATGCAATAGTATATTAAAACAGTTCCTATTAAGTGTTAAATGGTAAATGTTAACAAAATAATATAACGTTGTCATCGCCATTTCCGGCGAAGTCGCAAATCAGAAGTTGCAATTACCAATAAAATAACTAGCCAAAGTTTCCTTGAACCATAATTCTAAAGAGTTCAAAAAAGGCAGCTATAAGTATTGCATGTTCTACCTATTTCGATAGTTCTCACTGTCTTTATAATAGGTAATGTGAGACCCACTGACTAACAAGCAGCTACTACAAATATGAAATTTAACCTCAGTTTACCTACATACGACTACTGGTAGGAATATTTTAGTTAGAGACTTATTTTTGTATTAGTTTGGGATATTTTTAAAGCTGTATGTATATTAATTTAAGTAGTCTACAAGAGTTGTTTTCTAACCATTAAAAATTATCGCCAAAATAAATCACTTTGTTAGTGTTGCTCGATTCAAATTTTCTAAAATTCTATTATTTTTAACTATAAGCCTAATTAGGTTGGCCCCCTATCGGGCAATGAGTCTGAATTTACCTAATATTCAAATGAATAATTATTCACTCTAAGCATTCAACTGTGACTGGACTGTTTTAAGTGGATACGTTTTAAGTGATTTTATTTTATTATACTTTCTGTTGGTGGTATTATAATGAATAAATAAATTGGATAACGTTTCATTGTTAAATGTAAAAAAATCCACGAATTTATAGAAATCTGAATTTTATCCGTTAACAAAGTACACGTTGTTTCTCTTTCCAAAGAAATAAAGACGATGAGTTAGTTCAATTAATTAAATTCAATATAATGAGGTGATTATCTAACTAAACATTATCTTACGTAGGTAACGCGATGTTGTGTTGACCTCCGGGTCAAACAGTATCATTATGTATAATGATTTTCAATTACGAGTAACAGGCATCTATAATAAAATATTACATCAATGTTGGTCGGTGTCGCTCATGGTCTCTCATACCATTATAGCTCATGTGCGGTTCAATGACATTTGATGGTTAATTTCATGATGGCAACAAACTGTGGCAGTAATCAAATACAATAAATAATAAGTATCATCTTTAACACAAGAGAAGCCCCTGATGAATTGCAGGAAGTAAAGAAACGAATATCTTTTTTTTTTTTTTTTTTTTTATTTATTGTAAACCAAATAGTACACAAGTTAACTTATTTACTATTCTGCCAAACTGTACAACAGTTTGTCGGCAGCAGCTCTCGTGAATCTTATCTTATGGTGCGTACAGACTATATAACAAAACATGTTATAAAACATAGTTAAATAACATGTTTTTTTAATGTGGACGATATTATGTGTTACAAAAACAAGTTATATAACATGTTATTAGTTTGTGCAACAATGTTATATGCTATATTTTAAAAAATGACACGCACTGAATTGTTATAAAATACAACAATGTTACTTTAATGTGTACGGTCTTGTTACATGTTTCATTGTTAGACAACAATGTTAGATAGTGTGGACGTGTTATAAAACAGAATATTGAAGTTATACAACATATTATATAATCTGTACGCACACTTAGCAATTGTACTATTTACAATATAAGTAACTTTAAAAACTACTATTCTAGTTACAGCATTTATAAACGTAGGCAACATTTTATATATAAATTTTATTTTAAAACTAGGTAAGTTTAATAATTCGACTAACAAAAATACTAATGGATCAGTAATAGTGACAAGAGAGTGCATTTGAGAATGAGAGTGAGATATATGTATTGGGTGTTTGTAGTTATGATTTTTATGCATGTGTGGGCGTATATGTTTGTGCGTGTGTGTGTGTGTGTGTATGCGTGTGTGTGTGTATGCGTGTGTGTGTGTGTGCGTGCGCGCGTGTGTGTATGTGTGTGTGCATGTGCGTGTATGTGTGCATGTGCGTGTATGTGTGCATGTGCGTGTACGTGTGCGTGTGCTTGTAGATTATGTGTGTGTATGTGTATGTATGTTCACATTCTACGGACATAATGATAGGTAGTGCTTCACCAGTTTATTTTTTAGTTGGTTGGTATTTTTTACATTTACTATTAGGTTTCGTGGCAATTCGTTTAAAAGTACCGGCGTGATCCAGCGTCTTTCGCGCTTACCATAATAGTTTTTAACTTTAGGAACTATTAGTTTTGGTTTCTTTGATGCTCGGGTTGGGTATGTATGTTCTCTTTCCCTCTTGTATTCATCATTGTTAAACTGCTCGCACATAATATTAACTTTTACTTTTGCATCGACCGGAAGTATTTTACATATTTTAAATAGCTTTTCGTAGTCACCATGAAGAGATTCTTTTACCTTTTTATCAACTAATAGTTTTAATAGCCTCGTTTGCAGATTTTTTATTTTAGCTAAATATGTAGGAAATGTAAGACCATACGCACCCACTCCGTATGATATGACTGCGTCCGCCAACGCATAGTAAAGTACATACATAACACCTCTGTTCACAGTAAACTGTATATGTTGTAACTTGCCAAGAATTGACCTTAATTTGTTACATATATTATCAACATGATATCTCCAACTAAAGCTACTGTCTACATTGACGCCCAAATACTTATAACACGACACATTTTCCAATTCAGTACATTTGCAACCAATACAATTATTATGTAAGCATTCGTAAGTATGCCCTATTATTTTAACAATTATAGTTTTATTCTTATTATGCGGTGATATCAATGGCAAGCACTTGGTTTTACTAAAATTAATTATGATCCCATTATCATGAGCCCATCGCACAATATTATCAAAATCTTGCTGCATTGCTTCTTGTATCTTGTATTGATTAGTATCACTATATATGATGCATGTATCATCAGCGTACATGTACGACCTGCATCTTTTGATGACATTCGGCATGCTGTTTACATGCATTAAATATCCGAGGGGACCATACACGGATCCAGTTGGGACACCATATTTAATGGTACCAATCTTGCTGTCTGTTTTACAGATGCGGACTTTAAGAGTCCTACCCTGAAGGTACTCTTTAAACCATGCGTTCATCGGTCCTCTTATGCCACACTCCTGCATGGACTGCAACAATCCGTCATGATCTAATGTATCAAATGCCTTCATAAAATCAATGAAAATAGCAAATACAATCTTTCTTTCATTTAGTGAGTTATTAATATCATCCACAAATTTAGACAAGACCGTAGCCGTGCTTCTATGGGGCCGAAAACCGTGTTGAGCGTCGTTAATAATATTATTGCTTTCCAAAAATTCTGTTATTTGACCAATTATTATTTTTTCTACAATTTTGTTTATAACATTTAAAATAGCTATGGGTCTATAATTTGTATATTTTTCATGCGATCCCTGTTTGTAAATGGGTCTAATTATAGCTACTTTTAACTCCTTCGGATATACGGAGTTTTGTACACTTAAATTAATAAAATGTGCAATTACCGGCGCGATTTCATTTTTTATTTCTTTTAGGTCAATAATTCTGATGCCGTCAGATCCGGGCATTTTGTTGCAGTCCATGTTCGCTATTACCTTAATAACTTGTGTAGTTGATACTTTCCTAAATCTAAAGCTTACATTACTTTCACACACATATGCGTCTCGTTTTAAGAAATTATCCAGACATGGGTGCCGACTTTTAATACTGTCTATTTCCGTGGTAAATGTGTCACAAAAACCATCACATACCTGCTCTTTAGTTTTTGTATTTAACATGTATCTTTCAACAATATTATCAACTGATAGTTTATTGCGCCCTAACCATAAATTAATATTACTCCATATTTTCCTCATATCACCTTTGCATTTCAGTATATTAGTCTTTCGATATTCATTTTTTGCACGGTTTATCAATTTAATAGTGTAATTTCTTTGCCGTGTGTAATCTAACCTAAAATTATTATTATTGGGCTGTGTTTTCCACTTTTTAAAAAGGGAATCTTTTTTCTCAATCTGCTGTAGTAAATATCTATTCACCCATGGCTGCGTTTGACGCTTATCACTGGTAACTCGTTGAAAGGTACATGTTTGATAGATATTTTGGAATATTACTGCAATGTTACAATATAGCTCAATGGGATCTTGTGTAAGTAATAATTCTGACCAGTTAACATTGTGTAGTTTTTCAAATATTAATTTGTTATTAAATATTAATTTTGCCGCAGACGCTTCTGATGGTTGGTTTAATAGTTCAGCTGATAGACCGATTACATAATGATCGGCGACCTTGAATGTTACCGTGTACGCCTGCAGCGTGTTTGTTACCCCGTTAGTCCGCACGAAGACATGGTCAATGCAGGACGCCACTCGCCTGCCCGCGATGACACATTCACGAGTAATATCACGTAACCCACACTGCAATCCTAGGTCGCTCATACTATTTAAGTACCTGTTTGAGATAGTATCTATATCCTGTTCCATTATGTTTATGTTTATGTCGCCCATCACAATCAAATTGCTTCGACTTGAGACATAGTGCAGGATATTTTTTTCTAACTCCGTAATAAAACAAGCTTTGCTTTGATTCGGGGGCCTGTATATTACAAATAGATATGTGCTATAGTCATTAATCTGTAACTCGCCAGCCAAAGTCTCACAATATTTACTTTGTATTTCTTTCCTTATAAAAGTTATTTCTTTTTTAGTATAGATTAGGATTCCTCCACCCCTTCTATCTTCTCTAGTACAGGTATACATATTGAAACCATTTAATTGATACATACACGTCTCTTCACTCTTGATATTTATTTCTGTTAGACAGATAACATCCAGACTATGTAGGCATGCATTTAATAATACGAGGAGCTCATTAAAGTGTAGCCGTAAGGAACATACATTAATATGAATTATTTGTAAGCTGGTTGTTCGTGTATTTATTTCTTTTTGCCATTCATGTAATTCTGTATATTTAAAATATTCTAAATCTTGTATAGTTTGCTGAGGAATGAATTGTGATGACATAACGAGAATGATATATTATCTAAGTAGATTGAAATATGCTTTTTTATATTTTTATATATCTTAAATTTTATATGTTAGGACAAAAGAGAAAAGGAACCCAGTTACTCTCCTTCTTTCTCTATAATCTTTTGTATGTCACTATCAAAATTAATTTGGTATATTTTCTTCTCACTTTCGTTTCTTTTAATGAGTATTTTCCCATTCTGGATCCATATGAATTTATGTGTTTCTTTTAGTTTATACTTAGCACTCCAAAACAATTGTCGAATATGGCGTGTAACATGTTCGTTGATGAAGATCCGTGTGTTATTATCATTTTTTAATATTGTGGCATTTGTGACAATTCTCTTCTTGCATTTTAACCAATCAACACGCGCCTCTCGCGATCTTAGCGACACAATGACTGGCCGTGGAGCTTTGCTATTATCACCAGGTACTCTCCAGACTTTCTCAATGTCATCCGATTTTAAATTCAGTTCTTCTGCAAGTTGGCATACAAACTCCATCAAATTTTCTTCTTCTCGTTTTTCTACATTTTGTAACTCAATATTTAGTTCCAATTCCTTTTGTTCCAATCTTATGATTCTTTCTTCTAACGCCTTATTATATTTTTCCAAATAAATGTTTTTATGCATAACTTCCTTCACCCGATTTTCTTGTTTCAGTTCAATTGCTTTCCTTTCTTCTATGCTCTTCTCTATTTCTACATATTTAGCGCCTAGGTAATCCACCATTTTTTCCATCTCCGCGTTTCCTTTTTTGAGTTCAATTATCTCGTTTTTTAGCTCATAAAAGCGAGCATTCTGTTCCTCTTTTAGGCTAGCTAGGAGTGCCGTCATTGTACTCATTTGTTCGCTTAAGTGAACCAGTGTTTTTTGTACTTCTTCTCCATTACAGCAAGTTGTTCTCCGCCTGACGTGTTCACGAGACCCACACGAGTCACTGTCGGTATCTTCTTCTAATCTCTTTTTCTTTTGTCGGATATTAATCCATTTATCCATCGTGGTACTTTTTTCCCGCAAACTGGCCACGTTCGGTTCAGATGCATACGTTTTATTTTTATCTGCTGTACGCTGCATTTTTGTTTTCAAATAGGCCTACGCTTTGTTGCCGCCGGTAGCCGCGATAGTTACCGATAGCGGGGAGGTACGTTAAGTGCAACGTGGGCGGGGCCCACTGCGCTTACGTTGCCTACGAAGCTAAGTGCAGTATAGTGATCCTCTTCTAACAAGTACGTTTGTCTTTATCGTTAACTGGTTATTTTAACGTTACCCAGGAGCACGTCCGGCGCTCACGCGCGATCCACGAGAACTGAAAGACTATCCAATATTGCAACGAAAACAAATGAACAACAAAGAAGAGTTTTAAACAAGCATTGCAGGGTTTGGCAAGTACACAAAAAATATATTAATTGGCCAGTTTCCAAGTTAAAGTTATCGACAACAAATTAGCGAGATAACCTTTGCGTTGCATCCATACATGTACGGGCTACGGCAGAAACTGTTACGAGTCTGTTATCGAACCGAGATACAAGACACGATATCAGCATTATTAAATGATAAATACGTAACAATATTTGTGCTCATGTTTACATCGGAGGATGTATGTAGTATATCAAACATGGCGACATGTAAGAGTGTCATGTTATTCTATCTTCTATGTTCAAGAACACTAAATAAATAAAACATGTGACACAATATGACACGTTGTATGTAGTTCACTGTCCTAATCCTAAGGTGTACTTATGAACGACACTTAAAATACAATAATTGTGAAGTTAGACTGTAGTCAATTTTTACAAATCAGGGACGGGACCTTAAGTTTTGTGTAAGGTCGGTCGGTGTGATTTTATATTAGGTAAGGTAGGTACTAAACTACACTTTTTTAGAATTCTATTTTTAACACTATTTTAATATGATACAATAATAAAATATCAGTATAAATAATTAAGACAGATTTTTTACTATTCAACATCATTCCATTTGTAGGATTGATTTTGATATCGCTAACCGTGATCAATTAGAATCACATAATTATACTGACATACTTATTTAATATTGCTGAACTAGTTTTGAGACAATTGATATTGGTCAAAACAGTTCACAGCTTTTCAAAGATAGAAATGTACCTACATAGAACGCTATAAGATACAGATCACAGGGTGTTATCTGATTTGTGAACACTAAGTTTCCGCGCAGGCGAATATCCAAACCTACGCCTACCTAGTAGCACAACAGCAGTCTATAACGCTTACGA
Source organism: Hesperia comma (assembly GCA_905404135.1). Taxonomy (NCBI): domain Eukaryota; kingdom Metazoa; phylum Arthropoda; class Insecta; order Lepidoptera; family Hesperiidae; genus Hesperia; species Hesperia comma. The sequence continues at coordinate 17,783,455 of FR990018.1, forward strand.
AACTATTACACAACCTAACGAGAAGAGGTGTTTACCAGCACTAACAATAGCACGAAATACATTCTATATGAAAACAAAACAAAAAAAATCCCTTGCACGTTATTCGGTTTTTAATTTGATTTCAGTCGTGATTTTATATTTTACAACAGGCTTAAAAACGCGTGACGGCTAAACATGCGCTATCACCGTTCATAGTTATGTTATGACCGAGCAAGGTCTTGAGATAATTAAGCCGGAACTATCGGCTAAACTACCTACCAATCCTGCCATACAATATTTATTACAATAAGCGTACTTCAAAACCAATCGTGATTCAAGGTCTTTATTTATAACCACAACAAGAGCATAATTGCATTCATTATAACACATAACAATTTATGTAACAGAATTAATTTAATATCCAAAAATGGTAAAAAATTTCTAACAATTAGTAAGTATAATATTGAAAAAATATAAAGCGTGTAATAAATCTACCTATATAACGTTCCAATATCCCATTATTGTTTTGTTAAAAACCTGCTCAAATCAAATCATTGTCCTCTTAATAATGTAAAACCGAAACAAAAGCGGTCACTCACTGATCACGAAATATCAAAAACCGCTTTAACGTATAAAGATGGAATTTAGCAGTAAATAAGTTTATACTTCGTAGACTTCCGCTAATAACTGATTGTTTCATATCCCACTCCTAACGGGGCAAAGTTAGGGATTAAACGATTAAAGTAAAAAAATTCTTCTCTGCGGGCGCGGGCCAAGCTTTTATTTCAATAGTTACACGACAGTCTACGATACAGCAGATGACGAGGGTAGATGTGGCCACACTTGCAGTTGCAATTGCAACTGATATGTATCCGTAAACGATGCAGAAGGGAAGTAGGGACCCCGTTTAATATCACGGCTTTTTCAAAGATGTCAAAGTCAAGTCAAACTGTTTATTTCATCTAGGAATTTACAAATTCACTTATGAACGTCAATTTTTTGATTCTACCACCGTTTTGGAAAAGTGCTTGAGGATAAAAAAACGGCGAAAAAAAACTCCTCCGCATCTTTTAAAATAAAAATTACAATATTACTTAATTGATACAGGTAAGCACTAACCTACCGGAGTTGGTTGCAGAGCTGGTAATTTCCATGCCTTTTTGTCATCTAAATATTCCTGTATACTATAGTAGCTCTTGTCTACGAGTTGTGCTTTTACATGCTTCTTAAACAACTCTGAAGGCAGGTCACGGATTGCCTTAGGGACTTTATTATAGAACTGTACACCAAGCCTCATAAAAGAACGCTGCACTTTACCTAGCCGATATTAAAGCGTCGCCAAATCATGCATCTTTCTTGTTAAGCGATTATGATAGTCGCTGTTTTTTTTATATGCATTTATGTTGTTTCTTACAAAAACTATATTACTATATATGTATGTACTGTGAGGCTACTGTAAGTATACCTAATTCTTTGAATTTATCACGGCACGATTCCCGATACCGTAGTTTATGAATAGCTCTAATGGCCCTCTTCTGCAATACAAAGATTTGTTCGTGATTTGTTGTATATCGCTTGCTTTACCCCACAGTAATATGCCATAAGACATAACACTATGAAAGTATGCAAAGTAAACAAGCCTAGCAGTTTCTACGTCAGTAAGCTGTCTTATTTTTCTAACCGCATAAGTAGCCCTACTAAGTTTCGTCGCAAGAGTTGCTAAATGCGCGCCCCATTGTAGTTTACTATCCAGGGTAATTCCTAAAAATACTGTTGATTGTTCCATTTTTAATGCTTCATTATTTAATTTAAGTGTCTTATCGACATTCTTTACATTTGGTAGGGTAAACTCTATACATTTAGTTTTGCTTGCATTTAGGAGTAAATTATTAATTGTAAACCACTTTGATATATGCGACAAAGCATTGTTCACATCGTCAAAATTACGTTTATTTCTGTCCGTCTTAAATAATAATGATGTGTCATCAGCAAACAACACAATGTCCGCATGTTTTTTTACATAATATGGTAAATCATTTATATATACTAAGAAAAGAAAAGGACCTAAAATTGAGCCCTGTGGAACACCCATCACAGCCTTAGACCCTGATGATTTAATATCATTTATACTAACTTTTTGGACTCTATCACTTAAGTAAGACCTAATCAGGCTAAGCGACTTGTTTTTTACCCCATAATAATTAAGTTGTCAGCAAAGCAGTGTAAAAACCATATCAAAAACTTTGGAAAATATGAAATCACTTGATTCTTCCTTTAATTGGGGCTAAAAAATAAGCTATCAAGTATCTCAATAATGCTAGCTTATCTGCAGCCTTTTTCGTTTTTTCTTAATCAAATCCACTTCTTTATAAGGTCATGATGACACATTTATGACCATATTTTTTGCTTCTACACGCCTCAGTTTATCTAAAACGTGCTTTATCACAAAGTAGCAGAGACGACCGAAGAAATTCCACAATTTCTGTGACGTATCAATGCTTATAAAGATATCGTTATACACATTATCCGCTAGAGTAGGCACAACTCTGCTAAATATGCTAATACTGGTATCTGCTAAATACGGGATACAATTTAAGGCCAACACGGACCAGGCGTCATCGATAAATTAATCGGAAGGGACGTCAAATAAATGCATTAAACGTTAGTACTTTATCGCCAATCTCGGAGTATCCTGACCCGAGAGTACTGGCGCCAGCCAGGGATGCCAAATGCATCTGGTAAGTGCTTTTACGTTTATCAACATTATATCTTAACCGTACATTCTGTTTTGGGTATTTTAAGTATTTACACTATGAGATCCTTTATACTCGAGTCGTAAATTGTCCAACGTGTCTCGTCCGGAAAACATGATAAAATGAGGCACTGTTTTGGCACTGGCATTCTTTAAACTACAGCCTTTACCTTTCATAAGATGTAATTTGATGAAGACCTTATTTGAAAGCTTATTGCATGACGGTCGAATGGGAGACTAGATCTGATATTCATAGTCACAGGTCACAGCGTTAATCGACCTTTGTCACACACAGATAAGTAAATATCACACGCATTCTTTGATCCAAAGTTCAAGACGATCACTCGTAGTGTGGGGATGGCACTGACTTACAAAGGATACCCACAAGGTTTTTGTACTAGAGCTTCTAAAGGAATAAATCCTGACAGCCCTGTCGTCTACAGATACAGATCTGATCATTTGACCCGCGTGAGGCCGCTATGAATATTGATCGGCCGCATTAATATGGATGGCGCGGCCTTAATTACACTGTTTACAGTATGCGTGAGCATACCCGTCGTTACTCGCGACTGAATTGGTAATCGACGAAGGTTCGGCTAGTGTAAGCTTCTTAAAGACAGCACGATTATTTCTCGACGCAAAACATTATCTCCAAATGGGCGTAACTCGGATTATGAAGGTGGTTATCATCAACCAGAGTGACAAATTAGGCCACTAAACTGTAATAATGTCGGTAACCACTGAAATTATGTCGCGATAATGAAGGATACGATAGCAATATAATGTCTTATACACTCTTTTCGACCGACTTTTGTTTTTAAACAGGGAAATGGAACATTTTCGCAACAAAATTACTAATGCACCGCGTCCATTGTTCCACTGTAAGGATCCGTCACTGTTATGCTAGATGGTATTTAACTGCAATGTGCAAAACTATACATATATATTATACTATACAGTTACTAGCAAGCACTTCACACTTCTAAGTAATAGATAAAGGACGTAGGAAGTTTTGTCTGGCTCGGACGGTGCCCCTGACTCACTGGGTGTTAGGAAACACTCGATAAACCGTGGTTGCACTATAAATTTTGTATTAATTAACTCCTTGGATGACAGTTTCTGAATGGAGACCCAGTTTCTGCAATGTTATTTCAGAGTTATCTGAACTGTAATGTGCAATTAGCAGAAATATTTCATTGATTAAAATTTGAAATTTACTTAATTTTTACGCAAATAATGGAAAGCGAACTGACGAGCCATCTGAGTGAGTGCTTATTGTCTTCCGTAGACATCCGTAAGCCGTGTTTCTGGACAAAAAAATAGTAAGAAGCAAGAAAGAATAGTACATTATGATATAAGTGCGCGAAGTTGGTCATTACAGTCGAGGCGGTATTGCACAGCCCGAGCCGCCAGGCGAGGGCTGTAATAGAGCCAAGACTGTAGTGAACAAAGCGCACGCGTATCATACGACGTTTTTCAACACACTTGCGAGGAAAAAAACAATTAGGTATCGACATTTTTCAGTCACAAATCAGCAAATTATAAACGAACAAATGTTTGCACAAAATGGCGCCGAGGTTTATTTTATTTTTTCGCGCGCCGTATCTTTGGTTGAATAACTATGCGCGCGCAGGCGCGCAGGTTAAGTCCAGAGGCAAAGAGCACCGCTATTCAGCCACAATATATTAAACTAAATAATTATGTATTTCTAATAGGAATTTACGGTAATTAATGATTTAAAATATTGTATTTTTTAAATGCTTTAATAGATAATTAGATGAAGTATAATCTTATCTTATCAGATTTTGACTAAGTACAACAAGTTTATTTATTTACAAAATAATAAATCTTTTGGTAACAACCTCTTTACGGATATTAAAAAAAAAGTGGAATAAGAAAAACACTAGTGCGGCAATGAAAAGTAAAACGCACTACTGTGTAATAAACCGCATTCCGGGCGTAAGACTAAAGAAAAAATAGCAACTTTACGAGCAAGTGTGTTGAAAAGAAAGTACTCGTGCTCCAGCTACCAACCGGAACACAAGGTTTCTCGGCCGAATTTCCTACCATTACTAATTTAAGACGTCATAACAAATCAATTTATACCAATGATATTGACTTTATTATGTATTATAAATAAGACGTGAAATAATTGTCTACGTGACGTTTATACACAAATTCAATGCCCAACATAAACAAAATAAAAACCCTGTATAAATAAAACAATTTATAAGCTTTCACCACATAATTTCCCCATAATCTTAACGGACGCGTACAAATCACTTGTTTAACATTACAGATGTTTACCTCCACCGGGAGTCGACTGCGAAGCGTTGCCAACTCAGTGGGCTTTGAGAAGAAACATCTTCATTTATTACAATAACTGTTATCGTAATACATATAGGCCAACTTTGGTTACATGATAGCTTTACATTTCAAGGGTTGGAAGATTTAAAAGATTTTTTAGGAACCTACTGTGAAAATCGTACAAACAATTCTAGCCTGCTTTATTTGCATAGTTTATTTGCACGAAAAACTCAGGCTTTTAAATCACGTTTTAAACCTTGTATTGTATATTTTTTATTTTATCCTCTTTCATAACATTATCCTACTCATTTCAAAATAATTTACCTACGTTACCTACAAATATAACAAGACAAGTTAGACAAGAAGTATTTACTAATAAAATAATTCGGAATTACGTTTATAAAAAATAAAGTGATGAAGTTAATGTTTGGAAATATTAATAACTCGGTTAGTAAAATTTTGATAACAACTACTATATTATTATCATGGACATATAAAATAGGTCCATGATTATTATATGAACTACTTCTGAAACATTTCATAGATATAATATTTTGAATCTTCAAATCAGTGTTAATAATATCAGTAAGCTTCAAACAATGGCAGCTGCCATGTACGAATACGACAAAAACTAAGAAATGCGAATTTATTATAATTCATATTTCGAGATACTTATGGCAAGATCTCTTTTATATTCACATTTTTTCGAGATACGACAAGATCGCTTTCCATAAAATTTACGCATCGTGAAAATTAAATGCACACACGAACGAAAGTTATCTAAAGCTTTCGACGAAAATTTTTGTGTGCGTAAGGGCTCATTCCCACGGAATATGTCTTTGACGATTCGGCAAAAAACACGATACGCCTTGACGGATGGACGTTCACATTGAATACGGAATCGTGTTTTTTCACGATTCGTCAAAATATCCGCATTGAAGTTCACATTTATTTCGTGATTTAGCTCAGTTCAGATTGGTTCAGAAACACAATGGACGTGAATACTACAGCGGATCTGCATAATCATAAAACATTCACGATTCGTGATTTCTAAAAGACGTATCCGTATTCGTCTTTTTTCACGATTCGTCAAGCGTGTGAACATGAGTATTTAAAAAGCATTGCCGCCGTCAAAAAAAATTACGAATCGTGAAAAAAGACGATTCGTGAAAAAAGACGATTCGTCCTCGTGTGAATGAGCCCTTATACGATAATACTTATCCTACATGGTCGCGTAGCAACGCGCACACTATATAAATACATCTCGTTGATAACTTTACAGGAAGATAACCAAGTATTCTTTATGTAGTTGGATGCAAAAAGTAAGTTTACATTAGCACTATTTATGGTAGGGCACAAAATAAGGACCGCCTTACAATGCAATGGCCGCTTAATACCGGGTATCAACATTACTGCCTCCGTATCAATAGAAAGAGCGCCGTATATGAGCCACCCGACAATATCGACCAGTTATAACTCAAAATGATCGATTAGTCGTCGAGATATTGTTGTTCCTGGTGTACCCAATTACTCCACGCCACTTCCTCGTTACCAAGTAACAGGACGTTCATTATTTACACGTAACTCGACAATAGACCAGTCGATAAATGGTGCAGTCTTATTTATTGACACGGATATTAGCGACCAATAACAATATTACAGCATCGGCATTGCGACGAAAGAATGGACGACTTGGCTACTCGGATCGGTGTACGGTGGGTAATTGGAAGTCGTAATAGATAACAAATTTGTCGAACCGGTCTGTCTACACAGAAATTGAATTTGAAGTGTTTGTCGGCGTTATCGATTTATACGAGTATGTTTGCTTTGGTGAGTTATGTTTAACTTATTTATGAGTATGTTGAACTGCATGTTTTTTCAAATGTTAGGTAGGCACTTATCTATACTAGCAATTTGAAAATTGTCATAATTTTGTTGAATAGGGCAACCTATCCCGCGAGACGTATCTTGTTAAAAGTTTAGAAGATTATGAAAATAGGTCATATTTTTCTATTTTCACCTGAATTGAAAAAAACGATGACCTTGACATTTGCAAAGATGGGCAGAATTTAACCCGTAAATGCCCCGCGAGCGCCTTTCGACAAAAAGTAAATTATAGAGCGGACTTGGCGGGGGCTTTTCCGTTGGCCATCGCTGAACATAAGTGTACATTGTAAACAAAATGTAAATCAAACATTTCACGTTTCTAGCTCCAGTCGACTGTGCGTTGATGTCAGTCACTCAATCAGGACTTCACTTTTTATAATAGTAACAGACAGCCGTCGTTAATTGGCAAAGATGTGTAGATGTATTTTTTCCAACAGTGTACAGAGATGTGAAAACTACATACGCCTGGAAATAAATGTAAGAACCTTCAAGAAGCTACTGAATAAACAACCAAATAGAACGACGTAATCTATTATAGTTTCGTACTAATAAACCTCGGTAACATCGATGGCATAACCATTCAAAAAGAGGCATAAAAACTAAATTGCTCGTCAGCAAAAACCAACTTCAAAATTGCGAAATGAAGTCAGTCGTTCGGGGAAGCGGTTGATTCATCGCGATAAATCGATTCCATCGACGCTATCAATTACTGGATTCGTTTTACAAAAACTCCACAAAGGTTTCGGCTGCAGTCGCAAAGTGATTCAGCGGTCACTCGATAGGGATCGCATTAACTGGCTTCGTTTTGCGGCTTATCCGGTGTATGTTGTAACACACGGTGTACCGTTGCAAACGGCTTTTGACTCGCTCTTCGCAGCTGTGCTATAGCAGTGTAACGCGAGGATTTTAATAGTCCCTAATATAAATAAGCTGTCGAGGAAGTCCACATGCTGTTTGACTTCAATTATCGTATAAACTTTTATGGAGTGTTGCCGCGCATTTTACTCGTTGTGAACAGCTTCATCAATCTCGACCACGGTCACACATTTTGTTTGGAAAAAAAGAACTAACTTTTAAATATTGCAGGTTAATCTTTAAACCACTTTAAAACATCGAAGACAATGTTTTGTCTGCAAATCCAACCAAAGCCAAGATGTTAAATTGTCACGGCGCCAGTAGTGGGGTCATGCGGAGTGGACATTAACTCATCTGGAGTAAGGAAACCGACTCGGGCAGGGTCTAAGGCTTGTTATGCTGAATTTTACTGGAGCATTGCACCGTAGCGGTGCGCTGGGGTAATTAAGGGTCGCTGACCCGCTGCGCCCGCGCCGCATACGGTCCTAGTGCTAAAATTTTAGCTCCCGCCCATTTCGACATGGCGTTGTTTCACCATGCTTAACCTAAATCTGTAGTTTTAGTTCCATTTGTGTTGTTTGATTGGTAGACGTTGGTTAAAGAGACTTCTTATTGAATAATGTTTTAAGTTTACTTATTACCATTATTAACATAACAAACTACTATCCTTCTCGCAAAATTGCATTGTACGTGTACCTAAGTAAAGAATACCTATGTGTACAGTTGCCGGTTGATCAAAAATCTATTGCAAGTAATAATTTTTTCTGAAGTCCGAAGTTTTGAAAGGACCTTGCAGTTTTTGTTTAATAACCTGTGTTAAAAAATACCTCGATAAAGATAGAACCTATTTTTATGACTAAGAAAAAAAATATATTGTGCCGGCACTACCTGCAAGCAAACTTTGCGTAAGGCATTGTTCTAAATCGAAAAACGTAATCCACTCCAGTTTTGGAAGCTTTATGAATACCCGATGCCCACTGGCCATCGCGCCTACACGTGGCTTCATAAAACCCAATATTCTGCATAACGAATTGATTTCCACGGCACCACTTCTTGACAGAAACCAAAGTTTATTGATGCAATGTTCACATGCATACAACAGTAGTTTAAGTTATTTAAGTGATCTTTACAACAACGAATAACATTTTTATTACGACTTTTATAGCTTAAGAATGAATTTTATTAACATTTGGTTAGGTACGCAGAGTTTAAACGGTTGGAAATGCACAGTTTGCTGGAATAATTACGGTAATTAATCGTGTCTTTTCAGTAGGTAAGACAAATAATTTTAATTATTTATCAAAGAAAACATAATTATTATCAGATTATCACACATATTATATCCTTGTAAATAACCACTATCCAGCTAGTCATAAAAATTCCACGCACACATGCATATACACCCTACTTGGGCATACACCGACAGAGATTGAAACTTAAAAGACTAGATAGTATTATCTGTACCGGCCGAAGAATGCGTCTGACCGGAAAGCTAGAGATCAAAGATGGTAAACGCACCGGCATGGCGGCAGCGAGTGACAGGCGAGGTATTGTCCAAAACGGGTCCACCCCGTTCCCCGAGCTTTTTGTCGGTACGTGAGACTCCGCGGCGACTAGCCACTAGGGATACACTAAATTTAAAACTATCGATACTTTATTCGATTCTACTATCGTTCCAAACGTATCGATACCAAAAAAGTATCGGACAAAACTGACAGATTTTGAAACTTAAAAGACTAGATAGTATTATCTTTACTGGCCGAAGAATGCGTCTGATCGGAAAGCTAGAGATCAAAGATGGTAAACGCACCGGCAGCGAGCCAGCAAGTGACAGGCGGGTATTGTCCAAATTTTGGACAATACTCCAAAACGAGTCCACCCCGCTCCCCGAGCTTTTTGTCCGTACGTGAGACTCCGCGGCGACTAGCTACTAGGGATACACTAAATTTTAAAAGTATCGATACTTTTCTCGATCGTATCCAATGCCAAAAGTATCGATACCACAAAAGTATCAGACAAAAAGTATTGATACCTGAAGGTAGAATCGTGTATGTTTCGTTTCAATACATGAAAAACACTTGTTAAAGTAAAAGCAAGTTCCTACTGACGAATAAAAGAGGTCGCCCATGACTTACCACTGCCAGGTACCATAATTTCTTCAGACAACAACAAGAAACAACAAAAACACAAAAAGGTCGCCAACTGGTAGAAAGTATCTTACTTTAGAAAGAATCGATACTTGTCCAAAGTATCGATACCTCACAAGTAGGTATCGGATCAAAACTATCGATGTCAATAGTACTCAGTATCGAAACAAAAGAACCGATACCCCGAGGTATCGATACTTTTTGCGTATCCCTACTAGCGACCATCAAACCAGTTCCACATTTCATCGCGTCACGCCAAATCGGGTAGTAAATACCTCGGCACTCCGTTCCTTCTCACGAGTTTTTCCTCCCTACCAAAACTAGCAAGGAAAACGATACAACAGGAAGCTTACAGTTTAAACAAAATTAAATTTCTCGTCCGATATTACCATTGATTCCCATCATTATCTTCCAATTACATACTTTCACTATCAAATAATGACAGCGATGCCATGATAATTGGCAACGAATGAGAAATGGTCGATAAGAAGCCGTAAAAGCCAAAATTATTAACATTATAATTCGGAGTCTGCAAAAAGTGATCACGCAAGACTCCCTTGCCTTCCACGACGTAACCCGATAATTAAATAGTCCATCACTAGTACCTACACTTAATAACATAGTGTGATAATCGTAATAATGCATTATATTAGATATAATTTTAGTATAATTTTATCAGTTACTATAAGCAATAAATACAACTGCTGTAATAAAGTTTCTTCAATATTCTGTCTGATTTCCTAAACTTTATGCAAAAATACGTGAGTCCTCATACTGCACGATAACTTTGCGTCAGCTGTATATAAAGAAATAAATCTAAACGCGTAATAAACAACATTTCTTTTCATTTAAGTGGCGGTTGCCGTCTAGGAAAACAGCTGGTACGGGTGCTTCGACAGGAAAACTAACATTTATCCTTGAGCTACGTAAGGATCGTATTGAAAGTGGAACCTGATCTTAAAGTAAGACATCCGAGTACCTGTCGACCATAACCGTATATTAGAGTTAAATTGTAGCTAATGTCTAACACAAACAGCTCAATGTGACAATTGACATCTTCCACAGACCTTTTCCTTCTATGTGCGGGCTTCCTGACGAAGTTATAGCGAGACTGCATTTAGTAAGAGGCTTAGGACGGGCTTAACTAACTAAATCTTTCTTATTAACATACAACCATTGTGTTTCTGTCTTAATAGATCCAGCTACTGGAATATGAGAGCACGCTTTAATTTAAAACATAGTTAATAACTGACCACACAAGTAAGGTCGTTTTTTTACGTACTTTTTACTTGCTTTATTTATGTTTGTTCGGGTCATATCCTACAAGGTGAATTAGAACTACTTTCTCTTCTTGACGTGAAATTTTGCAAATGGCTTTATTTTCAATGACAAAGTAATTTTTTGACCAGCAATACCGGATACTATGCCCTAGTTTGACTCCAGACAATGGAACTCCTCAACGATTAACAGCACAGTGACTTTTGCTTTGCATTTGTAATTGAATCACTTAGCGTTACAAAAGCGCGTTTAAGTTTTTCAAACCCTCATGGGCAGATCGTATTGGGACCCTCAACACAAACACTTCCATTTTTTGAACATGAAATCAGACTTGCCGATGAAATGAAAAGGTATTAGTAAGAATTCAAATATTTGGTTCAAGTTAGACGAAGTCGATATCTTGGTAGCAACAGACGCTACTTCAGAAACCCCCGAACACGATTGCAAGGAAGCATGATCATGATAGTTTCCATAACATTATTAAAATACATTGCACATTACTTTGGTACAAGTACGCGCATTAGGCTCTCATCCTACTTAATAAACTGGTTAAAACGGAAACCTAGCCAGCGACTAATGAACCGCATCCTTACTTGTCGCGACCGGTGACAGGGAATTCATGCCTCTTTGGGCAGCCATATCTAATTAGTAGCCATTTAAATATTATAATTGCACAAGATTGGAATAATCTAAATTATTAACCGCATAAGATCCATTCTATGTCCTTTCTTGTAACAGAAAGAAAAATAAATTAACTAGATTCCGTACACCTCACTAATGAAGAGTATTTAATGATCGTGCTACTGACTACTCGTTAACGGGTATTATGATGTCAATGACACAATTTATTTCTCAACCATTGAAACGTGACCGATCGGTAAACAATTTTCAAACAATAGGTAAAACACTGAAATGTGCAATGGCAACGGAAAAATACAGCACGATACAATATCAGATATCTATCATTTGAATAATGCAACTCCGTTCTTCTAGAAATTACACATTCTAGTGTTAAATAGGTATCTGAGACCGGTTCACCTCGAGTGCTGGGACAGTCGGCGATCTATCTGAAACAGTAACCGATCGCGACCTTTGTCAGGCAGCCAGCCACGCCAGACGTGATGTCGTGATTAATAGTAAACTGCTTAATAGACTTGACAGGGTTTATCAAGATCTTCGGTTTGAAATAGATCGGTCGGAACTCACGAACGTTGACCCGACAACCAAAGCTTCGCCTGTACCGCGGCCGTTTGGTTATGACAGCTGACGCAAGGCTTCCTTAAATCTTATAGTCGATTTTAACTATAGTAGAGAAACTAGGTTATGTATCACCGCTTGCTAACCAATTGAAGAGAGAAATGAAATGAAATGATTTATTTCGAACTTGGTTTTTACAAACACTTTTCGAATGTAAATGTTCGAAGATAGTTAGTGTCGCATGTCAAACGCTCATAGAAGAAAAGTCTCATAACCCAAGAATTTCATATTCACTATATTCAGATCTACCAACATCATGAAGAAACTTAAAACACAGGGTGAAGGTCTATTGAACATTGAAATAAACACAATTTAATCTTAACTCTTAAACTTCAATTCCACTTGGCAAGCACATTTCACAATAATAAGAGCAAACTGAAATGCATTAACGGTCTCAGAATGCTTTCTACGTAGGCTTTGAATAATCGTGTTTATAGGCGGTAAGGGCCATTATTCAATGTATGAATACCTAAAAGATTGCATTCCAACGTCTTTAATAAAATGCGGATTGTTTGCGACCTCTTTTTCTCTTGTTCCGTAAATGTATAGGAACAAGATCTTTTATGTTCGGGGGTTGCCTGAATAACATAAGTATAGAAATACCTATTTAGTATGTGGATTAGGCTTTAGGTTACGACTCCAAAATCTAAAGATGATGAGAATCAATCCGATTATTACGTAGTGGAAGCTGTCAGACGCCATCGTAACACAGTAAGTAAATTAATCAATCAATTCTCCACTACACACCAGCATCGTAATGTTGATACACAGAACTGCAGTTAATAGACCGAGGAATTAGAACAAGGACCACAATTTACATGAGAATACCGAGTTACCATTTTAATTGTATGCGTAAACATTGATACACGGGCAGGTAAACGTCGGCTTGTTTATTTATAGAAACATAACTGCGGCCAGGATGTTTGACGGCGGAACGTAAATTGTATTGTCGGTTTTGCCGTTTTACGCGCGAGGTGGAACGTGCGCCCCGAAATAAAGAACGAATGAACGTATACAAGCAAACGGTACGAAATTAAGCCTTCAGTTTTGTATCCCACCTGCTGATTCTACCGAGAGTAAATGCCTCATGCAATTATATTTCAACAAGCAGGATATGGCTATGGGGAAAAGGCTAATTTAATGTAATCCACAGGACCACTGAGTGCATTATGTTTAAAAAAATATTCCAGACAAATCCGGAAATAAATCAAATAAATAACTAAGGGTAACGTAAAAAATTAACAATAAGTAAATAAGTTCAAAATACGGAGAAAACCCTAGCAAATTAGATATTTCTTTCAAGTTTCATATATATCATCTATGTGTATGCTACGCTCAAAGATCAAAAGCGCTCATTGAGCGGAAAAATAGCTCAGAACGCGATGTGGTCACAGTAAAACATCCACATAGCGAAATTCGGTCGTGTTATGGCTCTAATGAAAACGCGCACGACGCGTTGTGGCAATCAAAGAAAGACCAAAGTTTTCATTAGTGCCATAATACGAATTTCGCTATGTGGATGTTTTACTGTGACCACATCGCGTTGTGAGCTATTTTTCCGCTCAATGAGCGTTTTTGATCTTTGAGTGTAACATGTATATCATCTGTCTATATCATCTATGTATCATATATGTATCAGTTTTATAGTTCTCGATCATATTTTAGCACCCTCTCCAGGGCAGTTCCTACTCGTAGCAATTTGTCATCATAAAGTGTGTTACAACATAACTACTGTAGAATGCGGCGATGCAGCTGAAGTACCAACATGAGGGAAAGAGGTCGCACTCGGAACATGGCATGGACAAACGGCTGGTATTATAGAGCACCCGCCATCTAAAGTCGTGTAGGTATCTGCTGCATTGTTGGGAGCCAGTTTCTCGAAACGACTAGGTCATCGTTTCTTCAATCTTCCTTCTTCTCGTCAGCGATGGCCTAAGATATAAGTCTATAGACACCGATGATATTTCACTTCCACGTGGTCCAACCTGCTAGAAACACTCCGTTATCCGGACTCCTAATGTACGACTCCGTTACCTAGTGTAGAGTAAGCGAAGGGTCGCGGATTCAATTCCCGTCTGGGGCATATATTTCAGTGACAGTAAAATGTTTGCAATCGGGTCATGGCTGTAAATGTTATTGTGTTGTCATGCTCTAACGAAATAAAAGAAAAAGTGCCTGTATGCGGTTTATTTTTTCATCGCAGCGATGTGCTGGTCTGGTGGCACAGATAAGAGAAGTGTCAATTGTATGCAGAATAGAGTAGGGACGTTGTAGGACTGTTTAAGTTTCAAGAAAGCCTCTCTGTGGCAATCGACAACTGTATCTACTTAAGTTTCAATGCACAGCACCTACCATTACCTCAGCGATACTTCGACTGCTAAATTGCAACTCTTGCAAACAGTGCCTAGTGCCTACATACCATGGCATTGCAGGCATTCAGCGGTGTCCAATTACGTTTGATTTTAAAATTATACTACAAACTTTATCGGCGAACATAAAGAATTATTCAGTAATTGAATACTATTTCAAAATTTCAAACACCAATTAAAAAGTTGTGAATTGTAAAGAAGTGAATTGACGCGTATATCTCAATGTAATGTTGTTGATTAATACCATTGTGCAATTAAAAGTATTCTGTTAATTTGTTTTCGTTAAAGTAAAATTAAAAGGGCTTGTAAGAGATACTGAGAAATAATAACGGTTTTAATGAAATGGAAGTTCATGCGATATCTTAAGTTGAGTGATAACTGCGGCCTTACTATCAGGGCTGGATTCCGATGGGTATATGGTCGATCTGTAGGATTGAGATAAAATCATGAAAAGCGACAGGCTATCCTTAAAATTTTCGACGCGGAAATCCACGCGTATAGGATCGAGTCGTGAAAATGAAAGGACTTCTACAGCTCTTGAGATGAATGCCTTTGGTACAATTTAGTAAAAACTGCGCCATTGCGTACACGAGATACCGCATCGCCTTTTCATGCGCTGGATGCAAAAGTTTTGCAACTAAGGCTCTTCCAGTTTCTAAACTTATCAAATCGGAGTCGTCTTAAGCCGATTACAAAAAGCTTTACTTACGTTAAAGGTAATAAGGGTCATTTCAATAAGCCATACTATTAAGACTTAATATTAACCTTACTTATCTGTAAATCACTTATGTTTTAAATAAAATGAGAATGGGGAGAATAAAGATTTCCCAAAAACAGGATATGAAGTAAGGGTGTTGTAGGTTGGTGGTCTCACCTCAAAGATACCTCCTCAAAGGAACCGTACAATAATTCTATCACCCACGTACACATTAACAAAACTAAATCCAAACAACAGATAAAACGTAGGACCATTTATGATCATAGATATTGAGTAATGGTCAATGTTCGAGGTTCCTTCGCCCACACAACTTATCTAACCTGTCAAATAGCCCTTAAACATTGTATGCTTATTAATATTCCGGTAGATAGACCGTTATTAGGCACCTAATAAGATTATACGATTATACATAATTAACTGTACGGATTAGCTGCATAGATAAAGTTGGCTTCGGCCTAGTAGCTACCTAGGCATGGAGTTATAAATTCTTTGACGTACTTTACGTAATCCTATTCAGGTACCGCATGTAGTTAGTAGGTTCTTTGTCAGAAAAAACCATGCGGTTTGCCTAATTGAAAGTGAGTCTTATTGTTTTATTTCTACCTATCTCGGTGTAGCGTAACGAAATCTTCCTTTTTGAGCCATTTTCCTGGTTTTATGCTGGACTTATACTGACATTAAAAAATGAAGACAGCACCTACATCTTAAATTAGATCCTTAATGATGTCAGAGGTGGTCAACGAAGGAAGTGGGAAGGTCATCTGAAATGAAAGGACGTAAGTCAAGTTTAGGTGCGTTTTATAGTCATGACAACTATTCTGGATTTTGATGATGTCTTCAGGTTTGACGAAGCTATAAGGTAAGGAGATTTTGTTATTAAGTTAAAGGTAGTTATTTAATTCCTTGATGTTTGATGATAATCCGCGTTATGTAGGTAGGTATCTTCCTACGTGAATCATTTTATTGAATGGACGCATTACCTATTCTTATTTATTTCGATATTTCTTATTTATTGCAATAAGCATACATAGATATACTTAACGATTAAAATGAGGGAATTTCGAAATTCTAATAGGTATTGTGTCCAAGGAGCTGTTCTTGATCGTTAAAATCATCTGACGTTTTTTATGGCGGCGAGGCAGCAACGGTAACTTATTCCCGCGCACGTAGGGCTTACAAAAAGTATTTGGATAAGCGGAGGCGCGTCCTCGGTAAGCTTGTTTTAGTTTGGTCCCTTTTACTTCCCGCGGTGAGGTTGCATTCCCGCTTCCCGCCGGCCGGCGCGCTTACCGCTTAGCGCCAACCGACCGCGGAATCAGACTTGCCGTGCATTCGAATTTCAAACTTCAGCAAACTTTCAAATCCTAAATGAAAAATGCACTTTAATTGTCATTTTTGTACACCTTTTATCGCTAGGTACCGCTCAAGTGAAGTTAGTTGATAATTATTGTAGTTATCATTTAACAATTGGCCAAGGAAAAACTTAATCAGAAGTGGTACGCGAAATTAATATAATTCGATTATTAACACAAATATGATGCAAAAGCCGACTAGTCGAATGTAGGGCATAAGATAAACACTTGCTATCTACACTCGGCACCTCAGCACAGACAGATAAAAGTAATACTTAACTGAACGTCTTACTAACCTGATGGCTCGGCGCAATAGCTTAAAATCCAAGCTGCATTTTAACCTCAAAAAGCACCTCGAGCACGGTCACGAATGCGAAGGTCACTGTTATGTTATCTTGCATAATACCGACGACTTTACACCAGCAAAGGATAAAAACAATACACAATCGAGGATTAAAGTTAACGTTGTTATCATAAACACACGAATGCACAGTTCGTTGCACGTTTATTATTCAACAAGCGACACGAGTGTCCATTCGGGACTCCATCGGATCGCATACTTTTATTGTTCTGTAAACAAAACAAGCACCAATTACGACTCGATATCATAAGTTGTATTCAGTTTACGAAAAAACATGTCACAGCCGTGCACTGCACTCCGTCTGACACGACGAATATGGCGGATGGATTTGAACTACGCTTGCGCCGCCAGTTACTGTACACGCCGGTCGGCCAGGTAAAAAAACACTGAAGATTGTAGCGCCATCTAGCTCAGACGGTTCGAACTGTTTAGTAAGGTTGAGGTGGTGTTGAGACGAAGCGTGAAAGTCCGGTTTTCCGACAAGTTCGTAATGATTATAACAAACTGTGATAGATGTCGCTTTTCAGCAATGTTTTACGCAAAATTAAGTTTTATATGGTAAAGCTATTGCACGTACACGTGACACCAATAATGCCTATTGGCGATTTTTCGTGTGTATTACGAGTATTTCATAGCCATCATTTGTAGAAATGAAATAAATCAGTGTAAAACCGACACTCAACGGGATTGGTTTTATTACGCTACCTTTCCCTCCTCCTTGTATCTATCCTACAACGTAGTGAACGTGAACGGTACAGTTTTTTGGTCCTTCGAGTCTTCGAGCAGGATCAGCCACTTCAGACATTCAGACTCATTCTCATTCAGTCAGTGAATGATCACAAAATGGCCATGAGATTACGTCGGTCACTGACATACGCGACGCGCAATATAATATAATATGGACGCGAAGGTTCGCTGTTGCTGCAGGCTGCAGTGCGTGTGCGCATGTCTGTTATCAACCCGGTAACGGACCAACTTAAACGAAAGCATTCAATTATGGTATTTATGTCTTGGTTATTACGGTTGAATATTGAATCTATACTTGGTGTCGGTTCGGAGTTGGTCAGGAGTGGGTGGCGAGTAGTACGTCTTTCAAGTATTTAACCATATAGGTACTTAGAGAAAAGGCAACCAATGAAACAAATGATGATATAAATAATTTTAATAATCAGTTATTTTTACATAAACATCACTCAAAACTTTAATCAATAGACACCATACTATTCAACGGGAGCTAGATTTGCTCAATATCAACAATTACTAGGTATTATTTTCTCCGGGTCCTATGTCGGAGAGCAATTAAGGCGAGTAGGTGGAAAACGGCGTATAGGATGAGGAGGGCGAATACGTCGCTCCAGAGCCGGTTGGGGCTGAAGTCGTACCGGTCTAACACCTCGCCGCCGGTGCTGAGGCAGGGCGCTCCTGGGTCCATCGTTGTACATGCTAAAATAATGAAATGAATAATATTTACTTTTATTATGTTCTAAATAGGATTAAAAAGTAAAAAAAAGACTGACAACACTTGGGCTAGAAACTCAAAATAAAATGTAAGGATGGTTTAAAAAACAGATGGTAATCAGACGGTATAAATGGATCGAAGTTTATAGAGGATTAGCGAACTTTTTGTGTACGAATTTTTTATTGCTCAAAACATGTTTGGCGTTAAATAATTGGCCAAGCCAAGTTTTATGTAACTTAAAAAAGTTTAAATATACTCGTACGGCTCGTACCTAACTCAATAAGTTGGTACATTCAGTGTTCACATGAAAACGGGTAGGTAGCTACCTACTTCAAAATTGAAAATTGTGAGAGAACATTATAAATAGACTGCCTATGTACGAGCTACCTCACTAAATACCTATAAAAAAGGGTTACTAGCTCCCTACCTCACTATATAAGTACCTATAAAAAAGGGTTACTTACTTATGTTTTCAACTCCGTCCCACTGTAAGATGCTCATTGCTTCATTCGAGTACATCAGCCACGATAAGTGCCGAATCCAAGATATGTAATCGGGTATTGTACTGGAAATATAGGAAAACATAAATATATTATTTATGAATTAATCACTCTGAAGGTCTGTTCTAAATACTTACGATGGACTTAACCGTGTAAGGGCAGAACGGAGCAGCTGACACATCTGGGATAAGGTACCTACCTACCTAAGGTAACTATGGGTGTTGAACGGGTTGAACCCCTTAAAATATCTGACTCGAGAATCCGATTTGTCTTATCCCTGGATCAGGAGCTTGGTACTGTCATTGATAGCTATATATTTTTTTAATAATGATGTCCGGCACACTTATAAAACTACAAACTGTCTGTTTGTTGCGATATGGGACTAGTACCTAAATAAGTTTACCTGAGCCTAATAAAAAGTCCAGAAGTCAACATGAGCGAGTAGTCAAATGGCACCAGGTAGGCGATGGCGACCGGCATTGAACCGAACGCGCACGAGAAAAATGATCCTGAAAGACAATCAGTAAGTTAGAAGTTAGAAATTGCATATTGTTGTAGAAAAGAACAGCAATACCGGTCACTCATAAGTAAAGGACGACCTTCGCAAATGATTATGCGAAGATTTCGATGCGGGTATGCATCACGTAATCTGTGCCTCTATTATGAGTTGTTGTAGTAAACGTCAAACTGTTACTATTGCAGTTAACGTTTAGAATTTGTATGAGAATCCGTACAGCGCCTCTAGCGGTTACGATACTGAACTACAATTCTCATACAAATTCTAAACGTCAACTGCAATAGTAACGTCCTTTACGTTTACTACAACAACTCATAATAGAGGCACTGGCCTAATTTTTTTATGAAATTAAGGTAGCAGATGAGCAGGCAGCATAACCCTTCCGCTGCCGTCCACAGTAACTAGGACCAAACTAGAATAAACTCAAGAGTCTCATTTTAATTCGGTCACATGTGCTGCTACCCTTGAGGAGAGAAATTGTCGCCTCGATAAAAATGTAACGGGCCATCCAAAAAAATACGCCAAAAGAAATGCACAAGCTCACAAATAATACATCACAAATAACACATCACAAATATGTACTGACGATCCGAGAAGAAACACTTCTTACTTAGTTACATAAAAATTGGTCCCAACAGGCAACTACGAAATACTTGACACAAAGTTCATTTCAGCGTATGTAGCGTAGCACTCACCACACGCGATGGCCACGTTGAGCACCAGCACGGAGATGAAGGTGGTGAACCCGAACGCGTACCAGGTGGCCCGCAGCCCCGCCACCCAGTACACCACCAGCGTGAACAACACCGGCTCGATCAGCAGACCAGGGAACTGGAACAAACAATGGTACATTAGCTTGACAGGACTTTTATGCTCTCAGAGAACTATCCGAAGATTTTGTGGTAGATGATGAACATTTTGTTTCAGTGTATACTTGATTAGCTGTGAGAAACAGAATGAACTTTTTATTTTTATACAAGCAAAGCATTCACCTAGGTACTCTAATGTTTCGAGCTGTTGCAACGCCAAAACAGTCTGAGATCAACATTAGCGCGTAATAATAAAAATAAAATGATAATTACGTCATTATGCAGACACGTGCGCGCGGTACGCACACGAAAGCGCTTATAGCCCGGCGGCTTGCGTCGATTCCCAGTGATCGACAAAATTTAAGCAACTGCGGGCGCGGTTTGTAGTTGGAAGGATGACCGCTAGTGGCAAAATTTCTTGAACGCTTCCGTTGCTTCGGAGAACACGTATCTGGAGGTGGAGACCCGTGCTCATGCCATAGTCACATAGACCCGTGAATTTTTGCAGATGCAAACTATTAATGCTTAATAAGTATTATTATCCTTACTAATATTATAAATGTGAAAGTGTGTTTGTTTGTTTGTTTGTTTGTGACGCTTTCACGTCGCAACAAAGCTATTATATGGTAAGGTTTATGTGTGTGGGGATAGTTAGGAGGGTGGAGAGTGACGTAGGCTACTTTTTACCGCGGAAAAACATCCCATTCCCATGGGAAGATCGATGTTTTGTTAGTTACTAGATATTTATTTTCGGAGTTGCCAATAGATGGCGTTAACAAAATTCATTTGCAAGTTCTGAATTACGCTATCAAATACTACATGTAATTTACTTAAGTCATAGGCAAATGTAATAGGCTACTTTAGCTCTGCCTCGAGAACTCCCCGCTCCGGCTGTGTTCAGTGTACCGCCCGCCCGCTGGCACTATCCTGTTGGCTGATGTCCGCAAGTTGCTGGACTCGCCGACACCGGTGGTGGGCGCGGGCGACTGGAACTGCAAGCATCCGGGATGGAATAGCCTAGCTGCCAACAGAAGTGGAAGGCTACTTTTTGATGCCGCTGAACAGCACGGCTACACTGTCGAGTGTGTTGCACACCGTTACCGCGGCTCTGAATAAGAGAGAACGCGTGTGTGCAGTATTCCTCGACATGGAATGGAACCTCGGGTTCTACAAGACCTACATCAGACCCCGCCTCACGTACGCGGCAACGGCGTGGTACGCGCTCGCCAGCGAACCGCAGCGCAAGAGGATGCGCGCAGTTCAGGCGATTGCGCTCCGCCGGCTGACTGGTGCGCCGAGGTAAGTCAGGAACGCCGTCATCCAGAGGGACCTTCGAGTCGAGAGCCTGGACGACTTCATCGAGCGATTGGCACGCAACATGTTCGGGCGTGTCGACGCGTCGCGGTTCCCGCATCTGCAGGACCTGGCGCCGCTCCACACCCGTCCACCGGACCGCTGGGCCTTCCCGCGCGACTTGCTGGTTGCGCGGGACGGGCCTAGCACTGACTGATACTGGGGCTTCGTAAGTCGTCGCCCGACGCTGATCGGCTCCTGCTGGGCTTCCCACCAGCGGGATTCACCCGGTAGGGGCTCGATCGCCTGGGCGGCGCGAAGATGAACCCCATCCCGTTTAAGACTCTGTGGCCTGTAAAAAGGTCACCACTCACCGGACTTGACCTATTGGTTAAACACAGATGGACAACCAAGGGCCTTAGGGCCCAACCCAAGGACTGGCCCGTTTTAACGGGCCGCGAGAGACATCCCCAAAGGGGAACAAACTGTCCCGAGGGCTCCACACACCTCAGACAGGGTGGAGTGAAGAGAGCGAGTAGTAGGCTACTTTTTAGCCTAAATTCCTACGGGAGCGGGACCTACGCGGGTGTTACCTACGGGTCCCGAAGCGAAGCGCGGGCGGTTCTCTAGTTTTCTACATAATGCTAGCCCATTTCATCATTCAAAACGTTATGATAAATGATCAGCCTTAGTTTTTTCTTACCAATGCAATCATCCTGGATATATAATATATCGGTGTGGAGTACAATCCTGCTCTCAGCTCGCGATGCAATATGGGGAACTCCTCAGGAAACACATGCAGTATGGAATACATCGGACTGAAGGTGTTCTCTGCGATGATGACGAACAGCGCCCCCTGCACGTCTTGAATCCCGTCCTGAGTAAGACGCACGGTGCCAATAAAACATAGACCTGCTGTCACAGCTATCACCTAAAATGTAAGAGTTCATTTTAAAGAAGCTTGGAATTATTTTTTAATAACTATGTTATTTATTAAAATGCCAAGCTTTGTGAAATGTCAAAGGTTCTTCGGATGATGGTGAATTAATTATAATCCAATACATCTTATCAGTCAGTCCGTTCGTTACTAATGAGTTCCTAGTAGCATGGTAATATTACCGTGCTAGTAGAGACATATTCTTTTTTTACTTTTTGAACTTACGACGAAGTTTATTGGTACTGACTGCATCATAAAGTGTACCTAAAGTATTTTTAAAAACTTGTCATGATAAACTCAGCTGCATTTCATTACATAAGAATTTAATCGTGGCCAATAGCTAAGTAGGTACGCAAGAGGATCAATTAGTTGTGTAATGATTATGTACTTGTATTAAAGTTAAATTTAATGACTTTGAAATTTGAACTTTTCAATCCCGCCTATTTGCTAACGACCTTTTATAATCTCTTAGGGAATGCAAAGCTCATTATGGAATCGTTTTCAATATTCCATTATAAAACGATAATAATTTTAAAGCAATAATAGATAAAGGGACGGCCGAGGCAAAGGTTCTGAATACGTAATGATGGGGGGGGAGATATGTATCAAAAAGCAAAATATTACTAAAAATAAGGACTTACTAATTTCTGCAATATTCGTAATGATTGTACTCTAGGATCCCTTATAACAATTAACATATATCTATACACTAGCCACATCATTTTGGTGAAGAAGAATGGAGATTTGAAGCTACCAGACTTTAATTTCTTTAAATCCTGAAAAAAAAACCAGAATTATTGCATGAAATATTGCTGTATTGTATATGATACTCGTGACGTGAATAAAATGTGCTATTTGTAGTATTTTGTGAACTCCATTGTATTTTGTATATTATTTTAATAAAAAAGACAAACTACTACTTCAGCACTCCGTAATTGAAAAACATGTCACCAGGAATCATCGAAGATTCTCCTTGAAATTTACGAACTAACGTAAGGGTAAGGTATTAAAGGCAGCATTGAATTGAAAACTGCCCCAAAAGGCTGACCTTATGATTGACCAAACCTCATGAATTAAACCTCGACGTCTTTTCACCATAAAAAATCATACCTCATCTTCATGGTCCATAAGATGAAACTCAAGATGAATCTCCATGTTCAGTTCCTTGGCAGCGTCGCTGACTGCGAACCTGTCGCATATGCTCTTGATGGCCTGCCGCGAGGCTCCCTCCGAGCCCGGGGTCAGCGCCAGCACTTTCATGAAGTAGTCTGTTGGGTTGTACGTTATCGGACAGTGGTATCCCAGGCTGAAATACAAAAATTATTTCATCAACAATTATTTAATTAATAAGTAATAGGTCACATGTGATGATAAAATTAATTAACTTTTAACAGAAAGTAGAGAGAGAGAGACAGTAAATATAACTCAAAATCTATCAGATGTCGCAGTCAACAGCTGGTATGTAATTGTATGTTTATATGGGACCAGACTACAAACGTCAACTTTCGAATAAAATCGGACTGGTCTAAGGCCTCTTAAGCTTCATCTTGCGATCATGAGGATGATGATGATGATGAAATGGAAAGAGAAATCTTCGTGGATTAATTACCTATCTTATATTATAGGTAGGTATTTCGATTCAACTTCATAGGTATAAATATTATGTATCTATATATTATATCTATCTGATCTTAAGTGAAAAGTTCAAACCGAACGGAAATCTAATTTGGGCCCTTGACGAAAGAGCATGATTAATGCGCTCTGAAGCGGGATGTCTTATTAGGGTCATTGAGTCGAGTGTTGTCCGTTTAGGCGATCTGACGCAATCGTATCCGATCGCCATTCAATGTGATGTTCGGCACCTTGACTATAGGGACACTTATATCCTCATCTCATATATTATCATCGTACTCGTAAGGATTTAATAGAGAAGAATGAATGAGGAAGACAAAATTTTAAAATTCTATCGACTATAAAAATACGGATACTGTCTGGTGCACCGGTCTCATTCACATTTCAAACTGGTTTCCTACTTATAAATTAAGTATTATATTTTATTGCAGTAGAATATTTAAATTTTAAAGTAAATATCAAGTTGCACAACAATTTAATCTTGATTATGAATGAATTGATTAACCTGAAGATCTTGTTACATTCGACATTTTAATTGCAATTGTAACGGTGAGAAACGAAACATTAATTTTTGTCACGTAACGTAAGCAAAAAGCGCTAGAATTAAAAGTACGTTCAATAGTGTTTGTTACCTTTCAAAGAAGTTCAGAGCTCCTGAAGCGCTTCCAGCGAAGGCCACTCTTCCTTCAGCGAGGAGCACTAATCTATCGAACAGCGCCATTAGTTCGGACGACGGCTGGTGTATGGTACATACGACCGTCTTCCCCTGAACCGCACTGGCTCGGAGTAAGGTCATCAGCTTCTGGGCTGACGATGAGTCCAACCCGGTAGTTGGCTCGTCGCAGAAGAGCAGACCTGGATTCGTCAGAAGCTGTAGACAGAAGAAGAAAAGTAACTAAGTACCTACTTGTAGACCATTTTATCACTTTTTGCTAGATTTCAAAAATTTCGTCTTACCTATAAACGTGTTTATTTCTATAGTCCTCGTATCAATAAAAATAATAAAGCAACTCTGTCATTGTTCAAAAAAGTATTTATTTAGATTTTTTTAGGTATTATCTCGTCGCTTCAAGAAAAAGAAGTAACAAGGAAAAATTTTGTGAGCCAAACGAAAATATTTAATTTGTACCTCAGTAGCGAAAGCTAGGCGTTTCCTCTCTCCCCCAGAGAGTGTCTTGTGGCCATCCAGTCCGCCTATCCTTGTATACCTGGAGCCGTACAGTGAAAGCTGCCTCATGAGTTGGTTGATCCGCCTTTTGCGTGCTAGTGAAGGCGTCCTGCGGTCCATGCGTAGATGGGCCTGCGATAGACAAAAACACATTCATATAAAAAAGCCATTCATTACGTGTCCGAGAATTTCGAAGAAATGCAACACCGGTCGTTAAATTAACCATTTCAACCCATTTTCGACCTCTTTTATCTCAAATTATAGTGGACCCGAACCGAACTTGTGAGAATTAACTACCTATCTATTAAGACACGAATACTTAGAACAAAATCAAGCTTACTTGCTCGATTACGTTGTGTTGTCTAAACTAACATTGACAAATCATAGGTTTCAAAGTTTGCTAAAAGCAGCAAGTAGGTAAACGCTGGTAGAAATAGAAGCACTTACATTACAATCTGACTCAATCTGTCTTAAAGTATTTCGAAACCAAAACCCTACATTGCGTATTGCTGTCGGTAAGCAACATGTAAATAATGATACGGATAACTGTGTAGAAATAGTTTAATTACAACGTCACCATAATTTAGAATTTTAGAGAATTCACGTAATCTTGCACAACGCCGTCTTTCAGTAGGTATTCAACAATATTTACCTTCCTGTGTAGTAGTGAAAATAAGGTCAGAACTACGTACGCAACACTAAAGCGCGCATGCCACAGATAATTTTCAAAGACGTAAAAGAATCCATTTACTTATTTCAAAGTAAGTTACATTACTCAATTTAAGACGAAAACGATAAATATTAAACAGAACCCCATATTTTACATACTATCGACAATACCAAGAAAACTCGAGTCCCTAAATGTTTAATGGGTACAAGAGCCATTTAAGTGATTATTATTTAACTACAGGGATCAAGTAATCTCCAACTTCGTCGTTATACGGAGATTAGTGTGATTAGGCAAGTGCACTTCAAGTAAGTAGGTATTACTACGAATTGACAAATCCCCCGTTAATAATTAACATTTTGTCATCTTTACCATAATAGTAAGATGCTCGGTGACAGTCAGGTTTTGCACGAACAGTTCGTCTTGATGCATGTAGCCGCTCTCCCGGTGCATGAAGTCTCCCACTGCTTGTCCATTCATCAAGATCTCGCCGTCCACCACTGTGCCCACTGCAAAAAATATCTATGTCTATAAGAAATAAACTGTTGAATTTAAATTCATAATAATATTATTTCATAGAAACCATCTTACATGGACTTCTGTGAGCCAATGCGGACATCAGTGTGGTTTTCCCTGCACCGCTGAAACAAAAAAATATTATTCACAATCTACAATTTTTTTTTTCTTCTTTTCTTTCTTCGATGTTAATGGTCGACGACAAAAACATGTACCTAAGTATGTATACAGTGTTTAAATTAAGTATGTTGATATGCAAATTAAAATAACAAAGCTACACCAATGTGAATTTAATGGAAGAGACTAATATTTTCATCGACGAGTAATCGAAGATCAGTTCTAATCCTGTTAAAGTGGGGTATTGGAAGGTTTCCCAAATTAGGACGCGGCAACCAGACACCCGGTCACACTGGATTAGAAAGCAATATTGGTCGGCGCTGCTGACGAAAGACAATAGTCGTCGGCACCCGGAAGCAAGGGTCTGACTTCCGACAAGTCCAAATTATTGGAACAGAACAAAATAGA
The DNA here is from genome assembly GCA_905404135.1 of Hesperia comma. Lineage (NCBI taxonomy): Eukaryota > Metazoa > Arthropoda > Insecta > Lepidoptera > Hesperiidae > Hesperia > Hesperia comma. The sequence continues at coordinate 17,810,740 of FR990018.1, forward strand.
CATATTACCATTCCAAGAGATACTTCTCAAGGTAAAGTTATTAGGTAATGATGGATGAGTCAATCGGGAAATAAAACATCTAACACGAATTTTATAACTTAAGTACTTATTGGAATATAAATTTTGCAGTCTCGTAATAGTACATTATGATACAAGTGTGCGAAGTTGGTCATTACAGTCGAGGCGGTATTGAGCCCGAGCCGCAAGGCGAGGGCTGTAATAGAGCCAAGACTGTAATGAACAAAGCACACGCGTATCATACGACGTTTTTCAACACACTTGCGAGGAAAAAAACAATTAGGTATCGACATTTTTCAGTCACAAATCAGCAAATTAAAATAAATAAAAATAAAAAATAAAATAAAAATAAAAAAGCCTTTTATTTCTTGCATTACAAAATTCTTTTATATATAACATTTATTAGTTTTTGTTATTAATTAATATTACATTACATTATTTATTTATTATTTCAGATTTTAGTATATTAATTATTTATAATATTATTGACTTTATGTTTAAGCAATTTACGAATTAAGTATAGTAATTATTATCGTATTTGTATTCATTTTTGTGCTTTATAAGTAACATATATCACATTTTATACATTATTATTTATTTATGCTCTCTTTTCGTTTTCTCTTAGCAAGAACCCCGTTTTCACAGGTGAAGGCCTCCTCCAAAGTTAACCAATTGCCTCGATCTTGGGCTACTTGTGTCCAATTTGGTCCGGCGATATTTCTTATTTCATCGTCCCATCTTGTTATGGGCCTCCCTTTATTTCTTTTGCCGAAGGGGCCTTTCCATGACATCACTCTTTTAGTCCATCGTTCGTCTGAGAGTCGAGCAATATGGCCAGCCCACTTCCATTTCAATTTTTTCGCATATTGTACAGCATCTGTAGTCTTAGTTAAGTTTCTTATTTTTGTATGCCTTATTTTATGTATTTTCCTAATACTGAGCATGCTCCGCTCCATTCCTCGTTGGCAAGTTCTTATTTTGTTTTCGGCGGCGTTAGTAAACTTCCATGTTTGGCAGCCGTACGTTAGACATGGTAGTAGGCATGTGTTCATAATTTTAGTTTTCAAGGACACAGGCAAGGTGCTCTTGAATATTTCTCGCAGTTTCCAGTATTTGTTCCAGGTACTATGCGTTCGCCTTTCGATTTCTCTGTCGTTATTTTTCTTGTCAAAACTTATTTGTTTGCCTAGGTATATGTACTGGGTTGTATATTTTATGGGTTCCCCTTCCACAGTTATAAGTTTTTCTACGCTGTTTGTCATAATCATTGTTTTGGTTAAGTTAATTTCCAGACCTACTTTTATGCTTGCTTTGTGTAGAGATCCAATCATACATTGAAGTTGCGAGCTCGTTTCTGCTAATATAACTAGATCATCTGCGAAGCGAAGATGGTTAAGATATTTACCTCTTATATATATACCATAATTTTTCCATTCTAGGTGGCTAAAGATATATTCTAGTACTGCAATGAATAATTTTGGAGACAAGGGATCCCCCTGCCTCACCCCTCTTTTGATGGGGAAGCTCGGGCCTTTGGTTTCCAGCTTGACTCTACCTGTACTATTCTTATAGAGACTCCTGATTAAATCTATGTACTGCTGCTCTACATCCTGGGTTTTAAGGGCTTCCCATATGCTTTCATGTGATACCGTGTCGAATGCTTTCTGGTAATCTATATAGGCAATGTAGAGAGGTCTTTGTTTCTCCTGGTATTTTTCTATAATTAGTTCCAGTGTATGAATGTGGTCTATTGTTGAAAATCCCTTTCTAAAGCCCGCTTGCTCTACAGGTTGGTTTAGTTCCAGAGGTATGCTTATCCTTTTGTTGATGATTGACGAAAAAAGCTTGTAGACAAATGATAATAAGCTTATTGGCCTGTAGTTTGAGATGTCCTTTGGGTCTCCTTTCTTATAGATCAAAATTATGTTTGATTCAGTCCATTGTGATGGTATCTCGGCTGTTTTTAATATGTGGTTGAAAAGTTTTGCCAAAGGTAGAGCTAAGAGTGTTTTACCTATTTTTAAAGCTTCGTTATGTATGTGGTCTGGCCCTGGGCTTTTGTCTGCTTTTAAACTCGTTATTGCCTCTATTACCTCTTTTTCTGTGATTTCATTTACTTTTCTTATTTCATTTGAGCTTTTCAATGTATCTGTATAGTTATTTATAGTAGATTTTTCATTATATAGGTTCATATAAAAGCTAGTAGCCACTTCTATGATCTCTCTGCGATTATGTTTGGTTTTTCCTGCTGATTTAATACATTCAATCCATGGTTTACTTAGTGTTAATTCTTTATATGCTTTTTTGGTGCTTCCAGACGTTGTCAGATGTTTCTCAAGAGTATTTTGCCTATGTTTAGCGTAGTCGTTTTTTATATACTTGCTAATAAGTTTATATAGGGCTGCTAATTCATTTTTTTCGCTTCGGGTTTTCTTTCTGGTGTTATGCAATGCTCTCCTTCTCTCTATTAGTTGCACTGTGCGTGGTGATAATATTTCCTGATTGTCGGGACCAGTGCTGATTGAGTATGCTTCTCGAAGGCTTTGGATAATTATAGACATTAATTGCGTATAATAAGCTTGTATACATTTATTTTCTTGCCACATCGGTAGTTTTGTCAAGTTAAGCGCTAGTTTTTCTTTAAACTTCAGTTTTTCATTTTCATTTTTTAATGCCGACATTGGATTGTTTTTATATTGTGCTCTACTTTTCCTTTTATTACTTAGGAGTATAGTCGCTCTGACTGGTCTGTGATCCGAAGGGTAGATTATATTTAGGACTTCCATATTTTGAAATATATCCGGACGGTTGGATAAAATATAATCAATTTCATTTTTGTGTTCGTTATTTGGCGAGCACCAAGTCCATCTGCGGTTTGATTTTTTCTTAAAAAAGGTATTCAGAATAGAGAGATTATTTTCAATTGCGAAATCGATTAGTTTTTGGCCTCTTCCATTTCTCTCTCCGTAACCATAAGATTTCATTATAAGGTTTTCACTCTGTTGCGGTTGGCCTATTTTTGCATTGTAATCGCCCATTACGATATAATCCTTGTGAGCTGCTGCTATTGCTTGTGTTAAAATTTCGTAAAAGAGTGTAATTTCTGCTTCTTCTGATGACTCTGTTGGTGCATATACCTGTATTATTGATAATTTGTGTTCGTCAAAGGTGAGATTTAGTAGAGCTACACGCTCTGTAAAGCCGGTGAAACTTTCTATGTTGTGTTTCAAAAGTTTCTTTATAATAAAGCCCACTCCATGCCTACCAGGTGTTTGGCCTGTGTAGCATAAGATGTAGTCTCTATATTCTTCGATATTAGTTCCTAGCCTTCTCACTTCCGATATCCCCATTATGTCACAATTTATTGTTTTCAGGGACTCAAATCAGCAAATTATAAACGAACAAATGTTTGTACAAAATGGCGCGGTTTATTTTTTCGCGCGCCGTATCTTTGGTTGAATAACTATGCGCGCGCAGGTTAAGTCCAAGGCACCGAACATTCAGCCACAATATATTAAACTAAATAATTATGTATTTCTAATAAGAATTTACGGTAATTAATGATTTAAAATATTGTATTTTTTAAATGCTTTAATAGATAATTAGATGAAGTATAATCTTATCTTATCAGATTTTGACTAAGTACAACAATTTATTTATTTACAAAATAACAAAATAACAAATCTTTTGGTAACAACCTCTTTACGGATATTAAAAAAAAAGTGGAATAAGAAAAACACTAGTGCGGTAATGAAAAGTAAAACGCACTAGTGTGTAATAAACCGCATTCCGGGCGTAAGACTAAAGAAAAAATATCAACTTTACGAGCAAGTGTGTTGAAAAAAACATTGAATTACCACCACATCAGTCAATCTTTCCCGTCAGTTCATGATTATTTCGTGCGTGTCATTCCTTGCTAGACCTAGATACGTAATCGCATAGCAAGGTAAACCGTAACATTAGACCACGATGCATAGCTCTGACTAGAATGTTGCTCATTTCCACATGATTGGGCACTCCGTCCGATTATCCAGGTTTCAGTTTGACACGCTAGATGTGTTCATTAGCCTACCAAACTACACTACCAATAGCCTAGTGGTTAAGATTTGCCTCCCTCCCTGCTCATGGACTCCGGGTTCGAATCACAGCGTTTAAATGTCACTCGCTACAACCTGCTTACCGGAGAGTTCGCAAAACGCAAAGGTGGGTGAAGTCTGCCAATCCGCACTTGGTCAGCGTGGTGGACTATGGCCTTATCCTTTTCATTCTGAGAACAGGCTCGTGCCCAGCAGTGGGACAGTTATGGTTGCGATAATGACGATGATGTCCTACTTAAAGAGTTGAAGCCATTTAAAGGGCACATTCCGTATTAAGCCCAAGCAAACCTCCCCTGCTCATGATGCATCTTGTAGAACAAAAGGCGATTGTGCGAGGACCATCCTGTTGAAGGTCGATGGAGTTTTGTTGTAATGGTGGCCATGGCAATATATACCTACGCATTTTGTGAAAAGTTAAGGTGTACGTTCAAGACTCAGAGTTCTGTGACAGATATTCGGCAGAGGCACATTCTTAAAGTTTCGTGTCATCTTTTGCGTACGGAAACCATAGAGATATTACACTAGAGTGGGTGAGCCATACGGCTGCCCATACATTGCAATCGCCCCCGGTTAGAAAGAGAAACAACGATAACGGTAATTACCTATCTCTCTCCGATCCCGATGAGCCAGAAAGAGAAAGGTGATTACTAAAGATTTCGTCTCTTTTTATCCGAGGTACGCTCTGAAGCCTGGCTTCTGCCCTATAGTGTAATATCTCTATGACGGAAACCTAAAATATAAGTAAATAGTAGAATCTAGTTAATCGGGTAAAAATGCAAAGTATAGTGATACTAGCTGTGCCCGCGGCTCCGCTCGCGTGAAACTGAGTGTGTCACAAAGTTTTTCCCGCGTAAATCTCGATCCCGCGAGAAGTCAGGAACAAAAAGTAGCCTATACAATGCTCCAAAATAATATTAGTAGGATAGTATTATAGTATTACTATAGTAGGAGTAGGATAGGAAGTAGGATAGTAGGAAGTAGCAAGTTACGTGTCGACTATAAACCTCTTATCCCGCGGGAACCGATAGGTTTACCGGGATTATAAGTATTTGGTATTTTAGGTCTCGTGAATAACTATCTGTGTGACAAATTTGGCTTAAAACCGTTCTGCCGTTTTGGCGTGATAAAATATCCAAACTTTCGCATTTATAATATTAATAAGATTAGTAAGATATAAAAATCTCTATAAATTTTAACAAATTATGTTATTCCGATGTCTAAGCTATATTACTGCAAAGTTTCATGAAAATCCGTTCAGTAGTTTTTGCGTGAAAGAGCAACAAACCCACACACACACTCACTGACATACCTATTACTATAGTATTACTATTATATTATTATAGTACTATTATATATTATAGTATTATAGTATTACTATAGTAGGAGTAGGATAGGAAGTAGGATAGTAGGAAGTAGCAAGTTACGTGTCGACTATAAACCTCTTATCCCGCGGGAACCGATAGGTTTACCGGGATTATAAGTATTTGGTATTTTAGGTCTCGTGAATAACTATCTGTGTGACAAATTTGGCTTAAAACCGTTCTGCCGTTTTGGCGTGATAAAATATCCAAACTTTCGCATTTATAATATTAATAAGATTAGTAAGATATAAAAATCTCTATAAATTTTAACAAATTATGTTAATCCGATGCCTAAGCTATATTACTGCAAAGTTTCATGAAAATCCGTTCAGTAGTTTTTGCGTGAAAGAGCAACAAACATACACACACACTCACTCACTCACTCACATACATACATCCTTACAAACTTTCGCATTTATAATATTAGTTAGTATTACTATAGTAGGAGTAGGATAGGAAGTAGGATAGTAGGAAGTAGCAAGTTACGTGTCGACTATAAACCTCTTATCCCGCGGGAACCGATAGGTTTACCGGGATTATAAGTATTTGGTATTTTAGGTCTCGTGAATAACTATCTGTGTGACAAATTTGGCTTAAAACCGTTCTGCCGTTTTGGCGTGATAAAATATCCAAACTTTCGCATTTATAATATTAATAAGATTAGTAAGATATAAAAATCTCTATAAATTTTAACAAATTATGTTAATCCGATGCCTAAGCTATATTACTGCAAAGTTTCATGAAAATCCGTTCAGTAGTTTTTGCGTGAAAGAGCAACAAACATACACACACACTCACTCACTCACTCACTCACTCACATACATACATCCTTACAAACTTTCGCATTTATAATATTAGTAGGATGTTTTAATGGTGTCAGACCTTTTGTCGGATGAATTATTAAGATTATTATTAATTAATTGAGTAGATGAATGAGATTCTACTACATAAAATGTTGATTAACTGCTTAATATTTAGCCATGCCTATATCATTAACATAATATTAAAATTAACATAGATAACCGGTACCTACGTATAATTGATTGTTGCCTATTGGGTTGTTAGCTAATTTTTGAATTTGTATTTATTTTATAAATTACACCTTCGCAAACACGAAAAAATTTAAATAATTTAATAAATTTCCATTCTTTGAAATAGATGGTAAATTAAAATCATTTTCAAAATTTTCACCAAAAACGCTGTCACTTGATGTGTAGTGATAGTGACGTCACTGGCCAATAGTAAATACTTGTGACCTACGCGAGAAAGAACTACTGAAAGTTAAGTGAAACGGGAGTAGTGTAAAGTTAAAGATGGATCCTAAAAATAATTCTATTGTGTCATGTTGCTTTGGTGTACATGTTAACGGAAATGTATGTAATCCGTCATTGTATAAAATTCCTAGGAATTGTATGTAATACCTAAAATCGCCCGGAAATGTGGGAAATAAATTATATTAGACACATTTCCTAGGAAGACTATACATTTCCGAAATAGCAATGGAAAATGTAAAGCCTTTAAGATTTTAATGGGTACGCGGGATAGATAATATGAAGATATTATATTTTACGGTATGATTGTTACCAGATTGTCTCACCGAGTGCCTTAATAAAAAATAATATTTTTTAAAACAATGAATACTCATTTCCATTACTACTCGGTCAAATTCTTCAAGGTGTAGGTCTGTAGGTCGAATTGGTTACAGAACCGTATTAGCCTACCCCTACACGTAGTCTTGTATGCCCTACCCCTAGAGTGTTTTTTAGAACCCGGAGTCGCGGAGGGAGGGCAGCCCCCGCCCGCTGTAACAAAACGCAGACACCCGGGCAAGCCGGAGCGGCTGAGAGGTCGCCGAAGGCGACTAGCAAGCCGAAGCTGCGCAGGCGAGCGTGGGTGTCTGTGCTTTGTTACGCAAGGGCGAAGGGGCTGCACCTTCCGCAGCGCCGGAGACGCCACGGTTCGAAATTATGCCCTATATTCCGCGTTTTTACGATTCGGCCAAACGTGAATGACCAAATCGTGAAACGTAGACGATTTTACGGTCTGGCCAAACTGAGTTGCCCATTTCATGAAATGCGACCATTTGTAGTGAACAAATCTACGATGTGGCCACGACATATACATTTCCTAATACGATATTGGAATTGTATACAATTCCTAGGAAATGTATACATTTCCGAGGATATGTATGTATTAAATATTTTTTAAAACAATATTTTATACATTTCCTAAATAGCTTCGGAATTGTATACATTTCCTAGGAATTGTATAAAGTTCCTAGATTTCATACATTTCCGGTAACTTATACAATAAAGTGTATTATTATTATTATAAGTAAATACTGTGCAATACCTATGTGCAAATCCATAACACTTAAAACACTAAATAAGGGTAGTACTGAATGATTCGTGAGTGCTTGAATACATTTTACATCTATCGCTTGCAAGCGAGCTCTCGTCGCCGGTGGCTCCTGATGACGAACCTCGGAATCGGTTCGAAACTAGTCGGGCGAATCCGACAAAAAAGTACCTACGTGAGTAAGCCGCGTGATAGATGTAAAATGTACTAAATAAAGGTATTTATTCATGTTCTCAAGAACAAAAATTTAGAAAAATGTGGTTATCAAATTGCTAAATCACTTAAACAGAAAAATATTAACTTTCGTAAAATTAGCTGTTTCCTCGTGGTCCCACTATTTTTCCTGCTATGACGTAATAGTAGGACCACGAGGAATACTCATTCGCGTTTCTTGGTTCCAAAGAAATTGGCTATAACTTTTGGGTTTTTTTTCTAGGCAGATTAAAATTTAAAACGATCTGCTATAGTGAATCCATTAACCACTGTGAAGTAAACACAGTTATTTATTATTAACGGAAATAATAAAAATGCGTAAGATGTTATGTCCAAAATAACGTCTGAAAGCGCTGTCAGAGCTATTCATTGAGGGTATGTGTAGTGTACTTACTGACTGTACTGTGTTTCGGTCAGTGACGTCGTCGGCTCCATGATACGTGACAAATAATTATAAGTCTGTTATATTTCTAATAAATTTTATTTAATTTACTACATTTAACTACGACAAAAGAATAATACCTATCACTGTTTCTCATATAGGACTTTCAATTGGTAAAACATAAAGTTATATGAAAAAATGACAATGAGTCTCAACAATCAACAACTCAATAATATACTTAATTTACGTTGAATATCAAAAATTTCATAGGTTACGTCCGGCGTCCCTAGCAATCGGTGTTCAGCATTTTTCTATTGAAACGACTGAAAGACTTCTGAACGATTGACAAACTAGCCATGAGTGGCCATGACACAAAACCTTCAGATCTTTCATAATAAAAGGAACTTTCTGGTGAACACAAAATTCACAAAATATCAATAGGTAGTTAATTATGTATTCTAGCTACTTACCTAGGGCCCATTAAAGCAACCATTGTGCCTGGTTTAGCGATGCCGCTAACTGAAACAAAAATTAACCATTAAAAATTTTAGATAACTTTTAAGTACTTACATATTATTTTTTGGTTTGACGAAATTTTGTGTCATCTTTGTAAAAAATATAATATGACAACTTATTTAACCATTTAAAAAGGTGCAACAACGAGCAGGGGAGATTATACTTAAGCTCCTGGTAAATGAAAATGACATGATTTTTATTCGAACTTGGTGTTTACGAACACTTTTCGAAAGTCAAACTATGCCATCGCTTCTACAAATCCCTACGCTGAGTGGCCTTGGAGAAGAAGCGGCAATAAACTCCCTTGAAAGCCTTTTTTGATAAAAGGGGCCTCAGTCGCTTACGATAATCAACAACACTAAAGCCTTCGCCGACGCGTAGCCGATCAAACAAGAAAAAAGAAGCAAAAACAGAAAAACTATAATATGCTATATATAGCACTTTGTTTTTAGTTGACGACCCGAAATAGCGTCATGGTTAAGATGCTGGATCGCTGTTCCGAGGGTCCTTCCTGGGTTCGATTCCCAGCGCAGCGGACATTTGAATGATGAATTTAAATTTCCGTTCTCGGTCTGCGTGTGTGTCCTTGTCTTGTGTGTTTTCCATGGCTCCCACGACATAGGGAATCCTAGTATTCCTAGTGTAGGGCTATATGAGTGCTTTGCGTTATTTATTTTTAGTTTTTTCGTACCTACCAACTAACCATGACCGCAAATTGTTTTGCGATACGTTAATGACCTACTGTCGCCAATAATTGCCCTAACGACCCGAGCCGGAATTATCTCTGGATGAAGCGTCTATTGTTTATAGCTCACACAATGAAATGCGTGCATCATGAGTATCATGACGATGCATTTCACGGATGATCCAACTGTGAATGCACTCCTTTTTGGCAATAAACTGAATGCGTTTTTAACAAACGTTGCGCTAACGGAGATATTGTGAATAAGTATTTTGTACAGAATAATTGTTATGATAATGTCCGTACCTAATGATGTTGGGGAAGACTTAATCTTCACAATTATTTTACATGAATGAACGACGAACAAGGAGACGACAAGGAACAAGTGAACACGAGAAAGAACAAGTGTACGTGACACAAGAAAAAGTCAACTCTCAGCTGTAATTTGCTTGTAGATAAGTAACAATGCTTTTTTTTGAAAAACCCGGAACGAAAACGAAATAAAACATAATATATTTTGTGGTTTTTCTACGTATAAGCGTAGGTTGTTTCTTTTCTAGTGCGCGTTTGAAAATAGCACCCATTGGTCCATAATCCTCTCTGCCTACGAACTTAGTGTAATAAAAATAGTAATAAAATGCTAATGAAGTAGGTAGGTAAATCACCGTTATTAACGAGTCTCTTCAGTTTCCCATCTTTCTGCTTAATGTGGACTGACACGTCCCGCCAGACCACGGTGCAAGGCCTGGCCTGCGGGGTGATGGACAGCAGCTCCTCCATCTCAGGGTATGGGTCCTCATACTTGCGCTGCGTCAGCCCACTGTCCACGTATATCACGTCTGGTGGCTGCAACTCGTGCTCCTGGAAATAAAAATGTATTATCAACCCATTAATGAATTATCATCATCAAATAGTTATATAATCATCATCATCAATTTTTCAAGTCGGGTACTGCTCGCCTCCCAACGCGTGCCACAATATTAATGAGTAAAAAATGTATTGTTCTATACACGCCGGGCACCTACTATTGGACGCTCCTTGTGCCAGACTATTACACTATACTATTCGACGCGTATAGACACCTTGCTATTGCTGGTTATTGACGCGCCAGTCTACCTACCACGGTGCCGGTGAATGAGGAGAATGAGGTGCGGGGGGAGAAATAAAAGACTAGTTTGACGTTTCTGTTCTTGTCTAGCCCGCGCCTGTCTGCCGCCGCCCGTTACTATTGCACTATACACTATTCACTATGCACTGTTGCCTCTTCCTATTTTTCTTCCTGTTTTCTTCCTGCTTTCTGGATTCCGAATGCCATCCGAATGCGATTTCGCACGGCAAGCTCGCTATATTTATACCCGATGGGGGCGTGGCTTCGAGCGCGTTCTAGAAAGTTCTTTATTTCTATCTCTTTCTCACAATACAGCTGTTTCTGTCTTACAATCTTGTTGTATTGTTATCTCATTCAGACTATATGCTATCTCTTTCACTCGTAAATGAGACCTATTTACACCTCGGAAGCAAGACCATATCGAAACCCCAATCCTATTTACACCTCGGAAGCAATACCATATTGAAACCCCTAAGAAAATAATTCTTATTTTCCTACATAATCTATTAGAAATCTATTATAAAATCTATTTACGCTATCGTACCTATTTACCTAACTATATAACTATCCTATGGGGTAAATAAAAGGCAAAAACGCGTATATTTATTAAAACCAAACTATAAAGAACACAAATAAAACTTATAACTATGAAACATAAGTAAATACCTATCTATTCTATCACTATTCTATTCGCACTATTTACTTAATAAACTATGTACACGCACTATCTGATTTCACTATAATTTCACGCTATTTCGATCGTTCTGAACATTCCTCCCACCGTGAACCGCAGTACACACATCACAAGGTTCACTAATCACTCGCGGAAGAACGATCGTCCTGAGTAATCACTATAAGTTTTTTCACTGGTCTACGCAACACTCCACCTTTTGTTTGCACATCCACTGTTCGCACTATTCCGTCCCCTCCAGGGTACGTAGCTATGACTCGTCCTATGGGCCACACGTTTCTCGGCAGGGTGTTGTCCACGATGAGCACGATGTCGCCGTTAGTCAGCTGTTCGCCTCTCCCGTGAGGCTGGCGTCGTCGCTGCAGGTCAGGTAGGCACTCCTTGACCCACCGCTCCCAGAAGAGGTCCGCCAGGCGCTGGGACGCCCGCCAGTGTCCTCGGTGTATCAGGTCGCCGTCGTTGAAGGTACCCGGCGCCGGATTGAGGGCTGGACCCAGCAGCAGGAAGTGATTCGGCGTGAGTGCCTCGGGATCGTGGGGATCCACCGAGACGTGGGTGAGAGGTCGATTGTTGACGGTGAATTCGACCTCGGCGAGCAGTGTAGCGAGGACCTCCTCGCTCGGATGGCGGCCCGTCAGCGTGGCGTTGAGGGCGGTCTTCACGCTCCTCACCAGGCGTTCCCAGGCCCCGCCCATGAATGGGGCCCCAGGAGGTATGTAGCGCCAGCTGATGGCGCGGGTCGCGGCTTCGTGTGAGGTTGCTTCATCTATGGCTCGACGCAGTTCCCGGTCGGCTCCATGGAGGTTGGTCCCGTTGTCAGACCAGATCTCTGTCGGACAGCCACGGCGCGCGATGAACCGACGCAGCGCCATGATCGCGGATCCTGTCGTGAGTGATGGCGCGATCTCCAGGTGCACGGCGCGAGTGGTGAGACATGTGAACAGGGCCACATATCTTTTCTGGACTGCGCGACCGACGGTGACTGTCACTGGCCCGAAGTAATCCACCCCTGTAAAGGTAAAAGGTCTATTATGATGTGCTAACCTACAGAGCGGTAGATTACCCGTTGACGGCTCGGGCGGCGACCTCCTGCGCATGCGGCATAGTAGACATCTATGTATAATCATGCGGGCCACGGTTCGAATCCGAGTTATCCAATATTTCGTCCGACATTCGTTTATAGTGGCTTCGACTCCCGCGTGATGTAATCTTCTATGTACGTATTCTATGTATAATCTTGCTATGTGATGATCGCCGCTCATGACAGGAGGGTGCCGTGTCTGTTCGTCTATGTTCCGAGCCGCGTCTATTCTTGATTTAATCTTGATAATTCCATTCACTATTTCGACCGCTAGCGTGCGTAATAACCCCTTCTTGCTATTTTCTATGTGATGGAGCTCGCTATTGAATGAATCTCGCTGTGACACGCGTAGTAATAATTCTTCGGCCCGCTGTAGGTATTTCACGTCTATTTCTATATATTTTCTATCCATCTGTACGTGAATTTTTCTATGACTATTTTTCACGGCCGGGGTTCTATTCTTGTTCCAAGTCGGGTCCTGCTCCTTATTTTTTCTATGCCTCCTATAGTGGGCTTGCACTCGGGGTCGCCGACACAGGTCAATGAACTGCAGTACGCGCGCTGTTGCTCTTAACAAGCGTTCCCATCGCGAAAATAACAGCGGGTTCGGTACAGCCGATTCAATTGACGTGTCCACGACGCGCGCGTGATGCACTCGCTCCTCTCCGGTGCGCGCTTCGAGGGCTGGCTGATCAGATGGCCACGATGAGGGTTCTTCGAGCAGGAACTGAGGACCTTGGAACCATCGGTGCGACGAGTTGAAGTCCGGCGGTACGTGCCTCGTAGCGTCGTCGGCGACGTTCAGTCGAGTCGGTATCCAGCGCCAGGAGCTCAGCTGACTATTCTCTTCTATCTCAGCTATCCTATGTGCGACGAACGGCTTGTACGAGCGGGGTCCTGTTTTCAACCACGTAATTACGGTCTTGCTATCCGTCCAATATATCGTGGACTCCGGCTTCGTATCGTGCTCCTCGCAGATGGTGCGACCCAGGCGGCTTCCCATTACAGCAGCTTGGAGCTCCAATCTTGGGACTGACGTCAGCTTCAGTGGACTCACTTTCGCCTTGGCGGCCACGAGCGCTATGTGGGTTTCTCGCGGCGTTTTTATCCTCCAATAGGCCACGGCGCTGTAGGCGGCCTCGCTGGCGTCCACGAAGACGTGCAGTTGGAGCGACGTAGCTTCACTGTAGCGTGGGTAACATCGCGGCACTTGAACGTCACGTAATCTCTTCAGCTGTTCAACCCACGTAGACCACTGTATGGCGAGATCTTCATCTATGGGCTCGTCCCAGTCGGTTCCTCTCCTCCAGATTTCTTGGAGTAGCTGCTTTGCTCTGATGGTGACCGGTGAGGCGAGTCCGAGCGGGTCGAACAGTGACATGAGTACACGTAGCATGCCCCTCTTCGTAGGGTTATCACTTTCCATCACGTCGGGGGGAAGTCGGGCCAAGTTGAGGTTAAAACCTATCGTGTCTTCTCGCGGTCTCCAGATGATGCCCAGTGTGCGTTCTATCTTCTGATCGACGTTCAACGCGACGTCGGGTTGCGCCACCCCTGGCGCCAACGCGTCGCACACTCGCTGACTGTTTGAGACCCACTGCCTCAACTCGTAGTTCGCTTCCTTGTGTATCGCTGCTATTCGACGTGCGGCCTCTATTGTTTCATCCTCATTGTCGTAACTGTTGAGTAAGTCGTCGACGTAATGATTTCTAACTATTGCATCGTAGGACTGCGGATCTTGATCTCTATATCGCGCTGCGTTGACGTTCTTCACATAAATCGCTATTGCAGGCGAACACGATGCACCAAAAATGAGTGACGTCATTCTATATTCTTCCGGCGGCCTGTCGTCACGTCGATCGCCCCGCCACAAGTACCGAAGTGCGTCTCTATCTTCCGGCTTGACCTTAACTTGCATGAACATCTCCCTGATGTCGGCTGTCACTGCTATTTTTCGCTGACGGAATCTCATAAGCACACCCGGTAATGACTGTATGAGGTCCGGTCCCTTGAGCAAGTGGTCGTTCAGTGATACACCTCGAGTCTTGGCTGCGGCGTCGTGCACTATTCTTATTTTTCCCGGTTTCAGTGGGTTGACGACGGCGAAGTGCGGGAGGTACCAGGTTCGATTCGACGTCACGGCGGGTGCAAGCTCGGCGTATCCTTTTTCTATTAGCGCTTGCATCTGTTGACTATATTTTTCCTTTAACACTGGATCGCGGTCGAGTTTCCTTTCTATTGTACGCAGACGTTGTAGCGTATTTTCGTAATTATTCGGCAGGGAAACGTCACCTTTTTTCCATAATAACGGGGCTTGATAACTATTGTCTATTTTCACAACTCCCTCTTCCAGCTGTCGGAGTGCCTTCTGCTCCTCACTCGTCGACGGTTGCTTGGGTTCTATCATCATCATATCGGCGGTGAAGAATTCCCGAAGTTGCGCGTCCATGTTCTCTTCGCAGCTGGCGATGAAATTCACTCTATGTGCCCGTTGAGTACCGTAGGATCGAGCGCCGTGCAGGACCCATCCCAGCGGAGTGAGTGACGCGACCGGTTGATGCTTGGAGCCCTTCCTGACCTCCTGGGATAGCAGCAGCTGCCAGTTGTCCTGACCTATTAAAATTCGCGGCTTAGCTGGGCTATATCGAAGCGGCAGGTCCTCCAAATGTTTGCATCCATCTATATCTTTCTCCGTGATGGTCTGCGGTGCTATCTTGAGGTTCTTCATGGTCCTGGCCTGGATCCTGTAGGTACTATTCGACGTTCCTCGTATCTTCATGGTGACCCGACGCGATTCATGGGAGACACTCTGCTCCCCTATGGAGTCTATGCGCAGTGGCTGCAGCTGTCCACGAAGTCCAACTTGGTTAGCGATGTCCTCTTCTATTAATGTGACTGTTGATCCATCGTCTAGGAGCGCGTACGTGTCTGCTACTCCCACCGGTCCGGAGACACGAACCGGAACTATTTTCAGATAGGCGGTGGATCCGGACACCCAGGTTGACGTCACCGTCTCGTTGGCCGCTTTTTCTATCTTGTTTCTATTACTATGTAGCAGCCGGTGATGCCAGTAGTTGCATCCGTCTATATCGCATCGCTTCCTCTTGCAGCTGTGGTTCTTTGATCTATAGCGCAGGCACGCGAAACATAACCTCTTCTCTTTGGCTATGTCCCATCTATTTTCGACCGTCGCCTCCAACACTCGCTTGCACTTGACTGCATCGTGGTTTTCCTCGTTGCAAATGATGCACTTTTCTATTGTTTTCACTGCGTTGTACGTCCGCTGGCTTCTATTGTGTCTATTATGTCCCGATGTAGCTTCGACGTACTGCTCCGGCTGTGCGTAGGGTCCGCAACGCGTTGCTTCCCGTTCCAAGAAACGCGCCAATTTTTCCAAATCCGCTTCCTCTTCCGGTTGCTCCGCCGCGTAATCGAACCAACGATATCGAATAGTCGGCGTGAATTTTTCTATCGTAGTCTTGGTTGCTTCCGGGTTGTAGAGGTAGTGGCGTTTCTTGAGCGCACGCAGTGTAGCCACGATGTTGTTGACGCGACTGGCGAACACACATATGTCACGTGGGTTGTCTGTGAGGCGCGGCAGGGCTCGTAGTTGCTCGATTTCCGATAGTGCTATGCAGTCCGGTCGACCGAAACGAGCTTCTAACGAGTTCACTATTTCTTCCGACTTCGCTCCGTAGAGCAATAAACTATTGACGGCTTCCTTCGCTCGTCCTGTGAGCGCACGACGTAATCTTGCTATGTTTTCTATTTCCGTGTTCATCTTCGCTGTTTCTATGTAGGCAGTCTTGAACGAGAGCCATTCTTGATGAGACCCGGAGAACGTCGGCAGCTCCATATACCTATAACTATTGCACGTATTGGTACGTGCGGCGAGGGCGATCGCTGACGCCAGGTCCGACAGGTTCACTTGAGCTGGGTGCGTGGCGATGTCCTTCTTGCTATCACTATCACATTCGGCGGCGTGCTCCGTCCGCTTCTCGTGCGGCGGCTGGACGGCGGCAGTGGTGGCGCGGGCTTCGGCAGGATCCGTCTCTTCGAGCCACTGGTTGACTCGCTTTGAAGCGGCGTCCGCGTCGGTGTGCACGCTGTCGTCGTCTTCACTATCAGACTCTTCTAATTCTATTGAGGCGAGGCGAGCGGCGGCGAGCTTGACTTTGAGTTCAAGCAGGTCTTCCTTGGCGCGGGCTATTCGTAGCGCCTTCTCTTTCTTCTTCGACGCAGCACTCTTGATGGTCGCGGGTTTGCTGTTCTTCTTCATGGCAGCGTCGATGGCCTCCTTCGTGACCGCAGGCTCCGACGTGGCTGCAGTCGTTCCCGCTGACTGCTCGGTCGTCGTAGTGGCGGTGACGGTGTTGGTGCTCGTTGCCGTGGTACCCGATGACTGCTCTGATTCTTCCTCGACCGGCGTGGCCGTGCGTCCGCTTCGCGTGGTAGGCATGCTTGACTCGTTTTGACTATCTTGACTATCGATGGACCAAAAAATGGTCTATCCGGCTATCGAAGGACCAGAAAATGTTCTATACACGCCGGGCACCTACTATTGGACGCTCCTTGTGCCAGACTATTACACTATACTATTCGACGCGTATAGACACCTTGCTATTGCTGGTTATTGACGCGCCAGTCTACCTACCACGGTGCCGGTGAATGAGGAGAATGAGGTGCGGGGGGAGAAATAAAAGACTAGTTTGACGTTTCTGTTCTTGTCTAGCCCGCGCCTGTCTGCCGCCGCCCGTTACTATTGCACTATACACTATTCACTATGCACTGTTGCCTCTTCCTATTTTTCTTCCTGTTTTCTTCCTGCTTTCTGGATTCCGAATGCCATCCGAATGCGATTTCGCACGGCAAGCTCGCTATATTTATACCCGATGGGGGCGTGGCTTCGAGCGCGTTCTAGAAAGTTCTTTATTTCTATCTCTTTCTCACAATACAGCTGTTTCTGTCTTACAATCTTGTTGTATTGTTATCTCATTCAGACTATATGCTATCTCTTTCACTCGTAAATGAGACCTATTTACACCTCGGAAGCAAGACCATATCGAAACCCCAATCCTATTTACACCTCGGAAGCAATACCATATTGAAACCCCTAAGAAAATAATTCTTATTTTCCTACATAATCTATTAGAAATCTATTATAAAATCTATTTACGCTATCGTACCTATTTACCTAACTATATAACTATCCTATGGGGTAAATAAAAGGCAAAAACGCGTATATTTATTAAAACCAAACTATAAAGAACACAAATAAAACTTATAACTATGAAACATAAGTAAATACCTATCTATTCTATCACTATTCTATTCGCACTATTTACTTAATAAACTATGTACACGCACTATCTGATTTCACTATAATTTCACGCTATTTCGATCGTTCTGAACATGTATGTTAAGTGATTAATAAATTAAATTGGATGAGTAAGTTTTAATGGTGTCCATAATCACATGGTAATTAGGGTGATGATGACAACAGGATTAACATTAATTATTTCACCAACTTATACCTTTCTGACTTAACACCTAGTGTCATAATTAATAAAAATCTACAATTTTAATTAGATCATGTATATATGCTAAATCTGTGAATGAGACAACACCGGTTTCATCTAAAGTTTAAAGAATCTTTATTAGGCTGCGTTCTCAGAAGTTTAGATTCATGTTTTTTTATTTTTATTTGGTTAGGATTTTAATACTAAAATGATGACATATGTATATAAGGCAAGTTAATAAAATTTATATATTACCTATTTCATTCATAGGTAGGTATATTTAGATAATTTAAAATATTGGTAAAAGAGAAAATAAAAAAATTATAATACCTACTTATAATATCACCGTAGCGCCGCTGCGCCGCTGAGAAAAATAAAACAGCAACTAGCTATAAATAAAGCGGTTTTAGACTACTTTTATAATAGTTAAAGTTAAGGTTTTACTTATTGAAGCTTCCACCCTTTGGATTCCAGGTATATAAGCGGTACTATGCATTCTCGACATGCATAGATGTCGTTGGAGTTCAACAGTTTAACTTGCGATTAGCCAGTAATTAATTAAAACCAATATTTATTTCGCTACCAAGGACTCAAAGCATGATATGTCGTAAGTCCTTACAATTCACTTTGCTCCAATGACAGAGGGGTCAGTGGCCAGGTTGAGCGTCGGAAGTTCTTAGGCTTGAAGGCAGCCGATAAAGACGGAACGAACAGTTTACGCCCATCTAACTACCGCCTGTGTCCGCATTGCAACTAGCGATTATTCCCGATTGACACAAATAGTGGAACTATGACTGTTATGAGTTATGAGGTACAATTGTGTACAATTACCCAAAAAACATCCACTATTGGTCACATGGTCTTCATTTCATTGACAACGTGAGGGCGCGTGGCTACAATCCACCACGCCGCGCTGGCTTACCTAAAGCGGATTGGCAGACATTATAGAACTAAAATGGGCAGAAACTAAAGGAGACATAGGTACATGAGAAGTCTTATAAAAGTAATTACTTATTTATTATTTAACATATTTTCCTTCGCCTAAAAAGGATTCCTAATTCATTTCTAAGGCAAACAATATGTATAAGATTATATAAAAGAATATAAGACAAGCTAGTTGACGGCTAAGAAAATAGCGAAAACAATTGAAAACAGGGGCCAGAAATAGTTATAATTATAGGCGCTGATAGGAAAGGTCCAGTATTGAACATTGCGAAACTGATAAAAGAAGGATGTGAATCTGAGCCATTATTTGAAAGACACGTTAATCTCTTTACTTCAGTCACTAGAAATTAGAGGTCAATGATTAACAGTAGGTAACCTACATATTAAAGTAAGGAATATGCGAGGGAAAGATGCCATTGCGGGAAACCGCAATACCGTGCGCTGACCCATTGCTCTCATGGCTGTCGGTTTGTCTGTCTAGCAGAATAAATTTCTAACAATATTTATTTTTGTACTTTTAAAAAGTAATAAGTCATATTATGCGGCACAAGACAAGAATGAATTAATGACATCAGATAATCAAATGCAGGCACATCTTCAATGATGACACTCATTAATGTTAAACTTTATCTATAAATCGGTAACCGATCTATTCTTGTACATCGAAGAAATACGTGTAAAAATTCGAGGGTATCTTTATTAACGCAGTAGAACTCAAAAAATGATTTTTAGAAATTTTGTCTGTTTGTCTGTGATGGATACGGTTTTCACTTTTATATTGTG
Organism: Hesperia comma; assembly: GCA_905404135.1. NCBI lineage: Eukaryota > Metazoa > Arthropoda > Insecta > Lepidoptera > Hesperiidae > Hesperia > Hesperia comma. The sequence goes on from FR990018.1 coordinate 17,830,494, forward strand.
GCAAGCTTAATATTACATAATTATTTCAATCTGTTCGTTTTTTACTCTCCTAACTATTTCCGAATGTGGCAAACTATTTAGGGACTGATTCTCGATTTGACCCGGGGTGAGGGGGGGCTTACTAAATAATCAAATATTTTTACGTTAATAGACGGCAAATCACCGCATTGACTATCTATAAGAAACTGAATTATTATTTATTAATTTTTATTTATTACTTCTATGGTGAAGTTTGAATGTAAGTAGGTACCTAAAAGTATTTATAATCATGACACCAACAACTTATTGATTAGACATCCTAGGATGTAAACACATACCTAAGTAATGGTTCTCACGCATAAACGTTTTATTTATGCAAATAAGTTTTCAAAAAAATATATTCATTGTGAAATATTGGGTAACCTAACCGGTAAAACAACTGTGGTCACTTGATATTGTTTTAAATAAAGTGTTCCTTTTCAATGTAACACAAAAGTCCCGAAACAAATTCCATAGACATATTTCGATGGGTCCTATGTATATGGGCCAAACTAGCAATTTGGCGATTTTGGCTTTTTTATGGGTAACGCATCTTATCGATATAATGAATCATGTGAGCTATTAAAAAAAAAAGATTTCAGCATAGAAACACGATTTTTTATTACGGTATAACGGCATATGTAACATGAATTTAAACGTATAAGGTCCTAAGCGTAGTTAGAGATTTATACGCGGGGAGTTTCCCGCGCGTTTCTTTATAGTTTGGAACAATCAGCCAATTTGACACTTATACGTTGAACGGAGCATCGGCCGCACTGTCATGAATAAAGATGAATACGAAATGTAATTGTTGTGTTTTTGGGTTACAATTTAGTTTAATATGTAAAAATGACATCTAATTATCACGCTAAGATGTCTAGATGTCGGAATTTTGTGAATTTGGCTTTGGGAAATGAAAACAACAATTAAAACGAAGATTTTATATTATATTCTAATTAATGAATTATCAATTACTTCAATCGTTTATTGATTTTATAGATAAAAAATTAAAAAATATATATACATTATGCTAATTAGCGTAGTTAATACGCGTATAATGGCCAACATGGTATATCGGCCCTTTTAGGGTGTTTTCAAAAAAAAATAATTTTAACAAAAACTAACGTAGAAGGGCCAATGTGACATTTAAAACAACCAGATAAATGTATATATAAAATACTACAGTGTAAATGAGGGAAATAGTTTTCTTAGCAAATAAGCAAAGATTCGGGAACTTCGGTTTTATCAATTTAAAGTTATAGTAAATTGAAACTTTGGAAGCCTCTCCTGTAAAGTTCTAATTTTACATTTTGGCCCATATACATAGGACCCATCGATTTATTGGTAAGTCGAAGTTAACAACAAAACAAATAATTTACAAGGCAACTGCCAAACTTACATGAGCATCGTCTGCTGCAGAAGTATTACTCGTAGCCAAACTGGAACTACTTTTTTGAGAGTCTGGCTCGATACTGGAACTTTTACTCATCTTCGTATCCCACGAGGCAAAAAAAAAATTAAATCAAGGTAACTTTGAAATTGGAAGAAACATTTTATCGGACACTGCACGACGGACTTCGACGAACCAACCGACCGCAACCTACGGATGTGTAACGTATGAATAGATTCATTATACACCAATGTGTGTAATAAGGAGGGCCTGTGTAGAAGAGAGATGACTATCTCATAACCATAACGGACTCCTCTACGGATAGTTTCGAATGTTCACATGAAATAGATAACAGCTTTAAGTTGGAAAACCACTTTATCATAAGATTTAATGAATGCAACAAGTTTTTTATTGTATTCGTAAAAAATAATATTGATGTAACTTTACATCATCAAGGTTACTGATTTTTTTATAAATATAATTAATTAAACAGATTATTAATTACAAATCAGAAATAAACTTTGTAGGTATTAATCAACCTACCTTCAAAAACCTACAATTTAAATTGAAGTTACCCTTCAATAGTATTTATACCTACAAATTAATATCCATAGCAATATTATAAATGCGAAAGTCTGTCTGTCTATCTGTCTGAGACCCTTTTAAGGCTAAAAGGCCCAATTTGAATGAAATCCGGAATGAAAGTAGTTGAAGACCGAGGGTACATAGGCTCATACACAGTCTACTTTAAAAAAAACCGTCAATGGCTGAAATAGGACATGGAAGTATGTAAAAATGTAAACCGTTTGACCGATTTCGATGAATTTTCCCAGGAAGGTCAAGTACCTTCCTGACGTACTAGTAGTAGGTACCCCCTGCCCCCTTCTCTGATTTGCGATATAAACGAATTCCACGCGAGCCAAGCCGCGAGCGGAAGCTAGTAGATACATACCTATATAAAATAGGTAGGTATATCTCACGGATATTAAATTTCATTATATATTTAATATACGTGATGTCGTGATCTTATGGACAACATACAATGGCCATTAAGGAAATTGGATGGAATGACCTTGGGAATTTATTGTCAACTTGGTGACAAGCCAGACGTTATCTTGCATAAATCATCTATATCTTCTATACTTATAATAAATCTGTAGAGAGGTCAATTCTGTACATTAAATATATTTCCAAAATAACTATCAGGGGGTGATTAGGGATCGATACTGATGCCAAAAATGCAATCAGTAAAATTTTTGTCTGTCTGTCTGTCTGTCTGATGTATAACCGTTATAGAAACAAAAACTACTCGACGGATTTTAACGAAACTTGGTACAATTATTTTTCATACTCCCGCGCTGGTTATAGTATACTTTTCATCACGCTACAATCAATAGGAGCAGAGCAGTGAAGGGAAATGTTGGGGAAACGGGAGAAGTTACTCCATTTTTTAAGCTTCCGTCGCGTGTGCAACCTTAATGGTTAAAGCTACACAGAAATCATGTATGACGGAAATGTTCTCCTTAAAATTATATAAAAAATATTCCACGACAGCATATGTCTATCTTTTATGGTTGACTCACAATAACACGTGTAACTCCCGATAGCTTAGCAGTTCGAAGCTTTCTGATTAAGTATACCTATATTTTATCTACTCTTAACTCTTACGTTTATGACACTTAAGTGGGTGAAATAAAGGGGTGAAGTTTAAACGAAATTCACGCGGGCGAAGCCGCTGGCAAAAGCTAGTAAATGAATAAAGGAATACTTATAGGTAATTAATAATTATTTATTTAGTATCTACGTATCTCGGGTTCTTGGTGGCGTACTAAGAAAACATGGACCATAGAAAATAGACCTCCAGCAACACAAGAGCGACAACCACACATCAAACAGTTAGTACCTACTACCAGCCTAACTTTTACATGATGCATACAGACGGGCATACGGAAATTCTAAAAAAAATAGCTCCCGAACGGATGAAGCGATTTCAATTTCGTTTTTTTTGTATTAAAGGGGACTTACGGGCGCGTGTTTTTAGATATGTTTGATGAAAATCGGTTGAGCTAAAAGTTGTGGGGGGGTGAAAGCGGGGAAGAATAGCCGTATGTATGCAAATATACTCGTGTGGGGTCTCAAATGAAAGCGCATAGTAAGAGAATATTTATGACTTAATCGAGTATGTTCTTACCTATAAAAAGTGTGTAGAAAAACTATACGGTGTGTGGCCTCACTTAATACGAGGTTACGTTATTTACTATTCGTAATTAAATTGTTAAGGTTAGAGCGGTCCCCCAACGCGACGTTGAGTTTCTAGAGTTTCTTTTATTATTTGTTACTTCTTAAATGTAATTTTTGTGTCGGGGGGGTTTTTTAAATTTTTTAATTTAATTAACAGAATTAAACGCTTAACAGAATAAAAAGTGCATAACACCTGAACACCCAACGAACCTTAAGGCACTTCTCACACAACGCTATTTATGAGCTACGCGACTGCAACGCAACCCAAAATTCGCTGTAGGTACTGTATCTGACAATGTTCACTGACAGGAGAAGCGTCTACGATGCGTCTCCTGTCAGTCAAAATCAAAAGTTAGTTACCTTCTTCGGTAAGCGTTACCGCGCTAACTCACATGCATGCGAACCATAATATAATTTACGAATTGTTAAAGTTAAACAGCTGGGTAAACGAATGTGTCAAAAACTTCGTTTATCTTGCGTAGATCCGCCCTTCCTACACTTGCGGGTTCGCGTACTCATGCGAATGTAAGGCGGTGTCCTACGTGAGCAACGAAAACGACGCGACGCGACGTTGCGATTTTGACGTAAGCGATCAAATCAACGGTATCCCTACTTGCGTCCTATGTGACAGTCTGCGACAACACGCGACGTTGTCATTGTCGCGTGTAGCATCGCGTCGTGTTGCGTAGCGTCGCGTCGTATTCGTCGCTCACGTAGGACACCCCGTAAGTGAGCGGCCTTACACGACACGTTGGATGCGAAACATACCAATGAAGCGTTTCGTCTCACTTTTAAAAAGAACAGACAAGGCAACAAGGAAATCAATACCACCATACTAAACATAAATGCCTCATTATTGAGTAACTGGAGCGAGAACAAAGCATAGTGACAGGAGTATCGACAGATTTCTGCATCCATCACACGACCCGGAAATAGTAAGTCGAAACTTGTGCTGCGTCAACATACAACAGTGTAATTTAATACCCCAATTGAGACAGTTCACACGCACTGAACGATATTACTAGAATCTTTGATAATTGGATCGAGGTTAAATCGACTGATTAACGATTCCTATTAATCACTTTGTATATTCAGAATAATCCATTCTTACTTCGCATAACAACACATATTAATTAATTCAGGTAGGTAGCTTTTAGTACCCAGATTGAACTGACATTTATAGATGTGTTGTTTACGAATGTATAGCAACCTGTGATCTATATAAATAAATTTTTGAAGTGGCATAATGCCTATTCGTTCGCTTCCTTAATTCCATTAAACGACTAAAAAAAATTATTAATTTGACAGTTTTGACAGTAGATATTTATTTATATGAATTTACGAGCCATGGTAAGTTATTAAGTAATGCTGTTCGGCGATTTACGACTCGGTACAAGATTTATATTAATAACAATACTAGCGCAAAGTCACGGACTATATAAGTACTTAAACAACATAAAATAATGGCTACAATTTGCCGTCATGGCCATGCTAGTATAATTTTAAAATTTATCTTTGTTTTTAACTATGGACCCTGATACAACGCAGAACGAATTCGTTTTGAATTCAACTTTGGAGACTGTAGCCGGTCCCGCATTGCGTAGCAACAGCTTAGGTTAGGCGGTTAACGCCGATCAATTACGCAAAAAAAACTTCAAATTGAAGGCTTAGTAAGGAGGTTATTGCCACATTATTGTCACGATTAATAGTGGTCACAAAGATTGAATCTAATTAAACAGGTGGAAAAGCAGGACATTGAATGAAAAGGAGTAATCCTGATAAGATAATCGGGCTGTCTATATGTGAATGGTGAATTGCGGACAGACCTGTAGACAAGCGCCTTGATGGTAATTAGTCATCATAGCTCATAGAATTTTGTATCACAAAAATCAGCGCAAAGAAAAAAGAAAGAAGTGATAGTTTGCTAGCCGAGTTCAGCCCTGGCAAATCACTTCTCGGGCTTTTGATTAAAAATGAAAATAAAATGAATTTATTCGAACTTGGTTTTTACAAACACTTTTCGAAGATTAATATACTACGTCATCGCTGCAACAAATTAAGATCAAATCTTGTCCCATGTCTGTAACGATTGTCATGGGCGGCAGCGGAAGGTGGTGCTGCTTGGCAATTTGCTACCTTTATTTAACTTCTTAGGTTCATTATTGTTACTCATAAAAAATATAGTATAGATATAGATACCTTTCTAAATGTTTTACACGAATTAACTGCTCAGGAATTTAAAATATTGTAACATAATTTCGAATCTAAAAATGCGTCCTAGCTCGATATTCGCTCAGGAATTGCTTAAATTATATAGTTACATTTATGTATTACTCGAACGAAGGTTATTCAACGTTTGACGACGGTTCTATCAAATTTCATATGAAACTCAATGCAGTTAAAAAGAAAAACGTGTGAAAATATAAATTATATAATATCGTTCCGGTCACGGCTTAATAATAACATAACATCAGTCTTCAGTGTCTTTATTCACATACATTAATTTTTTCGTGGTAGGTACATACCTACCACTCATTGACGCTTTATTATACTCGCGCCTTCTCCTCGAGATTAGTAACAGGTATATTATTTACACATGTAGTTACGCATAGTTGCCACCACTCTGCACTAAGTTGAGAATAAGGTATTTTCTCTTTTTTTTTTTTTTTTTTTTTTTTTTTTTTCGTGGGTAGGTATCGTCCATTTCCGACCTCCGACCATTGCCGCTCGTCATTCGCATTCTAGTGCTCAACCACTCAAGACCTTTCAAGCGTTTTCGCATTGTTCGGCTTAAGATGCCGAAACGTAAAAGTCCTAGGTCTCGTGAAGATGATATAAACTATTATAAAAATAAAATACGAAAGTTGGAACGTAAAATTCGTAAACGAAGAAGTAGTATTTCGGAAAGTGTATCAGACTCGGAAGAAACTCGCGCCGTGGTCGACGAAGAAATTTGTGCAGGTATTTACCTACATATTTGATCAATTTAAAGTGACATAACCCTCTATTACCTGTACGTGTCTACGTACCGAATTATAATAATTTAAATGCAACCTGAACAGTCGTTGGGACTGTTTTCAACGCATTCAAATACGGTTGGCGTTCTTTCCGCTGGGGACTGTAACCTAACCTTACATATTTATGACAAACTTATAGAATCGTATATTCTTTGTTTAGAGAATAATAAATTACGAAAGTTTTGTCAGGGGCTTCTTAAAGTCCACCTTATAAGTAAGTTGTTTAGCTTACAAGTTTTGAAATTATCATATCTATGATAAATTTCAGATACGCCCACACTGCGACCCGATGACTGGCTATTGGAATGGCCCTCTGAGGAGAACACTGCTCAGAATTCACTAGACACTCAGCCAGGCACTAGTACTGACGCAGCTCCCCCCGAGGAGCCCATCGTTCAGGATAAAAATGACCTGGATACTGAGATACTTGCAATTTTAGGAGATGACCCTTCATGTAACGATAAATATGGGCCGGATATACGAAACGAACTGGCAAGTCGTTTGTTACACATTGCAAAAGAAGGCCTCAGTAAAGAGGACCGTAAAAACCTAATTACAAAATACCTATTGCCAAAAAATTGTGCACAACTAGATGCACCTAAAATAAATCTAGAAATTAAAGCGGCAATTAACGATATCGCAGTTAAACGCGACAAGGGCATCGAAAACAAACAAAAACAAATGTCTAGTGCAATAGCTTGTCTAGCTGACATCATAAATTCACAACTGAATTCGAAATTAATAAACAATGATATGTTGCAAAAATTAATGGACATAAGTAGAATCTTATGCGATTTACAGCATGCAGACTCCATTACACGTCGAAATTTCATTTTATTTGCCCTCAAGAATGACATGAAAGAGCATCTTAAAAACACGAGGATCGATACTTTACTGTTTGGCGAGGACTTATCCGATACGCTAAAATCGGCTAAAGCTGTTAATAAATCAGGGATAGAACTGAAAGCTGATTCCAGCAACAGGATTGCGAACACTAGTTATAAAGGACCAGCATCGAGAAATTTAAACCGCAAGGCTCCCCCCCAGGCGCGCAGGCCGCCCGCGGGGCCACCGAGGAGCCGCGAGCTTGCCACCCCGCGCGCCTCGTACCCACAGGCACCGCCGGCGCACTACCCGCCGCCGCCGAACTACCCGCCGCCGCCGCACGCGCACTCATCGAAGACGTCGTCGCGGGGCCACCAGACAACGTATCCTCGTCGCCGATATTAGACACAGTTAAGTGCGCTGGCCGTTTATCTAAATTTTATCGACAATGGTCTAAGATTACAAGCGATAATACTATACTATCCTGGATTAAGGGTTATAAAATACCATTTACATCTCCTGTTGTACAGCAGATACCTCCTGCTAGCACAACTTACTCGACTAATGAAAGACGTCATTACTTAGAAGCTATTAATAACCTACTCGATATAGGAGCCATATCAGAATGTCTTCCTTGTAAAAACCAATTTATCTCGAGTACTTTTTTGGTACCCAAACCTTGTGGCAAGATGCGCTTTATTTTGAATTTAAAAAATCTTAATAAATTCGTTAAAACGGATCATTTTAAACTAGAAGATTTAAGGACAGCACTAAAATTTGTAACACAGGATTGTCAAATGGCGACAATTGACCTAAAAGACGCGTATTATCTAATAAAAATACATAAAGAATCACGAAAATATTTAAGATTCTCTTTTGAGGGTAAATTATTTGAATTTAAGGTTTTGCCATTTGGGCTGAGCACGGCCCCTTACGTTTTCACTAAATTATGTAAACCTATAGCTAGATTACTGCGCTCCGCGGGTTTTCTGTCTACCGTCTATTTAGACGATTGGCTATTGTTCGGTTATTCCCGTTCAGAATGCTTAACTAATATCGATCAAACTAAAAAACTATTAATGTCACTTGGTTTCGTTATTAACGAAGAAAAAAGCGTACTTTGTCCTTCGACCAAGTGTAAATTTTTAGGTATGATCGTAGATTCACACAAGTTTGAAGTTAGCTTACCAACAGATAAAAGATTAAGAATAAAAGCGCAACTTGCAAGGTTCTCAAAATTAAAGCGTTGCCAAATTAGAAGTTTTGCTCAATTATTAGGCCTATTAGTATCTTCTTGTCCAGCCATCGAATACGGATGGTTACACACTAAGGAAATGGAAAGATGTAAATATCTCAACTTGCTAGGCGATGATAATTATAACAATTTTATGAATTTACCTGAATCACTTCAACCTGATTTCCACTGGTGGTTAAATAAAATAGAAAGTTCAGTCCATCGAATTAAAATCGATGTCTACCAAGTTGAGATATTTTCTGACGCCTCAACTACGGGGTGGGGGGCCGCATGTGAAGGTAGGTCTGCAAGTGGACCGTGGTCAATTAATGAACGAGAACAACATATAAATTATTTAGAGCTGCTTGCTGCATTTATTGCTTTAAAAATTTTTGCAAAAAATTTTTTTAATAGCCAAATATTGCTTCGTGTTGACAACTCAACTGCAGTAGCATACATAAATAAAATGGGTGGTATACAGTACCCTCACCTCACAAAAATTACTCGAGATATATGGGAATGGTGCGAAAGCAAATGTCTTTTCATTTTTGCATCTTACATAAGATCCAGTGACAATACGATTGCAGACTATGAATCGCGAAGAATTCACCCAGACATAGAATGGGAGCTGTCTGATTGGGCTTTTGATAGTCTCACCAGTACATTTGGCTATCCAGATATTGACTTGTTTGCAAGTCGTATCAACAACAAATGCGACACATATATATCCTGGCACCGAGACCCAGGCGCATTTGCTATAGATGCATTTACAGTTTCATGGTCAAACTATAATTTTTACGCTTTCCCGCCTGTGTCAGTCATACTTAAAAGTCTTAGAAAAATAATTACTGACAAAGCACGAGGTATCATGGTTGTACCATTCTGGCCTACACAGCCATGGTACCCCTTATTTAGGTCCCTGCTTGTTTCGGATACTGTATCTTTTCGCCCTAATAGTCATGCATTATTGTTTCATTCCAGCTCTCGTCGAATACACGCCTCGACTACCCTGGTTGCAGGCTTATTATCCGGGAGGCATTTTCAAGAAAAAACATACCAGAATCGTCTCTTGAAATAATGTTGGCATCATTAGCTCCTAACTCCATGAAACAGTACGACGTTTACTTGAAGAAATGGTGGTATTTCTGTCAAAGAAATTCGGTAAACATTTATGAGGCAACTGTACCCACGATAATTTATTTCTTAACCCAACTTTTTAATGAAGGTTACCAATACGGCACACTCAATTCCTGCAAATCTGCCCTTTCACTGATATTAAACCCAGAATTAGCTAATGATGAGAGCATAAAAAGATTCCTAAAAGGGGTGTTTCGACTAAAACCACCAAAACCTAAATATGATGTAACCTGGGATGCCAACCTAGTTTTAGATAAACTGAGCTTATGGCATCCCAATGAGAAGTTAACCCTAGATAAGCTTACAAATAAAACCATTACTTTACTAGCTCTATCTACCGCACAAAGAGTCCAAACTCTCTCGAAGATAAAAGTTATTAATATTCAAAACCACTCTCAGCGTATCACTATTAAAATTCCCGATATAATCAAGACCTCTAGACCTGGCTTCCAACAACCCATTATTTATTTACCTTTCTTTATAGAGAAAACAGCTATATGTCCAGCGACTACATTGTTATATTACATAGAACGCACCTCATCGCTAAGAACATCTGATGAATTATTCGTTGGGATCAGGAAACCTCATAAACCTGTAGGGACGCAAACCCTTAGCCGCTGGATAAAACAAACTCTCAGTGAGTGTGGGGTCGACACGAGCGTGTTCAGTGCTCACAGCACGAGACATGCCGCATCTTCACGCGCGCACTCACTGGGCGTTAGCGTAGACACGATCCGTAAAACGGCAGGCTGGAGTAGGAATTCCACAACTTTTGCTAGATTTTATCAAAGGGATATTATCGATAATGATGAAACTACTTTAGCAGAATCAATAATTAATCAAACTTTATTATAGTTATGATCTATAAATCACTCGCAAAGTATATGATTAAACTTACATTTATTTTTGTACCTAATAGGTTCATATTTGTTCACAATTAACTAAGATAACTAGTTAAGTACTATAACAATAATTGTTAAATAATTAATTTTCAATTAGCTTATGAATCGAATTGTTATAATAATACAAGAAATACAAAGTTCCTTATGTTTATTGATTGTACAAAAATAGAAATAAATAAAAATTCGGATACAAATGTTTATTTCTCATTGATGTTATTCCCGTAATTCTCTCAAAGTCTACATGTGTAAATAATATACCTGTTACTAATCTCGAGGAGAAGGCGCGAGTATAATTAATGATTAAACGAACTTACCTGTACGTGAAGTTCTATCATAATTATACGAGCGCCGAATCCGAAGAGATTAGTAATCCCGCCCTCCCAGTTTATACATTCCCCAATTTATTTAACGGAAATACATCAATGAATATCAGGATTTTTTAACTCTAAACTAAATGACGAGCGGCAATGGTCGGAGGTCGGAAATGGACGATACCTACCCACGAAAAAAAAAAAAAAAAAAGAGAAAATACCTTATTCTCAACTTAGTGCAGAGTGGTGGCAACTATGCGTAACTACATGTGTAAATAATATACCTGTTACTAATCTCTTCGGATTCGGCGCTCGTATAATTATGATAGAACTTCACGTACAGGTAAGTTCGTTTAATCATTAATTCTACTGTGGTTTTAACTGAATACCTACTTATTGTTTTTTTTTTAATTTTTAACCTACTTCAAAAAAGAGGTTTTCAATTCGACTGTGTTTTTTGTATGTTACCTCATAACTTAGGAGTTAGTGAACTGATTTAGTAAATTCTTTTTTTTACTCCAAAGGTACATAGGTCGTGTAGTTCCATAAAAAGAGTGAGTAGTTTTTGTCGTGTTTGTGTACCTGTCAATGTGATGTTGAAGTCGGTTATTTTTTTGTGAAAAGTTAGTAGTAATTATGGTATGGAATCATCCATACTAATATTATAAATGCGAAAGTCTGTCTGTCTGTCTGTCTGTGACGTTTTCACGGCTAAACCACCGCTGCACCGGTGCGATTTGGATGAAATTCGGAATGAAAATAGTTGAAGACCCAGAGTCACATATAGGCTACTTTTTTTTTCAAAAATCAACCCCTAAATGCTTGAAATAGGGGATGAAAGTTTGTATGAAAAATGAAAACTGCCTGACCGATTTAGATGAATTTTCCCAGGAAGATAGTCGATGACGTATCTTCTTCCCCACTTCCCCGGTTCGCGATATAAACGAATTCCACGCGGGCGAAGCCGCGGGCAAAAGCTAGTTAAAATATAATTCACAAAAACTTCACACTGTAGGTACCTACAAGGTTTAAAAGTGGAGGTTGTTTTACGTAAATAGACTTTTACAGTATCTAATATTTTTGTCTTCAAACTCACGACCATACTCTCTCCCTTTCCATTAATGTGATGTTCGTAACGTAAAACGTTATACCGTAAACGCAACCATTGAGGAGTTTTTCTTCTATAAATATAGTTCAAGTACCTTACTAGTTTATACAAATAATTACTTACTTAACTATTAATCATGTTTTATACGGTTAATAACATAACCTTGGTAGTACGACAACATCGTAGGTATCTCGTAGCATTTACTACGCGGTGACGTAGACTAGACATCGTACAAAAATAATTTATAACGACGCATACTAAATTTATAGCCACTACTGGCTATTTGAAATTGCCTTAAAAGTATGTAATTAGTTAATTTGGTGAAGAATTTATAAGAAACTTGAATGATTTATTAGGAACATATTTCATTAGATACATCAGTAATATACATACATAGTTAGACGATCCGAAACCAAATTTATCTAGCACGTAAGAATTAAATTATCTGGCACTTAAGTGTCTACTCCCAGCGGGAATCAAACCCGGGCCCCTCCCCTTAGTGTTTAGCCACGGTATTTGGTACCATTTCTACCGCCTAATAATTGTTTTTACAACTGTATAGAAATCTAGATAGAAAGGTATGGAGCCGGTTACATTTTTTTAGAGGCGACCATTCATCAGTCCTCAGGGGTAGCAACGCATCCGTGACCGAATTAGATCGAGACTCTTACTATTTGAGGCTTTGTTCTAGGACAGTCATGGTCGACCTCGGAAGGGTGGTACTGCCTGCTCGTAAGCTACCTTAATTTCAATAAAAAAATCCCTCCTTCAACCCTTCGAATGTCTCCTGTATACTTACGAATAACTAAGTCAGTTATGTGGCTGTTAATAATAATACAAATATTCATTAAAACTTTAGTTATTTTTAGCAACCAGCTGTAGTTTACCTGTAGAATAAATGAAACTCAATACATAATTATTGACATGTTTAATATATCTTTAAGAATATGTAACAACAACGATGAACGACGCCTACAAAATTACCTATATACATTTTTATACTGTATCTGTAACATGCAGATCAAAGAAAAATACGAGAATAAAAATTGTAATTGCTACATAACACTTTAGAATCTTTAGATCATAAACTGACTTCCAGGGCCCTAAGTTCACTAATTTATAAATTAGCATTATTCAAAAAATATACAATATATTTGGGTTCGTGAAGTAGGAAAAAATTGTATTTATAAATAGTAGACTTGGACTCCTGGATAGGTAAAAATTATAATAAAATCTAAATGATACATCGTAAAAGTTCATAAATGGCCTTTTATTACGTCTACATAATGCGATAAACAACAATAAAGAATAAAATTAATGCAAAATAATAATATAACCGAATTTGACACAGTACATCAATAAAAAATTATTAAAAACATTGTAGCAATCAATTACTCGTGGAATAACTGAGTGTGTAATTATTAATTAATAAAATAAATATAAATAAATGATATAACCAGGCTGTGATATACATACATACTTTTGTCTTATTTTTAATCGACTTCAGAAAAGAAGGAAGTTCTAAGTATTCGGTTGTATTTTTTTATATATTATTATCTCACTCAGTCATTTTTATTTACCGAATTGGAAATTTAAACTTTTCTTGTTTGGGAGGATACACTTCTTTTTGGTCCGATTTCAATTTAAACCACACCTCTAAGGATAATAAAAAATATAAAACATTATAAGTATTTTGGAATATTCAAAACTGTTGACATTTAATTTACACAAAAAATCTTAAGCTACTCAATAGATTCGCCTAGAGATTAGTGACAAAAAAATTAAAAATATGCAATGAGATGTAGAATACCCTCACAGGTAAATGTGTAGGCACTTGCGTACTTAATTATAAATCATTTGTCAGACTTATTTAAAAAAGGCAAGAAAAGTTACAAAATTTTGTATACTTGATACTATATTAAATACGTACGTCGTGTATCTACGGTATCTTTATAAGTTTAAATTCGTAAGAAAATTACGTGACTAAATTATATAAATACATATCAACGGATTGGTAGGTATTTACTAAATAATGTTAAAAAATGAAGGCCTTGTTTTTTTGTACTTCAAGAACTCGCTTACCATCGTATTTTTTATCATTTTATCAATATGTAAATACAACATGGTATTTAAAAATGATTAATTATAAAACTTCTACTAATTTGAACATGAGACAAAGTGACATGTCTATTTTAGAGGTCATTAAAATATATTTATTTACTGTATATTATTATATACTTACTAGATATAAAATAGGACTAATAACGTGTGTATGTTTAAAGGAGATGTTTCAAAATGTATGGAGCCCCGGCCACCACTTGGTACACCATACTAAAAAATGGAGAAACACAATTAAAACAAATTTCAATCATCCAATTCCTTTAAATTGCTTTAGTTTTGTGGTATAAACACAAAAATGTACACTTAAAATTGCAACACAAAAACAAAAGTCTGTCATGGCGGTAAGCTGTCATCACACGTCATGTTGGTTAATTTGATAGAAGTTTGACATATGTACCTACAATTCTGTCATTTAAAGTGACATTAGACAGTTCGCGATCTATGATCAATGACAACTTGGCAAGACGCCATGTTGAAAATTGATAAAAATGAATTGTAAATACAAAATTTGTACCAGAAAAGTATGCATTTAAGCAATTTATCTTTATTTTTCCCAAATTCCATGAATTTTTCTCGATTTTTCGAGGTACTGTACATATTGTGGGCCGGATTTGAAACATCTCCTTTACTGAAACGTACTTCGAGGAGATTATTCTATTCATGGAAAACGCCGTGGAGCATACCAATACAAAAAAAAATCAAAAGTAGCAAGAGCCAATTAGGGTACCTACAGGAAGCCTGCACGAGGTTTTTTTACCGTTTAATTAAATTCTACGTAACCGATTCTCTTCCTTAACAGCTATGCACACGATCTTTTGTAAAGTAGGTAGGTAAATAATTATATCGGGATGATCTAGGAAGTGATCAAATCTATAGTCCGTTTTTTTCGCTACGGACTAAATTGACACATGCAAATGTCAAATTTCCAAATAATGTTACCAGCTTTTTAGATAATTATAGTGTTGTACTACGATACCGGTTTCATGAATCGTAACTTTTTACTCTTACCACATAATTTTATTATTATTTGACAATAGACGAATCTTTTAAAAGTCGTGGTGAATATGGAGCATCACAGATAAAAAAAATATTTATTGATTTTAATAACTTATTTTACTAAGTAAATACGACAATTATTTATTTATAATTGAAGAATACGTAATAACATACATTTAAAAACAATAACAATACATTACGGTTGTCGCCACATTGTTAAAATTTTAAAGACACATTTTTGTAATTATTACTGAAAAACGATACTAGATTGTAAATTACGTAAGGTTACGGTCGTGGCACATCACTATTAATGATTTGCAAAAAAGTAGCAACACAGCTTATGTCAATTTAGTCCGTAGCGAAAAAAAACAGACTGTATGTTTTCATAATTTTCATGCAATATACTTATAGGTAGTTAAAGATTTGAATTGTAAGAGACTGATTAATTTATCCATTGATTATTTCAAAAATATTAACTTTATTTAATATTTTTAGATGGCTTTTATTTAATAAAATGACATTTTAATTATTAACATAGCGTATTATTATTGTGGCAGGAGACCCCAACCTATGTGGCAGTTACGGGTCGCGACATGCTGCAGGCATTGCTGCAGGCATAGACAAAATGTAATCCAGTCAATGTACTAAGTAGGTTTATCTGGAACATTTTGCCAATTCCTGATTACTAATAATATAACGTTATTCGCCCAATTTTCACTATACATACTATTTATCCTGATAGCATAGGCTCGGCCACCTAGGTCGCCATGCATCCTAACCTTATCACGTAAAAATTAATACAACGATGGGGTCTTCTTAACAGTATTAGGGAAGATTTACTGCATACTCTAACCATACAAATTCGTGTATATTATTCAAAATACAATATGCAACACGCCTTAACTGCAGTATCAGTATATTAACTGCACACTCTGACCATACAACTATTCGGTGTATACTATACAAAATACATCATGTAACATAGCGACGAGCAACGGGTTACTTCCCGCGGCGCGTGCGCAAGACGAGCGCGATGTAGGCCAGCAGCCGGAAGCCCACGAACAGCAGCACCATGTTCACGATGTCCATCGTGAAGTCGTCCTGCAATATTATGCACGCCTGGTTAGTAAACTGTCTCCATGATGAACAGAGGCCCGTGCTGAATAGAGAGGGTTGTCAAGGGATTACAGCAAAAGAATACGTAATTGTTTTTCAATCGTATGATAGGGTGCCCACGGTTGTTGTACACCCTTTAAAGTTCTGCCCCAAATACCAGATTATCCTCTTCTAGATCAAGTTTTAAGTACACCCCTGATAGTGTTAATGTTCGATTTACCAGCATAGGTCTAGTTTGTTGTACCCTTTAATAATCTCCTTCAAACATCCGAGTTGAACCATTACGAATTTTCCCCATTTCCCCTAAATCACGAGCTTTGTCCTCCCCGAACCAGAAGCTGTAACCCCAAATCAGTTACCTCGGAGAAGCTGAGCGTGTCAAGCACGACCTGGCCGCAGGCGGGGCAGGTGGCGTTATTACTTAGTATCAGGAAGTACCCACAGTTGCTGAACACTGTACACCCTTTAAAATTCTGCCGATATGCCCCTTTGGATGAAGAAGTACATCCCTAGTAAGGTATAAGAGTACGATTTACCAGCAATGGTTTAATGAAGTCTAGTATCCACTTTAATCCCTTTACACCCTTTAAAATTCTACTGATGTGCCCCTTCTGGATGAAGAACTACACCCCTAATAGGGTATAAGCGTATTTACCAGCATTGGTCTAGTAAAGTCTACTGATAATTACCTCGGAGAAGCTGAGCGTGTCGAGCACGACCTGACCGGAGGCGGGGCAGGTGAAGTTCTCGCGCGTGCACGCGATGCTCTCCACGCCCGCCCACTGGTTCACCAGCAGCGCCTCGTTGCCGTACCGGAACCAGGAGAGATACGAGATCCAGCCCAGGTATGGTGGATTTGAGCTGTGTAACTATAGGGATAGTATAGGGTATAGGGTCCAGTTACCTCGGAGAAGCTGAGCGTGTCGAGCACGACCTGACCGGAGGCGGGGCAGGTGAAGTTCTCGCGCGTGCACGCGATGCTCTCCACGCCCGCCCACTGGTTCACCAGCAGCGCCTCGTTGCCGTACCGGAACCACGAGAGGTATGCGATCCAGCCCAGGTATGGTGGATTTGAGCTGTGTAACTATAGGGATAGTATAGGGTATAGGGTCCAGTTACCTCGGAGAAGCTGAGCGTGTCGAGCACGACCTGTCCCGAGGCGGGGCAGGTGAAGTTCTCGCGCGTGCACGCGATGCTCTCCACGCCCGCCCACTGGTTCACCAACAGCGCCTCGTTGCCGTACCGGAACCACGAGAGGTATGCGATCCAGCCCAGGTATGGGGGCACTGAGCTATGTAACGACACAATTATGGAGTTTGTTTAATAGTACAGCCAAAGGATAACAGCTAGACATCACTGGGGTATACACTATACAGATCGACAATTTCACTAATTTTGCAAGTTGAATAAACTATTAAGCTGTACTATAAGTATAAGTTCGGGTTAAGGATTCATATTCTTCCTGGTCTCAGACTATGGCTGGGGTACCGCAAGGTGGCGTGTTGTCTCCTCTTCTCTTCTCTATCTTTATTAATTCTATCAGTTCCCATATATCTTCTTCTTACCACCTTTATGCAGATGATTTGCAGATCTACAGGCAAGGCAAACTTGAAGACCTCCCAGCAGTTATCGGGGCTGTAAACGATGATCTTGCGGCTATATCGGACTGGAGTCGTTTACATGGTTTATTGGTCAACCCACTAAAATCGCAAGTTATAATTATCGGTAGCTCTAGAATAATAAGTAAAATCAATTGGAAACAATTACCTCCGATCTTATTTAATAAAACAATAATACCTTATGGCGAAAAGGTCAAGAACCTAGGGATTATTTTGGACCGGACTATGTAATGGGCTCCTCAAGTGAACGAGGTCAGTAGGAAAATGTTCTCTGCCGTCAGATCACTTCGCAGGTTTCGTAATTTTCTACCTACAGCCACTAAAATTGCGCTTGCCCACTCTCTACTCTTTCCGATTCTTGACTATGCCGACACATGCTATCTGGACTTAACAGAGGAGCAACTCAATAAACTTGAGCGACTTCAAAATCTTTGTATCCGATTCATATTTAATCTTCGTAAATATGACCATGTCTCTGAATATCGCTTAAAACTCAAGTGGCTCCCTATCCGTCTTCGCCGGGATACTCATATTCTTGCTTCTCTTTACTCCGTGCTGTTCAATCCTAGTACACCCGATTACTTAAAGTCATTTTTTCAGTATCGACATCTTACTCACGATCGTTTTCTACGATCTTCCACCAATCTCACCTTAAGTTTCCCTACATGTACATCTTCCTACTTTGCGAAATCTTACTCAGCTAGGGCTGTTCAACTATGGAATGCTCTGCCATTATATATTCGACGCGCTCAGACTGTGGGTACATTTAAAAGATTAATTAAATCATATTTTCTTTCTCTCTAACTTCTTAGACCACTTCACTATAATTATTTATTTTCTCTCATTCATAAATTATTATATAACTTTTTATTCAATAACTACATGACACTTTTATAATATGTATTAACAAACAGCTAGTACACCCTTACTTTTTTTTTTCTCTAGAACAAAGTAGTCCTCTACCCAATGGTTGCCTGGAAGAAATCGCTTCTTAAGCGATAAGGCCGCCGTTTGTACATTAATTACCTAAGACAATATGTTTGTACTATTTTTTACTGGTGTACAATAAAGAGTTTTGTTGTTGTTGTTGTTGTTGTTATAAATATACTTTTACTACCAGACCCTGTTCTCATATTTTTACTTATCGCTGGAAGTCTAATTTGGAACACCTCAGAAAGCGAAGTCACTAGCAGAGCATTTAAGGGTTATTTCCAAAGCGCTTATTCTCAAAATTTAAATGTCAAAATCTATTGAAGAGACAACTTACCCAGAGTTGAGGAAGAACCCTCCGAACAGCATGAAGGGGATGATGATGGGCGGGCCCACGGACGCCGCCATGCTCACGCTGCTGCTGGCGCACGAGATCAGGTACCCTGGACACCATGAAAATTGATAAATACCTATTTAAATAACGCTACACACTTATAGACCCATACTAGGATGCCCTGTGTCATGGGTGCCGTGGACAATACACAAGACAAGGACACACCCACACCGAGAACCGAAATTTCAACTCTACAAGTCCCAGGACCCTTAGAACAGCGTGTTCATATAAGTGAGTACTGAGTACGAGAGATGAGGTTCCTGATTGAAAGTTGTATAGAACAACAAGGGTGGTCTACCCTTGTTGTCCTTGTTCTTAAGCGACGGTAACTTAAGAAAAACATAGGTAGGCACTGTGACAGACATTACAAACAGAACGATTTCAGTTGCCATATAAATGTCTTAATTTGTCCCAGTGTGGTATAGTAAAGGTAGCCATTGACGATACGATACGTCCACGTATCGTCAATGGCTTATAAAATTTCAAAGATTTCCTTATAGAGGTACTTCCATAATATGGAAATCTTCCATTTAGAAGCATTCCTAATGGACGTAACGTCAATGGCTACCTTAATGTTCCAATAAGGTACCTACAGATGAGATTTTTAGATTGCAAAATGTTTGATCAAGTTTCCCTTCCCTAATGTTGGTGTTACGGAGCTTCTTGAACAGCAATGATCACAAGTTTTACCGTACGGACACAAAAAGCCGAAAAGAAAAAACACAAGCAAATCAATTAAGTAAATTATAAGTAGAGGTGGTTCGGCTCATGACATGACATTTCTGAATTAAGTTGAATTAAGTTTAATACGAGATTCTGTGTGTGTTTTCTCTGTATACCGTGACTAAAACCACATCTAACGGTCGAATCAACCTTTTTGTTTCTAAACAGGTCAGTAGGTGTTTTTATTGGTTTTTTATGCCGACGACGGTCAAAACCTTCACGAAATAAAACGAATTTTAATGATGCTCTGAGAGCTTCGGCTCCACATTCTTCCGACGCGAGGGCCTTGTGATAGGGTCCGTTACGTAACCAACATGAGAGTTAAGAAACCCGTCGATGCGTGCGAGCGATAATCGATACATCGTAATGCGATATGTTGCGGTTACTGGAAATTAGTTCGCACTACCAGTTAAAATAACTGTTATGCTCCTAGATAAAGTGTTAGTGGTGGATGTCTTGGAAGTTATGCTCTAGTTTCTAAGCCTTCGAGATAATGGTTCATCGCTTCCAAAATTACTGCCTGATTTGAAACGCAATTTTGTATAGGTACCTATATGGGTTGAATTCACTGACCTCAGTGCTGCACCAAAAGTAATCGATTTTAGCCAAAGCATTGATGATCAAATAAAAAAAAAAAACAATATTTTTTATTAATGTTTTGAATTACTATGAGGTGTGTCATTACATACAGCCAGTAAGGTATGACTAGGGCAAGGACTGTTTGTGATAGTAGGTCCGTTGTAAGTACTTAATAAGTTGTTCTATACACGCCGGGCACCTACTATTGGACGCTCCTTGTGCCAGACTATTACGCTATACTATTCGACGCGTATAGACACCTTGCTATTGCTGGTGATTGACGCGCCAGTCTACCTACCACGGTGCCGGTGAATGAGGAGAATGAGGTGCGGGGGGAAAAATAAAAGACTAGTTTGACGTTTCTGTTCTTGTCTAGCCCGCGCCTGTCTGCCGCCGCCCGTTACTATTGCACTATACACTATTCACTATGCACTGTTGCCTCTTCCTATTTTTCTTCCTGTTTTCTTCCTGTTTTCTGGATCCCGAATGCCATCCGAATGCGACTTCGCACGGCGGGCTCGCTATATTTATACCCGATGGGGGCGTGGCTTCGAGCGCGTTCTAGAAAGTTCTTTATTTCTATCTTTCTCTTACAATACAGCTGTTTCTGTCTTACAATCTTGTTGTATTGCTATCTTGCTTAGACTATATGCTATCTCTTTCACTCCTAAATGAGGCCTATTTACACCTCGGAAGCAAGACCATATCGAAACCCCAATCCTATTTACACCTCGGAAGCAATACCATATTGAAACCCCTAAGAAAATAATTCTTATTTTCTTACATAATCTATTAGAAATTTATTTAAAATCTATTTACACGCTATCGTACCTATTTACCTAACTATATAACTATCCTATGGGGTAAATAAAAGGCAAAAACGCGTATATTTATTAAAAACAAACTATAAAGAACACAAGTAAAATAAGTAAAACTTATAACTATGAAAACACAATCAAATACCTATCTTATTCTATTCGCACTATTTACTTAATAAAACTATGTACACGCACTATCTGATTTTACTATAATTTCTCGCTATTTCGATCGTTCTGAACATTCCTCCCACCGTGAACCGCAGTACACACATCACAAGGTTCACTAATCACTCGCGGAAGAACGATCGTCCTGAGTAATCACTATAAGTTTTTTCACTGGTCTACGCAACACTCCACCTTTTGTTTGCACATCCACTGTTCGCACTATTCCGTCCCCTCCAGGGTACGTAGCTATGACTCGTCCTATGGGCCACACGTTTCTCGGCAGGGTGTTGTCCACGATGAGCACGATGTCGCCGTTGGTCAGCTGTTCGCCTCTCCCGTGAGGCTGGCGTCGTTGCTGCAGGTCAGGTAGGCACTCCTTGACCCACCGCTCCCAGAAGAGGTCCGCCAGGCGCTGGGACGCCCGCCAGTGTCCTCGGTGTATCAGGTCGCCGTCGTTGAAGGTACCCGGCGCCGGATTGAGGGCTGGACCCAGCAGCAGGAAGTGATTCGGCGTGAGTGCCTCGGGATCGTGGGGATCCACCGAGACGTGGGTGAGAGGTCGATTGTTGACAGTGAATTCGACCTCGGCGAGCAGTGTAGCGAGGACCTCCTCGCTCGGATGGCGGCCCGTCAGCGTGGCGTTGAGGGCGGTCTTCACGCTCCTCACCAGGCGTTCCCAGGCCCCGCCCATGAATGGGGCCCCAGGAGGTATGTAGCGCCAGCTGATGGCGCGGGTCGCGGCTTCGTGTGAGGTTGCTTCGTCTATGGCTCGACGCAGTTCCCGGTCGGCTCCATGGAGGTTGGTCCCGTTGTCAGACCAGATCTCTGTCGGACAGCCACGGCGCGCGATGAACCGACGCAGCGCCATGATCGCGGATCCCGTCGTGAGTGATGGCGCGATCTCCAGGTGCACGGCGCGAGTGGTGAGACATGTGAA
The DNA here is from genome assembly GCA_905404135.1 of Hesperia comma. NCBI lineage: Eukaryota > Metazoa > Arthropoda > Insecta > Lepidoptera > Hesperiidae > Hesperia > Hesperia comma. The sequence goes on from FR990018.1 coordinate 17,853,075, forward strand.
CAGGGCCACATATCTTTTCTGGACTGCGCGACCGACGGTGACTGTCACTGGCCCGAAGTAATCCACCCCTGTAAAGGTAAAAGGTCTATTATGATGTGCTAACCTACAGAGCGGTAGATTACCCGTTGACGGCTCGGGCGGCGACCTCCTGCGCATGCGGCATAGTAGACATCTATGTATAATCATGCGGGCCACGGTTCGAATCCGAGTTATCCAATATTTCGTCCGACATTCGTTTATAGTGGCTTCGACTCCCGCGTGATGTAATCTTCTATGTACGTATTCTATGTATAATCTTGCTATGTGATGATCGCCGCTCATGACAGGAGGGTGCCGTGTCTGTTCGTCTATGTTCCGAGCCGCGTCTATTCTTGATTTAATCTTGATAATTCCATTCACTATTTCGACCGCTAGCGTGCGTAATAACCCCTTCTTGCTATTTTCTATGTGATGGAGCTCGCTATTGAATGAATCTCGCTGTGACACGCGTAGTAATAATTCTTCGGCCCGCTGTAGGTATTTCACGTCTATTTCTATATATTTTCTATCCGTCTGTACGTGAATTTTCCTATGACTATTTTTCACGGCCGGGGTTCTATTCTTGTTCCAAGTCGGGTCCTGCTCCTTATTTTTTCTATGCCTCCTATAGTGGGCTTGAACTCGGGGTCGCCGACACAGGTCAATGAACTGCAGTACGCGCGCTGTTGCTCTTAACAAGCGTTCCCATCGCGAAAATAACAGCGGGTTCGGTACAGCCGATTCAATTGACGTGTCCACGACGCGCGCGTGATGCACTCGCTCTTCTCCGGTGCGCGCTTCGAGGGCTGGCTGATCGGATGGCCACGATGAGGGCTCTTCCAGCAGGAACTGAGGACCTTGGAACCATCGGTGCGACGAGTTGAAGTCCGGCGGTACGTGTCTCGTAGCGTCGTCGGCGACGTTCAGTCGAGTCGGTATCCATCGCCAGGAGCTCAGCTGACTATTCTCTTCTATCTCAGCTATCCTATGTGCGACGAACGGCTTGTACGAGCGGGGTCCTGTTTTCAACCACGTAATTACGGTCTTGCTATCCGTCCAGTATATCGTGGACTCCGGCTTCGTATCGTGCTCCTCGCAGATGGTGCGACCCAGGCGGCTTCCCATTACAGCAGCTTGGAGCTCCAATCTTGGGACTGACGTCAGCTTCAGTGGACTCACTTTCGCCTTGGCGGCCACGAGCGCTATGTGGGTTTCTCGCGGCGTTTTTATCCTCCAATAGGCCACGGCGCTGTAGGCGGCCTCGCTGGCGTCCACGAAGACGTGCAGTTGGAGCGACGTAGCTTCACTGTAGCATGGGTAACATCGCGGCACTTGAACGTCACGTAATCTCTTCAGCTGTTCAACCCACGTAGACCACTGTATGGCGAGATCTTCATCTATGGGCTCGTCCCAGTCGGTTCCTCTTCTCCAGATTTCTTGGAGTAGCTGCTTCGCTCTGATGGTGACCGGTGAGGCGAGTCCGAGCGGGTCGAACAGTGACATGAGTACACGTAGCATGCCCCTCTTCGTAGGGTTGTCACTTTCCATCACGTCGGGGGGAAGTCGGGCCAAGTTGAGGTTAAAACCTATCGTGTCTTCTCGTGGTCTCCAGATGATGCCCAGTGTGCGTTCTATCTTCTGATCGACGTTCAACGCGACGTCGGGTTGCGCCACCCCTGGCGCCAACGCGTCGCACACTCGCTGACTGTTTGAGACCCACTGCCTCAACTCGTAGTTCGCTTCCTTGTGTATCGCTGCTATTCGACGTGCGGCCTCTATTGTTTCATCCTCATTGTCGTAACTGTTGAGTAAGTCGTCGACGTAATGATTTCTAACTATTGCATCGTAGGACTGCGGATCTTGATCTCTATATCGCGCTGCGTTGATGTTCTTCACATAAATCGCTATTGCAGGCGAACACGATGCACCAAAAATGAGTGACGTCATTCTATATTCTTCCGGCGGCCTGTCGTCACGTCGATCGCCCCGCCACAAGTACCGAAGTGCGTCTCTATCTTCCGGCTTGACCTTAACTTGCATGAACATCTCCCTGATGTCGGCTGTCACTGCTATTTTTCGCTGACGGAATCTCATAAGCACACCCGGTAATGACTGTATGAGGTCCGGTCCCTTGAGCAAGTGGTCGTTCAGTGATACACCTCGAGTCTTGGCTGCGGCGTCGTGCACTATTCTTATTTTTCCCGGTTTCAGTGGGTTGACGACGGCGAAGTGCGGGAGGTACCAGGTTCGATTCGACGTCACGGCGGGTGCAAGCTCGGCGTATCCCTTTTCTATTAGCGCTTGCATCTGTTGACTATATTTTTCCTTTAACACTGGATCGCGGTCGAGTTTCCTTTCTATTGTACGCAGACGTTGTAGCGTATTTTCGTAATTATTCGGCAGGGAAACGTCACCTTTTTTCCATAATAACGGGGCTTGATAACTATTGTCTATTTTCACAACTCCCTCTTCCAGCTGTCGGAGCGCCTTCTGCTCCTCAATCGTCGACGGTTGCTTGGGTTCTATCATCATCATATCGGCGGTGAAGAATTCCCGAAGTTGCGCGTCCATGTTCTCTTCGCAGCTGGCGATGAAATTCACTCTATGTGCCCGTTGAGTACCATAGGACCGAGCGCCGTGCAGGACCCATCCCAGCGGAGTGAGTGACGCGACCGGTTGATGCTTGGAGCCCTTCCTGACCTCCTGGGATAGCAGCAGCTGCCAGTTGTCCTGACCTATTAATATTCGCGGCTTAGCTGGGCTATATCGAAGCGGCAGGTCCTCCAAATGTTTGCATCCATCTATATCTTTCTCCGTGATGGTCTGCGGTGCTATCTTGAGGTTCTTCATGGTCCTGGCCTGGATCCTGTAGGTACTATTCGACGTTCCTCGTATCTTCATTGTGACCCGACGCGATTCATGGGAGACACTCTGCTCCCCTATGGAGTCTATGCGCAGTGGCTGCAGCTGTCCACGAAGTCCAACTTGGTTAGCGATGTCCTCTTCTATTAATGTGACTGTTGATCCATCGTCTAGGAGCGCGTACGTGTCTGCTACTCCCACCGGTCCGGAGACGCGAACCGGAACTATTTTCAGATAGGCGGTGGATCCGGACACCCAGGTTGACGTCACCGTCTCGTTGGCCGCTTTTTCTATCTTGTTTCTATTACTATGTAGCAGCCGGTGATGCCAGTAGTTGCATCCGTCTATATCGCATCGCTTTCTCTTGCAGCTGTGGTTCTTCGATCTATAGCGCAGGCACGCGAAACATAACCTCTTCTCTTTGGCTATGTCCCATCTATTTTCGACCGTCGCCTCCAACATTCGCTTGCACTTGACTGCATCGTGGTTTTCCTCGTTGCAAATGATGCACTTTTCTATTGTTTTCACTGCGTTGTACGTCCGCTGGCTTCTATTATGTCTATTATGTCCCGATGTAGCTTCGACGTACTGCTCCGGCTGTGCGTAGGGTCCGCAACGCGTTGCTTCCCGATCCAAGAAACGCGCCAATTTTTCCAAATCCGCTTCCTCTTCCGGTTGCTCCGCCGCGTAATCGAACCAACGATATCGAATAGTCGGCGTGAATTTTTCTATTGTAGCCTTGGTTGCTTCCGGGTTGTAGAGGTAGTGGCGTTTCTTGAGCGCACGCAGTGTAGCCACGATGTTGTTGACGCGACTGGCGAACACACATATGTCACGTGGGTTGTCTGTGAGGCGCGGCAGGGCTCGTAGTTGCTCGATTTCCGATAGTGCTATGCAGTCCGGTCGACCGAAACGAGCTTCTAACGAGTTCACTATTTCTTCCGATTTCGCTCCGTAGAGCAATAAACTATTGACGGCTTCCTTCGCTCGTCCTGTGAGCGCACGACGTAATCTTGCTATGTTTTCTATTTCCGTGTTCATCTTCGCTGTTTCTATGTAGGCAGTCTTGAACGAGAGCCATTCTTGATGAGACCCGGAGAACGTCGGCAGCTCCATATACCTATAACTATTGCACGTATTGGTACGTGCGGCGAGGGCGATCGCTGACGCCAGGTCCGACAGATTCACTTGAGCTGAGTGCGTGGCGATGTCCTTCTTGCTATCACTATCACATTCGGCGGCGTGCTCCGTCCGCTTCTCGTGCGGCGGCTGGACGGCGGCAGTGGTGGCGCGGGCTTCGGCAGGATCCGTCTCTTCGAGCCACTGGTTGACTCGCTTCGAAGCGGCGTCCGCGTCGGTGTGCACGCTGTCGTCGTCTTCACTATCAGACTCTTCTAATTCTATTGAGGCGAGGCGAGCGGCGGCGAGCTTGACTTTGAGTTCAAGCAGGTCTTCCTTGGCGCGGGCTATACGTAGCGCCTTCTCTTTCTTCTTCGACGTAGCACTCTTGATGGTCGCGGGTTTGCTGTTCTTCTTCATGGCAGCGTCGATGGCCTCCTTCGTGACCGCAGGCTCCGACGTGGCTGCAGTCGTTCCCGCCGACTGCTCGGTCGTCGTAGTGGCGGTGACGGTGTTGGTGCTCGTTGCCGTGGTACCCGACGACTGCTCCGATTCTTCCTCGACCGGCGTGGCCGTGCGTCCGCTTCGCGTGGTAGGCATGCTTGACTCGTCTTGACTATCTTGACTATCCGTCTATCCGGCTCGAAGGACCAGAAAATGTTCTATACACGCCGGGCACCTACTATTGGACGCTCCTTGTGCCAGACTATTACGCTATACTATTCGACGCGTATAGACACCTTGCTATTGCTGGTGATTGACGCGCCAGTCTACCTACCACGGTGCCGGTGAATGAGGAGAATGAGGTGCGGGGGGAAAAATAAAAGACTAGTTTGACGTTTCTGTTCTTGTCTAGCCCGCGCCTGTCTGCCGCCGCCCGTTACTATTGCACTATACACTATTCACTATGCACTGTTGCCTCTTCCTATTTTTCTTCCTGTTTTCTTCCTGTTTTCTGGATCCCGAATGCCATCCGAATGCGACTTCGCACGGCGGGCTCGCTATATTTATACCCGATGGGGGCGTGGCTTCGAGCGCGTTCTAGAAAGTTCTTTATTTCTATCTTTCTCTTACAATACAGCTGTTTCTGTCTTACAATCTTGTTGTATTGCTATCTTGCTTAGACTATATGCTATCTCTTTCACTCCTAAATGAGGCCTATTTACACCTCGGAAGCAAGACCATATCGAAACCCCAATCCTATTTACACCTCGGAAGCAATACCATATTGAAACCCCTAAGAAAATAATTCTTATTTTCTTACATAATCTATTAGAAATTTATTTAAAATCTATTTACACGCTATCGTACCTATTTACCTAACTATATAACTATCCTATGGGGTAAATAAAAGGCAAAAACGCGTATATTTATTAAAAACAAACTATAAAGAACACAAGTAAAATAAGTAAAACTTATAACTATGAAAACACAATCAAATACCTATCTTATTCTATTCGCACTATTTACTTAATAAAACTATGTACACGCACTATCTGATTTTACTATAATTTCTCGCTATTTCGATCGTTCTGAACAAAGTAGTCATAGTAATTGAGTAAGTGTAGTCCAGTAAATACTTAATTGAGCGTCTGTAACACAGTAATTTGTGGTTATAAGAAAATATGGCATAAATTATCGTATATTTTAATGCATTAACCGATGTATTCATTAAATTTGCATTTAAATGTCATAATTGCATCACATAACTGTCGTAGCCGGGTTCCTACCTACGGATTTCCTCTCATACTGTGAACGGTACAAGACATATTCCACCATGCTGGCCAAGTGCGGATAATCATTTAAATGCACTTATTGTGATACATTGTGCAATTGCAAGTTCTCGGAAAGGTATTAACTAATAGGACAAGATATTAGTAAAAAGCAATTTGACCAAGAGTCATTATTAATACAATTAATTTCATCATTGTTTTATGAAACAGGTTGTCTGCGTAAAGGTACGTCACCTTTTTAGTTATGCAATACTATTTTATTTATTTATAACTTTATGCATCATAAAAGTCTAGAAAGGCGGACTTAATGTTAAAAGCATTCTCTGCCACTCTGCCAGTCAACATTCGGGCAGCAATAAAACGACGATTGCGATGCATTCATTAATAAATTAAATAAAAAATATAATTATGTGGCTAAACTAAACACTTGTAGATGTCCTCAACTGTACTTAAGTTACTCATTGGTAGTAATGTATCTACTCTACTATAACTTTATCAATCTGTTAAAAATATTTGTATTTTTTTTCGTTAAGTAATTCTACGAGTATACCTTTACCTTTCTAACTGACACACTGTATATGTATATCACCTCATTTTCCACCTCAACTGAAAATCAAACCCGGCACCCCACAAAACCAAACAACACAACAAAAATTTGCATAACATCAACTTAAAAACACTCAAACTCACCAAACGAAGTAGCAACATTCGTGATGAGCGCAGCTAACCCAGAGGCAATGAAGAACCTCGCAGGCGAAGGGTTGAGGCCGATCATGAAGTAGGCGATGGTGGTGAAGACGAGCGGGATGGTGGCGAACACCGGCGCCCCACACAACGCAACACCACAACAAAAATTCGCATAACATCAACTTAAAAACACTCAAACTCACCAAACGAAGTAGCAACATTCGTGATGAGCGCAGCTAACCCAGAGGCAATGAAGAACCTCGCAGGCGAAGGGTTGAGGCCGATCATGAAGTAGGCGATGGTGGTGAAGACGAGCGGGATGGTGGCGAACACCGGCGCCCCACACAACGCAACACCACAACAAAAATTCGCATAACATCAACTTAAAAACACTCAAACTCACCAAACGAAGTAGCAACATTCGTGATGAGCGCAGCTAACCCAGAGGCAATGAAGAACCTCGCAGGCGAAGGGTTGAGGCCGATCATGAAGTAGGCGATGGTGGTGAAGACGAGCGGGATGGTGGCGAACACCGGCGCCCCAAACAACGCAACACCACAACAAAAATTCGCATAACATCAACTTAAAAACACTCAAACTCACCAAACGAAGTAGCAACATTCGTGATGAGCGCAGCTAACCCAGAGGCAATGAAGAACCTCGCAGGCGAAGGGTTGAGGCCGATCATGAAGTAGGCGATGGTGGTGAAGACGAGCGGGATGGTGGCGAACACCGGCGCCCCACACAACGCAACACCACAACAAAAATTCGCATAACATCAACTTAAAAACACTCAAACTCACCAAACGAAGTAGCAACATTCGTGATGAGCGCAGCTAACCCAGAGGCAATGAAGAACCTCGCAGGCGAAGGGTTGAGGCCGATCATGAAGTAGGCGATGGTGGTGAAGACGAGCGGGATGGTGGCGAACACCGGCGCCCCACACAACGCAACACCACAACAAAAATTCGCATAACATCAACTTAAAAACACTCAAACTCACCAAACGAAGTAGCAACATTCGTGATGAGCGCAGCTAACCCAGAGGCAATGAAGAACCTCGCAGGCGAAGGGTTGAGGCCGATCATGAAGTAGGCGATGGTGGTGAAGACGAGCGGGATGGTGGCGAACACCGGCGCCCCACACAACGCAACACCACAACAAAAATTCGCATAACATCAACTTAAAAACACTCAAACTCACCAAACGAAGTAGCAACATTCGTGATGAGCGCAGCTAACCCAGAGGCAATGAAGAACCTCGCAGGCGAAGGGTTGAGGCCGATCATGAAGCAGGCGATGGTGGTGAAGACGAGCGGGATGGTGGCGAACACCGGCGCCCCACACAACGCAACACCACAACAAAAATTCGCATAACATCAACTTAAAAACACTCAAACTCACCAAACGAAGTAGCAACATTCGTGATGAGCGCAGCTAACCCAGAGGCAATGAAGAACCTCGCAGGCGAAGGGTTGAGGCCGATCATGAAGTAGGCGATGGTGGTGAAGACGAGCGGGATGGTGGCGAACACCGGCGCCCCACACAACGCAACACCACAACAAAAATTCGCATAACATCAACTTAAAAACACTCAAACTCACCAAACGAAGTAGCAACATTCGTGATGAGCGCAGCTAACCCAGAGGCAATGAAGAACCTCGCAGGCGAAGGGTTGAGGCCGATCATGAAGTAGGCGATGGTGGTGAAGACGAGCGGGATGGTGGCGAACACCGGCGCCCCACACAACGCAACACCACAACAAAAATTCGCATAACATCAACTTAAAAACACTCAAACTCACCAAACGAAGTAGCAACATTCGTGATGAGCGCAGCTAACCCAGAGGCAATGAAGAACCTCGCAGGCGAAGGGTTGAGGCCGATCATGAAGTAGGCGATGGTGGTGAAGACGAGCGGGATGGTGGCGAACACCGGCGCCCCACACAACGCAACACCACAACAAAAATTCGCATAACATCAACTTAAAAACACTCAAACTCACCAAACGAAGTAGCAACATTCGTGATGAGCGCAGCTAACCCAGAGGCAATGAAGAACCTCGCAGGCGAAGGGTTGAGGCCGATCATGAAGTAGGCGATGGTGGTGAAGACGAGCGGGATGGTGGCGAACACCGGCGCCCCACACAACGCAACACCACAACAAAAATTCGCATAACATCAACTTAAAAACACTCAAACTCACCAAACGAAGTAGCAACATTCGTGATGAGCGCAGCTAACCCAGAGGCAATGAAGAACCTCGCAGGCGAAGGGTTGAGGCCGATCATGAAGTAGGCGATGGTGGTGAAGACGAGCGGGATGGTGGCGAACACCGGCGCCTCCGCCAGCGTCTTGGACAGGAAGTACACGTCCGCGCGGTACATGCCCGAGTGGTGCTCGCGGATGAAGATCGGCAGCTCCGAGCAGAATACCTACGGATGGAAATTGTCAACAATTTATGGAAATCACTTATCACTTAAAAAGAAATAAATTATAAATTGGATGAAATTAAAATAAAATAAAATTATTATTTTTATTATAAATAGCAAACCCGGCGAACTCCGTTTCGCCACCAGATGGCTTCGTTTTTTGTAACATTTCGTTTGGGGATTAAAGAAATTTTTTTTTGTTTTATATTTGAAAAGGTGATAGAAAAAACAGAGATCAAAACAGCATAGGAAAAATAATTTATTAGACAGTAAAACGTAACATAACAACATAATATCCTAGGTAACCAATACGCCAATGCAACCAAATTACGTATGTACAATACACTTACAAATTGTTCGGTTTATATATTTCTAACACCTGCCCTTAAACTAAACAATTTGTAAACCAAATCGGACAGATACTCTTATATAATTAATCAGTATCTTCTACAACCCGTCTCACATATTGATTCTTTATATCGAAGTAACTGACCCTTTTACATTTGAATTTACTTTGGAACTTTTCCCCAACAAATATTACATTTAGTTTCATTATAATGTACCTCAAGCCCTTTTGAAGTCATCTTTCCAACCGATAACAAATTCGTTGACAAACCCGGCACGTAAATAACTTCTGTTAATTTTGTAGTCTTAGTGTGCCCTTTTAACAACAGCTCTTCTTCACCATGTACTTCGCTATGCATCTTTTCTCTATTAGCCACTGTCACCAACCGCGGAGTATCCACAACATAATTTTGCAATAAAGCTTTGTTGTTCGTCATGTGGCAAGTTGCGCCGGAATCCAGGCATTCGAATTTACATCTATAGCTAATGCCGATAATAATGTTTCTCTCCACGTATTTTCACATGTTTCTCCTCCTTTTCCATTTTTGTTGGTTTTTGTCGGACAGTTCTTTGCATAATGATCCTGTTTCTTACATATGAAGCATTTGCCTTTCATAAAAGGTTTATTCGCTGTTTTTGCATTTCATTTTGCAAACATTGCGCCTTCTTCGCTCTTATCAAAGCCTCTACGCAATTCTTCTTGTAATAGTTTGCTCTTTACTGTCTCGCTGCATAATTTAATATTAGAATTTTCCAATGTCAGGATAAGCGGGTCATAATCTGATGATAGACCGCTCAGTAACAACACTGTCAGGAAATCATCATCTAATGGAGCATTAATATCTCGTGGTTGTTGATCTAACTCCGTGATCCTTAAGAGATACGCTTCCATATCATTAAATTGTTCTAACTTCAATCCGAACATTGTACGTAAAAGTCCAAGACGTCTGCACAGTCCTTTGTCTTCATAGGCCATTTTTAAATTATTCCAAGCCTCAAAGCCAGTGGTAGCCAGTGGTAGTTGTACATGCGAAAACGACGATGGCTGCACCATCAAACATATTTTGGCAAGAGCCCGTCGTTGCTTGCGTTCGTCATTGTCCCTAGGGACACCCGACTCAGCCTCAACGATGCAGTCCCATAAGTCCTCATGTATCAAATACATCCGCATCAAAAACTTCCAATTGCCGTAATTGGATATACCACTAAGCTTCTCAAAATTGACAGTTATTCCAGAACTCGAAGCTGTAGACAACCATTGAGATACTATGTACTAAAGTAGACAACAATTAACAATGATGCCGGCATCGCCGATGGCGATCGAACATTTCTTTTGTTCTGCATCTCGTTTTAAAAACAAAATTTAATACGTACAATTCTTTCTATTAATCTTGGTTAATAACTGGGAAGTGTGGAATACCTCCTGGGGTACCTGGGCCCATAACCTGATAGAAAAACAGAGATTTACACAGCATAGGAAAAATATTTTATTAGACAGTAGAAGGTAACAACGTGGTATCCAAGGCAACCATATGACAATCCTACCAAATTACATATGTACAACACCTACTTAAATTGTTTGGTTTACAATGATTTCGTACAATTCTTTCTATTAATCTTGGTTAATAACTGGGAAGTGTGGAATACCTCCTGGGGTACCTGGGCCCATAACCTGATAGAAAAACAGAGATTTACACAGCATAGGAAAAATATTTTATTAGACAGTAGAAGGTAACAACGTGGTATCCAAGGCAACCATATGACAATCCTACCAAATTACATATGTACAACACCTACTTAAATTGTTTGGTTTACAATGATTTTCCCTGTTTTCCTCCTTTTCTGTTGAAAATTTCCCGAATTTTGTTTGCTACAAACCTCACGGAGCTCGAGACCTTTCCAACGAATGCAAAACCGTGGAAATCGGTTTGTGCGTTCTGGAGTTATTGAATCAGGAAGGAAAACCCGACTTATTTTTATATATAAGATATACTTGGAGTATCTTTTTCTCGTGTAACATGAAATGGTATTTGATATAATGGTATTTGATATAATAGGTTTAGATGAGTTGGTTCTGATGGTATCCTACGCAATGGTTCCATATCTGTTAAAAACGCACATACCTACATTGTAGTATTCGTATACCTACTAATAGGTATTCTTTCTTATGTTACATTTGAATAACACCTTGAGATTAATTTAATCTTTCATACATATATATCACCAACCTATCCTGAAACTAAAAAAGTGAGCAAATAATGTAAAAAATGTTCTGAGATATCGAAATAAGCAAACGTCTATTTAAGTAATCACAGATAAAAGAGATTAAGCTTGTCTCCAAGTACAATTTGTATACAAAATTATACATTGTAGACGGACCGGGTTTAGTTTAAAATCTCGTAAAGATAGTGATATTTGCTCTAGCATCAAGATACGACGTATTTGAGCCATTTTACAGATAACATTAGGTAGTAGTATCTGAAATGATGCTTGGACCTATTCATCTTCGTATGTTTGAATGAGGAATTAAAATACTTAAGTGTCAGACTCAGCAAGAGGATAAAAAATAAACGTTTTATACATAATATACAATACATGGGTGTTTTAAGTAAAGCACCATATAAACACTTCTCAATTCCCAAGTTCCTACGGCATCGGAAAATATTCCAAGTTGAAGTTGAGTTGTCCTAAGAAGTACCTATAGTTTCTTCTTTCTGTGCCATGGTAACCATGTAAAGCAGTGATTGCAACAGCGATGCAGATCTCTGAACAAACAAACACCGCCACCGTGTAAATACTAAATAACAGTCTCTGTGGAGCTGATAACGCGCACACGCAGCCGCCGGCTGGCACCCACCGTGTTAGCTCATTAAAAGTTTCCAATGTATTTCATGTCGCTGTCTAGAATTGCTGAATGCTTGTCTATAATTGTACATCCGGTGCTTTTTCTTAGCCCTTTCGTGATTCCTAGGCCAGATGTCCGTGTTAATTATGAGGATCAATGTCATGCCTACTAATGAGAATGATCCTAAATATTATCGAAAACGATACGCTAGGCATCCTACGGAATTTAGGTAGGTAGACATCGAATAAAGGCAGGTCCTTTATTTGATGAACATCGGAAACGGACGGAAAATATGTAGAGTTTATGTCTTTGTCAAAATGAGTAACTTTTATCGTATTACGAATATTCTTGACTGGCTAAAACATATTCATATAAAACCCCATAAAGTATTCTTCGCATTTCAATGATATTTCTGTGATTATTTATTTATTAATTTCTGAAACAACACTGAGCAATGTCAGCTATGAGAAGGCAGCGTCACGTCAGACATAGATACCTACTGCTAACGCGGACGTATGAATGGAAGTACCGAAGTAAACAACACGACGTTCAATATACATAAAGACATAAATTATGCGTCATAGTAAATAAGTGATGTACGTACGTTGATAACAGCGAAGATGTTCTGGAAGGTCATGTTGGTGAGGAACATGAAGATGGCGCCGTTGATGTTCATCACGCCGTCCTGGTCCAAGTGCTGCCCGAAGTATATCACCCCGATCAGTAATGACACCATCTAAACAAATATAATATTTACATTCATACTTATAGCATACTTTTTTATAGCATATTTATCATTTAATACCCGCGTGGCCGTATCTTTGAATCGAAGCAACGGGGGGTGAAAAGGTGTGCAAAACGGTATTACACGCAGGTGCCCATACATTGTTTAATTAGCCAAATTATGAACGAATTCAAGAACATCATATTGTTACAACCCTGGCGCATCGACTTCGCTACGCCGAAAACAATAAACAATAGGGGCCATAAACATGTCGCGCAACAATAGAAACAATAGGAGCGCGGCTCTCTCAAAAGGACGCACGACGCTTCGACCATTACGGCAATAGTCATACGGGCGAAAGTCGGTTGCAAGGAACGTTCTCGAACTTTATTTCGACGCGGGTCCGGACTTCGCGGGAATATTCTCGATTGTCGTGAATGGTGCGTGAGTGGTATAAAAAGGGGCGATCGTTCAACCGCGGACATTCTAGTTTCGGAAGCGGAACCAGGAAGATACCAGCGATACCTACGAGCGATACCAGTGAGAAGTTAAGTGATTTCTACGAGTGATACATTGTTCGTCGAGTGTGTTTACGAGTACCTACGTGCATAGTGTTGTGGTGTGTACTGTGTACAGTGTGTAATTGTGTTTCTACGAGTTCAATAAAGTCTTTGTGGTACATTTTGGCATTTTCTCGAACCCAGTACTCCTGACACGTAACAATTGGTGACAGAAGCGGAATGCCTGTAGTACCGCACAGTGAAGAAGGGATTCGTACGCGACGGCAGACGGCATTGGATGCCGCGCGGATAGAGTCGCCGGGTCGTGACCGCATGGAAACGGAGACCACCGCTGGACCACCGACTACATCAGCTGCAGCAGTACCGATACCGAGTGCATTCGATATGGCCTACTTGTTAACCGTCTTACAGCGCATGGAAAGTAAAATAGAGAGCCTACGCGAAGACATGAAGAGCCAACGCAAAACCATGGAGATGGGCCTAGAGACAATCGATGCAAAGCTGGATAGTTTCCAGGGTGATTTAAACGTTGTGAAGGAAGACCTAGAATTGGTAAAGGTGCGTACAACCGAGCACGACCAAGCCCTCAAGACCCACGACGCTATAATCAACTCCCACGAAACTAGGCTCGTGGATTTGGACAATAAGCTGCAGAAAATAAGGGTTATGGGCACAGCAGCAACCAGTACATGCTCTGGGGCCCCGAAGTTTAAGGTCCCAAGTTTCGACGGCACGACCTCGTGGACAGTATTTAGGCACCAATTCGAGGTAGTTGCAAGCGGGAATGGCTGGGAGGACGAACACTCGTTGGCGGCACTCACCCTAGCTCTTCGAGGGGAGGCACTGCTGGTGCTTGAGAACCTGCCCGCCGAGCGACGCACCTTGGAGTCGCTATTTAAGGCCTTGGAAGCTCAATACGGGGAAAAGCATCTCGAGCACGTGTACCGCGCACAACTTAAAGACCGAGTACAGAAGTCGAGCGAAGGACTGCAGCAATGGGCTACGGAGATCGAGCGCCTCGTACGCCGAGCCTATGCGTCGAGTTCCACACCGGTCGAAGACAGAGTTTTAGAGGCGTTCGTCAGCGGCATAAGGGATCCCGAAGTGAGAGCAACGGTGCGCTTGGGTCATCACGCAACCTTGGAAGCAGCTTTAGCGCACGCCCTTGAAGTAGAAGCGGTACGAAGTGACTATAAAGGTTATAAGGTGCGCGAAGTCGTAGCGACGATTCAACCTCGTACTGGGCCTATCTGCTACGGATGTGGTGAACGAGGTCATATTAGGCTTAGCTGCCGGACACGGAAACAACCGAAATCGGTGTGGAGAGCTACGCAAGTGCAGGAGCTAGAAGCCGCCGCCGCCGCTGCTCAGGCCGCAACGAAGACCGCCAAGCCGCCTACGAAGACCCCGAAGGCGCCCAAGCCGAAGAATGCCGACGCCCTGTCACGACGCCCATGCTCCGACGAATGTCGACATTGCATCAAGCATGAGGCTAAAGAAGAGGTCAGGGTGATAAGGATGCAGGACCTAGACGAGTCTTGGGGAACGGAGCAAGTAAGCCAAGCTCAGAAGGAAGACAAAGACCTCAGCCTGATCATGGAATGGAAAGCCAAAGGACAGAGGCCCCTGTGGAGTGATGTGTCAGCCTCGAGCGCAACGACTAAGGCATACTGGGCTCAGTGGGACAGCCTTATATTGGAGAATGGCGTGCTTTACCGGAGCTGGGAATCACTCAACGGAAAGGAAAAAACCCTGCAAATGGTTATTCCCAGGAGTAAAGTGGCTGATTTGCTGAAGCTCGTACATGATGGCACTTCTGGTGGGCATCTCGGCATCAAGAAGACCCTCGTAAAGATACGAGAACGATTTTATTGGGTGCGATGTCGAGAGGACGTTGAAGATTGGTGCAGAAAGTGTACAGTGTGCGCTTCAGTGAAAGGGCCCCGCACTAGATCCAAAGGGAAACTACAGCTGTACAACGTCGGAGCCCCTTGGGAGAGAATCGCCATAGACGTTGCTGGGCCATTCCCTCAGACGGAAGACGGGAATAGATTCATCATAGTGGTTCAAGACTACTTCAGTAAATGGCCGGAAGCGTTTGCAACTCCGAACCAAGAGGCGAAGACCGTGGCCAAGAAACTTGTCGAGGAGGTAGTATGCCGCTTTGGTGTACCATTGGAGTTACACAGCGACCAAGGCAGGAACTTCGAGTCGACGTTATTCCAGGAGATGTGTGAACTTTTGGGAATAAATAAGACACGTACCACACCGGCGCATCCTCAATCTGACGGCATGGTGGAGAGATTCAACCAAACGTTGGAAAATCACTTGGCCAAGGTCGTCGAGGAACATCAGCGAGACTGGGATCGGTACATTCCTCTGTTCCTGATGTCATATCGGTCTGCCATACACGAGTCTACGGGATTTACACCGGCTAAAGTTAACTTCGGAAGAGAAATGCGTCTGCCGTTGGATTTGCTTACCGGAACACCGCCAGATGCCCCGAAACCAACCGTTGAATACATCGCGGACTTACGGAAACAATTGGACGAGACACATGACCTTATAAGGGAGCAATGTTTGAAGACCAGCGAAAAGATGAAAACCCGCTACGATCGCGATGCTCGGAAACATGGTTTCAAGGAGGGAGATTCTGTATGGTTGCACAATCCACTGCGGAAGAAAGGGAAGTCTCCGAAGCTACAAGCACGATGGGAAGGCCCCTACACAGTTGTCACGAGGATTAATGACGTGACCTACCGGATCAGACAGGGGGACAGAAGAAAGCCGAAGATCGTGCACGTGGACAGATTGGCACCATTTCATGGATCGAATAATGCTCGGGACGAGCATGACTAAGAGGGGGGCAATGTGACAACCCTGGCGCATCGACTTCGCTACGCCGAAAACAATAAACAATAGGGGCCATAAACATGTCGCGCAACAATAGAAACAATAGGAGCGCGGCTCTCTCAAAAGGACGCACGACGCTTCGACCATTACGGCAATAGTCATACGGGCGAAAGTCGGTTGCAAGGAACGTTCTCGAACTTTATTTCGACGCGGGTCCGGACTTCGCGGGAATATTCTCGATTGTCGTGAATGGTGCGTGAGTGGTATAAAAAGGGGCGATCGTTCAACCGCTGACATTCTAGTTTCGGAAGCGGAACCAGGAAGATACCAGCGATACCTACGAGCGATACCAGTGAGAAGTTAAGTGATTTCTACGAGTGATACATTGTTCGTCGAGTGTGTTTACGAGTACCTACGTGCATAGTGTTGTGGTGTGTACTGTGTACAGTGTGTAATTGTGTTTCTACGAGTTCAATAAAGTCTTTGTGGTACATTTTGGCATTTTCTCGAACCCAGTACTCCTGACACGTAACAATATTTTTTCTCTGCCCGCTTGTAGGTAATGTCCCTAAAATTCCGTTTGTTTTCTAAAAGGCGCTCCCTCACCGGGAGAAACGCGGGTAATGTAACATACAGATTCGACTTCGAGCATTACCTACATTACAAAACTGCCTCCTTGAGTGAGGAGCATTCGCGTATAATGTAACATTTAGTATAGATTTGAATTGTAGGTATTTACATTGTATCATTACAAGGTGCGCATTGTAATGCTCGGTTCTCCTCCTTCACTGATATAATGCTCGAATCTGTAACGTTACATTACACGCGAATGCTCCGGTGAGGGAGCGCCTTAAACTTAAACTGTTGCTATGCCAAGAAAAGAAGCAATAACTCACAATAGTCTGCAGGAAGCGCACTTTGATGAGCATGGGCTCCTTGGTGACGGAGAGCCAGGAGCGCCACAGCACGGCGCGGAACTGCGCGCACCACGACGCCTTGTACGGCGACCGGCGCGCGCGCAGCGCCGCCGCCTGCGACCACGCCGAGTCCGCCCAGCCCGTCGAGATCTTGCGCTGGGGGTACCGATATGTTTAGTTACGTATTGACTTTTTACAAAAAAATTAGCGATTTCATAATAGATGAGTAGAGATAACGTCATACGAATTTTCTAATTTTTGACCCCCTCCCCCTTTACCGTCCTTCTTTACAGGTGGATTTTGTGATTGAGTGTGACGTCACTTACTTATGTGACGTCACTTAAAATTAAAACATTTTTAGACGTGACATTTGAAGAAGGTTAAACAGTAAGTCATCTTCATACTAAAGTACAGACCGAGACCATAGTATACTGTGCCGAGACGCCCGAGACAACTATTATAATGTGTGCGAGACTCGTGCCGCCATGTATTTACGCAACGTCGCCGTCGCCACGCACGTGTCACCTAGAGGGCTCAATTTACCTATACTTAGATTTACTAAAAGTATGTAACAACAGAAACCAGTTTTTGTTTTGAACATAGAAATGTAATTATTTAATTGTAGAGCAATAAAATTAGAATTTCTAAAATAAATTGTAAAACAGCCGCTTGAAATAGGCCCAGATACGTGAAACAAGATGATTCGCAAAAAATTAACATTCAATAAACCTGATATTTAAATACATAGTACGTTGTCAATAAACATATTATTCGTTTTTAAACAACGCACTTTGGCCTGCGTGAAAGTATTTTTGACTAATTTCAAAGTAATTCCCTGCTCTCTTTTTAGACTGAGAAGGTTAAGGCATTTACTAGGCTATCACGGCTAACAATTACAAGTAGGTATGCATGTATATGTATTACAATTTCATCTGGTGCATTCTGACCAAAATGTAACCGAGATTACGACTACTGGAGACACACAAACGCTTTCGTCATGCATGCTTTTATTCTTTCTTTTACATTTACTGGAAGAGCGCTCACGGGAGCATTTCCCGTCCTCTAGTAAGTGTAACCGTTAATCATGACAATAACAACATTTCACCCATCCTTAACCCTACAAACCTCATTAAACATAGCGTTCTCGGCCTCGGCAGCGATCTTGCAGCCGAGCTCGGAGCGCGCGAAGGCGGCGCACACGGTGTCGATGGTGTGCCGCGTGGAGTCCTCGCGGCCCGGCACGCCCGCCAGCAGCTGGATGTAGTGGTCCGCCGGGTTGTAGTTGGCTGGGCACGCTGCGCCTAGTCTGTGGGAAGTGTGTGTGAAGTGGTTACTACGATTACTCATGGGAGGGTAAACTGCTTCGTTACGTAACGCGTTATGGCGCTGTCTGGCTTCCCTTTCTGACGCATACGGCAGCGGCAGGCAGGCTTCCTCTAACCCACACCCTCTCATTCTAACCCACATCGCTAGCCATATTTCGGACAAACGCAGTTAAGTAGGAAAACCTAAGCTTTTCTCAAGTTAAACTATTTCGGTTTTAAATAGTTCAACGTAGATTAGTTTAAATTATGACTTCCGACCGACAGTACTGTAGTGGTCGTGGTTAATTAGAGAACAAAAAATATGTACGACTAGGAGGTATCTATTCGAAAAAAGGTAAAAGATGCAAGGGCATTGAACCATGGTCTAATAAATGGACTTAAAATGGAAGAGTAAAAATAGGGATTCAGTATTCTTTAAATATTCTTCAGTCTGTACTTACTCTCTGAAGAACTCGGTGGCCTGGTCCGGTGAGCCGAGGAAGGCCACCCTGCCGTCCGCCATGATGAGCAGCTTGTCGAACATGGCATACAGCTCCGAGGACGGCTGGTGGATCGTGCAGATCACTGTCTTACCCTTCTTGGCTAGTCCACTTAATACCTGTGGAGAGTATTAAGGTCAGCATTCGGAACGTAGAGGATTTTATCCGTTCTGATGCATTATTTTATTTGGGATTGTCTCGCTAAATAGGTAAATTGCTTCTAAATAGAATTTGTTAAATGTCGGAAATGAAAAACTGGCAAGCAAGTTTATCGCTTTCTCCTTGGTTTTAGTTAAATTTTAAAACATTGGAAACTTAGCAATTTAGGTGCAAATATCTGAAGTAAATTCTTCAAGTTCCAACTTGAACCGTGAAAGATTTTCAAATAAAGAAGAATAGCTGCTGTTGATTCATTCGTACCTGTATAACATTTTGTGCCATAAAAGAATCCAGTCCCGAGGTGGGTTCGTCGCAGAACATGAGCGGGGGGTCGGTGAGCACCTCGCTGGCGAACGACAGCCGCTTCATCTCGCCGCCCGAGATGCCCTTCAGCCGCCCCGGGATCCCGATCACCGTGTTTTGGCATTTCGATAGGGCCAGCTACAACAATTGTTCTTCTGTTATTTTAACCCTAGCATGCTAGTTTGCAGATAAAAGCATATTGATCAACAAATCCGTTAAAGTGAAGGTAAGGTAAGTAGTTGAATTTGAATTTACTCTATTCTCAGAATAAGAGATTCGAACGCGACATTTACGAATCAAATTTCGGAAGTGAGCTTGTGAACACGTGAGCGTGATCTTATGATGACGTGAAAACGAAACATTCCATAGAAGACAAATATAGACTTGTTTTTATCCCCTACGATTTCGGACGTTGTCGCTTTGCAATAAAAACTTTTGGTCTCGACACCTATCTTAGAACAAAAACTTGTTTCTAGCGGTCTATACCTAATAATGTGGATAGGGTTGCCTGGTTGCAGAATCTAAAAGCCGGACAAATCAGCCAGTTTGGCCGGACATTTGGGTAAGATGGGAATAAGATGCTAAGCTGGTATTTTTGTATAGGTATTGTAAGTTTCTCAGGACTACTTTCCAAGTTTAATTTATTAAAACAATTTATACTTATTTTTTTGTAAACAAAGGACAATAATCATGTTGTACTCCATTATTAGTCACTGAAATGCATCATGTGGATACCACAAATAAATAAATAAACTAGTTACTATCCAATTTGTCTTTCTACAAAAAAATTGAAGATCCCAAAAAAACTACAAAATTTACACGACTTTCTTTAATTTATTTTGTCAAATCATGTAAGATGTAAGTAGAAACACCATCGTGACAACAGATCATTTAAAATCGGTATTTTTGTATACCCACTGACTCTACTGTCTATCAAATCAAACAAACCAAAACTTCCGATAATGTTATTAACACGTAGGTAAGTCAAGCGTGGCAAGGTGTAAAGCCTCTGTGCTAAGGCTTCGCGTTAATCCGGCTCCCAAATAGCCCCCTGTCAACGTTGTGCCGTACTTTGGAACGGAGACTCCTACGCGTCCCTAAAATATTCGACATTCACTACACAATGAAGAGGTGCTTAAAATAGGTACCTATAATGATTAGTAGGATGGGACACTTACATTTAATTACTGGATTAAATATGCTACTAATTAATCAAAAAATATAATATTTGAGTTCAGAATTACGTAATTAGGTACATTAGAAAAAGTCAAGGATATACTAATTACAATATAATTACAGGGCACTTATTGATTTATGATCTAATCATAATTATACCTATCTTTACTGTTATTGTAAGACTACAGTAGGTATAAACCCAACTTGGTGTCTTTAGGCTACTATTTTTAACCAATAAAGCTAGCTGAATTATTGTTTACGATCAAGAAATAATTGTATAAACCTACCTCAGAAATGACTTCCTGGACTCGACGCATTCGCTGGGCATACGGTATGTGTCGGTCCATCCGGACCAAAGCCTGTGGGAAACAAGATTAGTGAGTGTCATTTAAGTAGGTATAATTCGTTGATATGTGGCGATACAAAAAATGTTCACGGACAGTGGGCGGGCCGCCAGGCCGAAATTCGAGGTGAATAACTCGCAAAGTTGTAATTTTATTTTTATTTGCTTCCTTTAGTTTCGTTAGCTTAGGTATATTAAGTAATTAAAGTTTAATATTATAATTCTTAAGTTTTAGGTTGTCGATGTATTTGTTATTTGAGCATGAATTATATATTTTTTTGGTTGCTTAACCTACCAACAAATATTTTACACGCCTATTTGATAGTTTTATATGTATACAATTTCCATAAATTGTCTTTATGTAAATGTTATTTAGCTCTCTAAAAACTTTAAAATAATCATATTCATAGACTGTTCGGTAATTATTTAACTATTTACTAATAATACCAATCATGTTTATACGTGGCAATAGACACAAAGCTTTCAATAGTTTAATTATACTCTGGATATCTGGAATTCGTTATAATTGCATGGCACTCAAATGCCAGCTATCCGCCTATGCAATTAAGGTACATTTAAGATTGACAGCGGGATCTAATCTAAAAATGCCCTTAGTAAATTTTTCTGACAAGCTAAATTGAACTGTAAGCACAGGTAATAAGTTTGGTTTTGGCGGGGAGTTGCAGTTCCATATGCTTGGCGGCTCAAGTATAATGAT
This sequence comes from Hesperia comma, assembly GCA_905404135.1. Taxonomy (NCBI): domain Eukaryota; kingdom Metazoa; phylum Arthropoda; class Insecta; order Lepidoptera; family Hesperiidae; genus Hesperia; species Hesperia comma. The sequence goes on from FR990018.1 coordinate 17,874,631, forward strand.
TCTGTTTTGGACCGGTTTGAATAAAAGGCGCCGGCTAGGCGGCTACAAATACGAGTACCAAGCCTCAAGAGATTATGGATTTGTTCTCATTACTGATCCAAATAGGCTGACACGTTCCAATCTATCCAATTAATTATAATACAGTAAACGGCAATCGGCTATCCTCTAAATACCAAAAAAGGAATTATTATCTTTATCTTTATTTTTTATATTGTATAAAAGCGAAAGGCCATTAGGTCACTGACTCACTCATCACGAATCTCAGAAACCGCTAAACGTATTAAGATGAAATCTGGCAGAACGGATTTTTTGATATTCCACCCCTAAGGGGGTCTAATAGAGGTTCAAAGTTTGTATGAAAGTCCGTCAATTGTAAATCAGGTCTTATGAAAATTGGTGTTTAAAATTATGATAAAAAATAATGAAAAACCTGTATCAAACTTTTTTAAAAATCATTCCCTAAATGGGTAAAATAGGGGTTGAAAAGTTATAAAAAAAGTTTGTCTCTTGGTACACGCTTATCTCCGGATCGGCTGAACGGATTTTTATGGGACTTTCACTGAGAGATTCAGGAGGTTTTGAAGCAACAAATAGGCTATTTTTATCCCGGAATTCCCGCGGGATCAGGATTTATACGGGTAAAACTCCTACGTGCGAAGTTGCGGGCTTAGAATATTAGGTATGGGAACTATCAATGGGAGATAGAGGAGGTTATGGAGCAACATATATTTTTATTCCGGAATTCCCGCGGGATTGGGATTCTCGCGGGCAAAGCTCCTATTCGCGAATGAAGTCGCAGGCTCAGATTTTTATGGGATTTTCACTGGGAGGTACAAGAGGTTGTGAAGCGTCATATAGGCCACTTTTTATTCCGGACATCCCGCGGGATCGGAATTCACGCGAGTACAACTTTGTGACACACTGAGTTCCACGCGGGCGAAGCCGCGGGCACAGCTAGTCTATAATATATAAAACTCTTGCGTTAGGTACGAAGTGATTGACTGACAGACAACGCACAGCCGAAACTACTGAACGGAAAAAGCTGAAAGGAGATGTTTCAAAATGTATGGAGCCCCGGCCACCACTTTGTACACCATACTCAAAAATGGAGAAACACAATTAAAACAGTTTTCAATCATCCAATTCTTTTAAATTGCTTTAGTTTTGTGGTACAACACAAAAATGTACACTTAAAATTGCAACACAAAAACAAAAGTCTGTCATGGCGGTAAGCTGTCATCACACGTCATGTTGGTTAATTTGATAGAAGTTTGACATATGTACCTACAATCCTGTCATTTAAAGTGACAGTAGACAGTTCGCGATCTATGATCAATGACAACTTGGCAAGACGCCATGTTGAAAATTGATAAAAATGAATTATAAATACAAAATTTGTACCAGAAAAGTATGCATTTAAGCAATTTATCTTTATTTTTCCCAAATTCCATGAATTTTTCTCGATTTTTCGAGGTACTGTACATATTGTGGGCCGGATTTGAAACATCTCCTTTGGCATGTATGTTCCTTGGGGAGTGTAGGGGAGCACTAAGAGAGGATTTTCGGAAATTCCACCCCGAAGGGGGTGAAATAGAGGGGTGAAGTTTAAACGAATTCCACGCGGGCGAAATCTGCGGGCGTAAGCTAGTTGATTATAATACAGTCAACAGCTATCGGCTATCCTCTAAATACAAAAAAAAGGAATTATTATAACTTAATATGTATAAGCAATGAATGAGGATAATTTACACTTTATATCGATATTTCCCGAGTGGCTCTCAATTATGTTGCTATTAGTAACTTAATTTATGATTTTTGACGGAATTTGCGGCAACATTTATAGCACTTAATATAATTAAGTGATTGTTGAATATACTTAAATGTTAAGCCTAAGATTCCTCTTTGACATACATGGGTACCAATTAATTTTTATATCAGTACCACAACTGATAGAGCATAAACCATGCGGATATCCTGTAATATCAAATTACAGCAGGTTATATGAAGCGCTCATAGCCCGGCGGCTTGCGTCGATCCTAAGCGATCGACAAAGTTAAGCAACAGCGGGCGCGGTCGGTAGTCGGATAGGTGACCGCTAGTGGCAAAAAAATTCTCGAGCGCTTCCGTGCTTCGGAGGGCACGTAAAGCCGTCGGTCCCGGTTGTTATCGATTGATAGCAGTCGTTAAGCCATGTCGGAGGCCTTCGGGCGGCTTGAAAACTTTCGACACTGGGTTGGCCACTAACCCCTCCGCCAACCCGCATTGGAGCAGCGTGGCGGAGTATGCTCTAGGCCTCCTCAGTAATGAGGTAACCCGTGCTCAGTAGTGGGCCATTAGTGGGTTGTAGCTTAGCTTATATGAACATTCGTTCTTTCACATTAGCTGACATCCATCCAGACATACTTATTATTGTTGTAATGAAAAGGACGGTCTAGAGTCTAGAAGATATCTGCTCTTACGCAGGTTGTACTCGTAAGGTTTTTTTATCCAATAAAACTGGACGCAAATTAGATAAGCTTTAATGTCAAGTCTAGAACTATAGACACAGCTGATAACTACTCAACTAACTTTTTTGCTACCGGTAAAAAATGCACTCAATCTTCATTCCTGTGCATCTACGAGTAAAGTGTACGTTTTGAAACTTGAGAAATCCACACGGTAACGGTGAACCCTAACTTTAATATTAACATAATCAAGATTATATTCCGGTTTAGTGTTGTATCGCTCGATACGATTATTTCAATACCACTAAGATTATTTATTTAAATTAATTCACATTGCAATATGGATTTGAGAAACAAGAACGTCACCATCTGGTACATCTCTTGTCGTCTGATGGATAAATAACCGTATGTAAATTGTACCACCATTAATAGTACAGTAAAATATTATTTATGATTATTTATCTGCCGGCATTTTAATGGTAAACGGTCGCCACTGTTCACACACAGGCATATCCAAAAAAGTTACCAAGCTTCGCTGGTCACAGATATAGTGCTTGCTTTGTAAAATGACGTTAATAGAAAGATGACTTCCAACAGGAAGAATCTGGTGCCATTGCTTTATCCTTATCCTTTGCTAATACTATTGTAGTTACAGCATTATCCTGCCCGATGAGCAGGAAAATGCTTGTACTGAAGAATACTGAGCACCTTACTTCCTATCATTGTCATAAAACTAATAAATAATCCACTTACCTGAAAAATGAGATGCTCCCGAACAGTCAGCGTGCCGATAAACAGATCCTGCTGTTGAACGTACGCGGAGAGCGCTGTGATCGCCTCCGGGGTGGCCGGTAGACCGTTGAGGGCGCGCGTGCCGCTCGACATCACGCCACTCGGGGTCCGGAAGGTCAGGGCGTTCAGCAGCGTCGTCTTCCCGGCGCCCGAGGAGCCCATGATCGCCAGCAACTCGCCAGGGTACGCCGCGCCGTTTACTGCCAGGAAATTACAGGTACTTAGTGAAGCGTTGGTGATGCTTAGTGTAACTTAAGAGCAACGAACTCCCTGAATGAGTGGATGTATGTACCTAGAACTTGTAGAAATATGAAACTTTGTACAAAAATACTTATTAAATAGATAGGACTGGGGAACTGAGAAAAGATGAAAGGGATAAGGGTTGAAGGCTAGGATATAACGGAGTGTCCTTTACCATTTCGCAATAGCTGCTTCCTCTGCTGGAACATGCGACTGGTGGAGGACTTCCAGAACTGCCAGAAGCGCCTGTTCCGGCTGCGGGTCTCGGTGGCGAAGGCGTTGACATCAGCCCACGTATACGTGACCTTCTCCACGCCGCCGATGGCGCCATAGCTCTTGTTGGCGGGAATCGCCAGCGTCACCTCTCCGCCACTCATACGAGGACTTCCACTTGGCGTACTTGCATTCTGATAAAAATATGTTTTATGTTATAAATACAACCAATTCCACGACATTTAAGAAGAGTTTATCTAAATAACCCCAGAAACTGCATACAAATATAGTGGGTAGGCTGAAGAAGGAAGTGTACAAAGAGACAACGTATGCAATTCTGTTTCATACTAAAAGATGAAAATCCGTTGTGTGACCCAATAAATGGGGAAACCGAAGTCTTGAATCGGACGCAATATCAGATATCATTGGATAATATGTAGGTAATCGTATCTGGTTACCAGCGATCAATATTCACCGGTAGCAATATTATAGTCAGACTATTGCGCACTTTTCCGTGTGTCTAGGTCCCCATAGCATCGATCTATAATAAAGATAGGTGTAATATTATAATAGATCGATGCGCCTTAGCGATCCTTTCCTGCATGGTAGGTATGAGTACCTTTAATAGCTGACCTGAGGGTCAGCTATTATTGTTATAATTGTTTTAGTTCTACAACTAAATACATAGATCCATGATGCCAGATATTAATGCATTATAAATGCATGCAGATTCATGGCATTTATAAACTTGTTATTAAGACAGATAGTTATTAAGACTGATCACGATGTGAGAGGAGACCAAAGCCCAACAATGGGACAATTTATAGTTGTAAGCAAATTTTATCTAGATTTGGGATTGGAAACAGCTGCGACATTTAAAACAGTTTCGACGTTAAGAGTGTAAATTGTTAGTTATGATAAGATAAGACTGAAAATTTTCATATGTACACTAACTGAATGATGCTTAGAACAGTAGACATATTTGACAAGAAACTAACAAGCTGAAATGATTCGGAGGTCCTTTGAAATCTTAGACGTAATCGATCCATCGCAGAGGTCGGCGTAATCAGCCAATTGAGAGTAAACTCTATCCGATACGCGAGCTGTATAGCTATACATACAGTCATAGTTAAGAAAATCAGACAATGTAATGATGTGCTTATTGCACTTTTCTTCCGATCTCATGTCAATCGAACATCACGTCTGGGATTTTTTGTAAAGATTATTATTCAGAAAGAAGTGCACGTTTAAAGTAAAATAAGAGTCGTTAGTTTATATACTTACATTCTACTAACCTTCAGTTACATTATAACAAAGACGTTGTGCAATCTATGTAGATAGGAACACAGATATACCTACCTAATGAAATAACGAAGATAAATGTCAACTCTCAGTTGTCAAGACATATTCGGCGCTCAGCGGAAATAGGCGCTTGCTTTGAATTGAGAGCAATGAAAGGAATCGTTTAGTGGTTGACACGACGGTATCAGCGCCGTCGGGATACATCACAAGAAGATGGGACAGAAAAAACTTTATCGCTGTGGCAACTGGGCACATAATGTAACGTCATTTGGAATGAAAGGATGAATTACTCGGCCATATATCAGGCGAGTGTTACGAATCGTTCGATCTCTGTCCACAAGAATAGCAAGAATCCATATATGTATGTTCTGCAATACAAATTACTGCTTCGCTGACCCCAATATACGCTAGTCTTTAAGCTCGCTATTAATAACAACCTATGTTTGTGCTTTGTTTTGATCGTTTTTAAGGATATATGATTTGTGAGGCTGTTAAAATGTCTAAAAACAGAATTTCTCGATACGATCATTTCCAACCATTATTGGTGATCTGACCTGGTAAGATAGGTTTAAATCTCTGAGCATATGTACGCAGTTACGGATTTCTATATCCTCAAATAGACTTATTTTAAGCCGGCAACGCTTCTATCCGAGATTCGAGAAACATTTAGGTGTTAACCTACTCACAAGTATTATTATTAGGAAGTACTTTGCCATTGCATCGGGTACCGTTATAATATCCGCCCTGCAATTTTTGATTAAAATATAACCCCATTAAATAAATAAAAAATTCCTGTGCCAATTCCTAGTAAAAAACCCGAGAATTTTAAATTGATATGACATTGCAGTAATATATTCATTATGACTCGTTTTCTACGCAAACACTTCCAATATTGAACACTATAAATTACCAGAATAGGTAGTGAGGTAGGTACCTACCTACCTACGTTTGAATGCTTGAGTTAAAAACTCGTGGGACGAGCACATTAAAAACAAGTTTCGAGTTTTTGTACTTTGCTAGCCACTGACGGCACTGACTCAAATGATGACATTCAAATAGTTACCTTGTCTCTAATCTATTACTAACCATTAAAATTACTACTAAGTAAATATTGCATTAAAGTTTGTTAAAAAATGTTAACCGAAAAAATATATTTTTACCTACTTAATTATTTCCTTCAACTATTGTAGGATTATAGAGAATACTTTGGTAAAAAATAAATAAGTAGACCTTCAGACACTATGGCCCGTTTTCTCACGAAAAGGAACCAACATTGTCTGTCATATAAATCTGCCCTTGGCGGGAACCGAACAGGAACACCTATACTCCGTTCAGATTGGAGCTGGACAAAACCAAAACAAACCATTAAAATTCTTCTGTAGGGTTTTCACTAACTGTCACTAACCAACATGTATTTCTGAATCAAACGCGTTATTGTAAAACTAGATTGCTCACTAAAATTTTTCTGAATCCATATTTAACTATGGAACGATCGATAAATACTTCAAACTGCGAGAAAATGCGGTAAAACTAATATCATTTAACGCTTTCGTTACTAAATTACTCATGCAGCCACAACCTTAAAAACGTCGAGCGATTTGAAACCTTCTTCCCAATGATGTAAATTTTGAAAAGCCTGTCTATACCTATAAAAGAAAATGTCTACCAAATCCTTACCATAATAATGACGCCAGCTGACTTTGCAACTTGGTCGTCTTATATTCGATTCATTCCACGCAGTAATTTGTAAAATTAAAATGAACTACAATAATTTTTTAAACACGATAATAATTTTATTTACGTTTTGGACTCTTTTAAATAACTAATCCGTGTTAATTTGCACTGTAAATATAGTGTAAAATAATTAAAATCGATCTTAAACGACAAAACAAAAGCAAGAACTTCAGTTTAAGTTATCTTTGACAGTCTGTGGCAGTCTGTATATGACAGTGGCAGTCTGTGGCCGGCAGGTCGCCATTCTGTATTGTTTGTTTACATGTACATAATTGAGCGGTCCTCGCATTCAATATTCATTATTTGCACTTAATTCTTTAATTTTATTGTTTGTTTAAGTTTAAATTTGTGTTTAGCCATATTAGTTTTGTTAATATTGCTAGTGTAGTGAGTGTTACGTGTTTTCGTTAAGTTTTTCGCTTACCATACAAAATAATAATTATAGTGATAATACGACGAAAAGTTTGTGTTACATGGTTGTTTACTGTTGCTGGGCAACGCAATATTTACCTTTTGTCCAGCTCCAATCTGAACGGAGTATAGGTAACTACGCTTACAGACTCATATATCATATACCTAGGTACCTACTGTCTGAGCGATGTTTTGTAATTTCTTACATTTTTCATAAAATCACTGTTTACTGGACGTGTTGAAATAATGAAGAAATGTTTTTTTTCCTGCGTTATAAACTCAAGTAGAGTCGAAAAATGTTTTCTTATGCTAAACCCTGCAACACATTTTTGCGTGTTGCGTGAAATGGGGAAATAATTTGAATAAAAATTTTAGTTTATCGACTTGTAAAAATAAAATGCTACATTGATGCGGCGGCTCCAAATAATTGTATGTAGATACTTACATAAGTTAGTTAGCCCGAACCGGTTATTGAGGCACTGTCTGGATACAACTGGTTTAGTATAAACCAGCAATCCGCCCTCGGTTTATGTAGGGTAGCCTGATATTTAGGTACTTTCACCTGAATCAAACCTAAATGCAGTGGGTCCATGAGTACTTGAAAATCCTCCTGGACCCATTAGTGGAACCTTGCAGTGGAACCAACGGTCCGAAAGGAAAATACTTAGGTACCTACACATTTATAAGGCTTTTGTTCATATTTATTTAATTGCTAAAAACCTCATTGAGTTTTGTGTAGTAAGTACCTACTTATTGAAAATACCCAAATACCTGGTTTACATGTATTAGAAAATGTTTTGTTTGTTGAAGAAAATACATTAGGGGAGATGTGCTCAAGATGGCATACTCAGGTAAGATGACACATCTACTATATTGCTTTAAATATTCGCGCTAAGAGTGCAATTGTGACGTTAACGGGAGTCTACATAGATGTCGCTAGTACTCAAATTCAGTATGGCGGAATAAGAACGCGGACTGGCAAGCAGTGCACGTTTTTGTGATTTTGACATGCTCAAAAGTTTGCTTTCGGTTTTGTTTGATGGTGAAAATACATGTAAGGTAAGGGTCTTTACTTTAAACTAATTTGAATTGTAAAAATGGGTTATTAAACTGCACAAATATAGCTAAAAACGCATCCTAACGTAAAAGGTATGGTCGTGACAATTTAAACCATAATTTTGTGACCGTTGGGTAAAATGACATACAGGGCGTGGGTGTAAGATGGCATACTATGTCATCTTATCCGTGTAAAATAGGATAGGAAAACTTACCTGTTTTCTTTTTTTATACAGAATGCCTGGCATTTACTAATGAACATCGACGCGAAAAAAAAGGCTATTGAAGCTGTGAGGGACAATCGAATGGTCTGGCTTTTAGCATTGATAAGACGACATACCCTTAAGGTGTAAGATGACATACAGTAACCAACTTATCTCTGAAATGAAGAGAGGCGCTGTCGGACGCAATTCGAGAGGTAGTTACTGACAGACGAATGACCACATTGTACTTATGAATGACTTTTTAACATGACGGCATTAGTTCCAACTTTTGCAATTTCAGAGATAAGTTGGTGGCAATGTACCATGTCATCTTATCCTATACATATGTCATTTTACACATGTCAACCTAAGTGCCATTGATGTTTGTTTTCAAAGTTAATATGACGTTGATTGTTCTGAATTTTAAATAATTTTGTTGATTATGATACCTTTTAGAATATACGCAAGATGCTGATCTCATATGACTAAAATTATTTTAAATATTTCCCTTGAAAGAAAAAGTATGTCATCTTAAGCACAATTCCCCTATGTATTTTAATTCTTAATGAATCCCTTCCTATTAGGCGATGAAGGTGAATAAATTGACTGTACTTTATAGAGAAAATTTCTACTAATGTTAATCCTATTATAAAAAGCATCTGGGGAAAGAAATAAAAAGTACCTACGAAAGTCATGACTCATCGTATCAAATGAAAGAATAATGCATCGTTTTTTAAAACTCTAAAATATAACTACTTAGGTAAACTAAAGGGGGTTCCTTCCGCGGGGAAAGCGTAGGTACTTACCTATTTTAAGTGTTGTAATTGTAACCAACAGTGAATGCTAAATCTAAGGTTTTAATTTTAACAAAAGCAGGTCAGACCTCGAAAGGCAGTAAGTAATCCTTTACAAACTGTAAAGCATTCTCCAGTAAGTAGGTATTAATCCTACTTCCTACTTTCTTCCTACTATCCTACTAATCCATACTAATATTATAAATGCGAGGTCTGTCTGTCTGTGACATTTTCACGGCTAAAACACCTGACCGATTTGGATGAAATTGGGAATGAAAATAGTTGAAGACCCAGTCACACATAGGCTAATTTTTTTTCAAAAATCAACCCCTAAAGGCTAGAAATAGGGGATGAAAGTTTGTATGAAAAATCTGCACCGCATAAATGATTTCGATGAATTTTCCCGGGAAGATAGTTGATGACGTACCCCCTCTCCCACTTCCCCGGTTCGCGATATAAACGAATTCCACGCGGGCGAATCGGAATAATATAATTTGTTAAATTTTATACTTAAGAGATTTTTGAAGCGACTGGTTCCCCGAAGCGAAGCGAGGGCAGATTTACCAGTAATAAAATAAAACTGCAGAGAACTATCAATTGGAACACGGAACATAAGCCCTCGGCCTCCTCAGTCATGTTAACCGTAAATCATTGAATTATCGTGTAAAAAAATTACTTACTTTTATTGTAACAAAATGAAGGTTTTGATTTTGTATTTTTTATTTTCGATGGTTTTAAATGAATGTTTGTTTATTTATTACTATTCTAACGATTTTTATTTACTCAAGACGGCCATTTTACTTGCAAGTCTTTTGGCAGGGGCGCTTTCTTTATGTCACCTAAATAAATTGGTTAAATAGAACACATTTGGTAAATACCAGAACCTATACCTACCTAATACGTACCTATTTTAGGCATCCATCCACCATAAACCTTTAGATGTCCACTGTAGGACGGACCTAGGCCTCCCCTAACTGGAGCCACTGTAACCTGTCCTGAGCTCTTTGAATCCAGCGGATGCCCGCCGTCTTCAGGTCGTCAGTCCACCTGGTTGGGGGGCTCCTCATTGCCACTTCAGCCGGCTTATTCTCTGGGCTACTTGTCGGTTACCCGTGTTTATGTAGACAATAATTTCTGATTCGATCTCGCAGAGAAATACCGAGCATACATAGCCCTCTCTATAGCCCCCTGAGCGACTCTGAGCTTGTACATCAGGCATAATATTGAATCATTGACGTCCAATTGTACCTAATTATAATAACGTAAGTAATCTAATTGATATGATAATGATTATTATACAATTGCTAAACAACGATACCGATGCCTTTTCCCCCATATTACCTTGTGTAGGTAACTCTACTTATAACAGTTTATCTATGATTGATTGATTAATGATTAAATTTTTCACCAGAGCAGGCAACTAGTTTACCTAAGTATATAAATCTATAATATATACTAATAATATAAAGCAAAAGTGTTTGTTTGTTTGTTTGAATGCTGGTTCCAATTTTGTGTCATTGAGACACTATGTAAGTACTACCTCAATGTTTTGTGTTGAATAGTAATAGTCTCTTTATTGACAAGCAAAGGTTCTACGATATTTAATATGCAACGCAACGCCCAAAAGGAGCAGAGCAATAAGTTACCCCAAACGTAACAAGGGCGATTACTATAATAAGTACTTATATATTGCAGGACAGCGTCTGTCGGGTCTCCTAGTAACGAAATAAAACCGTGCAAACTAGATAGTGGCACTGATTAAATAAGATATTCATTGTTAAACTATAGTAACATAGATAACGTTTAAATTAATCACCATCCCGTCCGAATTATGCATTTGCTCTCAACCTATTAATTATTATGTATAATGTACATACTCGTAGTTCCAAGAAAACATACACTGATACACCACTAAATTACTTGCCCAACTTTTCCAACAAATGTGTTAAACACATTGAGATACTACGTAGGTACTAAAGTACCTACCTCAATAGTTAAACATAACCTAATGGTAAGTAGATATTATTAAGTTAGCGGAGTTTTAAGTGTAGGCAGGTAGGTACCTAGCTATTTAGGTATATTTAAGATTACCTATAAGTAACTGCACATTGCGACGTTTTTAATTATCGAATAGAGTTTTTAGACATAAGTATAGGTAATAACACTTACAATAAAATCATTAAATAAAACAAGTCACGCAACGGCAAACTGGTTCTTAGCTTGGCGGTTGCGTATTATTACGAAACATTCAGAGGGTATTTAAAAAAAATCACAGAAAAGTAACTTTATATTGTTTTAGCTTACCTGTGGCGAATTATTGCTGTAAGTTACCCGCTGATTATCCACAGAGGAAGAAATCAGGGGCTCATGTTCCTCAGATCCAGCAGTCATTGTAAACACTTAAAACTGTATATTTTAATTAATTAAATATTATTTTTATTTTTAATGTATCACAGTCATGTTATCACCGAACTATTTATTCACAGATGAAATATTTGCTATTGTTATAAGTATTTTGGCGGGAAGAATGACAGCGCGCGTTTTCAGTTGTTCGTAGCGGAGGAGTGTCACGCTAGAGGGCAACAACGGAACTGTGAGGTGAGGTTGTACTTGTAAGTTGTGAGCCGGTTGTTACACTAATCTTGCCGTATATTTCCCTCAACCAGATTAGTTTCTTCTATACAACATTGTTTTAATTCAGCTTGAGCTTGATAGATAGAAAAAAAAAACTAGTGAAATTCAATGTAATTTCTCCAAAAATGGTAACTAATATCCATACTTATTGAGAATAGAAGAATGTACGACAACAAATATTAGAAAATATGTATTATAATCCCGGATCAAGTAGACTCTCTATTTTTATGGCGGTAATAGAAGTGATAAACATATTTTTCTCCTCAAACAAGCTTAGAAAAGCAAATAAATAGCTATGATAAAGTAATATTTTTGATAGGTAATCAAGAATTTACTAAGTTTTTTATTTAGTCAACTGGATTTACACCAAAGTAAGGACCTCAGGTAAGGACAATAAAAATATAACTTAAACAATTCGGTATGTAAATGTTTATTCAAAAAAATCATATTTGAGATAGCAAATAATTATTCAGTAAATTATTTATACAATATTTAAATGAATATCCTTTACACTTTCGTAACTCGTAAAATGACACATGACAAAGGAACTATTGTATGTAGACTTGAGATGTTTCATGATTCTTAACAATATAATATTACCTATGTCTTAGCAATATGGCTAGCGTACTTTATAACATAAACCTTAACCGCTACTACATAATGACAATTCGCTACAATAACATACTTACTCAATCATTGTAATATTTGGTGATCGTAACCTCACAAAATGGGTTTGAAAGAAGGTGCGTTCATAGTAATCTAACTTTTAATATAGAAATCGTACTTAGATATCTCATTCGTAATCGTAATTTTTGTCAAGGATTAAGAATTTATTCCCAAAAATGATTAATTATAAACGTACCTTATTCCTTTATTGAAATACAATTGGTTGAGTATAAATATACATCCATCTCCAAACTAAATATACCTGTTTCAAAAAATAAGCCACTTCATTCTCTCTTTACGATGATTAAATTAATATTTATATAAATAAGACAACAATATTTACATTGCAACGGAACTCTTGCCCAAAAATGTGTACAAGTAATCAGAAATGATAATGAGCATTTCACAGAAAGCAATTGAAGTACATTAAGACAGGACTAAGATGTCCAAGTTTCGATTTAATGTAATTAATATTGGGTACTACATAACGATTTAAATACCATTTGTCATCTCAAAATATTTTTTAACTATTGAATCGAGAATTGGTATAATTACCATTACAGTCAATTAGATAGGTTTTACATAGAATATCAAATAAAAAGTTTATTCTTGCAAGTTCTATGTATTCATGTAGGTGAATATTTTTTATATTTGGTCATTCATTATTTGGTGAGTTTCGCCAATGTACTCGATAACTTTATTCGATTCAATAATTCGATGGTATTTGAGAAAACTTGGAACAAATAATTGAAAATATACGTTATAGATTTACAAATTAAGATTTACAACCAATATTGATTTATTGTAGCCCCTTAATAAATCATTTAAATTGAGAAAAAAAAACAGAATTTTATAAAAGCAGTAGAAATAATTATATGAAATGATCATAATCGAAATCGGTTTGTTGTTTGTAAGTATTGTTTGAATAAACATTCATATACAAACATTAAAATAATAATTATTAAACTGTTTGAAGACGAAATCTGTCATGAATTTTATAACCCAACCAGTCCAAGATTTGTTTCAAATAAAGCAACGTGCAATATACCTGTCAGAAAATATACAACTGTAGTAATATTGATAAGTTATTGATACTAATTTAACTGGTTATAAGGTTTCATTCACATTTTATAATATAATACATACGTAACAATAACATATGTAGATGCATTTTTTAGTTTGATTTCCTTACCCTGTCGCAAAAGACTTTTTAAACAGTATTACAGTAACGACTTATAAATTGTAATTAGTTGTTAAAAGGATAATGAGTTAACAATTTTTGATCAAAATAAAAACAAATAAGACATTAAATTCTTTAAAAAATTGAAAATTCGTATTCAAGTATTGAACATTACGTCTTCAGTAATTGTACGACTCCAGTCTTTACACACCAAGCGGAAGTTTTACTTTTCTTATCTTGTTTAACATAGTTACTATACTCGGATTTTTAATTAAACAGAGTAAACTGACACATCGAAATGTCATTTCCTTAAATAATATTGCCAACTTTCAAATCATAGTGATTGTCTTTAGTTCTTAAAAACGATATATCTGATAATAATACCGGTAACAAACAATGCTACAAAATGAAATTTAAAATAATCTCTTGCGATACTAATAGTATCAATTTATGGTCATTCGCCTTCTTACTTCCGATAGATTTTTAATTAATTTAGCGGATAGTGAAAATGATTTTACCAATAGAGAACAAATTTCTACTAAAATATATTGGTTGTTTATATTATAAATCTTACAATCTATTTATAATATAATAGTAATATTATGCTTATAGCGGTAACTACGAGTTTTTTGAGAATTTGAAATTAACATAATAATTAATTATTTAACTGAATTAAATAACTTGAATAACGAGATATTTTTGCCCCATCACTATTTTTATTTCATTAAAAAGTAGCAACACTCGAAATGTCATTTTACTCCGTTTAATTAAAAATCCGAGTATAAATTATGATATGCTAAATTGGAAGAATATAATTTAGCTTTAACATCAAATCATTGACACAATACAAACTTGCGAAATAAAGTGTATTTATTTTGTTAATTATGGTAGAGATCTATTTTAGTAATGTAATATAATTTTAAGCCATTTTAGGTAAATCCATAGATTTTAAATAGGTAAGAATTAAATTACAGTTCCAATTTCTAATTTATTATTATAACAATAATTCTATTTTTAATTGCATATTACAAAGATAACTATATTATTACTATCAATTGATGTAACCAAAGTTGTCTTTATTCATTGTTGCATAGGCATTACCAAAGTCCAATTTTGTTGATTTTCGATTAGATTGTGTTAATCTGGGTAACTGCAATTATATAAACTGAATATGAACAAATATCGTGGATTCCGATATATTATCTACACTTAAACTGCATCTTTAGCTACACCTATGGTTATAAGAAATTAGCAATAATATAAATACATTGTATATAATAAGGTTATATATTTTAAATTTTTGCTATGTTTGAAGTATGATGAAGAAAAAAGAAAAATGAAATTTCAACTATGTGTAGGTATGCGTTACTAATAATATTTTATTCTAGCAGAAAATACGGAACTTTTTACATTCAACTATATTTGCATAATTAAATATGCATAAACTAAGCATGAATCAGTCTACAATGTACCTGTTGGCAGTGTAGATTATTGTTTAGCTTACAGAGAACATTTTGAACGGTCACATCTTCGCAAAGAAGAAATTAGATGTAATAGAGATGGAGATCAAATATTAATAAAATTCAAAATATGAGGTAACTAGAATGAAACCTAAAAAATAAATGGAAACAAAATATGGTACGAATTATTAGATGTGCTAATAGAGTTATTGGATATTTTACTATTTATTCAACACATTCTAATACAAAATGAAACCACGTCTGATTATGCAGTGACATAGAGTAAAGACAAGTATGTTAATAGATTAGTCTCGTATGCTAAACAATATATCTTTAGTTTATAATCAGAACCGAATATGCTAAATATAGTTTCTTACATTCTATGTATTGACGCATGGCAGTATTCAAGTGATATTCTGTCTTATTGAGGTTTGGTTATTAATCTAAGTCCATATGATATGTCTAACAATATTCGAGCAATGTTGGCAGCATGGAAATAATCTGTATTTATATCTATCTATATATCGCGAGTGTCTATTTGGCGGATATCATGTCATTTGAATGAATGACTGGACTCATGTGTTGCGAACGAATACATCAACTATTATTTTATGGTACGTGTTCTCAAAATAGCAGATTCTTAGTCAATAGGAAGTAGTGTAACTGCAGATATGAATGCTTATAAAGTATTATTGTATAATAGACGTTAGTTACAATAAAAGTGAAAATCTGCGTGTTATGTTTAAAGTATTGTTAAAACAGTTGTTAGAGTTTATAAAACATTAAACATAGCTGTTATAAAGCCTTTTATGAATTTGTTCAAGCCTGTCAAGTATTACATTTCCATCAACTTTAATACAAAGCCATTACAGTTTATTATTATATTATGTAATCAAGAATTTATAAACGTTAAAAATGCAGTTGATTTTGAATATTTGACAACATCGTTCAATTAGCGATTAAAAACGGTGAAGCATTTTAAAATTAAATTAAGCTTAAAGAAACTGATATCATAATGATTTTGTTCACATTGCGGTTAAACGCTAATAACGAGTTCAACTGCTATAAAAATCGATAACATTGCCGTTCATTTTAGTATTCATTCATTCACTATAAACGCATTATTATATTTCTTATTTCGACCTTTGTCGTTATTGAATCAAAAACTGTTTCCAACGAATACCTAACGTCTATGTGTTTTCATCGTAAGGCAATAATCGAATTTTATCATCGATAATATCTATATATTTATATAATAAAGTCTAAGTCATTTCTTCGAGTGCTAAATTTTACCAACTATTTAAACTATTAAATTGCCTAGCTTGTTTATATGAAACTAGAATAGCTACGGTCGATTGGTTAGTACACGACACCTTGAGGTAGCCCCAAATAAAATAAAAAACCCTTATACGAACCACTTCATCCCTACTACATTATAATACTGCTAAATCTATGATAACTACGTTGTCTAGCATAACCGTTCATACCAAAATCGAATGAAGAACACTACAAGAAGTATTTAAAATTCGATAGTTTTAACAATGAAAGCTAACTAAGTTAGAATCCTGATTACTTTTATTGAGAAAATGATTGTAGACTATTAGCGAAAATAAGATTATACAGTACTAGTCATCTGCCCTCGCTTCGCTCAGGGACTCTTTGTGTCTATGTATCAGGCGTCTAGATGTTTTATATCGCCTTGTATTTAGGCAGTCATTATGCCCATAAAGACAGACAGACTTTGTTTTATTATTTTATTCATAACTTGACTACTTAGGCCCATAGTTTTACAACTCACCCAAAATTCTGAAGCCCTACCTAAAATCATTAATGAGAACTAATCGATTGAAAACCAATTTTTTCAATGTAAACTGTTATCAAATAACGTTTTAGTAATCAACCTACCGAATTAAATATGTACAAGTATGTATTCATTCGCTACTAAAACGTTTCGTTCGTTTAATTCAATAATACGACGCTAGAGGGCTCCACGGAGCGGCGACCGTTACCATCCCTAACTATACTAAACCTTCCCTATAATTTTAATCGATTCTACCTAACAACTCGAGTAGAACATAAGTTACAAGATTGAAATAGCTAAAGCTTAAAACGGACAACCTTTGGAAACTACAGAATTAGAATTGAAAACAGAAATAGTTAATTTCAGTAATCATGAGTTTAGTACGTGTTTCAACAGGTAATAAAGTCTGTGACCCAAACTGTCCCATCACAATATCCATCCGAGTGGTTTGCAATAGAAGGTAATGTTAAACCAAAACTCAACTTGACATTAAACACTGAATCTTTAGAACACTCAAGAAAAATAGTCCAAAAGGGTCTACAAGATAATAATTTAGATCTTACATCAGCTCTGACATTCTCATACTATTTTGCAAAAACAAACAATTGTGAACTTGAAGTTGATTGGGTATCATATAATGTTGTTATTAAAAAGCAAGGAGAAAAAATGAATCCATTGGATTATTTAGAAGTGACAACAACATCTAAAAGGGAGGATAAATCTGGATCTGCAAATGTAACTGAGAAAGATGATCCTTGGCTTGCAGGAACAATATTAGCAATGTAGAGAGTTTTAAGAGCAACAAATGCAACCTAAATATAGATGATGTATGATTCAGTAGTGGTAGAAAGTCCATACAACCCTGATTTTTATCGTCCTAAGATTATGGGATATATCCTTAGAGATTTCAATCAAAGACAATACAAAAAGGCTCCTAAACATTTGGCATTCACTTCTGTAGTATGTGAACCTTGAACACTCGAGCTTTCAATAAAACCAACGCGATCAGTCTTCATTTACTACCAACATTTTATCGAACTTCATATTTTCACGACAAAAATAAACTTACCGAACCCTTAAATTAATAAACTAAGCGCCGCGTTATTAATAATAAACGCAAGCGCCGCGCGTATCATATCACAGCCGAGTGGTCGCCGCTAGCACAGGCCCTCGTAGTAACTCCCGTTAAAACATACAAAACGAATTAAATATAATCAACCCGCCAAACACGCAAAAAATTCGCCTACTTTCATTATTTTATTTTAAACCCGTCAACGCTTCGCTTCGATTAACCTGTCAGTACATGCTCCCGAAACGCTACTCTAATGAGTAATCAAATTAAAATTTAAGGCAGTAATATAAATTAGGTACATCATTATTTTATTATATGTATTATAACGGGATTTTATATGTTATTTGAAAGACATCTAATGTTCAAAAATTTTCACAAATGCTGTCGAAAAATTAATTATGACACGCCCAAACAGGCTTACAGACAATAAAAACAAAAAACTATGTTATCGACATAGCGGCATCCATAACGATTTACATGAAAGGTATCAGAAAAAATCCAGCATACAGATTTGACCACGTTACAGTTTTATTATTAGAACAGATGTGAGAAATGTGACATTTGTTGGAAGTCCGAGTTACGCAGGTCGATCCCAATTACACACACACACTCACCTATACCTTAACTTAAGAACATTTATTCGTCAAGGTCACATTTATGTCCACTCACAAGTGCTCCAAATACATATATTCAATCAATCGACTGATCAATTCAATTCAATTGATCGATGTGAATATCGCATCAAAATATATTACTATATCCATATTACTTTTAACACTCATGCAAAATTTTATTCACGTTACTTTATTCCAGTGTCACTTTCAAATGTTCCTACAGCTGATGTAATTGATACTCGATTCAATCGACAAATTCGGAGTTAAAGTGACCATTATCCATGACCATGTTTCTAAATTTTTTTATGTGACACAATAGTTGAATAGGTACCTAATTCCAACTACGGGAATATTTCGTTTAAAAATAATTTGAACTAAACGCAGAGATCTTAACGCGTACAAAGGCGATGTTGCTAAAAATTTTTTAATCAATTTTAAATTCAATTATTAATAACAATTTTCCTGCGTTTAGTCGAAATTATGTTATGACTATTATTAATGCTATTTGAGTCGTCGTCGAATCCTTTTGAAAATACTCGACAACCGAATTTGACTGTTACGTCATCAAATCTTCCTAAGAGTTATCTTCCTCTATAGTACAAGATATACATGTTAATAGGTATAATATAGTCTAAGCAAGTTAACTCGAGCTAGTTTAGACATTATACAGACGACACACATTTTACATTAGGTGGGAAATTTATACATTCAACACACACCATTCAATCTAACATACGCTGAATACTTTATACATTAAAATAAAAAACGCCGCACGGAAGCTTTCTAGAGCGTATAAGCGACTTCGATCGTCCGCTATAAACAATAGGTAACCTTAACATTCTTAGCCTAGAGTCGAAAATTCAATACGCAGGCGTATTCAACGAACGCACACGACATATTATGCGGCGCCGTCACAGAGAACATTAAACATACCAATTATCTATACGTATCAGTTCTATCAAAATTTCCAAAGTAATGTTCAATTTGCCGACGCCTTTAAAGCTACGAGGTTGAGTGAATCCCCCACGACCGAATAAATTAAACTACTCGTGGACAGCGCTGGTACCGAAAATACACGGTTCTATCAGTTTTGCGCCTCTCAAAATAAACAGTTTAAAATACAAAAACATACAAAACAAATATTGCTATGGAAGAAGCAATCAGACTCAACATAGACTTAAACAGAACTTTAATAATATATTTTCAGGTTATTTGGAGACAATGCTAACGGCATGACAAATCTTATGTATCGATCATATCTTCAACACGTTTTTTTCTTAACAAAAGGAAGACAATACAACAAACTTCCAGAACAACGCCTCATACAACCGCAGGTCGAGAACGATTCACTCGTCGACTGATCGACGTTACAACGTTAAAGCGACTTAAATAACTTCCAATACAGTTCAAATCCGAAGCTCCATCGCTCGCAGTCTTATAAATATTCACTATAATTGTCCACAATTTTAATAAGTTCTAATAGCGACATGTACACTCACTCACTTGAGAATACGGGCCGCTGTGAATTGTGATACCCAAATGTTAACTTAGTATACGGTACGTACGTACATCGGACATCTTCGATATAATATACACATAACTGGGCTGAAAATACCCAAAAAAAGTAAAAAAAAAAACATAAAACACAAAAATAAACTACTTGGATACAACTGACAGACAACACAACACACATTTATGTGTTGGAAATATCAGATGAAAAAAAAATATTAAAATTAAAAATGAAGTTTTCGAAAAGGAATGTCTTTTTGAACTACCAATACACCATTTCATGACTAACTTCTAGTTATCGACTTTTTACTCACAACTGAGCTGATAGTGAGAAAGAAAACATAAAACATACGAACGTAGCGATGTCCGCACGCATCCGTACCGTAGCGTACCGTACGCAAGTCCACCTAGTACCACGTGTTCACAGCGTTTGCGGGGTGTGCTTAGACGGCTGTCGCTTGAGCCGCCTGCTCACGGGTCACTGTCAGTTGTTCTTGTCGAAGTTGTGCAGCGCCCAGTTGAACGACGCCGTCCAAGAGTTCTTCACCGCCTCGATGAACTTCAAACGGAAGTGCTCGATCGCCTTCTCCTCGGATAGGTCCAGTACCTTTAACAATAGTTATGATACGGTTAAAGTTAATGAAGATTGATCACTTAATTTATTTTTAGTTCTAAACATCAATTTTTAATGACTCCGCTTCTAACATATAGGTACGAAAAAGTAATAATTGTGTAAGGTAGAACCAGAGTGGTCCAAGTGACATTTTTGAAAAAAACCCGATTTTGGCAAAAACATCTCCAAAATTCAATATTCTTTTATTCCACTTTGATTCAATTGTTATTCAGAAACACTGTCTAGGAAAAAACGCAACCTCTCACTTTGGACTTAATGGAATTTGGAAAATCTTAGTGTGCCAGACTGGTCCAAGTGACAAATCTGTACTTGGATGATTATGGTTCTAATTTTGTGAAAAGACTATTTGATCAAAGTGCAATGTAAGGGCGCATTCAAGTAGAAAGCTGGTTACCGGCGCTGATCTGCCAGCGCTGGTCCGTCGAGATAACCTCTACATAAAGTTTTTGAGTTACTCTTAATAATGTGTATTTAATTTATGATCGTTACCTCATAACTAGTCACTAGATGCTTCGATTTTGATATTTCCTTTTTTTATTCGAAAGCTAGTACCTACTTGACGTGTGGTCATATATAATTTTCAGCGACATCTGACGAGTAGTTTTTGAGTTATCTATACTTCTCGATTTTGAAGTCGGTTATTTTTTGTAAAAAGTTATTGTATTATTTGAAAGCTGGTACTTGTCGGTGGTCCCGTATAAATTTATGTTTGTTATCTCATAGCTTTGTACTGGATATTCCAATTTTGACGATTCTTATTTTAATTGAAAGCCTGGGCTTGTCGTGTGGTTCCGTTAAATTAAATTTGATTTACATCAAACCAGTAGTTTTTGAGTTACTCTTAATAATGTGTAATTAATTTATGGTCGTTACCTCATATCTTAACACTGGGTGCTTCGACTTTTTAAATTATTTTTTTATTCAAAAGCAAGTAGGTCCTTGACGTGGGGTCTCATATAAATTTCAGTGACATCTTACAAGTTGTTTTTGAGTTACATACACTTAGCTTTCAAGTAAAAAAAGAATCGTCAAAATCGGAATACCCAGTAGAAAGTTGAGATAACAAACATAAATACACATTAAGGATAATTCAAAAACCAATCGTCAGTTGTTGTTCAAATTTACACGGGACCACCGACAAGTACCAGCTTTCAAATAATACAATAACTTTTTACAAAAAAATAACCGACTTCAAAATCGAGAAGTATAGATAACTCAAAAACTACTCGTCAGATGTCGCTGAAAATTATATATGACCACACGTCAAGTAGGTACTAGCTTTCGAATAAAAAATGGAATTATCAAAATCGAAGCATCTAGTGACAAATTATGAGGTAACGATCATAAATTAAATACACATTATTAAGAGTAACTCAAAAACTACTGGTCCGATGCCGCTCAAATTCATATGAGACTACAATGATACTTGCATTGAACCACTTGCACTGTACCAGCTTTCAAATAAAAAGAGAATCATAAAAATCTAAACACAGTAAAAAGTTATCAGGAAAAAAAAACATAAGTACACAGTACAAAACATCCTTACACATTATTCAAGTTAATTCGAAACTACTCGTCAGATGTCGCTCAAATTTATATGGGACCATACCACATGTACAAGCACCATCTTTCAAGGATATAAAGAATCATCAAAATCGGTTTACCCAACACGAAGTTATGGGGTCACAGACTTACCAACAAAGATAAAAAAAAAGGATCGGTGAATAAGTTTTTTTTAACTTTTCTATTTGTTTGTAGTATGTTTGTGCTTGCTGATCTCAGAAACGGCTGAACGGTTCGTTATGGAATTTTCACTAGATTCTTTTTTGTTCGAAGGTAAAGTAAAAGTAGTGCTTGTCATAATTATGGTACCTTGTACATTGGAGCGACATCTGGCCGGTGGTTTTTGAGTTATCTTGACTTTGAAATTTTTTTTGTAAAAAGTTAGTTCTGAATCATATTAATATACTAGCTGTGCCGCTGTGCCCGAGGTTTCGCCCGCGTGAAACTCAGTATGTCACAAAATTCCGGGATAAAGAGTAGCCTCCATGTTGCTCCACAACCTCCTCCATCTCCCAGTGAAAGTCCGCAACTTCATTCGATAACAGTATTTTTTCCGCATGAATCCCGATGTGGCGGGTATTCCGAATAAAGAGTAGCCTACTTATGTGTTGCTCCACAACCTTCTCTATTCTCCAACGAAAGTCCCATAAAAATCTGAAACCGCGACTTCGTTTGAGAATAATAGTTTTTCCTGCGGGAATCCCGAATTCCGGGATAAAGAGTAGCTAATATGATTCTCCACAACCTCATCTATCTCCAAGTGAAAGATCCATAAAAATCTGTTCAGCCGTTTCTGAGATTAGCGTGCACAAACATAAGTAGATTACGGACATATAGATAAATTTGTTAGAGTTTTTAATTTTTGTTTGTGCCAGAGTGGTCTGTGTGCATTTTTTTGTGAAAAACCATCAATTTGTTATACTAAATACAAATGATTGTGATTATACATATCTTATTACTTTAATCTAACTTGTTAGCTGTAATTTCAATAAATAATTACAAGTTAAAAGTTATTAGTTTCGCTACAATAAGTACAAACGCGTTTCCCTCGTTTTCTCGAAAAGTTAAAATTGTCACTTGGACCACTCTGGTTCTACCTTACCTAATTTTGGACTGAATGACATGGTTTTGTTACATTTTCAAATTATGATCCTTTTTGTTTTTCAATTTGAACTCACAGCACTTTGTGCTCTCCATACACACATGTAATGTATAACTACACAATACCAAGCTAAAATCGAGCGTTATTGGAAAAATTGTAACCTAACAACCTTTCGGTATATTTTAAATACAAGATACAATTTTAAGTAGACAATAGTAATAATATTAATGTGTACTAACCAGGGTCTCTCTGAGGTACTGCAGGTCCTTCTCGGAGCTGAGCTCGGGCAGGCCGGTGGAGATCATCATGGAGAACAGCGACAGGATCAGGTGCCCGTGCTGCCGGAGGATCTTGAATGCCTGCAAGTTACGTTTACTATTAGTAATCTATTACTATCAAAGGTATTCGTGGTTTGCTTTGGATTGACTGCAGTTTATCAAGTTGTATATTCCCCGCCAAAACACGTCGTCAAAATTGGATACCAACTCGTGCTGTAAGCTAGCAAAATGTTGCGAAGGTTTTCGCTTTTGATTCATATATAGCTTTGCATTATCCATGAGAGAATAAGTTTCAAAATGCTTTTAATATTTTACACCAAAACGAACATGAGTTGTTTTCAGTGAGTTGATACTAAAGTTTACATTTCCAAAGTTAACTGCGATTAAACTTGATCTACTATACATTAGGACTACAAATGAATTCCAAATTCAAAAAAATCATCAACGACCTCAAATTCAAATTCAAATTCATTTATTGCGTTATTACAGGTGGTATAAGTTAGTAAACATGTGAGCTTGTGTCACTGTAACATACCTTAGAAGGTGTGCAAAGCATTGAGATATTATGTACTAAAGTACTAGAGAAGACACCGCAAAGAAATTTTATTCGCCAGTCAGTTGCGGTGAATGCACCTCAACTCTCTCATTCGCTTGCCAGCTCGCATGCGCGTAAAACGTCTGAGACCTGTCAGTGAATCTTTAAAACTAGCGTGACAATGCCCGATTGTGTATTAACGTAATTGCCGCAATAACTCCAGGAACTCAAATTAATGCACAGGAGTAACTTTTCATCGGTTAGTAACCATATTTCACTATTTTCAAATAAATACGAAAAATTATTTAACGTCTGCCATATTGTGTCCTTCTCATAGACTAACAACGTCCAGTAGTGATAGTAGGTACAATTTGTTGACATCACATTAAACACAATATTATCAGTTTTACACGCTGACATTCATGTCTCTGTAATGTTTTAATTCTTAAAAGACTAAGTATACTTTGTCCGCGGTTCCGTCTGCCTAGCATAATCATAATCTATATTTTTCACCCCATAGTTCAAAACTAATTGACAAATTTTATCATCTTAGAAGCGAATATCTCACAAAATATTAAGACTGTAGTTACTACTCCATTCACAGTACACGTTCTGTCTAATACCAAACAAAATAAAAAAGAGTGGATCAAAAAAAGCACTGTCAAGTTCTGTAAAAATGCGCGATATAACCAAATTCCACGCGGGAAAAGCCACGGACGAAAAACTAGTACTGTAAAAGGACTGAGGATAACATTTTAATTTCGTGTTTTACTATACTTAAATAATTCTTTTTTGTTTTGTTTTTCTTGTTTTTTTTTTTATAATTAAAACATTTGTTTTTGTTTATTTATTAAAAATTTATAAAAATATATTTTGTTTTAATTAATTCTTGTATCCTCTCTTGTAAGTGAGCCCTTTTTCAATTCGTTATTATTATTATTGGTTATTATTGTGTATCTCCAAAATCAGTTTGACGGGTCCTAAATAATTATTGTTATTGCAAAAAATGTTTTTTTTTGTATACGAATAGACGGTCTAAGTATACTAATGTTTATCCGTGCATTTAGTAAAAAGTGGTTATTTCAATGTTATAAACAGACACCCCAAATTTTAATTAGTTACTTGTTTAGACTTTTTGTAAAATAAAGAAATTTATTGATGTTTGTACTTAATAAATGTAGAACGTGTTCACTTTACAGT
The DNA here is from genome assembly GCA_905404135.1 of Hesperia comma. NCBI lineage: Eukaryota > Metazoa > Arthropoda > Insecta > Lepidoptera > Hesperiidae > Hesperia > Hesperia comma. The sequence goes on from FR990018.1 coordinate 17,900,068, forward strand.
AGAACTGAGTTTTGGGGGATAAAATAGTCACAATAATACTTAATTTTAATTTTTTGTTTCATTCAAACTGATGAACCAGATAGGTAAAAAACATGTAAAAACCCCACACTGCCCGTTCTGTGTCATAAATGTCATAATCTATATTCCGTCGTCATAGTGACCGAGTAATGAATGAAACAACCTACAGTCCTACAAGCATCTTTTGGCGCGTGCGTGACAGAGACAGCGTCATACAGGTAAGGTAAACTGTAAGGCGCTGTCTTTGTCACCCACGCGCCAAAAGATGCTTGTAGGACTATTATGTATCTTATTAAGCGTATTAAGCGTTGCGGTTTAAAATGATAGATTAGACTGAATCATTTTTTGTAGCGCTGCAGCGACGGATAGCTTTAAACCGAGAAAAGGAAGATGACTTTTGTTTGACGTAGCTTCTCTAGTTTACATAGTAACTCAATGGTGCAAAGTTACATTTTTCAAATATTAAGAATGTTAAAATAAATGTTAAAATTATTATTACAGTAAAATTAATTCTCTAAAATTATAAATGTCTATCATATAATATTAACAATCATCATTTATCTTATATTAACATTAAACATAATAATATTATCATTCGGTACTATTTAAATAAAATTTTAATTCTGTGAGATTTCAAAACATTATAGTAAAGTTTTATCTTTCAAATATTCATTTACGTCATAATAGCCTTTTTTAATAAGCGCTAGTTTCAGTCTTCGTTTAAAATACGTCAAGTTCATTTGCTTTATTTCGTCAGGTAAATGATTAAATATGGTAGGCGCTCTCGAATAAACAGTTTTTCTTAAACCTCACCTGTTCACAATGCTCCCGGAAGACCTTGAAGTCGTGCAGGTCGTTGACCCCGCCGCGCTGGCCCTTGTTGATGACGTGTATGAAGTCGTGCGTGAGCACGAACGGCACGCGCTCGCGCTTGAACCCGTACTTCTGCTTGAAGTGGCCCAGGAAGTGGCCGAAGTCTATGTGGAACAGCTGGGGACAATGTGGCATTTGTTAGCAAAACTTGTTAATTACAGACATTACAAAATTGATAGTCCAGTCCGGAACCTAAAATCTAAAACCTGGACAAGAACAGCGTCACACACTACATACCTGACCACTCCGCTTGACCATGATGTTGTCGGGGTGCCTGTCGGCGATGCCCAGCACGTACGTGGCCACGCAGTAGCCCGCGCAGCTCATCGTGAACTCCTCCACCGCTTTGTTCAGATCCTTCTCCGACGGGTTCTGCTTGCGTAACCATTCTGTGTACGAAGAAATAATAGGATATTAATAATAATAATAATAATAATAATAATAATAATACACTTTATTGTACACCATAGCAACAAAAACAACAGAATAAGACATTTGTACAAAATGTGATACAAAAGATTAATAATGTTTAACAATACTTCACAACTTTTATATGTGACTTTTATAATCTAGGATTCCCTGTGTTGACGGTAGCATGGAAACAAATAAGATATCGCATTTGCTCCGATCGGAAATCAAACCGGGGACTCCTCGCTTTGCAGACAGTTACACCATCACCTACTCTTTAGGACCATATATACCGAGCCGTAATTAATCTTGTAAACAATATCCTTACGTAAATAAAAGTTAAACATATAATCCGATCACCCACGACACGGGGAACCATAGTGTCAACCTAAAAAGTTATTGTAACCCCATTTGAAAGAAATAAAACAAATATTATTCTTATTATTACAAACAACTAACTACAAAGGAACAAACGTCAGCCATAACTCACGAAACAGGTTGGCCTTGGAGATGGTGGAGGCGGCGTTGAAGAGCGCGCTCTGCTTCTGGATGTTGGCCACCGTCTCCGCGTCGTCCACCACCTCGATCATGCCCACCGCGTACTCCATCGAGATGCAGTTGTACGCGTTCAATCTGCAACACCGAGTATGTGTGAGGAACTGCAGGAATTAGTTAGCTACTCCGGAAATTCTATTTTAATCACTTTATTCTCGATTGATCGTCCAGCGGTCTGTATACTACAAAGCTTTACCACTGGAATAGGCCTTTTGAAATTTTTACATAACTTTTATTAGGTACTACAGCTACCAAAACAACAAATAATGAATCTGAAAAAATATGTAACTTCATATTCCTTGATGAAATGAAGCCTTTAGAATCCTGCATAAACTTCAAAGAGAGGAAAGAGCAAAAGAAACTCCTCTTTATAACAACTTGTTGTCCTTGAATTTACATATTTATTTGTATATTACCTTTTGCGTTTAAATAATTGTATTTAAAATATTGTAAAATCCCCATACCTGAAATCATACCCGGCGTTCTTCCACAACCGGTCCATGATCCGGAGCATCTGCAGCGTGAACATGTCCTGTCGGAGATCGTCCCCTATCTTCAGGATGATCCGGATGTCGGAGCCCGTGGGGTCCATGTTCTCGAACTCTAGCAGTAAGGGACGCATCTTGCTGTCCATCACTCGACATCTCTCCGGCCTGGGCAAATGTAATGGTTTTGGTTGTCATATGCTGGGTTCCACCCAATAATGGCCTAGTGGAGGGCCGAGCAGAGTGCGGATTGATGGAGGATTTGGTGACAAACCCATGTGTCATTAGGTTCTATTTTTCGCCTAAAGGGTGACTCTGACTTAGTGCAGCAACTACTAAGTAATGATAACGGTCGGAACCGACAGTTTTACGTGTTCTCTGATGCACTGAAAGGCCAAAAAATTATATAAGCCTCTTACAGCCCCTCATTCAACTACCGACCGCGCCCGCAGTTGGTTTTTTTTGTAGACAAAATCGACAAACGCACCGGGTCCGACCAATTCAGTAAAATTTTACACATATTAATTATGCGACGACAGAAATATGTAAAAGATCCTAACAAAAACTTACTTGATTCGTTTACATAGTAGACTAGGTGTGAGCGGCGATACAAAATCGCACAGCGTTTCTAAACAATGTTGCTCCTGTAAGTGTTGATGCAGCGCCGCGCGCGCTTTGGCTATTTCCTTTTTCTTCCGAACGCACTGACTGGCCCCTGTGTTTTATATAACGATAACATTAAGTGCATTGTTCAGCGAATAGGTAGATAAATAATAAATAATGTTCGAAACTCGTGAAATCCAAGTGTGGGGTCAATTGGATTTCACGAGTCCTGGGCGCCATGGACATCAAACAAGACAAGAGCACACCCATACCAAGAAGGGACATTTATTCGTTCATTTCCAAGAGCCATCATTGGAAAGGAATTAAACTAATGGCGCGATACCGACAGTATTAATACATGAGGTAAGCTTGCGATGCACACACAAAACATAGGCTTTATTTACTATTGTATATAAATAAGTACAGGGGTGCCGTAAGCTGCATCGGGCGCCCGCGTGCAAAACCGCTTTACAAAGTGTCGTTCAATACCAATCTTACAAAGATTTATTCTTATGCCACCCTGCCGAGGTCCATTTGCCGCCCCCCACCCCATGCGTGCCGCCCGCGTGCGACGCACGCATTGCACGCCTGTTAACGGCGCCCCTGAATAAGTAAATGTAAATAAGGCACGTACACTTGAGCTTGTCGAGGCAGGTGATCTGGCGCATGAGGCTGTGGATGTGGTCCTGGGAACCGCGGCAGTACGCCTCCAGCACCAGCCCGAAGCGCACCGACACCGCCGCCACGTGCATCTCCGATCTGGTCACAACGCCACAACGTACCCCTTTGTTATTGCTATGCGTAGTGTTTCTACTGGACTTAGAATTCGAACAAAATAAATGGGGAAAATTAAAACGAAAGATTGTTCAATCGGTTCACAACTTCACCCACAGGAGCAAAGGTAGTGACCGGCCGAAGGTTTCAGCTGTTGTGGCCAAAATTTTACTTTCGACCTTTGGTCTCGTCCAAAAAAGGGTCGAACTCTAGGCCGAAATTGAGAGCAAGGCCGAAAGTTCAGTTTCGGATACTACATAGCCTCTGTTATTAGTAAACAACTAAAAAGACGTATGCAGTCACCTCAAGTGCCAGAACAGGTAGTGTCCGATGGTCTTGTTGTTGAAGGCGCGCTGCAGCAGGAACACGCACAGGTCGCACATCAGGTACGACTCGTGCTTCAGCGCCTGCACCAGCTGCAGCAGGTACAGCATCAGGTCCTCGTCGCTGCAGGAAACACGATCAGTTATAGATCATCATAATAATCAAATACGGGCTGGATTAGCCATTTAAAGATCAATATTTCAAAATGAAAATGAATATTCGAACGTCGTTTTTACACTTTTCGAAAATCAAACTACGCCATCGCTCAACAAAGCCCAAGTTGAAGACCTAACATAATATCATCAATTTAATATCATTTACTTTGATTAATAACTGACAACCGACCTGATCTTAGCCAGACACTTGACGGCGAAGCTCCGCACGGCGGCGTCGGCGTACGCGTAGTCCAGCAGCTCGAGCGCGGACTCGACGCGCAGCATGGGCCAGCGCGTCACCATGCGCGCCACGCTGGCCGCCTCGCAGCGGTTGCTCCATTCCACGCACGAGAGCAGCTTGGGGAGGAGCTCTGGGGCTGCTACTCGGAAGTACTCCCTAGGAAGAAGATTGGTAAAGAATGTTTTAAAATGTATACTATGTATTTGCTGTAAACTGCACATTTAAAATTGAAATTGTTTTCTGAGGTGCTTGAAGTTATTTATTTACATGGTACTAAAACAAATATAATAAAAATTGTTTGCCTGTTTGTCCAGACTGGTCTCTAGAAAAGCTAAAGGGCCTTTAATGGAACTCTTAATAAAAGATACAGAAAGTTAAACTACTCCTTATATCGATATTTGCTTGTTATCTGAACTCTTACACCCTTCTGAACCAGTAATACAACTAAAATAAAACTCTCAACTCACCTCGAAGCCCAAATATCCTTCCGCTCCTGCTCGTGCATCTCGTACATGGAGTCCTTCTCGGCGGTGAGGCGCAGCTGCTCGAAGTCGGCGCCGAGGCGCGCCACCGCGTCCGGCGAGCCGCTCTCCACGCGCTCCGCGAACGCCTTCACCGCCTCCTGCGGCGGGAACTGGATCGGGTGCTGGCAGTCGAAGCTGGGGGAACACCTGGCTATGTAACTTCCGTATCTATATTGGTTCCGTATCTATATGCATTCCCTTTCTGTTCACGGCTTCGCTCGCGTGGAATTTGTTTATAAAGTAACCCCTTTTTTACCTCTTAAGAGAATGTGATATTTTTATATCTAGCGATAAAAGAGAGTCTATGTCACTCTCCTGCCTCTTAACTATCTCCACACAAAAATAATATACCATAACATCGTTTCGATTCGACGTGAATGAAGGACAAACAGTTGGTTTCACAAATGTGTGACCAGCTGTGACAAGGATGGAGTCAAAAATCCTGAAAATCATGACACGTATTTATTTTTAAATTGCGGCATTGCATGTTAATATGCAATTAATAGGGAATATGCATGATTAATTTTTATTGTTTCTAACGTTTATTTATGTCGATATAATACCGTAAAAATACATATACTTGATGAAAAAGTCAACACTCATTTTAAATTAAATATTTAAAACTGCAATGACATAATGCTAATTTAAACGCCACCATCTTCCCGCGCCTAGCTTTGACGTCATCTTTCTATGTAGTCTATGGAGAGTGTTTTCCACTTACAACCAAAAGGTTCAACAAACGCTCTTTTTGTATCGAGAAATAAAAGTTTTGGGCATTGTATTTGTGCGAAGCGGAACGTACCTTCCATAGACTCGATAGAAAGATGACGTCAATGTTCATGTCTTTAATGAACGAGGACGTCACTTCCTTTTTAAGAATTTTAAATTTCCCTCGTAACTTTATCACTTTTTATTAATTTATATTTTTATTTTAACGGTGTTTAAACCAAAAATAACGTTAAAGGTGTCTTTATGTTAGCGATAACTACTGTAAAAAAAATAATTCACTTCAATTTGAATTACATGCATATTCCCTATTGCATGTTAATATGCAATTAAAATCAATTTCAACCCGAACGCCGTATCCGTACTCGTCATACACAACCAGTTCGCCCACCTTACCTGGGGAACCGTATCTGCAGCGCGGCGCACGAGTCGGCGCTGGGGTTGGAGGTGACGGTGCCGAGCGGGTGCAGCAGCAGGTCGTCGCCCTGCGTCTCGTCGGCCACGTGCGTCCACGAGTACAGCGTCATCGCGTCCGTGCGCAGCGTGTGCTTGTAGTCGACCACCATACCTGGGGAACCGTATCTGCAGCGCGGCGCACGAGTCGGCGCTGGGGTTGGAGGTGACGGTGCCGAGCGGGTGCAGCAGCAGGTCGTCGCCCTGCGTCTCGTCGGCCACGTGCGTCCACGTGTACAGCGTCATCGCGTCCGTGCGCAGCGTGTGCTTGTAGTCGACCACCATACCTGGGGAACCGTATCTGCAGCGCGGCGCACGAGTCGGCGCTGGGGTTGGAGGTGACGGTGCCGAGCGGGTGCAGCAGCAGGTCGTCGCCCTGCGTCTCGTCGGCCACGTGCGTCCACGTGTACAGCGTCATCGCGTCCGTGCGCAGCGTGTGCTTGTAGTCGACCACCATACCTGGGGAACCGTATCTGCAGCGCGGCGCACGAGTCGGCGCTGGGGTTGGAGGTGACGGTGCCGAGCGGGTGCAGCAGCAGGTCGTCGCCCTGCGTCTCGTCGGCCACGTGCGTCCACGAGTACAGCGTCATCGCGTCCGTGCGCAGCGTGTGCTTGTAGTCGACCACCATACCTGGGGAACCGTATCTGCAGCGCGGCGCACGAGTCGGCGCTGGGGTTGGAGGTGACGGTGCCGAGCGGGTGCAGCAGCAGGTCGTCGCCCTGCGTCTCGTCGGCCACGTGCGTCCACGTGTACAGCGTCATCGCGTCCGTGCGCAGCGTGTGCTTGTAGTCGACCACCATACCTGGGGAACCGTATCTGCAGCGCGGCGCACGAGTCGGCGCTGGGGTTGGAGGTGACGGTGCCGAGCGGGTGCAGCAGCAGGTCGTCGCCCTGCGTCTCGTCGGCCACGTGCGTCCACGTGTACAGCGTCATCGCGTCCGTGCGCAGCGTGTGCTTGTAGTCGACCACCATACCTGGGGAACCGTATCTGCAGCGCGGCGCACGAGTCGGCGCTGGGGTTGGAGGTGACGGTGCCGAGCGGGTGCAGCAGCAGGTCGTCGCCCTGCGTCTCGTCGGCCACGTGCGTCCACGTGTACAGCGTCATCGCGTCCGTGCGCAGCGTGTGCTTGTAGTCGACCACCATACCTGGGGAACCGTATCTGCAGCGCGGCGCACGAGTCGGCGCTGGGGTTGGAGGTGACGGTGCCGAGCGGGTGCAGCAGCAGGTCGTCGCCCTGCGTCTCGTCGGCCACGTGCGTCCACGTGTACAGCGTCATCGCGTCCGTGCGCAGCGTGTGCTTGTAGTCGACCACCATACCTGGGGAACCGTATCTGCAGCGCGGCGCACGAGTCGGCGCTGGGGTTGGAGGTGACGGTGCCGAGCGGGTGCAGCAGCAGGTCGTCGCCCTGCGTCTCGTCGGCCACGTGCGTCCACGTGTACAGCGTCATCGCGTCCGTGCGCAGCGTGTGCTTGTAGTCGAACACCATCGTGTTCGCCCACGCCAGCTTGTTTATCGTGTCCTGGAATGAGATCGTGCTGTTAGCCTTGAGACAGTTATGCATAGCTTCTTTATTCTATTAGCGTTTAGGAATTGCGCTTTATAATAGATGACTGCTACAGTTCTTGTATACATACAGATTAAGACAGAACCACCACAAGTCGACAGCCCTATTAGTCTTGGTAGTGCTAATAGACCTTACAAAAATGTCCCAGGTTCAATCTTCGGGCGCCAAATCATATCAAGAATCAGTGCGATAGTTGACCGAAACCTCATGTTGTCAGCTATGTTGGTATGAACCTTACAGTTTTGATTTATCCACGACACATAATTATGAGTATCAAAACGTTAACTTAAAAAAAATTGTTAACACATTCACTGTCGTAATACTTTATATCGATATCCCAACTCTACTACAACAATAACAGCACACCAAACTCACCTTATTAGGATCTTTCCCTTTCCGCTTGCCCTTGGCCTTGTTGACCTCGTACATGACGAAGCAGAGGCGGGCCATGCGCGGCATGTCGCACACCTTGATGGCGAACTCCAGCTCCTCGTCCCACTCCGCGCGGCCCTCCATGGAGACCACCGCCACCTTGGTCTTGCGCGCCTCGCACAGCGGCTTGCCGCCGTGGAAGATGCCCGCTTCGCAGATTACCTGGTGACAGATACATCGTGGCATGTGTTAGTATTGATCACATTTATTATAATAACTTAATACAGTGCCATGTATTAATACCGCCTAAAGGTTGACTGAGAGAATGAGCATTCATGCCACCATGTCTCTGTAAATATTTGTATGATACAAAAGTTTTAAATAAATAAATAGATGCTAATGATAGCTGACGTTAAGGCAACATACTGTTTGACACACATGCATAAAAGTTGTAGGGAAGCACCAAGGAAGGATTTTGTGAAATGAATATCGAAAGAAGGTTAGGGATTGAAGGCTTATAACCCTTCAATCCCTAAAAGTCTAGGTACAGTTAAAAATTCACCATTTTAATCGTGCGAAAATATGTGTGGTAACAGAGAAGTTATAAGAGTGAGTTACCTCAACTACTCTCCCAGGGTCTACGTTCAGCCCTCCAACGGTCTGAACCACACATGTGTAGTTCTTCTCGAAGTCCCATGAAGGCTCGTAGTGGTTCTTCTTCTTTCTCATGGTGTTTGAGTGCTCTGAGATCATCTGAGGCTTTCGCTCCGTGTTTATTTCACAGCCGACTGAAAATAAATTGTGCATTTAATTTCTTGTGATACAAATATTGGGTAAGTGAAAGCAAATGAGTGTTTATTTGTGGGCATCGCTGTACATTAGATTAGAAGCTGTTCTAAAGATAACTATAGTAAAATTTTGTTGAAAGGGTTGTCTAGATTTAAAGTAGAGTTTTTTAGATTAGTGGCCTTGTTAATGGCCTTGTTGTGAATGAAATACACATGTCATGATGATCATGTGAACAAGTCAATATCATCTGGTTACTAGAGGTCATCTAACCTTTTACTACTCAGTTTAACCCCAAGCATAACAATACTTTCAGTGTGTTGTACTGACTGCAACTGGTCAGGAATTGAAACTAGGAATCTTTCTCAATCCACTGGGCTATACATTCATCAAAATCAAAATATAGGCATTCAGAACCCTAAACAAACTTAAAAATAACTAAAAAAGAACAATAATAAAAAAACACAACTCACGAGGAATTTTACCCATATTGACGATCATGACCTGCGGGACCCCGTTTTTGGAGAGCATCTCCTGGATGTAGAGGAACTGGATGAGGGGGTGGTCGCCGAGCAGGTACTCCTCGCGGCCGCACACCTTCAGCACGTAGTTCCGAGGGTGCTCTCCCCGGATGTTCAGGGAGTTGGCCTTCTTCCGCAGGACCGTCTCTATGTGTTGTTGGGGAGTGTGGTCTACCGGGACTCGGGTTGTTGTGGATTGCTGAAAAGAAGATTTAAGTTTATTATCGGGTTCATTAGAGTAGGATAAGAGTTGTTGCGAGTTTGATAATACTTTTAATTGGTCCCAAAAAGTGAAAAGACTGGTAGTTTTTGAGTTATCCCTAAAATTGTATTGACTTTGACTATGTTGATAATGTTCATATTTTGTTGTTTGTCGATGTCTAACTGGGTTTTTTCGTTATAGTTATTGAACTATAGGTAAGGCACCACTGGTACACTATATTTAACTGGTTATAAAAAAAATTTTTCATTGTTTTTTATTTATGTATTATCACAAAAAAAGCTGTACATATAGGCCTACAAGCATCTTTTGGCGCGTGGATGACGTGTGGGTGACAGAGACAGCGCCTTACAGGAAAGGCAAACTGTAAGACGCTGTCTCTGTCACCCACACTTCACCCACGCGCCAAAAGATCCTTGTAAGACTGTACAATGGACTGTACGTAAACATGACAAGACACTGACTTGACAAATATGTTAAAAATAATAAAATAAAATCACTATCTCTATGAATAAAATAAAAGTCTTTTGTCATTCTGAGCTTGACAGGTGTGACACGATCAAATCGAATATATTGTGTAAAGAAAATATAAGTACGCTAAAATGTTGAAATCCCACTTCAATCTCCAACAGGATGCTAATGTGGTCGAAGAACAAGAACTCTCGGTTTCTCCCGGTTCCCCCGGCGGGTCCCCCTTCCGTGGGGAAGCGGTCCCGGAGCAAGAGGAACATATTGGAGATATCGATGAGGAAATACCCATGTTGTTTCCTGAGAGGAAACTCAACAGATCTGAGGTCAGCGTCAGATTGAGTTTGCTCGGGAAAATCGCTGAAGGCGACGGGTAATTTTACGAACATAAATTCTTAAGTAGGTAAACAAATCGCGGAAATTACACCTCCAACTGTTTATATCAGATAGTCAGTAGCGTAATGAGATACTAATAACTGTCGTGGGTCTAACTTATTACCGGCTGAACATCAGAGAGACAAAATCATGTCCTGCAATTGAAACTTTCATGTCGAAGATCATTTATAGCCCATTATGAAATACTTTATTTTTTAACAAAATAAAATAGAACTAGGAAACATTTTTTGATATGGTTAAAACAACTGCATAGCAATTTATTGTTACAGATACACTTATCTGAAAGCAACGTGTACAGGAATGGGCCTTACTGACATTTCAGCTTTGAAAGCCTTCAAACATCTCCAATTCATAGATGTATCCAACAACAATTTAAAGTTGGACGCCTTGCAAGCAATCACCGAGCTACCGTTCCTAGTGCTCATTCACGCCGACAAGAACAATTTAAAATCGGCGGCGTTAAAGCGAATGAAGTACATGCAAGTGATCATATTGAACAATAATAATATTTCGTCAGTACACGACGTCTATCAACCGGAATTGAGCACTTTGGAAGTCGGTTACAACAAAATTTCTAAAATCCACTTCGACAGCAAAATGCCTAACATCAAATGTCTTGATTTTCGATACAATTTAGTCCAAGATATCGCCGGTTTCGATTTCCCTAACTTAGATAGTCTGTATCTAGCGGGGAATAAAATCGCAAGCTTGGTAGGTTTGGAGAAACTGGAAAATTTAAGGGTGCTACACGTTAGAAATAATCCGATAAAGTTATTGAACGGTTTCGAACCTACGCTGAAGAAACTTCAGTACATCAATTTGAGGAACTGTAAAGTTGCCACTTTGAAGCAAGTAAAAAAGTTAAGGGTAAGTTTGTCATCTACAATTTGATAAAAAAGTACCTATTCTCAATGCGAAGAATAAAACACTGCGAAAATTAGTTATATACGAGGGGTGATCAATAAGTAATGATAATCGATATGAAACAGAACACTTAGATGAAAAAAAAAATCTATTTTTCAACGTAGTCTCCTAACAAGTTAATACATTTAGTGTATCTTTTTTCTAAACCCATGATACCCTTAGAAAAAAATTCTTTGTCTTGACCCTCCCAAAACGCCTCTACTGCAGCCATCACTTCACTGTCGTCCTCAAATTTGTTACCCCGGAGGTGTTCTTTGAGCCGAGGAAAGAGGTAGAAGTCACTGGGAGCTAGATCTGGCGAATAGGGAGGGTGTTCGAGGAGTTCGAACCCCGTTTCTTGAATGGCAGCCATCGCAACTGCAGCTTTGTGAGCCGGAGCGTTGTCTTGGTGAAACAGCACTCCAGCGCGCAGTTTACCGCGTCTTTTTGACTTAATAGCCTCTCGCAATCTTCTTATTTGGTCTGCGTAGTAAGAGCCTGTTATAGTGGCCCCCTTTTCCAAATATTCTACCATAATAATTCCCTCAGCATCCCAGAAAACAGACGCCATAACCTTTCCCGCTGAACTTGACACTTTGAATTTCTTCGGAGTTGGTGAGGAGGCTCGTTTCCAAGTCATCGATTGTTGCTTGGTTTCGGGATCAAAGTGGTGGATCCAGGTCTCGTCCATGGTCACAAAACGCAACAAAAAATTTTCTTTATCGTCCTGGAACTTTTGAAGATTCACCCTTGAAATGTCGACTCGTTTCTTTTTTTGCTCGTCGGTTAACATTCTCGGCACCCAACGCGCAGAGACCTTTTTCATATGCAACTCGTCGACGATGATTTTTTGAACGCTGCCATATGAGATCCCTGTGACCTCAGCTACATGCCTTACGGTCACCCTTCGATCGGCCAACACGATGTCTTCCACTTTTTTCACGTTTTCTCCGGTAAGGGACGTGGCTGGGCGTCCCTCGCGATGTTCATCTTCAGTGGAGGTTCTACCCAGCTTAAATTCCTTTGCCCAACGTGCGACTGTGGAATATGGAGGAGCAGAATCCCCCAATGTTTCCACTAAGTCCCTGTGTATGTCTTTGGTAGACATTTTTTTCAGGCAGAGGTACTTGGTGACAGCTCTTATTTCATTTTTCTCCATTTTGATGTTTTCTCTTCGACAGTTCGTATTCAAATGAATGTATCTCCCGATAATGATGACCTATTTATACAAATTTTTGGGGCTAAACTAGTGGATGTATAAGCAAGCTAAATAATAATAGTTTGGGTTTTTATGCGTTCTAGGAATACTCGATTATCATTACTTATTGATCACCCCTCGTATTATCTGGAAAATAATAATGTAACACTATCACACAATGGTAAGACTATGGTGAGTAGTTCCTAAGACTAATGACTGCGATAATGAATACATTTATACTGCGATATGATATAATCAATCGTTCCATGTTTGAAAAAGATTCATGAAATGATTATTTACATTACCGACAGTGTCTTACTGGATTGGAGGTATTAATACTAAAGGGCTGCCCTTTCATGGGCGGCACTGGCGAGGAGACCGCGGAAGTAGCCGCTGAAGAGGACGACGCTGAGCTGAGAGTCGAGATCCTCGCATCGCTGCCCCGGCTTAAGAGGATCAACAAAGGAGTCATCACACCCGAGGAGAGGTACACTATATATTATTGTAGAGTGGAGTTTAGTACAACCGTAAAGAGGTTTTGAGATAGCAAGACATGCCTTCCATGACAACTGAGACCGGCATAGAACAAGATTCAGATAGAAACTAGGATGTGTAGCAAAATTGCCTTATGATGGTTTAAAATATTAGGCCTAAAAATTCCCCTTCACTACTACCACGCCTTTAATATTATTTTCTCATAATATCTATTTTTGTATAATTCATTATTCTCCTTAGAACTGAAGCCAATGACCTAATGAAAGTCTGGTTGGAAGAGGGAGAGAATGATGAAGAAGAAGTGGATGAGGAGCAACATGAAGAAGATTCTAATGAAGATTAACGTCTGCAACAGAACCTGTTACGTCACTGTGTCATTTAGAGGCATGATACTGATAGTACGGGAGGCCATGATGCTGAATGTGGATTTACTCGAGCGTCATAGAGACCTATTGGGTTGCAAAGCTTAGATGATAAGAAGAAAAAAATGTTATATAATGTATACCTTTTCATCGGTGGGGGAAGCGGCTATAGATCTTTAAAAGTGTAAAAAAACTGCCGCATGGACATACTCGAGCGCGTCAGATATTGATACCATCAATGGCCTACGTATTTTTAATAATGTATGTATGTTAATAAAAAAAAATTTAATCGAGCGCGTCAGATTTTCTAAGGGGGTGTTAAGTGCATCAAAAAAAAGCTCTAAATCAATAATCTGACGATTTGGATGTGACCCAAACTCGCAGCCATTATACTAATATGCAAAAAAAATCGCCATTTTGAAATACTCAAGCGCGTCAGATTAAGATATATATTTTTATGTCCTAGATATATATTTTTAGTCCATCTTTATGTCCTAGACTTGCTGTCTCTTAATCTGACGATTATCTAGAGGGATTTCCCTAATCTGCCAAAAAAAAATTAAATCATTGAACTTCATTTATAGAAAAGCTCAGGAAATAGCATGCAAATAAAAAAGTGTATGTTTTTAAGTAGAATACTTGTATTTACATAATATAAGGGCCGTAATATCAATCATAGTTTAAACTATGCTTCAGAGTTTAGTCACGAATTATTTCTTAAGATCAACGGTAGATAATCGATCAAGTCCAGTTTAAATTATTTAAACTCTCCCGAAGGTTGGTTAAAAACCTCCTTGTGAGATTAACCTTTCGTTTAATTTGACGTTTCTTCAAGATAGTTTTTGAGTTATTCATAATAATGTGTATTGCATTTATGGTAGTTGCCTCATAACTTTTGACTGGGTGTTCCGATTTTTACAATTCTTTTTTTATTCGGAAGCTGGTGCTTGTCTTGTGATATTGTATAAAGAATCATGGCAGATTTTGTACAAAAAAAATAATAATTCTCGAGAATTTGAAATAACTTGTAATTGTTTAATTAGACTTCAAGTATTATCCTGAACCATTCAAAATATTTTTAAAACCCGGGGATTCTAAAATCATTTTCTTATTTACATAGTTTACCATTTCTGGACGAACATTTTGAAGTAGATTCTGTCTTGTTATATCAGCGTTTAATCTGTGATTTCGATTGATTTGTAATCTGTTGGAACAATTACTTACTCTGTGTCGTAGACATTGACATTGCCACATGTCACATTGTCATTGGCTGCGAGCGTTTTGATTAGATTGTCATGTCATTATTATCATTTCTTATGTCACTTTGACAGGTAGCGTACAAATGGCGTATTTTTATAATGGCAAGAAAGTGAAGAAAATTATATCATTTTTGATTATATAACCCCGAGGTTTAAAAATATTTTATATATATACAAGTGTTGATAAAAATAAGAAATAAATATTACAACTCATTCCAGGCTCTCGAGTTTTTAATTTTTTTTTGTACAATTCAATGTATGAAACTTGCCATGATTCTTTGAGCGCCCTCTAATGGGCAGTTCTTGAGTTATTTTTAATAATGTGTGTTTATGGTCGCTACCTCATAACTTTTTACTGAGAATTTAAATTTTCATCCTTCCATTCTTTTTTTTAATCGAAAGCTCGTCGTATGTTTTCGTATAAATTTGAGCGAAATCTTACTTATCGATTTTGAACATTAAACTTTAATGACGAATTTTTGTTATTTCGGCTCTTATAAATCGTCAGATTATATATTATTCGTTATCCTTGAATCATTTCCTTCAAAATAAAAAAAAATTAGCCACGCTCGAGACTGTCAAGATGGCGTTTTTTTAAACAACTTTGTAGCTCTCCCCTTTCATTGCGTCATTCTCAAATTGTCAGATTAGTGGAATATACACTTTTTAGCATGTAATTAACTCACCCTACCTTAATCTGACGCGCTCGAGAATGTCTGATGATCAATTTTTTTTACTAATCTGATCCTTTATTCTTGAGGTGCGGCCTTATATATGGGGCTCATATTTGGTGGAGGTACTTAACTGGGTACAAGATACCCCCTGTACCTTAATCTGCCGCGCTCGAGTAAATCCAAGAATCCCCTCTTGGGCTCCCTAGCTAGAAGCAATAAGTGGGTAAGAGTGAACTAATAACTTTAGTTACGCTATCGCTGTGTGAAATTGTGTTGCGGCATAATTATTACGCACGAGTAAGTGCATTCGTTTTATGATTTAACTCACTGTACTGCGTTATGTATTCCTCTTAATAAACGATAATTTTACTCCAATTTCTGTTATATTTACTAGTAATCCTTTGCTTTATTCAGGGAGGAAGATTTGTAAGCTACTCATTTTTAGGGTTTGGGTTGCAATAATATGTTGTTTCTTTACTAACTGGTTAAAATAAAAAATAAAAACACTTTGTTACCCCATTTGACTTGCATTGAGATTAGCACCCATAAATAAACAGGCAAAGTAACATTATATGAAAAAAATCTAAAAAACATTTTATAGGATTTAATTCATTAATATTAATCAATACCCCATATATACTCGTAGTTATGCCCGTAATACAGTTTTTCTAGTTTTTATAGGTTGTGCAGTTCTACTCCTATGAAACTGTACAAAAATTCACATGTAAGCCATTTTAGAAGATGAAAAAGAGGTCTCCGGTTCGATCCCATTCAAAGCAAAGCCAAATGAAAAAAATCAAATATTCAGTTTATAAGGGAACCATCTCTGACAGCTTTATTTACATTCAAAAACATACATATTACATACCTCGGTGTTAGGAAACTTGTTGACGAGTATAAAGGTGTTGTTGTGCAGATGGCTCCGCAACGTCTCGGGCACGACAGGGTGGTCGGCGAGCCGCGGCGGGCAGTGGTAGCGCAGCAGGTCTAAAGGCGTGCTGGTGGACCGCTTGAACAGACTGGCCTCGGCCAGGTACCGCATCCGCGTCCGAAAGTCGTTCACCTCCGAGCTTCGGAGGCTGTCGAACTCGTTCAAACCTGAAGTGGAACATTTTTATGTATTTTTTTTGTTTATGGAGCAACGCAATGAGGGTAACCGCGTGTGGATTCGCCGCTAGAGGCCGCTAGTGTAGAGGGTGGTCTGCCTGTCACTTCTCTCTTGTCTATTCACTGAATAGTATTCAGACAAGTGTCACTTGTCAATGTTTATATATGGGCGGGCTATTTAATTTAATTAAAAATGGCAAATTCGAGTTACGAGTCAATGAACGTAAGTAATTTAAAAGAAGAGCTAAGAAAAAGAGGTGCAAAGTTAAGCGGCCTGAAAGAACAACTAATTCAGAGGTTAGTTTATTTACTATTTACAAGAACATTTTTTGTCAACATAAAGCTTTTTTATCGAGTTTGGCTACAACCCATTAATGACCCACTACTGAATACGGTTCTCTCCTCATTATTGAGGAGGCCTAGAGCATTCTCCACCACGTTGTTCCACCATTCTCGATATATTATCGTAAACTTTGTTTTGGCGCCAGACAATAAACAAACTTTGACAGCTATATTTTTGACAAAAACTTTGACAGCATGACCGCCGTCTGCAGTGGCGCCAACTGGTGAGCACAAAAACGGTTACCCTCATTAAACACATCCGATGTGATAAGGGTGCACGCTAATTGACCACCTTTTTTTTTATTGAAATAAGGTAGCAAACGAGCATGCAGCACCACCCTTCCGCTACCGCCCCTGGCAATTGTGACCGACTTAGAACAAGACCCAATTTAGGGACTAGGGTGGTTAGTCCAATTAGTACTTAGATGGTGGTGTCCTCGAATTAATTATTTTGCCGTACACACGATCAAAGCATGAGTAACCTAAATGTAAGTTGTATACAAATATTGACATTTATCTTCCATTATTTTGTAACAATTCATGTACTGACCTCAGGAAAATGTACTTTGAATTATTACATACTTTACCCATATAAAGAATATTATAATTATTTTATTAATTTACACATAATTCTATAAATGGTGATAGTATAACCGTACAGTTATTAATAAACCATAAATGTACATTCAAATAACAAAATGTTTGTAATTAAATAAAATGGCAATTGCCATCCCTATAATCGAGTTGGTAGAGACGCTGCTCTTAAAGCAAATGGTCTTGGGTTTGATTCTTTGCCAAGTAAACCTTATTTATAAACAAAATCACGAAGCCTCCCAAATCTCGACATTTTAACGACTTGCAACTAATTTCAATCTTTCTTTAGGAATCAAGGTAGCCGTGTAATAGTTTATGAAATAACTAACCTTTTCCAATCAAATGACTGATTTGTGTGTTCAACAACTGTTCTCCAGGCCTCTCTATGGACCTTTTGATGACCGTAAGCACTCCACATATGGGTCGGATGTCCCGCACTCGTTTGTTCTCATCATCCACCTCCTCCAGCACTGCCAAGGAGTTGGTGAACTGGAACACGTAGCACGACATCTCCCGCAGCATCCCCGCGAGGGGGTACTTCACTGCGAGGTCCCATAGCTCCTGCAAATAATGTTTAGTGATAAGCACGCAACTTATAATCCTACTCCGTTGTGTCCGATCTGGAATTAGTTATAATTGCATGACACACAAATGCTAGCTTTCCGTTTCCGCCTATGTGATTAAGGTACATTCTGATTGAAGTCGGGAATTAAATATGAACTATGAGCGCAGGCAATAAGTTTGGTTTTGGCGGGGAGAAACAATTCCAAATGCTCGGCGACTCAAGTATAATAATTATAAGTTGTCGCTTATTTCTCCAATATTAGGAATTTTTTTTGAGGTGAAGTTAGAGTTGCCAGATCAACGCACTTTAAACAACCCAAAACTTTTTATTATGCTACTTAGAAATGTTTGGGCAATTGCCTCATTATTCTATACCAGTAGGTGTTTTTTATCATATTTAATCTGGCATGATACAATTTTAATAAATACTGAATTTGCATCTGATATGGAATTTATTGTAACTGCATCCCACACAAATTTCAGCTTTCTGTGCCTGTGATTAAGGTGCATTCATTGCAGATTGACGGCGAGTTTAAAATGTCATAAGTAAATTTCGCTTGCATGCTAAATTGAGCTGTGAGCACAGGTAATTTCGTTTTTTTGGGGGCGATTGCAATTCATAGGGTTAGTGACTCGGATATAAATTACAATTTCCAAGACATACTATGGTCAAAAATTAAATGCTTTACAGTAAACTATTTCAAAATATTACATAAAAGTTCACAACTATTTATACATTAAGGAAAAATATGTGTAATATAATATTATGTCAATAACATGCAACATTGATCATTATGAGTGTATTACATCAATGATAAACAGGAAATGATATAACAATCTGATGATTCATTGTGTAGTATTTTGTTATTCTGTCTTTTGTAACATTAAAATAGGTATTAAATTTTAATACAACTTGATTTCCTTACCAAATAAACTATGTATTTTAATACTCAAAAATGATAATAAAAATTTGTATAATGTAGTGTATTTAATTTAGTGTAGTATTCAGGCCTCATAATCTATACTTTTTTTTAATCTATAATTTATCTATACTAATAATAGACAGAGTTTGAACATGCTCATCTCAGGAACTACTGGTTCGAATTGAAAAAAACTTTTTGTATTGAATTTTCCATTTATTGTCCAAGGCTATAGGTTATACAATATCACATTACAACCAATAGGAGTGGAGAAACAAGTTTCCTGAAGCAAAGCAAGATTCGGATAAAACTTATTCATTTGTGCTATACAGTAAAATCTCGAGTATCCAATTCATTTAAAACCAGGGGTATTCTATATAATCGAAATTTCGGATAATCGATTTCAAAGTCAAATGAAAAAATATTTCGAGTTTTTAGATTTTGTAGGTTTTACATGTACGTCATTTAGATAATAATAACGAACTATATCAATAATGAATTACATAATAATATCTATGAAATTCTAAATTTTGGTTGCAAATAACTTGTTATTAATCTTTGGTAATTTGTTGAGCCATCAAAACTTATTGAGTTGGCAATAAGAGCCGAGACGAATGAATGCGGATAATTGAATACCCAGATAATCAAAGTGCGGATAATCGAGATTCTACTGTACATTTTTTTTATGAGTATCAATTAATCTACACTTAAAATCTCACTAAACCTTTCATTTTTTAATGCTATAATTTTTTTATTATATATTTTTTTATTTGATGGTATGATGAAATAGATTTTAATAAATTATATTTGGTGCATAATTTAAGCCCCTCCAATTATCCTTGAGCCAAAGAACAATTGCTCGCAGGAAGGGCCTTGCTAAGCTACCAACAAGGCTCCCCTGTTAGAAGTTGTTGGATCCTGGATCCAGGGGTGGAAAGCCAACATTTATGTAGGATGTTATAAGAAAAATCCATATTTAATATGAATACAGTACAGCTTCTACTCTGCTTCTAAAACCAACATTCAAATGTTTCTGCGTGTTTCCACTGTGTGTGCAATGATGGAGAGCCAGTATAAAATGGGACCCTGCTTTTCTACAATTTACACTTACATTTTAGGCATGAATAGGTACCTAGTGCCTGCTGGTGTTACCACTTGTTTTTAGACTATGAACATGTAAAGCATTATGTCAGGAATAGTATTAGGAAATTGAATCAAACTTGCCATCAATTTTAAGCGACCTGTTCTATGAATGTTGACAGCAATGTTTGGTTTACCTTTAATTAATTTAATCTCCATCCTACCACATTATACTAAATACATTTTATATGTTTGTGTTGAGGGGAATCACAAAAACCAAAAACATACACATAGTTTTACTGTGTAAAGAACAAAGTCACAAATGAATACCTAATCAGTGAATATTTTACACCTGCTGTGTTTAAAAGTTTATTTACCAAAATCCTGAGAACTAGTGTCTACTGTTTAATTAACAATAGAGAGATTTTCATACCTGAACATCTGAAACATTACTTAAAGTGGCAACATCATTTGTAAACAATATGTTCTACTTTCTAAAAAATAAGACTCACTTATCTGTGCACACATTACACAATAGTTTGACCCAGTTCTCTAGAGTGCGTAGGAAACAATGTGTTGGCGAAATGCGTGACTCATGCGGGACACTCCGTCTAACACTAACCTCCTTGACGTCTTGCAGGGTCGAATCCAAGCTCACGGTGTGGACGATGTACACGGAGTTGGGCATCAAACACGACAACTCCACATTGTCGGACGGCGTGGCCGTCCAGTAGTCCCACGTAAACGGGCAACTCGGTGCAGGAACCATTGTTATGATACAACACTGCCCATTTACTCCGATTACCCTCGATGCATTTTATCAGCTCTCGCTCTTCACATAGCGACCCTGACGTCGCATTCGGCTGCAATCATCACCAGCACCACGTTAGTCACCGATATTCTAACCACGGCGTTGAATCATAGCATTTCCTAGTATTTTGATTGGGGGGCAAATCGCCATTCGAAATGAAACTGTCAATAATGATATTACACAAACAACATGTTATTGTACAATTGGAATTTTATTTCTTTCATTACCTCAGCACAAAAACTTTACATAATTGTTTCAACTACACCAATTTCATTTATTCACTGAAATATGGATCTCAGAAATAGTAAATAAAGACTACCTACTAATTATTACGTACGTGCAACAATCTACTGCAAGTAGAAAAACTTACTTATCTCTATGAGAAAAACTCGCTCAAAAAAGTGTACAGATTGTCTATGGGAGAATTGCTTCACTCCGTGCTTCACTCAAATCGTTCTGTTATACAATAATACAATAACTATTTTTCAATTAATTATTAATTTATTTTAAATACAAAAATACAATAACTATTTTTCAACTATCTTTCTAATCGTAAATGCGCGCTCAAACAACATAATTATAGACATTGTTCACAGACGCGAAATTTCGGACCACTTCGGACCACTTCAGCCACGGTTGTCATTGGCAGCAATTGTCAACGACATTTGAAAATTATTTGTAATACATAAATGAGACAATTTTTAATGGTTCTGTTTGTAGATGTCTTCATATTACGTTAATATGCAGATTATTTTATTTATTTATTTTAGTTTATTAGTACACTAACACAGATAACACTAAATACAAATCTATAGTACGCTAAGTGGAACAAACATATTAGTGTACCCGTAATTATAGTTCAGAGTTGCTTGTTTTGTATTTTTTTTTATAAATTCACCATTGGGTTACCTGAAAGGGAGGGAGGGAGCTTATCTCTTCAGACGAAGGATTCGTATAATGAGGGTCGCCGTTTCTGTGCTCATCAGTTGGCGCCACCGTCGAGATGAGTTCTTGCTGTCAAAGCCCGCCCATACATAAACAGTAACAAATGAAATTCAGACAAGCGAAAAGTGACAGACAGACCTCACTTTTCACTAGCGCCTCTAGCGGAAAATTCACACGCGGTTAACCTCATTATGATAGAACGTCACTTAGGTAAGTTCGTTTAATAAAATGAATTTATCATAACACATGCAAACAAAAAATAGAAGAAAGATTAAAATGTTTGGCAACTTAATATGGACATAGCAAAATCATTGTTATTGTCCTCAATCAAAACTCTTTTGTAAAAGCGAGCAAATGTAGAAGATGAAGCCGACCAACCAGCAGTCCTGCGTATCATGTCAATATTAACACCATTTTTATGTGCTGTAGAAGAAGACGCATGTCTAGTTGAGTGAGCGGTAAATCCTATTAATATTATAAATGTGAAAGTTTGTGTATTTGTTTGTTTGTTTGTTTGTTACTCCTTCACGCAAAAACTACTGAACCGATTTTCATGAAATTTGGCACACACATAGAGGGCAACTTAGATTAACATATAGGATATTTTTTATCCCAGAAATCCCGCGCGATCGGAATTTACGCGGGAAAACCTTCTTCACGTATGGGGTATAAATAGCTTTGTTACTCCTTCACGCAAAAACTACAGAACCGATTTTCATGAAATTTGGCACACACATAGAGGGCAACTTAGATTAACATATAGGATATTTTTTATCCCAGAAATCCCGCGGGATCGGAATTTACGCGGGAAAACCTTCTTCACGTATGGGGTATAAATAGCTTCTAAACAAACATTAATATAAAACTAACAAACATTAATATAAAACTAACAAGTCTGTCTTCCCGGAAATCCCGCGGGATCTGGAGTTACGCGGAATAAACTCCTGCGCGTACGAAGTAGCGGGCACACGCATAGAGGGCAACTTAGATTAACATATAGGATATTTTTTATCCCAGAAATCCCGCGGGATCGGAATTTACGCGGGAAAACCTTCTTCGCGTATGGGGTATAAATAGCTTCTAAACAAACATTAATATAAAACTAACAAACATTAATATAAAACTAACAAGTCTGTCTTCCCGGAAATCCCGCGGGATCTGGAGTTACGTGGAATAAACTCCTGCGCGTACGAAGTAGCGGGCACACACAAAGAGGGCAACTTAGATTAACATATAGGATATTTTCAGAAATCCCGCGGGATCGGAATTTACGCGGGAAAACCTTCTTCGCGTATGGGGTATAAATAGCTTCTAAACAAACATTAATATAATGAAATGAAATGAAATGAAATGAAATGAAATGAAATGAAATGAAATGAAATGAAATGAAATGAAATGAAATGAAATGAAATGATTTATTTCGAACTTGGTTTTTACAAACACTTTTCGAATGTCATCTACGCCATCGCTTCCACAAATCCCTACGATGAGTGGCCTTGGTAGGTATAAAACTAACAAGTCCGTCTTCCTGGAAATCCCGCGGGATCTGGAGTTACGCGGAATAAACTCCTGCGCGTACGAAGTAGCGGCACACACATAGTATTATAAATGCGAAAGTCTGTCTGTGACGTTTTCACGACTAAACCACCAGTCCGATTTGGATGAAATTTGGAATTAAAATATTTGAAGACCCAGAGTCACACATAGGCTAATTTTTTTTTTAAATCAACCCCTAAAGGCTTGAAATAGGGGATGAAAGTTTGTATGAAAACAACGATTTTGATGAATTTTCCCAGGAAGATAGTTGATGACGTACTTTCTCCCCCACTTCCCCGGTTCGCGATATAAACGAATTCCACGCGGGCGAAGCCGCGGGCAAAAGCTAGTATATTTGTATTTACTCCACTTTTATTCAAAATTTCTTTTATCCATCGACTTATTGATTGGGAACAGACTGGTTTAAAAGGATTTTTATAACTGATAAACAATTCACAATGCTTTCGTATAGCTTGCGTTCTGTTTAAATAGTCAACTAATGCACTTGCTGGACATATTTCTGGCTTTTCTTTGAAGAAAGGCAATATTAAGTTAGGTTGCATTGCTCCAATTCGTGAATTTTGATATTCGTGTATTTTAATCGTTATTCTATTATTATCAATTATCTCAATATTTTGAACCTTAATTTTACTTAACGTTTGTACTCTATGTGCCGTTACTAATGCTAACAATCTAGTCACCCTGTCATCTGAACTTATTTTCATACCCATAATTAAAGATAAAGCACATCTATAATTATTTAAAGTACTGAACTGACTACCGGAATAAAATATTTCAGTTAGAAAAGATATAATAACATAGGGAACTGAAGCCTCATAAACATTAATATTATGGTGATTAAAGAATGTAAACCATTTTTGTTGTCACATTGAGCACAATGTTGCAGCAAGACAACATAACAGAGTAATACAAAGAAATACAATAAGTATACAATAAGATTCCGAAATATAGTCCGTTTTTTTAGACAAATCACTGAGTTTCCGAAACATCATATTTGCACAATATTACACGCGTTATACAATTTACAAACAATTCAATCGGTTCACTCGGTATATCACACTTTGTTTTACACCAAAAACTGCTTTGAATTAACAATTATAATGCATAAATTGTCCAAATCCATGACAACTTCTTTTCACAGATGAATCATTTCAACAAGAACTTGACATGTTTGTAAAAACCTCGCTTTTATAAATAAGCCAAACTAAAAAAAACCGACCAAGTGCGTGTTGGAATCGCGCACGAAGGGTTCCGTACCATTATGTATAAACGCCAAAAAAATCTGGTCTGTTGTATGAAAGTCTCACATAAATATTAAATTGTTTTATTGTAGCCACATATTACCCACAACGCCATCTCTTGGACCGAAAGGTAACTAAACTATCGCTGAGGCGTCGAAAGTATGGGCGCCCACTTAAATCTTTATTTTATTCTGTTTTTTTAGTATTTTTTTTTATGGAATTAAGATAGCAAACGAGCATGCAGTACCACCCTTCCCCTGCCGCCCATAACAGCTGTGACCGACCTAGAACTAGACTCAAAGGGACTAGGATGGTTAGTCCAGTTAGTAGATGGTGTTAGAATATTAGTTGGTTAGTTTGTTAATAAGTGCGAGGACAGGGTATGTTAGTGATAATTAGTCCTGTTAGTTAATGTTAGTAATAGTCCAGTTAGTTATTGTTAGTATGTTGAGTCTTGTTCCAATTCAGTCACAGATGCGTTGCTACCCCTGAGGTCTGAGATGGTCGCCTCTAAAAAAGTGAACCGGGTCCACACCTTCCTATCCGGAACACAATTGCTCTTTAAAACAATTATTATGACGGAAGAAATGGTACTGAGTACCTTGGCGGGCGGTGGTACTACCCCGGGCGAACTCTAGGCTCTACCACCTATGAACCTTTGTTGTTGTAGCGGCAACAGAAATACATCATCTGTGAAAATTTCAACTGTGTAACTATTACAGTTCATGAGATACAGTCTGGTGACAGACGGACGGACAACGAAGTCTCAGTAATAGGGTCCCGTTTTACCCTTTGTGTACGGAACCCTAAAAAGAAAAAAATAAATGATACTTAAAAAAACACGCTTTATATACAAAACCAAACAAAAGAATAGAAAATAAATTTGAATTAATAATAATGTATAAGAAATGTTTATCTATTTTTTTAATTTGACATTCAAGGTCTCCCGTGATCTTAGTTTACGATGTTATTACAAATGAGACCAAGGGTAACTAAATAACATTAAATTTTATTTATTATAATCATAGACTTTCATTTTTATGTTTCCATTTAATCCATGATAATAATTTAAATAACAAGATCCAATCCAAGAACATTGCGAAGTCGACAACCCTGATGCGAACGCACACACAATAATATATTATTATGTCACCGAAATTGAACTGATTTTCTGTTGTCTGTTTCTGTGATTGTGCCGGAAAAAAGTACCTACGTACTATAATAAAATTATGAACGCAGAATAACCTCAAAACGTGGAGCAAATGACATTGGAATTTTGACAAGTGTCTCGTGATGATAAAATGAAGCAACGTTGTATACAAGAAATCTGATTGCAATGAAATATTTTTTGTCTTGTTAAATTCCTTGAAAAATGTTCGAACATTCGATTAGAGTACCAAGACATTACAAGGTTGCGGCAAATATTTTTAAGAAAGTATCTACTGAAGGAGGTAGCGTTAAAACCTTACTGTACGACGATAAACTTCGGCATTTTGTAAGTTTCACAAGTTAATTAAAAATTATATTTTGTTTTGGCTTGTTTGATCCAAACTAAGCAATTTGTAACGGTCTCAATATATTTACAGAGAACTAATGTGCTATTCGCACTAATAACAGAAACGTTGAAACATGCTGCAGACATTGATAAAATTTTTGAAGCGTCTGAAATATTAAAAAACGAGCCTCGTCTCGACCCATGGCTTGCTAAAGTTCTAACAGCGGAATTGCTGTTTGGAAAAAAATCGCTGCCAGGCATAAGCAAACCTGAAAAAACCGTATTAGCTTACAAAGACCATTTTGAGAAATACACAAATGAACATCAAGCTGAATTGAAGACTGAAGGTAATGTTGTATGTCTTTTTTCAGGTATAAAACTGCATTTAAAAGACTACGATGGGGGATAATAATGAGGGTCCCCTCATACCGGAGCAGACTCGGTTAGCAGCTCTGGCGTTGGCAAACCTTTTTCTCTATAGTGTGGCTATGTTCACACTGCCATTTGTTGCGTATTTTGGTGTACGGCACGTGCTGACGGAGTACTACCCAGTTGATAAGTTCATAGTGACAGTGTGGTCAGTTATTGCTGCTGTGGTTGTGGTCAACATCATTATTTGCATTTATGCATATAAGGCATACCATGAGAAAGAATATGACGATGATGGCAATGAAATTGATCAACATGCTTACACTCCACTTCCATCAGCAGAAACTGATAAAAGAACTTTGAATACAAAAGAAGATTGAATATAAACATTCCTTTTATGATTGTGTTATTGTATTTGTGTGCACTCAGTATTACTGTTGTATGAGAAACTTAAAATTAATAATTGTTTGTATAAGATGCGGATGTGCTGATTGTACTTTGTTTAGTTTCATTAGTCTGACTATAAATAAACCAAAGTAAAAAAGGTATATGTTTTATTTCAAACTATTAAAATAATAAATATAGTGTGTATGAAATTATGACTACTAATTAACAAATTTCAAGAAATAATGATTTGTATGCTCCACAAGAATACTGATTGACATTAGTTTCTGGTTTGACTGTTAAATATAATGTACCATTACATTGCATCAATTTATAAAGAAACTTTTTACCCTACAAGCAATATAGATTGCTATTATTTTCAAACTTTTTGAAGTACTTGGTCAATTTCTTCTCGGATTTATTATGTCAGTAGTTATAGCAATAAATAGACAGCATAATAAATGCCAAACAGTCCAAAAACACCAAAAGTACAATTCAGAAAACACAATCACAGTCTAAAGATATACCAAGTCAGAAGTTTGCAGATCAATATTAATCCAGTGCAAAAAGCGAAGCCAAAAGTTGTCAATACGCGAGCCACGCCAATTGAAAACGATAAGGTGCACAGTAAACAAAATAGCATGTCATGTCCCTTTGAAAAGCCAAGTGATTGCTTTGAACTTGAACAATTAAGAAATTTTGATCTTGTTTAAAAATGGTACGAATTTTTTTTGTGGCTACATTTCTCAGAGTATAATACCATTTTATAATCTTGGTTAGATGCGTCAACTTTAAAAAAAACGCCGCAGTAGTGTTCATACTTTTTTTTTACACAATGATGAGTCAAAGTAGACTGAAAGTAAAAATCTTGCAAAATTTTAAGGGAATTTTGGTGTTTGTTTGAGTTTTGTGGAATAACTGCAGGCTTTCTGGGATTTTTAAGAATTGTGATGAATAGTATGACTTCTTAGGTTACCGTAACAAATGTGAAATATTTGAAAAACTGTGGTTGTGGTAGCTCAAAATAACACAAAGGGTGTAAATTATCGAAAATTTATTTTTTTATGAAAACAAAAAGGGCTGGATTTTTTTTCTTATTTTTCCTGAAGTAGTCATCAGCAAGTGCACCCTCCAGTTCCCGCTTATAATTGAATTTTGGGACACGTTGTACATAGATAACAATATCTATAGATTCCATTCATAATACATTTAGTTATCTAGTAATTAGTCAAAATATATAACTTTGGTTTAAATAAACTCCTGAAGCTTTCACTATGTTAAGAATGCCCATGCCTTTATTTCTAGAAAAATAAAAACTTGTTATTTTGTTGACAGTTGTCCAAAGACCTCGTTATGTGCGCATCAACACCAACCTTCTCTCTACCTCCGATGCAATTAGATCCTTCCAAGATGAGGGTTACAGGTTTATACGATGCACGTCCGGCTCGTATAATGATTATCTAGAGCAAATAAAGGGGCTTACAGAGTATGATTTTACTCAGGATTATCATGTGAAGACTGTGTTTGTGTTCCCACATGGCACCAAGCTGCACGAACACGAGT
Organism: Hesperia comma; assembly: GCA_905404135.1. NCBI lineage: Eukaryota > Metazoa > Arthropoda > Insecta > Lepidoptera > Hesperiidae > Hesperia > Hesperia comma. The sequence goes on from FR990018.1 coordinate 17,928,400, forward strand.
TATACTTGGAAAACCAAATTATACTACAGGATAAGGTACCTACCACTAAGTCTATTAATGCTGTTTGATGTAGTAATGTTACCTTTTTTAAAATCTCATCTATTGTATTGTATTGTATTGTAATAAACATATATACTACATATACCTACATATAATGTACCTCGACCCGAATGGCGCAATCGTTAACACGCTGAATCGCTGTTCCAAGGGTCCTGGGTTCGATTCCCAGTGAGGCGAATATTTGAATGATGAGTTTAATCCGTTCTGTCTCAGTGTGTTGTCTATGAGTAGGGCTATGAGTGTGTAGCGTTAATATTATTACGATTCTATGATGACTACTTAGTCAAACTCATTCATTTAGTTATATACGCTTCTCGCTTCGTTTCGGGAAACCAGTCCCTTCAAAAATCTCTATAAATTTTAACAAATTAGGTATGTTATTCCGAAGTCTAGGCTATATTACTGCAAAGTTTCATGAAAATTCGTTCAGTAGTTTTTGCGTAAAAGAGTAAACCCACACACACATTCACTCACTCACTCACATACCTACATCCTTACAAACTTTCGCATTTATAATATTAGTAGGATAGTGGATTAGTAGGAAGTACGATTTCTAAAGACTCTTTATTTTTCTAATGGCTGTTTTCGAAGTTGTGTGGACTAATAGTAATTTAAGATGTTACTTTGTTCGACAGGCTACGGCTATGGCAGTCCATTTACTGGCTCCGCCTTCAGGCAGTGTAGTGCTAGACATGTGTGCTGCTCCGGGCATGAAAACTACGCAAGTCGCGGCCTTCATGCGAAATCAGGTACTCATAATATGAACTGTATAAGGATTGGTGATGCAGAGAGTATATTTAATAATACAACTACTTAAAGTAAGTAATTCTTGATTTCAGGGAAAAGTGTTAGCTGTTGAAAGGAATGAGAAAAGATTCCAAACTCTAACTGATTTCGTGAATAAAACCGGATGTAAATGTGTGGAGCTCATTCACAAAGACGCATTAGAAATTAAAAGGGGTGATCACGATGATGTAGAGTATATTCTCTTAGATCCTAGCTGTTCTGGATCTGGTAAGAATTGTTTGATTTTGAAAACTTATGATAATTATCTTGACAGATATTTCATGCTATATTTCATGTATAACTTTGCTTTTAGGAATGGAATTTACCGTCCATAATTATATCGAGGATACCAGGCTGGCTAAACTTACATCGCTTCAAGAAAAATTCCTAAAACACGCAATGAATGCTTTTCCAAAAGCTAAAAGAATAGTTTACAGTACATGTTCGTTGTTCCCAGAAGAAAACGAAAGAGTAATAACAAACGTAGTTAAAAATTCTAGAGCCAAGTGGAGAGTGCAGGATGTAAAAGAAATGTTGAAGGGGCAGTGGAATAACTTTGGGTCTGGAATGTACGGTAGTATGGGGACCAGATGTCTCTATGCTAGACCTGACTCAGATTTGACAACAGGATTCTTTTTGGCTGTATTAGACAGAGATCAAGGTGATTTAGAAAAAGCTGTCAATGATGAGAGTAGAAATGTTACTGATGAAATAAACCCGGATAAATGTATAGGTGACAGTTCAAAAAAAGGAAAGCGTAAAAAGAAAATCGAAAGTATAGAAAATAATGTCCCTGAATTAGAAGATGACGTACAACATACCAATATAAAAAAGAAAAAGAAAAAACAGAAAAATAAAGAGAAAAATATTGAAGAAAATTTAGACGTCAGTACAAGTGTTAATGAAAATGAAACTGAAGATAACGATACTAAGAAAAAAAAGCGAAAAGAAAAGCATAATGATAATGGCATAAAACCGGAAGTTTTAAACAATGGCGATGTGGTCATAACACTTGAGAAGAAAAATAAAAAACGCAAGCAACTTATTGAATCAGACTATCAAGAAACTGATAATGACGATATTGATCAGGAAAATGAATCTAAAACAGAAAAGAAAAAACATAAAAGGCCAAAAAGTGATATTGAAAATCAATTAGAAATAAATGAAGAGTTAATTGAAAATGATAATGAGAAAAGTAAAAAGAAAAAGAAGAAAAAAGACAAATATCGTGACCATGATAACTCGATTGTTGTACATTTAGACCAAAGCAAATATTAATGTTGTTGATGAATGTAATATTGAAGAAGATATAGAAGTTACTCAGCATGGGACCGAGAAAAATCAGAAGAAACGCGATAAAATGAGTTAATATAAGCATTTGAGTAGGTAACTCGTCAAATGACAAATACCTATGTTTTGTTTTTATAAAATACATAATAAAGAATCTTTTTGATAAACACTAAACAAAGATTTTTATTTTTCTGTTAAAATTATCAAGTCCCACTCTCTTTTGTCAAGTGCTAAGTCTGGGTACGTGATCTACTTACCACTTTCGAAAACCTTGATAGTTCGAAACGAAATCTTCCTAATCGTCTTTCTTTTCTTTCCTATTCCTTACCTGATAACGCCTCAAATGTCGTTGTTGTTACTGATGTCTATGTTCGGTGACCACTTGCCATAATTATGGCCATTACCTTACTACCTACTTAATTTAAAAAGTTGATGTTTCATACATTATTATTCTTTAAGTTCATATTTGCTCTGTCTGTCGTACCTAAATCAAATTACCGCTGCGCTGTTTAAAAAATGTACGTTGTAATTAGAAGTCACAACGCCACGGCACTCCAGCGGCGTTATTACGGAAAATTAATACATTTGACTTAAGTACTAATAAGTTCCTTCGATAAATCCTAGAAATATGTAGGGCAAACGTCATAAACGATGTTTACTTCGTCTAGCCACTTTCTGCGGATAAAAAATGGTGCTTGCGTAACGTATTGTTCTATTATATATCCTAACGCGTAAGAAATATGGTTCATTTCAAGATTGACATGTGATTGGCTATGGTTGCTGCACTTACACGCCACTTCGTCACGAACTATGTCGTGCGTCCTTATTTTCATCGCTTACACATACTCAATATGAATATTCATACATGTAACATGTTAATTGATAAATAATCTATGATGTTTAAATCGTCATATTTCACCAAGCGGTTAATTTGCAGACGATGAACCCTAGCAAAGCTAGTATTAAAGGTACGCCCCAATTAGAATTTGCTACGATAGATCGAAAGATATTGTAATTACTTGGAGGCGAATTAAACAGTTTGAAATAGTAACAAGTTGCTTAGGGTGTGTTATCAGGCTTTTAATTTATTCGTAGGTACAATCCACATGTCACATACAGCATATCAAACAAATCATAAAACGATTCCTTACAGGAGAATGTGTAGGTATCTATCAAAGTAATTTTGTACTTATAAAGACATCAACAGGTAGATATAACTCAAAAACTATTTGTGATATGTCCGTTCTTTAAATAAGATCACAAGGCAGCACCAGAATTTTAATTTAAAAAATCACGACACCCACCTAGGCACCCAGTCAACAAAAGTGAAAAGGTAACGATGGTAATTATTCAATACAAAGGTTTACTCAAAAAGTATCAGTAACAAAATTTCCCAGCCGGTATACGACAAATCCCGCGTGATTATGGTTGCAGCTAACCTGGCTTCAGGATTATCATCAAGGAGCAGCCTGTTTCCGTTGCCTCTTATGACATGCCTGATCTGTGACTGAATGACTGATCTGAATTTGTTTTGTTAGAACGGGCAGATTTTTGAGACCATTGGTGCTGATTGAGAAATTCTTAAGGCTATAAAATCACGCTTCGACATTGAAATGTATTTACGATAAACATGTTGCAAAAATGCGAAATTGGTTTTCCGAAAGGGTGTTCTAAGTATACACGTGGATAGGTCATAATATAAAGTTAGTAGGTATATTTGCTTAATTTCACTAGACGGGTAGGTAGGTAGGTAATAGTAGATTGTATAACAGGGGAGCAAAGTAATATTTTTTACGCCGAGGGCGCTTTTTTGAATCCAGAGCGAAGTGAGGGATTCTAGAGTAGAATCCCGGGCGTAGCGAGGGATTCTTTAGTAGAATCCTGAACGTAGCGAGGGATTCAAAATATGTCGCCCGAGCCAAAAATATTTGCTTCCTGTGATACTCTCTACTTTTCATCCCCCCCTATGAGAAAATAAAAGGCGCCTCAAATTCAGGAATAATACTGTCACAGTCACTAAACTAACTAAACTAAACTGACTAAACTGAATAAGCCGACTAAACCGACTAACCCGACAAACAAAACAAAACCATGAATTTCTAACAATCCGAACTGAATTTATTTAAATAACGGGGAGGAAATACTCATTCCCGCCCGCTAAAAGTTTCTTATAGAAAACACCAACTTTGGGCCCCTTTAAGTGTGAACCAAGTCGTCTTTGTCGAATAGGTGGGATGAAAAGAATATTTGTCGAGTTTAAAATCTCATCTCTGTTTACTCGTAATAAAGGAGATGTTTCAAATCCGGCCCACAATATGTACAGTACCTCGAAAAATCGAGAAAAATTCATGGAATTTGGGAAAAATAAAGATAAATTGCTTAAATGCATGCTTTTCTGGTACAAATTTTGTATTTATAATTCATTTTTATCAATTTTCAACATGGCGTCTTGCCAAGTTGTCATTGATCATAGATCGCGAACTGTCTACTGTCACTTTAAATGACAGAATTGTAGGTACATATGTCAAACTTCTATATCAAATTAACCAACATGACGTGTGATGACAGCTTACCGCCATGACAGACTTTTGTTTTTGTGTTGCAATTTTAAGTGTACATTTTTGTGTTATACCACAAAACTAAAGCAATTTAAAGGAATTGGATGATTGAAAACTGTTTTAATTGTGTTTCTCCATTTTTGAGTATGGTGTACAAAGTGGTGGCCTGGGCTCCATACATTTTGAAACATCTCCTTTTTCGATCATGTTACGAGTATGGATACAAAGGCGTGGATTTACGCAAGCGACCTAGGTACCTACCAACAGTTACGGATTTGACATACTTATACGTAAAGGTAGAAGGTATACCTACTACATTTGGGTTATACCTATTTACCTACTGAACTTTCTTTCTACATTTTGCAATAATATACGAAGTCGTACCTAGAACAATGGTTTGTTTCTACTTTGACTTTAATAAAAGTAACTACCATGACCCGATTATAGCTTAATACATACGTAAAGCTAATAGGCAGGTAAACCCGAAATACTTTGTCGTTTATTTGGGTCAAATTTCCATTGTCCTTCGTATTAACGCTGCTTATTTTAGTTTTGTAACACGATACTCAATCATAATACGCACGGGCTCGAATACTTTCCCGCTCGCACACCGACTACCTATCGCATACAGCAGAGGATTTACGAACGTGACCCGAGCGCCTCCGAGAGCAGCCGAAGATTTGGTATATAAGACGCGGAGCCCGCCGGGAGCTTCATTCACTTAGCTGCCTTAGCTAGCAGCCCAACTGGAGCGATAGCCCCTGCAGTCCTCCGGAAGGGTTGAGTTCACGGCCAACGGGTGCGATAGCCACTTGCAGTCCACCCTTACGCTGTTAGTTTGTCTATAGGGTACGAGTGCGATAGCCGCTGCAGTCCACTCCGATCCCTTGTAGGTAGCCTAGGGTTTAAGTATAAGTACTGATATTGTAACAAACTGCTCTTCTAACAATACATTGTTTGGATGTCAATGGCGTTTCACTATACCACCCTTCAGTGGCGCCCAACGTAAAATACCTAAACAAGTCCATGGCGTTACACTGTACTACCCTTCAGTGGCGCCCAACGTAAAATAATACCTAAAGAGGTCCATGGCGTTACACTATACCACCCTTCAGTGGCGCCCAACGTAAAATAATACCTAAAGAGGTCCATGGCGTTACACTATACCACCCTTCAGTGGCGCCCAACGTAAAATACCTAATAGGTACCTAAACAAGTCGACGGCGTTACACTGTACTACCCATCAGTGGCGCCCAAAGTAAAATAATAGGTACCTAAACAAGTCAAAGGCGTTACACTATAATACCCTTCAGTGACGCCCAACGTGAAATAGTACCTAAAATATGTCAGAAAATAGCAACAACAATTCCGATTACGAAGATTCAAGGATAGATGAAAAAAAAGTCATGACGTCCGTTCAAATGACAGAGGAGCAGTTCAGTCAGTTGATGAATCGCTTACCAACCATGGCGAATAAGAATTTCACTCGCTGTACGCAGAAATTCCATGGGGAACGTGATCATAGTAAAGTAGAGGAGTTCGTCACAGGCATCGAGATTTTTAAGAAAATTGAAAACATCTCCGATGAAGACGCCTTGGCAGGCTTACCACTTTTGTTGCGGGACAACGCAAGTACATGGTGGCAAGGAGTACGGAACGAAATCAAAACATGGCAGGCAGCTCTGAAATACCTACGCGACGCATTCGCTCCGGAACGACAACCACATGACATATACCTAGAATTGTTTGCTTCACAGCAAAGCAATAATGAACCCATAGACGATTTTCTATGTAGTAAGCGTGCCCTCCTTGGCCGGTTACCACCAAAACGACACAAAGAAGAGGAACAATTGGAGCAGCTTTGGTGCAGGGGGAGTGGCCAGATGAGCATCCTATAGAATATGCCAGCCGTCTCCTTACACCCGCAGAATGTAACTACACAGTAATAGAAATGGAGAAATCAGAAAGCGTGGAAGACCAAAGAAACCAGCACCAGCATAGTCCTGGTACTCTTACGGGACGTTAACGAGTACCAGAGGGGGAGATTGTAACACGATACTCAATCATAATACGCACGGGCTCGAATACTTTCCCGCTCGCACACCGACTACCTATCGCATACAGCAGAGGATTTACGAACGTGACCCGAGCGCCTCCGAGAGCAGCCGAAGATTTGGTATATAAGACGCGGAGCCCGCCGGGAGCTTCATTCACTTAGCTGCCTTAGCTAGCAGCCCAACTGGAGCGATAGCCCCTGCAGTCCTCCGGAAGGGTTGAGTTCACGGCCAACGGGTGCGATAGCCACTTGCAGTCCACCCTTACGCTGTTAGTTTGTCTATAGGGTACGAGTGCGATAGCCGCTGCAGTCCACTCCGATCCCTTGTAGGTAGCCTAGGGTTTAAGTATAAGTACTGATATTGTAACAAACTGCTCTTCTAACAATACATTGTTTGGATGTCAATGGCGTTTCACTATACCACCCTTCAGTTTATAGTTTTCGTACGGCCTTGATCTCATTAGTAGCGTGTTGTGCTCATTTGTTACGCAAACGCCCTAAACAATATTTCAGCGTTATACCAATAATTTGGTGTTACAAGGGTTATTACGTTTTATGTGACAATTAGAGAACCGCCCGCGCTTCGCTTCGGGACCCGTAGGTAACAGCCGCGTAGGTCCCGCTCCCGTAGGAATCTCGGCCAAAGATAAGCCTATAATATGACATACTGGAACATCAACATCAGAATCCGTCCTGTCTTCACTCACGGCCAACATAGCCGTGGGGATTCAGTTTCGGGGCCGGTGGCCCACTGACTGAGGTGTCTGCCGCGGTCCATAACAACGGACAGGTCGCGCGGGAGTGCCCAACGGTCCGGGGGGCGGGCGTGGAGCGGCGTCAGGTTCCGCAGGTGCACAAACCGCGCCGCGTCCGCGCGCGCAAACATCCGTTGCGCTAGGTCCTCCACGTGGGCGTCCAGGCTCTCAACTCTGAGGTCCCGCTGGATGGTGGCGTTCCTCACGCACCACGGGCGCCCCTGCCAGCCGGCGCAGCGTCTTCGATTGAACCACGCGTAAACGCCTGCGTTGTGCTTCACTCGGGAGCGCGTACCAGGCTGGGGCCGCGTACGTGAGTCTGGGGCGGATGTAGGTCTTCCAGATGGTGGTTTGACCCTCAACGGGAGACTCGAGGAGAGCGCTGGACGTAGCGCTACAGCTGCTGCCTTGGCGTGATTTACGACGTTGGTCACGTGGGGCTTCATAGTCAGGGAACAGTCCAGGGTTACCCCATGGTACTTGGCCTGTCTTGTCCAGGCAATGTCTTGGTTGAGGAGCTTTAGAGTGGGGTCGCGCATCGTGGTTCCTCCGAATTGGATGACTTGCGTCTTCCCTACGTTGATCACCATCCTCCACTCGTGTAGCCACTTGGGGAGGGCGTCGAGGCATCTTTGCATTTTAACGGTGGCGTGACCTGACTTTATCGAGGTGGTCAGGTACGCCGCGTCGTCCGCGTAGAGGGCGAGCATGGCGCCCCCCTCCGCTGGAATATCGTTCGTGTAGCACGAGTAGAGGGTAGGCGAGAGGCAGCTTCCTCAACATCAGATATAACATTTGCCTATGATTTAAGTAAATTACATCTACTATTTGATAGCGTGATTCAGAACTTACAAATGAATTTTACTAACGGCATCTATTAACAACATCCGGAACTAAATATTTAGCAACTAACAAAACATCGATCTTCCCATAGGAATGAGATGTTTTTCCGCGGTAAAAAGTAGCCTACGTCACTCTCCACCCTCCTAACTATCCCCATACACATAAACCATACCATATAATAGCCATGTTGCGACGTGAAAGAGTCACAAACAAACAAACACACTTTCACATTTATAATATTAGTAAGGATTCACTGCAGAATATTTTGCAGTTGCGGGAATATTTAATAAGCTATTAAATAAGGGTAGAGGTGATAGCTTAGTGGTTAAGAATTTGGCCTCCTATTCGGAGGGTCCAGGTTCGAATCCCAGGGCATGCACATCTTGAGGAAATCTGCTTACCGTTCGCAAAACTCAAAGAAAAGAAAAGAAATCCGCCAATCCGCACTTGGCTAGCGTTTTGGAATATATAGCCTTAACCTTCTCATTCCGAGAAGAGACCCGTGCCATGCAGTGGGGCAGTTATGAGTTGCGATGTTGATGATTCAATAGACTTAACTTTTAGGCGCTTTGCCCACGGAGTAACTTAAGTTGAGGCAACTATCAACTTTTTAAAAGTTTCCTGTAAAAAGTTTATAGTTGCTACAACGTTTAAGGTTGCCGCAATTTTATAGCAATTTGTGAGCAACTTTTATGTGAGTTGCTCAATCTACGCATTTCCGGGCACAGGCAGAGGGAGGGAGGGTGTGAAATCGTTCGACGCGTTGCGATTGAGAGTTGCGGAAACCGGCAACTTTAAAAACCGGTATAGTATTAAACAGTTGCTAGTTGCGGCACTTAAGAACTAACCTAACCTAGTCATCGATTACAGCCACAGACGAGCGATTACAGCAACTGAAAACTGTTGACGATCACCGGAACTCGAAACTCGAGTTGCTAAGTGTGCGCAGTCCAATTGAACTGTATGTAAACAGGACAGCTAGTTGCCAATTGCTTCAATAGTTGCTCCATGTGCAAAGCGCATTAATATTTTAAACACAAAAGTAATAATTTTCAAACTTATAAATTTTAATCCCGTGACTAAGCAAATAAGTGTTCTTATGACCTCTTATGACCGTCAAACGCTTAAACTAAATTAATGAATGATAGCCAAGAACCATAACGATCGAGATCAAGCCCGCTTTTTAATAAATAAAACTGCATTATAATCGAGCTATGCGTTTAGGAGCTACGATTCCACGGAAACGTCATTTTAAAACACTCTTCTCTTTAAATATTGGATAAATGGTAGGTAATTAGGTGACGTCGTGAAAACGAACATAAATAGGTACCTACCTATGCCGATTTATAGCTGAGGTTAGTTAATTCATGATCTTTGCTCAACTCAAAAATACTTTGGTAAAGTTACTTAATTACGTAGATATCTTTTTTTTACTTAAATCTTTAATTTAAATTCACGATACCATTTAGCCGAATATCTCTGTTAACTCAAGATCAAGTTCCCAGCTTTATTTACAAGTTATCTACTCTATGGTATCAAGCAACCTGTTACATCAATACGTATCCTAGCAACGGATACTCTCGAACCATCTCGAACCGAGATGGTAACGCAGGGCGTGTCACCCGGATGGGCGGCGCTTATCTTGCCATCGCTAACAACCAATCAGAGACCGGATGCGCAATATTATGACACTCGTGTCACTCACGGCCTGACACTACCGTCAACGGTGGTAATTATGGTGTATAGCGATAACTCTTAACGACATGGACATATGGGTGGAAATCACTCGCTTTATTGTATGATGGGTCGGCGGAAACAAGCTTACATTATTGGCTGGTAAATTGATTACTTGTCCAATTGTCCAATCCTATTTAAATTCAGTGTACCTACATTGTACTGATTGTAGGTATATAAGGAAAATAGTGAAAGCCAGTGCCAGAATGCCAAAAAAGATAGTTTGTCAATTAAAATTTTATTCATCTACTACATATCGACTTTTGACTATACCTACTCCTATTGCTTGTTAGTGGTTACTTAATTTGTTGTTAATTTTGTTGTATTTTATTAATAAAAAGACATAATACAACGTCAACGTAGTAAATCTGTATATAACAGCGTTTTACAAATGCATTATCAATTACTGCCAGCGCTGTATGTACAGAAAAATACTGAATTTGAGTTTTGTGCCTGCTTGTACAAAAAATATTTTTTTAAATAGTAATTGTGTGTCATTTCATTTGGTACTTCAGACGATTACTGCAGTAAATATCTTAAAACACACGTAGCAAGCACTTGTGGCTCTGCAAAAATAAGAATTTTACGTCTAAAATGAACGCTACAATGTTGTAGCGGTTTCGTAGCGCTTTGCTACGCCATGTTATGTCTTTGTAACATTTAATTCGTAGGCTTCTACGAAATCCTATGAAATATTTCGTATCTTGAGTAGTACTTACTTGTTGTTATATTTGATAATCGTTAGTTATTTACCTCTAGTTATTACCTAAATCATTTGTATTAGGTAGGTATTAATTAAGTATTTATTTAAGAGAGTTACATCACAGGTTACATTCTGCTATTTATCAATAATTCCTAACAGACAATGCATTTCACCGATGTACCTTTTTGGATCGATGTTTCAACATCTTTATGAACGCAAATATTATTAATGAATTTAACGCCTCCGTAATACACAAGTTTGCCTACAAACGTTATTATTCTTAACACGAACATAACACAAAGTTAACCAATTATGTGTCGAACCGTTTATGTTAATTCCGTGGCTTAAATGTCAAAGCATTCTTTATGGAAATGATTACCTACGCTAGGTCTTACTTTCAAGTTTATACAAACAAAATGCAGTGTAATTTCATTTTTTTACATTTATGTTGTATGCACCTTATTGGAGGGATACATAGGTGGGACCTATGGAAAAATCCACTGCCGTGTGTGAGATATCTACCAAGAGTTAGATAAATAACTTGTTGAGTAACTGTGTTGGACCAATTGGGTTAGAGAACTTTTTTTGAAAGCCTAAATGTGATATTAAACTTGGTTTAGATACATAAATTGTTGAATAAAATAGTAGGTAGGTACTTAAGCTTAAGCATTAATAAGTGCAAAGACTCGTAAAGTTAAATTTATTTTCATTAATTTCACCGAACGTCGTAAACTCACAAGCACACAAACTTAATAGGGAATTGGGTCACTTTAGGAGAACTTGTATAAAAATTTGGCTATAAAATAAAATTATAAAAGTAGCTAAATAACTTTCCGTGTCATTTCCAATTCCAACGCTATTGCATACATACCGCGCACGGGTTAGTCATGTTTCTACAGAAAAAACTTTAGTATTGCAGTTTATTCTTTACAGTAATTTCACGATAACGCTTTTATGTTTAGAACTATGCTCGTAAATGCCCTTTAGTCGCAGGCAATTTGTTTTATTTAACACTCATATACAGCATAAAGATATTGAATAAAACTTCAATCAAAACCAGATTTCTAGACCATTTTAAAAATGACCCAAACTAATTGATATTAAATGTGAGAGGAAAAGCTGGAATTTCTTGTTCCCTAATTTTTCTTGGGAACGTCATAATCTCTGAGTGTTGTTGGATGCTTATAGGCACCGATCGGGGGGCGAAAGACTAGTCAAGGGAACTAGCAAAGATCTATGACCAACGATATATTATGACGTCTGACTCGGAGCTCAGTCAGACGTCGAAAGAATAAAGTTTAGTCGATGTTTTCAATTGTTGTATTCTCTGATACACCAAATTAAAAAAAAAACAAATTGCGAAAAAAAACTACCTAAGTTTATGGGTCTCGCGACCCTTTTGTTTGTAATAGAAAATGATTAAATTAGCGTAATTAAACTAGTAATATTCAGAATCAGTATGCGCTCTAAAAAGTGTTAAAACTCAATTTGAGGCAGTAAAAATATTCACAACAGGCACTAAACAGGCGAAGGAAAAAATATAGGCACGCGGCCTGGCTGTGCTAGCTATATGCTTGGTTGACCGATTGACGCCAGTTGTACGTTACGGCGGTAAGAGCAGGCGCCGCAAAGTTCGTCAATTATTGCCTTACTTGACTTATATGGCCAATATTTATGCCGAATGAATCTAAATAATAAATAAAAATGTTGTTAACTGCAATAAATTGGAATGATTCAAAGCTCCGTTAATTTATTTTAAGTCATCAATGACGGAGACAGCCTTAAACATCTTACGTGTCTTCTATCCTAAAAAAATAGTTTATATCTATAGTTTTATTAAACCGTTATTATTATTATTTATAAATTCCATAGTATATTTGATAGTTCCATAGTTTAGTGTTTACTTAAAAACACCAAATGCTCACAATGAGTTGTAGGTAAGTGTGGTGGTAGGTGTGGTACTTGGGACCAGCCAGTAACATAAGTCAATCAATTACTCGCATCATAGAAACCGAATTTAGTCGAAATATTAAAAAAAATACAATGCTTCTGAAACCGAGACGTGAAAAACAATATCTGAGTGTTATTAAATCGATGAGAACCAGTCTCGCCGGGCTGACGCGCGCGGGGGCGGTGTCCGACGCCCAGCCACGCTCGCCCATACCGACCCGTCACTCGATTCCGCTCTCAAAACATAACCGGACGACTACACTCTATTGCTAATTACTACATTAAAATACATTGTATTTAACAATACATAACATTAAATTTAATACCTCATTTGTAACGTATGCAGTCCGGTAAAAAATTTAAACTCGCGAACTCGGCCTTTGTAGCGGTTTTTCTTTCGCATTGCATTTGTTGTAACCAAATTGTAATTCAATTGATTGTAAATTGTCGTGAGTGTTAAAAACCGGCGTGTATCGAGCTTCGTTCAGTTGAATGACATCAGAGGAGCCGATGGCTGCAGCGGCTGTGGTATGCTGTTGCTTCATTAGTTGCACAAATGCACATAATAATATACCTAAGGATAGCCACGTGTGTGTTAATCCTTTATTTGAAATTATGATTATGAAAAACAGTGTTCAATATTTATATTGCACAGGTTTCTATTTAAGTAAGGATATTGAATTGAATGCACAACACTTGAATGTTTTTTCAATATTTTTTTCGGTAGCTCCTGTTTTTCGAAGGGTGGACGATCAGGATGTTATCGTTACATTGCTAAGTTTTTATTGAAATTAAATAAGTAAGCTTGTGTTTAACAGTTCGAATACAATTGATATAAAAAGAACATATAAGTGAATTAAAAATTCCTACCTATACCTATATACTATATAGGTAGTAAGTAACTATAGAACAAATAGTTTTATAGATTCTTAAAAGCTTTTTATAGTGGAATTGGCCTTACTTACCAATTTTCGCAAGGAGTACCTAAGATAGTTTTTGTTCGTTATTTTACAAGAAACATGTCAGGGCATTTTTGTATTGGGACCGACATAACCATCGGTAAACTGGTACCTAACAAATGTCCTTAAACACACAGTAAACGTATTAGTTAACGTCATTACTCGGCGATTTGTAGTTAGAATTGTCGCATTATCGATAAATCGAGCGGCACGCAATACTCGGTGGCATATTAGTAAACTCGCTAAGCTTATCAAGAAAACTGTAGAGTAGGTATAGCTTAAGTCATTCGCTCCGACAATCATAGTTATGTCCTTTTATATTGCATAATGCCACGTTTTAGGGCAAAGGCATTTCTCGTCAGTGCTTTTAACGTTCTTAATTACAAAGAAAGGCATTTATTGTTATTATTGCGATAAAAAAAAACAGCAATACACCAGAATAATTACAAACAATTAAAGTTATCATTAATTCCACGTACTACACACAAGTACAAATTAATAGGTACCAACCTACTTATCTTGTAAGTATGTTAGATTCCTTAACAAAAAAGAGTGCATTTAAATTAACGATTCTAGCATAATTAGGTACATGAGTAGGTAGGTAATAATTGTCAAATTTTACCTTACCTATTATTAGTGTAAATACTTTTAGAATCATACCGATACACACCTATATATATTGCATCCAAAGATACTATGATCTTACTACGAACTCACAGCTAAGCACAAATTTTCTTCTAGTTAGAGGTTGAGGCCATAACATTGTTTAGGTACAGTGGCCATGTTATCTAAATAATTTATAAATGACATTAGTCACAACATAGCAGATAATAACATAAGAGTGTGTCACCTTCATCAGTCAAATTACCTACACCGAAAAAATAATCAAATCCAAGCAATGAAACACAAAGAGAACTAAAAAGTGATTCATTCAACATAGTCACAAGTAGGTACATGTGGGCATAGTATTATATTGTATCGAAAGCTAATAACGGTCGTGACTAAGGTTAGTTAGTTATACCGCTAACTCGTTAAGGCTTATCGAGCACATCTTGCCTATTACCAGACTAGCTTGAAATTGGATAAGTACAAAATAAATTGTTGTGAAATATTATGGTAAAAACCTTTTACTTCAAAATTTAACAGTTCATTGGCCTTTTACCCAGCGATTACACGCACGGTAAAATTTTTAAAAGATTTTCTGAAATCTAATCCTTAGCTGGTTGTAAAGTTAAATACCTACTTTTTTCCTAAAACGTTAAAGTAATTCTTAAGCCAAGTAATCGAGCGTAAATTAGGCCTACACTCGCTGTCAACACAGCATGTTCGGTTTCATGAATGAAAGCTATCCAGTATCTATCGCGTAGTACGTCTATCAGTTGATTGAAGTGTGGCCGAGGGCGCGCGGCGTCCAGTCGGCCGGCGTAGCGTCCGGTGTGATGTCGCGCCGCGGGCAGCCTCGGCCCCGCGCCCACCCCCGCCTGCGTCCGCAGGTCCCGGAGCCCGCGCCGGCGCCCGAGCCCACGCCCGCCACGGAGCCCGACCCGCAGCCCCCGTCCGACGACGAGCGAGACCCCGACTGGCGCCCTTCCAGACCCCCGTCGCCCCCGCAGCGCCCCGACGATATCTCCGAAGGATCCGAAGCAACGCGACCCACGAGGCCCGAACCCGCCAGCCGATACGCGAACCTCAATTACTGGAAAGCCAGGCGGGTCACCTTCTACCGCAATGGGGACCCCTTTCATCCTGGCGTCGAGTTCCGGTTCAAGCCGGGGAGAGATCTGGTTTCCATGGACGCGTTGCTGGACAGACTCTCCGAGAGACTCGAGTTGCCGAGAGGAGCGCGGTTCATCTTCGGTATGGACGGGGACCGAAAGTATAGGCTGGAAGAACTAGAAGATGGGGCCTCGTACGTCGTGTCTTCTTATAAAACCTTCAAGGTAAGTTCAAGTTTGTGTTAACAAATGCAGTTGATGTTAAAACACTTGAGATTTAAATTATTAGGTACCACTAATTAAACATTTGCGTGACTTGTGGAAATCATCGTGTTCGTATCTTAATGTATTCACATAGTTATTCATACTTCTACAATTATTTGCCTCTACATAATCCTGTGACGTTGCTAATTGTATCCTTTGAGCATAACGACTTTACAGTTCAGATTTACGAACGATTTTTTACCTGGGTTCCTTAATAACTTGCATTCAGTACTAAAATTTAACAATACTTAAGTACCTACTAGTATAATGAATTACAGTTTCATGGAAAATAGTTTATTGCCTTTAAAAAATCCTACCTAGAAATATGAGAGGAAATGTAATTTATACCAAACTAAGTGCACAAATTGAGTTCTCTTGTTTCAATAAAGGTAATCATAATCATCTTGAGAATTCTTGTTAACTTGAAGGAGATATTTTTTATTGCTATTTTCTCCACGCGTGTAAACTTAGCTACCTTGAGACCTCCAAAATTTTACAATTGAGAAAGGAAAGAAAGAAGAGAGAGGGTAAGTCAAAGACAGCTATAAGGAATGTGACTATGTTATGACAATGATATGAAATCCATATCTCCTCTTACAATGTGATGGGTGCAGGCCATAGTCCACCACGCTGGCCTAGTGCAGATTGGTGGACTTCAATCACGTATAATTATAATTTTTATTTGCAACTTTTGAAAACAACTAAAACGTTTAAAGAAGTTTCAACTTTTTAATAACTATGGTACCTACTCGTAGCAATTGAAACGTATAACTAATATTTTTGAGCATGCAGCGTGAATTATACTATTTATTGACTTTTTTGTGTGGCTAAGGGTTATTAAAATATATTAGAATGCGGCTAGTTAAGACGAGGCCACGTCCTTGGCCAGATGTGGGTCGCAGGATAACGGCCACGCACCGTCCCCGCCATTTGCATATTGATTACGCAACACCGAATTCAACCTCCCCCTCATTCCTCGATAAGCTAATTGCCAAATAACTGCCTCAAATACTATAATAATAATTATGCTTGCTAAAGGATGTTGGTAAAACAAACAATTATACGGGGTTTGAGTTTTAAACAAAATCATTTTAGAGCGTGGAGGTAAATACTATGTATGATAAACGTTATTTTAATTTAAAAATTGCAATTTGTATCTCTGATGGAAATAAATAAAACTTAAATAAGCGTTTAAGCATTAATAAACTTAGTAACAACTAAAACGTATACTTAATAAGTAGGATTCCCTTAACAGAATGAAGTGTTGAATGAGAATAAATGAGACATCGAACCCTCGATCCGGAATGAAACATTTATCTGCCATGTAAATGTCTGCCCTGTCGATGCTAATAGGAATCGAACCTGGCACAGCTCGCTTCTTTTGCCGAATTACTACAACAGAGAGTATTGTATATATTTTTAATATAAAACTATATCTTTTCATGACGTAGGTATATAATTGTTATTCATAACTGACAGCAAAGACAAGAAAATAGTTCACGAAATGTACATGTTGCAGGGAAAAGTTGACAATGGAATATTATCGATCCCTTAAGGAAGATTATTATCAAATTATAGTATTAAAAATACATGCTTAACTTATTTTACAATCATCAGATCAAAAATGATTATTCATTCATGAAATATTCAAATTCTTAGAACACAAGATTGTATCAGACCAAAGTGTCAAACAACCCTTTGAAAACATAACTTCTAATTATCATAAAGTTATCTACAATCAACGATCAAGTCCTTATACAAAAAAGTATAAGAATCGCATCAATGCAGGGTTAAAAGTTCATAAGTAAGCTGCAGCGAGGGCAATGCACCACCTTGCACTTAGCATGTATCAAGGCGAGTCACTGCTACGCGCCCGACCGCTAGCGCAGCAATTTACACTTAGATAAGTGAAACAATGTTTGTTATTGTAATTCTTACAAGTTCTTTAAAGCTTTTAAGTGTTATTTATTAACTGTTAATTGTATCAAGACATTTTTACATGCAACACTGTGCTTGCTCTAACTTTGCTGTCAATAAAAATGTTAGCTTCGATTACCATTATAGATAGATTGTGGTAGCGATCAACATTTAGAGAATCTAGTAATGATTGAAGACACCAATGAATCTAGTAATGATTTACAGCTAGACTAGTAATCCGTACACAGGCACTTCTTTTACTTTGTTAAAATTATTCTCATTTTAAACCGACTTCAAAAAAGGAGGTTCTCAGTTTGACGTGTTTGTATGTACATATATGTATGTATATTTTGTGCGCGATTTTCTCGCGTTTGGCTGAACCGTTTTGATACGGTTTTCAGCATCGTGTTTATCAGATTAAAGGAGAAGGATTTAGGTATATTAACCGCGTTTAACTAAATCGATTTTTACTTTTCGGCGTTAAGTCGGTTCTATTTTGTTAAAAGTTATGCTATTAAAAAATCGAAACTCTCATAGAAACTTATTTTTCTATATTTAAGGATTATAAAGAAGTAAATCTGGTGGCGTTTAGATTGCAGTGTTGTGCAATGCATTTAGTGCTAATTGTTGTCTATTTATTGTTTGCCCCGTGAATAGTAAATATCATGGTGAAAAATTGAAAATACTGTTGAACAATGAACAGCAGAAGAAACAGAAAACAGAAAATACAAATGAACAGCGCAACCTATGGGTTGCGCTGTTCATTTGTATTTTCTGTTTTCTTAGTTCACTTACGTACTGCCGCAGTACGTAAGTGAACTAAGAAAACAGCAGTACTACTGCGGTACAACAAAGCAGGTATATCCTGATTTTATACGCTCGTATGAGTGAAATTTTAGTAGGTACTTAAATAAGTAGATTTTATATAAAGCAATATCAGGTTATATTTGGGTTATTTCATCATATTTACGTCATAGAGTATACCTCACGCGACGAGCCAAGCAATCCGAAGTTCCTATAGATGACTATCGCATTCTGCATGTATACCTCAGTTTTTACTCTTCAGCTCACATCAAAGTAGTTTTTTAAAGTACTGAAATTGTATAATAAATTCCATGACATTTAAGTATAACCTTACAATGTCACGAGAAACTAGCCTTTTGTTAAGCATATTATAGACATGCAGGACGTGTTTTAGACTTTTTACAAAAGTGTAGTCATGAATTCAAAATAGTCATCGCTGTCCATGCACCACTTGTGATAAAGGCATTACCAACGCTTTGCAATCGGAACATGACGCATTGTTTGGTGACTGACTCTTGTACAAGGTGGTAGCTAGGCAGATAGACTCTATCGAAGGGTAATAATAATCAATAATTTAAAATAAGTTTTAATACACTGATACGGTTAGTAATAGTATGTGAGGATACATACACGAGTGTGTAGCCGACTATTTTCATCGTTTGATTTTTGATTGCCAACACGTTGGTGACACCTTTGGTGTCGCAGATATACATATTACATATGCTTATATCCATAATATAAAGGGGTCATCGTTATACTACCCTCGTGTAAAACCGTATTGTTAGTTACAATTGTTAATTACAACCGTATTGGTAATAACAGAAAACTGTTGTCGTAGCACTTCGTAGATCTTCGTAGCACTACTAGATGACGTTTAAACAATCAATGCAACTACATATATTTTTATACATTAACGCAAATCATTCTGAAATATATTTATACAAATATGTAGCCTTATAGCCTAAATAGACGATCGAACTTGGTCCGGGCCGAACCACGAACTGTCAGAGCGCACCGTACAGTTTGTGGTAGGGTTGCCAATCAACGATCCAATCGTAACGTAGGATACTTTATTATAAAGTATCCTACGTTATTTTTAGTAATTATACTTTATACTTTTGCATACAAAGAAAGTATGTGAAAATACTTTATTTTCAACCTTTCTTTGATCAGCCTAGCACCTTCTGCTGCCCCCCATTGTCATGTGACTGTGACCGACGTAGAACAAACTCAAATCATTGACTCAAATAGGCACGGGCTCATTATGTATAGGTACCTGCTTACTGAACGAAATGTTAGATGTCATATCAGATGAGAATGTGAAGTGCCAGCTGATGACATAATTTCACTATCGACGAAATTCTATGAAAATTATCTGTTGTTTTGTTTATAATTTAAGAATCCACGATAAATATAATAGTACCTACCTATATAACAGTAAAGCCTAGTAGTTAAGAATTCCGCCTTCTATTCGGAGGTTCCGGGTTCGAATCCCAGGGCACGCACCTCTGACTTTTCGGAGTTATGTGCGTTTTAAGCATTTAAATGTCAATTGCTACAAACGGTGAAGGAAAACATCGTGTGAGGAAACCTGCATGCCGGAGAGTTCGCAAAACTCAAAGGTGTGTGAAGTCCGCCAATCCGCAATTGGCCACTTTAATTTGTAGTTACGAGAATTTTACACCTAGATGGGTTGAATTGAGCGCCATCTGTCGAGTAGTTTTTGAGTTATCTCTGGTTGTCGATGTTGAAGTCGGCTATTTTTTTGTAAAAAGGATTAATATGAATTATTAAGATAATAAAAACAAAAAAATTGATAAATACTTTTTTCTTCCAAATACTTTATTTTTTTCTCATTCAATCAATTGTATACGTTTTTTCTTGTCAAAAAAGTTGGCAACCCTAGTTCGTGGTTCGGCCCAGTGTTGTCAACCGTACGATTTAAATCGTATTTGTACGACTTTTTTACCACAAATGCTGTGTACGATCATGACCTGAAATCGTACGCCCTATATATACGATCTTTTTAGTCATACATGCTTCATGTAATTTTATCGATATATATAGATCTAAAGTTTAATAGCGTCATTGCAAAATTTTTTTCATGAACATATCCATCCGTATAATGGGTGCGTTCCAATGAGCGACCAAATTCAAAACGCAACCTTTTTCTATGGAAAATTGCATGTTTTAAGCGTTTTGCATGCTAAACTGGAACACACTAAATAATAGTAAGGATTAATGCTACAGAATGTAGCCTACAGTTAAAAAAGTGGCGGAAGTTGGAATTTCTTCTGCTTCTTCTTTGTGAGGATTCTGTGATGTTAATGTTGTATGAAACAATTAATACTTCGGCAATGAGTACCGAATTAGGTAGTAACTAAATATATTATATTCCCTTATTTTTCATGTCGTTTTTGTGATATTAATGTTAATATATTAAATGATAATACTATAATATTAATGATTTTTAACTCTCATGATACGATCTTTAAAATATAGTTGGCAACACTGGTTCGGCCCGGACCAAGTTCGATCGTCTGTTTATACCATTAATTGCTACTAAAAATGTTACAATCAAATAGTATAACGAAAATATTTTTATTGTTTAATTCAAACTTACAACATGAGAAAAAGGCGAAAAATTAAAAAAAATATTTTTAAGCAATAATAGGAATTAAACATGTTTTTAAGCAGAAAATATTATCTTGTTTCAATTCATAGGAAAATTATTCGCTAGACACTAGGAGAAGATATTAGGTATATTATTTAACACATACCTACCAACGTATTCCAAGGCTAGTATATTAAGTTAATATAAGTAAATCAAATTATCTAAGCGATCTTAGTATTTTTCATCACGAGTTACTAGGAAAATGAGTGTTGTAATGTCTTAACGACCGGGGTGTGGTTTTGTACAGTCACGTTGGAAATTACTCTCACCTGTAATTTTACATTGCATTACTTACAATACGTCGCAATAGCCTAGAAACTAGCGCTTATTATTATAATACATATTATACGCTGCAGTAACGTTATATGGCCACGCCTACAGTGTAGTTAGTTCACATATTATTAAATTGTAATTTATATTTTATAACTCCTGGGGTTTTGTACTACAACTAGCTAGGTGACATTGTTCTGAAACATACACATATTACGCATATCGCCTACTTTTAGAAAGACTGCTCTATAATGCAACGTTGTATATTTTGCTATCATCATGATTATCATATTTTTACGTCATCTCTATATCCTGTTCTATAAAATCGGTTTAGTGGTTAAGGCATGAAAGACCCACAGGAAAACAGACATAGTTACGTTACTTTCGCATTTATAATGTCCATATCATACGGACAGATACATATCTATTATTACGATTTATTAATAAGAATGAGGTTCTCAATTCAACCGTATATACGCTTTTTTTAATGTTTGTTCAGCGATTTTTACGTCGTTTATGGGCCGATTTTGATAATTCTTTTTTGTTACAAAGTAGATAATTATGCGCAGTGGGGTACGCTTATAAGGACACCAGGATCTGATGATGGCATCTCAGAGAAATCGAGAACTTTTGAAAATTGTAGGAACGACTAGTGTGTTTATTAATGTTTTCATAAGTACCTACATTAAAGCGCTACATATTTATGAAGGGCCACCTGGCGAGTAGTTATATCTGCTTATCGAGATTGAAGTCGGTTATTTTTTTTTTTTTTGTAAAAAGCAATAATTTTGCTTTGTCGCTTTAATCGTATTTTAAATTGCATTGCTTTTCAAAAAGGACTTGGTCGATTTTAGTAACTGACGAACAAACTGACGGACTGCGCTAGGTTGCAAAGTAGATTAACCTTTAATCTGTTAATCGTTTATTGATCAGTAGGTAAGTAAAAAAACATTGAATTGAATAATAAGGCACTTCTCACACAACGCTATTTATGAGCTACGCGACTGCAACGCAATCCAAAATTTGTATGTATCTGACACTTTTCACTGACAGGAGATGCGTCTACGATGCTCATAAATAGCGTTGTGTGAGAAGTGCCTAATAGAATCTGTAAATGTTGTTGTTCAAAATTGTTCTAGGTATTGTTCCATGAGACGTCATTCGTGATCACAATATTGTTTTTCATTGAAACTTGTTCCGATGATGGCCAGTCGAACTTACGAATGTAGGTCACGTTTTGAAAATTGCAACTAAGGATAGCAGCACAGTGGGCACGAAACTCATTTAAAAATACATTTTATAAGGATAAAATAAAATACTCGTGGTACCTACGTCTTCCGATGCATTGTATTCAATGTAATAATTGAGAATTTAAATTCCTTTGCTTTCATCACTCATCAGTTGATTGTCTCAGATGGCCTATTCGCTGGCCAAAAACGTTTTGGTAGAAAACTTCAGCTCACCTGGCCAAATATCATTTCACGACTTCGTACTGATCTTGCTCCTCGCAGTTTTTTTAGTAGAGCCATAAAATTCCTCCGTTATAACATGTTATGAAATAACATGGCAATCATTGTATGTAGTATACAGTTGTATTAACGACACGATAACTTATTAAAAATACTTAACTTAATTAATTAACGTTTTAAAGAAAAAAGCCTTTAAGTTGGTATCTGCATTTTAAATCAGTAATCTTTAAATTTTTTAATATTTATCGATGAATTTGGAATTATTCGTACAGTAGTACGTATTACATTATTAAAGTTAACATTGAGTTGGCTAATAATATCCTTCAAAATCATATTACATTTTGGTACATAAAGACCAACCAAATGCGTGTCGGGCCACACGCAGTGGTGGTTTCCGTACCTAGGTACCTAGCTGTGATATTTTTATTTTAAATGTTTTTCATTACCGATAATCGCAAGCGGCTTCCTAAATCGAAAAAAGGATTCTGCAACTCACTACATTTAACAAACATTACACGCGAATGTTCGCGGTGAGGGAGCACCTTTATAAGGGTGCCTTTCCACCAGAGATGTGCTATGCTACGTTGCTAAGGATGCGTTTGAGATCTAACAATCACATACATTGGCCTGCCTACACGCCGCCTGAGGGCTGAATGTGATTGGTGGATGGCAAACAAATCCTTAGTAACATAGCATAGCACATCTCTGGTGGAAAAGCACCCTTAGAGTGTAAAGTTGACGAAGAAACATACTACTAATACTACTACTACTACTACTACTAGCAATTAGTACTATTAATTTATTACTAATAATAGTAATTAGGTACTAGCAATTCGACTCTGGAACGCCTTACCCTGTGACCTCAGAAAATTGTGCTCTAAACCTTCTTTTAAGAAAAAAGTATTTGCTCACCTTCTGAATATGCTGAACAAATAAATTAAATAATTTTCTGATCTGTTATATCTGATTGTTGCTTAAGTATTTATTATATGACATCTTTATTGAAGTAGTATATTATGTTGTATCATCTGCTCATGTTTTATATATATAAATAAATGTATATATATATATATGTGATAAATATATGTAATAAATCTATATAATATTATATTCATGTCTTATTTTATCATTATTTATTTATTTTTTATTTTAATTGTTTACCAAAACCGCATTCGTTGTTCTCTGCACATCCCGAAGGTTGGCTGGTAGAGAATGCTATGTAGCATTAAGTCCGCCTTTTGTACCACTTATTTATAAGGGTCAATAAAGTTTAAATAAATAAATAAATAAATAAATAAACATTCATCCCCTTTTTGTTGTTAGGGGATGTATATCTACCATGTTTTTTCAATTTAACCTGCCATTTTTCAGCATGATAAGCGTTTTTAAACTCACGCAAAATTACAGCTTTTGTATCACAATGGGTTTTTGAGCTAAGCTCTGGATGAACGGACATATACTACAATAAAACTTTATAGGTTCCGTTTTGACTACAGAACCCTACAACGTATTAACAGTTGCTACATTTGTAAGGCTATTGTACATAATACTTGTTATTAGAAAAACGCTTACCTTCAACATTTCAACACGACAGGAAATTATAACGTTATCCAATCAAATAAGAAATTTGATTTCATTAAATAACAAATTAATTTTATTTATTATTACAACAATGGCAATAACTAATCCAAAAACTCCATAACTACTGCAAACATCAATCAATTAAAACTGTATATATACTTAATATCTAGTATGCCTTCATGCGTTTCTTCGCGCGAAACCATGGAAAGATATCTAATGTGACGTCAGCGAAAATTGCAATCGAATTGTATATCTAAGCTCGGACTTGTCATTCATACCGCATTGAAAATGTTGCCAAATGAAAACGGGTAACTAGCTCAAGGTTCCTGCACGTTCATTGGTAACCTTACCCTAATCTCCTAATTTCTCCTAAATGCGTAATCCCGAATTAGCTGACGGATCGCGTGTTGGTGTATCGTGACCACCGTTAGCTTAAGCTGTAATAATTGTCATAAATGTGTATTAATTGCGCCCTGTACGTCTTAGTAACGATTCGTATCGGCTACCAGCAAAGTGCCTGGTAACGTGGTTGCGTGGACTCACAGAGATTGACCTTGGGCCGCCTAGCCCTGCCCAGTCCACTGTATTCAAATTCGAATAGTCGGCCACATCTAACCGTGCAACACGGATTTCTCCAGAGTTTCCCTGTACCTTCCGCCGTCGGTTTAAAGGTGTTTTTTGAGTGTGGATACTTTGTTGTTACGATCTTCTTCGTTGCCAAGAGTATTGTTTTGCTGGTGCGGACTTATCAGCTGTTGTCGGTCTAGTGCCCTATTTGACGCCTAGCAATAACGACGTATGTATATGATTCGTTAATTTTTTAATTCAATTTGGTTTCGCGTTTCGGGATTTTATGCGAATGATTGAATAATTTAATCAATTATTGCAATGATGGTGTAATCAGTGAATTTGAAGCTATTTTGTGAATCTTTTTGAAGTTTGTTTTACTAGTTAGGTGTGTGTTTATGTCAATAACATAGTTTTAAATTTTTTCTGGATTAAATTTCGGCTGCGATTTGAATAAATTCAATTTGATAAATCTCATAATTAAGGTAACATTGTTTGTTGATCCTAGAAAATAAATAAACATGGGGCATCAACCACGTTGTTCCAGTTCAAATATTGTCGGAACTTAGTTTAACACAGCTTACGTCGTTGTGAAAACAAATAGAAACTTTTCAAAGCTTTGAATTCAAAAACAACATAATGGAGCATTACAATGTCAACTGTTATAAAAACATAACGAAAGAATCTTAAAGCTACGGCGTAGCACTCAAAAGACTTCCAAGAATTAAACACATTTGATCAATAACATTTTGTTTTAACTGAGTTTATTAATAAAATTAAATAGGTACTTACGTTTTACAAGTTAGGTAACTTTCGGTTACGTGACAAAGTGCCGTATCACATAGTTGTCGCGTGTCAAAGATTTGATCGGCTCCGTTGACACGTTCGAGTAAAGAAAGCAACTCGCCGTGACGTTTACTAGCTAATTTGCACATATTATTTTTTCATGTATTGAAAATTATGAGCATAAATAAAGTTTTTATATTCAGTAAATGTATAACGTGGTCGCAATAGATGTTTTCATCTCTACAAGAAATTGTTGTTGCATGACGTCGGTCATAAATTTAATAATATAGGTTGCAGTTTACAATGTATGCTACTAAAAGCATAATTGTATATTAAAAATAACAATTAATTATAAATTCAGACATTTAACCTAACTCTTCTTGCTATTCGTAAGTTATGTATACGTATGTTTGATTATTGTGAGATAAGTACCTAATATTTGGAGAGTTTTTCGTATTAAATTGACACTAGCTAACCCGCGGCTCTCATGTAAAAAATGGTTAATGTGAGTACTTATAATGTGAAAATTACAAAAATTGCGCCTTCCTGCATGAACTATGTACCTATATACCTAACATTTTCCGGTTACAAAAAATCTGATATACTTGTATTGACCCAAGATTTGCAGTTTGGTATGAACCAAACTGCGGCAAATTCAGGAAAGTTTCAACTTGAATATTATGGTAATTTATCCCCTAAGAATCATCCATTTTTATGAAAAAAGTAGCCTCTGCTACTCACCGTTCTATAAACAATGTATCTTGTGCAAAAATCGTTTTATATCGTGCTTCCGTGGCGGCGCGGTGTGAAAGAAAAACAAAGTATAACACACACACATATATTAGCTATGTAATTATTCGTGTTTTTTACAACATAAATATTTATTCGTTTTACCATAACAATGCTCAGATTAATATATTTATCACATATTAATATGATTTGATATTGCAATTAGCAGGTATTTTGACGATGATCATACCCCAAACTATAAAATACTTACCTACTAATCCATAAAATTGTATTACAATATGATTAAGTTACAAGTCTCTATTACATGACTAAAACAACCTTTAATATGACGTCAAAAATAATCGTATATCAAAATCAGAGTAACATTTGCATTTGGGTTATAAATCATCAGAGCACGAAGCTATAGTGCAAGGCCGAAGACATTCATAGCGAGGCGAATCCCATAATTTTCAGTTTTCAAAACATAAACGTATTTCGCTTAGGGCGGTTTTATGCTAATGTTCGTCGACCATCGCCCCTCTTGTATGGTAATTAGTTATCACAGATGCAGTTAGCCGGTCACGAAGAGTGACCACTACTGCTCGGCACTTGAACTTGACTAGAGGTGGTGAACGCGAGTGACATTTGCAGCTAAAAAACTTTCGTAGCAACACGTAAGCGTGTCTACGGACTTGGTTGTTCAGTGTCATTCTCGTAGAGATGTATATTTTTGATGTCTTTAAATAAAAAAAAACATAATATTTTTAAATTCTCATTAAAATACTAAAAATATGATTGACTGACAGACTCAAATATTAGACCTGGAGGCATAAAAAAATATCCATTTTATATGTAGGAACTTCATAATGAAAAAATATTTTATTATGCGGTAGAGTTTCACATTAGGTTTTGAAGAGGAAATTTCAAGTAAAATCCCGAAATACAAAACAAGCTAAAGAGACAGAAAAAGTTGAAAAGTTCCTATAAGCTTAAAGTGAAAATCAAATTAGACAGATTTACAACAGAAACTCTAACTAAAATCGCTACAACTACTACAAGTGCTTAAGACCGTCCCTGTCAGTAACCGTGATTGGAGGTTGCAGTTAGGTCGGAACCAGTGTCCATAAGCCAGAAGGTCTCGAAGTAGAATCGCAAAGTACAAGTGCTAAAGAGACCGCTCCTAACAAACGTGATCAGAGGCAGCAGTTAGGTCGGAAGCAGTGTCCACAAAGAAGGATTTACAACGCAACAAAATCTAATTAATACCGCGAAATCAAAGTTGATAAAGTGACCGTTCCTGCTAGTAAACGTGGCAGGAGCAATTGGAGGTAGCAGTTAGATCAGAACCAGTGTCCACAAGCCCGAAGGTGTGGCGGCCGGTGCGCAGCCGTTGGCTCTGGCCGGCCGACAGCTACATGCTGGACAGCGATGACGAGCCTTTCACCATCATCTCGCTACCAGTCTACACGCCTGAGCCGCCTGTAAGTTATTCAACGTCATCAATTAATTTGTAGGAATTTTGATTTTTAGGTGTTTTATTAAGTATGTATTGGTTTATAATTCCGATACTTGTTGTCATATCGAACAGAAAAAATGGCAGATTTTAATACTAGGACAGATTAAAACTCTTGAACAAAATACTATTTTTTGTAATTTGTCCGTTAGATTGTATGGTCTATTTATCGGTAGTTCAAATGGCCTGTCCATCTTTCCCCAGTGGTGTAAAAATGGATTACTCTTTATTTGATTTCTTTTTCACTGTGGTGTTGGAATAAAGGCATAAGTTTCTCGAAACGAAGCGAGGGTAGTTTTGTAGTATTCCATAGTCATGACTCCCTTTTGTTGCTAAGCGCAAAATATAATTATAACTTGGGTTACAAATAATAAAAACATATCACATTGTCGTGTTACGGCTATCACAATACATCAGTGTTAAACTTAATATGAGTGTACAAAATTGCTACAAGAAACAACAACAAAAACTTTGAGTAATCATCAAAAGCCTTATTACGTTGCGTGTAGTTCTAAATTACAAAATGTTGTGTTTTCTCATAAATATTCAATTAATGTGCGTGTGCCTTATTGAAACCGCTGAGATAGGGTAGTGTGTGTGGTTTTTGCAAGTGGGTTAATGTACGGAGGGTTTTATGATGTTCAGGTGTGATATAATTTTGTGGTCACGAAATATTATAGCCAAAAACAAACTGTGGCGGTGATTTTTAAACCGTGGCAGTGATTCTTTTATTTCCTTGTGCTGCATACCTACATTTCTCCCCATTTATAAAGAAAGGTTACAAAGAATATTTGTACCTATCATATCGCCCCCGTTTATGACCAAATTAATATAACAGTTAGACACGCGAATGACTCTATAAATTCTGTTTGACTACTGAGACTAAATATAAATTTTCGTGTCGTTTGTTATTTACCCATAGTTATCAAAATAACTACTTGGGTACCGTTAAATTTCAACAAACAAAACTTGACACTTAAGGTCCGATTGGTTATATATATAAGGAATTTCTCTCATGTACCATTTGTTTTGGATAGTCAAATTATCTAATTAGTGTTAATTTATCTAAGTTAGTGCGCTCATCACTATGGCTTCATCTCCACTTACCATCAGGTGGGATCGTTGTCAAGCACTATCTTATAAGAAAAAAAAAAAAAAATTAATATTCAGTTGAATTCTCATAAATTTTTTTTCAAAGTAGAAAGTACCTATGACAAACAGGATCGGGCATATTATGTCCAGGTATTCAAATCGTTCTTAATCTGTGAGTGTAAGTGATAGTAGACCAGTCTATTCAACAAAAACTTAGACAATCCTCTGCTATGTGGTCGTGGTCCTCGCTCCCTATAGTCTGTATCGCGAAAAGTATCCACAGGACACGATAAATAAAATTAATCAACGATACGACAGCCCAATGCAACTGAAACATACAATGTACGCTCTCTACAATTCAAACAAAAAATCAAATGTTTGTAATTTAAGTTATTTCATACAAAGAGCCGATGTCTTAGTAACTTCCAAGTATTGGTCTCACAAAACACCGCAGTCCGGTGGCTATGCAGCAATTTGTAAGGTGACCTCGGCCGCGACATACTGGTATATTCCTTCCTCGCTTACACGTGCGGCTTGAACGAATTGCTCGCGAACAGTGTTCAAGCAAGCACCTTAGAGCTGCCTAAACGTTTACGGTAATCAACACATATTAGAAGAGGCAAGGCCACAGTGATTGAATACGAATTCTAATTGCACGCATAGACGATAAGACGTCCTTCGCAACAGTCAACCGAAGCCAAGGACTTCAGAATAATTTGAGGCAATCGTGGCAGTTGTTTACAACTGCCAGTGGTCACTCAATCGTTGGGCCTACCGGTCGGAAGTCAAAATACCGCGATTAAGGATCCGGTATTACGCGAAAAGCGCAGAAGATTTAAGAATAAGAGTCATGGTGAGTTGTGTGAATGTTACTCGATTAAGCCATTTAGAATGAATGAGATCACATTTTAAATTAAATTCAAAATATTCCAAACATTTTTTGTTTGTTTATTACTATTGTAAGCAATAGTTCCAAGTACCTTCAAATTCAAATAACTGGAAGGTAACGTAGAACTCGAACTACCGTCAAATTCAAATATTTTTCAATTGTCCGTAAATATTTTGAATACTCAAAGAACAAAGTAACAGAAAGTATCGAAGAAAATAACGCATCTATAAAGTCAACGTAAAGAAACACCTCCTTGCATTTAAAAGTATAATTATATAGAAACGCTGGCAGTTACCACACGTATTCCTTCAAAGCGGCAACATGCCACAGTCGGAACCAGGTCGTCACAAACTGGGTTAAAACGTTAAAATCGTGGTATTCATAAGGAATCACAAAAAATCCGCTCGTGTATCGAATGGAGTGAAATTTTCTTGTTAGCCGTAAAATTCTTGAATAAACGCCGTTAAATGGAATTCTTGAAAAACTAGTAGCACAAATGATATGCCTGATACGGTCAATGGCGGTATTGGAATGATTTGCATGCAACTGCGAAGTACTTACGTAAAGGTTGTATCGTAAATACTCTATGAATAATCTACACATCTTTAATACCAACTCTATTACAATAACAATAAGATATACCTAGTTTATGTATTTTTGTTGAAGATAGAAACATGATCCCGCAAATGAAATACTTCAGGCTTGTTATATATTACTCTGGTTCGTAGTGGATCTTGCTAGTTATAGTCGGAGGTTCGATTCCCGATTGGGAAGACATTGAAATCTCGGATCGCGTATTTATGATATTTTATTTTGTGTATGTTCGCTACAGAGGTAATTGTATCTAATGCTACGGCGCAAGGTAGTGAGCGTTTAGTTATAAAACACAATAATAAACTATTCTTTACTCTGTAGTTCTTATGTCTCCAATTCCATCAAGTAGATATTAAGTATATATTTTTTTTTCATTTCATCTTTAGTATCTGCGAACAGATAATTATGCAGGGCTTAATGTTTCAGAATACTGACTGGAATTATTCCATCAATTATACTCCTTGATAAGGTTGCAAGACGTATAAAAAAAAATAATAGGTACGTGGGCACAGGCCCTTAATAAGCATTTGAAATTCAGTGATAAGTCTATATGACCCTCGACCGTGTAGCGGGAAAATTATTGGTCGTATAGTCAGTGACAAACTCAGTGGCTTTGTGAAATGCAATAAGCTAGTTTTGCCACGTTAGTAACACATTGTGTGACTCAACAGGAATAACCCTATTCATAAGTCACACAAAGGCCGGATATAAGACTGAAAAGAACATGAACCGCACTTAATAACTCAAATTCATTTATGAGTTCGTTCATATCATATAGTTAATGGATTTTCTTTTATTTATTCAAAAGTTACTTTTGAATTTACAAAAATTTACTTTTGAATTAATGAATTTACTTTTAAATTAGTCACCACTCGTATCTTGCAAGTACCAAGTACATATTTTGCTTTTACCGTACAGTTTGTTATTGATAAACGTTCGTTGAAAGCGAGCGATAGTCCATCTTTGTCCAAATACACGTGTTCGTGCGGAAGTTCCGCCTGCCCGCCGGCGATCGTTTGCACAGACATCAAACCTTCCAAATGGTGTCAGGGGCGCCAGACTTGCCAATTTAAGGCCGCTCTCACACTATGCTACCCTAAATTAAACAATTAAGAACTCTAGTTACATTTTACATTGTTTTATATTTTGATTTAATAGGTTACAATTCAAATAAATTACTGCCAAAATTGTTACTTTTCAAGTAACTAAAAACTGATAGCCTTAAGAAGTTCTTTTAATGTCACATTGAGGGTTATTTAATTTTCTCATCTCAATGTAACTACATTTGTATTATGCTATGAATATTATTTCTATATAATAATGGAATACCCGAACATTAATTATATTATTTATTAATTCAATTATTTTAAAACAACACTGTTAAAACATTTATTTTTTCATAAAGGGCGCACTTAATGCCTATTGGCATTCTCTCCCAGTAAATGTATTAAACAAACCGTCCGTTACCAGGCAGCTAGCTACGGCAAGAAGAACGGCATGTGGTACGGCGGCGGCACGGTGGCGACGGGCGGCGGCTGGTCGCGCGCCGGCACGCGCAAGCAGTCCGTGGCGGAGTCCGACGCGCCGCCCCCCGGCGGTGGTAAGCCCAGCAGCGGCCGCGTCATCCGCATCATCAACAACATGGACCATTCGATACAGGTTAGTGCCGCTACTTGGTCAGAGATGGCGTTAGTTGTATTTGCTTTCTTTCACACGATGTGGGTATTTCGGAGTTTCTTACCGCCGATACCAGTTGTCAATTAGAATCTTCGAATGTTACATTATGCAGGAACATGAGCGATGGAAACCCCTTACCATCAACTGACTCGACTGCCCATTTTCGACGATTTACTTTAAAAATTATAAATAATAGAGTAGATTATGTCACTAGCATGTGAAAAGTGAAAAACACGAAACTAAATAATTATGAAGGTTCACTAAAAATATTTTTTTAGTCATTAATTACAAAACTCGTCAGAACAGACGAAAAAAACGTAAACAATGCCACATTCTCCTCTTTATTTATTTTTTATGGTAACCGCGAAATATTGAGGTCATTATTTTCCACAGAATTTCAATAAGTAAGCGGAGTAAAACGTAATTAAAAATGAATTAAGGTGGCGTAGGTACGTCGTTTTAGTAGCTGAAAATGTTTTTTTATCACGGATCGGCTGTAAGTGACCTAAGATTTCATTGTAATTTGTACCCGAATGTACCGTTTTGTGGAGTTTTAGCGCGGCGTGGCCGGACTCAATGTAAAAACCTTGGAATAAACGCCAGTACCGGCGATTCAATTGGTGATTTGTGGTCGTAAGCCGCGGAGTAGGTTACAGTTACAGGCGGCTTGCGTGCGTATTGTACCATGTAACTTAATAACCCTCTAATGTACACTTAGAATAAAGAGTAAGCGAAACTTTCTTCGCTTAGTAAAAAAAAATACAACAAAAAAGTGAAATAAATATTGTGAGCTTCGTCACGCGCTTAGGCTTTGTAACAACGAGAATGCTTCTAATATCTCGAATTATTAATTTTAAATAAATAATTTATTTTTACAGTGTTTAATTTGGAAGTTC
Source organism: Hesperia comma (assembly GCA_905404135.1). Classification (NCBI taxonomy): domain Eukaryota; kingdom Metazoa; phylum Arthropoda; class Insecta; order Lepidoptera; family Hesperiidae; genus Hesperia; species Hesperia comma. The sequence continues at coordinate 17,961,531 of FR990018.1, forward strand.
ATTCAATTAAATGGAAACAAAAAATGCGTAGAACTTTAAATCAAAAATTACCTTAGTAAAATTATAAACCGGCGATTGTTATCATGATGGCAATTCACTCTTTTTATTAAAATTAAATTTTACGGAAACATCTTTCGTCAAAGGAAAACTTTTCTTTTACTTGCTTCTTTGCTAGGTACTGTTACTATTTAGGTATTTGTTACCGTTATAGATAAACGTTCGTAATTAGACTTTGTAATATTTTTTGCAGTGTCGTGTCTTGCTTAACCTAAGAACAACGCAACCTTTTGAAGAAGTTTTAGAAGATTTGGGACAAGTTTTAAAAATGAGCGGCGCCAAAAGAATGTACACAATAACGGGACAAGAGGTAATTACTCATCTTATGTGGGTTTGTTTTGTTATACTTGAGAAGTAAACATATAAAAATAGGTAGGTAGATTATTTTACAATCATCCCATGTGGGTTTGTTATACTTGAGAAGTAGAAATTTAATAATACGTATCTACCTAAGTATAATTTTACAAGACCGCAGTTATTTGTCTACCTGGGTGAATTTGAATTACCTTAACCGTAATTTTGAATAATTTTGAACACAATATTTTGTCTGATGGGGAACTCAAGAAAAGAACAATAAAAAATAAGTAACAGGTTTTTTAATTATACTAAAAAATATGTAAAAAAAAAAAAATTACCCGTTTGACTGTACCTTATTGAGAATTTTAATGTCGTACGTTGAAAACCCCATATTTTGTTCATTTATGAACATTGTGTCAGGTGAGAAGTTTCTCCCAACTCCGCAACGAGTTCGCAGACGTAGAGACGTTCTACCTGGGCACGGTGATGGTGGCGCCGGCCTTGAGCCCCGGGATCAGTGCTCCGTTATTGGTTGAATCGCCTGTTCGAAGGTAAATGCACGTTTATTTGTTAATGTTTTTTTGTACTTATTTGCTGGACTTTGACCCTCGTCCTGGCAACATAAATTTTCGATGTTATTTTCCTCTTTACATCAACAAATACTCGTACCTATGTAAAAGTTCATCTGTCTACGGTTAGATTAATCATGGTAAAGACTGAAGAACTAAAGTTAAAAAACTGAAATTGGATCAATAATTTATTTTTACGAAGGATGCAACCTCTGAATAAGGATTTAATTGTCTTCAAGTAGCCTTATTTCCGTAACGAAATTACATCAACAAACGTAGCGGCGGGCATTTTCCAGTGTAATGATAATGTGTGTCCAGATCCCGATCGCGAGGCGCAGTGGCGGCCTTGCCGGTATCAGAAGACATCGGCCGACGACGCGCTCGCAGCAAGAGCCGACCAAGGGTGCTGTACGCTGCAGAGGGAGAGATTGTTCGCAACTCCGGTGCCTACTTTTTTATTTATTCATTAATCTATTTTGGTTAATGTACATGCTTCTAATCATGGTCATTTAAAATGTTTGGTATTCGTAATTTGTTACTTATTCTCGACGAACAGTTTCTCTTGGGAACGCCATATCAATTTCGAATTACCTATAAGTGATTATAATTTTAGAAGAATAGGTTTTTCTTGATTTTCTTGCCGATTTATTAAGCTTACGGTATTTAAGTTTAAACTGGATACGAAAATGGTACAATGTAATAGTTAGGTGTTTAAAATTTTGCCATAGATTACACACTGTTAGAAGTACTGAAAGAGGAGCCGATCCGCGTGACCATACGTGGCCTGCGCAGGACCTTCTACCCGCCCATCCACCACGCGCCCATCGACAACTCCCCGCCCGACAAGAAGCTGCAACTGGACTGGGTGTACGTTACTTACTTTGATGTTTTAAATATCTAGATTGAGCGTCGCCCTACAATGAAAACAAAAAGAACAAGGCAACAATATCAAGCATATGTGCGTGCAGGCGATGATTTTCACGTTCGTCTATTGTCTATGTGTGCATAATGATATAAAAATTGTGGCTAACAGTTAGACACAATTTTTTGACACGTTTGCGCGGATTCGATGTTCCATCTAGACATTTAAAACATCAAAGGTTACTTATAAACTTTAACTCTACATGTAATACGATAATACTTCCGTCTTCTAATCATAATTTTAATTTTTCTTCTTCAAAGAAAGATTGAATTGACCAGTTACATTTTCATTATGTATAGATAGCGGGCGTACTACGTAAAGTAATAACAAGCGCGTCGCGTACTGCTATGCGGCTACGACATGCTACGTTACTACGAAACAAAGTTGTCGTAGCAAACTGAGCCGCAAACAAATAACACTAGCATCCATTTATGTACTCCATAAAATGGTTTTTGTATACATGAGTCTCTTAAGCAGCATCTTAATTTTTCGTCTTAAAAGAGATAGAGTGATTAACTACAACATATAATTAATATTTTTTACAATTGCACTTGCTGGTTAGCGCCGCCGTATTCAGTATTAAAGAGCAGTAACTTAAATACCTTATATAAATTTTAAAAATCCTTAAACTTTTTGTTCAGGTACGGCTACCGCGGAGCAGATTCCCGCCGCAACCTGTGGGTATTACCAACCGGAGAGCTGTTGTACTACGTGGCCGCCGTGGCCGTCATGTACGATCGCGACGAGGACTCGCAGCGACATTACATCGGACACACCGAGGATATTCAGTGGTAAGCTATTGTGTGTTAGGTACGGAGCAGATTCCCGCCGCAACCGCCAAAACTGCACCCTGCATAGCCTAACCCACTTGTGTGATCTAAGATGTGCTGAGGAGTATTTTTGCCATTTTTTCTCCTCCATTATAAATGATTATAGAGCACCTTTGCAAAATGGCGATAGAATCAAAAAAATACGTGCCCAAGTGTATCACAGGGATACCTACATAAAGAAAAGATGATTTTGAAGTTTTTTATTAACCCACTTGTGTAACCTAACCCACCTGCGTAAATCTAACCCACTTGCGTAATCTAACCCACCCGCGTAATCTAACCCACGTGTGAATCTAACCCACCAGCGTAATCTAAAGTACCTACGTAACCTCACTAACTTATCCCACTGCCGTGGCGTTCTCACAGCAGGTGAGTTTGACATTAACACTCCCCCCCTCACAGCATGGAGCTCCACCCGTCGCGCGAGCTGGTGGCGAGCGGGCAGCGCGGCGGGCGCGGGCGGCGCGCGCAGGCGCACGTGCGCATCTGGAGCACGGACACGCTGCAGACGCTGCACGTGTTCGGCATGGCCGAGTTCGAGGCTGGTGTCGCTGCCGTGGCGTTCTCGCAACTGGTGAGTCCACTTTTTCCTAACAGATGTGTAGGAATTTGTGTCGGACTGGCACAGGTTTTTCAGCCGAAATCGTAACCGAACTTTCAGCTTTGCTCTTAGTTTCGACGAAAACCGAAACGTATTGGATGAAATAAGGCTTATGAATATTACGCAGAGCTTAAAAAATAATAGAATTATATTAGTGTTAGTTGCTTCTCTCGAAAAGCGAAGTACCTAGTTTAAAAATGACATTGTTAAACAAGCTCGCTGTATTTCACAAATTAAAAATAACCAAAAAGTTTGTTACTTAAGTGACTGATTTTAACTTTGTTCGGTGGTACCGAAACTTAAGGATGCGAGTCCGACTCACAATTGACCGGTTTAACGTCTCAAGTGTTCATCTAGATTGTCTTCAACAGAACGGTGGAAGCTACGTGCTGGCAGTAGACGCAGGGCGCGAGAGTATTCTCTCGGTGTGGCAGTGGCAATGGGGACATTTACTCGGGAAAGTGGCTGTAAGTTCCCTATTTAGTCATTTCTTTAGTATATTTACTTATCCTAACGAGTCGACAGGCCAGCTCCTAAGAATAAGTCCTCTGCGGCGCTGATAAACATCTATCAACAAACAAAGACATCAGCGATTTTAGAAGCAGAGTTTTAAAGGGTACAACAACCGTGAGTACTTTATTCGCTGCACTCTTCTGTTCCTACTTGGGTATACCCATGAACAATGTCTTAATAATATAAAACAAAGAAGAGTACCTACACAAAACAGCTCTACTAGAGAGAAGATAATTTTACAATTAAGTTGCTAAGCACTAATTTTTTATCTTTACGTGTTTGATACCGGCAAAGAAAATGTTAAAGTACGATAGACAATCAAATGTTTTTATTTACATATCGCTAACACGTGAAGGACTGGTCGTGACCTTGTGCGGCCCAAGGTTAGCCGATTGATCAAGATCTAGCCGTGTGCTGAACACGACATCTCTACTGACACGACAACACTAACTCATATTACAGTCACTAACACGGCATAGTTTAAAAACCCGACAAAGTGTCAGATTGTTGATGTAACTTTGATTGAGTTAATAAATTACCAAAATACCTGCAAACGAAAATAATGTAATGGAATTGAATCACACACTTTTTATAAGTCTATCCATGCCATAATAATACAAATCAATTAGTATTATTATTAATATAGGTATTTCTATAACAACTTTTACACTTTAGGTAAAATTTTTAAGAATAGAGTTAAATCAGAATAATACTTATTACGATTTTGTATGGTTTACATCAATTAAAACATAATTAATTACATAAACAATTAATTATAGACCTTTTTAATTTTTTGTAATAATATTACCTACCAGGGCACAATGATCTCTATCATGAAATTACAAACTTATACTACATACAGTGGGCGTACTACATACAGTAATGACAAACGCACCGCCTACTGCTACGGGGCTACGACATGCTACATTACTACGGAACAAAGCTGTCGTTGCAAACTGAGCCACAATTAAATAACAATAGGATTCATTTATGTATCCCATGATACATTGTTTGTAGATGTGAGGTTTCTGTTGCTAAGTAACGACAAAAGCATGAAACTAAAATCATAATCTTTAAAAATCTGTAAGGTACATACATACATAAGTGAATGGCGGTGAGGGCAGGGTAATGGCAATTCCCGCGACAAAGACGATTCTGACAATAACTCAGTCAATACCAATTTTATCTGTTCTAGTGAATTTATTTAACCATATTATTACTATGTAGATAACTTGAAAGACATTAAGTTACCTACGTAGGTTGTCGAGAAAAAAACACATGGACTTTTGATTTCCTTTAAGCTACGGCTACATCTGCTAACGGTTAACGTTGCGTGTTAAGTAGGTAATTAACGCGCTCTCGTGGTGAACAGAGAAGAAAAATTTGAGTTGTCGTCAATATTATTAATCATTTTTTTTACATTATACAACTTAATGCTTGACTACAATCCCACCTGATGGTAAGCAGCAATGCAGTCATGGGTGGTAAATCGCACTAACTTAGAAGTCTATTCACTCTTGACTTGAAGACTCTTATACCTATTCGATTTTTTTATTGAATGAATTGTTAACGAGTCAAATTTCTGCTTAATTCACGACATAAACGCGTTAATTAACGCGTTTAGGCATAGAATAAGGTTAACTAGCTCAATTTTGAGGACAGTATTCAAAAATAGAAAATAGTCAAGATTAGGCTATGCGATCGATAAAAACGTTAATTAAACTAGACCAATTTTGGGGTCAAAATAAAAAAATATATAAAGTACTCATTAAGTCCTGAATATTTCCGTTTTCCAGACCCTGCAAGAGGAACTAACGGGCGCGGCGTTCCACCCGCTAGACGACAACCTGCTCATCACACACGGCAAGGGACATCTAGCGTTCTGGAACCGGCGGAAAGACGGATTCTTTGAACGCACTGATATTATTAAACCGGTAAGGTCTTTCGTAAAGACGTATGTAGGTATTAAAAAAATTTAATTTAATTTTTTTTAATTTTCTGCTGTTTCTACATACCATGATATGTTATAGCTCTGACGGTGAACAGTCGGAGCTCGAGGCATCCCCATGCATGACACCTCGCCTGTTGGGCGATCTCTTTTTACCAAAATGCAAGCGACACAGAGAATGACTGTATGTATTTTAAAAAATATAGGTAGTACACTTTTTTCAGCCTTCCCGTACACACGTGACGTCGTTACAATTCGAGCAAGACGGCGACGTGGTGACGGCCGACAGCGACGGGTTTATCACGATATACAGCGTCGACAGCGACGGCGCTTACTTCGTGCGGATGGAGTTTGAGGTACTGTTAACACGTTCACAGCATTATGAGGTCATGTTGACCCATATTGAACTTTCGTCTAGTGCACGGAGCAAAATAACGTTTATTCTCTCGGTGTAACGGTATAACTATAAAAATTCCTATTTATGGAAAAAGACGCTAACCTGCCAAGAGTATAAAATTCAATACTCGTAATTGCTTGATATTAATAAACGATGATGACCTTACCATAAGTTTCCGTTCGCTTGTTCATCAACTTGCATTAAATATAAAAAATATCAAACCAGATATTTATCTTTTCAGGCACATATAAAAGGCATAAGTTCGTTGGTAATGCTTTCTGAGGGGACTTTGATATCTGGAGGGGAGAAAGACAGAAAAATTGCTGCTTGGGATACGTTACAAAATTATAAACGGATCACTGAAACTAAGGTATATTATATTATATTCAATACAATTCGCTATGTGCAAAGCGGGTGGCAGGTGTACAAAAACGATCGCAGCGCACAACGTGAAAAAAAATGGAAACTATTGCGGCTGTGTGTAATACTTTCGAACGCGGTTTTTATGATTATATCCATTGTACACATACACTATTCAATAAATTGCACTCAAATAAAGTCAACAAGTATCATTTAGGTACTGTTTATTTTGGTTTTTAATTGCAAAAATACTAACAATGTTTACTTGTCATATTTGACAGTAGCCGAAAAAGTTGCGCGTTGCCACCGTCGTGCACGTTCCCAATAGGTACCTACTAATAATAAAATGTTACCTTTACATAAAATACTCATACAGTTATGATTTTTAGCTCCCAGAATCTGCGGGTGGAGTGCGAAGCATTTATCCACAAAGACCTGGAAGGAACGACGGTAATTTGTACATAGGAACGACAAGAAACAATATTATGGAAGGCTCCTTACAGAGGCGATTCAATCAAGTAAGTGTAAATACTAAGTAAGTAACAAAGTAAAGAAGTAAATAATAATTGTGACAAACATCTGATTTCCTGGTACGGTAACCAAAATATATTTCTGCAGGTAGTATTCGGGCACCACAAACCTTTAATGGGGGTGGCTGTTCACCCTGACGACGAGATGTTCGCTACAGCCGGCCACGATAAGAACATAGCGTTATGGAAAGGCCATAAATTGATATTCGCTACTCAGGTATGTTGAGCATTGACGCATAACCATCAGTCATATTGATTTTTAACAATGACCACATTATCAGCACTTGGACCCTAGGTCCTCGAAGGGATTACAGCTGTTACAAAGTTAATTAGATCTTGGCTTCAACCCATTAATAGCCCACTACTGAGCTCATATTTCTCCTCCGTTATTTAGGAGGCCTATGGCACACGTTGGTCGAGGGGTTAGTGGCCAATCCAAATATCGGAAAAACGACTGCCGCGACGGACGCGCTCAAGATTTATTTACCAATACCGGACACCCATCCAACTACCGACTGCGCCCGCAGTTGCTTAACTTTGTTGATCACCTAGGATCCACCGAGCTAAAAGCTATATATTTATTTTTTTATCATTCAGGTGGGATACGAATGTGTCTCGCTGGCATGGCACTCGGGAGGCGGAGCGCTGGCCGCGGGGAGCACGGAGGGCCATCTCGTGGTTCTGAACGCCGACGCTGGGGCCCACGTCGCCACTATTAGAGTGTGCGGCTCTCCTCTTAACTGCTTACAATATAATTCAGGTAGTACCTTTAACGGAATCCTTTATATCTTGCGCCGAATCTTAGGGCTCGCAAAATTCGTACACTGCTGCCCAATATATTTATCAAATTTTAGGAAGATTAAAATTATCTTCGGCATTATGCAAGCTTCCAATTACATTATGACATCCTGCGGTCCCTCATTAATTCACACTTTGCTCCTTCGGCAAGTTTCATTTAGGCCGTACTTGAAATACGTCATGAATTTAGCGCAAATACCCAAATACCTAAACATTTTTTTCATGATTTCATTTTATTAATATTTAAATTGTTTTTTTTTGTCCAGCCGGCGACTTACTCGCAATTGGATCCCAGAATGGAAGCATTTATCTATTCAGAGTATCTCGAGATGGATTTTCGTATAAGAAGTCGAATAAAATACGCGGCGCACAACCTTTGGTTCAGCTGGACTGGAGTTTGGACGGGAACTACTTGCAAACCGTCACTGCTGAATATGATTTAGCTTTCTGTACGTTGAAATATTTGATTTATCGTCTGTGCTCATATAAGGTTACTTACTACCTTCGCTTCCGTTCTTACCTTTGTGTAAGTAGTAGGTGGTAGTAGGTACCATCTCTAAAAAACATGTAGAAGTAATTATTCATAACTGTTTTAATAATTTTTCTGTGTACATTTATTAGCATTGATCTAATTTGATTTATACTCTATGTATGATTTCAATGATTTGATATTGCAGGGGACATCAAAGCATTGTCGCCAGAAAAAAGTCCGATAGCAATGAAGGATGTTAAATGGGCTACTTACAACTCCACCGTCGGCTTTCTTGTGTCAGGTAAGTAATTTAACTTATAGCAAGCGTTATTGAGTTATGTAGCAAAGGTTATAATAATTATAATATTTATTGCAGGCATGTGGAACAATCGTTTCTACCCAATGACGTCACTAATCTCGACTGCCAGTCGATCATCTGCACATGATCTGTTGGTGAGCGGGGACTCTGATGGATACCTACGTTTGTTCAGGTAATCTTAAACAGCTCAAAAGTTATCGGCTTTATAGATTCCCTCAGTGAACGGTGTAAATATCAATGAAATATCAAAACACTTACGTCTCAAGAAGTTATAATTATCTGCCTGTCCAATACTCGAACCCTGCAACCTTCGCTCTACAGTTAAGTAATCAGCTGGGTAACGATCCTAAAATGTTAACTAATATGACTAATAGGGAATATGCATGTTTTTTTCATTGTTGCTAACGCTTAAATTATGTCAATATAATACCGTAAAAAATGTATTCTTGATGAAAAAGTCAACACCTACTTTAAATTAAATATTTCAAACTGCAATGACCTCAAGCCATCGTCGCTATCTTCCCGCGCCTAGCTTTGACGTCATGTTTTTATGAAAGGTGGGTTCCACTTACAACCAAAACGCTCTTTTTGTATGGAAAAATAAAAGTTTCGAACGTTTTATTTGATAAGTGGAACTCACTCTCCATAGACTCCATAGAAATTAGAAAGAGATGACGTAAAATTCACGTCTTTAATGAACGTTGACGTCACTTTCTTTTTAACTATTTTAAATTTTCCCCGTAATAATACCACTTTGTATTAATTAATATTTTTGTTTTCATAGTGTTTAAATAAATAATAACGTTAAAGGTGTCTTTTTATCAGTGATAACTACAGTTACTGTAAAAAAAATATCTTTTTGAATTACATGCATATTCCCTACTATACCTGTTAAATCCTAATGCAAATTGCACCGGTGTCTAAATGAGTTCCCTCAATTTGATTTTATTTATTGCTTATATAACGAAAAATGTTAAATTAAAATTCCAGATATCCATGCGCAAGTCCAAAAGCGGAGTACAACGAGATGAAGGTATACACGGGCGCCGTGTACAGCGCGCGGTTCCTGTTCAACGACCGTTGCGTGGTGTCGTCGGGGGGCGCTGATGCCGCGCTGATGCTGTGGGAGCTGGTGGACGACTAGCAGCCAGCGCCGGGGCTGCGACCGCCCGCCGTCGTGGTGGCGCCGCCGACCCCCTCCCCGCCCCCCGCGCCTCTCGCGCGCGTCGTGCCCCCCGCGCTGGCATACAACTCCCCCTTCAGAGTTCTGTACTTCGATGAGCTCGATTGAAGGTTCTACGGCGAATTGTTTGTTGTTGTCTCCCGAATAGGGAGTTGTTTCTTTGTCTTGTTGCAAGGTTATTGGGAAGGGTTACGTTGCGTTACGTTACGTTAAAGAGTCATGGTTAGGTTAAGGAGTCGTGATGTCGAATACGTTAACTCGATGGACGAATTATAAATAAATGACACTTGTTAGTGTCGAACGGGTTATTTGAACTCGATATTCGAATAAAGTATGGATCGTGTTGATCTTTCTACCATTCGTATTTAGCTTATCTCGATCGTTTCACTGCCAGTCTCTTTTAAGAAGGAATTATAGCAAGAACGAGATTAAATACTGTTTTGCATAGAGTATAATAATCTCGAAAATGATGGGTTTAACGAGCTAAGGCACATGCACGCATTGACGCATCCTTATTATTATGAAGATTATAGTTGGTACCTTTACAAAACACTTTGTTGTTGTTCATGTGGTTTTATATTGGCGTATCGGCCATTGAAAATCACAAAAAAAATATAAAATTATTGGTACTTCTACTGTCAAATAATAATTAAAACTAACACGTTATTGCATGCAAAATTTAGGATAGAAGTATACGAAGCGGACAAATTTCTAGGAAAATGTATTAATTTAAAACGAGCATATTAATCGAGAGTCACCTTAGTAATAATAGAATAGATAGGTATGAATATAACATTATTATTATTAAAACTAGAGTAGGTATGGCACCATAAAAATTATTAATAAAAAGTTGATAAATCTAGATATAATAAAATACGTTTTATATAAGGCAAGTGGCAGGCCACATAATTATGTAGTTTAGGACATTTTTATATTATATTCACGTGGCTCTTAAATTTACTAAGCTTTTTTTAATAAATTACCTAGTTTATGCGATTAATTTTTCAAGCGTTACTGTAAAGAAGGTGTGCAAATCTAAAATATTATTAGGTAGGTACATTTCGTGACAAGGTAGATACTGATAGAATTATCGGTATATGGCCGATATAGTTTTAATTTGTTTTTTAATAAAATTTCACTTAACATATTTTTTATTAAGGTTTGAAGTGTGAAATGTACATAAAATAAAGACCACCTGTAAATTATGTTATTATTTATCATTTTAAATAAAGGTATATTTGATACTTATATAGGTATCATATACCTTGTACTTACAGTATTAAACACCAATGTTTAAATTAGTTAATACTAGTGGTCTAATTGTAGGTATGAATTGAATTAATATTTGAATATCCAATCTCGCAACATGACGATTGCTGTCACGGTCATACTCGTAATTATACATGTACTTACCTATTTATAAAGTTTGAGGATTGAATTCACACTTTTCAACCTAATTCTAAGTTGGAAGTAATCGCTAATCTACAGTACCTACTACCTACCTATCTTTGGCAGCAAATAATATGTATCTACCTATGCAATAGCCATATAACTATGTTATTTAGAATATTAATTTTTTTAAGTACTTACGTCAAATCAATTGGTTAAAATTAACTACGTAAGTACGTATTATTTCAGTAATACATTCTAGTCAAACACAGAGTAGGTACATTATGAACCATACTTATTATTAGGTATAATTATTATAATGTTCGTAAAAGTTACAAACTTTTAGTGCATATTCAGACTAATTTAAAGATGTAATCTATAAAAAAAGCTTCTGTTAGCAGTTAAAAATAAACCGTCGACCTGAATTGAAATTGTTGACCTGAATTTATTTATATCTATTGGTGCGTACAGACTATGTAACAAAACATGTTATAAAACATAGTTAAATAACATGTTTTACAAATGTGGACGCTATGTGTTACAAAAACAAGTTATACAACATGTTATTAGTTTTTGCAACAATGTTATAATATGCTATATTTTAAGAAATGACACGCATTGAATTGTTATATAACATTGTTATACAACAATGTTGTTTTAATGTGTACGGTCTTGTAACATGTTTCATTGTTAGATAACAATGTTAGATAGTGTGGACGTGTTATAAAACAGAAGTTATATAACATGTTGCATAATCTGTACGCACCATATTATTATTTCTACTACTACCTTAATTGGGTGAATTACCCTAGTAGCGTGGATGAAGCTTGAGTTATTAGGTGAGTTCTGATATAAAATTATAACGAAGTTATTATTGGTTTTTTAAAGTATAATATTATTACAATAAACATGTTAGATCAATTATGTGTTTTTATCACTTGTGCTTGTAAGTTTTAGTTTTTATTGAAAATCCGCCCCAAATATTCGATTTTACTGTGACCGACCTAGATCAAGACTCAATTTAAGGACTGGGATGGTTAGTTCAGTTAGTACCTAGATGTGTTAAAAATTTTTTAATAAGTGTGAGGGACTGAGGGTGGTTGCATGGTCGAGCTTACCGCCAGCGCGGTTAACCGGCGCTCGGGACACGAGCATACAAGTCCCATGTACCGTTTTTTAGTGAAAAGAGACCCGCGCTGATGAACCGCGCAGATGTAACGTAAGTATATTTGTAGCGTGTTAATTTTGTTTGAATATATAATACACATCCGATTCGATAGTCAGATCGGATTTACTCGATAGAATAGACTGTTGTTCTATGTTATTGTCTATGTCACTGTCATGGGTGCGTTCCTGCAAATGAACACAACGTTCAACATCTTAAACCGTTCCACTTTATAATTATGATCGATCAGTATGTCGCTCGACTCGCTCGTTTGATTCAACAATGTCGTAATTACAATTTTCTCAAAAAATACGTTTATGCGTATAATCTACGTTACGAAAAACGTACAGAATAGATTGTGACTACCTAAGTATGTTCAAACTACACAAAAATTAAGCTAACTTCTAAAATTACTATGATTACAATAAGTCTCTGCAAAATGTCGTAATTCCAATACACCTTAAAGTGTAATAACGTCAATATTGCACAAATGAACGATGTGATCCTCTTTGACCACAACGACCCATCTAAATTAGTAGAGCGTTGTGGGCGCTGTAAAATTTCGTGCGGTTATCAAACATGTAAGACGGTGACGGAAAATACATTGCATACAATGATGCAATAAATAGGTAGATTGAGCGTCGCCCTACAATGAAAACAAAAAAAACAAGTCAACAATATCAAGCATTTGTGCGTGCAGGCGATGTTTTTCGCGTTCATTTATTGTCTATGTATGCGTAATCTGTGCGTAATGATATAAATGTCGCCGCCAACAGTTGGCTGCGCTTTTTTGACACGTTTTCGCGGATTCGATTATCCATCTAGATATTTATACATCATTGATTGCATATTATAATTCTGTTAAAAAATATTATTTATAAAAAAAAAAAATGAATTTTGTAAGTATAATTTTTAATGCACGAGAAGACTAGCTTCTTTATGTTCCGTGTTCGATCCTTTCCACTAGGATACATACAAAGTAGCTAGTGGAACACGAAATACCGACGTCGAGGGCGTGATCGATATGAGCGGTTTGTGGAACTAGTAGAACATAACAATTGTCAATTGTCATACGTAAAAGTTGTGAATGTCATTAATTGTCATTCAATGTTTTATAGTCCGTTTTTTTTCGCTACCTACGGACTAAATTGACACATGCAAATGTCAATTTTCGAAATAATGATACCAGCTTTTTAATAGTAGTGTTGTTCTACGATACCGGTTTTATGAATCGTAACTTTTTACTTTTATCAGATAATTTTATTTTTATTTGTTAATAGACGAATCTTTTACAAATCATGGTAACTATGGAGTATCACAGATAAAAAATATATTTATTAATTTTAATTACGTATTACACTAAGTAAATACGAAAATTATTGACTTCTTGTTGAAGAATACGCAATAACAAGGTTAAAGTACATTATATAGGTATGCCTGTCGGTCATATTATTTTAAAGACACATTTTTTATTATTACCGAAAAACGATACTAGATTGTAAATTACGTAAAGTTACGGTAGAGGCACATCACTATTAATGATTCGCAAAAAAGTGGCAACACAGCTAATGTCAATTTAGTCCGCAGCGAAAAAAACGGACATACATTAAATAAAAACGTTTTAAAATAATATTCTCACCGTGCGCCGGCCAAAAACTTGCATGAAATTGTAAAAATGAAACCTCGACCATGTGGGTGTAAAGGCTGCAGGACGTGCTTAATATGCGAAACCGAATATGGTGCCGAAAACTTAAAGACATCACAGAACTTAGATAAGGATAAAGGCTATGTATATTGCCCGTTTTGCGACAAAGCTTGGAAAGGATGGGATATTGACTCATACAAAGAACACCCTAACCATTCAGGAGACCCCGTATACATTCCCGGTGTGTACATTCAAGTGGATTTTATAACAGAAGACGAGGAGAAAGAATTCATGAAACACATCGACGAAATGCCCTGGGATATCTCGCAAAGTGGGCGACGTAAGCAAAACTTTGGGCCGAAGACTAATTTTAAAAAGAAAAAAATTGTAAGTGGCAACTTTGAGGGGTTTCCTCAGTTTTCACAGTTTCTCCAAGAACGATTCAATTCTGTAGACCTCTTGAAAGGTTATGAGGTGATTGAACAGTGTTCGTTGGAGTATGACCCAAGTAAAGGTGCCTCAATTGACCCTCATATTGATGACTGTTGGATTTGGGGTGAGCGTGTTGTCACTGTGAACTGCATAGCAGACTCGGTACTAACAATGACACCTTACAACGGTGGTATCAATAAGTATAATTTACAATGTGCTGATGAATATGCCCCAGTTATAACACCTGAAAGGACTGTTGATTTTAATATGAAAGGATCTTCTGTTTTAAAAGCATCTGAACCAGAAGTTGTAAAGGATGTTATAATAAGGATACCGCTGATAAGGTACAGCTTAATTAATTTCAATGATTTATTTTCTTTTATCGGGTTGTCAACCCTAGTATTTACCATACTTGAGTTGCCATGACGGAGATGGAATTCCTACTTCCCAATACAACTTTATTATGGGTAGTCAAAGTTCAATTCAGCTTGTAAGCAAAATTTACTTGAAATATTAGCAATTCAATATTTGTGGTGACTTAAATAAATCATCTCACTACCTGACCCAAAGTGTTAAGAGCAACCAATGTGCTAGAAATACTGACATAGATTTTTTTTTTAATCTTTATTTATTTAGGGGTTTTTGTATGGTACATACATGTCAACCCTATTACTGACATAGATTTATTTACTCTTTCCAGGCGATCATTGACAATATTATATGGAGAAGCGAGGTATCATTGGGAGCACTGTGTACTTCGTGAAGACATCCCTGCTCGTAGAGTCTGCATAGCATACCGAGAATTCACACTTCCATACATGGATGGAGGTAAATATGAGGAGATTGGGAAAGAAATTAGAAGTAAAGCTAAACAATTCTGGAATCACTACACTAAATATAATGGTGAATGTATCAAAACTTAAATATTTTTAACGTCTTGTATGATCAATGTATATGATACTGATTATGGAAAGGAAATGTTACCATGCTATCTGTCTTGGTACCATGTGGACATGGTTTTATGTTTTTAAAATAATTTTACCAACAGTATCTTTATTTTAAGGAAGTAAATATATTATATTTATTATTTACAGTCTTCTAATTATTTATTGTTACATATTCTAAACACCTACAAAAAGCCATTTCTATCATACTAAAAAGCTACAAATAAAAATATTAATTCTCCTGGTATCCTGCTGTAATGTATTCCTGGAGAGATCAAAAGTATGAAGAGAGTAGTTTTAAGGCCAGTGTCATTGTAGATTTTAAGAGCTTTTGTTAGTAGCTGTTGCTGATTGCTCGCTATTATATTTAGGCAGTACTTACAACTGCTGTATAATTGGTCCTTTCAATAAAAGACTACAAGTAAATGCAGAATATTAGAAACATTAAATAGAAGTTTAGCTGTGAGGGGCTTCATCTATCTTGTGTATAATTCCAAGCTAATTCTTCTTGCTCTTGATAAACCCTGCTGAACAATGGTTTAAACAATGTTCCTATAGTAGTCGCCACCCAGTATAATATCGGCGGACCCTATAGTGCTAAGGTATGTTACCTACCTGGCATTTGTACTCACGCTCAAATTTTTTTCTGTTTATGATTACCTCCTTTATGATATACGTCGCGCGTATGCCATGGAGCTATGATAATCAAACAAGACTTGACTAGCAAAGCGATAATAGGAATAATTCTTACTCTATGAAATTTTATCGCATGTAATCAAGCTGTTGTCGTTTCTGTCCAAAGAATTTTACCTGCGTTCTCGTCATAATTTTTTTTCTTAGGACAAGTTATATGTTTTTTCTCATAGTGTATTTTAGATCATAGGTATTTTATCATAGATATTTCGATCATATTATATAGGTATTATAGATTTTAGATTAGATTTAATATATATTATGTAGATGTTTGTTGCTCTTTTTTTAACCAATTGATATAAAACAAGCCCTAAATATTATCCCAAACTTACTACAATACAAATCAGTTGATCCATTTCTGAGACTAACAGGAACAAAATTGTAATGTAAGGGGATAAAATTTGTATAAATTATTTTAGCCCAGTTATCGATATGTTATATATGAATGATTCTCAACTTTTTCTTTGATACGTGGACAATTCCAAAATACTGTAAACTGTTAAACATATCAATCGATATTAAAATTTACCTAAAATAATACTGAACAAAAAACCAATTTATTTTTATAATTACGACAAAAAAATATAAAGACGTAACATCTATACTATAATAAAACTGTAGGAGCACGTGTTCTGTACATTGAATATTTTTTTGAAATTTCGACTAAGGGGCACTTACATATCGAGATAGAACTCAAAATTATATTTTTTTTATTTATTGTCTGTCTGTCTGTCTGTCTGTCTGACCGATCATCACGCTTAAACCACTGGATGGATTTCATTGAAACTTGGTAAAGTTATTACCTATATACTGGTGTCTATTATAGGCTACTTTTTTTTTCGAATAATATTTAGGTTCCCTAGGGATAGGTGACTAAAGTTTGTATGGAATTTTTTTATAACGTCGTCCGATTTACTTCAAATTTGCAACAAAGGGTTATTAATAGAATACGTGTTTCTCAGTTTTTCGATATTTTGTAAGGAAAAGAAAAAAAACACAAAAGAATGCGGGAATTTGTAAATTTTTAAGGTAACTTTCTGACTAAACTGAAAATGATTTTAACCCCATGTTTAAAAATTATTACAGTGAAATAAGTAATTTTCAATGTAAAATCAGTATTTAAAAAATAGCCAGCAAAGGATGCAAAAATGGGGATAAAGTTGGTACAATTAGAGGTGCAGTGTTTATTCGAGTTGACTTAAGTTTTGTCATTTTTGTTGCGGGCTTACATTTTTGTGAGACTCACTGAGAGATAGAGAAGGTTCTGGAGCAAAACATAGGCCACTTATTATCCTGGAATTCCAGCGGAATCAGGATTCACGCTGGAAAAACTACTATGCGCGAAGGTGCGAGTTTCATTTTTATAGGACTTTCACTGGGAGATAGAGGCAGTTTTGGAGCAATATACAGGATAATTTTATCCCGGAATTCCGTGGAATCCTTATTCACGCGGGAAAAACTCATATTCGGGAAATACCTAGGTCGCGGGTTCAGATATTTATGGGACTTTCAGTGGAAGGTAGAGAAGGTTATGGAGCAGTATATAGGCTACTTTTTGTTCCGGACTTCCCGCGAGATCGAGATTTACACGGGAAAAACTCCCTCCACTCAACTGCTCTGTAGAAGTTGTGAAAAAATTCATTAAACATTTTCGCGCGCCAAAAATACTCGCACAATGCGAATTCTGTGGCATCCTACTAATATTATAAATGTGAAGATTTGTATGTTTGGTCCTCAATCACGAAAAAACGGATGAATGGATTTGGATCAAATTTGGTACACGGATAGTTTATAACCCAGAATAACACAGGACACTTTTTATCCCGGAAATCCCGCGGGATCCGATTTTACGCGGGAAAAACTTCGACGAGTATGGGTATAGCTTCATAACAAACATATTAATATAAAAGTAACAAGGCTGTCTTTCCGAAAATCCCGCGGGATCGGGAGCTTATCCCGAAATTCCTACGGGAGCGAGACCTACGCGGCTGATACTTACGGGTCCCGAAGCGAAGCGAGGGCGGTTCGCTAGTTTAAAAATATGTATATGTAATACTGTTGCCTTAGTAGCTACGATTTTTTAATTCAATAAACTTACATAACCGATACAATAATGATAATAAAAGACGATGACTTCAATTTGCATAAGATGGAATAAAGGTCTCAGACATGTCATTAATAAAACATAAATCTTAAGATTTAAATTGATTTTGCGCTTGTGAAATTTTTATTCCAAAACAATGTAAAACTACGCAAGGAACAACATAAAATCTGCTAAAAGTAATAATAACTATTTGACTGCAAAACGGAATATGTAATAGAAAACTAGTTTTTAACTAATTTCAAGTAAGTAAATATAAATGTGCAAAATTTTACCACTCCGTGAAATAAACAGTAGGTACTTAAGATTATCGTCCTGATTCAGAATTCGAATGTTCCATCCAAAATATTGTATGTATGTAGGTACATTTTTTTTTTGCCAATATTTGACCTCTTTGAACTGTGCTACTTGTATGTACTTAGGTGGAAACTGCACCATGAGCTAGTAGGTATCTTCCCAGCAAATTCTGCCCACACCGGCAATACCGAAAATTACGCACTGAGCAGAGATCTCATGAGATCACAAAGTTTTGCAAAAGTAACATGTAAATCAGTAAAGGAAAAGAAAATTACTAATCAATTATGCAAGTAGTTTTTTACATTTTAATTGGTCATTAATAACGCAAAGATAAAAGTGGTTCATCCGAATCTCAAATCAGCTCCGGGGGTTGAGGGCGCACTCCCGAAATAATAAAGGCCTAATTATAATGTGAATCTAATGTTATACCATATTGTAATCTGCGGTTATAAAGTAGGAACTAAGCTTCCTCCTTAAATTGAAACAAACGTATAATATAGACTAATAGTGCAATATAAGACTATTTCTACCAATGTTTTCCCATATAACATCATTGATTTTAACGAAGAAATTTCTTTAGGACTTGAATAAAGAAATTTTATAACTTTTGAAGTACGATTGCGGACCTAATCTAAGTCGAGATCAAATCGCAAATCAAAACAATGTATTTTTTCGGGAGCAGACCACATTATTACTTTACGCAATGCTAGATTCAAGATGTGCAATGTACACGCCCTGATTATTATTATTATTATTATTAGGTGTCTTCTGTACGTCGTCGGTCTGTCGAGCTAGGATCATTTGTTCTTTAATTTTCCACGCCATGAGAGTCCTCTCGCTCTTTGCTTTGCGAATGCACCGCGCTAGAAGTACAGCGAAGATTATGCCAAGCAACTGAAATACGAAAATGATATTAAAAATTTAAGTAAAATATAGATGAAGCATGAGGATTTAAGATTCTGTTAAAATCAGAGACAATAAAGTTAAATTACTCAACTAAAAATACAATGTGTCGTTAACGCAGAGTATTTACAAATTAATAGTATTCGTGCTGTTAAATGAAAAGCTGAAAATATTGTGACCACTCTTGATCTTGCTTATTAGATACATAATTTAGTCTCTAGTGCCATTTTCGTAGATTATGGTCCTTCGAGCCTAAGTTTGCAATTAGCTGGAGAGTCATTTATTAAAGTTTCGCTGTTTATGTAAATTAACTTACGTTAATGAAAATGACAGATACACCGAGGACACCCAGTACGCTAGCGTTCTGTCCGATGGCGTTGACCAGGGCCGTTTTGCAGCCGCCTCCTCTCAGACGAGCGCAGGTGTCTCCGTCGATGACCAAACAACAAGAAAAGGGAACGAAAGTCTCCGTACTCTGGCCATTGAAGTCCGATGTAACCAGCAAATTAGGGATTGTAAAATTGATTCCGTCGTAATCCCTGAATGATTTAGCGCCGCAGCAATTGAGCTGAAAAAAAGAATATTTAATTAATGACGAGACAAAAAAATATATTACTTTTAACACGTATGTGATTAAGATAAAACAGATCATGAAAACTATGTCTATAAACAAAGTAGTTCGTTACTACGTAAATAAAAGAGTATATAGGTATCATAAACATGGACTACCAAAAATGGAAGGAATGGAGCAATGAGATTTGTGTGCGAGACTTTTAAAGTTTAAAAGAAAATATTGATGGGCTTCCCGTCACCAGTCAATTAACATAAAACTTAGGAATTTCTTCACGCATGTATCTAGAAGTATAGAATATTTTACTTACCGAAGATTGTAACATGTTGATTTCACCAATTATTTCATCATTGCTGGACTCTGCGTCAAAGCTTTCAATCGGAATGTAAATAAGCGACTTAAGTGCCTCTACATCCATAGTAAATGCCAGAATCACTACCACCATTTTTAAGATGAAGATTCCGAAAAGTATAACTGCGTACTGAAAACAACGAACAAATATTGAAAATCTATACAATTAAAAGATTATTTAACAGTAACATCAATAATAAAAGTACGTAGCTAGCGTGATAATAGAGAAAGGAGCGTATAAATGTGACATCAACAGTTACTTACAGGCTTGTTGTAAATATAATGAAATCTTTAACCCCTTTTGTTATATAGTTTATAATTCCAAAATTTTAAGCATCTTACCGTATTGACCATACACGTGCTTTGCTTTAAACTCCCGAAGAATCCAAACATAGTAACAATCAGCAGTGCCATTCCCACGAGGATGCAAATGACCGAGGGACTGAAGTACTCTCCATTCATGATGTGATAGACAAAGAAGCTGAAGCTATGGAATTGAGAGTACACTGACATCCCTACTACTATCATGATACCAGCGATAATCTGGAAATTGATAATATTTAAAGAGAAGATAGACAAAAAGAATACATACAGAACTTGAAAATCTTTACAAGGATATGATGTATCTGTAGAACGTGATGTGTATGGGTAATAAGTAGTAGGATTTTTGTAATTCTGCTTACTTTCAAGTATAGGATGAATAATTAATACACTAAATAAAGGTTTACCTTATCTACTGTGTTAAAACAACAGAGAGGTTGGGGAAACAAACATTTAGAAGATATTTAGTCATAAGTAGGTCTTTTAATTACATATCTAATTTGATATATACACGTAATCAAAGCATATCTAACACGAAATATTTGTACTGTTTTGAGCCAAGATAGTTCTCGCTTTTCTACGACATTATGAAATTTTAACAATCTATTTTTATAAAATAAGGCTAATTTACAACGGATTAATGAAATCCTTATCAAAGTGGATAGTCTCTCTGTACTACCTGTTTTAAGATTTTTATGCGATAAATTGCTGGATTAAAACCTTAAAATAGGACCTTAAAATATGTGTAATTGATGTATTACACAACAATAAATTTATAATCAATTGTAAAATCTATTTATCAACTCATACAAGAAGGTTCTATAAATAATTCAACTTCATGCGTACATCTTCATTCTACGGTCGATGATATCAGCTTTGTTCTAAAGGATACTTACGATAAACATTGTCGTAATAGTCAACAACAGAAACCTTATAGATTTCATGTTGTACTCCGTCTCCGTCTTGGTAAACTTCAATTGCTGACCGTTTTGCACGTTCGTCGTCATTTTTGTGTATCACTTCCACGCACACGATTCAAACTGAGTTGTCCTGCGACAACAGAATGTCGTATATGATAATTCACGATGCGCTGATAACAACTTTTCTGCTTGAAAGCAATCAGTTTAGAATTTTGATATTAATAACATTAATTCATATCTAAGTGTAATTCTAGAACAATGCTCGCTTATTGTTGCTGAATACTGATTGCTAACACTTCTGTGTACAGTGGGAATGCGTTCCGATGTGAAAAATGTTTGAATAAACCATTAATCATTTCCATTTAGTTAAATATAATGGGCATTAATGATAAACGAATGCTATTGTCCATTAGTCACACTTGTGTGGTGACGTGATAGCAAATGGAGAATAAGAATATAATTTTTCTTTTTGTATTTTTTTTAATGAAGGATCTATTCTGATTGAAGGATTGAAAGATTTCGATAACAATATGTCCACTTCAAGCTGTAGAAGCATATTGAAATGCAGCTGTAAATCCACTTGTAATGAGAGTACTCACGATAGTAAAGCGCTTCACACGGCCATGTACCTATATTCAGAGCTAAATTCAGCGGCTTTTATAAATATATTCTTGTAAGTTTAACTACTGGTATTTTTTATGAAGAATGATTTAAAGTACACTCAACGTTAAATCTCTCGTCTGTAATTATTTTTATATGTGGTATCTATGGTGACAGGAGCGTAAACATATCCTACTGGTCACAGCTAATAAGGTTACCCTTGATTAGTACGATTGATACCTTAGTCAGTGAACTAATTTCCTCCATTATGATGTTTAAGTACCTACGTATTAACAAGAAAGAACGAAAGATCATCATCCTAAACGTAACAGGCCTCACGTCTGCCTAAATCGTCTGACTTGCAGATAACTTTGGCCAGAATTGAGGACTTAAGTAACTTCTTAAAACGATCTATCGACTTCATGGGGACTCGCTATCAGTGGCGGATTATCCCTAAGGCAAAGTAGGCACGTGTCTATGGGCATGAAGTACCTAATAAGGAGGCGCGTGCGCGCGGAAATACATAATTATACAGAATTAGCTCAGACCAATAAACTATAGACGGAGCGCCGTGAACAAAAGCGTGAAGCCGGCAAAAGTCAGCCGAAAGCACACATCGAGACCCTAGAATTTCCCTATGTTGACAGTTTGAACTAGAACAAATTTAAACTTTATTTTTTGGAACACAAAGCTTCATTCATTTTTTATTATTAATAACACAAAAGTCGTTTTGGTGTGAGTGCCGCCGTGTGTATAGGCTAGGCTTACTTTTTGCGGGCTTCACTCTTTTGTTCCCAACATGCCGTCTATAGTTTATTGGTCTGAGTACAGAAGGCTTATTACGTTATATTATTTATTATCTCTGCTCTCAATCCAGACGAACACACTATGTTCTCCATTTTTCTTGATATGATTCAAGTTTTGTATATTCATAATTTTCAGTTTATCAAGGTTTCGCCGATACCACTGTGCTTATCTGATGTATTGTATTAGCTTATCGTTCCACTATTTTGAATTCATCGGGTATATTGTTACATACTTCCTTATCATTGATGGATTAGATGTTACGGTTAGTATGTAGACAAAATGTACCTAATCAATAATTTTCATATTTTTGTAAAAAATAGCTCAGTTTTACCGTGATCTCCTGTTGGTGTAGGTATCCGCATGATATCACAAAAAGACGTCTCCAGTCTTCTCATTTATGAAGAACGGAGACAAGGCATTTATAAAAAAAATATTTTAGACAACGTGAATAAATTGTCTATGTAAATACTAGAGTTTCATCACCTACACTAGTGTCACAACTAGGTACTAAATTCCTTAACTCAGCACTCCAACGACAAAAGCTAAGTTCATTTTATACCTTCTAGCGACTAGCGCTGTTGTGGAGGATTTATGAATTACTGTCATTTACTGTTACTGTGCTTACAGTTGGAACCTTTTTCGTTTATACTCCCATCTGAGACGGTTCTTGTCTATATTCTCCATGCTCTCGTTGTAAAGGGTCATGGCGTCCAGAAATTTTCAATCTTCATTAGTCACGTACGTGAGACGTGGGTGCTGTCCACCGATGTCATAAATCTTCATCACATATCGTCAAACATAGGCACACATTTTCTCACATCGCCACTTCACACTCGCGCTACAGCCGTTTTATTGTAAATCTAAAGTTTAAACACAACGGGGCACACACGCGCTTACGCACGCTTATGCACACTCGCGTTGTTTATCTAAGTAGAGGAAAAATTCATCTTAAGTAGAGCAAATATTCAGGGGTACGAAATGGAATGTTACACCATGACGTCGCGTCGCCGCGGCGTCGTCGCGTCGGTTGCAAACATGCGCGCAAAGTTAGAGCTCATTTTCTGCAAACATTTCGATACGTATATTTGCGCTTGTAAATATAGCTACCAGACTTGTTTGGTAAACATTTGCATTCGCACTTATCGCAATGACGGCTGATTGAATCACAGTTCTGTGGCAGACAGACGTGCTTAATATTTAAATTAGAAACGCGGGACACGGTTCAATACATTATGCTACGCCCGACTTAAAAGCTTGAGCTCAGATTAGAAAATAGTTGAGTTGGCTTAAAACTAGGTGTTCCAACAGGACGCAGGGCTTCTTTCTATCTTCTTTAACATATTTTATTTGTCAATGGTTTTTTACACCCAAAACCACGAAACACCCACCATGGCAATTAAAGGAACAATGAAAACTCAATAAAACACCATTAGAATTGCATATCTTTATTATTAACTTAAATAAAAATACATTTAAAAATACTTCTCACAATAAGTGTAGTAAGTACACGATATATTTAGATAATTACATTAATCTATTTTAGTAAGTAGTCAATATTTCAATCATTCCTAATGGTAACTATAATTTAATAAGGAATGTTCGTAAAATACTGTTAGGTACCTAAATGAATCAATGCACATAAAATAATTAAATCGATTGAATCCATAGTACCCAAAATACTAAAGACCTGTTATAACCTAATAAGACAGATCGACTAGTTCAACTATGGTTGACTGCAAAAAATCTAGCTCTAGCTAAACTTGAATTCTTAAAGGCCGAAAGATGATATCCGAGGCACTTTTAACTTTCTACAAAAAATTAAATATTTTACCGTTATTTACAAACAAGACGTATAATCTGTCCATAGGTTGTTTGTAAATGTTTTATCTGAAACATAAAAGAAACTGATGTGAAAAATAAATTGTATTGCGTAAAAAATTTAATTATATAACTCTTTGGAATATTGGTTTCTGTATTACAAACGTATGATTAACAATAAAGATAGGTGTATTCTGGCGGTGGATATGCAATTAAACGTACAAAATTTATCTAACTTGGTATAATGGGGGCACACCCATGCTATAAATTACAACTCATGCTCAATAATTGTGCAATGATTCGTATAAATGTAGTCAACTACTACAATTGACCTTTGTATGATTACCCTTGATTGAAATACATAACAATGACTTAAAATAATTTCGTGGAAATCCCTCTCGACAACGGTTTGAATGGATTAGCGAAATACGATGGTAATGGTCAAATACAGATGTGACTAAGATAGTAAAATCGGAAGGAGACATTCTCAAGGGAAATGTTACGATCTCCACGATGATAAGTTCGTAGCCACTTTACTGGCTTATGCAGTAGTTTGTCCATGGAAGGGGACGTACATTACGGCGGGTTTCTTCTCTTCGTTCGGGTTGAGAGAGCTGTAGGCGTTGATCATTCGCTCCTGGATCTCCCAGCGCCTCCTCTCGCGCAGGGTCTTTGCCTTGCGGATCGAACTGGCCAGCGAGAAAGAGAAGACGATGCCGATTATCTGGAAAATATTAGAACAATTACGTAACACACTCTTGATTGGTTAGGTTGGGTCTGATTGGCAATGGCCGCTAATGAATTGTTCACGGGCGTGCAAGGTTAGTTTAAGTTTAATAGTCCACGTACAAATAGTACGATTCGCTATAATTATGTATGTGTTAACACATAAGTTAATACGAATTATTAAAACACATATGTGTCCATACAAAAAATATAATATGTGTTATGAGAAAGTATAGAGACCAATATTGATTAGTTTATCACTTATAATTAAAGCCCACCAGCTAGGGCTGCTAGGGAGTAGTAGGATTTTACAAAAAAAAAATAAAAGATACTAACAACCAGGATAATAATATATGAAAGTTTATATCTAAGCGCTATGCAGAACATAAGTAGCGACTTTTGAATATTAAAAAAATGTTTTTAAATGTTTATTTAGCATAACATTTAATTTTCAAAGTTATATCATGTCTACCCCTGTAATATTACAAAAGACTTCAACATCGACCAATAGAGATAACTCAAATACTACCCGTCATAATACGACATAACCCGACGATGAGCAATCGCTTCTGAATGAAAAAAGAATCAACAAAATCCGTTCCAGTAATAAGTTACTAAGTAACACATAAAATACAGTCGAATTGAGAACCTACTCGTTGTATAATGAATTCTAACCCTCTCAATAAAAAACCATTTCGAAAACAATAACTTTTAAGTGGTTATTTGACCAAAAATGGCTGCGGTATTTATCTACATCGTACTTAGTACGTGTTCTCATTACACGCTTCGATGTAAACATCAAGAATATCAAGATAGGGGCATAGATAAAGAGCAGGATATTTATTACCCGATAAGCAATAGCGGTAATTTTAGCGGTGAGTAAAATAGTAGGTATTCTTTGTTTTGTCAGTATCTCATATTTACCCTATTTTATTCTAGATGTAAATGGATCGTAAGCGCTTAAACACCTGTTGGTGGCAAGTTCATACTCCTTATATTATTTGATACTACTTAACATGTTTCATTGTAGCCCTCAGATTATAGAACCAAAAGGCAGATAGAACATTCGCAAAGAAAAGCGACGAATAATGTGAAGCCGCTTTTTCCCTATGTGTGCATGACAACCTTAATGTCAACTAGCAATTGCACCGTATGGATACGTAATTCTTTGTGTGTGTGAGGTTGCCAAGTGAAAAGTCATAATCTCCCGCAATTTTGTAAACATTGTTCGCCATATTTTCAGCTTAAAACATTATGCACAATTAAATTGGCAAATTATTTAATACTAGTGAACGCCCTTGTTTCGCTTCGGTAAGCCCATAATCGATAAATGAGGGATGGTATTCTTTAAATTGACGTGATTTCTTATTTGTGTACCGATTCTAACTAAATGTTAACCCAAGCTCATTTGAATAGGTACGTCAGTGAAATATGCATCTAAATTTGTTAAGCCGTTCCTGAGATTAGGCGGAACAAATGCACAGAAAAACAGACAAAAAATTAAAGTTTTATTGTATGTAATAATAATAATTGATTTTAATTTCTTCTGATAATAATTTCTTGAGCGCCTCCGAGCTTCGGAAGGCACGTAAAGCCGTCGGTCCCGGTTGATATCGATACATCGATAGATAGCAGTCCTTAAGCCGTGTCGGAGGCCTTCGGGCGGCTTGAAAACTCTCGACAATGTGTTGGCCACTAACCCCTCCACCAATCCGCACTGGAGCAGCGTGGTGGAGTATGCTCTAGGCCTCCTTAATAATGAGGAGAGACCCTCAGTAGTGGGACATTAATGGGTTGTAGCCATATCACTAGTTATCAAAAAGTATTATATAATAATTATGTGTAAATGTTCTTTTAATATACCTATTTAATTTAATATTTTAAATATGTTTAATTGTTTTAATTAACCTATGGATTTTTGTCTCTTTGGGTAGATATTTTTAATCAAAAAAAAAACATCAAAATATCAATATACTTATTTATTATAACAAAAATTCAGTTTTGATGATTTTTTAATCAACCAATGTCCTTTTTTAGTGAGATAGGTACACGTCATCCTCACTAAAATGTAATGAGCGAACCACGCAAAATTAATTAGCCAATTAATATCTTGCCTGCTTTTCCGAATAATATGAACCCATTTTTCTCTTGTTACAGCATCTGTCGGAAATCTGCAAAAATTATAGTTATTAGTTATTAGTAGGCTAAGCAGAAACTAAAATATTATATATGTCGGAGACGGAAATAAAATTAGATTAAAATCAAACTAAATAAATCATTAAACTTTGAATAAAACGTAAATCCGGAACTGTAATTTAAATAATAATAATAATAATAATAAATAAATTCACACAACACCTCATACATTGACCTGACCCGTGGTAAGTAGCTAAGCACTTGTGTTACGGATGTCAGGCAACAGAGGAAACACAAATATAATACTTAAATACATATATTACACCCAGACACAGAACAAACACAAATGTTCATCACATAAATGTTTGTCCTGAGCGGGAATCGAACCCACGACTCTTGGCGTGCATGGTAGGGTCACTACTAATTGCGCCATCGAGCCCGTCAAATGGCAACACTGTACGAATTGTAAACGTGTCTCGATGGGATATCGGAGGGGGAACTCAACAGAGGGCACCTGTGGAGTCGGCTACGAACAGCGGGGAACTTCTCGAGCAGACGTCGAGCTGAACGGTCGCATTAAGTTAACTAGTGTACTTTGTAATAAAATCCTATACTGCGTCGTACCTATGCCCGACGGCATAACGTTTCTCTAAGTGTATTTCAGTCGTACCACGTTTTAACATAACCTAGAGGCATTAATCAAATTAAGTTAAACTGTGTAAACCCAATTTAAATCTTGAAGACACGTATTGAACGCCCACTGTGTTTTATTTTTCACCTTACAACCTGATAATCGGAGCATTATACCACCATCCTGACTAGTGTCTCCGAGATATAATATTTATCATACATATTATTGGCACACGTGACATTTTCAGCAGTTAGAATGCTAATTTTATTGGCTGTATTGCCTGACTTTTAGGTTTAAATAAATAAAACTATTTACTTTCAAAATATTTTTTTTCGATATACTTAAATTTATAAATCGACCAATGTCCAAATAGTCCATGCATATTTCCCCAAATTTAGGGTAACCGATTTTCATTTAAACTGGTGTACAAATGAATGATTGTTGAGGTTTTGTGTTCCGAGCGAACCGAAAAAATATTATTATAAATAAATAATAAAATAATGAACAATTACCTGTGAAAAGATATTCCGTCTTCTTTTCTTTGTTTTTGCGAACAACTTTCAGAGAATTTAATAATGCAAGACGGCATTATAACTGATAAAATTATTTTAAAAAATTTGACACTTGCGGCGTTTATGCTATTTGACGCTTTCCGTAGTACTGACACGAGATTGTATTAGCTTTTTATTTTGTATTTGCTTTGGTAGCTTCACTTTATACTAGAACGACTACATCTGCCTTTTGGTTCTATAATCTGAGTTGTAGCCCCGCTCTTTTTCGTCGAAGCATATTGTTATACATATAGCCTTCCTCAATAAATGGACTATCCAAGGCCAAAAGAATATTTCAAGTCGCACCAGTATTTCCTGAGATTAACCCGTTCAAACAAACCACTACTGGCAAAATTTCGTTGCTTTATTGTTGTTACCTTTGTAACACAAACTTTAATCATTTAACGTACCTGAATAAAGGCAATGGTCATAGCACCAGCTCCCAGCAGCCCAGCGCTCTGGTAGATGAGGTACGTGACTCGTGGGAGACAGCCGTTGGCGTACAGCTTGATGCACTCGTGGACTTCCATGGAGCCCACGATCTTGACGTTGGACTGGGCGCAGCAGGAGTTGGGGACGGTGATGTTGGACACGAAGATGCCGGTCTCCCCGGCCGGCGGAGGCACCTCGCTCCAGTCGAGGTAGCTGTCCACTCCGCAGCAGTTCAGCTGGAAATGTGAGAAATGGCAGGTGCTTAGAAGAATTTTAGAGTACTTTTTTATTGTAAAAGAAAAAGCAAAGTGACCACTTTGGTACAATTGTAAACTTAATTGACCATGGATAAGAATGATTGATACATTAAGGTAGTTATAAATTCATTTTTCAGCTAAATGCCTATAAACCTAACAGTTTGTAATATTCTGGAAAGACCCACTACTGTATTTTTGTCAGAAACCCTCGATAACCCTAAGGAAAGGAATACCTAAACTTACCCTGCTCTGAATGAAGTCGTAAGCCTCCCTGACCTCCTGGTGCTCGTAGAACGAGGGCAGGGTGTTCCGCAGGTTGGTGTCCAGCATGTCGGCGACCTGGGCTCGCAGCGTGTACGCGGTGATCGCTGCCGCCACTTCCAACACCAGCACCAAGGAGAGAATCACTGCAAACTGTTATACCATACTCCATTAAAGTTTATTTAAAGAAAATACAGTCAGATCTCGAACGTTGTTTCATTCCAATAAGTAGCAAGCATCAAGAGGTTTTGTATTTCCTTTGGGAATGTAAAAACAGATTTTTGGATACATTGTAAACGGCTCAATAATTAAGCTCCAGCTATCTTCCGCTAGTTGTACAATTGATCATACAATAGACGATGCAATGACACCTTATAGGTCCCTGAACTTTGTATCTCCATGTTTAATCCTGATGATGTTTGAACATGGTTAGTATCTAGATACTAAAATGCTGATCTTCGTGTCGTATTTTCACGGTTGAAGTTTTGGTCAGGCCGGAGATTGCTGTACCTACATATATTATAATAAACGATGTGTCGACCGCACCTATAATGTAGTTGAAGTGGAGTTGGCGTCGACTAGGCGCGTTAATCTGAATAAATTCAAAACGACGCCCGCATTTACTGAACTCCCATCTCATCATCCGTTATTATTGATAACATAACTCGTTTAAAAATAGACTACCAATGTTTTACACAAGATTCCTGATAGGTTTTCTCTTTACATACCTATAAATATATTTATATCGTATCTATAAAGCAATTTTAAGAGAGGTCTGTGATTTCAAAATAACAGATACTAAAACCATTGAGGTACTATGTTAACTTAGTGCATAGTAAGTATATCAATGACTAAAACACATTTTTTCTGTCTGTCTTTCTGTGTAGGCATCTTCGACTCCGGGCTTATCTCTTGAGTATCTGAATTTTGTAATTTTAGTGGTACTCACCGGAAGATACAGGACGACATAGATCAACATACTAGCCACCTTTTTCCCCTTTAAAATCCCTCCCCTGGAATTCTCTTGAGTAAGTAATAAACCATACGTACAATGTTAACCAAGCAGGTGCTCTCCTTCAGCGCCCCGATGCATCCGAACAGAGAGACGAAGAGCATGATGACTCCGATGGCCACGATGAACGAGGCCGGCGAGAACAGCTGGTCATCCAGGAAGAACGACACATCGTAGTAGATCGCGTAGATCGTCGTGCCCACCGAGATTATCAGCGCTGACGTTAGCTGGGGAAAGAAATTTAGGGTTATTTAGGTATTATTTAGTTATTTAGGGTTATTTAGGTAGGTTGTTTAGGTTTGGGTG
Organism: Hesperia comma; assembly: GCA_905404135.1. NCBI lineage: Eukaryota > Metazoa > Arthropoda > Insecta > Lepidoptera > Hesperiidae > Hesperia > Hesperia comma. The sequence continues at coordinate 17,992,596 of FR990018.1, forward strand.
CGGAGCCGGTTACACTTTTTTAGAGGCGACCATCTCAGTCCTCAGGGGTAGCAACGCATCTGTGATTGTGATGTGATCTGTTGTCATGGGCGGCAGCGGAAGGTGGTGTTGCATGCTCGTTTGCTATCTTAATTCCATAAAAAAAAATTTACCTCATTAGACCACAAATATAGGTACATTTCTTTTTAAACGCAATCGAGTACGGATGATTTTGAATTTTTTCACCGATATTTCGATTCGACCCACTGGCATGGATCAGGAGCTGAAGAGGAGGAGTGGGTTGTAATATTGGTAAAACAATTTTAATATCCACGATGGTATTAAATTTGTTTTAATAATGCATAAGATTTCTATTTTATTGTGCAATAATACTTTCTTATCGCACGTAGCGAATGGGAGCTACGCGGAAAAAACGTGTTCAAACTGTAAAATAAAGTACCTTTAGGTACCCAAAGTCCTAAAAAACGAACTATTAAAATGCAGACAAAATCGCTGGTATTTGATGAAGTCTATAATTTTAATCGTCAGAGGTTACAATCAATATCAGTGTTCACAAGGCAGTATCGTTATAACGCGGCTATTTAGTATATTATAAACGATACGATAGGTAAATACGTAGGTGTGGAAAATCGATCGCAGTAGGAGACCGCACAACCGCCGATGCCCTTGCCGATGTCGCCAAGGTCAGTGCTGACGCGTCATCACTCGCCGGCCAGTTACACTTGGCCACATTGTACTGAACGGGTTTGTCCTTTGTGTTACTGAAGGTATGTTACTGAAGGTGGAACTGAAAGAAATATAGAGCGTGTGTGACGGTGTAAGTACGATGATATTGTGTGTAGTGCAGCAAATGTGGCAACCCTGTTTTGAATTATTTATTGATCGATTTGAAAATGCATTTACGGGTTACGATACATGCAAAGGGATTTCAGGCTTCACAAAATTCAATCTCTTTTCAGAATAAGAAGGTTAAGGCCATATTCCGCCATAATAGCCAAGTGAGGATTCGCAGACATCACAAACATTTGAGTTTTGTGTACTCAGGTTTTCACCTTTACCTATAGTTACTGCGAGTGACATAAAACTATTTAAATTAAAACGATCTGAATTCAGGAGTGCCCTGGGACTGGAACCCGGACCCTCGAGGCCAAATTCTTAACCACTAGGCTATCATCGAATAAGGAATTGGTTACAGGATGTACACTACTTACATTATATTATATTGATAGCTCTAGACTTAAAGATTATTTCGAAGCGAAGCGTGTGTGGGTTGGTTTAATAATGATCTGCTAACTAATACTAAATAGGTATGAATGCTTCTATTTATGGAGGTACTAATCTAATTAAAATTTCCTAGCATTCAAATGCCACGGAGTAATAAAAAAGGGAATTATATAATATACTAGCGAACCGCCCTCGCTTCGCTTCGGGACCCGTAAGTATCAGCCGCGTAGGTCTCGCTCCCGTAGGAATTTCGGGATAAGCTCCCGATCCCGCGGGATTTTCGGAAAGACAGCCTTGTTACTTTTATATTAATATGTTTGTTATGAAGCTATACCCATACTCGTCGAAGTTTTTCCCGCGTAAAATCGGATCCCGCGGGATTTCCGGGATAAAAAGTGTCCTGTGTTATTCTGGGTTATAAACTATCCGTGTACCAAATTTGATCCAAATCCATTCATCCGTTTTTTCGTGATTGAGGACCAAACATACAAATCTTCACATTTATAATATTAGTAGGATGCCACAGAATTCGCATTGTGCGAGTATTTTTGGCGCGCGAAAATGTTTAATGAATTTTTTCACAACTTCTACAGAGCAGTTGAGTGGAGGGAGTTTTTCCCGTGTAAATCTCGATCTCGCGGGAAGTCCGGAACAAAAAGTAGCCTATATACTGCTCCATAACCTTCTCTACCTTCCACTGAAAGTCCCATAAATATCTGAACCCGCGACCTAGGTATTTCCCGAATATGAGTTTTTCCCGCGTGAATAAGGATTCCACGGAATTCCGGGATAAAATTATCCTGTATATTGCTCCAAAACTGCCTCTATCTCCCAGTGAAAGTCCTATAAAAATGAAACTCGCACCTTCGCGCATAGTAGTTTTTCCAGCGTGAATCCTGATTCCGCTGGAATTCCAGGATAATAAGTGGCCTATGTTTTGCTCCAGAACCTTCTCTATCTCTCAGTGAGTCTCACAAAAATGTAAGCCCGCAACAAAAATGACAAAACTTAAGTCAACTCGAATAAACACTGCACCTCTAATTGTACCAACTTTATCCCCATTTTTGCATCCTTTGCTGGCTATTTTTTAAATACTGATTTTACATTGAAAATTACTTATTTCACTGTAATAATTTTTAAACATGGGGTTAAAATCATTTTCAGTTTAGTCAGAAAGTTACCTTAAAAATTTACAAATTCCCGCATTCTTTTGTGTTTTTTTTCTTTTCCTTACAAAATATCGAAAAACTGAGAAACACGTATTCTATTAATAACCCTTTGTTGCAAATTTGAAGTAAATCGGACGACGTTATAAAAAAATTCCATACAAACTTTAGTCACCTATCCCTAGGGAACCTAAATATTATTCGAAAAAAAAAGTAGCCTATAATAGACACCAGTATATAGGTAATAACTTTACCAAGTTTCAATGAAATCCATCCAGTGGTTTAAGCGTGATGATCGGTCAGACAGACAGACAGACAGACAGACAATAAATAAAAAAAATATAATTTTGAGTTCTATCTCGATATGTAAGTGCCCCTTAGTCGAAATTTCAAAAAAATATTCAATGTACAGAACACGTGCTCCTACAGTTTTATTATAGTATAGATTACGTCGAAAGCCCTCTACTTTTGATAATATTCTTAAAGATTTAGGTACATAATTCTGGAACGATGTTCTTAATTCTTTGTTGTTATTAGTCAAATATATACCTACTAAGTACCTACCTGCTTAAGTAGTGCATAAATCATGTTTTACATAAATTTGCCAATTGATTACTTATATCTACCTATATAAAATGTGATTTAGGCTTTGGATTTAGGTATCTTCACTGCCTCTAATTCTATAGTGGCTTTTTAATCTATGAGGTACTATATAGGGTAAAAATAAGAATAATATTCTTAGAAATTTACGTAAGTAGGTTGGTATAAGGAAAATAATCCACTTTATTCAATGTCTTTGCGTTCCTAACCGATAGCCTCCTACACAATTAGCACAATAAATTATGCTAATTGTTTAATTATGCAGTGTTCATACAGCATGGCAACTAATTTTGTTACTGATCCTGTAAACTGAGACGCTTGCAAGTACCTAGCGGCGTAGCTCACTTAAAATGAGAAAAATCGGTAAAGTGCCAACATGGGCGTACAGAGCTCTTGATTTAGAAGGGTTAAGCTCCTGATATGGGGGGAAAGGGATCTCAATTCCCAATCCAGGGGGTAAGTAAAGTTTTTAAAGGCAGTTTTTTAAAGGTTATATACAACAACCGTAATTAAGTACCTACCTTATCCAAGCTATATGGCGGCGAAGCTGCAAATATTTAATTATTAATAATAGTAATAATAATGAATTAATGACATTGACATTACACTCACTTAGCCCCATAGGATTCCCTGTGTCGTGGGTGCCATGGACAACACACAAGACAAGGACACACACCCAAACCAAGAACGAAAATATAAAATAAACTCATCATTCAAATTTCCGCCTCGCTTTGAATCGAACCCAAGACCCATAGAACAGTGATCCGGCGTGTTAACCATTGCGCCATTCGGATCGTCAAAAGATCTATTGATCTAATACAATTTTCCACAACAGCCAACAGCGTAGCCAATCGGCGAAAGCAGCGCGGCATTGACACCGGTCACAACTTCACAAGGCCTCGCATGTGCTTCCTGGTTCATTGTCGCTCAGCTGACCAACACTTTGGTAGAAAACGACTGCCTTTATCATACATGGTAAGTATACCTTAACAAGCAATTCGCCACACTTATTTCTTAGTATTGTGTATGATAACGATTTCCTCATATCATGAATGATATCTAAAGTAGGTACACAATCAGAACATATAATATCTTTATACTTATACCAACATACAACCCTATTTAGAAAGTTGAATAAGTTTTTGACACTCGTTTGTAGAATTCCCTATAGGGACTCTCAAAATTGACAGATCACGTACGACCGTTTCAAAACTTTCAAAGTCGACACTACAATTCACCTCACGAAATAAAATTATGAGCAGTGGGGCGCGGTCTATACTTTGGGAAGAGTATGACGAATAGATAATAATGTAAGACTTAATCCTTTTGTCAAGTTCCAAAATTCGGTGGCATTATCTCAAGTTTCGTCACTTACACGTGATTAATTTAGAGATTAGAATCCAGACACATGTATGGTATGATATATTAATATTAATTGGGCCAGAGCTCTGTTAATTGCTTTATAATAGTTTTCTTGTTTAAATTTAATGATAATCTGAAGGGTCAGTAATGCATGCATCGTTAAACCATCGACGATAACAGCTATGAGGCTTAGGTTTCGCACTGACAAACACGCAGATTGTAATAAATACCACGATGTAGAGAAAGTGCTTGAGACTTGAGATCTACTATTTCTCCCTTTCTTCTGTCTTGGCTGAATCCCATCATTTGTCTTTGGTGTGTTTTGTGCATGTACGATGGTTACCATCAGATGCCCGTGTTGCATGTTTGTTGTTTTTATAAAGAAAAACTACTTTATCGATAAACAATAAAATGAGAACATTGTCAATCAACGTGGTCGAATGAGGGTAAAGGCGTGTAAATTCTCCGCTAGAGGCGCTAGTGCAGAGTGAGGTCTGGCTGTCAGTGCCACAAACTTATCTGACCCGGTAAGAAGGGCGCCACTGTCTTTGTCTTTGTCTGAAAACAGTATAACATTTGCATTAGTTCCAATTTTGGCCACCGGGTCAGATAAGTTTGTGGCACTGTCGCTTCTCACTTGTCTGAATATCACTTGTCACTGTTTATGTATGGGTGGGCTTTGACAGCAGGACCTCACTCGCCGGTGACGCCAACTGGTGAGTACAAAAAGGGCGACCCTCATTGAGAACCTCTTCCTTTATTGCGGTCGGTTAATAATTGCTTTTTACAAAAAAAAATAACCGACTTCAACCTTGATAAGTAGAGATAACTCAAAAATTACTCGCCAGATGGCGCTCAATTCAACATGTATGTGTAAAGTTCTCGTCACAACAAATTAATCAAGTCCAGACACTAGATAACTGCAGTAAATCGTTGAGGAGTTCCCACGACTGTCTTTCGGCTTCATCAGATCGACTCCAGACCTTCTTGAAATGGTAGCGCTTTAATGTATTTATGATAACATGAACAAACATACTAGTCTTCCATACAATTTTCGAAAGTTGCCCTCGATTTCTCCGAGATGCCATCATCAGATCCTGATGATCCTTTCAAAAGGACCCCACTGCGCATATCTACTTTACAACAAAAAAAGAATTATCAAAATCGGCCCATAAACGACGAAAAAATCGCTGAACAAACATAAAAAAAAGCATATAATATATACGGTCGAATTGAGAACCTCCTTCTTTTTTGAAGTCGGTTAAAAAACGTATATCAACCATCACTACAATTTCTTTTAGTAAATAATGGATCAATAGTAGATGTTGCCAATATAATAACGTTCAATAAGTGAGTGACGCCATTACGTAACTAAATAAATTATTTTGAATTTTTGAAGGGTTGATTCCATGTTGTATAATTATAAATAACATACTTTACCTATTGATATTAAATAAAATAATATAAAGGTTATCCTAACAAATATTCATGTTGTAACTTCTTATATCGAAACCTTAAATTAATCTCTTTAAAAACATTTTAATACTTTATCAAAACATTGAATACCCATTGTCTTTTCGTGCTTTATCGAGCAATACTTATCGTACGACGTACTGAGTCGCGTAACAAAGTCACATGTCGCGATCTATTCTGCAAAGAAGCTTCGAAACCACTCTTTGAAATGAATCCATTCACAAATGAAGAAGTGCACACTGCTAACAACAACCTTTTATCTGCTGATAATCTGAACTTTCTTTCACGTCCACGAGTCTTTTAAATAACAAATATGTAAAAAAATTAAGCAATTCATATTAGTGGCAGATATTTTTTTAATGCTACACATACACACTCATAGACACTACATCCTTGTGTCGTGGGCGGTGGGCCCTATGAAAACTGACAAACAGAAGTTTTATAATAAAAATTTCGTCTCTCTGGGAATTTGACTCGTGCTATCTTCTTGCATTATAATAGTTGTAATAGGTACCTATTTACCTATACCTACATTTATAATCTTCTAAGCTAACACCGCCGCAACTGTTATCTGATTTTCGATGTATGTTTGTCAGACCACATCCTGGTAGATTGCTTAAAATACAACATTTCTAAAATGAGTAGCCTTTCTATATGAAATTCCATCCTTATTATTAATCTGATAATACCAAAGGCTTATTGTTCTACCAATATCTTTATGACTAATACTGGTTTTCGTATTATCTATTGGTACTAGTATATCCGGTTGCACAATAATTACGAATTTTCTCTTAATATCTGAGGAAGTTTATTTATTTGGCACAAATCTGGCCCTCGGATGAGCTTATTACCCCTATCATCATATAAATGATGGTCACAAGCCACCATACGCAGGTACCTACTCGGCACGTGAGTGATTGCAAACTTAGATATCACAAATTTTAAGACTCACGTTTAGATATTAAACTGTTGAGTTTTTTTCAATGTTTTCCTTATTGAAACAAATGCTAATAAATTTAATTTACGTCTTTCATTCTCGTTCGTCATTTCTCAGCTTATTATGGTTATCCTACCTGCAGAACGTAAAGAAATTTTAGTTAAAGGCAGTCCATTTCTCTTTGAATTGATTCCAATCTCCCGTGCTACTTCTACCTACAGCTTGCTCAACAATAGATTGTCTGTGGCGATAGCTCGCTGATGTTTGCAGTTGGGCTCTATGCCACACCGTTTAATAAATGTAGCGGATGGTACTAGATTCCCGAAAAGATGTTTTTCGTAGTACATTAGTGCGTTAATGGTTAATAATAACATTAATAACTCTACCTAACAATCAGTGGCCATCTTGGCTCAAATGGATCATCGCTCATTTAGAAAAAGTTTGTTTACTTTCTTCTTATAATTGTTCACTTTAGTACTTTGTCCGTATACTTGAGTTGAATTGCCACTACCCGGTAAAAACAAATGTATTACGTGTGCTCACATTTCAGTTTAACTACTTAGTAAGCAACATTTATTTAAGGTATTTTAAAACGAATTCCTTATCGAACGCGAACGCGAACGTAATATTATGTTGCTATGTACCTACCTAGTATTTTTAATTTAAGGATAACATTTACCAAATCATTAATGTAATCCTATAACGTTTTTCTACATAGAATGGTGTGGCAGCTGAGCAACAAATTCAATTAAATAAAAAAACGCGTGGACAGTTTATCAACATAACAATATAACCGTCAAAATCGTATACATTTTCATCATGACCGTGTCACAATCCGTGCAGAGACAAAATGCGGCATGCGAGGCATGTATTACGTGACAAGACGTCCCGTATATAACGGGACAGTCCCGTTTTCTGGTTATCTGTCCCGGTGTCCCCAAATATATCACTGGATCGCAATAATGTACCGTTTTTCGAAAAAGTGAAAAATACTGGTCGCACCATTTTTGTTCATGGACTTATAAATGATCACAAAAATATTTAAATGGTCACGTCAGGCATATAATATAGTGTTGCCAGGTGTCCGGATAAAGCCGGACATAGTTAGGCTTTTTGATTGCGAATTCGGCCAAATTAAATGGTGTCTGGCCTGTTTTGTTAGGCTTTCAACATTTCAATCAAAGTCATAATATTGAACTCTAATAGTAGAGTTTAGAAACGTTGATAAATGTGTATATAGATACAAAGAAATTTCTTTTCACTAATGACTTCATACTGTTTTGCACTTCCCACCGTTTTCACCCAAATGTCCGGACAAACTGGCTGATGTGTCCGGCTTTTATTTGGCAACCTGGCAACCCTAGTCATGTAGGATGTAAACGCCCGCGGTGAAGCGTAATGGGTCATGCCCCGTTAACCCCTTTCGGGACAGATGAGGCCCTGCCTTACTCCCTGGAAAATATTCGCTGAATAATTACCACAACGCATTACTAATTGAGGAAAGCAATTGTTTAACGATAGTCTCGATAGGTTTGTTACGTCACGTTAAACGAGTGTTTTAATAACATAATTAACAATGAAGGATAAAATGAATTATTCATGGCCGACAAATGAGCAGATATGGCAGTGGTAAGTGGTCGCCGTCCCCAAAGATCATTAATGGTATCACCGATCTATTGCAGGCCGAGTAGGTACTTATTGAAAGAAGAGAAAAGAAAATTCCAAGTGGAACGTGACAAGTTGTTTGGGGGTTGACAAAACCACTATACAAACTTACGTAAATAGGGGTAGTACGTAATACTTTAAAATTTAATTCATGTTGTCTCCTAGGTAGTAAAGTCATTATTGTGAAATCTTGTAACATACAGCTACTCAACTTTAAATGATTTCATTTGATTTGATTTCAATAATAAAGATAAATTATTTATTGATAAATAATCCCAAATACGAATGTATCAAAATAATATATAATTTATCCTTACCATATACTTATTTTCCTTCATATTGCTTCGGCTGTTACTGCGCTTACACACATGAGCGCAAACTTTTGGACATTGTACGAATCGTAATAGCTTCGACGGCTAGGAAAACCACGAATGTGTCAAAAACTTCGTATAATCCTTAAGGAAGGTCGCGGAGTTGCAGGAATGTGAGTGAACGAATTTAGACACTCGCATAACTGTCTTAGTAGGTACCTTCCATTTTATTATCCTGTTTTATCGAAATTTTGATAATCCTATCCTACTAATATTATAAATGCGAAAGTTTGTAAGGATGTATATGAGTGAGTTTTTTTTTATTTATTTATTTATTCAAGAACTTGGTACATTATATAACAATTATAATTATCTTGCCAAACTGTAAGAACAGTTTGTTGGCAAGGTGCATGCACAGATTTTCACACATTTGTACCCTATCTAAAAGTAATCTATAAGTAAACCTTAAACAATTAAAGAAGTTAAGCAAGTACCTACTGTCTAAATATGTATACCTCATGAAGAAGAACCCTAATATACACCTAGTACAAGATCTATTATATAATAATATATTTAATTTGACTTTAAAATATACTTTTTAGCTTTTTTTTAAATATATTTAAATTAATTTTATCCTTCAGTCTGATGTCATCTATTTTATTGTATATTTTAGGAACCAAATATTTACTTGTTCTTTCCCCATAATAATTTATAGCCCTTGGTTGCATATATTTACTCGGTTTGTTATGCCTACTATTATATCTACTTTCAACTTCAATTTTGTATTCCTCACTAAGATATTGTTGATGTGCAACCATATATGTTACCTTTTTGGTAACTGGTAATATTTTACAATGTTGAAATAACTGTTCATAGTCCCCCCTGAGAGCATCTTTTGTTTTATTATCTATCAGACATTTGAGCAATCTAATTTGAAGTTTTTTAATTTCCTGCAAATATGAATCAAAGGTACGACCATAAACACTTAATCCATAGCTAATTAGTGAGTCAGCAAGTGCATAATATACTGTATACATGGTATGCTTACTCAACAATGAGTGAGTGTGTGTGTGTGTGTGTGTGTGTGTGTGTGTGTGTGTGTGTGTGTGTGTGTGTGTGTGTGTGTGTGGGGGGGTGGGTTTCTTACTCTTTCACGCAAAAACGACATTTTTTATTAATTTACGATGCTCTACTATTATCTACTGTCACTCAGTGTTCCACAAGAGTTCATCCGACAGGGTACCTACTCACGACATGTACAAAAAATATATATAGTGAGTACATAGGTACCCATATCATACTAAAAAGTACATAATCCATTGTAAGCTAAGTTTAATATCATGTTTATAACATTAAAGGTACCTAAATTAATAAGTAGTAGAGTTCAACACGAAAAAAATATAAAACGCGTGATAACAAACACTGATATTAATTGTTTCAGGTGCGGTTACTGTTCGTGAACGTGAAAATATGTTCGTGACGATGAACGAGAGAGGTCATTTGGAACATTTCTTTGTGAAACCGACGCTACATAGCATAGCCACGAATCCAATACGTGGCCCTGTAGCCTATTTACTTTCATATAAACGGCATAAAATTATTTATTTTTCTTAACCGTTTTTCAGCAAATACTTTAAAGTAGCAAATGATAACTGGTCATCATCGCTTATGAAGATCAGTTACACTAAAAGTATCACCGATGCATTGCTGACGAAGAAAATCAAAAACTAAACGGCACTCAAGAAAGTGCAGCTAGAGCAATTTGTGCCCAGTCCATGTTTCTGATCAATAATAATATTATTATACACAGACGTCAAATTTCAAAATAAAGTTTTTTAAGCATTATGTAAAAATCGCATAAAAATTTCTTACGTAAGTAATGTGTAAGAAAATCCAAGGGCACCGTACTACCTACTTACACACAGACAATGCCATGGTTTCCACACACGTCATAGCACTTCAGCTAGTTAACACCGTCAATAAAACTATACCTACTCCATATTCGCTTTCCATAAAACCTTGTAGACATATCGATAAATGTTTATCAATTCCGCAGAATAGATAAGGCACGTCGACGCACCAAATATGCTACCTAACAAAGCTAATTTAAACATTAAAACTCACCACAAAAATCGCAGTAACACACAACAGCATATATTTGATGCAGCGCATTCCTACATCTAGATTATTCTGCGCCATGTTCAAAACACAAAACCAAGTAGTCTTTGAGGTAATTCACAACACACTGATACAGTTTTCCAGGCTACACCTTATCAGGCGTGATAACGCTCGCCGATATTGCCTTCGATGAGTCGTTGAAACAGTTTTTCTTTCAGCTAATTAAATAGTGCGCACGTCAGACCTCGCTCGCGATATGGCAACGAATGCTCCACCGTACACAACCTTGACTGATGTGGCCGGCACAAATGTTTTTCTCTAATTTCTACGACTGAAAAACTGATTTACGTCCGTGTGATTGGGAACTCACAATAATTGTTTACTCAATAATATCCTATTGTCACAACGGCTTGATGTTTTGGATATGTTTCCTAGCGATGGTTTGCTGTAGCTACTTTTATTTATTTGTAGATTAAGATAATATTCAGTTGTTTTCATGAGAGATTTTCATGACATGTACATATTTGTTATACAAAGAACTGGAATTCGTAGCGTTTGTAACATGGACGATTTAAAGTGATGTGAGTAATAAAAGACAGATTGAACAAATCACTTTGAATTATCATCATCAAAACTGATCAGTAGATGCTTAACTTAAACATTTAATTCAATTACTCCATCCATTCCCAGCTCCACATTAGGATTCGCTATGTCGTAGTGCTATGGCATACAATACCACATACGACAATATTAATACACACCTAGACTAAGAACAGAAATTAAAACTCATCATTCTGATTTCCGCGTCGCTGAGAATCGAACCCAGGACTCTTGGAACGGCGAATTGGCGTCGTAACCATTGCGCCAAGGTAACATCGTAAATCTCTCAGGCAAGAATATTTGTGATGTTTTCTCATGCAAATGAAATTATGGGTAAATTATACATACACACATTAATCCCAAGTACTATTTAATTTCCAAGTTTTAAAAACTTCAGTCCTTGATTCGAACCTAGAACTTTCGAACACAAGAATTTCGTTCAAACCACAGCTTACCTTAAGGACTTTAATATTTAGGTAACCATTATGTAGTTTGCGCATTTATGTGTAGACGTAGACATTTTGTACTATAAGTACATTTTTTTTTTTTATAACGCTTCACACTCATAGCCCCACACTAGGATTCCCTACTGTGTCGTGGGTACCATGGACAACACACAAGACAAGGACATACACCCAGACCGAGAACGGAAATTCAAACTCATCATTCAAATTGCCGCCTCGCTGGGAATCGAACCCAGGACCCTCGGAACGGCGATCGGGCGTGTTAACCATTGCGCCATCCGGGTCGTTATTGGCGTTATTGGCGTTAATTAAATAGTTGGCACGCTGCTACGTTAACTGAGTTATTTTGTTTCGTAACCAACGACGTGCATCGCTCAGTCATTTGTCAATTAAGTCAATTGGTCCTTATATTAATTAGTGGCTTAACAATTTGTGGCTCGCTGATGGGCGAGGGGTGGTAGGAGCGGTCTGCCCCAGGCCTCTACGCCTGGGGGCCACTTGGCTTGTGGACATCCAAATACCTCCTTGAACAAATCCCAAACAAAGGTTTTAAAAACGATTATGTATTAAACTAAACAAAGATATTTGGATGATGGTGACAATTTACAATCAGGTGCTTTATCTACTCATTTGTCGATTTTTGACATAAAAACCTATGTCTATGCGATGGTAGCTCAGTAGACGAACTGCTCATCTTTCGGCCGTTGACAGAATGAACAATAGAGAATAATATATAAGAGAAATGATCCCAGTTTAGGAAGTGTCTACGTCAGAGAATATTTTGGTCTTCAGGCAATAGTGTTACATAACTGATTACGCAACATAGCAAGTACGTATGATTTAAAAATAAACGCTTCCTCAATTAAACCTGTGTACGAGTCTTCATAGTAATTCTCAGCTGGCTAGACAACACAAATATGATATCGATAATATGCCCCGGCCGAGAATCGAACCCAGGACCCCTCACTTCGCAAGGAGAGTCACTAGACTAGTAGCAATGTACTTTACTAATCAGGGATTGTGCTTCTTTCTTTGATACGGGTGCTAACGATATGTGCATTGTATGCCAACACGACCTAGTTGTGAAGACTGTTGTCATGGACGAGCTGCGGTAGCATGGATCAGTTCTTGTCAGGATCATCGATGAAATCTGATAGGAACACAGTCTTATCTGTATCTTCTCTGCATAGAAAAGAATTCCTTGTGACCCTGTTATTTACTTCAATCTATGTAATGTACCTACCTAGTTAAGTAACAAAAAATCCACCATTTAAGAATAGGAGATAACTGAATGGGTACAGTAGATAAAGCCCAAAAGCACCATAATTATAACCAAGCATCAACATTTGTATACTTTCGTAAACAACTCGCCCGAACGACACAGTTTGCGTAGTCGTTAATTGTGCGCCCTATGAAGGACTATGAATATCTTACCCGCGTCGATGTACCGCCTGTGCATAATGTGGAAGAGGAGAGTAAATAGACTTAAGGAATTAGTACTTTTCACATCTTGAACTTCATGGCCACTAGCTTTCAAACTTTTTTTGTAAAAACGTTATCATAAAATTCTAATGTGACTGTTTAGGTAGGTACATTCACGATACTTCACAAGATTTAACTACTTACATGAATACCAACTCATAAAAGTCGTATGCGCTACATTGTGCAAAACCAATAAATTGTGAAAAATATGATGGTGAATACTGTGAGTTGTGACTTGTGACACAATTTTTGATTAATTGATTAGAATAGCTTATAATTATATATGTGTGTTCTCAATTTGTGTCGTTGATAACTCCAAGTAAAGAAAGGAACAATAATTTGAAATTTGGATTTTTTGATGAGCATCGGTAGAGACGTGGCTGGCTTAGTGATAGAGCCTTTGAAATCTTGCTTAGGAGAAATATCTTTGCGTTTAAGAGCATTCCCAAGCCATATTTGCAAAAATGGATGCTGAAGAGATTTTTTTTGAGTAAGCCACTCTTTTAAGAGGGCGTGTAAAGCGGATCTCACACGGGCGGCATCCATGAAGTGGGGTGACATAAAAGTAAACACAGGTTCAACCTTAGTTGATCTTTGATGGGGGGGAGGGCTAGCGCTAGCTAGCTAGCGCAGCCCCTGCATAGGTAAGGTTGAAAAAACTGAAATCAGTGCCTACACTGGCAAATAATTGCTTGTAGCCATTTAATAAACAACTTTCTGACAGTAGGTTACGTAACACTGCAGTATTTATGACGAGCGTTGCATTACAGAACGCGCCGAGTACCTTCCGTTGGCATTACGCCATATGATGAAGGTCTGGAGTGTCAACTTTCGATCTTTATACACGTGTGGTGGTAAGCTTCAGATGTTCTAGGTACAGGAAACGTTATAAAGGTGTTTATCTCGCTTCAATCCATTAATGACCCACTAAGCACAAGTCTCTTTTCAAGAGTGAGGAGGCAAGAGCGCATTCTCCACCTAGCTGCTCTAACGCGAATTGGAACTCAACCGAAATTTTTTATGTCAATCCAAGAATTTCGACATTTCATAACATATTGTTGTAGAATAATAATCAAGCATCCGTTTAAAAATAATATTTTTACCAGCAGGATGACAAAAATAACATCGTGAAAAACACATCACTAAACACCGGAGAACAAACATTGATCTGCCACACAAGCGTCTGCCCCGGCCGGCCGGGGCAGACGCTTGTGTCTGCCCCGGCCGGCCGGACGGCTCGAACCCGGGACCTCTCGCTTCGCAGGTAGGGTTATTACCTACTAGTCTACAATGCGTTCACAAATTCACGGAATTGCTACAGTCGCCAGTATCATCGTCGCAAGGACTATGCCACGACTAGCGCCAAATGTTGCTGCTCTACGTAACTATGGCAACAATTTATCATTATTTTTGTAATTACGACAATGCAGCGTAAAAAGGTCGCTCTCTCGAAGCGATTCTACTGACTTGTACCGGTGCCGTCGTTCTGTCGTTACGATATCGTATCGTTCCCGCACCTATGAATGGACACTAAGACATATGTGCTCTACAAAATATAAGTTACCCCACAAATTTGAGTGCGGGCTTATTTCTTTTTGTGATTTTGTTAACTAGTCATTGTTAATGAAAGACAAAAACGGCATTTGTATCTATTATACATTAAAATTATTTATGCCAGCAACATCGATGCATGAATAACAAATAATTTTAACTATTCTTTATGTTCTGCACGTAATAATTGCTGGTGTGACATGTAAATTGAATGTAAAATGAATTACCTTCTAGAAGCTATTATGTCACACGTAGCTAAGTATCTACTACTTCGAAGTAAATCCTTACTAATATTATAAATGTGAAAGTGTGTTTGTTTGTTTGTTTGTTTGTTTGTGACTCTTTCACGTCGCAACATGGCTATTATATGGTATGGTTTATGTGTGTGGGGATAGTTAGGAAGATGGAGTGACGTAGGCTACTTTTTACCGCGGAAAAACATCTCATTCCCATGGGAAGATCGATGTTTTGTTAGTTGCTAGATGTTTAGTTCCAGAGTTGTTAATAGATGGCGTTAGTAAAATTCATTTGCAAGTTCTGAATGACGCTATCAAATACTACATGTAATTTACTTAAGTCATAGGCAAATGTTATAGGCTACTTTTTAGCTGAGATTCCTACGGGAGCGGGACCTACGCGGCTGTTACCTACGGGTCCCGAAGCGAAGCGCGGGCGGTTCCCTAGTATAATGTAAATGAGCATAATTTTAAAAATTGTTGGCCATTTAGGTTTTCACGCTTTTTTTCACAAAAGGCTCTCAAACTTTGTTACGATATTATTTTCATTAAAAGCTAAAAAGCTAAAGACCGAAGTTTACATAATTTTTCCCAAAATAAATCTTTTTGCTACGGTGACAAATAATATTACACCAAAAATGCAGCAAATATCAATAATTTTTTCACGACGCGTTCAGAAAAATAAATACGAAGTATTTTTTTTTACATTATATTTTTAGGTACTTTTTGTGCCTGTTAGCAGTCAGTACATACCGTTACAGTCTCCAGGGTTATCCATTCTTTAAGGTAATCCCGATACTTATGTACTGAAATTGCCTAACATTATTCAGAATCTACGTAAGTAAGTTTCAAATTCAAATTCAAAATTCAAATTCAAATCTTTATTTCTTCGAAGTAGGTTTTTACAAACTCATTTCGAAAGTCAAGTTACGCCATCGCTTCAACAAATCCCTACGATGAGTGGTCTTGGGAGAAGAAGCGGCAAGAAACTCCCAAGGAGTCGCTTTTTTCTCTTTCACCACTCACAGTACAGGTATCACTTACTACTAATTATGGCTAAACACAAAAAAAAACTAATTCTAGTCTAAGTGGAACCGGTCGCGGCATTATCACACCCAGGCACCCTTATCATTAACATATTCATTTATAGTATAATAACCTTTACTAACAAGTTGTGATTTTACACGTCGCTTGAACGTTTCAATAGGTAAATCACGTATCTTTTTGGGTATCTTATTGTAAAATTTAACACCAAGCCCCATAAAAGATCGCTGCACCTTACGCAGGCGAAATGAAGACGTAACCAAATTGTGTCTCCTTCTCGTTAGATGATTATGCGTATCACTGTTGACTTTATATGTGCCTAAATTTTCTCTTACGTATAACAAGTTACTATAAATATACTGTGAGGCTACAGTTAATATGCCTATTTCTTTAAACTTTTCCCGCAGAGAAACGCGCGTTTTCAACCTATAAATAGCCCTTACCGCTCGTTTTTGCAGTACAAATATGGAGTCTATGTCAGCTGCTTTGCCCCACATTACAATGCCGTAAGACAAAAGACTATGAAAATAGGCAAAATAGACAAGTCTAGCAGTTTCCACGTCAGTAAACTGCCTTATCTTTCTAATTGCATATACCGCTCTACTTAGTTTAGCTGATAGTGCTGATATATGAGAGCCCCACTGAAGTTTAAAGTCCAAAGTGACACCCAGGAAAACTGTGGACTGTTCCATTATTAAATTTTCATTATTTAATTTAAGAGTTTTCTCAATTTTTTGGACATTTGGGAGGATAAATTCTACACATTTTGTTTTTTTAGTATTTAAAAGTAAGTTATTTGTAGTAAACCAATGAGATAAGCGTGACAGAGCACTGTTTACGTCGTCAAAGTTTGTCTTATTTCTATTTGTCTTAAATATAAGTGATGTGTCATCAGCAAACAGTACGATGTCCGCATGGTTTTTAATGTAATATGGCAAATCATTTATGTATACAAGAAAAAGGAAGGGATCTAGAATTGAGCCTTGAGGAACACCCAGAATACACTTTGATCCCGTCGATTTGACATCATTAATGCTAACACATTGAGTCCTATCCTTTATGTAAGATGCGATCAAGTTAAGCGAGGTATTCTTGATGCCATAGTGATTAAGCTTAATTAATAGGGTTTCATGCTCTACACAATCAAACGCTTTAGATAAATCACAAAAGACACCTATAGCGTTTTGAGAAGTCTCCCAGGCTTCAAAGATGTGTTTCAGAAGCCTGGTACCTGCCTCAGTAGTACTACGGCCCTTAGTGAAACCATATTGTTCAGGGTGAAGTAAGTTATGGGCGTTAAAATGGTTGAGCATTTGATTTAATAAAATCTTTTCAAAGACCTTACTAAGAGTTGGCAAAATAGACACAGGTCTGTAATTATTCAAGTCTGTTTTATTACCAGATTTAAAAATGGGTATGATTTTGCTAAATTTCATTAGATCTGGAAATACGCCCACATCTACAAATAGGAATACGCATGAAACAATACGTCAGTAATTCTATTATGATTGCATAATAAATTTATCTTCTTCAACGTGTTTATATAACATAAATGGTTTATATAACACTAGTTGCCGCCTCCGCTTCGCTTCGAGAAGCCTGCGTAGAGTACCTATAATATTAAAAAGCCTAAGCATTTGTCATCAAGGAAGATTACAAATACTTACAAAAAAAAATTCAAATCTGACAAACAGAATAATTTAGTTTTATTTTATTTGCGTAGATAAAAATGTTTCATAGCGTAACGTATACTGACGTAGTAAAGGTATTTATAATGGTATTTAAAAAAAAATAACATTTTTTTAGTTTTCATTTTTATTTTAGAATAGTAATTCCAGAAGCAGGAAAAGCAGGATCGATAGGGGTTAGGTATTAACTGAAATCTTGATTAAAATTCAAATAATTTAAACACGAGCTATTGTCCTTGTTTATTTAAAAACAGTTTATAAATAATATTTTCCTGTTCACAATTGCGTATTTAAATATTTACAATAATTAAATTAACGTGTTATCGATTGCTTTTAGCCATTCCGACACACAACATCAGTTGAATAGTGGTGCTAATATTTATCTACAACTTATATAACAACAGTACATACACCACAGCCTAATGAACTCTATTCACAGTCGGCCAACAGACACTACACTATCTTCGCGTTCAATATGGTATTCCTTTTAATTGCTTACAACAAAAGTGCCAGCTTTCCGTTCCTGTCATTAAAGTACATTTCAGATTGGACGGCGTGAATGTAAAATGCCGGTAGGAACGAACGCAAGCTACGATTGTATTGTAAGCGTAGTATTTAATACATTTTTTTTAGCGGGAACTGGCAATTCCATAGACTCTTTCCCAATATACTCCAATGTTTTTTGAGTAAAAAATGATTAATTTAAGTATCCACATATCTATAAATTTTAACTGTCTGCACTCTTTCTCTCTATAAATTTAATAAAATAATTCACACTTAGAAAACAAACGACAAACTATCATATAATTATTATTATGGAAATTAAAAATATAACAATAAGCTTTATTTTTTGACTGAAACATAACAAACTTGACTGTCTAAAGTTTATTTTCATTTCTTTTGTTCGTGCTAGCGTCATCGCCTACTTTGAGAAACTCTAGTTTATTTTATACGGCGTTTCACAAGCATTTGGACTACTGTAACTGCTTATACTGTGTCTAAACTAATTAAATTATAATTATGGTAACACGACTAACAGTAAATACAACTAGAAGTTTATATTATTTCTGAAACTTTGGATTATTTATGGATAGGAGCCGTGTTCTTCTCTTGACACTTTCGCCATCCATAACGCCCCTACCACTGCTAACGTCTGAAATAAAGAAAAAAACATCGTTTTTTTTATTATTCTCACACAATACATTCACAGATGGTTAACAACGGGTTGTGTGACAGTTGTAACGATCGCTATAACAATACTTTGTTCTACTTTATAAAATTACTATCTGACCCGGCAAACGTTGTTTTGCAAAAAAATGTTAAGAGTGAACAACCCTTATCACTTAGGTATGAAAAATAGATAGTAGCCGATTCTCAGACCTACTGAATATGCATATAAAATTTGGTAAAAATCGGTAAGCCGTTTCGGAGGAGTAAGGTAACTAACATTGTGACACGAGACTTTTATATGTATAAAAGATTATATTTTGACGCGCCACTTTTAGATTATATTTGAGACTCCAATTCACCTTCATTTGCCAGTGGTGTCCTCTGCCAAACATAGAACCAGATTACGTCCTAAGTTCCCTGCTATTGGAGCTGCTAGGTTCTGTAGCTCTAACCTAATCCTGACAATTCGGCTATCATTTTGGTAGAGTTTTTACCTATACTTACTATATGTAATCGTTCAACTATATATGTGAAGCGACACGTAGCATATTGTTTTTAAATATACATAATTTATTATTTAAGCAATATTAGTTTCAAAACGAGTACATTTTTTCAACACGTTTACACATTATGAATGTTGCCCGAAACATTATACCTCAATTGGTGTTCAACAGGTGGTAGAGCATAATATAGTTTGTCCGCGCATGTACCTACATATAGTTCGTCCGGGGTAGTTCCTCCGCTCATCGCTCTCACAATATCACTAACAGTCTCTTCCCCAGTCCTCATAAGTATCTACTATTAAATATCCAACATTCTGAAAACACTCTCTGCTAACAGGACTAATCCTACTTCCGATTTGAGTATTGTTCTGTGTGGGTCACAGTTGTCATGGGCGGCACAGAAAGGGTGGTGCTATTGACGGCACGCCGGGAACAAAAGAGTGAAGCCAGCAAAAAGTCTGCCTAGCCTTGTAATACACACACTCACACCAAAACGACTTTTGTGTTCTAAATAATAAAAAATGAATGAAACTTTGTGTTCCAAAAAATAATGTTTAATGTTCTAGTTCAAACTGTCAACATAGGGCATTCTATTGGTTTCGATGTGTGCTTTCGGCTGACTTTTGACGGCTTCACGCTTTTGTTCATGGCGCTCCGTCTATAGTTTACTGGTCTGAGTATAAAAGGATTATTTTATGTTACGGCACATATTCTAACCTGCATCAACACCAAAAATATCCCAGCTATGCCTATCGCGGTCGCGTGGCTCTTGACCCAGTAGCCGAAAGCCGTGGCACAGCCGGTGGGGAAGGCGGACTGCGCGGTGCAGTTGAAGGTGTGGACGGTGCCGAACACGTGCTCACAGCAGCTCACCGGCACGCCCTCTTCCGAGTCCAGGGCCGTCAGCCAGTCCGTCGCGTTGGTTACGCCGCAGCACGAGAACTGGAAGCAGAGGTTATACAATTTAGAGCTCCGTGTATAAAATGTACTAGCGAGCCGGACTCGAGTCTATATTCGAATACCGTATAAACCACGGGTATAAACTGACTCGAGTCGACTCGATCCATCAAAACAGCGACTCGGCACATCACTAAAATGTACCTATAGGTACTCCGTTTAAATTCGATATGAAAATCGTTATAATTGTATGGCACACGAATGCCAGCGTTCCGCCAATGGGATTAAGGTACATTTAAGATTGACGGCGTTATCTGAAAATGTCTTTAGTAAATTTTTATGACAAGTAAAATTGTACTGTGAGCACAGGTAATAAGTTTGGTTTTGGCGGAGAATTGCAATTCCATATGCTCGATAACTTAGCTGTAGGTACCTACGAGTACACTAATGGGCGAGAGCTATGACGAAGACTATGCTGTCCGCGCTTTCTTTAAATATTGCTGTTAGTAATAGAGCCTTAGGGCGGCCACATACATGCGGAATTCCGAAACGGAATCCCGAATAGGGTTGTAACGATATATCGGAAAACCGATAATATCGAAGAGGACACATCGATATTTTTATCGATATTTGCGTTATAACGATATGATAATATCGATATCATATCCGAAGAAAAAAATCGATAATTCACGACCTTAGATAAGGCTGTATGGGCTTTGAACATTAGCTTTTTCTTACAATATAATATTATCGGTTTTCTTATAATATTATCGGTTTTCCGATATATCGTTGCAAGGTTGCAACCCTATTCGGGATTCCGTTTCGGAATTCCGACTGTATGTGGCCGCCCTAAAACAAACGGGTAGCAGTTTCGGAAGCATATGCTTCTCAAACATTTGTAGGTCGATGGAATTTCATTCCGTCATTCATAACCTCTAGCTAGCGATTCTAGCACTGTTTTGGAATGTTTTTGAACTGCTAATTCTGGTCACTTTTTTATCTGTTCTTCCATCTGCGACGATTCTCCCTGTCTCTAGTCTGTAGTCTCTAATTACGTCATATTAATATTGCAGTAGGACCACGAGAAATAGGTTGTCCTCGGTCCTACTGTGACGTCTCGTAGGACAAAATATTAGGACCACGAGGAATCAGCCATTTAAATGCGCCCACATGTCATGATTCGGTAAAGGGTTTAGTAACTTTTAGAATCTTCTATCATTCAATCACAACTTCTCAACCCCTGGTTGTCTGGAAGAGATCGCTCTTTAGCGATAAGACCGCCTTTGTACGAATTCAGTTGTTGTTTTCACTGTCTGTAATTTATTTTGCTCTGGTATACAATAAAGAATATTGTATTGTATTGTATTGTATTGTATTGTATTGTATTGTATTGTATTGTATTGTATTGTATTGTATTGTATTGTATTGTATTGTATTGTATTGTATTGTATTGTATTGTATTGTATTGTATTGTATAATAACTTCCAACTCACATCTCGCTGCACCTCATCCCAGAGCCGGGTGACCTCTATGCTCTTGTTGACGCCGTACAGGGGCAAGGTCTCCAGTAGCTGGGCTTGCACCAGCGGCAGTGTATTCCCTCGTAACGTGTAGCCCGCGATGCACGCTGACACTTGGAATATCAGGATTATCACCATCGCGCCTGCGTACTGGAATGGATAAATGAAACAAGTGTTATTTAATACCTACTATATTTTTAAAATAGCATTCAGTAAAAAATAAATGAAATGTATTTATGAAGCTACGCCAAGGTTTAATACTAAGAATACTTTGTTACAATTAAAAACTGATTTAATGGTTTTAATTAAATCATGCACTCATTATGTGATGATGAATGGTTCCAAAGTGAAGTTTTTATTTGAGATCGATATTAATATTTTACATTTGTGTGATTTTGATGTCAATTGGTCGAATACTTTAATTTCTTATTTCGACGTTCGTGAACGCTACGGTGTGTTCCTTGTCGTACCACCAATCGTACCACATCCTTACAAATACAAGGTCACACATCTAAATTGATGTCAGTTAACTTATCATAAAAAATTCGCCTCGCTCGGAATCGAACCCAGGACCTTTTGATTGCGCCGAAGCGATTTGAAACACTCCAGCATGTCATTGAAGGTATCATAAAGGTACCTATATTTATTTTTCAAGTGAAAGGTAATCAATTGATAAGATATAAGTAAGTATTTATGACTAATAAAAGTCATAACTCGTGTATCTGGTATTATCTCATTACAAGAATATTTATTAATTTTGTGCCTGTATTCGTATTAGCAGATCTAGTTGAATTCAAAACTATTTTTTTATATGATAAGATGCCGTTTCGGAATGGTTCTCTACATATTATGAAAAATATGTCTGGGTCTTTCTTTATACGACAAAATAGAAGCCGGAAATGTATTATTTTTAGAATTTTTGCTTTTCTTTGTTTGTCTGGGCGTCACTAGGTAGGTGCTACTACTACTGAATGTTTAGTATGATATTCGCAAGTGCATTTATGGAAATCTTACTTAAAAAGTAGGTACTGCATGTTTTATCTTAATATGTGGCTTAAAATATGAGATATAATTAATATACTCAGGTATGTTGTACGCTGGTTGTACGGCAATGTCTGCCGACTTGGTTATTGAATAAAATGCGTTGTATCTATTTATTACGACTGTAATATTATAATAAGCTCGACTTTCTTGTTTTGAAAAGAATTGCATTAAAATTTGCATAGCATTTTCATTAACCCGTAAAACAGCTACGATTGGCAAAAAACTCGGAAATCTAAATTTCGTAGATTCCTTTAAATAGAACTATTACCATAGTATGAGTGATACTGATTATATTCATTATATGTACTCACAACATACAATATATATACTTATACCGACCAATTACATAGCTCACGATAAGCGAGGTAATTAGCTTCCTTCACCGACTCATGCATAATGTACGGTAGTACCTATATGGCTTTCAAGACTACGTATTAGCGGTATAAGGTACTTAACGTTACCAAAAGAAGTTAGATACTACAATGACGGATACTAAGGTCTCGAGAAGAAATAAAAAATAACAACAGTGATATAAACGTTGGAGTCGTAAACTGAGCCTATGTACATGCACCTTATTTTTTTTACCTCAGGACGTGAGGAGTACCAACCAAAGTCCATCATGCTGGCCAAGTGTGGATTGGCGGACTTCACTAATTAAATCGACCACAGTTTCTCCGTTTCAGAATTGCTACCTAATTTCCTAAATGAGCAAATTATGCACGAAACTGTAAATACTTACAAATTATTAACTGTGTATGAACAAACAAAATCCTCAACTCAATAATGAAATAAATAAATTTTAATTTTTTTATGAAACTGTTATTTTTTCTGTATGTTGTTTACCTCTACTTCCTTTGTTTATTTTGTATTGGATAGTACCACCGACCACCGTCGCCTTTATACATAGTTGTCACGAAAGGAATAAAAAGAAAAAGGCAAAATTAAAAAAAATCTACTCTAGTCTTGTGACATGTCCCAAAGTGTGGACACTATGAGTAGGTAACCCAATGCGAAGCGAGGGTAGTTAGTAAATTCATGTCAACTCATACACTAAAATTCCACCTATCTATTAAAAATCTACCGCGATAATATTTTTTTTTCACATAAAAAATAGCGGCATAAGTAGATACTAACTCGTATCAGTGTTATGATTATCAACTAATCAATCAGAACATGCGCATAAATAGAAAGTGCTGATTTTGATATTGTAAATTAGAATAGGTGCTATTTTACGTACCTATACTGTTAAGAAAAATGCGACGAATTTCCCTACTCATTTCTAATCTAATTTACATAAAAATCTGAAAATGAAGACTTAGGTATATAGGATCTTATAATTGTCATGCCAATCCTGAAAGGCGATGACGAAGTTTGTACGTTTGTAGAGCGCGGCTCCCTAGAGTTCCTAGACAATGTCACCATGCCTGGCGCGAGATTTCACTTTGCTTAATAAGCAACAAAGTAATACCATCATCCATTACATTAGAATATTTTCATCAGTAGTCGCACTGTACTTCATCGCTATAGCTGCTTGAAGATGCAATATGCATTAAGCCCGTACCTGTGTATTTATTTAGTTGTGAATGATCAACTGAATAATTAAGGAAGAAATCCAAACAGTCCTCTAGGTACCTACTTTTAAAGTCTCATAGATGAAATTGTAAATGTAGCTATAACTATGGCGACCATTTAATTTAGTTCCTACAATAAATGAGTAATGATTAGGTACATAGTCTCGATCATAGCCTTACACTTCGATTCCCTGTGGAATAAGTCCATGAACAACACACAAACAGCAGGAAAAAGAAATTAAAACTCATTTTTCAAGTCTCCACCTCGCTAGAAACTGAACCTAGGATCTTTTGACAATCAAGCGTTGTAACAACTGCGCTATGATGATTGTAGTTAATTGATTTGGGAATATGATAAAAATGTAATCAAAGGCAATTAAAATCAATCAATTTAACATTTACTTGTGTAGAAAAGATAAAAAAACCGGCCAAGTGCGAGTTGGACTTGCGCACGAAGGGTTCCGTACCATTATGTATAAAACGCCAAAAAAATCTGGCCTTTTGTATGAAAACCTCACTTAAATATTTACTTTCGACAAGTAACGCCATCTCTTCTAAAGTAACTAAACTAAAACTACAACAGGTAACTAAAAGCGTCGGAGGCGTCGTAGCCAGCAGATGGCATTGCTTGTCGCTAATACATCGAATATTTACTTTCGACAAGTAACGCCATCTCTTCTAAAGTAACTAAACTAAAACTACAACAGGTAACTAAAAGCGTTGCTTGTCGCTAATACATCGAAGCCATATTTCGACTTAAATATTTATTTGATTCTGTTTTTTAGTATTTGTTGTTGTAGCGGCAACAGAAATACATCATCTGTGAAAATTTCAACTGTGTAACTATTACGGTTCATGAGATACAGCCTGGTGACAGACGGACGGACGGACGGACGGACAGACGGACAGCGAAGTCTCAGCAATAGGGTCCCGTTTTACCCTTTGGGTACGGAACCCTAAAAATGGTTAGTAACAGTTCGCTTACACCTAGTAGTTAAAAATATTACAAAAGTTAAAAAATAGTTTATTTTTTAATAGCAAGCGAGAATTAGGTAATTAACCATTAAAACGAATAATATCGAACGCAAACAGAGCTAATGGAGAAATTAGACACGTTACTTCACGATCTTTCCTTCACCGAAGCAAGTGATGAAATTTTAATACGCACATGTTTTTAATTAGGAGTTAGGAGTGTGTGATTTCGAATCCAGGCCCAAGTGTACAGTGCGCAATGTATATACCTATAAACCACTTGACTAATCACTGATAATATCAACACCTAAATTCCTATATTAACAAAATGTTGGATATGTTTACGGAAAGTAAAACAGATTTTTACCCACTCTGTGCAAGTAGGTACTTAGTAGGAAGTACCAAAATAATGTTCTCGTCAAACCGGTTAGCGACGACTTCAAGAATTCAATTCCCACCATAAGAATCACTACGATTGTTAGTCCTACGAATTCTTTAAAATTATCATTACCCATTATGAATGATCATTGAGGAGTAACAGATGACGTAACTGTTATGAAGCTGTGTACAGGTAAGTAGGTACGTAGTAAGTACTTACCTGCAAAATAAGTCAAGTAAGTATATTAGGTATGCTAAAAACGATGAAGTTAGAGCAGTTAGTAGGTACTAGAGTAGATTTTTACATTAAAAGACGGATTATTACAATATTTACCTAGGTACTGAGTAACTTTTCGTATGTTTTACGTCTTAGGATTTTTTGATTAAACGTTCCGGTAAACTATGATAGAATCTTTAAATCAGCAAATAAACACAGCTGGAAAATATATGCTGTGATCATTTAAAATCCTTAAGGACTTTCTAAAAATATCAGGAATTAAGGAATCATGGATAATTAAGATCTTATCGGCTGATATAAATTCCCCTCTGATTTTTTACAATCATGCAATTTCATCAAATCTAGTACCTACCTATTCCAAGATCAAGGATCTACATAAGCCGAAGTATGTACCTACAAATTTTAGTGTAGGTACTACTCTACATTGCTGAGTTACATTGAAGCACTAAATACGATAATGAAGGCCACGTTACAATCGATGCAAAACGGAATGAATAATAAAAAATATTTCGCAAATAATTAAAATCTTATTCATTAGGCACTTGAAAGACAATGAACCTCCATTTACAGACATGCTTGTCATTTAATCAGATATCACAAATCACCCCTTTTACAATAGATAACGGACTGTTTACGACTGAAAGGAGGTAAGTAATTTATTGTTCAGTTGAATTTCAGTGGCTTTATCATCTTTTAAAACATGGAAATTGAACTCCCAGACATTTTGCCACTACCGCTGATGACACCTTGACCTGACAATTATTCCCATATGTTTCTATTAGTAGACGTACGTCATTAAATCATTTGTTTATATACTGAGTGGGTCAGAAAATGTTGTGCTGTCATTGGCATTATGCGAACATTATCTTCATTCAACTTTTTTATGGAATTAAATTAGCTAACGAAAACAATAAGGCTAGAATAAGGACTAGGATATTTAGTCTAGTTAGAAAACAGTGTTAGAGCGTTAGTTGGTAAGTTCCTTACTAGGTATGAGGTGAGGACTGGGTGAGGGAGTCAGGGACGGTTAGTTAGAATTTAATTAGTCATGTTAATATTTATTAGGTAGAGTCCTGATTTGATTCGGCCACAATTGTATTGCTACATTTGAGGACTAAGAGCTCTCTTTAAAAAAAGTGTAATCAAAGCCACTACTTGTGACGTGACTTGACTATCACGCCACCTATAATAACGTATCATAACGATGCAACTAACTAATCTCAAAACAAATATATTAAAATGATGATACTACGAGTATAATGTCATACACATAATATGCGAATTGGCCAACATACTTATCACAAAATACCATGTATTTAAACATATTACTTCGACGTGAGTATACTTATGTACCTAGGCTACGTGAGGAACACTTCATTTAGATTTCTTAAAGACATAAATTGTAATGTAGTGAGCCGAGATAACGGTGTGAAGTTATTTATATAGATTACTGACATTCTAACTATGACGAAAATAGGCCGCTGGGTTAGCAATTAAAACTGGCTAATTTAAGACATGAACTGAATACAATGGAAGAAATATGAAGACGTGTTATATGTGACAATATGTAGGATAATAAATAATCACTTACCGCCATAATCAAGTAATAACTCTCTTTGAAGGCGCCAAAAAATCCGAAAAAGGAGATGAGGAATATAATAATCCCCGTCGCGATACAGAACGCCGGGAGGGAGAAAAATCTTTCGGACAGAAACGGGTGGAAGCCATTGTATGCCGACTGGACGGAACTACCCACAGACAAAACCACTATCCCCGTTATCTGAAACACAAATAAAATCACTCGCACTCCGTTTCACAATTACGCAATTTTATCGCGTATTTCAGTAACAACACACAACTTACCAAGAATAGGAAATTTACTGAAACTAAAGTGTATTTCACGGTGGTGAATATTTTAGACCACATTTTGTACAACGTACGAGCGCACGTGCTTCCTCGTGACAGCCGAACGACGTATGCTGGTTTAGATATTTTTATCGCCGCCGTATCGTTGATAAGGAAAACAAGCGACTTTATCTAATGCGGGGCTCCTTCTCTGCACTTGTATCCGTCATTATTGAGAAATGATCCTTAGTTCGTCCTTGATAGCCAGTGTCTTGTTTTTTATCTACGGTGTTTTGCTGTAATGGCACTGAATTCGATTCCTATCGTCGGTTTGTGCTGAAAATTTTAACATAAAGTTGTTGTAATTACGTATAATTTGATACTATAGATATAACTATTTAAAACTTTCCATGATTCGTTACAGTTGTTATTGTTTTACATGTATGCACTATGCATGAATGGATGTACCGATCTGTATACCTTAGTTCCAAGAAGCATTAATAAAATAGATTCACTTTACGATTTTACGATGACTTTATGGTTGCAGTTAATTTAAAAGAAATATAAATCGGGTCCAGTAGTAGAGTGGGCGTTCATTCGTACTATTTACAGTCCAGATAGGTATTCTTGACTAAATAAGCAATGTGGGCTTCTTTCATATGTCAGGACGTGAGCTCAGGATATCAAATGAAACACAGGGTTAGTTCTAAGCCAAGCACACCATCATCTCCGTTTATTGAATCAAACAGTTTGGCTCAGTAAATACGTTATTAGATCATTTAGATTTGGTTTGGTATTTTGACATCTTGGATTTACTTCACGGAATTACGATATTGGTGTTATCGATCGATCCACTCGCACTCGCGACTCACGCGTTATTTATCAACTATTATTAACGATTCACGGCATTTCAACATAGAAGGAGCTTTTACAAGATATCACACCGGTAGCCTTACTTTATTATTTTCCAATTCTATTGACAGCTATCAGATTCCCTATTATTCATCGCGTACAGATTAATCGCATCAAACCAGTATCATAGGTTTACTACCTCCTCCGTCATATATATTATGTGAAGGGAAACTTGTAATTTTGTTTATAAAATAATTAAGCCAGAAGCAAAAAAGCCTATGCGTCGACTTAATCCACACTAATGTCGTCAATGTTTACGGTTTAGTTATCTTTTTGTGGTGATAGTTGGCTAGCCACTTATGACGCCACTCTATCAGGTGGACTGCCAACCCGAAGAACACAGCGCGCATCCGTGGGATTTCGAAGGCTCAGCCCCCTTATTATGAACTCTTATTTCCAGACAGTTTACGTTTAGTTCAGCCTTATTACCTGTAAGGCGCTGTCTCTGTCACCCACACGTTGTGAACGCGAACTGTCTGGAATTAAGAGTTCATAATAAGGCCCCAGGACCGGTCAGAGTAGCGCAACTTAGGGAAGGCCTATGTCCAATAGTGGACCGCCTAACGCTGATAGATATATTTATCTTTTAAATTACCGAATTACATTTACATTATTTAATAGGCAATTTTGATAAGATAGACTTGTTTGAATGTTTTAATCAATGTATTACCTAATATCATCTGGAATTCAATATCGATAATCTTCATAGTCTTCATAGAAGTATTGTTTTGTACGTACCCATAAATAATGAAATAACTATGTAACATAGTTGATTATAATAAGTAGGTATATAGTCTTATTCTCTTTGGTGAGTGTTCTTTAATTATTCAGAGATAATTGTGTTTTAAAAACTAGAAAAAAAACACAACACAAGTCAAAAAAAATATGTGTTAGACCCACGTTATTCATGGCTCTCAATATTTAGGAACGAGGAATGAACAATAGAAGGGTAGCCATTTGTCAGCCGGTTACAAACGTGCCACTACACATAAGCAAAATTAGTAATGATCCGACTGAAATTAAGAGGTACAGAGGCTTAACTATGCGTTACAAGTTAACTTTTTGTGACAGACAGACTTGTGTATTATTCACCAGAATACACTACAAACAGTGCAGTTCGGTATACCATGCCATGCCAGTTTATTTTCTACTTTAAAATAAAATTAAGATAATAAAAAGGATACCTAACCTAACCTACAAGAACATTTTTTTTGCTGCAAAAAACTAGCATTGTATTATGTTAGATTGTTGTATAAATATCTACTTACTATCTTATCCTTTTAGGTAAACGAGATAAAACAGTTTTATCGACGTGCACTCACTCGATAGCCCAATATTATATCCGATCAGACAATCGGATACATCACGATAATAAAATGCCTTCGCTGGACCTAGACTAGACACTTCGGACACTAACGTACGAAGTTGCTCTACATTTGTCACTTTCGTTTTGTTGTACTAAGCACGTACTAAGTATGTCTATCGAAACAGCAAATAGACAGGCCTCCTTTTAAGACGAAAGTTTGGGGAGCGAAGCCTGATCGTGATGACCAAGGAACATCTTTTTTTTTCAGCTTTTTTTATCTAGGACAAAGAAAGAACCTTAGTCATTCCGTATATTTTGACGTTACTTAAAAAAAAGTTTAGTTTTTAACGACTCCAAAATTGAAGGAGGTTTTTTTTATATTTTTTATCTCAGGAATTTGCAATTTTTAAAACTATTTTTAAAAATATCAGATATTTTGATATGCCGATATACCTACATAAGTTCTAGCCAATTACAATATCGCCGGACGATAATAGTTTAAACGCAAATAATGTAATTTACATTAATTTAATTTAAGTTTGATTTACATTGTTCAATTTTAATAAATATCTTTCGTATCGCAAAGATATCGCGTGACAAGTGGTACTATCAGTCTTTGTATCTAAGTTAAATAAACTATTGAGTTAAAATAATAAGGATTTGCTTATAATACTCGTATGTAAAATACTCGTTAAAATAAAAAATAGTGGTAGGTACTATATTCTTATTGATATAATCATGAATCTTATACGGTAATAATCAGTAATAATTATACTCATTTTTACTATATTATGGGTTACTCACGATATGTACTATATTGGTGTGCCGAAATTTCGACCCATGGATCATGGATGGATCCATGGATGCATGGATCGTGGTTTTTTTTTTTCATCAAACCCATACGCGTGGGTACATCTATGGATAGGTCTTCAAAACAGCTATTAAGGTTTCTAATATCTTTTTTTTTCTAAACTGAATAGTTTGTGCGAGAGACACTTCCAATGTGGTAAAATGTCCCCCCGTAACTTCTAAAATGAGAGCACGATAAAACTAAAGAAAAATTATAATGTACCTTACCATGTAAACTTCCACCCATAATTGGTTTGAACGAGATCTAGTAAGTATTTTTTTAACACGTCTTAAATCCTAAAGCACAATTAACCTTTCATTCAATCAACTCAAATATAAATATATTTTTATAATCTGTTACTAGCTGCAACGAAACCCTTCATGAGCGAGTCCGACTCGCACTTGGCCAATTTTTACTCGTAAGTCTGTCAGACGAGCACTACTGTCCCTCGATACCAAGAAGTCGAATGAACCAGGTGGTGTTTCTGCAGTGGTGATTAAGACGTGTGCTCCCGAGTTTACTCCCGTTTCAAAGCACCTATTTTCGCTATCCTACACCACTGGAATAGTACCGTCTTCATAGAAAGTAGCCCCAGTTCATCCTATCCCCGAAAAGGGCAATCTTAGTGACCCGGCTAAGTACAGGTTAATCCTAAGGTTATGGAGCGTATTATAAATTTACAGCCCCTAGGATATCTGGAGGATCTCCAGTTGATCAGTGACCGGCAGTACGTGTTTCTTTACGGACGTTCAGCTGGCGATCTTTTAGTATATCATACTCATCGATGGGCCCACGCCCTTGATAGCAACGAGAAGCATTCCTGGATATCGCTAAGGCCTTTGACCGAGACTGGCAGGGCTCTTCTTGCGAAGCATCCATCTACGGTCTCCCTGAGAGGTCATGCAATTGGGTAGCCAGATTTGTATCTGAGCGACATTAAAGGCCGTACTTGACGGTGGTTGCTCAGATATGAAACCTATATTCCAACCAACCAGTATTCATTGCTATGAAGATGACAACACGGTAGGAAACTTGTGTCTGAAGTTGAGAATTCTCTAGAGAAAGTCTCGGAATGGGGACGACTCAATTTAGTTGAGTTCAACCCGAGAAGACACAAGTTTGCGCATTTTTCGCTTAGAAAACCCCATTATTCATGGCGCCTCCATTCCAGGGCTCCGCGCACACTATTAGTACATGTGTCGGTGTGTCGATGTCATCTGGAAGCTAAGGCCAAATTGGCCTCCGAAGTGCTTGACGTCATGAACCGGGCGAAGCAGTAATTCAATGCGAAGGACCTACTGATGCTTTATAAAGCTCAGGACACCTCTCACATGGAGTACTTTCTCATCTCTGGGCTGGGGCGCCACAATAACAGCTTAGTCTTTGGCGCCGTGCAAATGCGCGCAGTTCGAGTTTTAGGAGAGAAATAGGATGTATCTGCGTGTTTCAACGACTTGACAACGGTGAGTGCTCCGAGAAATTGTGCGATTAGGTGCAAACTTCACGCTTCCATCATCGCACTACTCGCTAAATATTGAAGTAAATATTGAAGTCTCATCCCTTGGATTCATGACGAACAAGGAGGCTACGATTTTCACGATCATTTTTGCCGCGAACTTGCAGGCTGTGGAATGAGCTTCCTTGTGAGGTACGCCCGGAGCGCTTTAATATAGGGTTCTTCAAGAAAGGTGTAAAAAGAGTTCTCCTTCAGGACCGGCGTTGCACTGGTGACTCCCATGGTGTTGCTCGTCCATGGGTGAAAACAAGACCGTGTGTACAGTTTGCTAGTTATTAAGACTATACTTATTATTATTTCAGAAAGTTGCCCCACCCTGAGCCCAGGGCTGGCTACGCCCATGTTTGTAAGTATGAATATAACGAAGTATGAATGTTTGTAGTTGTAGTATGAATGTTAACAGATTAAAATAATATTATTAATCGAATAAATAAAAAAATCTTAGGATATTTCAGAAAACCCATTCAAATTTCCCCAGAAGAATTCGATGTAACAAACTGTTTCTCCGTGTCATATCACATTAAATAATAATTATTCTTAACGCGATTTTGTTATTAAATTTAAAAAAAGAAATTAAATTTAAAAAATAACTCACTCTAAATACAAGAACTTCACAGGTTCAGCTAAACTTTCACTTAAATATAATATTAAGCATAATATTGTGATAACTGCACAAAAAAAAAACAAAAAAATCAACTGCGTTCCACAAAAATTACGCCTCAGTTGAACGTGGTGAAACACGGGTTTGTGTTACGAAAGCGTTAGCAATGTTAGCGTCGAATGTAGACACGTCGAATGCAGCAGAACTACCTAATTTCCATTGTTATCCAATTCCAGTTTTCCAGTCGCTCGCTACTGTAATTATACATACTTTGTAACATTTCAGCACTTAACACTTTAACGCTGTAGGTTAATTTTTCAGCAAACACTAGGTACACTGCATTGCATTGTATTTCTAGCCGATTTCCGACGTAACATGAAATGAGTATTGAGTTTGAGCGTAACAAAATCATAAAATGTATTAATTTATTGTTTATCCACAGTTTAAATATTTTGTCGAATGAACATAGAATATTTTGTCAATGTTTTTAAATACATAGGGTGGATATTCAGACTAGTAAATAATTATCATTACAAAAATATAAATAAAATATTTTTAGAGTTAAATGTGTAAGTGGAATAAAGCGCTCAATTTATTTGACCTGTTTGTACTTATAATTCATAATTTTCATTTTTTACCGTTTAGGTACCCACCAACGCGGCAACGCCCCGCTAGTGTCCTAACTTAATATAAAAATATTTAAAGAAATAGATAAATACATCTTATACGAAATTAAATTTATTAACATTTCAAATATAAAAAAAACCATACCTATGCCATACGTGTGAATGTGCTCTTGTGTTCGAGGTTACATAGCTCACAAAAAATGTTAAATCTAATGAAATATGTTAGGTATCTTGCCATAATTATTATGATCAGATAGGCGAGAGCTCGAATTTGCTGATATCGTAAGCTAGATAAGCCAGATCATTAGGAGTTTGACTGTACATATACATATATCCATAAAAGTATTATGAACGCTATCTTCACAGCCAAAAGCTTCGTCGCCAATTGGTTATTTGTGAAGGTCCGTGATTATTCGAGTCATAGCAAGATTTTGCTCAATATTATTTATCAATACAATTAGAGAAAAAAAGAGGAATGAGCCTGGTAATGTTAATTATTTATTTAAACAAGAATAAATTACATAAAAATAAGGCCTAAACAGTAAAATTAAATACACAAGTAAATGCAGGTTTTACTTCCAACTCCATTACAATCCAAATGACCAGAGATCGAAAAACAGTAGAGTAAAGACCTCACAACTTTAACAAACGGTCTCCATTACTTTATCATTAATTTTGACGAAAACTTTTCTTTATAATGCAAACGCTCAACACTAAGAAGTACCTTTTATTCTACATTATTTTTTAAAGCTTAAATATAGTGAAATCTTAAATAATTTTTTTAATTATATCCTTACCTACAATTCTGTTATGTTGCCATTAATAGGTTAATCCACAAGAAATTAATCAAACACATAGCACCAACTCTGTGGTACCTATAGCTAAGATTACCCCACCACCAATCTACTCTGGAGCCATGGGCGTAGCCACGGTGGGGCAGGGTGGGGCACTTGCCCCACCCTGGCTCTGATCTGAGGTACCTTATGGGGCATTTGCCCCACCCTGGCTCTGACCTGAGGTACCTTACAGGCACCTACCGAAACCTAAAAAATTTAATTATCCAGGCACCAACTGCCTACATAATATCCGTAAGAAAGTTAACACTTAACGTTAACACGTAACGTTCTGGGGTTAATTTTTTCACCTAACCGCAAGCGCGTCGCATAGCATCCATCTGCCCCATGGCGAAGGCCAAATTCATTGGCAAAATTGGCGAGACTACCCGGGAGTCGAGAATTCTGGTCGCTGGCTAAGGCTGTCGAGGGCAACTTCTGTAGGTCTTCTTTTCCACCACTGCCATTACCAGATAAATTAGTTGTCCACACGGCAAAGAGGAAATCCGAACTTCTTGGCACCAGCTTTGTCGCCAATAGGTTCGTCATGTCTGTCTGTCTATCCGTTAGTCCGTATGTCACTCACAGCTACTTTTTTCCGAAACTATAAGAACTATATCGTTGAAACTTGGTAAGTAGATGTATTCTGTGAACCGCTTTAAGATTTCCACACAAAAATAGAAAAGCAATAAATTTTGGGGGTTCCACTTACTTAGAACTGAAACTCATTTTGTTTTCATCAAACCCATACGTGTGGGTATCTATAGATAGGTCTACAAAACTGCTATTAAGAATCTTCTTTTTTCTAAACTGAATAGTTTGTGCGAGAGACACTTCCAAAGTGGTAAAATGTATAATTATATTTTTATAATCTGTTACTAGCTGCTACGGAACCCTTCATGAGCGAGTCCGACTCGCACTTGGCCAATTTTTACTCATAAGTCTGTCAGACGAGCACTACTGTCCCTCGATACCAAGAAGTCGAGTGAACCAGATGGTGTTTCCGCAGTGGTGCTTAAGACATGTGCTCCCGAGTTTACTCCCGTTTCAAAGCGCCTATTTTCGCTATCCTACACCACTGGAACAGTACCGTCTTCGTCTCCAGACTGGAGCAGCGTGGTGGAGTGTGCATGCTCTACGCTTCAATGACAAGAAAGAACCATGCTCAGTAGCCGACTACTAAATGGGTTAAAGCCAAATCTTAAAAACCTTCCGATTCATACTAAACATGTATGAATCATATGTTTTCTTTGTTTTTCTTATAATAATTTTATCTTATCAAGTAAAATTATCTCGTGTGGCAAAAAACAGATCAATAGCGTTTTTAGTTTTTCCATCATAATATTTGTGCCACTTCTAAAATATCCCATATGTATAATGAACGATAAGTGTTATTAAAACTACTTAGTATAATATATTAGTTCAATAATCCTCATAATCCACTTTCTTGTACTCCCTCCAAGCTAACCACGCTGCTAGTGACGTCAGTAGTATCTGGAAGATAGAGACGGATACTTTTAATTCAAGAACGGAATTATTAACGGAAACGGGAATTTATATAAACAACCAGTCAAGTTCGAGTCAGATTAGCACATATCGCATTTCAACTCTTTTTTTGATCCATTTTTTCCAAGCCCGCCACGCCACTACGTCGTGTTCGAGATCCTGCGTAAAGTATCGTTTTGCAACCCCCATGTTCCTACAACTACCAAGTTGACATTGGTTTAAAATGTTTCATTTTTATGAAAATAACCTTTACGTGAACACTCGGTTCGCACGCTTACCAACTTTTTATTTTATGTAAACTCTTTGTGATAGCGGACACAGTAACACGCATTTCGTGAAAATTTCAGTTGTTTATCTATCTCCGTTCAAGAGATAGAGTCCTCAGACAGATAGACAGACTTTATGTATGTTATCCCGGTCCCGTTCCGTTCCGTAGGATTCCGCTTATCACTGTTTGGATACGGAATCCTTACGAATTGAAATGATTCATTGTATATTATGTGCTAACCAGAATGCAAGGTTATTTCAGCCGATCTTGAGCGCTGTATCGCATAACAATACTATTCTATTCTATAGATACCTAAATCTATAACGCTTATTAAATGTCAGCATGTAATATGCTGTAAAAATTTACAGGATTGTTATCGACAGAACATTATTTTTAGAAACATCGTAAAATAAAATTAACGAAGGATCGGATAGTAAATAAAATCATAGTCGATGATTGATATCATACTTAGAAGTGGATCCCAGAATGCAACTAGCGTTGTATGAACAAACGAATCTATAGTTTTAATACCTTTGGTTAATCTAGGATGACGTACATAACACTGTAACAGCCACACCAAAATCAAAAGTCCAACCTGTACAACAGTGACAGCAAGCGCGACCACAGCGATTACGAAGACGTTGTGACTGAGCCAGTCGCCCAGTGCGTTTGCGCAGCCGGTGGTATGAGCGTTCTGTGAGGTGCAGAAAAACGGGGAGATGGTGCCGATGTCGATGAAACAGCAGCTCACTGGGATACGCGTGGACACGTAGTCGTGTCTACCGACTACACCGCAGCACTCGAACTGTAGCAAAACAAAACATGCGAATAAATGTCTCTTCCTATCTAGATTGCTTCCTAGTCTATTTTTAACCCCTGACCAAAAAAGAAGGGTGTTATTAGTTTGACCTTTCTATCCGTCTGTGTGTTTGGTTGAGGCTTCGTAAATCCTGAACCATCAGCACATTAAAAGATTTTCTGATCCTTTTTGTTTCGTCAAATGATTAATAAATAAAACGGTTAGTTAGTTGATATTTACTCTAATCATGTGGTTAATAACAAATTCTGCACTGGTGGCTTAGACGTGAAAACGTCACAGACACTCACAGACAAAGAGATATGGATAAAAAGGTTGCTTCTACCATACTAACCTATAAACGCGTATTCAACGTGCCACCATCGAGCTACAAAAGGTGTCAACTCTTCAATTCCAAGCATACATAACCAACTCACCTCCATCTGCATATTATCCCACAGCATGGTAACCTCGATCCTGTTGTTGTACTGCTGCAGGCTCTGGATCATAGTGGACCTGATCTCCCGCGCCGTCCCGGTGCGCTGCCCGTATCCAGTGGAGGTCATTGCGATCTCAAATATTAGTACCACAACTAGGAGCACGAGGTACTGAAAATATGTTACAATTTGAATTTGAATTGTGAATTTGTGTTGAATACACAGCAGTGATGTAGCTGGGGGGAATGGACGGGGAGGTTCAACGCCAGTGATGGGGCGACACCACGATGTGCGAGTGCGACGTTCGCTCCGAGTTACACCCTAGGTAGGTAGGAACGGTAAGGCCCTGTTACTGTAAACATCTACAATTCTACATAATTTAATGAATATCATTTTGTTTAATCACTGTCGTGCCATCTATTGTTAAAGTTGAATACTGCTACGTGGTGCAATAAATTGTAGTTTCCTTGTAGTGTTAGCATGTACTTTGTAGTTCACAGACCAGCTCATAGAAGGCGTAGGTACTCCTTTACCATTACGCTACTTTATTTTTTGAAAGTATTTTGTAGTGTTATTTTTGTTTATACATATAATAATATATTTACTAAAGAATTAACAAAATAATCACATACCCCGATTATAAAATAAATCTCTTTAGTAAGGGACGCGTAGAATCCAAGCAGAGAACTAAGTAATATGACGACTCCAGTTCCTATGGCAAACCCGGGAAGAGTGAAGAACTGCTGAGTTATCAGCAGGTTGTAATCCTGGTGCCGCGACAAAATCACTACTCCAGCAATGATTAGAACTATGCCTGTGATCTGTGAAATAGAAAAGAAAACAGACAAAAATACTCATTGTAAAAAAAACCACCATCACACAAGTGTCAAGTGCTAGTTATTTCTTGTCGCAAGTCGCAATAATACCGAAAGTAAACGAATATTAATGTCTGTGAATTGAAGCCACTGTAGTAACGCCAGTATTATAAAAATAACGACAGAAATATTTTAAAAAGAATTCTTTTTAGATTCTTGTTTACTTATTCTTATACACGTCACCTTCTACACTTTAATGTTATTTATTTATTTAAAACTTTATTGACCACAATAAACGCATATTACGGTACAAAATGGCGAGGCGAGGCTAGGTGCATTCTTTATCAGCTAACCATTAGGCCAAACAGAGAAACACGACGAGCGGTATAAATAAATTAATTTACGGAATGAAAAATGAAACATATAGGTGAAGTATACACAAAAGTATATAAAAGATTATAATATGTATATAAATTAATCTTTTTTTTATGGAATTAAGGTAGCAAACGAGCATGCAGCACCACCTTCCGCTGCCGCCCATGACAACTGTGACCGACCCAGAACTAGACTCAATTTGAGTCTCGTTCTAATTCGGTCACAGATGCATCGCTACCCCTGAGGACTGAGATGGTGATGAGATGATGAGAGGACTAAAAAAGTGTAACCGGCTCCACTCCTTTCTACCCGGAACACAATAAATTGTTCTTAAAACAATTATTACACGGTAGGAATGGTACTAAGTACCGTAGCGGGCGGTGGTACTTCCCCGGGTGAGCTCTAGGCCCTACCACCTAAAAGACTATATATAACGTATAAATATATATAGAAATACATATATACTTATGAATATATACATATTATACATATCTTACAGATAGAAAAAATTAAATGGTTTCCGGTTCTCGCTATGTGATGATGTCCACTGACAAGAAATATGATAAAGTTACTCGTAAATCTTTCCCAAACACGCTTAAAAACTTCTTGTCAATAACAATGCAAACTATAAGTATAGGTAGCACATTAATGAACACTCATCTAAAAACGACCACTCATATTCTACCGATGCTACGACGCCTACGACGCCAACGCGAACGACTCACTCAACCCACTTTTAAACCGAGGTTCTACCTATCCTTAATGAAAATATTATCAAACTCTTACCACAAACAAACAATTTACAGCAGACAGAGAAAATCGCACTGATTTCAATAATTTTGGAATTTTTATTTTCTCCATTTTTAATTCAACAATTTTTTCTGATTACAGCCGTGCAGATTGCCGTGTAGTGCAGACAGAACAGTAGACTATGTATTGTGTCGGTACATTGAGATAAATTTATCAATCTGGAAAACGAATCAATATCTATTTTATCTTGACATGTATTCGTAGCCGAAAGAGTTACAATCGTGAGCTCAAGGTAAGTAAGAAACGTTTTGGTAAAGGCAGTTTGTTATTGTTACAAGACTTTTACAGAAAAATGTCATTTATTTACGCAAAGCAAAAACTTGGAACATAAAAGCAGGAAGCTGTGATTTTTGCCAGATCAAACTGTTTACAACTTATACAGGTTACTTTCATACTATCATTCGTTTGTAATGACTAGACATGACAATTGAAATGTATATATTTCATTCAATTTTTTACATATAAATCATATTATTTGAATATTATAATTTAATGCAGTTAAAGTTATTACTTAAATGTATACTTAATTCGTATATACTTAAGTCGGTCCCGGTTGTTATCGATAGATAACGGTCGTTAAGCCTTGTCGGAAATACTTCGGGCGGCTTGAAAACTTCCGTCACTGGGTTGGCCATTAACCCCTCCGCCAATCCGCATTGGAGCAGCGTGGTGGAGTATGCTATAGGCCTCCCTGACAATGAGGAGAGACCCGTGCTCAGTAGTGGGCCATTAGTGGGTTGTAGGGTAGTAGCCACACACCACCAACAAAATTATGTACTCCGCAAAAATAAAGATAAGATTTTTTAATATTAAGTGCCTTCAAAGCGTCGCCTACGGCATATCAATGAGTCATCGCCGTAGTACTAGTAACTCCTAAGCTAAAGCCAAGCTAAGCTTGATTCTCTCCAGAGAGCCAGCCAAGGAAGCCGTCGCAGTGAGACGGCGCTGTAGCTGGTGTCAGCACCAGTGGCCCAGTGCTATCCAAAAACTACACTTTTATATCTGAATAAAAAAGGTAAATGCATAACATATCGCTACATACTCAAAGCCGAATGATTTTCTGTGTTCTAACGCCCAGCAGCCTAATTCACGTAATTTAAGACGCATCGATTAAGTTGCAGTTACGCTTTGGTGACGCTGCGCTGCAATCAAGTTGAAGTTTACAAAGATCTTTTTGCGCGTGGGTGACGTCTAGATGACAGAAACAGTGCCTTATAATTTGCCGTACTTGTAACGCGCTGTCTCTGTCCCCCACACGTCATCCACGTGCCCAACGATCCTTGTACGACATATTCACGTAATTTTTGAACTGCGCGTCAACTGCGCGTGAACTTCACGTCGCCTGCAAGCCAGCCAAACTTCTCCGGCTGTTTAGTACTCTGTGTCAGTGTTGTTATGTGAGAGAACAAAATAAACCTACCTATTTTTAATGAAATACAATTTATGTATTATGTTTTCATTAAAAAGCGTTGAAAAATGTTTATTTAATATGGCAACAGTGATTTAATGATATTTCATATAGTAAAATCACATGACTTGTGCTTCAATTATGTATGAAAAATCCAAATTTCAAGTTCCCGATCCGATAAGGCGAGCCTTCATGTTCGCGCTGTAGCCTGGCGATTTCGTTCCTCCATCCGAGGCGCAAACTCATTTTCACTAGAAACAATTAAAATGGTATTGTTTTCAAAAACTCGATAATTAATAATTAATAATGATAAACGTCTGTTAAATAATTAATCTTTTACTTACGAAATATAATTTTACTTCCACATACTTACTTCGATTATCCACAATTACCACACGTGTCATCGACAAAAGTAAGTAAATAGTAACTTAAAGAAAGCGTCAACAAAACTGCATAAAAACTGATAAAAACGCACCGAAATGTCATTTGAAACGTCAAAAGTTTAAGAGAATACCATCAACCTGCGTTTGGAAACACGCTTTCTTGACGCGCAATTGACGCGCATCAGTAGAATACCGTTTTCATAGAGATTTTTGCGCTCGCGTGACGCGAGCTTGACGCGAGCGTGTTTGACAGCGGTCGCCAAAGCTAAGAGAATACGGAAAGTGTTCTTTTGATCGGAACTGCACTGCAACTGCACTGCAATCGAACTTGTTAACTTACGTGAATTAGGGTGCAGATCGAAAACCCGGCTGGAATCAAACACATAACCCTGGAATGGGCGGTCCGGCGTGATAAATATTGCGCTATACGGTTCCTGAAAACTTGATCTTTAGGTTCTATTCTATTATTGTATCATTGAAAAAGCAATCATAAGATCTTATGTATGTACAATGTACATATAGATACCTATTTTTATTACGAATATAAGTAGCTAGCAACTGATTTAGAAAAATCTGCTCTTCATGATATGATTATAAAAAATGCACTTTTTTTCTATTTTACCAATGATGTTTTAAATATCTAGATTGAGCGTCGCCCTACAATGAAAACAAA
Source organism: Hesperia comma (assembly GCA_905404135.1). NCBI lineage: Eukaryota > Metazoa > Arthropoda > Insecta > Lepidoptera > Hesperiidae > Hesperia > Hesperia comma. The sequence continues at coordinate 18,034,770 of FR990018.1, forward strand.
AAAAAACAAGGCAACATTATCAAGCATGTGTGCGTGTAGGCGATGTTTTTCGCGTTCATTTATTGTCTATGTGTGCGTAATCTGTGCGTAATGATATAAAAGTTGTGGCCAACAGTTGGCCACAACTTTTTGACACCTTTTCGCGGATTCGATGTTCCATCTAGATATTTAATACATCTTTGTATTTTACTCATATAATTTATTACCTATCGCTGGGAATTGCGAGATTAGGTATATTTTGAAATCTGGTAATATAGATAGGTTATTTTACATCTCTCAGAACTTGGTCAAGTACAATAACCAAAACATTCTAATTTCAGAAGCTTTTGCTCTCGTTGTGGCAAATAAAAGGTTACTGTGTTGATAAAAATAATTTATTATAATTTGAAAATTTACATGAAAGTAGACTTAATGCTTATTGATAAAACAATATTAACAAACAAACAACAAAACAATACATTAACGAATCTAAAATTTGATTGCAGTGCTAATTTACTAACTTCTTTTTCGAACATCAAATATCTTTGGTATTACTGATGTCAGGTTATTCGTCTGCTTATTCGTAGGGTACAATCTCGTAGCTCGCATGGGTGTCACCCGAGGCGGTATCACCCCAAAGTGCTTTTCTGCACTGCATTGAAAATGACTTAGGCGAAATTTCATTTGTAGACTTTAAATTTTAGCTTAATTTTTAAAAACACTATAGGTACAATGAATAAGGAAAAACTAAAAAAGTTATACTTCAATAATAATACTAGCTTTACTTCATCTAGTAGTATTCGCAGAAAAGACACGAGCGTGGACGAATACGGACGATTGCTTATGAGTTTTGATCGTTCTCCGCTGGCTGTCTTCTGGCGCGGTTCGATGGATTTCTCTTTCGTATTTTTTATGAAATTAAGATAGTTAACGAGTAGGCACACCACCCACATGACAACTGTGACTGACATAGAATAAACGCAAATGGGGTCTCAGATAGTAGCAATAATGTCAGAGCGTTTGCGTCACGGTAATTAAGTTACAAAATTAATTTTGAAGTCAAAAAATATTCGAATTGTACATAGTATATTTTACACTATAGCTTAATAAACTATCGCTCCAACTCCACCTCTTCGAACCTTGACCTCCACGCTAACCATGCTGCAAGCGACGTTAGAATTATCTGAAAAACGAAAATGAAAAATTCTCAATAAAAATTACGAAATATAAATAAAACGTTAAAAAAGTTTTTGTACTAATTGAATGAAGATTTTTAAAAAGAAATTATAAAACTTAATTTCTATGAATAGTTATTTTAGGCTTAAAATAATCAGCTTCGTAACTGTGATAAGAATATTAAGAAAAAATATTCTAACAAAAGGCCAAGCTACTTTTTTATTACATTAAGGGTCGACGTAAAAGCGCACGAGCTACCCTTCCATAGAAGGTCATCGACAACGTCGCCAGTGCAACACCGGCACTGAAAGAAAATTCTTAGTTCAAAACCGTTTTGCACCTCGCTGTCCCTCGTCAGTACCAACCTCACGCAGGTTTACTCTTATGTCACCCTGCCGCCATTTGCCGCTCCCCAATGCGTGCCGCCCGCACGCACTGCACACCTTGCACGCCTACGGCAACCCTATTTAAACTAGCACCATAACGCCATATCATCATAACCAACCTGCACAACAGTAATAACAAGCGCGAGCACAGCGATAACGAACATGTGGTGTCCGAGCCAATCACCCAGGGTGTTGGCACAGCCGCCGTCATACGCGTTGTGGCCGTCACACATGAACGTAGCCACCGTGCCGTACTCCATGTAGCAGCAGCTCACTGGGAATGCGCTGTACACCTAGCATGCTTACGACAACCCTATTTAGACCAGTACCATAACACCAGATCGTCATTACCAACCTGCACAACAGTGATGACAAGCGCGAGCACAGCTATCACGAACATGTGGTGTCCGAGCCAATCACCCAGGGTGTTGGCACAGCCGCCGTCATACGCGTTGTGGGTATCACACACGAACGGAGCCACCGTGCCGTACTCCATGTAACAGCAGCTGACTGGGATCCCGTCTGCCGCGTAGTCTGTTGGTCCTTCCACTCCGCAGCATTGGAACTGGGGGATAAACAAAAGTAAAAAGAAAACATATATGATAGGTTTTTGGAGCGCAGTTCCTTAACCCACGGCAGAGGCTAGAACAAACATTTTGTAAGATTTTTATCGTCACACGCAAGCGTATTTGGACCAGCTGTCTGGTAAGGTGTGTCACCTGTCACGTTAGGAATATCAGATAAATTGGCTGTAGATCGTCAACATAGCACAGCTCTTAATCTAGGGGAATTTCGAGGCAGATTTTTTAAAGGGTACAAAAACAGTGAGAACTTGATTTGAGAACCAGGGGGACTAGTGCCCCCCTTACCGGGTAACATATGGGTTATGGTTATCGATAACCTTATCTTAACATAATATATATAATTATGACGAAAATGATAAACAATAGATTATGCCTGCACGTAGGGGATATTTGAGAAAAAAAACATATTATGAAGGAGCCAATACGACATGAAAATATTATTTTTAGAATTTTTGTTTGTTTGTCCGGGCATCACGCAATACTTCTGGATGAAAGATGCGGTTTTTTTACTGGAGGTCCACCTTAAAAAATAATTCTTTGATTTGATTATTATAATAAACCACTGACCCCTATTTGCAGTTTATCCCACATGGTGTAGATCTCGACCTTGCTGCTGTACAGTTGCTGGCTCTGGGCCATAGTGGACCGGATCTCCTGGGCTGCATCAGCTCGCAGCTCGTACCCAGTGATAGTCATCGCGATCTCGAATATTAACACGATTACTAGAAGCAAGAGGTACTGGAAATAATACAAAACAAAATGATAGGTTTACTTATTTGATTTTTAAGTGTTAAGAGGTCAAGTCCGACCATAAGATATTTTTGTTTTTAATTTGAAGAAAAAACTGTTTTTACACGTTAACATTAACTTTATCTGTATATGTATGAAAAGGAAGCCTTCAGCCTAATTTTCACCGATTTCAAGAAATCTAATCAACTTTTTTTACAATTTATTGCTTTTGTTTTTTTTTGTTAATTCACTAAGCTTTCTCAGAGCCTGTTTTTAGTTTTATAGTAATTTTATACAATTTTTGATAAATTTTGTCTCGGTCGTCGCGTCAGAAAGGAACCATAACACGGACTAAGGTAGTTAGCATGTTATAGCTTTCTAGTCGACGCACTCACTTCGCTTGGGTTGGGGAAACTTGTTGCATGTTGCTGCGCGCTTTTTGGGGTTCTCACAAAGACCTTCTATACATCTCAGTTTGTATTTTTGGACAAAGTCAACAGCATCCAACAATTCCAACATCAATACCATATTTAGATGTAAGTAAGATTTATTTTTATATCATGAATTATTAATGCAGGGGACAGCGCGCACGCAGTCCCCACTATCAAAAATAACGCGTCCGAGTTACCCACATTAGGGGTAATCGCAGGGGTCAACCAAACCGGAGTGCAATGGGATGGCCTCGCCCTGGGGGAACCGCCTTCCTGATCACGGTGTCCCCTACGCCAGGTAAGTATGATTTGTATACGACAGTACGGGATACTTATACAACTTCCACGAAGTCTCAACGGCGTGATTCAGAATGAAATTTTGTAGCGCCCTCTATTAAAAGTGTTTAGAAACATAGTTTACATCAGAGGGGTGAAATGGGGTGCATAATAAGTACCTAAGTACATGCGGGGACATCTCTCAGCACAAATAACACTATCAGCAACGCGGCAACAAGTAGGTACGCATTGTAGAGCATGTTACTTTATGTAACGGAACAAAAAGAAGCTCCATTCGCTTTGCGAAACATATTCCTCACGTTTATAAATACACATCTACGTCATCTATAGCATTTTTTTATTAAAGTGTGATTTTCCGTGGAAATGACATTTTTTCTACGAAAAATGTAGACAATGTAGACTCTATCCCTTGAAATATCTCTATGTCAGAAATTACATTGCTCCTCAGCTCCGTTTTGATATACAAATAAACGTTCACTTTTATAGTAATAACATTAGTAAGATTTTTTTTTCATATTGGTTTTAGCAGCAGTTTTTTAATTTATACTAAAGCAAGTGCATTATAAGTTGGCTCTACCTACTTGATTTTACATAGCAACAAAAGATAACTTACAACTTACCCCGATTATGAAATAAAAGTGTTCAGAGATGGCAGCGTAGAACCCAAGAATAGAAGTCAATAATATGACCACTCCAGTTCCTATCGCGAACCCAGGGAGAGTGAAGAACCTCTGAGTTATCAGATCCCTGTAGACTTGGTGCTGGGACAATATCACTGCTCCAGCTATGATCAAAACCAAGCCTGTGACCTATAAAATACAAGATAATTTTAATTGTAACGAATACTCACGATTCTTTCTATGTTGTAACTATATGTTTGTTACTTTATTTGTATTTAGCAAGTTAAAATACGTAAAACTCTTACCAAAAACAAGCTATTTACGGTAACCAGAGAGCAACGCACTGATTTCAAGATTTTTGGAACTTTTATTTTCTTCATTTTAAATTCAACAGCCATTATTCTCGGTCACAGCCATGGAGATACAGTTGCAGACTATCGAAGACGTTGAGATAATTTTATCAATCTGGAAAGAATAATCAATATCAATTTTTTTTTATCTTGACTTGACACTTTCATCTAGTGATAGCCGAAAAGTTTACAAATATGCGCACGCAATGAACGTATTTTACGAACATGTTGGCTTGGTTTAGTGTTTGACTCGATGGAAAACTAAACTGAATTAAACAATAACCGCAATAAATGGTCCAACGATGCAAGGTAGCGCAGATTTCTAGCAAATCCGAAATTGATTCAATTAAGTAAACAATAAAAAAGATTAATAAACCTTATATTACAAAGCTTCTTGTTTTTATCAAGTAGGGGAAGTCCGGGAGAGTTGAACCGCTTTTTTTTAAAGTCTCATATTTTCTTAATAAGGAGGCTTAGTGATTCAATTATAATAATAAACGATAGCTTATTTATTTAGGTTTACTTATGCGTATTTAGATTTTCCATATTATATTACTGAAATATGTTATACACATTTTAATAAAAAATGGGATATGATTCAACTCTCCCCACCCTATGGGACACTTGAACCGGGGTCTGGGGAGAGTTGAACACTGCTTTTTAAAGGTAGAAAATAAAAACATTTTACAGCTTAAATCACAAGTTTATTAACCAAAAGATTACAAAATGAAATGAAATTCTAACGAAACACAGTCACACACTCTTCTCATAAGGAAAAATAAACAATACTTCGACAGTATGTCGCATTCCATAGGCATCATAATTATTAAACATTTTATTAATAAAATTAAATATTTAACGTTTCTCTAATCAAACTTCTTAGTTTTTCTTGATATTTCTTACCATTTTGTTTCAATTATATACTTATTCTTATCATTTAGTATCATTTAGCCTTAATTAGGACTATTTTCAGTCAGCTGGTAACCAAAAATTTGATCAATGTTATTCTTTAAGATGCACCGTCCTTTACCTCACGTATAGCATTTTCTAATTCTGTAATGATATATATTTTTCTTTTCGGATGGTTTGTATAATGTATATGTATTGAAATGATATATTTCATTCAATTAGTCTGCAATAAAATATAAAATTACACATAAAAACAAACAAAATACAAATAAGACTTGTTGTATTAAGGTTCCCGAATTGTTTTTAAATTTCGTAAAAAGTTTAAAATTTATAGTATACCTATCTATAAAGTAAAATTCCAAATATCTTCATACAAATACTATACATGGGAGACATGAACCACTGAGCATATCTCCCACATCCGTCATGGTGCAATTCTCCCGCATATACTACTTTGACATTAAATTCTACCCACAGAAAAAACAATCAACGTAATCGAAACAACACTTAGCACACGTCAAACTATAATAATCAGGCAATAAAATAGTAATATCACACAATACTTACCTCTATAAACACGGCCGCAATATCAAAACTACAAAAAAATTTAAAATTCACTCCGCCTTATCACAAACACCTTTTCGAATCTGACAGCCAAACATACCGGCCATTGTTAAAAATGGCACCATGCTTTTCATTGGCCTCCTGCACACTATCAATGACCGTCTTGACGTTTCGTTAGCGCGAAATTTAAGTCGAGTTTTAAAGGGTGGTTCAACTCTCCCATCTGAGCAAGTCTCCCGGACTCCCCCTACTTATTCATTATTAAAATTAATATGAAATGGAATGTACGTAGGTATTTAAGTTTGCCTCCGCGAAAATTGTTTACCGGCCTATAACTTATAAAATTAAATATAGCATTTTTTAAATTCAGAATTATTTTGTAATAGTTATTTATACAAGAATATACTGACTCCATTCTCCTTATCTGTAATAAATAATGTAAAGTAATTACTATACTACACTATACCTACTATACTTACTAGTAATATGTGCCTGAGAAATGATTAAGTACTTATCAGATAACTTGCTCTAATCAAAGGTACTCTGCAAGAGTATGTAACATGCGTTATTAACATTTATGATCATTGTTTGTTATTTCGAGACACAAAATATCTGGCGTTTTCTTTTTCGATAAAACGAATTTTTAATAATTTAATAACCTTCCTACTCTAATTACTAAATACCACTCTTAACGGGTTACCCTTGTTTCGTATAACAACTTTTGATATAATTTTAATAAATCCAACAACGTTTAAGATAATAATCAGTTTGTATAATATCGTTTGACATAATTTTCATTTGATCGAATATTATTTTATACAATGTTCATTTCATGAAATGTTCAGGTTATAAACGCCCTAAAGTCGGTTCTGGCACTCGCCGGCCGCTGCCGCGGCACGCTCGCTTCGCTCGCTCGGCTCGTGCGATGGTTCCTGTTAACCTAACACGCTCGTCGCTTCGCTCCTCGCTAACCTAATTACTTTAATTAAAATTAGCACATTTGAACATTCGATAAAAAGATATTATTCGAAACAAATGATGATAAGAAATAAAATTATGACAATCAAATATTCGATCAAATGAATAATTATGTGAAATGACTTTATTCCAACTAAAATTAGTCGAAGCGATTTTCGACGAAAAGTTGTTATACCAAACAAGAGGCACCCACTCTTAACGACCTATTGCTTACATCTGAAAAAAAAACAAATACTTTCATACGAATGAGAATTTTATGCTTATCAATAATTCGGGCACTTAATTTTTTGCCAACTGTTAAACATAGTATTAACAATTACCTTAACGTTAATAATTGACATTTGAAAGTTATTCCATAACCATCATATAATCGTAAAGAGATGTAATATTTCGTTTTTCGTGTAGTAAACCTGGCTTACAAGTGTATTTTTCAACACACTTGCTCGTAAAGTTGCTATTTTTTCTTTAGTCTTACGCCCGGAATGCGGTTTATTACACAGTAGTGCGTTTTACTTTTCATTGCCGCACTAGTGTTTTTCTTATTCCACTTTTTTTTTAATATCCGTAAAGAGGTTGTTACCAAAAGATTTATTATTTTGTAAATAAATAAACTTGTTGTACTTAGTCAAAATCTGATAAGATAAGATTATACTTCATCTAATTATCTATTAAAGCATTTAAAAAATACAATATTTTAAATCATTAATTACCGTAAATTCCTATTAGAAATACATAATTATTTAGTTTAATATATTGTGGCTGAATAGCGGTGCTCTTTGCCTCTGGACTTAACCTGCGCGCCTGCGCGCGCATAGTTATTCAACCAAAGATACGGCGCGCGAAAAAATAAAATAAACCTCGGCGCCATTTTGTGCAAACATTTGTTCGTTTATAATTTGCTGATTTGTGACTGAAAAATGTCGATACCTAATTGTTTTTTTCCTCGCAAGTGTGTTGAAAAACGTCGTATGATACGCGTGCGCTTTGTTCACTACAGTCTTGGCTCTATTACAGCCCTCGCCTAGCGGCTCGGGCTGTGCAATACCGCCTCGACTGTAATGACCAACTTCGCGCACTTACATCATAATGTACTATTTCAACACACTTGCTCGTAAAGTTGCTATTTTTTCTTTAGTCTTACGCCCGGAATGCGGTTTATTACACACTAGTGCGTTTTACTTTTCATTACCGCACTAGTGTTTTTCTTATTCCACTTTTTTTTTAATATCCGTAAAGAGGTTGTTACCAAAAGATTTATTATTTTGTAAATAAATAAACTTGTTGTACTTAGTCAAAATCTGATAAGATAAGATTATACTTCATCTAATTATCTATTAAAGCATTTAAAAAATACAATATTTTAAATCATTAATTACCGTAAATTCCTATTAGAAATACATAATTATTTAGTTTAATATATTGTGGCTGAATGGAATGGTGTTCTTTGCCTCTGGACTTAACCTGCGCGCCTGCGCGCGCATAGTTATTCAACCAAAGATACGGCGCGCGAAAAAATAAAATAAACCTCCGCGCCATTTTGTGCAAACATTTGTTCGTTTATAATTTGCTGATTTGTGACTGAAAAATGTCGATACCTAATTGTTTTTTTCTTCGCAAGTGTGTTGAAAAACGTCGTATGATACGCGTGTGCTTTGTTCATTACAGTCTTGGCTCTATTACAGCCCTCGCTTGCGGCTCGGGCTGTGCAACCGCCTCGACTGTAATGACCAACTTCGCGCACTTGTATCATAATGTACTATTTAATAAATACAATCGTTTTGGCTCACAATTGAAAATCCACATGTCCGATTGTTCTCCGGCCAAAAAGATAAGATAGATTAGATCTCAAACAGAAGATTTGCTATTATTTTTAATAAACCTTACCTACTTATTCACATTATAACTACTACATATTCACATGCCATTTTTTACTGAGTCAGTAAAAAATGTAGGTAAAAGCCTCTGGGAAATTTTCTGAAATTATAGAACTAAGTTTTGCAAGATAATTTTTCTATAATCTAAGCAAGCACACGAGCATACGGGTTACCTCATGCTAAATGGTCACCGTCGCCATGGACATTGGCAACTTTAAAACAGAGGACAACCAAATGACGACCAAAAACAATAAAAATGTCTCCTGCTTTCACAACTCTTCGAGAGCGACTCTACAAGCTTTAACCATCCCACTTGGTCAAACCAGTTTCACTTGGCCGTTCCAGGTTGTTTTTTAAGGAACATGAAATGAAATGGTAGAGCGTCTGGATATTCAAAATATTGTTGATGGCCACTTACCAACAATTAAATCTACCCACGTCGTTACAGTTACACTAAGTATTATGACATAAAAAATCATATAAATCAGTTAGATCGACACTACAAGCACACTAAACATTGACTGAAGTAATAATTTTATATAATCTATGTACCTGTGTACATCGTCAGTCACTTAGGTACTTCGGCACTCAAAACCCTTTATCTCTAAGTACATAATACGTACTTTTGTCATTTATTTATTGCATATAATCGTAGAAGAAGTTGATGTCTAGACTCTAGACGGTTATTCCCGCTGTTCAGATTGATGGTCAGACTGGTCTGACCAACGGGAATTTTTTCCCGTTATTAATTATCAATAATTTAATAATCGCCCGCCACCGGGGAACCAGCATTGAAAGGTTTTGCATGAAACAGCTTACAAGGAACTTCACAATGTCACACATAAAACCTGTTTAAAAATGAATATGACGTCTTCGGATTTTTGTACGCAACAATACTTTACTAAATTACGGGTCAATCTGCTAAAATGGCGATAAGGACAAATTCATTCAGATTCATTTGTACCTACTGACAAGAACTTACCTAGATGAGTTAAATGGAACGCCATCTGGTGAGTAATTTTTGAGTTATCTTTGCTTGTCGATGTTGAAATCGATTATTTTTTTTGTAAAAAGCAATTATGAATCATAGAGATCTAATAAAATACTTTATTTAAAAAAATACGTATTGTATTTTACGTACGTATATTATACGTACATCCGAAATAAGAAATAACATTATAGCTGTTATTACTGATTACAACTCGGGATTACAACGTACAATAAATATCTACAGAAAACAAATTTTTAAACGATTGCCATTTGCCATGCAATTTGAAAAAAAAAATGAATTTCGCGGGCTTTGAAATGTATCATAGATTATTATATAAACTCAGTGTTAACAGCAATAAAAATAGATTTCATGTTCAAAGAAAAAAAAAACTGGTTGCCTGTAAAGTCGGTATACGGGCGAAAGTTTTACGTGACAACGACTTTGAGTGGTAAAATAATTTTAATGTGAATATTCATTCGTATAGTAGGAAGAAGGATGAAATAATAGTAACAATTTAAAACATTTATTTATACAAAGAATTATATTTAAAACATTGTAACACCATCCGCCATCTAGCGCTGCTAACCGTTAGACCATTAACCATTAGTCACAACTAAGTGAGGTAACAAACTAGATTACTCTACTTCTCCAGAGATGGCGCTGTACCATTTTCTGAAACACGCCAACGTGTGTACGCCGTAGCTACTATAAGTAACGTGAGCGGAGCTACTACCGCAGTTTCTTGAAGTGCCACCCGGCAAACCAATTTATAAGACGTTGTCACGTCAAAACACACACCAACCACGTGCAACCACTATGCACACCAACGGGTATCCACTAATAATTTATTTGGATTGGAATCGGCTGTGGCGATTGCATACAATACACAATCATTTATTTATTATTCTTATTACGTCTAATAGTACCTACAAGTACATGACAAAAACAAAACAGTCACGGTGATGGAATTAGTATCACAAATCACAGACATAATTGTTATTTTTGCAGTTTTTGTGCAATATATTAAATCATCATGTCATTGTATGCATGTTAAGAAAACACTCACTAAATCGTATAACTTATCTAAAACTATAATAACATGCCTCATAAGCCCTATTTTGTTATGTAATATAATATACAGCTTGGCAAAAAAGAGTGTGGAATAAATGAGGGCGCCTCTATCTTGTTGCTGGCAACCCGAAATACTACGTCCGACACTGTTTGATACTTGTAGTTTTTACCATTAGATATTCGGGTATAGTACGTAATAGTTACTTGAGATTATTAATTTTTATATTTGTCGTTAAACTAAAAGCCATATTGCCGAAATCAGATAGGGGATACGTTATTCATTATTGTGAAAATCAGTGTCTCTGCCTACCCCTCTACGAAACAAGTGTGGGGTATGAATGTTAAATGCATTAAAATTTAGATCGGTACATAATTAGACGTATTATTATTATATATTATTGCGCTTTACCACCCATGACTACAACGCTGCTTACCATCAGGTGGGATTGTAGTCAAGCATTTACTTAGGTATATTAAGTAAAAAAAATACTTAAAATCAAACAACACGTTTTATTTAAATATTTAATGAATTTTTGTATTTCAATACATAATATATGATCAATCAGAGTTGAAAACACTTTCGTCTAAATATTCTACTACAGAAAAGATGAAGTCTTGGCTAGGGCTTCCTGGAACTTCAGAATCGTAATCTGTTTCTGATGAGTCGCTGCTACTGTCATCTCTGACATTGATAACTAATGGTTCAATTTGCTCATACATTGTTTCACCCCTCTCATAATATTCTCTTTCGATCTTCATCACATGCTGGCAAGAGTTCTTCCAGTTATCAGCTGTAATGCTTTGGAATGCTTGTTCAGCTGCCACCTATTAGGAAATGATAATATTTTATTAGGGCTCTTATTTAGTAATATGAATATAAAAAATATGTACATAACTTTCGTCCACGTAAATTATTTCTTTAATAATTTACGTGGACCATTAAAATCCAAATCCTCTTTTACTACAGGCAATAAATTTCGAAGTGTAGGCACCTAAAAAAGTATTTTAAATATTTATTCTACTTAATCTGATTAATTGATGAAAATGTTAGTAGTGCACACAAAATAATATTTACCTGCCTTTTCACAGTATAAAAAAGACTTTTTGTCTAATCGCACATAAATCGAAATCATCGAGATCTTTCTTTGGGCGACCTTTTCGATGTTTCCCAGGTGTAGAAAAAATACCATTATTTGTCTCACCCTTCTACTATTTTTCTTACAGTGTTGACAGATTTACCTGAAATAAGAAATTGCAACGATATGTAATTTCATATATATTTATATAATCTCTTCAAGTATCAATTTTTGAAGTATACGCAATTTGTCAAACTGCAAAACATAACCTCATTATCAAATTATGGTAAACAAAACAAAAAGTCACTAAAATCTAGCTAACAATACAATTAGTTCTTGAAAATTAATATAAGGAATTAAAATAACTCGTTATATGTTGATAAATAGTGATAAATACCTGTCATATCGGCAGTTCTTTTATAAACATTGTTTATCTTAGACAAAATTTGTCCCGCTTTAGATTCGGCCAGACATCGTAAGATAGCTTGATATATCACTGCTCTTCCACTACTACTAATAGTTTTATTTATTTTAAATAGCTATTTGATGCTACGATCGTTGAGAATTTTAAAAAATATATAAAAGCAACTCGCATGAGCGCACTTTTGACATTACAATATACTAGCAATTGTCAAGATTCAAGATGACAAGTAGCTTATTATTGCCACATTCATGAATTTTTAGTTCCTGCTGTCACCACGTCATACTCTTTTTTGCCAAGCTGTACCTATTTATATGTATGTATAAAATAAAACTTCGTTATGTTTGTCATGTTTACGGAAAATTACAGTGCCACAAACTTATCTGACCCGGTAAGAGGGGCGCTACTGTCTTTGTCTGACAAGTCTGACAACAGATGGACAACAGCTGTAGGTATAATATTTTCATTAGTTCCAATTTTGGCCACCGGGCCATATATGTTTGTGGCACTGTACAAAAAACAGAAGCACAGAGTACAAAAAAGTTTAACAGATGGCAGTTATATACGCTATCTATACCCTTTGTGAGCCTTTGTTTGTCGTTTGTCGGTGAGACTGAGACGCGGCTATAAACTGGCAACTGGCAACACAGTCAGTTGCTATTTATGCAAACGAAGGTGAACGGTGTTTTTAAGTTTGTGATTGTGCTTTGCTCGGTGTAAAATAAATAAGTCACGGTCAATACAGGTAATTTGGTGTTATTATTTGTTTAAAATTTTCTTAAATCAGTATTTTTCATCATAATCCTCAAACTATAGTGAAAGGAAATGTAGAAGCTTACGTATTCTTATGGAACAAGCCAAATCGATGTTTTTAATTCCCAATACGGCTTCGGTTGTAATGAAAGCACGGAAAATAATTTAAAATGTATGCTTTTGTTCCAGATATATAATTTAACTTTGATTTTGAAGAAAATCCGACTTGAAAATGGCTATCGGAGTGGGAATGTCGTGTGTGAAATATCTTCTGTTTGGCGTCAATCTTTTGTTCGCGGTAAGTGTTTTTGCGTCGCGTTTCCTTGAAAGCCTCCCTTGCGCCCACTGTCCTTTCGTGATTCGTGCGTCATTAAAAATCCACGTGATGAAGTTGCAATTACCAATCCATATTGTCACTTTGAAGTAGTTTAAAATTGAATTCTTTAAAAATATAAAAGATCATTTTTGATGGATAAACGAACGTAATTTTCCCCGAGATCGTCTCAAACACATTGCACAATATATTAGTCATTGGTTTGCAATGGCTGGTTTTGTTTTCATAATAATAGGGTACCCCGTGAAAATTTTTCTGCGTCGCAAATAAAATCGTCATACCGTAAATAAATAAGGGCAGTCGCCAATATTTTTGCAACTTATTGCATATTGTTTATTCTAGTGTGTTGCATTATGGTATTAATAATGTAGGAACAGAAATTAAATTTAATATTATCAGTCATCTAACTTATAAATTGTGTAGGCAAGTAGAAAAATATTCATTTCATAATACCTACATATATATATTTTTGTACCTGCACTGCCAGCTACCTTAAATATTCATTACAACTATGATTCATCATGTACTCAGCCAAACTACTATCACTTCCACCATCTTACCAGGAATTATGGCAATCACCATTATTAAATACCAGTCAAACAACCTTATTTGCAAACACCCAAAGCAGTCACCAAAATATTATAAATAATTAAGCTACATTTTTTTAAGCATAAAAATATCATTAAAGAAAAATCAAGAATTATTTTACAATCAGACCTTGTATATTAATTTACATTTGCATTACATGTTATGTATCACAGTACAACACTTATTTGCTTTTATAAAAATATTGTACATATAAATAACTCCAGAGGCCTGCTTATCAATAAATAAACAGGTAATTTCAGAGATAAGCAGTGCAATGTTATTGAAATTATTCATTCCAGGCTCGGTTTACATTTGATTGTGGTGAATGTTAACACTAGTATATATCAATTTAGCACCTTCCTATAACTGAACAATTACATTTTATGAGAGAAATGTATGAGAAAAATACTTAAAGTGTATCACACCTACTAACTACATGTTGGGTCAATGCTATAAAACTTGTGTCTACTAAAATATGATCACCGTATAAATGTCAGCTCTTATTTTGTTTAGTGGCAAATGATAGTAAGTATTAAATAATGATTAAATATTTGTGACTTAATATCTAGGTAACATTTAACTGTCTTAGTTGATGATTTTTAGCTTCCATTTTGTAGACTAACCATTATCTAGTTGGTATTGTTGATGGAAGAAGGTAAAGTAGCCATACATCTTAACCTACTTTCTACAAATTTTTGCTGAAAGGTGGTATTTGCCAAGTAATGTAGAAATTTTCGGTACACCTTATTGTAATGTTGACACTCTTATCAATGTTATTAAGAATATTAATATTTTAAATTTTATTAGATAAGTTTGTATCTTCTATTTAGCCTTAACATCCTTTAATAATACGTCACATAAGAAATTTATCTTCTCTTAATAGGTTCAGAGAGTAAAATTATCAGTTTGTTAAAAGTATACTTTACAGGCTTGCACAATAATTTCCAGTGTCATTAAAATTATGCACATGTTTACAAACCTGTTATTACACCATATCATCTAAGTGGAATAAGCAATATTTCATTAAAGTTGCCAATCTACTTTGAACTCAATCAAGTATTGTTATTTGGTAAGTATGTTGGTGTTGCCTAAATATTTGTTGAATAGGCTTTTTGGCAATACACATATTAATCTATTCAGTGTACAATATACTTTTATGAATTTGATTACCTGTTTACATTATGATATTTTTGTCTAATGTAGCTTCTGCAATGGTTGTATGTATGTGGAACATCCTCTGGGGACATATCCAATGAATTATGATGTTTCATGTTACCATTTGACCTTAGAAACTAAAATAAAATAATTATTTAATAACATACTGCCTTATTTTTAAGTCAATCTGTCATTTACTTTTCTGAGTTTTAAAAACTGTACCAATCAATGGTTCCCAAAGTTTATCTGCAATCCATCTCATTAAAATTTCCAAATACTTACCCACTTAGATATTGCTGCCTTCCATAATGAAATAATGCATGTACATATACGGGCAGATTAAGCTTTCGTTCGATACCTGACTTAATTTGTGGATAAATAAATTTTACGATGAACAAATGCCCATGTTACAGGATTACATACGACTGGTCGTTTGGCGTATCGTTCTTGAGGTCCATCCATTTGATTATTCCACACCTGCCAAGCCAACCACCTGTTTTGGTTAAGCTACTATGGATCATTATTCCACGTTATCATCGATAACGTACTATAGTAATAATTGTCTTTATGAAATTTTGACACGACGCATTCAAAAAATAATTAGCAGAGATTGGAGGATATAGGGATTTTGCTGCGCGACCGAACTGAAAAAATGTGATAGTAAAACCATAAGAAAAAATGCGTGGAATAAAACCGTTAAATGAGACGTGCGCAGGCGCGACAGTCGTATACACAAGCGAGTAGTGTATAATACCTTTCTCTTTCTCCCTCTTTCTTTTCGTTATTTTGTTATTGTTATTGTGTTTTTGTTATTTAGTTGATAATTTAATTTATTTTACGTAATTTATTATTTCCTAAAATACTGAATTTCCTAAATACTTTCCTGTACTTCAATAAAAACTAATCAGCAAAATTTAAGAGAAAAATCAAGAAAACCTACATAAAATTGAGCACTTTTTTTTTTTGCAAATGGAATTGAAGGAACTTCGTTCCTACCTGGTGTCCCACGACACCACATTTCTTTTTTATGTAGCTTTAGCCCAGCATAAATTAACATGATTATTGTGTGTAGGCATCTTCTAGTTTCTACCAAGAAATTGACATTATTATTATTTCAATTTGTTTTAGATCACTGGACTGATAATCCTGATAGTGGGCGTGAAGGCTGAAATCGGAGCCAACCCCTACGTAGACCTGACCGATGAGACCTTCTACACATCTGCCCCGATGATCCTGATCATCGTGGGACTGATTGTGTTCATCGTGGCGTTCTTCGGCTGCTGTGGGGCTGTGAAAGAGAATCACTGCATGATAGTTACGGTAAGTCTCTCTTCGTGTTAGCGGCTTATTGCAGGTGAAATTCCGATTTCAAATTCGAATCTTTTGTTTCGGCTTACGGACTGATAGGTCCTTTAACGAAATGTGTAGACGTGTTGTGGTAATTGGCAGACCTACAGCTTACTAAAACATGGTGCTCTCAAAAGAGTTTGTGGAGTTGGTAGCCAACCCAAAAGTCAAGCGTTCTTCGCGTAATCTAATTTATAAAAAATAATGTTATAATTATTTAAAATCAGTTTTGATTAACTCTGTAAAAATTTCTAATCTAGATTCTGTTATCTATGCCTAACAGTTATTTTTAGATTTATTATTTCATTGCGTTTAAATTAAACATGTTAGGTATGTGGAAGAGGCCAAAAACTTTTTTCCATATTCTGGATACAAAAGGAGAGTTACAAAAACTTACACTAATTAGGGGAAGTCGGCGTTTATTTTATATCATTTCCATACAAGATGTCTAAGAAAATGCTCACCAATTCAGTCCCTATTTACGGAATGCGTCGAAAATGGCTGGCCTAGAAGCCGCGTGTATTAGTTTTTATTTATGTATTGTCTTCTATTATTAATTCTCAACGTTTTAGTACAATTTATTGTACCTACTTCTGCCGTCATTGTGAGGTTTGGCTGACTGCCAGTAGTTTTCTTTGTCGTGAAAGTCTTGCAAGAAATTAAAAGTTATATGATTTAAAAAGAAAAGTAGGCGTACGTTACAAGTGCTTCAGCCTACGTCAGATATTATGTGGGCTGTGACCCACTCCTGGCGGTTAATGACTGCATACGTGTTTACTGGTGTAGGTATGTACATTAAGTGGTTTTCATACGTTTAGCACTTTTAGCAATTCTCTCTCTGAAAACGATAAACGTGTGTCCTTATTTTTTTTTTGTGTGCAATGTGCATATGCAAAGATTTTTTATAAGTTCATAGTTTACAAAGGAGCAGACGAACAAACTCATGGTAAGTTAATAGGACATCAGTAACATCAAAGACATGTCCAATGTATTGCTGGCCAAGAAAGAGGGAAGAGGAAATAAAGCAATTTATTCTAGATTTGTACTTGCAAGGTAGACCGATTTGTTACATTATGTATTTGGTTGGTAGTTCACCCCTCTTACTTCTGACCGCGCCTTCTATAAGATTTTTTATTTAATTCCGTTTTTAATTATATGCGTTTAAAAGTAAAAAGGAAATATGCCAATCAGCATTTGCTTGCAGTCACCGCTGCAAATATGCATGCGTTATCAATAAATTCTCCATACTGAATATTATTTATCGTTCGTCATAAAACTGTTGTTCGTTACAAATACCATCTTGATTAACGCAGCGATTATTTATTTAAGTTATAATAAACAACATAATTATATTCTCGATTAATGTCTTTTACTAGAGATTTATCGACTCGTTAGGAATTTTAGAGTTCAAGGGACTCCATGACTCCACCTATTTTAAGTCTGATTCTCGTTGCCGAACAGCAGATAGAAATTTTAAGCCAAATCCCTCTTCAGTTGTCCTCAGTGCAGCTTTGCTTGCGCCCAGTCATGCGAAGGCAGTCCAAGATCGGTATTCATCCGTCTGGACTTTGGACATTATAACACTACCGATTTGATTATATCCTTCAGAATTGTCACAAAGGACTTTCGATAATGGATTTATCCCATTAATGATGTTTTACGGGGCAGGGGTTCCTCATCAACAAAGAAGTCAGGATCTAACCCAAGCTTCAAGGCTTTTCAGGCCGTCTAAGGTTTAGGGCATAGCTTAAAGATTACTATCTAACGATAAGAACTGAAGTTAGCGTGCTCAGTAGTAATAGTTGCACTTAGTAGCGTAGTAGTAAGTTAACCTTCAAATTACAGTACAAGATAATACAAGTTGTTTGCGATAAATTCCGCTAAGCCGAGTACCTCATCATGTGCCAGCTTGCTTTATGATTCGTTGACAAGGCAATTGGGGCAATCTGGTTAAACCAATTGGCCCGCACGAGTCACATGCCCTGCCCTTTGATACGCTGACTGAATTACAATCATTATTATAATTTAATTTAATAATGTAGAATTTTGAATATTTCAATTATGAGTTTGTTATATCTAACACGTGTTAAATAAATTGATGACCGGTGCCAGTTCTATGCATTAATATTATGATGAAACTCTAGAGCGAAATTACTTAAATTGTTTAATCATGATCATGAGTTTAATGATCTCATTAATTGATGATTAGATACGCATAGGTTATCTAAACTAAATACAATAGAATATAAATACTTAGTTTTGCACACCAATTAAAAGAAATAAATAGGAGGGCACATGTCACAAAGAGGCGCAGGAAATAAACACTAAGAAAACGGTCGGTCTAATCGCTGTTAAGGATCTCTCCCAGACAACAACCCTTAGGCTGGAAGACACGGATAACACATAGGTTTTTATACTTTTTATTATAGCCTTAGTAAGCAAACTAGTAGAAAAAAAAGTTGCCGGCCACAAAGAAAGCGATGAACCGGCTTCACGAAGCACCCCATCTAACAGGACTATGGGAATACCGAGAGATGAAGTTCGTTCCACTGTTTAAACGTCATCATCATCGTCATCTCAACCCATCATGGTCCACTATTGAGCACGGGTTCCTTCTCACAATGCCAAAATGGTTAAGGCTCGCTCCACCACGCTCGCCAAGTGCGGATTTGAAAACTTCTTTGAGTTTTGCAAACTCTCCGGTATGCAGGTTTCCTCACAATGTTTTCCTTCATCATTATAATGCGTGATTTTAAAATGTTTGAAACGTTTACGCGTACGTGGCTGAAAATGACGTGAAGCTCGAACTGTGGACGACTGTCAGGTATCCAGGCGTTGTTGGTGGATCCTGGCTTTTCCCCGTAATGTGCGGTGGCGGAGGTTAACCGCAGGTCAGGTATTAAACTAGACTGTTCGTCAGAATATTCCCCGTTATGCAAACGGTAGAAAACATAGAGCTACGTAGCTATAACGTATAAGCGTTGGCGTTGCTATCAAAGCTGAAGTGTCGATCTGACATGCAGATGGTCAGACAAGTGAGTCCGTGCCCTTTGACACGCGTCGTCGGCTTTACACTAAACGGTCATTTCCTTTTCACTATATTCGACGTTGACGAGTTCCTTTCTACTACGTTTCTGGCATTGTCGGTCGTTATTGTGTCTTAATTGGTTTAGTTGACTTTTAGACTTTTTTGAGGATAGTTTCTTTGGATATGTAAGTGGCGAATAGTTCATAATAGCTCCTTTTAAATTCAATATGTTTTGAATAAAAATGAAACAGTACATTGACGTACCTAAATAAAATCTAACAACGTGTCGACATGGACGTATAAAGAGACGTGTCGATGACAACCTTATCTTCGCAAAAGGTGTAAAAAAGAGTTCTCCTTCAGAGCTGGCGTCACACTGGTCACTCTCCACGGTGGTGTTACCTACCCGTGTCCATAGACAACGATGACCACTTACCATAAGGTCGTTCGTCTGATTTTACGTCAGCCCTTCAGGCTATAAAAAAATACTCAAAAATATTCCAATACGCTGCTCCAGCGCGATTTGGTGGATTAGAGGCCAACTCAAGCGTCGGAAGCCAATAATCATGCAACCATATTTTAAAGATAGTCTGTTCATCACGGATATCAAATATCGACTTACTCGATACTAGAACATTTTTATTATTCGATTTTCGAAACCATAAATCGTCATCGATTGTACCCAATTCAGAACGAAGAAGCCGCACCGCTTATAATCGGTTAACGGCCGAATAAGAACTTCTGGCGGTGACAAATAACAACAAAATATTGGGCGCCATTCCAACTCCACGCCACACTCTGATCGTTACGGCTGTTTTTACGTCTAGTATCGCTGAATGTCTCATTTTGTTTGTTTCGTTTCGGTTCAAATTTTTAAACTTATTTTTTTAAAGTAAATAAATTTATTTTCATGGGCGCATTCTGGGGAGCAAGTCTTGTAGTTCTGCTCCGCTGCGCGCTGGTCCCAATTACCCAGATTACTCTACTAAATATTTTTAATGGGTAGATTAGGTACGTACTTCACCGAAAAGAATCCTTTAATTTAATTTTTATTTGAGACACTTGAAACGAATCCTTACTATCCTTACTAATATTATAAATGTGAAAGTGTGTTTGTTTGTTTGTTTGTTTGTTTGTTTGTTTGTGACGCTTTCACGTCGCAACAAAGCTATTATATGGTAAGGTTTATGTGTGTGGGGATAGTTAGGAGGGTGGAGAGTGACGTAGGCTACTTTTTACCGCGGAAAAACATCCCATTCCCATGGGAAGATCGATGTTTTGTTAGTTACTAGATATTTATTTTCGGAGTTGCCAATAGATGGCGTTAACAAAACTCATTTGCAAGTTCTGAATTACGCTATCAAATACTACATGTAATTTACTTAAGCCATAGGCAAATGTAATAGGCTACTTTAGCTCTGCCTCGAGAACTCCCCGCTCCGGCTGTGTTCAGTGTACCGCCCGCCCGCTGGCACTATCCTGTTGGCTGATGTCCGCAAGTTGCTGGACTCGCCGACACCGGTGGTGGGCGCGGGCGACTGGAACTGCAAGCATCCGGGGTGGAATAGCCTAGCTGCCAACAGAAGTGGAAGGCTACTTTTTGATGCCGCTGAACAGCACGGCTACACTGTCGAGGGTGTTGCACACCTTTACCGCGGCTCTGAATAAGAGAGAACGCGTGTGTGCCCTATTCCTCGACATGGAAAAGGCGTTCGATCGTGTTTGGCACGACGGCTTTCTCTACAAGATCTCGCAGCCGTCGGCGCCCCGGAGTGCCGTTAAGATGATCTCCAGTTTCCTCGAAAATAGAAGCTTCAGAGTAGTGGTTGAAGACGCCGAATCCACCGAGCGTCCGATCGCAGCCGGCGTCCCGCAAGGGAGTTGCCTGTCCCCGGTCTGCTACGCCTGCTACACCGACGACATCCCGGCGGCAGGGGGGGCGTCGCTTGCCCTGTATGCCGATGACGTGGCGTACATCACCACGTCGCTGAATAGAACCCACGCCATTGTCAAGATTCAGCGTGCGCTTGATGCCCTCCCCGAATGGCTCGCCGCGTGGAGACTGTCGGTGAATGTCGGGAAGACGCCGGCTGTGAACATAGGAGGATACCTCAACAGGCGGGACCCTACTCTGGAGCTTCATGGACAAGATATCCAATGGGCCCCACAGCCCAAATACTTGGGCAAAATCGACGGAAGACTCTCGATGAAGCCACAGGTTACGAAAGCCGTCGTGAATTCCAGAAATCGCACTTCTGGCAGAAACCAGTGCTCTCCTCGAGCCTCCCTCTCGGACTGAAGCTCGGGGTCTACAAGACCTACATCAGACCCCGCCTCACGTACGCGGCAACGGCGTGGTACGCGCTCGCCAGCGAACCGCAGCGCAAGAGGATGCGCGCAGTTCAGGCGATTGCGCTCCGCCGGCTGACTGGTGCGCCGAGGTACGTCAGGAACGCCGTCATCCAGAGGGACCTTCGAGTCGAGAGCCTGGACGACTTCATCGAGCGATTGGCACGCAACATGTTCGGGCGTGTCGACGCGTCGCGGTTCCCGCATCTGTAGGACCTGGCGCCGCTCCACACCCGTCCACCGGACCGCTGGGCCTTCCCGCGCGACTTGCTGGTTGCGCGGGACGGGCCTAGCACTGACTGATACTGGGGCTTCGTAAGTCGTCGCCCGACGCTGATCGGCTCCTGCTGGGCTTCCCACCAGCGGGATTCACCCGGTAGGGGCTCGATCGCCTGGGCGGCGCGAAGATGAACCCCATCCCGTTTAAGACTCTGTGGCCTGTAAAAAGGTCACCACTCACCGGACTTGACCTATTGGTTAACCACAGATGGACAACCAAGGGCCTTAGGGCCCAGCCCAAGGACTGGCCCGTTTTAACGGGCCGCGAGAGACATCCCCAAAGGGGAACTAACTGTCCCGAGGGCTCCACACACCTCAGACAGGGTGGAGTGAAGAGAGCGAGTAGTAGGCTACTTTTTAGCCTAAATTCCTACGGGAGCGGGACCTACGCGGGTGTTACCTACGGGTCCCGAAGCGAAGCGCGGGCGGTTCTCTAGTTATGTATATACCTAGTTACAATTAGATGTGAACAATGTTTCTGTCTTAGAAAATCTCTAATTCTCTACACGGCGACCCAAAATCTGCCAGCGAGTCGAACAAAAGATTCCAAAACTTATGAAAAATAAAGGGCAATTTTTCAACAGCACGTATTAAAGTAGATACAAGGATGTCAGTGCTTTGTTCGTTGAAATTCAAAACTGTGTGTTTTGGACATTAATTTAGACTTGAGAATGTGAGCCAGTTTTCCTTTTTGACCGACTACAAAAAAGGAGGAGCAATTCGACTGTAGTTTTTTTGTGTCTTAGATTGACTTTTACAAAGTCCCGTTCTTAAGTACCTATTAAGATTATGTTATGACTGACCAAGTCAGTTTGTAAACAGTGATAACTGATAACATACCATCACGTGATCCGTCTGCTCTTTGCCTGCTTAGGGCATAAAAAAGATAAGATACCTACCTAATAACAGGATTATCTATTGTTAGATTACTCTATTGGTATTATGATTGAGGGTAGGAAGTAGGAAGTATAGAAAGATTATAGGTATAATGTATAATATGGCATGTGCCCATGAGGATGAGGATACGTTTGTTTGTGGCCTGCAATGAAACCGAAGTAATAATAATCCCGTTCTCAATCAACGCAGTTACCGACGTGAAGTGCGACGTGAGTTGTGAATCATCGCCCCACTGAATCAACCTCATCGCCTCATTTTATTGCATGGATCCAATCAGTGCGCGAAAACCCCAATGACATTCAATATGCGATATTTTGTCTACGTGACGCATCAGGTTCAATGGTCATAATCATAAGCTCATAATCAAGTGTCAATAGATATCTAATATTATGTGTCATACAAAATATATAATTTTCATATATTAAAATATGTATAAAGTTTCTCTCCAAACAATATAACGTAAGGCCAGGTAATGTAGTAATTGACACTGTTTAAAAAAATGGGTCGTCTTAATAATATACCTAATAGTACTTCCTTACGATCAATGCGATATAATGCTGGTTACGTAAACACCGACTGTCAATAAGTAGCTACCTATATCATACCACCTGGCTTCGGTATACAATAGGTTTTGTCGATGCTTCATACCTCCATGGCTCCATATGGTTGGGAAAAAATATCCCACATCGGTATTCTTATTGTGCGGTAGCAGAAAGAAAGTTTGTCACTAGCAATCTCCATATGGCCATGTATCTGATACCATCTAAATGTAAAAGCATACGCGTCCAACACTTCGTAATTTAGTCGATCACCTATAAATTACGTAAGACGGTGGGATTATTTAAAAAATAAAGTTATTGACATATTATTATAATTTTGTACAATGGTTTTGTCACTCGTATTAAGATATTTCAAAGGATTCTCTAGAAAAATAGGATTTCGAGTATAGGATAGGAGGACGAAAAGATGGGTACGAACAGCTATTCTCAAATAAATTTGAAGTTTTATATTTCCTTATGGGTCCCCGAGACGATCAAGCGCACTGGACAAGTCTCACGTGATTGACGGTTTCACGTGACGAGGGACTTGACACCTATTGAAGGTGCCATCAAGTCCCGTCAAGTGCGTGTGCGCTAGAGATGGGCGTTTTCGTTATATTTTGTCATCGATGCGCATCGTTATTAAGAAAACCGCATCCGATGCCGGCATCGTTTTTTCTGGCATCGATGCGCCTAGCCTTTGCGATTTCCTGTATTAGGTGCCGGCTGATATACACTACACACCGGCGCGGCGTATCGATGCTCGGTAACGGTGCCGTAATGATAACATTTGATGGTTGTAGTTAACGTTAGCTACACTAGCGGCACGCTATGATGGCCGGTTTGACACATTACAACAGTGATGTGGAATGTCAATTTATTCTCGAACAAAAAACAATTAAGTTTTGTTTTTGTACCTGATTAAATAGGTTTAATAAAACAAAAATGTAAATGTTTATTTAATTTATTTGAACGAACTGAATATTTGAATGAAAATGAATATACATACTTTATATGCACACAAGAAACATATGAATACAAAAGATACCAAAAAAGGTGCCACAAAAGGCCATAATTAATCAGATTCGTCCATACTACTATTTTCACTGTCGTCACTGCTATCATCACCTACATTAATAATTATATGTTCGTTTTCTATAATATTATCTATTTTCACATCTCTTTCATAATCTTCCCTTATTAATTTAACAGTTCTATTCACAACCTTTTCCCAGTCTCCTTTAGTCACATGTTCACAAGCTTCTTCTAATAATTTTAGCATTTTTTTTGTGGTAAATGGGGGTTCTGTATTGTGTCTTGCAGCATATCCCTTAATTTGAGCCCACACCAACTCAATCGCATTATACTCACAATGGTAAGGCGGTAACCGTATAACTCTGTGCCCATGTTCTAATGCTATTTCGTCAATGACGTATCGGATCTTGGTTGGTTTGTTTTCTTTTAAAATACGTACTAATTCCGCTTTTAACATATTCATGTTTGCATCTACGCCATTTTTACGAAGCCATGCGACGATATCAGCTTTCTTTTGGGATTGGGCAGGTGGCTTGTCAATTTGCATCGAGTGGTATGGGGCGTTGTCCATAATTATAATAGATGGTTCAGGGAGGCTACACAACATTGAGGTAAACCATTCAGTAAACTTTTCTCCATTCATGTCTTCATGATAGTCTCCAGTGGTTTTTGACGCAAAAGCCATGAGAGAACCTTCGACAAACCCGTTGATGGTTCCGGCGTGACAAATTATAAGTTGCGATCCTTTTCCTACAGGAACTTTGGAAGTAGATGCTGCTGTGTCATCGTTCCAAGAACGGCCTACAGTATGGTTAGCATTAAGCCATGTTAAAATTAAAAGTTAAAATTAAAAGCCATGTTAAAATTGTTCATATTCACAAGTACATTCACCCCTTAAATGGTGCAAACTGATTTTTCTACACTTGTATACATTTTAGAAATCAATTTAATAAATAAATTTTGAGTCCTAAACCTAAAACTACATTCGATAAAATTTATGAATCTCTGCACATCACTATCGTCAATAAAGTAATACAATTATTTCCTTCAAAGTCGTTATCAATTAATACGGAACTTCATGAGCGGACAAACGTCAAACCGGCCATCATATCGTGCCGCTAGTTTACGTTAAGAGTTTTAGAATTTCACTTTTTAACCGACTTCAAAAAGGGGACGGTTAATAATTCGACTGTATTTTTTAATGTATATTTTTGGGTTTAAATAATTGGGGTATAACAATAAATGTAATAATTGGGGTAAAACAATGAAGTTGTTTATGAACCAATTTTAATCTTTTTACATCATGTTAAGTATATGTATAAAAATAATCTGTATACTTATAATAAAATGTGACGATCGGATGAGGACCTTCCGGATGAGGAAATGATGAGCAGAATTATTTCTGTTTCTTTAAAGTTAAATAAATCCTTTTTTGTTTATGAATATGTATATTTATATTTGGTGTACTTATAGCTTCAAAGTAGCCCCATAAAAATTGTGATATTCTAACGAAGATTAATATCATGATAACAATATCAAAACTAAGGTACGTTGGGGTAATACCGGACGGATTTACGACAAGTTCGAAGGATGTTGTAAAAACTTAAATTTTGTGAGTTCAGTAAGTGCTATGTCAATGAAATATAGTGCAAACGGATGATGAATAAACATAGCTTAATTTAAAATAGCATTTCTCTTCGTACACTCAATATTTTATTATTTATACGCTTAGAAAAACTCGATATACTTTTTTATGAGTATAATCACAATTTGGTCATTAAGGGGGAAGTTCGGACAGTAATTTAAAACTGTTTCTATTGCAAAGAACACAAGGTGTATGACAAGGATATATCCGATCTTTTACGTGCTTTAATATGATATCAATGAAATCTATGTAAGGCTACGAACATAGATGTTCCAGATGATTACTTTTTTTTCGCTCTTTTTTTCGTTCGGGCTGTCCGATCTTACCCCTTATTTTAAAATTAGGCGATTTAATGGTTCCCAAAGTTTAGGTTCTCTCGACATTTGTCTCTAATAGAATTGTCGTTAAATTGCTACAAGTGAATGACCTTTACTTACTACTTACTTCTTTATGTACGTATAGGTACAAGTAGTAATTTCAAGCAAATTTATGTGTTTAAATATAAGTAAAACTATGGATATGAGAGAGTGATAAAGGGAAGCCAAGGAGACTAGAGCCAAATTATGAATTGGTAGAATAGTTTTTAAAATAATAAGCGTGTACATTACTAGAAAATTAGATTTATTAAGCTTTAAGAATTATTTTTATTATTATTAATAAGCACATACATTTAATAATTATAGCTGTTATTTTTTTCTTAATGTTCTAAATTATATATTTTGTTAGCGATGTATGCATTTAATCTATTAGGATAAGTACTTCAAGTTACGTTGCTTATTCTATAATCAGATTTTTGTTATTATAATCTATCTTGGTTTTTAATCATATATTATAAAAGTTTGACAACCACTACAAATTTCATCACTTGGCGCTGATCGGATATTTTTATCCGATCTTCACCTGAGGAGGATAACACCGGATTTCAGCCTGCAGAGATACTAGAGGGATATCAATTAGTTCTATCTAATTACCACTGCTTAAATTTTAGTATTTAGGCAAAATAATAATAAAATACATTATACTTTCGCTACAATATTCAATCAAAAATTGAGGGGGAAGATCGGATGGACAAAAATTTTGGAAAATTTACCTTGTTAACTTTAAAAGCATGTAGCATACGTGCGTCTTGCAGGAGCGACTGGCGACCACTGCTGGGTGGGGCGTAACAAAATTATCTTTCACGCAGTGTGGCTAACATTGAAAAATAAAGCCAAAATAGTGAGTTATTTGATTTCAACGGTCTTACCCCACCACCGATCTTACCCCAACGTACCTTATTCGTTGCGTGGTCAACTGTCTCGCTCGCATTCGGTGAGGTTGGCATCGTTGCTGCGGGCATCCGTTTTTCAATATTTCGGCATCGGATGCCGGCATCGTGTACCTACTGGCATCGTTGCTCAAAAACATTTTTATAAAAACGACCATCGCTACGTGTGCCTTAGTCGCATGCAGCCCTGTGCCCATGAAAGTTGTGGTCGCAAAAACAAAAATGGTTTCTAACGCAGATATGGCATTCCTTGCTATAACTCTAGCGGTATCTATTAAGGAAAAAAAACAAGAAAGAGGCGATGGGGTATTTTAATTTTTTTATAGGTTTATTTTTGTCAGCATACTCCTTACTTTTAATTTTCCAAAGTACAGGATAATCCCTGTAAAGGGATATTAGCAATAGCACAAAATCGCGCTCGGTAATTATGTCAGCGCTTGTTGCCAAGGCCACGTCTCGGTAGTTTTCGTCATCCGCCATGTCCGCCATCTTCGAAGTTTCGGCGGCTAATGAAAAAAGCTTGTCAAGTCCTGTCAAGTCGCATCAAGCGTAGGTGCATCAAGCGGCGTCAATCAAAATTTCTGTCAATTCTGGTCAAGCCGTAGATCGCTTGAAGGAATGCGTCAAGTCAACGCCGTAAACGATCAATATTCGCTTCAAGCACGTAGACTTGTCAAGCGCACTTGATCGTCTCGGGGACCCATTACTTTTAACAGAAAGTAAATAATACTTTAGTTCATTTACGATAATCAATTAATGCATTGTTCGCATTTGCTATTTGTTGTTCTTATTTGCTATCTGCGTATGACGTCATGGTATTGTTCTTAACGATGTTATATATATGTATACCTACATGCATTATAGTATAAGTAAGCAAGAGATAAAATACAAGTGGGAATACTGGTATAAATTCAACAACTACGTATGACCATCAAGAAAGAAACGCCCTACCCACTTATGTTTGCTTTTAGTAATGCGGTCTTCCTCTTCCCTTATTTTAAAACTTTAAAGAACGATGGAAGCTGCAGTAATTAAGAGTTTAAATATGGTCATAATGTTTTGCCCTATTAAGTTATCTGAAACCTGTTGCAAGTACCTAAATACATTGAGATTGATAGCTGTAATTTATAATTCGTAGATATACCGTATCTTAAGCTCAGTTTTATTGTTTGTTTGTTACAATTTCTATATCCGGCGCCCCAAATATATTTCGAATTGCTTACGTTAATGGTAATTAATTACAACTGCTTAGATATAATATCGCACACCTAGATCTAAAGAGCACTAACTCAAAAAAGCACTTTTTTCAGTGTTTTCTGTGTCCCTGTGCACTACAGGAGCATTATAATAATTAATACATACGAATTGTAGGTATCATTAGGCAGAATTGTAATTTAAAATTAATTAAATGTTACCTCATTTCCGAATACCTTTAACCTAAGTGGGATTGAAGGTAGAGTATGTTGGGCCACGGCGGAAAAGTTCTTCCCGAGTTAGGGACGATTCACACATATCAGTGAAGTCACCGTTTATGATCGATGGGGAATTATGTCGTCATCGGCGCAGCCAGTGTGAAGTCCTCTAAATATCATCTCGGTCGATAACCATTAGGTCTCAGGACTCCCGCTGACACTAACGACGTGTTGCAATGTACTTAGCACAAAACAGTGTGTGACCTCAACCCATTAATGACTCACTGCTGAATATGGATCTCTTCATTAGTGAGGAGGCCTAGAGCGTAATCCTCCACGCTCCTCCAGTTCAATACAACATACACTTACAGTTGACAAGTTAAGCTAATTTCCTTTTTTATTTTCTACCATCAATGAATTCTTTAAATGTACCGTTCGGTACTAATTCGTATTCATAACACTAACAAACCGACAACCGATAACATTAACAAGCCTATTAGTGATCAAATCGATGGTCGTTATCGTCCTAACTGTAATTCATTAGCTTAAGCTGGTTTGGTTTGGTTACCAGCCTGGTAGAATTTAATATTCGTATTGATAAATTTAATTTTCTTTTTGAACCATTCATTTTGTCATAAATTTATCTTTATACGAATTTCTGTTTAACTCAGCCTGGATCTTATAACTTATTAGGTTGTGGTACTTGTGGTTATAGCATCAGATTAACCTCATTTTTAATGTTAAATATGTAGATTTTAATATTTCCAAGATTTGTAATGTTATTTTTGATGAAAATGCTTCTTCTAATACGAGTACTACACCGTAGGCATTTATAAAGCGTAGCGCAGTTTGACTTTCGAAGTGTTCGTAAAAATTAAAAACCAAGTTCGATCTAAATTCATTTCATTTTAACTTCAATTATTATTCATTTTCATTTATCGTAATAATTGTAATATTTCCTGTGGACAGTTCTCGGTGTTCCTGCTGATCATATTCGTGGCGGAGCTGGCGGTGGGCGTCGCGGGCTACGTGAAGCACGACGCGCTCGAGACCTCCATAGAGAAGGCGCTCAACGAGAGCCTCGCCCAGTACAAGACCGACCCCAACATACAGAAGAACTACGACATCATCCAGACTGATGTGAGTTGGGAAATTAATTTTGTTTGGATTTGCAGGATTATCCGTTTTAGGAAAGATCAGGGTTATTACATGGGTTTAATCTCTTCATAACTGAGGAAGCCTAAAGCAAACTCTACCACTCTGCTCCAATGTAAGATGTTTACGGTTAACACGATTATCAGGAGTTTTTATCCTGCCCGAAGACCAACGTATAACGACTGATATCTGATGACAACAACCGGAACGGTCTGCTTTAGGTACGTGCCCTAAAAAGCACAGAAGCGCTGAGTAATTTTGCCACTAGCAGTCCCCGATTCAACTGTGGACCGCTTTGCCGGGCTATGAATACTTATCGACTATTCCCATAATATATCCAAAACTGCTTGCTATAAATATACCTATTCACTGCTACATTGTAATTACTTAGTATAGAAACAAGGGCACTGTTCGTCGTTTATCTAAACGCGTAACGAGAAACCTCGACAAACAATGAACGAGAACGAATTCGCTGGAAGCCATCGGTCGCGATATGAATATAAAGATTGCCTTCAACCTCGCGTCTCTGTTAAACTGAGCGTGACGTATTATTCCCCGTCTGTTCGGTAGATGACTCTGTTGTCAATATCCGACATAGTGACCCTGCCTGCCAATCAAAAGGCTAGAAATCAATACCCGATCAGGATCAACAATATTTGACAATAGGTACCTATTTATTAATTACGACTCGGATTTTAGTTGTGTTACTGACATTTCCAATTTCCCATCTAGTTATTATCCATAATCCTAATCCTAAGTTACCTCACCTCACTGTATTAACTTTCAAATATCATTCATGTAAATAAGTGTGCGTTTGTTTATCAATACAGTAGGTCGAATGTAATGTTCAATAGAGTGCCGCGTCAATTGATCTCTGATGACGATAGCAGAGGAAGTATGCAAGGCCGTCACAGTTCAAGATCAGTTTAACCATTTCGCATCACGTCACGGTTCGATGCAATTATATACATATATTTTATATTTTACGTATAAATATAAAATTGGTTCCATATTATTTCTATCTAGTGAACAGGTTAAAACAGCCTCTTCAGTAAGTGTTAAAATAGGTTCAGTGTTTTGATTGTGGTCAACAGTAAGTATTTTCTCGATCGAATCCTAACATATTCTTTCTAAAATAGTGTTCTTAAACTTTGAAGTGTTTCGACTTTAACTGAAGAGCCGGGTTATTTTCAAAATCATTTATTCATATAATTAAAGTGTATTTTTCGAGATGAAAGGCAAATCAACACCTCAGCACATCTTTAAAAACAAAATAGGTAGAATGACATGAGTAGAATGATTATTCATCTTCACAGTTAAAAATAAGCGGAAAATCCCAATCAGATAAAACATTCAAAACAGATGACGAATCTTTAAGACTGTTTCAAAACAGTTGACGAAACTTTGACTTTATTAAAACTAGGGAATGCAATGAGCAATGCAGCGAGATCTCGCCTGAGCCCCAATCTCGCGAGTTTATAAAATATCAAAAAAATCAAAAAAACTTACCGACTTTGTGGCGCACCATTTTTTTACGGAACTGCGCTCTTTCTTATTATTTTTCATGGATCTATCGATGGTGAAAATGCCGTACAAAATCATATGACCAAAATGTACTCCCTCTACCTGCACTTTTGAATTCTCACCAGCACTCAGTTGGACAGCTTACAAGCGACGGCATAGTGCTGAATCTTATTATTTTGTGCTCTTATAGCTAGGGAGCCCAAGAGGGGATTTTTGGATTTACTCGAGCGCGTCAGATTAAGGTACAGGGGGTACCTGGTACCCAGTTAAGTACCTCCACCAAATATGAGCCCCATATATAAGTTCGAATTTTTTTTGCACATTATAATAATGGTAGCGAGTTTGCGTCACATCGAAATCGTCAGATTATTGAATGAGAGCTTTTTTTAGGTTCACTTAATACCCCCTTAGAAAATCTGCTCTGAAATCGTGCTCGATTAGATTTTTTCTCTCTTATTTTCAACCCTTACCCCCATCAAACAAACGATCAGATTGACATAGTACGTTATTAAAAATACGTAGAACATTGATGCTATCAATATCTGAAGCGCTCGAGTATGTCCACATGGACATTATTTTTTTACATATTTAAAAGTCTATAGCCGCTTCCCCCACCGATGAAAAGATATACATTATATAACATTTTTTTCTTCTTTTCATGTAAGCTTTGCAACCCAATAGGTCTCTATGACGCTCGAGTAAATCCACATTTAGCATCGTCGGCTCCCGTACTATCGTCCTATATACATCAGCTGGTGGTTCGTATGACCCATCCATTTTCGACATGGGCCTGTAGTCTATTACCAAAACTTAAAAACTTCATTAAAACAGTTGACGAAACCCTAAAGTCTAAACTCAACATTGTCCACCAGCTCCAATGCTGCGGCGTCTACAGCCCCAAGGACTGGGAGAACAACAACATGCCGATCCCGGCGACGTGCTGCGCGGGCCACGAGGTGTCTGCGCCCCCGACCTGCACCGAGAACTCGCCCGGCTTCCACGGCGTCGGCTGCCTCGACAAGATCAAGGTGCATCTCAAGGAGATTGCCTTGGGATTGGGTGGTGTTGGGCTTGGGATCGCGTTCGTGCAGGTAAGATTGTGTACTTTTTTATTTCCTATAAGGTAGTGCTTGAAAACTATCCCACCTGATGGTAACAGCTGGTGAAGAATGTTGAGTGCACTAACTTAGATTCACTGAAATTGTTACACATAATTGTTGACGCGGATGGTGCAATGGTAATGCCCGGCATATGCATCGGCGTTCCAAGGACTGGGTTCGATTCCCAGCGAGGCGAAAATTTGATAAGTTTGAATTTCTGTTCTTGATCTGGGTATGTATATTATTCAGGGCACCTTCGACACCGAGAAACCTAGTGTAGGCTATGAGTGTGTAGCGTTATTTATTTATAGAGTGACTGTGGCCAACGTGAAATAAAACGAGGAGAACCATTGTATGTGACAAAAGACAATTTGGGCGGTCAGCTATTTGACTTGTTTGCAACTGGTTACATTGAAAACTTCTGGTTCTGTCGTTCGTGTTGTGTTCGTGTCTATTAATTTCTGTTAAGTAATTAAGATAGCAAAGAGCATGCAGCACCAGTTGCCGCTCTTATTAAAACTGTGACTGACACAAAATAAGACTTAAATTGGTAACTGTGTTAGAACGTTGGTTGGTCCTGTTTTTATAATAATTGATTTTTTGTAATAATAATAAAAACCTATTGATTTTTTGTAAAAATAATAATAAAAATAATTAACTAACATCGGTGTTTACAAACATCTGACAGACCTCATTTGACAGCTCTCACTTATTGTCTGCAATTGACCAATAGGCGTGCATCTATGACTGGGCACAGCCAATATAATATGTTGGGAGGAAAAATCTTTCATTTTTTATCTTTACCTCCATTCGTAACGTGCGATAAGATACGTTCGTTACATAATTAATGATGATCTGTGTTTGTTTCCAGCTGATCGGAGTGATCTTCGCCTGTTGCCTGGCGCGGTCTATCCGCAACCAGTACGAGACAGTTTAAACAGGAGGCACACCGCTATAAACGCATTGTTAAGTTGTCCGACTACGAACCTACGAATCTCAATACCTGCAATCTGTCTTAACTCAATTCCCATCTATCCACTGTAGCAAAACAAGCCTATGAAACAATATCGAATATTCGTAACTCGATTCGAATCGGATTGTAGCAATGCGTGCGGTTTACCCGTTTTCTACCTGCACAATACATGTCTTAAGTACACACTATAGAACCTTCACAAATTACCTGCATCTATTTTAATTAATGTTTTAAGTCTAAATGTAATAAATAATATTCCAGAACGTTTATAATTGTTGTTTGTGCATATTTTTTTATGTTTTAATGATGTATGTTTTATTTTTGTACAATAATAATTTAAGAGAGCTTTTTATGTGCTAGAAAGACATCTCTAACAACTCTTGTAACTTTCGAATAATTTTGTTATAATTTATGTAGTAAATATTTTTTATTGAACGATACACATCAGCCTTCGCAGGCACAAAGCACCGATAATCTGATCTAATTCGCAGAAAGTGCTCACGGTAGAGAAGACTGATTTTTCGAATGACTATTCCGATTGCCAAACTCAACTGAACTCACATTTTCACGTTTTCGATTTGTAGATGTGTTTATATTTATATAGTATTAGTCGTAGATGTGATATTTGTCATCTTAATTCTAGCGTGATGCAACTGGCTGGCAAGATTGCCATACAAATAAATTTATAACAACAAACAAACATTTGTGAGCTGGTTGCACCACATGATCAAAATATTACCATTTTTCTCTATGAATGTCTATTTATTTATAATAAAGTATGGATATGCATCAGTGTTTCATTCCGAGAGCCAGGTTCAATAAAACACCTCATAGTGTTCTAGTTACACACATTTTATTTTCCTATTTTATACCATGATATAAATTTTAACAAAGGATGATTATTATTAGGGTCAGAGTTTATGAACATCGAGTTAAGAGGAACATCAGTCGCGTTGAATACAGCTGTTGTCTCGCAAGCAACACATTTCGAGTCTTAGTACAAAATAATTAAAAATCACAATGACAAAATATATCCCAGTCAAGAATACGACTCCAGTATTCACATCTCTATTGTATGTCGCAAGCATTTGAATTTCACAGCACCAGTTTCACTATCAGATCACCAAACACTTGGTATTACAACGGCATCACCATTCATATACGCGCGACATACATATTGCTAAAAATTAATTACAACGCTAAGTTACTATACTTTAAAACTAGGGTTAAGACATACATTACACATTACCTAGACAATAAAATAACTTACATCTAATAACTGTTTACAATCTAAACGGAATACTTTAGAAAAGATGAAGTTGTTTCGGGGCTCGGGGCCAGTCCTTTGGCACGTACTGCGAAGTCGCTGGTAGCCGTACAAGGGGCGGGCGAGGCCAAACTCTGCTACTAGATTTTGTGACATTAAATTCATTTTCGTTTAGGCTTCTCCTCGATTGGTTCATTTGTCACATCATGTATTCAAGTTACATATTTCAGTACAGCTTATTAAAATTTTTGCGTTTTAAATATAAAAATATAGGAACTCATTTCCATGAAAATCTAAAAAAAACATGGGGATTTAACTTTAAAACTTGACTTCTGTGAAAAAACACGTTCGAATATTGCAAACCTACATCAGTCAAACACAATGATATGCAGTTGTCTTATTCTAGTAGAGACGTCTTTACAGAGCTTTGCGTCGCCTCCCCTATAATTCAATCTGCATTACGTGGAAATTCTTCGACCCCATACTACAAAATGACTCCCAATTCCGTGATGAATCCATTAAAATGGCAAGTGTTATCGATTGAGACTATTGATCTGACCTCTATCAACCAACTGAATAATACTAAATACAAATTAACCATCCAATTGAAATTTACAGGATATTATTATGTTCATTTGAACCATTATTATTATTATCAAATCAATCACTAAAACTGTATCACTGCATGGAATCAGGAGTAATTATGATCACTGAGAATCAAAGATCGTCGTGCAATTGTGCTATGATATGTTTATTTAGTAAAAAACATGTTAAAATAATATCACTTTACAGCTTGATTTTAATAAGCACTGTCATGTCATCGGGGTTATGTAAACAATCACTTCTGAAGCTCTGCCATTACAACATTTACACGCATTCAACTTACACAGACATCAAGTCTACATTGTCTTCACAATACATCAATTGATGAGTACAAAAATAATCAAAATTGCCCTAAAGCAAAATACAACATTCCATTAAAGAAAAACGGATGAATTTTTTAAATAATTTAACTATCTATATGTAAACCAAAATGGACCAAATATAAAATCCTATCTAATCTTTTCTGTGTTACTGAAATAAAAAACAAAAATTAAGTTGAGCGCATCCAAACTGTTTTCAATACTATCAATATTTTTTGATAATGTTAAGGTTGCCATAATTTTACTTATAGCTATTGTGAACCGATGTTAGAATGTATTCGACTTATAAGTACAAGCGTGAATGCTAACATTTATTTTATTGTTTACATCTAATTTGCGAAACTACGCTCGATATTATCACTTACAATGATAGGTACACAATAATGAATAGATCTAGTCGAGTAAACTCAATAACTGAAGTTTAACATAAAGAACTAACAATGTCTTAAAATTGTACATAAAAAATTACTGAGAATTGCATCTTTATTACCATGCAGCTAATTATGTGAATGTTACTGACCTCTTGGATGTCGGTAGATAATAAATGAAATTAAACACTCATGTTGTCTGAGCCATTGTGCAAATACTTCATGTAAATATTAGCATTCACCACCATTATGGCAATGACACCCTTGGTGACCTGGTGTATCTGTAAAACTTGCATAATGACATGCTCAGGAATGTTACATAAACATATGATGAGTAAATTCTGACTAGATCAATGAAGTTCTACTTTAAAATTTTGATAGCATGAAACACAACCTTTCGATTATCAAATTTCGATTCTTTCCCAAAATGTAAATTGACTTACTAAGAAAACTTTTTTTCAAAATGTTTGTATTGCCTACAGTAAAGGTCGACACTAAATGGCGGAAATTAAACCACATTTCGCAGCTAACGCCATTTATTTTACCGTCTTTGCATGTGAAGTTCAAGACAAATACTTAAATGTATAATTTCAATGGATGTACGAGATCAATGCGTATTTGTCAAAAAATATTTCACTGGACAAGCCGATTATACACAATTATTAGTACATTCCAAGTTTTACTGTATAACATAATATAGCTAGATAGATGAATAGAAAAATCCATCATTTACAACTAAATACCACATTGTATTACAAAATAAATGTTGTATTGTGTTTTAAGCATGTTTAAACCACATTATTCGCAGCTAATGAGAGGCCGTACGAGGTAATTTGACGACATATTGGTCCACGCTAGAATTGACCGGCAGTGGGATTAGGAACTAATACACAAAGTCCTAATTTGGAACTTCGAAGATTTTACAAGGATTCAACCAGAGTTGAATGTGCAATATGTGGATGTATCCAGCAGGGTACGATATGTCGTCAAAGTGCAAACGAGTATTCGGATGATATGGTAAGCCTACATTAAACGTAAACAGGATGGATTTGTAACAGAATGGTATTGAGTATGATACTTGTTCCGTGGCAGCGGGCTGAGGCAGGGGAATCATGTGGCGTAGCGCTTGGTCCAGAGGCGCGCTATGCGATCGTGCTCTTCCCTGTTCTGGAGGTATTGGGTCGCAATGCTGCCCACTAGCGGATCAGCTGAAAAACATAAAAATTGAGTCACTTCGTTGCCAAAATTAATTCATTTTTACTGGATAATGGCAACCTACACAAATGCCAGCTTGCCACTTCTTTGATTGAGGTTCATTGTACATTGACAGCGAGAATCTAAAATGCCCTTAGTAAACTTCGCTTACAAGCTAAATTGACTGTGAGCACTAATAAAGTTGTTTTTAGTGGGGAGTATCAATTTCATATCCTTGGCGACTCAAGTATAGTCACTATGTTGCCAACTGTCAAAGTATTAAATCTGACAGTAGTTTAACGACTGCTAATCGATAACAACCGTGACCGATTGCTTTACGTGCCCTCCAAAGCATGGAAGAGTTCAAAATATTTTGCAACTAGTGGTCACTGGTCACCCATCCAAAGACCACGCGCACGCAGTTGCTTAAATTGTTGATCACTAAGGATCGACACCAGCCGCTGGGCTATGAGCTCTTCATTAATTCTCCTGCATCAATCCTCTTGATGTAGCCTTCCAAATACTTCCATAGACCAAAAAAAATGTGTCAGCTTCTTAATCATAACTAATAATATTGTCATTTGACTTACCAGGATTACAATCAGTCAACAGAGAGCATATTGACAGCAGGACCTTGGATATTGTTAGGGCTGGGGACCAGTTGTCCTTCAGTATATCTAAGCATATCACACCCTGGCTGTTGATATTACAGTGGTATATTCTAGTGCGGAATGTAACCTGAAAACAATGATTTGATATTTGTTTTTTCTTTTCTTAAAACAAACTGACAGAATCAACATCAAAGTGCTGAAAAAATCAACATCAAAAAGCTGAGGGTAAACTAGTGTTGACCCTGAGCTTCACTTTGCTTTCATTTGTACTAACAAATAATGCTGACTCTTGAATTAAAATCTACATAAAAACATTTTTTTTTCAGCAGCAACAAATTTTAAGGTTACTTTTATGTGACTGAGCGATTAGCAAGACTACTTTGTGAATATAATTACAGAATATCCAATAAAATAGTTTTAATTACCAACATTTGTATTTAATACTAGTGACTCTATGTAACTGTCCTATTTTCATTAATATTCATTTTCAAGTATTAATAAATCTTCCAAAGGTCTAATAAAGTAGCAACTTCAATTATTGTAAATTTTATAATATCATAATGAGAGAATCTATGCAAACTTTAACATAACAGAATTGTATTAATTGTTCAGATTGTATTAATTGATGTGAAAGGTCACTCACTAATCACGAAATATCGAAAATTGCTAGACATGAATATACAATAGGGCAGTGAGGTAAATAGATATCCGCTTAGAACAGATATTGTCATATTCAATCCCCAAGGGGGTATGATAGGGGTTGAGAGTTTGTTTAAAAATCAGTCACAAGTTCTTTCAAATGGGCCCAGGCCTGAAACAGCTAGTATGTCATTTATTTAAAGAAATTTGAAAAAGCATTTTACTATAAATTAATAAAAAAGCAAGCTATAGCTTACCTTAGGTGGTTTGAAAGGGTACTCAGGAGAGAAATGTATATCAAGGAAGAACACGCCACCTTCGTACACAGAACCAGGTGGTCCTAAGATGGTCGAGACCCATTCGTACAGGTTATCTCCTTTGGGGCCAGCGCTGCAATTTGGTGGGGGATCTAATGTGATTTCAGCTAACTCCTTCTGAATTCTCTTAGCCGAAGTACCCAGGGCCTTCGACATCTTGGGATTTGCTTTGTTCTCCTTAGTGTCCGGTTTATTGTCAGTTACCGCTCCACTCGAGCCTGCACCCCCTCTGCCTCGTCCCGTACCGCTTCCTGATGAACCAGACGCACCGGACATTATCTAAAACCATCAAATAACTCATGCCGCTAAACAAAAAAGCTACTTGTTAAAAAGCTGAATTATAAAATAAGCCTCAAAGGTAAGTGCCAAAATAACAAAGTAAGCAAATAAATATAAAACACAGAATCGATTTCTTAACGAATGCAGCGTAAAAAAAGATTACGATGTTAATCGGTATAGGTACGGGACGAGATCAAAAATAAACAACTTTGAGTAAATTATGGACAAATAGAGGAAAGAGGGCAATGACATGAGTGTACCAATAATCAATAATCAGTCTGACAAAGGCGAATGTACAACATAAAACGGTGGACATGATAAATCAAATCAAATATTATGTGTAAGTGCAAAAAACGATGTTTTGTATTCCTTTTTTTCAAGCATAAATAAAATTTTCGGAACAAAGACATTCATATACTCTTTGTACGCTAATCATGATACAAGGAAAAACTAACACAAAATGGATAAAATAGCTTCTTGTTGTCTCTTACCCGCAACTAAAATAAAAACCATAACTTTAAAATAGGAATTGAAGGGAAAATAATTTTGTACCTTACGAATAACAGTCGGCCATCTTGTGGGCTGGCGTTATCCGATAATTTATATCTTTTGATTCACCACAGACTTGAACTGAATTAATAAACGTCTCCCGATTTTCAAGATATACGATACAAAGAACGCTTCAGAATATGTATAAAACCTTTCTTACAACGCGAAAGTAATCTCCATGTAAGATGTTGGACACTGCAAACGCAAACTCCGTTACTTTCTCACCATTATATCGAGACACCACTTGAGGTTAATATGAGTAAAAATTAGTACCTTTATTCAAACTAACAAGTAACAACTTTCTTTTGCCGTTTTCCGAAAAGTTTTTCACTTCTTCATTCCACTTTTACCACATTTCGCTCATTAGTACATCACCCTCACCTACACAATAACAACTGAAATTCATAGAGCATACAGCATTAGTTGTATACGAAAAACAATGATCAATAATGAAAATAACATACATTTATTTAAATAACTTACGGAAGAGAAGTCAATTTAGCTAAAAAGTCTTCATAGAACATTAGAAAACTAGTAATTAAAAGAAATTCAGAAAGCACAACCACAACCACTTTTCGGCCGACATGCACAGAGTACAAATGCCGACATGTTTATAAAAAAGCCGGTGTTGCCATATTTGACCCAAACATAGATGGTAAATTTTTACTATGATTTGTCTTTAGCTCCAAAGCATAGAATAGAAGTATTAGCACAAAATATGGATAGTAAATTTGTGTATTAGGTAGGGCTGCTATAGACGTCCGATTTTCTCTCCGATAGTCGTTTCCGATAGTCTGATCAGAAAAATTCAGACAATCGAATCGGGCGACTAGCGAATCGGACGCGTAAAAATGTATGGCATGAGAGCCTTCCGATTGTCTGATCAGACTATCGGAACCGGCTATCGGAGAGAAATATCGGAGAGAAAAAGCAACTATGCTCTACGTTTGGTGTATATGTTACGGCTAGTAGGTACCCGAAGTGCGGCTACACCTAGTTCTAGCCGGCTACAACTAGGTGTAGCCGGCCACGTGCGGTAAGAACACTAGGTAATTTGTTTCGAATAATATCTTTTTATCGAATGTTCAAATGCGCTAATTTTAATTAAAGTAATTAGGTTAGCGAGGAGCGAAGCGACGAGCGTGTTAGGTTAACAGGAACCATCGCACGAGCCGAGCGAGCGAAGCGAGCGTGCCGCGGCAGCGGCCGGCGAGTGCCAGAACCGACTTTAGGGCGTTTATAACCTGAACATTTCATGAAATGAACATTATATAAAATAATATTCGATCAAATGAACATTATGTCAATCAATATTACACAAAATGATTATTCGATCAAATGAAAATTATGTCAGTTCTATCGGGAAGGGGGTCCCGTCAACAAACGTAAAAATGCTTGAAACTAAAATTCTTTTCAAAACTGAGTGGATTTCAATGAATTCAGAATATCAAAACAAAACCAAAATACTTAACTGAACTGAAATAGTACATTATGATACAAGTGTGCGAAGTTGGTCATTACAGTCGAGGCGGTATTGAGCCCGAGCCGCAAGGCGAGGGCTGTAATAGAGCCAAGACTGTAACAAAGCACACGCGTATCATACGACGTTTTTCAACACACTTGCGAGGAAAAAAACAATTAGGTATCGACATTTTTCAGTCACAAATCAGCAAATTATAAACGAACAAATGTTTGCACAAAATGGCGCGGTTTATTTTTTCGCGCGCCGTATCTTTGGTTAAATAACTATGCGCGCGCAGGTTAAGTCCAGAGGCACCGAACATTCAGCCACAATATATTAAACTAAATAATTATGTATTTCTAATAAGAATTTACGGTAATTAATGATTTAAAATATTGTATTTTTTAAATGCTTTAATAGTTAATTAGATGAAGTATAATCTTATCTTATCAGATTTTGACTAAGTACAACAAGTTTATTTATTTACAAAATAACAAATCTTTTGGTAACAACCTCTTTACGGATATTAAAAAAAAAGTGGAATAAGAAAAACACTAGTGCGGCAATGAAAAGTAAAACGCACTAGTGTGTAATAAACCGCATTCCGGGCGTAAGACTAAAGAAAAAATATCAACTTTACGAGCAAGTGTGTTGAAAACTTAGTTCTAGTCGACGACAAATATGATACAACTAGTTCTAACAACACGTGGCCGGCTACACCTAGCTGTAGCCGGCTAGAACTAGGTGTAGCAGCACTTCGGGTATTAGCCGTAACATATAATAAAAAACAGACGAGGTTGACATTGCTGTTCTGTCAAGTTGTAACTATAAACCTAGGCCGCGTTCCAGTAATCTATTACAACACTCAAAACTTATCATTTACCTTCTACTTGTCGTTGCAATCGATGTGGATAACTACGACAGGGTTGGACAAAATTCTGAATTATGATAATGATGCCATCAACCTTTTCGACCAACCCATTGTCAAGGATACGCTTTTCAAATAGGTAAGATGACGGCGCAACGGAACGTATTAGTACTAATTATTATCAATACGGAGAGATTCCAAAAAAGAGGTTATCAATGAAGTTGATTGTGAAGCGTTATAGCAGAAAAAATATTTTTGTGTAATTTTTTGTCATTGGGAATTACAAATTGTAACCTAGCTTCTTTAAATTCCCGCAATATTTTTTTCAAGGCCGCTATTTGCAATGTTTATACCAATGGTAAAATAAGTTCCACTTAGGTACAAACTAGTAACGTAAAAAGTTGGTGGAACACGAAATATCGATGTCAAGGGCGTGTCGATTTAAGTAGTAAGTGGAACGGAGCACTAGTTTATTATCTGTGGAGATATTTTTATACTCTATCTATGGTCAAAAGTCAAAACTGTCAGAAATCCATGTCCATCCATGTCAGAAGTCAGAATGAAAACCAGATGAAAACGCAGCAGTAAATTATATAAAATAATAAACAGAACAATACATAAATTGAAAACCTTTTGTTATACAAAGAAATAACTTAAAAATTTTCTATATAAATTTAATTACTGAGGACCGAACCGTAAATCTACAAAAATGGGTAAACGACAGCATCAGAAAGATAAAATGTATGTATACTAAATTGCTAATTACTAATTACTTTTAATATTAGTTACATTAGATACATTCATTTACATCCAATAACTTCTCTTACCAGGTACCTTACGTACACAGAATGGACAACTCTATATGGTGGAAAACGGTCTGGAACCGCTACGGAGGAAGATACAACATTCAAGAGGCTCCCTTTCGACCACTGTTCGCTGTGCCTGCAGCCCTTTGACAACCCTTACTGCGATGCCGATGGAAACATCTTTGAGTTGCAAGCTATTGTAGAGTTCGTCAAAAAGTTTAAAGTTAATCCTGTCACGGGAAAGGTATGTGATAATTTCAGTGCATGTTCATGCAGTTTTAATGCACTCTTCTCGAGAATAGTATCTACAGATGTGCCATGTAATTATAATCTTCGCAGCCAATAACTATTCCATTGCTGTTCACAGGACTATGTCGTGAAAACTGGTTAAACATTTATTAGGGAAGTTCACACATTTCTGAAAATATGTTATGGCTGTCACTGTGTTGCATTTATATCTCGAAATTGTTATTTCAGGATAAACTAATCTTTACTAATATTATAAAGTTGAAAAGTTTGTTTAAAGG
The DNA here is from genome assembly GCA_905404135.1 of Hesperia comma. Taxonomy (NCBI): domain Eukaryota; kingdom Metazoa; phylum Arthropoda; class Insecta; order Lepidoptera; family Hesperiidae; genus Hesperia; species Hesperia comma. The sequence goes on from FR990018.1 coordinate 18,078,396, forward strand.
GGTTAATCTCAGGACTTGAAAACCTAAGGTTTTGTAGAAATCAGTTGAAATATGAAATTGATGAAAATCTGTGTGATTGCTAGTTTAGGATATCTTTCAACTACTGAAATAAAGATTGTATTTCTGTTCAATTTCAGAAAATAGATGTGAAGGCCCTAACAAAATTGAACTTTTTCAAGAATGCCGAAGATGATTATCACTGCCCAGTACTATTTAAGCCTTTCACCAAGAACTCTCACATTGTGGCAATTCAGAAAACTGGTAATGTGTATTCCTATGAAGCAGTGGAACAACTGAACATAAAAGGAAAAAATTGGAAGGATCTTATTAATGATACACCATTCGCTAGATCTGACATCATCACCATTCAAGATCCACATAACTTGAATAAATTCAACATATCCAAGTTTCATCATGTCAAAAATAACCTGAGGGTAGAGACTGAAGGTGAGTTCACTAAGTCTCCTATTATATTAACAGTTTTCTAGCATGCACATGCAACAATGCTTAATCAGAGCTGCTAAAATAACAATTTCATACTATTATCAACTAGTTTTATGTGCTTAACATTTTGAAACATATAAAAACACCTAAATTAAGGAATACAGAAAGATATACACCAATGAATGCAATATCAGTCACTGAACAATTATTAACTTTGGTATGGTATTGTTAATTTTTAAATAATAACAGAAAAACTGCATATTTTGGCCAATGCATTTCATGTTGTCGACTTTAAAAATAATATTGATATTTATTTTGCTTTTATAGAGGAAATAGCAATGAGGAAAGACCCTCATGCAAGATTAAAAACAGTGTCAGCAGAGACAAGGGATATTCTTAATGAATTAGACAGAACATATGTAGCTCCTGTCGTGAAGGAAGTTAAAAAAGAGGTTGGTATGAACTAATAGATTTTTATCGACCATATAAAATTGTAATTGGAGGGCTAATGCTAACATTAGCTACATCATAGCATAGAATAGAATAAGAGTTCCCATTATTTTATTGTTATTGCATCTTTCACTACCATAAAACATTATACACTTTATCAAGTTGAGAAATATGAACAGGTAATAATGTTATCTTACAGACTGCAGACAAGTTCAATGCAGCTCATTACTCCACGGGCAAAGTGGCTGCCAGCTTCACATCCACTGCTATGGCCCCAGAAACTGTGCATGAAGCAGCTATTATATGTGAAGATGAAGTCAAATATGAGAGGGTCAAGAAAAAAGGCATGTATTTGTAGTACTTTTTAGTATGGAGATTCTTAGAGGGAATTATATTAGTTGAATTATGCAAATGAAAATGAATATATATAGTTATGTTTACTGCACAATGATTACATGAAGCAAAAATTGTTACAGGTTATGTAAGGCTGGTTACAAATGTTGGACCACTTAATTTAGAGCTATATTGCGATGTGACGCCGAAGACCTGTGATAACTTCATAAGGCTTTGCAACAGTGGATATTACAATGGAACAAAGTTTCATAGATCAATCAGGAATTTTATGGTATGTGCAAAAAATATTGTAGTATTGTAGGAAAATTACGATATGTTATGTACCGAATGTTGAACCAGGAAAGAGTTAAGTGATAGTGCCTCCGTCGCCCAAATATGTTAATAAAACCACCTTAAAAACACTGACGCGTTGCTGACCGAGAATGAAACTAGTATAAAGGAACACGTAAACCCGTCGGTCCCGGTTGTTATTGATAGATAGCAATGGTTCAGCCAAGTTGGAGGCATTCGTACGGTGTTCGTTTAAATGGCAAGCCAAACAAATGCCAGATTTCCGCTCCTGTCATAAGAGTCCTAACTTGTAGTTTGATAGTGACAGTTTAGTATGCCTTTATGACATTTTGTTAACAGGGTAAATTCAACTTTTCTGCTCGCTGACTGTCAGCATGATTATTTTATTTAACTGGGAGAGCCAATTCCATAATATACTTAGCGACTCTCGTATCGATTCAGTCTCAAATGGCAAACATTATTGTTCGATCTGCATTTACTCTATTTTAAAGATAACGAAACATTTTACAGATTCAAGGCGGAGATCCTACAGGAACGGGTCTGGGTGGGGAGTCGGTATGGAAGAAGCCGTTCGAAGACGAGATCAAACCCAACCTGCATCACGTGGGGCGAGGGGTCCTCTCTATGGCCAACTCCGGGCCCAACACCAATGGTTCACAATTGTTAGTGGTTGTTTTATCTTTCTGTTACTCTGTAACGTCATACTGGAAACCTTTTCTCCTTATTGAGGTTGTCTGGAAAAAATTGCTCTTTAGCGATAACACCCTATTGTAGTACTACTACACCCTATTGAAGTACTTCTAGTTTGTCTCTTTAATATTTTTCACTTTGGTGTACAGTAAAGAGTATTCTTTTTTTATTATATTTATACAGTAAAGAGTATTATTATTATCTCGCCAACAGTAGTTATTGTGATTGTGAATTAAAAAAGTTCTATTCATTTCAGCTTCATAACATTCAGATCTTGCAAACAACTGGATGGCAAGCACACAATATTCGGCAAGTTAGTAGGTGGGCTAGAGACATTGAATGCTATGGAGCACATTGAAGTGGACAACAGAGACAGACCAATCAGTGATATTATCATTGAGGTAGCCCAGGTGTTTGTGGACCCCTTTGCGGAGGCTGAGGAACAGGTATTTATGACTTTATCATCTCAACCCATCATGACCCACTATTTAGCACAGGTGTCTTCTTAGAATGAGAAGGTTAAGGCCATAGTCCGCCACTCCGGCCAAGTGCGGATTGGTGGACTTCACACCCCTATGAGTTTTATGAACTCTCCGGCATGTAGGTTTCCTCACGATGTTTTCCTTCAGCATTTATAGCAAGTGACATTTAAATGCTTAAACGCACATAACTCCGAAAAGTCAGAGGTTCGTGTATTGGGATTCGAACCCGTAGGTACTCTTCGAGTAGGATGCCAAATTATGTTTAATTTTTAGTTTTTAGTTTGTTATGTTGCTTGTATTCTTTAATACAAAGTGTGATTATTAACCAAAACAAGATTTATCATGTCTAATACCAACTGAACCCATTAATTGTTAGTCTTAACAAGTCATTGTCAAGATTGTTTAGACTTTTTATTAGTGTGCTGATTTGGTTATACTTAATTGCCTGACCTTTGTATGAGTATTATGACCCGTTGTTGATAAGATGTGATCTCAAGTTAGTTTGCCATAGAACATTTGTTGATTAGTACTGTTGAAGTTTGTTAATATAATAAAGAAAATGAATATATACATTCTTATGTATTTACAGCTGGCAGCTGAAAGGGTGGAGGAGTTGAAGAAACAATCTGAAGTAGAGAAACAAGAACATAAACAGAAGGCCAGTAAGCAGCCACTGAAGGTGTTCAGGGCTGGAGTGGGCAAATATCTGAACATCGAGGAACCTTCAACTAGTGCAAAAACAGTGAAAACCACAGAGGTTCCTGCAAAAAAACCAAAGAAAGATGGCAAATTTGGATTCGGAACCTTTGATTCATGGTGAAAAAGTAAACTGTGTCATAATTATTTGTTAAACTGTATGTTATATAAGTGTACTAGAGTGTATGTATATAAAAATGTAAATGATTGCTGTACATGGAAGATACACAAGATTTTTTTTTTTTTTTGGATTGTCAAAATATTTGTGTTTATCTGTGATTTTGTACATATAGACTACGGGCCCATGTCGAAAATGGGGGGGTCATACGAACCACCAGGTGATGTATATAGGACGATATAAGAGCACAAAATAATAAGATTCAGCACTATGCCGTCACTTGTAAGCTGTCCAACTGAGTGCTGGTGAGAATTCAAAAGTGCAGGTAGAGGGAGTACATTTTGGTCATATGATTCTGTACGGCATTTTCACCATCGATAGATCCATGAAAAATAATAAGAAAGCGCGCAGTCCCGTAAAAAAATGGTGAGCCACAAAGTCGGTAAATTTGTTTGATTTTTTGAAAATTCCAGGGTAAATTTAGTCATTTGATCCTGTACGGCATCAGTTTCATGCTGTTTCAATACAGCTTCTAATCCATTATTCCGCAACGCCGTACAAAAATCATGCGACAAGGGGAAAAAATCGAGGGTTGAAACCCCCTCTATTTCCGTGGTCTGGGGGGTGATTTGAAAAAGTACGGCTTCGGTTCCAAAACATTATCTAGCACTCAAAAGTACTATTAAAAATAATGCCGTCAAAAAGTTATTGTTCATTTGAATGTATATTAATAATTGCCTTAATTTCATGGTATACTTGATTTATAAAGCTGTAATGTCATTTGACACTGTACGGCAACTTTTTTTTTAACATGATATTGTAAAATATAATTGTTGCATAGTATTGCCGTTCAAAAGAAACTGTTCTAAAAAAAGTTACAGAGAAATACAAAAACTGAAAGTTAAATTATTGCAGAAGTTTAAATATTCATAGATTAATAGAATATAGCAATTTCCTACATTTTTCCCTTGTTCTAAATAGTATTAAGATACATAAATTAGGAAAAAATGATGCCGTACATTTTAATGCAGACTATATTTTTCATACATTTCGTTCTATGGATTTTTCCTTGAATTTTTTTTCCCTACAAACCTTTGGACCAACGAAAATGTACGGCATGTAAAAAAATATTATCTGTGCATAAAATACTTTCAAAATAAATTAATTTTATGTTGTTTCAAATCACCCCCCAGACCACGGAAATAGAGGGGGTTGCAACCCTCGATTTTTTCCCCTTGTCGCATGATTTTTGTACGGCGTTGCGGAATAATGGATTAGAAGCTGTATTGAAACAGTATGAAACTGATGCCGTACAGGATCAAATGACCAAATTTACCCTGAAATTTTCAAAAAATCAAAAAAAATTACCGACTTTGTGGCTCACCATTTTTTTACGGGACTGCGCGCTTTCTTATTATTTTTCATGGATCTATCGATGGTGAAAATGCCGTACAGAATCATATGACCAAAATGTACTCCCTCTACCTGCACTTTTGAATTCTCACCAGCACTCAGTTGGACAGCTTACAAGTGACGGCATAGTGCTGAATCTTATTATTTTGTGCTCTTATATCGTCCTATATACATCACCTGGTGGTTCGTATGACCCCCCCATTTTCGACATGGGCCCGTAGTCTAATACTCATCTTCAAATAGCATAATGATGTAGAAGTGAACCAAGTAATGTATCTTAGTACCTAAACTTATCAAAAAATGTTGTTCCTTTCAAATTCAATCAGTTCAGAAATAAAAAATTAAATCACTTTAAAGAAGCGGTTTACTATTTATTTATTTATTTATGTAAACTTTATTGACCACAATATAAAATATTATAGTACAACATGGCGAGCTTAATGCTAATTGCATTGTCTACCAGCTAACCATGTAGTAACCATGTAGTAACCATGTATGTAGGAAATTGCTACTATCCATGTGTACTGTAAATAAATAAATTCTTTTTATTTTTACAATGATTTTTTATTTCTATATCCATTGTGACTTTAATATAAATAATAATAAACTTCTAATTGGTAGGTACACAGTACAATAAAATTGATTAATATTGTGCATAGAATAAACAAGGGGGAATTAATTTGCTTGATTATGTAAATATTGTAAAACATGCTAAATATGATTAACATAGTACAGTTTCTACCTTATCTACGAACAGGACATTAATAGACTTACCTAAAAATTAATAAATAATACACCCAAGTATTTGGAATATCAATGCAACTTTGTAGAAATGAATCATGCACTCAACAATCAATCAATGCCAATCTCATACAGACTTATGTTTATGCTGCCCAATTTTGGTCCATTTGCTGCCCCCAATGCGTGGCGCCCGCGTGCGCCGCACGCCTTGCACGCCCGGTTACAGCACCCCTGATTGTGTTCTAGAATACAGCTAAGTTTCAGCACTTTGGACCATGGGAATGGTGGATATTACATACACTAACATGCTATGAAATAGTTACATATAATTAAGTATTTATTTTAAATTATAACATTCAATTTGAATTAAATATTTGGTTTTCAGTTTTTTTTGTATGCCTTGTAGCTGCACAAAAGAACAAAAATGTGAGTAAGTTCATATACAAACAATATACTACAATCAAACAGTGTTTACAGTTTGTTGTAAATTGTTTTAAAATAATGTCTGTTTCTTAAAGTAAATAAAATAACAATGATTTGATATTATAGCTAAATAAAGCTAAAAATTGCACTTTCTCTAACTAACAATGCATAAAGTTACATCAATAACATTTAGATGAATTTTACTTAAAAATTGTATTTGGCCAAATACTCAATTGTAACCACATAATCATCACATCACAACTCTAATTAATACACAATACACTTAAAACTATATGAAAGTAAGCAGCTAACAATGTGGAGGCTAAACCTAGTACACAAATACCAAACCTAGACATAATAAGGTTAATAGCTACAATAAAAGAATAAGTACAAAAAATGTAGTTTCAATTTATACTACCAGCATATTTTGCCAATTTCACTTAGATTTTGTCATCAATCAAACATCTCATTTTATCCATTAATACTCATAAAACAACTGTTATAACAGTAAATAAATTTATCTAAGAATTCCAAAGAATTCTAGTAATACAGTTTGCTTTGAATTAATAATTCTGACGCCGTCGGCCCGTTCTCTGCTTGTCAAACCTCATCTCCATCTCCTCAAGCACTTTCGGGGTGTAACGGACCACCAGTTTCACAGAACCCACAGCCTGCTTCAACAACTCTACAGCTTTCTCATGATTCTCACCTTCAACTGACACCCCATTGACGGATAACAACTGGTCGCCTCGTTTCAACCCGCCGTGTCGATCAGCCACACCCCCTGGGATGATTCTTGATATGTAGATTGGGGAGTTCTGCTCCTTGCCACCCATCACGTTGAAGCCTAGCCCTTCCTCGGTCTTCGGAAGCTCTACTACGCGAGGATGGGCGTGACCCTCCGCGGCCGCGAACGCAGCTACTGTGGCCTTAGCGGTCGCTGAAGCACGAATGTCAGCAGAGCCTTGAATGTCAACAGTTTCGTAGACATGCTCGTAAACTTCCCTCACAGCATTTAAGAAGTCACTCTGTAGTACCTTTTGCAATGCAGCGAGTTTTGTTGCAGGCACTTCCCCACTTTGCTGCAGCTTTTCAAGTAACTCGATGGCCCTCTTTATATCCCTTGCTAACGTCAATTGCTCCCCAGTACTGCTCATCGTTGTCATTTCAGTTCCTCTTAAATTAAAACAATTTAGAAATATATGTTGGATTTGCAATTACTTTATCAATCAGTGACAAATAAATCGATTCAGATGGTGAACAACTGAACTGAACACGAACAATCACAAAACTCAGCTTTCTGAACTGAATTTGACTTGACACTTGTCAGACTTGTCTTGTCAAAATGTCAACATTGTCAACTTACAGGCCAGTGGTTACGTACAGTTTAGAAATATTTGAAAGAATTGGTCTTAACAAAGCACAAAATGCAATAACATTTTCATTCATTACTTATTATACAAGCTTTATATGGTAGCCTTTTTTATTTTACTTACATCAATCCTGATTTTGTGCTACCATATACAGATTTATCATGTTTCTTTAACAATAATATATAAAGAAATCCGTAACCTCACGCAACTACATAAATATTCCTAATTCCTAAACTTATGCAGGTTTCAACATGACATAACTTTTAAGCCCGACTGCAAAGCAGTTGGCACTACAGTTTTAAGCTTAGTATACACTAGCTTATTGATTTGTGAAAATTATCAAATTACTAAATAGATAATTCAAAAAATTAAAAATATTATAAAGTGGATCAGCCAATAATTATATTTTCATATAGAATATTTCTGTATATATTTTATCGTAATCTTTTATGTTTATGTAACAAAAATAAGTGCATTCTGATGGAAAGACAGTGTAGTATACCCTTAAGGTAAATGACATTTTATCAATAGTGCCAACTGTTGTTATACCCATATTTGGGTTGTTATTTCGTGATTTATTTAGTGCAAATATAATATAATAAAGGGCAGCTTAATTCTATTCCCAGTTCTGCTGCTATACTAGCTTTAATTACAGTGAAGTGTTTAATACAGAGATCTCCAAAAACTGCATATTTTACAATGGATGACTTGGGTGAGTACGTTGTTATCATTTTAACCTGTTTGGCCCGTCCTGTCCTATGACGTGTGTTTTTAAAAATATCTCTTATTAGCATAATATATTTAGGAGATTATGACTGTAGTTCCGAACCTTATGATATTATTTACTTGGTATATTGCTTGTTGCTAACTGTCTGATAATTAGACCTACTTGTGTTGTTGTTCTATCTGATATTGGTTAAATACTCTTGAATCTTATGTTCTGGATAGTGCATTATGTGTGACAACAAGCTAGATAGATTATTTATGCCACCTTTCAGTTAAAAGTAATCGAAAAAGTCATCATTATTATTTTATTGATGAAGCAATTTTAGAGCAATTTTCAATAGCATGTATGTATAAAAGTAAGGAACCAAATGAATGACATCTAGGTCCTCCTACTTACATTGACATCACTCACAACTAAACTATACTATATTGAATAGCTGTTGAGTTCATCTTATGACAAATAAGAAAGATGACCTTTTAATATTGTGTGAGCGATAGGTTATTGTTATAAAATTTCGAAATACAGGAGAAATTATAACTAGCCTTACTTAAGACAAAGAAGGGACACAATTTTTATATTTATATTGATTTAGCGTTGCCCCACCAACTGCCCTGTGGTCTTTCACATCATTAGCAACCATGAAGCAAATATATAGAGAGGAGACGTTGTATGTAGATTTCCCTAAGAAAGAATGTGTGACACTTTGCGGGGCGATCTTGTTAAATCCCACCCACTTCTTTATCCCCCTCGCTTTATTTTCCATCTAACGGTCAATAGCAAAACTACTCGCTTCATTCTAGATATCGATTTTATTATGTAGTTTAACTATCTCATGCTAGATGTCAATAAATGTAGGATATAACAGAGACATACTCGAAATATAAAAATAGTGTCGCCATCTAATGTTGAGTAGACAGCACTTCATCCTTTTCTTTGAAAATGTGAACGTCCATAACGCTGTGCACAGGACGGGCGCCGACAGTAGACTGACATTAGGCCACGCCTACTGTGATGATGTCAGGACCTAGTTGAGTCACAGTGCACAGTTGCTTAGGCCGTCTCCTCTCTTTATTTGCTTCATGTTAGCAACATAACTAAGTTTACCTCTGGTGGAAAGGTACCCTAATACATGCCTATCTATGTGACATCACTTACTATTGATGTACATGTTCATTTGATGGCTGTTAAACTAAGAAATCTTGAAGAATACTCAACCTAAAAATAAATTAGTTACATCTCATATCATTCTTCCACAATGTGTTGATGCAAAAACATCACCATGGACTGCAATTTTCGTAACGGTATTGCTAGATGTCTAAATTAAAATGGTATATGTTTCATCTTGATATGATGCGTAGAACCTTCATGACAATTTCAGGCTACAAAAATACAAATAATTTGGAGCATACCATAATCTGACCACCAATATTTTATGGGGTCTCAGCCTCTTTGACAATCAAAAATAAGCAGTACTTATCTAAATACAAAATATGTTTAATAACTTTTATACATTATTGTTTATAGCATAGAACCATAAAATGATATGAATGTTTTTCTTATCACCTTTACGTACAAAGCCCAGCAGACAGATATTTATGTACAAATATAAATTTTAGTAGTAATTATTGAATATTATGTCTTAATAGAAAACCTCAAGCAACAAAATTATATGCCGGCAGACTATGACTAATACGAAAGATGGTATTTTACATTTGACTAATACGGTATTAATATCAATTTGCCATAATAATGCGTTCGGGCGCGGCGCTCTGGTATTGTCAGGGTGATTAATGACCTCAACGCCCTTATTACTAAATTTAGTTATATAACTGCTGTTGGACCAAGGACGCCTGGCATTTTCCTTTTAGATATGCCTATACTTCAGTGATTTGTAATAAATTTACAGAAAATATGAAATGTAAAAGTTTGGAAAGTATAATATTGATTTCGAAAATATCCTGGAAGCTGTATACTGCCGCTGATTTAGATATTTTTTTAGAAAATAATGCAACACACACACACTAGGATTCTCTGCGTCAAAAACATATATACCGAAACATTTAGCGAAAAGAAGGATAGAACTGAGAACCGAAATTAAATTTAAACTCGTTTCTCATATTTACGTACTACATTCTATGTTTTTTGTCGTAGCTTGTGCCAAGTCGGTTAGATTTAAATAAATAAATAATGTCTTTAATGGCACATCGACACAATCTATCGATTTTAATGAGAGTTCGGCTATTTCATAAGCGTTTCAGTGTGTCAGGAGATTTCAGAAGGGCGTCATTGTCAGGAACTTGAGAGGTGCAACAACAAACATTCAGTCAGTTATAGGCGACTATTGAAGATTGAAGTTACCCACGATAAAATTCCGATGGCGCTATACAGAGTGATGTTTAACATATCAAACATGGGGATCGTCGATAAAATATAGCCGGCTATAGCTGTATTTTTAGTAACAACGTTACCGGTCGGGAATTTATTGATGCTCGTTAAATAGAGATAATTGGCCTTCTACTGTTTTATTACCTGCGCCTGTCTCAAATGATTGGTCAAACTCCAGAGATCATAGGGATGTAATGCTGTTGCTACTCTCAGAAGTTGGCTAAATCTCCTTACTCGTGAAGTGGAATCCTCGTCAATCAAACTGTAACAGAAAATGATTTAAAGCAAATCTTAATGAAAAAGTAGAATATGGAAATTTTAAATTTCCCACAAAAACTCATATTTTCAACCCATTTTCGCTTCGCTTCGGAAAACTTGAAACTTTAATAACTAATTTTGAATTATTGCAACATGTTTTATCGTAGCTTCGCTCCTATTGATCCAAGCGTGATTCCATATAATTTTTTAAAGTTTGGTCAGAATTAATGAATGCGACAAATAATTTAATGTGAAAGTGGTTTCGTACGTTGGTATCGTCATTGCTGTTGGAACCCTCTAGAACCCATTGCATCGCCGACACCGATCGTATGCAATCATGTCAATCGTGATAAGATATCGGATGCCATCAGGACGAGTTTATCTTGAAGTCCGCTTTCTTCCACATAAATTACAGTGCGCCCAACTTATCTCTGAAATGGCAAAAATTGGAACTAACGAAAAGTCATTCATAACTACGTTGTGGTCATTCAACTGTCAGTTACTAGTGTGCAATTATTGGTCAAATGAATGTCAAATGCGTCCGACAGCGCCTCTTTCGTTTCAATCTTAAGTTGGGTTTACTATACCTTCAAGTTTCAGTTGATTCACTGCGGATTGTCTGTGATACAGAAACGTGATATGATTGATTACATATTTCGTAAGTAATAGTATGTCTGTGGGGATTAACATTAGCGGTTGTAATGTCCTTTAGAGCGACTCGTGCGTACGCGAAATACCGCAAGAATTACCTACTCGTTAGGAATCCGTGGTGTAAACTTATACCGATTGGTTTGAATCAGGCTTTATGCATTTGTGCAAAGTGTGTATTGAGTAGATAATTGCTTTATACAAAAAACCGACTTTAACAACGACAAGCAGAGGTAACTCAAAAGCTCTCGACAGATGGCGCTAATTTCAACCCCCCTTGGTAAAGTTCTCATCACTACAAATTAATCAAGCCCAAACACAAGGTTATTGCTGTAAATCGTTGAGGAGTTCCCTCGACTGTCTTTCTGCTTTATCAGATCGACTCCAGACCTTAGTTAAATTGTAGTGCTTTATTAATGAAAACATTAACAAACACACTAGTCGCCCCTATAATTTTCGAAAGTTCCCCTAGATTCCTCTGAGATGCCATCATCATATCCTGGTGTTCTTATCATGGATTTCTCAACGATTCTCAATTAATTAGCCAATGCTCAGACCAATTTACTAATGGATAAAGAAAAAAACAGATTACCTTTAAAACACGCACGGGTAAAAGATCCTCAATTACGGTATTCAATATTCCTATTCTTTCTTGCAAAGACATCAAATCAATCAGAAATAGCCAATTTGTTTAATTACACACTTAAAAAGAAACTATCGTGGCGTAATGATTTAAATCCGTCCGATAAAAATTAATTAAATCTTTATAATGCTTAATGGTTGTTCTGATATAATGACTGTCATTTTGTACAATGTCAGTACCAATGAGTCCTCAATTTGTCTAATTTCGACTCACCCTTCACCCATAAAATATTCCAATGATTTTACTTTTCCAAAATTCAACTTTCAGGAGTTCAGTTTTTCTAACAATGCAGCTTTGGCAAGCGATGATTAAATTCTAATATGAACATTTTTATTATTTGAAGAGATTGTTGAATTCGAAGTCCAACATCTAAATCGATGCTTGCTGCTATTTTGTGATAGAATTACCTCAATTCCGCTAATCAATAAAACGAAGTTTGGGAACAGAATCGTGTGCTCTCGTTTGCGCGTGCTTGTCGACTAAAATGAAGTTTAATTCTTCGATGACTCCAATGACGCAATGGTTGTTAACATGCCGGAATTCGCCGTTCCAAGTTCGCTTCTCAGTACGGTGCATAATATTTTATTAATGTGTTCCGTTCTTAGTTATGGTTTATTCTTGTCTTGTGTTTTCTCCACAGCACCCACGATAGGATTCCCTATCGTGGGACTATGAGTGTATAGCGCTATTATTTTATTTTATTCTTGCTCTGGACCACTCACGAAAGTCACGATATAAGTAGAGAGTTCTAATCCACCCTTGTTAAGTAACTTTGATTGACGACAATGTCGGAACCACCGGCCACTAAACTGACGTCACCCCACCGTCACGGGCTCACGGGCCTGATGAGTTGCGTGGTGCGTCCCCATCACTTGTTTGCGCCCGTCAGCTGTCAGTGGGGCGCGTGGGTCGAACAAACACGTACTGGTCTAAAATTTAATGTGAAGTAAAAGTTATATCGGAAAAAGTGCACAGTGACTGGAAAAACTTTTTAAAAGATCGAAAATAATTTAGGACAATTTTACATTACATTTTTCGGTATAAACATATACACCATACATATAAACATATACAATATATTAATATTATTTGCGTGAGTCCCAGTGAAAAAATCGGTTATATCCTTTATGAAAAACTCCAGCCGGTGATGTGCAGGAAAATAAAAAGTTTATTTAAATTAATTAAAAAATAAAAAAAAATCTGTTCAACAAACGCGAGGTTGCGCGGGTGACCCACTAGGATTATTAATTTTTATAAAAAATGCAAATCAATATTGGGGTTGTCGAACATAATTTCTAATTATCGAAATCATTTCTATATTATAACAAACATTCCCAAGGACATGGCCTTTATATCTTGATTGACTATGATTGACAGCTGCATGATCTAACTTGTGGGATCTTGAATCACTCAAATTGATTACGTGATACGATTATTCAAAAGTGAATTCGTAAGATAAAATCGATTAACATTACGCATCGGTGTCGGCGTCACCCTTGACGTTCGAGTCGTGTTGGCGCGAGTTCAAATTATACGTTTAGTTCATCGTAACATTATTCGTAATAGTGGAGATCAGATGTGTTGTTCTATCGATGACGGAAATGTGAAGTTTGTTTAGCGTAGGCTTGAGCAGCACGTCAGAGACTTCATCTCACGCTTCGCGAGAACCGTCTTATTACATCTTATCGCACCGCAAACGCTGTGTCGCTTGTCTTCTGTTATTATTTACAAGTGAAGGGATGTGCAATTTGTTTGCGTATTTGCCAGTGTGCAAGTTATTTGGACCAAAATGTATGATTTTGGATTTGCTATTATTTTATCGTTGTGTTTTTTCCCAGTTAATATGAGTATAATCAGCTTTCATTATTCACCTGCAGTATTTTATTTTCCCACATTAATAAAATGGAACTACCTAATTACCTATGGAAGAAGAGAAAAAATGTAATTGACATTTTTTTTACTATTGTCCTTCATTTCTTCGTTAGTATATTAGTAGGTAACAAAGTAGAGATATTCGCATTGGCATTTTGCCTTCAAATAATATATCTTCGTAGTCCTAAAGCACCTGTCACACAGTCATTAAAAGGTCACTTGGAAATAATAACACATAGTTTATAAAAGTTAAATTCAAATTGTTACCAAATTATTTGATAATCACTCATCTAATATATAAAAATGGACTGCCTAACTTATCACTTACTACCTAACTATGATTTGAGCTACAGAGCTGAAATTTTGCACGAAGATTAGGTATCTAACGTAGGCAAGTAATAAGAGAGGATTTTTCGAAATCGGTGTTTTGGCGCGAAATTCAATATGAAATTTTAAATAAATCTTTTTTATTAAATTTAGTGGTTTGAAAAATTATTTATCAATATTTTTGACTATATTAAGTGTTGCGTTTCCTGAAGGCCTTATAATTCTATTTTTATATCATACTTGCTCAGTAACTAGGGATTACTATGGTGGAAAGTCTCCTTGTAAGTTGGTGTTTGCAATTCAAGGCAACATTACGTCGCACTATGCTTGAATTGTAATGTTCACATTACAGTTCAAGCTATGCAAAACTCCTTGGTAAACAATCTCTTTTCTTATAAAATGGTAAGAAAACTTTTTACTGAAAAAAAAACACTGAACATTTTCATAATTGCAGGAATATTACTATAATTAATTATAATAAGTAACCATTTTTTTCTATTTTTTCTCTAAATTTGCTAATTATTCTAATTAAAATTTCATTTTGCATTACCAATGTTTTATTTACCTCACAAGAATGATATAAAGTAGAATGCTTAAATCGGTTGCAAGTAGCTATTACACCCTCGAACTACATATATTCACCCTCGCTCGCTGCGCTCGCTCGTGTGACTAAATATCTCGGGTGCACGCGATCCATTAGCGCCCTATGCGAGCTGCGCTCGCACTGGCGCCAAATTGGATCTTGTTCTGTAATAGCTTACTTACGTCCCTTGTGTAACAATCTACTATTAATTTATCTTGTCCGTGGCATAATGCGAACATTACATTTGTTTGTTATTTTTTTATTGAAAACTTACTTGCAAGACATCGATGGCGCGAAAAGAGCCTCTTGTAAAATATGTAGGTACAATTAATTGTTTTTTGCCAATATACCATTTGTTAACTTATTGTATTAATCGGATCCAGTAGTAGAGTGGGCGGTCATTCGTACGATGTACATTCCAGATAGGTATTCTTGACTAAATAAGCAATGTGGGCTTCTTTCATACGTCAGGACGTCAGCTCAGGATATCAAATGAAACACAGGGTTAGTTCTAAGCCAAACACACCACCAACTCCGTTTATTGCATTAAACTCTTTGGCTCAGTAAATACGTTATTACATTTGGTTTGGTATTTTGACATCTTGGATTTACTTCACGATAGATATTGATTTATCGATCGAACCACTCGCACTCGCGACTCACGCGTTATTTATCAACAACTGTTAGAGATTCACGGCATTTCAACATAGAAGGAGCTGTTACAAGATATTACGCCGTTAACATTCATGTCCTTACTTTATTATTTTCCAATTCTATTGACAGCTATCAGATTCACTATTAATCATCGCGTACAGATTTAATCACAATAATCGCATCAAACCAGTATCATAGGTTTACTACCTCCGTCATATTTATCATTTAATATGTGGCATGTTAAGTCATCGAAGACATTAAGTAATTACACTTTCCCAAAATTAGTCAACATCCCTATCCCGTGTTAACGCTAACCCCGTGTTAACGCTACCACCGTGTTAACGATCACCCCGTGTCAGTGAATCTTTCATAATATTATTATCTATTTCTTCTTTATATAATGGATTCATGTTTTATATTTATCAAAATAATATAATTTACATACATTGTCAGGTTTTACTAAAGTCTGACGTGTTTAAATACGATGAAATTAACAGTAAACCAGTGACTTTTGCTTTATCATTGTAGGTACTAGATACCTACTTAGTTATATTTCGTTATAAGGTTATAACACAACTTCTCTTGGATCTACTCTAGGTGTATAAATTAGTATCTGTATGATAATGGCCCTTCCCTTACACATGGAGATTGTTCTCGAAGTTTCCCAACAGTTTTGTATTTGCACGTGCGTATTCCTCGCTAAGCAAAGGTATGTGGTATGAGTTCACATTGATTGTGGCTTTCGCTACATTCATGCTATGTTTACACCTATGAAGATGCTATCGTGTAAAATTTAAAAATGTCAATGCACAGTTAATTTTTGTAGGGTTTCATAGATGATACAAGGCTTTATATTAATAAATACATTATATAAAATAAGGAAAATATATTTAAATTGTTAAATTACCCACTGCGTTCACATTAATATACCTACATTTGGACGTATGATACAAATTTTGCCCATTACCCAGGTAAATGCTGCCTCTACCAACATACATACGGCATCCACTCGTGCACTTACATCAAAATTGCTAGCTCGTTCTGTTTATTAGTAATTTCCAATTTAACGACAGCTGTCGCTATGACTGGCATATTTGCACGTGCCCATTCCCTATGTTGGTCGAGTGGCTCGAGTTAACGCTCCTCACCAGGTTAAATATTGACTTCCTCGTTAGAACCCTCGCTGCGGGAACAATAGTTAGCTGGCGGTCGTAAACGCATACTAATATTTAAATGGTTTAGCTTATTGTGATATTTACAACGTGTTTACAAATGTACTACAGCACAATGGTAGAGTTCTAGAAGATTGTTGTTTTAAGTTCTATTTGGAAATAATACTGGTATAGCCTTAAGATTGTTTTGTATCTAAAGTATGTTTAGGGACTTCACGACAGTATTTGTCCATATTTTCGTTGGTTGTCTTTAATTAAAACTTAATTTGGTTTCGAAAACTATATTTTTCACAAATTCCAAATGAAGCATGGACAGCAAGATTTGAAAGAATTCGCTTATGGACAGATTCACCAAAAGACTAATTAATGCGTTGCGCATACCTTTGATGGGATGATCTTAGATTAGTAGCCAATAACCACAATCCTACTAAAATACCGATCTAAAATGTAAACACCTGTCAATGTCTGCTACGAATCTGAGACGCTGATCAAAGTTACGATCAAAGGGATGCCAAACACTCAGGCGCATAAAACTGCCTATCTAGGAAGGATTCTCTAAATTCTTTCCTCGTGCGTCGATTTGACGGAAGACACGACGAGACCTCAATCGCGCTCCCTAGCGGTACGTTCTAATTTAGCTTCCTATTCCTGCATGTCATTAGTGTCCCTACAGATTGATAGCTGTTTGAATCTCGGCTATGGAGTGATTAAGCCGCTCTCTGAAGAATGTTGATACAAGACAGGAATGTCAGTCCGAGTAGGACTCGTAAAATTTAATCCATGCTGTTGTTATGACAGAAGTCACGAAGGGCCGTGCCGCCAGTGCAACTGGTAATTCTTTCATCGGGTTATTTTGTTCTTTTCTGTTTGTGTCTTCTGTGATAAATTTAAAATGTCCGTGCATTTTTCTTATTTTCTTTTGTCCCTTTCCGTTAATTACAATTTTCTCAAAAAATTCAAGTAGATTTACTTTGTGATAGGGAACTTTAATTCTGGTATTTTAAATGTAATTAGCGATGAATAGGTACTTGTATTATTGAACAAAAAGAAAGATACTTATTCCAAAAAATATTTTTAAATGGCTAATTTACTCACAATTCCGTTTCCTCTTTTCCAAGCTATGTTTCTGGTATCTTTTATATTCCCACTTTGAAGTTTTGCATTCCAGAAACAGTCTTCGGTTTTCCTCGACGCTGGACGTCTGAATAGTCCAGGAATTTTTCATTTAACGCCAAACCCGAATGCATCCGGTGGCGCACGAGTCACTCACGAGGTTTCCGCTCATCACTCTCGCCGCGTCGCATTCCTCCTCGGTTTACGGCGCTCATTAGGAGAAAAGTCGCGCTTCTTTGATCTATCCTTCCATATGTATACTCGTCATGGACATCGTTAATTACCTCTTAGGAGAATCGAGGCGACTAAATTAATTAAATACGCCAGTATTTTCTTCTAAACTCGACGTTAAATATTATGTGATGAGTGTTGAATTGACGTCCATTCTTAAAAGAAATACAATTTATTAGAATGTTGTAGCTATCGGTATATTAATATGGTCATTATATGTACATAACTCGTTTATGTCGATGCTAAGTCAATCGTTTCAGTTTAAATCTTGTATATCTATGAGATAGTGAATTCAAATAGGTTATTGTTTAAATGATTTTATTACTTTCGCGTAACAAATCATTCTAGAAAGCACCTTTAATTTACATTTGACTCTTGGCCCTTTGCTGCGTGGGAGTTGCACAATAATACCTTCATAAATAACGACTGCCTCGAGACAAACGTTAGTACTAGAATTATGTACGGGGACCGTGTAATGCGGTGGAAATTGTTTATAGGTATAACGTATGCTCGAAGGTAATTTGTAAGAATCGTAAATTTTCACGACGCGGAGTGTTTTTGCAATAAATTCGATCCTCGATGTTGGGACAATTGTTCGATTTTGACGAATGCACTTGATTTGTGACCACTTATAAATAATCTCCAGCCGGCTTGGCTGGAGTGGCGTGCGCCGGCGCCGGTACGCTGACGCTCGCCACCACACGAGACTTTAGTTGTGACTGGGACGCGTTGACGAATGCTCTGCTCCATCTGCTCGCACACCAAGCGCCTGCCGCGACATCGCGACCTCGTTCTCTTGACATTGCGTTATCACTTATCACAACCTTATCAATCCTCGATACCGAAACATCGATAATCCGATATGACCAGCTGCGTCGATTCCGATAGTGGTTTCAGTGAATACCTGCCCTTGAAGTGAACTGAACTTGTGCTACTATCAACATTATTTACATAGGACTGCAAAGTGTATCCTGCGTTTACGCGCAGCGTAGGACGATTTACTCAGATAATACGTAGGCTGGAATTATGGTGCGCTGAACGTGGTGTTGGACCTGTGGGTGTGATTTTTCTAATAATCGGCTTCGTGATTGGCTGAAGATGGATCGGACAATGTACGGTAAGGTGCTGCCCGGCACCTATTACCCGTTCCGCTGCGCGATGAAGGAGAACGGAATATCGCCGGGCTGTGAGTACAAATTAATATAATTACTTTAATTTAATCTAATCCCACATATTAATTTTGTCAATCTATACTTGAGCATACTGGTTTGTTTACGATGTGAGCCAGTGTACCGTAACAGTTCGTGTTTTCTTTACAAATGATAAGTTTACTTTCGGTTTCGTTTATTCATACGGCATATTTATTTTTATAAGGTGCTCAAGAGTGCATTGCATTCATAGTGAATAGCTCTTTCATTGCGTGTTTATTTACTTTTTGTTGTGTGGTCTACTAGTGTGAAGAAGTACTGAACTTCTTCTGTTTTGTAATTGTAGTGTCCGTTGCCAATATATTTTTAGCTTGTTTGGTTGCGTTTGTCGTGTCTCAGTATATAACTAGGAGGCGTGATGGATAAATTGTCATAACGATCTTTACATTTGATTGATGCTGCTAAATGTGACGCTTCAAGGTTTCTTCATTATTCCTTTTTGTGATCATATCAGGTTATGATGTCACTTATTAATATTCTGAACGCAGTGTCAAGTTTTTATAATCAGACTAATTTGAAACGTTACATGTATGTGCTTAGAGAATTAATTAACTTATCAGATGACCGTAGTGCAGTAATCTGTACGTAGTCCGCCTGTAATATATTACAATGGAGTTGTTTGTTTTGCTCACGTGTTAATCGGGCTCGGGGTGAGGTCATCGCGATTGTTATGTGTCAGGTTAATTTGGTTTCATTAGCATCAGTTTGCGGTTCTTCTTTGCTAACTTTACGACTCCAGGCTATTCCCGTATGGCCTCGTGGGTGGGGAATTAAATGCCAACTTTTATTGCAACGCCATGTTTACGATCCATTCTATTGGAGAAATTAAGAACGCGTAAAGGTGTTCCAAATTCTATCGTTTATTTTTATCTTTATCCTTTATTATTGCCATGTTATTTCATTCAGAAACATTCATATAGAGGAATTCTTAATTAACATTTTAAAACTTGAATTTATTTCCGCAAATACACTTTTATATTCATTTTTGTAGTGGTTCTTAGTTTGATACATTGACATATTCATACTTGTTACATATTCTTTTCGAACATCGTCAACCATTTATGAACACACAAGGTACTTTAGATCTGCAGTTTTAGGCCAATTAGGGAAAAATGTTTAAATCGTTATTATCAAAAATGCAATCGCACTTTCTACCTAAATTAATTTTCTTTGATATTTAATGTTGTTTTAACATTTTTCTACCTTTGCATTGTAAAGTTGTGTCAATGTTCCAGTTTACGTAATATTTTTTACCTGGCCCCTTGCAGATTTGTTATGCATTAGGCAGACAAGTTCCCGTGGGCAGACTGCATCAGGCCGGTTGTCTCGCTCTAAATGCATTTAGAAGGCCACGCTGAATGCCATTGCGGTCGCCCACGCGTTCTTGTGATTTAGTGTCTACAAAACTATGGTCTTATTACCGTATTAGGCATTCGGTTTATCCTTTACAGCCCTATTATGTAATTTTATTCCTTTTATTATCCTCATTTCAAGTTAAAGTTATTACAGAAAGTTAAATTTATGATTTTGGCAAGTGAACGCCATCGCTTTTCTTCGGGAAATTTAAATATTTTCCTGTTTTTGCGACATGTTTCATCGCAGCTGCGCTGTGATCGACGTGTGATATGTATATAGCTTGAATTATTGATTGATTATTTGTTATATAGCTTGAAGCCTTCCTCGATAAATGGACCAACCAACACGAAAGAATTTTTCAATTCGCTAGTTCCTGAGATTAGCCCTCTCAAAACAATGCTTTATAATTTTATTCAGTATTGATATCACAGGGAATGTCAATTTGATATCATCATCATTTATATGTAATATATGTTTTAAATATATCTAAGTAATGTGAAGCTATTTCGAAAACCATCCTCGGCGGTTCGAAGAAGCCTTACTGTGCTTAGTTAATTAACTCTGTCTATGAAATCGGTAATGTACTTAATTTAGTACTATTGCCGCTCACCTCCACAAATGGTTGATAGGTCGAATGGCTTTAGCGATGGTATTCGCAAATATACGAGCATTGTATCATTAAAATTCTTGTTTGGATTTCATTGATCATTTATACCAAAACATTAGAAATATCAAAAAAAAATATTTAGGTATGTTAAATAATTAATAATAGTTTAGGCTCGCGATAGTAATCTTTGACAAATGCCTGAATATTTCACAAATGGGTTTTAACGTAATATAAGAAATGTTTTAAATATTTCAAGTTGTATGAACTTTTCCATTTCATTGGCATTAACAAATATATTCGCTTTGAAATGTTATTTTGCTCCTAATTTAAAATCATGCTTGAAAAACTCTCAGTTTCTCAGTTCTGAATTAGACTTATTTTATCTTTTAATGAAATCTATTTAGGTAATTATAGTCTATAAGTTATTAACTTAATTAGTACTAAGTCCATTATTGCCGTGTACATTAATCGCGTTGACGTACTTGGGAGTTTAGAGTTTAAATTACCGTAATGTTTTATTTATGTCACTACAGCGTAACTTTAATAGTATCGTCACAAGTCACAAGGTTTCACGTGAGTGTTGCAAGTTAAGGACGAACGCCATATGTTCCACTGTCCCGTTCGTAATTCAAAGAACAGTTATTAGGTCATATTCTGACTTTATAGCACGATTCATAGTTATTTTGTGGTTTCCATCTGCGAATTGTGTTTCTGATTCATCTACAGTTCAGGGTTGTATTTGCTGGACATTCAAGTCTCTTACAGGATAATGTTCAATTTTCGAACCGTAATTTTTCTTTCTTTTCTTTTAACCCACTAATAGCCCACTATAGTCTATAGAGCATGAGTATTTTTTTCATCTTTGAAGAGACTTAAGAGCCTACTCTACCTATGTAGCTGTGCTCCATTAAAGTTCCGTGAAGACACCAAAGGATTGGTTATAATAATAATATGACACATGTTTTCTATAGGCATTATTATACGTTTAACATCAATTAATTCAGCATACGTAACTCATATTTAAATTGTAACTGTATTCGTCCTTTGAACATAAATATTGAGGTTGTATTCCGTCCACTTTTTGTTTAATTTAACCTCATAATTTTAATACTCCTCGTAATTTATTAATTCAGTGTGATAAATACATTTTTAAATACTACCATTAAAAATAACCTCAGTAAATAATAACTCCCCTCAATGAAATTGTCTTGTGTCTACCTTGACATATTTCGAGGCGGTGACGAATTAAAGAATTTACACATTTTATTCGTGGAAACCAGTTTCAATTCCACGCAGTGGATAAACTTGACTCGTTTTTATTAAAAGCCGACCTCGGTAAGGTCGGGTGACATAATGGTTACATGTGGAAGCGGTGTTCGTGTATAAAGAATACATTGTTACTTACGTTGCCTTTTCATTGAGAAATGTTATTGTTCTAAATAAAATTAGCGACTCCTACTTACTTATGTATGAATTTGTGTGGTAAAGCCGTTCAGTATTTCTCCCAAAACTTTCTGTTGGTAGGTTTTTATATCACCGGCCAAACCCGATTTCAGGATAAACTGTTATACCCTAGGCTAGACTAATTTGTCCTATGTGCGAAAGGATAAACTGGTATAGCCTAGACCCTAGACTAAACTAGACAGGATAAAAAAGTTTATCCTAAGCCCATCTCTCAATCAACTTTATTTTGAATATTATTTTCGGTCGTGCGTGTAAAATACATTTCTCAAAAACTCTGGTCTTTGGATTTTTATGATTTCATTTCCTTTTATGGATTGTTTCGTATTCCAAGTATCACGAAGAAAAAGCCTTATCCAATTAACCTCTTATCTGGAGGTAGGTAATTTTGTTGTGTCCATCATAAAAAATATTTATTTTTTACAGACTCCAAATTGGGATATATATTTTATTCACCAAATGTATGTTTACTGCAATAAAAAATTAAAAAAAATCATTAATTAGGTACTAATTTAAATCTCTACCTTCATTTAATTACGTATACCTACCGATCGTAATATTATGACGCATCTTAAATAAACTGTTGTTATACATATATCTCGGAGCATGGCAGAGAGGGCTAATCTGGCTGACCGCGAAAGGCTTGGTGATTCACCGTTCCACGGAAGGTCATCAGTCTCGATGGGTTCCCTATAATTATGGCTCCCCACATCTGGCCAGTTGAACTGGCACTTTAAAATTCACACGAATCACAAATATATCTGTAGATATATTTGTAAAACTTGTAACCTTTATCCCGATATAAACGTTCTGATAAGGTTTGTGTACGAATGTTTCTCCAGATTCGTATCTTTCGCGTAACTTTTTTTTTCATTTGACATTCTCAATGATTTTTTCTGTTGATTTGTACGTTATTCCTAAAAAACTACGCTATAATAAATAATACAATACATAAATAATTCATACTTAAGGCGCTTTGCCCACGGAGCAACTCAAGTTGAGGCAACAATCAACTTTTTAAAAGTTTCCTGTAAAAAGTTGATAGTTGCTACAACGTTTACGGTTGCCGCATTGCTACAATTGCTATAAAAGCAATTTGTGAGAAACTTTTATGCGAGTTGCTCAATCTACGCATTTCCGGGCACAGGCAGAGGGAGGGAGGGTGTGAAATCGTCCGACGCGTTGCGATTGACAGTTGTGGAAACCGGCAACTTTAAAAACCGGTATAATATTTAACAGTTGCCAGTTGCGGCAATTAGGAACTGGCCTAGTCAACGATAACAGCAACTGAAAACTGTTGACGATTGCCGGAACTCGAAACTCGAATTGCTGTGTGTAATGTAATGTAATCGAATTGCAGTTCAATTGAAATGTATATGTAAACAGCTAGATGCCAGTTAGTTGCCAGTTGCTGCAATACTTGTTCCGTGGGCAAAGCGCCTAATATGGCTCAGTTGTACGCAACCCTAGGTATGCGAGTCTGATTCACACTTGACAGTATTTTCTATATTTTTGCGTGTATACCTAAATACTTAAATGTAATATTTTACCAAAGGTCAAAACAGGAAAAAGCAAATTTAATCTAATATAATTGGCTTAGATGAAATGGAATATTAAAGAAGTAATAATATCTGACATCTAATACGATTTTAATCGAGGTCTGAGTTATCACTCACCTACACGTACGAATTGTCGTCACACACTTGTGTTCTATTTTTTCATTTCTATTCGTCAATCTATCTCGCTCTATGTATGTCTGTCTCTGTATGATTCACATATTACAATGGTTCTATTTAGGAATTAATTAGCTCCATTAAGTAACCGACCAATATTTCGCTACAAGCAACAGAGTAGTCGGATATTCATCTTCTGTTTCAGTTCTATTTTCATCCGAATTTAATTGGCTGACCTGGTTTAAACATTAATTCTTGGTGGGCCAAAGTTTTTACCTAATTGGATGTTAAGATGTGTTGATTAAACTTGGTGTTGCATAGTCAAATAGCTGTACTGGCGCCTCGTCTGTTATTCACCAGGATACAGTTACCACACGCAAGACAGCTGAACTTAAAGATGTGTGGAGTTCCTGATAACCCAAAATATATTTTCGATTAAATAAAACCGGTCAAGTGCAAGTCTTTTTACGCGTATTTTCATACCATCGAGCGATATTACCTTTTTTTATTATTTCCGATGCAAAAATACATATGCTTATAATTTGTCTGTGTCTGTCTGTAGTAGCTACTAAACAAATGGATTTATTGTGATGCAGTTTTTTTAAAGCTGACATAATCGAGATGATTCTTAGCTATAATTTGTTAACGACTCTACATCGTTTGATGACCGTTGATGATTTGCTTACTCTAGTGATTTTTATACTTTATATTGATAGTTATTATTTATTGTGAAAGCGGCCGCAGTAACAAGCATTCTGTGAAAATTCAGTTGTCTCCTTATTCCCGTTCAAAAGATAATGTCCTATGATAGACAGACGGACAGATACTATACTATACTATACTCAGACGGATAGTTAATCAGATGCCGTTTGTCAATCCTTGGCCACGGAACATAATTTTCTATGGGTGGTAGTGTAAATAGCTCTCGCGGCGCTCATTTGACGCTGATTTGCCTAATGACGACTTACGTAAATGTTACCAAATGTGTGTCCTCTGATGTGTCAGCCTTAACAAAATATTGTTACCACAAAATGATGAGTTCATAAATAGTTTTTAACTGATCTTTTATTAGAATTTACAACAGCAAAAATATCATTTATTCTTAGTTGTTGAAAAAATTCAAAAGTGTCGTGGACTAATTTTGTCTTGTTTGTGGAGTCGCTGTGAGTATTTTAAATTATGTTGTGCTTGTATTTTTGTTAGTGTTTATGAGTCAAAAGATATATTGTTTTAATTGTTATCAAAGGATAGTTTTAGATTTTATTTTACATTTTTCACGTCCGTTTGCTAGATGTTTCTTATTTTGTAGGAACCAATCATGCAATTGTGTAGAAATTATTGTGTAATGGCAAAAAGGTTCAAATTGTGGTCGCCAGTCTAAGAACAATAACACATTATTGAGTAAAGAAGAATGTAGAGTAATAAATAAGTAATTAATCAACTTCAAGAAATTATAGAGTTACATTTTGTGAGAAAATTATGTCGTCGCAGGCGCAGCAAATACATAATATCAAATGATAAACAGCATTTATCATTGCCATTTGAAGTCTGATCATTATCAATTTGCTCCAATCGCAATCTTTGCTATCAAATTTTTCTAAATCGTAACATTCTAATCACATAGTTGTCGACTTCAAGTTGACTTCTTGTCTCTTTTCCAATCAGCGGTCTACGTTGATCAGTCTTAGTAATACCACAGAATAAATAAAGTGATAATACACAAAAATCTTCATCTCAACGCTGCATCGTTCCAAGAATTACAAGTAAAAGAGAATTTTCTTCTCACGACCACACGTTTGACATGTCAACAAGTAGTACCTACATTGAGTGTTCACCTTCGCTAAAGCGACACTTGCAATCTTTAGAACCAATTCAGATCAGCATAACAGTATTTACTATGATATAATCTGTGACATGATAGGTCAATGGCATTGAAATCATTGGGGAGTCTGGATGGGCGCCAATTAGTTTGTAATGTACACTGTGTCTGTATATTGTGTGTTCCGTATGTATTTGATAAATATTTCTTTTTCTTACATACTGTGCCTAATACATAGTAATGGCTTCCTTTATAAAATATGAATTCCTTGTTTTGACTGCATAATATTTCATATATTTTTATTTTTTGTTTAGAGGATTCTACTAAGCAGCCGTAAATAATACAAGATTCATTATTACATATCGTCATATTCTCCTCGCGCAATAGCTTATGCTGCTGAGTTTGTTTCATCTCTGAAAATTGGCTTTTATATTGTTAATGATAGGCTATCTTAAATTTTCTATTAATTTATTTTTATGTTCATTCATCCATGCTCGAGTCTAAATAAACCTTAGCCCGTGATACACCGAACACAATATGATGAGGTTTAAGGCAATCCATAAGGAGATCTGGTCTCTATAGAGATTGTTGCTGGGTTCTGAACCACCCAGCTTAATCACGACATCTCAGTAATTATAACGTGTCGTTCTCTGTTTACGTTAGAAAGTGAAGAAAGCAGACTTAAACAACCCATTGTTACATTAACAATCATCTTGATGTTAACTGGCTTGTGACTGGCAACTTGTTACTCTGATGTGACAGTAAATAAGCAATCATTCAATTACTCGGAAAACCAATGACAATGTGTCGATGTAAAGATGAGTAGACGGACCGTCTCGTCGGTATTCTGTTATGATTGTAGAAAGTGGGGAAAGTGTGTGAAAATGGTAGGTAAAGTTTTCTTGTGGCGTGTAATTATATTAGCATTAGCGATCGCTCACGTGGCGGTGTTATGGAGGCAATAACCTTCCTGCGCGTGATGCGATGGTACAATTGGAAGACATATCACGACTCACAGTTAATGCAGCTTGGACACTTTCCTTTTCTTGACTTAATGATGATTGTTATTTTTTAATGTAAAATGAACAGATGAGCGATCTGATTGTAAGTGGTCATGATCGGTAAAACCAAAGTCATCAACGAGGCTTTGCCGAACAAGAAAGATGAAAGCAACAAGAAAGCAATAGCTCTCGAGCCTCCCGCTATAACACAATCAATCGTTTAGCATCCAACTCTACCACGAAGGTGGTATTTTGGTCGATTGGGGTTCAATTCTTCTACAATCCAGGGGTCATCGCCTTTTACGAGACTCTAGTCTGCCGGAATGAGATTGTGGCTTAGGGTTAGTATGTTCTAGGCAGCCCCAATAAAGTTGGTCAGAGTTGTTCGTATAATATTTATGGTATACGGAGTTTATGTCTTCTAATTTTAACTATTTTGTCATTATTTTGTAGTAGTAGTGGTGGCAAGTTCGATAAATAAATAAATACTTGCACTTTCGATACATGGTTATCATTATATACCACTCCGCGCTCGCCACGCCAACAATCAGGTTCACCCCTCGCATAAAGATGTTTCACATTGAAAACAATTTAATTCATCTGTTTAGAATTTACGCTGCTACGGACGTACGTACGTATGTAAGATACGTGTAGTCTGTTCAACTTCTCTACCTCCGCTAACAACTTCAAATTGTTGGTGGATATAATTCTGCACTTGATCTCGTACAATTGGCATACTTCCGCGCATAGCTTTATGATATTTCCGACAATACTTTGCTCCTGGGTATAAAATTAGTACCGACCAAATGGAATGATCCTATTACGATAAACTTTAACCTTGGTCTAGCGGGCTGGGCAGGCGGGCCCGCTAAACCAAAATGGCACGCGATAAACCCAGCGCTATTTACATTACTTACCAAATTACCGACACTAATGGCATTATGGCACGTCTAACACCCCATTCCCACATGTGGGTGTGGGGCTAAACATAATTATGTCAACTCTTTTAGGCGTCAAAAAGCTTCGCTAGGAATAAGATAACCGACATATATTATGTAAGTGTATAATATCTTATTGGGCAGAAGTTAATAGTAAGCAGTGCCTTTAAGCAGTTTACCGTATAACGTTATATTGCGCAGGAACCGGAGAAGTCCTTAGCACTTTCAAACGATGCCTAAATCTGATGGGTTTTACTGATCTCTATTTCTTGATTTCTACGACATGAGCATAGCTACTCAAAGATGTGATGTAGAAGTCCAAGTGACAGTTTGTCACGAGTCCGTCTTCTGAAGTACGAGTATATCCGGTGAATGGCCTCATCACGCGGTTCTCACGCCAAACGTTTTTCCCGCCACCCTTTATTTTCGTCGCCACTTATTATTAGATTGTGTCAAAAGGCCAGTCATCATTTTTCAACAGAACATTTCGCCGTTATTTTTTTTAATGTCCAAAACACTCGTTCGCACAGGAAGAACCGCCGCCCGCGCTGTAGACGTATCGATGTTATTTTTGATTCTATTATTTAAAACTTATCTATACATTGCTTTTAATATGTCAATTATTTAAAACTGTTATCTTTTAGCGTAAAATACTAAGCTGTTATTTGGCTTTCGGAGGAAGATGTTTTTGAACTTGACTCTACATTTTTAGTAGGCGCGCTTAGGCGCTACGTTCTACTGCTTTTAAACTACTACTAGGTACTACTTTTAATCCCAAGTAACAAAGTTCTCCTGTATACAGGCTCACAGCACTAGTAAGTCTCTCTTAGTGGTTCCAGGATTTACTACCAAGCTTATAACGGGTTACACAGAGTTCTTTTGGTTTTATAGTACATCTATTCTTATAAGTTGACTTATAGTCGTGTATAGAACAAAATTATAGGCGCAGTAAAGGCTAAGATTAACTATAAAAGTGTTGCATAGGTGTAAATACACTTGAGAAAACTTTCTCCAGTATGTAACACTTATAATCGGCTACAAGAAGTAATTATAAATCCGCTATTAGTGTCATACGCCAGTAATAGTAATTTACAGAACTAAATACACTTAGAACCGTTTGCATTTGTTACTAGACCTTATAGGGGTGTATAAGTCAACTTTATGTGCCAATTATAAGTAAATAAGTTCTACAGTGGTTTCTTTTAGGAGTAAGTGTACTTGGTATTATTGTGGACTCTCGAATGCTGTTATAGTCTTCATTTCTGTATAAAGGTTTCTTGTAAAACTATTAGTGTCTATAGATATCTTAGTGAAGTCCATATAAGAACACATTTGTATGTGGAACCCTAATGCGTCACAATATGGCGCGACAATGCTGTTAGGATTAATATTATTTTTAAACTCAACTTAGTAAATATGCTGTGTTCAAAAGGCGAACAAAAATTGAGATGTAAAACACTATATACTTCACCGAAAATACTTACGCGTTCGCCGTGCAAACATGTATGCACTTACACTGCGAAATACTTGTTAATACATATAATATAAAATAGATGAACTTATTTTTTATTATTTTATTTTCCTCCATAATCGAACAACACAACAACAATTCAGACATGTTTGAAGTAGCTAGTAATAGATGCGCGGAGTATGTTACACGCCTACCTGGTTCTATTAGATGCTTATAGCTGGCTTCGCGGGAGCAGATAGTTCTGCGTAGTCCAAATATGAGTATATTATTGGTCTAAGTGGTGCTCGCCAAATATACTATGAGTGTTTTATTAGCAAAAGTACGCGTATAAAATGGGCCCTTTTCCGTGGTTATAAACGTTTACTAGCCTGTTATAGACTTGGCCCCGGAACCACTACAAGACCACATTTTGTTACTTGGGATGCTACTGCAGATTTTGTAGCATGCATTTGTTTTTGCTCTACAGCTACACCTGCGTCTCAACAGGTTACTTAACGCGCTAAAGTTTTGAATTGAGAAGAAAATAATGTCAGTTGCTAAAATAAGATTATTTGACAAATTTTACAAGTCTTATTAGTTCTTAATTCGCCACATTAGGGCGTTAATTAACGCGTTAGGACGCAGATGTAAGCGTAGCATACAGGAACGTACTAGGAATTTTATTTATTCTGTAGAGCTCTAGGGGTGCCGTTTTCTTATATACACGTCATCTACATAATATATTTCATACTAAGAATTTTATTAAGAAAATAGATTGTCTGTTTTTTTATTATTATTCATTACATAATTCTTTAATTTTATGTCCAATTTTAATGGTCACGAGATCACGAGTCTGAAAAAAAAACATTAATTACGCCATCTACGAGCGTAGCGCGAAACTTCGTAGAGCCGGCCAAGGAAAACCTCTACGCTGCGCCAATAGTAGTACGCTTGAGTTATAACAGAGGGCGCTCTTTACATTTCAATAGGAACGTGTTATATTTTTATATTATCTCTGCAGGCGGCATTGCTAATTTGTTCATTAATATTAAATGTTTAATATCCTTTATTTTTAAAATACCTACTTAATTTATGAAATAGCTTTTGTTATATTTTTATTGTTTTTTGAAATGCGTCGGCGATCGATATGGTAGTCGCATTGCAACCCGTGACGTCACGAGTGCAATAACCGGTGTAAAGGGTCCCGCCCACTCCAGACAAATATCATTGCCACTTACGCACCTCTACAACCCCAGTCAAAGGTGAAATTTACATTACTCTGTAGTCTCTGTACACGCTAAAACATTTCAAAGATTCACTAGTATTTAAAACTGTAGCTCTGTAGCCACTGTAGCTTCCAAATTTCTCCGGTATATCCAAGGAAAATTGTAGTGGATTACGTACGAGTGCAATTCCTTGTAATCGTTGCTTAAACAAAATTTATACTGCTTTGCTGTAAAAAAAAGTACTTACAGATGAGCTAAGAGTCCGTTCTTCACATACAATGTTACACGTGTATAAACAGTCCATACATAGACCGTAAGTGTGAAAAATATGGAAGTGTTAAGTTAGTACGATGATTCACAATAAGACTGGATGATTAGACGAATTCCATCGACAGTATTCGACAGCCAATAACCGCACGGCCGGCAAATACTAAACATATGGCGGGTGATCTGGGTGAACAGATCCCCTTTCGAATATTCGGGAATAATCATTCGTGTGTGTAGTACTACGGAATGTGGATAGTGTATTTTGATCATAGTTATTTGAATATTGTATCGGTGCGTGAGCTGTTCCCGATAAAATGGCTGGTGAGTAGATTTTCTCTTTGCAAAGTACATACGTTGATAAATAATTCATGTATTTTATCATGCCTACTTTAAATAATCTTAGTTTATTTAATGGTTTATAAATAACAACGAACACGTCTCACTTTCCTTTGGGAAACATGATAGTTACGTTCATAAAAAAGCCGTTATAAATGTTGTGATAAGTGTTGCTCAATTACCTAATCTTTTTCCCGCTACTGTGCAAGGGTTTGTCCTCATGATCATGACTTTGGAGACTTACAGCATACTCCACCAACGCGGCAACGTGCTGAAATTTTATTATTACCTGTTTATTTCTTTCATATTTACCCCATAAAGCTGGATATTCATAGTGAATTTCATTGAAAATATCGGCATGAAATCATCAGACTAGTGAACAAACAGACAGATTGTGCTCTGTACTGGTTAGTTTAATTAAAATATCAACATTATGCATACTTAGTAGGTAACCTACAGTGTCACATAATAGTCATTAGGTACTGTACTTGACTGACTGGAAATAAATAATTCACTTTATAAAAATAATTAAAGTGCAATTTGTTGCTAGTTCCTTTGTGCCGGTTTTTATACCATTGTAATTATACTGCAATAGACATAAAAAATGTGATCATGATTCAAACCAGTAACCAGTAACGTACATATGTAGGTATCTTATATTTCTAGAAGTGCAATAAACGCAAAAACACATCGGCCTCAATTTTTATTCTTTCTTTCTTTCTTTCGGAATTCCGTTTCGGAAACCCGAATAACTCCTATGCACGAACGAAGTCGCGGGCACAACTAGTACAAAATATTGTTACGTTTCACAATGTTTTACTCATGGAGATCGGCATAAGTTTCCATTTGTTTCCAATAGATGTAAGTCTAAACAAAAAAGTCTAAATGAACTTGCAAACAAAAAAAAACATTTTGGTGAACCTGAAATATAAAATATTACATTTTATTTATAATTTATTCTATATTTTATACTTTGAACTGTATCGACATTTGGCGAAGTAAAAATATATTATCTTTTCTGGCAGGTAAGTGCGATATCCTATGAAAAAAATAAACATGTATCTACTCTGTGGTCTACATGCGCCATTCGATTTAGCCCTCTGTGCTGTCATTCCGAACGGAAAAAAAACGTATGTGTGTGATGCATTTACGGAATCCCGAATCGAAATTTCGATTTGGGTTTCCGAAACGGAATTCCGAATGTATGTGGTGGCCCTAATTGTATGAGTCGGCCATAAATAAACAAAGCTTTTCAATAACTTCTCTTTCGTAGACTTGTCAGTGATGATTGTATCCTGCAGATTCCTGGTTGAACCCATTCTGGGCTTGAAGCTGATACTGAAACTGGTAAGAAATGTTACAGAGAAGCACATTAGAGCGTTGGAAACAATGTCTAATTGACGTTCCAAGGTTCCTGGGTTCGATTTCCATCGAGGCGAATATTTGAATGATGATTTTAAATGTTGTCGGTTAGCGTGAAGGTGAGTGTGCTTGTCTTGTGTGTCGTCTGTAATGACACCCATGACAAAGGGAATTCTAGTATTGTACTATGAGTGTGTTCAGTTGATTGTCCAAGTCATATTCTTAAGATTTGATTTTGAATTTTATTATAGGGAAAGGCTTGGTTGCAATCGGCTGCCGTTAAATGACTATGTACCTAACTACTCTTAGGTAGTGAAGAGCGCTAACTTATAGTAGCTAATTGGATCTTGGAACAAAACATAAAACGTTATTAATTAAATAAATACTCTATGAAGAAAACGAAAACTTATTTGTTATGGCGAAATATTTTTTACAGTATTTATTTTTTTCTTATTTCCACAAAGTAGAATTTCAGAAATTAATAATTATTCAAAGTGTTTGACAAAGAAAAATAAAATGAACATCAAAAAGTAAGTTTGTATTCATAGGTTATCCCGATTTTCAATATTAACTTGCTCAGTCTACCAAAGCTAAGAGCATCATGAACACAATTACCATTCATTTTGAGCAATTAACACTTACATCATGGCTTACACACTTGTTACAAGCATTCTTTGTGGTGACGGTGACCGATTTACGACCGAGTGAGTAAATGTTAACTTTATGGAGCGAACTCTAAACCGAATGAAAAATTAGGTTTGGGTTAATGTCCCTTGAATAAGAGTCGTTTGGTGTTAATTGTTGTTGATTGCGGAATACTAAGTTTGGTTGTGAAACTTGGCATCCTCAAGTACCTACGCTTACGCGCCCTTTGCGGGTCAATCATCCCCCAATCCCGCATCCTCTGTGTATGATCAAGTCATCGGGTTGATTTGATTGACTGATTTGTCAACTTAGTATTCTTTTATTTGAATGATGATAATTTATTAAATGTCAATACTAGCGACCCGCCGTCGCTTCATATATAGACCTTCCTTGAGAAACCGCATCAAAATCCGTTGCTTTTTTAGAAGAAGAAGACTTAGAAAGATAGACAGACAGACAGAGGCGAAGGGCAACTTTGTTTATACTACCTAGTGATTAGTAGATATCCATTGTTGTTACGTAGTCCATTATGTTCAAATATTGTTACAAATACAAGACTTACTTTGGGTTACAATCATACACTTCATAATAAATATTCAATAATAGATCCATTTACTGATTTTGGTTTGATTTACGCTCACCATCATTGTATAATAGGGCCATAACCATAACCTATCACTAATGAGCGGCTCCCTCTGTTTTTATCGAATGTATTAGATTATCTCGAACAAGAACATGCCATTATAGACGTCTTGTCGTTCCTAACGACGTCGGAGGCTACTACAATTTGTGGGTTCGATACAAGCTACCAAAAATAGCGGTCGCCCACTGACTGCCCGATCCGGAAGGGGGTTCGTTAGTATTCGATAATAAACAACTGGTTAACTTATACGATTACGTTTTTTGCCATTATTTTGCCTATGTTAGGACTATACTCTGTGGGAGTGGACGTGGACAAATACGAAATTATGAGTAAGTTAATTGATTTACGGCAGTTATCGTTATTTTGTACGTCTGTAGTCATCAATTGCCTAGAAACTTTCAAAAAGGTAATTCCTCTGACTGGACCTCTCACGTACCTGGTGTTTGTTGAATGATGGCTTAGTGTCACTTTGGAGAAATTCATTTAATTTTGGTTATTATCATTGACCCTGCTAACTTGACTACAGATTATTATTTATAGATAGAAGATGGAATAATAAAAATGGCCTTAATTAGTCCTAAGAACACGATCCTGGTATGCCATTTGGAATTTTTTCGACGAATTATTGCTGGTGCTACAAAGACATTTAAAATTTATATCGTTTATAACCTTGTGCGATTGGATTGCTTTGAGTACACGATTCCTTGTGTCACTGTTGGACTGATATTAATTTATCGACGTCTCCACGCTCCGTCGGCTCTGCTCTGGGAGCGGCAATCGCCACAAGATTCGTTACGCTTTGTTCCACGTCATCGTCATTAGTATTATGTTTCACGTTTTCATGTATTTAAAACTCATGGGAAAACGTTTCGGCCGTCTAGGTGATTACACGCGGATTATCTACGGTTGCGACAGCCAACGGTACTGTTGAATGCATTGTTGTTACAGTTGGATGAATGATACGATGAACGGTGAAGGATGTGGACGCGACGAACAAGTTTGTAAACATTGCTCCGTATTTCTTAACACCAGGCAAGGAAGCAAACGGCTGCATTCCTCAAACTGTCGATCGTGTCCTGCATTTCCTTACGCGGCGCTACCGAGAACGCCTAGAAGATCCGCTACGCACCATTCTGCGACCCTTGCGGTGGACGCTAGTGTCGCTAGTTACCGCGCTATGTGTTCGTCGCCCACATGCCCCCATTAGAACCACTGTACTACAATGAAACTAAGATCATTAGAAGCCGTCCCACAGAATGTTACGCTTAGATACGGCGGCAGAGCCTGTCAGTCGCCGCGACGACATCCATCCGACCGCGCCGCTAGCGCGCGCCACTCGTGCTTTCGATTTTCGAACTTTGACAGATCGATTTAACGTATTTCGATCTGAAATTGCGACAAATTGTGCCAGTCGACGCTGTTGTCGTGAATCGATTAGAAACGGTTAATATGGCGGATTAGTGTGTGAGACGAATTGGACAATTTGTGTTCGTTACCGTTCACGCTGCAGAGCTGCCAGTTGCTTGGCAATAAATTGTCCTTTTTTTAGGATTAGGAGTTAATTAGATCGTGGATGAGTATGCTTTGGAATGTGTTAAGGCTGTGTTTGGTAGCACCATGTAACCTAAGTTTATTTCAAAAGGAAATCCATCTACGATATTTTAATTAATATTCTAAATTGTCCAATACTTAGTATGTATCTACTAATATTCCGGGTTCGATTCCCGGCCGGGGCAGATATTTATGTGGCAGATAAATATTTGTACTCGGGTCATGGGTGTAATTGTGATGTGTTATATGTGTAGTCCATGCCACCTGCGACACAGGTACCTGGTAACCTACTGCGGGGGTATGAGTGTGTTAGCGTTTATTATTATTATTTATTTATTAATATTGGCGATACTGTCGATGCCTAAATAGATAAATACATACTGCAGTCTGAATATGTCAGGCTGTCTGGCTTTTAACCATTGTTTTGAATTGTGGAGACCAACACAGGCATGTCGCAATGTAACGAAATGTCAACAGTCTATCAAAAGCTCATGAAGCGGTTCTAGCGCCACAAGACATTGCTTTTAATTGTCTATAAAGGGTTGCGCGTCGACCAGATTAATGAGCACTGAGAAGCCGAGAACGACATAAGGTTTTTGTGCGGATGTTACAGATCTTTTTCAATTGGTTCTGTTTCAAGCATATGGCTTGAGAATGTGTCATCTAGTTTAGTTACTTGAATTCTAGTGCATCTATTTACAAATCGTTTAACTTTTATATAGGTACTCAAATGTATCGCATCGCAATATGGTAAATGCTTAGGAGTTACTTAGTGAGCCTTTGGCTGTAATTAATCTATTGAGGATAGATTAGGCATTCAAACGTAATCCTTAGAAATACCTGTCCATATTGTGGTTAGGATTGCGGGTTAATTTGAGATCGGTTATTCAAATTTCTTTCGGTTGGCAGTCACCACTGAAATCCAGGCCATTTAGAAATGTACACATTCGGATATTATCTTTAAATCTTCGTGAGTTTTTGCCTCAATTCAATTCTAGTTAACCTTAAATTGCTCATTATAACGTCTCAATGTCGCAAAAATCTTCATCTTCTACTGAATCATCTATTCTAATGTTCGTTTATTAAAAAGCATGACACTTAAGTCTCCCAAGTTTGGTTTACGACTTTCATTACGCTCCGTTAGTTCCATTCAAATTGATGAACGTGAATTTGATTCGTTTCGTACAACGTTTATTCGTTAATTAATATTGTCGCAGTGTCGAGTGCGAAAATATGAAGAGTTATTCTGTGTCGCGTCCTTCTCGCTATGGTGTGAAAATTTGACGCAGATGTTGACTGGCCGATGAATTATTCATCCTGGATAACATAATGACCGTCGATACCATATCACTGTCATTACTGATTATCTAGTATTGTATACTAATCTTAGTACTTAAGTACGTCCTTAACGTCATAAACGTTATGCAAAACCGTCTCTGTAATGGGATTGTTTATATAGTTTCCTTAAAGGTTTGCTTCAACCCATTAATTACCTACTATTGTACATGGGTCTTTTCTCATAACTCAGGAGGTCTAGACTATACTTCACGTCACTGCTCCACTGTTATGTGGTATAGGTACGGGTTAGTGGCCTACCCAGATGTCATGCAGCCCGAATACCTCCGAGATGACATGTTATCTAATGTAACAACTAATACCGATGTTTTAACGTTATCTTCGAAGCACGTAAACTCAAGATTTTTTTGCCACTGGCGGTCGTCCATCCATCTAAATACCACGCCCCCGTTACTTAACTCGACCATCGAATGCAAGTCCCTGGGCTATGAGCGCTTGAAAAGGTTAACCTCTTCGATATTTAAATTTTTTCTATTATGTATTATACTTTTTATGTAAATCAATTTTATCTAACGTCACGCCCCAACTCTTCCATCGACACCTTTGTATGATTTGTATCGTTAATCAGACATCTATAGGTATACCTACAATCTAAAGCTTAGACTCTTACGAAGTCAATTAGTTACGATTGTTCCTGTCTTTCAATATAGTGACTAGACTGACTGCTATTATAATGTTTTAGCGCGTTATACTTTTAGTGTAAGTATTTAGCTTTTTTTTGTAACTGACGTTTTAATCAGTAACTTAATTTACGTTACCTCGTTAATGTATAGAATTGTTTGCAGTGTGATATATGTATATCTTTTGTGTCTTAAGATAAATTAGCCTCATCGCATCCATTTATCACTACACAATAGCCTGTTAATTAATTGTGGGTGTCGTCAAAAGGAACAATATAAACTTAATGTTGAACTATTTTTTTAATGTTTTCTTTTATGTATGGAGCAAAGGCTTATACTTGTAGTACGTCGGTTTGCGTCGATTTTAAGTCATCGACCGAAATAAGCAGCAGCAGGCGTGGTTGGTACTTGGATGAGTGACCGCCAGGGGCATAATTTTTTTAAACATGCATGCATTAAAATGCTTTTGGGGCACATAAGACAGTCGACCCCTGTTGTTATAGTTACATAAACCCGAGAGAAGCCCGTGCTCAGTATAGTGGATAGGTTGGAGCCACATAGCAAAAGAGTTGCTTCCTCTCCTAGTACTTAGTTAGGTAATAGTCAAGTGTACATACGTCAGCTAAATAGTGACTGACCAGTCTGTTAGCGATCAATGGATTGCCAGCTTTTCAGACTTGTTAGTTGACATTATTTGACAATTCCCTTCAGGCTCAGGTTCTTAAATGAGTCGATGGACCTTTCTGATGGGACCGTGCATCGATACTTCTCGTGGAATTTCTCAATTATTGTTAGTTGGGTAGGTAAAATTAATAGTGGCCTTGTGTTGCGTCCCGCCTACAGCGATCGCCTACAACCCATCGATGGAATATTTAACTTTTAACCTTAAACGTGTTATTAGAATATTTATCGATGTTAATGTATTATATTATAATATGTAATAAGTATAAAAATATAGTTTGTACATGCCACCGCCCACTTTATTCCTTTTTGATCGGAGGAATTTTTGCGATCGCCATTGTAAGTAGGTATTGAATGACAATTTATTCAAAGCGTTCGTGAAAGAAAAACATTTTCGCTTTCATATTATTACTCGGCCATGGTAATTTTGTAACCCGCGTTGTAAAAATTTTCCTTCGCTTAAAGACTATTTTTTAACAAATTTTGTTGATGACATCATGCATATGGGACTCAGAAAAAAATAAATTATCTAAAGGGAACATAATTATTATCGAAATAAAAAATATCGTATTGATTTTTAATTAAATTCTCTATAAAACTGGTTATTTTGTCCTGTTTAGTTCTACGCATGTATTATCAGACATTCGATTACGTTATTTTTCAGCATTTTCGAATAATCGGAATCTAACTGAAATTATATTACAAAATGTTATCGTTAAACAGCAGCAGTAAAAATAAAATCGTTTAATGACGTTTTGTGATGATGATTTTATGTCAGTACAGGCCTAATAAAAACGCGTTTTACGTAAACGGGTTAATTATGTGTACCGACGTCCACACGTGATCAGTTGTAGCTTGTAGCCGTTGTAGGGCGCGACGCCCGCCCACGGTATGCCGAATAGATTCACGAAATCATCACTTGTGAAACACTTCATTCACTCGTTATGCTCTATTGAGTTCCCTCATTAGGTTCGTGTATGAGTGAGTACCTACTTTTGAATGTTTACATCATGGTTGGGCAACTCTTTATTTATAAATTACCATAACCTTACTAGCTTACTACGTATGGACGTCGTCTTTCCTTGCGCTGATTTATACCTTCGGAAGTTTAATATTAAAGTGGATTGTTAGTCGGATATGTGAGAGAAAATCTATATATGTATATAAAACTCTTCCGTCACTGAGTGATTGACTGACAGATAAAGCACAGTCGAAACTAGGTATTGAACGGAAGAAGCTGAAATTTGGCACGTATTGGGGAGTGTAGGGGAGCACTAAGGGAGGATTTTTGGATATTCCACCCCGAAGGGGGTGAAATAGGCAGGTAAAGTTTAAACGAATTCCACGCGAGCGAAGCCTGTGGGCGGAAGCTAGTTTATCTTTATCATAATTCCCATGTAATGACTTTGTCTCTAGACATGGGTCAAGCTCTCTCAAACAAACCTTTTTTCAGGTTTAGCAAAATCATATTATTTTCAGTCAATGTAACAAAAATAGGAATTTGTTATTTGTAAGGTAACGAATATTGTAAAATATTT
This sequence comes from Hesperia comma, assembly GCA_905404135.1. Classification (NCBI taxonomy): domain Eukaryota; kingdom Metazoa; phylum Arthropoda; class Insecta; order Lepidoptera; family Hesperiidae; genus Hesperia; species Hesperia comma. Next base: position 18,118,222 of record FR990018.1, read on the forward strand.
TGTGAACAAAATTGTAACAGTTGCACGGGAAACGTTTTGTTACACTGGCTGACTCTTTTGTCTTTAACAAAGCTCTGTGTTTTCTAACACTTCCCTGACATTTGTGGTTTCCGGGTTGACAGATGTCGCCCTATATCCGTTGTCCAGGTGAGTAAGTAAGGAGGTTAATGAAGTCGGTTCGCGACCTGTTATGAAATACGCTGACGGAAGCGACCACCTGACGGGAATAGCTTGTCTCACGCCACCGCCAGCTCTGCAGTGTGACCGCGGTATCCTCGGGCGTCGCGCGCGGTTAGATAACCCAACTCGCAAACCAAAATAACCAGTCTGCCCCCAGCCGCAGTCCAGCCACGACTGCAAGATAATTTGATACGTTGCGCCTTATATACCCCACGGTGAGGGATGGCATCCGTGCGCACGCGCTCCGCATCCCCTAAATCGGTCTCGTTCTCCCCTGTTCTTGAACGCAAGTACAGCGCGGATCGCGGACCGCTGTACCCCCCTCAGCTCAGCTCTTCGGACTGGAGGACGTATTTTTCAGACTTCAGCTCGTACCTCGGTAAGTTGGTAAACTTAATTTGGGACGATTCGCGAATGAGTCAGATGCTTTTATTGTGCGACCTTGTTCTATATCTGTTGCGTATTAGTTGAACATTTGGGAGTCGGTCTCTCGGTAAACAGACTTTGCGCAATTGCAACGCGTTTGTTTTTTTCGATTTTACGCTATTTGAAGTTTGTTGTTTCCGAAGTGTGAAATGAATGCTTTTAATTTTAAATTTCAAGGTTATCAAAGGTAAACATAATCAGGATACTTAATCAATTGTTTTAGTTGGAAGCCTGAATGTTTCACATAAAGATGTCCGCAATCTGCCCATCTATCATTGCGCCCATAGCCAGTTCACGTTGCTGGTAGTTTGCCCTGTTGAACACCGCGAAATTATGGGACCAGTTCCATAAAGGAAGGTTTTGGACGTCAGTGGCCTCTGCAAGATATTTCTCTGCCTAGATCCTAGTGTTATCATGGCCCGTGTAAAAAGCCATTTTTAAGACCCTTAGCTAATTATTACCTACTGCTGAAGGTAAAGGCTTAAAATATCCTAAGAAATCTTTTGGACGTTTCTACTCAGCAATAAAAACGCCCACTATTGTCACTTGTCACCTGCGTTGAACTTCGGGGCGTGTTCATTAGATTTCAATAGAGCCGTATGTCGGTATGTCTGATCCTTGTCTGTCACCAGGTAGACAATTGAAAGTGAACTGTACTGTTGTACTGGTATGAGATGTGGTGTCAAATAGCTGGTGACCTTGCGGCTAGGCGCCGGTCCACCGCGAGGACCGCGACCGATCTACAGGCCCCTAGTGCCCTTATCACATGTCATGCCATTGTTTGTGATCGCACCGTATTGTACCAACATTCTGGTTAAGTTAATGTTGGCCGTCTATGAAATTAGCGAAGTGAGATAATTACCGTAGTTGGATGAAGGAATATTTTCAATTTTCTCCAGATGGTATGAAATTCGAATAGGTTTTTGTGAGCCTTTCAGATCATTTTAAAACTATAATTTCATGTAATGCGTTTAATTGTATTGCTTCTTTAAATACAAATAAGTAGGAGATTTTGGTGAATTATCCCCATAACGATACGAACTTATTGCATTGATAGTACCTAATTATTCTTCTCTCAATATCACTTCACTGGCTGGACTTTGAGATTTGTTCTGTGTTGATCACAATTGTCATTTGCGGTTTGCACTTATTTTGCTGTAGTAGAAAAAACTAAAAATAAAACCAAAAACTATAATAACAAAATCTATATGGATAATATTATTAGGTAGGTACCTATTTTAGATTTCAATTTCATTAACCTCTAAATTTTTACGTGTTTCTTCACAATTTTCAACATAATTTTTTTATTGGACGACCTGGCAACACCGAATGTGACGTAATATCTACCTACTTATTGTCTTGGCACGCTGGCGAGGTTTGCTGATGTGTGCGTATGCGGCACAAGATGAATGGTTTTCTTATCATTCATTGAATTTAGATCGGCGGCGGTCATTACTAACTAATTGTATTTAATTGATCCATTGGTGCTTAACATACATACATACCTACATGCAAGTATTTTTTTCATCTTACATACAGGTTACTTGTTTTGTAATGCTACCTTATATTTTAAGAACATTTTAGCGGAATTTACAAAGGTACTTACACAATAATGACTTCAGAGTTTTTGACTGATTGTCAGTTTCATCACTTTGTGCGTTGGTTCTCGGAATTTGCAGAAAAAGCATTTGGTGTTAAGCTGCTATTTTATAGGTACAGCTATTTTTAACATAAATATAAAGTTTAAAAACAATAAACTTAAACTCTGATCCATAGTAAATACTACATCCGGTCATCTATGTGAATTAGTTCAGGGTTGCCATCAATCTGTTTGGCAAACAACCAATTCCAGTGGTCGTAAAAATCTCAAAATACCTAATAACTAGCAGGGCAGCAAAGTTACGAGACTTGACCAAAATACCTACCCATAAACCCTAACTTATACGCAGTTTCATAACAAACCTAGCTAGAAATCGGTTATGGTTGACACGGATAATCAAGACCTGGTACCTACCTATCTGAAATACGGACGGATTAAATAAATTCTGGAGAGTAAGTTTCCATCCACAGCCGACTCCGTGAGAGTCCGTTGAGAGCCGATTTCTCCCGCTCATGGTGCACCCTACTGAGCAATGGATGTGATTACAGCACCCAGTCCAATATATCGGAGGTCACTAAACTCTGTGCCGTCGTTTTAATCCCGAAAGTACTTTAAGGCCGGTAGTAGGGTCTTAAAGTAGGCTGGCTAGTTACCACCCTGTTTGTTTGGGCAATTGAAAGCCAGTTGTTTCTTCCTTTTCTCTTCGTTTTTTTGGCCCACTACACACTATACATAATGTCGTTGGTGTTATTATTGTTCATGGGTGACGTGACAACGACTACTATTGGGAGGCTCGTCTGCTCGTTGGTCGAATAAAGTAGAAGAAACAACACTACACAATACTCAATCATAGGTAGCCCCATTGGGATTCCGTTTCGTGACAACGAACGGTACTCCGTCATGGTAACCCTTGGGCTAATGTCTTTATGTTGGAACGCTATTACGTTTATCATAATTTTTATACTGATAGGTCGTGCGCCTGGCATGTAATGTAAATATTATCAATAAAGTTTGCTAAGCGATATTGCGTTTAAACTATCGTCAGGCGCTGTCGTCCGAGACTGAGTAGAGGAAGGAGACACGCTGTTCGACATTATTTTGTTTGTGAAATAATACAGACAATATTATTTATGTCTAAGGCATTCAATTATAGCCACTTGATGCAGTGGTATATATCAGTTCAATCCCCGCAGTAATTCGCTATTGCTATGAAATTATCTTGCATAGAAATTGGATCATTAACCCTTCCCCGCCCTTGTCACATTTGTATTACATGTTTTTAAATTTTATTTTTGAAATACATAATTAATTTTTAAAAAATCTGTTTTAATTTAATATTAAAACAAAAATTTTTTCGTTTTAAAATACATACTTGAATGGTCATAAACCTTGCAGTCCTTGCCGATCGTTCGATCGATAATCTTTGTAGAACGAACCTAATAGTATTTTAAAGATGTTTTTGAACTTTAATATTTTAGATTTTGAGACTGCGTTTGTCTTTTTTTCATACCTTTGTCATACAATGTCACATTTCGTTATAATAAACCCAACTTAAGATTGAAACGAAAGAGGCGCTGTCGGACGCATTTGACATTCATTTGACCAATCATTGCACACTAGTAACTGACAGATGAATGACCACAACGTACTTATGAATGACTTTTCATTAGTTCCAATTTTTGCCATTTCAGAGATATGTTGGGCGCACTGTAACAGTAACCCCTCCCCCCACATTAATGTGGAACACATTAATGTGACCTAAAGGTCAATGTTCACCACCCAGTTTCAGCCTGATAGTACTTGAACATTATGGTAGGATTTCTCTAACCGTCACTTTTCCAGAAAGTGCAGTAAAATATTTAGCGTGATTCGGTAAGGGGCATAATAAGAGTTCACCATTTTATTTTGGCCGGTAACGCAATCTGAATGTGATTCCTTTGATATTACTTAATTCCAGTGACGTTTGTGATCACGTCTTTTAATCAGGTCCTCTTGTTTGGGTAAGTACTAAAATGAAAAATCTAACTAAAAGTAAAGTACACACAGTATTTTTTGTGTTGTAAATGTTGTAATATTATTTTGTAATTGTACCCTTTTGCCAAATAGCATTTTAAACATCCGCAATGAAACACGAATCGAGAATTCAAATGCACATAAAGATCTGAGTGTACGGAGTGAATCATGCTAGTGAAGACAGATCCGTTCTGGTCATGTCAGCGGACAAAGAAACGAGCGACGGAGGACAGGTCATATTGAATCGAAACTTGAATTACCATAGATATACTTACATTGACTTATAATATACATAATATATATTAGATATTACTCGCCTAATAGGACGAATTTATGTAGAACAACTGTGAGAACAGTTCTTTATTTATGTACGAAATTACGAATTAAATACAAAAGAAAACTATTTATTTGCACCTTACTTTGCGAATCCTACTGAAACTGTGCAGGCGCATTGCTTTGTTTTCCTGGTTTTAAGATAAACACATATTTTTTAATTATGTATGTAGCTTAGATGATATTATAATTTATGACGTTATAGTCAAGATTGAGAGGTGCACCTCAAGGTATAACTTCTAGCGAAGATATAAAGAGCAAGCAAGACAAATTCCACGCAATGCACGTCATCGCATGACGCCGTCTTCATTATCAGAGAGGCGTCAGCGAGTTCATTGATGAGGCCACACCTTGAAGCGCTAAGCGCTACACGTTATGGCTCATTATTGTAAACAGCGCTTTACAAACCTTGACCCACAACTCTCCATGTTATGATACCCTGGTACAACCTTGCAGTTCTAATGTCAATTTTGCACCTTTAGGGATAAATAAATACATAGGATTTACCTCATCGTGACGTCAGTGTTAGATCAACATTAGCAGTGCTTTCGGCGATGTTGTCAAACAAAACTCAACAGAAACATCCGTAAATAAAACGCATATTCGATTATCCGACGATTAAAACGATTGAAGAATTACAAATATTTATGTGAACAATGTGTTAGTTAGGCTGTGCGCGATTTTTGCGGTCGGCGCTCGATGTGAATCAGTACTGTATTAGTCCATAAGAGAGTCGCTCGCGCCTCCTTTCCGACAGAGGGCAAACGAGGTATTTTAAATTTAGATTCCCTTCCGCCGCCCTTTCGTGTCTCGTTTTGTTTTTTTTTTGTTTTGTTTAATTTTTATGACTTTCGCGAATCGGATACCAAGTGACCAGTTCCTCTGCTACGTCTGAGCAGTGCAAACATTAAAAGGTTGCTATACAAGTGGTTTGTTTTATATTCATTATTCAACATGTCAAGATCATATTATACAGTGAACGATGACATTTACGGGAAAATAATAAAGAATCATTCTAACTTGGAACCGAAAACGGATTACGAAGAAGTGTACGAGGCCGTCGAAGGATTGGGTATTTGACATTTTAAAGTTTTTATTGCCTCGAACAGTAAGTTGCAATAATATCTATTTGCCTAATCCTATGGAATCATTACCTCCCTTCCAACATTTTTCGATAGTTGGATTTGTTTTTTATCTTTTAAACCCAAAAGAATTTAAGCCAGTACCTACCTAAAAATATTTTAATTCATGATATTTTTACCAAAGCATGCTCTTTCTAATTCTTAGTTATCGTTATTACCTTAACACGTCCATGACTTTATACTAATTTGAGAATTTATAGGTTTATTTTAATAACGTGGTCTTATCATAAACACATTATGCGTTGACACTATTCTAACATAGTGTAGGAAACTATATTGCTCGACAATTTGTCGAGAACAACGTCACCTTATTCTTAAACATATTGACCGATAAGGGGCAAGTAGCGAAGCATTGTGAAGCACCCGAATGTCCCGAATACAGTACGAAGTGATCGTAATAATTTTGGTCGCTAACTGGATTCTGAAGATCGTTGAACTCCTCCGAAAAAACTAGTTTTGGGCCGACCCGGCGACAAGGACGGCGAGAGTTCGCCAATGCCTTGTTTGGGCGCAAAGTGCCAAAATTAGAATTCATCCTTGCAAACATCTCATAACACTGATGTGTTATCTCATAGTTACCTACCTACGGATGTAGAACGTGTTACTAAGGTATTATATTAAGCTGTAGCGTTTTTTCCAAAGTCAATAATTCAAGTTAGCATTTTGTCAAACACTTTATGCACGACAACTTTTTTGAGTCTTCCGCCATTTCCAAAGGTGCTAATCTCTTTGTAAGAGAAGAAGAAAGACAAAACAAAATCCTCAGCACATCTTTTAATAGATGACAGACTCACCTGATGAGAAGTGGCTACAGTAGCCCATGGACACTGGAAAGACCATAGACACGATTAAGAACCATTTTTCTATGGTGGATGTCCTCTTTTATGTATTCAAGTGATTGTAGTTTTCATGTTTTTCTTCATCATCCCATACCCGGTGTAATACTATATAATTTACGCCATGGTAAACAGTGGTTGGTCGGCCCCATAACCAGTATCCCTCAGGATAGCTGTTTTGGGTTGACACTGTCAGAGGATCTTTATAATATTCAGTCTATTATTCTGCCGTAGGGATATCTGTCGTAACACGGCGTTGTTACAATGGCTGATTCCGATGCATTTTCAAACAACATCACAATAATGAAATCTAGTGGACAAAGGTTGTGACAATACTTGTATGTCCATCGGCGTCAATTAAAAGACCCTCAATTTGCAGTAACAACATGACATCATTCACTGAATTACCCAGGCCATACATTTTTATATTTATATCCTCTGCCTTAGGTCCGTGCACATAGGCGCATCATATTCCTGATTCCTACAAGTGTTACGGGTTACATTTTCTTATAGGCGACCATCTCAGTCCCCAAGGGTACCAACTACCAACGCATCTGTGTCCGAATTAAAATGAGACTTTTACTAACAATTGTACACTGGACTATTATTAACAACAATATTAACAGGAATACCTTTCTACCCAAGTCCTTGCACATACCTAGTAATAGTAATATTCTGACCATTCTACTCTACATGGGGACTAGGAGGATTTCTTGTGTTGGTCATAGTTGTCATGGGTGGAAGCGAAAGGGTTGTACTGCATGCTCATTTTGATACATTATTTCCATAAAAATCATCATTTATTGCATACCTACAAGAACTCTTTTTAACTACGTATGTTATTGTGGGTTATTCCGCAATTCCCCATTGGAAGTCCCCATCAATTTACCCTATGTATGTTCGATAAATATTTTATCCTCATTATATTTAACACTTTTAATTTTGTTATCCTGGTATATATGAATAATAACTAGATCTTACCCGCGGCTTCGCCCGCATGGTCAAAGGGAAGTAACAACGAGTTCTTAATCATAAATGAAACATTTCTTGCAAATGAATTTTACTAACGCCATCTCTTAACAACATCTGGAACTAAATATCTAGCAACAAACAAAACATCGCTCTTACCATGGGAATGAGATGTTTTTTTTAAGGCGGTAAAAATACCCTACATCACTCTCCACCCACCTAACTACTTCCACACACGTAAACCATACAACAGAATAGCTATATTGCGACGTGAAAGAGTAACAAACAAACAAACACACTTTCACATTTATAATATTAGTATGGATTCCTTTCATAACTTGATAATACCAATCTCACTAGTACTATACTCTATTTATCGTGTTAATGTGATGTTTGTTTACTTTATGATGATAGTGAGATCACTATCACTATGTATTTATATTACTTACTGATATCACATTAAACGTTGTATGTAGTATTGTGGTAACTATACTATCTACTTAGTAATAAGAGGATTCGTTGTTTTCGTTGATGCCGTGTATATTCGTCGAATTGACGAAGTAGGCAGTCTTAGATAATGTCTTGATTTTACCATCAGGTGGCTCGTCTGCTTTTACGTCTGCTCTTCCACAGAGAGCCACAGAGGGGTTATGGCTTCGTCATCGGGGCTAAGCAATTTCGTGAGAGATAACTGTTTATGCTCGGGCCGTGGGTGGTTGTGATGTCATTCGAGATTGCATGACATGGTCCTCGTAACCGAACCGATTTGAAAGGGTGTCATGTGATTTGCACCAAAATTTCCCAAAAATACCTTAAAAGTAACAAAAAAGCTCATATAAGTATGCTACACCTAAAAATTAACAGACAGAAAAGCTCACCACATCCCGATCAAATATCGAAACATCAAATAAATATCATCATCTCTTGTTTCCAGATGCCCTGCTCGCAGATCTACAGAACTCGATAAACCCCGGGCGGGTGAGCAGCCCCGGCGGCAGGACCGGGTCCCCGGGGGGTCGGACCACCTCGCCGGGCCGCACGGTGTCCCCCATCGGCAGGGGGACGTCCCCTGGCAGACTGAGCTCACCTGGCGGCAGCCTCAGCTCACCCACCTCCACTGGCTACGGCTCCATCAACGGCTCACGGAACATCGGATCTGAATATGCAAAGCCTGCGTCTGTAAGTGTTTATTTATTCATGATACAATTAAAATAATTTATTGATATCACATTGACAAACTAAGAACGTTCAAGTGGTCTGTTGCTGTGTTATAGGCAATGTGCTGCTCCAAATAACGCCGACAAAATGACGCTGGGAATAGTTAAGATATGAAGACAGTTAGAGCATAGAGTATATGTAGAGCTACCTATAAACCCTAATAAAGGTGTTGGTAGAGACCAGAACGAAAACTCAAAATAAAATAAAAAATAACCTTGTACCTGTGTTACCTATGTACAATGTACATGAAAGTTGAGGTATTCGAACGCTAACATTTGGTCTTCTACAAAAAGGATGTTAAAATAATTCCCCTTTAGGACACATGTCACATTTGCGACTTCCTAGCTCTTGTGCAAAGGCGGCGATGACCACTTCACACTTGACTCCAAGTGGCTCATCTGCTATTTCGTCAATCCTCAATCAAAAACATATTCGTTACCCCACTTTACATATACCTACCTACTCGTTAATATCGTTATAACCAAAAACGTATTAATCCTGTTTTCTTATAAATCCGAAACATCTCGTCTTATATCTGAAGATCTTGCGATGTTGCGATGCACTTGTGGCCTCAAACAGGAGGTACTAAAGATATGCCCTTGTTGATAAGCCGTTATGCAATGTTTAATGTGTATGTCAAACAGTTCCATTTACGAGACATTCGATACTCTGTTTCCACCTCAGCCAGTGTCTGCGCCGAGTAACGGAACATACCCATACTACGCGTGTACGTGACTCTTTCACGGAGTGAAAAGGGTCTTCTAAAATACCATGCTTGGTCTCACAGAGGGCAGGGGATCTTAGGTTTTTGTCACGGAGTCAATAAGCTTACTTAATACTTTAGTGAAATCTCGCGCTTTTACGAGCTATCGAATGTATTTTATTTTTTTAACTTTCTATTTACAAAACATTATTTACCAAAAATCTAAAATTTACCGTAATATTTGCCAAAACCCTTCCCACTCCTTTACGTAGGGTGGCCAAAAATTGTAAAGAAAAAGTCACGTAGTAGGTATGGGTATGTTCCCTAACATACGTACGAGTAAATATTGACAGTACAATCACTTTACTATGGTACAGTATATTGTTATGATGAGTTCGATTTAGTTTCCTTGAAGCTAATTACTCATCGATACTGTTATTGCGGGTTATGTGTTAATCGTTGTTTGTTAATTGGTTTCTTATTTTTGGGTCAATACAATAGTCTGTTTACATAATAATTATTGTGAAGAACGTCAATACCGTTTTGAACCTTGTTAAACTTGAATTGAATTCTGTTGACTGCAACTAAAGAGATGCGTACCTGCCATACCATCTGATACATTTGTAAACTAATTCAATATAGGCATAATAACAACAGTTTTTTTTTGTTTTACTCCTCATCGTCTCCTCTTAAGTATGTAATAATTTTAATTGTATGTAATCGCTAATGTAATGTAATGTAATGTAATGTAATGTATGTAATGTAATGTATCGCTATTGAGCGATAAGATCGCCTTTTGTGCACAACTTACAAGAATTGTAGCATAATCTCTTCATTTGTAACTGTGGTGTACAATAAAGTGTAATAAATAAATAAATAAATAATTTTTTCAACACACTTGCTCGTAAAGTTGATATTTTTTCTTTAGTCTTACGCCCGGAATGCGGTTTATTACACACTAGTGCGTTTTACTTTTCATTACCGCACTAGTGTTTTTCTTATTCCACTTTTTTTTTAATATCCGTAAAGAGGTTGTTACCAAAAGATTTGTTATTTTGTAAATAAATAAACTTGTTGTACTTAGTAAAATCTGATAAGATTATACTTCATCTAATTATCTATTAAAGCATTTAAAAAATACAATATTTTAAATCATTAATTACCGTAAATTCTTATTAGAAATACATAATTATTTAGTTTAATATATTGTGGCTGAATGTTCGGTGCCTTGGACTTAACCTGCGCGCGCATAGTTATTCAACCAAAGATACGGCGCGCGAAAAAATAAACCGCGCCATTTTGTGCAAACATTTGTTCGTTTATAATTTGCTGATTTGTGACTGAAAAATGTCGATACCTAATTGTTTTTTTCCTCGCAAGTGTGTTGAAAAACGTCGTATGATACGCGTGTGCTTTGTTCATTACAGTCTTGGCTCTATTACAGCCCTCGCCTTGCGGCTCGGGCTCAATACCGCCTCGACTGTAATGACCAACTTCGCACACTTGTATCATAATGTACTATAATTGCTGTGGTGGAAATTCTTCCCATATCCACTGTTGAAAATTGAGGAAAACATAACGAAGTTATCTATAATATATCAATCAAAAATAAAATAAAGAAAATAGGTTGGCATTAGAGGAAAACTCATGGAACTGTTTCTTCTTAGCCTATTTTTAGGTAGTTATGATGCTTTCAAAATTACCTATGTGACGCAACTTCACTTATTGAAATATCCGAATTAGATCGACTGAAATCCACCTTGGTGCGATAAATAATTGTATATTGGGAAGCGTTTGTTTTGCTTCACTTTGTATGTTGCTGAAACTCAGTGAAATAAACGAACAAACAGCAGTGGTAGCCATCGATTGCGTTTGTTTTAAAATATTTACACGGCAACTGATTTACCGTCCACGTCCAGACACGCCACCCACGCTCGACGAAAAAGTTCGTCTTGTTGAAACGTTGCGTTTGAACCACTACAGAAAAATCGTGTTGAAACCGCCGATAGTTTTATCCAGAACAGTTTTATTTTATCTATAGTCACCGATTTGTAAAATGACCGAAGATAAAACAATCGGGGTTAAGTCTTTACTTTGGATATTTATACAAGCTTTTATTTATTTTGCAATGATTACATAGGTACATCCGTATGTTCTGGTCAAATCTCGCAAGGTAAATTAGAACTTCCTTCCATTTTACGGACTTGGAATTTGCTTATTGCTTTAATTCCAATGACAATACAATTTAAAGAGTAGCATGACATGGTACTATGGTCAAGATTGGGTTCAGGCAGGGAAACACTGTTACTGTAAAATTTGTAGGTACATTTTATTGCATTGTAAGCATAATTATGACGATTTTATTTTATGTATTCTGTATAGTATTGAATTCGAAACCAAATCATATTTTGTTAAACAATGTGCATAACATGCCAAAAATAAAAGGCAAAAATAATATTATAAGATTGGTAACAGCACTAACAGCTGTATTGGATGGGCTGTTATTTTTGACATTATATTTCAAACTAAATCTTATACAATAAAGAATTCTTATGCTTATTAGTATCTAATAGATTAACGGAGGAAATATTATAATTATGTTATGAAATAATGGATATTATGTGTACGCAAAGAAAATACAGACTGATGTGAGATTCAATATTGTTGAGTAACCGGCTACCAGTTAAGTGAATAATATGAATATGTACTCTCAAAGGTGTAGCGACGTGCGACACAGCGATAGCTACGTACCTACAATGCACACCTGCGCCAACTTGCGTTGCCATAGCAACAGAGCAGTGCGCGCTACCTAGTTACCGTGCACCATACCTACATACCTGTTACCTATACAAACCTATGCAACCTGTGAAGACCTGTACCTGTACCTGATACGTCGCTACAAAGGTTAACTACTCCCAACTATCATGTCAAGTCGCTTAGTGACTTAGTAAGGTCAATTTGTAAACGATTGTATCTTTTATCTCCATGTCTTATTCTTATAATGCGTATTACTAAAATTTGCATCAATTTGTGCAGGAGGCATTTGCTTAATCAATGTCTTGACAAAAAATCAATTACTGTAATTAAGAATGAATTTAGTCATAATTTTGTTTTTGTTCAGAAAAAAATTATAAAAGACAATTACTTTGCATTTTGTAACTTTACACTTACTACCTGACCACAATAATTAGGCGCATGACAGATAGCAGTCACGCGGGCCCCCCACCCCGCTCTAGCCCCGCGCGTCCCCTAGTGAGGCGCAGTCGTGTACAATTGTACATTAAGGTCATTTTTACTAGGCTGATGTGAACTTCGTTTTCCGAGATGTTTACGCAGGTACAGTAACTGACCAAGTACAGTGGGCTGAGTGCGAGTTTTCAGTGACAAAACGCGCTCGCTACGTAACTGCGAGTTAGCTAAGATTTGTATAGGATCAAGCTGAGTCATTTACGTCCCGCTAGGTGGCTCTGCTCCGATCCCATACAAATTTTAGGTAACTCGCAGTTACGTAGCGAGCGCGTTATGTCATTGAAAACTCGTACTAAGGCCCCTGGTGGTAGGGCCTAGAGCTCACCCGGGGAAGTACCACCGCCCGCCACGGTACTTTGTACCATTCCTACCGTGTAATAATTGTTTTAAGAACAATTGTGTTCCGGATAGGAAGGTGTGGTGCCGGTTACACTTTTTAGAGGCGACCATAATTATCAGTCCTCAGGGGTAGCAACGCATGTGTGACCGAATTAGAACGAGACTCATTGAGTCTAGTTCTGGGTCGGTCACAGTTGTTATGGGCGGCAGCGGAAGGTGGTGCTGCATGCTCGTTTGCTATCTTAATTCCATAAAAAAATTGTACCTCCATTAAACATTCACCATGGTACTTTTGGTACTACTGCAGAATGTACTACGTATTCCCATCCCTATTTCCAATGACGTCTTAACTGACATGCGCCTAATTATCGTGGTCGGCTAGTACCAGTCTCCAAACATAGACTGCATAGGACGTAATAAAATTAAAATCGTGAGTACCCTTTTGGATTTTAAATTTTATTATATGTACTTCTACTAATGAGGTCTAGTTCCATGAAATCTAAATTGTGACTAGTGTACTTTCTTTATTTATAAATTATAATGATTATGGAATTTGGGACTCGTAGACAAACCGGAACGCTTCAATGGTGTATTAAAAAAAGTCTTTCATTCTAAGATGGCATGTCCCTTCAAACTAATGACACCGCCATGCGCCATCTAGTTTCGTAATAAAACACTTCGTGAACCGGGTTGTGACTGCACACTTTCCGACTTGGTTCGTAGCCAAGTAGTAACGTGATGGTGAATAGATGTCGCTAGAGTAGGTTTTTTATATTGTTTACGTCGCTTCGCTGGTGTATTCCTCGTCGTTCCACCAGTAGTTCCACTGGTGGTACTACGAGGAATTTGACATTCCTCCTCGTGCCACCGAATGTTTGCTCTACTTTAAAATAATGTTTGCTCTACTTCGGGAAACTTGTTACTTCGCTCGTATTGATCGTGATGTTATATAGCCTATAGCCTTCCTAATAAATGGACTATTCAACACAAAAAAAATCAATTTGAACTAGAAGTTAGATACTTAGTTAGAGATTAGCGAGTTCAAACAATCAAACAAACTCTTCCGCTTTATATTATTAGTACCCGAATGATGTCATGGTTAACATGCCGGATAGCCGTTCCAAGGGTTCTGGGTTCGATTCCCAGCGAGGTGGAAATTTAAATGATGAGTTTAAAATTCCCGTTCTTATTCTGGTCGTGTCCTTGTTTTGTTTGTGGTCTATGGCGCCAACGACACAAGGAATCCTGGTGTGGGGCTATACTCGTAAGTGTGACAGTAATATTTCAATGTATTACTGTCTGTTTTATGTTTGTCGTCTTATTACATTTTTAATAACTAAAAGTACTGTCACACTTGAACTACATCGGTAGGTGACTTAGTTTACATGAGAGCTGCGACAACTGTCCGACCTGCTGTGTTTCCCATAGCCTCGTCCACTCCATACAGGTCATTTATAATGTAGACAACGAGTTTCAGTAAATAAAGTGTACTGCCGCCATCTCTATTTTAAAATATACATATGACCCTCATTTATTCAATATAATTTTTAATTTACAATTCTATTACCAACCCAATCTTTTAGTGTTGAGGCTGTGAATGATTTCGTATCCAATTTGGTTGACATAAGAAAACATGTTTTGGCATGATGATCTAAAGAAAATGAATTAATAGTTAGAAAAACTAAAACACGCATTTATAATTTTAAGTGAATTATAAATATGACGCAATAAATTTAGTCATTTTGCTGTTAAAAGTTGAGGAGATTCCTTGTCTGGAGCCAATCCTGAGCGTAACTTCCGGTCGTCATGCTTGTATAATTGTTTTATTAATGGAACTTAAGTAATATGCACAATTTCAATTCTGTAGAGTAAAAGAACGTAGCTCTAATGATAAGTACTTTATACAAGTTTCTAAAAAAGGATTGATCGTGTAGAAAAATCCTGTCCTTTTTTACACAGTTAGATTTTCACAAAATTTGTGAGCGTCAAGTTTTCCTTTGCTGTCAGTCCAGGACTGTTGACTTTTGCAACGGTAATAGAGGTGTTAGGATCACAGGATTACAGCATTTACAAATTCTTATTCCGATCATCGCTACAACTGGTCCCCACCCTATGTATGAAATCAGCAAAAGCTCCAATAACTCAACCAATGTCTTGTCCACAGCCCACCTACCAAAACACGTCGAGCATCCAAGAGAAGGTAGTACCAGTGAAGTATACGAACACTACGTCCAGCTACAGCAGCCACTCGCCAGGGTACACAAGCCACTCACCAGGGTACACCAGCCACTCGCCAGGGTACACCAGCCACGGTCCAACCACAGGGTACGGCAGGACCACGGGCGGTCGCGGGAACCTCTCCGAGCTAGATACCCTGTTGGATGACTTGAGCAACGCTCGGTACGGGAACTATGCGGAGAAGAGTTCATATAGTGATAGAAGCGGTAAGTGATGATGTCTTTGATATTTTTTGAACGGCAGGGATGAAGTGATTTCTTTGGCCTTGACAGACCTCCTGACAACAAAATGACAACAAATGATGGCCTTATTGGAGTAGGTAGTCCAGGTTATCCAATCTTGTGCCGGCAGACCAGCGAATTGTAAGAGGCAAAAGAAATCATTCTTCTGATTTGTGGTAGAGTTTCGTGTAACATTATTCATTGTCAATGTTATAATTTAGTCTTTGTGTAAGTGAATCTGTGAGCGACGGTGATCACTTATCATCGAGAGGCTCATTTCTTAGATACCTATTTGCGTGAAAAAACATCTTTGAGGGTGCCACTTGAAATAATAGGTACTTAATATTGTAATAATTATAATACATTAAAACCAGCGAAAAACCCTTTTCTTTGCGTATACATATTAGACATTTCAGATTTTTATGTTAGTGATTTATGTTCTAACATACGAATTAAAAAATATCCTCTAAACTAAGACACCGTCACATGTTCACAAACAACAGACAACAAAGTAACTATGTCTAAAAATTTCATTTATCTGTTTTATTATCAAAACATATCGATTAATTTTCAACAACAAATATATCATCATATTTGTATTGTCATCAATCACCCCAACTCGAAGACAGTTTATCGCTGTTCAAACTGCCTTTGGCTATCGGCCACATAGCTTCCATCTGTAACCTTCAATCACGAGTCCGGAAATATATCAATTGTTGACAACCTGTAGTTATGTGCGGCATGCATTTCGTATATTTGCATTTCGCAATAGATTGATGTTAGTAATCTTATAATGCCATATTTCTATTGCTGAACCAACTGAAGCTAAATTCATATTTTTCTTTAGAAACAGGATGTTAAAGTATTCATGTTCAAAATTAATATCAGCAGTGTCAGCAGTTTTCGTTGGAGTAACTTTCAGCTATAGAATTTGATCTTTGGGTACAAGGAGACTTTCCGGAAATTTAATGACTTCCAAATTAGATACGTTAAATGTCCTCACTAATCAGGACTATTGTTTTGACCATACCAACTCATTGTTCTGTAGCCAAACACTGGCTATAAATTGGTTCCGTTTTCTAAACACCAAATCCTCTGTCATATTGTAATGGGCAACATTATCTTGATAGACAATCAATTTCATAATTCAATTATGATAATTAGAGACGTCTGCCCCATTTCTGAAGCGCGGACGCTCACGGATCGTAATTTGGGTCGCGTCATACTAGACTTGTTTTATTTAGTTCATTCGCTACGGCATCTAGCTAATGCCAACAACGATTATTTACAATCCATGAGTACACCGTGTAATAGGTAGAACTGATTTATTTTATTTAGTAAATAATTTCGCAATCGCTTTATATCCAGTATTTAGCAAAATTGTTGCGGAGTTATCAAGATACTTAAATATTTTACCCAAGGAGACTTGAATCCATATCCGGCAACGGAAGTATTTCTTATGCAAATGTAAACTAAAATTATGTTCCCAATGAATACTGTGGATAAACAGTGTTGAATGTTGGAATCTGCATTTACTCATATTTGATTGTTAATTATTTATAAACCTTATTATTTATTAGGGAGTCTCTGATAAGCACTACGTAATATTTACATTCTCTTCGATCTCCTCTTTATATCTGAATTTTTAAATTCGAAAATAATGTATAAACGTTATGATGAAGTTCATTAAGTGTGTTGTTGGTGAAAATAGATGAACAACCTTCCATTGCTCGTTTAAAGCTTCCGGTGTGCAAATAAAAGAAGTATTTTTGAGATTTCCCGTCGGCATCAGTGCTAATGCATAGCATAACAACTCAAATAATATAATTTTTGTAGTAAATTCACAACTATTGTTGAATCGCATGATTCATTTATTGTGGACCTTTCCTGAAATATCGTTTGATGAGCGGATTACGTCTTTTCAAATAAAAACGACAATTTTTAGTGTCACTTCTCTGCCAAATGTCGTTCAAGAGTTCGTGTATTAAGATTTGTGGCTGCAACGTAAGGAGCGTCCACTTTGATGAAGGAAATATTAAATAATATTGTTACTATGCTTGAAGTTTTTATGATCATGTTGGCGAATCAAATTTTTTCTGTGAACATTTTTACCTGTGAAAAAATTTTCATACTGTAAAACATATGCTACAAACCTATCGGACATCGCATGGAAGATAAGATTCAAATTAAAAGCGTGTGTAATGAAACTAGTGCTTATGAAGCCAGCTTGGATATCACAATCATGATAATACTTGAAATGTTATCTATTACACGAGCCAAAAAGAAATACAATGTCTTAAACCAAAAGGCACGAAAAAATATAAAACAATGATCCGCTTATAAACTAAAACACTTTAGATAATAAAGCTGTTGCAATGGTTTATTTGACATTGCACAAAATCTCCGTTCCGATTACATTACAACGCGAACACGTTTCTGCTCAATGTAAAGTGGAGTAAGTATAAAATACTTCAAAGCAAAGACAAACAATTTGAGTTGCGTAAACTAATTCGAAATTTAAACAATCCGAAACGGGTCGCTTTTGAACGGTGATCTAATTCTGTCAATCTGGAAGGCAGGACTTGCCAAAGAAAACATTCGCTATAGGCACGCCCCAACGGACAGGACACATTATTTTTTTCATTAGAATACGCTATTTAAACTGATAAATAATAATTTATAGCCACGAAAATTTAAATTTAAAAATATCAATTGCACTGTTCCCATTTATACTAAGTACGAAATCGATAATCAAAAATTACGATTCTGAAACAAAAGCAAGCGTTAGATTTGTGAAGAGCCCAAATTAATGCGTTTTTTTGTTCTATTGTTGAACCTTCTGTTGGACTTAATACGACACATTTGTCAGGGACGTAGCCAAAGAAATAAAAGCTTTTAACTAGTTACAAAGTACAAACATTCGCACAACCTTGCTTTGTATACATCTGTCATCGTAATCCAAATCATCCAAGAACTAGAAATTATGTTTACGTCGGCCTACTGTGAAATGGAGCGCTCTTGGCAATGAGTGTAATGTCCTTCCCTTCCCACCTGCCTTGCCCTCTAATCTTGTCACTGATGTAACTGTCTCTTTTTTATTTTTAATCCCCTATAATTTCGATATAGTTTCCGTCTTTTCAACAGTTTGCAATAGATCAACCAAATTGTGACTAAGATTTTTGACAAATTAATTTTTTATTTATTTTTTGCTCTTGTGTGTAATATTTTCTTCTAAAAGTGTTTATTAGTGTTGTGCAATGTGCAATTGTATTTATATTCACATTAGAAAATGTTTGCTACATTTTCTCAGAATTTATAAATATATTCGTTAACGCTACAAGCTCCAACGTAGCTTCTTCTATTTTAAATGATGACTGATTACAGCAAATTAATTAGTATCTTTGAAAATATTATGGTACCAGTATTTCAAGTATCTCATCCATTTGTTTTAAATTCTATGATAAGATTAATTTAAATATTAAGTTAAGTAGGATAAACCTTAAAACCAATATCAAAACTATGAACCTTAAAAACTTTAGTAGGATAAACGTATGTTATTGTTAACAAACTGTGGTTGTTGATTTTTACAGTTTAAGTACAGTTTTTAGTAACAGCGGTTTTCAATTTTCCAATTTTTGTTGTAGATAGTTACGCGCGAACCAATGGAGCCACGAGTCCTGCGTCCACCAGACCCACTGTGGACTCCCTGCTCGACCAGCTCAGCACAGATGTTCCTAATGGGTAAGATTATATTGTTTTCTGTATATTCTATTACTTTGCTGTTGTTTGGAAACTCAAAATGTTTTTCGCACTTATTTTTTAAATGCGTAAGACCAGTATTAATCTCTAATAATTTCCAACTTATACTGTACTTTTCGTTATGCAAGTTATAAACAGTTTCTAAGGAAGAAACATTTTGATCGGGTATTATAATATGCAGTGTGTGATAAATATTTTTAACTTTTGTTAAATTTTTAATAATATTTAAAAGTATTATTTACGTACCTAGTTGACCTAACTGGATATGTATCTAACGATACCTAAATATCTAATTCTACTACGAGTTTAAGTTTTCTCAAAATTTCGCATTCGATTTTTTCTAAGTAAGTAAATATATTGTTACATTCTTCTGCTGGTTAAGTTCTTAAATATTTTTCATTTGTTTTTAGTTAAACATCAAAGAAATTGTTGAATTTTCTCAAGCTTGGCTCAGAATATGTCATTGCATCTCGTTCCTATTAGTTAATTGTCAATGTAAAGTAACTCCCAAATGGTTCTCCTAACGTTACTTGTGTTACCTTGCGCCGTGATTTAGTTCACCAGTCAATAAAGATATTTTGGCGCGAGTGCTCTCAGCGACGGCTCGCGGGTCGTGTGAAACGCTCGTATTTTCGCGGCGCCCGGAATAGCCGACTACGTCACGGGCACATCGGTTTTGTTGTAATAATCGCCTACTGACACTATTGCCACGTGGCCGCGCACGAGACGCTCCTGAACTTGAATATTTTGTCACATCTGTTTTCATGTTACACGTGTGCTTGTTGAATAGGTACTACAATTGCAACAGCTGGAGAAAATGAAACGTAAAGCAATGTTAATTTTTCTAATAAGGAAGCGAAATTTAAAATTGAGAAATTGAAATTTTGAATAGCGGAAACAAAATAGTTGAGAAAGATAAAATGTTAGTAGATCAAATAAATTTTATGTTTGAGATAATTGATTTATGATCAGGGTTCCATTTGAATGCGAATGTAGAAGAAACTCTTAGAATTTGTGTAATTATTATTCTAAGAAGAAACCGAATATTTCGTACATTATGCCCCAAAAGACACCCGTTTCAGATGGTATTGGTATATGATTTAGAAAACAGTATGCGTATTGTAATGTGTATCTTATTTTACAAAGGATAGAAAACTGTAGGGAATGAAACTTGAGGCGTCTAAATTCTAATAGTGCCTCGAATAGTGGTTAGGCTTTATCATATTTAGGCTTTCATTGACAAATATGTCAATTTTCAACATTCAAATTAGGGTTACAAGATCTTCCAATATTCTGCAGCCCCTGTGACACCTTCACTAAGCCAGTTATTGTTCTTAATAATACGTACAGACAAGGTCTCCTTATTTGTAGAGGATACTTGTACCGTATTTGTCTGACAGTTCCAATGATAGTATAACTTGTATATAAATATTCTGTGGCCACAACTTCACACATCCTAATGTTAGTGTAAACAAGGTAGACAGAATTTTTTGCTCACAGGAAGATAGCCGTCATGTTTTTCTATTATTACGGAATGGACTGATGCCAAGTTGTTAAGGTCTGGAGATAAATGAATCGGTGATGGAGCTTAGTTTTGATTTATGATATCCGTTATTTCACCACTAAATACTACAACGGCTTGCGCTACAATTGCCTCGTGGTTGGAATACTCTGATCGTGTATTCTGCACATTGTAGTCGTGGGTATCAAACTAACCAATCTATTCCTTCCTATTAACACGCTTATATTAGCTTGACCACTGTGTTACGGAATCTTTCAGCTTTATTTTCACCATATTCATAAGTCAATTCTAAGATTTCCTGAAAATTTGCACAGAGATCAAGGTTCGATGACAATGTAATTGTATGAAAAGCAAGATCATATACTATGCTCAGCATGGGCTCCAGAGAAGGGAACTCCCTATCAGTGTCTAAATTAATTAAATGTTTTCAACATGCTTTTGCTATTCTGTGATACTTAACATGAATTAGACAACTTGTCTGATAAACTTTACAGTTCACACTTATCTGTCTCTTTGCGTTTCTGATGTCAAGCCTCCGAACCATTGATATTTTTGTTCCAATTAAACAGTTCAGACTTATGTTATTTTAGCTCCCTCGTAATCCTTTATTTACTCCAGGATTTAACGATGAACTCGTTTCCGTGCGGTACGTACGCGTATAAATACTATAAATTCGTGAACGTAATGTCGTGATACAAGGACATTACATCCGTTGGCAAGATCTTTCTTGATTTCTATCTGGTGTCTACGTTTTTGACCTGGCGGTCACTAATGAAGTGGCCTTCATTAGTTCGAATTTGGATTTGCTGGTGTTTATCGGTGACGATGACCTCTCACTATCAGGCGACATGTCTGCTTGTTTGACGCTCTATATTCTACTTCAAAGTTTGAAGTTCAAACCTTCTTACTTGTAAGGCGTTGTCTCTATCACCCACACGCCAAAAGATCGTTGTAAGACTTGTAAGACAATATGTTATATCGTCTCGAGATGGCAAAGATGACAAAACAATGATTGAAATGAAAATACATCCGAATCCTGGTTTATTGCCCATGATACAAAGTTAAAAAGTAGAGATACAGAAAGTTTCAAAGATACATATTAATAAATAATAATAATAATAATAATATAGCTGTCCCCAATACCCACAACCTGCAAAAGACAATAGCTGAAAAAATTCATAAATACACGGACCTCAAAGACGAGGTCACGAGAATTTGGAAACAAAATAAAGTCTACATTGTCCCAATAGTGCTATCAACTACAGGAGTAATCCCAAAATATCTTCACCATAGCCTCAAACTTTTAGACTTACCCCGTAACACCTACACTCAACTTCAAAAAGCTGCCATATTAAATACCTGCCGTATTGTGAGGAAGTTTTTACCAACCTTTTTTTTTTGTTGAACCAACCTAACCATAACCCATGACTTCAACCCCCTTGTCATTTACTTGGCTAAGCCCGTAAATGACAATGTAACAAACCAGCAAAAGCTGTGAAAACGAACAATGATGTATAATAATAATAAACTTCGTTTATTGCCACATAGGTACATGGAGAAGAATTACATAAGGATATAAAATAACAATTATAATTAAAAACTTTGTACTAGAAAAAAAGAGGTGGCTCAGCTTACCCTAACATGGGACCATGATGATCGCATGCAGCGCTGTCTTTCAGCCACACCCTTCTCCCTGGGATGAAATGCGGGAGTTGGCTGACCCCGGTTACCCGCTATAATACCTAATTATGGTTGTGATTTTATCAATCTAAGCCATTCTTGCATTTTATAATGTGTGTGTGTGTGTGTGTGTGTGTGTGTGTGTGTGTGTGTATGTGTGTGTGCATAAGGAGATTTATGTAATAATTATAGTTTAGTAGTAAACTAGTAACAAAAAAATCTTTAGGGTTGAGGAACTTCCAGTAGGCATGTTTCAGGTTTTCCGCAGCAGTAGCAATAATCTACTTTTAATAGACAAATATAGATTTCTTTGAACGAAACAAACAAACAGAACTAGCGATATTACCATGCGTCATTCGGTAAACTTCCTAACGTTCAAGAAACATGTTTACTCATAAATCAATCACTAGTTTTATTGAGTTTAAACGTTTTAACCTTTAAAAATAAAACTTAATATGGTCTTTCTTGGCCCACAACGCGTTGGTGATGCCGTGATGCGATTGGTTGGTGGTCAATTTGCGTGTAGCCTTAGGACTACACTGCTGTTTGAAACTTGGTCGGTAGATGTATTTTATGAATTACTTCAGGATTTTTATACAAAAATTACCGAAACTATTTTTTATCGAACCCAGGCTCTCCGGCTCCTCTCAGGCTCCAGGTTATACATATAGACGTTAGCACTGTTAGCAGCTTGTCTAGGTAATGAAAAATGACATTAAAGTCTCCAAAAAAAAAATTCTCAGTCAATCGTTTAAAAGTATTCCTAAGTGTGTCTCCCCTATGTAAATTTTAATATAGGTAAGAGAGTCGGGAATCCTAAAAAAATGCTGTAAAGTAAATATCAAAAATATTTTCAACAAAAATTGGTCGAGATATAATCAGCAGTTCTTAGAAATATGGCACATTTTCAAACACCGTAAATATAACTTTGTCAATAGGCCATGAATCGGAGTTAAAATGCAAATATACTTACATTAAAATTTTACTTGCTTCTGGCTAATCAACAACATACTATATCCCTGAACTAGACTACTACTACGGAATTTTTCATGTGCGAGTCCGACTCGAACTTGTCACCTTTAAATATTATTTACGTTTTTGGGAAAAAAAACAGTAAATTATTACTAAACCAATATAGTACATGCGAAACAGTATCATATTCAATAATACATTGTAAAACACACAATAATTCTTATCCATAGCAATAAATCTGCCTCGGTTATTTGGTTTGCCAAGATCTAAGTAGTCTGATGTTT
Organism: Hesperia comma; assembly: GCA_905404135.1. NCBI lineage: Eukaryota > Metazoa > Arthropoda > Insecta > Lepidoptera > Hesperiidae > Hesperia > Hesperia comma. The sequence continues at coordinate 18,141,906 of FR990018.1, forward strand.
TGTAATTGCTCTGTTTAGAATCATTAGAGATTGTTTGTATGGAGTGAACGTTGCCAAAACAGTAATAATTACATACAATTATTTTAACTGGAGAAGTTGAGCAATTGCGAGCGCGGACACTAGTTGGATGGGTGACAGCTGGTAGGTGAATTATATGAAACCTTCAATTCTTGGGAGGTCTTCACGTCTTTGGTTCTTTTTTACATTATACAGAATTTGTTAAGCCATGTCGAAGGCCGTCGTACCCAAAAACTTACCACACGTGGGTTGGCCACTAACCATTCCATAAATCCGCATCCGAATCCGAACTGGATAGTTATGCTCTAGGCCTCCTCACCTCGCTCCTCGGTTATAAGGCGACCAAACTTACAATGTAGTTTACTGCTTAAAATATTTATAGCTTAAGCTGCTGATAACTTCTGTTACTATGACCTATAGATAATCTTCGTCAGCAACCGAGGTTGTTAAAACCCACGTGCAACTTAATTATGAAATGGCAGCATAATATGTACCTACTTATAGAACATCCACATTCCAACTAAGGAACTGTTTAGCACATTCACTTCTATGAACATGACAACAGGGCCAAAACTGAAGCTAGTGAAGCTGTCGGTTTAAGTCTTGGGTGGCAAAGAGAGCACTATATTTGCTCTATGTTTGTATGTGGCGCTAGGACTGAGCATAAGCATGGGCAAGCTTTCTTATCAAAGGCGTCACTTCTCAGATCTCGTAGGTACCAAAGCCGAAACAGTTATAAATAATTTGCGTGAAGTGAAAGCATTGATCAAAGGCCGCTGAAAGGTCCTGATCTACTCTGACCAAGGGCTATTGACCTTCGCTGTTTCTTGGTAGAGAGTTCTGTTTAGGATGAATTCCACCACTAAATGTTGTAGTATAGCCGTGTGATGTGACAACTTACAGGCAATGTGTGTAGTGATTGATATGAATGTGGGTGGACTATGAAGTTGTGGACGGCCAAAGAAAAGATAGATTGATGGTGTTAAAGATACTACCATATGAAGGAATTTAATGTAGAGTTAACAATTAATGAAAAGGAATGGAAATAATAGTAGGTATATTACGCAGATTGAACAAAATTGAAAAATTGATAGAAAACGATTAAAACAGCCTCAATCATAACAATAAACATAACATCAAAACAATAGCATCAAAAAGTACCTATAAATATATCAACTTTATGTATCCAAATCCTAAAACAATGAAACAAACGACACCAGTAAAATTAGAACTAGTTTATTTGGGCACTGACACGCGGCTTTAAATCTCTACTACGTTCCTCTACTCCGTTCGCGTTCCATAAGGAATTGGTTGAAATGTCAACCCACACTGAAGCCAGCTTTGCGCCCCTGTGATAAGGTCCATTGTAGATTGACGGTGAGAGTTCAAGATGCCTTAAGTAAAAATTGCTTTCAAGCTAAATTGAATTCTGAGCACACTTAATAAGTTTGTTTTTAGCGGAGAGTGGCAATTCCGTATTCTCGGCCACTCAAGTACATATACCGTATAATTGACTTTGGCACGGTGGACCTCGGTGGTTTCCGCTGTTTAATGAACATTGTGTTTATGATCTAGCACGTAATCTATCGTGCCTACGTCCACCTGTCCCCGTGGACAAAATGCACATTACTCTTGCTTTATATGTCATGTACGATTTTCGTCTAACCTACCTGTCATTTGGCTGCAGTTCCAGACGATATTGATGTTGGCTGAACAAGATTATTTATAAAGATATTTTCTATTGCTACGTCTAAGCATTCAATTATTTTTGGGGTTAAACTTTCCCGGTTCCATAAAAGATTTTGGAACTCTTTAATATTATTAAAGACATCTTTTATTTTCTGTGCCTTATATGTATTTTGTTTGTATTGTCTGTAGAGACTTATTGCAATTATATTTCTTTATGAAAAAATGTAAAACATGACAAAATAACTTAAAAACTCATACTCCGCAATAAGATTTCATATGTCGCAAGTGGAACGAACAACACAATATCCTGGCTGACTATCAAACCAATCACTAAGTTCTCAGTCAAAATTGCTACCAGCTATCCAGCTAAGCTATATCGCTAGTCTTCGAATTTTCATCGAGCAATCGTTCATTCATTACGGTTTTCCTACAGCATCCAGACGTGAACTAATTGTTAAGATAATTTACTGCAAGAGGGCTGTTCACTCGTCACGTTCAATGCATATGCAGTAGCGTCCGCCGCTACATTGCCAAATAGACTAGCACGCTGATTTAATACGTCAACAATACGCTGAAATAAAAGAATGCGTTACTACTTTTAACTTTTAACTAGCACTCTACACTCGGGGCTATTTTTGTTGGATGTGAAACGAATCGAACTGACCAGTTTCGATAGTTGAGTAAATAAAATTTAACACGGGTTTCGTTGGTACCTACTGGCACTGCTACTCAATAGTCTGAGTTCCCTACGTTTAGAGTGGCTTAGGCTATAATAAGTCGTAGTACCTAGGTTCTAGGTGTATTAAATTTATTTTCAAGAAACAGAATTCTAAAATGTTTGAGAATATAAAAAAAACTTGCGAAGTTATGCAATTTTCGTCGCGATGTGTTCTGAACCAAAGATAGGAAGGACTGGAGAAGTTCTTTGAAGTACGCACTTAGTGATAGGCATAAAGGCATACATGACTGAATAAGATTACAGCGCCGTTTGAAAATAGTCATGAAATAAATGGTAATTCAAGTCAATAGGTCGTTGTCGATTACCACAAAGAAAAGAACTTTCACCTCTTTTATACCATAAAAAAAATCTTGATAACGCACCACCTATTAATCAGCAAAATTCTGCTCCGATATTAGAAACCGTTGAAACTGAATTTTAAAATAAAAGTATGACATGGAGTTCTTCAAGAAACATGTATAAAAACTTTTCCTTCAAGAGCGATGTTGCATTGGTGACTCCCCTGGTGTTGCTGATGTCCATAGTCGACGATAACCATTTACCAATAGCTGGCTTGTCTGCTTTAACTCCAGCCCTTCGCCCTAAAAAAAAGAAGCTGTCCCTAACCCACTTTATCTCCACAGTCGAGCATCAACCTCACCGGTGCCACCATCGGGGACCCTACCCCGGCCGGGCACCAAGCAGGTGACGGTGACGGTGCAGGAGACGGTGGTGGAGCCGGCGCGCGCGCAGCCGCAGCCGCCCGCCACCGCCGCGCGCCACCACCACGCCTCCAGCGCCACCAAGGAGCTCGACGATCTGATGGCATCCCTCTCCGACTTCAAGGTCAGTGTTTGGAATCGGTGCGAGTCTATTTTTTTATGACGACGATTTAGCAGGGTACATGAACGATCATGCAGTATATAAGAACAGTTATAGATAAATGCGTGTTCTCTAAATGGTTTTGTTTCGAAAGACATGGTTCCAAAATAGGACCTTTAATAAAACGTGTCCATAAGAGCAATCGGACCATCTCTATGATTTTCTTTCTGTGTGGAGCTAATGCGTTCTTATCAGTGGGCCACCTTGTCCTACAACTGGTCACTAGTGGGTCGTAGCCAAAGAATTCTAACTAATAGCTTACTAACCGAGTTACTAGATAGATCAGTGGATCAAGTTTAAGCCCGTGTTATAAATCTTTACGAACTCCTATAAGTTTAACTTTCAATAGGATTTATCCAGAAATCAGCAACATAAAATCAGACGTAAAAATTCAGTTATGATATCTAAATGCTTTAATGTTATCATAATAAAAACGTCCTTGTATGTAGAACACATTTATTATTAGTAGGTATACATACAATACAAAGCTTCGTGTTGTGCCTCATGTTATTTCCAACGAAGCTAAAGAAGCTAGAATAAAATTGACTTTTGATTGAAAAAATATCTGATTATGAATCACGCGAAGATTATGTTACAAACCGAAGTCAATGCCCACGGCAATTCACGGCATAGACCTTGATTGCAACCGATTTCAACTGTGATTGTACATGTATGTATATTGCCGTTTTAAAAAATATGATTGAAAATATGGGATATCTTAGAAATGAAATGTAATTTATTCTAATAATATCTAATATTTATTTTATTTGTAAAACAAATCTTGTGTTGATCTGTGTACCAACTGTTTTAATTATAAAATAGCGGAGCTGCGTGCCAGAAAATTATTCGCATCATTGAATCGTGTTTTGTATTTGGGGAAGTAAAAATTGATTTTCGTGAGATAGTTACTTCATTCATAGTTCGACAAACGACTCAGTAAACGTTGTTATTGTCGTTTCGATATTTAAGTCACTTGAAAAATAATTTCTTTTCATTCTTATTCCTCTCGATAGCAACGTAAACAATGGCACCAACGTCATGGGACCGCAAGGGTTAATATCGGCCGGCGACTGACGTGGCACATCGGCACACTGCACTAGCGAACTTCGTTTTTCCGTTTATTATAATATTTACAAGTCTCCTTTCTTGGTCCACGGCTATTTCCAGCGCGGCGGCGGCCGTCGCTCCAGCGCTACCGTCGTCTCTTTCCCGCCCGTTGGAAAGCTCGCGGCTAAAGATAGTCCCGGGAGTTACATCACAGGCGTAGTGGGGCCGCGAGCTTATAATATTAGTACATAGTCAAACATTTAACGCGAGCCGCATTCGCTCCAGTACTCTGCCACCGGCCGGTTACCTTCCGTACGTCGACGCGGTCTTTGGCGCACGCTCGAGATCGTCTCGAGCGTGCGCGGAAGATCGTAACGAAAACAAATCACTTATAGCCCGAACCAGGCTGCTGTCGATATAAATCTTCACTCGAAAGATCGGCAGCAGCTGGGGGCAATAAATTAATCGGTTCTCTTCGATCGACAGGTGAGCGGAGCAGGCGTTGCACCGGGCGGCGAAGCGGGGACTCACGTGTACCGAGAGAAGCGCGCGTGGCAGGAGCACTACCGCAGCAACCCGCGCCAGCCGGAGTCCGCGTCGCTCGAGCACATGCTCGGATCCCTTCGGGCAGACATGAGCCGCCAAGGAGTACAAACGCCCCAGAAGGGGTGCTGCAACGCCTGCGAGAAGCCCATCGTCGGACAGGTGGATACTTTGGATCGGCGGCAGGAATCCTACGCAGCGACCGACAGCGCGAAATTGTCGAAGCATTCGAAAGTTGTTGCGTGGTGATACCGAGTCGCAAACTCTTGTTTAGTGTCGAAGTTTTCGTGTGCTCTATTGGAACGTTGTCTGGCGCAGGTCATCACGGCGCTGGGCCGCACCTGGCACCCGGAGCACTTCACCTGCGCGCACTGCAATCAGGAACTGGGAACGAGGAACTTCTTCGAGCGCGACGGAAGACCCTACTGCGAGCCGGACTACCACAACCTGTTCTCGCCGAGATGCGCCTACTGCAACGGACCGATCCTCGATGTTAGTTGGCATATTTTTCTCCCACGGATTAGGAGTTCTCCCTTGAAGATTTTACTTAATAATTTTCGGTACCTTTACAGAAATGCGTGACCGCTCTAGAGAAGACGTGGCACACGGAGCACTTCTTCTGTGCCCAGTGCGGGCAACAGTTTGGGGAGGAAGGGTTCCATGAGCGGGACGGCAAGCCTTACTGCCGGGCGGATTACTTCGACATGTTCGCCCCCAAGTGTGGTGGCTGCAACAAACCGATCATGGAGAACTATATCTCCGCCCTAAACACCCAGTGGCATCCTGACTGCTTCGTGTGCAAGGTCAGTATTCGCCGAATGTCAGGTCAAATGTATTGTAACAATTGTGTCAGGTCAATTGTATGTAAACTGTCGATGACAGGTAAAGTATCATATTTCTACGGCGCAAAGCCACAAGCGTTTACGCCAGGTTAAGTATATGGTCAAAGTATGGTATGAAATTGTGTTAATGCAACAATTCTATCTAAACAGGAATGCCAAAATCCCGTTAAAGGCAAATCGTTCTATGCCATGGAAGGAAAGCCGGTATGCCCATCATGCGTCGGAGCCGACGAGGAAGAATAAAAATCTACATAGTCCCCCAAATGGATGCCCTCCCCAAATTTATTTTACAGCAATGCCATGATGTCACCAACAAGATACCTGCGAAAGGATACACACACCCACAAACACATACACACAACACGGTAACGGTCATTAACCGTCTTCCTAGTCTTAGCGTACTTAATAGGAAATCTAATTTATGTAATATATTTTTGTAATACTATTGTAATGATAAGGATTATACAATAAAGAGAATAAAAAATAAAAAAAATATATTTATAAAAAAATAAAAAAACAACATTAAAACAAAAACAATAATAAATTAAATAGAACAGACGATGCGTGCTGTACGCATCCGTGTACGTTCAAGGTTGGATGCGTGCGTTGTGGCAATGAACTCTTATCAGAGCATTGTTACGGCTGACCGAAGGACGCGATGAAAAACGCGATGAAATCGTAAATGAGGTCAAGTACTAGGCGTAGGGTAAACTGGGTACGGTTAAAACACAGGACGGTTGAAACAAGTCGAATATCTCGCGAATGGTTCAGCCGACAGGTAAGGGTTCAAGGGGAAAAAGAAGCAGGTGACAAGTCCAAACCTAAATCAAAGTGTTACATTGGTCACCGGGTGCTGTATATTTTTATAAATAGGCCTATTGTATTTTAGCACCCAAAAGTAAGTATTTTTCTTTTGAGTTTCAAGCTATTATTATGTTAATCTATTCAAGTATAAATATTGAGTGTTCATTTATGATTTAGGTGAAGTTTTTAGAATACGGAATGATGACTAGTTTTAATAAGTTATTATTACTACCATTACTATAAACTTTCTTTTACCAAAATTCGAGTTGGGGACGGTTGAAACAATATATGTGGGTACAGGTAAAAAAAAACATATAATTTTGTTTTGTTTTCTCGATGCCGAATTCGCATAGTAAAGACTTTCATAGGGCAGATTGAGTTTATTGAGACAAATATACATATACGGAGGTAAAAGTTGGAGATAAAACTATGCACTATCAACAAATTATTCGTCAAAGCCTGGTTACGTACACTGTAGGACTATTAAAACATTGAATACCGGTTAATATTGTCATACGATGCCATGATTATTATAATACAATTATAACTAATGCTAAATAAAGCATGTTGCTATATATTTTTTGTATATTTCGCGTGCGTTTCAACTGACCCTAGTCACTGTTTCAACCGCCCCTGGCATGGGGACGGTAGAAACACATCGGAATTTATTTTCAAATGTAAATATCTCTAAAAATAGCACCCACCAGAACTAAATAGTATAGCCCTATTGTAGGTAAAGGTCCACTCTTCTATTTAATATGTCATCATCATCGTTCTTTTTATAAACAACAAAATTACGAACAATTAAAGCCAAATCGTTTCAACCGTACCCAGTCTACCCTATAGTGTTTCCCGGCCGAGTGCCCGCGCGCTAAATATAGCGGCCTGTGACGTCACCACCGTACGCAGTCAAACTGGCTACTGTATCGAGCCGCTTTGTTGATAACCGATTTTTATAATTATTTATTGCAATACAAAGTTCATGCAATATACGCCGTTAAGAAGACAGATAGACACATACACAATTGTGAATAATAAATGTCACTTTAATGAGTCATAATTTTTCCCTTGCAATTCTGGATAATAATGAAGCGACAATATTTGGCAACTTTTCGAGGGAATTCAATTTTTCCGTGACATTTAATGGTTAAGTACGGAAATGGTTTTTTGGAACGGCGCCAGTTATGTGCCAGATAAATTGACATTAATTTATTAACGTTAACAAACACTAACTTTTACAATTAAGCTGTTAGCGTCATTCGACATAATTTATTCAAAACAAATAAAACAGCACACATACCACATGGGCAATCAATGACTAGGAGAACTTACAGTAGTACGTAGGTCACTTCATATTTTTAAGCGAAAGAAACGTATAGTAGTAGTTACAATTTATTTTTCATCACACCTATTCGAAAAAGACGACTTGGTTCGGACTTACTGGGTTCCAAAGTTGCTGTTTTCTATTCAGCGGGCGGGAATGAATTTTCCAATGATGCAATAAATAGGTAGATTGAGCGTCGCCCTACAATGAAGACAAAAAAAACACGGCAACAATATCAAGCATGTGTGCGTGCAGGCGATGTTTTTCACGTTCGTCTAGTGTCTATGTTGCGTGATCAATGATACCAGTTACTAAAATTTTCCCATAAATCACACATTAAACTTAATTTATGGAGTGGTTATTTTCATGAATAAATAAAAAACCCTACTTAATTTAATTACAGTTGTTTATGTTAATGTTGTAATAAACCAGCTAAGTTAATTAAATTAATATTTTTTACGCAGTTTGTAGTTGGAAAGGAGACGGTCCAAAATTGTATGGAGTCTGGGCCTGGTTTTGTACCAGTGATAAAATAAAATAAAAAAGAAAAATAAACCATTTTTGACTAATCAAATCCACGAACTCATCTATATTTCAGTGCAAAAATTATTTATTAACTCCACGTGACGCAATTATTCTACATAATGGCGGGCAGCAGACCAGAGGATTCATAATTTTTGACGTATGACGTTAGCTGTCAATATGCCTTCTCTATGCTTGAACAATGGCTCGAACTCAGAGTGAAGGACGCCATCTTGCAAGTGTTGCAAGTAGTACCTACCGAATAACTCGAAATTAATTTTATTTTAGCAAGTCATTTATTGCGATTTGTGAATTTATTATATTTTTAATGAACTTTCTGTATTTTTTGGTTTTTCATGGTTTAGTGTACAAGATCAGGCCCAAAATGGACCATCTCCTTTTCTAAAATTGTAAAGTTACCGTCTCAGATTAAGGTGAAAATTTGAAGGGAGGACGGGTTCTACACTCTCATTCGTCCCCCCAAACTAAATATTGCTCTCATAAAGTACTTACTTTTTTAAAATTATTTTTCTAAATCTCTAAAAATTTTAAGGTTATGTGGTCTCATTGGTTAATGTGTAAGCGCTCGAAGTCTTAAGTGTATGTATATGTGTGTGTGGACGTGTGTGTGTGTGTGTGTGTGTGTGTTTTAAACTACATTATAAAAAATAAATAACTTAAGTAGATCTAATTTGATTTTTGGGCCTAATTTTGAATCGTGACATCTCCGGCGCTGCGGAAGATGCAGCCAAACAGGCAAACAGGACTAACAATAGCGAAAAAGTAATTTGGGGGGAAAGTTGGGGGAGTCACCAACCTCTCCTCCAAAAAATTTCAGCTTAATTTGAGGTAGTCACTTTATAATTTTTGGAAACTTGATTTTTTTATAATAAAAAAAGTATGCATTTCCTAGATTTAAAAATGGTGGGGGGAAGATGTGAGCGTCAGCCCCCTCCCCCCCTCAAATTTTTAGCTTAATTTGAGGTGGTAACTTAATTAAAGAAGAGCCAATTATTTACGTTACCTATCTAATTTAATAAAAAAATTACTTGGAAAGTTAATTACATGCATATCATTAAAAAAAACTTCAATAAATAAAGGAGATGGTCCATTTTGGGCCTGATCTTGTACACTAAACCATGAAAAACCAAAAAATACAGAAAGTTCATTAAAAATATAATAAATTCACAAATCGCAATAAATGACTTGCTAAAATAAAATTAATTTCGAGTTATTCGGTAGGTACTACTTGCAACACTTGCAAGATGGCGTCCTTCACTCTGAGTTCGAGCCATTGTTCAAGCATAGAGAAGGCATATTGACAGCTAACGTCATACGTCAAAAATTATGAATCCTCTGGTCTGCTGCCCGCCATTATGTAGAATAATTTCGTCACGTGGAGTTAATAAATATTTTTTGCAATGAAATAAAGATGAGTTCGTGGATTTGATTAGTCAAAAATGGTTTATTTTTCTTTTTTATCTTATTTTATCACTGGTACAAAACCAGGCCCAGACTACATACAATTTTGGATCGTCTCCTTTTCACATTACTCTTGTACCTTTAAAAGTGGTTTATTCGACCCAATGCAAAAATAATCATTAAAATGGGCTCATAAACATACGAATATTAATGTTATATTATTATAAATAAACACAAACGTATTGGTAAACACCACCTTTCTTTAATCGATTTATAAAAGTACATGAACTAAATAATATACACGTAACCATAAACCAATTTATATACCCACAAAAATGATGTTAAGTCGGGAGCATAAAAATACAAACTAGCAACACTGACAAAAAAATGACGTAATTTGGTTACAATAAAAATCAAAATTGAAATTTAATTAAAAATATGTTTATTGGTTACTTGCCTATGATATGTGATGTTTTTTGAGCTTTTTACCCTTCCTTTATAATTCCGGCACAGTTTAATAGCACATTTCGTCATGTTATCCCTCTTATTTGTTTATTTAAATTGCGCGCGTAATACGTAGTGACACGAAAGCGGCGCGATCGGCACTAATTGGCGGGAAAGTACTTCTGCGCCAATAGTTGGCGCAGCTTTTTTGACAGGTCTTCGCGGATTCGATTATCCATCTAGATACTTATACATCAATGGAATTTTCATACAACTTTCCTGCCCGACTAGATCTTTTCCGTCCTATTTTGAATTTAGAACATTTTAGTATATTGCGCTAAAGAAATCGAACGCAAATATTGTTTGAATAAAGAATGTCTGGTACGACGCGAGGGCCCCGCCAGCTGAATAATAAAAAAAGAAATCAAATTAAGATTTCGTTTTCAAATTAAAATTAAGTTTTCGTGCATTTTTACGTATTATTTTCTATTATATATATTATGTATTATTTTCTCATAGTGGGTGATGAAAAGTAGAGTTTATCACTCGGGTGCAAGTATATTTTTGGCTCGGGCGACGTACTTTGAATCCCTCGCTACGTTCGGGATTCTACTAAAGAATCCCGAGCGTAGAGTTTTACGAGGTTTACTCTAGAATCCCTCACTTCGCTCTGGATTCAAAAAACGCCCTCGCCGAAAAAATATTACTTTGCACCCTTGTCATACAATCTACTATTACACCCTTTCAGTATACTCTACTTAAAGCTAAACCTACTTTGAAAACAACCTTTGAAACCTGTTTGTCTTTGGAATTTTTTCCTGGGCACTCGAAAAGATCTATTTTTCTTCTTGACTAAAATTGGGACATCGTCGTAATTTGACGATTGTCCTGATCATTCTGATAGACACATGTTCCGTTATCAGGAATGATTTTTGAAAAAGGGGTTCATTGACAGATAAATCTCCAAGAATACTAAATAAATACTAATGTAATGTAGAATTTACAATTACAGAAAAATGATTTTTTTACTGAGCACATAGCTTTTTAAAACCATGATAAAGACACAACTACGTTTCATTTTAAAATTTCGGGCATCCTAAATCATAATATCACACTAAATATAAATGTTCATGAAATAAAAAGTGACCCGCTCTGTGGTCAAAATTCTATGCAATAAGTATGATGTAAAAGTTACTTCTTATGCAAGTCTCAAACTCCAACTTTGTCTGTAATTCATGAAAAGGAGAATTTTATTATGATGATATACATATCATTGTTTTTTACAAAACAAATAACCCACTTCAACATCGACAAGCAGAGATAACTCCAAAACGACTCGCCTGACGGTGCTCCATCACACCCATTTATAAAAAAAAAATTAAAAAATCTATGGGTGTAAAGTCACTACAATTTAATCAAGCCCAAACATAAGATAACTCTTTAAACCAAACCAACAAAACAACCAAATCAAACACTAGTCGTCCCTAGGTCCCTACAATTTTCAAAAGTTCCCCTCGTTTTCTCTAAGTTGCCATCATCAGATCCTGGTGTCCTTATCAGCGGTCCACCCTTGGAATATCTACTTTCCAACAAAAAAATGATCAAAATCGGCTCATAAACAACGCAAAAATAGCTGAACAAACTTAAAAAGCATAATATGCTGTCGAATTGAGAACCTCCTTCTTTTTTGAAGTCGCTTAAAAATAATAATGTATCCAAGAAATAAAATATAAGAATGAAATGATAACCCAATCAATAAATACATTCAAGAAATTGTATTGAAGTTAGTCAGAGATTTAAAATTTTATCGTTATGACAATCAGTGTATTAGTACTTACTTATTTATACTTTTATCGTCGCAAACACTAAACATCTTTGCTGTTTTTTGGGAAAATTTTCTTGTGCCTTTCGACACATCCTAAGTTTTCGCAGACATCGATACATCTACCTTCACCAACCTTGAAAATGGATCGACTCTACCTGATCACCACCTTTCAATGGGCGTTGCTGCAAAACAATACTGACTCCCAAGGTCGCAGCTAATTTACAATTTTTTTTGTCATAGTATTTTGGCGATTGACTATAACAAAACGTAGTAGCCAAAGTATTCAGTCAGTAAAGAATATTTACAAGTGACACCCCTGCCCCCTTCCCCCTACCTGGTTACATCCATGCATACCATGGACCATGACAAGTACATCATAGTTCTATACTAATTCTCTATGGTCAATTCCAGGAGTGCCGCGAACCCTTCCACGGCGGGTCGTTCTTCGAGCACGAGGGGCAGCCCTACTGCGAAACCCACTACCACGGCAAGCGCGGCTCGCTGTGCGCCGGCTGCCACAAGCCCATCGCCGGCCGCTGCATCACCGCCATGTTCCGCAAGTTCCACCCCGAGCACTTCGTCTGCGCCTTCTGCCTGCGACAACTCAACAAGGGCACATTCAAGGAACAAAACGATAAACCGTATTGCCACGCCTGCTTCGATAAATTATTCGGTTAAGTCAGATCTAAACGACAGATGGCGCTCAAAGTAATAATTGTTGACTTCATACACCGATAGATGGCGTTGAAATTATATTTACAGTTTTGTTGATAGAAGTAGGGATAAATGATTGACGAATGAAACTTTCGATAAGTTATCGACTCTAAATTGCTTGGTATTCAAAACAGTTTATGGAGAAATAGTTAATAGGAATTTAAATAAGGAACTCTTATTCCCTTTCAACGTATACAGATTATAAATTAATGGCTCTAAAGGTGCATTAACTAATATAAAACTATTCGATACAAAAATATTTCAAAATACTTAATCTAAGTAATGATGTAAGCTCAGAACAAATAGGTGAAATAGGTACTCACTTACTTTTAATCGTTGACTTGACATTATGAATATTGTGATGTGACACTGCCCGAAAATTTTGGAAAACCTATAAGCCCGACCAATCTTGATCAGCTAATCTTTTAGTTTAGATTTTTAGTGCTCTTGTCTTTTACTAACGTCATGTTTTAGTCTTCCTCAGACGGTGCGATATACTAACAACATAGTTTCCCAACAATAGACGGTATTTTTACCATCACCCTTTCTGCGTAAGTGACTATTTTAGTTATAGAGAAAATGGTCGCTAACGAAACTTTTATATAAGTATTCAACCAATTTGATGCCCCTTTTAATATAAAGAACCTCTCACTGGTTAAAGTCCTAATAGCTCAAACACGACTCATAGTAGCAAGAAATTCAAATTCAAATGATGTTAGGAGTGACGATAAAGTAACGGTAGCAACTCATGATAATTTGTGTAACAAGCTACTGGATAACACGTATACACTACAGCGAGAGAGAGTGAGAGAAAGAGATATACACTTTAGCAAGAAAGAGAGTGAGAGATACAGATTATTGTTATGACTTGTATACATACGTTATCTATCAACGAGAATCACCATAATAACACTATAATCTGTGTCAACATAATTGCTTTTATCTGTACATAATTATATGGGTCACATTGGTGATTTATTACATTGTGATGATTCTAGAGTATTTGTACTAAAATTCTAAAATTTAGATAGAGATTTTTCTTATATAATATACGAGATGTGCAATTTGGTCAAAAATGTCAAAGACGTTAACAAGAGTTATAATGAGAATATTAAATGTTTAGAATTTAAGATGTTCTAGGATTTTTGGCAGTAACAGTTAAAATATTGTATTAATACGAACATAGTGTCTGCGCTCCGAATGTAGCAATAATTGATGGTGACGCCTTATGATCCATGAGGAATTTGTGTATTAGAGCATCAATCATATGGGTTCCAAAGAACATAAACGTCAAAATGAGAACTATAACAATCTAAGCGAAAAATTTTTATGAAAAAAAGTCGTTCAATTTCATTGAAACTAAGAATTTACTGTTCTTATTTGAATGAATGCATTTTACAGAATTTTGAAAATTTATGTACTAAAGTGGCAAAAAAGTGGGGGTAAAGGATAAATTTTCATAGTCATACTTCTATTTTTTATGGATCAATTGTGCTACATTCAGACCGTCGACATTTTATTGTTGTAGATCGTCCGTTACGATAGTGTGGTGACTGGTGTCCGTATGAGTGATGTGATAGATATGACTTAATGATTTGTCGGACATTTGGTCCGACGCGATCCGAGATTTTGTTTTAAGTGCATTTTATGTTGTACGCTTTGTCCATATTATTTATGTACGATATTGATAAGTTTGTCACGCGCTAATTTTTGTAGCATCACTTTAGTAACATAATTACAAATTTTATAATGTATATTTGTTAATCTCATAATGATACAATGATCTTCCATTCTGCATATGAATTTATTTACCGCTGTTTCCAATATTGTATCTGTTCATAATCCATAGGTAAGGTAGGTGAAATAATTACAACTTTGATTTAGTGGTAGTCGCTGCAACTCTTTAAGGATTATGAATGGGTAGATTATCGGAAACAGCCCTTACTGACTTTTCAATTCCGTCTATTCAAGTACACATTAATTATTTATTCACCGTCTATGTACATTAGAACCGCTACAAAAAGTTTCCTGTGACAAATCCGCTGACTTAGTTAAGTTGAGTTATCTTCCACTAGTGTATAAATAGTGTACAGTTATTTTGTATTCGCGTTATTCACGTGTTATATTATATTTTATTACTCAATTACGTTATCGCTTCTGCTAGTTCGTTAGTCAGTGCCAAACGTGTGGGGCGGTTAGGGCGGTAACTCACGGTTCACATTTCAAGAGTTTAGCTGTAACTAAACTATTAAGTATTAAATTTACGTACATTGTACACAGTACTCTATCTCTCTGGTTTGTAACGTAATTTTACACATTGCTGATAGTGATAATCTGATAATGTTATGTTACCAGGTAGATGGCGCTAGTATAGCCTACTGTTACATCCTGTTATTGATACAACAATCGATATAATTTTATCAAAGAAGATTTTGCTAATGCATGAAGATTCAAATCCTTGAATATTGGTTGATATTTGTGATGGTACCGTGAGCGACCGCCCTATTATCGGATGGTGACGTGTGGTGAGTTCCGCGAGGTAGCGGCGGTAGGTAGTACGTACATGATAAGAGCGATTTTATTGAATCTGTAATATTTTAACAAATATATTTCATGTTTTTTTTGATAAATCATTTGGATCTTTTATTTATCAACCCGTTCCAGCTTTATTTGTACCCCCCGACAACAAATCAAAGAAATATAAAAAGGACAACGATTAGGAAGTATGGCATCACAACAAAATTGCTGAAAATTTTTGAGGTCGATTTACCGATATACCCCATTATTAATTTTACTACATTAACTATCAGTATACATAATCTAAATGGACGATTTATATTAATAAATAGGTACCTACAATAAAATTTTTATTATTTGGGATTATACAAGTGTTTTGTAGGATATAAATATTGCAAAGTAAGGTAAGTACATACCTACTGCAGCACATTATTATTGTAACATTAGTAAGAGGAAGTGCTGTCCGAGTTTATACTTGTAATATTAATTGGTAATGTAACACAGTGCCTTTAAAGTGAAGATAATTAAGTATAGATATATGTGTATAGTAAACTATATGGAAAAGTGCTGCTGGAGTTCATCGACCTTGCCAGCCGGCAAGATAGCCATCAACATGCAACAAACACTATGGTTACTGGTTTTCCGTTAAACTAATTCAGGCAATATATGTACATATACAATTTTCAGGGCTTTTAATTGAATTAAGTTTGGTAATTTTTTGTCTCTGATAGTTTGTCGACTAAGTATACCTACCTATTTGTTTATGATAAGAATTCACCGCACTCAAGTATATTACCCATCATATGAGTCATTGGGGTTATCGAAGTCATTATTAGGTTACGGCTGGTACTCTATTTTGTGTAAAATTGGGGTCGTAAAAACCCAATCTATGTTGCTTATTCTGAGGATTTCCTTGAAGAGATAACGAAAGACTTGTCAAGATATCATACTTTACTATGTACTTTGAGTTTTGGCACATATTATGATATTATTCTTTGAGATATAAAATAATTAGGTAGGTAAATATATTTCATAATAAAAAAATCTCCCTTATTGCCTTATTGGTATTTACCTATCTATCAGTTAGCGACACCTGTTTAAAAAGGTACAGCTTCAGTGTTGTCGGCAGTATCCTGCCTATGAACCGAGAGGTTCGGGTTCGATCCCGGCTGGAACAGAATGTGACAATTTCTCGTTCTCGGGTCGTTAATTTTTTAAACATATGATAACTATAATTTTTAACAAAACTATCTTTAATATTGACTTGTAGAGATAACTCAAAAACTGCTAGTCATATGTCTTTCTATAAGACCACACGACAAGTTTAAGTGAATGTTTTAAAAATTACCCAGATACATAAATAACCAACCAATTTCTGGGTCGATTTATTTGGCTTCAACTTTTACTGCCGGTGTCTACTTTTTACTAATCGATATGCAATTATAAATTACGTAATGTTATGTAATGATATGAAAATAACAATAACAAAAAATAACACTGATAAAGCACGATATCGACAGTAATCCATCATGACTAATCCAGAACATTCTCGTTCATTGAAAATTTGGAAATAGGATAACACATGATAAGTTATTAATATTTATCATTATCATGCACATAATATTCATCCAAGGTCAACATGGAATGGAACAGGCAAATAAATATGTAGGTAGCAAATTATTGGAAGGCGTGAAGGTAAATTACATTTCCAAGTAAAACAGACTGTCTGTACTGATTGTTGTTATATTAAAAATATAATATTATGAGCTATTATTTTAAAATGAAAACGGGTTTATAATAAAATAGACATTTTCACAGCAGAACACTTTATTTACACTTAATGGCATCCCTACACTAACATATCACATAAATCATTTACATTAGACAATTTACGTTAAACTTAAACAATTATATTACTATGTAAAAATTAAATTAATAGAATTTGTCTTTTAAAGTTAACAACCTACATTATGTGTGAAACTAAACCTAGTCAGTCTTTGGTGAGAGAAATGCACAAAGGCGTCCCCCTATGCTAAGCCAGGGAACAACTCTGAGAAGGAATCGCACCAAAAGTCCGATAAGTCCATAGATTCAGGTTCACTGAGCGGAGACGCGAGCGACTCGTAACCGAGGTCAGAGCTGAGACTCGTGTGCGAGGGAGACACTCCGAATAAGTTCTCCTCCATTGAGTTTGGAGACAGACTAAGCGGGGAGAGCAACTTCATATCACACTCCAGTGTTATATCAGTTCCGTTGTTCATCAACGTGTTAAAGTCTGTTTCCACCTTAATGGGTTTCACTTCCACCTCCTCACAGGGAACTTCAGTGATGTCATCGGAGACTTCGATGGTGACGCAATCGTTGGCCTCGTCACAGCTCTCGAAGAACATGTCTCCCTTGTCGCCGTTTTCCTCCTTAATGTAGCCGTCGTCAACGTCGGTGATGGTGATGCTAGGGTAGGGATGAGCATAAGAGTGCTGGGCCAGTATCCTGTTGACGTCGTGCTTCATGTCCAGGCGGACGCGGCCTACGACTGCACCTTCACTGGATTCCAGTTGCTCTGCTGCGGTCCCCACCACTTCACCTGCTTTAGAGCATTCTGCAGGGCTCCCGGCTGGGACCTGTCAATTGAAAAAAATTCTGATGTAACTTTTGATTATTATTATTACATATTCTTCTAATTTTTTTTCTGCATCATTTATGCATACCGTCTAATATTGCGTTATATGTTGCATTATTTATAGTAGGTAAATAAGGTGACTATCAAAATATAAATAACACAATCTGCATCTCTTGTTGATATAAATGGATGCATGATGCAATAACAGGTTAACCTTTCCTGTTAACATATTTCATGCACACTTACATAGTTTTATTCTGGTTAAAATATTGTTATGAATATTTCAATAGCATGGTTGTGTATTACTATAAATATCTTATGAATTATTAATGATCTTTCATGTAGACATCTATTCAGATTTTATGACTGTCTGAATAGGATTGGTATTTCATCATTTTCCTTTGTGTAACCAGGCCAGCAAAGTAATGCAACATGACCACAGCTACATAATGGCAAGTTCCTTGTATGCAGTGGAATCAGTAGAAATAATATCGTTACTAAATAATTTTTTTGTCATTATTTTTTTGATAACAGATGGCATTATTAAGGCAATTTATACAAGAATCTGGGGATCAGTACAGTCTACTTACATCTTCAGGCGCTCCTGCAGCAGCTGAACCAATTTCTTTGAGGAGGGATTCAGCGAGCTCATTGAGGAGGGTTGTGTCGAGGAATTCTTGGGACTCCAGTTGCTCGAGGAGGTCTGTGAGAGGAGGCACAGCGCTAGTATCAGGCGCGCCGCGGGGATCGCCGACGGAGGCCCCTCCTTCTGCCGAGGGTGAGACGCTGCCGGTCCCGGGGCCTCCGCGACGGTCCTCGCCGCTGCCTTGCTGCGTAGCTCTGTGTTCTCGCTCAACAGCCGCTCGTTTATAGCCTTGAGGTTCTCCATCTCGCTCACAAGCCGATTGTTCACGGTGATTAGCTCGTTGATCTTCGATTCCATTTCATCCATTTTTGCCTTCTTGCGGTCGCGGGAGGTCTGCGCCGCCACTCGGTTTTTCAGCTTCCTGCCGGACAAATAACAATAATGTTATTGTAAAAATCATTATTGCACTCAAACTGCCTTGTCACTGGGTTTGGTATGGTCATGGTCTCCTATGTCTTAAAATTTGAAATATATATAAATTCAATAGTGATGAAATTTCATTAGAAATAAAATAATGTCTTAGATTATGGCTTAGAAGACGATTTTATCTAAGATAAATTTTATCTTAGATAAAATTTTGTTACATATGAATGTACAGGTTACAAATTAATTGTTAAGTTTTACACGGATAGTTAACAATTGAAACCGATAGTTTTTGAACATTCTTTTAAATAATGAAACTAATATAGCCACAAAACAAAAAAATACAATAGGTAGCATGGGAAGGATGTGAATTAGCCGAGTAATCGGACTATGCTGGCTTGATGGGTCATATTTCATTTATTTTACTTTAAATTATAAAGTAATGACAGAGAATATTTCCTGCATTGCATAAATAAGCAGTTTCCGCCGAAAAATTATTAAAACTCATTTTGCTTTGTTATCGGCATCCGCTGTGCGTTTACGCTTATTTCGCGTTCCAAGCAACGCTGGCGTCGTATTGACATAACACATGTGACCGGCATAAATTGAGCTCCGTTATTTCCAGAAAGCGTGAATGACACGCAAGCAATGGATGACTCAAAAATTACATGCATTTACTTACTTCCTTTGCATCTTCTCCTCCCATGTTAGATGGTCGAGTCTCCGCTTCCTGGTGGCTTGAGGTGAAGCCAGGTCCACGACCGTGGTCTCCACATCCTCCACCAGGTAGTTGTTAGGTACGGTGATGATAATCGGCGCACTCATTATCGCTTCTTTTATCATTTAAAAAGTAACACTAACACTCCGGATTTCAGCTCTTGTTAATGACTCAACAGTTTTAAGGGTCGCATGCTATTTTTGCTTTGATAACATTTGATTTACTTCATTCACTATGCGTGTAATTTTCGCTATTCTACGATATAAACTTACGTCGTACATAATCAAGCTCACGCTACGTAGTAAAGGAATTCTGCAGCTGGTTGGTTCTTGAATGTGCGTACGTGCTGCCTTCTGATTGGTTGATGATTATCAAGTGGGTGGCGACTGGTGCAGAATTGATTAAATGAAAGAGATGGACAGAGTGTGATAGAGCTAGATAGAAAATGATTTTTTCATGAAGGTTCCATGGGTTTTCTGATGCAATCTGCTGTTCAGATGTTGTTCAATGTTTATCGTGTTGTTGTTAGTCATAGTTTGTAATGCAAAGCAAAGATACATTTTGATTCACTAACTACGGTAATGACCGATTTCGTAATTTCTGGTTGAGCTCCACAGTTATATTACAACATTTGAGTATGTTTGAGTACCTAGCGACGCCGGCAACCGGCTTTATTTCTAATTTTTAAGACCTTGCCAAATAAATATTATGATGTTTGCTTTGCCAGATAACAATAACAATTTAATTTTATTCATTGTTTCTTTTATTTCCCACATTTCAAATATGTACTTTTACTATAATGCTCATAATAAAATGTAGGTACGTACTGAATAAGCAATTTTTTAATCGCCTGCAACTTTTACCTTAATAAAATGAAAGGGTAAAAGGTAAACACGCCGGATCGCTGTTCCAAGGGTCGTGGGTTCGATTCCCAGCGAGGCGGCAATTTGAATGGTGTGTGTCCTTGTCTTGTGTGTTGTGTTGTCCATGGCACCCACGACACAGTGAATCCTAGTGAAGCGTTATAATTATAAAAACTCAACGCCCTGAAAAAATGGCGTTGCCGGCTGCGGATTGCTACGGTAACAAAGACCGGAAGCTAAAATCTGAAACACAAAATGTGTCAAAATCATTGGCCCGGCCCGGAATGGTCGTGTGTGTTTTTAAAGCAAACGAGCACACGATAAACCTTATCGGATATCAATAACACAAAAGACATCATTTCTGCATTTAACGGCCAGGGGCAGATAGGAGACAAATTAAAAATAATAATTAAATAAATAATATTTTTTCTAGTAGAGCAGGGATAAGGTGAACAGTCTGGCGCTTTGTATCAGGATGGCGCCACTATAACTAAAGGGTAAGTTTATTATTAAATTATTTTAGTGGGCAGTTGAATTTTGAAATACTTAATTTTTATCAATAATGTTATCACCACAAATACTAAATTCTTCGTCTGAAAACACCACTTCGTTGACAAAGAACTACTAATTACTTTCATACCCTCTAACGACTCTAGCGTTGTTGGGCTTTCCCATCTTCGAACTGTTATTTTCTGCTTACTGCTGCTGGACTCATTTCTCCTATTCTCCTTAGGTATCCATATCAGACGGTTTTACCTAAACCACAACCTCCATGAGCCCATACTCTCCATGAGTAGAAGTTGCAAACATGGTTGCAAATTATTATTTTTTGGACTTTGTCATAGAGATAGGAATATACTTAGATAGAGACGCCCTAATCCTAAACGTCATATAAAATTAGCTGGCAAAAGTGTGGCAGGCCGGCCATTTTCTCTACCGCTCAAATACATGTCATCTCGTGTCAAACATTACAGTAGTGACGTGAAATATGTTTATTTGGTATCGATAAAAATATGGTCAAGTGCGAATCACATGAATACCTTTTTGTAGTCATGATAAGTAAGAACGAATTAAAAGTTTGTATATCATTAATATACAATGTGTCTGGTCACCGGTGTCGGAGACTTAAAGGTGATAAAATATGGTATTTTTTATCGACAAATCACTATCCAAATTTTCTCTTTTCCCCTCCATGATAAAATGGCAGCCATTTTGTTTAGAGAGATTATTACACAGCAGAAGTTATTGTGTTTGTAACAATTTAATTTTTAATTCTTCCTAAAGACATTCCTACAAAACCCAAATTGTTCCATCCAAAATTCAGTCAGTTTTTAAAGAAATTAAAAAAAAGACGAACGACGTATTTTTGCTGTTGTAACGTAAGTCATTAAACTAAATATCGATACTGTTTCCGTACACGTAGTGCGCACATCACTAGTAGAAGCAGCCATGTTTTCTTCCACTAAAATTTTGACAGGCATTGTCAGGCTCGCTATTTTTGCTTTAGTGTCTAATCCATAGTCCTTATAGATCAATGGACTTTGTGGCATTGTTCGATTGCACTATGATTGACATTTTCGGTTCCACAAATTATGCATTTGTCTATAGAATATGCACAATCTCATAGATTTAGGAATAAATCTTTTTACCTTATCTGTGATATGCATGCACCATTGATCTATAGAACTATGGATTAGACACTAGAGCAAAAATAGCGTGCCTGACGGTGCCTGTCAAAATTTTAGTGAAAGAAAACATGGCTGCTTCTACTAGTGTTGTGCGCACTACGTGTACGGAAACAGTATCGATATTTAGTTTAATGACTTACGTTACAACAGCAAAAATACATGTCGTTCGTCTTTTTTTTAATTCCTTTAAAAACTGACTCTGAATTTTGGATGTAACAATTTGGGTTTTGTAGGAATGTCTTTAGGAAGAATTAAAAATTAAATTGTTATAAACACAATAACTTCTGCTGTGTGCTCTCTAAACAAAATGGCTGCCATTTTATCATGGAGGGGGTAAGGTAAAATTTGGATAGTGATTTGTCGATAAAAAATGCCATATTTTATTACCCTTAAGTCTCCGACACCGGTGACTAGACACATTGTACATGATATACAAACTTTTAATTCGTTGTTACTTATCATGACAACTAAAAGGTATTCATGCGATTCGCACTTGACCATATTTTTATCGATACTAAATTAACATATTTCACGTCACTACTGTAATGTTTGACACGAGATGACATGTATTTGAGCGGTATAGTAAATGGCCGGCCTGCCACACTTTTGCCAGCTAATTTTATATGACATTTAGGATTAGGGCGTCTCTATCTAAGTATATTCCTATCTCTATGGCATGCACAGTATGCACACCACAGCTGCTGAGCTGTCAGTCTGACAAAATAAATATACTGACAATAGTGACAATCATCATACATATTATATTTCATTGTGTTGTCATTTTGTTCCGTTTATGACTTATGTATTTCGTGAATGAAATAGAAATTCAATTCAGTAACTTCCAATAAATCAGTAAAACGTTCTGTTACTTACTTTGTAAGTCAAATAAACTTAGAAAGGAAATCTATCGGTACCTTTATAGGTACATTGTTTTGTTGTTGAGGTAAAATGGCGTCAACAAGTGCAGATTCACAATCGACTATTGCTCAGAAAACATGGGTGATGGCCAATAATATGGAGACAGTGGCCAGTGTTGACGACATATACCGATATGACAAAAAGCAGCAACAGGACATCTTAGCGGCGAAGCCCTGGGAGAAAGAGTGAGTCTGTCCATGTTTCAGATTTTTTTAACAATGTAGAACCTTAGGTTATATTTCAAAAATATCCGGCCTCTTTGTCTGCTTTAAATGTCTTTTAATCTCCTTTAAATCTCTGGATGGTCCGTTTAGCCGAACGGAGAGATAAGTTATTGTTGCCTGCGCCACAGTGTTATCGGAGTGATTATGGGAATTGGTGCTCCATTATCTGGGTCACCCTACTGTATCATTTTTGTAGAATGTATGAAAATAATAAGGATAATTGTGTTAAGATGATTTTTTCCCAAATAGCTTGGATTGAAACAATTCAAATAATACAAACCAATCTAACACAGGCTTTGTGATTGACTACCGTAGACTACTTGCTCGGATGAAGCCCTGGATTGGGGCACAGCACTTGTTGGCGATATGCATGTGTAGGTGTATATTTTCATTTCTTTGCATTGCATGAAAATGTACACCTTCATATGAGTTTGCTCATGGATTGTTGTAAAGTAGATTAATTTGTAATGTGTATGTTGTGAAGGAGTTTCTTAGAAAATCTTACTTTGAAAGTATGTCATTGTAATATAGAAGTTTTTATTCAATGGTATACATTATTACTTATTTCATAGTTGTTTGTTTCAGCCCTCATTTCTTCAAAGACATCAAGATTTCAGCATTGGCTCTGCTGAAAATGGTCATGCACGCTAGATCTGGAGGTACCCTGGAGGTTATGGGACTTCTTTTAGGTAATCGTCTTACCCTATTTATTTGATGTGTTCAACTATAAACTTCTTATTTTAAATTCAAAATATTTTTTTTTACACAATGATTACACTTTTCATCCTACCATTCTTATTGTGGTTTGTAATAATTGGAATTGGTATTGATTTGAAGATCATGGTCTTTACAGGTAAAGTTGATGCAAACACAATGATTGTCATGGATTCATTTGCTCTGCCAGTGGAGGGCACGGAGACTCGTGTGAATGCTCAGGCACAGGCATACGAGTACATGACTGCTTACATAGAGAATGCTAAATTGGTAAGTGTAATTAAGTTCCTTAAATCGGATAGAAAACACTCAAAGATTTAATTCTATGCCCCCTGGTTGATAGATAACTTTGTGTGAATTGTATTATGGTATAATATGAGCAGTACAGATCAGTGTATCACATTGGCCAAGAGCAAATTCACAGACTAGTACTAGCACACACCTTATAGAATGTCATGAAAGACATTGTCAAGTGGTAACTCGGTCTTATATTTATAAACCTTTTAAAATTATAATGTGCATATTAAGTATATGTAGGATTCTAACCATAACTGATAAATGGGAGAGCAGCATTTAATCTACAGGGCTAATAAACTACTAAATTACTTTTTGTAGCCATAGGACACTACAAATACTACTATGGTCTGATTGCAGTCAATATTATTATGTTATAGGTGGGTCGCCATGAAAATGCAATTGGATGGTATCACAGCCACCCGGGCTATGGTTGTTGGTTGTCTGGTATTGATGTGTCAACACAGATGCTCAACCAAAACTTCCAGGAACCATTCGTCGCGATTGTCATTGACCCTGTCAGAACAATCTCAGCGGGCAAAGTGTGTCTCGGTGCCTTCCGGACATATCCCAAGGTAACAACTAAGATATGATTTATATTTTTTTACATAATTTTACCTAATTCACAAGTCTGTTGTTGGTTGTTTTTATAAGGAACAAATTTATACTCTTTTAAATTTGTAGGGATACAAACCAGCTAATGAAGAGCCCTCGGAGTATCAAACTATTCCACTGAATAAAATAGAAGATTTTGGAGTGCACTGCAAGCAGTATTACTCTCTGGAAGTGTCATACTTTAAGTCATCACTCGATCGAAGGCTGTTGGACTCCCTGTGGAACCAGTACTGGGTGAACACTCTCAGTAGCTCCAGTTTAATCACAAATGCAGATTATACAACTGGACAAATCTTTGATCTCTCTGATAAGTTGGAACAGAGTGAGGTTTGCTTGGGTGAGTATTATTTTGTGTTTAAGTGTCTGTGGATCCAAACTAATCTCTCACAAAAGTTGATATTCATCTCCTATTTTCGTGGTTGGTTCATTATTGAAATGACAATTTATTAATCAATGCAAACAAAGATAAAGAACTTGCTAGTAAATTAAGCTCTTTATTTTTTGTTATTTTAGTTGATAGTGAAATAATATTTTCGACTCTCATCTATCTAGCAGTGTGAGAACTTTTTGGCCAACAATCCAAAGCTGCGCTACGAAAATCTCTCGTTTTTCAGACAAAACTGTTGTACATACCAAAAGCACATGGCCTAAAATACAATGTGTGACTAACTAAAAATGTTTATAGCACAGCGTGACTTAAACCCGCATTTAAGTCACAGTTTGCAGTGGCGTAAGTAGTTCATTTTTATACGGCAAATGACGCCAACTTCACGCCGTTCAAAAATAAATTATTGACAATTGCGAAGGTAGAAATTAAAAAATATATAACATGAGGGTACTTTATGACATTAAGTGACGCAAACGCGAAGGTAGAAATTAAAAAATATATAACATGAGGGTACTTTATGACATTGAGTGACGCAAACCCGCGTCAAATCCGCACCACAGGTTAGCAAATAGTCACCATGTAAGCCTGCACTTATAATTATCCATACTGTGCTTTAGTCATATTTATTTATCTTTACTGCTTTTTAAACTTATTCAGTTGAAGTATGTTTTGTGTATTGTAGGTAGGAACCTATGTGTGAAATTGTTGGTGAAAACTGTTACTTTATCATATTTTAATGGGAAATATTATTGAGTAAACAAATAACCTACTTACTTAACATAGTATGGGTAAGTACACATAAAGGGTAAAGGACACTGTTTGGTGAAATCAGCGAATAAATATTTCATAATTAGTTATATTATCTTCTCAAATTGTTGGTTCAGTATACTAAACTAGTGCTTATTACGGGTTATGCAAGAATTTACATAGGTTAGAGATTCTCCTAAATACAGTTTTATGTTGTACAAAACTTGAATATAAACATTAACAACTTCGTAATAATTCCTTTCAGGAGGCTTTGTCGTTATTTTTTTATCTGTCTCTTCATGTTTCGAACACTTTGTAATTCTCTTTCGCACAATAAAATTACATTAACATCATCGCAACTCAAAAATCTTTATGAAATTAAAGCATCAAATTATAACTTTTATTTATTATAACTACAATAAAGCGGGTTTATGTCACTCGTGCTATAAAATAATATACGATACTCGTTCGTAAAGTTGCATTTTTGAACGGCGTATATCGCACTCGCTTCGCTCGTGCGCTAACTTCACGCCGTTCAAAAATGGCCAACTTTACGCACCGTATCGTAATGTACTATTTTATAACAGCTAACTGCTTTTAAAAGTTGGTGGTAATTACTTCCAGGTCGCGGCGGCTTCATAGTCCCGGGCACGGACCCGCACGAGAAGCGCACGGAGGACAAGCTGGGCAAGGCCACCAAGGACGCGTGCAAGACCACCATCGAGGTCATCCACGGCCTCATGGCGCAGATGATCAAGGACCGCCTCTTCAACAGCGTCAGCGGGAAACCCACCGCCACGCCCATGATTGAGTGATTTGTTGTGCGCATTTGCATTTGTAATATAGTACTTTTTTTTAAATACGCTGAAGCTGATATTTCTGTTGTAAATTGTGTTCTGTCAATTCTTAAAGTGTTGTTTTACTGAGTAAATGTACCTACCATTAACTTTCAACTTTAAAAATTCTGGTAATATCTACGCCTGGCAGCATGTTTGATGAAAATAGTGATACGATATTTATTTCGTGAGCTAATAAGTCTGCCCTTATTATGATGGTGAAAATACGAACTGTCGGAATAACCATCTACATTTAACAAGCGAATGCTCAGTTATTGTTTTTGTATTTAGTGATAAAGTATGTAGGAAGATTCTTATAAGTCATAATATTAAAGGACGAAAATTAAACACAATATGGAAATGTTTTTCAATTATTGTTCTTATACCCAAAATGTTAGAATAAAATTGATATTCCGATTCAGATGTTAAGTTGGTAGTTTGTTCAATCATATTTCCCATGCAAAATATGATAAAGTGACCGTTTTTACCACCAGTTTGACCAGTTTCACACATATAACTCACATAGGATAACATACTTCAACTGAATTCGTATGAGACGTAAAAATAAACACGACTAAAGTGCAGGTTTGCGTCACCCAATGTCATAAAGTAAATAAATAAATACAGTACATATCTTCATTTTTCACTGTTTACCCTCGCAATATTTTAAAATAATGAATGGGAACCATTTATTGAATGCATGAAAGAAATGAATTAGATAATGAAAGGAATGAATGAAACGACAAATGAATTAAATTACTGAATTTAAATGCATGAATGAACATTCTGAATGAATGAAAAATTAAGTTGTTTTCCTAGTACTTCATTCATACATATCCGTTTTTAACTTTATTGTGCGCGGGTAGACTAACAAAACATGTTTAGTTAGGTACCTCCTCAGCAACTCTGCTCTCCTGGTACTTCAAACGCCAAAACGTCGCGAAAAGAAAACAAAACACCGCATGAGATTTGGCTACGGACATTTTTCCCAATTTTCCTTTGCAATGTTTTGTTAATCTGTTGATAGGGGCTCAAAAAATTAAAAAATCAGTCCAGTCATCCTCGAGTTATAAATAGTGTAAAACACGAATTCCTTTTATGTATGGTCAAGTGCCTGTGGTTCATGGTGTGCTTAGGTGGACCATGGGCAAGAAAAAGTTCCTGTCCTGTGGTCCTCCTAACTAAGAGCTTATTCACACGAGGACGATTAATTTTTTTGACGAATCGTCTTTTTTCACGATTTGTTATTTTTTTTGACGAAAGAAATGCTTTTTCATATCCATGTTCACACGCTTCACGAAACGTGAAAATAGACGGATACGGATACCGTAGTGAATGTTTTATGATTATGAACCTCTATATTAAAATTTGCTTCATGTTATGAACCAATCTGAACAGAGTTGAATCCCGCCGGAAATAAATGTGAACTTAAATTCGGATATTTTGAAGAGTCGTGAAAAAACACAATTCCGCGAATTCAAATTAATGTGAACGTCCATCTGTCAAGACATATCGTGTTTTTTGACGAATCGTGGAGACTTATTCTTGTGAATGCACCGTTACTATGCAGGTGGACCACGACCGATGCCTGAATGAATTACCCGCAATCCTATACAAAATACCGTTCTATATTCGCGGCATATCTATGGAATATAAACCCCGCGAATAAGGAGCTTTGACGGTACGCATTATTAAGGATAACGCAAAACCTACCCGTCAGATGTCGCGCAAATTTATATGGAACCCGACGTGAACTTCCTACTAACTTTCGAATAAAAAAATATATTAAAATCGGTAAAAGTAATGATGTAACTCTTTAAAAATCACTTGAATTAAATATCTCCACCTTTGTTTGAAGTCTGTTACAAACTGACCGAAGCAGGCATTTTAGTGAATACAGTACTTCCGCCATGAAAGCAACCAATTAAATGAAAGTAAATTTCTTTACAGAGTAATATAGGGATTTAGCAGTAAATAATACACATAAGTTGATTATATAAACATTTTCAAATATTTATTAACCAATTTACATAAAATCATTATCATTATGTACATCTTTCACATAGCTTTAGTTATACATAAAATCATAACACCTCACGTTGTGGAGGGCCTTCTATTCAATCAGACACTATTATAAAACAAGCACCAAGTTGCGATATATTCTTTTGCCAAGCTCTCTTTATATAATGAAACGGGAGGCCTTCTAGCCTCCAGGCTGATGCATGCTCCGGATTTCAGAGGTCCAAACGGTTTGGTGTACTACTTTTTAATCTCGATTTTAATACATAATAAATACATTGAGTATGTACTGGTTTATTTCTAGAATATTCGAATAGAAATTGCTTTTGTGCTAATTTCATCATTATAAGCAAAAAACGTTAACACCGGGGGAATATGTTTCAATTAAGTAACATTTTATCAAAGTAGGTATGGTAACATTGCAATATTATAAATATTAGTTCAATGTGATCATATATTAGATATCAGAGTAATGAAAAAAATTACTACATATATTCGACATACGCAATTACGCATGGACCTCAAAAACGCGTCGGCACAAATGTAAAAACTATATCGTTCGCAGGTGTTGTCGGGCCCCGGGGGAATCCCAGTCGAGGGAATTATGCGACGAGATTTCATCATATTATAATACAATAAATCTAAATTCAATAACATGTGCTGGTTAGTGACTAAACATAAATAGGATGTAAATAATATAATAAGTGCCTAAGTGTTAACACATCCCAAAGTAATGTTGACGGGAGAATAAAACTAGCGTAACGTTTATCCTACTATTTAAAGAGATGCATTTACATGTCGCAGGTATTTACAATGTCTCCGAATAAAAAATCAGTAGTCTAATAAGGAAGGAGACTACTCTATCGAAAGTTGTTTCAATTCAAAATATCATTCGCCGCTAAATAAAAGTAAAATGCATCGGGAATAGTTTTCAGCGTTTCTATCAATACAATTTGGCTATAGACTATGCGTAAAATAAATAAAATCAATATCATGACCAGAGCCTATAGTTTTATATGACAATAATTCAATAATCCAACCGTAATCTACTATAACGTATCACACGTAAATAATTATTATTATAGTGATAATTTCTTTATTCATACACTATTAAGTACATTTCCACATAATTTTCCATCTCTGATCTTACTATACATCGTATGTTACAATTTCACAATCTCATTATGTACATCACAAGACACGTTAGTAATATTTAAAGTGCGCCCTCCGGGGAGCCTAGGCCGCGTCTCTGGTACAATTATTTATACAAAACGTTTCGTCTACTCATCGAAACACAATCTCAGAATGCTCCGAAATGAAAAGAAGTACCATAGTTACATATCTGGACTTCAGAAAGCGCAGTGATTTCTAGTAGGACACTCGTAGGCAAAAGCTGAGAAATACTATAATACACAATCCTATATAGTTGAAAATCTCGATTATAGCAATTTAACGCTTAGGCTTACCAATAAAAACTGTTCAAAAAATACGAATATGCAGACATTACTTTTTTAGTTCGAACTAAATTCGTATAGATGACTACATAGTTTAGTCTCGATTGTATAATAAGGCCATATTTCTCGACAACCATGGGTCCGACAAGCGGCCTAGGCCCCGCGCGGCCGATAACATCCTCAGACTCAGTATTGGATAAGTCTTTTAGTAAAGTTATCTAAAAGTGGAATGTTAAACCAATTTCTAAAAAGTAATAGCTATAACCTACCTCCATACACCCCTAGCAGACACCAAACATGAAAAACAAACATATATTTGTATGTAAACAACTGAGAAGATGTTAAATCAATCAACAGTATTTGAATATTCAAAATGTTGTACATTCTATACATACATAATCGTACATTATACATTTTTAACTGTTATGGAGACTCACAATTACTTACTGATATTCTGATCCAAAGCCATCAATCATGATTATGATGAAACTATAATAAACATAGTTAATTATAAAAATCGTGAGTACCCGTCACAGTTGAAATCGTACACGTCATATCAGCAGTAGGAAAATAGCACACACACGCTAAGTATCACAAAATGACAGTTTAATTTCACTCGCCTTAAAATTATATTTAATGTTAAATTGACGGTTCAGATACTAAATTCCCCCAATAAGAACTCCCGTGTGACTCATCGGTTTTAAGTAGATTACAGTAAATAATGTGCTTTACAGTTTTTCAAAATGACGTCACTTATAGTTATTAATTGGATATTTTACGGTTTGGGAGTACAATGGGTCACAAAGGAGATCTTATTTCAATAAATACTTGCAAATAAACATCTAAGCTGCCTCCAGTGGAAATAAAAATATGATGTTCAAGTACTTATGACACTCTTGAGTTCAGTTGGTTCAAACGCTATAAACATTGGATAATTTTTTCACGTTCACATTAGTTGCTGCTATAACAATATTACACATTTCTTTTATACAAGTAGTAACCAATGCAAGGCCTAAAAACTGGAATCAATTTCGTTTTTTTATAAGAACAGGAATAAAGTTAACAATTTCCTAATTGAAGCACATTGAATCATTTCACTTTATAAGTCTGCAATTCTATTAATTTCAATCACTTGGTGACATTCGTCGTGCAGTAGGGCAGTATGATTGCAGCTATTGCAACACGGACATTATTATTACAAAGTGCACAATCAGATCAAGCTACCAACCAACCTCCTGTAGGTCATAAGCAAAACACGACGCACTAAAATGTCTGGAACTCACTTGACCATTATAGCCCCGATGAACAGTTAAAACGACGCAAGCGACGCTGTCGTTTGTCCATCATTGTTAGCCCCTATGGACAGTTTGTGTTGACAGTTGGCTTCGTTTGTAGGTGTGGCCTGGTGTTAGGCACTTCTCACACAACGCTATTTATGAGCTTACGCGACTGCAACGCAATCCAAAATTCGTATGTATCTGACACTTTTGACTGACAGTAGTCGCATTGTAGACGCGTCTCCTGTCAGTGAAAAGTGTCAGATACATACAAATTTTAGATTGCGTTGTAGTCGCGTATCTCATAAATAGTGTTGTGTGAGAAGTGCCTTAGATGTTCTTGGGCCTCACGAGACAGCTACGGGGACCGCTGTGGGGGCTCGGGGGGCGCGGTGCAGGGCGGAGGCCCCGCGTCAGTTGAACAGGTCGGGCGGGAAGTTGTTCACCTCCGCCTGCTCCAGCACAGGGTTGCCGTCCATGTTGTAGGACACTCTTATCCGTAGTCTTAGAGGGGTCTGTGGAGAGATAAATTGTCTGGTTAATTTCCGAATCGATACTGGTTAAAGCTGTATGAGAATTGTAGTAAGTTAATGTGTTTTACCAGCGAAGGGCGTCTTTCGGCTGCTACTTATAATCAGGTGAGATTGTGGTATTATAGCATTATGTTATAATTAACTAGAAAAATAGTTCTGAGATGAGAATAACAAAAAAGCGGTCTTATATTGAATAAGTTTGAGATGAGTATAATATGCAAATGAGGCGTAAGGGAGATAGCTTACCTTTGAGGGGTTTGTTATTTTCAGTACTTGTGTGATCTCCCCCTGCGGCGTCAGCACCGTGCCCGACGGCGACATCATGTCCAGGCGTAACGTCTGTCAAATGTTCATTGAAACTGTTAAATTAATTTCACTATCTGGAAACTGGCTTTCGTGTGACAAAAACCACATCAAAACCGGTCCATCCGCGAGAGCTACGATAGCACACACATATCTACAGACAGCGAGATCGAACTTGTAAAAGTGTTTGCACAGTCAAGCTTACCGCCAGTATGGTTGAACGGCGCGCGGGTCACGAGTTACAAGTCTCTTGTACCGTTTTATAGTGAAAAGAGCTTCATCGGCGCGGGTCAACCGCGCTGGCGGTAAACTTGACTATGCGATCACCCAACACCTCACTTTTTCCAAAGGTTAGGATATTTTATTTTCATGTTTTCGGTTGCAACCTTAGCTTCAGACGTCGAATTTATAAAACCGCATTTTTCATTCGATGGTTAAGGGAGGGGGAGGTTCACTACTATCAGTCTCATCCAAAAAAACATACCCTTGGCACGGCAGCCTGGAACAGGAAGTCGGTGAGCGTGGCGCTCGCTAGCGACGCGGCGCGCATGGTCAGCGTGGCGGTGTGCGCGTCGTCCCCGCCCCCCGCGCCGCCCCCCGCGCCGCGCCGCACGCGCAGCTCCACGCGCAGCCCGTTGCGCTCCAGCGCCGGGACTATCGTCTCTGTAACGTACCGATACAGTCACGACATCAGTGCCACCTCCATTATAGGTGCAACCGGTTATATTTTTTACAAAAAAAATAACTGACTTCAAAGTCGAGATAACTCAAAAACAACTCGCCAGATGTCGCTCCAATTTACAAAGTTATGACACACGATAATAACTACCTTTCGAACAAAAACATAATCAAAATCGGAACACCCCGTCAAAAGTTGCATAAATTAAATTCACATTATTGATAATAACTCAGAAAGTCACCGTTAAATATCTCTCAAATTAAAATGGGATCGGTTCATTCAGTACGAAGTTATGAAGTAGCACACAGACAAAAACATACAGACAAATTGAAAACTTCCGCCTTTTTTTGAAGTCGGATAAAATTCGACAATCGTTTTGACAATCAAATTAAAAATAGGCGAATCGTTGGTGGGCAAGTGATAATGGGCCAACCAATTATTATCAACCAAACAAGGCTGGATCCCATTGAAATGTTGAACCATACCGGGGACATCGGCGTGCGTCGGCGCGGGCGCGGGCGCGAACAGCCCGTCGAGCAGCAGCGCGGGCGCGGGCGGTGACGTCATCGCGGACGGTGACGTCACCGGCGCCGGCGTCAGCTCCAGCCCGCTCAGCAGGTCCAGGATGTCCTGGCAGTGGATAATAAAAATAAATAACGCTACACACTCATAACCCCACACTAGGATTCCCTTTATCGTGGGTGCCATGAACAACACACCAGGCAAGGACATACACACAGATCAAGAACAGAAATTTAAACTCATCATTCAAATTTCAGCCTCGCTGGGAATCGAACCCAGGACTCTCGGAACAGCGATCTGGCGTTTAACCATTGCGCCAGCCGGGTCGTCAAATGGATGAAATGTATGTTTGTCACTCTTTCACGAAAAAACTACTGGACGGATTTGGATGAATCTTGGCAGTGTTATAGCTTATGTTCTAGAATAAGACATAGGCTAATTTTATTCCACGGGAGCGGGACCTACGCGGCTGATACCTACGGTTCACTAGTACAACATACTCACGTTAGTGGTGTTACTGTTGTTGGCGGGCGGCGCGTGCTCCACGTCGCCGTTGGACAGCGGCTCCGACCCGATGATCAGGTCTAGTAACGCGTCCTGGAATACACAACATAGACAAAATGGTATATTAACAACATAAGATTCTTTAGCCTAGCCTTAGCAAGTTAACAAGCTCGATACGAAATAATTAAAGCGTGTTCCAGTAAGCGGTCACAACGCTCAAAAGGGCTATTTTCCTTTAGAAAATTAACTGCTGCGAGCGTTTTTATCGCTAAGGCCATTCTTAGACAACGCTATTTGCAAGCGACTAGGGTCTTGTCCAAGTATGTAGGTGACGCGTCTACGATGCGTGTCCTGTCATTGACCGGCGTCAGTGTCAGCGAAATGTGGATTGCGTCGTAGTCACATAGCTCAAAAATAGCGTAGTGTGAATGTTCAAGTGTTCGCCCGCCGACTACAATACAGCCGTGAACGCTAGGGCTGTCAGCTGTCACCAATCAATCAATCATGTACCCACCTGGTCAGGCTGCGACGCGGGCGCGGGCTGCGGCTCGGGCTCCGGCTCGGGCTCGTCGCGCTCGCCGGCCGCGGGCTCCATGGCCGGCATGCGCTCCAGCAGCGCCCCCCGCAGGTGCGCGTGCTTCCTGTAACACACGCGCGTTGCAGTCACTGTTGCTGCTGCTACGCTATGGTAGCCTAGTACCATGGCCGGTACATATTATACGCACATTGTGGTTACGGTGGCTGCTGCGGTGCTCTGGTTACCTAGTACCACGACCGGTATACGCACATTGCAGTCACGGTAACTGCTGCTATGCTCTGGTTTCCTTGTACCACGGCCTGTATACGCAGATTGCAGTACTATACCTGATGCTATGCTCTGTTTGCCTAGTACCTCGGCCGGTATGACAATTGATATAGGAAATTGCTGCTTAGCAATGACACCGCCGTTTGTTTTATTTTTGTTGTACCTACATTGTGTTGTGTTTTTGTTAAAACTGATATATTGTATGAGAGACCACTATATTAGGAAATCAAGAGTTTTTAATGGTCCACCAGTGTCCGAACTGGTCAAGTTTACTACCTTACTATCAAATGCGTATTGATGTAATGTCAAACCGGCTGTCGACATTGACATTAATGCGTCGCCACACAATGCGTTGCCACGAATTAATGTCAATGTTTAACCAAAAAAAATCTTGAAAACGTCTTGTGTCGAATATTTTATTTCTTATTTTCACATTTATTTGGTATTATAAAGTATCCTTGCATGTTACATGTATTCTAATTTCCGAGGTATCATTACCTGAACAGCTGTCCGAGCTCCACGCCACGCTGCTGCAGCTCGATGTGGATGTGCGAGCCGAACGTGTCTATTATCACTCGGATTTTTCTGGAACATTGTAAATTAAGCGCGTTTATTTTTGTGTTAAATTCAGGCTATTTCTCACTGCAGATCCCGCTCTAACTATAACCACCGTCTCCGTTTTTCTCTGGAATCACATCCAGATTCCAGACCTAACTGTACGGTATTGTACCATAACATACTCCACCATTACCTACTATGTTAGTGTTAGTTGTTGTATCGCCATCTATGGTACTTCGTATGGGACTCTGAATCTGTGTATTATTCTACATCGATGTTTACACAATACATACAATTTCCATTTAACCCTCAGCTACTCACTCGTGGCTGGACGCGGCGCTGAACCGGGCGGAGAGCTTGGCGAGCGACAGCAGCAGGTACTCCTTGGTGGTGATGGACAGCTGCGCCGACCACAGCAGCTAGTCCCTGCCCACCACACAACCATACAACTCCCCCCGACCCCCCCCCCCCCTACTCACTCGTGGCTGGACGCGGCGCTGAACCGGGCGGAGAGCTTGGCGAGCGACAGCAGCAGGTACTCCTTGGTGGTGATGGACAGCTGCGCCGACCACAGCAGCTAGTCCCTGCCCACCACACAACCATACAACCCCCCCCGACCCCCCCCCCCCCTACTCACTCGTGGCTGGACGCGGCGCTGAACCGGGCGGAGAGCTTGGCGAGCGACAGCAGCAGGTACTCCTTGGTGGTGATGGACAGCTGCGCCGACCACAGCAGCTAGTCCCTGCCCACCACACAACCATACAACTCCCCCCGACCCCCCCCCCCCTACTCACTCGTGGCTGGACGCGGCGCTGAACCGGGCGGAGAGCTTGGCGAGCGACAGCAGCAGGTACTCCTTGGTGGTGATGGACAGCTGCGCCGACCACAGCAGCCGCTGGTACGTGTCGATCACCTCCGCCTCCGACGGCCGGACGAAGTCGTCTGCGGGGATTAGATGTGTCTGTCGTCATCGTTTTGGTTTTGGTTTTGTCGGTGGAAGGATGCTTTGATATCGATAGATGACCACTAATTGTCAGGTGATCCGATGGGTCGCTAGTTCATTTGATGGTAAGAGACAATAGAGGCCTTCCTGTACTTAGTGGTAGGCTTCACGATTATACATATATAATCGATATTATTATGACATCAGTAAAGTAATTAGTTGTAATGTTATCTTTCCCTGAATCTTATCTACCTTGACACTATATTACTATAGATCAAAATATTTTACACAAATTAACACTGAACACTTCTCTTCTTAAAAATAAACAGTTACAGTAAGGTTATTATAACTCGGCCGATCTGAATATAGCTACGAGTTGCTGCGCAGATGTCGATTTTAAGGCCAAAATGGTTGTATGAAGCGGGGAGTACTGGCGGTAGGATATGTATGTATACGCCAATGCGAAGTAGCGTTTACAAAATAGTGTCATGGCGGCCGTGTTTTGATTGTTTAGTAACTGTATCACAAACATTTCGGAAAACGAAGTTTAGACCAGCCGAATTATAATGAGTTTACTGTTGTTGTTGTTATCGTCTCACTCACCAACACCGTCCTCATCCACCATGGAGATAGCATTGCTAGCCTCCGACACGAGCATATCCCCGTACTCTCCTATGGTCCAGGCGGCGACCTGCACGAGCGGCTGGCGCTCGGAGGCGTCGTGCGCGCGCGCCGCCCGCTCGAGCGCGCTCCACAGCCGCTGCGCCGCGTACGCCTGCCGCTCGCCCGCCGCCGCCGACACGATCTGCAGCGTGCCCGACACCGTGTCGTCGCGCAGGTAGTTGCCCGCCTGTCAACACGATAGCGTTGCCATGGTTACTGTGTTTATGTTTTGTTACGGCTACACCTGCGTCTTAGCGCGTTAATTAACGCATTAGGACGCAAGTGTAGCCGTAGAGTTTAAAGTATAAAGAAAATACAGTAGTTGGAATACCCAGTTTAAAACAAAGCGACTCTTATTTTAACTAAACTTTAAGATATCATAGCGTTTAATAAATCGTATTATGGGACTCCCCTGAACGTGCCGCTCGCGTGGAGCATGCCTTGCACGTCTACTTACGGCGGCACTGAAAATATCCCGTGCTAGAAAAAGTGACTACGAGCTAAGTTGCAACTACCTATTCTCAAAGGCGCCCTCGTCATTTCCCATAACCGTAAACTGCACCCATAAGAGCGTACCTTGAGGAACACCCGGAACAGCGTGTCCAGATGCCACTTGGCGGAGGGCGCGTACCGCTCGGCGGCGAGCACCATGGCGCTGGAGCAGTGCGCCTGAACTCCGCGTCCGAGCGCTCCAGGAACGCCAGCAGCTCCTTCATCATGGCGCGGATGTTCTGCCCGTTGATTGAACATAACCGTAAACTGCACCCATAAGAGCGTACCTTGAGGAACACCCGGAACAGCGTGTCCAGATGCCACTTGGCGGAGGGCGCGTACCGCTCGGCGGCGAGCACCATGGCGCTGGAGCAGTGCGCCTTGAACTCCGCGTCCGAGCGCTCCAGGAACGCCAGCAGCTCCTTCATCATGGCGCGGATGTTCTGCCCGTTGATTGAACATAACCGTAAACTGCACCCATAAGAGCGTACCTTGAGGAACACCCGGAACAGCGTGTCCAGATGCCACTTGGCGGAGGGCGCGTACCGCTCGGCGGCGAGCACCATGGCGCTGGAGCAGTGCGCCTTGAACTCCGCGTCCGAGCGCTCCAGGAACGCCAGCAGCTCCTTCATCATGGCGCGGATGTTCTGCCCGTTGATCAGCGCGAACGACAGTTCCATGGCTCGACGGCGGATTGACACGTCTGGGTCCTGGGGGTGGATGGGAATGAGTTTGCAGTTTTTTAATTGTAAATAATCGACGAACAAGTGTAGTAGTCACTGTTATCCTGATATGGACGTTATCAGTCATACCATCACACCAAGTGCATGAGCAAGACATTGTCGCTCAATAAAGAAAGATAAATAGCTCTCAGTTTGTAACCAGGGTCAGCATAAAGCAGGATAGTGGGCAATATTAATCCAGTATAAAACTCAATGACTAATATGATTGAAATTTTAATTCAGTACAACATCAAACCCATTCACAAAAAGGAAATTATCATCACTAATGTAATTACTATAAATGCGATAGATTTTAATTAACAGGACATCACATTTAGAAATTAAGGTAATTATTAGCAACTGCATTGATTTAATAAACCTATTAAATGTCATTTAAATTAATAAAATCTCACCAA
This sequence comes from Hesperia comma, assembly GCA_905404135.1. Taxonomy (NCBI): domain Eukaryota; kingdom Metazoa; phylum Arthropoda; class Insecta; order Lepidoptera; family Hesperiidae; genus Hesperia; species Hesperia comma. The sequence continues at coordinate 18,180,741 of FR990018.1, forward strand.
AATAAATACGAGAATCAATCAAAAATTCATCGAAAAGCCTCACCTTCAAACACTCCAATATAGTAGTCCGATGTCTCTGCACCGCTGACGTATCAACATGCACCGTCCTGAGCAACGTATTCAGGGCCACGTATCTGATATTTTTGTCGTTATTCAGCAGGAATCGTCCCAGGATATTGATGGCCAGCACTCGCAGACTGCTCTCGGACTTGATGTCCATGATGGAGAGTACCGTCTCGTACAATATGGTGTTGCCAACGTTCTTGCTGGTCTCCGTGTTGGTGGCTACTTGGGCGAGGATGTCGTTCATCGCTTCCGATGCCTCCGCGTCGTTCTTACCCAGGATCCGGAGTAGGCGGAGGATTTTTACCTGGAATTTCGGGACGATGGGGTCTAATATACTTGGAATAGTATCAAATATAATTAAAGTAAATGGAAATTGCATGGTGCCTTTGGCGTTCCTAGTATTTACTTTTTTAATGGCCATGTCTGGTTATCCTTACATGAGACTCCGTTTTCTAATTTTTTATGGACTTAAAACTTACATAAGATACTTTTGGCAAAGATATTCCCTAAAAGGTTAATATTACATTCTAGTGAATTCGTAACTTGTAATTAATTACTCAATAATTTGGCAGCATACCTGCAGGAACGGGTCTGACACTCCACTGACGTCATGCTCGGGAGAATATCCGGCCAGGATAAGATTCTTCAATATCCTCACTAAATTTGGAACGATCTAGAAAAAGACAATATTGCATTATGAACCGATCAAGTATAAAACTGCGTTCAGATAAAAGTTGCAAAGCCGAACCAACAAAATTTCGATATATACACAATCATCAACAGCCATATATTTGATGCATTAAATGCTTTCTAAATACAATATTGACATAACAAATACAGGGATACGTCATTCTTACACGACCATACTTTGCGAGTTACACAAATACAGAGGCGTTTGTGGATAGTATGTATTTATAGGGGATACAATACAACACTTGGACATACATTTTCGGCATACAATACAAGTGACACTTCTTACAATATGAGCCTTAAATAAATTTTGTAATAAAATAATGAGAAATTAAAATATGGATTAAAATATGGGGGCTGTTGTATTACTTAAATTTATTTTTATGGGTAACGTAAGAAATGGTTATTAGGACGACTTTAAATAACAGCTGTCTAAGTGAAAAAAGAAAGCAATTTGAGACCTATTTCTGTTATGTATGTTTAGGAGAATTTTGATATGTCATCCTCGCTGAAAAAACATTACTGTTTAGGTCTGTAGTAGTCCAATTGTGACGACCACTGGTCTAGGTTACATGATAAAAGAAAATAATATCAAATAAAAAAAGAATAATGTATGCATCAGTAGAAAGTGTCACTTAAAAAGAAAATAAACAGAGAATGCGAAAATAAAAAAAGACTTAAAAGAAAACCCACCACTCCCCCCACGGGTGAATTAGTTACGATACTCTATTAGTGCAACGTACAACCGTGACATATATTGTAACTCAATGAGTCGAGTTAGTACCGTGAGACAGATATAGTAATATATGGTCTGTCTTCGAATATTATGGATCTTTACGGCGTTATCGAATGATTGTCGTGATTTAGCTAAAATGCTGTCATCAAACATGTGATATTTTGACTGTGAATCCTATTTATTAACAAAACCCTCTGGAATCTGCGTTCAATATGATTTTACAAATTATAAAAATTAAAGAAAAACAATATGTAATAAAAGAAAAAAAATCTTACACTGATCATTGAAAGATTTTATAACAGGATTTAAAAAAGCAAAATATTATCATGTTGGATAATGGCATCATAGTATGAGAACAATCATATTTTATTGGTTGTTATTTTTATAAACATGTGCTCATAAAAATATCCTAATTCTGTTCTATTAACAATCTTATATAAAAACATAGGAGAGGTAATTTGGCTTTTCTGTTACTTGTTTTCTTTTCTATGTTAAAAAAAAAGTTTCGTACCTATTCTAGGTGAGATAATTATTCTCTCTATTTTGTGAAATCTATATTAACCGAAGTGATTTAAGTATAGGTCATAAAATCAAAACAATTTTTACTTATCGTATCGTCATATGCAATTTATTATTTATTGTGTAACCTATAGGATAAATATCAACAAAAAATGGAGAATTAATATTATTTATAAAACACATCAACGATGCATGGTTGCCTTAAACAGAACAGAAAAGAAAGAAACAAAGTTATGCCCCAGAGCCTTCAACCGGAACACGAATTAACACAAACCTTGCGACAAGGTGGTAAAAATAGATATGACAACCAGGCTATTTGTATGAGCACATCATTACCATTAAATGTTTTGGTATCAACGATAACAATCTACAAAGTGATTAGATTGCAGATAACATTTTTATCTCCTAAACCTACTCAAAACTACACAGGGATGTTTTAGGAGAAATATGTTTTATATAGAAGCGTTTATAATATAAATAGTTTGACAAATATTCTCACCCATCATACATAGCATTATGAGTAAGATTGTCATAATAATAACAATCAAACTATTTATAAGCAATATTAACAGTAATAATATGAAAATTTTAAATGATATTTCAGTATCAGTATTAGTATTATGACAATCTTACGTGGAATATCCATAATATCTCAGTAACCAACATACATAATACATGACCAATATAGTATGACAATCATGCTTGTTTTCATTTAGCCTGGTGACATGATTTGCTTTGTAAACATGTTTACGTGCTGTACGAATCATTTATATAACAACGTACAGAACATTGAATAGATTCGTAACAATATAATCAGTAAAAATTTATTAAAGTAAAAGTGTAAGGGCATAATAATTATATGTCATATTTTTTGGACATTAACGTTACGATAATTTTGAGTAAGTTATAATTTTTTAGGTGTAGGAAGACAACAAAATCTACAAAAACCAGGATAAAAAGTAGCTGATCAGGTTTGGTAACTCGTGAACGACGCAAAAGTTTCCGGGAGTGAAGCATTGGTAAGTATGAAACTGACAATAACAATGTTAATTACTTTTTATCAGTAATCTATCTTCTATTTATTTTTGTGTGTAATTTACATCATATTCAATCTATCCATGTACAGAATAAAGAAGACAATCAAATGTCAACAGGCTAAATGTATTTGTGCAAGGATCAGCGGTAGTGATTACCTCTCGCTGCCCGCTCTCCTACGGGACAATATAAAACAAGTGATTAGTGTTGCACTCATTACATTTCACACTCCTTAGCGATAGCGCGGCTTCGTCACGCCATTCAACACGCAATGTATTGGTAATCGGTAACAATACGTTGCAGAAATCAAAGCGAACATAACTTACAATAATAAAATAACACTTGTATTTTGCGATATTGATATAAAGCATTGTTGTGTCCGATGCAGAGGGTGACGGCTGATAAGGCCTGGAATATTTACATTGAGTGTACATAGGTATACGATAGCAGACGAGTTTTACACGAACGTCTTCAATCATAATTTTATCGTAATCGCAAGTGATCGACGACTGAAGTAACTTAGAGCGCGGTCGGAAGTTGAAAAACTAGTCTAGCAAACTTTCATTTGGCTCTGCGTTCCGGAGGAAAAGTTACGAGTTTAGCCATCAGTCTTAAATTGTGTAACAGTCTAAGTTAAAGTTTGACGATTTTTTACAGCAGCACTCTTAGAAAACTTGGGTTGAGATTAGTGAAATCTAATCCATCAATATGTAATGGACGAGTATAGTATGACTCCAGTTCTGGGAATATATTCTGATTGCAAAGCTTTACATTTATAGCTGCCAATATTTTGGCTTGCTTATTTATTAGGTACATTTGTTAATGTAACATAACACGGCGTTGTCATCAAGTGATTTATTAGTTTTTATGTTGTTTGCCACGATAATTCAGAAATTAAATTCTTATTTTATTTTGCTTGTTACACGTACAGTTACATAACTGGGCCGCTTTTGTAAAACGGCAATTAAATATCTTTGTACATATTGCAAAATTTAATTAAATTCTATTACTTCTATCTACTTTCAACAGTAATCCAATCAAAAATTATAAACAGAATGGAACCTCACGTAAAAAATTGATTTAAACTAAAAGTCGTCACAGAAAAACAGAAACGGAGATACTTATAATGTGTTGACAAGCAAACTATGACAGTGTTCCGTAAGCCACCGCGAATCCATCATAACACCATATTGGTCGTGGACTAAACGCTGCCATGTAAACCAGTTGAACCACATCGCTTTACCGACACCAATACCGGCCGGCAAACCTTTTGCTAATTACTTGTAACGGGGTTTAGACTCAATATTGCAATCTATGTGGTCCAACATGCAAAATCTATTTATTTATTCATGCTGCCATAGGTAAATGGTTTGAATGTCGGCCAAGACGACTGACTACCTTTAATTTTGCGGGTCTAAATTGATCTAAATTGACGAAGTTTTGCCAACTGATAATAAATTTAGTTTACGGTAAACGGAGAAAACACCGCGGTGAAAATGAGAGTGAATTGCAAAATTCCCAGAGATAATATGCAAAGCCTGACAACATGTATTGTGGTTTGATTTTGTAATTGTTAAATAAGTTAACCTAATGGTTAGTCGTAGTTTTTAGTACGACATACGCACACCTAGCAGTATAATGACACATCTACTTTTTTCTTATTTTACAGAAATTAAGGCCAAAGATTTTACGAATGTTTGAAACGAAGTTATGAGTTCATTTTACATTTTGTCATGGATTTTATGGTTTTAGCAACTAGTATAGACCTTAATAGATACTTAGGGATAAAAAAATCCACTTCAGGTTTCCAGGAGTTACTTCATAACAGTCAAAGAAGAAGAAGAGCCATGCAAATGTGCCGTTATACTTTTAAAAAGTTCCAAAAATGTCATATATGCCCCCAAAACCATAATTATACAGGATATAAAAACCAAGAAATAAAGACAATTGGTTAATAGCAATTAAAAGTTTTTATTCGAAACCAACATACATGAAAATGTTTAACTAAAAAGTTATAATAACCTATATTTGGTTAATAAAATAAAGCATAATCACGTATCTTCTCTTAATTGTAAAGGTAGGTAACCATCATAAATTTTTCAAATTACGGTGAGATATAATATGAGTTACTCTCCGTTTTAAAAACAAAAGCACTTTAAACTTGGCAGTTTAAGTTGAAATAAACGTACGATAATGAAATCCAGATTCAAATCAGGTTTTACCTTATCGCTCCGAAATTTTAAATAAGTTAAACTTACGTTTAAGTATCTTTGCGTCGAAGTCGACTTTTGATGACGGGGGGAAAGCACCGCCTACCATCTCGCGGTGTGATGAGCTGATGCCTGACGTGCGTTTCAATCAAAATGCTGTGCGTCAAGCTCTTTTCTCCCTCGACATCAATAAGTCGAGTGGGCCGGATGGTATACCTGCTCTTGTGCTAAAAACGTGCGCTTCGGAGTTGACCCCGGTTTTAACGCGCCTATTCCAGCTCTCCTATTCTGCCGGCATCATGCCGTCTTCTTGGAAGGTAGCTCTTGTCCACCCTATTCCCAAAAAGGGCGACAGGTCAAACGCATCTAACTACAGACCAATTGCAATAACCTCTTTGTTCTCCAAACTAATGGAGCGAATAATCAACATCCAATTGCTCCGGTACCTAGAGGATCACCAGTTGATCAGTGACCGTCAATACGGTTTCCGCCACGAAAGATCTGGTGGTGATCTTCTTGAGTACCTTACTCATTGTTGGGCGGAAGCAATTGAGAGCAAAGGTGAAGCATTGGTTTTAAGTTTGGATGTCGCGAAGGCCTGTGTGGCGAAGGGTATGACACAAGGCATTATTGTCTAAGCTGCCTTCTTATGGAGTACCCGAGTCTTTATACAAATGGGTCGCCAGCTTTTTATCGGAGCGGAGCATCAGGGTCGTTGTCGACGGTAACTGCTCGGACACTAAGCCCATAAACGCTGGCGTCCCACAAGGCTCTGTGCTGTCGCCCACACTATTCATCATGCATATCAATGATTTGCTCGACATTAAGAATATCCATTGCTATGCTGATGACAGTACGGGTGATGCCCGGTACACAGGCCGTGCAAATATGTCTCGGGTGCAGATTGAGGAGAGGAGGATAAAACTTGTGTCGGAAGTCGAGACATCTCTAGAGCGGGTCTCGGAATGGGGCAGACTGAATTTAGTCCAATTCAACCCCGAGAAGACACAAGTTTGCGCGTTAACCGCTAAAAAAATCCCATTCGTCATAGCACCACAGTTTCAAAACATTCCCCTTAACATCTCTACGAGCATTGGGATCCTAGGTGTCGACATTTCGAATGATGTTTAGTTTCGGGACCACTTGGTGGGTAAGGCTAAACTGGCTTCAAAGAAGTTAGGGGTGCTCTACAGAGCTAAGCGGTACTTCATGCCTGAGCATAGGATGTTGCATGATAAAGCACAAGTCCGATCTCACATGGAGTACTGCTCCCACCTTTGGGCTCGGGCCCTGGCTTGCCAAGTAGACCCTTTTAACCGTATCCAACGGCGAGCTATTCGTCTTGTCGACGATCCCGAGCTCACAGACGGTTTAGATCCACTCGAACTGCGGAGAGATGTGGGCTCTCTCTGTATCTTTGTCTGTATAACGGGGAATGTTGTGAGGAACTGTTTAACTTAATACTTGCGGCTAACTTCCGCCACCGCACTTCACGGGATAAAGCCAGGTTCCACCAACACCACCTGGATACTTGGTGTTCGTCCACAGTACGGTTTTCACGTCATTTTCTGCCGCGTACGTGTAAACTGTGGAACGAACTTCATCCCTCAGTATTCCCACAGTGCTATGACATGGGGTCCTTCAAGAAGCGGGTCTATCGCTTCCTTCGAGGCCGGCAACGCGTTGGTGGCGCCCCTGGTGTTGCCAATGTCCATGGGCGACGGTGATCACTTACCAACAGGTGACCCGTCTGCTCGTTTGCCTGCTTAGGCTATAAAAAAACATTGCGATGTCACATGTGCCATTTTTCTACTTATTTACTAAGTTAATAAAATGTCATATTTGCCACTTACGCCAACACAGTTTTAGAAGCGGTTGCACCTCGCGGAGAGTCTCTGACACATCTGACAAATAAGCCGTTGTTATACGCGGGAGCAGGGGGAACGTACCAAGTAGTACAATGACACTGAACGCCCTCTCTCGACAAATATGAAAACTAACACCGTGCCGTTTTGCCGCTTTATAGATTATCCACTTTTAAACATTTATGCCGTAAAAACTCAATTTCGCTATTTTTGTAGATGTGCCATTATACTGCTAGGTGTGCGATTATGTATTAGTTTCATTGTAAATACGATATAACCTTGCAACCATTTTTAAATAAATCGTGCAATTCTATAGTCGGCACACTCAGTCTAGCGGTCGTGTGACCACAAACACATGATATGTTTATTCTACACCTGCATGTTATATTGACCGCCGATATACATTACTGATGTCAGTCATATTTGACTTTGATTTAATATCAATCAATCACGCCTTGCACGGCTATCGTATTTATTATCAAATTTTATATAGAATTAGAACCAAACCAACTTGTATTATGATTATATGCAATATTAAATTTATAGATGTATTAGGTCAAGCCTGCGTTTTCTCCCGCATAAATTTTGTTTTTATGTTAATACACTTTCTTTCGTTTATTCCAGCCATTAAAGTTGTTTTATAGGGAAGTAGGAAAATTAAGTTTTTCCTAAGCTTGAATGTATACAAGACTTAAGCAAAGGTTACTGGATTATTTTTATGATGCTGACGTTTGATGGAGTTTAGGTGAACATCACGCCCGCTCAATCATGATTTATTTAATGGTATGATGGTAAAAATATAACAAATTTTATCTAAGTCAACAACATCAGACACATTTAGAGTTAAAATTTTGATTTTAGAACAATGAAGTACCTTGATGACATACCTTTTTGAAATGGTTTAATGTGTCGGGACTGTTCTCACACATCTCGGTGATGAGGGTCACCCCAGTGATGAGTACACCTGGAAACAACACATTATGGATAACTTTAATAGATTATTTGTTTTTAATATTTCTAACTTTGTTTTAGAATAAAATTTGTGTTTTATATTTTTATTGTATTGCTCTATCTGTATTTCTTATAATATAATGGGACTTTTTATTTATATATGTATTATAATTTATAATCCATTACGTTCTTCAATTTCAAAAGTTTTACCTTAAAATCAACAAAATTATAAGGCAGCGGAATCCTATTAGTGCCTAAATTACCAGGGCTGAAAATATCAGCATGTAATTATGCCCGGGGTTGGAGTATAATATCAATTATTCTTTCCCTCGTCTAGTCTATGTACTTAAAAGCAAAATATCAAGAGGCAGAAATTGTATTCGTGTAAAACTCAATTAAACACAAATTATGTTATGATTTTAAACCTAAATCATCCAGGATTGTACACATTTTATGGTGACACCTCGGCGGACACAATGTAATATCGTATGTACTCGAGTTATAATAAATCTTGCAATGACCTTATGTTTGTTAATTAAAACCGTCTGCATTATCGCTTTTCATACTCAGGTCAATGAATCGTTTATTTCACGTGTGACAACATGCGCACAGATAACGTCACCTGTGTGTTTACACAGATAGATTACCTGGGTCGGCTGAAATGGGACGACCCATTTTTATTTTAATAAAATTTCATACCGTTATCGACAGCTATAAATATAAATATATACAAACAATACATACAGCTATAAATATACTGATAAAGCGATCAAGTAAATCTGTGCGGCGAGCGCGCCTTAACGATGAGTGGGCGTTTAATCTTTACACTTTTATTTCTATGAAAATTAAAACTTAACGTATGTATTGTGATCACATTGTGCTCTAGTCATAAACTACTGCCATACATATTTTATTTATGACAGATTTCATTTTATACTTGCGTATACTTACACTCAAGAAGATAAAATAAATAAACACATCCATATGGCATTAACATACAAATAAGACATCACAATTATACCCAAGACAAGAATATATTTATTGCGATATATGTACATCTACCCTAGACATCGAACCAGGGTCTTTTGGCTTGCAGACATGGTTAATACCACCTGGACTACTCAGTTTTTTGAAAATCTCCATAATTTTTCATTTTATATAATTATTTAGAAAGTGTAGTGTCTGGGATTTGATACTACTCCTAATCACTCCTACTATTACTAATTCTAATATTCCTAATCAGTCTGCTAAACATTATTATAACGTGACAAGACATTTAAGAGATACATACAGAGAGAGAGAAAAAGAGAAAGAGAGACAAAGGGTCGAAACCGAGTCAAAAATCATCAAACTACCAGAGCTACATAACTCACCATGATTCTTCTCAGTGAGCAAGCTCCTAGTAGCTGGGAGAAACATTTCCATAAGGTCGGGCACGCGGCGTATGATCCTGAAGGCGCATAGAGCGGCCTTCTTCTTGATGTAGGCGTTGGGCGACTTGATGAGCCGCTCCACCTCGGAGTCAAACTACCAGAGCACCATAACTCACCATGATTCTTCTCGGTGAGCAAGCTCCTGGTAGCCGGGAGAAACATCTCCATGAGATCGGGCACGCGTCGTATGATCCTGAAGGCGCATAACGCGGCCTTCTTCTTGATGTAGGCGTTGGGCGACTTGATGAGCCGCTCCACCTCGGAGGCGAGGTCGCGCGCCATCTCCGGTGACGCGATCGCACCCAAGGTACACAGCGCGAGGCCTACCACGAACTGCGTGTTGCTGTTCAGGTCGCTGACGGGGAAAGACGACGGTTAATTTAGCGCATTTTTAGCTCCACACTAGGATTAACTGTGGTGCTATGGTTAACGGGTAAATGGCTTTCTCGAGGGCTCAGAAGTGCCCATGAGAGCGCCTTTCGTGAAAAGGTAGATAGAGCATTCTTGGCAGGGGCATTTCCTTGCCTTAAGATTTAGCCGTGATCAGTAATCATGGCATGCTAGATATTCATTATCTATATACAAGCCTATAAGTAGGTATCAACTTTCAACATATTTATTTCAAGAAAATACCAAAAATTAAGCTGTCAGGAACACAATATAGTACGGTTCATACTTCATTTTAATGTTTTCCTCCCATAAATCAAGAGTCGTGTCAGAATTAAGCTGAAGTAATGTCGCAGACCTTTACGTGCGTCAAACAGGTCAATATCCGAGGGTAGTCAAACTGCCATCAAAATAGTGGCGACGGCGACGCCCCTCTGACCTTCGGCTGGTCTCTAGGTCCACCGACACGCACTAGCACCTACACGTTATGCTCCACATACCCCATTATTTAGGAAGGTATTTGGTCGCTTATGTGAGAGCGTAAAAATTACAAGGTTAAAGATGTAATGAAATCTTTAAAATACAGTATTGTATTTAGTGTTGTGTAACATAATATATAAATAGTCTGTTGTATAAAGCAGTTGCCACAGGTATAGAATTTTAATTATTAAGTTTTCAAGGAGCTAATAAAAACATACTTCAAATTAACGATTCAGGTATCAATTGCCCGAAATAACATTTATGTAGGTTCTAAAAGTGGTGACCCCAATATTTACCCTACTATAAAAGGTAAGCAAGTAAAACATCAAGCTATCTTTAATATAAACCGTACCCGAGGTACCTAAAGCCAAAAACAGCCATAACAGGTGGGCCATAAATATAAGCGATTCACACGATAACTCTGTCCCTCAAATTCATCGCAGGTAAAAACCGGGTACCTATCGCAAAATCTACATTTAGGAGAGGTTGTTTATCATAACGATATTTCAAGTATGTATACAAAAATCAACTGATAAAAAGTCAATGAAATTGGTTAGCGATCGGAGCAGTTGGTTTTTTTGCCTAAGTTTTGAACCTCGCACATTACTACAATTTCAGTTATTCTACAAACATCTAATGCTAAGTCAAATAGTTTGCATTTGATCAACGTCATGGACTATAGGTTTGACATTTGGATATGAATTAGGATGATGAAAATGTAAGTATGTGAGCGATCCTTTCTTCCTTTCGTTCCTTTCTTTTTGGTCTGCAACGTATCAGCGTTGCTTAGATTAGATGTATTATGGTTGGGGGCTTGAGAGGCACTAGTTACTTTTTTCTTCCTTCTATGTTACTTTTGTCTTGATTGACAAGCATCAGCGACGCCTTTGTGTTTGTTATGCCGATGTCAATTAGCACCCATCACTACTTACAATCAGACTACCTGTTCTTTGTCGGTGTTTTACACAAAGAAGGTTAGCATCTTTATTCAAATGAGAACCTTTGAATTGCTATCTCTGAATAACTAAGTTTCCAGACAATATCCGAAGCCAACCAGCCGTATAACGTACGTAATACGTACGTATCGTCGGTACAAAAGTCAACTCGCCAATCTGCAAATGTCAAAATGTTCAGGAAGGGTAGGATTTTAATAAAAAAGTATGTATCGTAAATCAGGGATTTCTTAAAATCAATTCAAGTTAATGAATTTGTATACTATTGCCACAAATACAATATTTTGCCACAATATGGGTTGTGTAAAAAATATTGATGTCCAATGTATGTATGTCAAAACTGCCAAAATTACATTTTGGCTAGTTGACTTTTGTACCGACGGTATAACGTACCGTATACACCGGGTGTTCAAGGTAGCTACGCTACGATCAAGGGAGAGCGTTAGGTCAAGGTTCGCGGCCGGACTTTCTTCAATATTTCACCCGGTTTTATTACTTTGCCCGACACGAGGACAATCATCGTTTTTATTTCATAGATCAAAATCTATTTTGATTGTAACGCAAGTAATTTAGTTTTCCTGTAGGTAAAAGCGTCGATACCGATATGGGGACTACAACTACATATTATTTTCTCCATCTATAATACACATCACTAAACTGAGCGTATTTAGAACTGATTCGGCTGTAGCATCAAAAAGAACTTGATCGATACCATACAAAAAGGTCTAATTAATTAGAAGTATTCTCCCCTGAAATACTAGATTATAAGAGTCAACACTTTCGACTTGGTAACTTGCCTATTTAGACTCTTAAAAACTCCAAAGAAACTCTAAATTTTAGAGCTTCTTTGGGTCTTTACATTTTAGCCGTATCCATAACTACAAAAACTCTATCGACGAATACTTCTGTATAGTCAATTATAGTAGGTATTATAAAAGCGTGCTCTATCTATTATCAAGTTTTTTGTTTCAGCAAATTAGTATAAAATTGATTTTGTCATATTTATTACGTCTACAAAATCCTTAATTCACACAAACCTTAAAGCCTCTTTATTAGAATCAACGGCCAATCTGTCCGTATGACATCTTTTATTAACCATTAAACAGGACGCCCCCAAACCTTCAGACGTGAGACAAGTAGACAACTCAATTACTGAAAATGACAGATCTAATTTCCTTTACAACATCCGTTAGTAAGACAATAACCGAGAATATAGACATGTAGTAATTTCGCTTCACTAATATATGTAATTAAAATCACTAATAACTATTATAACGATACAATATGTTTCCTAAGTTTCCTTGCGTTAAAAATCATTAAAATATATCGGAGGCCTTCGACCGCATTAAAGTCTTCTGACACGTGGTGGAGTATGCTCTAATCTAAGCCTATTCAGTTATGAGGAAAGATCCGTGACCAATAAAAGTCCAGTTGGCCAATAAAAGGTTGAAGTCATATTTTTGTTTTGAATTAGCCTTATTTCCGTATCAAAATGACGGCTATGTCCAAATCCAGACAAGCGTAGCCGCAGGCCGCAGCTAGTATCTATTACATTTACGTTTATAAAAAGGAAACAAAGACATAGCAAGATAAAACTGCCATGCCGGTATATTACACCTGTGCAATCCTCTTGATTGTCGCGACGTGCATAGAATGCGAAGGTATCATTGTCAGACACATCATGTTTCAATATTTAATCTGTATAAACAACTATAGAATAGATGATGTATTATGTATTATCTGTTGCTATTTAAGATGCTCTTGATTCCATTTACGTACATACATTTACGGAACACTTGCGGTATTTAATAATTAAAATTTAAAATAAATTAAATAAGATTTCATAATGTAGGAATGAAAAATCTTGATTGACTTATTTTTTAACGTGATATAAAAGAACTGCCATCGTAATTATACAGAACGTGCTTTGTGCTCAGTTCAGCTGTTAGCGCAACTACGCAAAATGCTTGAAGGCTCACTTTCAAAGGCTCACTTTTGTATCAAAAGGAATTTGATACGAACTCTGTTGTTTTAATATGTATCTTGAAATAGGAGTAACTTTCACAGGAACTTGTGCAATATAAATCACGCTCGTCAGTTGAGGGTTACGCTATAACGATTATTAGGAATTGGTTCCGGAGTTAAGTTAAAAATTACTAAGACAATGGATTTAGTACACAGTCGTTAATGTGTCATAAAAATACCTAGCCTGACCGGGAATCAAACCACGGACGCTTCGTTGCATAGATATGCTACCACCAACTATATCGCGATCGATATTGCATTTTAATTGTATCCCACATAATTCCAACTTTCCGCCCCTATTACAGTACATAGCCGATTGACAAAGATAATTTAAAAGGCCTTAAGTAAATTTTGCTTACAAGCTAACTTGAACCTTGAGCACAGGTAATTAAACTGTTTTTCGCGAGGAATCTCACATGGACACTTACTTCTTCAAACAGTTGGTGATGAGCAAATGCACGTCCTGTCGCTCGTCGAGTAGCAGCATGGCGCCGAGGTAGCCAACGCGCTTGTCCGTGAACCGTGGGCTGGCGATCAGCTTCAGACACTCCAGTTGACCGAAGTGGGCTGGGTAGCCCAGCATGTGGATGTAGAGGAGCTTCGCGATGTTTCGACATCTAAATGGAAACAGACGTCAGTGTTATGGTAATATGAAAGAACGTGAGTGGGTGTTTTGAGAACGTGACGGGCAGATAAAGGCCCTTGTCAACCCATCTCCTTTTTAAATTCAGTTTGTTATACGGACAATATCGATCCATTTCTTAGTAAGAAACTTAAATCTATGTGAGTATTACACATACCGGACAGCCAAAAAATAAGAAAATAAAAATAGTAACAAAATGGAAATTAAATTTAACTTCAAAAGTCAAACTACGCCAACCTTTCGACGAATCCAAAACTTTACCTAATTAACCAATAATTATAATAATGATTCTTAATTGTAAACCTTGAGGAGTCAGAATAATATAAATAGTAGGTATCCACAGTGGTAATACACAACAGCACAAAATTACACAAAAACGTTACCTACTACAAAAATAGAATTACTGACATTGTTGGTGTATTTTTCTTTTAAATTAAACAACAGTGAAAGTAGTTCGTTTTTGTTCTGGTACATTATCACATAATTACCGTAACAGGTCTGTCTCTTGTTGCAGTAATTTAATGTGTAGTTTAACTGTAGAGGATACTAACAATGCTTACTGCATCATGCATGCTGACTGTATATTGCAGTTAGATGACTATGAGGAAGATTATTCGATATAACTAGCCTAGGTTTTTGTTTTTTAATTCGATAAAATAAATTAATTGACAGGCATTAGTTTTAAGTACAAACATTTTGTAGCCCCTAATTTTCCATAGAGACGTTTAAAAAATTCCTGTTGAATTAAAATATTAATGTAGTGACGTATCGTAGTGGGTGAGAGGTGTGATAGTAGTAACGTGTGCGCTGGGCAATGCCTGCCAAACGCCTACAGAAAATTTTAATGTGCCCCTATGTGGGTTAATTGATTTATCTGGAAGATAACGATATTGAAAACAATAAACAGGGGACCTCCCTACCGTACTATAAGTACTTCCTGTATTTGCGTATTACACTGTATTTACTTTTAAGTTGTGCAACAATATGAATACAGGAAAAAGTTTTAATAACAGAATACTGAAGAGAAACTTATATTATTCTTTATTATATTCTTTGACTTCTATTATAGCAATACAAGGTTGATATAAGAACTCTTAATTAAATTATTCAGAGAATTTTCAACGAAATTATATAATCTCGATAGCGGACAGAAATGAACAATGAACAATTTAGTGAGCGGATGCATTGTAAGAGCCATCCACCCACACAAAGTACATACTACGATGAGATTGTCGGTTCAATCGTCAAGAGATTTGTTATTAATGTAGGCGCAATGGAACATTTCAACTATAACGAGAGTGTACTTATTGAGCTGAAGTTATAGGATTTAGTTGTAAAGTCGTTAGATGATACAAATGAGCGGATGGTCGCTTCATCGTACGTGGTCACCACTCATGATGTCTGCATAAACTTAGAGCATCAGGTAAATGCTAATCAAGGCAGGTACTCTACAGAACTACTAACTTATTACATTGATATTTCACGGTAGAATAAACCGAACCGAGGGTAGTTGGCCAGGCATATCAGGAACTTACAATCATGCTCAATTACTGTCGGTAAACTGGGTGGTACAAGGCCTAGCAATAGCAACGTCAACTGAAATCTTGTCATTACACCCGTTCGTTAGTCAGCATTACTTGCATTTCAAATATATCCCAGTAAAATGATCAGCATTTCTATCATTACCTACTATGAATCATTTATCTACCTTTTATGATAGTATCCGAATAAGTTCACTGTATAGGGTAAACGCGACAAGTTTCGAACTCACCTCCAAACACTGTCTTCCTCTCTGAACGTTGATCTGATATAGGCGCATTCCTTGTTGACGACGCTTCGTTCTTCGGCCGCAGTGCGGGCGGCCCGAATCTGTCTGATAAGATCCCGGAGCCTGGTAGGAGTCGTCATTCGCACTGAAACCGGCGCGACTGTTACGGACGACACACACATAAAGCGTTCATCAGTGCATTGTTTTGTTAACTTATATAATAAGCGTGGCAGGATTTGTGTGATGAAAATTTAAAGTTTAAAAATTCATTGTTTTAGAAAAAAAATAATGAATATGCGGTATCTAGTGCTGCATTACGGTACGTGCACAAATTGTGTTAGGCAATAAATTACGCTTTGAAAAATATCTAATTTGTGATTAGATTTCAATATGCACTCTACAAGAAAATATGTACTAAAATAATTAAAGCATTATAATCTCATCAGATCCGCATCTTCAGTTTCAGACATCACAAAGTAATTTGCGATAAATTACAGTACAGTGTAGTCAACATGCGTATCACGCTCAACAATCACGAACTTTATATGGGGCGTTAGTCAGCAAAAACTTTTTGATACCTTTAATAATCTTCTTTGTTGTGATAATCATCTTATCTCTACCGAGCGGTCGGGGCCTTATTAAGGCTTCTTTGCCCTATATATTTTACGCCTTTATTTTGCTTAGGTTATTAATAGTAAGGTACAATCATAACGCGATAACAGTTTTCTTCGTGGCTTTAGATAAATAAGATGATTCTACTTATACGAACTATTGCAATTCTCTCGACGTTGGAAGTAATAGGAAGCAACTTGGAAGCAATTTTTCGACACTGTTTGAGAGCTAAATACGACTGTTCACCGGCCATTCTGACGCTCACAACTATTCGATATGAATTATGTAGGTGTATATCTATATATACATAATTATTTAAATTGTTTTCTCGGGATTTCGGTAACAGTGTAGCTTCGTACCTCCTCAACGGGGGTTGTAGAGGGTAAGAGGAGGCGAGATTTAAATTTAGTAGAATTTCGTTATGCGCTACACGAAGTTTCTTTTCCGTATAAAAAAAACCTGAACCATAATCTCACATTCGAGAAACGATCCTTTATGTTTGGCGGGGAAGCATTTATTGAATCGTACTACCAGGTGACAGAAAATGGTGCCTGAGCTAGAAAGTTGTTAAGGTTAAAATATATTGCCCGGCTCTTTGATTCAATAGCTGAGTCAGTCACGTCGCTACTGCCTGAATGATGTCGTTTACTGAAAAGGCTAGATTGTTACATAGAGCGTTTATTTATTAAACTATTTGCTTGGGTCATTAAGGTACATACTTTTATAATTTACAACATGATTTAGTGAGCGTAGAACTAAATACGATAGAATTTTTGGACTTTCATTTATTTTTCAAACTGTGGCGCAATAAATTTTTTAACGGAATAATCGCTCGATTTTCCATTGTGTGCCAGTACGCCAGGTGTAAATTAATGGATAATAATTAAATGATTTTATGGAGGGGATATTATTATCTATGGTATTTTAAAACAATATATTATATTTCAATTATAATATTAAAACATCTCAAAAGTATTTGAATATAAAATCACTAATCTATCAAAATGTATTATTTATGCTTATATTACAGATTCAAAATTACGTAATACGACAATAGACTCAGTGAATGTAATTTTATTTTAATTCAACACACAAATCCTTGTGTTAGAAAAATAATATAATTATTATATAATAGGACTACTTGGCAACTACATATTTATAACATTGTTAGTCATCTGTACTTCAGTATACTAATAACGTATGTTAATAAATTGAAACAAGATAATAATTAACTAGAAACCTCTAATGACCATAAACAATACTGAAATGAGTGAGCTTTGCCCGGTCACAGTGCATTACATTGCATTAAAAATATAAGTTTTGCAACCCAATCCACAATAAATACAATTACATATTATAAACAATTTCCCAGAGGTAAGCATTTCTTTAACAAATAAATTAGTGCAGGTCAATAATAAATAATAAAAACTAATAATTCAAAAATAGTGAGATTAAAATTGAATATCAAAAAATCTTGAGATTGAATGAAGCACGTGATCATAAACAAGTACAAAGGTGAGAAATGTCACACTACCGAATCCATACAAATTGCTATAACAGTTTGGTAGTGTTTACCTGAAAATTTAAATTACATGGTACAATAAAATAAGTCGGTACTCACCTCTTTCTATGGCCTCATTTACCACCTGCTTGATGGTGGCAATGTTAAACGCCGGGTTAAACCTAAAACAATAATATTAGCAACTATTAAAACAACAGGCAAATTGTCTAGACTAGGCAATGTTACGACATAGTTTTTGGTGATAGATCTTCTATAGTTGGCTGTGATCCAAATTACTTTTGAATTGTGTCTTTGTGTACATTTATATGGTGTTTAACAACATGTTTTGTTTGTTCCAATATGTTACCAGATGTAAAAAGTAAACTAGTTACATACAATGTGATAAATTGGTTCAGTAATAAACACACTAATAAACACTAACTACATACAGGTGTCAAAAATTTACAAATTAGGAATTTTGCTAGAATTTAGAATTTTTGATTGTCACCTACTTATAGACAAGCTAGCTATTGTCTGTTGTTAAGTACAGGTGGAGGAGTGGTGGAATTTACTCTTAAATGTATGTTTACTGACTATAAATCGCTTCCCAATCAAATTTTTTCATACCACCAGTGGTTTTCGATAATTTGTGATGAATAAGTAACCTTTTAGAATATTGCTGTTAGATGTCATATTGGGTATCAAGAATAATGGTTTACTTAATTTTACAGACATATTCATAATAATAATACATCAAAAATTTCACATTACTTGTGATTTGGTGAATTTGCTCCAGAACTATGAATTAAAACTATGTAATAAGTGTAATTCTTAATTTCTCATAAAATATGAATCTTCTTCTTGAAAAATCTTCTGTGAAGTATGATTTAAATTATCAATAATAAGCAAACTCAAG
The DNA here is from genome assembly GCA_905404135.1 of Hesperia comma. Taxonomy (NCBI): domain Eukaryota; kingdom Metazoa; phylum Arthropoda; class Insecta; order Lepidoptera; family Hesperiidae; genus Hesperia; species Hesperia comma. The sequence goes on from FR990018.1 coordinate 18,199,531, forward strand.
GATCATTTGTTTGTAAGATTTTGCAAAGTAGATTGATCTGTAAAAAATCCATAACAAGGAATAGTTAAGCTAGTGGACACAATTTTTAATTAAAGTATTAAATCAGGATAGCATACAAATTACAAATATAACCTACATACACATATCCTTTGCTTCAACACAATAGGAATGTCAAGGAGGCTTGTTAACTACAATAAGTCAGTGCACAATGCCATACATACTTATACTTGGTTTTTTGTTTTAATATCAGGCTTTACGGTCAATGAAACATCATTGTGCTGACTAAGTAACAATATCTGGATTGAACTCCTGCAGGTTAATGTTATGAACTTTGAATAAATGCAAGAGTATTTATTAATTGTGGTATATCTTTGTCCAATACATTTTTTCTTACAACTTTCAGCACAAAGTTTGGACCAAAGAGCATTGACATTTGGCACTACAACACAATTATTTTTATATGTTATAAAAAACCCTTTCACAGAAATAAATGTTTCCATTCTACATAAATTTTAATTTTAGTTGTGTATTTCGAAAAAGTTTTTTTTTTCATTTTTTTTATTTCTTATAAGATAGTGCTTGACAACAATCCCACCTGATGGTAAGTGAAGATGAAGCCATAGTGATGAGCGCACTAATTTAGATAAAGCCTATTCATTCTCCTCTTGAAGACTCCCATGTCATATGTATGCGGAAACACTGACGCAGGCAAGTTGTTCCAATCCTTCGCGGTACGTATAACGAAAGACGAGGCGAACCTCGACGTTCGGACCGGCGGGATGGTAACAACGTATGGATGGATACCGGCCGTGCGTCGTGTCGTGTGATGGAAGAACGGGGATGGGGGAATTATATCAAACAATTCCTGTGCACACTCTCCAAAATGTACCCTATAGAAGACAGAGAGGCTGGCAACTCTACGCCTGTGCTCGAGGCTTATTTGATTTTACAGTATAATAGCAAAAGGCAGATAGTTCAAAAGGTTTTATATCATTATACGAAACGATTGTGATCAATCAGCTCAATTACAGTCCATAGAGCCAAAGGTCATAGAAATTACATCCATTGCAGAAGCAATCTTGATTTATTACTATATACTTTACAATTGTTAAATAGATGTTGGATATAGGTGTCATCATCAAAATCTTAAGTATTGTATTGTTTTGTTATTAATTTATTTCTATTTAATAAAGACTTTCTATCCAATATTTTTAACTTTATAAGGAATATTTTATATTTATGTATGTATTAAGTTGTTCAGAAAGTCATTCATTTTTTACTATGAAAATAAAAGACAACCATTGTATAATTAAAAAATGTTTCAATAAAATTAATTGGCCATTCTGGTCCGACACCTTTTGCAACCTTTTTGTTAGAAGCATGATCTCACACTCACAAATTTTTGTTCTTTGTTCACAAAGACCTGATCCAGGTGATTTTTAACCTCTCCACTTCAAGTAAAAATTTAACCGCCCAAAAAATTTCACAGTGAATGGAAATAATAAATGATAAGCTGAAGGCATCAATTCTGGAGAATATGTAGAGTGTAGCATTATATTTTTAATACTATATTATATTTTACCTTTTCCATAGTAAAAAAGTAGTATGTGACGAAAATACTGCTTACAGTTCTCCATACTTGATAGCAAACCAACCAAAAACTACTGCGTAGATTCAATTGAGCTTTTTCACACACAAGCTTAAGCACCTATGTATATTAGTTCTCAAAACATATTAAGATTATGCGGCTAAGAGTGGAGTTGGGTTCAAACCCAATATTTTTGATTGTAGTAGTATCACCACATATTATACAAATGTAGGTACATCAATATATAAAAGTAATTAATAATATGATTTGTCAGATAGATTGTAAAGAGTCCAAGCATAGATCTTAGGAGTCTGTTTGTTACAAAGTTAAAAAGTTCCATTAAATACAGTTGTCAATTAACTTTCATTAACATTATTAGTGCAAGAGTAAATGTTAATTTACTGTTTATAATTATTACATATGTCACAAGAAGAGGTTCAAAAAGTAACTTATCTTGAACTTGAGTCTTAAATCTAAACCATTTTTTTCCAATGAATGCAACTACAAGTTCATATTTAGTTTGAAACAAAAAAATCAATTAAACACCTAACTATAAAACAAATTGATTTTTATTTAATAAGTAATGCATAAATTACCAGTGATTATTTTATGTGTCATGAACATTAACCCATAAAATAATGTTTACAAGTGCATAAAAGTTTGTTTGTCAAAGGCATGACTATGCTATAACTTGTATGAATTTAGGAATTCATAAATTCAGTCCAACTCGACTTGATGACACCTTCGGGGAAGTGTATAACCACAAAACCTAGAGTACGAAGACTTATCATGCAAGAAAACTATCTACAAGGTGACCATAGGATTTACTAAATAATTAAAATTACCCGGATTCGGAGCCGTTCATCTTGTCCACTTATAGATACGTTATTAGTTTATTTGCTGATCTTTCTTCAGATCGAAAGGCTCGAGGATTATTCGGTCAGTATTCGGACGACAGGTGAAACTCGGATGAACAGGAAAATATACCACAAGAACTCAACACTTGACTTGATAAATACCTTTCACTTTTGTTTCAACTTAAAAACACAAGAAATACTTCACAATAACTTATTGGATGTTATAACTTAGTTATAACCATTTTATCTTGTCACAAACCATAAAAATGCGAGAGAAATCACATGCCACCATTGAGCAAATAATATCATATTTTCACTTCAAACAGAAAGTCTATTGTAACATATGTGTTGGGTTTGCTGTGGTATCACAGAGAAATCTCTCTTTAATTCTTTTATCACAAGTTTTACAAAGAAATATTACGACAGCCGCCAGCTGACATTTCCTGCGTTGCAAGAAATTCAACATGGCCGATCGACATCGACATGACATGATGACATGACTCGCAGCTTACTCGCTCTTGCATTCACACATGACGTGACGTTATATCATTTTTGTTTCCTTTATTTATTTACTACGGTTATTAATATTGTAAATAATTTGATAAATTCTGAATATGATTTAATTAAAAAATACATTTGTTTCGCTACATTACTCTAATTATAAGTGAGAATTTATTTAAAGAGAATCTCTAATGACTTAACGAATTGACAATACAATTTATTCCCCTGTTTCATTTCATTTATTTGAACGGACGCGACGTGGAAACTTTTCTGAAATACGAATATTTTCAGGGTTTCTGTAACTGCTACAGTCATTATTGAGATAACTTTTGCTGCACTGTTTTTATCTCTGTCGTTTCATGACATATTTCTTTAAACTATTTTGAACAAGAGATGCTGAATAAGCAATTCTGGGTGTATTTTCACCTACCTTCTGTTCTGCTCTGGCGGTAAAACACTCCAATCAACTTCATACATAGGATATGCCATATTTAATTATCAGAATAGAGTCCCACAATTAAGTTAAACGTAAACACTAAAACATTTCACCAGACTAACACAGTAGTTTCACAACCGTGCAAACTGAACTGTTATCAGTGATGTTTTATCAGCTACAGGTGCTCCTCAAATATCCAGCAATTACGTATCTCTTATCAAAAGTATGTACTATTTATCACTGGAAAGGGATAGCAATACAGACACTGTTCATTTGATGTTTTATTTTTAAATGTCAAATACTGTACAAAAAAATGAGGCGACGCACATCACAACATTATCTTAATAGGAAAGCTAATTATTATTCATAGTATTGGGTTGGCGCGAACGTATACTATGTTAAGCCGTAGGTGTCACTATTGATTCATAAGTTATCGTCGTGATTGCGTGGCGGTCTGTCTACACTGTTTCTTTTGATGCAATCCACAAGCCATCTGATACCTTCATCTACTCCATCACTGAAATGTAACAAATTGATTTATTAGTTACTGTTTTTGTTATTTATTGTAAACAAGATCATATACCAACTTTAATGTGTAACAATGCAACATGCTTAATAACATTTAATTACCCAGTCAATGCTGAAGTAGCCATTAGCATAATATCTCTAGCACCAATAAGGTGCGCATTTTGATTGAAAATTGGTTTCACTGTATGTACTCCCATGCAATCTGGAATGTCTTGTTTATTGGCTAGCACCAACAGTGGAACTCCAGAGAGATGCTCTGAAGCAATCATGCGATCTGAAAGAAATATGTATCATTAAATTTTTACTCTGTGAAAATTATACAGTTCATTAAATGTTGCTTAAGAAAAATGTTTTCTTGATAAACTACTATAGACAAAATTTGGAATTATGTATAGTGTTGTGGGGTGTCTCATATTTATTCAGCAGGGAATTGAACCTTAGAGGTGATTCAGAGTTATTAAGATGATCATGTAATAATTACAAGAAATGATAGCTTTGCTATATCTATATACTTAAGAGTTTTAACTTTAGCTGTAGTTCACAGAGTTCATAAATGATTCAAGCAACAATTTATGTACATACACAAGATTTAATATTACTGTAATGCCAGCTGTATTTGAACTTCATATATACATATGTACTTTAATTACATAATTATGCTAATAATGAAATGATAAATTATTGTAAAATTATACTTATTTTAACCTACAGAATATTTCTAGTAATGTGCAGACTGTGTTAGCACACCCTACATATTATTTTTCAAATATATGTATTGTATTTTTTGTGGTAATGAAGTAAAGAAGGCACTCAAATTTTTTAAGTTAGTGTTGCCCATAAACATTAACAACCAATTCAACATCAATGTGTTGCCAGCTAAGGAAGAAGGGGGTCCTCTCAATGTAAGCTAATATTATAAAGATTTTTTTTGTAATTATTGATTTCAAAAAACTGTCACCATGTGATTACTACTTCATTTTGAGTATCATAGAATGTGTTTAATAATTAATTATTATTATTAATAATAATAGGCTTGAGCACCCATGCAAAGCCATGGGTGGTCTCTTTCTACTAAAAAAATATTATAATTATACTATGTATTAGATATATTACGTATCAATATAATATGACACAAATTCATATAAAAAATTTAAAATTCCCAAATATTATTTTGAAGTGTCAGTTATACATACCAAATGTCTCTTTGGACTCTGAAATCCTCTCCCTATCAGATGAGTCTACAATGTATATCACTGCATGGCATTCTGCATAGTACTGTAAATGTGAAAATTTGTATCAATTAATATACCAAACAATTGATTCTATAATTTTAATGATTGATAAAACTTAAAATCAAATAGTGGTGCAACTATCTTATCTTTGCATGCTTTGTTTCGGGAAATGTGTATGTACTAATGTTTTGTTTACTATACTCACAATGTGTAGTTTATCAATGTAAGAAACAATTTTTTTTTAATTTTTTCAGAAGTATATGGTTTCATAAATTCTGTCAAGTTTAACATACTAATAAACGATAAGTTTGCAATATGTATCTTTAATTTAATACCTAAAGGAACAGATAAATCCTACCAAAATCATTATCATGTAAAATGTTGCCAAGACGAGGCAATGTTTCTAGCACTGTAAAAAAGTTATCAGATCTGATGTAGATCCAAGCTTCTAATTCTACACTCCAAATCTCAACAAATACTAACTTTACAAATCAATAAGTCAGTCAAAATGTGTGCAACCATTGGTTTTGCTACCATCAAATGGGTAAAGTGTATATGTTTCGTCACCATTCATTACGTTACAGTAAGGGCGGGTTCCCACTACGCCGGACCGGCAGATCTGCCGGAAACCGGACACCGGACAGAGTGTTCACATTACACCGGAGCCCACAAGAAAATCGGACAAGCACCTCATTTTATTTATTTATTTATTTATTGATTGCCAATATGTATAAGAATATAAATATATATATATGTATATTTTTACATTATAATTACAATAAACTTCTAACACAAAGGTTATATGATAAGTGCCATCACAGATAGGCAGACTGCGTGCATATAAGGCGGTAACAATACGATTTGGATATCGTTCATGACGTGTAGCGTCTACTTTAGTCAGAAAATGCGAGCCGAATGAAGTGCGGGGAGCACGGGCTGCACGGGCGGGGCGGGGAACACAGGCCGGAACTGGTTCACATTACTCCGGTCCGGTGATTTTACCGGCATTTTGTAGTGACAAAACGCTCGGTAAAAATGCCGGACTCGGCGAAAACGCCGGATCCGGGATAATGTGAATAGCTTCATACAATTTGTACAGCCACTAGGCCTTCCGGGAGTTTTACCGAGCCGGCAGATCTGCCGGTCCGGCGTAGTGGGAACCCGGCGTTAGTAATCAATAGTCCATGTAAAAACAAAGTGGCCATAAAAGTTTAAAATATCCAACATGCACGTAATTCCCTATTACTATTATTATTATATAAATAAGGTACAATACATGGCATTTGCACGATTTTTAAGTCATTTATTACATAGAAAATAATTCTGCTGCAAGATAAACAGTGGAGATCCCTACTGGTTGAAATTGAATCAAGAACACCCAATATGCTGATATGTTGGTCATTATCCTATTCACCACTTTCAGTTGGAAAATGTTCCAGGCTTTTATAACAGCAGATACCAGTAATTCACAAATATGGATATAATAGATGTCAGGATACTATTGAAAAAATTATATAAATCAATAGCTTTTGATGGGACAAAATTGTTATATCTTGGGGCAATATATAACAGGAAAAAGTAACTAAAACATAGAGATTTGTTATCATCAAGACATGTCTCTGTTGACCACATAGATTTATTATATAACTAAAGATCGGCAATTGTATCACTTGGACGAAACCAAAAATGAATCGCCCGCTGTCAATGTCACCGCCGAGCGCGACGCCTCCCTGGTGGTTTTTATATCTAGAGGAGTCACATCCAGGTACCGCACAAGTAACCATCACTAATTAAGACTACAAAGGACGTTATTCCACACAGAAATGTAAAAACTAAATTAAGTATTTTGAGAAAATTGAGGAACAATTTTTGACAAGTGCCCGCTAAGCCCGCTATGCCGTCTAAAAATTGGTTTCGTCTATCTATCTCGCTCTGCCATACGTGTATCATATGTTTTGCTCTTTCGCATTTCCAATCTATCTAAACGTCAGTGTATGCTACATCTATGGTTGACCAGGTCTATGTATGATGTTGTTGATAATAGTTACAGAAGAGTAATTTATAACTTTCAACTTCTAAACCATGCAGCTGTTCTATATGAATAAATTAATATACTTTATCCCAAAGTGACTGCAACTCCAGCTGTCCTCCGAGATCCCAGAAGTTAAGTCTCACACCATCTACATCTATTTTGCCTATGTTCAGTCCTACAGTAGTAGTAATTCTATTGGGGTTCATCGCCTTGTACTTTTTGGTAAATTTCGTTTTAGTGGCCTCCAAATACGTCTGAAATACAAAGATATTATTACTTATATAGAAATATACTTTTACTTTTCCATAAAAGTTTAAAACAAAAGATATGAAAAGTGTTGTCACCGTTTTGCCTGCATTATCAAGGCCTAAAATTAAAACACAGTACTCGTCTTTTTGAATCAAATATTTGTAGAAACCGTGGAGCAAAGTATACATTTTATAACATGCTTATTTTTAACTGAAAATAAAATTTTATTGTTAGTTCTGTAAAGAGGCATTGAAAGTAAAAATAAAGATTGTATTGTATTGTAATTGTAACAAACGTCAAAGAGCTGAAATCAAGTACAAACTACAAATTGAATAATGAACAAATTCATTTCATTTCAATTTCAATTTTCAACACTCACAACATAACAACGTCACAAATGTCAATAACGTTGACAATGACAATTGACATTTTGTATGTAAGAACCACAGAGTAAGTATTTATTTAAACCATAGAGATAGGAATTTTGTTAGAATGAAGTCTAAACTGGTGGTATCGGTATAACAAATAAATAATAATACACACACAATAGGGTACTTTCGGTAGTGAAAAATAAACTTGATTTTCCTAATAAAAAGCAACAAAAAATATATTTCGGCAAAATAAACACGCTTTCTCGCCTTAAAATAAAATAAAATATTAGGTAATTCTTTTTTTATTTCCGGAAAAAGGCTGTCAGAACTTGTCAGCCATTTTGATGACGTAATAATGGCAAATTGTACAGTGCCACAAACTTATCTGACCTGGTGGCCAAAATTGGAACTAATGCAAATGTTATACTGTTGTCAGAAAAATACCATGACAGTAGCGCCACCTTTACCGGGTCAAATAAGTTTGTGGCACTGTATGTAGACCGGCGTGAATGAATTTCAAGTTGATAAGCACGAAACTGAACTGACAGTTTGGTTCTTGGAGGAATAATAGGTTTGCCATCATGACGTCATACCAATGCCTCTCGTGTTTTAGGTCACGTGACATACCGATTGAAAATTTCGAATTATAATATTGTTTTTCAAAATAATTATGTGCTTTTATGACTCAAAATCAGAATATTACAGTATATTTCTACATAAATTTTTATTTTTATCAAATTTCATAGTTTATTTTTCATTACGGAAAGTACCCTAATAAATACATAACCAACTATAATAATATAAATAAGCAGACTCAACATGGTTCTAATCAACATACGTACGACATAACGTGCTCGCTACGTAAATTATGCGAATTAGCTAAAATTTTTATGGGATCGAAGCAGAGCCACCTAGCGGACGTAAATGGCACTGCTTCGATAGGCATTATTAATTTTATTTTACTAAAATAAAATTAATCATGCCTATCGAAGTTTAGGTAACTCGCAGTTAGGTAGCGAATACGTTATGTCACGTAAAACTCGTACTAGTGTTTCGTCTATCTATCTCGCTCTGCCATATGTGTATCATATGTTTTGCTCTTTCGCATTTCCAATCTATCTAAACGTCAGTGTATGGTAAAACCGCCGAGTAAACCCAACACAACCCAACGATTGAAATGAAAGAGGCGCTGTCGGCCGCATTTGACATTCATTTGACCAATCATTGCACACTGGTAACCTCTATGCTAGTAACAGACAGATGAATGACCACAACGTACTTATGAATGACTTTTTAACATGGCGGCGTTAGTTCCAATTTTTGCTATTTCAGAGATAAGTTTGGCGAACTGGCCCCCCAATAGAATTTGTCAAGTTCGATAATGTCAGTTTACCCGTGAAAGTATTTTTTTATGATTTCAGACGGTACGAAACCGAGGTACGAAACGTAGTGTAGGAGTTTGTACAAACTAATACAAGTTTTTATCTAATATTTTCAAATATTATTCATAAAATGCCTCCAAAAGACAACAAGAAAGGTCAAAAAACTCCATTGACAGAGAAATCTAGTGAGTTTGGCGAATATGAAGATATTATTGTCACCCCACGATCTATTAGTCTTTCTGTGTTGCTAGAAGGTAATCCTGGTGTAGGAGATTATAATTTTCTTATAATTTTCAATAATCAAATCATATTGGAAGTTAAATGGCTAGCTGGGAACAGTTTCATTGTAGAAGCTTTACCAATCAACTTGAAAGAAGCATATTATCAAGCACTCGTTGCAAATACGCCTCTTATATTTCTACTGCGTTGCACTGGAGGCAAAAGTGCAAAAGACCCAGATCCTTTATTATGTGTAGATAATAAAGCCGGAGGTAACGTTGATTTAATTCCTTTGGTCATTGGCGAAGAGAAGATATTTAATAAAGTATTATTGATTTCGCTGAATTCGGGTCAACCAACTGATTGTAGCGTGACAGTTGTAGCCAACGCACCTGGAGTTTCAGAATGTTTTAAAATTCCTTTAACTCTTACTATGATTTCTGCGCATTGTATGCCATACGCCAGAGAAGGCACTGTCTATGTGTCCGCCTTGGGTTTAAATGGTATTCATGATCCTGTAGCAACTAATTTTGGTATGTCCTTAAGTACTTCCACGGCCAAAAAATTAATTTGGGCATCAGCCTGCAACGGTGGTCAAGCATCCGCAGCTGCGTTTAGTACACCTGACGAGGATATGTTTGTTGCAGTAGACTTAGAAATGTCAAATTCTGATCAGTGTAATTCAGTTTACTGGAATGCTTTTACTCGTGTCCTTGTGGATCCCATATCTTTGAGAGGAAGATTATCTTCACCATTTCTAATGGAAATAGCTGGAGTACCTAGAACTGGAAAAATTGACGTACGGGGCCGATATATGGCATTTGTAGACGCGGGCGTACTTTTAGAACCCGGTCAATTTGGTGTCACTACCAGTGCTAAAATTTTATTCTATAATGAAGCTGAGTTGCCAGAACAAGTTGGCGGACTTTTAGATCTTCCTCCAACGAGTGCTAAAGCGACCGCAAGGGAAAATGATCTCGTCGTAGATGAATATGGCCATGAAGCGTACGTAGTGATACGATTTGATTTATTTGACCCTCTGGTTCCCAAAGCAAAAATGAGTAACTTATTCGAAACTCTTGGTTTTCCTATTCCTGAAGGTCCTGTCACACCTGTTGATAAATTAAGCATGGCTCCAGTTCAAGAAGATGTTACGATTGATGTACGAAAGATACGTAAGGAGTGCGGAGCTTTAGCTATTCATAAAGAATTAAGTGGTTTAGCTTGTAAGGGTACATTACAAATGAATCAAAGTATAAAGCGCACTGCAGCTAATCGTCTGTTAATGCGAGTAAGAACAATGTTAAAACAATTTCCACCCGGTGAATGCTCCAACATCGATTGGCAAGACACCGTGATGGGGCAGCATTCGTCATGTAGACGGGCAGTGGCTGCATCATTTGCCCCACAGCCACCGCTTCCTCGACCTTCACAACGCGTTGCTGCTTCTAGACATCGACAAGCAGGTGAAGATAGGATTGCTAATGAACATTTAAAAAATAACATGACAGCACTACGAGGTCATCCAAGTATACTGCTATCAAAGGTTTTAAGATGTCTTGAAGAAGGTGATGAATTTGAGGCCCGGCGCTACATATTAGAGGCTTTAAATGCTCAAACTCGAAATCGATATTTACTTTGGGTTTTTGGTGCAATGGAATTCGACAAAGAGAAGAAAGCCAACGAAAAAGCCGCAGCAGCATTTCGTATAGCTGTAAAAGGTGATATATCTGACGGAACCACATGTGCGATTGGTTGGGCCGCATTACATGCTTTACATCACTATAATGACAATGTTTATGCTGCATTTGTTGCTGCTAAGAAAATGCGAAAATCTTACGAACTGCCCAAAGATTGGAGAAAATATCTGCAACGTTGGATAGATACTAGTGGTCAAGAAGAAGTATTTTGGATCCCAGGTATTATAAGTTCTGAAAATCCTCTATTAATAGCATCGGCTTTTTTTCTCTGTTTGAGATGCTATAATTTTAGTGCACAGCTTCGTAAATGTGTCGAAGATGGCTGTGTTAGTAGGGGATCACGTCAATTATTAAGAATGGAATTGAGTTCAGACATGTATTATTTGCGGGCAGCATCCTTAATATTAAAACGAGAACTTGACAAAGCAATGGACACAGTTGATGAAGGAATAAAAAAATTTGGGCCATCGGCAATTATGTCTCAAATGAGGGCAATATGTATGGTTTATGCTTCTGGTTGGAATGGGGATTGTGACAGAGCTTTGATCGAAGCAGATAAGGCAGGGTCAGAAGATTGTCCAGCGTTACTTTTACGTGCAGCTTTGGGCGGGTTTAAGACAAATCCGGAGATATCTTTACAAAGAGCAGCACGAGCACATAAAATAGCTCCTTCAGCGCACACGGCGCTTTTAATCGGTAGAATATTTGCCAAAATGGGCAAAGAAAGTCTAGCGGAACGTTGGGCAGCAGCAGCGGTCAATACTGAACCTCTATTAGCTGATGGGTGGGCTGTTTTAGCAATACTTGCAATGCATGATAAAAACATAGATAAAGCGAGGGCTATGCTGCGCACCGCAAAGCAAGTAGGGCCAATCAGCTCGGATATCGAGGAAGAATTAAAGAAAATTAGGCATGTTATTCAGATAGAAGAGTTACCAGATAACTTGGTGAAAAATATATGTTTCTGCGAGTATTATTAGTTACAGTAATACCGTAGTCTCAAAAGGTTTAAACTTGACTATTCTTGTACTTTAATGTATTCGTTATTTACAAAATATATTAAACGATGTTAAACAAATCACTGGTGCTTTTAATTATATGTCCATTATTGAGGTTAATTGATGCATCCTTTAGCCTCCAGACTTAATAGCGAATTGCTTTGTTTCTACAAACATTGAACTCTTACGCAAAAATATTTACTTATAAGTTGTAATTGCACACTTATTACCAAGACACTTACTAAAACTATCGGGGAAAGTGCTTAGAATGCTTGTACCTACATAAATTTTGACAATATTCTAAATATCAGCCTCTTATTGTCAACGATAAGTATTCAAATGTTATAAAATACCTAGAGTAATTATTTAAGGTCCATCGTTTCCTTTTCTAGCACAAAAGACTACTATTCAAATATATTTTTATCGCCCAATTGTTTGCTAAAGGCTCGTCAAACATGAAACATACTTGAGTCTAGCTCGTTAAGGTTGTTTCTACGTTACTGTGAGAAAATAATGTTACACGGTCACAACAAAAAGTGTGACGAACGACGATATCTTGCACGGGCTATCCACCTCGTCCAGCCAGCAGCCACAGTTTCCTTACAGCATGCAAGAAGTATGATCGCGCACGCAGAAATAGAAGTGCCACTGGGCTAATAATACTTGTCCTGCTTAGTTAATACTTAAAATAAAAGTACTAAATCCCTTACTTTCGGTGCATCGTTTATAAACTAGGTTAGATTGCGCATTTAAGTGTGTTAGAACGTTTATCAAGACGATAAGCTGATAACAATATCCATCATGGATTAACGAATCGTTTCCTGGGAAGGGTTATATCATAACTTTGAAAAAATAATTTGTCGCGTTTAAATCGAATTTCGGTATAGTTAAAGGTACATTTGAGTAGATAAATGTGCGGTTAATTCCGTACATCGGCATCGTTGCATCAGTCGTGTGCTACTCGGTCTGAGCGACATACGAACGTTCCCTGAGGTGGAACGACCGCTTTGTTTTGGGCCGAGCCGAGTTTCAAACAAGAACTCTTGACATGTGAACACGAGCACAATGGCTCTCTCATCGAATTGCTGGAAATATCTCGTGTTGACCTTCAATGTGCTATTTGCTGTAAGTATATTTTATTTACACGGATTTTGTTTAATTCCCGTTATGCTGAATCAGCGCGCTAAGTATGTTGTCATAACAACTTGACGAAACATAACATTGAGCTAGATATCTCACGTTGCGAAGTTGCGTAGAAATTCAATCCCTCTTGTTTGTGAATGCCGGTAGTACAGGACTGAGTTAATTTATAAATAACTGGCTTTTGTCACCTCGTTTACTTTTAACTAAACTAAATTGGGCGCAGTAAATTCTACTGTTATCAATTGGTGATTCAGTGTTTTGATTCACGTTCTAGATGGCGCTAGTTGTTACGATAAACATATATGTTAGAAAGAGATAGATGAGGCAATCACTTTTGAGGCAGTCACCTATAGAAAACGGTCGCACTATATTAACTATATTGTTGTTTACGCTACTTCTCGACAGATGTCAGCATTAGTTCTGTTTGGAGCGAGCGGGTTCCTGTTGTACAAACTTTTCATCTACCGTCACTTCATAGGGATCAATGTGGAGTATCCTGCCATATTGCTTCTTATGATGTCTATCATAACATGCTCCGTGGCATGGATTGGTTGGAGAACGGCAAGATCTATGCATCAAATTCACGTCATTATGGTAAATGTAACTTATGATCATGGTATTATTTTAGACTAGTTTCAATATAAGTACCTGTTTTAGGTACGTTATATAATTGTTACTGCCTGCAATCGGAATTGCCACAGGCATTAATTAGCTAAGTGCTAGGCCTTTTAGGGACCTTTTATTTATGCCACGAGAAATTTGTTTCAACGCTGTAATCAATCCTTTTCGTAAATTCTTAAAATTCAGAAACTTTAGCAATGTAAGGATTGTTTGATTTCTATGAATCATTGAATGGATATTCATGAATTTCTTATTCAGAGGGTGTAGAAATCATAAGTGCTGCCATCTACATCCTTGAATTACTTGAAATTTAACTACCTACATGGGGAGCGGGCAATCAATAATATCAGTTTTGTACGTTTCATTACTTTTTGTATTCAATTTTTAATTTATTTATGTTAGGATGGGAGGAAAATTTAGCCTGTAAATATTGATTAATTTAATCCAATTTAAATGTTAAACGAGAATTATCTGATACATAGTGGAAATCGTTACCCATGGACAGGTGGACACCCATAAACATTTTAGTTTTTTTCCCACCGTAAAAATCGATATAAAACCTTGAAATAGTGTAGAATTTTCTGACATAACAAATAATAAAAAACATAAATTTTTATTTTCCAGGCGGGACTGTTAATAGTAGTGGTAGTGGTGATAGAGTTCTCATGCTTCGTGTGGGCGATGGTGGTGTGGGACAACATAGAGATCGACATCAAGAGCACTATGACGGACTACTTCGAGCTAAGCCATGGGAACAGCGAACCCACCATCGATACCATCCGGTGGGATAGTCTGCATGTGAAGGTACTTAGATATCATTCAGTAGCTTTTCGATACGTTTAGTGGGTTATTAATGGCGGCAAACTTTGTAATGATTTAAGAAATGAGGCATAAAGAATGACAATAATAATTATTATTTATGACGACTACAACAAATACATAAATATTTAGTCATCACAAAAATTTCAGCCACGGCTGGATTATGAACCGGGGATTTCTTGCAGACAGAATTAGGTACCTACTAAGTATCAGTAGCGGGTTAGGTCACAGAGTTGTTCTCAACTTTTTCGAACTGAAAACAACACAATAAAACAATACTTATTTATTTATTTTTTATTTCGACAACCTTAAAACTAAGGAGTACAATGAGCGGATATACTTAATACCTGATAGCATTCTCTGCCTGTAGACCGTGGGAGCTGGTAAGAGTATGAAGGAGGTGCATATAATGCATATAAAACAAAAAGTAAATATTCGCCATTTATACAATATTTATCTTAAGGAAATTGATAAAAAATGAATAACTACTAAGCTCATGCTTAATGTACGATATGTGTACGATTTATCATAACTTTAAACAAATAGAAAATTCTACACTTCGTTGGCGTACGATATGGATTTTTTTATTGCCTCTCACACAAATGCCAGCTTTTCGCCGCTGTAATTAAGACACATTGTAGATTGTCGGCGAGAATTTAAAACGTCGTAAATTCTCACAAGCTAACGCTGCTATCTGCAAACCACAGAAGCTCCTTTATCTCTTCTGTGCTGCAAACCACAGGTAATAAATTAGTTTTTAGCGCTGAGTGACAATTCTATATTATTGACAATTCTCGTATATACCCTTTGAAGCACTTGACGCATAGAAACTCCTCACTTCCAGTTCGAATGCTGCGGCGTGAGTGGCCCGAGCGACTTCAGCTCGTCCGGCCACGTTCCGTTCTCGTGCTGCGGCCAGGGTCCGCTGGACTCCATGCACAAGCCCTACACGGCCGACTGCACCACGCTGTTCCAGCGGGGATGTGGCAAGCAGCTGCATCAATACGCCAAGGAACATCTCATACTGGTGGCCATGACTGCCCTCGCTGCGTCTATTTTACAGGTAAGATACTCCAGAGTATGATATTGTAACGACTGCACTGAATGGATCATCTTGACATGTTATAAAAATCCACTGCCACCGCTGTCTATGTTCGCGGTAAACTCCAAAACTACTGGCTGGATGGATTTCCGTACTAGTATCACCAATAGATAGATAAATTCAAGAGGAAGGTATCTATAATTTACGAAGGTTTTTTAATTAATTAAAATGTGATGATATTGCGGGTGATATTCGACGCAACAAAAGTTCTGTAATGATCCTGCTAGGTGGCGCTGCATGAAATATTCGCAACGAAAAACTATTTCATTTGATGTATTCATCGATGGAGAATAATAAGTACTACAGAATTTATACGTATACATGAACTGTGAAATGATATGAACTGAACCGAATCTATACCTACCACCTATGGTGGTACCACCTATGGTGGTAGGTACCTATAGATAAATAATATTACGATAATTGAATTCATGAAATGTTACATGATTTACCTGTAGGTACGTGTTAATCATTTCTATCCTATAAGGCGCAGTACGAGTAGAACATTCAAATTTTTATTGAGGCTTCTACAGCATCAGATCAGATTGGATCAGTAATGTTCGTAGTCACAATAATTAGTTTCCTTATAAAAATCCTTGAGTACCTAAATATGGAAGTCATTGAAATTAATACAAAGCGTCGACGCAGATTGTAATAATCATCCTTGACATAGTTGTGTGGACAACGCGATGGCGTCGTGACATGCAGGTACCTCCCGTGAGTTTTAATTGTTATCCTCAAGTATTGCTGCGAATCCTCGACTGTACGCTGGGGAATTCATTTTTCTCATCTTCGTAGCGTCTATGCGCAAATTGGAGATATTTGAATCGACAAAGGGCAAACGGGCAAACAGCAAAACAATAACAACAGCTGCAGTTTTTGTTATTTATTTGCCTTTGAATTTTTTAATAGACACGTTAATAGAAAATGGGCAAACTTGTAGTCATACTAGTCAACGAGAGGTAGGAAATGACTATTGTATAAATTATGACTATCTACCACAGACGAGGTAGTCTATCTACTTAGATACGTCTATTGTCTTATGAGATCCTATGATTTTATAATATTTCCGTTGGGTATGGCATTTAACACGCAGCGAAGCGTCGCGGTCGCGGGTCACGCTTCGTTAACCCTCCCGTGCTTGTGGAGGTCTTTGCCCATGTACACTCACATTGAACCCAGATAATGATCTTACGATGTTTTTATGCACATCTATTTTTAGAAAAATATTTAGTTTATTTGCGCACATATGAAATAATCGAAAAAGGTGCTAAAAATGCATTAAAATGTATGGGACAGATTTATTGATATGAAGTGATCCTCCTGCGAATAAAATTAGGGAAGTGAGCATAGATAGCGGCATAGTCAGGATATAAAAATATCAAAAGATTTTAATAACACTGTTAGACTTCAAAAGATTGAAAATTAAAAGGTATTATATTTTCTCCGTGCGCTTATGTACCATAGAATGTACCTACTAGTTCCCTTATTTTAGGTTTCTCAATCGTAGAAAGTTATTAGACAATAAGTGTCGCCCACGCTAGAGGCCATGATTGCGTCAAACATCGACAATGGGCAACAGAACTACATTATTTCGGCTTTTACTCACTCCGCCTCGTCGGATGTATAATTGATTAAAACATTTCAAACAATATTGAAAGAGAATGTTGTTGTTGTTATCTAAGTGATTTTTACACACTCTCTGAGTATGGAGTGCTAGAGCTTCATGTTTAAAAGATCGTTACGGATAACTTTCAAGTGTGATAATATTAATTAGTTTTTAAATAGACGTAACTTACCTAAGTCGAAATCAGTCATAATTAGTTCCTAAGTAGGTGCGGTAATGCCTCCTGATGATACCATGCGATAACCACCTGAGTGACAGGGAATAACCACGATAAATAAGTACGTCCTCATTATTGTGCCTAGTATAAAGTATGTTATTTCGATATCATTATAAAATTGCGTGGTCGTATCATGTCTCTTTCTTACTAAGATAGCTCCGGGGATATTGTCGTCTCTTAGACTAGGAATGCACCAAAGCTCCAGCTTATTTAAAAATTAAAAAAAAAGAACCATACGCGCGCCCTAAAGGAGGATGCTCAAAAATAACCCAGAGTCAATTAAAATAATTTATGAACAGCAAAGTAGACCTTAACTAAGAGTTCGTAAATATGCCACTCGTTTCGCATAAAACTATAGGTAATACCTATAGGCTGTTTTAACAAGAACCTTGTTTTTCAATTACAACAAACACCGCACCGACAACATGATAGTTTTGACATTTAGTTTTTCGACGTATTCTTAGTAAGTAGAGGGGCATTGACAATAATTGTTACAATGAATTCAATTTCGCTCGAAATTTCCACTAAAATAATCAAAATCCACTATGAAAATGACTAATTCTGATATTGACATTTCGTAAAATTCGTGATATTTTCGGACAACATAAAGGACTGCGCACATTATAACAACGCCACACCCACTCCACGCCAACTCCACTCCGTTCCCACTCCGACCGTTTTGTTCACCGTCGACGAGTCGACCACGCGTGGTCAACTCGTCGACGTTGATCGACCCACTCGTTGGTTTTTATTTAATGAATGCTCACAGTCGAGTCTTGTAACGTTAGCTTAGTAACTTCATTATCGAATTTTAAGTGGTATAGTAATAAGTAGGTACCTTAAAATGTTTAAATGTCTCCGATTACATTAAGGATAATTCAAAATCGTGAGTTCCCGTTTGCATTTAAAATGTTTTCTGTCCTCGATGATATAAGTTTAAAATCATACCTATATTATGAACTAGTACGGGCCGGAATTAGTAAAAAGATAAAACAGTTGAAAATCGTAAGTACCCCTTTGGATTTAAAATGTTTAATATCCGCGATGATATACCTAAGCTTAAAATCATAATTATTATGTTGCGAACAGGGGCACGCTGGCATTCGTAAATAGTACCCCGTTTGCATATAGAATATGTGTCCAAGATGGCATAAGAATAAAATCATATTGAAGATACAGTACAGGTCATAATTATTTTTAGAAGTAGATAAAACTGTAATGTACAATCGCGAGTTAAAATTTTTAACGTCCGCGATGGTTTTAGTTTAAAATCATTAATTAAACAATTTTCATTATTAAAGTGACTGATTTTTATAAATTACCTACTCTGTGTATTTTTACTTTTGGTTTATTTCAAAATATTAATTTGATTGTATCAAAAAATAGTAAATAATTAATTTAATGAATATGCATGCATAACGAGCAATTTTGCGCCGGTGTAAACGCAACCTTTATAAAACGTTTCTTCCGCGCGCCTCGTGCTGCTGCTGGCCAGCGACCTTGATTTCGCGCCGATGTGTGAGCGCGAAGAAAATAAAAATAATTTTGTTTACTTAACTCACATTTATATTACTTTCATTAATAATCTATATTAGCTACGTACCTAATTAAATTCCATTTCCAATTTCCATTTCCAATACCTAATTAAAATGAAAATATTAATCCGAATACATGTAAGTATTGTCATAATATTGTACAGATAAATGATGCCTACTTATTTAATTACCATATACATATCAAATACATAGGTATATTTAAAAAATTGTATTACTATATTTTGATATGACATATTATAACATTATGTACCTACTACTAATTTTATAACCATACCTATTATTTACAATATAGATTTAGAATAAATTTATTTATATCATACTTGCTCGGTAACTAGGGATTACTATGGTGGAAAGTCTCCTTGTAAGTTGGTGTTTGCAATTCAAGGCAACATTACGTCGCACTATGCTTGAATTGTAATGTTCACATTACAGTTCAAGCTATGCAAAACTCCTTGGTAAACAATCTCTTTTCTTATAAAATTGTAAGAAAACTTTTTACTGAAAAAAAACACAACATGGGATTTGAGATTTGAGATTGGAGATTAGAGATTAGAGATTAGAGATTAGAGATTAGAGATTAGAGATTAGAGATTAGAGATTAGAGATTAGAGATTAGAGATTAGAGATTAGAGATTAGAGATTAGAGATTAGAGATTAGAGATTAGAGATTAGAGATTAGAGATTAGAGATTAGAGATTAGAGATTAGAGATTAGAGATTAGAGATTAGAGATTAGAGATTAGAGATTAGAGATTAGAGATTAGAGATTAGAGATTAGAGATTAGAGATTAGAGATTAGAGATTAGAGATTAGAGATTAGAGATTAGAGATTAGAGATTAGAGATTAGAGATTAGAGATTAGAGATTAGAGATTAGAGATTAGAGATTAGAGATTAGAGATTAGAGATTAGAGATTAGAGATTAGAGATTAGAGATTAGAGATTAGAGATTAGAGATTAGAGATTAGAGATTAGAGATTAGAGATTAGAGATTAGAGATTAGAGATTAGAGATTAGAGATTAGAGATTAGAGATTAGAGATTAGAGATTAGAGATTAGAGATTAGAGATTAGAGATTAGAGATTAGAGATTAGAGATTAGAGATTAGAGATTAGAGATTAGAGATTAGAGATTTGAGATTTGAGATTTGAGATTTGAGATTTGAGATTAGAGATTAGAGATTAGAGATTAGAGATTAGAGATTAGAGATTAGAGATTAGAGATTAGAGATTAGAGATTAGAGATTAGAGATTAGAGATTAGAGATTAGAGATTAGAGATTAGAGATTAGAGATTAGAGATTAGAGATTAGAGATTAGAGATTAGAGATTAGAGATTAGAGATTAGAGATTAGAGATTAGAGATTAGAGATTAGAGATTAGAGATTAGAGATTTGAGATTTGAGATTTGAGATTAGAGATTAGAGATTAGAGATTAGAGATTTGAGATTTGAGATTTGAGATTTGAGATTTGAGATTTGAGATTTGAGATTTGAGATTTGAGATTTGAGATTTGAGATTTGAGATTTGAGATTTGAGATTTGAGATTAGAGATTAGAGATTTGAGATTAGAGATTAGAGATTAGAGATTAGAGATTAGAGATTAGAGATTAGAGATTAGAGATTAGAGATTAGAGATTAGAGATTAGAGATTAGAGATTAGAGATTAGAGATTAGAGATTAGAGATTAGAGATTAGAGATTAGAGATTAGAGATTAGAGATTAGAGATTAGAGATTTGAGATTAGAGATTAGAGATTAGAGATTAGAGATTTGAGATTTGAGATTTGAGATTTGAGATTTGAGATTTGAGATTTGAGATTTGAGATTTGAGATTTGAGATAGTTATATGTTTGTCTCTTTCTACGTAACGCCTCAACTTTTCGTGTTTCTAAACTTGATTTTACTCCTCATAAAATCTCATACCGGGCCTTATAACTCAAATCGTTTCTTAAGGAGTAAACTCCAAAAAATAGAAAACTATTTACGAAAAAAAAAATGGAAATGGCGGCATTTCATTTGATCTGAAATTAAAATTTCATTTTGCATTACCAATGTTTTATTTACCTCACAAGAATGATATAAAGTAGAATGCTTACCTCGGTTGCAAGTAGCTATTACACCCTCGAACTATATTCACCCTCGCTCGCTGCGCTCGCTCGTGTGACTAAATATCTCGGGTGCACGCGATCCATTAGCGCCCTATGCGAGCTGCGCTCGCACTGGCGCCAAATTGGATCTTGTTCTGTAATAGCTTACTTACGTCCCTTGTGTAACAATCTACTATTAGGTGTCATGTCTCGCAAATGTAGTAACAAGAGTAGGTAACAAGAGGCGCGGGCGGGTGGCCGTTAACGCGCCGACTCCCAAACCGAATGCCGCTTCAGGCATTGTGTTTTTAGCGGTCCACGGGTGGTCGGCGAGTCGACCGCTAACCGTAAGCGCACGGCCAACGCGTGGCCCACTCGCTGGAGTCGGAACGGCGTCGGTGAGCAGTGGGTGGGGAGTAGTCCACGTTTTTCAAGTGTACACTCGAAATTCAACCGTAACGTGCAAGATATAAGGATCTTTATTCAATGCTCACATTTGAGTTGCTCCGTAACCGCGTTGGCGTGGCGTTGTTGTAATGTGCGCAGTCCTTAATAGTCCTTCTGAGACCGAAAGTTGGGTCGACAGGCTCAATACAAAATTAATGTGCTTGACGAGTTAAAAGAATGTGATTCTAAATAGCGGTCATAAATCATAATCTATACCTACTATCTTTACTGATAATATAGGTAAAGCAGTAGAGTTTGTTTGTTTGTTTGAACGCGCTAATCTTAGGTTATAGGGTATATAACAACACCCTTGCTTCGCTTCTGGAAACTTTTTGCTCCGCTCCTTTTGGTCGTAGCATGTTGTTGAATAACCTATAAGCCTTCCTCAATAAATGGACTATTAAACACAAAAAGAATTTTTTATTTAATTAAGAAATTAGCGCATTTAAACAAACAAACAAATTCTTCCGCTTTATATTATTAGTATAATAATCATCAGATGTGTATAATGTACTTTACTCTCAATATAATCACACAATTCGTCACAATATCCTTTGTAAAACCACTAATAATTATCGAGATGTAAGTATAAAACTATTGTTAGTTAGTTACGATTTTTTTAGAACTTGGCGATTGTTTCATCGAAAAAAAATATTGAATTTGGGATGTAGTATGATGTTAATTTTACCTTGCCAGACATAAATTTATTTAATCGACTCTGGGTTTTTGATCCATACATTCTTGGGCATTACCCTTTATTATTTATTTTTGTAAGGCTCTTTACCCATGTAATTTATAGGTATTGATTTTTAGAAATTAAATTAAAATTATTTGTTTGTCAAAAACCATCAACGTCATTTGTATTCTAATTACATTTTTTGCTCGGGTTGTCGCCAACGTCCATACCACGTTGAAAACACCGGTTCTCGTCCGATCACCGAAGTTAAGCAACGTCGGGCGCGTTCAGTACTTGGATGGGTGACCGCCTGGGAACACCGCGTGATGTTGGCTTTTTGCTGTTTAATTATTGTATAAAAACATGGAAGTATCATTTAATTTTTAATTTTGTGATCATAAAATTGTTTTAAGCTTATCGCAACCGAAATGTTATGAAGATTTTTTCACATTAACAGCTAAATTTAATTGAAAGGACATCATAAACTGAAAGTTAGTAAGTAATGCTGGAATTTCTATATTAGACAAGCTGACCCGGTAGACGACGTCCTGCAACATATTTTATCATGTAGACGACGCCCTCAGGCCCTCACTTCGCTTCGGATAACTTGTTGCTTTGCTCCTATTGGTCGTAGTGAAACTCGTACGATTCATTTTATTAGTATAGATAATGTACCAAATTTTTACTGATTACTGAATTCTGACAAATATTATTTTCAACGAAGACAGCTCTGTCGTTAATTTCATTGTTCTAATAGGATTCACTACGAACTAAATGACTTCAGGCTTGAGTTAAATACTGCTTCGCTAGATGGCAGTACAAAATCACATTCTGAATCACGCCGTTGAGAGTTCCTGGAAGTTATCCCGTATTGTCAGTAAGCACTTAAGCAGTAATTAAATTTACTTGATGATGATACTTGGCGTAGGTAGGGCCAGGTAATCCGTAGACGTAAGTATGGTATGGTAAATCTGTAGGATAAAGAACACCATTGTACCTCATGAACACACCTCATGTTCACATTGATCTCATGGCTGCAAAATAAAATAAAATATCCATTGAAAAATGGGGTTTTTAAAATGGAAGCAATCATAAAAATACTAACAATTTAGCAGAATATTGTTACGAATCTTACGAATAATTATTTGACCTTGGTAAATAAAATAAATGACCTCAACTCCATTGATTTGAACCATTGTTCACTGTTGAGTTTTAAGTTCACAAAATAAATAATAGATGGCGTTATAATAACTAGTGTCCGACCGAAGCTTCGGCTTCGGCATGGTATCGGCCACCTTCGGCCAAAAATAGACCTTCGCTTCGGTCGGACACTAATAATAACTTATCTTTAATCTAACTAGATGTCGCTAGTAAAAAAAGTGCCAACTTCTGAATCACGCGGTTGAGACTCTTTGGCGTTTGTATAAGTGTTTCCAGAAAGTTGATTTTGGTATCGCTTCTCGGCCTTTTGGCTAAGATCAAAGTGTAGTATCTGTTCTTTTCAGCTTAATATCTGAAAGTTCCCGCACGTCGGGACCAGTATATTAAACTGATTTTTGTGACTCGACGGGATGTTCGGGGCTCGCTCCACTCCCGTCACGGGTCGGCCCGGCATTGCAGTGCCGCCGGGATCGGCCCACATATAAGTACCTAACTGAACTGAGTAACAACGGAGGTCCTTTAGGCCCTTCTCATAGTCAAACTACTACGCTATTAATTAGCAGTTAATACGCGACCCCAACGAAATTCATAATAAATAATTATTCGCCAACACTGACATAGTGACATAGTACTATAATATGTTTTTCAACACACTTGCTCGTAAAGTTGCTATTTTTTCTTTAGTCTTACGCCCGGAATGCGGTTTATTACACACTAGTGCGTTTTACTTTTCATTATCGCACTAGTGTTTTTCTTATTCCACTTTTTTATACGTAAAGAGGTACGTTTACACTAATATCCGTAAAGAGGTTGTTACCAAAAGATTTGTTATTTTGTAAATAAATAAACTTGTTGTACTTAGTCAAAATCTGATAAGATAAGATTATACTTCATCTAATTATCTATTAAAGCATTTAAAAAATACAATATTTTAAATCATTAATTACCGTAAATTCTTATTAGAAATTTAGTTTAATATATTGTGGCTGAATGTTCGGTGTCTCTGGACTTAACCTGCGCGCGCATAGTTATTCAACCAAAGATACGGCGCGCGAAAAAATAAACCGCGCCATTTTGTGCAAACATTTGTTCGTTTATAATTTGCTGATTTGTGACTGAAAAATGTCGATACCTAATTGTTTTTTTCCTCGCAAGTGTGTTGAAAAACGTCGTATGATACGCGTGTGCTTTGTTCATTACAGTCTTGGCTCTATTACAGCCCTCGCCTTGCGGCTCGGGCTCAATACCGCCTCGACTGTAATGACCAACTTCGCACACTTGTATCATAATGTACTATTATTTGCATATTGCTCATGGTTTCGTATATTTAATTCTTTATTGGTACATTAAAAACAAACTAAAGAGACCGAACCATCAAAGAGACCGATAAATCGGGTTATTCCCACTGGTCAGATTGGTGGTCAGATTGGTCTGACCAACGGGAATTTCTTTTTCCCGTTGGTCAGATTAGTTTGACAGCTGAAAAATACATACAAAAAAGTACAATCAAAGTAAACAGTTTTGTATTTTCGCCTAATGCGCAGCTTGACGGCTAGCGTTCTTTTTATATGACGCGACCTTATACCTGTACCTGGCCAACATTCTAGGCGTTTGCAAATAGCGTTGTGTGTAACGACTGCTATGAAAACATAAGTGGCCAACTAATTACTTAAAAATTACAGCTTACAAAACATAATTTTTATGATAAATAGGTTTTTTTTATATTGTTACGTGTCAGGAGTAATGGGTTCGAGAAAATGCCAAAATGTACCACAAAGACTTTATTGAACTCGTAGATACACAATTACACACTGTACACAGTACACACCACAACACTATGCACGTAGGTACTCGTAAACACACTCGACGAACACTGTATCGCTCGTAGAAATCACTTAACTTCTCACTGGTATCGCTCGTAGGTATCGCTGGTATCTTCCTGGTTCCGCTTCCGAAACTAGAATGTCCGCGGTTGAACGATCGCCCCTTTTTATACCACTCACGCACCATTCACGACAATCGAGAATATTCCCGCGAAGTCCGGACCCGCGTCGAAATAAAGTTCGAGAACGTTCCTTGCAACCGACTTTCGCTCGTATGACTATTGCCGTAATGGTCGAAGCGTCGTGCGTCCTTTTGAGAGAGCCGCGCTCCTATTGTTTCTATTGTTGCGCGACATGTTTATGGCCCCTATTGTTTATTGTTTTCGGCGTAGCGAAGTCGATGCGCCAGGGTTGTCACATTGCCCCCCTCTTAGTCATGCTCGTCCCGAGCATTATTCGATCCATGAAATGGTGCCAATCTGTCCACGTGCACGATCTTCGGCTTTCTTCTGTCCCCCTGTCTGATCCGGTAGGTCACGTCGTTAATCCTCGTGATAACTGTGTAAGGGCCTTCCCATCGTGCTTGTAGCTTCGGAGACTTCCCTTTCTTCCGCAGTGGATTGTGCAACCATACAGAATCTCCCTCCTTGAAACCATGTTTCCGAGCATCGCGATCGTACCGGGTTTTCATCTTTTCGCTGGTCTTCAAACATTGCTCCCTTACAAGGTCATGTGTCTCGTCCAATTGTTTCCGTAAGTCCGCGATGTATTCAACGGTTGGTTTCGGGGCATCTGGCGGTGTTCCGGTAAGCAAATCCAATGGCAGACGCATTTCTCTTCCGAAGTTAACTTTAGCGGGTGTAAATCCCGTGGATTCGTGTATGGCAGAGCGATATGACATCAGGAACAGAGGAATGTACCGATCCCAGTCTCGCTGATGTTCCTCGACGACCTTGGCCAAGTGATGTTCCAACGTTTGGTTGAATCTCTCCACCATGCCGTCAGATTGAGGATGCGCCGGTGTGGTACGTGTCTTATTTATTCCCAAAAGATCACACATCTCCTGGAATAACGTCGACTCGAAGTTCCTGCCTTGGTCGCTGTGTAACTCCAATGGTACACCAAAGCGGCATACTACCTCCTGGACAAGTTTCTTGGCCACGGTCTTCGCCTCTTGGTTCGGAGTTGCAAACGCTTCCGGCCATTTACTGAAGTAGTCTTGAACCACTATGATGAATCTATTCCCGTCTTCCGTCTGAGGGAATGGCCCAGCAACGTCTATGGCGATTCTTTCCCAAGGGGCTCCGACGTTGTACAGCTGTAGTTCCCCTTTGGATCTAGTGCGGGGCCCTTTCACTGAAGCGCACACTGTACATTTTCTGCACCAATCTTCAACGTCCTCTCGACACCGCACCCAATAAAAGCGTTCTCGTATCTTTACGAGGGTCTTCTTGATGCCGAGGTGCCCACCAGAAGTGCCATCGTGTACGAGCTTCAGCAAATCAGCCACTTTACTTCTAGGGATAACCATTTGCAGGGTTCGTTCCCTTCCGTTGAGTGACTCCCAGATCCGGTAAAGCACGCCATTCTCTAGTGTAAGGCTGTCCCACTGAGCCCAGTATGCCTTAGTCGTCGCGCTTGATGCTGACACATCACTCCACAGAGGCCTCTGTCCTTTGGCTTTCCATTCCATGATCAGGCTGAGGTCTTTGTCTTCCTTCTGAGCTTGGCTTACTTGCTCCGTTCCCCAAGACTCGTCTAGGTCCTGCATCCTTATCACCCTGACCTCTTCTTTGGCCTCATGCTTGATGCAATGTCGACATTCTTCGGAGCATGGGCGTCGTGACAGGGCGTCGGCATTCGAATGAGCTCTTCCGTTGCGATGCTCTATTACGAAGTTGAACTCTTGAAGCTGTTCGATCCACCTCGCGACCTGGCCTTCCGGGTTCTTGAATTGCAGAAGCCACCTCAGAGCAGCGTGGTCCGTCCTTATTGTGAACTCGCGTCCCAACAAATACTTGTTGAAGTGCTGAAGGGTCTTCACCACAGCCAGTAATTCTCGCCGAGTCACACAATAATTTCTTTCCGGTTTCGAAAGGGTCTTGCTAAAGTACGCAATGACCACCTGCTGGCCGTCCTGGTCTTGGGATAATACTCCTCCGATGCCAGTATTGCTAGCGTCCGTGTCCACTATGAATCTCCCCTCCCTTCTGGGATAGCCAAGAATCGGAGCCGCGCACAGACGTTCCTTTAAGCGAACAAACGCATCTTCGCAATCGGAATCCCAACTGAAGGTTCTCTTGTCCTCCGTGAGACGGTGTAATGGCTTGGCTATCTCTGAGAAGTTCTTCACAAACCGACGGTAATAGGCACATAACCCCAAGAACGCTCTTACATCGGTCTTGTTCTTTGGTGTCGGCCATTCTTGAACAGCTCTTATCTTGTCTGGATCAGTTCGAACACCTTCGTCCGATATGATGTGTCCCAAAAATGATACTTCCTTCTTGAAGAAGTCACATTTCTTCGGATTGAGCTTTAGGTTGGACTCACGGAATCGTCTGAATACCTTCTCCAGATTTCGCTTGTGTTCCACGAAGTTTCGTCCCATGACTATGACGTCATCGAGGTACACCAGACAAGCGTCCCCCAAAAGTCCCACCAACACTCGCTCCATGAGACGCTCAAAAGTGGCAGGAGCGTTACATAATCCAAAAGGCATTACGCGAAACTGCCACAAGCCATTTCCGGTTCCGGTGGTAAAGGCGGTCTTCTCTTTGTCTTCTGGCCGGACTTCTACTTGCCAGTAACCACTCTTCAGGTCGACCGTCGAAAACCACTTCATTCCACCAAGCATATCCAACGTGTCGTCAATCCGAGGCAGAGGGTAGCTGTCCTTCTTGGTAACGGTGTTAAGCATCCTGTAGTCGACACAGAATCTAGTACTGCCATCCTTCTTCTTCACGAGTACCACAGGTGAACACCAAGGGCTAGTTGACGGCTCGATCACCTTGCTGCGCACCATGTCCTTGATCATTTCTGCAACTTCGTGTTCCTTTGCCAATGGTACTCGTCTCGGTCTTTGCTTGATCGGTGAAGTATTGCCGGTATCTATTGGGTGAGTGACAATATTTGTTCTTCCAAGGTCGCTATCTCCTCTGGTAAAGATGTCCTTGTAGTCCATCAACAACTTTGCTGCCTGAGTATATTCTTCAGAGCTCAAATTCCTCCTGGTCGCCTCCAGCAAAGATGTCATGTGATCCGGTGATCCAGGTTTGTCCGAGTATTCTTGGACCTTCCTCAAGCTGTCTACGGCTTCACATCGGCCAATAACCGTATTCTTCGCGAGATGTATCGGCGTGCTACTAAGATTGATGACCTTTAACTTAGCGTCGCGTTTGGTCATGAGCAGTGTCCTTGCCGTGATCCAACTGGGGTGATCTCCGTAGTCTTCTACTATGACACATCGATCCAGCTTTATCTCTTCTGGAAACCTAACCTGGACCAAGGTTTCCGATCTGGGTGCCAGCTTCACTGTCCTCAAACAGTACACTGCTCCTGAAGATGAACCCTCCAAGAAGACTTCTTGATCCGGGAAGCTTAACACTCCTTTCGCTATGTCAACTATGCAGTGATGTGTCCGCAGAATGTCCAGTCCGATAATGCAGTCGTCAGTTATATTCGCTACTAAAACAGACTGCGTATAAATGTCACTTCCGAGTTTCAGTCT
The DNA here is from genome assembly GCA_905404135.1 of Hesperia comma. NCBI lineage: Eukaryota > Metazoa > Arthropoda > Insecta > Lepidoptera > Hesperiidae > Hesperia > Hesperia comma. The sequence goes on from FR990018.1 coordinate 18,228,628, forward strand.
TGCTTCCGTAACTCCTAGGATGGTCACCGGCTGGCCTGTCGCTGTCTGCAGATTGCATGATGGTCGTCCATTTTCCCACATGATAGTCCTCTTGAGTAGTTCCGGTCTAACGATGGACCTCGATGCTCCTGTGTCAATCGTAAATCGACAAGGTATGCCATTTATCTCACCAGTAGCTACCAGGCTGTTCCCGTCACAAGCTTGTGACACTATAACAGTAGGGGCTCGATGAAGTCCAGCCGCTGCCCGTCCCGTGGCGCTGACGCCTTTTAATTTTAGCAGCTCCTGGGTGTCAACTTGGGTAGCCGTCGAGGTCTTCGTAGGAGGCTTGGCAGTCTTCTTAGCGGCGGCGGCGGCTTCTAGCTCTTGCACTTGCGTAGCCCTCCACACCGATTTCGGTTGTTTCCGTGTCCGGCAGCTAAGCCTAATATGACCTCGTTCACCGCATCCGTAGCAGATAGGCCCAGTATGAGGTTGAATCGTCGCTACGACTTCGCGCACCTTATAACCTTTACAGTCGCTTCGTACCGCTTCTACTTCAAGGGCGTGCGCTAAAGCTGCTTCCAGGGTTGCGTGATGACCCAAGCGCACCGTTGCTCTCACCTCGGGATCCCGTATTCCGCTGACGAACGCCTCTAATACTTTGTCTTCGACCGGAATGGAACTCGACGCGTAGGCTCGGCGTACGAGGCGCTCGATCTCCGTGGCCCACTGCTGCAGTCCTTCACTCGACTTCTGTACTCGGTCTTTAAGCTGAGCGCGGTACACGTGTTCGAGGTGCTTTTCCCCGTATCGAGCTTCCAAGGCCTTAAATAGCGACTCCAAGGTGCGTCGCTCGGCGGGTAGGTTCTCAAGCACCAGCAGTGCCTCTCCTCGTAGAGCTAGGGTGAGTGCCGCCAACGAGTGCTCGTCTTCCCAGCCATTCCCACTTGCAACTACTTCAAACTGGTGCCTAAACGCCGTCCACGAGGTCGTGCCGTCGAAACTTGGGACCTTAAATTTCGGCGCCCCAGAGCATGAAGTGGTTGCTGCCGTGCCCATAATCCTTATTTTTTGCAGCTTGTTGTCCAAATCCACGAGCCTAGTTTCGTGGAAGTTTAGCGACGCACTGAGGCTGTTGATTGATGCGTCATGGCTTTTGAGGGCTTGGTCGTGCTCGGATGTACGCACCTTTACCAATTCTAGGTCCTCCTTCACGACGTTCAAATCTCCCTGGAAACCATCCAGCTTTGCGTCGATTGCCTCCATGGTTTTGCGCTGGCTCCTCATGTCTTCGCGCAGGCTCTCCATTGCTTCGCGCTGGCTCCGCTGTATGGCTTCGTGCTGGCTTTCCAGTTTGCTCTCCAGTTTACTTTCCAGGCGTTGTAAGACGGTTAATAAGGAGGCCATATCAAATGCGCCCGATGTCGTCGCTGATGCAGCTGATGTAGTCGTACGTTCAGCGGTGGTCTCCGTTTCCGTGCGGTCACGCCCAGGCGACTCCATCCGTGCGGCATCCAATGCCGTTTGCCGTCGCGTGCGAATCCCGTCTTCACTTTGCGGTACTACAGGCATTCCGCTTCTGTCACCAATTGTTACGTGTCAGGAGTAATGGGTTCGAGAAAATGCCAAAATGTACCACAAAGACTTTATTGAACTCGTAGATACACAATTACACACTGTACACAGTACACACCACAACACTATGCACGTAGGTACTCGTAAACACACTCGACGAACACTGTATCGCTCGTAGAAATCACTTAACTTCTCACTGGTATCGCTCGTAGGTATCGCTGGTATCTTCCTGGTTCCGCTTCCGAAACTAGAATGTCCGCGGTTGAACGATCGCCCCTTTTTATACCACTCACGCACCATTCACGACAATCGAGAATATTCCCGCGAAGTCCGGACCCGCGTCGAAATAAAGTTCGAGAACGTTCCTTGCAACCGACTTTCGCTCGTATGACTATTGCCGTAATGGTCGAAGCGTCGTGCGTCCTTTTGAGAGAGCCGCGCTCCTATTGTTTCTATTGTTGCGCGACATGTTTATGGCCCCTATTGTTTATTGTTTTCGGCGTAGCGAAGTCGATGCGCCAGGGTTGTCACAATATTATAACGTAAAATTATTATTAAGACGCAAATATAGAGTCAATTCGACTAAAATTTGTTTGGCAATTTTACGACTACTTGGCTAAAATGTATTAAAAATATTATTACGTTTGCGTGTTGCGTTTGCGTTTATTTGTACATTTTCCGGCACCTGATGGTGAAATATTAGGCGCTCTAGAATTAAATCCTATAACACTTACATTGTACTCTTACTTTCATTCTTGCTGAGATAAAACATGCAGGGCATTGCAGACTTAACTGTAAGAGTAAACAGACCCTACGCCTTATGGTCCGGTAAAAACAAAAAACATTTTCATAAAACAAGTAGAGGCAGCCTTACTCAGAATTTTGAAAGGTAAATTGAATTAGCGCCGGCTTACAGTATAAATCAAAGTAGGGCCGAGCCCGCGTTATAAGAGCCCCAATTAATTTTCGAGGGCCATAAGCCACAACTTCGATGAACCGATTTCGTCGCTTGATATCACTGTAGGAGTAAATATAGAACTCCCCAAAATTTTAAATAAACGGTAAATTCAAAAACTAAATTATCTATAGGAGGTATGGGAGAAGGGGCTGTCACCCTGGACCTCGGATGACTTACCAGTTGAAAATCTGCATCGTATATCTTATCTAACCTTTTATTGTCCACTAGCTTCCGCCCGCAGGCTTCGCCCGCGTGGAATTCGTATAAACTTCAATCCCCTGTTTCACCCCCTTCGGGGTGGAATTTCTAAATTTCCTCTCTTAGTGCTCCCCTACACTCCCCAAGGAACATACATGCCAAATTTCAGCTTCTTCCGTTCAGTGTTTTCGGCTGTGCGTTGTCTGTCAGTCACCAGTAACGCAAGAGTTTTATATATTAAGATTATTGTGCTAATTTAATACCTTATTACCTACTTTTTTCCTAATAGTTCCGTACGTTCCGTAAGTAGGGTTCCGTACCCAAAGGGTAAAACGGGACCCTATTACTGAGACTTCGCTGTCCGTCCGTCCGTCTGTCACCAGGCTGTATCTCATGAACCGTAATAGTTACACAGTTGAAATTTTCACAGATGATGTATTTCTGTTGCCGCTACAACAACAAATACTCAAACACTGAATAAAATAAATATTTAAGTCGAAATATATGGCTTCGACGCCTAAGCGATATTTTAGTTACCTTGCGGTCCAAGAGATGGCGTTGCTTGTGGCTACAAAAACTAAAGTAAATATTTAATGTGAGGGTTTCATACAACAGACCAGATTTTTTTGGCGTCCATCTGGCACTTGGCCCAATTTTTCGTAATTCCATATCCACCGTGGGTTATGTGGTAGAGAATTTTATTACCGGTAGCTACCTACGTATAAACAGGTAAAGATAAATAAATATAGGACTAGAATGAGATATTCGCACTCGCACCTAACAGTTAGCCCGTAATGCGTAAAATAAAACTATTAAAAATTAAAATCAAAACATCCGTCATTACTTTTGACCGACCAAGAAGTTTCACAAAACAAAATATTTCAGTAATAACGTAAAATAGGTAATGAGTTATTATTATAAACGAAATTTTTTATCGCTTCGACAAGCCTCATAAATAATTGGGGCGGCCATGTTAAAAATAATTTTAGGACAATTATTCTTTATACGGCGTAAGTGTTTCCTAGATGGCATTGTTCATTGTATTTTAATGAATGTTAGTGTTTTGTGAATAAAGACGTTTGTTTTTAAGTTTTATAACGGGCTCCAGGAGTAACATTACGTCATGTCAGTTTCTTGGGACAGTAACATTGTCGTACATAGTTCTGTTTATTATTCGTAAAACTTGTTTATAAAATTCGTAGACTTGCCGACGGCTATCAATCTACAATAAAGATAAGCGTAACATTCAGATCGCGTCCAGTTTCCAATTCTAAAGAATAGAAAACAATCATCTATTTCAGGTCTTGGTTTGTGACAGACTAGACGGGTTTATGAAAGACAATGTCGGAAAGATTGGCTTTTACGGGGTAAAGGGCCTAAAGTTTATTAATAAATTGTTGGAAATTGCTTAAAAAATGAGTGTCGAGTTTGGAGCCTCACAAGATGACATTGTGGAGTCCCAGAGCAGTCAGAGCTCCATGCCTATTGCAAGGAGCCATTGTTACGTTTTTACTGTGTCCCTGTATATCCCAGTGTATCCTTTAAATTAAATAAGATAGTAGTCCTAAAGTTCGCTTACCTGTGGAATATTTTGGAGGATCCTTGGCCATCATGTCAATTTTAGTCTGACATCATGACCAAGCCAATTTAAATACGTTTAATTTCACATCAGTAGCATAAAAAAGACAGAGAGCAATAGAAATATAGCAAAATGTATTGCTTTAATTCTTCTATGTTCTCTCTATTCAATATGACCGACCAAATGCAACAAAATAATTCCTTCCAGATAACCTTAATATCCGTCGGGTTGGAATTGGCTTATTGTGTATAAATTAACGCACCTGTTATTTGCCTGACAATTTCTGTTTGGTTACTCTGTTGGGGTTCAAACGTCGCCCGGTGCGTGACCGCTAGTGGCCACGTATCCTTGATGCTGACAGATAACCCGACCCTCGATACCTTGGCGCTACGTGGTACTACGCTGTTTTCTATATCTATACATATAATAAGAATGTAACTGATGGTCTTTAAACTGAAGATAAGTACTTGAGAAATAATGTATCAAGGGTCTTAATAAGGCCAAAAAAGCCAAAATATTACATATATGTATATTTGGATTTTTTGCTTGTCTGTCTGTTTATCTGTTTGACTGTGACATTTGTTGCAGTTTTCGTAATAATGCTAGAAGTTGAATTAGACTTAAAAAATATTGATGCATGTTTCATCTCGGTACGACACTTGGAAACTGAGATATAAATTATATTTGACAACCTTTGTCGGGACAGCTAGTGTGTAATAATCCATAGTTAATTACTTATAACGTTTTTATTTGGGCAACTCGTATGTGCAGCAGGAAAGCGTAGAGTGACTGAAGCGTTTCTTATATTAATTAACGCCGTCTGTCGTCTGCACTTTATTATTAGACTGCTTATTATTGATGCTACGACGATCGTATTTGAAATCTGCATGAACGTGAGGATGGTGTGGGTTCAGAAGATATCCTTTGAGAATAAGATACCTAATAAAGCCATAACATGACACTGGACTATTTTGTAATGTGATTAGGAGAATGCGGATAATGTTTGATTCCTTTACGTCTTCCTTCACATACAAAGTAGGTATCTTATTAAATATTTAGATGCGTATTGGAATTGAACACAGTATGATAACTAAATCTCAACCCACTTGGCGTCACTACAGCATCATAGGATATAGATGTAAATGATTATATCACTATGATCTCATGCTAGCGTGTCTGAGCTACTGTCACCAGACTTTATGAGGATGATTGCAGGATTGAGGAAAACAACCGAAGTAGGTACATAATCTTTTTTTTTAACCGGTGCAGAGCTGATTTTTATATCTCGAATTTTGAATTAAAACGTAATAGGAACAGCAGATAACGTAATACCAACAGATATTGATAAATTTTGAGTTTTATTTTTGATTTTTTTGTCTGCCTACAAGTACCTGGGAAGTGAAGTATCCCGGGTGCATTTCCTGGCCGGGACATTATTCAGCAAAATTTGGTATTATCTGAAAAAATGTTTATTTTTCGTTGTCACGTGTAACAACGCCACCGTCTATACAGGGAGTCCTAACGCAAGGGTGTGTTCTTTCTAAAGTACCCTGCAAACACTAGAATCCGTATACGCATAATCTTGTCTCAAAAGCTTCGCCTAATTGATGGCTGTACTATTCATTGTATGGCCTCCGTCGTATCCTAACGAACACACGGAACGCTCAGACTATAATTCGTAGGCACATCGAGCTCTGTACTTAACTCAAGGTGAGGTAACCATTGTTTATTGCGATCTATCGTTAATGGGTACAGTAGTATCTTAATCGGCGGAAGAACGAATGAATAAACTTGTAGAACTGAATACATACTTATATAAACTTATAATCTAATTTAATATAGCCTTTTGGCAGTCATTGTTTATTTTATTTACCAATACGGGCCAATGCCTCAATGAGACAAGAACTCCACTCTCAGCTAAAAACAAATTTATTACGTGTGGTCACAGTTCAATTTACCTTGTAAGCAAAATTTACATAAGGCGTTTTAATTCTCGTCGTCATTCTACAATCAAGCTTAATCACAAAGGCAGTAAGCTGGTATTTGTGTCAGTTGCCATTAAAACGAATTCCATATCGAATGCGAACGAAGTGTTGAATCCCAGACAGGGAACAGAAAAATATCATCATTCAATTTCAGTCTGTGATATGATAGCCATGTCACTAAACGAATATAAGGGATTCCCATTGAAGGGGAAGAGAAAGAGTTTTAAATATTTACGTAAACATCTATAGGCAGGTACTCTTAGTTATTAATTGCATTGCAAGTAATACAAGAATATATAAAATAAATTGATCAGCCTCACATAAAAAGTAACAACATAATATTAAACTAACTAACACAGATATATTTATTAGTGTGAAGACTAAGTTCAGTCTCTATGATTTAATTATTTTTTTCTATACTACCTACCTACCTATCTATTATTATGGATGAGTAAGTTAAATACATACAGATAACAAAATGTAAATAAAACGAACGTATGTATCAAAGTATCAACATTGCAATGCAAACACCTGAGTACTATCCTTATTAGTTTAAGATAGGTATGGCAGCTTGAATTGTTTCATCAACACTACTTAACAGTACTTTACTATAATTCTACATTGCAGTGGCATGAATAACTTGATCATAAACTTTATGGAAATACAGATCGACGAAATGAAACACGATAAAAAATTAAAAATAACGTAAACAATAATGTTTGGTAGTATTTTTTACCACTTTAAACCACCGCAAGGAAACGGGCTTTCGAATGAAAAAAAGGCATTCAGATCGCGGAATCCGTTTGAGAGCTGCCACAAGACAGACACCCAGATACACAGACATACAAACCTACGACACAGACAGACAGGTCACATGTTTAACTTATAACATAAAAATAAAAATAACACCTTTCTTTTTGCGTCGGGGTTTAAAACAAAAGCGAACTTCATGGTAAAGTTTCAGTTTTTTTTTTCTAAGCTGAATTGATTTTGAGCACAAAATCCGGAAGTTCCATTAAAATCAACAAGTATGGCAAACCTAGTCGCTCCGGAAATAAGATTAATTCTATCTATCAGTAGACGTAACAATTTAATTTAATTATCGCATAACACATACCGGACAGTAGGCTTTTCCGGTAGGTATAGGTACATTGCAAAATACTAGGAAACCTACAGCTGAGAGCTGACTAACAAACAAAACATTCTTGATTGTAAGGGGTCACCTTCGGCCATTAAAAATATTTGTTTGCCTTCTAAGCTGCGTACATACACGTTGATGTACACAAACAAATATAGTTTGATGATACCCTAGCTAGTTGGTTAAATAGGTAAACTATCGGTAAAGTGTCCCTATGCGAAGAAAGTTATAAAAATATGTAAGAAACGCTCGGTTGCGATGAAGTTATATTGTGGCACTTTAGCCTCTCTCTCTCTCTCTGATATCTGAAATAAAGATTTATAAATATTACTAGCGAACCGCCCTCGCTTCGCTTCGGGACCCGTAAGTATCAACCGCGTAGGTCCCGCTCCCGTAGGAATTTCGGGAAGATAATAAACTATCACCAAAATTAATTGCGGTTAAATTAAATTAAACTTACAAATAAAGCTTACGACAAAATAATAGCAAAGTAGCAAAGGATCACAGCAAGATTAATTCAGATTAAACTTGGAAACGCGGCAAGTTTGGTATGGCAGTGGGTTCGACCAAATTTGATTACCATAAAAACGGTTCTAGTGTGTTAATCTTAAAAGATAGACATATACTGTCGTGGACATTTTTTTAGATCATTTCAAGAGGAATAATTCTTTCATACATATATTTTTGGTATCTTGAATCGTTTTCGCAACGCATGCAACGAAAGCCCTCGAGAATGAATAATTTTCCCCGTTTTTTCCACATTTTCCATTATTTCTTCGCTCCTAATTGTTGCACCGTAGTTCCTGAGATTAGCGCGTTCAACCAAACAAACAAACAAACAAACAAACAAACAAACAAACAAACAAACAAACAAACAAACAAACAAACAAACAAACAAACAAACAAACAAACAAACTTCAGCTTTATAATATTAGTATAGATTATTATTAGCTCTGACACTTGAACATCTGACATACCTCACCTGAGAGCTGACTTACCTGACAACTGGCACCTTGATTGACCAATAAGCGCGCATCTATGATTGGGCTCAAGCAATAGCATACCAACATTCCTATTTCCGTCACGCAAAAATCTTACACTATTATCTTTCTACATAACGAACTTCGTTCCAAAAACCGCTAGCAAAGATTTTTATGAATACCGGCTACGCAAGTGTCTCACAGCGAATGATCTCCGGGCAGGCATTCTTGTTTTGAATTTGATTAACGCATCCAGTCCAGCAGTGACATCACAGTGTCTAATGGCCGAAGTCTATCAACGACGGCAACGCCCGCACTAATTCGGTACTTGAGTATGATCTGAGTACTACAGTCTGCACTTTAAACCCTGGTAAAATGGCCGTCCGTCAGTTATGTTTATTAGATATCCTGTTGTGTATTTGTTTTGAGAATGGTGTTGATAACGTCTAACCTTCAGTGGCAATTTGATTCGTAGAAATCCAAACCACCTTGTCATCAAATTAATCAAAATATTGGGCACTTGGTTCAGTGAAAGTGCTGCCCTAGCATAGTCTCCGCAATTCCTGCTAGATTCCTATTATAACTGCCAGAAGCCAGCCGTTGCTATGGCATGTTTCCCTCTCAGTTCATAGCAGACAGAGAGGGACGGATGCTGTCGTCCTGTCAGATAGGTCGTTTCCCACGCGGACCCAGGTAGGCATATCGCATTTAATGAGTACAGTTACGCCACATCCTCTGTTCTGCGGCAATTTTCGTATTACGAGCTCGTTTTTCAATGTCGTATCGCTCCCGATCCTTAAAACTGTTTTAGTATCACCGAAGTGCGAAAGTACTTACTGAAGTTTGGGGATAATTCAAATAAGTTTAATAAATCTTTTGGTTTGGCTTGGCTTGCATTTTCATTATTTCATGTTTCATCTGCTAAATTGACAATTCGATAATTACGAGTAGATCATAGATTAAATACCTACTACTTACATACTTAGGAAAATTTTATCAAAATGTGGTACTGTAACACCATATTTAATCATTTACGCACGGGCTCGAATACTTTCCCGCTCGCACACCGACTACCTATCGCATACAGCAGAGGATTTACGAACGTGACCCGAGCGCCTCCGAGAGCAGCCGAAGATTTGGTATATAAGACGCGGAGCCCGCCGGGAGCTTCATTCACTTAGCTGCCTTAGCTAGCAGCCCAACTGGAGCGATAGCCCCTGCAGTCCTCCGGAAGGGTTGAGTTCACGGCCAACGGGTGCGATAGCCACTTGCAGTCCACCCTTACGCTGTTAGTTTGTCTATAGGGTACGAGTGCGATAGCCGCTGCAGTCCACTCCGATCCCTTATAGGTAGCCTAGGGTTTAAGTATAAGTACTGATATTGTAACAAACTGCTCTTCTAACAATACATTGTTTGGATGTCAATGGCGTTTCACTATACCACCCTTCAGTGGCGCCCAACGTAAAATAATAGGTACCTAAACAAGTGGACGGCGTTACACTGTACTACCCTTCAGTGGCGCCCAACGTAAAATAATAGGTACCTAAACAAGTGGACGGCGTTACACTGTACTACCCTTCAGTGGCGCCCAACGTAAAATACCTAATAGGTACCTAAACAAGTCGACGGCGTTACACTGTACTACCCATCAGTGGCGCCCAACGTAAAATAATAGGTATCTAAACAAGTTAAAGGCGTTACACTATACTACGCTTCAGTATATTGGTGGTGACGCCCAACGTGAAATAGTACCTAAAAAACATGTCAGACAACAATTCAGATTACGAAGATTCAAGGATAGATGAAAAAAAAGTCATGACGTCCGTTCAAATGACAGAGGAGCAGTTCAGTCAGTTGATGAATCGCTTACCAACCATGGCGAATAAGAATTTCACTCGCTGTACGCAGAAATTCCATGGGGAACGTGATCATAGTAAAGTAGAGGAGTTCGTCACAGGCATCGAGATTTTTAAGAAAATTGAAAACATCTCCGATGAAGACGCCTTGGCAGGCTTACCACTTTTGTTGCGGGACAACGCAAGTACATGGTGGCAAGGAGTACGGAACGAAATCAAAACATGGCAGGCAGCTCTGAAATACCTACGCGACGCATTCGCTCCGGAACGACAACCACATGACATATACCTAGAATTGTTTGCTTCATCGCAAGGCAATAATGACCCCATAGACGATTTTCTATGTAGTAAGCGTGCCCTCCTTGGCCGGTTACCACCAAAACGACACAAAGAAGAGGAACAATTGGAGCAGCTTTGGTGCAGGGGGAGGGGCCAGATGAGCATCCTATAGAATATGCCAGCCGTCTCCTTACACCTGCAGAATGTAACTACACAGTAACAGAGAAAGAAGCTCTAGCAATCGTATGGGCAATTACACGTTTTCGTGGTTACATAGAAGGAACCAAATTTATTACTATTACCGACCATCAACCACTTAAATGGTTACTTAACTTAAAGTCACCTACAGGTCGATTGGCACGATGGGCGCTCCAACTACAACCATATATTTTTGAAATAAAGTATTGTCCAGGAAAAATCAATACTTTAGCAGATAGTTTATCTCGTCCTCCATGTGAAAAACACACAGAAACATGTGATATATGCCAAATAGAAATTGACCTACCAAGAGTCACGGAAGTTAACATAAAAAATGAACAAATGAAGGATGAAGAGCTGCACAAGATTATCACAGCTTTACAAGAGAATTCAGAAACAGAAGACTACATACAATGGTCAAAGAGAGGCTATTTACTCAATAATGGAATACTATATCGCTTTACTCCAGATCAAGACGATGATAATGCTAAATTAGTAGTTCCTAAACACGAAATTAATAAAATTCTAAAATCATACCATGATTCACCAACTGCAGGACACTTGGGAATAGAAAGAACAATGAAACGTTTAGAAAACAATTTCTTTTGGAAAGGAATGCGAAAGGACGTTATTAAATATGTTAAATCATGCATAGAGTGCCAGAAATATAAACCCAGTAATCAAAAACCAACAGGTCTGTTACAATCAACGGCAAACAATCAAAGATTTGAAGTTTTGTCAATTGACTTGTTTGGTCCACTACCTAAAGGACCAAATGGGGAAAAATGGATATTCATAATTGAAGACACTGCATCACGATGGGTAGAACTATTTGCATTAAAGGAAGCAACAGCTGAGCAATGTGCACTCACACTTCTCAATGAAATATTTATGAGATATGGACTACCACGCAGAATTGCAAGTGATAATGGCACGCAGTTCATATCGGCAGTAATGCAACAATTAACTTTCTGTCTGGATATTCAACAATTTCTTAGTCCAGTATATCACCCCGAACCGAACATAGTGGAACGTAAAAACAGAGATATGAAATCTCAAATCGCAATCATGGTAAGAGGAAGACATAACAGATGGCCAGAGACCTTGCCAGCAGTAAGGTTTTCAATGAACTCTACCAACAATCAGAGCACTGGATTTACAGCAGCTTACTTAACTTTTGGGAGAGAATTAAGAACGCCATACGATATTACGCATAACTTCAGCGAAATAATACAAAATGAAAAATTTATTCCTGAAATAACTCCACATCTTCGAAACTTAGCAAAAAATCTGGCTATAGCGAAAGCAAATGTGGAAATTATGCAAGACAGTAATAGAAATAGAGCAAATCAGAGGCGACGCCCAGATCCAGGCTATAAGATAGGAGATTTGGTTTTGGTTGAGACTCATCCTATAAGCAATCAAGATAAACAGTTTTCAGCCAAATTTGCACCAAGACGCGATGGACCATACATGATTATGAAAAAACATGGCAGCTCCCTGTATGAAATTGCTGATGTACATGATCCAGACAAATCCATTGGTAAATATCACACGTCGGCAATTGTAAAGTTTGAAAAAAGGGATGACGGAAATCAAACTCTTACTCCCACAATTCCAATCAGAAAGCGTGGAAGACCAAAGAAACAAGCACCAGCATAGTCCTGGTACTCTTACGGGACGTTAACGAGTACCAGAGGGGGAGATTGTAACACCATATTTAATCATTTACGCACGGGCTCGAATACTTTCCCGCTCGCACACCGACTACCTATCGCATACAGCAGAGGATTTACGAACGTGACCCGAGCGCCTCCGAGAGCAGCCGAAGATTTGGTATATAAGACGCGGAGCCCGCCGGGAGCTTCATTCACTTAGCTGCCTTAGCTAGCAGCCCAACTGGAGCGATAGCCCCTGCAGTCCTCCGGAAGGGTTGAGTTCACGGCCAACGGGTGCGATAGCCACTTGCAGTCCACCCTTACGCTGTTAGTTTGTCTATAGGGTACGAGTGCGATAGCCGCTGCAGTCCACTCCGATCCCTTATAGGTAGCCTAGGGTTTAAGTATAAGTACTGATATTGTAACAAACTGCTCTTCTAACAATACATTGTTTGGATGTCAATGGCGTTTCACTATACCACCCTTCAGTACCTATTTTGTTTAAATTACTTGTAATTAAAACGAAACATGTAAGTATTATTTTTCTTACCCACCTTATGTACTTGCTAAAGGAGAAATTCTTTCTTTTAACACAAAAAACTTGACGACATGTTTCTAAAATATGTAAACAAAATTGGGAAACAAAACACCCACAAAATAAATATTATTTATGAGCATCCCTCATTAATAACCTCGTTCTATGTTATAACCGAGCTGACAAAAGAGTTGGTTCATTCAAATTACCATAAAGATAGGATGGCTGAGCTAACATTATTATATTAAATAATTCGACCCTGAACGCAATTTCTAAATTTAGCGACTCTTTGTCAACAGCTCAGAATAGTGCTGAATAAATAGTGAGGTCAACAGGAAGATTTGAGTATGAAATGAAACTCATAAAGAGCGAAAAGGTCCAGCAAACTATCCCACTGCTGATATCTTTGAGAACATTATGGAGAATTCTTGGTGATCACACCCTCATGTGTGAAAGAGAAATTTTCACAATACCTGGTCTGGTCTAGTGCTCGTTCTGTCGTTTAATGCTAATTCTAAAATCATTTTGGGTTGTCTGTGATTTCAAGTAGCAGGGTCGATGAGCCGACGCGACGGCTTGCAGATGAGTTGGTTATTCCCGCAATCCCGGCCGTCGCTCTCTGAGAGATGAATGAACAGACGAGCCGCCAGTTTTCTATTATAAATTGACGTTTTTTGTACTGATCCAATCTTTAACTGTAAATATAATGAAATTTTTTCCGGGATTAAATCTTCAAAAATTTTGCTTAATGGTTCTAGGGCAATACAACGCACAAGGGAGCCTGTATGAAGTTTTTTGCTCTAGATATTGTACAGGCAGAGCGTTGTCTATAATCGAATCGATTATAACAATAATCAGATAAAATAGTTCTTAACACGGGTTCAGATAGAACCTAATCACAAAAGGTAAGCAGAGCAATATACTGCACAGAAATATTAAAAATCAAAATTAATCATCATCTCAAAATGTATTGTGGCATGAGATCGGCTCTCCACTTTCCAACGCGTCAACTGCGGTGATTAATAGCGCTCTCGGGGGTGTGATTGATGTCAATAGATGGTTGGATTGGCGGGATAATTGATATCCACCATCAGTACTGCCTACTGCCCACTACTGGTTAATGATTTTGTGATCTATGTCTATGTCTATACGCGAAGCTATTACCTGCCTACGAATGTCAGCAACGATTTTGTTGGCAATTTCTAATATTTATGACAAGGCTCACATTTACCTCAGTATAAATTATTTTTCTAAAATTGATTATTTCATGACCTAATCATCGCCATCCAGAGTGCAAACACTGTAGAGTCTACACTGTAGATAGACCATCATTTGGCGCGTTGCAATAGAAGCTTGAGAGCAAGGCCTTCCTCTCTTTCTTCTTTCTAAGATCGCCTTAGACCTTAGACTTTGATCAGGGGGGGCGGGTACAAATTAAGTTTTTGAGGCAAATCTTTACAAGATACGACAACCATAGGTAGGTACATCCAAGTTCCAGGTACCTACCCTTGCCAGTACCTCAATAGGACCATGACCTTTGGTGTTGGCTGTTGCTGATGTTGGGTGCCGCACGTCTGCTCACGTTTATCGTCCGGCAACATAGAAAACACACATCAATCAAAGTAGCAACTATAAGAGGATACGTTATACATCTTGTTCCTTTTATGTAAGTGAGCGCGTCAGGTGCTCAGATACTCATACAAACTGTTTATAATATGTAAAGTACGTGGGCCGTGAGCAGCCAACCTTGCGATCCTTTTGTGTGTCGGTGACTCATAAATATCACTGGCATAGCTGCTGTGTAACACACTAGGTTTTCCGCATGCGAATTCCATTTTGCGGCTTAAATTAGTTGATGCTAATAAGTTGGCGAATTAAACGTAACTTGTCCGATATTTCCCAAGTTACTTATCTTAGTTTACTAGCTGTACCTATTCATTAATTTCGTTAATTTATATAACATAACTGATACTGAATATGTAGTTATTAACAAACTTTCCTGAAAGTTATTATTTTCCTGGTAAAATTCGCATAATTCGTTTTTTTTTTTTCTTCATGCTTTTGTTCTGTTCATAATATGCTATATATTATTAATATTTTTTTTGCTATTTTTTTTATTATCTCCATTATAGTGTAGGAGGAATCGGCGCATTCGTACCGAAAACTATTCCACCTCAATTTTTTTATGCGATCCTCTTCAAATTGCCCTCTTAATGATATAAATGCATGTTGCCAGGGCGCAACCCGGTGCCTTTTTTTTTAAACCGAAATTTTTTTTTCAATTGCAAGGAATTGTTATTTTTCAACCGGACAATTTTTTTTTATATTCTTCATTGAAATACCAATAAAAAAAGGTCCTATGACTTTTAACGATAAAGTTAATATTTTTAAAGATATGAATTTTTAAAGGTTCGAAAAATCTCAAATTTGGGTACTTTCGTCCCATGAAAAATATATTAAAACAAAAACATAATGTCTAAGTAATATTTTTTTTTAATTCTCTATACAATTGTTAATAATATTGTTAAAAGAGATTTTAAAAAGTTTCATTGTTTATATCTTTTTTTTAATTGTTAATTCCGCGCGCTCACAAGTATGCGTCGCTTACCTTTAAGTATCGCTGTCTGTCTCTGACTCATGCGTTGCATCGGCCTCTCTGTGTCTTGAATCATTAATTATCATTTATCTTAAAAACTATCAACTTTATCAAGATTGTTAAAGAGAGCAATGTTATTAATAATTAAATTGTCTACAATTTGTTTTTAATAAAAAAAAATCTGAAATCAATTTTTCAAAAGTTATTCAAGCATAAATCGAAACATGTAATTAAAATTACTTTTTTATCAGTTTATATTACTTTTTTGTTATTATCATAGTAATTTTTGCATTTATATCAACAATAATAAGATATATGGTATTTGACTATTTTTTGAAATCACAATTATTTATAAATAATAGAAATATATTGGGTACGCACTTGAATGTTTAGAAAAAACATTCAAATGAATTAAATAAAAATAATTTTACGTATATGTATCATAGTGTGTGTATGATTGTGTCTAAGTAAGAAAAAGATTCTTTTCTTTGTTTTTTATTCTTTCAAGGTTACTCTTTCTATAAAACCTCGAGATCGTTGTTTGTTATTGTGACAAAATTATTGATTATGTCGGATCAGGAGGCAAGCCAAGCTAAAAGAGCGGTATGTCAGGGTTAGGAGATCCCATGTTGCAGGGATTAAGTAGTCACGAAATAACAATGAAGGTTTATTTTACACACGTAAGAGATATTACAGAGATTAGGTATTATTAAGAGATTATTTTAAGAGATATTACAAAGTTATTACAAAAGATTAATTTACGCACTAATCACCCTAGTTACAATTAATTATAATTCCCAAAATAATAAAACAATATTGAAATTGTGACGAACAGAACCGTAGTTCTCTACGTTCGTTTCGTATAGTGGTAACACAACCACCCGAAAACAGTATTAAACTGTGGACGAACAGAACCGTAGTTCTCTATGTTCGTATAGTGGTATCACAACCACCCGATTACAGCATTACACTGCAGACGAACAGAACCTTAGTTCTACACGTTCGTAAAGTGGTATCACAACCACCCGAATAGCTTATTTCTAAGCTAGAGCATAGGGTATCGCGTTAGCAATTCCGCACTATGCAATATACCTACAGTGCTAGACTGTACCAGGTAAGCGACGCATACTTGTGAGCGCGCGGAATTAACAATTAAAAAAAAGATATAAACAATGAAACTTTTTAAAATCTCTTTTAACAATATTATTAACAATTGTATAGAGAATTAAAAAAAAATATTACTTAGACATTATGTTTTTGTTTTAATATATTTTTCATGGGACGAAAGTACCCAAATTTGAGATTTTTTGAACCTTTAAAAATTCATATCTTTAAAAATATTAACTTTATCGTTAAAAGTCATAGGACCTTTTTTATTGGTATTTCAATGAAGAATATAAAAAAAATTGTCCGGTTGAAAAATAACAATTCCTTGCAATTGATAAAAAAATTTCGGTTTAAAAAAAAAGGCACCGGGTTGCGCCCTGGCAACATGCATTTATATCATTAAGAGGGCAATTTGAAGAGGATCGCATAAAAAAATTGAGGTGGAATAGTTTTCGGTACGAATGCGCCGATTCCTCCTACACTATTACCTTTTAAACTGCTGGCGGGTATGATTAAGTACCTGTGAGGTTGAGTACCTGATTGTGTAATATAATTTATTTATTACATAATTATACAACGTAGTATATATACATATTTTATTGTATTCATAAATAAATATATATAAGTATATATATTGGAATGGAATCTGACGATAATGACTTGCGATACTTTTCGTTTTCCTCTGACTCAAATGAATTGAATAGTAGCGATAGTTTTGATAGTATTCCACCACTCAATGTTACTATTGATTCTTATTTCTCAGATGTACTGAAAAACTTCAATGTCATACATATCAATGCCCAAAGCATTCCTGCTCACTACCCTGATTTACTGTCGTCTTTTGATAGTAGCCACATTCATGCTATCCTGATTTCGGAATCATGGCTTAAGCCATGCCTTCCATCAACAGCTTATGCCCTCCCTGGATTTCGCTTGATCCGCAACGACCGCACTGCTCGTGGCGGTGGAGGAGTTGCCATCTATCTTCGTTCCCACATTCCCTTTAGGGTTTTAAAATCTTCGCCACAGGCCCTATCTGGGAATGAAGCTGAATACATATTCATCGAAGTCCAGCTGTCCCAAGTGAAATTACTACTAGGGGTCTTTTATAGCCCCTCTTCTAGTGTCGACTATTTTCAGTGTCTGGACACATTACTAGAAGACTCTTGCGGACTTTTCGATCACACAATAATTATGGGCGACTTCAACACATGTTTACTTAAACAGAATGCCAGATCCATCAAGTTAAAGACAGTTGTTGAAGCAGCCAATCTAAACATATTGCCACTAAGTGCGACGCATTTCTTCCCAAATTGTGAACCGTCTCTCTTAGACCTTATTATAATATCCTCAGTAGATCATGCTGCTAAGTATGGCCAATGTGCTGCTGAGGTTTTTTCATATCACGACCTCATTTACTTATCTTATAAAATCCGACCTCCGAAGGCTAAGTCGACAATTCTACTTCAGCGAAATTTTAGCGGGTTGAATCTTGAATTGCTTCGTCGTGATGCTGCTAATATAGATTGGGAAGTCATTAAAGATGCTGCCACAGTAAATGATCAGGTGGCTATTTTAAACTCCCTGCTCACTGGGCTATATGATGTACATGCCCCTATTCGCCCTGTACGTATGAAGCATCTCCCTGCACCGTGGCTCTCCGATGATGTCAGACTACAAATGGATAAGAAAAATTCTGCTAAGGCTAAATATAGGCAGAACGCTAGCGACGAAAACTTCGAGAAATACAAAAATGCGAGAAACCGATGCAATACGATGTGTAGAGATGTACAACGACGCCATATTCATAAATCTGTTCAAAATGAGGACCCCAGTAGGGTATGGAAGTTTCTGAAAAGAATTGGTGTTGGGAAAACACAACAAAACTTACTTCCTGAAAATCTCGATTTAAATAATCTTAATCAATTCTTCACTGCGTCGTCACATGTCGACAGCAAAATTAAACTCCAAACTCTGAAGGATCTTTCGAATTTTCCCAAACCTGACACTCCATCTTTTTCATTTAATCACTTCGCAGCACGTGATGTTGAGTTGGCAGCTCGCTCTATCTCCTCTGACGCCGTCGGTAGTGATTGCATCAGTCGGAAAATGATAATCCCACTCCTTGATATCCTTCTCCGGACCTTGACTCACATATTTAACCAATCCATTGACGAAAAAAGTTTTCCTAGCATCTGGAAAAATGCGCAAATTATACCCATCCCTAAAAAATCTAATCCTACAGGCTTCTCTGACTTCAGACCTATCTCAATACTTCCCTTTCTTTCTAAAGTGCTTGAGCGACTTGTTCACGGGCAACTTAGTTCATATCTTGCTAGTTCCTCTCTTCTCAATCCTATGCAATCCGGATTCCGACCAGGCCATAGCACCACTACCGCGTTACTGAACGTGACAGATGACATACGGCAGGGGATGGACAACCAGAAGGTCACGGTGTTGACGCTGCTGGACTTCAGTAACGCCTTCAACACTGTTGACTTTGATATTTTAATTGGTGTTCTGTCTTCTCTCAACATATCTCCGTCTGCAGTTGATTGGTTTCGCAGTTACCTGTGCGAGCGTCGCCAACGCATCCAGATCCAGGACAAATGTTCCAATTGGTCTGATTCTACTGCTGGCGTTCCGCAGGGTGGCGTGTTGTCTCCGCTCCTCTTTTCAATCTTCATTAACTTAATAACTTCCGGTATCTCTTCTCTCTACCATCTATTTGCAGACGACTTGCAAATTTACATGCAAACATCTGTAGATAACTTGAAGCAAACCATTCTCACCATTGAAGATGACGCTAATTCTACTAAATACAAATATAACTTCATATACGTGTGTAACTGCTGGTAGATCGACGTGACATCACTGAATGGGTCCTACGGACGACCAGCGCTGGTAGTCTCCGGACTCCAGCACAATGCTGAGTAGGGTCCATTTTTGTGAAGACACACACTGCTCGACGTGTTCTTGATAACTTTGTTTTCCTTTAATTTTATTGTGTCTTGCAAAATAAATGTGTTTTCTTTCTTTCTTTCTTAATTCTTTTCCAGTTATCCTTAGATCTTGACATTGTTTGAGGTCATGACGTGACGAAATGCGCCTTTATGCCAGACTATGATGTCATGTATGAGCGATAGGTAAGTATACCAACTCACACTACGTCAGTGCTTTGTCGTCATTGTCCTGTTTACATGCCCGAGGAGATGCCGACAACAATTTGATGCGTTCTCGACGATGATCACATGATGCGTTTGCATGTGAATCACTGGCCCGGTAAACAGATGAATCGTACACGCTCACGTCACGTAATAAGAGACACATAGTGTTGGACCTGGATTAGACTTACGACATTTACAAAATAATTTTCCGGGTAACTCTATGATTGATGAAGTCATACGCGTACATGAAGAAAATCTTTAAGCAATCCTAAAACTTTTGGGCTCAGTAATTCCTTTCCACCTTTAAACTAAGTAAGCAATATACACAAATAGGTAGTCGTCAAAATCTCAATCCTTAGCTGTCCAACTGCTAGACAAGGGTCTTCTGATCTTCAGTCATTAGGTATGTATTGTGTAGGGAACAGACCGTAGTGGCCACGCTGGCCAAGTACGGATTGTTAGACGTCACAAACCCTTGAAAGCTCCAGCAGTGCAGATTTCCTCACGATGTTTTCGTTCAGAACAGCAAATGATAATTATTTTCTAATACGGATAAAAAAATTTAAAATTACAAGTGCGAGTAGGATTCAAACCCCTGTTCGGGATTCCAACATTTAAACCACTTAGCTGTCACTACTAACGTAAATAGCATATTATTAGAGTATTTACATCAGGCTGTTGTAGTGAAAGTAAAGATCCTACAGGTCTACGACCGAGTCTATTAGCAGCTTGGCTCCACTAGTCAGGGGAACGGCTGGCGCGAGTCCAGAGCGGATATTTTGGGTCATTTACACCAGATTTCCCGCTGACACCGGCGAAACGATTGAGCATCAACTTTAATAGATGTAGTTGTTTGATGCTTGTCACCGTATCACATTGTTTTTTTTTTTAAAACTGTCTATCTTGATTATATTGTTTGCTATTTTTTCTTCATATTCTACCTACCTCTTCTTCTTTGTAGGCTAAGAAACTTGCAATTGTTCATTTGTGTAATTTTTTTTATCGTTGATAGTATGGGATAGGCTGTAAGAACGGGTTATAAATAAGGCTATAGTACTACCGGAGATAAGATAAGCTAATGATTCCATTTGTTCCAGAGTACGGGGATATTCTGCACGTTCTTCCTGGCGCACGCTATCAAGGAGAGAAGAAGAGCGTCCATCAGACACTCGGTGTCCATGCGAGAGGCGCCCGACGACTCGCTCCTGGCCCCCACTGCGCCTGCGCCCACCTTGCCAAAGTATTAGATTACATGACAGTATTATTTGCCGCGATGTGCGGATTTCTCCCTTTTCTAGGACTGAGTATTAAAAGATGTGGTTCCTTTTTTTAAGAAAGACCAAAATCACTGAGCGTCTCCTTTATAAATATAATGTTTGAGGTCGTCTTCTAGGGTCCGAGGGTAACATAATGTAGCTCTTAATATTTTATTTATCGAAATGTCACAATATTATTCTATGAATGGGTAGAAAATTAGGAAGAGGAGTAAGACAATATACAATTATATATCATTATTACCTATTACCTAATGCGTGCTGTACAGAAAAAAATGTTTTGTTACATTGTTTTATATATTGTAATAGTGTAATCGTAAAGCCAGCATTATTAATCAAATAAACAATTAAGCCAAAAATTCGTCACCGGAATTTCCACTTTAAACATTTATATCATGTACTAGCTTTTGCCCGCGGCTTCGCCCGCGTGGAATTCGTTTATATCGCGATCCGGGGAAGTGGGGAAGAAGGTACGTCATCAACTATCTTCCTGGGAAAATTCATCGAAATCGGTCAGGCGGTTTAGATTTTTCATACAAACTTTCATCCCCTATTTCAAGCCTTTAGGGGTTGATTTTTGAAAAAAAAGTAGCCTATGTGTGACTCTGGGTCTTCAACTATTTTCATTCCGAATTTCATCCAAATCGGACCGGTGGTTTTGCCGTGAAAACGTCACAGACAGACAGACAGACAGACAGACAGACAGACAGACAGACTTTCGCATTTATAATATTAGTATGGATTATTATATATGACGCATCTCAATGTCGATCATCGTAAAATTAGTGTCGACGGTTTAGAATGAATCATTTGTAATGGCCACTGCAATGATTGTGTTGGTTAAGAATGAAAAATTATCATACAATGTCTAATTGCTTCATAGTTAAAAAATGTTAATTTTGTTAATTAGGTACGGTATTCACAGTTTATTACTTATTCAATGAATTTATCTAAATCCTTTGACTGACTAATATGACAATAAGTATTTGAGAAATGTATTTAATAAGACAATAATTAAAACTTCATGTGAAATAATAACTGAGTAATAATTGATATAAAAAAAACATTTCTTGTTAATTATTTCTTTTCTGTTCCGTGTTCTACCCATTCACGCAAAATTTCAATTTGTTATTCAAAAGGCATAGGAGAAGTCACATTAGACTTATTGATATTTTTAAACATTTTTTGAGATAATATTTTTTAAATGGCTGTAGGTAGGTATTATGGTCTGAGACACTGCTTTCGCCAGTAAAGTTCAGTCTAGGTGGCACATGTCATAGGGTAAGCCAAATGAATTTTGACCTTCATAACTCAAGATAGGTAGGTATTAAAGGTTATAAATGAAAAAAAGAAGGTTAAATGTATAGCCAAATTTTCACTCCAACTTTCGTATGCATTTCAATTGCAAATCTATTTATATATAAGTCTTGGAAATTGGAAAAGTGTGACTCCGTTCCCACTTGTCGAAAATCGTTTCCGACAAAGTGAGACGACTGAACTGCGAACCCGACAAGCATCATTGTTGTACATATAAATATGTAACTTAAAAATGTTTGGCGGAGATAAGCGACATAATTATACGACGAATGGGAATAGGTAGTTATAACGTGTGTGTGTGTATTTTCAAAAACTCGGGAAGTTATTTTAGACCCTTATTTAGAGACTTTAGAGTGTGTGATGTCGAATATAGAAAAGTATCAAATAAAAATCAAAATTGTCTGCCAACTAGAAAATAGTTTACTTTTAGTCTTAAGATTTATCTTTAATTAATTTACATGTAGATATATGTGTGATATGTGTGGTAGTGGTTAAAAAATTCTATACATCTTGATATAATGATTTTGTATTGACTTGTTTATGTAACATTTTTACAATTTATACAGGATTATAAAATATCGAACTGCCTAATTTGGGTTTTATTTCAAAAATTACTTAACTTGGGATAGTTTAGTTAACTATTTTAGTTAACCTTTGCTGGGTCATCTAAATGGATAAGACAACTTATTTTTTTCCTTAACTTTCTTCCTCCTCGCATCAAAATATGCAGGGAATGTCCAAAGGAAGTTATCATGGCCCCCATTCAATTCGACACCCAAAGTTTGTTAAGGCTTCCGATCCGATATCCCAAACATTTCGGCAAGTCTGCTGTACCCTTCGCCATCGTTACTTCCATTTGTGTCCGAGCCTCTTATGCTTGAACGACGGATAAATTTTGATATTTGTTGCCATCGATCCGCTTTTTCTGGTCGTTGTTTGTTGCAACAAAAACTACATATTATGTAGTTTACCTTGTTCATTGGCAATAATAAAATAACTATCATAATTCAGTTATGAAGTATGTAATTTAAGCATAATAATTTACATAGTGTTAATCGATAGTTTGCTTGCTGGCCATTAACGTTTTGTTGGGAAGAATCCCTCCTCATCTTTAGTTTTCTTCTTCTCCTTATATCTTCACCGCATCTCACCACTCCACACGTACCTACCTTATGAGCTCACCACTCGTTTCATCATACCATTTTATCTCCCCACTTCCTCTCGATCCTGCTTCTCACTGTTGTTTTTGTAGAGGTATTAAGGAATTAAACCTTCCTCCGTTACAAAACGCCATTAATTTTACACCATACAGGGTGAATAAAGACTTTACCGCGAAATTGTTGGTTACATAACAATATTTAGGTAATCTCGCAAAATGAACAACATGCTGCTTACGACTATTTCGTGGTAAAGTCATTATTCACCCTGTATGGTGATCACCCTCAATGTGTTCTAAGTACGTAAAATTTAGCGACCAACGTCTACGAAGTAAGTAGTGTTGCAATTGCAAGTATAGGTAGTTCTTATTATTAATTAATTATAGAATTAGGATTAAAGTAGGTCAATAAATGGAATAAGGAATGAGGTAATGTCAGTAAACATACCATGCCTCAGTATTGCCACCACACACGGGCCTACAATATCTTTGATACTAAACTTACCTCTCTTGATAAAATCGAGTGTGATACATAAGCGGATTATCCTAGTAAATAGAGGATTGGAAACGTGCCGACCTTGAGCCGATGTTATTGCAAAGATGAGGTAT
Source organism: Hesperia comma (assembly GCA_905404135.1). Taxonomy (NCBI): domain Eukaryota; kingdom Metazoa; phylum Arthropoda; class Insecta; order Lepidoptera; family Hesperiidae; genus Hesperia; species Hesperia comma. Next base: position 18,252,775 of record FR990018.1, read on the forward strand.
GTGAGGGGTGGGAAGATTTATCCCTCTTATAGGGAAGTGGCCCGCTCCGCTGTGCTGGCGCCAAGCCAGACTGCCGAAGGTCAAACTCTCATGGCATTATTTTTATCTTCCGGTCTTCCAGGCTAAGGAAATAAACGTTTTATCTAATTACGACAAGACTCATTATTGCACGATAAGGATTTTATAACAACTATGAAAACAGATAAAGCGCAAATACATACAATACATTAGAAATACAACAAAAGAGCTGTAAATGTTAAAATGTAATGTTAAAATGCTGTAAATGTTAAAATTTGGGTCAACCGCCAAACGACTACTTGTTCTGATCTAAATATTACGGCTGGGGATTTAAGAGTCAGTAGGCACTTTCTTTTCTCTGAACGAATCAATGATGCCTTTGGTTTTGCTGATATCCCTGGGCGATGGTGTTTACGTGCCATCAACACATCTTTTCGAATTAAGGTAGTAAACGAGTAAGTATGCAGTACCGCCACCGTGTGCGTGTGGATTGAGTGAGCACCCTAAATAAAATTAAGTACCTGGTTGACCGAGCTTTGCTCGGTTGAAAATTATATTTAGTATGAATCGCAAGAAATACGAGGAATTCCGCCATCTATTCAGGAGTCAAATCATACAACTGTTCACTGAGCACAAAATTCATTTTACTTATGTTACGGCCAAAGGATCTCAACAGCGTGTTTCACAAAGTTGTACAGCGCCATCTAGTTTCATACTACTGAAATTTCAACACGTTACAAACAGTACCTCATAGAAGTTAACTGTGTGAGCGAATTAATTGCATTTTAAATAGGTACATACTTAATTAGATAAATTCATTGAACTTTCCTTCGTACTTTTCGCAGGCTTAGGCAGTCCCCGACTGAAATTTTTATTTGCGATAAAATGTATTGAATGTTTATGATAATTAAACAACATAAATAAATATACTTTTAGTTTAATGAGCAAGTTGTTAGGCGTACTTAAAATTTTATTGATTCTATTTACAACAATAGTAATTTCATCGATCTGACCATTATTTATTTAAAACTTTATTAAAATATATTATTAAATCGATAATAACAAAACTAACATTTATTTACAAATATTCTCGTAAATATCACAAACGCACGTTAAACTATCACTACGCGTCCTGCGAGGTCAAGCGAGATAATCGCACTGATTTTTAATTTTATTCAAACAGAAAATAGGTAGGTATAACGCAAAAATAGCGCTTCAACGTAAGAATGAATATTAATAAATATATTCGAGCGCCATCTAGTTTCATACTACTGAAACAAACAAACCGTATCTCATAGAAGTTATCCTAATGTTTCATAGATGGCGTCAGTTCAACACGTTACAAACAGTACCTCATAGAAGTTATCCTAATGTTTCATAGATGACGTCAGTATGATGTTTTTAAAATCTCTTTATCTCGGGAACCGAGCTTTTCTCGAACCTGGGACCTTGATAAATCGATTCCTTGAGCCGAAAACCCCCTAATCTGTAACTTTCATGAAAATCTTTGCAGCCGTTTCCGAGATCGTGAATATATAGGTATAAATAAATAAATAAATATACAAGAATTGCTCGTTTAAAGATATTAGATAACATTATGCTAGTTATTTAGTAAAAGTATAGAAACAATTGTAAAAGCAATCTCACAATTTGTAAAAAGATAAAACGCGAGATATATCAGTTAATGTATGCTCACTCAGTTCTCACCTAAGACCACCCTGATCTATGAATCCGTGAAGGATACATTTAAGATTTGTGTACTAGCTTTTTGTAAAACCTTTGTTAAGTTGTCATTTTTAGACACCAATCGCCTACTGCCGTATAAAAAAAAAAGTTACAAATGCTTTCTTATGCTCACTCAATCCACACACTTTGAAAATACCTGATTTCCTATAAAACAACTTGAATTAAATTTTGTCATATGTCTCGATTTATTTAAAGGTATTTATATGAATTTGTAAAACACAAAACGAACCATAAAGGTAGCACGTTTTTATATAATTTATTATTTTAAGTGCTCACTCAATCCACACAATTCTGAAAAGTAATAAGCACTTATATCTTTGAATTTATAGGTAGTTATAAAGATATAAATTGTTCAAGTTTTAGTAAAAATTATTACAAAAAGTGTGCCATTTCGAATTCTTGTTTCTTAGTTTAGTTTAAAAGATATTAATTTGTTAATGTTTCAATGAAAATCTACCACACTGTAGGGTTGTCACCAAGATTTTTTTTTCAAATTAAGTTTTCATTTTCATAAATATCTATACGAGGTGAATAGTATATTTAATTGGATTGGATCTTTTCTTATTTTGGCAATATGGGTATCAAATGAATCGTGTGAATCGAATAATCGTTAAAAGACCTTTTCAAAACAAAACTTCTCGTAGACTGGGGTCAGGGGGCGGTCGTTGTAGTAAGGATTAAACGTGGTGAAAAAAGTTCTTCGTGACAACCCTACAGTGTGGTAGATTCTCATTGAAACATTAACAAATTAATATCTTTTAAACTAAACTAAAAAACAAGAATTCGAAATGGCACACTTTTTGTAATAATTTTTACTAAAACTTGAACAATTTATATCTTTATAACTACCTATCAATTCAAAGATATAAGTGCTTATTACTTTTCAGAATTGTGTGGATTGAGTGAGCACTTAAAATAATAAATTATTTAAAAACGTGCAAGCTTTATGGTTCGTTTTGTGTTTTACAAATTCATATAAATACCTTTAAATAAATCGAGATATATGACAAAATTTAATTCAAGTTGGTTTATAGGAAATCGGGTCTTTTCAAAGTGTGTGGATTGAGTGAGCATAAGAAAGCATTTGTAACTTTTTTTATACGGCAGTAGGCGATTGGTATCTAAAAACGACAACTTTACAATCTTATCGTATCCTTCACGGATTCATAGATCAGAGTGGTCTTAGGTGAGAACTGAGTGAGCATACATTAACTGATATATCTCGCGTTTTATCTTTTTACAAATTGTGAGATTGCTTTTACAATTGTTTCTATACTTTTACTAAATAACTAGCATAATATTATTAATTTTATTTAGGGTGCTCACTCAATCCACACGCACACCCGCCACCACCCTTCCGCTGCGGTCCATGACAACTGCGATCGACTTAGATCAACACTCAAATGATGACTATAATAATTAGTCCGGTTAGCAGATGATGTAATCATTACAACTATTGTAAGAGAATATTAGTCGGTTAGTTTGATAACAAGTACGTCTGCTTGTAGGTAGGTATGTCGGCATTTTAAACAAGAAAGGAAACGAGCAAAAGAAAGGATTATTTAAACTACTTAAGTGCTCGCCTGAGAAAAGTAATTAAATTCCATGGTGTCCACTTGGGGCAAATCAAATTATTGGAAAGTGGTGGTTAATACGTAAGTATGTACGCAATGGCGCCACCCATTGCGTCCGGCGAGACTTTCTCCTGCCAGCGGCTCTCAACCTGAGAAAAATTTAAGAACAAGTAGGTAATGCATTATGGATATTAGCTTCTTTTACTTTACTTTGTCACTAAGTGCGTTATTCCTGCCACTGCAAATAGCTGTGAGCTGTGAGATCTCATTAAAAATCAAGCCAATTTATTTAAATACCATTATATATTATGCAAGCACGATATGATTACGCGAACTTTTTGACACATTCGTTGTTTTCCGAGCTGTACAAAGGTGACGTTTTTAAATCGCACTCGAACATAAAAGCTTGCGAACCTAAACCTTCAAAAATATGATGTCCCATTAGTCATAGTGTCCCACACTGTGGTGCAACATTTGTACAATGTGAAAACTTCCGCGGCATGTGAGTGAACTGTGAACCACGGTAAAAACTACCACTTTCTTTCTTTTTTAACCGACTTCAAAAAAGAAGGAGGTTCTCAATTCGACCGTATATTATATGCTTTTTTTTATTTACGTTCAGCGATTTTTTCGTTGTTTATGGGCCGATTTTGATAATTTTTTTTGTTGTAAAGTAGATATGCGCAGTGGGGTCCCCTGATAAGGACACCAGGATCTGATGATGGCATCTTAGAGAAATCGAGGGGAACTTTCGAAAATTGTATGGACAACTAGTGTGTTTGTTCATGTTATCATAAGTACATTAAAGTGCTACCATTTCATGAAGGTCTGGAGTCGATCTGATGAAGCCGTAAGACAGTCGAGGGAACTCCTCAACCATTTACTGCAGTTATCTAGTGTTTGGGCTTGATTAATTTGTAGTGACGAGAACTTTACACTTACATGTTGAATTGAGCGCCATCTGGCGAGTAGTTTTTGAGTTATCTCTGCTTATCAAGGTTGAAGTCGGTTATTTTTTTTGTAAAAAGCAATTATTCTGTCTTGCCAGCAATGTAATAGTATTGCTTTTTAGTGTAACTGTGGTCCATGGGCGACGGTGTCTTACCATCGGTAATGCTCGTTTGTCGGTCATTAACAAAAAAATACGCAGTTAAATTACAAATAACAGGTTGAGAATCATTGGGTTGCCACTTGTTTTATGGTCAGAGCACGGTTGTGTAGTTTTTGCGCGTTGAAAGCGAAATAAGAATGTTTGACAGTACTATAATTATGTCTTGTCTGTGAAAACTTCCGCGGCATGTGAATGAACTGTGAACCACGGTAAAAACTACCACTTTCTTTTTTTTTCTGTCTTGCCAGCAATGCAATAGTATTGCTTTTTAGTGTAACTGTGGTCCATGGGCGACGGTGTCTTACCATCGGTAATGCTCGTTTGTCGGTCATTAACAAAAAAATACGCAGTTAAATTACAAATAACAGGTTGAGAATCATTGGGTTGCCACTTGTTTTATGGTCAGAGCACGGTTGTGTAGTTTTTGCGCGTTGAAAGCGAAATAAGAATGTTTGACAGTACTATATGTCTTGTCTGTACATAGTTTCGAATTGTCGGTCCTGGGACCAGTAGAAAATTAAGAAACTACACCCTTGCGGCAACTTTTGATTACATAATGTCGACAGCTCCAGAGGGACGAAATTAAGGACGTAAGATTTTCTTCTACACTCAAGGAACTTCATAAGTTTCGGCCTTGAGAGGGGAAAGTTGAGGAAAAAGTTGAAGTAGTTAATGAAAGATTGAATTGAGATTAAGTAGATATAAACGCAATATAAAAGAAGTCTTTAGTTTACTCAAATTCTTTGATCGATTTATCAACAAATACAAAATAAGGGATGGAAATATGTTTATAAATAAAGCAAGCTGCTAATTTTACCCCATAAAAAAGTATACTTAATTCAATTAACGATATACAAGCTTTAAACTTTATTTATGTTAAAAGTATTCCTTAATTGAAACCCGTTTTTGCTCTCCCTGATTGCTCCTTCAAACAACCGGATATTTTTTTAAATCTCACCTGGGATAACAAAATCACAATCCGACACAGACATCATCTCCCCGGCTTCATATTATATACGACCGATCAAAGGATTTGTACATAATTTCACATATGACAGACAGGTATCACTTCCCCCTGTTATTCCGATCACGTTGTATAAGTTCCAGACGTATTCATACTCGCCAGACGCCCTTCGTAAACTAACTTTAGGACGTCAATAGTAACGTGTATAACTGCTGGGAAGGGAGCGTTTTTGAACCTCCCCTGAGATACGATCCTCGGGCGAATGTAGTGTCCTTGCACTGTAAGTACCTTCACCGGCGTCTCCATTGTATCGTCTATTATATTTTTGTATAACAACATATTTTTACGTATTATTTAATATCATTGTTTGCGAATGCTAGGCTGTGAAAATGAAGAGTCAATTTCCATTTCAGTTTTAATTATCCATCCGTCCGTCTGTCGGTCTGTGCGAGTATCATGTGGAAACCACTAAAGAGGTTTGATTTTCTGCCAGTACCTTATTTCTTTGTATGTGTAATAAAATAATCCATAGGAATATAATTAGTAAAATACATGATGTATTGAAATTTGTTAACCTGGTTTAGACCGTGTATAAGGCACTTTTGTCGCGGACTTCTCACGATAAGCGTGCCGTGTCGTACGGTCTTATGGGAATGCGCACCAGACGAAGACATTAACGTAATAATATTTTGGGCGCCGATTATCGATTTAAGTTAAGCTACTTGCAGACAGACGGGTTGAACGGGGTTCAGTTATGACCTTTAACCCTCTGCAGGGTTTACTTAAGATCACTATACGATTAAGATAGGAATTATGAGACATTTTAAAGGCTCGTTTCGTTAACTGACTTTACTACTCGGGTGTTACCAGACTAATCGATCAACGATCGACTAGGCGATTCCACCATCGATCGATGCCGATCGACGATCGATCGATTGGTCTGGTAACACCCTTATGCTGATGCATAGCTCTAAACCAATATAAATGATCATTCTTATCCTTAATAATATTAAAAAGGTGAAAGTCTGTCTGTCTCGCTGTGTGTCTGTGATATTTTCGTTGAAAAACCAGGCTCACACATACGCTTCTTTTTTTTCCAAAATCCAAAAGTCAACCCCTCAAGGGATGACAGTTTGTATGGACAAACTAAACCATTTGACTGATATCGGTGAATTTTCTACGGAAGATAGTTGATGATGCAAGATCAAACAAAGACTAAGTACTTATTTTTTAAACCAACCCTTAAGGGCTGAAATAGGGGATGAAAATCACTAAAAGTAATCCTCGCGGGCAGAGCTCATTGTCATAATCGTAAATATTTTGCAATTCCAATATTTTAGGTATATAATTACGTAGGTACGTGGTGGTAGTATGTGGCGAATTGATAACCTCCATTTTAGGTCAATAAAAAATGAACAACTCAACCTCATTACAGTTTTATTAATAGTAACCATAAATAACAAAGTTCTCGATAGAAGTTTGATACTTACATGATAAGTACTTGCAAATAACAATACAATTGATTAATTTAAAAATAAAAAAATAATCTTTATGTAAAATACGTTAAACAAAAACTTGAAACTTTGAATATCACTGTCTTCGTTTAATTTTAGTTCTAGTTCTAGTCTAGTTAGCGGGGTCTCAGCACCAGAACTTTAGAAAAAAAAATTAAAAATATTACATATTACCACAAAATAGGACACCTATTCTAGCTAGCTAGTCACCCATGGACATCAGAAATTCTCAGACATGATAAGTTCATAAAAGGCTTCACTGATAGGTACGTTGTTCCTCGATAGGAAAGAGAGAAGAAACAAAGTAAAAAGAAACTGTCAAGTGCGAGTCGGACTCGCCCATGAAAGGTCCGTAGCCGCAAGTAACGTACCTCATATAAAAAAATATATTTGAGTAGATTAAATGAAAGATAAATAAATTGCGGTTTATGATTTATGGCGTAGGTATTAAAAAAACTACTTACTAGATCTTGTTCAAACCAATTTTCGGTGGAAGTTTACATGGAGCAAAAAATTGCTACTTAGTATTTAGCATGTGTGTCGGAGTCGGAATGTTGCTCAAAATTAGTATACTCATTTCGGGCATGCTTTGTGAATCGACAGTCGTGCGATTTTTGATCATGCTATCTACCTGTGGTGCGGGTGGAAGGGGGTGTGCTTTAAGCGCGTCTAGTCTAAACAGGTTTGCTAATTGAGCATGCATAGTAACGATACTTAAAATAATATATACTTACTGCATACTTAAAACTAGCATGCCTATTGCTAGCAAATGTAAATTGCTCATAAGCAAGCTCGTATTGAGCATACTCAATATAACTCTTTTAGCACGTTATTTTAGAGCATGTGTAAACAGTACCTTTGGGCTGCCAAATGTTAATTCAAACTTTAACATCAATTACTCTCTAGAATAAGTAAAGCTTAAAGCACAACAAAAGCTTTTGATCAAAACGCTATTCCACACTAGTAAATTTCGTGGCTTGTATGTTATATTGTAGTTTTAACTATACTATAGCTACAGACGTGTGTTGTGTACAAACGCGCTTTGATAAAAAATCCTTCTCGAGATGAGACGTCTAGGAAAGAGACGGCATGCTACAAGCAAGGCTGGGGGCCGTGAGAGTGAGCGAGCAAGTCAATAGGTGAATGAGGGGTCACGATTCATGAGTAACCGTGCGGGGTCGCGGGAAGGGAAGCGTCGCCATCGCGATCCGAGTTTATTTTCTTATTCTTTTAGTCGCTTTCGACAGGCTGTGTAGTGAGGCTGTTGTGTCGCCGCTCGTAAACGTAAATTCGTGTGTGCCTAACTTGTGGAGTTCTGTGTGTGACTTGCTGTGTTCAAAATGGGGTGTGGAACCAGTTTTGTGAAATATGTGCTCTTCTTCTTCAACCTGGTGGTTGCGGTGAGTTATTCAAAGGGCGGGATAACCGGTTTCTGGGCAGTACAGTTGGTATGGGCACCGTGAGCGTGACCAGCGGACAGTGAAACCCACCTCGCCCTACGTGGCCGATGCCCGATATTCAGATAAAAGTATCTTAGAGATGCAGTATTTTTATTTCTTTATGCTCACGAACTCGTAACGATCTTTTTTAGTCATAACTACGGACGCTTTGTTTGAATTCTGATTAAAAAGCAGGTTTATTTAGTAGCAGAACTTGTGTTGTTCACTGTATTTGCACAACAAGTGGTTTAAAAAAAGATGTGAAGTAAGAAATAGCTCGTCTGTTCTCTTTTCATATTAATATTACTGTGTTATTAATACTAAACTAATGTATACACCTAAAATTACTCCTAGTAAACGCTAAAGATAATAGTAGTAATCAAGTATATTAGACCACTAAATTGTCTGAAAATAAGCTTTCTATTTTGCTCATTCAATGCCAGCTTACATAAAAAATAAATAAGCATTTTATAATCGTAAGCTTTTTTAGCAGAATCAAGGTAAAGTGACTCATTTTCGTCCATTTTCAAGGTTTCGTAACTTTTCATTGATTTCTAATAATCGTAAATATAATAACCTTTAATATTAGAGAATTTATAATGTACACGAGTTATTTATGATTTAAGTATTATTCATAAATAAAATTTCGTATATTTCAACTTAGCAATTTTAATCAACGCTTCAAGTATTAAGGTACTTTTAAACACGTTTGTGAAGTAAATGTGTGACATAAGACAATTATAGTAAACCCAACTTAAGATTGAAACGAAAGAGGCGCTGTCGGACGCATTTGACATTCATTTGACCAATCATTGCACACTAGTAACTGACAGATGAATGACCACAACGTACTTATGAATGACTTTTCATTAGTTCAAATTTTTGCCATTTCAGAGATAAGTTGGGCGCACTGTAACCATGATGATTCAGAGATGTTGCCAGAAGCTAGAGTTTTATAATCCCCAGTTGGAGTGAGTCAATAACAAAACCGACAATATGACATCACTCACGTTAAAAACGAATGAATGTAACGACGAACATTATGGAATTCGCGGGAAACCGTTTGCGATTACTCAATATTCTAACTAACTAGAAGGACTATTGACACATGCACCAGTTCGAGAACGGGTAGTAGTAAACTAGAAACAAACTGAATTTAACGACAAAGGAAAATTAACTTACGCGTAGTTTGCTAAGCAAGAAGAGAGAAGATTGTGTAAAAAATAAAGTTTTTTTTTTAAGTTTACTTTAAATTAGCAGAGATGTGTTCTCGTCGTCTTGATTAGATATATGGGTTTTTTGATAAATAATTATTTGAAACTAGAAGTAGGTTTTCTAGATTAGTTATCGGTTTTGGAGAAATGCTGAAGGGTTTTGCTTAGGGCTTAATTTTTTAAAAACAGAGATCTGACTTCAATTACTGGAGAACACGATTGGTAATATTTTGTAGGAATGATCATTTTATTCGTGATAAATACTAGCTCGTTAACGCCTACGCCTAAATAAATGTATTCGCTACTTAAAATCCAATTAAAACACGTTCATTTAATGACTTGATATGTAAAAAGTATTTAATGATGTCATAATGACAACTCACGTAATAGTATTATGCTTCATGGCGTTGCCTAGATAATTTGAATGACTCAGGCATGCCCAATTAATGAGGCGTTTCAAAATCCATTATGCAACAAACACCATGGACGAGGGAGCCTCGCGTGACAAGGCTCCTTATTCCAACTCTCGAACAACAGGTGGATTACACTGAATTATTAATGACTAGCACTGCCCTTACTTCGCTTCGCTTCGGGAAGCCTGTCTTAGCACACCAAAAAATTGTTAAGTCGTCTTTTTAAATTAACATTCTTATTTATTTCTAAACCGATTAAACTTTTAATTAATATAAAATTAAACGGATACGACGTTACGTTACGTTTGTTGGCACTTTTACCCTACATGCGTACTAGAAATGGGTTTGGTAGTATGTACCTCCATTACAACGGTGGGCATTTGCCAGCTATGCTCTTCTGCTCATTACTCGACTATACATAAAAACAAGTCTCGACGTGCGTCTACTGTGTGGTATCACCTCGAAGGCTCTGAATCAAGTTTGCACTAATTATGCTCTGCTCTGATAAGATAAAAATAACATATTGACGTAGTTAAATTCCCCTGTAGGGGCTGTAGGATTCCGGTCCTGTTGGCAAAGACGGTACAAAACCGCTAGTAACATGCAAGATTAACATTTATTTAGGTTCAAAGCATCAGGAATCAAACACGGGACTGTTTAATTCGCAGGCAAGGTCATCACGTAAGTTACGCGGTTATCAGTGTACAGAAGCTTATCGCTATAAAGTTAGAGACGAGGCAATGTGATACATTACTTAAATATGTCTGCTCGCCTCGTGCAGTTTTCAACTGGGTCAAGGAAAATTTCTTAACTGTAAAGGAAAATCGACCTGAAACGTGACTGCTCAAGGCGAGGCTCCGCGGGATTTTCCGGAATTTTATCCTTGTGTATGTAGATACAAGGTCGGTCTTTCAGGGTTAAGTACCATGTTTAAACACCAAAACTTTGGATATGGCCTTTACATTTTTAGCTAGTAGGTAGTTTATAGTATTAGTTAGTAGCTTTATAAAAACTAGAGATCCTTTTTGAATTCGATATTCGACAAAACTTCAAACATTGACACTTTAAAGATTAAAAATTGTCTAAGAAATGCATTATGAATCATTAACACGAAATTCTTAACAATTGATGTAAATGCATTTTCTTTACATGATGAGCAATCGCTACACGCATCAGAGCTCAAAGCTCCTGATTTAGGGGGAAAGCTCCTAATCGGGGGTTGGGGGAAGGATATTCTTGTAAAAAACCTCAGCCGATAAGTTGTTTGACAGCTGATAAGCAAGCGGTAGCTATCAAATCAATAATAAATTATTCGCAGACTTTTTCGCTACAGATTTAGGAACTTGTGACGTGGTGTCGAGCGCCATATGAGTATTTTCGCTTCGAAACTTAAAAAAATTACGTAAATAATATGTATGTACATAGATTGGAGAATTTCTGTCAACAAACTCACTCGCATAATACAGCCCAAAAACCAGTTTTGGTATCATTGCGAAAAGTGGGCCTTTCAACTTAGCCGGATGGTATTTTCTTATCTTGAACGCAACTAAAAACAATGAGGATATTGTGTCACTAACACCTTCGAAGATAGGAGGCGTATTGAGCAGTCACGTGACGTGGTGGTGACATCATCGGAACGACCCATTCGCCATTCCGGCGCCCGACACTTACAAGCTTTAGAAGTGATCACTGATTTATGAGAAATGTGTCGTTCGTTACTCGTTAACGAATGAAGGATTTTCTGGTCGTTCTTAATACGCTATTAGCTATTAGTTTATTTTTTAATTGATTTTTTAAAATAAGTGTTTACATGTAGTGTTAGTACGTAACGTACCTTATCATTTGCTGGATTTAAAGTTAAACATGATTTTAAATCCAGCAAATGATAAAAATTGTTGAATTATAAAACTTTATTACTTACTTATTATTTATTATTGATTTTACAATCACCCTCCTCAATCGGTAATGCCTGGCTATCGGGAGGCTCATATAAAATACAATCATGCGAGAAAATAAGCGAATAAAACAATTTTCTTGCCTTGCACGCCTCTGATTGACACTATTGTTCGAGACACGTAATCTTTGAAGCTTGAATGACTAACTACATTAAACTATTTACACTTGACACGGTTATCTCGACAGACGTTTAATTTTATTGTTAAGACCCAATAACTTATACGTAGTTATATTTATGGGTGTATACGGTATAATATATTTATTATGTGTACTAGCATTTGCCCGCGATTAATTTCAGGAAATATGGATGTGTTAATAACCAGGGAAGAATACATACTAATAATAACATTAATAACCATTTTGTTATGTATACCTACCGATTGAAGTTCTTCTAATACATTAGTGTAAACCACATCCAAATTGGTCAAGTGGTTTCTGATATTAGGGGGAGCAAACAGGCAGAGAACGCTGACAAAAATGATCAATCATGAGATCACACTAGGATCCCCTGTGCCGGGTGCCATGGACAACACACAAGACAAGGAGACACTTAAACCGAGAACGGAAAAAACTCATCATTCAAATTTCCCCTCGCTGGGAATTGAACCCAGGAGCCTCGGAACAGTAATTGCGTCCGCGCCATTCGGGTCGTCTATAATTAATACATTATATCAAATTTTATTTTAATTAATGTTTTTGGTTAATAGTAAGTAGGTACCTAATCTATTAATATGCAGTTAACTTTTTTGCATACTAAAATGGCCCAAGAAATAAACTTACAGTATGGAGATTAAATCTATTTCGAGTCTGGTATTGTTCGTCTTTCAAACAATTTGTGATTGTATTAACAAGCATTATGGTTGATATTCCAGTAGATCGTTTCCTTGTTACGTCAACCATAGTTCTAAGTATTAGCAAAACCTATAAGTGGACAGTTTTTCGCACTAACGTTCTATGAGGCCTTGTATCTTGTACGTAATTGTTTATCTAAGCACTACATCTTAATAAGGATGTCGGTCGCCGGTGTTTATTTTCACACAGGCGTTTTAGGGTTGTCAACGCTAGCCAAATATTTAAAAGAAACGCAATCTAAAAGAAACAGGTTTACACGCACAACCCAGGAATATTATTACAATAAAAATGTCCTACGCATAGAGACTGAACTAAAATCGAGTAAAACAGCTACTCGGTAAGTGGTCACTGCTGCCCATGCATACCAGTAATAACAAAGACATCACAAATTCATTATCGTCTACAAAGGACAAGTTATTTTACAAAAGATTATTATTTTTCAAGTAATCGGGGGTTTTCCCATTAAAGTAAATCAGCCCGTCACTTATTCCGGGCTTTTAACCAGTATGAAGGTGCTGTCTTTAAGGTACGCGAAAGACCAGACCATTGGCAGCCCTAGACGTTGGCAGTCCAATAGGGACGCGGTCTAGATTTCAAACGTACTTTCAATTTAAGTCTAGTACACACGAGTCGTTAACCGGTTCCAATAATAACTAACTGTCTTACTAACAACGTTGTAATGAGTTTTTTTGTAACGCCACTAGTGTAGTCGGATGTTGCGAATTTCAACAACCTTGTACATTGTAATTTGTAGCCTGCTGTGTATTGCCCTCCCACTCTAATGTATACAAAAAAATTGCAACAAGGCTATTTGCATGTCAAACCTGAAGGCAAATAAATATACCTACCTATTTGGTATTAAGTGAGAACTACTAATATCTGTGGGCTTTGTAGCTTTCAAGTCAAACAAGTTAGGCTGCCTCTGACGTTTTGTCTCTATCTAATTCTGTTATTCTGTCGATTGCAGATGTTAATGAACTATTAATGGATACCTACTTGACATCATGATCCAAAAGTCTAAACGCATGCCGTGTTTCTACCTTAAATCAGAGGATTAAAGAGTCAAAATTAATTCAATATTTTAATTTAAAAGTGTATTATGTTTATTTTATTAATGCCCCTCGGAAACGTAAACGCTACACGTGGTGTACCAAAACCTAATAAGTAGGTATAGTTAAGATGTAAAAGTCACATAATGCGTGGCCTAGAAAATTAATGATGACGAAACATCAAATAACATGTGTAGATCTCATTACTACGTGTTACTATTACTACTCACTACCTACTCATAAGGCAGCCGTAATAATGAATGGCCGGTGTCGTCCGCCCGGCGCCATAGCGACACCCCAAAATTAATTCCTCGTTCCTCGCACTACAAAAATGTTCCGCTGCTAAATGGTGTCAAGTATTCCTGGAGCCTTAAACGTAATTAAAATTAAATAAGTTGATGTAAAGCACGTTTTTGCGAGAGCTGGAGTGAATTTACTTTTTAAATGGGCGTTGCTTTTAGGTTCATATTTAAATTACGCAAGCTATATGTTTATTGTATAATAATAACTAGCGACCCGCCCTTGCTTCGCTGAGCATCAAATGTGGAGTCTACATTGTTCAAGTTACATAAGAATGCACATAAACAGAACTATATTTAAACCATTTTGAAAAATATACTGCCTAATGGTGAAAACCTCATCTAAATCCTTTGCGGGGTTTAAAACTTTAAAAGAAGACACATAGAAAGGCACAGACAGCTGACAGACAGGTGGAGAGCGACTCTGTTTTATACTGTGCACACTATGCACGTGATACGTGTTATTTTTTAAGTAAGTTAATTTTAAAAACTACTTTACCCCGTAGCCTAGTGGGTGCGTGCGAAGCAAGGGTTCGATTTCCGGTCGGGGCTAATAATTGTTTATTCACGGATTTCACGGCCCGTGGATGATGGTGCTTTATATTTATGGTGTAGGTAGGTACACGTCACATGTGTGTGTGTGTGATACAGGAAATCCTTTGATATGAGTGAGTAAAAGTGAAAAAAAAACACCTGATGTTAAATACCTAGAGTTGATATTTAAGATGGTGAGCGGACTTGACGGACGGAAAGCTTGTGCAGTTTTTTTCTTGAAGTCTTTCACATCAAATTGCAAGACTCGTCAGCCAAACTGCAGTGGTGCGAAACATTTTTGATAGTGACAGATGAAATTCGACGTTAATTAAATTATCCGTCTAGCGTTTAACATGTCGTTAAAACTTTGTGATTGCGAGAATACCAATATTAGCTTTACCCCTGCTTCGCCTGCGTTAAATTTTTATTTCAGTTTATCAAACTTTTAAGCCCTTAAGAAGGGGAACTTGCAAAAACCTTTCTCAGCGCTCCCCTATAATATCCAAGAAACATTCATGCCAAATAGATTGTTGCATTCAGTAGTTTCGGGGCTGTGCGTTGTCTGTCTGTCAGTCACGGTAACGGAATTTTTATATTTATTGATATGTATCTGATACAAATTGACAAAGAAAAGACAAAAAAACTATGCACTGAGTTACTTCCCTAAATTCAAAACACGATTCAAATAATTTCATCACCCGTCAAAGCTGCTATTGATAGACTGAGAGGCTACTAGAACAGCAATACAATGATCGGACGTGACCCGATTCTAATTAGATTAGCTTCCTGCCACATACATAGTTAATAGAAGCTTCACTTCGCAATAGCAGCGCATCCTGAATAACAAAGCTTTTCAAAGCGCTCAAGTCCTACTTTGCTTTTCTAAGAACGACTGTGTCGGCATAGGTGTTCCTGAACGAAAGCTGCTTATTCCGCGTTTGCGTTTGATGTAAAATTCGTTCTAATTGCATCCCACACAAATATCAGCTCTCTGCCCCGATGTTAAGGTACATTTCAGACTGACAGCAAGATTTAAAAAGCCGTAAGTAAATTTTGCTTACAAGCTAAATTGAGCTGTGAGCGTAGGTAATACAATTGTTTTGAGCGGGAAGTAGCAATTTCGTATTCTCGTCGGCTCATGTAGTGTTATGAAGGGCTCGCGAGGATTACCATAGTTCCTCCGACTCATTGTCTGTTTCCCCCTCCCCCGCCCCCCGGCCCTCGGTACGTCACTGTCGGTCGGTCGTTGACCCAATGCAATACGTCACGTCAATTCGTGTGGGACACCTGGACGAGTTGTGTAACTGTTCATCATGTCTCTATTTCGAATCCGCGTGTTGTTTGGAGCAAAATGTTGTTTGTCGCTAATGTCATTTCGGTTTACACGTGTACTCATGGGTACTCACGATTCTTTATACAAACATCGTGATTACTCGTTATAATTAAAATAATTGATTTTAATAAATATAGAACTAGACGTGTGGTACGTCAGCCACTCAGTAAGATAGAATAGAGGGCTTATAAAGTCCTGATATGAATTATCTAATTTACGGATTTAGGAATGAAATCGACTATACTCGGATTTTTAATTAAACGAAGTAAACTGACACATCGAAATGTCATTTCTTTAAATAATATTGCCAACTTTCAAATCATAGTGATTGTCTATAGTTCTTAAAAACGATATAACCGATAATAATACCGGTAATTAAGCGATATTACAAAAAAATAAAAATAATCTCTTGCGACACTAATAATATCAATGTATGGTCATTCGCCATGATAATTCCGATAGATTTTTAATTAATTTAGCGGACAGTAAAGATGATTTTACCAATAGAGGACAAATTTCTACTAAAATATATTGTTTGTTTATATTATAAATCTTACAATATATTTGCCGAATAGTAATATTATGCTTAGAGCGGTAACTACGAGTTTTTTGAAAGTTTGAAATTAACATAATAATTAATTATTTAACTCAATTAAGTAAGTTGAATAACGAGATATTTTTGCCCCAGCACTATTTTTATTTCATTAAAAATTGGTAACACTCGAAATGTCATTTTACTTCGTTTAATTAAAAATCCGAGTATAGTAGGGTAGGTGGTAGGAGTAGGTATCTAAATCTAGCGTTTGTATCTGTTAGATGACCCACGGGTTCGATTCCCGGTATGGGCAGATATTTATGTGACGGATAAATAACCGAGGGTGTTAGAGATGCGCTGCTGCTTATTATTAGTGCAAGCGTTTATTATTATATGTTATGTAATAGATAATATAATTAGATAATATTAAACGCTAATGTAAAATTTAGTTCTTTCTCTATTGTATTTTGTAATCGTCAGCCGTGCTCTTGAATGTTTATTGAGACAGTAAACGGGTCAGTGAAACCAGATCACCACGATTTGATTGTTCAGCGCGACACTTTTTATACATCACAATAAAATCTCGGCACACAGACATTATTCTTTTATCATTTACAATGTTTTATCGTAAAACAAATTACGTACTTAATAATAAAATGCATCACGTCACCCGCTGAAACCGTACAGGATCGTATGTCGGTATAAAAACCTCATTTATAAGTCATACGTGGTTTTGATCAAACGCGTTTAACGTAACTTCGGCTGGCTATTTTAAGAAAATCTAGGTCGCTGCTAGAAAGGTCGCCGACCTCCGCTATGGAGGTTTTATCACTTCCAACGGGAGCTAGTGGTGATTAGCACTGCGTAATTAATGCATTGGTGGTTAACCATTTAACCGTTTAACGTTTAAACATTGCTGACTGCTGCTAAAGGTGCTAAGGCCTTTTGTTGATCTTGGTACTTCGACTTCGAGGGATTGGCTTTGCATGGTTGACCATTTCCATCACGGAACAGAATTTTTTTCCGTTCCGTGATTTCCATGGTCCTTTTCGTGGTTTATTTATTACCTTTCATGTTGATGAGTTTATTTAACAGCTGTTTCTTAGATCTGTTTTTAGTTTTTTGGCTTGATAAAAGTTATGCTATCCACATACTCATTGTAACCTTCTGCCCTTTAAAAATTATCCATCTATAAAAAAAAAAAATACTTTTTGATATAAGTATTACAGTAACAAATGATTCACGTAGTAAGAGGTCAGTGGTCACCATCGCCCTTGGACTAGCATTAAGTAACTAAAATATTATTCTTGACTTTATGAAACTGACTGAAAAAATATCTTCTCATATGTGAGGAGAAACCCACCTTGGTATGAAGGTAATATTTCGTAGGATAACACCTACTTCACTCTCAAAGAGCGTAAGAATTAATTAAGCGTCGAAAATATACCAACCTACTCGTACCTACAGCTGTGTAAATTATGTACAGAGAGAACTGGAAAGACGCAGTAAACATAAGTAAGTGTCTACGAGTGGGGAGCGTAGTAATATTACGTTGTTAATGCGAACTGGGCTGCGATTTTCAGTTATGCGGGTTAAAATTAAAAATAAAAGTCTTACAGTATTCGAACCCAGACCCGTGTTCAGAGGGACGACGTGCAAACCATGATTATAGCCGTGTATTATTGGGGTTATAAAATGTTGAACACCATGTTAACAAAGCTACGGGGTCATTGAAGTGTCACTGATCGGAACTATTGAATCGTCAGTCGGCAGGGCTCCCATGGCAGCCATGTTTAATGGGGTCAATGTGTCGATGGTAAACCAGTGCGGAGTCAATAAGGTCTACTTCCGCCTAAACAACCTGCGTTCATAATCAACTTGAAAGCACAATTCACTAAATAATTGATGGCAATGGGGTGTGACCTCAATACTTCTAATCTAACTGCTGTTGTTTTTAATTGGCCTATATTTAGAGGATAATAAAGTCATGCTATTATTTGTATAGTAGCCGCCCTTGCTTTGCTTGGGGAAAAAGTTACGTTTACAAATTGTATTGCACCAAAAATTAAGTTTTAAGTCCTAATAACACCATCTACTATTCTGCAACTATCAAGGTAAAAACTTTTCAAGACAGTAATTTACTGTTTGTTTCCATTCAAGCTTTCAATATCGTATCGTATATCAGCATCTCAATCTGAACAACAGATTGACACACAGAAAGCAAAGCTGGATTGTTCCCGTCATGAGTCACGGTTGCGCAAGCGCACGCAAGCTGCGCACAGGATCCGCCATTGCCGGCGTATACTGTGACATGACACGTTGTGCAAACCAGTCCGCCTGTGAAATATCAGTGCGCGCATTACATTAAACTGTGACAGAGCTCGACCAGTATTTACCTTAGTTTAGGGTTCCCTGGGCAAGTCAAGTTACCCTGATTTTATGCAAAATAAATATACCTATATACCTACTAGACGTCGTAATCTCATAGTTTTGCCAACACTGTGGGAAGATACATCCCGTGAAAAATAAAGCTTATAGTCCCCCCCGTATTCAAAGCAAAGTGTAGCAAACAGAAAAATATTAATATGCCTACGTTGTCTATCTGTCTACAGGGGTATATATCGTTTGAATGGAAATAGGTAGAGTGGACACCTGGAAATAGGTGGACTGGTGTGTGAGGTTTAGTCTAAATACTCATCTTCTCTTGAGAGAAATTAGGTAGCAGCAGTTAAAATGAAGCAATGAGCAAAATGTTGTAAGAATGATAACTCAAGTAGATAACCTTCTATAATAAAAAATAACAAGTTTGCGTTATATAAGACATTAATAAATAATAATAGATGTGCGTAGTTTAAAATAAAATTGCTAAATTTAAAGTAATTAAAGTAAGGTTATTTTTTGTGATATTTTTTTTCAATTGACTAACCTGTCGATGATTTTCTATTTGATTCTAATCGTATGTTTTGGAATTATTACACGGGTACGCAATATCAGTTGCTCAATTCGATTTGCTTTTTTTAAATTAATTGGCGGAAACAAGATAAGGCATTGCGTACTCGCATACACAGTGAAGAAATCCCATTTTAACACCTTATTGATCAGTTTTACAGTATAAATATACCTATTGAATTCGTAAAATAGTTTCGCCTAGGAGTAAGTAAAGATAATTCATTACTTGTTTGTTTTAGTAATAGGTATTGTCGTTTTTGTAATAGGTATTAATGTTAGATTCGTCCTAGCTCTGTGGGCAATCGTTGGGTCATATATGTAGTTTAATAACTTGACAATATTTTACTTCAAATTATCTTTTTTTCGTTTATTTCACGTTTGTTATAGATATCATAAAATATATGATTACTAGATAGTCCGAGTGAAAAAGAAATAAATACCTAGTACCTAAGTATATTTAGAGATTAATAATTGGTAGTAAGACCAATATATTTAAGCGATTCTTATAGTCATACCAGTAGGACATAAGTATGTCCACCGAGAAACATCAGAGATGGATGTCTGTCTGTGTCATGACTAGGGCATGCAATTATCCGCCCGAATTTACTATCCGGATAATACGGATAGTTCATTTTACTATCCGGATATTATCCGGATAAAACGGATAATACGGATGTTTTTCTAAAAAAATCAACCATAGTATGTATTATATTTACTTTTTCTGTTACCTATAGTAGAACGAATCATAAACCTTTGCATATTTTTGACTTCCTCTTAAGAAAATTCAAAATTATCGAAAATTGAAAGTTATTTGTCTCACTTAAATTCCGAAAATCGAGTTTTCTTCAGATATCCACGTTTTGGGATCATAGGACACTATTCTGACTATCCCCGCGATGGTCTATATTTGTGTGTGTGTCTATTTATGTGAACCTCTCATAATTATTTTTTGATGGCTTGACCAATTGAATTGCGGTTGATGCCATTTGAAAGATCTCCACTGATCTTAGATTTTCTGCAGATTGTATTGAATCGAAAATGAATTGTTAAAGTGATGTTTATGTCTAATAACTTCCAAAATACTGTAACGTTTTGTACCATAATCTCTCAAATCCGCAAAGTACTTAAAAATTTTAAAACTGTTTTTAAACATAACTGCGAGACTTCGTATCATATATTTTTCCGGGTTGATGCATGAGTTTGCAAAGTGTCCGATATAAGTGCGAAGCAGAAAGCCTTTAATTTCCCCGTCACATTCAAAAATCTTGGTTCGAAATTCTGTGATCAACCGCGTGTCTATTGCCACAGATCCATCTGTCGATGCTAGAAATAACGTATGTACCTCCACTAATACCACATTAAGGTACCTCTGAAAGATTCGGTTTACTAAGAAAGAGATTTTTAAAGGTATCAAGGTAGCAAATGAGCAAACAGCACCACCCTCACTCTGTCATCCATGATAATTGTGACCGAACAAAGATTAAATTAAGGGACTAGGATGGTAAGTCCAGCTAGAAATGATGATAGAATGTTAGTCGGTAAGTGTGAAGACTTGGACAGGGACTGTTAAAGGTTCTCAAATCCTTACAGTGTCTAGACGTGAAAAAAGCCAGTGGTCTTGAGGGTGTTCCAATGAATGTACTAAAAGCCTGTATACTTGATACGTCTATTCCGCCTTACTTCCAAAATTGGATTATTATCAAAATCCTGGAAGCTTGCTAGCGCGCCGCCCGTTTTCAAATAAGGCAGCTGTATCGATCTTTGTCATTATTAGCCAATTTCAATAACCCCACCACTTTGTAAGCTTATGGAGGGTATATTAAACTTGTATCTTATTGAATGCCAAAACCAAACTACCTTCTTCGGGACTAATAAGCATAGGCTTAATTGGCATTTTAAGGAAGCTCCCGCTTTGTTTATTCCCCTATCGGAATTCTTGAGCAACCTTTCCTCCAGGTTGTTGTTCCTTGAAGACTCTGGCCGCCACTCTATTTCTACTACAAATATCCAGCTGGTAGGGATGAAAAACCATCTGAACGAGAGCTCCATATTACCGTTAGTGTTTCAATGGGACGATATTGAATCTTCTGAATCGTGTGAGATTTAAAGCCATAAAAACAGACGTATCAGTTTACCACCAAGAAGTGCTCATTCATCATGGCTTTCTGCTTTTAAAATATAACAATTAAATACTCTGACCGCCTTTAGTTGTTGGGAATTATAGTTACGTCGCACCTCAATATTGGGCGGTTCTTATGAACTGTCGTTGTCTGTCGAGCACGTAAGCTAAGCAATGCTTCCGAGATGTACGCTAAGATAAAAAGGTAGTTGAAAATTCAGTCAAACTATTTTTTGGGTCATATACCATAAAAAATGTGGTAGAAGTTGCAGAGGCAATCTCCAAATAACCAAATAAAACATAAAATATTATATTTTCGTAATAATTAAGCAAACAAAATGTCTCCAAATGGTCAAATAGTATAAAATTATTACTATCCGTTTTATCCGGATAATAGGTCTTCTATTATCCGGATAGTATTTTCGGGCGGATATCCGGATAATACGGATATCCGGATATCCGGATATCATGCCCTAGTCATGACTGTGAAGTTTATTCATTATGCATAACATACATATTATATTACATATTAATAAATAGTATTTGATCTATTCGGACAGGTGGTTACGTAAAGTGCATCATTAAATGTTGTGTTAGATAAATACTCAAAAAGTGATGTAACAGTTATGAACATTCTTAATTTATTTTTACAAATCGTCTAACTTCCATTGTGTTGGACTTGGAACACTAAGTACCTACCTACTTGCAACACAGCAATTTGTAATAGTTGTAACTTAAGTGCTTAACTACTGTTATGTAATTTGGCACCCTTCACTTAATGGTCTCGTTAAATTATTTGTGTTAGAAATAACATTGTCACGACCGCTTTTAGTATAATCCCTGGATACATTAAGAGGTGAAGTTAAGTTATCTATATTATATACCCTTTGGATTCCAGCGAAGTGAACGTACTATGAGTTTCATGACATGAATTCATGTCGTTGGGGATTAATATGTATTACTAATGAACATTAGGTATAATGTTTGAACTTTTGATAGTTGTGACACTATTGAACTTTGAATATTTTAAAACTTGCTTAGGAACTGGCTTGAGGATTATGGCTAAATAGAAATAGAACATGGAGAACTGTCGATAAGCCAGTTAATTTTTTATCTTTTTCACAAATGATTCAGTATATTGACATACGAACGATAAACTTCCTAAAGCTATCAATGTATGTCTGGTCATGTGTTCGTTGAATTCCCGCATAGCTGGCGTGCTTGCCCGCCAGTTCTACGTATACCTGCCGAACGGGTTCTTGAGCGGGCATAAAAACCTGGCTCACAGCTAGGGCTGCCATCGATTAAATTACGGAAGTATGCGCCGAAAAACTTGGGAGACCCTGTATATTTTGTGTGTGTGGAAACAGTAATTTCCCAGATTCCACTGAAAAATTTCCCGCAGTGTTCTTAGCTTAGTAAGTTTAGTATCTTAGATGAGGCTGAGGATTACAAAATATTTTCTAGCAATACATGAATCTGCTAATGGATGCGTTTTTATTTTAAATTTTAGATGTCCTTAAAAAATTCGTCTCATTATCTCAAGTGTTTTTTCGACCACTTTCAAAACCGCCCTAATCTTGGCTCTTAAATTAAGAGAAATCAAGGGAATCCCGGACAGATGGCAGCCCTACTCATGGCTCATCTACCGGGCTCATGATTGTGTAGTGTAAACTGAGGCTCCAATATTTATGGCAGTTTGAGTCGTCTTTTTGGGATACTTGCAATACGATAGGTTCATGTATACGCAAAAAGGTCTACGTGTCATTAAACTGGTTGCAAAGAATTGTTTATTGTGCAAGGTGTCTTACGCGGGTTTTATCAATTTGGATAGGTATATGAATGTGTATTAAAAAGTGAAATTGTTATATCACATCATCTGTTTTGGATGCGATAATCTTAAAAAGTGGGTAATGCGTGGGTTTTCATGTGGTTTTTGCCTTTGACTGATCAAGATTTAGGTGTATGCGTATGTTTTTCTGGTTGATGATGTAAGTTATTTGATTGGGTGGAGGATAGTTTCCCATCAGATAGCTCATCCGCACTGTTCTCGTTTATTTATATACAAAATTACCTGTATTATATATTACCGATATCAGAAGTCGACATTTTTATGATTCTAGCGCTGCTGTTTTCGTCACAGGTTTTCGTCTTTTTATCTAAACCCTTTTTACTCATCCGTTATTTTTTTTTTAAATAAAGGCATGTACACACAGTTAATTTACTCTTGTAACAATTGTTCGATGAAGAGATAAAAAATTGGAGATCTGCCTCGTAGGTCGTCACGGCTCCGGATCGGTGGTCATTGTGTAATTGTGTCATTTATCCGATAAGCCGTCTTGCCTTTCGTAACATTACGTGTAACTTTAATACGTTATTGTTACGTAATCTTATCATGCCAGTTACGGCTAATCATTTATTTATTAACCGGTTAAGTTCATATCAATATAGATTACAGATTTGCTATGCGGTCTCTTTGCCTCTTAAGTAATAGCAAGCAAAAGCCTATTAATTTCAAGCTCTTTTTTAAAAACCTAAAAACTCTTTTAAAAAGCCTGACGACAGTCAGTTTTGACACTTAGGCATCTTTCACACCAACGTATTGTCCGCCGCCGACTGTGAGTATGCGTACTGTCAGCCCCAATATGAACGTTCGGTTCGGTGTGAACGAGAAGTTGAATATGGAAAAACAATAAACTGCGTAACGCGCGCTCACAGTCAGCGACTGACAATACGTTTGGTATAAACAATGCCTTAGATATGGATGTTTAGAGTATGTCATGTTTTACTTTATTTTGTGGGATCTCGGAACCGGCATAGTTTATTTATCTCACACGATCTAGCATTCGGACGTGAGATTTAAAAATGAATCATTTGGGGCGTTGGAACTTCACATTTAAAACAAGATCCGAGTGTCAGATTGGTTTTTATGTTTTGTTACAAAATAAGATATTATTGCACATAATGATATATTATTGCACATAAATATATTAATGTGTTTCGTAGCAGCAATAAATAACCGCTCTCACAAACACACGTGTAAAATTCAGTTTTGCAGATGGTGTAGAGGTCAAATAACATTTCACAAATATTTAGGCACGAAAAATAATTTTTACAAAACCTAAACATACTTCAATATCGAGGAGTAATACCTATAAGAAATAATTATGTCTACAATTTTTAAGGGTTTCCCTCGACTTTCCTGGGATTCTATCATCAGATTCTTGCAAGGGGCCTGGGTTCCCAGCGAGGCGGAAATTTGGTAGAGTTTAAATTGTGGGTGTGTTCTTGTCTTGTTGTGTGTTGTCCATGGCACCCAAAACACAGGGAATTCAAGTGTGTAGCTTATTTATTTAATTTTGAAATGTATCGTTTATTTTGTAATTTTGTAACAGAACGTGAAATCTATGGCGGTGTTAAAAATGGGACATAATTTTTTGTGTCAAATGTCTCAGGTTGATATGTATCTAAAATTAAACATTTAATTGGTTGACTATCAACTTCCGAGATTTAATGTAAAAAATGACCTTACTTTTAACATTAAATGATAGCAAGTTACCTAGTCCAACACAACATTTCTGAGAGAAGTGAGCAAAATGAAAACTAGAGAACCACAATCATTGCCTCTTACTAGTACCTACCTACCTATGTATCTACTATATTTTTTATTATATCGATATGATTATAATTGATAACGTCGTCGTCTTACTATTTCTGAATGATTTGGTGGAATAAGTTCTAACTGGTTTGGAATATCAAGCTTGTGTAGGTAGGTATATAATGTCCGGTATATTTTAGATGGCGCTCGATTTCCTATGAATAGTATCATTTAAACAACAGATCCAGTGATAAATGTAAATTGACAAAAGTAATGATTGCTCGAGTCGTACATTTTGCGTTTCTTAGAAATATACTTACGAGAACTGAAACTTACTTAGGTACCTATAGTAAAGTTCCGAGCGTCAACAAAACACTAAGCAGGTTTACGCGACTTTAGCGAAGGAAAGTTAAATTTTACTCAAGTACCTATATCATATTTTATTATAAGCAAAAACTTTAATCTCGTGCAAATTCTTGTTGAGTGAGAAAAGTGAGCGTTTGAGGTCAAATGGTAAGAGACGCCAATTACAGCTTATTGAGATTAATTAAGGAATGTCGACTGCCGTAGAGATGTAAGCCGACTCTCGCTGGCTTTGAGTTAGTACGTCCCCATAATTTCTCTCTTCAGACCCACAAACTTATCTGACCCGGTAAGAGGGGCGCTGTCTTTGTCTGACTACAGCTGTATAACATTTGCATCAGTTCCAATTTTGGCCACCGGGTCAGATCAGATCAGATAAGTTTGTGGCACTGTACTTGAGTTGTCCATAAATTATGGAATTGCAACTCTCCGCTAAAAACAATTTTATTACGTGTGCTCATAGTTCAATTTAGCTAGCAGACAAAATTTAGTTAAGGCATTTTAAATTCTCTCCGTCTATCTACAATGAACCATAATCACGAAGACGGAACGCTGGCATTTGTGTGCGTTTCCATTAAAACGATGCAATACCAATTCCATTAAACGTTGCAATACCTTTAACAAAAATAAGACCAACTTCATCATCGACAGGTAACTAAATGAGGACATCGGCAACATAGTCGACTTCAATTAAATAAACATTATTAGGGATTCTTCAAAAACTACTCGTTAAATCTCTCTCAAAAATAGGATCACACGACAAGCACCAGCTGTCGTATTGACTACGAATACGACAGGATTTATCAGAGTCAGTAGTGTCCAGTACACATAATAAAAAGTTATGGAGTTAAAAAACAGTTGAGTTAAGAACCTGCTTTTTTAAGTCCGTTAAAAATAGGTATTTATCGAAAATTCAACACGCACGTGTAAAACTGTCACTGTATCTTACGTGCCTCTAGGCCCAGGGCATATTCATATTAAGCAAAAATACCTACTTTCATTGGTTTTGGTAATTAAATATTAATATTTCTTTAAAAAAATCTAATAAAAATTACGAACAAAGACACCCAGCAATTTGTGTTCAATTGTTCTTTACTAATTCAATAATTAATATGATTATATTCATATGAATTAACAAATACAAAAATAAGAATGTTAACCAATGGATTTTTGGACAACAATAGCTAATTGAATGAATTTAGAAGATATTATTAGTACAAAATTGATTAATACAAAAGAACAATGGGTACCTGTACAGGCAGCAAGATAAATAAAGAAAAATTTTAGAACAAAAAAGTCTACGACTAAGCTTGTGAAGAAAAACAATCTGAAAATGTTCACGTACTCCCTTTGAGTTCATCGTTCTATAGTTCTAACTTTCTTCTATGACAAGAAAGTCACGCGTCTAGTCTTAAGAGGGTAAGTCTAGAGTGTCTAGACGTCTGGTGTAGAATTACACGTCGACAAATGTTTAAAACTTGTAAGTGGAGTGAGGGGACGGGTAGCGGGAGGGGAACGTGTCGCGTTGACAATTGCGTGACATCTCGCAGGAAATACAACTTCCTTTGCCACAATTTGTTTTACCGTTGCACCATTGTTTTTAAGATTTAATGAAGAAACGGAATGCCTTTCTGTTTGAGGTTTTCTGTCACACATGGATTCAAATCTAATTTGATATACTCTCTTGAAAATTATTAACAGATACGATATAAAAAGGAACACTTATTGTAGGTTTCAGTATTTTATTTTTATTTGCGACTATAAACCTCATTAAAATTTATCAAAGAATATACAAGATTACGTTAATAACATGAGGCGAATGAAAACCGACGGCTGTTAGTTAAACGATATCACGATACTGAACTGCACGATCAACAGGTCTAATTCGATAGGTACACAATGTTTCTAGGTTTCGTTTCGGTATTCTGGTGTTTCTGTTTATTTATACGTGGCGTTCAGCGCACCCGACCAGACGCAGATATTTGCGCGTTCGACTGTACCGCGGGCCGCGAGATAGGCCGACCGCAAAAAATTCTGAACTCGCGTCAAGGTTAAATGATTTAAGCGGTGACTCACGGCCACGCTAGGTCGCTAGATTCGGCTGTCAGACGTAACTGGCAAATTAACGTAATTCAGCTCCGAATGGTTGGAAATGAGTTGACATACTTGTCTACATGTTCAGGCTCGTATTTTAGGGGCTCGTAGGTACTTTACCCCACCAGGTATTGAACTCTGAGACTTTTTGTCCCAACATCAAATATTTCGGGTTCAACTATCTCGACCCGACAACATAAATTAAATAACCTTTCAAATAAGAAAAATGTCCAATGACCTGAATTAAACAGCGTTTACTTGGAAAGTACTTAAGTATTATCAGCATGATTGGCACTTTATAGGTCACTGGTAACTTCAGAATGGAAGCAAATAATGAACAGAACAAAGGAATTCAACCCCCGACATGTTTATGCTAAAATCGGTAAACTTGGCAATTTTTCCAAGAACTCTAAACCTTGGCTATAAACATGCTTGGCTTTAAAGCCGTTGGTGTGGCCTGCTTTTATTGTTGAATCATTTTTATTTATTTACAAGCTTCACTGGACAAATCTAGTCCAGCTGGTGTATCTGTTTTGGGTTCGATTCCCGACCTGTTTATGTGAGAAACAATAATGTTAGGATTTTAATTAGTAGGTAGGTAAACGCTGACAAAGTTTTGTTACGTGCTTGTGCATTGATTAAGCACACACTAGCGCTTAATTAGAATTCACAAAAATTAGGTACCTCTTTTAACTTAAATTCTCACTGTTTAAAAAAATCTCAGTAATTATCACACTTTAAAACTATTAAGGAACACATAGAAATATCAACATCATGCGTCTGTATAAATACTGTCCTCATGCATCATACATAATTTATGAGGCATCGTGCAATATTAATAAATATGATATTAATTAACACGTTGAACGCCAGACTAAAAATCGATGTCTTGCCCAATGGGCCGCGGCGGACAATGTTGTCCGCCAACATGTCTGGTCCAGGGGGCCGCGTCGGACAACGTTGTCCGCGTGCACTCGCTCACTTTGGAAGCCTCTAATCGGCCGACGGACGGCTTTTCTTGTCTTTTTACTAAGGCAATAGACCCGCGCGGCCCCAAGGAACATCCTAGCAACTTGGCCCGAAAAAAACTGCAAAGACTTAGAACTTATGGGCTTTGAAACAAGCGGTTCATAAAAGCGTTGTAGGTACATACATTAAGTGATCAATTACGTGATGTTTTAGGTAAATATACATTAATTTTTACTCTTTATAAGATACTAGAAAGTCGTTAGAATTATAATTAATTTCAACCAAGTACGTATTAAGTACAAAATTATGGGTTCAGTAGGTTAATAATATAAGTAAGCTGCCTTTATACGAAAGTTTATGGTAAAATACAAAAACAGAACTAGATAATCAAGTATTTTAAAGATATTTCTTATGGATAACAACCATAAATGATATAAATAATAAAAATAACTTCTAAATTATGATTCCAATTCATTCCTAGACCAAAAAATTATTGCTGATCTCCACGATGGATTTTTATTTTTAAGTATTTCTCTACATACTTTGATGGCGTGCTATAGAATTGGATATTTGAGAAAAGTAGATAATTTTTAACACTTCTACCTACTAACTACCATGCATATTTTTCGGATATTCGATAAATTACATACTTTATTTCAGTAAACTTATTTTGCTAACAATGAAGCCTTTATTGTGAAGTACCTACCTATATATTGCACAGTGACTTGGGATTCTGAATATGATTATTATATAACCCATTTATCTACTTTTAAATACCCTACAAAATTTTAATAAATTGCATAATTTTGAGACAAGAAATCTTAACGCATCTAGCTAGACCATCAAGACCATCAACCAAACCTATTACTTAAAAACAGACAGACAGACAGGGTGTTTCAGGACAAAATATGTCACAAATGATGTATACTGTCACCTCCTCCCGGGTCTAGATCGATTTAACCAGTAATCCTATATAATAATGAAAAATAAGCTTCAACAAAAATTACTTTCAGGGTCTCTGATAGGTATCAAATTTAAAAATGTTTACAATAAACATTTGAATTAAGGTGGGCCAATCCAAAGCTCTTGAGTCAATACAAAATTTACAAAATCGTAAATTTTGTCCTGCGAGTGAAACTTATACGGAATCCTAATTTTTACAAATCACGGCATTCGTCTACGCGAGCGCAAAATCGTAAGGATGACCGACAGTGGGACCCGCGCGGCGTCTGCGGAAGGAAACACGGTTTTTCATTCTCGGAGGCCGCGACGGACAATGGTGTCTGCCATTTGATATCTCGGAAAATAATGGGAACATAGCTGTTTCCATAAGTCGCCCGTTATTTTTAAGTTATTTCCTGACAAAATAAACAAAAAAACACCTCGACGTTTTTGGGCCATTTCTCGAAATATTGGTATGGCCCCGGGGGAAAGTCTGCTGTCGGACAACATTGTCCGTCATGGCAGTCAACGTGTTAAGTAATCAATAAACATTGTGTTCAATAAATTACATTTGTATAATACATTATACAAATTAATACGTGAAGTGCAAAAACATTATTTATTTATGTAATAAGAAAAAGACAACATTAAGTCTTGCTAACGTTGCCGCGTTGTAAAAAAAATAACAAAATAACTTTAACAGTATGAAAGTGAAAAGTAAATATTTGTAATAAAGATGATGTTCTGATGAAAAGAATATAACTAAAATAATCAATCAGAAAGTACTCACATAATTATACTTGACCTAGACTGATTAATCATCGTGTCAGTAAATCAGTTGTAAATCGTATGTTGATCAACTTTTATGTTGATTGATTTTTTTTTTTTTTTTTTTTTTTATGGAATTAAGATAGCAAACGAGCATGCAGTACCACCCTTCCCCTGCCGCCCATAACAACTGTGACCGACCTAGAACTAGACTCAAAGGGACTAGGATGGTTAGTCCAGTTAGTAGATGGTGTTAGAATATTAGTTGGTTAGTTTGTTAATAAGTGCGAGGACAGGGTATGTTAGTGATAATTAGTCCTGTTAGTTAATGTTAGTAATAGTCCAATTAGTTATTGTTAGTATGAGTCTTGTTCCAATTCGGTCACAGATGCGTTGCTACCCCTGAGGTCTGAGATGGTCGCCTCTAAAAAAGTGAAACCGGCTCCACAAACCTTCCTATCCGGAACACAATTGCTCTTAAAAACAATTATTATGACGGTAGGAATGGTACTGAGTACCTTGGCGGGCGGTGGTCCTACCCCGGGCGAACTCTAGGCTCTACCACCTACTAAAAAAATCACATCGCATATTATATTTGAACTGCCTGAAATATCAAATCTACACGCGATCCGCCTTCAGAGTAGGTATTATTAAGTAATAAAAAATAATTATACTCCTTACAACCTAAAATAGTAATGACTAACCTCGTAAATTGTAAGATTATTTTGGAGGCCAAGAACAATTTCTGCATTAGATTAAAGATTGCGCAAGCGATGTTGGATCCAATGAGTCACACGTCAGCCTTAATGCGATAAAAATTGGTTTCTTATGGACCTATGGACAGGTGATAAGTTAACAAAGAGCTGACTGACCTGCGCTACTTAGCATTTATGGTTATTTACCTTCTGTGATTATTGGTTAAATTGAGTCTAGTTAGTGACAACCCTGTCGAAAATAAGTTCCGGATTCCCGGGTTCGATTTATTCCCGACCATTTGTTTCATATAGATTATGGAACATACGTTTCACGCCATCAAATGCTTGAGGTTTGATTACTTTGTTTTTCAATTCTAAGAAAGAGTAAAGGGCAAGATAAGCTATCTGCAAACAAAGATATAAAGTTCATATTATTATAACTTTTAACAAAATAGAACCGACTTTAACGCCGAAAAGTAAAAATCGGTCCAGTTAATCGCGGTTAATATTCCTAAATCCTTCTCCTAAGTCTGAAAAATATTATGCTGAAAACCGCATCAAAATCGGTTTAACCAAACGCGAGATAATCGCGCACAAATATACATACATGCATATATACATACGTATACATATGCAGGTCAAACTGAGAACCTCCTTTTTTGAAGTCGGTTAAAATTACCTTTTTTTTATAAGCAACCACTATTCCACCAATAAGTGTGCCGTAAGTGTGCCGCCATGAGCGTCCGTAGACCGTGACATCAAAGGCATCTAAAAAAATAAAAAATAAATCAATAGAAAAACTTAACTTAACTGGATAAAAAAATCATAGGTATAACAAGGTTGATAGAAGGAAAAACATGATAAGTTTAATAAGGCTTAGACTGGAGATCACTAAACTAGAAAACAGCACAGTCCACTGTGATAATAATTAAGTTTAACCAAAGGCGACTGATATTACGTATCGCCGCAAGCTGCAATCAACGTGCGGTCGTTGCGTTGCAACCACATGACATTTACCATGTATTGGGGTCAGCACTGTTATGTAAGGTACTCTGTGCTTTCTTAAAGTTATTTGGCTTGGGTACCAAGGAGTCATATTATGGACACTTGCGTAATACATTCTTCACTTCGCTCGGTATGATCTGACGGTAATTACAATCTAAGGTGTGTGTGCACATTCAAAAGCTTAAATATGTAGGGTAATGTGGCTTTTTTATGTGTTAATAAGAACTAGAACATGTTTTACATCGTTGCTCCAGTGAAGATTTGTAGACTCGAAATATGTATCTCCACCAATCCACACTGGAGCAGCAAGGTGGAATAGTTGAGGGACATTAATAGGATGCAGTCAATGTGTTTATTATAAATTGATAATCCCAAAAAACAGTTATCTTTGAACTCTGTTTTGCGATTCCTGAGAACTGAAGTAGAAGGTCTCATCTAAAATCGTTCAATTATCTTGCTCGAAGGACCATGCGATGTGTTACGCAATAAGTTCAATGTGGGTGTCGGTTTATGAACGATCGACATTGAATACATCTGCTGCCGCTACGCATTCGTATCTATCTATCTATAGCTATAGATAACCTGGAATATACTTAGCACATTAATTATAATACGTATTGACTACGAATCAAGGTTTAGAATAGTTTAAACTTTGCAGTGTACACGTTAGGCCATTGAATTCCAAATAAAGGAGTGGGGATCTCCCCTGATTCACACAATAAGCTCTTATTAAATATTTGTTGGTTGGTAGCTGGTTTTTTATGTGTCTGTTTTATCCAATATTTTGTTAAGTACTCGAACCCAGGATAATGAAAATTTTGATGATGAAAGACAAAACGATGAAAGCCTAATTTTCTTTAATAACTTTGAAGTAACTTCATTTCTGCAATGAAACTGGGACTTGATTAAAATTTAAATCATTGCTTAATTAAAAATTTTACTTGTTACTTGCCAGTTTATTCAAGCGTTAATACAGTGAAAATAATAATGAGAGGAGAATCGATCCTAACTGCGAGATTATACCTATAAGGCGTATGTATGATAGTTATATCACTGGAACATAGCTTACTTTTTACAAAAATTTTACAGACTAAAATCGATAAGTAGGGATAACTCAAAAACTACTATTATAAAAATTTGTTCACACAGTTCATAGTTCTGAGGTAAGGTAACACGCATAAAAATATACCTACAATAATTGAGAACCTCCTCCTTTATTTTGAATTTGGTTAAAAAATTCTCAAAACATACCTACATAAATATGTATCTAACTTCTTATCAACATGAGGTAAATAAAGCAGTAACAGTAAGTTGCTATCACTACGGATGTGTAAAGGTCAGATGGTTAATATTATTTTAAAACTTTTTATCTACACTGTTTGGTTTGTTCGATTGGATGAATTTGTATCACAATAAGTTGTTCTATAAGTAAGTAGATGGTACATCCTGTAACATAACATAACATTCAAAGCTTTTTACTACTAAGTACCTAGAAGGTAACCTAACAGAATGAATTTTAGATATGTGTACAAAACATAACATTTTAATGTTGTTTTGACTTTTACGTTTACTTACATTATTTCTCTTATAACAATTATAATGAAAGATAAATTATTCATCTACCAAAATCTTATTCTCAACAGTTTTCTCCGCTGTTTCTGCGATAGCGATTCGCGATATGACATGACAGACCTTAGTTGAAGTGATATTCAGTTTGTATAAAATGGGAACATAATAAAAAGACATTAATCATTATTTTAATATAAGCATTAACCCCAATGAGGTCACCGGGGCGTCAACTGTCTATGGTAATTAGGTAATTACTATCGAGTTAATTCCCAACATGACATGTACTTAGCTGCATTATGAAATAAAATAATAACTTTCTGACAGTAAAAACGAGCAGACACGACAGTCGTGATAGTATTTAAGTGGTCACCATCGCCTATGGTCATCAGTTATAAAGTTTAAGTAAAAGGTTTAAGTTTATCAAGGGCATCAGGCATCACCGATAATTTGATACGTTACTGACCAAATTGAATGCAAGAAATAAGCTCTATTTATTTTCTTTTTTATCCGTGACGGAATGGAAACGTACTTTATCTATCTTCTATCTATCTTTATAGAAACGTATCTCTTTTATTTAATTTACTTTTACTAGTTTAAGTACACACACGATAAGTGTATCGAGTGTCGAATTGAATGCCATCGAGAAACGATAGTACCTACCTTTTTTTTTTTTTTTTTTTGTTAACGAGGGGGAAACCTTCAAAAGGTACCCTGTGCCGTGGGAGCGACACAGGGTTATGTGGGGTTCTTACTCACTAAAACCCCCCCGGTGGCCGTCTTCGACGCTATGTGGAGGACTCCGGGATCTCCAACGGAACGCAACCGGAGCCCTCCGAGCGCAGTGCCTTTCGGCTCCTCCAGCGCGAGTAGAAATCCGCGCGGCACCTTTTGTTTATGATGGTATGCGGCCTACCTCATACCATCATCCTTCCCGGGGCTGCTGATTGGCGGTTCGAGCTCCCACTCTTACCGCCTGCACTTTTACTTTGAGAGAGATACTCTTTTACTTTGAGAAGATTACATACCGTGAGCCACAATAAAAATCTGCATCTCGTTATAGATACATACCTATTTATTTTCAATTCGGTTGTATTTAAATTTGAATATCGTTGATCATAAAATTTTTCTTCCACAGCTCTTCGGACTGGTGATGATAGGGCTGGGCGTGGCGGTGCAGATGAACTGGTCGACGATCAAGACTGAGCTGAACGGCCACCTGTCGGTAGCCCCCTGGGTGTTCATCATCATCGGCGCCGTCATGTTCATCATCGCGTTCTTCGGGTGCTGCGGGGCCATACGGGAGAGCCACTGCATGGTGGTCACGGTGAGATATCTCTTTACATTTTCAATAACAGGAGTGGATTTTTTTCAGGGGTCATTCATGTATGTGTTGAACATGGATTGGATGGATTTGTATGGACACCTAAATGTATTTATATTATTTAGAATCATTTATATTATCTTGAGGAGCAATTACAAACTACCTATAATTTTTTAGAAAATTTTAAATAGCGTGTGTATGGAATATTTTTATTGAATGCTTCATTTCATTTATTTTTCGACGACTCTTGTGCTAAGCTGAGCTGAAGGCGTTTGAGTTGATAAGAAAGTCATGTTACGTAGCCAGGCCCTTGAACGGCACGTTTCTAAAGATTAGGCAAGAAAATTTGTAACCACAATCCTAATTTATAAGGTAAAGTTAACACAATCACCGAAGACTCGAAAACAAACTTTCAACTGCTACATAAACAACACACGAAAACCTTTGCTCATCAACCAACGCCGTACCTGGGTGGGACTCCGCCGAACAAACAATAGTACAAAATGGCCCATGAAATGTGAAAGTATTTTCAAATTGTAACGTAGTAGGTACGGGCATAACAATAAGTACTAACATCGTGACTGTATCACTGTACCAATTGTTCCCACAACGGTACCGGTGTCGCCAGCTGTACTAGCGTGAAAGAGAAGCATGACTTTTTAAATTTCTAATGAAGAATGGGAGTAGGACACAAAACATACTGGATTCGGAACACGAACTAGGAATCGATTTATAAAGAAAACTTTAGTGATTTTCGTATTCTATAAATAGACAGACAGACAGAAAGCAGACAAACAGACATTGGACGCATATAGATTGCGGTTTTATACCTTTTGCAAATAGGACCCTAAAAACTTCAAAACTACTATCACTTGTGTATTTTAGACGCTAAACATATTAAAAAGGTTAAACACTGTTCACGATAGATTAAGTGTGACAACAGGCATTAATAAATATAGTTGTGGTGCTGTCTTATGGCCCATCCTTATAAATGCAATAGCAAAATGTAAACAAAAATTGTTAACGATGTATGGGTATGTACCCGAAAAGGAAATATGTAGTTCTAATTCAGTTTGCAAGATTTGACCCGAATATACGTACTTACATTGAAACTTAAATAAAAGCATTTAATTACAAATTTCATATACCTATTACACTGGACTGCTTTCGTTAAATAATCAAAACACATTAGGCTCATGTGTTTCTACAAATATTGTACGATGTTTATATTGGTAATTCTCGGTCGCTGTGTGCGAAAATAGCGTGTGCTAAAAACTACAGCACGCCCCTTGCAATAATAAATACACATACGACGCTCAGCTTGCGTACTAGCTAGATATGTAAACAGCCTTTATTGTTGCGGAAATAGCAAATGGTGTAAATGTTCCATACATCTTGGAGCTTTTGAACGAAGAGTCATTCAGACTCCCTCACTGACCTACATATTTAGCTCCATCATCATCGCAGCCCAAAACTGTCCCACTGCTGAGCATATTCTCTTCTCACAGACCCTAGTACATCACGCTGGTCAAGTGCGGTACTGTTCAGTAATTTCACTAGCTGAATCTTTATAGACTTAAGTATCATCACGAGATAGGACCTTAAGGACTGATAGGTCTTCAGGAGTTGGATTGGAGTCGCTAGGAACAAAATCTCGTAAGCTTTCGTGACAATGCCAAAAATTAATGACGTCCGCGATTTTGAATTGAGACTATTCCAAGATTGGTCTGAGGTTCCAAGTAGCTAGTTCTGACCTTAATCAGCTTAGCCTAGTCATTCTGACAAGTTAATAATTATTATTAATAATAAGAAATCGTGTTTTTCGTTTACAGTACGCCATTTTCCTGTTGGTGATCATCATAGTGCAAGTGGTAATCGCCGTGCTGATGTTCACGTACGCAGAAACGATCAAGGAGGCTTTGGTGAAGACCGTCCACAGCGTGTTCGACAAGCGATCGAACGACCGCGTGTCTGCTGAGGTGTTCGAGAACCTTGAGATTCAGGTACTGGATGCTATGTAATGTTTTTAATTGTAACATCTTAGGGGCTACCTAAATACTACGTCACACATAAGAGGCAGGAGGGCTTCAATTGAATGTGACATCATGTGGCGGGATTGTGAGCGGCTTATAAGCTTCGTGATGTGTTACTAAAACTCCAATACAAAACTGTTCAACTGCAGTATTGTGACGTCTCATCAAAGGTTGGTGACACTTGATACTAGGATTTTGGGTTGAGTCTCAAAATAATGGACTGAATGACATCATTGTGTGATTTTATGGCTGATCACTATGTAGTGCATATTTTAAGGTAGATTTTATGGCAGGTGTCACTATCAAAGTATATTATAACTTTAAGTTGTATTGCTGAACAGAAAACTTCTACAGAACAGAAACAAATTAAACCTTCATGAAAGAGGTCCATCTATTAGACATTATTGCCCATTAACAACTGCCACCAAAACACCTCCTTTACTACAACCCTATCACCCCCAGCTCCAATGCTGCGGCAAGAAAAGCGTAGCGGACTACGGCTCACTGGCGCCGACCTATAGACCTTTTAGTAGCGTAAATTAAACCTTCAAGAACCTGGTCCATCTAGCCACACATTGGCTATTGACAATCGTGACCAAAACACCTCCTTCACTACACCCCCCAGCTCCAATTCTGCGGCAAGACGTGCACGGTGGCCATGACCATTACTCTTCCTTCTATAAAAATGCTTCTATGAACTTGCCTGCTATAAAAACCCTATCACCCCCAGCTCCAATGCTGCGGCAAGAACAGCGTAGCGGACTACGGGTCGCTGGCTCCCCCCAAGTCGTGCTGCACGCAGCTGGGCACGGTGGGCAACCTGCTCGGCCAGACGTGCACGGTGGCCGACGCCAACACCATCGGCTGCGGGCCGCGCGTCGCCAACTTCTACGACAAGTGGAACAAGGTCATCGCTGCGGTCGCCATCGCTGTCGCTTGTATTGAGGTGAGTTCTTTCTTTTTTGGTTGACAAGGAAGTTCTGTAATGTTTGTGATGTTCTTTGGCGATGGTTGGTTACCATCTGAGTTTCATGTCTGCTCGAGGGTGGACTCAAAGAGAAAAATGCCACTTTGTTTCTACCTGTTCTAAACTCTTAAGTTAGTCTCGATTATCAAGATGTATCACACAACAAGAGAGTAAAAGATTCATGTTTGCTTCCAAGTTTACGACCATCTTTCTGAATTCTGATGTTTCAATCTTATCAAACAGTGGTCACTGCCATTTTGTACACCTGTAAGATTTTTTTGATACTTATCATTAACAAAAATTTAGCGAAGCCGCGGTTAGACACTACTAGTTCAAATATAATATGACATCATTCTGTTTCCAGGTGGTCGGAGCTCTGTTCGCGCTGTGCCTCGCCAATTCCATACGAAACATGGACAGAAGGTCACGCTACTAATATTTTGTACATTACAACTGGTACCTATGAACACAATATTTTGGTTTTACTTGGCTACTGCGACCGGGGGCGGGCTCACTGCATGCGGCTTCGGTTCATCATACCACCAACGAATCCCACTTGATAATTTTATTTCGATTAAAAAAAAAAAATTTGACATGCAGCATTTTAATATTTTTTAAATTAATTATTTGAGTTAAGTATCCAGTTTGAAATGTATTTTTATAAGTTAATTAATGGGAAGTCAAGAGATGTCCCAAGTTCGATCTCCGATTTGGACACACAAGTAGAATGCTAAAGGTTTTTAAAATTCTGGTTACTTGTTTAGTTTCCCATACTATACGTTTCCATGCTGTCTATGACAGTTGTAGTAAAGTTATCAACTGGGATTCGATTTACAATTATGCATTTTGTTTGTGTCGGTATGTATGGGTTTATTTTGTAAGTGTTTAGCTTTTGTACTACAAATCTAATGGTGATTTTGGGCAAATTTACTCTGTGGCATTGGGTACATCCATTTGTATTAAGTTCATTCTATTCCATTCTAAAATGTTTGATAATTCATTACGGAATTCATTTAATTGATGAATAATGTTCTAAAGCATCAGCGATGGCCTAATGATTTTTTGCTCATTAGTAATTAATTTATCGACAGACAGGCGGTCAATTTGTCGAGCCAGATGTATTTGATTTCAATTTAATAGTCCTCTGTTTTGTGTTTGTTAATAAAAGTTAGTATATTTTTGTCCTTGATTATAACAAAGTAGATACTATGTCAATGTACTTTACCTACATAATTATACTTTAAAGTTTAAAGGATACAAAATTATGTGAATGGACATTATAACATGATTTAAATTGAATGCCATTCAATATTCAAAATTAGTTTTTAATGGATGTACTACTGCCAAAATTTTAGAATATTCCTCTATTTGTGCAACTGGTAGTACAATCAGTATCGACTGTCTTGACTATCTGTCGTTCTATAATAAGTTTAGTGATAAATAACACGCTTTTTTGGAAAGAGGTATGTGTCCACTACTTTTGTACGCCTTGCTCTTGAATCAATTAAAGTCCGTAAAAAAGTAATACTTACATAATTTGTGTTATAAACAATTAAAATCAATTTGACTCAGTTTTTATTGCTTTTATTCTTCGATATTTATGTTTTGTGCACATTGCACCGCGATCATAGACTGTTTAACTGGGTCATTGTTGTATAGTGTACAAAGTGGACAAATACCCGAAGGCTTTCTAACAAATATTTGTTCGCAATTAACATAAGTCTATTATTATTAACGATTTAAAAGATCTGTGTATTTTATATTGGATATAGGACATTGAATATAGATTTTATGATGTCCAGATTCTTACGTAAAACTTACTATTAAAACTATGGAACTAGAACGTTAATGGAACTGTTTGTTAAGTCATGTAGAGGGGTTTACTCTGAAATCTCTGAATGCAATGGGCAATTCGAAAACTAAAGTGAATAATTATAATCATTTTAAAATGTATTATTTCGCGATTTTTTCTACAAGTCTCATTTTAAAGCAAAAAATACATAAATATTTAAATCAGACGAAAAGCGGACTACTTGACGAAAACTTACACTATTTGGATGAATAGTCCAATTAAATATGTATTATTGCTGTAATTCGCAATAATCATAAAGTTTTTTAATATTTTAAGTTTAATATAAACAGTCCTACAATATATGTCTATGGTCCTACAACGATCTTTTGGCACATGACTGATGTGGGGGTGACAGAGACAGCACCTTACACTCTCTACTCGACTACGACTACTACTCTATGTTTTTTACTTCATAAATGTTAAGTTTATGACGTACAACAAAATTCAAACAGTTCCATTTTTTGTACCTTTTTCTGCCTTTTTCTAAGAAAAAAATTAAAGATATTTTATCTTTTTTATTCCTTTAAATTTTAACTAAATGTGACTTGATGTGTCTATCGTTTATAAATTATATTTAATTCTATATAAAATATTCTAATAAATTTGATACAATGTTTGAAATAAAATTAAGAGTGTATTAGTAGATATAACACACAAACTATTATAATTTGATAATGAAATGAATATAATGACACCATAATTTGACTGCACAAATTGCATAGGTAGTTACGTATTGATATAAATGGGTTCAAATTCATGATGAAGTATTAAATAAACTAAACCTACCCAAAGAAATTACTAGACATGTGCCAAACGTAAAAAAAAAACTACTTTTAAACATGCAAATGGCCACTAGTTAAGATGATTTTGCAATACGCAAATAAATTATTAATAAATAAATGAATTAATCTACTTAGTACTACCTACTTTAGTTACGATTATATAATGCGTAAAACTGATGATGTAAGATGTTGCATTAAAATCTAGCTTTCGGTGCCTCGAGCTGATTTGTATTTTAAATAAAGAATAAATGTATCATTGTTGTTTTTTTAAACCATCACAGTAGATTAGAAATACCCAATATTAGTAAACTATCTGAGGCAACATAGTCTTTGGAAAAAATATAAACAAGGTTCTGATATCAGTGAGTAGAGAAAAATAAAAATTGTAAATAACTAACTAATTGCATGTTCATTATGTTTTGTTCGTTTATACAGTAATAATTGAGTAAATAATGAATCGGGGAAAAATGTGTAAATAAAAAAACTTATATTTTGTTGATATTAATATGAAAAAGCATGCGATTAAGCGGAACAATGTTTTTTTTAATAATTGTTAACATATTTCATTATAATTTTTAATCTCAGTAATTAAAAAGATGTTGATCGTGAAAAATAGTTAGGACGGTACCAGTTCTTAGTTTTAGTTTACTTTGTTACCACCTTCGTGAAAATTTTGCGAAGTCTATTATTGCATCAAATTTAATAATAATTGTTTTATTCAAATTGCAGGTACGCCTAAAACGAGACATCACGAAAACTAATCGAATATGTTGAACAGGAGAATTTAAAACGACACAACATACCATAATTATTAATTATTATATTTTTATTATGTACCAGTTATGTAATTTAAGGTTTTCCGACCTATAAGCCCCACCTCATAGTTTCTTCGAAGCAGGAAAAGTTTAAACTTTTGAGCCAGAGATTAACAATTTAGAACAAGGCCCAATAAAAGGTAATATTTAAAAATAAAATGCCAACCGTAGACAGAGAAGAATATAGAGGAATGCATGACATCTACCGCATTCACACAAGAACACGAACGACTTATGCCAATGATAAAACAACACAAGAAAGATATAATGTTTTGTTTCGCTTTACGTGCCTGGTTTTTCAAGGAAACTGTTCTTGTGGCACGTAAGTATAAAGGAACTTACAAATCTTTTTTTAGCCACTTAAAATATTTACAAAACTAGAACTATTGTTAACTGTGAGTGGGTGGACCGGACCGGGCCTTGTTCGACTAGAAACAATGTCTAGCGTGTTGCGATAAACACAGAACTGACTGTTACCACACAAGCTGCGTTATTAAGCTACGAAAGCGTTTTAAGCCCATTACAGCCAATCTTTCCTTCACACTCTAATTACCATCCAGGTATAACGAAGTTTGTACGCTTATTTTTCACTGTTCGTTTTTACATCAATTCGAAGATGACGTCACGTTTTTTAGTTTAGTTCGTAATCACTTTTTGTTACACAAACTTACAAAATTATAAGTATGGTTAAGTTAGATAAGCTACTGTTTGTAATGTTACAATATAAATTGAAATTATATTATAAAGTATTTTCTTAATTCAGTGTTGTAATGACTACGTCCAATTTACAATTTATTATAAAAATGTTAAAATTTGTATGCATTTCTATTAAATGTGATTTAACTAAGTGTTTCACTCAATGTATATAGTTATTGATGTATCGGGAGCAAATGACTTTATTGCTGAATTTTGAATCTCTTGTGCATTTCCGAAGAATCTGCTTTTGTGAATGATCAGTATAGTAAGACAATTATTAAATTTTCGACCTACTCAAACAATGTTTTATTTCAACAAACCTGTTAAAATTCACCTACTTAAACTTAGCTGAGAACATGGTTTAGCAA
Source organism: Hesperia comma (assembly GCA_905404135.1). Classification (NCBI taxonomy): domain Eukaryota; kingdom Metazoa; phylum Arthropoda; class Insecta; order Lepidoptera; family Hesperiidae; genus Hesperia; species Hesperia comma. The sequence goes on from FR990018.1 coordinate 18,295,231, forward strand.
CGAGAACTCGTTTTATCGAACAATCTGACTAAATCTGTATAACAGGGTGTTATTTCTAGATCCAGTTTTTATCTGACTATGGAAAAACCAAACAGACGGTGTGCTTGAACTTTATGTGTACTGTACGAGGAGGAATTCGTATGTGTTTATAATGGTATGTCCGTTTCTAATTTCTTTGTCCCCTCCTTACTACTAAATGACGACATCAGCTCAAATCAGTTATTGTAATATATGCGGAATTATACGTCGTTACATTCGCCATCAATGAATCAATTTTTTATGAAACATATTTATTCCTATCTCTATGCATAAGACCATAAGACTGACTAAGGTCAGGGTTGCCAACTCAAAACCACTGGTGGGTGTTAATGATATGTCAAAAAGTGCTAGATTATTATAAATTTCCAAAAAAAGTGCTAAATTTATTGAACATGAAATAAAATTATATAAGTAATATACAATGAGTTAATTTCACCGCATTTTGTACGATACAGCTTCATATTACAAACAGCTTTTGAGTCTGCGAAAGCTTTTGCGCACAATGAGCTAAGATGGTCAATCGGCAAGACTGCGTGTGCCAGCAACAAACACTGACAACAGAGTTTCAGCATGATGTAATTGATGTACTTCACGTTTTCCAACTGTATCAACTTTAACTGCCTGGCTCGAACAAAACGGTTTATCTATATGTTTTTTAGATTCCGAATGTCGCTTAATTTCAAATATTTTCGCATTAATTACTGTTTTGCAGAATAAACACATTGCTTTCGAAGTATTTCCCAGCATAGGTCTTTTTGTATTTTAGCTCCAGCTCCCACTCTTTTCTGTAACTTTGAACATAAACTTTTTTTTAAAGGAGTATCCATTTTTACTACAACTTTATTACAACTTGTAACTAATTGATTCGTTTTAACGTAAAAAGTACTGGATGTTAGGCAAACTAATGTTGTAATTTTCATCACTTGAACCAGAAATAGTTTACGGGGAATCCCTTACTCAAGCGTGTTGCTACACTTTATAAAACTAAAGTGTTTTAATATAGTCGGCTTAGTGTTGTTACACTATATAATACATGAACAAAATATAAAACTAAAATTCTTTGTTATTGCCCGCGTGAATATGTTATATTTTTCGCGGAAAATAAGAATCAGCATGAAGTCTATTTTGTGCTAAAGGAGATGTTTCATTTTGGGCGGCGACTTTGTACATTTCACCACAAAAAGAGAAAAATATACTGATTCACAGAAAAATATCAAAAAAATTATTAGATTAGCCGTTCTCTGCAGAGAAATTATTTTCAATAAAATATTTTTACGCACAACAACATTGGCGGTTCCATGACTCCGAAATAGAGAACTATCAAAATAAAAATAAATATAAACGTGTCTGTTGTCTGTGATTAGTTATTGAGCTCTGAAGTTTAGAATGCCAGTGACATTTTTCGACATTCCGAGTGTTTCTTTGAAGTGAACAACATTAGTGCTATTTATAGTGATCAAGTGAATATCTACCTACGGCTTTGTTTTTTGGACTCCTGGATCTCGCAGTACTTGTTTACCCGGCTTTCGTTTTATGGACCTCGATTTTGCTTGTGATTTGGTTTTTTGTTGTTTCCGTTCAATAGCTTTTGCGCATACTTTTAAAGGTTTGTAGATCGTCTCATTATAAGACAGACAAATATTGAGGCACCGGCTTCAGTCCTGGATGGCATATTATTAATAGAAGATGGTTGAAATGAAAAAATAAAATATGAATAAATAAAATGCTGTTTTTTATTTACTTCTGTCGTATCTAAAATATTTAAATACAGAAATTGCAACTGCCATACAATAAAATTATCCAGCTTCACTTTAGGTTCATACTTATTTAAGTATTCATTGGCATAAAGTAATATGCGCGTTTTAGTAGTTGGCGTTTCCAAACTGCTTTCAGCGTCGATTCAGACCGATCGTTACCTATGTCGATATCGTTGACGATCGAATATTACATTATCTATCGGAGTCTGAGATCTCAAAAAAAACCCATGCAAACGTGAATATCGTATATAATAACATTAAATCGACTGCTATACATTAGCAGTATAGCTCTTGGAGATCTATCGTCACGATTTTGTTCGGATTAATCGAAGCGACGGATTGCACCGTTTAATTAGATAAGATACGCTTAATAATGTTAATAATAAAAGACAGATCCAACAAACCAAATCCAAAAAGATCGTCGGGCTTATATTTTATATTTTATCATGCATTGGACATTGACACATGTTGACACGCCTAATATGACATTAGAATAAATCAAGTTTATCAACGTCATCAGCAGTCGATTTGTCCACCATACTGTTTTAGTGTTACAATATATTATCCATAAATTGAATTATTGTCGCCAAACTAAGGTGAAATCAAGAATTTGGATGATATGGAACGCTTTCAAATAATATGAGCTACTTCCTATTGAATGTACAGTGTACCCGCCCAGGCGCCATACATTTCTGAAACATCTCCTTTAGTGCTAGGTGCTATAAGCTGATATTTTGTGTTGGAGATATAAAAATAGTGCTAAATCTAGCACCGAAAGTGCTAAGTTGGCAACACTGACTAAGGTTGATTTTGTTAAATATAATATGTCAAATATTGTTGCCATATTTGCTAGCCAAAAAATATTTGGTAAAATGTCACATAATTTTACTGCATCCAAAGATATTATTCTAATACTAATAAAATAGATCTGATTCATGTTGATTCATATATTTTATTGAAAAGAGATGTCTTATTATTGTACCCTTACTAATTAAAAGTAATATAAATAATACATTTTTGAAAAACACGTAGTTTAAAAACCCGGTCTGTGAAACCGGGGTCACCAACAGTGTAAATTCACGTCACCAATGGCGGGTTAAATAGGTTGCGCAAAAGATATCTATTAAATTGATACAAACAAAATGTATGCGTATATTTAGTCAAATAGGGCTGCAGGAAATGTGAGACATTTATGAGGTAATAGATTTGTGAAGTTTAAATATTTAAATCCATTTGGTATGCAAATGATTTCAGGATACTGATTTATTTTATTACAACAATGGCAATTTCGAAACTGTTTATGGTACCGATATTAATATAATATACCGATATATAAATTGTAACGGTATTCACGACTTATCTGTGGTCGCTTTGAAATAATTAACATATTGACACATAGGTATAGATGTTGACATTGACAACTTGACACATTGAATAACGTCATAAATCACTGATAGCTGACAAGCTGACAACGACAAGACACCCACAATACATCAGTCAGTCAGATCGTCGCGAAATGAGCGTATTGTAGTTTAGAGGTGAGATATACTTGCAAAATTCAATACCAGGGCTTTAAAGTACGGGGACGTAAAAATACCAGGGTCGAAAACCAGGTTTTTAAATACTTGAAAGTATTTGGTAGGATATGAGGCGCACGTTCCTCACGCCAACGCGCCAAGCTACAGTGTCGAACCAAGTTGAAAATACTTGCATAGGAAATCGAGCCGTATTTTAATGCTATATAAGGAGCACAATCTTATACATGAAAAATACTTGGAAGTTTTTATTTATGAATACGAGTGTGCTCTTTATATACAATACTGTACGGACTATTTTCCTATGCAAGTATTTTCTTATCTGGGGCTTGCAAGTTTTACTTTTATAGACACTTGTAAGTTTTTTACACTCGTACCAAGATGAGCAGAAGGATTTCGTTAGAGTATAAATTTAATTTGATTATAGGTTCTAGTAACCTAATTATAATACCTATAAGTATAACTACACACAAAAGCACACTTTAATGTAAAGTTTTATTAATTATTTAAATGCGTCTGTTCTGCAAACTCTGGAAAATGATTTTAAAGTTTTAAACTGTTTACGTTCACAAAATTACTATTAACTAAAATAATAATAATTATTGCTTTACTTTACAACAAAAAAGAATTATCAAAATCAGCCCATAAACGACGAAAAAATCACTGAACAAACATAAAAAACGCATATGACCGAAATATATTTTTCGGTCGAATTGAGAACCTCCTTCTCTTTTGAAGTCGGTTAAAAATAATTCTAAGACAATAATCAATCATGTTCATATTTAGATAGGGTACCTACTTACTAGATATATTATTAAAAGTTCAAAAATTGGCTTCGAATTCAATACAATACACGCGGTCAAAGATGTAGGTATTAAATATCTAGATGGAACATTGAATCCGCGAAAACGTGTCAAAAATTTGTTGCCAACTGTTGGCCACAAATTTTATATCATTACGCACAGATTACGCACACACAGACAATAAATGAACGCGAAAAACATCGCCTACACGGACACATGCTTGATAATGTTGCCTTGTTTTTTTTGTTTTCATTGTAGGGCGACGCTCAATCTAGATATTTAAAACATCATTGACACGCGGTATAATTTTTAAAATGAGGTCACGGTCGCAAACGTTATGAGTTCACAATATCAAATTCACCACTGAACCTGAAACTGAACGCAAAAAATAATTCAAAACAAAGCTTTCAAGAATAATTTATCACCTCTTAAGTTTAAAAAATGTGTACGAATGTATACACACAATAATGTGTCTTTTTTCTAGAGTCATAAGAGCCATGATTCACGAGACCCCTACCCGATGATAATCGTGCGTCATGTTTATTATTCGGCTTTCTTCGTGAATACTCGGGCGGGTACGGCAATCCCCGCACCAAGTCTCGTCTCGTACCGAGCCCTCGAAAGAGCCCCGCAACCAGCCCCGTACGAGCCCCGCCGCGATAGCGAGGCCGAGGGACAAATACTTGCATAGCAAAACGATCCGTATCTCTATGGACTTTCCTATATAAAAGGTAGAAAATCGTATAAAGGGAAAATACGTCAAAAGTATTTCTTATTCGCAAATACAACAGTGTTCCTTATTCATAGAGAGATTTGGTTCGTTTTCCCATGCAAGTATTGTCGGCTGTCGCACCTTGGTTTCTGTTCACGTACTTAAATACTTTAATACTTGCAAGTATTTTCTGCTCGTACCAGGGCGCCGTACTTGCAAGTAAAGCCCTGGTTTTAAAACCTGGTATGGTAAATACGTCTCACCTCTATTGTAGTTCCTTATTATTTGTTTCGTTGAGTAAACGTTTCTTCGCGCACGTCGGCTGCCAAATTACTCACGACTTCCTCATTTCGATGATATAAAATAAATTCTCGGGTTATCGGTAATGCAAAATCGCGGTCAGTGCGTTCAATGTGTAACGTAGAGGTTTATCGGACAGTCGTTTTCTAATTCATCGGACTTTTACCGTGATTGCGGTTCGTTCGAAAATGGCCTACAAAAATTACTGTGTTGTGCTTATATTGTTCTCGCTAGCGATAGTTCAGGCTGTGGGTTACGACACTGAATTGTACGACACAGGCTGTGATAGTAACGCTTGTTTTGAGTCGCTGCACGGAGCTCTGGGCGACTGTTCTTGTAACGTTGACACCATTGACTATTTCAATAACGTCAAGATCTTCCCTCGCATCCAGAGTCTTGTGAGTAAAGACTACTTCCGATTCTACAAGGTTAATTTGAAAAAGGATTGCCCCTTTTGGGCCGACGATAGCAGATGCGCTATGAAATATTGTCATATAAAAACTTGTTCGAAGGAAAGCGTACCTGGTTACGAGAATGGGTATAATAATGAGTTAGGGCAAGAACCACCGGTAGCCAAGTACTCGGCAGAGGCGCAGACCACGCCATGTAACTCTGATTCTGATCATGACCCAGATTTGGGCTACCTAAACATGACTATCAGTGCTGCAAGCCAGTTTGAAATAGCCAAGTGGAAAGTCCATGACGAATCTATTGAGAATTTCTGCCAATGTGATGATAATGATGTAGATGCTGAGTATGTAGACTTATCATTGAATCCTGAGCGATATACAGGATATAAGGGTCCATCAGCACATCGTATTTGGAGAAGCATATATCAGGAAAACTGTTTTAGGCCAAAGCTAAACCCTTATGAATCGTTTCCTTATGTACTCAGCTCGGATCTTAGCAACATGTGTCTAGAGAAGAGAGTATTTTATAGAGCAGTGTCAGGATTACACACCAGTATTAACATTCATTTGTGTTCAAAGTATTTATTGTCAGAGAAGGGAGTTGGGTTTGCTGCCCCACCAGACGGAGAATGGGGACCGAATTTGGAGGAGTTTCAAAGACGCTTCGATCCATCGCAAACACTCGGAGAGGGTCCGAATTGGTTAAAGAATCTCTACTTTGTATATCTGTTAGAAATGAGAGCCTTAGCCAAAGCAGGGCCTTATTTAGAAAATGAAGAGTATTTCACTGGTAACCCTATTGAAGATGAGGAAACTAGGGGTGCTATCCGTAATATGTTGAGTGTAATATACACTTTCCCTGATCATTTTAATGAATCATCAATGTTTACTGGTGGCATACAAGCTGCGAATTTAAAGAATGAGTTCCGTGAACACTTCTGGAACATATCTAGGATAATGGATTGTGTCGGATGTGATAAATGCAAGTTGTGGGGCAAATTACAAACTCAGGGTCTCGGTACTGCATTGAAGATATTGTTTTCAGGGCAATGGGACAGCCCTGAAAGTGACCCAGATCAAGGCAAACTACCCTTAAGGCACAAGGCGAATAAACGTCTACAGAGAACAGAGATTGTGGCCCTGTTCAATGCATTCGCTCGGCTATCAAACAGTATACGAGAGTTGGAAAACTTTAGGATACTTCTCAGGTACGACCCTACAATTACTTTCTTTCTCAAGGATGTACTGTAGATGTTTTCATATTGTTTCTTATCAATTTTATCACTAGGAGGATTGAAAAGAGATTGCAACATATATTTATTCAATTTCAGATGAAAGCCACAAACATGAAATAATGTTATGCAATTGTATTTTGGTGATAAATTTGGCAGCCTTCTGTGTATTAGTAATAGTTTTACAGTACATCCTTTTGCAAACAAGAGTTAGATTTAGTAGTTTATTGTAGTATATGCCTTTTCACACTATTATTTCACTTTTCGGGTGCTAAACATGCTTCTTTACAAGTAGTTATTGATATTAATTGGGTATTTTACGAGCTTTTGCATTGCCAAGAAATGTGGGCGTTAAATTATCTCCATAATAGTTAACAAATAATAGGTTTTCATTTTATAACATGGATATTAGTATGTCATTTATAAATATAGCAGTGTATCCAAATTAAGTTACCAAAAAGCAGGTTCTATAGTAAATTCATCAATGTTGGCTTGTTGCAAAAGCTTTCTCTTTTTTCGTCACATCTGCTATTAGGACGCATTCACACTCACCGTATTTGCGCATAGGTATGTTTTTGCACGAAAACATGCTCTTCAGTACTAACAATTATTTACTAACCTCGGATATGTAAATAATGTATAGCTGATTTTGTGCAGTATTACAAAGAAACATTTTTTGTGAATATTATTGTGACTAGCTTCTGCCCGCGGCTTCGCCCGCGTGGAATTTATGTATATCGCGAAACGGGAGTTTTAATACAAACTTTCATCCCCTGTCTCAAGCCTTTAGGGGTTGATTTTTGAAAAAAAAGTAGCCTATGTGTGACTCTAGGTCTTCAACTATTTTCATTCCGAATTTCATCCAAATCGGACTGGTGGTTTAGCCGTGAAAACGTCACAGACAGACAGACAGACAGACTTTCGCATTTATAATATTAGTATATTATTGTGATTTTGCGTTGGAGCTGTCCTGACGACCGATATTGTAAGACTACTATACTATGGTATATCTTATTATGTCGCAGTTGTTTATTATTTATCGCTATTAGTAGCCGCTGAAGCGGGTATCATCTCCACCTCGGTTACTGTTAGATAACCAACCTTGATACCACTGAGGAACAAAACGATTATTCTAATACGCATCAGTCGCAGCAACGCATTCTTCCAATCGTGCATTGCACAGTGACGTCCGTCTCGCTGACAACGCGTGAATAATCCAATATTATTTAATCGCGAAGTGAGGAATAATCGAAATGGGAATGCTACGGTTGCTTGCCGATTTACTAACAATATGCATGAACGCTTACGGTACGAAATGACCAGAAATAACAGCCTATTTAAGCTTGGGTAACTGCTTATTTACTACGTCAGTAATATTATTTACCATAAGTAACCAATATTCGGCGTCATCGTTATATATTACTGTACCAATGTGTCTTCTCACAATGTGATAGGATACACGCTACAGGCTACCAAACTGCCAAAATGCACATTGGTAGGTAGTCTTTACAACACCTTGAAAACATTATTGTTGCGGTGAGATCTCTCAGGCCAAAAACACTGCACCTTTTCTCACGATGGTTTTGTATTCCGAAGCAAGTGACAAATATTTTCTAATAAAATATTATTTTTAAATCAATCCCAGTTTTCAGAGTCCAATGATAAGTTCATTTGGACATCGTTCCGTTCTTGTTGATATTATTATTCTTATTATATGATAGGATATCCTTACCATACGATAACTCATGAGCCCAAAAACATACTTTACGCTGATCCATTGTCAGTATGCCTTGATAGAATTTCTAAGTCTTAAGTCGAATTCGAGTGTTGGTCCTTAAACCACAGCTTTGGTTCTACATATTATTTATTTACATAATTTAAAGCATTCTATTGATCAACAGATTATGCAACAATCCTTGTTTTATTGCTTGTTTCTATGTGGGAGAGAGGGAGGTGCTATTGGCATTAAAAGATCAATAGCACCACCCTCCTCGAGTTCACACCACCACCACCAAGAGATTGCTCGCGGCTTGCTGCAAAGTAGATGAATCTTTAAACACCTGATACAATTAATTAATGGAATTGCATAATCCTTCCATTTTACAAAAAGAAAAACCATATTGTTATTATCATGCTTGTTTTGTATATTTTTACGTTTGTTACTGAGTTAAAGCTAAGTGTTGTTTTTGTTTTTTTGTTTTGCCAGAAAAACGAAAACTTTGTGACCTTAGGTGACAAAATACTACTTTTTACCATGTTCAAACATCGTGCTTTTGTTTTTAGCGTCGCTTACCTACCATTGTGTTTGCAATTTATATTTAATTGTGTTTCCTTAAGCTATAAAAGTTTAATTTACCCATACACCACGATAAAACTCTGATAAGGTTTTAATATGTTCAATTTGCGCCTTTACGACCAATTTGGTTGATTGCCGGGTAACTTAGCGAGGAACAATTGTCGTCAAGTTAGGGCAATAAAGTGGCTTGCGTAAATAAATATATCACACAGTGGCGGCCCTACTAAAATTGTAGTTGCGGAAACTCATGGTCACACTAAAAGAAAAGATGCAATGTGCTATCCGTGTCGATTCATTGGCGCATTTAAAAGATCATCCGCAGTTGTCATTAAAATCGTATAGGTGTGAACGATGCCTAAAAGTTTGGCGCCCTGTCACTGACCATTCACGACTCCCTTAGGTGCACACACCTTCCGCAACAACCTGGGGTCACCCTTGGTCGACTAGACGGCTTCCCTCTCGCCTCTTCATATTCCCATATTGTGATATTAGGCTGCCTTTAACGTTTCATGGTAATTGTGTCTTTTTCAGCCTTTAGGTACTTGTATTTTTTTCTCACTTTATATACACCCATTACTCCACATATACATCCACCTCATAATAAAATTCTCATTTCTGCGACATCTATAAGGTATAGGACGATTTTCGCAAATTATTTTTGCTAAATTTTTAACACATTTGTGGACTGCTGTCACAGTTGTGACAATTCGTAAAATTATAGTCGTACAAGGATCTTTTGGCGCGTGGCTGACGTGAGGGTGACAGAGACAGCGCCTTACAGTTTGCCTTACCTGTAACCTGTCACCCACACGACATCCACGCGCCAAAAGATTCTTGTAGGACTATACGCGCATTTGAGTGACCGTGGTAAAGATGTATAGGTATGCGTGGGTGCAAAAGGAGATGTTTCAGAAATGTATGGCGCCTGGGCGGGTACACTGTACATTCAATAGGAAGTAGCTCATATTATTTGAAAGCGTTCCATATCATCCAAATTCTTGATTTCACCTTAGTTTGGCGACAATAATTCAATTTATGGATAATATATTGTAACACTAAAACAGTATGGTGGACAAATCGACTGCTGATGACGTTGATAAACTTGATTTATTCTAATGTCATATTAGGCGTGTCAACATGTGTCAATGTCCAATGCATGATAAAATATAAAATATAAGCCCGACGATCTTTTTGGATTTGGTTTGTTGGATCTGTCTTTTATTATTAACATTATTAAGCGTATCTTATCTAATTAAACGGTGCAATCCGTCGCTTCGATTAATCCGAACAAAATCGTGACGATAGATCTCCAAGAGCTATACTGCTAATGTATAGCAGTCGATTTAATGTTATTATATACGATATTCACGTTTGCATGGGTTTTTTTTGAGATCTCAGACTCCGATAGATAATGTAATATTCGATCGTCAACGATATCGACATAGGTAACGATCGGTCTGAATCGACGCTGAAAGCAGTTTGGAAACGCCAACTACTAAAACGCGCATATTACTTTATGCCAATGAATACTTAAATAAGTATGAACCTAAAGTGAAGCTGGATAATTTTATTGTATGGCAGTTGCAATTTCTGTATTTAAATATTTTAGATACGACAGAAGTAAATAAAAAACAGCATTTTATTTATTCATATTTTATTTTTTCATTTCAACCATCTTCTATTAATAATATGCCATCCAGGACTGAAGCCGGTGCCTCAATATTTGTCTGTCTTATAATGAGACGATCTACAAACCTTTAAAAGTATGCGCAAAAGCTATTGAACGGAAACAACAAAAAACCAAATCACAAGCAAAATCGAGGTCCATAAAACGAAAGCCGGGTAAACAAGTACTGCGAGATCCAGGAGTCCAAAAAACAAAGCCGTAGGTAGATATTCACTTGATCACTATAAATAGCACTAATGTTGTTCACTTCAAAGAAACACTCGGAATGTCGAAAAATGTCACTGGCATTCTAAACTTCAGAGCTCAATAACTAATCACAGACAACAGACACGTTTATATTTATTTTTATTTTGATAGTTCTCTATTTCGGAGTCATGGAACCGCCAATGTTGTTGTGCGTAAAAATATTTTATTGAAAATAATTTCTCTGCAGAGAACGGCTAATCTAATAATTTTTTTGATATTTTTCTGTGAATCAGTATATTTTTCTCTTTTTGTGGTGAAATGTACAAAGTCGCCGCCCAAAATGAAACATCTCCTTTAATGCCACTTGATCATTCCAAAATGCTAAGCAGACAAAGTGTAGCAGCAGTTGTTTTGTGACAATAATTCGCCACTGGGCTACTGAACCAATCAAGTTAAATATTAAAAAAAAAATAGAAAGTACGTTCACATTAAGAGGTACTAAAATCTTGTGTAAAAATGCAAAAAAAAAACATATTAAAATGTTCACAAACCCACACACGGTCGTGCGTAGATCTAATTTAATTTCCTAATAAGGTTGCAACATTATATTGGTTCTCATAGTGTTGTCAACACGTATTACAGCTTCGAAGACATTTAACTGAATGTTTTAATAAAAGATAGTAATAATAATAAATATCAACCTTCGGTTATTCGTGTAATCTTTAATATTTTTTGTAAGAAGTTCCATATTATTAAGGCGTACACCTTGTAGGTACCTACGGTAGGGATATTATAATCTGTATAACATTATTAAAATAAAAAAAAACACATATTACATCGATTTATCACAGAATAATATCTGAATTAAATTCGTTCTTTCACTGGATTAGATTGATTCTTTTCGGTTGTTAGACAACCTCTTAGAATAAGCTCTTCTTGCCCGTCCTCTGCATTGCTATCGGTGAATGGCGTACATATGCATATAATTACGAATTAGAGATAGTAAGGTATGTGAATGACAGTCATGCACACGTACGCTGTAAACCTCACGTAGGATGTCGGTGGGCCGCGCCGCCCAGTAGACCGGCCGGCGTGAGTCAGTTTCTCAGTGGTATACTATTAATCACTCAGCAAAGTGTAATAAGTAATCACACATATAAACGCAAACCAATGCTAAAATTCGATAATTTTATAATTTAGGATGTACGCCACTGCAACGTTGATAATGTTAGTATGTAGTGTTAAAAAATAAATAAAAGAGAAATATGTGATTAAAATTTATTTCAGCACTAAATAATACTATTAACGCAACTAAACGCTTGCGATTTCTCGTTAAGGATATAAATGATAGTTATATATTTTTCGAAACGTATTTTTTATGGAATTTATTTAGTAAACGAGCATGCAGATCTTTTCTTCTGTTGCTTCTTGGGGTGTTGTTAGCAATTGAACTCACCTATAACAGCATAAACGGACCATGAGCAGTCGTTTCAATTTCATCTTGATACTCACATGCGTTTCTGATAGAAAAGGTATCTTAACAGACACACAGGACGACAACTAGGTCATCATTTTATGGGTGACGATTTTTCTTTTGAAGCATGGAATCCTAAAAAAGAAAAAATACTTTGTTATTACCTAATTATTTAAACTATAAATATATGTAAGGTACCAAACATAAAATAAAACAGTAACACTACAGGAAACATAATATTTGACCGATTACCTTTTGTGTCAGTGGGAGAAACTTATCAACGCGGCAACGGGTTAATTTATTATTATGGGCGATGATCACTTTATAAATTCATATCGCTGTTATCAGTTCGTTTTTACTTTATCAGTCAGTTTTCCAATTACGTATGGACGTGTGGATCAAATTAACTTGCCGATGAAAGGAAAATTGACACGTTAATCACTTTATCAACTTCGAAGGTGACTTTAGATAGCCTTGATTGAAAATAGATTTGCCGACAGATTGGAATGTAATTATTAATTTAATCGAAGTTTGTCTTTCGTTAAATCAAATTTTGATTATAGATTACAATTATATCTAGGAACCCGGAAATGCAAGATGATTATGTTATGCCTATTTCTGAATTGGGTGGCCTAGAATATTGCCCAATCTGACTATGTCAGAAGACCTTATAAACTGACGAACAAAAATTCCTTTAGCTTTATTAAGTACATATTAGTATCTAGGTATACTATGTAATTAAGAGAAGAATAAGTTGATTAATAATGCCCAATTCATCGAAAATTATTAAAGTTCACGAGTAGTGCCTTCAAGAGTTTTTTTACAATAATTAAATCGTCCAATAGGATGCCATTTAATTTAAGTAGGCGGGTAAATCAACATAATTGAATCTTTATTACGTTTTTATAGGCATTAGAATTTAGATTGGTCAACTTTCTTTGAATTTCAAATTCATTGTATTAAGGTCGATTTACATCAGACGAGCGAATGCTCATTCTATCCCCACTATATCAAATTATTTTAGTGTAAACAGGCGTAGAGCATTCTTTCGTTGTTCTTAGTGTGGTCGTAAAGATTCTATGGAATATTCTAAGAATGCTCGCGCGCTCGATGTAAACGGCGCTAGAGCGCGCGAACAGTTGCTTAGAGCGTTCTTGCGTGTTCGGACGTGCTCGCGCCCCTGAGCGGTTTCTTCAAAGCGTTCTTGTGTTCTAGCGATTGTTTGGTTCTGAGATACATATCTTATCGATTAAATTATGGATTGGTCTCAAGAAAATCTCAAAATCACTGCTAGTCTGTCATATGCAGGAATCGAGTCTCTAAAATTCGTACTTGATTTCCGAATTTGTCTCTGATCAGAGATAGTAAATGATCAAAATCCTCTGGCGCCATTCTACAAAAGTTTTGGAATTGACCACTTTCTTCTTGTTTTTGCATATCCGTCATTGTTTCACACCTACATTATCCAGTGTCCTTCGTTGCATTAAATTTGTAACCCACCAACGTCTCTTCCTTCTTTTATTTTTGAGTTTATGCGACAAAATAATAAATGTAGCACTTGCAATTATGATATCGCTGTCAGAGTCAGACATAGCGAAGCGCTACCAATACCAACCACAGAATTGACACGAATGAGCAAAGAACATTCGTTCAGATGATCTAGCTTTCGTTTACAGTAAAAGATTATGAAAGAATGCTCTTATTCTAGCTCTAGCTCTTTGTTCGTTTGATGTAAACGCTGAATACGAGTTTTCGTTTACACTAAAATATCACGAAAGAATGCTCTTGTTCTAGCTCTAGCTCTGTGTTCGTTTGATGTAAATCGACCTTTACATTACTAAGAACGAACCGTGACTGGTCTGTATGTTTACGTAACATACATGAGGTTATTGAACTTTGCTCATCTCTTACGTTATAAATAAGGGCGCATTTTCATTGTTCGTTAGGGCCCGCGTTCGGGGTACGGGAGATTTCTGTAAAGCATGCCGTAGGGCCCGAATGCGGTAACCGTTTTCATAAGTCGATGGAACTCGGATGCGGGGTACGGGAGATTTCTGTAAAGCATGCCGTAGGGCCCGACTGCGGTAACCGTTTTCATAAGTCGATGGAACTCGCATGCGGGGTACGGGAGATTTCTGTTATGTCGATGCATGCGGGATGTTTGAATTTCCTCACCGAGACAGTAGTTTTGAAGTTGTGGAGTTGAATAGACGTGCCTGCTATGGAACAGCAATTAATGTTGTGTGGAGCAATTTTAGCTATTTCCGACATACTTAAGAAGAAATTATTAGCTTCACTGAAGAAAAAGAAATCTGGCATCTCGATTTTTATATAAATTACTGGTCACATTCCACAAACATGGGTAGTCTCGGTATGTTTCTACCAATTTAAGCATTTGTCCTTCAGTAAAACGATCAGCCATATTGCTCTCGCGCAACGTTATTTCGCATCGAATAATAATCGTAAACTAAACCCCCGCAGCACGCACTATGCTTGCTTTACACCAACCGACGAATTTCATTGGTTGTTGAGCCCGCATGCGGGGAGTCCCCGCATGCTGTATATCGACTACATATTGACGACGCACTTTCACTAGTTGTTATACCGTATTCGGGGACTCCCCGCATGCTGTTTAACGACCGAGTTATCGACCAATGAAAATGAGCCAGACTACTTTCTCACGGGCAAGGGCAACATCAAAATGTATGTGCTCATTTTTAAACAATCACACGATTATACACACAAAAACAATCGGATAACATTGATTCACAACAATATACTCACATTGTATTGTTTTTTATTGTATTCTTCGTGTTAAAAATTTGCATGAGCCGTGAAAAATTTACCACAGTCACTGAGAAGAGGTCATTTTTTGTAACCACTGCTATGCAGTTACTTCGATCATTGAATTTAATAATTTCACAACCATATCTTATTTTAAGTTATGTTGGGAATTTTGACGATATTCAAGTAGTTTTATAGCAATCCTAAACAGATGCAGAGATTCGTTTCGATTCCGGGGTTGTTTGTTTAACTGTTTTACACTATGTCGGGAAGCTTAAACCATTCGGTTTCTAATATTATCCTAAGGCTCTTTGTAGTTATGTTTATACTCAAATCATTGGTGCACTACGTTACACTACGGGCTTAGTGCAATCGACTCTATTGCATTGACGTGATCTCGGTCATCGTTATTATTATAACTTCCTTCATTGCATGCAGCATGTCTACTCGGGGACAATATCACTGGTTCTCATTCTCTCTTTGCATGTAAGTCAAGACCAGCTTCTGTCTATACGCTTTGGGTAATGCGAGATTTTGGTATGCTCATTAACGTAATCCCTTGATCTGCAGCGGTCAAACAGATACGAAGAAGAAGAAGAACATCTTCTGCAGTGGAGAAGACTCGAAGAATAATGACGTCAAGCAGGAACACTGCGCGTCTGGGGGCGCCAAGCCGAGAATATGGAGTTAATTAGTGTGTTCTCTATCCGGTACGGTAGTCCTTGATAACTGTCAGGTAAAATCCGAAGTTGCTGCAGAGCAGCGTACAAATTAATGCAGTTTTCAAACGATTCAAACGATTGAAACCACGTGTTGGATTAGGATGCCATAAAAAGACAGACTTTAAAGGGCTCGATAACGGCTCTGTTTTTCGCGTAAAACTTAAGAAATTTTGAATTATCAATTATCAGGAGATTTTTGTAATCATTGTGAATAATAAAATTATATAGAAAAATACGCGTGAACGGTTTACAGTCAAGATAAAATAATTACAAGATGTTTATAGCGTCTTGTGCGACACCGATGAGTTTTTGTACAGGTGTCCAGTATTGTTACAAAGTATTTAAGCAACTTGTGGTGTGGTTGCAAGATAGTGAAAGGCCTTACTGACATGTTTGTCGGTCTCGCTGGAAAATGAATAGGCACTTTAAAATACGTTCAGATGCGTTTATCTTGCCGATGAAACTTATTGGAAATTATTTGGAGGCTTTAAATAATTACCGTGTCATGTACATTACTTGGCGGCTTTGATATCTTTCCAGAGTAAGATGTTTTTTTTTGGCGCCCACAAATATGGCAAGGTTTCGAGGAATTGAGAATATCGATTAATTCCTAAATCCTAACTGTTGTAATATTTCAATTCGAGGTGAAATCAGTTTGTCAACATTTTGTATTGAACTTGCGAGTTATATTTTATACGAGAATTGGAAAGATATTGATAGAATTTTTATTTTGAAATTGTTAGATTTGAGATTACTGTGTTAACGTTGAGATTATGTTTACACAAAACGAAATTGTAGGTTTTGTGTTTCATCACAAAATTGTATAAAGAACCAGTGAGTTTGATATATTTGTGTTTAGTGAAACTGAGATTTGGTAAAATTTATTTTAATGGGTAGATAGTAATGGATATATCGAATAAAAGATCGAAAAATTGCTTGTTAAGTATGTTTACAGTGAAACTTAAACATTACGTGAAGGACTGCAGGCAGGTTTACCGCCGTTCTCAATTTCCTGCCTAAAGTAATTTTCATGTCAATTGCCTTTAAAATGTCACAAAATGATACTATTATTTTTATTGAAATTAAACTAGGGTGGATACCTAGTTTCATACGAAGGGATTTAATATTATTGGATTTAGCATATTTTATTATCTACTTTTAATACGACTTCCAATCTCATTAACAAAGTTTTATTGATGAATGTACTTGAAAATAATACTCAGATTTTGACTATCCTTTTTTATTACGTTAAGGAATTACTTAATAACTTTAATTTGCGGACTTCGTTAGGTACCTACCTTAACTTGAGAACTAGAAATCTCTACTAGAATTCATCTTTGATTATATAGTTTTCTGATAGTGCCAAAAGGTGAAGTAGCCTGGACCCTGGTAGCTACGGGTGTGGTGTGGTGTCAAAGAGGTTCAAAGTTAAGGTCAAATTATAGTGATTATGTAAAAAAAAAATGTGAATAGTTTCGAAATCTCCCTAATGATTACGATTGATACCAATTAATTCGATCAATTACAATTTTCCAAATAAAAAAAGATCAAAATTGTTTTAGAATACGTCTACATTTTTTGAAATTTTCAAAATATTTTTCAGGAAAATGTCACGTTGATATATAAACTATAAAGGTTCGTCTACGCTAGCCTAGCAATTTAAGTTTAGTATTTCTTTTATGTGGTAAACATGTGAATTCGTGAATATGCGGGCGTTTCATTATACAGCTGGTGCTCATTATCATGATAATATTAAAACATGACACTGCGACTGTAATCTAACACGATTATTGTTTTATCGTCAACAACCACAAAACGTATCTGTTGTGTGCGACGGCTATTGATTTTAAAATGACGTGGTTTTTAATGATACGTCGGTTGTTTGCGAATAGGCGACTGAACATTTTTAATTGCAAAATAAATGTGTTTTTGTTTTAATGAGATCATTATCCACAAGTGACGGTCATTATAGGAAAATGTTTAACTATGTATTCATGTTGCGGTCTGTTATTATTTTAATTACATCAGTATAGCGTATGAGAAACAATATGTTTAGAAATTTAAAAAACATGCATTGTTTTTAATATAATGTATGTAAAAATTTAACTTCCCTATGAGTGTGGTTGTAAAAATCGTACATATATAGACGTAGGTAGGTGTATCTGGTCATTTGACTTTTACCGATGCCCAAAATAACATTGTAATAGACGAATGTTTTATTATGGGTACTTTGGAATGGGAAGATGAGGCTTATTACTTGCCACATATGGTAACGTTGCGTTTGTAATAATTATTCACTTAAATCCTAGTTAGTTAGTAGTTGCTTTTTATTATTGTCAATTTATTAACTGTTTGCCTATCTGCAGAACACGAATAATTCTTGTGCGCTCTTTAACATTTATTCAGACAATTATTATTAATAAACTTTAGCGTTTTCCAAATCTCAGTTTAACTATTAAACTACTTAAGGTACTTATTAGTGTTTATATTGTTTAGACTCTAAATTGTAAATATTTCGTCACAAATTAAGAGTACATGCTGTGCATCGCCTTGTAATATAATTTTCACCTGTGGAAAAATATTAAAATGTTCGTTCTCTGTATATTTGTTCAGAAATCTTCCTTGAATGATTGTGGATATATTTTCCTTGTATATAATTGCATCTCAGAAAGAATCGCGACTGTCATTGCTTTCAGTTCGAGGTCGTTAGTCGCCGTTATAAATAGCTGACGTACCTAAATCGTATACAAAACTTGATGAACATCAAAAATTCCACCAGTTTTCCGATTTTTTAAAGATTTTTTATATACTCAATTTAAGTGTACTTTTAAAAAGAGTTGTGGATTTTTTTATTCATTTATGTTCTGTCATCGACTAGGTTCTTACGGAGGAAAATTATAATATGTACTACATTACACAGATCATTTTATATTCATGTTCAAACTTCTCTAGTCAATACAATACTTCTGTCAATATTACCTGTCCAAAATATAGTAACATATACTCAAAATAACGTGTTTTTCATAATCGGTTATAAGTTGTAACAATCATTAATATTTATTCATAAAAATCTTAATTGGTAAATATGTTTCATTAAAAAGATAATACTAGAACTTTTCATCAAAATATAAAAATGAATAATTGTAAATTTATGGTAATTATATTAGGTAATAACATTATATAAAAATATACACTGTTTTTTTATTATTATAAATATTTTTTTACTATTTACCTGTTGGAATCAGTACTAGAATATTTTGAGGTTTACAGTTATTGGAATATTAATATTTTTAATCATTACGTTTTATGTCAGCATTAAATTTAAATTTTAATAAAATATTGTTTTATTTAAAAGAAGAAGTTTCTTCTTTCCATGGTAAAAATACGAATTATATCTATGATTACACAATAGTAACTATTGTGTAAGTATACGCGGACTATATCAACTTGCTTTCATTTGCCGGTTGTCATTCAGTCAGATATTATTAATTATTGTAAAGGAAGGATTGGGACATTTTCTTTAACTTAATTCAAAATATTTATGTTCACAAAATAATAATACTAATTATGGTCTCAAATTTTCTAGATTCCTCGTTGTTTTCTGTGAAACAGTAAATACCTATAAAGATAATCTCCTTTTCACTACATGATAGAAATGACACGGGATAGGAAAGGTCACAAAATATTGATTGTAATGTTTATGTCGTGCATGCATGACTTTTATATGTATGTTACTAGTATTAAAAGAGTATTTTGTTTATTTTATAACTTTTTTAAATATAAGTATTTAAGCTTCGTACGTACCTTAGTTTGGTACTTTCCCGTCTTTTGTCTCAGTGATCATGTTTTTTTTTCGAAATTACTCACATCTGTAAGTATAATGTTTGAATATTTTATAACTTCAAGTTTTCAAAAAGAATAATATTTTCAGAATATGTATAAATATTTTTTTACCTGCGCAATGTTGATTGTATGAAATTGTAATAATAAAAATTATTTTTTAATGAAAGTATGATATTTTCATTCCATTGTATTCCACTTATTCATTTTATTTATAAATTAATGTCATGTTGTTATTATTAAATGTGTATCAGTTTTGTGTTACGTAACGTATTATTTACTTACCTTACATACGGATTATATGGTTTGTTACACTGTTTCCATTGGTTGTTTAGCTGTAGTTTTTTTAGGATGAATGAGGCTGTGTATTTTGTTCTTCCGTGTTTATTATTTTTGTTTGTATAAAAGTTTATCTTCAGAATCCTATAACATGTATGACATTCCTCAAAACACAGTATTGAAATTATTCCGGTTAAAATAATACATGTAAGTGCATAAAAATGATTTTGAATAATCGTTTAGTTTTTAATTAATATGTTGAAATAGTTTAGACACAGCCTTGCCCTCGTGTTACAGATATCAGATTGGTATATAAAGTTAATTTGTAAATATAAATTATTTAGAGTCCTATTTTGATAAAATATTGTTTTAGTTTAAGTATAATTGTATGTAAGTGATTGTATAATTTTATTTATTAAAATTTCAACATAATATTTCGGTTTGAATTTAAAATTTTGAAGACTTGGGGTTACTTACACATCGTCTGTGATTGTTGAGGGTGGCAGTAGACATGACAGATTATTATTAAATTAATTTATTGTATTTAAGTACTATTATAATACATACTTAATTATTTACAAAATAAAGATTTTAATTGCGAAGTGATTCTTTTTATTTAAATTTGGTACAGGTTTGTGTTGTTTTATTTAACGTGAGTAACTTATGGTATGGTTTGTTTTTTGTTACTAACAATATCAAATCAATAAAAGACATGATTATTACAAGAATTTTGTAAGTAAAGTGTAAGATGTTAGTAAAGTTGAAATTGTTACAGTTTGAGGTTTTTCAAAACAATGACATTTTTATCATTGATGTAAAAAATATATTACTAATAGGTACTGGTCTTTATAAATTGTATAGATAAAGCTGCTGCCGGAATACTTTTGACAGTAGACTAGTACTTAACTAGTAGAGTAGAGGATGCTAGCTCGGCACTTAGATAAAAAACTCGATCACTTTTACATGTCCATTAGATTAAGCGAGATGGTAGAACCCAGATAACCCAGTTAATGGGAGTGACGCGCCACAGCTTCATTCGTTCTTCAGCAGGGTGTACCCCTAGCATTCAGAGTTAATTAAATAAATCAGGATCATCATCACAACCCATCACTGTTCCACTGCTGGGCACGGATCTCTTCTCAGACTGAGCAGATTAAGGCCTTAGTCCACCACGCTGGCCAAGTGCGAATTGGCAGACTTCACGCACCTTTGAGTTTTGCGAACTCTCCCGTGTACAGGTTTCCTCATGTTTTCCTTCACCATCATTGCGAATAAATTCTCCATTTGAAATGAATAAAATTCATTTATGATTTCAGGTACAACGAGGATAAAGACACATTTATCATGTGCGAGAAAGGTGTGAAGTAAGATTGAAGATATTGTACACGTGTCACAAACTCATTAAAGAGCTAAGTACAAGTTTAATAAATTTCTGATTAAACAATATGAACAACAGATTTGGAAATTTTAATATAAATTCGTGGGATTCCGGAAACAGCTGATCCACTGAATGAGAAGCTTAGATAATAATTTCCTCTTTGTACCTAAATAGAAAAAAACAGCGCCGTATCATTTTAAAGTTTTGATTTTTTTCGTAGCTAACAAACTAGCTATCGTCATTCAGACACTTCACCTAGGTTGCAGAGGCTCTGTCCAGTCCAGAGCAAAAAAAGTTCTTAAAATGTTCCGGCAAGGCCTCCTCAACTTTTACCTCAAGACCCGTTCAAACCAAGTAACATTATAAGTAGATCCATGAAGAAGCACCGTACTAGCACCCTATTTATTACCCTATGCCACCCCTGGAAGGTCTAAATGTGACTAAGGAGTGATAAGTATAAATGAAAAGTCTCAGGTTGACTTCTCTTGATCCTGTGCAGAGAGATCGTGTGTATTTGGTATTGTTAGATTGTTACGTCCAATAAGTACTTACCATCGATCTAATGACTCATAGAAGCGCTGACATCCTTGGTGTTGATCGAAGACTGCAGTCTTCTGTAGTGCCATAACCGATTCCTGGTGGACTGATATTGGTCGTCGGAGTTGATCGACTAAACTCACTGGACATTGATGAATGTGAATACTAGTGTATTAATATTTATTAAGTTGCCACAATGTTTATCTTGTAATAAATATATGTATAATCTAAAGATTATGTGATTAATTAGTTTATAATCTGTTACCTAACATTTAGCCAGTCAGTACTTGTATTGAAACGTATCGATTGATGATCGATGATATTCCTTTGCACTTGCACCCAGATAGAAGAATGAAAGCATGATATAGCAGTATGATGTAGTGGTTTCTAAAGATTAAAATTAAAATAATTTTGAATGGCTTAGTCGCCATCTCGCACGATAAAAACTCGCACGATCGGGCGACTTGGCACCTTTCTTTTTCTTTCATGAAGGTCTGGAGTCGATTTGATGATGCTGAAAGACAGTGAACTCAGTTGAAGTCAGTTATTTTTTTTTGTAAAAAGCAATAATCAGTTGTGTCGTTTTAGCTCGTGAAGGCTTGCGTCAATCTGCGAGCGCTGACGATACTTACAGTTGAAACTCGAGTTAATATAGGTAATAATATGTATGTTTGTATGTAGTGCTAAAGACAAATAAATACTCTTGCTACTTGTTACGGAGTGCTTGTAAGTCTTCGGATACTTGAGTTCCGATATTTGAGTGTCCACTAATCCTTCCACAAAGACATCGAAGTACCGTTTTGCCATCTTTAATTAAGTTATCAGAAAATATGAACATTTATGTCAGTATTCAAATTTTATTCCCATTTGCCTCCGGTGGCAACACCCGCGGGGGCGACCAGGACATTTCAATGAAATTAAGTTCTGAAAGTATCTGAAATCAATACAGATTAAGTAAGTACAACAGGCCAAAACAATCACGAACGATATTTTTTTGCATATTTTACCTACACACAGCCGTTCTGATTTGATTGGTTGATACGGAGTCTAGGGACCCCCGATGAAGCATTCTGCATTCTGTAGGAAGCATCACGAGCAATGAACGTTGATTGGAACCCTTCAAAGCTTTGATCTACTCATCATATCATGGCTGATCGTGATTCCAATGTATCAGGAGAAAATAAAACAAAATATCGTTTGGGAACGGAATCGTTTATTAAACCCATCTGTAATAGTAGATAATTAAATTATAGGTACTGTTATACTACACATTTGTACTGTTCAAAGTACCTACCTATCAAGTATTACTATGTCTTAGGTTAGAATGTACTAACAAATGCACCCAATACCAAGGAATACTTTATTTTTTATTATTAGATATATTTTACTTGCTATTGTGCTCCACGTTCGGTAGTTACCAATCACAGTACCTTCTGGATCCTACGAATACAATGAATACAATATTACATATAGTTTAGGTATGGTTAATGACAAATAATCGATGCCAATCCGAAACTCGTCACAATACCTAATGTGACGATAATGAACTTACTGATACAAATTCAACTAACAACATTGCATCTAAAACATTATCCAGTTTCATTGCGTGTAAAATCGTGTACCGAGGTGCGTTTGAGAGCCTTATTTATCTTTATTCATCGTTCATATTTTTGTTATAAAATAAATTTGAAAGCTGGCAGCTATCTCGTAATCTCTCTTATTGGTTCAGTAAATTTGAATATAATTTTCATTATTAAGTAGGTACTTGTTTTGGCATGAAAATATCGCGACAATTCTTTCAAGTTCTTCATTATACAGTGTTTGTAAATTATTGCTTGGTCATCGTCAATATTATAGATCACTTCTTTGGTTTGAGCCAGCGTCATAATCATGATGGGCTGGCTCTTAATATCAGTGACATTGATAAACTTAGTTAAGGCAAAGTTATCAAGTGTGGATTTCCAAACTTAAGACACCTTTGAAACAACTAAATTCTGAATAAGCGCACAGGTACGAATAAAGGATTCGAATTTGGGTGTTCGCGAGAGATCAGCGCTCAAATTACCAGTAGCCATTGCATCTCTACTCTTTATCTAAATAAATGGATAATCGTTTTAGAGCAATGCCATTAGTACAATATAAATTTATAGTCTTAGGAACAATAAAAGTTACACAAGTACATTTCGAATGATTGAAACGTGAATATCCAATGTATTATTCGGCGTAACTTATAATTTTAATATAGGCCCTTATAATTCGGATCTACGCTTTGATTGCTAGTTTAATTTAGATAATTATGTATAAATATAAATGGTAAATGTGGCAGGATTAATCGCAGATGACTTTTCTTTAAATCTGCGATAAGTATTTTCTATACTATGTTCAGATCTATAAAACGACATAATGACAAATGTGACAATTTTACACGAGTAGCCTCCGATAGACGGGCGGCGGTGATTGGAAATATGCCAGAGCGAGTATCCGAATACAGCTAGGGGTGTGACAGTGTTTTCAATTACACAGTAGCTATTTGTAATGTTTACGTCACTAAAATTAGCTGAGACGTCGGCTCGTCGGCGTCGCGTCGTTTTAATCATTAATAATAAGTATAAATCTTCCTTATTGTCTTCAATATTTATCATTAAAACAAAGCTGGGTAAATAATCACAATACATTTCTGTCAAAACAAGAAGTGTTGCAGCTTAACGAGTGGTGGCAAAAATGTGTATTTCGTGTATAATGCTTTGGTTCCGCCATAAGTATAACTATGCATAATTATAATAATAATAAAAGCCGCAATACATACATCACTACGAGGTTCATAACCATAGGTGTCCAAATGAAAACATATTGAATACTATTCAGCAAAGTAACGTATGAGCTGAGCCGTTTTGAGATTTGAAGTGGTATTGTTATTGCAGGAAAATAGAAAAAATAAACATTACAAATGAGTAGAAGAAAAATTAAAATAAATATATAGATGTCGCTAGCGAGGTGAGATTGAAAATAAAAAAATAACATATTAATACACCTATGTATTTCAAACTCAGGACTACAATACCGTTATCACCACTTCAAACTCACATATAAAAGAGCTCAATACAAGATGTTATACTAAAAATACAAAATTCATGATATGTACCTAAGTATACAAATGATCGACAATTCGCAAATGATACAAAATCAATAAATAGCATTCAACGACATCATAACATATATACACTTAACATACTTTAGTACCCTTCGATTTAATGGATTTCATATGATTAATCGATCGTTTAAATGACTATCGTTTATAATTATTAAGTGTAATTACTAGCTCGATACGTAAATTATAAATCATCGTCAATATTTACATACGTACCTAATATTACAATTACGAATACACGGCGGTCTAGCGACTTGCTTCTCTTTAAATTTCGTAGAGAATAAATATCATCGCTCAACCACTCCAACTCGAGAACTGTCTCTGTCACATCGACGAGCGAGACAGACGTGGTCGTCCATCTCGCTCTCGTTTGAGTCGTACGCCCCGTCAATGTGACCGAGTCGTAACTCAGAACGTCCAATATCGCTTCGTACGGTTGGAAAGGAATCCTTTTAAATGTATATATGAAAATAAGTGGGACTTACAGTATATACAAAAATATCACATTACTTCGAGGCCGCAGCTTTCATTTTCTTAGTCATTACTTATATCGTCTTCTTACCTAAGTCGTCGGTTATTGGTACGAAGCGTAAGCAACGGATGAAGTCTTCGGTTACGATCGACTCGGAAGCTGGTTTGTTGAAGCTTCGGTTTAAGCGCCAATTATACGGTGAGGTTGCATTCGTAACCTTTTATAAAGGCCGTCAAGCCGTTTATAGTTGCCAGATAATAAATAATTGTATACAGACAAGACATTAATTTAAAAGCCATCAAAATAATTCATTCATGCAACGCTGTAAGAAAACTGGACAAAATTTTGCAAGCCATTAAAACAACTGGCAACTCTGACTTTAGGCAAGCACTGGCAATGCCGTAGACGCACAATCAAACAAGTCAATCCGATCCCAAATTCAGTAACAAATCACGCCTTTCTTGTATATGTCCCACTTCGCACTCTACTAACAAATACTAGGAAGGAGTTATGACTAGGTGCCGTCATAGATAGAAGAGCCTTGAAAATCGAAACGACTACACCTACAGTTCTATAGAGGCGTTCTGAAGCGGCCCATAAGCTGCAGCCTTGCGGACTTCGTGCAGCCGTACAACGCTACACTAAACTATTTGGCTTACCGTAACACTACGCAAAGCGGACACTACGCGGAACATTCAGTCGGCTGCCGCTCGCGGCGTAACGAGAATATCACAAACGAGCGACATACAAAAATATAATAACACCGTGCGCTCGCCGCCGCACTGACATCGGCACACGTCGCGCGACCGGCCGCGACGTCGCGACATGTCGCTAGCGACCGCGACGCGGCATCCCTAGCGACATGTCAATTTAAACGCTACAATTGAGATTGGCTAAAAACACAACACCATGCAAGCACCACGGCGATACTTTTCGAATTTAAATTCAAATGTCGGCGAAGCGAGCGCACGTTCAAAATTTGGGGGTGCGTCTATCGCAATCGTAACAGAGTGTCGTTAATCGTTATCGCTAGTTAGGTACAGTCTTTGGGGGCGTCCGGGGAGGATCCGCCGGAGAGGTCGTCGAGGAAGTCGAAGGTGGCGACGGCGGCGCGCTCGCGGTCGCCCCAGCGCACGAAGAACCCGTCGCGGCCGAGGATGGAGGGGCGGCGCGCGCGCGGGAAGCGCAGCACGCCGAGCCCCCGGTTGCGCAGCGCCGCGGCTGTGACACCACGCACGTTAGCACCGCTCCACCCCGCCCCGCGCCCCCCGCGCCCCCGCTACACCCGCCCGCCCGCTGGCGACACAACACGCGTGAGCACGCAGCACGCACGCCGCTCGCGCTCGCGCGTTATCAACGCCGCTCGGTTTAGGGTAGTGTCACCGACCACCAAACCAATGTTTCAATTTTGTTCAATAATTGATTTCATAAATTTAACCGGGATGTAGGTACGTCAAATTTTATGAAATTAATTATAACCTGGGTATTGACTGCAGCATACAAGAATCTAATATAAATTAGAAATTGGTTTGTTGGTTCATCGACACAATCGTTTCTGTGATGTATCCTAAAGAACAAAATCAAAACGTTAATTTTAAATTGAAGCCAATAATTTCAGACTTTCATTAATTATTTTCTATAGGATACTCCACAGAAAATTACCGCATTTTTCCAATTGAATGGGTTCAATGAAACGAATAAAAAATATTTTAAAATAAATAATTCATAATTCAGATCAATAATAATTAATTTTGATATAATTTAGAGCGGCGTTGGAATGAATAACATCGATAGAAATGAGGCGACAGTGATATGTGCGTGAGCGAGAGCGGAAACGTGTGACGTGGCTGAACGTGTGACAGAACAGACAACATGACATGACATGACGTCACATGAAAATTACAGAATACATTCAAAGTGTTAAATATAAAATCACAAATTCAATAACTTTCCGTATAATTAAATGTTTCACTGTATGAGTGTAGCAGAGTGATTTTGATGTTTAACACTTTAAAACACATAATTATTATTTAAATACCACTTCAATATTTTTATTTTTTACATGCACGTGTAATTACGTGACATGTTACATGTTATTATATTCACGATTTAATGAAATTTTATTCTAAATTTACTACAATAAGTTTCAGGAAAAACTAGGCACAAAATTTTGAAATGGTATTTATGTAAGGAACACTTATTTACCATTATTAATGTGCCACCATCAAATTACAAATGTAATTTACATTATGATTACAACATACAACACCCAAGATTTTTAACATGTACAAATTATTACAAAGAATCAAAAATAGATGTTGGTAAAACACAGATAAGTGCAGAATTTTGATGGTAACAATAGAAAGGCATAAGTAGAAAGGTTTGCATAAAACTCGAGCGTTCATACCACAGAGGCACTCAATACGAAAATTAAATTATCATTCAACTTGGTTTTGTTTCGCCAACAGAATATTCGTCGCTCGAATTTCATAGCAGTCGACATTAAAATTGCTCTCATCGCTTTCGGATCAAATATTTTTTGCTGGATATTTCAAATTAATGGAGACGAAGCGTAAATTTACAAGAATATTTATTAAATACAAATACAAATAAATGAAAGCAATTTTAATCAGTTTACACATAAACACACATGTATGTGCTCTAAATAAACTAATAACACCCCTTATGATTAACTGATCACAGGCTTAGGTAATAATGATGTACCAAAGCCATTACTGATGTTATGATCATGGAATTTTAACACCAAAATGAATCGTTAAAAGACCCAATGAAAAAAATTGAATTTGCAACGGTAAATACAACTTATTTAGATATAGGTAATATTCCTCGAATTTATTTACAAACATCCAAATAGGGTGACAAAATGACAGTAGCCGACAATTCTAAACATTTAACACCATAAATGTGCAATATGATTGTGCTCCCGTAGAAGTACACCCAGTCTATCTCTGTAAAGTTTTCATTTATCATTAATTTGGTATTTCTACACTTTACTCGAAATGCAACATTCACGATAGGTAGTTTAGTTTGGAATATTATAATAAATTCAGTTACATGTAATAAGTAAAGTAACCTTTCATCGAATCGACACATCGATTCTATCGAACCAAAATCGATATTCAAATCGAAAGCTCACATCTACTCAAACTACACCTCATAAGGTGACACTACACCACGACCACACCTTAACTCAGAGTAGACTGGTTGTAAAACCGTATGGTAACATAAGGGTGCGTACAGATTATGTAACATGTTATAATTATAACTTCTGTTTTATAACACGTCCATACTATCTAACATTGTTGTCTAACAAACAACATGTAACATGTAACAAGACCGTACACATTAAAATAACATTGTAATATAACAGTGTTATATAACAATTCAATGCGTGTCATTTCATAAAATATAGCATATAACATTGTTGCACAAACTAATAACATGCTATATAACATGTTTTTGTAACACATATCGTCCACATTAAGAAAACATGTTATTTAACTATGTTTTATAACATGTTTTGTTATATAGTCTGTACGCACCATAAAGCTGCGACGCGGTGGATATGTACCTGTTTTCTGTCTCCGCGAGCGGTGCAGGCGGTGCAGGCGGGAGTACGGCGGCGGTGGCTCGGCGGGCGACGAGCCGCACGACGACGGGGAGGAGTCGCTCGACGCCAGCATCACGTCCAGCAGGTTGGCTCGGGCCTGCAATTTGTATGTTGAACCGTGAACATCACTCTTTTTTATACATCTGATAAAGGAGCAGGAACCGTCAACACCAATATTTTTTATAAAGCTGGCAAAGGAGCAGACGGGCAACCTGATAGTAAGAGATCACCGTCGCCCGTGGACATTGGCAACACCAGAATTATCGAGGTAAAAACTTACAAAGACGGCTGCAGCTTCATTCTTTAAAAAAAGTTTGAAATTGGACCTATTTTGTAAGCTCAATTCCTGCACCAATCTGCATTGGAGCATTCCATCCAGATGTTCCAATACAAGGTGATGTTCCAATTCAAGGTCAGCCTTACAGAGTACTAATGTGTTGAATCCATGACTAATAAACTATATGAATTTTCTTCGACAAAGTACAACATATCCTACCTTGGGATCGCTGAAATCGATGTCCTTCTCGACGTGCACCCAGCCGGTGGGCGCCCACAGAGCCCCGTCCTTCTGGCACCCCTTGTCTCTCTCCTCGCACTTCGTCTCCGTCGCTGATGCTCCCTCGCTCTGACGTATCATCCTGTTGAGAGGATTTTGTGTTAGTAGACATCGGGACCAGGCTAAGGAATAAATATTTAGGGCATTTATTATGGGAAACTGATGTTATATAAGTTTCTCCTTTGCAAAAATTTTGAGAAGACTATGTATTTTTTTAGGAAGTTTGCTTTCACTCAAACAAAGCCAAAATAATGTCTAATATAATACCGACATGACGTTAATTTGTATTCGCATCGTGAAATACTTTAAACACTTATTTGTTTGTACATTACTAGACAGGATTATCGATGTTTCAGTTGATACTAAAGGAACCAAACTCTCACCTATTGAGCTCCTCGATGACATCTTTGGACGTAGCAGCTTCATGAAAGCTCAGCGTATGTTCCTGCTTCACTATTATAGGCTCCGGAGGAGGAACACTTTGCGCAGGACCCGGTCGACTCTTTTCCGCTACTGGAATTCTCGACTTGGTCCTATTCGGAGACGAAGGAGGCCTTTTCCCTCCCATTAGGGTAGGGATACGACTTTCTCTTCTTCTGACTTCTCTATGGGTTGTATCATTCTTATTACTTATTATCACAGTTTCAGCTGTAGAAGTACTCGTAGTATTCGATTCAGTCATTTGAGGGGAGTTCGTCTCTGGGGATGAATTCTCCTCCTCTTCAGGCACCGTTACCAAGTGTCCCGTACTGCGCCTGCAAGCGTTTAGCACCTCCTCAACAAATGACACCTCAGTTTCCCCACTGGTGTATGGAAAACTCAATGATTTTGTTAATGGGGTCTCTACTTCGACTCTTTCGGTTGGTACTGGCTTGGTTATCACGTTATTTAAGGAGTTTTCCTTTAAGGCCAAATTGAAATCTAGGCTACGACTAGCTCCCATATCACAAGGCCTTTCCACTATCGTTTCATCTTCCTGGCTCACCTCAGCTGCAGTGCTTGCATTAGTACTCCTGTTGATTTCATTCTTTATTTGCACTTTTAAGAGATGGTGGTTGTCTATATCGTTCTCAGAAGTTTCTACCCTGGACATTTCAACGTAGTAATCTTCTGATTCAACGTAAGGATCTTCCCTTTCTATAAATCTTGGTGTGGATCTTGGCTCGGATACGGTATCACAGTACGGGACCTTTGGTTTTTCAGCAGATATAACATCACACGAACCAGTTTCAGAGAAACTACCAAACGAATCAGGCCTCTGTCTATCTTCAGACGCTTCGCTGCGCGGACCAACCGAGTCGTCATCAAAATCTGCCGTTGCGTAAGGTGGCGGTAGTTCACGTATTTCAGAAACTGGTCGTGATGACATGGAATCAGATTCCTCCCTATCGCGACAGTACTTTTGCTGCTCAGCAATAAAATTGAGCACATTTTGTAAAGCTTGCTCGCGATCTTGTAATGCCATAGCTTGGACATCATGAAATCGCAGGTGATTACTAGGGTCTTGTGTTGGCAAGCCTCTGGAGGAGTTTGACGCTAGACTTTTAGTGCTCTCATACTTAACTAAACGATAGAAATCTCGTGTGAAATCGAGACCAACGTTATTCGGAGAATCTCCATCTTCACTGAGTGCCGTACTTGATCTCTTCTCCGGAGCATCAGAAGCACTAGACCAGGATCCTCCCGGTGAATGTGTCCCAGAATATTCCCACCGTTTATCTGACGTTTCTGGATCTTCTGCAATCCGACATTCATCAATCTCAATTGTTGCGAAACCACAATCGTTCCATAAACAATCGCCAACGTCTTCTTCTAGCTCCAGCGCATCATCTTCTCTAATGCTGGGTAACGTGGAGAGTGATATTTGACCTGGTGTGGTGATCTCAGCGAAAGGCGATTGTCTATCCCTAAGATCTTCACAGGATAACGAGAGGCTCCAATCTTCTAGTTCTGCTCTATCGTATTCTAAATCGGCTAAGTCTCGATGCCTTTGTTGTAGCGCAGATCTTGCATCGTCTAACTCAAGCCAATGTTGAACATAATCAGCTTCATATTGGGAACCATCCGCACGCTCTTCTAATGTGCTTCCCCACGACACTCTCTCAGAACTTGTGGTAGAAGCTATAGCTGGTCGCCGTAAAGGTCTTTCTGGGGCTGGCTTAAGATCTAATACTAAAATACCTGAGCTAGGACTTGGGGTATCTAAACAACTAGTTGCACAATTTGTTCCGGTTAAGAATTTCAAGCACAGGTGAGAATCCGAGAAGCTGCGAACGACGTGTTGAAACGGTAAGATTGGTCGGGATGGCGGATAACTGCCTCTGATGCCTGCGAAGGCTACACCAACAGGAAAATATATATAATCAGCGTCAGCTAATAGTCTACCGTGCCGTCGATTTTCTCTAGGATTAATGGAGACGATGGTTTGATTGTCAGTTTCATCTGACGCCTCGTTGAGATCAGGCAATGCTCTATCAGCTGCATGGTCACTCTGCCTGGATGCGTCAGCTTGGACGTCGCTAGACATTGTGGAATACCCTTCGTCTTTGGCACCGCTCTCTGGTGATTCAGCACCTGCCTCGCACGGCTCACCGCTTTCTTCTTCTGTTACTTTTTCTTCGCTAGCACCTGGAATTTTAATAGATTTGTTTGTAGTGATACATAATTATAATTAACACATCTTTACATCTTATCTACATTTTTGGAATAAAATGTTATATTTTTGTCTGGTATGTGGAAAATACATATAATGGCAAATATTTAATATTTTTTTGAGACTCTTCTAACTCTTCAACAAGTAACTTTTATAACATCATACCTAGTGTTGTAAAGGACTCGAGTCTTTTAGTCTTAATTCGATAGACTCGGCTCATTTTTCTAGGACTCAGTGAACTAACAGAACTCGGAGTCTTGAGTCGAGCCGAGCTTCAGTCCTATCATGAAGACTCGAGCGCCAAAATTGAACGCGACTCTTAAAAAGAACTCGAGTCTTAAAAAGAGCTTGAGTCTTAAAAGAGCTTGAGTCTTAAAAGAGCTCGAGTCTTCTTCAAACTGTTGTTCGAAATGCTGACAGTGATTTATTTAAAATTTATATCTATACTTATAATATATCTAAAGTTATTTTTCGACATCTCCTTCTGGTTACACATAGTTATATCTCACAAAATAAAGCTTTTATTGGCTGCTTTAAAAAGAAAGACTCCAAGCGGAAAAGAACTCGAGCGCGACTCGCCACGTAAAAAGGACTCGAGCGCTAAAGAAGACTCGAGTCTCGAGTCTCGAGTTCAAGAGCTCATATAGACTTGAGTTCTCTAGTCTTAAGAGTCTTACGGTTAAGAGTCGAGTCGTGAAAACTGTCACCGAGTTCAAAATTTAGGACTCAAAGACTCGAGTTCTTTACAACTCTAATCATACCCCTAACAGGATCTGTGCATGGTTGCGGCATGCTGAGGCTGAGGGTGGCAGGCCGCGCGGGGGGCGCCCACAGGGTTGGGTCCACTGCAGACAGCGCACGCGCCAGGTTCACTGGAGTCACCTCCAGACCCTGGAATCGGAAAATATAAGTCACAATTTTTTCTACTTTAAGTAACTTTTAATATAACATAATATTATTGTAGTGGTGATGGCCATAATGGAGCATCGATAACAGACAAAAAAGACCTCGTATAGCGACCACGCACGGCCGTACTTCAACTTCACGGTTGTTTGTTGATGAATAATATGATAATCTATGGACCTTTTTTACCATGCATTAAATTAAAGGAACAAGTAAAAATTTTGTCATGTCCTATCTAGTAAGTATTAAAAAAAAGGTTATCCGCAGTTTACATTAATTTTGTTCATTAAATAATAAATGTCATAACAATACCTTGAGCTCTGTCCAAATGTCAGCCAGAATCTGATGTCTCCGCTTATCGTCCTGGCTGAGGGGGTGGGGGTGCGGCGCGGGCGGCGCGGGGGGCGGCGAGTCCCTGAACGACACCAGGGATCCACAGGACCCGACGTCCACCAGATGTACTGCGAAATATTTTCCAATATAATTACACGTCTGTTTGGCTATCAGCTCATTTATCTCAGCGGGAAGTCCCTGAATGCAGCGTAATGACAGCAGCAAGCAGCTTGCCAGGTGTTGGGACTCTCTTCCTTAGTCATACGTAAGTCATGAAATAACGTTGCATATTCCATACAGATCCATCAGTCTACATGTCAGCCTCAACGACTAATGTAAGCAGTTTTCCGGATTGCGGGTTCCATGGCATGCATTACAGAAATCTCCCGCCACGTCACGTGCGGGTACGTCACGTCGCTTAGTAGGCGTTGATTTAACAAAGAGTAGGAATGCGGTTCAATTCAGCAGTTTTTGGGAAATGCTTGAGAATAGGTATTTAAGCTCCTTTATAGGTCCATGTATTTAAGTAAATAAATCTTAAGCTTCTGAGCGAGATGTGACAATGACACGATGACATTTGTGTCTTGCCTAAATTGTCCGTCCTAATTTGTGAATTATTGATATAAATATATTTCGTGATAAAACTATAAATTGGAAATACAAAACCCCTACGAAGATTAATTAATGAAATGCCAAAAATGCTAGGTACCGTTCAAACTGTTGAACCGATTTCTACACACAGTCACACAAACAGAGAGGTGAAACTTATAACACCCATCTCTTTACGTGGGGGGTTAAAAATGAGCGTGTTTCGTCGTTTGGTACACTTACCCTGCAAGTCCAAAAATGAGCGGGTTACATTGTGAGGTTATGACGTAAACTGCGCTCACCTTGCAAGTCGCGCGGCGTGTGCGGCGTGACCGGCGTGTGCGGGGTGGCGGGCGACGGGCGCGGCTGCGGGCGCAGCTGGCGGACCAGCAGCGCGCTCAGCGCTCGGTTCTGCGCTTCCAGCTCGCGGATCCGTGCGCGAGCGCATCCCAGCTCTTCTCGCACGCTCTGTAATGTAACGGGTGACGTTATTGCGTGTTTTTACCCGATTGCGTCAGAAGGTGGGTGGTGTTTGTCGTGTATAATGTCAAAGGCATACACGACACAGGGAAGCCTAGAGTGGGGCTATGGGTGTGTAGCGTTATTTGTTGTAGTTTGTACAGGGGACAGGTAAGTTACATTCAGAATACTTTCTCAGTCGAGATTTGATCATAATATAATCGATAATTTTTAATACTACTTACTGCATTTAAAGGCATTGACTGAAATTAAAGCAGATGTGAGATAGCAAAGTGGGTTAGGTTAGAATTTTGATTATAAAAGTAGGAACCTGTTGATCAGATCTATTAGTTGGTGCTAATTTGATGTACCTATGAATGATGCAAAGTTTTTAGTTTAACTGACAAAAAGCACTTCTATTTTTATTTTGAATGACATCTTTTACTTTTTTTTCATTTCTCTTTATTCTCTATCCACGTTTTACTGTCCTAAATAAGCGATTCTACCTTCAACACTCCTACTAACTTAATTAACATGAACTGTACAATAAAAAATATAGGTAAGCAACAAGTATTGATCGCATATACAATAAAATTATTTTCCCTTATGAGTAAGGCAATTAAGTATAGCAGATTTAGATTAGACCGTACTTCATTTGCTTATTTTACTCCGTTGCATTTTTTAATATGATCAAAATGTTTACAATTGCGTGTGCTTACAACGTATGCCACTAACTAAAGAAGAAATTATAAGACGAGAATAAAAATAAAATTTCCAGGGACTAAATTACTAAGCTGGTTTGTAATCGTCCTTCCATCAAACGCTACTTACCAAATTTCTGCAATGTACACGAGAAAATACCTTTCCGACACAATAATATTCAGCAACCAGAAAAAGAATCTCCACAGAAACTTAAGCCACTAAAATCCTCGAACGCACAACGACACAACACGCATTATCACAGTAACGCTGGCACTCAAATGAATAGTTCACGCGTCGGGAGACACCGACAATATCTGATGGACAGTACCTACTGCATCCTCGGCACCTGTCGAGGATAGGGACATGTGATACGTGCCAGGTCTTTATGCACTTGACGACCGTAGCGTGTAGGTCGTTCAGTGTCCTGGGTTCGATTCCCACCAGGGCGAAATTTTTTATGACAAACATTTACAACATGACATTTTATATACACGCACCCACCTTTTCACTTGTAATGTCATTGCACATACCTATATAATATTCAATTATGTTTGATATCATTTAGTATCTATATTTGCTGTCGATATTAAATATGTCTTTGTGATGTGATCGTTGATCAAATCACGGGTTATAACATGAAATGTTACTTCAACTATTTATCTATCTAGACAAGATAGATAATTCATGAAATAATTAATTTTGTTAATAACGGAGAATCTACGATCGGACCTAGAGCTATCGTCATATTCAGTAAATATCTGAATTTTAATTCAATTGAGATTTTCCGTTTAATAATAATACCTAATTATCATCTACGCATACAGTGATACGTGATCATGTTTATTGTCTACGTCTACGCTACGCCAAACGCACAACAATGATTTAAATATCAAAAAGCCCTCTCAGACACACTCCCTCTTCAGATATCTTTAAAATAAATGCGTATATTTTAATAACGTTTCATTAGCCAAATTAAATTCGAGAAGCGTAATTGACGAGAGGTAATTATAGGGGAGATGGAAGATAGCGAGCAAGACAGGACGCCAACTGTATTCGGGTGTTGCCAATATTCGGAAATTTCCCAAATTACAAGCTAGCATTGCCCGCGACAGCCCAAGTTTGTTTATTAAAAGATTTTCCTTCTCTCGACGAATTAATTTTAAAGTTAATTAAGGGTTAATAAGTATAATTAAGCTGAATAAAATTCGAAGATATCAACTTCGCTATAAAATTAAACTTCGCTAAGTTCTTAAAACTTAATTAAATTATGTTTTAAGAAGGGTCGGTCGCCTACATTTATGTTGTTTTAACGCAAAAATGAATCTACTAAGTAGAAGGAAAGTTATCAAAAATAACATACAAGAAGAATATAGAGTTGGAGACATAGACATACATACATAGACCGGCCTTGTACGTTCGAATGTGCGTCAAGTTGGAACAATCCAATTTTGAATCGAATCGGTTTGTGCGTGAAGTTGGCGCGATGGAATTTTGTTACTATATTTGAAAACGAACAGATTACATAGTGATATCTCGCTTCCGCGTTTCGAAGTTTTAGTCGTGCTGTCTTTGTTACTCTTACATATGTCACGCGCCATTTTACTAAAGTTATTATTTTAGAAATAGTGAAGTTAATTTACAATTCAATGTTTACATAATGAAATGTGATTCCTTTGGACTTTATTTGTGTTTCTTGAATTGTTAGAATATTTTTGAAGGCACAGGAAGCCATATTTTCTACATTTGCGGACGTAATTACTGAAATCAATTTTGCGTAAGGAAGATGTGTACCTCGCTGCTGTCTACAACAGACTGACTTGAGCAATCACTCAATCACACAACCTAATGTTGACCACTCGTCGTGCGCCTTTTGTATGTTACGGGCGCATCTTTACTTTCTACATCCATGGTTGGAGATGCTAAGACACTTAATTTGTTATCTTACTTGTAGTCTTTAGAGCTCTTGGGAAATAAGAGTAAAGTGCCTTTAATATGTTCTGTTTACTTCAAAATCATAATGAATAATATAAATAATAAATGCTATTATTGTTCTAGAATAATCTTTATTTGTGTCGTTACCAAATGTGAACAGTGTGGAATGAATAATATCATTTAAGATTACAATATTGATCTCATCTCCTTTAGCGTTTATTGAATAGGATAATTAAATGTGTAGCTACCGTCAGTTTGGTTATATCTATCATCAGTGGTCGTATATGAACTCGTCTTAATGATTATCTTAAGTACCTAGTTATGACGTATGGGAAGATTTAATAGGCTCGATTAAACGACGCGCGACGTTTCGATTGGTATTGCGACAAATGATAATATGAAGTACATCAAATAGATTGCCTTCCAATTGTACCTACTCTATTAATTATTGTACTTATGTAATAACTATCTGCGTTATTGATTCCATGCAGTAAAATAAATTAATCCATAGGTAGTATTGATGTTATTAGGTAGGTACCTACTTCGAAAGTAACTTTGTCTATCTTTTTGCTTTTCCCGCTTAACCTGCTGAATCGATTTACTCGACTGTGGTGTGGAGAAATTTTGCGACCCGGGAAAACTATAGGATATTTTATCCCGGAAATCATCGATTAACGCAATGAAAAGGAGAGAAGAGAAATTGTTATAGCATTTGGCACAAGAATAGTCCATGACCTGGACTAGGGAATCGTCATTCTGACTGATGTAGTAAAAAATGCTTAAAGTTCCTACTAATAATGAAGATCCTACTAAGAATGTAAATAAAATATTTGTACAGGCAAATAAATAAACGTTCTACAAGTGTTTAATGTTTTAAGTACCTATGTATTTTGTAGCAAATAAATATAGTACTGACATGACATGTTTTCTCAGCCGGCAGAAAGTATGTAAACATCCGTGAACATTCGAAACACCAACACAACAATAAAAGTGTCACTACGATCCGCCGCCATCTTTATCTGAAAAGTTCCCGCCAAAACTAAAGTAGCAATAGCATGGCGGACACTCGTGGGTCGGATTTAAACGCAAACACTCGCATTATCGGCCAGATTATGCCAAGATTATAGTGGTCCAGAGTCCCTGTGAAATTATTACGGTGCCAGCTAAGGCCAAAATGTCCCATTTCACGCGATTTATGTGCGAATGTAGCTACGAATAATCCACGGGTGCGGGAAATAGCAGGCTATAATTATGAGAAAACAATTTCCGGCCTGCATCTTAATACTTGGACAGGATTAAGAGATTTGAATGCTGCTTTTTTTGTTTGAACATTAATTATTTTGTGTTGGCAACTTTGCTTGATCTTGTAATAAATTAACAGATAAAAAAGATGCATAATTGTGTAATTATTTTTCAAAATAATTAATTATTTAAACTAAATTTATATAAGGCAATATAAGGTATATATCTACCGATTATTCATAGTGGGAAATAAAATACATATTTTTATACATATATTTAGTACCTTGAGCTCCAAGATATAAAAACGTATCTGTTTAACTCTTCATTTATTTATTTTCACACAATAAAGTACACAATAACCTGATTTATATGCGGAATAAACTGATTTATAAGGAAATAAGTAAGTAATTTAAGTTCAAAATCCTTAATTTCTACATATTATATTACGACGTACTAATTGGCGTAATCAACTTCTATCAAAGGATAAGGGTTAAGCTGACTGTTGCGTCTCTCAGCGACAAAGGGCAGAAAACTGCCGGTTAGTAAAAGTGAAAACTAGAACGGCCATTGAACCAGCGATTCGCTTAAACCGGATGAGCCGTATAATTGGATAGCAGTAGGTGTGAGTGGGTCGCAGAAACCTTATCTCTGTCGTGTTAGCCTGTCTTCGGCTAAGGAGTTAAGTGCTGGTCACACGGTTACCTACTTCTTGAAGGCTGACATGGCTTCTTGGCATTGTTAATAGGGTTAGCGCATCCGAGCGTATTGCGATTTTAGATTATGATATATGTAGGTATGAAGTTGATATAGATATGAAGTTGTTTAAAAAAATTGGGTCGAACAACTAGCTAATTAGCGTTAAAAATACTATATTTAACCTTTAGGTTTAGTACGTCACGGCTCCCGGTGATTAAAAAATTTAAAAATCCTTATCTGTCACGTGTCTTGATGTACGTATGTAATTTAATACTATTTACAAAACCACTGTTATTTATTTTTAGAAGCTGGGGAATATTTTTTGTGCGTGTGTGTTTAATGTTACAAATCTTCAAATCTTTTATATGTATACTCAGCGATTGAGGGTTAAGTGTGATGTCAGTGAATCAACGTTCAGCGGATAAACACGAAGCAATACATAAGCGCAAAGCCTGATCTAACCTTCTGCGAGAGCAGCGCCCGCACGACCTGCTGCGCGACGTCATCCAGCCGGCGCTCGTGGTCGCCGCCCAGGCCGGCCGACAGCGCCGACAGCTGCCCGCGCAGCCTCTCGTTCTCTGCTGATAACGACGCCAACTGGCTCTGGTAATGCGCTGCCGATGCCTGCAACAACCAGCGGGTTAAGCGCTGCAAGCTTATAATTTGTAGGACTTAAGGTCTCTGATAGTGCGCTGTCGATGCCTGCAACAACGAGGGTCAAGCGCTGCAAGCTTATAACTTGTACTAGTTAAGGTCTGCGATAGTGCGCCGCTGACGCCTGCTACAACGTTCACGCGCTGCAAGCTTGTAACTTGTACTGGTACTACGGTATATGGTAGTGCGCTGTCGATGCCTGCTACAACGAGCGGGTCAAGCGCTGTAAGCTTATAACTTGTACTATTTAAGGTTTGTGATAATGCGCTGTCGATGCCTGCTACACCAGCCGGTCAAGCGCTGGTAGCTTACAACTTGTATGACTGAAGGTGTCTGATAGTGTGCTGTCAGTGCGTGCTGCAACGAGCCGGTCAAGCGCTGCAAGCCTGTAACTTGTTCGGGTACTACTTAAGGTATCTGGTAGTGCGCTGTCGGTGTCTGCTACAACGAGCGGGTTAAGCGCTGCAAACTGATAATTTGTAGGACTTAAGGTGTCTGATAGTGTGCTGTCGATGCCTGCTGCAACGAGCAGGTCAAGCGCTGCAAGCTTACTTGTACTATCGGTACTACTGAAGGTCTTAAGGTGCAATTCCTTGAACCGTGAACGACGATTACGATTTTTGTTTGTCGTAGGTAATGTTTCAATGTAAGCAGATAAAGCTGGTGTCTTACGCTTCAGTTGTAGCAACTGTTTTACAGGCACTGTAATGTTGTTTCGTTCGTAAAATATAGGTATTTTTATAAAATAAATATATTTCTGTGTGTTTGTGTGGTATATTGAAGCGCGGTGGGTAAAGAATATTGATTTGATGAGTTTTCGTAAAATTGCGTTTTATGACGAAGAACTCCTCATCGAGCATAACATTATTTACAAAAAGCATCAGAATTTAAATATACTTTTATAGTAAGCGGCTCATTAATTATATTTCAGTTACTTTGACACAGTTACGTTGTATATTTTTCAAAAGACTTAGTAACGTTGTATTCAAAGAACCCCTCGTATTTTTGGCAGTTTTTTGTCGCTCCGTCAACTCTTTTCAACGCGGCGTCGCGTCGCCGCGTCGCTTGCACGGACACAATCTGTTTTTATACTTTTAAATACACTCAAAAGGGCCTATCATTCGCACTCTTAATTAAGCGACCACCCACGGTCGTAAAGTAAACAGCCAGTCTGTAAAGGTCCATCCTGCCCTTCAGCGTGTTTAAATTTCAGAGCAAAACGTGGAAACTGTACCTAAAGCTACGGTTCTTTTAACACTGGATTGTCAAAGGATAACAAACTTAAATAACAGATCAATTTCACTACTATCGGTCTTAATGCTTGGACTTAAGGCTCAATTTAAATATTGAGCTATTTTATATGCGTAGTTTTCGGTTAACAGGGG
This sequence comes from Hesperia comma, assembly GCA_905404135.1. Classification (NCBI taxonomy): domain Eukaryota; kingdom Metazoa; phylum Arthropoda; class Insecta; order Lepidoptera; family Hesperiidae; genus Hesperia; species Hesperia comma. The sequence goes on from FR990018.1 coordinate 18,336,556, forward strand.
CGTAACACAAAGAGTGGAATCTGTTTGTACGTCTGTCTGTCTGTAACAACAAGCGGTTGATACGGCGTCAAAGGGGTGCCATCAATGCAATGGTGAGGTAACGTACCTACATAAAATTTTCCCTTTAACTTTGTTCACAGCGAAAGTAGAGTTTTATCATATTACTACGTTCGTATTAAAGCAGTTATTGAAAGACAGTAGATGGAGGAGTTTGTCTTTAAATAATTTAAAGGCGCGTTTGAGCAGAAGCGCTAATTTTACATAACCAATTACTTAGTTGTATTCCTGGTCAGCTTCTACTTTACGAAGATTTAAAATCTTGCTTCATCATTAAAATACAGATCATCACATTAACATTGAATCAGAGGATGCAAAAATATTGGCTGACGTTTTTGAAATATCAATCATCATTGACTTTTACCATAGAGATAGGAATACTTTTACTGACTTGCTCCTTGCTAATGACCTCTCATATACGTACGAACACTGTACTTAGATACTTACAAATTAACATAGATAGAAAATAAGTAATAGTATATGAACAATAATTACCTAAAAAGATTAATAAATATAAGAAAATTTTCACTAAAATTGCTCCGGACTTTTAACAAACTCGATTTGTACTACTTATTCCTTTTAAAGCATTTAAAAACATATAAAAAACTGTCATTAATACGATTTGATTCCAAATAAAGGCTCCAGCATCAAGTCACTCTCCCGTAAAGTTCTCCTTTTCATAACAGTAGATTCTGTTCAATGACATATGATATGACAATAACTTTTAAAACTTATCCACAACTTTTAGATATAGTTTCTTCGCGTTGTCTGATCATAAAAAGTGATAAAACTCGTTTTTAATTAAAATATCATGAAAGAGCGAGTGAAAGGCAGTACCTATTTCAAGTTGGCAACTCTGCTGACTGAAAATAAATTAATATAAAGTATGTAGATTAATTTATAACACAACAAAATGAAAACCGCAGATGGTCTGTCACCCGCTAATTGAAATGGCGATGGTTGGAATTGCTTTTCCATCAAACGACGGGGTTCTCAGTCAAGCCCCGTGTATCCGTGGGACCTATAAACACAAAACCTTTCGACTTGGCTTCCAGCAATTAGCTTGATAAATAGCTATCCGGTACCCCAACTGAAATCCTTTATTGAAATGTCGCGGGGTAAACAACCTCATAATTGATAAGTAGCTACGCCAACAGACGTAATTTCTACAAGCTTGCATATATGCCGGTCATTTCAGATTGGTTCGATAGATATCGGCAATCAAGAACGTTTGGATACAATAATATTTTTGTGAAAGTACCTATAGGTAATTCCTGAATTAGACGCGCCTTTTATTTTCTCATAGGGGGGGATGAAAAGTAGAGTGTATCATCACTCGGGAGCAAATATTTTTGGCTCGGGGGACGTACTTTTCTTTCTTATTCTTCTTTAGAATCCCTCACTTCGCTCTGGGTTCAAAAAACGCCCTCGCCGTAAAAATATTACTTTGCTCCCTTGTTATACAATCTACTATTCCACACCGAATGTCTTAGTACGTTGTGTTTAAATTTTTAATGCGGAATGTGTTTAATGTGTGTGGTAGTGTAGACGTTATTAGTTTTTAGTACAAAGTAGACAAACTAATACAATAGAGGTATATCACTCCTTAGGAAAATGTTGTTCCTAAGAGTTCTCTATAAAGTTCTCAAAAGTCAATAGTGAAGTCTGCCAATCCGCAGTTAATCCAAGGTCTTGTCATCAGTTACATCCTTTAATCACAGCTTTAATTATAAATTATCCACTTTAATGACTCATTATTCAGCCTTTGCACAATCGTGGAATCCCGTGATTAGTTCATGTCAAACGAAAACGTATAGATGTCGTTAGTGTCGTGTGTCGTAAATTAAAAACAAGCAGATCGAACATAGAGATAGGAATATACTTAGAGATCGAAACGGAAAATTGACAAGCTTATCTGTGTAAAGTCCTACAAGGATCTTTTGGCGCGTGGCTGACGTGAGAGTGACAGAGACAGCGCTTTACAGTTTGACTTACCTGAAAGGCGCTGTCTCTATCACCCTCACGTCAGCCACGCGCCAAAAGATGCTTGTATAGTGTTTGTCAAATGTCAACTGTCAATAGTTTCTCTCTGCCACCGCAGTTTTGCCATGACCATGATTCATGATCCATGCAACTGGGTCAAAATATCGGTAAAATAAAACAATTGAAAATCGTAAGTACCCACCCGTTTGCATTTAGTATTCGCGATGATGTAACGTTAAAATCAACTGGGTTGATTCGCCCAATTGTGCCTAAGCATTTTGGTTGTAGTTTATTGGTGAAAGAAGAACCAAAGATATAAGTTTATCAACAGGTTTATATAATGCCATACCTGTAAGTAGACTTATAAGTCTTTTATAACTTTCGCAGATAAATTTCATTCCTCTACGAGCGATGCAATAAATATGCTACTATTTCAATAAAGGTACGATACTGCATATTTTAAAAACAAGCCAAAACAGCGCTGTACCTCGAATATTGCCCCTCGCATACCTCGGATTGTTTCCGAATATTTTGCATGCAATAATGTACATTACACTTCCGAGCATATAAAATAGATTCTTTGTATGTGTGATGACAATCCCTTATACATTAAATTCAAGTCGGTCTATACGAGTATGTTCGTTTATTTTTCATGTTTAATGGACAATTTGTCTAATTTGGCGACAGTTCCGGAACGAGTGTTTTTACTGATTTTTAGATTCTATCGCTACATTCATTGCAAAGAGTCTAAAAAGTGCAATAGTTTTTTTTTTATTTTTTTCAATAGATAGGTACAGTACCTATTTTCTTAAATAACGTATCCACCCATTACAACATTTTCATTTTGTAATAGTGGTTAAGTGGTTTTACAATGAAAGAATCACTTTAATTAACTTACTTAGATAAATTAGTTATGACACGGCAACTTGCACTTCGACAAGATTGATGACAGTTGCAAGGCGAGCCCGTGACGTCAAAAATAACTTTACGTATTTATAAAACAATGGCACAAAACCGCCCTTTTGAACACGTTCGAAATGTCGAAACACTGTTCGAACTAGTTCTAAAGAGGCACAATAGGTATGCATTGTAGTGATTACATTTAGGGCAATAAGGAGAATTAAATTGTCGCTCGTGCGTCATTAATCACGGCCGGCGGTGTACAGGCCTTTGTGTAGCGACGCGTGTTTGCCGCGTAGTGTTGGACTAATATTGATTATTGATTCTTTTATATAACGAGTGCGAATAAGCTTTTAACAACACAAGGAACAATGTGAAGCTTTATTAAATTTAAATGTTGCATTGCGTAGTCGTGACTACAAAAACTATCGCATGAGTCTTGGCATAAATAAGAATGTGGGCAGCATTGTTGCTGTCGTTTCATAGTTGAAGTGTCATAGTTGAAGTATGAGATTATGTATGTGGGTAGCATTGTTACAGTCGTTTCATAATTGAAGTGTCATAGTAGAAGTATGTGATTATGTATTGGAGTTCAATTCTTGGTCAATGAATTAAAATTAGTTGGATTCAACTTATTCCGGCTTAGTCGCCATCTCGCACGACAAAATCTCGCACGATCGTGCGACTTGGCACCATTCGAATTTACCTAATAATTGCGTCATCAACTCGCACGCTCGTACAAAGTACAGTCAGGAAAAAAATATTTAAACTAATTTGTTAAAAAGACTTCAATAAAACGACCTTATATTAAATCTTAAAATAAAGCTACTGACTAATTATTATTTGCTTTATATCCGCAAAGCTATATATATATAGCTTTTATATATATAAAAGATATATATAGCTTTTATATATATATATTATAAAGCTTATATATATATATGTCTATGTCTATGTCTATGTCTATGTCTATGTCGGAGAAACTGTCAGGATGGTGGCACAATACTCCGATCATCAGGTTGTAAGGTGAAAAATAAAACACAGTGGGCGTTCAATACGTTTCTTCATGATTTAAATTGGGTTTCAGGTTACACAGTTTAACTTAATTTGATTAAAGCTTTTGGGTTATGTTAAAACGTGGTACAACTGAAATACACTTAGAGAAACGTTATGCCGTCGGGCCTAGGTACAACGCGGTATAGGATTTTATTACAGAGAACACTAGTTAACTTAATGCGACCGTTCAGTTCGACGTCTGCTCGAGAAGTCCGCGCTGTTCGTAAGTGACTGCAGAGCTGCCCTCTGTTGGGTTCCCCCTCTCCGATATCCCATCGAGTGACGTTTACAATTCGCACAGAGTTGCCATTTAAATTACAGTTTCCGGATTTACTTTTTATTCAAAGTTTAATGATTTATTTAGTTTGCTTTTAATCTAATTTTATTTCCGTCTCCGACATATACATAATATACATAAAAGCATATAAGTATACACATAAAAATACAAAAAAATATTTTTGGGCGTGAGAACAGCGCTCTTCTATACTACCAAGCTAAGCAGGTTCATTCATACTCAAAAAAGGATGGCGCTATCTCTTTCTTTTTATCTAACCCTTTATCTCCATCGAAATAGTCCCGCATGGTGACGTCAGTCAGTCAGTAAACGTACTTTACTGTGCCCGCGCATATTTAGCTGCGACATGAATTAATTATTTTATTAAAATGTGGGTGTTTTTATTGTTTTTTTTTGTGTACGCTGGAGGTAAGTTTCTTTAATTTATTTTCATAATGTTAGTATGTCTTAATGAAATAAAAAATGTCGAAAATAAGTGCCTAATTTTTCTCATCTGCCCATTTTCATATTGATTAGTCAAAGTAAAGTAAATAATTATCATTTTATGAAGTACCTTTACATTTTATTAATATTAGTTTTATTTTAGAACTGTCTTAATAGAGCAGGGTTAAAATAAAAATATGGCTTTTGTGGCCACCATCTTGTTTTGTCCTATATTGACTGGCATTGGAATAAACTATGAGACAAATGAAATATTATAAATTATTTTAAGATTTTTTATGACTTTAAGCAATAATATATGCGAAATTTACAAAAAAATGGTTTGCTTTGCCTACGGTTTTATTGAAAAAACCGGTTTCAATCATAGCAATTTTTTTAGGAGCTGAATCACAATTTGGTCCAACTAATTCTGAAAGTGATGTGAAGACAAATGTTTCACAATGAGGAAAGCCGGTTACTTCTTCGCATGGGCCATAAATATTTATTATGTAATTTACAAAGAAAAAATAAAGGTTCCTGTATTTGGAGATGCTCTAAACGCAGTATATGTAAAGGAAAGCTGGTTAAAAATACTGAAACAAGCCATGTGCTTTTGAAAATAATTATATTTTATTATTATTTTTGACTGATTATTATTTGGGTTAACATGCTTTTATATTTTTGAGATGTTGATTTGTGAAATATATCTAAAATTATGATATAATAACATTTTGTTATATTTTAAAGTCCAACCATAAAACATTAAACGTTTTTAAAAAGGATTTTTGTAGTTGACTGTACAAATTTACCTCATATTTTTATGGTCGTGCGAGTTGATGACGGAATTATTAGGTAAATTCGAAAGGTGCCAAGTCGCACGATCGTGCAAGTTTTTGTCGTGCGAGATGGCGACTAAGCTCTTATTCCGGTTGTTGCCTTACTTGGTCGAATATTTAAGATCGACAACGCAGGCAATCTGGCTAGGAGCGCTAATTAGGATTAAGTAGCTTTCCCCACGGCTTCACCTGCATAGAATTATATTAAATTAGTAGAGTTTTAGTTTATATTTATGGCACTATGAATCGCTTGGAACATCTCTAGTCTAGTAGCGTTCAGCAACGCGAATAGTGATGTTTTACAGAATTCGAAACGCAACCATGTGTATAACAGCTAGTTCGGAAATAGAAAAACTAGTTTATTTTTTTTATTTCTAAATCCGTGTGTATTTTTTAACTATTTTCGTTTGAACGGAACTTTGCGCGGCATGTTCAATAACGAACAGAAAAACTACGAATTGCAGTGCAATTTTACTGAACCGAAAATAAGTGATACATGCGATTTTTTTTTGCGAATCTTAATGTGATTTTAATAAGGATGTTCTGAATCTAATAATATTCTTATTTAACTACGTTATGCAGGACGTCAATTAGTTTTCCGAGTGTGAAATGGATAGTTAAATTCTTTACTAATGTACTAAGTAGGTACTAACAAAAATATATTGTGGTTTGTGGTAGGTACTATTTCTAAAAATGAATGCTTAGCAAAAGGTAAAATTTATAAACGCTCCAAGTTGCTTTCCAGACATTTTGTTTATAATATAAAAAATGCCAAATTATTCAATATTAGGTATTCAGCCACACCGCAACTGTATCGCTTAAAAATTAGTAAACTTTGGCTCCTGGTAAGTAAAAGTTTTCAATTTTATTGTAGGTATTGATTAAGTCATTAGGTAACCATTTTATATCAATTGAACGAACACAACGCCGTCCTCCTACAATGTGAGTCTAATTACCTTAGTACCAGCATCGGCGACTTACTGAGCCAACTCAATTATAAGCACGGCTTAGCGCTCTCGTTGACTGCTTAGCCTACTGCTGCTTGCTTACTGCCAGGAGATATGTAGATACTAGACTAGACTAGGTTTCTAAGACGATAAGAATTTCTCTAATTTATGATATACTTACTGGTAAGTCAACATTTTTGGTTCGAGATTGCCTTTATTTGTACGCTCGTTTACCAATCTTTAAACAAATAAATAAATATGGACCAGGGAAGGATATTTCAAAACCCCGTAATGCGTAAACCCGAAGAGAAGGAGGGGGTTTTTGTTTTAAAGTATGTATAGTGTGTGAGTATAAGCTAGTAACATATAACAGAACGAAACTTTCAAACCACAATGATTTCATTCCTCCTAAAAAAACATTCGCAATGTTATTTATGGATTTTTCATGTTACGCTCTCAGTGGGGTTCATACTGGTGCTTACACGAGTCCATAATCCGCACAAGCCGTTTACAAATAAGGTAACCGAACAAGTAAACACAATTAGTGAGTGTTCCGCGCCGCTGATAAAATGATGCACCCCGCTATTGACCGCGTAGGGATGTGCTCGACATTCACGATTTATCGATATTGATCCGGCCAAACGTACTCATACTTTAAGTGTTATTTTAATTAGTTGAAAACCTCATTGCTCACTGATTCGAATAAAAAAATATAGATAAGGGATATTTGTTTTTAGTAAGATGACAGAGCTGAGAATGAAAAACTTAAAACTGCAATAATATTTTGTAATTCTGGGACTGGAATTACAAAAGCCCTCTTTCTCGTAGTAAAACTTACTAGACAACAAATAAAGACATGGCGCCAGGTCCATCCTGTTTTAAGTCACTAACGTTAATACGATCAACTTTAATCTCAACCATCCTGATGTTTGGTAGTAGAACTTTTACACAGGCAGGCGGTCGGTCGCCGCGCCATGTTGAAACGTTAGAAATACCTATACCATCGTTGCACCTTTTGCTTTTGTTTAATTATTTAAAGATACAACTAAGTACGAATAATAATGCAAATAAAAAGTATGAATCATTTTTGCATGGCATGTAAAAACATTAAAACTATTAATCATGGAATAACAAAACAACAGTTGATTGTCGATATGAGCACGCCCCGCCCTAAAGCTGCCCTCAGTAACTGCGCCCTTGCACTTCGGTAGGGCGAAGCTGAATTATTGTTTAGGCGCGGGGGCGAAGGGGCGAGGGGCTTTAAAACGGGAAACCCCAGTCATTGTGCATAGCCGATTTCCCTCTTTCCGCCGTTTTAATGTCCTTACAACGCTCTATGGTCGATAGTAGTGTGTGTTCGTATTTAAATGTGTGATTTTGGTGTAAGGATTCTAGGAAGAGAAGTGTACAGAGGCAGTGTAAAAACTTCGAAGATTTTAATAAATCTCTTTAAATTATCAAAAAAACATTAGGTTAATTGCAAAACTTTAACCTTAAAGCTTTAACCTATAACTAGCTGCAATATTTTATTACAATCATTTATATTTAGTGTCTTTTTATCGCTTAGCGTCTACGTCTCTACGACTACGTCTTATTGCGTCTACTATAAGAAAATTAGCTGTTTATTTTACGTTTTATTACATCACTTAATAATAGTTATGATCGATCGATACATATTCAGTATGGGGTAACCAAACCGAATATGATGATATTCGATTCATATAAAACCGCTGCCACCTGTCTCTCAGACCGTTACATTTTTCAATATGTTTGCATTTTATAAACGGATGCGTCGTGCATGTGTGAGTGATCGTTGCCATTTGTACAGCTTTTATTACAGTTCCGGGTACTTTTGGTTCGTTGTCATTGACTTCAGGGGTTCAGGGGTTCTGGGTGCGGGGTGACGAGGGTGATGCTCCACTAAACGCCACTTCGAGCAATAGTGCCTGAGTAGTCGTTATTATGTTCTTCAAATAAAACCTTCTGTTCCTCTTTGAACTTAAAATGTGCGCTGTATTTTCAAACAGAGCAATATTTCGAGAATCATTTACCCTAGTAGTGGTGGTAACTTTGTATTGGGTGAAGAGATTTTGTTATTTTTTTTTTATTCGAAAGATAGTGCTTGTAGTCTGGTCCCATATTTTGAGCGACATCTGACTAGTAGTTTTTGAGTTATCTGTACTTGACGAATTTAAGGTCAATTATTTATTTGTAAAAAAATATTCTAATAAGGTACTAGTTTTATCTTTACTACAAACCCATCTCATTGTAGTGATGTAGTGGTCGGTGAACAAGCGCATGAACTAAAACTATAAATAACTTTATGCTTAGTGACGTAATGCAATGGAGAGAGCTAACCTCGGCTTCCCCCCACATGAAAGTAATTGAGGGCATTGATAAACTAGACTCAAGAGTCAATCATAAACTAGAAAGAGAGCGGAGGCAAAGGACCGAGAAAAATGTCTCTCGATAGGGGAACCGATGAGTTGATGATAAAATGAAAGGAACAAAAAGGATGCAAGGAAGCAATGATGAAAATTTTTTCAAGAAGTTGACTGCATCTTTGGCAATAGTCCTGATAAAAGCACTCGTGACCTGAAGAGGAATCTGCTTTAAGGAGGTTATTTTCCATAGGCTGTGTTTCCTTTAAGAACCCCATGTTTTAGAACGTACTTTTTTTGAGTTTTTTCTATGCTTTGATTTACTGTATATATCTATGTGCAAAATATATCTAAATTTTGATCTTCAGAAAATCTTGCGCCAGTATATACATTTTCAAGAAATAGTTTCCATAATAATTAATTCCACCGAAGAGAAGTTAAATGAACCTCCAATTGACTTTGAAACTTCATGCAAATACTAGAACTAATTTTACAATACAATCAGTCGGTCTCATTTCACTCGGTATCTCAAAGCCAATTTCAATCTACTTTATCAAATTGTTTTTTATAGAACTGTTTTATCACTGTCTTTATTACTAATTTACTCATTTGACGATTCGAATGGCGCAATAGTTAACATGCAGAATTGCTGTTCCAAGGGTCCTGGGTTCGATTTCCAGCGAGTTTTTTTTTATTTCCTATAAGATAGTGCTTGACAACGATCCCACCTGATGGTAAGTGGAGATGAAGCCATAGTGATGAGCGCACTAACTTAGATAGAGCCTCTTCACTCTCCTCTTGAAGACTCCCACGTTATATGTATGCGGAAACACTGACGCAGGCAAGTTGTTCCAATCCTTCGCGGTACGTATAACGAAAGACGAGGCGAACCTCGACGTTCGGACCGGTGTGGGATGTTAATTACGTATGGATGGATACCGGCCGTGCGTCGTGTCGTGCGATGGAAGAACGGGGATGGGGGAATTATATCAAACAATTCCTGCGCACACTCTCCAAAATGTACCCTATAGAAGACAGAGAGGCTGGCAACTCTACGCCTGTGCTCGAGGCTTTGTAGATTGGTTTAAATATCTTTTTCCGGTCTGGGTGTGTGTCCTTGCCTTGCGTGTTTATCCATGGCACCCACGACACAGGGAATCCTAGTGTTGGACTATGAGTGTGTAGGTATTGCGTGAACGGATAATAGACGTGAAAAAATATAATCAGAATAGGAGGTATAAGGGATCTCCGTTAATCCTAGTGAAGTCATCAATCTCAGGGTCCCAGCCTACTTTCCCTGGTCTTCTTTCTTTTGGTATTATTAATGTATATAGACGATGGTGATCACTCACCATCAGGAGATTTCTCCTTGGTTGTTAGCTATGCTCATGAAAAAAAGCTAATGACTTATATCAGTTTAGAACAAATGGACAGAAAATTGGAAGATGTTATAAACATTCTCTTTTCAATAAACATTCGAATCCCTAAAAAAAATAAGTAGGCAAATAGCTACCTATATGAATATTCCTACCAGTCCCTTAACTTACATTTATTATGCATCTGTTTAAAAGTGTGCTTGTTGAACACACTTCGAGATTCGTCCATAAGTAACTTGTGTAAGCAAATAGAATCAGCAAGACCTTCCCGCACTTGTTCCAAAAGGCAAACGGAAGTTTCCCTTATATTTGACATGTCTATTCAAATACTGAGGGGCGGACATCTCGAACAAAGCAGTCCGGTTTAATGAAATATTCTGAATATTTGTGCTTGATTCCTGCGAAACCATTCAGCAACCAGTCTTACAAGACCCGAGCATGTACTGTTACAAGTCGAGGAGAAGGGTCTCCGTAAATATCAGGAATACATTTTTAATTCGGCAGCTTAGATCGTGTTTGGGGAACAATTTGCAACTTAATATTTCATGGCGTTCAACGCTTCGGGAAATTTTTGCGAAATGTTTCCAGAGGATTTTGCGTAAATTTTTTGTCGGCGATCTTTTATTGACACACGTAGGTATGGAAATATCCAATCGCATATTCCTAGAGTGGAAATTTTAATTTCGCTTCGTCATATCTCGTTGAAATACATTTAAATGGTATGAAATGATCGGAATATTGATACTCGAATATACCGGCATCGCTGGACAGAAGTTACTTTTTAATTTTTATTGTACGGTGTATAATAAAATTACTCACTTTAGTTACAATTACACTTGTTGGTATGCATAAATACTATTAAAGAAGACTCGTATTTATCTTAATAATAGGTAATTAATCTATCGTCCAGTTTTAAAAGTGCAAAATAAGAAAAAGAACGTAGCGTATTTTTTGACTTGATTTCCGACCTATTATAATAACCGAAGATGTATTTAAAAATTTTGGTTTTAATTTAAATTTTTCTTACCTACCGCTATACCTTCTTTCTGTTGGTTACTCGAGTTTAAGCTGACTAATGGCATCTCCTTATCCACTGTTGATTATGCGGTGTGAGTGTGACCCAGATTTAAATGAAGGGCTCTATTATAAATATAGGCTCGACTTCGGTGAAATATTTTTGAATTATTGAAGAAAGCTGCCTTACATTTCGCCGTGTATGTAGGCGTAGTCATAGATTCTCTGAAGAAAGCGAGGGCTATCAATAGTGGGTATGGACCATATGAAACATCGAATGCCACTACGTCGAAGTTCATGACTTCGAACACGTTACATCGATTCACTAGATCGAAATTTCATTACAACGAAAGTTTATTACATCTATGGTTCATTACCACGAAAGCTTAGCAAATAAATAAAATACCTACATTTGCAAATTAATCCGTCGAAGTTACTCAAAATGTGGTCGCGACCATCCTTCGGACACCATCTCCCCTACGGATATCTAACGGATATATGTGACTCGGAGTGAAATGCGAACGCGATTCTGATTTTTTCATTTCCCGTCATTCAATGGTTCTCGAGGCTGGCATTGTGTTCCCCTGCTTTTAATATTTGCGCCATATATTTTCCATGCTGTCAGTCTTTTTGAGATCGTGGCCGAATCACCTTTTTGAATATTAAAACTGACACCTAAATGTGGTGCTGTGTTACTTATGTAATAGAATATCGGCCATCAGATAAGGTCAAAATCATCACAATATTATACTCTGTTGTTATGAAGGTATTATTAATAATCTTATATATATCTTATATTTTATTTAAGTAATAAAAAGTACAACGCTTGAAAAATGACCAGTTACACTTGATCCGTGGAGCACAAACAAACAATTTCTTTAACACCCCCAAAAATCTTCCGGCAAGAGGATTATTCCGGTCCAGCGATAAAAGACGGTAAGGCTTCCTATTTCATCGACTTTGTCGTCGTAAGTACCACTTATATCAAGAAAGGCTGCCACTAATTACGCAAAACATCGCATCCCCTCAAACACACGCCGCACATAATCTCTCAAAGAACGTCCAGTTATGACCTGACCACGGTTAAAAGACCCACCCTGTGCCCCTCAAAATTGGGAATAATAAGAAAATACTTCGACGTCTCACTGACGATGATGCAACTTTGAAAGTTTGGGATATTATTGGTCAATTTTTATTGAATTTAGTTGTTACCAAAAGAAGTTTCACATGCCAGTGGTAGTAAAAACATAATTCGCTTATATTTTTTATGTTTATACATTTGTCTTACCTACTTTCATTTTGAAATTGCTTCCTTATATAATTATGTGTGCAACAATAACTACCTAATAAATATCAACTCAATTCTTTCATTTACACAAGATATCTTCTATAAAATTTTATATTGTTCAAAAATTCGTTCGTCGCTTATCGCTTACTGTGCTACGTGCTTTGTTAACCACAGGGGTCAGGCTAAACTGGCTACAGTGCAGTACTTTCGTAAATTAATTCCTCTATCTGCAGGGGCAGCTATAATCCAAAAATGATCGGCTGTCCCTTGCACGACAAATACTCTTTAATGACGTTAAACTGTGGTTACTACCAGTCTAGTTCCTTCGCCGTCATTTGGTGTACCAACGGTTATTAATTATTATTATCATCTCGGCTATTACTTAAGATAATTGATCACGGTTTAGTGCAAGTCTAGTGGACTGAATAATGTGGAAGCATTTATGGATGAGAGTAATATCCAAAGCCGCAGCCATCCACTGAGGTATTAGTACCCACTTAGTATCTCAACGTAGGCATCTTACCGTCAGTATTTTAAGAGAAACCTTTATAAACATACTAGTAAACCCGCCCTCGCTTCGCTTCGGGAATCCAGTCCCTTCAAAATCTCTATAAATTTTAACAAATTATGTTATTCCGATGTCTAAGCTATATTACTGCAAAATTTCACGAAAATCCGTTCAGTAGTTTTTGCGTGAAAGAGTAACAAACCCACACACACACTCACTCACTCACTCACTCACATACATCCTTACAAACTTTCGCATTTATAATATTAGTAGGATAGGACATTCATACTTCTATTGAAGTATACGAGGTTAAGTGCAGCGCATTTAATAAGATTGTGTGTTTAATTTTTTAACTTTAATTAATTTAGTTTAATAACTATAACAACGCTACACACTCATAGCCCTACACCTATTTTAACTGCCATGCCATAAGACAAGATCGAGAACACAAATAAACTCATCGTTCAAATTCCCATCTCTCTTGGAATCCAAGCCGTTGAACGTCGATTCAGTTCAGCATATTAACCACCATGTCATTGTGGTATTATATCATAACATGTTGTTGAGATTGTAACTGTCCTCATAGAATAAGGTAGTAGTAAGTATCCATTGAATGCACTCGTAGTTAGCCAGTTTTTAACGATTGCAGACATTATGCAACTTTTTTCGCGCCAGCGCTGTCTCCAAGTTAGAGATTCAACTTTTGAGTTGTTTGCGAGTTCTTTTTGTGCTTGAAATTTTGCATTGCTTGATACATACAGTTGTAAGTATAAAAAAGATTTGTACCTTTGAAAAAGATGTAATTATAAAAAGATGTATCTACCTATAAAAAAGGTGTACCGATGAAAATATGTTTTTGTAAAAGGGGAGATCTAGTTGACGTGGACTTACCTCCAGAGCTGATGACAACGAGGTCTTCTCCTGCTTCAAAGTCTCCACGCGGCTCTTATGCTGCAGCAGTGATCGTACCGTCTCCTCCATTCTGCAACAAAGATACGGTTTCTTTAATTATAAGATAAGGAATAATGTCTTTTTCAAAGAACTTACATTTTTGTATGGTTGAACTGGAATAAAATGCCTATATCGAGCTCGAAACTCAAAAGAAGTTTTAACAATTTCAGGAACGTTCATTAATTATAATCTCAAGAAGGAACAACCGCACAAAGAAGAATGTTTCCACAGGTTCTCTTTGCAACTAATCTTCTGGCGCGAGTTCGTAAGCTCTTTTTAAAACGCTTGACTTAATAAGCTCTCTGGTAACCAAAACAAAAGACAGCAATCTTTCTAAATCTCACTTCATTACGTGGGTGGATCAAACTCGCAAACGGCGCATAATCTCTGGGCTAAGATTTGCATATTGTGCGTGAGAGAGATGGGTGATTGACTAATGTATAGGTGGAAAGGGATGCGATCATGACGTTCGACACTTCATTAGCGAACGACATCCTTTCGCGCCTCGACTCACGTCATGACGTAACTGACGAATGGCGGGAACAATCTATGTTTCGTGGGGAACACGAACAATCTATAAAATCTGTGCGTTCCACTAGGTGACCAAAACAATCAAAACGTTCAATTTGTAGTGGCGTTTTGAGCTGACTGGAACGTGCTCAAAGTGTTTTGTTATCTGTGCTGACAATGAAAACTTATTACAAAAAATACTTCATGCGTAGTGTATATATTTATCCCGCAATATTTTTCGAAGATGTAAACAAAGCCCGCACAAAATTGTAATTTCATTGAACGAAGGCTGTGTGAGTCGTTTGTCATCTTAGCTTTTCGTCAAATTAATTCAGTTTTCATGAGGATTTCTTTGGTTTCGCTGCGATACAAAGCCACAAAAATATAAATGAATTGTTATGAAAATATAATTATTGTTTCAGTCAGCAGTGTGTTTGACAACCGGCCTGGACTAAAACAATTGAATGTTAAGCTGTTGGAAATAAAGATTTAGTTTAGCCTCTAACGTAATTGACCGGAACAGGCTTATTTAAATATTTTTATAATTATTTCCTTAGGTTTGATTGCGTGAATTTCAATTTACACAACACATGAATATTCTACTATTACCTACTGAGCGCCTCCTTACAAAGTGAGCGCAAAGTCGCAAATTCGGTTGAATATTGTCAATGTTCTGAGACAGAATAACGTAGAAAAAATCATAAAACGATCGTGAACAATGAACCAAAATTGCGTAAACACAAACAAAGAGCGTTATGAAATCCATAGACAGTTGTAAGGTTTCTTAATTTAGCAAAGCCGCGTTTTACTTGAAGCTACAAAGGTTGAGTCCCTCCGAGTCGGCTTAGCAGATAATTCCTGAAACAAAACCCTCCACGAATAATCATTTCACCCTCTTTAATTATTAATACACCGTTGAGAGTCGAGATTACAGTATTAAAGAAAATGTAATGGGATACTTAATGGCGGTCAGTACCATTTCCAGTTAGGCTGTAACGCCCTGCTAATTTAGTCTTTATCTAGTCGACATTGAGTGCGTAATGGCCTGAGTGACATTACTTGAATAAAATCGTTTAATGATCTTCAAAATGGTCAGTTTTGTTCGTTATAATCATCATTACGTTCATATCTATCGGTGCTTTTGAAATTATCTTTAAAATATCTGGATTATCCAGCGGGTATTACAAGTAGATATGTACCTATACCTATAAAGTTATGTTATATTAGCCTTGCTTTGCAATAATCCACGAGCACAGTGTAAGGTAGGGATATGTGTATATCTATCGAAATATAATTGTGTGTGCGATGTGTTGCAAAGTAGACTGACTTAATTTGCCTAACGCTTACAAAATTTTTGCCACAATAGCAAAAATATTATGGGCTGTTTTTGGTAGGTAGTATTGTTTACGGACTATGTAATATTTCACTATGAAATGTAATGACATGTCTACGTATTAGCTCCGTAGATATCAACCATGGTATGGTAGAAATATTGACGACGCTTAAGATGTTATTAATGTGTATTGGAAGGTGAGCACTCGCCATAGTCGCCATAGAAGGCTCCAGTGGCTGGTCTGTTTCTTTGTCGCCTATTTACGTACAAAGACTCCATTAATAATCCATCTCAATTAATTAATTCCATTATAATAATTATTTTTTGGTTCGTTCGGCAGCTGCTTATTAAGAAATCTTACGTCCGTTCCCTGACTGAATGAACTTTTTTAATATCATCGAATGTAATTTTTGCTCTAACCGATCGGTGCCATTTCTGTTCAATCTTCCCGCCATCTAAAAAAATTTTAATATTAGAATTCGAAATACGAATTAGTTTCGAACATGGTCAATGTTTTGATTTCAAATTGCTTTCGCAGAATATTAATTTGTTGGAATAAATTTTATTGGATCGAAATGTCGTTTCAGTTTTTAACATCGGCTTTTACGCTTTATACGTTAAAAAGAGGATTATTTAATTTTAATAATTTTATACGATAACGAGTGGGATCAAGCAAAATTATTTTGCAATAATTTTTAAATACAAATTATGTTAATAACTTCACTGTTTAGCCACCTTACAAGTTCTGACTATTATGAAGTATGATATTTTATGGTTATTGAAACGATTAGCCATTTCCAAAAAATTCAAAACTTACTGTCATTAAGCGGTAGGTAGATATTTCTTACAAAAGACGATAGTGACATTTTACCATGAGGTAAGTCGTCTATTTTTTTTACGTGGTGGCGGGGCTCAGTAGCCGTGCACAAACCAGTGTACGGTGAAGCCAAGAGACTCCCGAGTGAAGCAGATGTCAATCTACATGGTTACTGCGTCCCCAGCTCCCCTGCATCAGGGGACTCCGGGGACGCAGTGACGCCACAGAGTAATGCTGGTTTGCATTTACAATGCACTCTGGCCCTCACTCTCCAGCTCAGCCGTAGCGGTTGACCCGGGGAGTGTTGTAGAACTCTTCTTCAGCTCTCTCTACTTCTACCCTGCCAAAAAAGACGACAATATGGACAAGGAGGTTATGCAACTAGAACTCCAGGAGGGTACCGCAGAAAGCAGAGAACCCGTCCCTTCTACTTCGGTAGGAGGCAGCCCCACCGTATCTGGAGGGGGCAATAACCGCCTCGTAGGCCGGCCATCCGCTGGAATGCCGAAAAACAGGTGGCTGACATGACCAAACGGGCGGCGGCCAAAAAGGTTACGGATGGGTCAAGCCGTCTCGACGATGGCTCCCTTTCGTGTGCCCTTAAGGACCAGGCTGATGCCCATATTAAGTCGTCTATTACATTATCTCGATTAAAATGAATATTTGAATCGGTCTAGTTAAAACATCTATACACACATTGCACCTGAAGCTTACTAGGGTGTCTCTGTCCTACAGAGTATAAACAGACTGTCCCATATCCTGTAACCATTGCACGTTAAGCTAACCGCTTCCTTATTACAACAGACAATTTTTAATCAACAACGTGGCCTAACCTTTACCCGCCGGTAATTTTTCACACTTCCCGCGAATTTCCCACGTGGAAAATCTAGAAAATTCGTTACACGGGGTCGATCACCCGAAGTTTGGGCGTCCGCGGTCTTATTACTCTGTAATTTAATGTTTTTCTACGATGGTTTTTTTCGTACAGTTTTACGGCAGCCAGTCACGACAATGTACTTATCGACCGGACCGGTGGCTCGCGGTGTTCTCTGCTGCTTGTTTTGACGTTTCTGGCCGCTTAATGTGATTTGTGGCGTGGACAAGTACAGCAAAGAAGTTTTTGTTCCGTTTAGTAATAGCGTTGCCGCGCCGTGAATGTCGATAGTGCATGTCGTGGTTATGTTGTAACGTTGGTAATTTCATGACATAGTAGTTCTATGTCACGATCAGGTGTTTTGATGTGACCAAACGCGCCTAAATAAAAATGTTAAGAAGTTTTTGAATGTTTAAAGGTGGTTCCTAAATTTAGTGATAGGTTTGAAGTTTATGACACTTCTCACACAACTTCTCACACGACGTGTCTACGACGCGACTCCTGTCAGTCAAAAGTGTCAGATACATACAAATTTTGGATCGCGTTGCAGTCGCGTAGCTCATAAATAGCGTTGTGTGAGAAGTGCTTAAGGGTTTATGGGTAGTACTACTATAACCATGGGTATGAATAATGACCCATTGTTACTGGGTAATCCTACTATTATTATAAATGCGAAAGTTTGTAAGGATGTGTGTGAGTGAGTGTGTGTGTGTGTTTGTTGTTCTTTCGGATGGCGGATTTACTAGTAATTGACTAAGTGCTCAATCGTTACGAAAATTGAAAAAAATATAAACACAATACATAACAAAAAATATCTAAACAACCCTAAGTATTTCCATAAATTATTCAACAAAACTCAAAAATGACTATTTAATTATATCCCATAGGCAAAATATTCATTTTATAATTTGAAAGTCGACAACGGCGACGATCCAACATGGCGTCGCCGCGACAAATTGCCGGCCGTCGCGCCATACCGGACCGGACCCCTGACCAGATGAGCGCTCGTAAATCTCACCTATTAAACCGGTGTCCGCGATTAGTCAATGATTTAAGTCATGCGAGATTGGTCACCCTTTGGATTTAGCCGGGTTTTATATTCATGATATACAAGCGTACTGGTCAGATTCTTTTTTCAAATTTTGTGGATATCAACTTCTTTGTCCATATTTGGTTAAAATATCTGTGGACAGCGAAATTAAGAAACACTCATCAGTAAGTATTCTATTCTATATGATGAAAATAATGTTACAATTACGGAAAACACACTAGGACTTTAAGCGTGTTTTTATAGCGCGATTATGATATTAATAAGCAACAAATATTATTAATATCATATAAAAAATGATCATAATGGTAAGAATACCACAAGAAAAAATATTTTAAAGTAAAATGAGTGATACACAATACATACTACAATGATAGCGAATCACCATATACAATTGTACCTAGGTGCAAAATTAATAAATAAAAAAATCATGTTCTCTTAAAGGACTAAACCGTATCAAGTGTTTAGCTCCTAATAAAGTCCGCTATTGCGCATCGCTTACACTACACAACACGATATCTGTCAAAACCCTCGACATGCACGAGGCATTAGCCCCGGCTCCGTCTGTACCTGGCTTATTGGCGACTATTTACGAGCGCACGCCGCTCTCCAAACGATTACTCATTGTATTCGCGTTACTGACACCCGATGTACCGATTTTTAAGCTATTTTAAAGCAATTAGCCGTCCTGACTGTAAAGCTTTTGTCGGATCAACTGTGGATAGCGAGAAGCTACATTTGTATACTTTTTTGCATAATTTCGCAACGCAAGAGAGTAATGTTTTTATTAATATGTTTCTGCCTTTGTGGCTTTCTAGAAACCAAACGAGAGCCGATTTAGAAGATTCTTACGCGAGTCGCTTTGTCTTTATCTAGCTAATGCGATTAAAGAAATGAGTGTACACTAAAAGGCGACAACAAGATGCCACATTGTGAAAAAGAAAATATGTAAGTCAACAAACTATCTTAAATAGGATATCATATAATACCTGGAATTAATTGAAAATACATCTAAAGCTCTCTGTTTTCTTTTAAATTAAAAAAAAAACTCAAAACTATTACTGAACACTTTGTTCAGCCACGATAGCATCGGGTGCCGTTGTCATCTCGCGATGGTACAAGCGTCTAACAGTAGGGTGCCTCTGCATTTGGAAACGGGTTTTTGTTGTTTTCGGCGATCGCACGCAATTTCCATTACACGCAACGTGCAATGACTAATAGATGACGTGGCGGTTCCGCAGATGGGCGGATCGGTGGATGGGTAACGTCAGACTTCAAGTCGTTACCGTTTAGGTTAGAGGTACCATCTAAAATGTGAAAAACTTAGACGATTTGTTGATTATCATATTTTTTTTTTGTTTTTAATTATGCATGAATTAGAATTTGAATTAGAAGTTATAAATCAATCGTCTTTGAGGCCCTGATTATTTGTATTGTTAAAGTTTAGTATTTTTTTAAATTTTTGTTGTTTTTGATTTCCGGACAAACCTAATGGCCAGAGATATCAAATAGCCTGACTAATGCCACGTTGAAAACCATAATTCCGAAGCATGTCCGAACAAATGCGGATAGTTGGGAGCCCTAGTTGAGGCTAACTAGATAACGTAGGTAAGTTTTAAAAATATTCCAACAAACGCGTCCCTATGGAAAAGAAATCTTTATGTTATACATAGGTAGTTACCGTATTTATAAAAATTTGTTTTTCGGCGTTTTAAACATGTTTCAAATAAACTCTACCTACCTTACTAATGTATTTACTTTATTAATGTATATCTTGCTTAAAAATAAAATTTCAAAGTTGTGTGTTTTTTCAAAATTATTGCCTTCATCCATACACAATTATTCACTGTTTTATCTACAACCCGACCCGGATGGCGCAATGGTTAACACGCCGCCGGATCGCTGTTCCGAGGGTCCTGGGTTCGATTCGAAGCGAGGCGGAGATTTGAATGATGAATTTAAATTTCCGTTCTCGGTCTGGGTGTGTGTCCTTGACTAGTGTGATGTACATGGCACCCACGACACAGGGAATCCTAGTGTGGGGCTGTGAGTGTGCAGTGTTATTATTGTTATTATTAATCTAGGCAAAAATATCCTATGTCCTTTCTCAAGATCAACTATTTAACTGTCCTAAATTTCATTACAATCGGCTCAGCAATTTACGCGTGAAAGCCTAACAGACAGACAGAGTTACTTACCTATTTATAATATTAGTAGAGATATCGGTTCTCACTTCCATTGTTACGGTAGGATTGACCAATATAATAGGGTAAGCACGACTGTTTATGTTAATTCAGGACGGAGATAATACCGTAGTTCTGTCCTAGAGTGTTATGTCTGGTAATAACATATCTACATACCTTTAAGATGTAATACTAGGAACCTAGGTACTTAGTAACATATAACAAGTACATAAAGTATTTAAAGGCTTTCGGGTGGAGGCTCTTAGTTATTTCGGATTGTATGGCTAAAGTTGTAAACAAAATTGTCATAATACACAAATATAATAATATAGGAAAACTTTCTGATCTATAATGAGATCCTACTAATATTATAAATGCGAAAGTTTGTAAG
Source organism: Hesperia comma (assembly GCA_905404135.1). Classification (NCBI taxonomy): domain Eukaryota; kingdom Metazoa; phylum Arthropoda; class Insecta; order Lepidoptera; family Hesperiidae; genus Hesperia; species Hesperia comma. The sequence goes on from FR990018.1 coordinate 18,357,724, forward strand.
GACGAATGTGTGTGTGTGTGTTTGTTGCTGTTTCACGCAAAAACTACTGAACGGATTTTCATGAAACTTTGCAGTAATATAGCTTAGACATCGGAATAACATAATTTGTTAAAATTTATAGAGATTTTTGGAGGGACTGGTTTCCCGAAGCGAAGCGAGGGCGGATTTACTAGTAACTTAATAAACAGTAAAATAAAATTGGAGTTTTTCAAATGAGAAATTACTTACTTTCGTGAACAAGTTTTGATATGCATTTACTCTGTAAATAGTTTTTTTTAAAACAATCAATGATTTGGGGGTATTTGGCCGTTTCTTCTTCCATGACGATTTACCGTTAGGGGTTATTGTTTGTTGATGTAGTTAAACTTTGGAAAAGTGTTTGTAAAAATCAACATCGAATAAGCTCACATCAGCAACATTTCTTGATAAATATTTAATAAACTTATTGTCCGTGTTACCAAATTGGGTCGCACTTCACCTGCGCCTTACTTTACGGCCTTTATCGCCGCCGTACGCCTACGATAATCGTTTCTTCCCGATAATGACCTCTCCTACATAATATATGTATACATATGTATATTTTGGAGATTGTATACATCGAACATACTAATCTGTCATAATATATGTTATAAAAAAGTGATTTTTTATTTTAACAATAGAGTTTGGAATAAAATGTCTTAACTAAAACTCGTTTTCTGTGATATGTTTCCACATGCTTTTAAGTTCGTTTCTTATAAAATAAATATCCATTTAAATAATCCAACTCGACAATACTTATCACAGTCTAATATTTTGATAATTAAAACGAACTTAAATTGTATTAATTGTAATGTAATAATGCTTAATATTGGTATTCCTTGCAGTATTCTCTCTCTGGGCATAATTTTTTATTAAGAACATTTTTGAATAATTATGAAAGATTAACAAGTACAGTATTTCAACTTTTTGATTGGAGCAATCATGAACTCCAAAACCTTTTTCAACGATTACGTAATATTACCTTAAACCGTTATTTTACCAAAGGTTGGTGTGAACGACCTGAATTTCCATTTCCACAAGGAAATAGGTCAGAGCATAGCGAAGCCTTGTGGACTGAAAAACTTGGTTAATCAGAATAGTATGGCTACCGGCTCGTTCCTAAGGACATTTCGCCGCGACACCCAATTAGGGACCCCATAAGAGGACCCATACGTGGTATCAGGGGGTCCTAGTGTAATTTATGCAAAGATCCTCAAAGGATCGAAGGAGAAAGGGACTGTCATGGGTGCTTGAGAATTAAGTTGGAATTGATTGAAAATAATTTTAAAGTGGCTAATAAATACACGGAAATAGTATCAGTAATGGACACTTTGAAGAAGGTTAATAATAATATATTTTTTTCTTTTGATAATAATGATACACTTTCAGAACCGTGTTGTAAGTACACAGGTAAAAGAGACATCACAGACAATACCAACGACGCGATAACAAACATTTATCACGTTTAGAAAGGGATATCCAAAGAGTACAAGCTGTACAAGTTTTGCAAGCGGGACCCAGAGAACACAGTTTTACTCGTATATCAACTGGGCGATAAAATTTTTCATTGCAAAGTTCTGATTTTTTTATTATGATCCTAAAGTCTATAATCGATTTGTTGATTACAGAGACTAACGCTTCTTTTCACGTAAACAATATAGCTAATAGAAACAACCAGAATTATAGCAACGATTTTTTATGTAAATTAAATCACTGCGTAGTCAATTTGAATAGGTATGTTGTAGGTACCTATGTTAATTAATTGACTTTTTCGTCAACTACTAAGTACAATACAAAGTAATCCTTTTCTCCTTTCTTTATAGTTTTCAGAGTTTCTCTCGTATAATAGTTGAGAGCAGTTTTCAAAGAGATTTGTAAGTGAAAAAGCATTTATCAAGGGAGGTATTGAAATGGCGCGTACCGCGGTTTCACAATAGGACAATGACTGTAGCGCGCTTTTAAACCACTCGAAGGACAGAGTCCTGTCGCGTCTTCGGATATAGAGGCTTGTTAACGTATCCGAAAGAATGTTTTATTATTCTTACAAAAAGTAACGAACTGCTTCTACAGTAGTTTACTTAGAAAACCAAATATTTATGTATTATTTAATAACGAAGTTCTTTATAACACATTAGGTACAGATGAAAATGAAAAGTGTAAGCAAAAAGCTATGTGTGTCGGCAATGTATAACTGATGCGTTTATGTTACTGACATCTGTGGATGCTCGTGTCCATTTATGATTCATGATCTAATATCCCCGATCACAATTGTCAAGTTGAAATACACGAAAACAAAAAAAAAATTGCTAAGAACACCCTAACTAATGAAAGCGCAGGTACTTCATCATTTATTATAAGTATCGCCCGTGATATTTTCGTAGCTTGATCCGACGTCTAACAACCCTAGCTTGGTCTAAAACACAAGCGAGGGCTAATTTGTGCTATGGGTGATATAATTTTTTTGTGCATGGCTACAACTACAACCCATTAATGGCCCATTACTGAACACGGGTCTCTCCTCATTATTGAGGAGGCCTAGAGCATACTCCACCAAATTTGACAAAAATCTCGCGTAATGGTAAGTTGCGACAAAGTTCGAGATGTTGGCTTACTAACTTAGACAAACATCTCCTCCTCTTTAAAACTACCACACTCAAATAAATAATAAAATTACGCTATACACTAACAGCTTCATGTTAGGATTCACTGTATGCCAGCACAACACGTAAGAACACATACACAGACCGAGAACAGGAAAAGTCATAATTATTCTTTTCGGTTAAATAGGAATGAAACATTTGAACTTTTGAACGGCATTACAGCATTTTGCCTATTGCAACAAACGCAATTAAATAAAATATATTAAGAATATTATTAAAAAAAATGTTCCAATTTAAATTATATTTTTTGATATTTTGCACCAGCGGCCATCTTCAAAGACTGGAGGCGCTGACGCGGCTAGCGGCGCAGGAAATTGATGTGACGGCTAGAGTTTTATACGACATGCACTACGTTCACCGTTGTATCCAATTTAAAACGCCGCTCAATAATATATAAAATCGATATCAGTAAATTGGAGTTAATATTGAATTTGATTTGAGCAAATATTCATTATTAGATACCTGTAGTAAATAAAAGTAGGGTACAAGAGCTCAATTTAAGAAAAATAAAACAGAGGTCAAAATCTCGAAAACGGTGACACTTTTACTAAAATGATTTTTTGACATCTTATAAATAGATACCTCTCTAGCTATCTTCCATTTCAGTTTTTCGTACAACTTATTGGACACCCTGTATACTTGTTTGTCTCCGCAACCTATAACAGCGTCTGTAATATGTGTACACACACGCAGTGTGATTAATATTTATTGTATTTCTGTATGTAATATTGAACAATTTATAACACTCTGGCAACTAATAGGACGCCATAAGAACACGCGATAATAACTGCTATCAAGGTCCGGGCTCGACAATTGCAATAAATTAGCCGCAATATCAGCACCGGCTAGCTATTGGCCGGCTAAGGGCTGCACTATTACGCCGACGATTATTGCGGTAATATCACCTCATTCTTAGCCGACGTATCAATAGTTGTTATCGATTACACTACTAATTACCGCTTTAAGTAGACGCTAAAACATTTATTAATGCACGAAAATGAAGTATCTAGGTTTTTTATAGTATACACTCGCCTCGTTGAAAACTTATGGCTTAGAAAGTCATCGAAAGAGTTCGATCGAACACATCATCATTTTTTTTGAGTTATTGATGTTTCTGGGCGATGGTAGATACCACTAACCTTCAACTTTAAGGCTATTTTTGGCTTTTCTTAAATAATCAATTTAACAATTTGCATGATTCCGATCGTCTAGTACATAATCACAACTGATATAATCGGACCGCCACGCCCCAATGGCTAGCTGGCAATGGTAAGCGTCGTAAACAGCTGGCCATTGGGGCACTAATCACCCGATTCCCGTAATCCTAAGAGCTCGTTTGGCACACAAGTGACCAGCGTCTAATACTTACCTTAACTGGGTGTAAAACACTGATTGCTTGCTGCCAAATGCATTTTGAGACATCAGTAACTATCCTGTCAGTATTATTAAAATAAGTATCTGTTACTAATAACAGGCAGAGTTGAACTTTAAAGGCAAGAGTAAAGTCCACAGCCTCACGTTTCAGTAATATTAGGCACTCATGGCCCTATCCTAGATTTATATTTTTTTATTGTGAATAAAAAAATATATATTTGTTGTCTTCCATTGATGCATTTTTGACGATGTAATTAAGTACGGTAGTGTGATAACTCTCCTTTTAACACGTGTTTTTTATTATGTAGTAGATAAATTGTTTACCAATCCGCATTTCACCATTGCTGGACTGCTTGGAAACGCAGAACTTAAGTCAGTAGTGGGACTTATTAAGCTATTATCTAAATGTAGGAGGGAAACAAGATAACTCCCACGAAATTTGTATAATAAATCCTTTTCTAAGTATTTCCTTACATTCTTAGAAAGATGAGATACTCCTCAAGATAAATAATTCGGGCTTAAATTTAACGAGTTTTCTCAAAGATCTTTAGAAAAATTGTTCGACGGAATCGAGAGCACAAAAGCAACTAATCCGCGCCCAGACTTAGGCTCACAATGTCATTGTTGAGAACTCTTTAATTGAGCCTCGAGGACGACCAGTTATAGAAGAGCTCTGCGACCCATAGCCTAAGGATCTTTGGGTAAAAATAGGATGTTACAAAGATCTTTAATCTAAAAAGCAATCGTGAGTTAGAAATCTGTAGAATATGGAAAATTCAGACGCAGAGAGATAGAAATATTAATTAATCAGCGTCATATTTTTTATTTTTTTAAGCCATGTTACTGAAAACCCGATTGCCTTCAGCAACCGTAATTTATGAAAGACAGAAATTATATCTCATCCAATTTGATATCTACACCAAAAATAGTTTTTATTTTTGTACGTTGTGTAGTTTGCCAGTAAACAAAAGTTTAATTGCTATTTCAAAATTATGTTATTGTTCTTTTTAATATACATTTTACATCCGAATCAATCAAAGATACAAAATATAGATTATGAAACACGTTTAAACTTCTTCAGTGTAGGTACAGTAAGCTCATCTTCAACAATCTCTACAGACGTGGAAGGCAAACAAGGTGTCAGGGGGTCAAGTAAAGCTGGTTAATACATTTGATCAGCTGCCGGCTTGGCGCGATAAAACCCCGTAAGTTATTCCAACTAAGCACACTGACGCGAGATGCTTTGTCAAGAAATTCCGAGCCGGATTCCTTTAAGTGCCACTGAATGTAGATGCCTGTAAAATTTACGCCATTTTGCATCTATTTTAATAAAATGTGCTAAGTATACCTGCGCTTAGTCGTGATAGCTGTTTTCTCGTAAATGAATGAACGTTATTTGGTTAGATTTAAGTCTTATATCTAGCGCTTAGAATAATTGTGTTATAGAAAGACAGTAGTCATACAAGCTCTCTGTCTAAAATGAAGCACTAACCGATTTTTTTTTATAAGGCGCTGGCGCCAAAATGTGTGGAGTCGGCCATACTATGAAATGAAATTAATATTGAAAGCTAACCTGTGAAAAGTGATGTTATTACATTTCTTTTGCTTTTCGGAAGTGTTGTGACAAAATTTAACAGTACATTTCGTCATAATTATTTTTTTCCGCGACACGTTTGGCGCGCATTAACATTGAATACTACGGTGACGGAGCGAAACGGCGGGAACGGTGTTTGGAGCCTGGCTCCAAATGAAGGTACTACAAAATGGCCGCGCTGACTCGGTTTCTATACTATAATTATTCTAAGATCTAGCGCTAGGTTTAGTGTTCAGTATCATCTGAAGATTAAGATTTATTTTATGACATTAAATGTATCTCAACATAAGTGGTTTTAAGTAAAATGCGTCTGTTGAATTCTTCAAAATTTGTCGCTTACCGTAGGCCAAAATTATTTTAATTTTAGGGCACGTGCAACTTCGCTTTATACCTACTATAGCTGAATCTTGTGTAATTTGGCGGGAATTAAAGTAAGGACGCCATCTTGTGCAAAGTTTCCAAAAGATTTGTCAATAGGGTTGCCAACTTACCATATAGTGGAGTGCCAGAAGACATAAAAATGGCAAAACCTCGGAATCCAAGGACTATAATTATGAATGAATCTTCATAAAAACTGTTGGACTGTATTTCAAAATACACAAATAGAAAAGTTAAAAATAGTAGATTGTATGACAAGGGTGCAAAGTAATATTTTTTCGGCGAGGGCGTTTTTTGAATCCAGAGCGAAGTGAGAGATTCTAGAGTAGAATCCCGAGCGTAGCGAGGGATTCTTTAGTAGAATCCCGAACGTAGCGAGGGATTCAAAGTACGTCGCCCGAGCCAAAAATATACTTGCACCCGAGTGATACACTCTACTTTTCATCACCCACTATGAGAAAATAATATATATATATATATATATATATAATAGAAAATAATACGTAAAAATGCACGAAAACTTAATTTTAATTTGAAAACGAAATCTTAATTTGATTTCTTTTTTTATTATTCAGCTGGCGGGGCCCTCGCGTTGTACCAGACATTCTTTATTCAAACAATATTTGCGTTCGATTTCTTTAGCGCAAAATACTAAAATGTTCTAAATTCAAAATAGGACGGAAAAGATCTAGCCGGCAGGAAAAGTTCTATGAAAATTCATTCCCGCCCGCTGAATAGAAAACAGCAACTTTGGAACCCCGTAAGTCCGAACCAAGTCGTCTTTTTCGAATAGGTGTGATGAAAAAATATTTTACCGATCTTTTTTTATTTTTCTTTATCTCTGTTGGTAAGTTTGTGACCCCATAACTTCGTGTTGGGTAAACCGATTTTGATGATTCTTTATTTCCTTGAAAGCTAGTGCTTTTGGTATAAATTTCCCATAATTATAAATCATTTTTTTATGGAACCAGACGACAAGCCCAAGCTCTCATTTAAAAAAAAGAATCATCAAAATCAAAGCACCCAGTGACAAGTTACGAGGTAACGAGGATAAATTAAATACATTATTATTAAGAGTAACTCAAAAACTATTAGTCTGATGGAACTCAAATTTCTGCGGGACCTAACCTAAAGCCCCAGCTTTCGATTAAAGAAGAATGATCAAAATTGGAGCTCTAAATAGTAAGATATGAGTTAACATACATACAAAAAATTATTAAGGATAATTCAAAAACTGCTGGTCAGATGTCGCTCAAATTTATATGAGACTACAATGCAAGTACCATCTTTCAAATAGAAAGATAATCATAAAAATCTAAATACTCAGTAAAAAGTTATTAGGAAAAAACCATAAACACACTTCAAAACATCCTTACACATTATTCAAGTTAATTCGAAACGACTCGTTAGATGTCACTCAAATTTATATGGGACCATACCAAAAGCACTAGCTTTCAAGGAAATAAAGAATCATCAAAATCGGTTTACCCAACACGAAGTTATGGGGTCACAAACTTACCAATAGAGATATAGAAAAATAAAAAAAAAGATCGGTAAAGTATTTTTTTTTTAACTTTTCTATTTGTGTATTTTGAAATACAGTCCAACAGTTTTTATGAAGATTCATTCATAGTCCCTGGATTCCGAGGTTAAAATCTTACGGCACTCCACTAATAAGCAAATACATAAAATAAATAACATAATTATGACTTATTTTTATTGCAAGGTAGACCAGCTTCCATACATTTTGCCCGTCCTCCTTTGAAGCTTCTGTATGCTAGAACTTAGAAGTACTTACTTCAGACTTTTGATGATCGGTCAGTCAATGAGTCAGTGAGTAGTGTGAGTATCTATGTATGTAAGTGACAAAATTAAGAAACTTTAACTTGTTATAATTCTTAAACTATTGGTTCAAATTAAATGAAATTTGAAAGTTTATAGGTACAATGCCTGCTTGATACCTAAAAACTCAAGTTTCTAGTTTTATCCACAATGAAGCTATAGAGTATCGAAAATAGAAATTGGCTCGAGAAAAGGATGGTACGGCCGTGCCGCTTTTTCGCTCGACTTGGTGGGGGCACTGCCGTGCCATCAGATAGAGTGCTATTAAGTTTTCAACCTATTACTAGATGGCTCTGTTCTATTTTCTGAATCACGCTAACGATTTGTCTTCCGCGCTTCTACTTATTAAGCGGAACATTAACCTGATTTCAAACAGATATGACGATACAGAAATTTTTGTATGAGCAAAAGGCTTCCGCCTTTTGCTTTATTAAAATGATGATAATAAAATTATGATTTAAATTATGAAAGTTTTTTGTTTATAGGTACAATGCCTGCTTGATACCTAAAAATTCAAGTTTCTAGTTTTATCCACAATGAAGCTATAGAGTAGAGTATCGAAAATGGAAATTGGCTCGAGAAAAGGATGGTACGGCCGCCGCGCCGTGCCGCTTTTTCGCTCGACTTGGTGGGGGCACTGCCGTGCCATCAGATAGAGTGCTATTAAGTTTTCAACCTATTACTAGATGGCGCTGTTCTATTTTCTGAATCACGCTAACGATTTGTTTTCCGCGCTTCTACTTATTAAGCGGAACATTAACCTGATTTCAAACAAATATGACGATACAGAAATTTTTGTATGAGCAAAAGGCTTCCGCCTTTTGCTTTATTAAAATGATATGATATGATATAAATATAAATTATGACACTACTGTACTGTATAGAAACGGAACAGTGACGTTATAAGTACTCCATACTAGTCCATACTCCATCCAATCCATAGTCTTCACTCTCTATACTAGTAGTGGAGTGCCGTAAGACATAAAAATGGCAAAACCTCGGAAAATGCACAAATAGAAAAGTTAAAAAAAAATAATTCACCGATATTTTTTTTATTTTTTTTTATCTTTGTTGGTAAGTTTGTGACCCCACAACTTCGTGTTACGTAAACCGATTTTGATTATTCTTTATTTCCTTCAAAGCTGGTGGTTTTGGTATGGTCCCATACAAAATTGAGCGACATCTGACCGCGAGTAGTTTCAAATTAACTTGGATGATGTGTAAGGATGTTTTGTAGTGTGTGTGTATGGTTTTTTCCTAATAACTTTTTACTGAGTGTTTAGATTTTTATAATTCTCTTTTTATTTGAAAGCTGGTACTTGCATTGTAGTGTCGTATTGAGCGGCATCTGACCAGTAGTTTTTGAATTATCCTTAATATTTTTTTGTATGTATGTTACCTCATATTTTACTATTTAGAGTTCTGATTTTGATCATTCTTTTTTTATTCAAAAGCTGTGGCTTTAGGTACGGATCCGTAAAAATTTGAGTTCCGTCAGACGAGTAGTTCCCGAGGTACTCTTAATAATATGTATTTAATTTATGGTCGTTATCTCATAACTTGTCACTGGGTGTTTCGATTTTGATAATTCTTTTTTTATTCGAAAGCTAGTACCTAATGTGTGGTCAAATAAAATTTTCAGCGACATCTGACGAATAGTTTTTGAGTTGTCCATACTTCGAACCGAACGAAATACGAACGAAATCCGAAACGTCATTCTATTCCTACTATGAAAATCGATCGCCGAAACTTCAATTTTCATAGTAGGAAATGTGTCAAAATGACTGACGTGAGACGTTTCGTAATCGAACTTCGTACGTTGTTCGTAGTTCGAATTTCATAGTAGAACCCCTGTGCCTTACTAGATTCTAAAGAAATTACAATCAGCTAACAAATTTTGTGTAAGACCTCCTCCAGTCACCAACCCTATCCGCTGGTAATGAGCGACGTGTGATGTCGTCGTTCGACTAAATGCGTTATACTTAAGAAAATTTTCTTCACATCCGTCTCCGTCTAAATGAACCTCTTACCCAAAGATTGTTTGAGAGAAACGTTTCATTACAAGTGTGCGTTACTCTGCGCAAACCCTTCCGCGTATACTTTGCCTACTCTGTGTAATCAAAGCGCCAACTCAAATTTCACTACACTCAAATACCAAGTAATTTTGAGCAAGAAATATTACTTTTATTGTTACTTAGATAAAATGTTATTGCACCTGCTATTGTTAATTTTGAGAAAAGTATCACTTGGATAAAGTCTTATTACATGTCATACGAGTCTTGGTATTGATGACCGACTTCATTTATCTAAGGGGCAAATTATCTGACTTTTATTATGTTACGCATGAAAAGTTTAACAATCTTAATGAAACATTCAAATTGTAGTTTCCTCGAGAATTACTCTGATAAAAAAATATTTTTTAGAAAACATCTGAGCCTTTGATGATACTGATGTCTATGCTCTACGATAACAAATTACCATCAGATGATTTCTCCGCTCGTCTGTTGAGTACTTCCATAAACAATGCAATTAAGCACATACATGAAAACTGTTTTCATTGCGCAACGTAAATCAGAAGCCAGGTAGAATTACCTATACAATGCAGCAATACATTGTGAACACAATGCTAGTGCCACCTCTGACTCGGTAGAAAGAGTGACCTAAATAGCTCACCTACTTTCCTCATAGGAAACAGGAAGGCGACATCGGAACTGACTCATCGCGACAAGGCGACGTGACCGACACGACACAGCGGCGCCGGCGACTTCAGAAAAATAAAAGGAATTAAATTAATATCCATTGAGTTTGGCACTATCTTTCACGGTCTATTTGTTGTGATACTTTTGTGATGTACCTTATGTATAAGTATTTTACGTAAATATGGCACCAATGTAGGCATATCCTTTAAGCATTGTAGGAGTTCTACGAAGCTAGGTTAGTGAAAGTTAAAACTCGAAACTGACCATCCATAACGAATTTTGTTATTAAATTATTAGCCACCTTTAAACCTTATTGATCGTGTATGATCAAAATCGAGTTAACAGAAATTGATTTAAAATATAACTCATATTCGGGTATCACTTGACTTCGTTCGACTTATTTTGTACAATACGGTGTACGGTGTAATGTTGGGTAATAAAAGTTCTCATTTTTATACCACGGTAACGATGATTACTTGCAATACAGAATAGTCTAATAAGACTACCTATTCTGTTATTTATAACTAGTCGACTATTTACATAAAAATAATAACATTTAAATTTGCCACGATCGGGAACCGAATCCTACTCCTAGCATTGCATACCTATATGGTTACTAACAACAGAGTAACAGCGAAACAAAGTCTGGGCGGCAATGTTGCCAACTTAACAGGTCATATACACAACATAAGCACGATATATTGAATTATTTCTCAAATACTTATATTATAAACCCATTACCCGATAAGGGTGTATTGGATTAACGTGTGCTGTGCCCGTACCCTGCAGGGAGTCATTAGGGAGCGCTCTCGCAAATTACCGCGCCAAGACACCGTCAATCATGACATATTGTCATGTCTTGTCGAACTTGTCGGTACACGCTTCTTCGTAACTTAGTAATCATTTTCACATATTTCACGTAAAAGGTTTACGTTGTCTCACAGTTTTAGGTTAATTTTGTTTTGGAGTTGGTAAGAGGATTATCATGATTTGGAATGTTCGTTTCTGGGTCGGTGCTTTTTTGATGAGCTCGTAGCCTAGTTGGCAGTGGTCCAGAGTTAACCAGGGATCCTGGGTTCAATTCGAGTTTATTGGTTTATTTGTGCACTCGCATTCATGCCAACCGCGATACAGAATCCTAGTGAGATGATAGGTGTGTAAGTAGGTATTGATTTGTTTTTTTATTTCGTATAAGTAATATTAAAATTTGACCGTAACGCTTTGTATCGTCATATAGCAATGCTAAGGATGTCTAAGGCATAAGAGCGGCATTAAAACTTCTGACACTTCAGTCGGATACTAACCCGTTTATGCAGCGTAGTTGAGGATCCTTGAGTTCTGAATGATAACCCGTGCTCCGTAATAGGCTTATAATGGACAGAAGCCAATTAAACTCAAACATTAAATGTGCTCTTTGTTAAGATGTCACTAAAACTCCGTACCCTACGCATAGTTTAGCCACGGTTCACACCCACTGTACATTGTTACGGCCGCAAATTATAAATCATTTACGGTGGGGCATCAATCTTGATCACCGCTCACGGCTCACGGCTCACGCGTACTTGGGCAAAACGTAACAGCTCACAGCTCACAGCTTCATGCGTAGACAAGTTTGACGGCGTGTGATTGATGTTCACACACTGTCGTGTGATGTTATAATGATGGCGAATGATAATAATTAAATAATAAAAATTAAGCTTATGGTTAACTACATATTAATGTGCCGTGCAGTTTTAATATATTAGAATTTTAAAAATTCGAAATCGTTCTTAATTTTTATACAGTACATTCTCGAAAAAAATTTAGTATTTGACTCTTTTGAGGAAATTTTATAAGAACTAAAAGGATTATAATAAAATTTGTTGAGAAAGCCTAGTGTTAGGTTACGTTTGCTAATCTTACACGATCAACGTGGTCATTTATTTGTCGACTCATATTGTGAGTGACTAATGTTATGACTAACTTATAACGGAGGGAAGTGGGTGATATAATGTCATATTTTATCTTTCACTCTTGCAGTTTTAATGAGGAATCGTGCTTACTTTACAAATAAATATGCGCGTTGTTGATTTTTTTATTACGGAAAAATTGTGAAGTAAAAATAATGAAGTACCTCCGTGGTTCATGATTTTCAATATTTGCCCCATGAGGGTAACCAAAGAGACTTGGAAATTTCTTTAGATTTCCGCTGTTTTGCAATTTTGATGGATTCACGTCTTCCCACCCACGGGTACCCGTGGGTAGCAGCTATTATTAAATATTCTTGTTTAGTAATTATTACAAATACATTCGCAATTTTGCCATCTTGTTCGTACTATTCCTTAATTGTATATTATGTACCAGTAGGTACATAAATCACAGTCAAATAACAGTCTTTTTGTTGGAACTTTGTGTTGGAACAATAAAGAATAAATAAATAAATAAATAAATAATTTACCCGAAGTAAAGCATTTAATTGCAATATTTTTTATACTTATTTTATGTACTGCAAAGTAAGTACCGTGAAGTTTAATTAAAAGTTGTATTGTTTACATTTTAGCTAACTTATGTAACCTTTACTTTTATTAATACAAAAAACTATATTTAAAACTGATATCGACATTGTAATTGAGAGTCGATAATATTTCAATTCACTTCAATCCATTCCTTAACATAGCAACACACTAATCCTTTCCAATATCGGAAAAAATATAATACGCGTTTAATCACCAACTCGGAAAGATATCTCCCCGTAATAAAGTCTTTTAACATAGCACAATGGAACGAGGTCAAAAGGCTCCTTACAATAGCTTTCGCCAGCTTTTGTTCAACCACTTTAGTCTCGAGTGGCCCTAACTTAGGAACCGCCACTCAAAAAAGCTCATCATCCGAGTTCTTTCAAGTAACTAAAAAATGGAGCCACTGTTATTTTATTAAACGCGCCATTTTTTAATCTCGTCACCCGACGCCTTTCGATTTTATTCACTTTAATTAAACACGTGTTTAAAAACTTTTACTCGTAAATTGAATGATGAAGTTTCACTAAGGTGAATAAGACAAACAAAAGTGTCGTATATCATTATGTGTATATGTATTTATATTTATACATACTATGGGCCGCTTACAAACTACTCTGTAGTTTGGCGGGTTATTGGCAAAAATACTTGTTTTGTTTTTTTGGTGAATAAATAAAATAAAAATAAAAAATATTGTATTTATACGAGTGATATTACAAAATGTTTAAGTTTTTGTACGAATTATACATTTTCTTTGTTTTGTGTATCAAAGGTGTTGTATAATATAAATTGATGATTAATTAAAATATTTTGAAAAAAATAAATACTCAAATATGTGTTGACAATGTTTTACTTTAATTATATTCAAATAATGTATGTTTCCTCATCGTATGCTACGAACGTGCTACGACGTAGCAATTGGCTACGTGAAGAGTGACATGGCGTAGACAACATTTTAATGGTGCTCCGCACGTCTATCAACTTTGAAACTACCCTACATAACCTCGATCCGTGAGCTTGTTTCAAAACGATGTTATGTCGTAATAGTGAGCAGTGTGTTGTTATATGAAGATTGATACAAATAATATTTAATGAGTGAGGCAAGGCTGACATTGAGTTGATAGGTATGCGCAACTCACACTCACATGAGCACACACACAGGAGCCCTTGCTTCGCAAACGTGGCCTCTACCACACACCACACTACTAGAATATAGATCTGATAGTAAAATGTTTAATATATACATAATATATAATTTACCTTTCATCTAAACTCCTTATGAACCATTTTAGTTAGCTCTAAATTATAAAAGCACTTTCGTACATCCTGCCGTCTGTCGCAGATACATTTGGTGTGTGGGAACTCGTAAAATTGTATAAAACGCCCCCTAGCGTCAGGTGCGACGTTTATATCCACACTTTATGTACGAGTTATGTGCGCAAGTGGTACAGTTGAACCTATATGTCCGTACTGTAAATTTATCTCAAGCTACTTTAAGTAAACCTCCTTAAAATTGTCAAAATTTTTAAAATGGGGTATAAACTCCAAACGGTGTAGGAAAACATCGTGAGGAAACCTGTATGCCGGAGAGTCCGCAAAACTCAAAGGTGTGTGAAGTCTACCAATCCGCACTTGGCCAGCGTGGTGGACTTAACCTTCTCATTCAGAGAAGAGACCCGTACTCAATAGTGGGCCATTATGGATTGAGATGCTGATAAACTCCATTGCTCGTGGGGATGAAATTTAACTAATTTTCCAAAAACTTTCATCCCGTATTTTATCCTTTTATTGGTTTTGTACTCATTTACTCATATAATAATAAAAAAAGTTGTTTAATAGGTTAGCAAAATGTGTCTAGAAATCTCTCTCTTTCTCTGATCCTCTCCTGTAGAACTTAAGGACTTCATTGCATGGCAGTGAAGCATCGGAGAGTACCTAAGCTGCATTGTTTCTTGATCACAGCTGAACTAAAAAGTGTACAATATTTTGTTCCAACTTCAAAGAATTTCTCATCTACAAGTTCTCAGTTTAATTAACTTTGCTTTTTAACTTGTAGTTCAGCTAAAGGGTAACGAGCTTCTCAATTAAATTAGTTAAGGTTCTACCTCCATTATTTTTTGCTGACTTTGTAAACAACTTTTTATGTAAGTAAAGAGCCAGTATTACTTTTAATATGCAGAGTAAGAAGTTAAACTGAAAGACATTGATAATAAAGATAATTAAAGTCTTATATTGTTTTATTTTGTCTCATGAAAACTTATGAACAAGACGTGTTTTTATTTTTGTAATGTGGTAAGTTATAAAAATGGATTCACCCAATTATAGGACCAATATTGAGCACAGAACTTTCCTCATACTTAAGGAGGCCTAATTCATAAAAAGAAATCTTACTTAAATCATTATGAAAAATGGAAAATCATGTTAGAATTAGAAAATACTTTAATTAATTAGTATTGAATACTTCTATAACTCTACTTATTATTGCAATATATTTTACTTCTGATTGAATTTAAGGATTTTTTAAATTTATATTTCGTTCTTTACTAAATGACCTTATTACCTACGAATAAAGATCAAAATTCAACGGCAAATATAATCAGAGTTAATAATTCAATTCCGTAAGAGAAATTCAAGAAAAGCAACGTCACCGGTTTAAGAGTTTCATGACGTCATAAAAAGCATGTCGTTATAAGTATGTTCGGCTTAAATAAGCGATTTATATGTTAAGCGAATTGAAACTTTATACATATGAGGTAAGAGTTACATTTAACTTGTAGCGAGTTTTCTTTGAAAATAAGCACGGAGGAAATAAAATCTTTCACACGTAAATCACGGTACGCATGAGATATTAAACAGTGAATGTGGAAAAGTGCGTTTTCCAGATTTAGCTAGTATTATAATCAAGCCATAAATGTTCTGTTGCTGAGTTTGGGTTCGCTTTGACACTCAGAACTGGGAATTGAGATTAGTTTATTTAAGGAATTAAGGAAGCAACCCAGCATGCAGCACCGCCCTTTCGCTGCCGCCCATGACAACTGTGACCGACCTAGAACAAGACTCAATTTAGGGTCTATTGCGGTTAGAATAGCTAGCAGATGGTGTTAGAACATTAGTTGGTTAGTTTGTTAATAAGTGTGAAGACTTAGGGACTGTTAGTGGTTGCCAGTCCTGTAAGCTGTTGTTACTAATAGTCCAGTTAGTAATTTTAGTAAGAGTGTTGGGTTAATTTGGTCACAGTTGTGTTGTAAAGAACTGAAATGGTCGCCTCTAAAAACTGTGATCAGCTTTACACATAGGTACACCTTTGTGAATAGATGTGGATATTGCAGATGCATTATAATGTGAAACGAAAAGATCGCAAAAATAAATTAATAAACATGTAATAAAGAGAGATCCTCTTATCTATTTCAATAGGTGATACAAAAAAATTGAGATTAAAGTGAGTCACTGTTCAGAAATGTAATTGGCAAAATACCTTTATGTCAGATAATGTAACCTACATACGAGTACTTACATCAAAATATTACTTAAAAAATGTAAAGTTTACTAAAAAGATTTCAGTAAATGTTAAACATTATACAGCTCGTAAAAGGGAAGAATCGGAGGCAGCACAAACAGTAGAATTAATAATTTTTGCAGCGAAAAAAGGTTAAAAATATCAAAGCATGCACGTAGAGGCTCAAAAGAGCCGTTTTTCAGTCGAAATTTTTACATGCGGTATGTTTCGACTACATTCGGCGCAAAATAGTTTCTTTTATAGAAATTGGCGGCGTATGAAAATCATCACGCGTTTCCCTTCGTGCTTTATGCGGGAATAAAGCCGTGATGTTTTCACGCGGATTTGCGAAGGGTAGGTCTTCAGTTACTGCGGATTTTTTGTATACGATACGATACTTACGATGCATCAGGAGGAGCAAGTTCAAAGATTGTATACGGAACCCTATGACAATAGAAGGTATGTTACTTTACAATGCGTAAAGTCAATAAATCATTACACTAAAGTTTTTTTTATTAAATCTATACAATACTGGGTAATAGGTTACTGCATGTTAAGACAATAAAAGCGCTTGAAATTATAAAAAATATTTAAAGTGACTTTATAAATGATTCGGAAGGACCTTTGTTCTGCAGTTGCCCTTGCATATCTAACGGTGTCTGAAGAAAATTATTTATTTTTTATTAATTGTTTTATTTTTCAATTTCAAACAATACAAAACACAAATAATACTTAAAAATTTATATCTACCTATCTTCGTTAAAATCTATAAACACATTTAAACTCATGTCATCGTAATAGCTCGCTAGTTCGCTAACATATCTTTTGAGAACAATTATCTAATTATCACGTACAATGAAACCTCGCTTTGTAAGCAGGGTAATTATTAAATTGGCAAATAGAGTAAGCGACGCAAAAGCTGCAAATATATTGATTTCTTACATAAATTTTAATATATTTCCAGCTTACACTGACGCCATACAAAAATATTTATGTAAAAAGCTTTACGATTCCATCTCACGAGTTACGTTTGATGTTATTATGCGTTCCGTTTTAGGTTGCTTTCATTCGGTAACCGTCACGAAATAAACTATTTTTCAACGATCGATGCGCGCCCGTAAAACGGAACGCGATTGTGTCATATCCGATTTTATGAGAAAATAACTTATTTATTCACTGTTTTGTGCTGTCCCTTTTGGGTTCAGGTAATAATGGTGATATTGAGAGTATAGAATGTTGCTGGACAATATGGAGCATTGGATGACATTTTTATTTTATGGGACTCTTTTTATGGTGTCGTTTACATCATTGATTTTAGGATAACCTTATTAAATTAAATTTTTGGAACTACCCTCGTTTCGATAAACTTACACCTTAGTATGTACACACGAAATGATATTTACTTAGTGTTTTTTGTAACAATTTATTTTCATAATAGTAAATAATTTCTTACGCCTTTATAAGCTAGGGTTGAAGACCTTTAATTATAGCTTATATTCAGCATATTTGATGTCCTTAATAAATGTATGCGTAAATTGATTATATTTTAAGACGGGTTGGAACAAGAACATTTTTTGAAATATAAGCGAAAAAAGGCAACATAAATTATAATACGCCTTGTAGGCCTAATAAAGCTAAATATCATTACAGACGAGGCGTGGCGTGCCGTGACGCCGTGAGGTATCCAATAAATACTTGCCATCCGTCAAACTTCAAAAGTAGTGATTAACCCATAAAACGCGTTTGGGATATTGCACCGTCTATGCGCCCCTTAAATTGGCTCAGTTAAGGCCCATCGACACGCCAACCTCCCATATTATTTACGATCTAATATACGAAGCTATCCGTAGCCTTATTTTTATACGAGACAGATTGCTTCATGTATCATATCGGAATTAAAAAATAGTAGATATAGAAATCCTCCACCAATCCGCATTGGAGCAGCGTGGTGGAGTATGCTCTAGGCCTCCTCAGTAATGAGGAGAGACCCGTGCTCAGTAGTGGGCCATTAGTGGGTTGTAGCTTAGCTTAGATATAGAAATCATTTAATTCAAAACATAGCTAGCTCAGTTTTAGATATTTTTATGATATTTGTCTTGCTCGATTCATGATAAGCCCGAATTTTGAGCTACAACCGAATGTTCATTTTAATTTTACGGTAAATTATACTCTAAGCGACAGGCATTATTAGTTAAAAATGTAACCATAAGTCTTGGCTCTTCTTTACTGAAAATATAAGCATTGATAGTAAACCAACTTAAAAGTATGTCAAAAAAGCATATTTGAGTTAAGAAAGGTTTAATAATTGTTGAAATTGCAGTTTTATAGCATTAATAAAAAAATACGATGTAATGTTTACAATGAAAAAAATGTAATATTTAGCTATAACGAGAGCATTATGTTATAACAACCTCTGGCTTCTAATAGCTTCTAAAATACCAATATTTACCAATAACGGCAGGAGGTTCTAAGCGATATACTTTTCCCTTCATAAATACTTCACAATTACAACTGTACCAAGATACATAAAGAACTGAGAGACGAAGTAGAGAAATTCTCCCGACGAGTTTAATTACTTCAATCTATCATGTTGCAGTTGGTAAGGACCTTTCATTCTTTTTATCTTGTCAGCAATTTATATTAAATGATAACATAATCTAGAATAGTTGATAATAAATCGTAAGAGGGACAAATCAGCTACCAAAATAAGCATACTATTAACATTTATTATTTATCATTGTATCGTTGCTTGTGTATCAAGGATTATTTCGCATAAAAACAAAAGTCGCTTACATGAAATTTTAATACGACACAAAAAAACGTAGGTATATTCGTATATTATATTACCTTAATGCAAAAACGTCGAAATAATCTTAACGTAAATTACTTTAAAAGTATAATGTAAAGTTACTATGATGTTAATAATAAATATTTATACTTCTATTAAATTCCTTTAATCCCAAGTTTCCCAAGATGGAATCGTATTAAAATCTCCGCCGATAATTCATTTATGTACTTAAGGGATCACTGAACAGACTTGGCGGCAAGTTTGTTAGCCTTTAATGGACGGTAATGTGTATTGGCATCATGTAATTAACGACATTCGATGTTTAAAACTAAAGCTTCCTGCGGGAAGTGTCCTTAATTTGAACAATAAATTCGCATACTAATTTATTTAATTATTAATATTTGTAATTTCTTGCCTTGATATTGATACAATGTTTTTAGCTACAAAGAAATCTGATGACAGAAAGGAAAGTGTCGTTAATTTAAACTGCACATTGTGGGTTGTGTACATTTTACTGCGATAAATCCAATACCAGGATAGACAACGTATTATAGTAGGTATTGACAACGTGTTTTACACTAAAATACGCGTATCGACCCCATTACTTTGAACTACATAGAAAATTATAACACTTGTACTTCGTAAGTTTGATGCATTTATACGTATTAGTATACTACAAGATAATAAAAATGTATTCGATTTCAGTAAACCTTAAAAAAACAGTAAAAGCGTACTTCAATTTTGTAGGTCGTCAAAACTGGAAAGCTAATCGAGAATAACAATAAACTCTTAGCTTCAATTAGCGACTCGGCAGCCAATTGGAAATCCAATTAAAAATCGGGGTTCAATTACCACCTAATCGATGTGAGTGTGCTCGAGGACGGTAGGACGAGGATGAGAAAAAATCGCAGCAATTGTGCGTTAATATACAGGCGAACTCAGAAGAGCGCGTTGCAGATGAAATATCTGACGACCGGTGACTTATATTGCCCGGTGTAAGTTATTAGCAACTGGCGATTCAAGTAGCGCATACCCGTGTAGTGTAGAGAATAACGATTTCAGCTTGCTTTCTTTTGACTTGTATTCGCACTCGCCTCTGTAATATTTATTGCTATTTTATTAATAGCCGGTTTCACCTTTCTTTTACATATTACAGCATACCTAGCCCGGGTATAATCATCATCAATCACGTTTATATCCATTAGAAAAAAAAACAAATTAAATTCGGTGTAGTAATCAATAAGATCACGGTTAGATATATGTAGGTACACGAACTAAGTTTGCATTTTAATGCAAAGAATTAAATGACCACATAATATTCATTTTTAATTAATGTTAAAATTATTTTTAAAAGACATCATATTTTAAGTATTATAATTTACTAGTTTTCTAAACATCGGTAAAACTTCCTTATATTTAATTTTATGCTTCACACTGCGACACGTTTATAACTTGAACCGCAGCAAAAGGGTTGAGTGCGTAGTGACAGGAGAGCGTTAGCCTCAGTAATTAAATATTTCAACTGATTAACTACATAAAGGACCCAAGAAAGTGGTTTAAGGTACTCGAGGGGATTATTATTTTTAATTTCTTCGCGGACCAAGATTCGGTAGTGACGTTTGGGGGGGTTAAAAAAAGATTTAATAGCTTCAAAGGGGTTCAAGTGGATGTTCGAGGGTAGTTATTACCCTTAATATTAATCGGATTATTTATAAAAGGGGTAAAGCTCGTCATTTTCCTGTGTAATGATTTTTTGTCCTAACCGCCATGTGATTTTTTGTACTAACAGCCATGGTTTAATTTCCGGTAAAACAAATTTTATTAATTTAATTCGATGGGGGAAGTTTATTAAAAAGTCCTTTGAACTTGAAGCAATTAGACTGGCATTGTTTCGTACGAAATGTTTTACTAATCGTTGTTTGGTGCCAGTAAATTGAAAACTTTAGTGTGCAAAAAATCGGGGCCGCCCCTAAAAGAACTGCATCGTAACGACTCGTTTTACAGTTCAAAGTCTACATTTAAGCATAGTGCTTCACAATTGTTTTTACAGTTGAACCGAAATGCGTTTTTGAGTCTTTATTTTACGAGTCAATTTCGCGTGACGGCCTCAAAATTTGCTTTTCATTGTTTTATTTAAACGAAGCCCGTAACTACGACGAAGGTTCGAGTAATTTTGCAGCGTAAGCGCCAAACTCCATGCATTTACTTCAAGAATTGTCGCCGGCCGCTCCCAGACGTCACAAGTTTAATTACAACACTTCTATACAGGGGTAGATAATTTCTTAGAGCCTATTTGGAGAGGAGGGATATTTAATCATGGCCGCCTGGCCCGAGCCGCGTAGAATCCCCGGTATTAAATAATTTTACATCGGCATAAATTGTTTGAAGTGCTTGGGAAATTAGTTCGTATCTTCCATGTTTAAGGAATCCTAGTTATCTCGGGGAGTTATGACGGAATGTTCCGTTAATTTTCAATACATGATACAGTATGGTTCGGTTCGGTTTATAGATACGATTTTGTGTCGATTAGTTTTCATTTATACGTAAGGTAGGACTGTTTTGTGATTTAATTTATTTCAATTCCCGGTTACATGATAAACGGAATTATGAAGTGGAAATTAGATTATTAAGATTTAATGCCAATAGCTAATAAACGTGCAGAGGGGCCATGATGACACGTGGTCATCATGATTAGTCAGTAATAAAACGCATTACCGATGCGTTGCCAGCCAAAAAGGAAGCGGGGTTCTACATTGTTTCTCAAACTGCTATGGCAACGTATAACGACTTCAATATCGATTTGAAAGGATGGTTTAAACATTGATGTAAGTCTTCATTTGTACGAGACGTTGTGAGCATTTTTAAGATAGGTAGATATTGTAGGTACCTTTTCTCGCAATCGCAACGCCATGTCCAAAATTACCGCGAACTTACCACAAACAGGAAATATATATAATAACGTACCTGAAAAAACAAAAAAAATATTATTAGGTACCCATGTATGGAACTGATATTGATTAATTTTATTAAACACTGATATAAATGTATTTATGACTGGCAAGTTGTAAAGCATGGTTAATCTATTTATTTAATTGTTCTTTCAAATCCTTGTGACTTATTCTGTATAGTAAAACCAACTTGACCTTGTAATGAAGAGAGGCGCTGTCGGACGCATTGGACCAGTCATTGCACTCTAGTAACTGACAGATGAATGACCACAACGTACTTATTTCCCCAGTGCTATGACCATCACAGTCACGCACAATATATTGCGACAATTGGATACTGTAATATAATTATGAATGCTAATATGTAGTTTGAATTGAAATTTTAACTATTGGGTTACAAATAAGAACACTGACGTCATCAACGAGTATGTGAAAACTTAAGAGGCACTATTATAAGTACGGAATGAATATTATATTAGTATTAATCTTTGATGTTTTAAATGTCTAGATGGAACATCGAATCCGCGAAAACGTGTCCAAAAATTGTGGCTAACTAAATTTTTTATATCATTACGCACACATTACGCACACATAGACAATAGACGAACGTGAAAAACATCGCCTGCACGCACACATGCTTGATATTGTTGCTTTTTTTTGTTTTCATTGTAGGGCGACGCTCAATCTAGATATTTAAAACATCAAAGGTATTAATCTGTACCTAAAAATACTGAAAATTTTATTTAAGTAATGTAATGATTGTAAGGAATAAAAAAAAACACATCAAAATGGTTAATAAAAGAGCTGTAAAATCTTTGTTTAATTTTAAAAAAAGTTACATAGAAAAGGGCCTATCTATACAACCGTCAACAAACAGTGAGCGCTTTCAGACCATGAATATCGCAAATCCGTTTCAGAAACTTATTCTTTATAGAAAATTTAATTTCCGCCCCCGACGGATACTTACTGAATATCAAATGGAAAGTTATCAGGCGTCGAACACAGTTTGCGAGTCAATCAAAATTATAATGAGCCAGGTGAAGTTTGATTAAAATCGCCGGAAGCTGTCGTCTGACAGTCCATTTCAGTACTTACAGTGTCGAAAAGTACTGTGTCGAACATCAGAGCGTGAAGTAGTAACACACGCATACCACCATAGTAATGGGGGCTTTACATTATACAATTTGCAGAGCGCTAACTGAGCTAGCGTGCTAATATCGCATTGTGTAAAGGCAGTTAGACAGTATCTAGAGCAGCGTAATGTATGCTAACACTAGTTAGTGCACTGAGTTAGCGCTCTGCAAATTGTATAATGTAAAGCTCCCCCATAAACTATTTGGCCAAATCCTTCGAATAAATAAATAAACCACCATAGCATCATGTATTGTATTTTCCGGGGCATGGTACACATAAATAAAACGCCACTAAGATCTGCCCGAAAATATAATGAACTTTTACAGATACGTAAAATCCCCAATTCACTGTATTTAACGAAGCGTTTACCCATTACTGTTCTTAATAAGGTATTGAAAGGAATACTTATTAAATTTAGCGAGGGTACTTTAAGAAAAAACGTCACCGATCCCCATTCACGGAGGCCTCATGGGAAAATAATCTTTTAGGCAGCGTTTTCCCTCTTTAAAATTCAGTTTATTTTGCCATTAAGTCATTTGAGATACAAATTTGTCGTTGAGCGTATTAACCAAAGTACAGTTTAAAAGCATCTGATTTGTTTACGAAAACTTCGTAAATACAGGGAGATAATAAACTGTAAAGCTTATTGACTGTATTAATTAAATTTGAAAGTGTATCTCACTGCTAGTGTTTTGTCCATAATGCTATCTCTAGCTGTTTTGTCTATACGGCTAAGCAGACTTCGAATATTGAGTCCACGAAATATGCGGAGAAGTTTCTTTCTTCATTTCTTCTCCTTAATAACGGTAAAAATGATAAATTGAATAAATGTGTGCCGTATTCAAAGTCACGCAAATAAGAGAATATAAGATTGATACAATAAAACACTTGGATGTATGTATTACAGATACTTGGAGGGTTGCTGCAATATTATAAGGATTTATGCCATAATATGTCACATGCTACAAACGGTGAAGGAAAACATCGTGAGGAAACCTGCATGCCGGAGAGTTCGCAAAACTCAAAGGTGTGTGAAGTCCGCCAATCCGCACTTGGCCAGCGTGGTGGACTATGGCCTTAACCTTCTCATTCTGAGAGGAGACCCGTGCTCAATAGTGAGCTTTGATGGGTTGAAATGATGATGATGATGAAGCGTAGATATTTTTGTAAAGATGTTATAAATGTTGGCTCGGATGTAATAAGGATATGAATTTTGGCAAAAATAACAAATTAAAGCTATAAGAAATAGCTCGCCTGGTACTCTCAGTATCTTTCAGACTTGGTTGAAGAACTCTCGTGCCAAACATTTTTTGGCACACATATTCCACTAATACTTTATATTCATAAGATAAACAATTGATTCGGTCAATGCTCCGGAAGTGGAATGAACTGCGGAGGCATACAAATGGTTTATAACAATTATTTATTATTTATCTCAAGTCCATTGTTCATATTAAACGAGATAGACGGATTAATCTTTTGTACGAAAACTTTGTTGCTCTTCACAATTGATTAGCAGAATATTGCGTTATGACTACTTTAAACTGCTTTGAAGTAATTTTTGAGTACTGCCGTTTATTCTATACTTTAATTCTTGCTGTTCTTGTTTTGTTTTCGCGTGTAAAATGTGACGTGTATTCTCGATTATTGTTCGATATGCTCAACTCGATTATGCTCATAAAAAGGGCCAAGAGCATACTCTACCATGCTGTTCCATTGCAGTGTGGATAGGACAAATGGTTAAAGCCAACTCGAGTATCGAAAACTTTTATGCTGCACGAAAATATCGACTTTAGCGTATGTTACATTTTAAATACCTTTTTGCACCTGCTATTATGTACCTTATATCTTAATTCTGTTATACAAAACGAGACAATAATAAAAAGGGACGTTAAACACATTAATACGACGCCTGATAAATTGACGTGACGTTTAGAATGTGATTAGCACCAGCAGAACCCTTTCTCTCTGTCTGTCTGTCATAATTATAGACCCCGCGCGTGTGGAGCCGAATTAATTAGCGGCATGACTTTTATTTTGAACGATTGAGAATATTAACGAGAAGATATACCTAAGTGGCTACATTATAATTAACATCATTGAACAATTACTTTGATTTACAATAAGCTTTCTGAATACTGGGTATTGCCTTTGGGCAATACTCGTTATGCCTATACTATATTTTATGGAATTAAACACTCACTTCCACTGTCGCCCGTGACAACTGTGGCTTACCTAAAACAAATCTAGGGACTTGGATATTTAGTCAAGTTATTCGTAGTTGTTGTTGTATTCGTAGTAAGAGTCTTGGTTTTAATTAGGTCATAGATGCATTGCTACCCTTGACGACACAGTCTATCAGTTCTAAAAGTATAATCGGCTTCACACCTTTCTATCCGAACTTAATCCCGCTCCGAACTAATACCCGCTCCGTCTTAGAATTTTAAGTTTTAATTTTAAAATATTCCTACATTATGACAATACATGTAACACTAAGTATTTTAATAAGTAAAATGACGAGCTCAGTAGGCATTCCAACAGTTGCAATCAACGTTGTAAAGACGCAATAACAAACCGCAGTGATTGCATTGACATGCAACTGGGACGCAGCGGATCAGTCGCGGAGTTTATTTGATAACGAGTGTTTTCAGGTAGTTTGAGTTTTTTCATTAAAAGTTTTAAAACATAAAATAAATAAAATGAATGCATGAAATCCTTAAGTCTGCTTCATAAATTGTATAGTAGTAGTAGTAATAGTAGATGCGTATAGTACAAGATCATAGTGTAGATCATAGATACGATAAAGGAACTCACTATATTGTTAAGTTCATAGTAAGGTAATGAAACTCTTGTTACTGCCCACCTACAAAAACAATCTCTTACAAAATGTTACTAAAATATCAAAATAATTTGACCTTAACAAAGTTCAACAAGCTCATTGGAGAAGGTTTTTAAGGAGATTGACGAAGATATAAGTGGACTTGATAGCCCGAAACTCCCTAATTACTTCTATCAAATTGGATGAAGCGAGAAAAGCGGGAATCTTTTCAATTTTTCTGTTTACTCCCTGCATCTTAATTTGCCTCCCGAGGGGACTATTCAAGATTTTCCCCTAAACGGACTTTAATATTATAAACTTAATTATATATCACATGTCTTTAAGATCCCTTTCAAGATTTTTGAAAAGATTCATAATTTATATTCATTTCTGAACGTGATGTTCGTCAAAATAATTTTGAATATTCTAAAGGCAAATTGTACATACAAAAATATTTTATACGCTTGCTTTACGCATGGTTGGAGTAACGTTTATATGAATGGTAAGTATTTCAAAATATTATATTATACTTGTTCTACCTTAAAATTCTTAACTACAAAATTTATATGTAAATAATATCTAGCCGTGCGTGGAGGTAATAATAAAATAAATATTTTATTCCACTTCCATTAAAAAGGACTAAATTCTGAAATAATTATATAAAAAAGTGTCTCTACTGTATGAGTTAAGTGTGTTACAGTGCACACTTGCTACGACTGTAGCACAAGTGCTACGAGCGCTACGCAAAAAGAACAATTGCTACGAGTTGATCTCTATAATTATTGTGAAGGAGTTTATACTTGGGTCGCCTACCATAATATGGAATTGCCACTCCCCGCCAAAACCTAACTAATTACATGTTCTCATAGTTCAATTCAGTTTGTAAGCAAAATTTATTTAAGGCACTTTTTATTATCGCCGTCAATCTACAATGAACCTTAAGGTTTCCTCACATAAGGTTTCCTCACGTAAATAACATGTTTTATGCACCTACATATATCAGTTATCTGCGAGGAATTTTCCCATGTATGTATATTGATGCACAAAAGCATAAATATTTTGGTAACTTAGGCTTCATATTGCGTGTAATTTATCCTATGCTATGATGAATTCTACACTAAGCATGTCTAATAAATAACACCCAATAACTTAGAACCACTCGAATTAAGTGTTCACTAGGCAGAAAGCCAAATCCGTTCGCATATTTTTCGTGCAAACACAGTAAACATACGGGAAACTAATGTTTGTTGAATAAACAGACGGAAAATGGCACTGGAACCATTATGAGTAGTGAGTTTCAATGGAAACTTATCCTGAATGTTATGAATGGAATCGTTAGGTTTACTACGGACACAGATGACAGGACGTGCTTTTCAACAGACTTCAAAAAGAAGAGGTTCTCAATCAGACTGTATTTTATTTTGTGTGTTGCCTCATAACTTTTGAATAAGTGTTCCGATTTGTATTATTCTTTTTTAACCGAAAGCTATTGCATGTCGACCGATTTACTTCGTCATAATTATAATAATCAATGATAATATTTAAAAACAAAGAAATATAAAAGTTACACAAGTATTAACATATGATTTTTGGTGGTATATATAAATAAACTAAATATCTATTAAGAAGAGAAATCCTTGTATCAAAACAGATGAAACATCGCAGCTGCACATAATTACACAAACATACGAACTTCAGTTCTAATTATCCTCCGTTACGTCAAAAGGTAGCCGTGTAATTCAATACCGTGGAATAATATAATAATGTACATCGGATTCTTACGCGAGACGGTATCCGTCTGAGGGCTGGTCCTATGCACACAGTCCTGCGATCCATTTAATTGGGTTCGAATGTTTGTTTGTTCCGAACTCCCGAACGGGTATTATTATCGTTCCAGTGTTTGCTCGACCCTTCGCCGACTCCTTGGTTTATCAATAAAATCTATTTGCTTGCCAAATGTAAGGGACATAGCTACATCGGATCTCTGGGAGATTAGACCGCTGAGATTTGGAGATTCCGTCTTGTAGTTAAAAGGGAAAGGGTTACGTTGTGTTTAAAAAAGGTTGTAAGATGCTACAACAGACGTGACGTGTAAAATTGAAAACGTTTATTACCTGGCTCACTTAGTCAAGTATTTTTGTTGCTACCTTTGATGATCTAATGTCTAGATTGAGCGTCGCCCTACAATGAAAACAAAAAAAAACAAGGCAACAATATTAAGCATGTGTGCTTGCAGGCGATGTTTTACACGTTCGTCTATTGTCAATTTGTGTGTGATCAATGATACAATGATATAAAAATTGTGGCTAACAGTTAGCCAGAATTTTTTGACACGTTTGCGCGGATTCGATCGATCAAAGGTTGCTCTACCTATCACAAATTCTCACCTACACCAAAAGTTGACCAGGATAACATATCTTTGGGAATGAGTTTAAAAATTATTGGCAGTTCGTCGACTTTCCTTAAAACGTGTGGTGTCCATTCCAAAAATATTCACGCTTTAAACATTATGCGTTGCGCGAGCTATTAATTAATATCATGTATAACCAAAATGGTGGCCATAAATATTAATTTATATTTTCTCTCAAACAAGGCTGTAAAATATTTCAGTTGTAATCAAATCAAACCTATAAGTTATTGTTTCAATATCAATGCACCATCGAAATCCCGCTGCGCTCTCCAAAACAAATTTAATATTACTGCAAGACGACGGCTGTATAATCGAATTCCTTGGCCCAAGATCTTGTTTGAGAAAATTAAAAAAATACGGTTCCCGCCGAAGGAGGCTGTACGTCAACGCAATTTTTATCCTAATCTGTATTATGAAGTAACCAACTTGGCTACGATGTAATAAAATTTTCGCCAGACACGTAGCACAGGGTGGCCAATAACGAGATTAATGTTTACGTTTGTAAACTAGTTGGTTTTTTATAGAACTTAGTAACAATTTTTTTTAATATTCAAGTAAAAACTAGCTGTGAATTAAAACAACCCATTGGTGGAAAACATAGGGTAAAAATTTAAAAATGAACAGTCATAAATTATTGTTCACCTTGTTACGTCAATAGCGGTTCCAAACCCCGGCTTTTACTCTCGTTTGGGGCAGAAATTTTATGAGTCAGAGTATTTAAGTATTCTAGGTCCTCTTGTTTAAGCACAGCTTGACAGAAATACATGTAGCCAACCTTACAAAAATTAAACCGGTTACCAAGTAGCGAGTTTATAGCTGGTTTATAGCCACTCTAACGCCGCCGCTGTATTTCCTGAGCGTATTTTCATAGTTCAAGTTATTGGATGCCGCCGGCGACCAGTTGAACGATACCTTACTTGTTGTTTTTTTAATTCGTCCGTTCAGTTATAGCGTAGAGCGCTTCTGTTATTGCACAGGGTAATTATATATCGATTACTAAGTAAGGTGTTGGCATCGGGAATAAAATATACATCTCTTTTAATAATTTAATAGCTTACATCTGCCATAATACATAATGCGTACACTACTTTAGGTAACCTTTGGATGAATGTTAGTGACATATGTATACTTTTTGACGACCCGAATGGCGCAGTGGTTAACACGCCGGATCGCTGTTCCGAGGGTCCTGGGTTCGATTCCCAGCGAGGCGGCGATTTGAATGATGAATTTGAATTGCCGTTCTCGGTCTGGGTGTGTGTCTTTGTCTTGTCAAGGCACCCACGACACAGGGAATCCTAGTGTGGGGCTTTGAGCGTGTAGCCTTATTATTACGTTATTATTATAAACCGGTTCCGAGGGTACCCATTCACTTATATCTAGATATCACTTCTATAGGATGTTATCAATATAGTTAAAGCGCTGACTGGCTGTTTGGAGTTAGAAATCAAAAATTTTGAAGTCAAAGTCAAAGTCAAACTGTTTATTTCATCTAGGAATTTACAAATTCACTTATGAACGTCAATTTTTTGATTCTACCACCGTTTTGGAAAAGTGCTTGAGGAGAAAAAAACGGCGAAAAAAAACTCCTCCGCATCTTTTAAAATAAAAATTACAATATTACTTAATTGATACAGGTAAGCACTAACCTAGCGGAGCTGGTTGCAGAGCTGGTAATTTCCATGCCTTTTTGTCATCTAAATATTCCTGTATACTATAGTAGCTCTTGTCTACGAGTTGTGCTTTTACATGCTTCTTAAACAACTCTGAAGGCAGGTCACGGATTGCCTTAGGGACTTTATTATAGAACTGTACACCAAGCCCCATAAAAGAACGCTGCACTTTACCTAGCCGATATGAAAGCGTCGCCAAATCATGCATCTTTCTTGTTAAGCGATTATGATAGTCGCTGTTTTTTTATATGCATTTATGTTGTTTCTTACAAAAACTATATTACTATATATGTACTGTGAGGCTACTGTAAGTATACCTAATTCTTTGAATTTATCACGGCACGATTCCCGATACCGTAGTTTATGAATAGGTAGCTCTAATGGCCCTCTTCTGCAATACAAAGATTTGTTGTATATCGCTTGCTTTACCCCACAGTAATATGCCATAAGACATAACACTATGAAAGTATGCGAAGTAAACAAGCCTAACAGTTTCTACGTCAGTAAGCTGTCTTATTTTTCTAACCGCATAAGTAGCCCTACTAAGTTTCGTCGCAAGAGTTGCTAAATGCGCGCCCCATTGTAGTTAGTAGAACACAAATTTTCTCCATTATTAACATGACTCCTTTATTATTCCCATGAAAATTTTATATAAAAAAGTATAAAGCTATTTGAAAGTTAAGCTATAAATAAACCTTCAAATATGAAAAATAAGTAGGTTATAAGAATCATCAATAACTATTGAATAAAGAGGATTAATATTTTTGCTTATTTCCTCAACTTTTTATTTAAATCAATGCGAGCATATCAACTGCTACTCAAAAATAAGTAAATAAATGAAAACAGCACTCCCAAACGTTGAAAAGTTTAAACCGAAAAAGTTTTGCAGCGGACGCGAATAATTGTTAAACCTACGAGTCCGCCATACTCCATTACATCAAAGAGCATTAATAATTTTCTCTACTCTTCTCACCGAAAATTCAACTTCCTTCTTTCAATTCGTACCTCACTCCTGCCTTTATGAAATAAGTTTTTTCTCTAACAAGATTACGTTTTATGAGTGAGAAATTGGCGAAAACGAATTTGGGAGGGGCTGCAACACGAGACTTCGTTTGAGGAGAGCTACTTAACATTTTGATTGTTTTTGACTCTTACTAGAGAGTTTGGTGTTGGGACGAACGTAACAAGTCTTCCAAGATTTTACGGATTAAAAAGAAAAATATTTATTTATGGTTGATACAACATTATTATTAAATTATTTAAATACGTTAAATAATTTAAGAATAATGCATACGTTAAGAAACACTTTGAGTTTTCCAAAATAAATTCCAGGTTCTGTTTTATTCTGTGATGTGTTACTATTCAAGCGTTTCACTAAATAATAATTAAGTGTAAGTTTTCAGACAGTTTATCGTCTGAATTTCAGAGTCACTAGTTAAAGTATGAATTTATAAAATTATCCAAAAAATCAGTAGGTATCAGAAAAGTCATGCTGAGAATGTATTCAAACCGAGCTATTGTTCAGCCTCACAAAAGGTCCGAAATTCATTTATTATGATTGTAACAATTCATGAAAATTCATAGATGTATGCGCGAATCATTAATCAAGTGCCACAAATAAGGTCGAAGCTAGGTCAGAGCTCAGAGTACATTTAGGCACTTCTCACACAACGCTATTTGCAAGCGACTCGGATCTTGTCAATGTATGAGAGCGACGCGTCTACGATGCGCCTCCTGTCAGTGAACGGTGTCAAATACAGCGAATTTTGGGTTGCGTTGCAGTCGCGTAGCTCATAAATAACGTCGTGTGTGAAGAGCCTTACGTGTGCAGAGAGAATTGAACGCTCTCAGGCCCCCTACCTGTCAACCCTTATATTCGGCAAACTTCACAATTTGCCTAAACTATGAATTTGTATCAGGAGCAACACCAACGGCGATAGGTTAATAGAAGTTGGCTTCACCTTGCGCGAGTGGATAGTCAACTGAGTGACTGTTTGACAGAAAACGCACAGCCGAAACTACTGAACGGATATACTGAAATTTGGCATGTGTGTTCCTCGGCGAGTGTAGGGGAGCACTAAGAGAGGATTTTTGGAAATTCCACCCCGAAGGGGGTGAAATAGGAGGGTAAAGTTTAAACGAATTCCACGCGGGCGAAGCCTGCGGGCAGCAGCTAGTATAGTATATGAGCAGTACCGATATGTGGCAATACCTATAAATATCAATATCTCATCGTTTCATATGATCGTTGATAAACCATGTCTTAAGAAATTAAGGAACAAGTTTGTTAGATGAACAGATGAACACTTCAATTGTCGTTCATAGGTACGAGTGTAACCATCACGAGAGAATACATCGTGGGTTTCTTGAAGCGAAACGAAAGCGATTAATTAGCCTAATATAGAACATGTCCATTAATCCATTTGATTCGGAGGGGGCCAGGACAGACGGATTATCATATCACATGAATATTTGATAGTGCGCTCTGATTCAATTAGACGACGAATGCGGCCGAACTTGAACCGTAGCGTATTTCACTTTCACTTGAGGGATGCGGCTTATATACTACTACTAGCGGCCCGCCCGCGGTTTCACCCGCGTGGATCCCGTTCTCGTGGGAATATATGCATGTATTATACATAAAAACCTTCCTCTTGAATCACTCTACCTATTACAAAAAACCGCATCAAAATCCGTTGCGTAATTTTAAAGATATAAGCATACAGACAAACAGACAAACAGACGGACAAAAATAGCGACTTTGTTTTATACTATGTAGTGATACTAATATTAGTTGCATAACTGATGAGCCATCTAGAGGTTAACTTGCCGTTTGATTAACGTTAAAAGACAGTTAATTTTGTTAGGCATGACGTTAAGATGTTGGAGGCAAAATAATGGTATTGCGACAAATTAATCAATTTTAGGTTGTGATAGATACATAGGTATATAAGAACTTCACGATAAATCTCACGATAGTGAGATTTAGATTCAGGAATGGCTTAACCGAATTTGATATGGTTTTAAATTATTATAAAAAAAAACTTGAGACTTTTTTTTACTAGGTAAGTATTTAGTTATGAAATAAAAATCTTTAAATTCAGATCTCAATTTTCCGAGAAAATCTACTAGGAAATAGTAACTAGTTAGGCATAGATACCTATGGGTGAAACCGCTAAGTTAGTAAAACCGCTTCCTGAAATACTTAGACAACCAACATCATAGATAGCCATTGGGGTGACTAACCATCCACTGGCCAATATGTTTACTTATTAACATAAAAATAAAATAATTAAAACGAAAGCCGTAAGTAAACAAAGATTCACTTTCGCTAAATGAGCAATATCATGAATAAACATAATAAACCGGGGCGGAATATTCGCTCCCGTGATTTACGGCGCGAGTCGTGACTCGCCTCGGAGCGCTCTTGGCCATTCCTGGTATACTATTGCAAGTACATCACTAGATACATTATCAAAAGTAGGTATAATCCTTTTACATATTCGTTGTAAATAAATGTTCAGCGACACCTGAATCTTGCACGCGCCATTTTTAAAGTAATATGCGTATTTAAAGAGAGTTAATTTTTAAGACTTATTTCTTTCTTTCTCTCTAAGTTATAAAAGTTTGGTGAAGGAAATTGTCAGGATGCTGTCAGAGGGCATGATCTTTATCGACTCCATGTAGTACTCTTTATGATTCCATGTAGTAGTTTCACTATACCTACACGTTGTAGCTGTTAGGTCAGTCATTCACATTCGCTCGAATACGTGAACTTACAAGTGTAGGACGACCTTCGCAAATTATTATGCAAAGTTTCTGATTCATTCGTGATTTTCTAAGCTGTTAAAGCTAGTCGGTTTTTGGCGCCACATAAAAGCGCGCTAACCTCGAACCTTCGCGTAGAACTATAAAACGATTTAAACGGGTTTTATTATACCTAACACGTAAAAGATAAAAAACTTATTCTCAAGACAATGACTTGAGAATCATTATTCTCTCGTTTTATGACATCGTACCCAGGATTAATTACAGACCTTAGATATCAGCTCACTGCTCACTGCACTTGGCAAGCATTATTAGCAGTTGTATCATTTATGACACTCGCGTTAAGAAACCGGTGTGTAGCTCACCAGTGGCAATGTAATCGGTTATGTTGAATAGCTTATGCCGGTGGCTTCGCCCGCGTTCAATTAGTTTATATCGCGAATCGGGGAAAGAGGACGTACCCCCTACGTCATTAACTATCTTCCTGGGAAAATGAATCGAAATCGGTCAAGAGGTTTCGATTTTTCATGCAAATTTTCATCTTCTATTTCAACCTTTTAGGGGTTGATTTAGTAAAAAAGTAAAGTAGCTATGTGTGACTCAGGATCTTCAACTACTCTTATTCTAAATTTCATCCAAATCGGACTCGAGGTTTAGCCGTGAATGTCACAGACAAACAGACAGACTTTCGCAATTATATTAGTATGGACTTGGGCGGACGTAGCACTAACCGGGTGTTGTCAAGGTTTATTATGAAGCACTCGTGAACCCATACTAATCTTTGGCATCAATCTACAACTGCATGCGGCCGTAAAGATGTCAATGCCCACGGCCCACGGTGGACCGCCCTCTCGCAGTTCTTATTAAAATTTAAAAAGTAGGTTAATGACAACCTACTTTTAAACATTCGCCTCCTCAAAGCATTTGAATGTAAAAGTGCTCGTTTTTGGTACGCTTAAGAGGCGGCGAAAAATGCTTATGCAAAGTGATATTATTTTTTTAAGAGAAAACGCAAAAACGTTGTAGGTAGGATGCGGGGGTATGGCTCCATTGCCAGAGATTTTAATTCTACATTCAATTGTTACACTGTTTTGTTTTAATGGTCATAAGTTTTGATGACAACTCGTTGGTACCTAATGCTTTTGGTATTGCAGACGCCTAACGTCGTCACTAGTGTTTTTGGATGGTCGCAATGGTTGAATTTGTGTAAAAATACTAAGGAAAATTTTAAATTAAATTAGAATTGTGAAAGCTTCAGTAATTATTGTGGGGTTTTAAAATAAAGCAGTCATATCACTTAATGTCATATTTGAAGAATAACGACTGTTACCTAGTGATAACAACCGGGACCAACAACTTCACACTTGTTGCGAGGCACGGAAACGATTGAAAATTTTGACACTAGCGGTCACTCATCGAAGTACCTACGGACCGTGCCTGCTGTTGCTGTAGCTTGGTCGTTAGATAATATTTGGGATAGACGCAAGCCGCCGGGTTTTAATCGGTTACCGGAGCTTTATTTGCTGTAACAAATATAATTGTAAATTTATACATCTATACCTACCAATGTTATCACACTATCACACTATATACCTACGTTTGCTTTCACACGATCGTAGCAAAATTAACCGTTGTTTTCAAGTGCCAACAAACATAAATAAAGTTTATTTCAACTCGATAAAAGATAAACGCTCACACTGGCACCAGCTACGTAGCATTACCGGATTGAGCGGAAATGGGTCAGGCGAGGATTTGCCGGCGCCATTGCGACTGATTTAAATATAACGAAGGGATGTAGGGATGTAATAAGTGAATCGCGAGTGCGTCCCATTGTGAGCCGTGTGTGATGACTCCTTTTCGAATTAAGTGAATTCAACGCGAGTATAAAGATTTGGTACATGTCTATTGGATGACTTAATTGGGTTTGGTGTCATCAGTTTGTGAGTGAAGTAGGTACCTAGCAAGCGCAGGGTTAATTGGTTTTTCGGGTTAACAGTTTCCATGATCAAAGTGGAGTCGTTCTTGATTATAAGACTAATAGCAGATGAGATTTTATTACAATAAGTATTTTATATTCATACAGTGCTAGTCTTTGTTGCCGGCTTCGCCCACCTGTGGGTCAGAAAATTACCATGACAGAATCAATCAGAGAATGAGAATTAGATACAAGAGACCGTGGTAGTCAACTGCAAAGGATACCGACCTCAACTTCTTACTAACTCCAAGGATTGACTGCTAGAGAGTGCCATTAAACACTACGCTGGCCCTCTAAAATTCCTAGCCGAAAGTTTAATAAACAGTGTAATAAATAATTAAATTAACATTTTATTTTCACAGCTACAATCACGTTAGCATAACCTCGGTATAGGTGGCGAGGTGGTCAGGTGACCGCGGTAACGGCCGGCCATCACCACATCCGTTTAACATAATAAATCACTTTCAGTGCGTCATGAATATTCATTTCATGAAAACACCGCTTTTTAGGATTCCTTGCCTAATGGATGTCGACGGGACCCTTTTGCTGGGACTTGGCTGTAGGTTTGTCCCGTAGGTTTGTCTAAGGAGCTTTGACAGGTTTTAAATATGGCCTCTACAATAAAATAGTGAAAAAAAAGAAAATCCGTTTTGTAGCTTGTATTACATTATATAATTAAAAGTATTATAGATAAAAACCAATTTAAAAAATGTCGTTATTCATATAACAACAAATAAAAAAGCAAATTATAAGTAAATGTTAAAGGGTCTAAAAAAATCAAGTTTTTCAAGTGTTTTCGACAGCAATATTAATTATGCAATTGTGGTACGGAACCCGCCCTGTGCCAGTTCGACTCGCGCTCGACTGATGCACGCGGCCAACACTACCTTTCCTCTGGTTTGGCCATTTCCTTTCCTTTGGCATAACATTATAAAAGATAAAATGGAGTTTCGTAACCTAAGTGGACTTAAAGCTCAATTGTGGTTTTAAATTCGGTCGACCGCTTGAAACGTTCAAAACCCGTCCAAAAGTTATGTGCATTACATATTATAAATTTATCACGGTTTAAATTTGCGTAATGGAAAATTTTCTTACAGGATGAAATAATATAATTGATTTTATAAGCGACATTTATTTTGCTTTGAATAACATGAGTGATTGAGCCTACATTAACATGAATTGAAATATTACATTTAATAGCACAACTGTCGGTAGTGAATAGTTTATTCGAAATACGTCTTACCAAAGTAAAAATAGTACTAGAACAGCATGGTGAATCATATACATTCTAGGCCTTCTCGCTTACGAGAAGAGATACGTGCCCTCTACGGAGTCATGGATATAAGCCTTAAATATAAAACTTAAAAAGTAAATGAGAAACACAGTATAAAAACCAAAACCTTTGATGTTTGAGTCGAGATAGAAACCTACTTTATTATGAAATTAGAAATTCACAATTTGAAAATGCATGCGTTGGAGTCAGGGCCGTGCAACCGCAGGCCACAGCGGGGGTGAGGCGGGGAGGGGGACGTTTACACCGCATCCCTTTACCATAATAAATCACTTTCCTCGTTGAATATTCATCTGGGAAACAATGTTTTTTATTGTTTTGATTAAAGCAAAGATGCAAACGCTACAGTATCCAGTATCCTGTGTGTTTTATCCTGCGGTATTTAATAAAATGGGTGGTTTCTACGAGGTTTTTATTGAACATCGTAATGATAAGTGATTATTAGTATGTACAATATTAATATCCGAGATTAAGGCATTACTGACAATTGCGATAGTCCTTTTTATACTGGTTGTAAGCGATGTGTCAGTTTGTCTTCGAGCTTAGGATTTCTAATGCCTTGGTTTGCCAATATGAGGTTGTTATCAATGTTCTAGGCAGTCCCAATACGGTAATAAAATGTCTTTACCATAAAAATCTACATCATTGACAAGTCGTGGATTCAAATACTAATCCGTATAAATAAAACATTGTAAATCCTTAAATCCGTAGAACTCAATTTCCGCTCAACAAAAAGCATTTCTCTTATCACAATTTTTTCTCAACTTGCCCATAAACAAACCAATTTTGGAGCTGACGGAATCGGGCGGATCTCCGGGCTGCAGCAATCAAAGAGATCGCGCTGGGAGCTGCGATGGCCGCTTATACATCGTTGGAAGTCCGGGACGACTTTTTACCGGACCTTTTGCTCGCTCCCCTCTTTCGATTTCTTACCCGTTTTGGCCTGTCGTTACTGAGAGCGGTAGACGATGAGAGATAGATGAACGTTTTCAGTCCGCTTATGTCTCTGTTTCGGGTTAATTTTATTTGAATTTTTTTTTAAATTAAAACATTAACTAATAAAAGGCTTTAAAGAAAATACTTTACTTCATATTACTAAAACTTTTACACAGTTGACACGTATAGATGGTTTCCCTAAAATATTGATGGGGAACCCTTATCAGGTACAAGTCAAGATATTTTGTGAAAAAACGGTTATCGTACGTCCAAAGTAGGACATCTTGGGACATAAATACATACATACAAACAAGAAATAACTGAACAACATTTTGTCTTTTACAAAAATTTCTAACCCGGGGAAGATCTAGATCTTTACGCTCAACACGCACCATCACTAACGACTGGACTGCATGCAATATCATTAACAAAAGCAAACTGCTTACAAACTCGCTGCCTGCCTGGGGTGAGGCATCACCCCGGATCCGGGCGAAAGTAGGAAACGGCGACAATTTATGACAGGCGCTGACGACGCCTAATTCCGTGAGGCCCTCATTAAAGGAGGCTAAACGCGGACCTACATTCACTTATAGGGCGATTTTTTACTCGCGTTTCTCTCCTCTGCGTTCCAATTTTATTTACGATAGCACTTCGCGCTCCGCCTTGGATTTCTTTGTCTCTGAAGTCTGAAGGAATGTTTGCGTTTATTGGTACGGATCTACCGCTGACTGCGGCTAAATATCGAGAACTGGACTACATGTTTTTATTTTCATAACCAACAAATATAACGCCTGAAGTGGATGTAAGCGGTCATCGTCGCCTATTTGACTTCACTAAAATCAAATGAACCGGATTTTTTTAACTTGGTGGCACAAAACTTCGGGCCACCACGCAGGGGAGATCTGGTGCAATATCCTTGGGCGTCGTTCCACCATGAGGGTAGGAGGTTGGCTTGGGATTAAAGACGGAAGAAGGCCCATGCTGCTTAAATCTCAACCTGCAAAATAGTTTCTGTCAGTTACAAAGCGGTTATCTCGACTTAAAAAGTCATACATATGCAGGGTAGAAAACCCACACAAAAATATCAAAAAGTTTATATTATAATATTTATTATTATAATGAACCTACTGCGCATTTAGCAGTGAATTTAATATGTAAGGTAACTACCGCGCGATTTTCTCTGTTAATTTGTAAAAAGTAATATTCTACGTTACTTTTTTCAGTTTATTTGACTCGTAAACATTTTATAGCCAAACAGTAGGTGCGCGTAACGAATTAATTCCCTCCCCAAAGCTTTTGAATTAATGAAAGCAACGCAAATAAATGCACTATTCGGTTTTAATTCGGTGTTTATAGGAGTGGTGCAATAAACGAACGGTGCGCGAACACGCTTCGACGCCAAAAATGGTTTATTACGACGTACGTGTTCCGCTCCTTACACATTATCCGCCTTAGTGTTGTTCTAAATGTTTTAATTAAAATCACACTTCGCAAACACTTTTTGTTCCGTAACAAGTTGTGTTCATTGATTAAATGGAGCGAATGATTCGCGGGTTTCAGTTGGTAGGTAATCAATACATGTAAAATTCTTCCGTTACCGAGTGAGTAACTGGCAGACGAGTAGTTGAAATTTGGTTGCATGTTCCTTGGGCAGTAAGCAGGAAGCACTAAGAGAGGATTTTTGGAAATTCCTCAAAATGCCTAGTTAAAGCTTCTAAATAAATGATCGTTTTCAAGCGAAACGAAATTTTCAGGAAGACGGATTGTGTACACTGTATCTTTCAATTCTCCATAAAGTTAACATTCACGTAGGTAATAATTTCCAAGATTAATTTGTGTATTAATTTACCTTCGGAGTATGATTACAACTTATCCGTATAAAGATAAAATAGAAAATTGGAATGAGGTTACAAAAATTTGTAAGCGTTAATTTAAGATACCTGCTTGAAATATAGTATTGGAAATGAGGTCAATTCCACGACAAACCACAAATATGGGTCAATGAAAATTTACTTTGATATGGTTGGATTTTGAACGCATTAATATTACATGTATAGTAGCATACATGCCGTTAAGTTTAAGATGTCACAAAATTCCGACGGTCCCTTTCTTTTTTGTCAACTAGCAATATATTTAAAAATATTGCGGTTTTCCGCGACATGGCTCGCGGGTGATATTCTTAACTGATTTCCAAACAAACTTTCAACCCCTATTGACTCTTCTTGGGGTGGAATATGACAAAATTCGTTCTTAATGGACGCCTACTAACTATAAAATACCATTCTGCCAAAATTTCATCTATAAAAGTTATGCCGTTTTCGATGTTTCGTGATGAATGAGTGACTTTTTGCATTTATTTTGTAAAGACAGACAGATAGACAGCATAGAGAATTTAACATTAACCCTCCACCTATCCATGCTTTAGCAATGTGGTGGAGGGAGCACTAGGTCTCTTCAAAGATTAGGAGAGACTCGTGCTTAATAGTGGGCCGTTAAGAGTTAAACCCAAAACATTTCCACAACGCTATAAAAATCGTACGATTAAAACACAGTCGAAAACTACACAATTCCCGTTACAAACTTCGAAAATTCTCCGCTATCGTTACGAACTGCAAAAATTCTCTGCTATCTAAAAGGAGTAAAGTGGGGGACAAATTTATGTGCATATTGGATCGCTATTAAGAACTTGGCGGTCTTCCTGCTCAGAAACGTTCAATTGATTCTTATCTGTTTCACTCTATAATCCTGCACGTACAAACGATTTTATATACGGATTCTATTCGCGTAAAAAGATAGGGTTATGGATTTTATTGGTATTATATTTTATTTAGTAGAATCTACGGTAGTAGTTTTACCGTCTACTGTCTACTTACCCTGAGGTGCCTTGTTTTGGGGCGAAACACGTGTTGTTGGAATGTATGTATGTTGCTGTATTTTTTCTTTTAAAATTGCATTTTCCTACGTAGGAAGGAGGGAGGTACTACTTGCATACCTATTATAATACTATATAATTAATATACCATCATAAATACAAGTTTTCTTGCGGATTGTTGCAAAGTACATTAACCTTTAATTTGTAGATTTTTTATTAAAAAATACTATAGGAAGCATAAATTCAAAAATATATCTAAATAAATATATGAATAGCACAGTCACATACCAGTAAGTTACTATAAAGTTTTTAAGCTTAACTTCTTACAGAAAAATATGTAATTATGTCATGAATACATTATTATAAGACTTTGAATGTCCTGTTACGAATTCTTCGATTTATTCGATAACATTATTGATCGTTACAAATCGTTGTCTTGTCGAAATAATGTCGAAGCAGCGAGTGAGGTATTCTCAGAAATTCCCAGCGTACCGGGAGATCATTTATCCAGGAGTTATCAGGCTTGGCGAGACTCCTGGACACGTGTAACAAGGACAAAGTATCACACTGCATTTGACCGCACTGCGCTTACCTCCTGGTATCTTATTGTACCTACCTAGTGAAATTCGAGGATTGCCAGTTAATTTCTGAGTAAGGTAGTTTGCCAGTTAACTTTGAAGGATTTCATTTCTACACTTAAATAAAGTAATGAGTTAAGTTTTCTTTGAAATTACGAAGAAAGTGCTTTTAAAGGACAACATGTGTTTATTAACATTAATTTTAAAAGTACCTACTTAGTTTATCATTTAATAATAAAATTACAATCTGGAAATATGTAATAACCTTGAGCAATATTAACTACGTAATTATTATAAAAGGCATTAAATTATATTAAAGGCTTCATTTGGCAAATAATTAGACTATCATAATCATTGAAATGTTTTTAAGAGTATTTAAAAATTTCTTTGGAATATAAAATAAATATTGTTCATGTTTCTTCAAAACAAGACTTAGCTAAATTTCTAAATTTCAAATCATCCCGATTTGAAATTTAGAAATTTCGGCAGTTTCCTAATGAACACCAGCCAAACCGCGCCGAAAACGTAATCTAAGTAAGTAAGTGTTCAACTAACACTTAACCCTCCACCACCATAGGTATAATGAAAATTACCACGACTACACGGTACAAGTACATCAAAGAAACCATCATGCAAATGCGACCAATACATCCCGAACTACATTTTGTATTCCATTAAATCCTATCCCGGAATGAGCAAAATTGGACAAATCGTCGATCGGAAGCGAGAGGGCGGCCATTGTCTTCCGGAAACGAGAGGCGCGTGGGGGTTGGAACCAGGTGTGACCGGAAATGGCGTGCGAGCTATGGATTTCAGGTTGATCCTTTCTCGCTAGTCCTGTTTTACTGAGTTGAGCATAAATTATAAAATTATACATGAAAAAGGGCAATAAATGGAAGATATGAAAGAAAATTATATCCATTAGTCATTAACTGTGTACCAAATTTTAAGGTTATATTTTTTTATAGCATACCACCAAAATGTTGACTAAAATTAATTTACAAATTGGAAGATTATAAAAGCTATGTTTGTAACAGTTTCAGTGCCTTTAAACAAATAATATATAAAATAAACTTTGACAATAAATCACAAATGAAAATACTAAGTATTACGAATAAAACGTAAAATTTATTTAATTATTTTGTAACACTGGTAATCACCACAGTTAAATAGAAGTCCGTTATTAAAAGAGTAAAAGAATCATTTGAAATTCGAATGTTGTAAAACTGAAACGATTTCGACAACAACTGCTTTTCCCGGGCGCGAAACGTTGGACGTTTTAATAGCAGTTTTACTTAAGGATTGAAATTGTTACAAGATTTTAAAAATAAACGCACGCACATATATATTATGTGACAGTATTTACAACAAGCCAATATGGCCTTTATACAGATTGTAATAATATTTTCCGGCTAATCTAAAATACATAGTTTTATAAAAGTTTTTAAAAGATTTAATATAAAATAAACTCATGCGAAAGTATTAAACGGGTTTCATTATGAGAGTGCCATACTTACTTTAGTCTTCCGAATAAATTAATTACTTCAGAGTTTCTGGTAATAAAACAAAGCCTAGATTAAGCGAGTATGTTCCACATGTTATCACTTCTTCAACAACCTTATGGATTCTTTAAGTA
The DNA here is from genome assembly GCA_905404135.1 of Hesperia comma. Taxonomy (NCBI): domain Eukaryota; kingdom Metazoa; phylum Arthropoda; class Insecta; order Lepidoptera; family Hesperiidae; genus Hesperia; species Hesperia comma. Next base: position 18,401,104 of record FR990018.1, read on the forward strand.
GGCTCTTATACAGAAGAAAAACAGATTGAGGCATATTATGTAAGTGTAAGTAGCATTTTAACATTTCCATTCCTACTTAGAAGTCGGTCTGTTTAAAAGTCAGATTGCATTTCATATTTTTTTTTGTAAAATACGTCTGTTGTCAAGCGTTTTAATAATTTTAATGAAGGAGTAACTTAAATGAGTTCCAAATATTATTTTACGAAAATCTTACTTTGAGTCTTAATCTTTGTGGACATACACTAAACTTCAAGAGCGATGCTCTATACACAAATACAGTATAATATTTATTAGATGGTCGATCCTCCCTAGGCCTATATACACATGTAGTAGGTACACAGTCTCGTTCGTTCGGAAGTAATTATACTGCGCGGTGCGTAAGTTGACCAATAAAATACTTACTTCATCAACTTAATGGAGCGACCGTTGATTCGGCTTGTTACTACGTCATTGTTATGGGCGCGTTGTTCCAGAATAAGGCTTTTCGTGTTACTCTTGTATGTGAACAATTATCGTACACAACGCAAGGTTGTCTCTTTTAAAGCAAAACATCTCGGTTAGCAAGCAAAAGGTACAAAAAACAAGGTATTTAAACCTATTAATTTTATTTAAATATTAATCAAGTTTATTTATTTAAGTATGTACTTTTAATTGAAATAAAAAAGTTAGCAACCGTTCCCACTTAAATTTTCAATACTAATTGCATTGAAAAATAAGAATAGCATAGTGAATGCCTTAGTCCTCCTCAGATAACCATTGGATTAAATTAATTAAATTATCGCAACATTTTTTTACATTTTAGAGAATTGTAGCTCCCCTCCACATAGCAAATTATACATTTAACGCAACCGTCTCCGAAATCAACTAAGAACTTTCACTTTAAATAATGACCAGCAATTCATAACAGCAGGTATCATAACGCAACGTTCTACAAATATTATTTTCACCGGAACGAACGGGATGTTGGTTAAAACAACCCATACATCTTACTCCCTCTTAACGTCTTCCTTCCGAAGGTTCCATTGTCTCGGTCCATTCTGGCCCATTACCCCCCGGAGATAACACGGCGTTGCCGCCCCGCTGCACCCAAACTAACTTAGAAATTATCTCGCTAACTTCTAATCTTCAGACGTTTTGTTGAAGAATAAAAAGAAGTTTAAAAAATAAACGTTTGTGGTTAATGGTACGTACTGTTGTAAAGCATTCATGGTCTGCTGGTTTGCTGGTCTGCACATTGACCGCATGGATCGGAGACGTTTTCGGAACGACTCAACATGATGTGTTGACCTGAAGAGCTTCATAAACTAATTTGCTAAATTATGCAATCACAAAATCTTCATATTTTGTGCCTCAAATCTGTCAATCAGTCTAAAATCTAAAAACCGGCCAAGTGCGAGTCGGACTCGCGCACGAAGGGTTCCGTACCATTATGTATAAAAACGCCAAAAAAATCTGGTCTGTTGTATGAAAGCCTCGCTTAAATATTTGTTTTATTGTAGCCACATATTACGCACAACGCCATCTCTTGGACCGAAAGGTAACTAAAGTATCGCTGAAGCGTCGATAGTATGGGCGCCCACTTTAATATTTATTTTATTCTGTTTTTTAGTATTTGTTGTTGTAGCGGCAACAGAAATACATCATCTGTGAAAATTTCAACTGTGTAACTATTACGGTTCATGACATACAGCCTGGTGACAGACGGACGGATGGACGGACGGACGGACGGACAGCGAAGTCTCAGTAATAGGGTCCCATTTTACTCTTTGGGTACGGAACCCTAAAAACCGAACGTTTTGCCCTTTTACAGATAAAGATTATGTGGTAAAGTAACATCACAATGTGGAGCGTACAAACAGTACAGTAGGATATTCGTAATTAAAAATTGTTGATAGTGATTAGACGTTCAGTAGACGTAAGGTAGGTGCAGATGTCTTACGTATTTGTTAGTGTCTGAACTAGGTCTAATTTACTAGCTTTTATGAATTTTGAAATATTATTATTTAACTATTATGATAGTAACTTAATATTAAAAAAAATACTTATATAATATGTTTATTGTGTTCTGGTTTCTTGATTGTGGTTGGTTTCCATGGAACCAACACACAATATACTAAATCCATTTCAATAAAAAGGAGCCATTACAATCATGTTTCATAGCACTGGCGCCTCCAACCGTAACGTCCTTCCTTCCTGTTAGCCTGGTACGTAAACAAATAATATTTGTGGCAAAACAATGTTTATCTCGCCAGTGATTCACGTATGACAATAAAAATGGCGGCAATTTTATCATGGAATAACCAATAACGGCGGGGGAAATCGACTGCTTCGCTCGGAGCCGTTGAGAGCATAGATAATCGCGTGTTGTAAAATGTTTTATCTATTTGTATATAGGTACAAGGAACACTGAAACATTTATGTCTATTGCAGTATTGATGTATGTTTACTTAAAAAACTGTTTAAAAAAGATGTCAAACATATCAACTTAAAAATCGTCAACAAAAGTAACATTTTACGAACATACCAGTAATTTCTCCTGTTGCACCAAAATGTATGTATTTTTACCTGAAACAAAAATATTAAAATTTTAATAGGTTTGTGGGTTTATTACCTTGAGTTAAGGAACAAATTTACACTACACACTATATTTCGTAATACCTTTTCCCATGTGTCGGTACATAAATAAGTAAAATAAACATAATAATGCACAAAGAATGAAATATATTACTTTTGTCGCAGCACAGTGAGATTAGTTCAAAGTGAATTCTTTGTCATAGAATGCGCCGCTAATTAGCGACTGCCAATTAAAAATATTCTTATACGGAGCATGTAGAGAATGTAATAAAGTCTCATTTATAGAATATAAAAGGAATACAGAGGAAACCGACCAATATCCTCATATGAATAATAAAAATCAAATACTGGTTTTATAATATAAAAGTTAACGAGTAAGCACCTCGGGCTATTTGCGAAGGGCGGGCATTAAAAAGGCAAGAGGCAAGAAAGAAAATATAATCCGGTAAGAATCCATGCCTCGAGGATAGTATCACAGCACAGCTATCTAATTCCCATAATACACGTTACTTGTCAAAGTTGTCCGATAGGGGGCGTTATTGCGGTTTTGTTCCCATGGCGCGGTTTTTTTGCCAATTTCACCAGTTTCAAGTTGTTATGGGGTTCGCGATTGTAAGGAAATATTTTTGATAATGTTTTGAATTTAGTCTTGCTTTTAAGATATCGGTGCACTGCTGAAATTTTCGAAATGTATAATTAGATAAATTTATTACAAATAGCTATTAGGTACCCATGACTGAATTTTTAATAAAAATAGGTCAAGAATTCCGCAATTGAATTAAAAAAAAATACGCATAACAAATTCTTATTATACCTTTATCTGTAACAGTATATTGGATCGTAAACCTAATAAATAATAGGTACGAGTAAGTGGCTCTTATCTTACCGTCCATCATTTGGAAAGATACACGTAGTGAAGTAAAGCAACAAAAATACTAGGTTCTAGCGATGACAAAATATCAATCATAATAAGAGGAGTACAAGTTATTGTTATTTAATTAAATTAACTGCACTAGTTATCAGAACGAGAAACAGTTACGTAAAGCAAACGGTATAATGGCATGGATGCTGAAAGATATTCACGGCGACACATCCGGGGCTACGGTACGCTTTCGTCGATGCGATTTACAACACGACAGAAGAAGAGTATACCTCATATTCGTAAGTAGTAGTAAGTGTAGAAATGTACGAGTAAGATTCAATGTGATCCATCCTCTGAATAATTTCCTGAGTTGGTTGCAAAAACGAACAAGTATTTATGCGTATCATTTTGTGCTTTTACGTAGTATTATGATTCTTTTAAATTTTGAACAAGCTTTGTGACAGATTGCAGTCTATCAAATCGAACCCTTTTCACGTGGTTAGGTGCTCTAAAAAACAAAAATGTATTTGCTGTCTATAAATCTCAGTGATGAAAGCTGCCCTTAACACCATTCGTTTTCTTAAATGGAACTTAAACGTGTAGACAATAGTGAAGAAAATATCGTGACGAAAGCTCTTCGCTGTTGATTTATTAGTGCATAAAATTCTTCAGAGCTTTCTTGGCGCTGCCTTCAAAGGAGTAACTTGGAGCAGTTGTATAGCTAGCGCGGCATTTTTCCCTGTGAAAGTTTGTCTTATTTTGCACTGAGTAGTTTTAAGTGGCTATATTTTAAATTGACAACCATTTTGTAACGCGGTAGCTATATTCCACTTATTTGTTCGCCATGTTTGTATGGTAAAAATCACGCTTTAAATTAAGGTGTTTATTTTTTTAATAAAATAAAAACCTCTTATTGTTATGAAAACAAGTAAATAATGAAGAAAAGGTCAATCAACTTGGGTAAACTTCATAATGTTCTAATTAAGCTGTAGGTACAACAATATACCTACAATTTGCTAAAACTTTATAAACGTAACTTAATGCTAATTGCTAAAACTTTATAATTGTAACTACTGCAAATTGACCATAAATCTACTCGTGTAGTAGCATTGAACACATACATACAGTAAGCGAAATGATAGCGCATCAAATTATGTTCCTTAACGTACTCGTTAAATTTTATCAGTGTCCTCCGCTTAAAAAACACACGAAAACCCAAACCATTCAAAGCAGTTAGATGTTTCCATTGAATTACAGCAAAAAGTTACGTGACGTTTTGTGAATATGGCATTTAACGTTTAAAGGACTCGCGACAGAGTGAGCGCAAAATTAACCCTATTCACATGGAAACAGAATTAAAAAATAGTCGGGTACAATCCTCGGTTACAAGTGGCATGTACCAAGTAGCCCTGACGAATAATCGACTTTACAACACTGAGAATAAGGTAGAGATTTGCTTTCTTCACTAATATACTATAGTTATAAGTGTGAGCAGGGTTGTACGACGGATGGAGTATGGAGCAAATCAAATTAAGTTTTTTAGCCCGCTCGCCGAGCATGTACAGTCGTCGGAAACAATGTTCTAATCTAGTTGGGCAAATTAAATCTTCCTTGCTTGTGCCATTGTGATTGAGTTACCAGCGTTGTATGAATCCTGAGTTTGGGAATTCAGACATTCCAACGATGTTTTACTCATTACGATTGCAGTATGTTCTAATAATAAAACTTGTTATCCTGGAAAGTGATCCTGTTTTAATGAAACTTAATTGTTATTTGCTTTGCATGGAATACAATAATTAACATACCGCAGTGGTTACCACGCCAGATTGCCGATCCGTGGATTTTTAAATTTCTCAAATGACATTTTTCTACTTTTAGTTTGATGTGTTCTTGTGTGCGTCCAAGGCACTCATGACACAGGGAATCCTAGTGTGAAGTGTAGTGTTATGACTTCCATGGGTGTTAAGTTTCTCTATGGATCCCAAATAATATTGAACTTCCATCAAACAAACATCTATCTATCTTCTACTTATAAATTCTATCTAAGTATATCTATCTATACATTTAATAAAACTGTAACAGATCGCTGTTTGTGTACGCTAATCTCAGAAACGGCTGAACTGATTTTTATGGGACTTTCACTGGGAGATAGAGGAGACTGTGGAGCAACATACAGGCTACTTTTTATCCCGGAGTTCCCGCGGGATCGGGATTCATGAGGAAAAACTTCCCAAGTACGAAGTCGGAGGCAACAATTTTATTAGTAATAATATCCATAAAAACATCTAAATACATACGATGTCCAAAATTACACAAAAGTATCACAGCTAGCTACAAGAAGCCTGTAATAAGTTAGTGTAGAGACCAGTCACATTCATTACGGGCCATGTCCGAAGTACGGTTTTTGTTTCGGTTTGTGGCGTGGAAAAAACATAAGTAGTCTTCTTAGAGCCTGTTGTTGAGCTCTGCCATTAGTTACCATCACCTAATCTACTTGTAACGAATAATGCCTTGTTTACAAAAATACTGCTGGAATTTTGAGCTTATAGAATTAGCTGAATTTACAGTGGCAATTGAATTGCATTCTCAGCTATTTTTTTTAATTTTCAATACCTCTTAACGCCTTGATTATGCTTTATTTTATTGATTACGCCTTAATTATGTTAATGAGGAACGAAATTGAAATAAAAGTTTAGTTATTAAAGTATGATGACAAATGTAAGATGGTACAGGTGAAGCTAATAGAAGAGTGTTTAATCTATACTAATATTATAAAGCTGAAGAGTTTGTTTGTTTGTTTGTTTGTTTGTTTGTTTGTTTGTTTGTTTGGTTGAACGCGCTAATCTCAGGAACTACTGGTTCGAATTGAATTTTTTTTTGTGTTGAATAGACCTTTTATCGAGGAAGGCTATAGGCTATATAACATCACGCTGCAACAATTAGGAGCGAAGAAATAATGGAAAATGTGGAAAAAACGGTGAAAATTATTCATTCTCGAGGGCTTTCGTTGCATGCGTTGCGAAAACGATTCAAGATACCAAAAATATATGTATGAAAGAATTATTCCTCTTGAAATGATCTAAAAAAATGTCCACGACAGTATATGTCTATCTTTTAAGATTAACACACTAGAACCGTTTTTATGGTAATCAAATTTGGTCTAACCCACTGCCATACCAAACTTGCCGCGTTTCCAAGTTTAATATGAATTAATCTTGATGTGATCCTTTGCTACTTTGCTATTATTTTGTCGTAAGCTTTATTTCTAAGTTTAATTTAATTTAACCTGAATTAATTTTGGTGATAGTTTATTATCTTCCCGAAATTCCTACGGGAGCGGGACCTACGCGGTTGATACTTACGGGTCCCGAAGCGAAGCGAGGGCGGTTCGCTAGTTAGCTAAAAAAGGAATTAAATATGGCGGCTGTGTGGCGTTATTTTGAAATGTGAAAAAAAATCACTTATTACAATAGTGGTATAAAATTGAAGCACAAATGTTGTATATTACCAGCTATCGCCGTAAAACCGAAAAACCTGCAAGTAGTTGATTGAATAGAATCAAACCTGGCAAATATTCCCAAAAACAAAATTGTTAAAGTAATGGACCTTTCAGGGAAACCCAGCGACCTTAAAATCCCTCCATCAGCAAGCGACACGCCGGACCCATGTCTCCGTAACGCTTACATCAGCTTTATCCAGTTGTCAATAAGGCCTGACCTTTCAGATTCAAGAGGATGTTGAAAACTGTTGATGACCAATTTATGAAGACCTCCCGGTATCTCTACCTTCGATAAGCCAAGTATTGTTAGATAATTATTTGATGATATTATTTTGCTATCATTTTATGTAATTTATTGGTTGCAAAGTATGTGGGTATTTGATTGAGATGTCTGAAAGCAGATGCGCTGAAGGATGGCAGTATTTGGGAATGTAAACCAAAACGGTAAGTGAAATGAACTGCAGAGAACAGAGAAGAAAGAAAAAAGACTGATCTATGCTACGAGATAGAAGAAAGACGACAGGGACGTCGCATGTCGAACTAATTTGTGAAAAAGATTCTGAATAATTTTTTTTTGTAAAAAACAGTTATTTTACGCTGTAATCTTTAGTATTATTGCCTGCCAAATGGAGGGCTGTCAAAATCTTAAAAGGCCCTACCTTCTAACATTTTCATCCGCATCCTAGACACGTGTTCATGAAGCCGCTTACGTCGGCTTTATCGGGTGAGCATTAATGGTTGACCTTAATTCTCGGCTGGAGAGGCGACGCCTCAAGATGCTCTTACGGGCCATCTAATGTTCAACGATCATCCGTGGTATTAAGTGCAGAGGGTAAGTTTTGCGTGGTAGATTTTACCGTCTCGGAGCCGATAGGATGTCGCTATTCAAAATGTTTCAGGATGAAATCCAATTTGTGTTCATTCGGGGTCTTTGAGGAATAGTTACATTATCAAACAATTCGAGAATTTTGATGAAAAGTTGAGTTGTAGCCGAACAAGATTTAACCATTTGGTATTAAGTATCGTCCGTATCCAGTAACTTTTGGTCAGGAATTTTGCTTGCATTTTTAAAATTAATAATGTAGGTATATAGGTACATACTATATAATATATAGTTTAATTTATTTATCATAGGGGTTCCAATAAACGTACAAAGTTGTATAAATATGTTTATGATGTTACCGAGTGAAGTAACTAGTCGCACTATGATCAGACCGCAAGATCGACTCACGTTCGTCTAGAGAAGGAAGAGGCGCGGTATTTAGACGATTTTTGGGGGAAATGTGCCGTTTCAAGTACATGTGTACACATTTATCTCCGAGAGAATATAAAAACAAACTCTTTGTTCAGATGGGCGTAAAAATAAAACGCTTCTATCTTCCTCGAGAATTTCCTCCTACCTAACTTAATCTTACTACGAGTAGTATCGTATAAGGTTTAAAATTGCGAAAACTGCTTTGTCTTCATTTATGACTTTTAAAGTATGGGAATAGGTATTTATAATGTCCATTGTGTTTCTTTTATAAATTGAGATAATTCATTTCTGTTGAAATTGTTAAAACAAGGAATAATCAAGAAAGTTTTTATAGGATTAGCTAGCAAATGTACTGGGGAGACAGATATAGTAGGTAGGCAGGCTTGGCCTATAAGCATTAATAAAAAATCAAAGAAGTTACCGAAACGTTGCCAGGGATAGGTATATGAGAAACGAAAGTTTTAACAAGACGTTTTAACATTAACTCGAACTCTCATAAAGCTTACTTCTGAATCGCATTTAGTTCTCTGTTCGACAATAACGCAAATAGAACATTTGAGTGAGTGATTTAGTATTACATATTGTCGCAATCCATAAAACCCTCTCGAACCTTTCAGTACCTTTTATACTGTACGCACTCCGAAATATCTCGATAAAACATTTGGATTCGCGTCGTACGTGAAAATCCTAAGACGCTGAGTGAGTTTGCGGTCAGGGTACCCGCTGAAAAGCCCTTTAAACTAGCCACCATAACATGACCCCACTTAAACCGACCGCGCCTTTTTGTTTCGATCAAAAACAACACCACAAGAACGGCGGGAGAGGTCTCGGAACACCGGTGAAATACGTAGACATTGGCACTTTGCGCGGTTCCGTGTAATGCTTAAGCGAAACCAGTTTAAGTAGACCTCTCGGCGTAACCGAATGATCTACTAAGAAATATCATGCTACATCGGTTTCTCGAGGAGCCGAAGCCAATTATATAAGACCTCTCGACTCAAGTGGAGATATTTGCTCAAGAGTTCTGTTCCGTTGGTTCGTTGTAATGGATTACAGTCAATAAATAAGTAGCATAGGCATTATGTCTGAATGATGGTATAGCTTCATTTGAGTCGATTTCGGTGAAATTTTGGTTTTCCGGCCGGCTGCTATAACGTTATAATTAATTAGTCGTGTTTGTACTACGCACTTGATATAAATGAGTTTTGTGAATAGGTATTGGTGTACGCTGAGCTAAAAGACAAAGCTTAAATGAAAATTTTAATTGGATATCGAGTTTGAAGCGAGACAGAGTTTGTTTCGCGGCTCTCTGTCGCACAATTGATTAACGGATGTGTCTCGGATAATTAATGCGATAGTGTTTTAATCTATGCTTTGTCACTTTTGGTGAGATTTGGTATTACATGTGTTTTAATCATTGCATAGTTTTGTTCGGGGAGTTTCCCGTTATTTTATTGTCATTTTGCACATAATTTAATACGAAGAATGAAGGTAAAATTCACGACGTAACTAATAATTGAATAATTAACGTACACTATACACTACAAATAAAAAAAAATCCGCTTAATGGTACCTAGTACATAAATATTTCTTTAAACGAAAAAGGAGCATTACCTAGATTTGGTGTAGGTATAGACTTCTGAAAGTCCATTAAAAAAACAAAATGAAATGACAATTATTCTCAAAAATCTAAAGTGTAAAAACGCAGAGGTCTCCTTACACTGGTGACATCTCGTATTTCTGAACTAAAAGTAAGCTCAGTAGATCGGCAGACAACTAACACATGCTAAATGCCAATTAGCTGTTTGTCCTGTTCGCTAATTGCTTGTCAGACTGGCCAGTAAAACGGCCATGTCGGCCAAGCTTGTATTTAAGAAATTAAATACAATAAATAAAGATCCTCGTAAGTGCATTAGAAACAGAAAATTTGCAAAATGTTCTAATATTTTGTATCTGTTGAAAAAAAATACCTCGTTATTTCACTGTTTTTATTCTTTATCGTTTGCGATAATTATATTGTTATTTTTAAAATCATATTCAAAATACATATTCTTTAAGATAAAAGTTACAATTAATTTAGGTACTAGATATTTTTGAAAATTTAATTGCGCTACGAACTTATGGAACGCGAACTTTGATTTATTCTTACCATAGCAAAGCAGTAACTAAACTTTACAAAATATCATCTATATTTTCCTAATTTAGGCTTATTAGTACAGTTTAAGATAATGGGCAAAAGATTTGTCCCATTGCGTCGGGCGCCGTCGTCCATCCGTCTCGCTGAGCCGGCTTTACGACGAGACCAAATTTATAGGACCTCTTAAACGGGAACAATAAAAAGTTACGCCATCAACCACTTGTTAGAACGAGGTGTGAGATGCGAGCGATTTAATAATCGTAAGTGGTAGTATCGTAACCGATCACTCGAGCTGTGAAATACGAACAATCAAATAATCATTATGACGAAGAAACTATCGATAAAGTTATGTTAGGATTAATAGTTTTAGTTTTTTAGGATGTAGTTTCAGGGTATATTGCCACGTTTAATAGCTATGATATTGAAGTCTCATATAACTGTCTTTGTGTTCAAAAAAAATTCATAATTAAGAAGCAAGTAAGTAAATTAATGCAATGGCTTTTTACAACACCGCAATCCAACAACAGCCATTTTTTTGCTGGAAAGCTTTTATTGTCTTCCTTTGGAGTAACAAGTTGTTTAATGAAGTTGCAATTTTTAACTAGCAATATTTTACTCTAAAACTATCGCTTATCGCTATACAGCCGTTAGTGAGACAATTCAGTTAGGAGAACAATAAAAACTTACGCCATAAACGAGGGAACTCCTCGTCATGGCTTATACACATATTATTGTTATGGTAAAAAATTTAACTGGGTCGTCGGGAATACGGGACGTCTGTCGAGCGCTCTCCCTGATCGATGGTTGTTTGATGGTGAAGTTGGATCGGAGGATTTGTTCCAATCTTTATAAATTACTGCCAGCTAATGTTTCAACCGCTTTTAAAAGGAATTTACTGATTGCAAGACTCGATGCTAGCTAATACACTAATACTTGAATCGCTGAGAATATGGGATTGTCGTTCCCCGCTTAAAACAAATTTATTGCGTGTGCTTATAGTTCAATTTAGTTTTTAAGCAAAATTTACTTAAGGCATTTTAAATTCTCGCTGTTAATTTATAAATAACCTTAATTACTGAAGCGGAAAGCCGGCATTTGTGTGAATATGTGTGAAGAAAGCTTGCGTTTGAACGTACTCCTATATACTTGGGAGTAGTAGTATGACGCAATTAGTGTCCCCGCAGACTGACTGCAGCCACCGGCGGCTGTGGCGCTGTGGCGCTTCTTTTTAAAAGCGCGGTCCGGCCGACAGCCGCTTCGGCTGACTTCTGCTCACTGTTATTGGAGCTGTTGGTTTGTCAGTTTGCGGAGACCCTTAGAGTAAAGGAAGTTTTTCTTCCCGAGAACTGCCTCTGTCCTGCAGGATAGGGGACAGTACAAAAGTTCCGTTAATAGATTCGAATATCACGAAAGCTGTATCAAGTACAGTCAGTGACAATCACAAACTATTTAATCGGAAAACGTTGTCGGAGTCATTAGCGCGCGACACTGATGGACGAACGACCGGTCATGAAAAACCTATTAGGGTTCCGTTGTACAATGGCACTACCTCGAATAACTATATTAGTTTGTTGTCACATATTTTAATTTATGTATTATCTTACATTACAAATACGGAAGTAAACGCAAGTTTTAGAAGTGATTTCTGTTTTTTGTCAGATAAACGGAATTCAACAGATTAAATATGTGAAAAATTCGTTGCTCTATGAGTTTCAATACAAAAAAAAGAAAATGTTTGTGATGCCTGTACGCAGGGAATGTATTACAGACAATCTTTTTTATTAAAGGAATAACCCAACACGATGATTGCAAAAACTTTGTTAGTCTGTGCCTCTATAAACGCGATATTCAAAAACGGCATAGCCCATTTGACTTGAAAGTTTTTATGATATTAATATTTTCAATAGGTTTATAAATAAAAATAAAAGTTATGTTAGTGTAAAGAATCACGTTCAATAATTTTCAAGAGTAGGTATTCTGAAGACACTGGCATGTTTACTAATCATAGAATAAAATGCACAGTGAACATAGCTTTAGTCAGTATGTATAATACGATAAAAATGCATTCAGACTGGCACAGCGATCTGAGATAAGGAAGCAATCTCGGCTGAGGAGCAAGGCTGCAGGAAATAACACGTCTGGGGGCGCGGGGGGCGGACGAGACCAGCTCAATATCAGCGGATAGCTTATAAAATTACTATCAAAAACTAGTCTACGCTGTTCGTTAAAACGACAATAGACTGAGTGATTCGGTAAAATTATGCTTTTGAGTGTACATTCGAAAGTCTGTATAAACGGGGTTATCGATGTGTGAATATTTATGTATTTCTATTCGTAAAATACAGAACCCATGCAAAAAATTTAATTATACTTTTGTCTATGTTTGCGTACATGAACAATAAATAACTAGTTCATTCATACGGAATAGATTGAAATAATAGTTTTTTTTTTAATTTGTGCATTAAAATAAAACAATAACTAACGTTGCTAACGTCAATTAAGTAACTTTACTTCAAGCTTACTTATACATACATGTCATACATATACAGAAATTGCATTGGAATTGGTAGAGCCGAAAAGCCAAACAAACAGCTGATATGGTAGATATACGTTTCTAGGTACCGTAGCAGGCAGTGATACTACCCAGGACGAAAAAGTATCTCAACTACGTACATACTTTATAACGGTTAGCGAAATACCGTCGTCCGTGCTATCGTTCCAGCACTTTAGATAACACCAGGCACAGATCCTCATTTTGTTTCCTTGTTCAAAAATGTTCAAAAAACAAAGGTTTTCCGATACAGCAGTCTCGGGCAAGACAATGGCTCCAAACTTTTCAATTCACTTTGCCCCGTCAGTCGGGCAGCCGCGCCGCGGTCGCCAACGTGTGAACTTGTCATTGCCCATTGTGTGCGCGCGGCGGATTGTAAACTTTTCGAGATGTGTTCGAGTCGGATGCGCTTTTCGTTGTTACGGCAACGAGCGTTTGAACCTGTATTGATTTTTGGGGTCCCATATTCGATATTAAAATGGTTTTATGTCTGTCTGTTGTACTTACCATATAGAGTGTTATTCTTCCATTCACTTATTATACTTTCAAAGCGATATTATTTTCCTGAAGAAACTCAAGGGTAAAATTAGAAAAAAGCGCTTATTTCCATTCATTCCACTAAAAAAAGACAAAGATTATTAACATTGCATTCAATAAATCTTCTTTATTATTCCTAATTCTAATTACAAAACACGTCACATTTACGACCGGTTAAAACCGGATCGAAGCGGATCCCACAAATCGCGGCATCGGTCGGGTTCGGGGGATATAGGGATAGGGGATGTATGGTGGTAGGGATTACTTATCGGTGCGAGATAGCCGTAACGACCTCCACGACGGATATGGTCAGATTTACGCGGACCGGCCGTCGCGGTGACCTCGTAACTCCTGGGAATGGGACGATGGACTTGCGTTGTGCACCAAAAAATATCGGTAAATACAAATACTAGGGTATATCGATGCGTATAAATACTAGGTTTGACCTTCCAGTAATATTTTCGTTCTCGGTCTGGGTGTAAAATAGCTGACGACAAATTACTTGACGGTAATTTCTCACCGTCACTAGAAACCAGTAACATGAAAAGCATGATGCGTTAAAGAAATATGTAACTACATTGAGATACTATGTAACTACATAAAACTGTTTTCTTCAGACGTCAAGAATAAAACATTTTCCAAGTATCAAAGATTTGAAGAGCTCAGTCAAGACTTGGTGAGTTATAAAGACGTGGTGAAATTTCACTTTGAACTCTTGAAAAATGGAAGCTTTATTTTTAAAACATAGAAGATTTTCTGTTTCAACTTCAACAGACTTTGCAATGTGCTACAATGTATTGTTATAATAATAAGTGGTAAGCGATGAGCGATAAAAAATTTAAAGTTGAAAATGAGTGTGAAACATGACCGTTGTCGCTTATGGACATCAGTAACACGAACAGCATAAACGATGCGTTGTTGGCCAAGAAAAAGGGAATTCAAATTAGTTCAATAAAGTAGTAAATTAAAAAACAATTTCAGATGATTTCTGATTCATTCAATTTTTTGATCTGAATTACTGTTGTATAAAAATGTCTAAACCGTCTGTTATAAAACTTAAACTCATTATTTCTCGCTCCCAGTAAACCAAGCGGCTAACCCGCTCATAGCAACATTTTTCACAATTTTCCTCAGGTGTAAACGAGATGGATGTAAGCGGGGATAATTTGCTGAACAATACCTCTTCAACTGGTGGTATCTATAGATCAGGCGAGGGCAGATTAACGCGGCTCCCCACGGACGATTCCGCACGATCGAGGCTGTATCCGATCTTCGTCCGATATTTAAAGAATATTGAGGTACGAACAGGTCATGTTATGACGGTAGATAACATGCGTTGGATTAACGACGTGAGTTTATCTGAGCGTGTGGAACTCAAGGGTTTTGGGGTTGGTTTATGGTTTTAGATTAAAAGTTTAAACGTTTTTAAGTTTCTGATTGGTTTTATTTAAAATAGACGAAAAATTCGTCGTAGGCCTGGCCTTCGGGCGGGATGATAACTTCATACCTGGGCATCATGGAGCAGCACGGTGGAGTATGCTTTGGCCTTCTTATTGATGAGAAGAGACCAGTATTCAGTAATGGGCCATTAATGGATTGAAGCAAGAAAAACGCTTAATAACTTATAACCTCACACAAGGATTCTGTATTTCGTGGAAGCATGGACAATACAAATACATACCATATAACTAATACCATGATCTGGGAGCAAACATTTACTTGTTAAATAAATATCAATGCTGGCCAAGCAGGCAGCAAACTAGGTTATTGGGTCATCACTAAATAAATAACATTTACTACTCGTATTATTGAAACAAATTATTATAGACTAATAAACAGGATTGTATCAATTTATTTCATTTACCAACGTACTCGTAGATTAGGAACGGGGGTGTGTACCAATTATTTAGGTACTGTACTTGAGGCCGCGGAATTACAATACTCCGTGAGATGCTCGGAAGCCATGTTTTATCACACTCTGACACACAGTGGAATAGTTAGTTGGTTCCCTATCTTCAATTTTAACACACGTCCTCTTTTTATTCATGATGCATTAATTGTGTGGGTGCCTCTGTGTGTATTTCGCAACACTGTAAATTTTGAGTGAGTTCTTAGTAACACCACTACAATTTTTAATTGAAGTCAAAAAAAGAAAGGGTTCTCAATTCGACTGCATATTTTGATCTGTGGTACCGTTATAATGAGTGGACAGATTATGATAATTCTTTTTTTATCCGAAAGGTACTGAGGTCTGACTAGCAGTTTTTGAGTTATCACTACTTTTGATGTTGCAGTCGGTTTTATTGTAAAAAATTAGGTATGTATGGGTAGAATCAAAAGAAACGCGCATCGAATCGCCAATGTCTACAGTGTCTACGCGCTACGTCGTAGCAGTAGAGACGAAATGCTGCGTATGAGAAAATTCACGAGTCACGACCTACGCTTAAGCCGCTTAAGGCAAGAATGGTGAAAGTAACACTCATAACAAAACAAGGTAAACTCCAAAGAGATGTTTAGAATGAAGAAATTGACCACTTTGACGACTGAAAACTGTTATTAAAAAAATTAAAAGATTTTTTTTAAAAAACAAACATTTTATTAAAATGTCCTAAAAATACATTTTTTAAACTTTCACTATCAATTTATACCGTCATTACACATATTATTATGGATTTAAATGCTTGGTTTCGGTGCCCAAATGCTTTAATTAAATTTCGATGAAATGTTATATGGACGTCAGGAGCGGCAGTGTGTCCTCGGAGCGCCGGTCAGTATTTATCCCAGGTCGCTGGCAAGCGTTCTGCCGCTCCGGCTGCAATTACTGACACAATGATTCAGCTCCTTGACCGGCAGATTGAACTTTACTATTTATAGCTTCAAGTGCATAGGTGGTATACGTGCATAGGATACACGAAAGTACTTGTCAGCCAACTTTTATATGTACATACCTATATTGTACGTGTCTTTAGGATAACATTTCAGAATAGGATAGATTGAATTGAATTTAATTGAATAAAAAAACGGCCAAATGCGAGTCGGACTCGCATCGAGGGTTTCATACAAACCTGTATATAAATAAAAATTCATCCATCTTTACAATCGAGTCATAGTTATGGAAATTATTGTAATATTTTTATATGATGTATTCTATGTGCTTTATGAAGCGCTCAAGAATTTTTGCCACGACCGAATACATAAATAAAATCAAACACAATAAAAATCAATATTAAATAAAATGAATCTTCATGCAACTTTAATTGTTTTTGCCAAACGTTAAATGTAAAGGGCGGCATTTCATAATTTCACTCGTTCCACGGCCGAGGTTGGGCAGCAAATTGCGCTGCGATCCGAACTTTGTGCCGATAAATAAACCAGCACAGCCTTCAGAACGCCACGATTGGGGCTTCGGAAAATAAAGGAACTATGCGGTTTGTAGCACTGCCCGCAGGAAGCCAGATATTGGGCGTTACAATACTAGCATCACGGATAGTTTTGAACTACACAGCAGATTGTGAACGGTTCGTGTGCTTTCGTTGCGTTCGTGTTGAGAGAACAAATTTTTGAAATTTGAACTTTGAATTTAAGATATTTTCCGCTTCGTATATTACCAAAAAGACATACAAGACAAATTCGGCAAATTTAAAAAAAAAAGACGTGTGGCACTCGGAGACTGCCGCGGTAAAGCTATTGCATAGCATTATATATAAATTAACAAAACAAAAAATAATACTGCATTTGTGATAATAATAATAATAATAAAATGAATGTACTATATAGAGTAATAACTCATTTTCTTTCACAATTTTTTCGTGACTTTCTTCATTAATAAATGCACTTTGTTTATTCATATTTAAAACACTTTGTACACAAATTATACGAGTACAGATATTCACTGTTTTACAGTGGGCCAAGAAAGTGGTGTACCAGTTTTCATTTAGTTGCCTAGTTATCAAAAGTTACATCAAAGTTCATAGGCAATATCACTGAAAGAGACGCATAATAATGACGTAAGCCTAATTGTTAAGAATACGTACATCATAACGTCACATTATAGGTGCAAGACATTTTAATCTTTATTAGAAACGGATAATGCATTAATTTGTGCAAAGAAGATTTAAATATTCTGAACAAAAGCATAAGAACTATTTCAGTTGACAAAATAATTATTTTTAAAAAGAAAATTGACATTTGACATTTAAGTCCTACAACGATCTTTTGGCGCGTGAATGACGTGTGGGTGACAGAGACAGTGCCTTACAGTTTGCCTTGCCTGTATGGCACTGTCTCTATCACCCTCAAGTCATTAATATAGTGTCATTATTTTATGTCATGTTATTTTGTATGTTTTAAATCTAAATACGCGATAATTCGACTATTATGAATACATGTTGTCGATTCCAACGCCTTATTTAATCCAGATCTACATGTAATTATTCTTAAAACACCGAACCGACGGTGCGAAAATCAAATGTTTGACAGGTAAGATTTGTATGGGAAATTAAAATTTTCATTTTTAGTATTTTCCTCGCAATTTCTCCATATTTTCTCATCGCTGCAACCTTCCCTGAACTTCCACGAATATTTCAAGACTAAAATTAGCCAAATCGGTTTAGCCGTTATAAAGTAAAAGTTAGTTAACTCAGTTAAAAGTTCTGGTATTTATCGATGTGTGGGTGCACAGGCATAGTAACTATGTCTGTGTGTGGGTGATGGGGGTGTAATAAATTTTCCTTACGAAATTTTTGCATTCGGTCCCCGCGCCCAAGGCCCGCGATAAAAGCTATGCAATAGCTTAAAAAACTTAAGACAGACGTCATCACGGAACACGTAGAAAAACCTTTCAATACTCATTTGCTTTACAGTTACAATGCAAAATAATGATGCTGAAAGCGATTTACCTAATATTAAATTCTAACCAGCATCAAAACGTTTCCTTAACGAAAACTCTCCTGTATACGTTAAATATGTATACATAATATACCTTCGCCAAAGGGTATTGAAGAGCAGTCAATCGGAACTGTTACCGAAGCTTCACATCTCACTCGGCTGGAATCGATTTTGTTACTCCTGCCGAATTCGTCTGAGACTCCAAGCGCGATATACACATATCCGCTGCTATCCTGGTATTACAACGCTGTGTAATGTAACTAATTATATTTTGCTGAGCAAAAAAAAAGTCATTGTGGTAAAGAGAAATAAAATAAACATTTTTATGATACTGTCGTATTCTATATTTACAGAACGAACGTTTCAAAATCCTATGTCAAAGTTTAAGGAATATTCTGTGTAGACGAGACAAGTCGTATTGTCGTTTAATATTACCATCAACAATATTGACAGCATTGCAGATGTGCGGCTATTTTTAAACCTATACCCTATATATAAAATCGCGGTCCTCTGGGCCACAAGTCCCGCAAGCGCCAGTGGGCGAGAAAAGAGCACCAAATTCCATTAGCACACACAAGGAAGCGTTTTATTCATCAGCTTCGGAGCCGGCGACAATAAAATTGGAATCGCCGAATTACAGGGGGCTGATAAGCCGTCTCGTAAATTCGACATTCGGCGTTCAACTATGTGTCTGTTTCCACTTCATAAAACATCACGCGTTTTTTCGTATTTCGCGTAATTGTATTTGCAGGAATATTTGTAGGGTCATTCGGACCGCAATTGTATCTTTGTCCATTTACGATCTTTACTATAATATAATGTGAAACTCTATCTATCTGTTTCTGAGGTTCACGCCTAAACCACGAAACTAATTACAATGAATGGATAAAAAGAAAGAACATAAGATATTTTTTGGGATAATATCTTCGTAAATTAACGTCGGTATCATCAACTTTACTATACAGTGGGTACTCTGTCAGTCGACTTTTCTTTAAAGTAAGAAAATGTTTAGCTGAGAACAATCTTAAAAACAATTCGGATTTTCATAGCACTTTTACAAACAGCTTGCCGTCTCGCGGCGTGCCCTGGAAACAAACTCCAGCGTGTGGCCATGACAGTCCATTGGTCGCACATTGTTCATGAAATGTCAGAATTCACGCGTTACGTGGCCATTGTTTTTCACACAACACCCGCCCGGGGCGCCGCCTGCGAATACCATTAAAGGGAAATGTACTGGAAGGATATTGGGAGCTTTAACTAGTAAAATTGTGTGTGAACTCCATTCATATTAGTGCACGAGGTGATTCTATTTATTTCTCAAGAGTCTTCTTTATGTTAAACTTTCAAATGGGAAGACGAGCTACCGGGTGTTATGTGGTCACCGTTGTCCGCAAACTAGTAAGAAATAATTAAGTATTAGCCCGCAAGCTTTCAACACGAGCAAGATAACTTATTTGGCAGTCGATTCTAGCAGTGTTGTGTATACCGAGTTGTCGTAGGACGGTTTGCCCAAACTTATCAACTCATTAGCGATTAAACGCCGCTTCGGCTTAAGCAGAGTATTTAATCAAGTACGTTAACTTCAAAGTTACAAATAAGTCTGTCATGTATCTACGCAGCTAAGAATTCACACAAAGATTGTTGTTAGTGGACAAGGACGATATTTTTGTTTGTATGCGTTCCATGGTGCGTACTGCGTACTTACATGGAGCGCACACAATTCCTAGCTTCGGCACATACTAGTGTGTTGACAACCAACTGTTCTTTAAGTACCTACGATATCTAGAACCAAGAACATGGCCAATAGGGTTGCGTAACACGAATAAAAGTGTTACACTAGTTCTACTTCACAGGCACTTGTATATAACAGCTCTAAAACAATTAACGGTGACCCTAAACGGGTCAGCACAGTATTATCCATTCTACTGCATTGTCCGTTAAATTCAAATGTAATGTAAAATGAACTGCGGAAATAATAGCAACAGAACTGTTACCGCGGCCTGGCGATAAACAAAACAATTTAAGCATACAAATTTCATTACAAACATATTAAATCTGCATAATGTATTCATAATAATTGAAATACCCTTGTATTTTGACACGCGCCCATCTACGGACAATGGACGTGCGTGAAACATCCAACAATAGCCTTGTCTAAATGTCAGATACCACCGTCATCATGTAATACTGAAATTAGCGGACATCTGACATATTATACCTAGTCGGTTTGTCTGGTTTGAATTACGTGAAATATATGTAATTGTAAGCTGATATTTATGTTCGGTGTTTGTTGTTTGAACATTTGAATTCGGAACTAGGGGAGTTCAAATCAAATCTTACACACACTATTGATTTGAAAAAATTGTAGGTAGGTATGTGTTTTTTAGAAATTATACTTCGGTAAACGAGAAGACGTGCCACCTGATGGTAAGTGGTCAGCGCCACCTACAAACATTAGTATTGCCCATGCGTTGCCAGTCAGGAAAGAAAAACAAAAAGAGAAATTCGTCTTTAAATTTCAGTACTATTTGACAACCCTAAACAAGAAAACGTACTTTTGGACGCTTCAAATTATAAAGGATCCTCAAATGACGTCGATTTACTAATCAAAACCAAAAAGACGATAATCGAGACGAAATAAAAAGCAGCGGCAATCAAAAATGGTAATAATTTAAAACGGTTAGAGTTGAAAATATTTTTACATTTCGCCAGTTAACGGGCAGGTGTGAACCGGTCTCTGGGGAAGGAAATTAGTAGACGTTGCAATAACGCCACCGACTCGTTCAAATGTTGCTGCATCCTTTTTAGTCCTGGAATTATGTCCGACACTGAATTATAAGAGCGAAAGCGTGTTAAAATTGGATGGAATTTTTATGACATTTCACGGAAATTACGTTGCACGGCTACCATCGCTAACGGAATGTTTTTTGTTGCTACTTGTTGTCGTATTGTATCTGTGTCTCGCTTCTGTATTTCAAATATCTAATGTGAATAGCTTTGTGGTTAAGGATTCGGCATTCTACTACTTCTGATTTGTAGGAGTAATGTTCGTTTTAAGCTTTAAATGTCACTGGCCATAACGGTGAAGGAAAACATTGTGAGGAAAGGAACTCAAGGTTGTGTGAATTTTGCCAATCTGCACTTGGTAACCGTGGTGGACTATGGCCTTAACCTTCATTCTCAAACTCCTCTCAGAATGAGAAGGATTTTTTTGATTATTAGATAAAAGTTTGATATAAGTCAACCCTGTTTTGCATCATTTAACTAATAAATAAATATTTTTCAAATTACGGTTACTAAGTATTCTTTCCTTCAGATATTTTATTTGATTTCGTCAAACAAAATATCACTTAAAGCGAAATTATGCCATAAAATCACGAAGTATTATATGCTAGTATAACCACCGCGAAATTCCGGAATTTAGTCCACAACTGAATGAAAAGTAAGATTTTTCGTGAAAGAATTTGGCCAAATATCCTCCACTTCAGTTTTTGATATAAAAAGCGTCAAGCACGAACCATACCACAGAAGATTCCGTAGAGTGTATCTATTTTATTTTTTCTTTATTTAAACGAAGTTGTTTCTGTTAAATGAATTCAAAATTTTCACATTTTTATTCAAGTAAGTAGGTACATTAAAACATTATATTTATAAGTATGTATTACAAACATACATTATTATATTAATGAGAGTGAAAGGATCAACTTATCTATAAGTAAAACAATCACTTAAGAGGATGGTTGACATGTAGCACAAAAATCATAAAATCCACGAATCTACAAGAGCCGAACCCTAAAAAATAGTTTCAAATTGAAAAACTTGGTAGCATAACTGTACTTAACAAAGCCGCCAAGATCGCAGTAAATAACGTGAATGGTGAAACTGAGAATTATGATATCTTGCATCTCTTTTTATTAGTAGCGGAAGTGTATATCTATTCCGCTTCCCCTCTAACTTCAGGAGTTGCAAAGAAGGCAAAATTTTGTTTATGGTTATTGAATTGAGGGAATTCCTCCATTTTTATATCGGAATATGATGCCGATGGATGATATTGTAATCGTATTACCGTAGTCACAACATTTTTTATGGAATTAAGATAGCAAACTGACAAAATGACGACCGTGACCGATTTAGAACAAGACTCAAATAGGGACTAGGATGGTTAGTCCAATTAACTGATGGTTTTTTTATGGAATTAAGATAGCAAACGAGCATGCAGCAGCACCTTCCGCTGCCGCCCATGACAACTGTGACCGACCCAAAACTAGAATCAATGAGTCTCGTTCTAATTCGGTCACAGATGCGTTGCTACCCCTGAGGACTGATATGGTCGCCTCTAAAAAAGTGTAATCGGCTCCACACCTTCCTATCCGGAACACGATTGTTCTTAAAACAATTATTACACGGTAGGAATGGTACTAAGTACCGTGGCGGGCGGTGGTACTTCCCCGGGTGAGCTCTAGGCCCTACCACCTGCGTGGTAGTTGTTATATGCTGGTGTTAGAATATTAGTTAGTTTGTTAATAAGTGTGAGGACTCGGACGGTGATTTTAGTTAAGTGATTGTTTCTTAGTTGTTGTTAGCAATAATAATTCAGTCCGCACATACAGTACACATACAGTCGATATTCTATTTTTTATGGAATTTTTAATACTAATAGGTATTATAAATTCGACATTAACTCGAAAGTTTGCTGCTTTTTATGCTCAATCCGCTGAACTTATTGACGAATGGTATGGAGATAGTTTGAGACCCGGGAAAGGATAATACAGTCCCTTGGGATAATTTTAACGGTGTTTCGTCGTTCCTTTTCCCTAACTATTTCAAAATATATGTATTATAGACACCATGTTACTATGTTGTGTAAATGTTTGAAATTATATTTAAAAGTATCCTCTATTTAATAACTTCTTTCTTTAGTGAAATATTAGTAGTTTAAATTAACAGTTTATGTACTTGATCGCTCTTTATACATAAGTAGATTAAGTAGGTATGAGAAAACCTATTGGTCTTTATAAACACAAAACCGCCAAAATAATTATGGTTATATTTTGCATGCGCCAATCTCAGAAATGATTAAGGGTTTCACTAATTTACTGAGGTATAATTTTACAAAAAAATATTTTATCAACTTCTAGCTATAAACTTCCCTCAGATTTTGATATAGTGAGTCGTCGTGACGTAAGTAGAAAGGTAGTTGCTATAACGTGACGTCAACATATTTCTCCCCAGCCCGAAGGCCGCTCCGAATTTGGACGATAACGCCTTCGCGCCCGCACGGAGCGTGCGTGGGATTTTGCTTCCACATTATTTTTGGTAACAATATTAAAATCACAACCTTTATTTTGTTTATGCTTAATCTTTCTTGGTTTAATCGAGTGGAATATCGCAGTTTTCGCAACCGTTTATATTATAATTTTCTATAAATAACCGACAAATAAGCGGACTAGCCATCTAATTGACAGTTCATCGTAACCACTCGCCGCCAAAAACAAACGTCTTACTTGTGGGCACGGTTCAATTCAGCTTGTGAGCATAATTTACTAAGGTCATTTTTAGATCCCGCCGTCACTCCTAAATCTACCTTAATCGCATAGGCGGAAAGCTGGCACTTGTGTGCTATGCAATTATAAGGAATTCCAGGTGCCTTATTATGAACTCTTAATTTCAGACTGTTCACGCTTTACAGGTAATAAGGCGCTGTCTCTGTCACCCACACGTTGTGAACGTAAACTGTTTGGAATTAAGAGTTCATAATAAGGGCCCAGCCCTTATTCTGCTAATTTATAAATGCTTCAATTGCAGCTCAATTTAATAGTTTGACACATTTTTGACACATATCCCATACAAAATGTGTCAAACAATTCAATTGAGATCCAATTTAACCATTTATAAATTAGCAGAATCGGGAGGCAGTTGGAACGTAACCGGAGTATAGTTATCATCATCATCATCTCAACCCATCATGGCCCACTATGAAGCACGGAGTATGGTCTAGTAACCTATATTTTGATGAAAATATCGGCTAAGTAGCTGCGAATGTTGGCAGCGCGGTTTAATCACGGCACCGTATATGCGCACTGCGGGTCGCTCGCTTATCGAGATACGACCTTCGTACAACATTCACTGTACAACGATACTGTGTCGCTGTGTAAGAGCTTTTTGTACGTGTTTATCTTAAACAGCGGCAGGGGTAGACTGACGGCTCTCGTAGAAAATGTAAAATTTTTGATATGATTTAAAAGTGCATATTAAAAGTGACAAATAGCACTCGAATCTTCTCCTTTTTTGAGGAGTAAAGGACGTCTACTTGGTCTAAGGGCGCATTCAAGTAGAACACTGGTTACCGGCGCCGATCTGCCAGCGCTTGAATGCGCCCTAACTAGAAATCCTCACTTAAAGCTTCTTGCGTTCAGTTGTTTCGGCTGTGCGTTATCTGTCAGTCTTACGGAAGAGTTTTATTGTACTAGCTTCCACCCACGGCGTCGCCCGTATGGAATTCGTTTAAGCTGTACCACTTTATTTCACCACTTGGGGATTGAATTTCCAAAAAAATCCTTTTTTAGAGCTCACGTAGGTACATCATGAAAGGAACTGGACCATGAGTACAGGAGTACCAAATTTCAAGTTTCAAGATACTCGTATCTATTCTAGTTTCGGGTGTAAATTGATATAAGTATATAGTCGTATAAGTCAATGAGTAAGGTTTGCTTTTTATATACCTATACCGAAAGATAAACCTGACCATTCATTTAAAAATCAAAGGTGGCCCATAAAACAATAACAACGCGAGTAACTGCGGGCTCACTGGCGTTATCGCGGCGATATGTAGCGAGCGTGATTACGTGAGGCTGCGCTATGCGGGCCAGATAACGATACCGAGAATGGAAGGAGTGGGAAACAAAATAATCTACTTAACCTGAAAACTGTTAATTTTAAACTTAAAAACTCCGACTAAGAAAATCCTGTAATGAGCTGGAGATCACCATCAAGGTCAAACGCGACAGACACATAGACGCACAGATGCACAGACACACAGATATGAAGACAGACGGGTAATAGTAGATTGTATTACAAGGGTGCAAAGTAATATTTTTTCGGCGAGGGCGCTTTTTTGAATCCAGAGCGAAGTGAGGGATTCTAGAGTAGAATCCCGTGCGTAGCGAGGGATTCTTTAGTAGAATCCTGAACGTAGCGAGGGATTCAAAGTATGTCGCCCGAGCCAAAAATATTTGCTCCCGAGTGATACACTCTACTTTTCATCCCCCCCTATGAGAAAATAAAAGGCGCCTCAAATTCAGGAATAATACTGTCACAGTCACTAAACTAACTAAACCGACTAAATCGATTAAACCGATTAAACCGACTAACCCGACTAACCCGACTAACCCGACTAACCCGACTAACCCGACTAACCCGACTAACCCGACTAACCCGACTAACCCGACTAACCCGACTAACCCGACTATTATTTAAATAACGGGCAGGAAAAGTTATATGAAAATTCATTCCCGCCCGTTATTTAAATAACGGGCAGGAAAAGTTATATGAAAATTCATTCCCGCCCGCTAAATAGAAAACACCAACTTTGGATCCCCTTAAGACCGAACCAAGTCGTCTTTTTCGAATAGGTGGGATGAAAAACTTATAACACTTCTCTTTTTAAGTCGAGGGTTAAAAAGAGAAGCTATCAGACAGTAAACAAGACTGATTACTCAAGGATGATTACTCCGTGTAACAAACAATAATGACGGACAGAAGTAACAGCTTTCAACGGGACCTGATAAGTGACGGTTAATCCATTGAATTCAGCGAAGCGAACGTACTATGAAATTATGACAGCTTATAATGTCGTCTGAAGCTGAGGGGTGTGACTCAATTGGGTTTAATTCATGAAAAAAAACAAGTAAATAATTTCCAAAATATCACAACAATCGCTGAAAATCTTCATTAACTTTTTATTGCAGATGTTACAGAGCAGGTCAGCATTTATTCATAGGAAAACCGTTTAACGAACAACCCAAACTACATTGTATTTAAATTTTAAATTTCTAAGCCAAGCAATCTAGCTTATTTCCAAAACACCAGTAAAACCTTCATCCATAGTAAAGGCTTGGAATACTGATGAAATAATTATAGAAGTTGCAGCGTTCACTTTTTACAATTCACGCGAAGTCACGTACGGGCCTCGATGTCACATTTTTGCAAACACCTGCAGGTTGCGATAACGGTAGCAAGTTTGCGCGGAGTTTCAAATTGTCTGTTTGTCCTGTTTTTTCAGCGATGTGCTTGCTTTTATACTAATGTTAACAGTTAAATAGGAGAGAGCATCGTTTTTTC
Source organism: Hesperia comma (assembly GCA_905404135.1). Classification (NCBI taxonomy): domain Eukaryota; kingdom Metazoa; phylum Arthropoda; class Insecta; order Lepidoptera; family Hesperiidae; genus Hesperia; species Hesperia comma. The sequence continues at coordinate 18,427,746 of FR990018.1, forward strand.
AAATTAACTGTGTATGAAAACAGGTTAATTTTTGTGATGTAACTGAAGTTAAATTCATTAAATTTAACTTTAGATTCGGTTATAATCTGTGTGTCGTAATGGTGGGTTAACGTGGACCACCGTTCAAAGGGTTTCGGATCCTAACGAGGTGATTTCGATGATAAGTTCAAAGGAGATGTTTCAAATCCGGCCCACAATATGTACAGTACCTCGAAAAATTGAGAAAAATTCATGGAATTCGAGAAAAATAAAGATAAACTGCTTAAATGCATACTTTTCTGGTACAAAAATTGTATTTATCATTCACTTTTATCACGTTTCAACATGGCGTCTTGCCAATTTGTCATTGATCATAGATCACGAACTGTCTACTGTCACCTCAACATGACAGAAATGTAGGTACATATGTCAAACTTCAATCAAATCAACCTACGTGACATGTGATGACAGCTTACCGCCATGACGGATTTTAGTTTTTGTGTTGCAATTTTACGTGTACATTTTTGTGTTGTACCACCAAACTAAAGCAATTTAAAGGAATTGGATGATTGAAAACTGTTTTAATTGTGTTTCTCCATTTTTGAGTATGGTGTACAAAGTGGTGGCCGGGGCTCCATACATTTTGAAACATCTCCTTTCTGTTGTCACTCTGGGTGTGTCCTTGTCTTTATGTGTGGTCCATGGCGCCCATGACACACTAAATATTTTATTTTATTAACGTGCAGCGTTATTATAATCGTGGTGATGTGTTAGTGTACCTATAGAATACCTAAACAGAGGCATCAAATCATCAGCTATGTCAGCTATTCACATTCAGCCGCCTGTATTGATTGTTAGTAAACATGCGGATATGTTAATTAATTATGTATTGCAGGATTGTATTTGGGCTACCATAGGCTACTACTAGACAGATTATAGCTAAACTAATTAATATTGGAAAATATTTATTCCCTTTTGAATATCATTTTGTAGATCAAATAACATGAAATTATTTATTGTGCCGTGGTAAATTCTAGGGTTTTCATAACTATTACTACCATAATAATGCTGCTTCTTTCCCCAATGTTATCTATCCATTAGCCATTGAACAACTGAACCAACAAACATTTAATTACATCTACTTTCTCAAGCGACAGGGTTATTTCTTGAGTAGAAATATGTATGGATTTTTGAAAGATATCCAGTTAATTGGCCAGCAATTTCAAATTTGGAGTTGACAACCCTATTTGCAGGTTCATTGATGAAGCGGCATCATTGTTGGCTCAGCCTGCCACCACAGTAACACGAGGCGTCGACGTGTGCCGCGTCGCTGTGTACACTGCGGTTTAACCTGTGACCAGATTCCATTACGATGTACATATTCATCTCGTTACCAACAATGTACATCGCGTTAATGATGTAAACCGGTGTAAACCGGATTTGGTTGGTAAGAAGCAGATATTATATGTCATATTCAAGAGAAATGTAACTGGGTAAACAGGACCGGTTTGTTAATTAGGGTAAATGTCAACGACCCCGTGGCCTAGTTGGTGATCTACCTACGAACCCAGAGATCTCGAATTCAATTCCCGGTCGAAAAAGATTTTTATGTGACAAATAAAATAAAATTTTGGTCTCGAGAATCGTAGTGCGAGAATATGAGAGTCTAATATTTGACTGAACTTATGAGATCAATACTTTTATTGACAACCCGAAAGTGAATGCGGCAGAACAGCTTTATGATAAAGAATAGAAAAAGGAAAGAATGAAAAGGATTCAAAGAACATGATTGTAGCTTTTTTTTGTAAATACCTATTGTGTGGCAAAACAGAATACAACCGTAGTACATATTTTTATAACGAAAATGATTGCTAGTTGATTGACTTTACTGAATATTAATTGATATCGAGTAGGTACACGTGTATCTAGGACCCTACTCCAAACGGAGCCAATTTCAAATCAGCACGCTTCGCCTATACAAATCACGGTTATGCGTAGCTCCCAAACATTGCTTGAACCTTGCTTCATCAAGAGAACAGACGTCCCTCGCACGAGCCGATGAGCACAGCACACAACACGCGTGACGATCCCCGTGTAAACGTACAATGTATAACGTATTTGTAAACGTAAGGCACTTCTCACACTACGCTATTTATGAGCTACGCGACTGGAACGCATTCCAAAATTCGCTGTATCTGACATTGTTCACTGACAGGAGACGCATCGTAGGCGCGTTGCTTTCATACATTGACAAGATACTAATCGCTTGCAAATAGCGTTGTGTGAGAAGAGCCTAACTATACGTATAATGTATTTATAAACGTACAGTGTGTATGTGTAATGTATTTGTGTAAATGTACAATGTGTATTGTAACGTTTATCGGAGTCGTCGATGCGGCCGGCCAAACAATATTGCATCTGTGCCTGTAATGATGATACATTATATCGTGAGTCTGATTTAATGGCTCATTTATTTTTAATTTCGTCACCATTGAAATTTCATTTCGTAATTGTACTGTGAAAAACAAAGTTTATAAAATGGATGTACCTACGTTTTACGTTACATGTAAGACATTGAACTCATACAGCTGATGTCACCATGACAATAAATAAGGTAACTGGTGAAGAAGTCTCGCGTGTAAAACGCACTTACATTTACTTCTTGAATACTACACTAAAACATAGTCACAGGTTTAAGACATTATAAGATATTCTTCAACAACGACAATCAATTTAAATAAATTCCTATTCATTAAAATAATTTATCGATACGTAATTCTCGTAAATAATGTACCGAAAACCATTAAAGAATACGCACTCCGTGTCGCAACAATACGCAAGTGCTACGCGGGCGCTACACAGGTGCTACACAAGCGCTACACAGGCGGTACGCAGGCAGTACGTAGCACGTGTAAACATACGCGGGGCGCGTAATACGTTTATCTGCGGTCATCAGTGCGCGAGCTACGCTACGCTGACAATGTATCATTTAATAATTTCGCGTTATGAGCTCGCTCGCTAATGGTTCGCTGAAAGGTTATTGCATTTTTAAAACGAAGCACGGATATACTTTTTAAAACCACTTTCGTTATTATGATTCGATTTATTAATCTGTAGTCTAATAAAATTTAAAACGTACCGTTGATGGTATTAATTTAACGTTACAATATTCGCAATATTAGGATTATAAATCATATTTACGTTCATGCGGTAATTAAATTAAATAAAGTATATTTAGGCATTGATGTTTGATTCAATGTCAGTTGAAAATTTTGTTTTAATGCATATACAATCTTAGCTTACGTTAACTTTAAAATGTTTTCTTAAGTAGGTACCTACTTGAGTTCTTTGTATAAAGTAAATTTCTTTTTTGTTTCCTGAAGCGTGAACGTATTACTACATAGTAGGTATTGAAGATTATTATTTGATATTATTAATGTAAAGCAGAAAACAAAATATACATTTCGGACATAAATATCCAATTAACGACTGCTCTTTATTATCCAATCGACGTCAAAGAATTCAATACCGGCTCGGAAATTGCAGAAGCCAAAAAACCAAAGGAGCAAAGAGGAAAAATAATTATTTGCTGTTTCTGCGTTTGACAGCAAAGATTTCGATATAAATCTTGCGAAGGAGGCGCATTAAAAATAAATAAGGGGATACTTTGAGGTGAATGATGACGTTCTCTTGCTTGGCGTATCTTGGGTGGTTTTGACACAGATTTTAGTGCCATTAAACAATGGTGGAGCAATGTTTTGGGGTTAGGCATATAAGCTTAGAAAACTGTGCTTTAAGATATACATTATAGGGATGTTTTTGTTTTATGATCTTTTCACTGGCGCCCATGACAACTGTAACTGTAACAGACCCAAGATATGATCGAAATCAGGGCTTAATCAGTTATTTCAATTATCAGACACTTTAGAGGTGCAGTGTCTACTAGTCGTAGCGTGATCCGTGAATCGGCAAGTCGGTGGTAGTCTTGGCAGTACGCATGAGTTGTTCTCCTGGTTAAAAGGATAGTATTAAGGCGGTAAGGCGTAGCAGCAATAGTGTTGGAATAACTATGTATTTAACTTAAAAGTAACTTTTAATACTGGAAGGTACAAGAAAAATTTTCAAGTGCATATGTACAAGGTAGTAGTAAATGCAATTCACTAATCTAATCTATCCTTTTCTATTCTTACTTCTTTAAATTTACTTTGACTTAACCTAATTCAAAAATGAAAAGCCGGTCATTGCGCAACCTTGATCCCGTGTTATTTATTCAAATTGTTTTGAACTCTATCAATATGTATATAGACATGCAAATCGCACGAAAACATCCCTTATTGACTGAGTGTTTTCCGAATGATACACAAACGTGGCAGTATACGAGAAGCTCCAAGATTTGCATGGATATGGCGCCAAAATGTCGACCCTTGCGCGCAAAACACGTAGTTTGTGAGCATATACTTATCTTTATGATAACACTGTATATTATAGCTGTGTTGTCCCCAAGATTACTTGAAAATTATAATCGTAATATACGTATTTAGTAGAGTTTCAAAATAACTTGAGAAAAACTATTACGAGTACAAGAGTCGGTAATATCTAAATATCTATTAAAATATCAGATATGTCTTGTACGAAATGCATTTGTTTTGAGAACCAAACGCAAGTAAACCAAATTAAAAATGAAACCCGATTAAGTGCGAGTCAGACTGAACGTTGGATTCCATTATATTGAGTAGTATTAACTCTAATAACTACGGCAATAACAAGATAAAATGCAAAATGACCCCTTTTTAAGACGATTTATTTGTTGTAATTGTGGCTACTCTTTGTAAATGTCATGTGTCTATCTTTATTCGTTTCAAACATAGGCCCTGTGATAGACAGATAGAAAAACGGAAAGCGACGGAATAATAGTAGGGTTCCATTTATTACCTACTTATATACGGAACTCTAAAAAATCTGGTGGAACGACACAGACGAGTAATTCTGTAATTCATTTTAAGCCAACGGAAACTTTAATACAACTTAAACGATTAAAGAAACTGCATCTCATAGTAACGCGACGATATACCATTATAAACTCCAATCATTCCTGAACACTACAGCCACGTGGGTTCAACGGTGTGCCAAGCCCAAATCAAACTGGCCGGATGGTTACATAAAACGCTGCTCCAGTACTCGGTGATGTGCCAAAACTTGCTAAATTTGCATCGAGATGATACCAAGAGCGACGGTGGCCGCTATAATACGGAAGGGAAGTGATTTAAACATTCACTGGATCCAATGGGCTTAAAGTCATGGTATAAAAGACACGTTTATTTTGTGATATTTTGATGTAAAACAGTTTTTTCTTTATGTAAACGATACGGTGTGGATAGTTGCTTGTTGTTGCTGCGAAGGATTGGAATAGCTCGCCTAGGTTGGTTATCCCCACCTGTGTTGTGGATAGATTATGGAATTATGTTCAATTTTACACGAAAGTTTTACTCGTTATGTTGCCGAAGCTCTCTGACAAGACTTGCATTCGACCTATCAGCATTCTTATATAAAGCTTATCTAAAATCAATAGTTTTTGACCTTAACAAACATGAAAATTGTTCGATTCCAAGATTTGGAACAAACGATTTCACAAATTCAATGAGCTGAAGCTTGGTTACGTCGCTGATACTAATCCTTTCCCCGATGAACCTAAAAATACTTTTTCGCTATAAGTTATAGCAGCGCTAATACCCGATGCTATAATTCTTGGAAGATATTGACTCGCCGGCCAATAAAAACGACGCCTGCTTCTAACGGCCGAGCTTCCACTAGGAAGACTTGGGCACTCGAAAAGGCTTGCTCAAGATTAATGCCCCATTGCGGGTGACACCAAGTAAATATCCGGCCTCGGGTCGTGTTTGTATTGCGAAAATATGGATGACGCAGATCTTAAGAGGGTTAGTAGTCATCCGTTCTGTCAAAGTGTTCTGTACGGCCTATAGGTTAGTGGTTTTCAATATAGGCGTGGGCTTTGAGAATCTGGGTTTGATTTCCTTTTTTCGCTAGGATTCTTTCACCAATACAACAAAAAATTTTTTTATTGATAGGCGACAAAGGAGGAAGGAGCAACAATTATTCCGTCAGTTATCTTTAGACAAAGCTTACATTTATTGAGCTTCAATGCGAAGTTACAGGACGGACGAAGGAGCAGTAAGCCATTTGATGGTAAGTGGTCACTGAGACATCAGCAGCACAAAGGTAAAATTTTAAATTGATCGACTCTCAAGCCCCCAGGCGGAAAGTTAAAAGTTATTTGGCGGCTGGCTTAAGCAACTGGTCGGCAGCTAGTTACTTACATAATTATACATATGTATACGATACCTATTTTATTATATATATGAGCTAAAACATTGTTAGGTAGCATAATAATAAAAGATGTGATTTTAGTCATCCGAAAGCTATGGAATATGCATTGTAGGAGAGAGGATTTGTAAGCAGTTGGTTGCAGAATTCCTGATATTCGTGCGAATATCCATTCACCAATTCGTACGGATATATTCTTGGAATAATCTCTTAACTTGCTGAAAATATCCAACGTTTATTCGCATCGACGTTTTTAACATATTGTTACGTGTCAGGAGTACTGGGTTCGAGAAAATGCCAAAATGTACCACAAAGACTTTATTGTACTCGTAGATACACAATTACAACACTGTACACAGTACACACCACAACACTATGCACGTAGGTACTCGTAAACACACTCGTCGAACACTATATCACTCGTAGAAATCACTTCACTTCTCACTGGTATCGCTCGTAGGTATCGCTGGTATCTTCCTGGTTTCGCTTCCGAAACTAGAATGTCCGCACTTGATCGATCGCCCCTTTTTATACCACTCACGCACCATTCACGCCAATCCAGAACTTTCTCGCTAATTCCGGACGGACCCGATTCGTATAAAATTCGAGAACGTTCCTTGCAACCGAGTTTCACCCGTATGACTATTGCCGTAATGGTCGAAGCGTCGTGCGTACGGGCAAGCGCGCTATTGTTCTATTGTTGACTCGACATGTTTATGGCCCCTATTGTTTATTGTTTTGCGAGGTGATACGCCAGGGCTGTCACATTGCCCCCCTCTTAGTCATGCTCGTCCCGAGCATTATTCGATCCATGAAATGGTGCCAATCTGTCCACGTGCACGATCTTCGGCTTTCTTCTGTCCCCCTGTCTGATCCGGTAGGTCACGTCGTTAATCCTCGTGACAACTGTGTAGGGGCCTTCCCATCGTGCTTGTAGCTTCGGAGACTTCCCTTTCTTCCGCAGTGGATTGTGCAACCATACAGAATCTCCCTCCTTGAAACCATGTTTCCGAGCATCGCGATCGTAGCGGGTTTTCATCTTTTCGCTGGTCTTCAAACATTGCTCTCTTACAAGATCATGTGTCTCGTCCAATTGTTTCCGTAAGTCCGCGATGTATTCAACGGTTGGTTTCGGGGCATCTGGCGGTGTTCCGGTAAGCAAATCCAACGGCAGACGCATTTCTCTTCCGAAGTTAACTTTAGCCGGTGTAAATCCCGTAGACTCGTGTATGGCAGACCGATATGACATCAGGAACAGAGGAATGTACCGATCCCAGTCTCGCTGATGTTCCTCGACGACCTTGGCCAAGTGATTTTCCAACGTTTGGTTGAATCTCTCCACCATGCCGTCAGATTGAGGATGCGCCGGTGTGGTACGTGTCTTATTTATGCCCAAAAGTTCACACATCTCCTGGAATAACGTCGACTCGAAGTTCCTGCCTTGGTCGCTGTGTAACTCCAATGGTACACCAAAGCGGCATACTACCTCCTGGACAAGTTTCTTGGCCACGGTCTTCGCCTCTTGGTTCGGAGTTGCAAACGCTTCCGGCCATTTACTGAAGTAGTCTTGAACCACTATGATGAATCTATTCCCGTCTTCCGTCTGAGGGAATGGCCCAGCAACGTCTATGGCGATTCTCTCCCAAGGGGCTCCGACGTTGTACAGCTGTAGTTTCCCTTTGGATCTAGTGCGGGGCCCTTTCACTGAAGCGCACACTGTACACTTTCTGCACCAATCTTCAACGTCCTCTCGACATCGTACCCAATAAAAGCGTTCTCGTATCTTTACGAGGGTCTTCTTGATGCCGAGGTGCCCGCCAGAAGTGCCATCGTGTACGAGCTTCAGCAAATCAGCCACTTTACTCCTGGGGATAACCATTTGCAGGGTTCTTTCCTTTCCGTTGAGTGATTCCCAACTCCGGTAAAGCACGCCATTCTCCAATATAAGGCTGTCCCATTGAGCCCAGTATGCCTTAGTCGTCGCGCTTGATGCTGACACATCACTCCACAGGGGCCTCTGTCCTTTGGCTTTCCATTCCATGATCAGGCTGAGGTCTTTGTCTTCCTTCTGAGCTTGGCTTACTTGCTCCGTTCCCCAAGACTCGTCTAGGTCCTGCATCCTTATCACCCTGACCTCTTCTTTAGCCTCACGCTTGACGCAATGTCGACATTCTTCGGAGCATGGGCGTCGTGATAGGGCGTCGGCATTCGAATGAGCTCTTCCGTTACGATGCTCTATTACGAAGTTGAACTCTTGTAGCTGTTCGATCCACCTCGCAACCTGGCCTTCCGGGTTCTTGAATTGCAGAAGCCACCTCAGAGCGGCGTGGTCCGTCCTTATTGTGAACTCGCGTCCCAGCAAATACTTGTTGAAATGCTGAAGGGTCTTCACCACAGCCAGTAATTCTCGCCGAGTCACACAATAATTCCTTTCAGGTTTCGAAAGGGTCTTGCTGAAGTACGCAATGACTACCTGCTGGCCGTTCCGGTCTTGGGATAATACTCCTCCGATGCCAGTATTGCTACTTGCTAGCGTCCGTGTCTACTATGAATCTCCCTTCCCTTCTGGGATAGCCAAGAATCGGAGCCGAGCACAGACGTTCCTTTAAGCGAACAAACGCATCTTCGCAATCGGAATCCCAACTGAAGATTCTCTTGTCCTCCGTGAGACGGTGTAATGGCTTGGCTATCTCTGAGAAGTTCTTCACAAACCGACGGTAATAGGCACATAGCCCCAAGAACGCTCTTACATCGGTCTTGTTCTGTGGTGTCGGCAATTCTTGAACAGCCCTTATCTTATCTGGATCGGTGCGAACACCTTCGTCCGATATGATGTGTCCCAAAAATGATACTTCCTTCTTGAAGAAGTCACATTTCTTCGGATTGAGCTTTAGGTTGGACTCACGGAATCGTCTGAATACCTTCTCCAGATTTCGCATGTGTTCCACGAAGTTTCGTCCCATGACTATGACGTCATCGAGGTATACCAGACAAGCGTCCCCCAAAAGTCCGACCAACACTCGCTCCATGAGACGCTCAAAAGTGGCAGGAGCGTTACATAGCCCAAAAGGCATTACGCGGAACTGCCACAAGCCATTTCCGGTTCCTGTGGTAAAGGCAGTCTTCTCCTTGTCTTCTGGCCGTACTTCGACCTGCCAGTAACCACTTTTCAGGTCGACCGTCGAAAACCACTTCATTCCACCAAGCATATCCAATGTGTCGTCAATCCGAGGCAGAGGGTAGCTGTCCTTCTTGGTAACGTTGTTGAGCATTCTGTAGTCGACACAGAATCTAGTACTGCCATCCTTCTTTTTCACGAGTACCACAGGTGAACACCAAGGGCTAGTTGACGGCTCGATCACCTTGCTGCGCGCCATGTCCTTAATCATTTCCGCAACTTCGTTTTCCTTTGCCAATGGTACTCGTCTTGGTCTTTGCTTGATCGGTGGAGTAGTACCAGTATCTATTGGGTGAGTGACAAGATTTGTTCTTCCAAGGTCGCTATCTCCTCTGGTAAAGATGTCCTTGTAGTCCATCAACAACTTTGCTGCCTGAGTATATTCTTCGGAGCTCAAATTCCTCCTTGTCGCCTCCAGCAAAGATGTCATGTGATCCGTTGATCGAGGTTTGTCTGAGTTTTCTTGGACCTTCCTCAAGCTGTCCACGGCTTCACATCGGCCAATAACCGTATTCTTTGCGAGATGTATCGGCGTGCTGCTAAGATTGATGACCTTTAACTTAGCGTCACGTTTGGTCATGAGCAGTGTCCTTGCCGTGATCCAACTGGGGTGATCTCCATAGTCTTCCACTACGACACATCGATCCATCTGTATCTTTTCGGGAAACCTAACCTTGACCAAGGTTTCCGATCTGGGTGCTAGCTTCACTGTCCTCAAACAGTACACTGCTCCTGAACATGAACCGTCCAAGAAGACTTCTTGATCCTTGAAGCTTAATACTCCTCTGGCTATATCAACTATACAGTGATGTGTCCGTAGAAAGTCCAGTCCGATAATGCAGTCGTCAGTTATATTCGCCACTAAAACAGACTGCGTGTAAATGTCACTTCCGAGTTTCAGTCTTGCTTCCGTAACTCCTAGGACGGTCACTGGCTGGCCTGTCGCTGTCTGCAGATTGCATGATGGTCGTCCATTTTCCCACATGATAGTCCGCTTGAGTAGTTCCGGTCGAACGATGGATTTCGATGCTCCCGTGTCAATAGTAAAGCGACAGGGTATGCCATTTATCTCACCAGTAGTTACAAGGCTGTTCCCATCACAAGCTTGTGATACCAATACAGTAGGGGCTTGACGAAGTCCAGCCAGTGCCCGCCCCGCGGCGCTGGCGCCTCCTAGTTTAACGGCTCCTGAGTGTCGACTTGGGTAGCGGTCGACACCGATTTCGGTTGCTTCCGAGTCCGGCAGTTAATCCTTATATGGCCTCGTTCGCCGCATCCGTAGCAGATAGGCCCAGAACGAGGTTGAATTGCCGCTACGACTTCGCGCACCTTACAAACTTTATAGTCGCTTCGTACAGCTTCGACTTCAAGGGCATGCGCTAAAGCTGCTTCCAAGGTGGCGTGATGACCCAAGCGCACCGTTGCCCTCACCTCGGGATCCCGTATTCCGCTGACGAACGCCTCTAATACTTTGTCTTCGACCGGTGTGGAACTCGACACGTAGGCTCGGCGTACGAGGCGCTCGATCTCCGTGGCCCACTGCTGCAGTCCTTCACTCGACTTCTGCGACCGGTCTTTAAGTTGAGCGCGGTACACGTGTTCAAGGTGCTTTTCCCCGTATCGAGCTTCTAAGGCCTTAAATAGCGACTCCAAGGTGCGTCGTTCGGCGGGCAGGTTCTCAAGCACCAGCAGTGCCTCTCCTCGTAGAGCTAGGGTGAGTGCCGCCAACGAGTGCTCGTCCTCCCAGCCGTTCCCACTAGCTACTACTTCGAACTGGTGCCTAAACGCCGTCCATGAGGTCGTGCCGTCGAAAGTTGGGACCTTAAACTTCGGGGCCCCAGGGCATGAACTAGTTGCTGCCGTGCCCAAAACCTTTATTTTTTGCAGTTTATGGTCCAAATCCACGAGCCTAGTTTCGTGGGAGTTTAGTAACGCGTCATGGTTTTTGAGGGCTTGGTCGTGCTCGGATGTTCGCACCTTGACCAATTCTAGGTCCTCCTTCACGACGTTCAAATCTCCCTGGAAACCATCCAGCTTTGCGTCGATTGCCTCTAGGCCCGTCTCCATAGTTTTGCGCTGGCTCTTCATGTCTTCGCGCAGGCTCTCCATTGCTTCGCGCTGGCCCTCCATTGCTTCGCGCTGGCCCTCCATTTTGCTTTCCAGGCGCTGTAAGACGGTTAACAAGGAGGCCATATCGAATGCACTCGGTGTCGGGGCTGATGCAGCTGATGTAGTCGTACGTTCAGCGGTGGTCTCCGTTTCCGTGCGGTCACGCCCAGGCGACTCCATCCGTGCGGCATCCAATGCCGTTTGCCGTCGCGTGCGAATCCCGTCTTCACTTTGCGGTACTACAGGCATTCCGCTTCTGTCACCAATTGTTACGCGTCAGGAGTACTGGGTTCGAGAAAATGCCAAAATGTACCACAAAGACTTTATTGTACTCGTAGATACACAATTACAACACTGTACACAGTACACACCACAACACTATGCACGTAGGTACTCGTAAACACACTCGTCGAACACTATATCACTCGTAGAAATCACTTCACTTCTCACTGGTATCGCTCGTAGGTATCGCTGGTATCTTCCTGGTTTCGCTTCCGAAACTAGAATGTCCGCACTTGATCGATCGCCCCTTTTTATACCACTCACGCACCATTCACGCCAATCCAGAACTTTCTCGCTAATTCCGGACGGACCCGATTCGTATAAAATTCGAGAACGTTCCTTGCAACCGAGTTTCACCCGTATGACTATTGCCGTAATGGTCGAAGCGTCGTGCGTACGGGCAAGCGCGCTATTGTTCTATTGTTGACTCGACATGTTTATGGCCCCTATTGTTTATTGTTTTGCGAGGTGATACGCCAGGGCTGTCACAATATTCACCTACACAGCATAGATAAGTACCTATTTTACTTTCACTTGTACATAATATCTATTGATATTTTGATTGATAATTGAAAGTATTGTTAGTCGATATTAAATATTTGGATTTTAAATTATCAGCAGCTTTGTAAACGGTTATCGTACACGTGATGTTAACACTAAAATGAAGTATGATTTTCATCCATACCCTTGATTGTAATTTCATGTTTGGAGTATTCTGGAACTATTTAGTGTCCACTTTCATACCTGTAACAAATAAAAAGAAATGGTTTAAGAATAATTCAATTTTAATCTACAATTAAACAACAATTACTATCGTAAGAAATCTACGTAAAGAATTTGAAAGAGGGATTGTTAATAGTGGAACAAAGTCCTTTTACTCATATATACGCCAGCAGATATCCTCAAAAGTATCAGTACCAACATCCCTGAAGGATGAGATGAACAATATAACTAATGATCAAGTAAATGTAGCCAATATTTTTGCTAAACAATTTGAAACATCATTTGTCATTGAGCCACCATTTAGTGAAGCACCCAATATCCAATTGCCACGTGTTGTTAATTCAATAGACACTGTAAGTATATCAGCTGCTATTGTTAGTAAGACTTTGTTGACATTTAACGATACGACTTCAATGGGACCAGATGAATTGCCCTCTAAACTACTTAAAGAGTGCAGCGACATACTAAGTCATCCGTTGGCACATATAATGAGTTTGTCCCTGCAAAAAGGGAAACTCCCACAAGAATGGAAGGAAGCTCATGTTACTCCCATATACAAAAAGGGCGATAAATTAACTGCGTCTAACTACCGGCCAATTAGCCTCACAAGTATAGTCTGTAAAACTATGGAAAAAATTATTGCAACAGAATTAAGGCAGTTTATTGCAACCGAGAATATAATTATTGATGAGCAGCACGGGTTTGTACCGAAGAGATCAACTGTCACCAATCTTCTTACTTGTCTTGACAAATGGACTTTAAACTGGGATAAACGTTGTCCAACAGACACCATATACTTAGACTTTGAAAAAGCTTTTGATCGGGTTCCCTTTAAGAGGTTGATAACAAAACTAGAACACTTTGGAATTCGTGGACAATTGCTTCAGTGGATATCTGACTTCTTAACAAACAGAAAATTCAAAGTTAGAGTGGGAGACGCCTTTTCTGTACCTTGTGATGTACACAGTGGAGTTCCTCAGGGATCAGTGCTCGGACCAATCCTTTTTGGTATTTATATTACTGATCTGAAAAATTCAGTAAAATCAGAACTGTCTATCTTTGCTGATGATACCAAAATCATCGCAAACCCTCTCATCAGTCATAATATTATACAGCAGGACTTAGATCGAATAGTACAGTGGACTCAAGATTGGCTTATCTCATTGAATGCAGTCAAATGTACAGTATTACACATGGGCAGGAACAACCCAAAAGTTTCATATAATATCAACTCTGTACCACTTACGCCTGTTGACAATCAAAGGGATCTTGGTGTGACCATAACACACAATCTAAAATGGGATGTTCACATTGCAAATATAACAAAAAAAGCTAACTCTATGCTATATGTTGTAAGAAAGGCCTTCAGTATTATTACAAAAGATTTGTTTATCAAGCTCTATAAAACATATATTCTACCACTCTTGGAGTATGCTTTCCAAATCTGGAATCCTTACTTTAAAAAGGATATTGAATTACTTGAAAAAGTACAGCGTAGAGCTACAAAAATGGTCCCATCACTGAGACAAAAATCATATGAGGAGCGACTTTTTGAGCTGAAATTAACCAGTTTGGAACGCCGGAGGCAAAGAGGGGATCTGATAGAAACCTACAAAATCCTAAATGGGCACTACAGCGTCAGAAATATTGCAGATCTTTATTCACTGAATACAAATAGTCAGCTACGAGGACACTCAATGAAATTAAAACGACATCCTAGCTCCAGCAACTCTAGACATCATTTTTTGTCTAATCGTGTAGTACAGCATTGGAATAGGTTACCTGAATCAGTGATCAGTGCACCAACAGTGAACATTTTTAAAAACAGACTTGATGAACACTTAAAGAATACATAACATAAATAAATATTTTATCAAATCGGACACAAGTGCAGTGATATGCACGCATCAGCTCCAAGAGCTGCTAGTGCATCATAAAATAATAATAATAATAATAATAATAATAATAATAATAATAATAATAATAATAATTCATTTAAGATTTTGGGGATACTAGCAAAACACACTCGCTTTGATAAATTAGTCTTTTAGTGACACGAATTTTTTGTATAGAAACTTATAAGCAAAATTTCAAATCCATGCAATAAAAAGAGGTACTTAGTTTTAATTCTGTTTACACGATTTGACCCGATTATACGTACATTCACTTTAAGTTAAAAAAAGCTTGTAAAACCCGTGAATCCATTGTGAACCTCGAGACATTCCCGTTTACTTGAACACCATAAATACCCTCAGTGCGTGTTGTACAAATACCATAAGGCACCGGTTTTACTGTCACCGACGGCGATAAATCGCACAGCACGGCAACACCGCGTTACTGTCTGAATTTATGAAGCCTTGGTGTGTGACGGCCAGTAAAATAAAGTTATTGCTTATTTATATCGATTCTATAAGGTTTCCTACTGTTTATGGGGATTTTATCGGGCGAAGTAACGGCTGGTCGTGTCGTGAAGCTGGCTGTTTCAAACACGGACTAATCGTAATCGTAATAATAACCGTTACTTTTTAACCGTCTTCAAAAAAAGAAGGAAGGAGGTTTTCAGTTCGACTGTCTGTTTTTTTTTTCTTACGTATATTACCTCATGACTTTGTACTAAGGTAAAACAATTTTGATAATTCTTTTTGTATCTGAAGATGCTTCACGTCTACGAATAGGCCATCCTTTCTTGGTCCCCACTAGGTTTTTTATGTTAATGTATCTTCTTTTATATAGTAACCTAAGTAATGTTTTTTAATAGAATTAAGGTAGCAACCGAGCATGCAGCATCACCCTTTCACTGCTGCCGTGACAACTGTAAGCGACCCAGAATAAAACTCAATTTAGGGACGAGGTTGGTTAGTCCAGTTATGTAGGTATAGTCTATCAGTATTCATTGCCGTGGAAACCGATGTTCCAAATGAATAACAATCGTCAGTTAAAATAAGGATACCCAATACCGAATAATCGGTTCAATTCGGTTCGGGTCGACCGAGATCACGCCGCGAGTGCATATATTAATAATTCAACCCCGTGGGAACATCCGCATGTGTGAACGCCGCCTAATTACTGCCAAATGCTGATTGGTTGGCTGTGGGTTGTCGACATTTTGGATATCTGTACTTAGGTCTTCTTATTTTGAATTTGGTTTTTCTTTATATAAAACGTCTATAAAGATTAATTTAGTTTTTGAAGTGAAACTTCTTTATCGGCGTTGGAAAATAATTTTCGTCACATTTTTCGGTTACGCTTTGACGCGTTACGCTTTTGACGCGTTACGCGCCATGTCAAGATTATGTTGATTACTTTGGAGGTAGATATTTTGGTAATGGATCCAATTATTACTTTGTTATTGACTTTTATAAATTTTAAATGTTACCTTTTTTAATGTTTCCTGTATTCCTTCTTTATTTTTATTGATACATTTCTGTAACTTTAAATACGATTTCTTTTGATTGTTTACTTTGATGACATTATTTGTCAATGTAAATCTGACGTCTCTTTAGTTTGTTTTTTATCCAAATTATTTATAACCAGCCAGGTATGTTTTGACTTGTTTGTGGCACTATAACGGTACCTAATTTTGGGATCTTATTATTGGACTCAAGACGGCGACTATTGGACAATAAACGGCGTAATGTTTGTATTTAGTTTTTAAGTGTATTTTTATTTTTATTATATTATTTATTTTGCCCCTCTTACGGGTTGGTTCAGACGAAGTAGTACTTTTTTTATTTAGAAAAAGTATTTCGGAGCAAAATTACTAAAGTGATAGTTTCATTGAAATAAACACGAACAAAACAAAAACCATACAATTGTGTTTAAAATAACAAAACCAAGACAACCACAGACCTCTATCTATTCACAATCTTATTAGAAAAAACCTACATTTTCTTTTTACGATTCTAATAAGATTGTGATTTTTATCTATTTGTAAGTTTACAATCTTATTAGAATACAATCAAAACAAAATATTCGCTTGACATTGACATGACATAATATGCACAGACTAGCTAAAGATTAATGTTTCGTTATACGGTATGCAACGACTAGTCTTTTTGGTAAAATATTTAAGAAGTTTCACTTCATACGTGTGTACACTAGTACACGCACACATTTTTTTTATATCTATTGAAGTTGTTTTATAATCTAAGGTTAAAGTTAGGATTCAAAGTTTAACTAAGGAATTTAATAACAACCTTCGTACAGTGTTTTCGTTACAAAAAACACTTTCACAATTTTATAACTCATTCGCGGACGACTGTCGCGTTCAGAAATCTTTTTTTTCATTTCTTTCTTCTAATTTCCAACCACTAAATGGTTGGCAACGCATCAGTAAATATTTCGATGTATCTAATGCCCAAGACAATTATGATCAGATACATCGTTTACTCATTTGTCTGCTTCATAAAAAAAACATCTAAATCATAATGATGCAAATATGTAGGTACCATACATACGATAATAACAAACCCCATAGGAATAAAACCTCAGAACTGCTATAACAAAATAGTTGGTAGGATTAGCGGGTATTGTGAGTTTCGCTGCAGAACTACTTGGCTGTTGTTATGAACTAACTCTGGACTTAAACTTAGTCGGCCGACGCTGAGCTGCGGAGGTACTAATTAAATGTCCAAAACGTAGACTAAGTTAGCTGTAAATAGCCCGTGGTCTATACCGTAGTTTCTATGTACGATTATGTTTACTACTATAATTCTACAAAAGCGCGGATTATAATAAGGGAATATGATAAGCTGTTTTTATCAGTTTTGCGTTTGTAGTTCACTGCGAAGAATATGGAAACGTGTGTGCGTTTTTTTATAAGCTAACTCCAGAAAAACTAAATTATCATAAGGATAATGGATTATGTCCACTTTCAGCTATAAATGTAATTGGATCTAACCGGTTTAAATTAACACTATTGCTGCTCATTTTACCTAAAACATACGATGAACACCAAACGATTACAAGAGTACCTATGTATGTAATAAATTATAAATTTTATACATAGGGACCGACATGATAAATTTAAGTAACAATTTAATTAACTAGCTAGACTAACGACCGGATAGTGAGAACTCTGTTTAACAAGCACGCCCCGTCAGTTGGGCAGTTTTAACCGGATTTATCCGGTTAGATCCAGTTAGCGCTGACGCGGACGCTTTGACCGTGTAAAAGTTTGAAGGCGCCGCCGTTCGATCTGATTGGCATTGGACACTTTATCTTTGTTGACACATCCAGTGAAAACTAGTTAATTCCAGCTGTATTTTTTATTTATTTCATCATTTGTTCCGTTCGTTTAGCTTTCGAGTATTTTAGTGACATGGAAGAAGTAAAGGACTATGTAGTCAATAATTTAAGTATTTGTAAATTAGCAGACTTGGGGTCCAGGCAGCTTTAAATCAGGGAGCTAACTTTAGGTAGCTCATATTTATCAAACATCAATGAAAATCGTGTTACATCCAGGAAACATTTTTAAAACATGAAATATTTACCACCCAAAAATTTAACACACACATGTCACACATACAAATCCATAACCACAGTACTTTCAACTTCAATCAAGTCGCTATGACTGTTCATAAAGGTAGTGTGTGTTCTCGTAATTGGACCCTTTCATACCGCCGCGGTAGTTATTAGGAAAATGCAGGATTTTCTTGGGGAAATAAGAAATGGCTTTGTGGAAGCTTTTGTGGAATGGCGTCGTGTACCTAATGTTGATGCGCTGCGGTGTTACAAGTATCGCGGCTTGATTACTTATTCTTCCATCTTCATTAAGGTGCCAATGCAGATTGTCTGACCTATAACCTAAGGATAATAACAAACTCAGCTCTAATTTAGTCTGCACAAAAGTACAGACTTAACATTAGGCTAAAAATTATGATAACTATAACCAATAATAATAAGTTATAACTGCAAACGGTTAAAATCCCACATGCAATTTAATTATCACTTGCTTCAGGAAATCATGAAGAAACTGTATCAGGAATCGTGAGGAAACTGTATCACTGGGAGTTCTCCATAATGTTCTGATATACATATGTATATGTGGAGTCTGTCAATCCGCACTTGGCCAGCGTGGTTGACTATATCTTGTACCCCTTACATTATGAGAGGAGACCCGTGCCAAGCCATGAGACTTAGCTTATTATGTAGAACAAAGTTATTAATAAAACAACAAACAAAGTTATTATTAAAGTTAATATCAAAGTAACAAAGTAACAAAGTAATTATCAAAGTTATTAACAAAGTTATTATTAGTTATTGTGTTATATTTTCAAAGCATTTAATATTATTTGTATTTTATCTGACATAATCTCATATCGACTTCCATTGAAGCTTGATCCAGGCGGCTGAACGCATCACTCGACCGTCCAATTACATCAACATCGGCCCGGACGCTCTCCCGGAATTGATTAATGCCAATTTCCATCACAACTACACATCTCTGAAGAAGCTTTATGGAAACAAAATTGTTTTATCCTGGACAGATAGAGCTCACTGTCAATTAATGAGAAGAGACAATAAGCTTCATTGGTGGACTGAATGCTCTAGAAAGAAATATAAAAGCCTCATTTTGATTATGATAGCTTTTATTTATTTATTTATTGATTACACTTTATTGTACACCATCGTAATAAATAAGAAGACTATGCTATAATTAATATAAGTAGTGCACAAAAGGCGATCTTATCGCTCAATAGCGATTTCTTCCAGATAACCTTTGGGAAGATGGCAAAGGGAAAAAACAAACAGCTTTTCTTTATATATTATACTGTTGGGCTAGTAAAAGCTTTACCATGTATGTACCTTTTACCATCAGGAAGTCCGCATGTGCTGGTAAAATTAAAGGTGTCCTTCTCCTACAAACACAAGCAAAACCAAACTAATGCAAAACTGGCCTTGGTATTAAACACATTTTTTATCACAAATCTTAATATATATAAATCTCGTGTCACAATGTTGGTCCGCGATGGACTCCTAAACCACTTAACCGATTATCATAAAATTCGCACACCATGTGCAGTTCGATCCAACTTGAGAGATAGGATACTTTAAATCTCAAATTATAGTCGCAATTTTAATTTATTTCTAATTATTTGTCTCTTATAAGTAATGACAATTGACATGGCAGTCTTATTCACAGATGAACAGACACCTAGCGCCACACAAGATAACTAAATTAAGAGTGTTATTATTTGACAGTCACAATTATATGTAACAGATGTCGATACCTTTCGACTGGGTTGAGTAAGTAATCAATAGATGGCACTGCTATGGTAAATCTAACTTGCACCCGTGCGTAGCCGGGGCGGGTAGCTAGTATAATATATGAATAAATCTTTAAAAACTACGTCAAGGGGTATAAGTATGGGCAGGAACAAGCAAAACCATGTTTAACATTAGTGGACGCGGAACTAGTTCAAAGGTTCAGCCGTCTCGCCATTAAAAGAAGTCGTTTATAACAACTTTCTCGTAAGCTTTTACCAAAACCCAATTAGTGTGAAATGGACTCTCTTTGTTCCCTTGGATTACGGAGGAAAATTACTATTTTCTTGTTTTCTTCACGTTTTATTTCTTTATATTCGATTTATACAACCTTTTCAGATAAATCTCTATACGGGATTAAAGACATTTCTTTTTTCTGGTTTTATTAGTTTTCTCTAAAGCCTACCGGGCCACCATAGCCATGCAGGCGTCGTCGTGTAGGCAGGTAACATTTGGGAGACTTGAGTTCAGTGTCTCATTCCTTCTCTTGACTTTCTTGGCCAGCAACGCATTGGCAATATTTTTGTTTGCTCTATGTCTAAAGTTTTCTCCATGCAATAACGTTTTCTTGTAAATTAACCCATTGATAAAATTGCACTAATTTTGTCATTCTCGTAGTTCAACAGAGTACCTAATGGAGATTTTGTTTTATATGAAATGATGTAATAATTGTCAAATAATTCAATTGTTCCTTAAGCGCAAAAAAATAAAAGTATTTTAGTAGTTTTGAGTATAATTATTTAGTAGGTAGAGTTAATTGTTATATTTTTTACATCCTTAACGTTAAAATAATGCTCGTGGCAGGATATTGCTTATCAATATCGTTATTATTATTGTTTATTATATTTGTAGTGAACATTAGCTCCGACTAATTTACAGGTCATTTTAATGAAGGTAATAACTATATAAAATAACTGTTCCTTTTGAAAAATAAAGACAATAAACGTTAACACAAATTCAAATTGTTGAAATTCGAGAACGAAAAAGACCCGTCATTCCGTTCCTTAACGAATGGGAGCTTTTAAAAAAATAATAGTAGTCATTATAGCAGTGTTTAAGGGACGCTGTGTATCTAATTGGCTGACTGCACAGCTCAGTGACTTGGCCGGAGTTATTACACTAATTGCTGTTATTACTCTGGTCTTCTAGTGAACGCATTGTCTTGTTTCAAGAGATTTTTAATGGAAATAAAATGTTGACTAATAATGTAAAAATTGCTAACGCGACGCTCGTAATTATTCTTCCAAGTTCATTGCACTTAAAATTTAATTAAGAGTACTTTTAGTCAGAGTTCACAAGCAACAACTTACGCATAACTTAGGATTACACTATCTTGATCCCTTGGGCCAATAAATCCCCATTGTGGAATTGCTGCACGAAATATCAAAATGCGATATTGGTATTGAAGATTGCTGAGACCTGTACTGCTTCAATGCATTTCAAAAATATTTGTGCAATGGTGCATTATTACATTATTAACAAATTAAGTTGCTAGAAACTGCCTTTTTCAAAAAGATGTAGACCGAAGGAGCACAGTGGACTGACGACTTGAAGAAGACAGCTGGATATTGTAGGATTCAGATAGCGCTGGTGCTGTCGAAGTGGAGTCAGTTTCAGTCAGTCAGTCAGTTTCCAGAAGGGGACTTTGAGAGAGTAATTGACCAATTGAAGTTATCTGGCTTCAAGGATAACTACCCTGCTTTACCACCGGTCTCTCAGAATCAACACTTCGTGAATACGTCCAGTAGTACATGCAAATAAATCATATAAAATGTCTGCATAAGCGAATAATTTCATCTCAACCATAAAGGCTCAGCTAACTGTACATTTAGAAATAAAATTTTCATTTTGTAAAGGCAACCGCACACGGCAGCCAGCGAAGTAATTGTCAATGAGGATCGTCTAGACGGGCTAATGTTGTGTGGGGCCTCATTGAAATTTTAGTTAGGGAATCATACCTATATATTTAATTTCTTTTCTATTGTATTTGAATTCGTTTTCCTTCGATATAGTTAATTCTTTTCTATTTGTATAACAATATACCTAACGAACGTAGCGGTGATAGCCCGGTGGTTAAGAACTCCGCCTTCTATTCGGAGGGTCCGGGTTCGAATCCCAGGGCACGCACCTCTGACTTTTCGGAGTTATGTGCGTTTTAAACATTTAAATGTCACTTGCTACAAACGGTGAGGGAAAACATCGCGAGGAAACCTACATGCCGGAGAGTTCGCAAAAACTCGAAGGTGTGTAAAGTCCGCCAATCCGCACTTGGCCAGCGTGGTGGACCTTCTCATTCTGAGAGGAGACCCGTGCTCAATAGTGGGCTATGATGGGTTGAGATGATGATGATGATGATACCTAACGAAAAGCAGCCGAAACTACTGAACGCGAAAAGCTAAAATTTGACATGCATGTGCCGTGGGGAGTGTAGGGTAGAACTAAGAAACGATTATTGGAAATACCCCCTAAGGCAATAAAAATGGTGGTAATTTGAATTATTTTATTTCTTCAATAGATTCATTTGAAATTTTGCGCTTAGGATCCTTCAGTTTATAATAAACATGTTGATGTGAACAAAATAAATATAATTACAGTCCTGTTACCGCTACAATTAATTCATAACGCGAACAATAACAAAGAACGATGCGTCTACTCACCAGTTATTTGAACAGTCGATATTAATATTGTCACGCGATGGTGAGGGTTTAACGAATGAAGATTAAGATTAACGGACGGTTTGGCATTTCTTGTCTGTTAACTGGATAGATAACAAATAACATAAGTTTAACAAACACGCTATCTGTTTTGTTAAATTAATTGCTATTGATGTGAAAACATCATAATTATAATTATCATTAGCCCTCGGTATGTTACAGGAACCAGTACCTTCGTATTCATGCCCGAAAAATATTTACACTGATCACTTTAAATTACTCTCATATTTTTGTAAAGTCAAAATTTATTGGAATAAAATAGATATTTGGTAATTTCCCTTAAACTCCTTACAATACACCAGTGAAATCAAACGAATAAAGAAAAAATCTAAAAATCATTGTCTGTATAACTATTATTGCGATAAATAAGGCCCTGATCATATATTTTCGCCTTTGATGTACAGATAACAACCGGTTGCAGATTTATTATACGTTTTTGAATACGTTTCATTAGCAGCTACTGAAGAAACATTCTTAGACATAACTTGGCACGTCTAACCTCTTGGCAGATCTAAACAACTTTATTCGATGTTCAAAAACGCTTGCCTTTGTAAGAAACTCGGTCCATTTTCACTAAAGTAACCAAATTGAACATCTAAAATTACCGCACATCATTTTATTGCAAAGAGCATAATCATTAAGTTAGCTATCAAAAATATCGCCACGATCTTAATTGGGTGCCTCCAGTAATTACGAAAGTCCCTACAATTCGGAAAAGTCCGCTCTTGAATTTATTTAGGTTAGGTGTACCTACAATATTTTACGTTGTTTTAAATAAGTAGGTATCTCCATTTAATATCTCTAATGTACGAACCTTGGAAGAAATGTACTATAATACGAATAAATACATTCATTTTATTTTCCAGAGACTTAGTAGAAACGAAGAAAATTGAAGTAGCCCAGGTGTTGAGAAATTAAATTGAAATGAATAAATAACAACACAATTTATATCGTTATTATTGCTCTCTAAAATCTAAAGTCGCGATTCTACAATGAAGCGTGTGAAGTCTATATAAATCGTAACTTCAAGAGCGTCTCTAGGTGTGTGTGTTCATGTCTTGTGTGTTGTGATACGGATGTACCGTTATTTATTAACACTGACCGAATTCACGGCAAGTTTTCGGGAACCCACCGCGCACGGTTTCGACAACTAACAAATTAAAATGGCGCTCATTCGTGCGGGAGGTCGAAAGCACCGCATCATCTCTCGGGACGACGTGACTCGACTGCGGGATGCCAGGAATATTTCAAGTATGTACAATGATATTGTTAGAGTGTGTAAATGTTTACAACATACTAACATCTATGTCTTAACATTACTATTGAATGGAATTAGAGTAAGTGGATATGATGCATACTATCATGCATATGATTACCATAAAAACCTCTATGATGCATACTATCATGCATATGATTACCATAAAAAACTTTCTAGCTCTTGCACAGATAATGTTCTGGTGCCTCATTAGTGTCTATTAAGCTGTATTGTGGAGAAAGGCAATACACCGGTGAAACAGCGCCGAGGGATAGATTGCCGGTTACAAACTGATGATATGCTTGTCGTAATAACCGGAACGGATTTTAAGTGTGGGTACAAAGCAGGTGCATTATAATACCAAGACTGGCTAGGGACCTACTGCAAAGTCGGATTTAAATAGCGGCATTGCAATCAGCTACTCTTGTTTTTCTTGAAAAGTTCATCGTGTTAATACTTAATAGGAGCCAAGGATGTAAAATTATTTTGTGATTGATGTTTGAGAAAAAAGCTATTATTTGAGATGGATAAGATTTTATACCAAAAAAGAAGATACAAAATTATACATGGTTAAATTTTTACAAAAAGTATTTATCATCAAAATATCCTAATTTGCATTTTACTCAAAATCCTAACAGCATTGTCCTGAAAATTTATGAAAGATAAATATTAACATAAATAATTAAGGTTTATATTATAAGTCTTGTAGGGGTTTCAAGGATCTAAGTTATTTAAGAAACAATGCCGTGGACGGAAATTGATTTAAAATTCTCTTACATAACTAAATCTGCATTGCAGGCAACAAAGCGAGCTTCGCGGGCAAACAATCAATTGTTTTCGCTTCAAAGTTCACTTTACATTCGCGGCACGAGTCGATCGTTTCGATTTCAATCGTCGGTTACGTTACGTACTGTAAATACTCGTATCACGTGACGAGCAATCACTTAAAAACACATTTCAAATGGTCGAGTTAGAACTTTGACTGTTTTTCAAGCTTTTTATTTTACGCTTTACCGTAAGGAATGGAGAAGGACAATATCCGTTCTTAGCGGATGTCTACTAACTATAAAATTGCCAAATTTCATCTTTATATGTCAAGGGGTTTTGGATATTTCCTGAGGAGTGTCTGACGTTTCGTTTTCATGTAGTATATATTATAAACAAAGAATAGACAGAAGACATGGAGTGTGAGGGGCTGAATACACCCTTGAGTTTTACCCTAACTCCTTTGCCCGAACTCCTTAAACAATGGACGAGGTAAGGGCGCCCGGTTTCTCTTTTCAAAGATCACCGGACTCCCATCCGGTTTAATCTCGAAGCCACTCTAAACTTGGTGGTGGAAGCCCATGGATTGCTGATACCCTCTCGCTTGGGTCAGTTGCCAAACGACTTGCATTTTTGTACTTCTTGAGAGCTAGTATTTATTTACAGACACAAAAAAGGGAGGTGAGTTCTCAAGTTAACTACCTATTATTTTTTTACCTCACAATTTTAGTGTTCGTATATCGATGATTCTTTTTTATTCGAAGTTGGTGCTTGTCGTGTGATTCTATTTAATTTTGAACGATATCTGACGAAAAGTTTTTGAGTTATTATTAATAATGCCTTTGTTATTATTTTAGTTGCAGTTGTGTTTTTTATTAAAGTTATTTTCTTACTTTCCTCTTCTTTCTTGGCAGATTAATTCATCGGTGATGTCTTTAGTGTTTCAGATGTCCATGGACAACAGTTCCCACTAACCATCGAAGCAGACTCTTCATAACAGATGTTCAACCTTTAGTGTCTGTCACCACTGTTATCAGCCAACAGGCAAGAAAGAAGACAATAGAACAAGAAAGGCACTTCACAGTAGCACCTAAACCTAAATTAACATTTCAAAACAAGAACATCCCCAAGGCTTACCTGATTGTTATCACAATTAAAAATGTACGCTTATTAACAGACCCCAAGCCAATTACGAGCCGGTTCGGAAGGGTTCCTTTAATGAGGTGAGTGAGGAGGTTTAGCGACTAATACAATACGCAAATATTGGTACAAGCCACCGGTACTGCCTCTGTTTGCCTGTGATTTGGGAAAATTAATATTTGCTTAAGGAATCACGAATTATCTTCCCAGGTAACGTTTGTAGTGTTTGGGTACATGAACTTAAATTAAGCACATGGTTTAAAGGACTAGAAATTAATTTGGTAAGGTTCCGAAAAGCTTTGGTTTCCTAGGAAAGCGGGGCCGTCATGTAGCGGCCGTAATACAGCGGTGAATGACGTCATTAGAACGTTGTCTATGTAAACGAAATGGCGCGGTTTCCTAGAGAGCGGTAACTGACACCGTAACGTAAAAAGCGGTGCCGCCATTTGCATGACGGCCGTCTTGTCGGTGTCCGATGGTTTGGTCAACGTTTTATCGATAGCGGTGAAGCTATTTTTAATATGTATTTGTGTTTTTTTTCGGAACAACGTCAAAAACATAAAAAGTAAAGAAAAAAGTCAACTAAAACAGAATTGGTGGCGTGAAAGTGGAGAAATATTAAATTCTGATGAATTATTAATTATTAAAATGACTGACGGTGTGTTAAACGGCCGTGGAACTTTCCACATGTCATCACCGTCAAGACGGCCGTCTACTTGCGTCCGTAATATTACGGCCGCTACATGACGGCACCGCTTTCCTAGGAAACCAAAGCTTAAGGGAAAATGTTTCTTCTCATAATGAACAGCGAGGCCTAGTCCAAGAGCATAACTTCTTTAGGTCGAGTGCGATTTAGAGGGTAGGTACTTAAAGCAACTTATATAGCACAGATTTTCAGAATTCTAATTTTGAACAATACAAAGAAAATTAATATTTTAGAGTGCCTTAATATTTTCAAATAAAATTTATGTTTAATAAACTTATTGTTATTTTTATTGTAATAAAAATTCAAAAATATTAAGGTCAACATAAATAAGGTATTCAAGGAAATAATTAAAATAAAAAAATACATACATCTCGCAGTTAATACTGTGTGTGTTACTATTATATCGATTGACATTACCAGTAATGGCAAGACGTGGCTTTGATTCGCCTTTACTCGAATTACTCACATAAATTGTTATATTTTTATACCTACTAAACATTAATTTTTATTTATGACCTATAATAATAATGTCCACTGTCGCCCTCCCCCCGTCCTTCCCCCAGGATAGCCGAGTCCAGGCGCCAAAGCCCTTCCTGATGAAACCGTATATATTTCCGTGTGTAATTCAATTATACGCAGCAATCACATCGCCAGTATAACAGGTGCATTTTATACAGCCGCACAAGAACCCTAGCAACGGGCCTAGTGTGTGCCGCAAACGGCAAGCGAGAGCGGACTTTGGAATCTGATTATACAGACACGCCGATGCATTGTTGCATAATGTTCAGAAGACAAGAATCAGTTAATGTCATGTAATTTTTAAATAAAACAAAGGCCTAATAAAACGTGGTATGCAAAAATGGACGATATTCAGTGTACAACAAAGATTAGTATTTTATTTTTATTGCAGTTTTATTATTTATTAGTATTTAAAAATGATTATTTATTTTTATTTCAATACTTGATATGTTTTAATGTAGACGCAGAATCGCAAAGATTTGTATTTTCTTATATTTAAGAGATTGATGAAATTGGATTATTGATGTTGGTTGTATTAAACTAGAATGACTTTGATGTTTAAAATTCTAATTGTGACAAAGATTGCGGAACTTCTAGAACTGTATTATATTTTAACTATTTATTACTACGTTAAAACTGTTTTTATTATATTTTAATGAGTTTAATGTTTGATTTTATAAATGTTACCGTCATATAATTTATAAATAGATAATAAGCATTGAGATACTATGTACTAAAGCTCAATAATAATACTCGTAAGCTGATATTTGTACGCCAAAACTGGCAAAGCATGCAAAGGTTGTATAAATTTTATTATAATATATCATCTTTGTACCTGTGCTTATACAAATAAAAGAATTGAATTGAATTGAATAGTAGGTAAAGAGATTGAATTTCACTCGGTCTATAATCACGTAAATTCCAGTTAGCAGTTGATGGAATTTACGTACCTAACTTTATTGATAAGTGTTATGAGTTATGACTAGGTAATTGATCATTTGTAAATAATAAGTCATTGGTAATTGACTATATGGTCGATCGTTTATAAGATTAATTATTTGTAAGATTAAAGGCTTAGGTCAGTTTTAAGTCTCATAGACATTGCCCGCTGCAGCTCAAACCTCGCACCCGCGGTCACAGCGAGCTATAAATCCCCGAACCCTCTAGACTTCACCGCGACCATTAACACGGGCCGAGCCGGATTTTATGCCGCCAAGAATAGAGGAAACAAACATGGAATTTGGTAACGCGACAGGGGATGCCGGCATTGTGCCGCCGATGACTTTGCTAACAGTTATAAGTTGGATGACTTCAGTGTCTTTTATTATCAGGATATTACGGCATAGCATAAGAAGCCAGAAGTCATTATGATTAGATATCCGCAGATGTGATGAAACTATTTCTTGAAGGATTTGTGTTTTTATATTAGGTACAATCGACAAACGAGTAAACTTGATAGTAAGTGGTCAAAGTCGCCCACGGTCATCAGCACCAAAAGCATCTGCGTTGTCAGCCAAGAAAGAAAGAAGAGGAAAGAATGAAAAAAAGATGACAAAGATCATCTTCATGATAATGCCGGTACCACGCTTGATTTTGGCAAACATCGATCATTTCTTTGGTGTTACTGATGTACGTGGGATTAGGTTATCACTCGTATCTGGTCGTTTTTCAAATGTTTACTTACAGCCTACTCGTAAAATTTTTGTTTTTATGTACCTAATTGTTAGTAAGCAACATTGCACAGTGGTTACATACTCGTAGCTGATATACCAATTCCTGCAATAACATTTACCCCATGTGAAAACTTAAAAGGTTTCGAGGTTATTAAAAATCTGGCACAAATTTAAGCCCCTCCCTTCGCCTACCTGGAGCAGTAACTTATTAATGGCGCAATAATGTCAGGGGCAATTTACGGGCCATTAAACATAGGGAAATATTAAACCAAACCTTGGTGCCAACGGTAAGGCAACATAGTCTCGCTTGTTTGTTTTTGTTGTTGTTGAAAGGATTTCGTTGACTTAATGTGGCCATATTTGTACCTTTCTTCTCCTAAGAATGTAAGCCTTCCAAACTGATAACCGTTTCCTCCGCATTCCAGTTAAAAACAGGTTGTATTCATAACGAACCCTAAAACTTAACACTTCATTTAAGTACTCCATGCATACTAAGTACCCTGTGTGGTAGAAGAGTCCATATGAAAACACATTGGTACTGCGAAGGCACCTGATGCCAAATTTATGGCGAGGGGCCCATGATGGAGCGCCCTCGGTGACACCTGCCTCGGCGACCGTTTTAATTTGCCATAAATATACTCGCGAGGATTTGTGTTCATCGGCCCTCGCTGCTTTGTCTTGTTGTACATGTTTTTGTGGACGTGTGTACAAAAATAATAGTGTCGCCTATTCTTCGTGAAGTATTTTTATGTGCTACAGGTAGTGATACAACAATTTCAGCTGATAATAAGTGGCGATGAAGTCGTTTCATTAAACATAATCGAATGAGGAAGAATAGTGAAGTATGCCATTTTGCATTTGGGACCCTATGGGTTCCTAAATAAGGCATAAGGTTTGTTTGAAAACGTGTCGATTTTGTAGCAAGTCATGATATAGGTAATACAAAACTTAACAGTTTGTTTTTGGGTATCATTTGAGTAAAATTCTTAATTTTGACGAGGAAACAGGGTAAGAAGACTACTGTGGTCAATCACAAATTCTGTAGATGTAGTCTGTACACGCTCAATGTCTATAGATATAAACGAATCTTAACTCGCTATCAGTTACTTTGTCCTATATCCACATATATAAAAAATAAGATATAAACAAATTTAACATAAGGCGTGTAATAAAACATTTTTTCCCGAGCGCTCCATTACTTCATAATGCTTTCCAAGCAGCATTCACCGCAAATACTCAAGCTTTCATTGCTTCAAGTAAGTATCGGTTCAATTTCGTTCACGTACGACCACAATCGGGCTCATTCACACCGTTCCGCAATAAAGAAACTGTCAAACGGTTTGCGGGGCGATATTTCAACCGGTGTACAAATCGAACAAAACTTGGACACAACAATGCCCCATAGAAAACGCCTTACCGAACCCATCACTAGCTTCAATGGCTCTGCTCTATTGTTCTGCGGAGTGAGCGTCATAAAAAGCCGTAGTGACTCGTGTGATTGTGATAGTATAAATCGACCATTTTGTGTGCATTTCGTGTTAGAAGTTTTATCTCTGCGCTTATAAACAATGTTTCAGGTACAGACGATAGGTGTCTGTACCCTATGATTATACTGTAGACAAGTGATTGTTGGCGATATGTTTAGCAGATTTATCGCTTATTAAAGCAATTTTACCGGATACTCTCAGCCGGGTACGCTCAATACTGACTCCGGGTAATGGAACTCCTAACGGTATCATTGTGACTTAAATGAATCAGTTAGCATTATAAAATCGTGTCTTTTAAACCATTTTTTTTGTAAATAACAAACAAACGAGCCACTGTCTTTAGACGTCCGTGACAAAGACGCTTAGTTAAACGTAATTAAGGATTGTGTACCTTCCTAATTTCTATGGGGATGACCCAGTTTTATCCACACATGGAAAAGGAACTCTTTCTGTCTACCTCCTAACGCTTAACTCGCTGAATAGATTCAAATAAAATTTCCTATGAAGATAATTGGAGACCTTAAAAGGGACATATTATACTTTTTATCCCTACCTATTCCTATGATCTATGATGATTATATCCTATTTTCCTACGATTTATTAGATTGTAGTTTTAGTTTGTTTGGTGCGGAAACAGTTTGAGACCTTGAAAACGACATAGAAAACTCTTTGTATCAAAGTATTTCTTTATTTTCCTTGGGACTAATTACGATCTTCTATCATTTATCGACTCCCACGAAAAGCCGCTGTCGAAAACAAATAGTATTACACAGCTGAACTTCCAGCCGACTCGCTTAGCACAAACACACAAACAAATAGTTTGGAGTGCTGCTGTCGACACGGAGCCGCTGTTGACTCCACGATGGCCCTCGGGACCTGGTCTCGTGGTAATTGGCCTCATTCGGACCGCTAACAGTTGTGCCGTTTCGTTCTTGAACCCCGGTGACCTGGCCGGAACGACAGGATGTGACGCAATTATGCTCGGAAGAATAAATAATGTTTTTCGTAAAAAAGAAATGTGGAAATGTCCGGTATTGTGATTTTAGTTTTTTTTTAACTGTTGGTTTGATAGCAATGTGCTAAATTATAGACCGGTTAAATGTTTACGGTTTTTGTTTATGCGAATTAGTAATTGATATGAATTGTATCTTGTTATCAAAGTAGGCAGTTATAAAACATATTCTGCACATTTCACTTAAACTAGTTAAAACATCTCAAACAACGAATGTTTATTCTAAATTGACTGGGAATAGAACCCGGTACCCTCTGTTCGCGAAACGAATCGATTTACTGAAGAGCTGGATAATAAAAAAACTCCGCCAACAAGTCGTCTAAACTTATAAAAGAAATTAGCAGTTATTATTAGTAAAACAACAAATAATTTGTACTTTAGTTCCATCTCTAAGCTCATCGTCAGAGCTCTTGAAAGCTCATAAAGCTTTCAGTTAGAAACTTGTTGAAGCCGACTGTCACTAATAAATTACACCCACTTCACCATCTCAAAAGGTATCGATGGCACGCAGTCTCAAATTCATGCCTCGACCACAAACCGATTAAGTTAGGCTTACAAAAGGCGATAACCCTTAAATGCTAATGGGGTACTATAGACCCCGCGTGAACAAAGAGCACAATGCGACCATGTCTCGAGCGAAAGGTTTACTGCTTGAACGCGGGCGAGAGATTAAGATTGCGTGCTTAGATGTTGATATCGCTATGATACTGGTTCTAAACAAGGTAAATACGATATAAATGCTACTATGGAGCGAAATTTTGGCCTTATTCAATAAATTCTCGTTATATTTCGCGTTTCGCTTAGTTTTCATAGAAACCATTTTGTGGCTAACAGTTTTCAAACATAGAAATTTACTAGCTGTTGCCCGCGGCTCCGTCGGCGTGGAATTCAGTGTGTCACAAAGTTATTCCTGCGTTAATCCCGACCCCACACAAATTAAGACACACTCCACACATCTTAAGAACAGTTGATTTTTTACTACGTTTTAGTCATACCGTACATCATACCGTACAAAAATCCGTTATGTAGATCTTGAGAAAATCGATAAAAAGACTTTAAGATATAAACGTCGGGGTTTTTTCATTCCAAACTATTATATTTTTAAACTACATTGGTAGTTTTTCATTCGGGTGCCAAAACATAAAGACCAGCTAAAGCGATGCTGACCCTCGAAAAAGCAACATAAAGTTGATCATGAGAAAAAAAGCCGGTTCGATTCCCGATATATTATGTATAGATATCCCGATATACAGATATTAATGAGCCCGCGACTTCATTCGCTCATGGAAGCTTTTCCCGCGTAAATCTCGGTCCCGCGGGAAGTCCGGAACAAAAAGTAGCTTATATAATGCTCCATAACCTCCTCTACCTCCCACTGAAAGTCCCATAAACATCTGAACCCATGACCTCATTCCCGGGTATGAGTTTTTACCGCGTGAATCCTAATCCCGCGGGAATTCAGGGATAAACAGTACCCTATATGTTGCTTCAAAACTTCCTCAATCTCCTAGTAAAGGTCGCATAAAAATTTAAGCCCGCAACTACGCGCAGGAGTTTATTCCACGTAACTCCAGATCCCGCGGGATTTCCGGGAAGACAGACTTGTTAGTTTTATATTTAGAAGCTATTTATACCCCATACGCGAAGAAGGTTTTCCCGCGTAAATTCCGATCCCGCGGGATTTCTGGGATAAAAAATATCCTATATGTTAATCTAAGTTGCCCTCTATGTGTGTGCCAAATTTCATGAAAATCGGTTCAGTACCCCATACGCGAAGAAGGTTTTCCCGCGTAAATTCCGATCCTGCGGGATTTCTGGGATAAAAAATATCCTATATGTTAATCTAAGTTGCCTTCTATGTGTGTGCCAAATTTCATGAAAATTGGTTCAGTAGTTTTTGCGTGAAGAAGGTTTTCCCGCGTAAATTCCGATCCCGCGGGATTTCAGGGATAAAAAATATCCTATATGTTAATCTAAGTTGCCCTCTATGTGTGTGCCAAGTTTCATGAAAATCGGTTTAGTACTTTTTGCGTGAAGGAGTAACAAACAAACAAACAAATACACAAACTTTCACATTTATAATATTAGTAGGATTAAATAAGCAATTCAATGTAAGTTTTCTAGATCAATTACCAAGAAATCGAGTCTAGTCTGAAGATTTTTCTGGTGGCGCTAGTAGGGTAAGTCCGGGGTAGATGGCCATACGGGAGAGTTGGCCAATCGAAAAAAAACGTGGAATCCTTCACTTAATGTAGCTAGTAAGAGCTTAATTCGCTTTGCGTCGTGCTTAGGAGCTAAGATATAACAAAAATTTTACCGAAAAAAAATCAAAAAGTAAGGAAAAACCACGTTTATTGTTTTGTGTAGTTTCTTAGATGGTTCATGTTTTACATGAGTATGATGTGAGTTTCTTAGAATAATGGTGATTTATGTTTTTGTTGATAAGTATACCAATGATGCTTTATTCTAACCTCAAAATTACTAGAGTTTTGTTCTGACTTGTTTGCATTTTATACATGGTCATCTCTCCCGGAAGAAAAGGAGAGATGGCCAATTGTAGTCGGTATGTGATGGCCATATAGCTAACATATACTCACGGCGTATAATGTCTGTGCGTGCTATCGCTATTCAGTATCAAATACCTAGATAAACCTTAAAGAGAACAATAAAGAAGAATAATTACAAAAAAGGGCCCATGGGGCAAATATCATTATTTGGAAAAGAAAATT
This sequence comes from Hesperia comma, assembly GCA_905404135.1. Lineage (NCBI taxonomy): Eukaryota > Metazoa > Arthropoda > Insecta > Lepidoptera > Hesperiidae > Hesperia > Hesperia comma. Next base: position 18,461,625 of record FR990018.1, read on the forward strand.
ACAAGAAATTGGTTGCTCATATCCATTCTTTGCAAGCTAAACATTTGTAAATGAGCAAATAGAGGTAAGAACACTTTTGATTTTGGAAGAATATAAAATAAATGGTAGATGACATAAAGCAGAGAAAAGAATGAAGAAGAAGAAAACAATAAAAGTCTAAAAAGAAGAAATGGAAAAAAGAATGAAGCAAAGAAAAGGTGTATTAAGTCTGTCTGATAGTAGTGACGGAGTGCGATTAATGTTGATGAAGGTGAGGAATATGAAAACGATGATAGAAGGAAAAATATTGTCGCGGGTGTGATGAAAATTATTATACAACAATTCAGGTATTCAATTGAATTTATAATAATGCAACATATTGTGCATTTTCATTTCATGAAAATTGTATTGAAATGGAAGATATGTGCCCGTGAAAATATCGCCAATTGAAAAAGAGGCTTATTAAGCATAAGTAATGGCCCTCTAACCTCTAATACTATGGCCATCACACCCAGACACCTCGGGTGAGATGGCCAATTGCGATTTTTTTTAAATTAATATTTTAAGGTCATCTCATTAGAATTTGTTAATTTTGAGTTCAAAAACTTAAAGCTAAATCTTCAAAGTTTAATTGCAAATAAAATTTTATATCGTAATCTGTAAGGTTTTTTTATAACAACGCTTTAAAAAAACTATGGCCAACTACCCCGGACTTACCCTAGATTGCAAGTCAGTTGTAGATTTATCAATGTCGTGACTGATAGTACTGCTCTAAAGCAATGAACGTGCTTTGTCAAAGTAAACAACACGTGAGACTGATAGTAACGCCATTGAGAACATTACTTTTCTATCTATCGAAGTTGTTGTGGTAATTGTCATAAAAGCCAAGTGTATATAGCTTTTTAGTATGTTTCTGTAACCCCACTTTAGCATTGTCGCGAGAGCAACACTTTCCTTTACCCTTTTTTTCTGATCGACAACGCATCGGTCATAATATATCTTTGGTGCGACCATGATTTTCCATCGGCTAGCTCAACAGCTTTTTAACTTTTTAAACTTATTAATTTTTTTAACTATTAGCTTAACTATTAACAATTAACCTTATTAAAATAATAATTAAAAAAAAAACAACTAAGCTCTCGTGTTCAAGACAAGGGTTAATATTAATTTACAATTGAGACAAGGCAACTTTGATCACATTGCGCATGGAAGGGTTTCCCGCCTATTTATTTTGGGACTAATATGGCGTCCAGGCATTAGAGGTGTTTGGAGTGGCACGAGCCGCCATTGAAATGGAAATTTGGGTTTTGTTCCACTCGACATTTTAATTTCGAAGGTTTTGCGCTTTACCTGAAACGGGTGTGCTTTTGAAGTAATGAATAGCCGCTCAATGCGAGTGTAAAGAGTAACATGGCTACGATCCGTGAGCGGAATGTTTGAGTGGACAAGTGTAATGTACCTTGCTAGTGAGATATTGAATTTTAGCTGACATTAATTTCATTTTATTTCTACGCTTCTTTTAGACTTCATATTACTGTCCGAAATATACTTTCAGACATTCTCGCGATAGATATTCACTTTACTAGGTGTGATATGATTTTTTTACACGTAATTGTATACGTATTGGCCGGGAATCCAACCCGGAAGCTTCGGAGTTCGGACCGGACGTACAATTTTATTTTCTACGTGTGTTACCTCAGAACTTTTATTGGCTGAACCGATTTTTATGTTTGTTTTGTTTTTGAAACCTGCTGCTTGTCATGTGGTTCTGCTTAAATTGAAGCGACTCAGATGTATGTTTTTAAGTTATTTCTAATAACGCTTATTTAATTGACTTCGAATTCTTCTGAAGTCTGTTTTTTTAAGTTTTTACTTTACTATACCAAATATTAGCTATCACGTTTAAATCCAACTAAGTATTTATATATTTTAGTGCTTTGTAAAAATCGATACTCTTTTGATGTTCCTATAGAAACGAATGAACCTATAGCCTATTTACAAAGAACACACCTCTTCCTACATTTAATCTAAATAAACCTTCCATAGATAAACAGGGTGATCCGAAATTCGACGGGCGGCATCTCATATTTCAAAGTAAATTCGGCAATTTCAAAAGACCCACACCTTCAATATTTGAATATAAGCCCCAACCCAAATAATTACCCAAATTAGGGGAGAGACTTTTACGCACGCGTAAATAAATGATGAGTACGCAAACTTACCTGTTAGTAATAGGGATGTACTACGGTATCAAGTTTTCGAAGTTAATGAGTTTACGCAAAAAAGTAAAATAAACCTACAAGAATTATTATTTTCCAAAGATATTGCAATATTTTAACAACAAGAAAATGTTCATTATTTCTGCAAAAGATAGTACTAATTATTTTTTATTATCAGCGTAATAATTTTTCCAAGTGTCCAATGTAGGCTTTTTTATTTAGTTTCACGCGTAGGCTTAAAATGTGTTTAAGGTTTTGAAAATATAGAACGCAAAATGAGTATGTAAATATGAATTTTGCACCGATATAAACTTAAAAGCATCTGTTACATTTTTCCGTTTCTAAGTATCATGTTTTTAATAAAAAAGCCAGATAGATATGGAATCTAAGCGTCCAAGAGTACTCTAAACACTTAGCAATATTAAAGTTCGTACGTCAATTCGTTATAAAAGGGGTGTCAAATGCAACATTATATTTTTAGAATCAACAACTAAGTACATAAATAACAGCTGCAAATAAAGTTTTACTTAAGTTTACTTAAAAATTTTAACAAACACCTTCCCTGCCAACCCTGAAAGTTTATACAAAAAGATAATCCAGATTCTTACAAGCAATATCGGTCTTAAGGCAAAGGGAATAAGGTTTAAGTTTCAATTTGAGTATTCATGTGCCTAACTTGTATCATATGGAGAAGTTTAGGTACGTTAAAAATTCATGTTACCGGATGGTCTTAGCCAACGTACGAGTATTAATATTGGAAATGAGGAACAAATGCTTTTCGCGTTCATAATATTATTATCTGGAGGCACGGCAGTGCCCCCACCAAGTCGAGCGAAAAAGCGGCCGTACCATCCTTTTCTTGAGCCAATTCAGGTCATTTTCGACACTATAGCTTCGTTGTGAATAGAAATAGAAGCTTGATTTTTTGTAACAAAGCAGGCATTGATTAAACTCGGTATATTTCAAATTTCATTTAATTTGAACTAGTCACACGAGTGAATGAGTGATTCAATCATTCACTCGTTCATTCATTTAATTGTTCAATCATTCAATCGTTCACCCATTCAATCACTCACTCGTACGTAACTCGTAAGTATATAAGCGGGTAAGTATAAGTATAAGAAGTAAAGACCCGAAAAATATCACCGGGCATCTGTAGGGTTCAGGATAGGACCGGTGAAAGTGACGCAAGTAAGAGGATGGATGGATGGATGGATTGCTAGCAAGTGGAACGGTGCAAACAAGTGCGCGAGTCGCAGGCAACCTGTAATCTGCATACGGTAATCGGAGGGGCGACATCTGCATCAATTTGACTCTCGCACAATTTGAGCGCTGCCCTTTGAATTTATATTTATTTCGGTTACGCGTATACAGGTGGGTTCTTTTTGTCGACCCTGTAGCCTAGTTGGTAGCGACCCTGTCTGCGACGCGAGGGGTCCCGGGTTCGATTCCCGGCCGGGCCAGATATTTATGTGACAGTTAAATATTTGTACTCGGGTCATGAGTGTAATTGTAATGTGTTATACGTGTAGTCTATGCCACCCGCGACACAGGTACCTAGTAACCTACTGCGGGGGTATGAGTGTGTTAGCGTTTATGTTTTATGTCGTTTCGGCTCGGAATAAGTGTCTTATTCCGCATTCAACATTATTTTAAAGGAGAATCTTTAAATGGACGTATTATTTTTATTTGTGAACAGGTCATAAAATACCATTTTATTGGATTACTGAATAATTTTATTGCTGTTAATGAATGTAACCTTTTTCAGGGGATGGTTTCACGCATACTTACAGATCAACTTTGTAAAGTATAACGATTTACGAAGTACCAAAGTACTTAGTTCAAATCATTTACTTAGTTCAATCAATACACGCTGTTTCATCAGAGTTTTGACTATCCAATTATAACCACTAACTATAAGACCCACAGACTGGGGACACCCCATATATATATGGCATGATAAATACCCTTAAATACATTCAGAGACGTTTGTGTTTAAAATAGTCTGATCGTTAATCTAAAACATTTATGCAAATTTTCAATGTTGGCATAAAGATTTTCCTTTGTGAATTTCAAATCAACCTATACATGGTCGGTTCGCCCCCCATTATTATGAGTTTTCCCGAATTTTCCCCGCGTTTTCATTAGTAGGGGTGCGTTTTAGTGAGTTATGCAAACAAAGGGAAGGGGTGCGAATAGTAACAAGCTGCAAGTTGCATTGGTGTCTGTTTGGTATTAAAATTTTGGGTTTATTTGAATAAATCATCCGGATTTAGGAGGCTGGGACGTTTACGCTTCCGGAGGAAAATTTGTTTCGGACTGAATTCAAAAAGAGTTTTTTTTTAATTACGGTTAACCTGATACGAAAATCTTCCTGGTTTGTTGCATAAAACTGTTTATTTTTTTAATTGTTTTTGTTCTAATTAATTGAAATAATTTTGCTAGCGTAAGCCATAAATATAATTTGTTTTGTGTAAAAAAAATCAGATAAACAAAAATATTAAAATAAACAAAAATTTAACAAATAAAGACTATTAAGGGTGGTAATGTAAGTACCACTATTTTAAATACTTTCTCAACGTATCTTAAGATTATGAATAAGCTTGAAAGGTTAAAAAAAGGAAATCTTGCAACAATTAAAAATTATATGTATATTATTGGTATATTATGAAAAAAAAAATTATAGTCTAGAAACAGACCGACATACACAGCGATATTGCTTTTAAATATAAGTATAGATTAGGTAAATCAGGTAGCACTCAATAAATTCATTATCATCAATTGCCAGTTTTATAATCAAAACCTTTAAAGCACTTGGCAAACTCATCGGAAGAATTTGAATTTCATTTCGGCTGCAAAACGATTACCTAAACAATAACAATTAATACACTGCGCGATACAAAAGATGTAAATGTGTTTACTTTGGAACTTGGCGCTAATTTACATTAAACAATATTGAAAGTGTGATAAACAGGGTGTTAGGAGAATTGGTGCGTTTATACGACCGTTCGAAGTTTGAACGATTCGGTGAATATGAGTACTTATTCGCACTGTGGATTTTATTATAAATTATATAGTTGTGCTTTGTAACTAAGTAGGACAAGTGTTCTTCTTAGGAATTTGCTGCCATTGATTTTTCAGGGGATTGTATTCGGAAAATAATTTTAAAATTTGTTGTGACATTTTTTATTAATATTATGATATGCTTTGTATGGGTTTTCTGTACCGAAGAAATATCTTGAAAAAATTTAGGGTCGACTCTGATGAAGCTACATATTATTTCTAATTGCACTCATTTAGGCATTGGATTCCTTGTAGCGTAGGTGGTATGACAATCACAACTATCGAGTAAAAACATACCTATAGAAAGATATGTATCGCATAACGGTGTGCGTTGGGTGAGTGTTGAAACCGGAACCCATACGTCTTTACGCCAAGCAAAACCCTGCTTCTTAACTTAGTTATCAATTAAATAACTTACAATATAGCCCTGTTTAAAATTCAAATTCAAATAAGTAAATAAACACGTTATGTATACACATAGCCGATAGCCCCACACTAACAATTCTTGTGTAATAATTGCTTGGCGTAAAGACGTATGGGTTCCGGTTTCAACACTCACCCAACGCAATTCATAATTCAGGATAGGAATGAACAACGTATAGACAACAACACTTTACGGCAATGACGTTACAAGAATCCTGAATCACACTATCGAAGATTTGTACACAGCGAGCATATTATTATACGACGCCCTTACCCTGAGAGCATTCACTTGGGAACCGGCCGCCCCCCGGGCATATCGTCTCGCTTGGCGAGAGATCTTCCTTTGCCTAAAATTTCATATTTTTTATTATCTCCAGAATTTTTCAAAACATCATGCACTTAAAGCGATGCATGAAAACTTAAAAAAGGAAATTATACACCTTCAGGCAATCTTTTAGAAAGTTACCTCCTTCGTAACCTAGGACACCTGTTAAGTCTAGACAGGAAGGGGAGATTCCTTTGCAACTTTTAAGTACATTCGTTATTTGTTATGAGAGTGCGAATTAAATTCAAAGCCCTTTGGCTCACAGTAAGAAACTCGCTAACTGCCTCATTGAGACATTTTTATGCAGGACGGAATCACGTCTGCAAAGGAAGGAAATAATCTTCAACGAATAAAAATATCTCTTTTGTACAGTTACACACGTTTAAGAAATTAAAATTTAAAGAGATTAAGATATTATATTATGGGTTTGACCAATTTTAATACACTAGCCAAGATTTCGTGCAGTCGGCTAAAGTTATGACGAGCGCCAACAACTTATTTATTACTTTAGGTATGATTTGGACTCCAAGCCTCGTCTAGCAAATACATTTGATTTATGTATAGGTAAAAAATTCATAATTCGATCCATCATGTCACATAATGTGTAATGAATGAATGACCCATCACGATAAGCCATTACATAACGAAGAATAGATTTACTTACCTTCCTTTCTGGAATTTGGTTGAGAGGATTGACTTGAACTTACCTGGAAAGATATTGAACATCGTTAATCGTAAAAAAACATTTCTCGCAAAAACGCGTATAAAGGATAACATATATTATGTTCTAAGTTTTAAGTTATCGTTGGAGTGAATACTTGGTCATTCGAAAACGTTAATTAGGTAAATAAAATTTCCAATTGTTAAACAAATTATAGGATTTTTATGAAAAGTCTAACTGTAACGTAACAATTATTAAATTTTACAGAGTGTAGTTTCATTAAACTGCGTCTAGCAAGAGTCCAGTATGCACTGCACCAGTTTTCAACAGAGTTAAAAAAAAAACTTTCTCAATCCAACTATATTTTTGCTGGTGTATGTGTTACCGCATAACTTTTTACAGGGTGAACCGATTTTGATAGTTCTTTTTACATTCGACAGCTGGAACTTTCCGTTTGGTCCCCTATAAATTTAAACGACACCGGGCGAGTAATTTTTGTATTAGCCCTTATCACGTCCATATTCTCATTTTAATACTTCATGATGCTGAATTCGTTTTTGGTAATATTGGTTTTAATACAAATTATTTTAAATTTCCTTTTACCTTTTTCCAACTACTATCACATTCACCGAGTAGTCTCACAGTAACAGTATACCATCAGGAAACCTCATTTCAAAATTGAAAATAAGACATTATCTCTTGTCCTGGTACACAAGGCTTCAGAGAGGCTTCATCTAAATGAAAAACGACGCATCCTTTGTACGTTGGTGCGGAAAAAGAACCAGCGTCGCTTGCAAACAGTGCGTCACTTTGACGCGTCGTCATTAGCCCAAACGATGCCTTGTATCTTTTATGTATCTTTATCTTTAACAATTACGAGCTCTTGTACATGGCACGTTTTTTTCACCGTACGGCGTGTTTGCCGTGCCGTAAAAAAAACGTGCTAGCGTGTACATGGCACGGCAAAGCTAACGGGCAAGACAACGGCCAGGTGCCGCTCACTTGGGATTGTGCTGCCGCCAAGCTACGACGTACTGGCTATGGATCCGTATAAGAAAAAAATTATCGTCGCGTACTATATATATAGAAAACTAAAAAAAGAAGAGAAAAGACAAAGAAGATATTGGATACATCCGATTTTAGAAAAGCGAGAAGAATTTGGCGCATTTCATACACTTGTAAAGAATCAGCTGAGAGAAGATGAAGACAAGTTTTACAATTATTTTAGAATGCAGAGAACGACATTCGATAAATTGCTCGAAAAACTATCCGCGAAACTGAAGCATCAAGATACCAACATGCGACGAAGTATTTCCCCCGCAGAAAGATTGGCTGTAACTTTGAGGTAAGTACAAAATCAAAACACATATTTATCTTTTATTATTTATTTATTTATAGGAACCATTTATCGTAAAATAAAATCACCATATTAGAGGCTATGCTATACTTATATTTATTTATCACAAAACAAATGTTATTGTTTAATAATCATTCATCGATCCATCACGTAGATATGTCTAAATATACAGTGTTATCTGAGAGCTAAACAAACTACGGAAATACAGTACTAAAATCGAATTCTTCTTCAACACTAGCCAGAGAAGTGTCTGTATTCTCACTGTATGCAGATTCTTGTGATGCCGGTCGGTTGGGGATTGGCTCCAAACCAGAACAATGTCCAAAATCGTATTCCTGACGACTGGCTCCAAAGCCTGATAAAGCAGACGTAGAAAATCCATAAATGGGTAACTGCGAATTCGCCGGTACTGTACCACTTTGGTAGCCATGATCCCGTTGGTTTCTAAGTGTACTCGTAGGTATATATCGATTATGCTCTCTTTGTTGAATGCTCTTAATGATTGAAATGACTTGATACTGAAAGTCTATCATATTTTCATCATTAAACTTGTCAACAGTATCAGCAATTCCCCTAAAAAAGTTCATAGAACGGCTTCTTCCCTCCTCTACCGTTGAATCCATAAACTTCATAAACTTTAAGTCAAGCGCAGTGACTTGATTTTTTGTTTTAGCTCTTTGAGTGGCGCTCTTTTGATTCTGGTCTGCATTTTCATTATTAAAGAAAGAAAGAAAGAAAGAAAAACATTTATTCGCTGTTAGATACTGCAGCACAAGAACATATGAATAACATTAACTAGGTATTGCAACACTTAAATTATTAAGTAGGTACATACATAATATCTCACTTACCTAAAAATTAAGTAACTTAAAAATAATAATAAATAGAACACGATAAAAAAAATAAGGCCTGTATCTAGGGATTGCAATCCGGTATCATTTTCAATCCGGCCGGATCCGGTCAAATTTTCGTCAATCTGGCCGGATCCGTCCAGATGCGTCCAGAACCGGGCGGATTGACTTAAAAGTCATTTAGGGTATAGTATTCAGTGATTGTGAGTTTGCAACCTCAATATAACAACTTGAATTATCCATAAGAGTCAACGTAAAATATACCTTTACATTACGATTTCTTACGAAAATACAAGGTTTTTTTTTAAAACAATCGAAGTCGTTTGATGAACAGTACTGCTCTTCACTATTGTGAAATACTGTTACAAATCTATTATTTAAACAATCTTTTCCTTCGTTACAATATTTTTTTATTTCCATTTTATCCGTCCATGACAACATCTATCAAAAAACATAATTTCTTTAAAACAATAATTTGCTAATTAAAACCTCCTTTTTCGACTACAAAATACAGAACATAAAAAAAAACTTAAAGCAAATTAAACCATAATTAACATTTTTTTAAAACACCTTAAAACATACTCTTTTTAAAATTATGTGAAAATCTATGCCAAATACATTAAAATGTTATACCTATGAAATTAAACATTATTTTTCGTGAGGCTAACACTATGTTAAAGATTCCAGTTGCAATAGCTCAGAAACGTAAAAGGTGTTGCATATCAGTCGCAGAAAAGCGAAACGAATTTAGTTTAACGAATAACTTGATATAACGAATATTTACATATTTGTTCCCTTCCAATTTGTTATATCGAGGTTGCACTGTAATACATAAAAAGGAAAATAAAATACGTATTTATGGAAAATAAAATCACTTTTACACACAGTAAGTACAGTTTTTCGCGCTTTTTTCGCCATACCGGATCCGGCGCCGAAACACTGGATCCAGTAGGTCCAAAAACATGCCGGATCCGCCGGATTACCGGATCTGGTGGACCGGATTGCAATCCTTACCTGTATCATTTACACGTTCAGGCATGCTGGAATCGGTTTTGCGATGCTGGACAATTTTTTGCAAGAATTGCATTTCATCATAAAAATTATATTTTCTGATTTTTTTTGCTCCGGCGCCAGATTTATATTCATTAATTTTTTTGTTGCATTTAATCCAATTATCTTTCATATTGGTCCATTTCTTCATCACAGCTTGCCCTAAAAATAAAATATTTTTTTTTTATATTTCAGGTACCTAGCAACTGGGACTTCGTTTACAGACCTACATTTCAGTTACAGAATTGGAATAAAAACCATAACTTGCATCGTACGTGAAGTTTGCTACTTTATTTGGTTAGAACTGTGCGAAGAATATATGAAAACACCATCCAAAGAAGACTGGCTACAAATAGCTAACAACTTTAAAAAAAAATCAGACTTCCCGCTATGCTTAGGAGCAGTCGATGGTAAACACATCAGAGTCATTAAAGCGCATCACACACGGTGAAGATAATGTAAAATATATATTATCTTAGAACATATTTCCGATTATCGCTCGCCATACAAATCCTATGAGCCATCACACACGACAAAGATAATATATATTTTACCTTCAATATCTTAAGATACCGAGCGATACGCCAAATATGTAAATATATATTTCATATCTTAAGATGTTATATTAATATACCAAATATACACATCTTAAAATAAATACATGGTGTTTTTGTGTGTTCGTATTTTGCTTTTTTATATCTTCCCTAATCAAATCATGAATCGAAATGAATGTTTCTCTTGACTGTCAAAATATACTTGACTGTAAAATACGCATGAAATTTCTTCGTTGACAGATGTTCATAAAGGTTAAATTCGCCGCAGGTTTTTCTCTTTTTTATGTGAGGCTCTATCCAAATGTTTCTCCTTTTGGAATGTGCTACTGCAATCTGCATGTCACATTCTATATTATCATCATCGTCTGAGGAGCTGTCTAACAAATCAAGAAGTAAGGCAGTATCATTCATAGTCAATCACCCTGTACATAGAACTCTAACAAGGAATATGTGTGGCACCAACGCAAACTCGTAAGGAAATGAACAGATTTTTTATGTTATCGTATCTTAATCGTGTGTGATACCTTAAGATACTGTTATATTTTATATTAGAGCATCTTTACTTAAAATATTATAGTATCTTCACCGTGTGTGATGCGCTTTAGCCTCTGGACAGTGGTTCGATGTTTTTAAATTACAAACATTATTTTTCAATAGTTTTGATGGCGGTAGTAGACAGCAATTACAATTTTATATATGTTGATATTGGTGCCTACGGAAAGGAATGCGATTCCAGTGTTTTCAAAGAAACTACATTTTGGAAAAAGTTAATAAACAATTCATTAAATCTCCTCGATGCAACACGCTTGCCTGGAACTGACTACGAATTACCATTTGTGTTCGTTGGCGACGAAGCCTTTGCTTTGCACTATCATTTACTTCGTCCATTCGGAGGCCATCAACTTAATCAATTGAAACGAACGTTTAATTATAGACTCACAAGAGCTCGAAGATTTGTTGAATGTGCTTTTGGTATTTTAGCCAATAAATGTCGTATTTTACACAGACCAATGAATGTGTCCATCGATTTAGCTGTATGTAGATATTGTAAAAACTTGTTGCATTTTGCAAAATTATATACATAAAGAAGAGAATATTAATTTTGACAATGCGAGTGAAATCGAGTCCACCTTTGAATCAGAATCGGAACTAACACAGTTACCTATCACGAATTCAATTCGCGGAAGTTTGTTAGCTAATGATGTTCGTAACAGATTTGCACAATATTTTATGTCTAACGAAGGCACTCTCTCTTATCAAAATAACTATGCTTAAATATTTTTTGTGACTAAATACAAACATACATCTTACCAAAACTGTTTTCTTCACCGCTTAATTCTTCAAATGTGGGATTTAATTCTTTAAATATTTCTTTCCAGGAATCATACTTCATTCGCTTATTTTTATAATCTTCGATAGTCTTATCCCATATTACAGGTCTATCGTGAACTAATGTTATTAATAATTCGTTATTTATGTTCATTTTTATTAACTAGATAGAAGTCAGTTAAAACAGTGTAGCCAGCCGGTCACTAAACCGTGAAAATGTCCGGCGTCGTCGACACACTCACGAAGACTGCCATACAACACTGATAAAAATCACGCCGTGCGTAGACGCGGCACGCCGAGGGGGACGCACGGTGCACACGACGGCGGCGCCGTGCCGTAATGCAGCCGCGACCGTCTACAAGCTCTCATAGTAATCCATACAACACTGACAACCGTGCCTACACACGGCGAATTTACCGCAGATTTTTACGCCAAAAAAACGTGTGTCTACAAGAGGCCTTAAACTTTTTAATATCAAACTAGTGGACCCGGCAGACGTCGTCCTGCAACATATATTATTAAATAGACGCTCTCGCTTCGCTTTCCGAGACTTGTTGCTCCGCTCCTTTTGATCGTAGCACGATGTTATATAGTCTAGACTTCTAGAGCCTTCCTCAATAAATGAACAATTCAAAACTAAAAGAATTTTTCAAATCAGACCAGAAGTTCCTGAGATAAGCGCGTTCAAACGAACTAACAAACTCTCCCGCTTCAGATTTTATTACCATACATACTCGTAGTATTGAAGTATAGATAGACTTCCCCAAAAGCCTTAAGTTAGAATATACTGTGATTTAATAGATTGATAAGTATTTTAAAATAAATAACACTGTACTCACGAAGTTACAATTGCATAACTCTTGCACAAGTGTCAGGAAGATATAGATCTAGTATATCATAAAACAGCAACACATCACAATTTCTTCAATTCCGGACACAGGAAGCGTCCTTCCTTTCCGAAGGGAAGACGAGCGGTTAAGTGGTCAATTGATCGGGGCGGGTGGTCCTCGTTGCTACCAAATTGTCCTCATACAATTCTAGTTTATGGAGACGTAATGACGTCATAAGGGCTAATGTTCTTCGATAATCAACTGTTAAATGTTCTTTGACATTTTAGGTCTTTGGTGCAAACATGGTGAAAACCTCTTTATCATATGAGATTTGTTATTTAGAATACGAATGGAAAATATTTTTTTAAGAAATCAAACCCGAGACCTTTAGGTAGCAGACAAAATAAAACCCCTTCGTTCTGTGAACGACAAATTTTGGATTAGACAGATTTGGAATTCGCCAGATTCAAGAAATATCGTTCAGAAACAACATTTTTCCAAGCACTAGTTATACCTGTACAAGTGTGTCTTGTATTTTCACAGAGAATTCTAACTTTTGTGATGCGTATTTCCAATTAAACAAAAAACAGCGAATATATGAATACTAATGTGTACTTTTATGTTCGTTAAGATCCAAGACTTTAGTTCTCAGACGTTATTCCAGCATCATATGAAATGAAAGTTTTTTGCCTCATCTTTGGCCTGCCTAAGAACTTTGGACCCTGAACATAAACTTTGCTTCGGGCTCCCCAGGGAATGATGCTCCTGTCTGGGCCCATTCAGCATGACAACAATTGTCTGATGTGACACCATTTACGATTCACAAACGCCAAGATGACAAGTGTCCTCTATCCTCTATCCAGCACGTCGATGCAGACTTAGACACACTTTCACGCGTTACGTGGGAAAGTGCAAAATTGCCAACGACTCACACGACCCTCACACTAATGACTACGCGTTCCGTTTCAAGAAGCTTTTTGAGACGTACAGACCGCACTTAGCCACTTCTGCTCTATATCCTCTTAAAGTCAAAGCGTTTTAAAAATTTTACTTCATCTCATTCTTCGCGAGCAGTAGGAAGACCGAATAGCCTGAATTAAAATGTAATACGATGTGCTTCATGTTGTATGAATTCTTAAAGTAGAAGATTAACTAATTAGGAAATACTTGTCGCCTATTCTTTGAAAAGACCTAGTTGCAGCATTGGTGCAGATATAGCAGGGGTGTAGCGTGCGCCGTATCTGCCGTATCAATTATACGGGGCCCCCGGACCGCTGGGGCCCCCAAAGTGCGTTAGCAAAAATTAATGAAAACTTTCCAATTTTTATTTATTCTAGAAATGAACGCCTGTCAGACGTGTCACTATTGTTCATAAAGGCAGGAACTTTAGAAAAACTAAAGTCATCATCAAGTAAATCAGGCCACGAGAGTGTATACGAGAGGGCAAAGGCAACGAGAGTGTATATTTAAATTGAGTTGTTTGTAAAAACTTTGGAAAAGTGACTGATAGATAATTATGATGAATAAATATTTATTTAAATTTTATGCAAACATATTTTTTCTTTTGTGAGAAATCTTCGTAAGGGCCCCTGAATAATTTTTTATACAGGGCCCCGAAAAGGCACGCTGCGCCACTGAGTTAGGATATCACTGCAACACGCCTTAGTGAAGGAAGCACATCTAGAAGGGGAATGCGACACTATTTTGCGCAAAACCTAAACAACCAAGGTCGATGTTGGGCTGTGTTGACAAGGATTTTTCCATATTCCTCCGTATATAACCCTAGAATCCAACCTCATTCTTTTGAACTGAAATTGAAAGCATTATACCATTACTGCTTATTACTTCTTTCAAGAATATATTTTGTTTGTCTTCAGCTATTATTCAGAACAGTTCCGTCTGTTCGTTCAAACTACCGGTTTATCTTCAAACGCAATATCCGGAGTGCTTCCGCGAAAATTGTAACAAAAGCGCGATCATTGTTTTCAAAATACAAACGATGGAGATCTCTTTAAAAGGTTTCGTTTACTCAACAGATACGCCTATTTATTTTAAAGATGTTTTCAAACGAGCCGGGTCAATGTACACGTGCTCCAAAAAATCGAGAAATTTCCGTTGAATTGGGGAAAATACTGATAATTCTGCTTTACTAGATAGCGTCATCTTACTTGAGAGTGCGCCGACTAGCGCAGTTTTTTTCCAGTTCGCCCGGGGTAGTGCCACCGCCCGCCAAGGTACTCAGTACCATTCCTACCGTCATAATAATTGTTTTTAAGAGCAATTGTGTTCCGGATAGGAATGTGTGGAGCCGGTTCACTTTTTTAGAGGCGACCATCTCAGTCCTCAGGGGTAGCAACGCATCTGTGACCGAATTGGAACAAGACTCACACTAATCATTACTAACTGGACAATACTAATATTAACTAACAGAACTATCACTAACAGTCCCTGTCCTCACACTTATTAACAAACTAACCAACTAACATTCTAACACCATCTACTAATTGGACTAACCACCCTAGTCCTTAAATTGGGTCTTGTTCTAAGTCGGTCACAATTGCCATGGGCGGCAGCGGAAGGGTGGTGCTGCATGCTCGTTTGCTACCTTAATTCAATAAAAAAAAACATTTTTAACTAAATTAGATGTCACTTAAGTTAAATAGTTACAGATAATTTCATTGGTTTAAACGATTGACCAGTTGAACTAAATAGTCCAAATTCTATGTTTGAGTCTATCTACTGACGTAACATTTTGTAAGAAAATTTTAATTGAGGTGATTCATAAAGCATTTTGTCCTACGTCCTAAACGACATAAATGCGGGCGGGACATCCAACGAGCACTTTTCGCCATAATGTCCAATTCAAAAAGCCGAAGTTTTTATTTTTTAATGACCACAGATGTAATAAAGTTCGTTGGGCCTATCAAATAGAGGAAACATAAAACACCTTAATTTCATTAATCTTAAAACGCAGAAATCCCAATAAACTTTTCAAAAGTCCTCATTCATTTTCACTGGCTCACTAAACGCTTATGGGGTGACCATACCGCGTCAGGTGTTCTCAACAGCGGCGCCGCATTGCTGTTTATTACCGTCATATTTCAGTACCCCTGCAACAGACGGACCCCACTTGATTTGCATCTGACAAAGCGTTCGACGTAATATCCGAAGGAACCCCAGTTTTAGAAACGAAATTATAGAAGGTAACATCAATAAATATTCTACTTGTAATATTCTCAATTGACGTTTGTGACGTAGAGGTCTTTGAAAGAAATGTGTGCACTCCAGGATTACTGACGCAGCAATATTATTTTGGAACAATTTATTAATAAAAAAAATAAGATAAACTATACAGTAATAAAGCGCTCATAGCCCGGCTGCTTGCGTCGATCCTAAGCGATCGACAAAGTTAAGCAACAGCGGGCGCGGTCGGTAGTCGGATGGGTGACCGCTAGTGGCAAAATATCTTGAGCGCTTCCGTGCTTCGGAGGGTACGTAAAGCCGTCGGTCCCGGCTGTTATCGATTGATAGCAGTCGTTAAGCCATGTCGGAGGCCTTCGGGCGGCTTGAAAACTTTCGACATTGGGTTGGCCACTAACCCCTCCACCAATCCGCATTGGAGCAGCGTGGTGGAGTATGCTCTAGTCTAGGCCTCCTCAGTAATGAGGAGAGACCCGTGCTCAGTAGTGGGCCATTAGTGGGTTGTAGCTTAGCTTTTTTTTATACAGTAATATTCCAAACGGACCACACAGTATTTTAAAATGGAACAATGGAGTGAACGTTAAATGGTTATCCATAAGAAAATCCATAAAGAAATTAAATATTATTTTGAAACAAAACAAAGTAGCAATATCATCAGAAATCATCGATTTTCGTTTGTCATAAGAAAAAACAGAATGGTACAAACATTCAATTTAACTATCATTTACTACGGGAGGGAGAGAATGGAAATTAATATGGAAAAAATAATGTTTGAAGAGTGACCACCCTCATATAACCATAAAGTCTGTATCTCACAATGTGATACACTTACTTATGGACTGGTCGGTCATTATTGGCTGGTTATGCATTAATTGCTCACAGGAAACTGCATTTCTTCTAATAAAATATTCGTTTAGCTACGATTTTAAAATGTTTCACACCCTTTCGTTGCATACTAATTCAAGTTCAGAGCAATTCGGTACCGTCCAAAACACTGGAGTAAAAGCTCCAATTACAAACAAGCTAACTTTTAAATCGTAATTGGATGCAATATTCAAAGCTCCCTTTAGGGTTCCGGAGGAATGTAAGTGAACGACCGGTCGGTGTCACAACGAATGATTTTGTTTCTGTTACGTTAAAATGAAGCAGGTATACCTTATGTATTGAAATTAAAACTCTTCAATAAAAGCGTAAAAAAGTGTTTTAAAAGTTAACTTTTTTAGTGTTTTTTTTTATTTTTATTACATGAAAGGAGATCCGCCAAATCCCATACAAAAAAAACCCAGGCCCGGCGCTAAAGAAATGTATCTCAGTTTTTAGAGTAAATATAGTAAAAATATTATATATATTCGGTTTTGCTAAATTCACATGCCAACATGTTTTTTTTGCTCGTTGAATTCTCATAGGCGTTCTATGTAAAAATACATTTTTAAGAGAAACGTGATTATTCATTGTACAATAACAATGTAATACTGTGATTATGACATATAAGCATGTATGTTATATTGAAATGACTTTCATTTGCAGTTTTTCATAGTCCATTATTTTCCACTTTTTCATAGTTTCGAACTCTAGTTAATTTTTTCATAGTTAATTTTTTTCAAATAAAAAAATATAACTGCAAATGAAAAATATGTTAATATAATATACATTATACATGCTCATATGCCATAATCACAGTATTACAATGTTATTGTACAATGAATAATGACGTTTCTCTTAAAAATGTATGTTTTACATAGAGCGCCTATGAAAATTCAACGGGCAAAAAAAATATGTTAGCATGTGAATTTATCGAAACCGAATATATATTATATATTAACTATATTTACTCTAAAAACTGACATACGTTGCTTTCGCGCCGGGCCTGGGTCAATTTTGGCGGATCCCCTTTTACACATAATTTGATTATAAAATCATAACGTGCCATATTATGATTGTAAAGTCATCTGAAATTATTGTTATAGTTTCAGTTCTAGTTTTATTTATCGAACCCTTTTCGCACACAAACGCATAATTTAAAATTGTACTTGAAAGATCATTTGTTTATGAAATCAAGTTTCATAACCTACGGAACCCTCTCGTGGGCCAGTCACACGCTTGACCGTATTTTACAATAGCTCGCGGCAGCACGTACGCGATGATGAATTTCGCAATTACTCGTACCTCGAGGCATACTTTTATTAATTTTACTAAACGTACATCGGACCCTTTGTTATCACACCGCGGCTGGTGGGCGTTTACGAGGGACAGTATGTAGGGGCATATGTAAGTACTACGTGATAGGTATATCCGTGTAGATTAGCTCTTCGTCACGTGAATTTAATCCCAGTTCAAGGTCTCTCAATTGAATTAAAATGAAAAGTCAAGGCAACGCGACACAGACCCAAACTAGGATTACCTATGACGTGAACGCTATGGACAACACAAGACAAGGACACACACTCACACCAAGAACGGAAATTTAACGAGTTAAAATGATTCAAATTTTCGCCTTGTTGGGAATCGATGGATGACCCTTTGAATGGTGATCCAGCATGGTAAACATCGCGCGTCAACATGGTAAACATTGGTCGTCAATGCAGAATATTGATATTACAAAGTCCATTTCTTTCTTTCCTTTTCCTACTTTCTTGGCTTACAGTGCTTAAGTAATACTTGTGTTACTGATGTTATGTCTCTGGATGACGGTGACAACTTAACATCAGCAGGCTTCTCTCCATGTGACCACTTACAGTCAGGTAGCTTGTAAACTAGTTTGTAAAATGTTAAGAAAACCCTTCCATCACAGTTCCTTTCTGATTCCATATTGTAAAATTGCACGTCGAAATATCGGAAACCACATAATTTTATGTTTCACTTGATGTGAAGTGTATGGTATCACACGTCAATAAATAAATAAAGCTTTTCATTTCACTGCACATTTTTTAACGGTTCAAGTTCCACTTTATTTTGATAAATTGTACTTTAGAGTTGATAGACTTACATTATTTATAGTTGAATCTCAAAGTTGAACTAACGTTTATATCAACAGAGCGACAGCTGCGAGAAAGTTCCTCAAAACAATATTTAGTACACGTAGCTGGAAACTTGAGCAATTGTAACAAATAGGTGAAATTCCTGCCGAAAGCGGGCAACGCTGCCTCATTGTCTAAGCGACTCAACTTTTACGAGTGTTAAGAGTTGAGAATTCGTAGGACTTTAATCGGCGCCATTACGAAGGCGTCGTCGTTTTAGTCATTTATTGAGATTGGGGTGTGAAGGCATCCATCCTAGGATACAAGGTGCTGTCTGGATGGTCGTGCACCCAGCTAAACAATGTATGGTATACCACCCAGCATAAAGGCATTGTCGGTTCCTACTCACGCATGGCGTTATTTAGGCTAGGCTACAACCCACTAATGGCCCTCTACTGAGCACGGATCTCTCCTCATTACTGAGGAGACCTAGAGCAAACTCCACCACACTGCTCCAATGCGGGTTGGTGGAGGGGTTAGTGGCCAACCCAGTCGAAAGTTTTAAGCCGCCCAAAGGCCTCCAACATGGCTTAACGACTGCTATCAATCGATAACAACCGGGACCGACGACTTTACGTGCCTTCCGAAGCACGAAAGCGCTCAAGAAATTTTTGCCACTAGCCGTCACCCATCCGACTACCGACCGCGCCCGCTGTTGCTTAACTTTGTCGATCGCTTAGGATCGACGCAAGCTGCCGGGCTATGAGCGCTTCACGTCACGTCATGGCGTTATTTACCTGCCTGTAATGCTTTTTGAATCCATAACGCGGCTTGCGATAGTTATTTCTTAGAAATAGGTTATATTTACCTATGGGAATAGTAACATAGAATTTTATGTTTATTATAATTAATTGCACCCGTGATCACGTTTTGTGAATTTTTGAATTGTTTACTATTTATTGATATTGGAACACTGGAGATTATGTTCTTCACATTGTTTAAATAGTAGAGAGTAACACTCAAAAATATATTTTAATAATAAATATTATTATTTCGTAAATAAATCTGCCTTTAAAATTGCTGGAGCGGATCGCATCGTAATGCGGTATTAAAATCACCACGAGCAGCATTTTTTTTAAGTATACTAAAATGTCCTCAATGGCATCAAATCCAGGATTCCGCAGTATCATTACCAAAGCTCTAACTGTAGTACCGTCATTATTCTCGATGTTAAACATAAATAAACATACCCCCGATCATTTTCCGCATTTGCATGACAATTGCAGTGAAACAAACCGTGCTAGTTTCCGGGTGCACTCGGTGCCGCGGATCCGTTTCCGTTAGAGCGAGACAATAAATTTTCAGTTAAAATTAAAACCCAAGGAGTTCGGTTTAGGTGTAGGGTTGCATAAGTAAGTTTGTGGTAAATGTTTATTTTACTATTTTGACCTAAACTTATACCTATAATACTACTACCTACTACTACTAGGTTACGGGTTTTGAGCCTAAGCACAAAATTATAACCATACCATAACGCGACTACAATACACACTTTTCACGCGCTACTTACATATCTTATAACCTTTGATGATCTAATATGTCTAGATGGAACATCGAATCCGCGTAAACGTGTCAAAAAATTGTGGCTGTCTGTTAGCCACAATTGTATCATTGATCGCGCACACATACATAGACAATAGACGAACGTGTAAAGATCGCCTGCACGCATACATGCTTGATATTGTTGCCTTGTTTTTTTGTTTTCATTGTAAGGCGACGCTCAATCA
This sequence comes from Hesperia comma, assembly GCA_905404135.1. Taxonomy (NCBI): domain Eukaryota; kingdom Metazoa; phylum Arthropoda; class Insecta; order Lepidoptera; family Hesperiidae; genus Hesperia; species Hesperia comma. The sequence continues at coordinate 18,482,211 of FR990018.1, forward strand.
AGACATTAGGTCATCAAACATAACGCAAATTGCGAAGTGAAACCGTTAGTTACATGAAGTCGATTGGGATCAACCAATTTGTTGAACCTAAAAACACTTAAAATTATAACATTAGTCAGATATAAGGATAACGAGTAAAAATTGCGGTTAAATTTATCTAGTGGCACCACGCTGTCGGCCATATTGTTTGATTGTGTACAAGGAAAAACATGAGGGAAAATTTATGGCAAAGGGACGAAATAAAGACTTAAATCTTACGTTTATTGTGAATTATAAGAAGTAGAATGGAGAGCAGACTGCATTTAACTTAATTTTATAGACGTTCTCCTGGTATATGTATGCATTATGCAGGTACTTAAGTACCTTACTCATATTTATTAACGCGACAATTTGGCTGGATGGATGGATGTCGCTTATCAATTGAGGAATTCAGTCGATCTTCAACTTGTGCCTTCTCAAATTTTATACCAAAGTTTTAGTTAAATTATTTTTTGTGTGCCTTATTTGTTAATAAAATTAATAAATAGTTAACAAATAAGGTAAACAAATACCCGCATAGTATTTTAAAGACAAAGCTTCGGTCAAGAATTCTATCGCAGACCCGATAACTATCTCTCATTTCGTTCCTTCAGAAACGTGTATAAATAACTGTAAGTAAGTAAGTATGTACGTCCCAAAGGGGGATGCCCATCCCTCATAGAGAGATTGGCTCTAAATGCACAATAGAAAAATATGCTACATTGTTAGTATATGATAGTATGAATTGTTTTGTGAAAGATTATTACGAAACAAAGTTTGGGTGTAGAAGTTATGCGTATTACTGTTCGACTTACATGCGTACAATTTTCCCCTATTTAAGAAGAGTTATTCTTGGTTGGGAACTCTATTTTATAGCACCGTTACGCCTTACATGCTCACTATTATATGCAAGTGCTTGTATTATTTGGTATAAATCCTGCAAGAAATATAATTATTATTGTATCATTAGGTATACGTCAAAACAGGAAAATCTGTTTGACATTCTCAGACTGACAAATTGACAAACGTCCATAGCTTTCGAAGTTACCATTACTACAAAAATCAATAATAAAATAAAATTGATCGATACAAGTCCAATTTGTATGTGTAGGATTAAATATATGTATGGTTTTTACATATTGTATAATTTCAGTCGACCATTATAATTTAAAAAATTACAAGACAAGCAAACATTTTATTATTACTGAATTTTGTCTACGATAATATTTTATCCGGCAGAATGTTTTTATGATGGCAACAACTAACAATAATCAAAACTGACGTAAAAATATAAATATTTATTAAATCATTTCCATTACTTTTTATTGTACTGCAATGTTAGGCAAACTTCCTATATTGAGATATTATACGCACATATTATATTTTTTTAATCTTTTTTTTTTCAACATAATTTCATTTGAGTGCGTTTTAGAGCCAATACCGGGCATCCTCCTTTATGTTTATTATGAATTACGATCATACTCCGGTCTGGCACTCGGCTCCCGAGCCGCGCGTTACACAATTAGTACGATGAGCACAGCCAGACAGACAGATAACTTAGTTTGTGATGCCACTTACACTACTGTTGTTGTATATCTTGCTACTGGTTCCTACACCGAGATTATACGGTGTTATGAATAGTTTTGTCGTTTGGTTGTGTTGTGTATAGTAATAACGTTACATGGATTGAAGAACTTTAACTACAAAAACAGAGTTTAACCTTTTATCATCATCATCTTAACCCGTCTTGATTCGATATTGGAGAAGGGTATTTCCCCAGAATAACAAGGGTTAACCATTGAGTTACTATGTAAACTAGAGAAGCTACGTCAAACAAAAGTCATGTTCCTTTTCTCGGTTTAAAGCTATCCGTCGCTGCAGCGCTACAAAAAATCATTCAGTCTAATCTATCATTTTAAACCGCAGCGCTTAATACGCTTAATAAGATACATAATAGTCTTACAAGCATCTTTTGGCGCGTGGGTGACAAAGACAGCGCCTTACAGTTTACCTTACCTGTATGACGCTGTCTCTGTCACGCACGCGCCAAAAGACGCTTGTAGGACTGTAGGTTGTTTCATTCATTACTCGGTCACTATGACGACGGAATATAGATTATGACATTTATGACACAGAACGGTCAGTGTGGGGTTTTTATATGTTTTTTACCTATCTGGTTCATCAGCTTGAATGAAACAAAAAATTAAAATTATTATTGTGAATATTTTATCCCCCAAAACTCAGTTCTACTGTAAAGTGTACACGTTCTACATTTATTAAGTACAAACATCAATAAATTTCTTTATTTTACAAAAAGTCTAAACAAGTAACTAATTAAAATTTGGGGTCTGTTTGTAACATTGAAATAACCACTTTTTACTAAATGCATGGATAAACATTAGTATAGACCGTCTATTCGTATACAAAAAAAAATCATTTTTTGCAATAACAATAATTATTTAGGACCCGTCAAACTAATTTTGGAGATACACAATAATAACCAATAATAATAATAACGAATTGAAAAAGGGCTCACTTACAAGAGAGGATACAAGAATTAATTAAAACAAAATATATTTTTATAAATTTTTAATAAATAAACAAAAACAAATGTTTTAATTATAAAAAAACAAGAAAAACAAAACAAAAAAGAATTATTTAAGTATAGTAAAACACGAAATTAAAATGTAATCCTCAGTCCTTTATACAGTACTAGTTTTTCGTCAGTGACTTTTCCCGCGTGGAATTTGGTTATATCGCGCATTTTTACTGAATTTGACAGTGCTTTTTTTGATCCACTCTTTTTTATTTTGTTTGGTATTAGACAGAACGTGTACTGTGAATGGAGTAGTAACTACAGTCTTAATATTTTGTGAGATATTCGCTTCTAAGATGGTAAAATTTGTCAATTAGTTTTGAACTATGGGGTGAAAAATCGAAAAAAAAATGGAAAGGAATATTATGAAATCAACAAAAACTGCAAACTAATATAATTTTGAACAAAATCGGCCATGTAGTTTAATATTTGCTGCTTCCCCTTCATAACAAAGTCCGATTCGCTCTTGGCTTTGAAATTATTTTTCATGAATTTGCATTTTACGATCCTGTGGAAATGTCCTAATCAAATTTCCCGTCCCGTATAAATATGTGGAGTACTAAATCTCAATTAAATTGGGTTTTTGGAGGCGAATTTGGCCTTAGCTTACATAATAAATAAGAATGGTCGGTTGGCAACCAAGCCTCTTCGTTTCGGTTGTGTTGCACAAATTTAATCCAATTTTTCCTATTTTCATGGCTTTGACGTGGAAACTAAAATAAATAAAAATGTACTTAAATAAAATAAATTCATAACATCAAGAGACTTTCAAAACAGCGAAAATAAAACCTATCCTAAAAAACTTCCTTCGTCTTACATTGACTTGTGTTAGGCAACAAATCATTGAATTACAAGCAAGTAAGGACTTATTGTACCTCTCTGTAGCAACTGGATGTCAAAAAAATTATAATATGCAATTTAATATCGAATAAAAACAACCACTAAGATAATAATTATAATAACTCCATTTTTTAGGAAAACTTTCTTATTTGTGTATTATAACTATCATATTGCTACCAATAACAACCGCGTTTGGAGTGATCCCATATGTTCTGAGATTTCGTGTATTGCGTGCGTTGTTTTTGCGTACTTGGTATGAAGCTTAACATCTTTATTATCTACGAGTAATTTGTGGCTATATCCCTCAGGTAAGTGTGATAGGATGCATCTTATTTCACATCTACGTAAACGACCTGCCTAAAATAGCTAACACACAATTTTTTTTTCCAAAAATAACAATTACATTATCATATTAATATAAATAAAACAAAATATATCTTTAATCCAAATATGTATAATAATAATAATTAATTATTTGTTTTGTAATGTTGCTCATGCTGCTTTAAATTTTATATTTGTAACACCTTATATAAAGCATGACGCAATATAGATTATGATTATGCTAGGCAGATGGAACCGCGGACAAAGTATAGTCTTTTAAGAATTAAAACATTACAGAGACATGAATGTCAGCGTGTAAAACTGATAATATTGTGTTTAATGTGATGTCAACAAATTGTACCTACTATCACTACTGGACGTTGTTAGTCTATGAGAAGGACACAATATGGCAGACGTTAAATAATTTTTCGTATTTATTTGAAAATAGTGAAATATGGTTACTAACCGGTGAAAAGTTACTCCTGTGCATTTATTTGAGTTCCTGGAGTTATTGCGGCAATTACGTAATACACAATTGGGCATTGTTCACGCTAGTTTTAAAGATTCACTGACAGGTCTCAGACGTTTTACGCGCATGCGAGCTGGCAAGCGAATGAGAGAGTTGAGGTGCATTCACCGCAACTGACTGGCGAATAAAATTTCTTTGCGGTGTCTTCTCTAGTACTTTAGTACATAATATCTCAATGGGGTTAACTTAGAAACGTTTTACTTTTAGGTGTTAAATTAAAAGACAGGCCTCATAAATAAAAATGTCCATGCGTATCGGTCCACATTGGACCCACAGTTTTTTGACATCATCCGACCACTTGTGTTACCAAATTCCCTTTTCTCTATTACAACTGTTAACAAAGTTCAATCAAATCTTATTTTTTAAATTATATTTTAACTTGGAAGTCGAGGAAAAATCTTTGAGGAAATGCTGTCCCATAGTACCAACACGCAAAAAATATTCTTGTTTGTGGGTCGGTAGGATCATATTTCGATAACAGATCAATAAACAGAAATATGGAGCGAAGTTCTGCCGTTATAGGTCTCGGAAATGCGATTCAATAAGTTTTCAAGTGTGCCATTTCAGTTTGATGGCAATATCGGAATTATAACTCGATATTGTTGGTTTGTTGACTAAATCACGAATACAGCAGTTCAATTTGAACTTTAGTTACCGATTACTTTGCCCTCATTATAATCTAAGCCTATAAATGGATGCGTTTTACTATTACTCACACACTCATAATTAAACTCGAAATCTCGAAAACTACCTATTCAGGGGATATGTTATCGAAAACTATCTATTAAAAGTATAAAGTTTATTATTACGAGATGTCCGCAAAAATGAGATCTTGTGATATTTGACCCTTCGTGAATAAAGTTGAAAATTTGTAAGAAAATTCGATATTTCTTAATATTTGGTTTTCTGGTTACAATTAGGTAGTATCCTTTAATGACTCAATATTTTGAAATTATATCAGAATTTTAAAATTAAAAAGCATGTTTTGCACGCCTTTTCCTCATTTAAAATTAAATTAACAATAGACAACGTAAACAAATAGATATCCAGATTAATAAAGCACTGTCTCTGTCGCGGTTTTTCCCGCCATACGGCCGCCATGTTGCGAGCGCCATCTTGAAGGATGTTAGCGATGTAAGATTAACGCGTTCTACTAATTGCACGTCACAACTTGACGTCTCAAAGGAAATTAAAGTTTTCGCACCAACAGATGCCCGGGACTGTTATACGTTATTATTGTCTTTGTCGTGTTATTAATGAAAGCCTGAGGTTTTTGATACAGTTTAATTACAAACTAACGTACTTTTATGTAAATAACGTTCTATAAATATGTAACTGGTCGTTGTCTGTTATTATATTACTATTATGGGAGGCTTTTATGCAAAATAACTCAAAACTATGATTGTAAGAATTTTTTTTCTTTTTCTATGTGCTTATCTGAACTCTAGTCTCAGAGACTGATTTAGGTGCGGCATTCTATAAAAATGTAATGGTTCACGACTAAAAATTTTCAAGTGTCGTCGGTATGATGAGGCAGTTTCCGAAGCAAAACGAGAGCGAGTTTTTTAGTTGACAAATAAAGTGACACGAAATGTTTCATTGTACCATTAATAAAGTAAAAACGCAATAAACAATCCCTGTATCTACAAAACAAGATCAGATTTCACAAATAAAAGAATTCTGTCCACTCAAAACGGAGGCATACATCAAGGGCTCCTCGCAAATGAAATAGCTACGGAGACGATTTCTCAAGGCGATCCTCTAAGGGACACTTGAAAGAATCCTCCGTCCCTTCCGTCTAATCTTGGCGATTATTAAAATCATATATCTTGAGGACGTTGGGGTATGCACCCTGATTTGGGGTGCATTCTGTTACGTCAGGCTTCTAGGCCTGGTTTTTTTCATGCGATCATAGCGTAATAAATGGCGGTATTAGCGAGAGTCAATTTTGTTTCGGCGATGTTATGACGTGTAACGGTTTTTGCGTGGTACGAATTTATTGCACTATAACACTTTTACGAAACTGGCAGAAAATCTTAAGTGACCACAAATATATTATTGGTTTATTCAGCACGGTTTAAGCCACAGACACACGTTACAATAAAGTATGAAAGAATGTGGCATGTGACATTAAATATTCAATGACGAATAATTACCTGTGCAATATAATGTAGGGTAATATAATGTAATGTATTTTGCTAAGATGGCTTATTTTCTAGAAACGTTCATACAACAAACATATCGTAAGATGATCGTAAGTACCCTTTTCAAAGTAAAATGCGTATAATTCCGATGGTTCAAGTTAATATTCATACGTTAACTTGTATTGTATTGCATAATCCGCTCCAACCACAGTGTCACGTAAGCGCCGGCTTCACGGCCCAGCACGCGCCTCATAATATTATTCTTACCTCCCATTCCTTTCCTCATTCTTGCCTCATTCTTGCTTCTCATTACCATTCACTCACTCGGTCATTCATTCGTTAGGAGATAAGCGGATATTGCGAGGGTGACGAAGTTAAAATTTTGCGTTTGTTTTCCTTGGTTATTTATTTTTTATAAATACTATTTTCAAATATTATCACTTTTTGTTTGGACACTGATTTCAGTATAGGTACACTAAATAATACGTATTACCGGAAATGCGGAAGAAACAACTATAAATATTTTATTTAATTTTCAGAGATTTTATCTTGTATTTAGCGTGTATTATGTAATGATTAGACACCTTTTCAAAATGTCAAGTTTAAAATTTTACACATTGCAATATTAAATATCTATGAGCAATTATTATAACAATTTACTTAAAGAGATAGGTACGTAGTGACATTAAAATTTCTACGTACCTAGCGGAGCTTATTAAAACAAGAAACAGTGTCAGGTACGGTCCATGTATCAACAAAACACTAATCCCTAAAGTAAATACCTATACATGGCTGTCACGCGACACATACTCAATTCGCAGGGAGAATAAAAGTGTAAATCCCATTGCCGCATCGCATCCCTCCAGTCCCTCAAAGCTACCGGGAGCTAAAGTAATAAAACCTGCACCTGCTTAATATAAGATTGCAGGCAGGAGTGGCCGCTAGAGGATTACTTTTAAAACCATTTAGCGTTCTAACTTCTTTCTTTCTAACTAACGAGATTTTAAATCGATTTTGTCTTCACCAGCATTTGAACAAATAGTCTGCTTCGAGAATCTAGACGTCGATGGCAATGTTGTAACGAAAGGCGAAGGGAAGGAAAGGAAAACTTTCCTATCCACATTATATATCTCCCGAAGTATATAACGATTATTATTTATGACATTTTTCGTACAGTTCCGTTTAAAGAACGAACTACCGGGATAAATAATAATATTTATTATCCCATAGTTTAATTTTAAAGCCTGTGCATCGGTTCAGCGTGTTAAACTTGAAACGTCAACAAACAGACAGACGCACGAGTGCACCCAATGATAATATGAGTAGGTGTACATTAGCAAACCTCATGTAACTATAAAATTTTTGTGTAAAATTTTACGGGTATCCATATTGGAGAGACGGTATGTCAGTTACTCTTTAATGATCTCAGAATATTGTTGATTCCTTTGCGTTTCCTGATGTCCTGTGACATGTGACGACCGAGGCTACTCTCCATCATCCTGCTCATCAGCAGCCATCAAGGACCTACCTAGGTAGGGAAGACATCCCAGGGCACGCAGTAGCGGTGATAGCCTAGTGGTTAAGAATTCCGCCTTCTGTTCGGAGGGTCCGGGTTCGAATCCCAGGGCACGCACCTCTCTGACTTTTCGGTGTTATGTGCGTTTTAAGCATTTAAATATCACTTGCTACAAACGGTGAATGAAAACATCGTGAGGAAGCCTGCATGCCGGAGAGTTCGCAATACTCAAAGGTGTGTGAAGTTCGCCAATCCGCACTTGGCCAGCGTGGTGGACTATGGCTAACCTTCTCATTCTGAGAAGAGACCCGTGCTCCATAGTGGGCCATGATGGGTTGAGATGATGATGATGATGAAGGTAGGGAAGATTAGATATCGAAGAGCACGAAAGTTTGCGGATGTAATTTATTCAAAGCAATGTGTTACTATGGAAAACCACAACAATAGCGGTAAGCGATCGATAGGTTCAAGTCGAATGAAATACCTACTCGGTTGTACAATTTACGTAATAAATACAGGGCTTGTAGTGAACTACAGATACGAGTAGAATCAGAATATAATATTATTACTTGTTTCGGAAACATTCTGAGGAGATGTGCACACCTAGCGGTGTGCCTGCCCCGCGCCGCTTGAGTGTAATTCACGAATGTCGCCTTCGTACTATTTGTATGAAAACGTTTTGAAGTGGTACGCGCCTGCGCCACGTCTTCACCTTACGCCGTTTCTGTATAATTCACGCCTAAGAGTTCTTCATAATAGTTCTTAAAGAAGTGTGAAGTTTACAAATTCGCAACTGACCAGTGTGGTGAACTATGGCCTTTATTCCTTTTTCTCCTTCTTTTAATCTGTATTAATGAAATTCCGCAAAGTAACGCCCAATTCAATTCATTATGGGTACATTAGTCCGACCAACCGGTTTTAGAATTCTTCCTTCCTTCTCGACCAACAATGTATTGGTGATGCATTTAGTGTTATTCATTGTATGACGGTAACAAGTAATCGGTCGATCTGTACGTATGAGAGAGAGTATGTTAACAATCTATAGAGCAAGGCACTTCTCACATTACGCTATTCATTAGCTACGCGACTGCAACGCAATCCCAAAATTCTATGGATCTGACACTTTTGACTGACAGGAGTCGCATCTTAGACGCATCTTAGACGCTTCTTAGATCTTAAAGATCGCATCTTAGACGCGACTCCTGTCAGTCAAAAGTGTCAGATCCATACAAATTTTGGATTGCATTGCAGTCGCGTACCTCATAAATAGCGTTGTGTGAGAAGTGCCTAATCCAACTCAAACCGATAATTAGGTAAGTACTATCTTTGATGGACATCCATGTCCATGTAGAGTCGTGCCACTTTGCTGGAGATAAAAACCAACATAAAACTAATGAAATTGTAGCTTTTATTACAAAGCATAAATACTATCAGCTTTTGTTACCAATGCCATGACTCTATTAAGTTAATGAAAGTTCCATAAACGCACATTAGCCGTATTTACTAATCAATCTAGGTCAAAAGTTCAACATTCGTGGTTATGAATGCCGATCGACATGATTTACAGAAAGTAAAGTAAGATTTAGAAATAAAGTATTTTGTCAAGTATGAACGAATGCGTATAGGTAGTAACTTAAATATACGAGTATAAAATATTTTTTTTATCTATGCGGTATTAATAAAAAAAATCAATATATTATATAAAACATCGTACTTAAGCGTTAACTTATGAGAAGAAAAAAAATCCGTTACTGACTGACAGACAACGCGTAGTCGAAACTACTGAACACAAGAAGCGGCATGCATGTGCCTTGGGTACTGTAGGGGGCAAAGGCACTAAGAAATAATCTTTGGAAATTCCTCTCCTAATGGGATAAACTGAAACGAAAATTCTACGCGGGCACAGCCGTGGGAGAAAAGCGAGTGCTACATAAACATTAAAAAATCGGAAATAAAAATATATCCGTCTCATTGCATTGCACCGTTGCATGCCTCTACAGTTGACGAAATAATGTGAGCAATTACACTAGTAAGGAGGTATTACATTTATAACTAACAAACTTCAGCGTCATTGAAAAAGACCTTATTTTGTGTGTTAAAATAAAAGAACGCTTGCGGTCGGATCGGAGATTTTATTGCAGCAGCAACATAGACAATAAATGCATAGACATTGAATTGAAGTAGTGCACAGATAATAGAAGACAAGTTATTTAACAGATCAACAGATAATAAGTTAAAGCAATTTAATGTTTCTAACAGTCATGGAAACTCAAAATAGCTCTCCACCAGATCCCCACTTCACCCCCTCCTTCCTAGAACAGAGTTGAGTCCCTAAAAATCGTGATAGCGAGTAAGAGTGAAGTGTAGACCGATTTATCACTGGAACACGGACCCACTCATTTGTATTCCGCACGCCCGCTGCGTGACGCGCCAATGTTTTTATTCTGCACTTCCAGCCTTAAAACTTACCTACGTGGCGTGATACGTCTATCGTGATCGTATGAAGAGCAAATGGAACTAGTGTTTACTGAAAATAACAATAAAGCAAACCCTTTTGTCTACCATTTGTCTAAATTTTTACCTTGATAGTTCACCACAACCGTGCTATGTTTATTTAAATCTTGAAACCATATAAATAGTAATCGTTATTATCTTAGGTTGCTTCTCTGTAACTTAATTGTAGAATTCTTAAGAGGAGCAATAAAAATCTAACACTACAACCAATCATCACCGAAGCGTTGCCGGCAAAGTTCAGAAGTTTTTTTTATTTATTTTTTAAATCGCACCAACGTAAAGAAAGAAAACGAAAGAAAACACATACAGGATATAGGGCTATTTTACCGCATAAAATCCAGGAAAAATTGTTACTCCAATTATTATAAGCGCAAGTAGCAAGAGCAAGAGCAAGAAAACGCGTATCTACACTAACTATTACGTACGTAGCGTCCTTATACCACCATACGTAGAACATATTCCTATTACGTGGTCAATTAAAATTTTTTAGAGTAACTCTTACATGTTACTTAAAGCCAAGTATATAACAGTAGTCAATACGGAAACTAGTATTACTATTAGAGATACAGTTGTGGAAGCTCATTGGTATGCCGGCGGCGCGTCGCGACCTACGCCGTTGTGCGATATCGATCGACGCTCACTTTCTTACGCCGTGACCTTCGGACGGCGATGTTCAGCCGTGTACGCTGTACACTGCGTGTTGTTCGATATACTGCTTTACAGGAAATACTATGTAATATATTATGTACCTATTATTAGGTGAAACAGAACTTTGTACGTCGACGAGCTACGAGCATTACGCGGTCAAGTAATAAAAGTTGGCACAGTCAAAGTTTATTTCAAGGAGCGCAGAAACCTTATATTTTTTATATCATTGCAACGCATATGTATGTGAAGTTTATTATATTTTAGTAAAATAAATAAAGTCATGTAAATATGTGAAATTAAAAGCGTGAATCAGATTGTAAAGAAAAAGAAAGCCAAGGTTTCGACTACCTCCACACTCGTGGTATACTTGAGTGTGGGTAGTTATAAAACTAGTAACTAACCATCCTACTTTCGATTTGTGTATTGTTCTGTGTCGGTTACAAGTACAATTGTCATCGGCTAGAGCGAAAGGCAGATGCATGTTCGATTGATGATTGATTTGTGATGATTGATTAATTCAAATTGATGAGCTATCTTAAATCCATAAAAAAATTCTAATCCAGTAAATATGAAGTGTTTAAGAAACTAATGTGCTTCTACTAAACGTCTCTCCATTAGATTCAAATATTCTCAATCTATTCCACTCTAAAATATATTAAAGGACCTCTATTAAAGGAAACGGCATTCATTAAAACCGCGTAACTGTAGCTGAATCGAAAACAATGCGCCATTTGTTTACCTAATTCAGTCATAAATCTGTTTAGATTTAAAACGTAAAATTACATTGTATGCAAATTGGGCGCACCCCTACTGCACCGAACCAGGGAAGTTTGTTTATGCGTTGCGTAAAGTAATAAAGTTACTATTGTCGATAGCAATGGGGATTACGGTAGGATCGAGTTACGTATACGGTTTGATAAAAATCTAAATCAAAAGTTACATTTCACGTGGATATCAGTTTTTTTTAATATGATGATTGTGTACAGTCCTACAAAAATGTTATGGCGCGTGAATGACGTGTGGGTAACAGAGACAACGCCTTACAGGTAAGGCAAACTGTAAGGCGTTGTCTAGACTCTAGATCCTTGTACGACTATACAATATTTGCACTGAAAACGTCGATCACAGATGCATTTTCCGCCCAGAAAAAGAAGGTACTGGCTGTGTAAGCTCTCAGCCGGGACATGAAACATTTTTGACAACTGATCCAAGGTAGCCAAGCTGAAAGTAGTAATTCCGCAGGTGGGCTTTAGTTTTATTTTATTTCAGTGTGATTTTGTTTTATTTATGAGTGAGTGAGTGAGTTTTATTTTATTTCAGTGTGATTTTGTGAATTGAAATATGCAATGACACCAGGATGTGTTTAAATGTATAAAGTACGAAATATTTTTTAAGAACATCGGTGATAATTCATACTTAGGTGATAAATTGCAACACATGAACCACTTCCTCTAAATACAGTTACCTTTTTTAAGTATTAAAATTTCAAACTATCGTACTTATTTCGGAGGCTAGACTGAAATATCTTTAGTTTTAAAGTACAATAAAGTTGAAGTTGTCAAACTTGCATAAAATAGAAATGATACAGGGTGCATTGCAATAAGTGATCGAAAGGCTCCAACCGTCTGTTTTTCAACAGAAAAATGAATGTTTTGAACATTTTGTTCGCTTAGAAGAACACGCCCATAGCATAGACGCACCCAAGCCGCTAGTTCATGATAACAGTGCATTGAAAATTCACTGAATCCTCCCTTCGTCTACATTCCCATTTAGATAGATAGAGGTATTCTATGGGGTTGTGTACGCCTGCAGCCATGCAATGCCTGCAGCTATGGACACCATAAACTGTTGTCTATTAATGTTACGAATATGTTGCGGACGCTTTCAAAATACAATGGCAGCTTTTAACTCTGTAAAATATTCGTTTGTGTTATTCTCATTACTTTTTGACAGGTTTTAATGGCTCAATCAAGCAAACGATCATGGTCACCTGATAGTGATTGCCGTCACCCATGGACATGCTTTGGGCGTTACCAACGCGTTGCCGGTAAAAGAAGTAAGCGATGCACCCGCTAATTCGGCCGTCTAGCGTTGTCAGAATTCTGATAATTGACCGAGACTACTTTCAAAGTAAATATAGTGAGAAACCTGCACATCTAAGAGTCCTGCTTAATATTCTCAGCGGTGTCAGAAGTGCCATTTGGCTAGCGCGTGGACTGAGGACTTTACTGTGTGAGAGTCTTCTATATATTATAATTATGGGTGTCTACCCAAGCCGAGGAATGGAACAGTCATGGCTTGCGAATACCCAACTTAACGCATTTCACTTTAACCATTTAGTTAAATATGAACACAACAAAGTTAAACGTTTCTCATAACACATACCTTTTGCTCACATTCTTCCGTCAAAGGCTGTAATTGACAACAGCAACAAGACACTGACGTTGAAATATGGAACCCTCATCAAACGTTCCTTTCCGCGAGAGCTAATTGCGATGCGTATTCGAGCAAACAGACGAATGAAACAGTACGAATACCATGGCTGTCTATTCATGCTGTTTCGTGCCTTTATGACCAACATTAATCCAAAGGCTTAAGGTTTAATTTTGAATAATGGTTTCGGGTACGTGGTAAAGATATCTTTGCCGGTATGTGACAAAGATGAGAGGGGTACGTTCCGTTTAATTTTCATTGACAATTTTAGTGTTGCCAGCCCGCGGGATTATTTACACCGTGTTTTGTTGAAACTCGTTCGTTTAATTCATTAAGGAATGAGATTGTTTTAAGAAATTCTTAGGGGACTCGGGATAACAGTGTGTCTATAGATAGATCAGAATCCAATAAGCAAATATATAATTTCCATCCATCATTGCTCCAGTATATTACATAAAATGTGGAACATCGCTCCAGTAGGTTGCTTAATTTTTCCGTGAAAGCATGGCAAATAAACAAAAATATGTACACTTTCGAATATACCATATTTATATGGAATATCTTGAGGTCACGGTGAGGCGGAATCGGAATATACTTCCGCCCATATCTCTGCGGTTGCATGGCAATCACACACTGCAGAGATCGTATACTGGGAGGTCAGCTTATTAAACCAAACCAAATTAAATCTTTGGACCCTAAAAAACACTACGATTTATCCAGACTGTTGGGCCTGGGAGACCAAGTCTTACATACATAGGATGGCCGCAATAGATCAGAAATGGTCGCAGTGGCCCTATGGAAATCTGTAGAATAACATTTTCTGGTATTTACATGTTTTTTTTTATTTAAATATTTTCGAAACCTTTATTGTTGTTTGTCATTAATGTTCAGCATCTAATTGGTCACTTTCAGTAGAACGGATTTTTGTGGGATATTTGTTCCCCGTGACCAATTATGACAAATTATTAGGTTCTCTTTTTGTCTAAACTTCTTAACTTGTTACCACCCATATGACTCCTGTTGGTTGATTTTGACTTGAAATGCTTTCATTCTTCAGTCTTTCTTTTCCTTTCATGTGGCTCATCTGGTCTTCTGTAGGGTATTCCCATAAAAATAACAGAGAAGGACATCTACAACAGGCCCTGACCTCACCGTACGTCCCATTTGTTAACCGATCATTATCGTAAAAAACAAAACATTTCATAAATAGAACGCTTCGTAATTCAAAAATAAATTGTTTCTTTTGAACTGAACTTAATGCGACCGGCTTATTAAGCTCCGATATTATTTTTAACCCCGAACACATCATAACCGGGAACACATGTTGGACATTACCTCTCCCGGACCAACCACTCAACCGGCTTTAAGTAGACATAATACTAAATTACGCGATACATTATCTTAATGGTTATGTTTCATACACTTGTTCTGAAGAGCTTTAAGTCCTTGTCATTAATAAGATGGGGCTGTCTGGATTATTACAAAATGAATTAATACTGAGATTAGTTGAGTAAAATGCTTGATGTTCCTACCTAATGAACCAACGGATTTAATAATTTTTCCTCACCTGCCACCCATTTAAAAATAAATGCGAAAATAACTCGGTTTGTCTCACTCAATCCGCTGCTTTCGATAAAATTTGATATGGAGGTAGTTTGAGACCTTGGAAAGGTTCAATGATAGTTATCCTGATTATTATGATATTCGTTTTCTGACTCTTAGCTGGCTTGCGTTGGTTGATATTAAAAAGTAAAGTTTCTTACAAATCAATCAATTATGGAATTTTCTGAATCAAAAGTATATTCAGAAAATTCCATAAAAGTTAAAAAGGTTCTTTGACTTCGAGAAGAAACGGCGCAACAGAATTAAACTCAACTAATGTTAGCACCCAGAGTACTTGAAATCTTGAATGCTTTTAACGACTGAGCGATAAAACAATAATTCAAACCTTTGGCGTCCCAAGCAATTCAAACAAACCGTAATTGAAACGCAAGATCTTTATTCAAGTGACATCCAGATCGGTACACAAAGACGGTCTGAAGTGTTTTAAAATTATTTCAGATGAAAAAACAATAAGGGACATCTCGAGTCCCTAGTGTCGGGTTACAAATAAAACAGACAATTAAAGGACGCCATCAGTTGGGGCTGACATCATTATGACCGCGTGTTGGGTTGCAGACATCTTCATTTTGTTGGATAATAGGGATTCGTGTTACAACTTTGATGTTTACTTTGACTAAACCATTTGGTAGCAATAGCTCTTTCGAGAGAATAATCTAGTATTTTGAAGGTCTCCCACAATGGATTCTAAGTTCTAGTAGGTCCAATCTTTCCTCATTCGACAGGAGCAATACGGCTCTTTTGGGATATTTTATTCTTCAAGAATCAATAGTCCTTTGAAAGATCTGCCATTATTAGCCTACTGTCACTTAGGCTTACTAACTCTACAAAGTTTATCTACAAAGTTTTTTCTTTTCACAATTTAACGTCACACACATTTTACTATGGAATATTTCTCTGATTAATTCACCTTACCTTGTTATTAAAAATGTCTGGAAAGTTTTCCAAGGTACAATTTCAACTCTCCATTACATTTCTAGGATCGTATTTCAAAGACGTCGTAATTGACATTCCATTCAATATATTCAGAGAAAGACACTTGCGCACTTCCAATGAAAAATCTTTATTTAAGCAGCTGTCTCTTCCAACATTCCTGAAGTAGGAACTTAGAGCTGTAAAAATAATAAGACATTCGATACTCCGCGCCCCTCCGACGGGGTGAGGAATTTAATACCATGAAGTGGCGGAGGGAAACATCATATCGGTTTGATTTTAGAGGGAAGTTGTGAGTGAAGTGAAGTTTATCAGAAATTCCATGAACACGTCGTATTGAAGTACTGCTTCTTCATACTTATCAACTAGTATTTTAATGTAGATATTAATTGAAGACTGTTCACAGTAACAGGTATTTTTGAATAAAAGGTAATTAATATTGCTTTAATTATTAAAAAAATCAGTAAGTGCACCCGTTTTAACAAGGACTGTTAGTGATGTTTCTGTAAATTGTTAATAGGACGTACCTAATAGTACATTAAGCAATTTATTTTCACTAAGAGTCTCGTTCTAATTCGGTTACAGTACACCCTTGAAGTCCCAAATAGTCGCCTTTAAAACGTGTAACTAACTATTATGTTCTCCTAACATTTCAATGTGTTATAACTAAGCTAACACCATGATACAATGGTGTTAATACGCTATTACTACGAAAATTCGCAATGTTTATGAAAACAAGCCGTATTTTAACAAGAGACGATACGCCAGATCGATGCACGTTCACATTATGAATATTGATGGTACGACGTGCGATGTTTACGCGCACGTGCCGCGAACTGATACGCGCGTACTATACACGTACTATAGCGTATATACGCTATACGATGAAGACGGATCGTAGGAACCTAGTTCCGTTTAATTACTTGAACAGCGGCAATATTCTATGTATGTTAGCTTATTTACATGTAAAGCTATATTACGCAAATAAATGGAACAAGATTCTAATAAACATTTTTAACCGAGTTCCAAAAAAGGAGATTCTCAATAAGACTAAATTTTTTATGTTCGGTAGGTACCTCAAAACTTTTTACTGAATGTACAGATTTTTTGATTCTATTTTATGTCGAAAGCAGGCCGTGCAGGATAGTTATTGATATCACTCCGATGTTTGAAAATCGAGTTTTCAAAGACTACGTAGATAAATAGATTTTATTTAGTTGCTAGTGAACGCCCTGACTTCGCTTCGATATACTTGTTCTTTTCTTTTACGAATATTATTGGATGTTATCCTATTTTTGGAAGTATTAATACTCCACTCCAATTGGTCTCGCGTAATGTTGTATAACCTAAAGCCTTCCTTAAGTAATGGACTATCCATCACAAAAATAATTTTGCAATGCGAGCCAGTGATTTCTAACATTAGCCCATTCAAACAAAAAACCTCTTAATACTATTAGTACAGAATCAATACTATAGACGAACCTGAAAGACAAAGCAGGAAGTAAAATTGCATTTACTTACATTCCAACCTCGCAAGTTTTTCAAATGATGTAACGTTTGTACGAGCCGCATTTCCCTTCCACCCGGCCTTTATCCATTGTTTCATCTAATCTGCACACCCTCATGTGTAATCAGCTCACGTACCGACCGTGCGGTAGGCCCAGGTTTGATTCCCCGGTGCATTGGCGGAGGGGTATAATGCTATAATGGTACAAGATGCTAAGGCACACGACACACTTCGCGTTTTGTTTCAACGCAATGTATTTTTTGTAATAGGTATAATTTTTGCGGTAACAGGTACAAGCAAGTTTAAAATTTGTTACTTCTCAGAAATTGAGCAATAATCGTCATTACGTACGCAATTATATAGAATAATTAAACCTGCAATTTTATCTTAGAGGCCCGTGTTTGAGATCCAATTAAAAGCGAGTTTTGTCTGAATATAAATTAACCGAAAATAACTTTCTTGTTTTCACGGTATTAGGTAAGGCTTCAAATGGTTGGTCCAGTTAGCAGATGGTGGCAGAATATTGTTTGGTTAGTTTGAGGATTAGGACAGAGGCTGTTATTGAAGAAAGAAAGACATTTATTCGTAAAAAATACACTTATAAATTACAGACAACAATAATAATAATGACTATGAACATGACTCTAAATATCATAAGTGGACCCTTTACGAAATGGATCCTGCTCAGCATTATGCTGGAGTCCGGAGACTGACAGCGCTGATCTTCCGCAGTATTGATAGTTAGTAGGGTAAGTTGTTGTTTTTTTTAACGTATCTTCGTTTCACAACTTTGAAATTTGAAACAATATCCCACTTAAATAAAATATTACAACAAAATCAATTAACTTCAATATAAGAATAACGGTTTAACATCTCCGTGTGTATACCGCCTAACGTGGCTCTTATTTGTATGTTCATAATGCAGTACAGATAAACGTAAGATGGCAGGGCGAGTATACTGCATTTCACTATTTATTATACATTGTACGCCGTAATCTGCCACACCTTGTGTTATGATACATGGTTTTTAAGGGTTCCGTATCCAAAGGGTGACCAGCGAACCCTATTTTTTGCCTCCGCTGTCTATCTGTCACAGTTTTGAACGGAAATAGATAAAGACCTAAAATTTTCACTTACAGTGCGCCCAACTTATCTCTGAAATGGCAAAAATTGGAACTAACGAAAAGTCATTCATAAGTACGTTGTGGTTATTCATCTATCAGTTACTAGTGTGCAATGATTGGTCAAATGAATGTCAAATGCGTCCGACAGCGCCTCTTTCGTTTCAGTCTTAAGTTGGGTTTACTATAATACTTTTTCCTGTGCGGGCTGTCAGAATAAATAATTGAAAATTAAATATAGTTAGATACGGGTGACCTTACAAAGAAAGGTTTTCCAGTATTGTAACTTGCTTTTAACCAAATAAAATTAGAGTTTACATCAATTGGTATTAGGTAGTACGGAAATGCACTTAACAACCGATTTCTTTATTTGTACTTTTTTAGCTTATCGTGTATATCCTGACAATTACTAACTTATTTTGCCTAACGAAATCTACTTCAAACATAGATGAAGTCGGGCATCAAGTTAGTACAGTTAAATGAACAAAGTACATCCCTCCACAGATCGTTTTGTCTAGATTGTGAACAGGCACGGTATTAGAGTTCTTCGGACCGCAATGATCGCTTTATCGCGGACTGTTTTGACGAAGGGAAATATTTTGACGAATTCTATTTGTTTTTCTTAGTCGCCGTTAGGGTTGTCACCTTTGAGTTGTTTTGAAAATCGCTGACAAATGGTCCAGAAAACTGAACTCATAACAGTCTTGGTATGAGACAAAATATTGCCATGTCATTCCTTAATTTTTTTTGATCTACACCAAATAATTGCACTAACATTTAATTCTTACTGTTAAGTTTAGGAAGTCAGACAAGTTTAACATTGGTTTTCAAAAAGTATACATATTTTTGCCGTAAAATGCAAAAAAGTTTAGTCTAAAATGAGATACCTGAGGATTTTAAAAATTCAGCACTTTTTTCTATGCCACTGAAATTAAATTGAGATCATTTCCAACACCTGGCAGCCCTATGCCAGTCCTGAGCAACGGACTTGTAGAAACAGATGCGACGATTCCCAGCTTTTGTGATTGACACTGAACCCACTTTGAAACGGTTCGCCGGCTAAATACCGTTCGTGAAAGAACGAAAGAGCGAATTATTTCCGAGACAGCGTGGAATATTGGAGTCGCCGCCGAACAAATGTTGCATTGTGGCAAATTCAGAGTGGAATTCGCGATTTTTCCAATAAAACGACCTATGTATCGGCTACTTTGTAAATACCACATTTTTATATTGTTTCGTGTCATTTTTTAAGTAAAACTTTCTTGTTAATTAATATTTCGTCATTTCTACACTATGCATTGACGATTAATCTTTTTCTGAACTTTAACTGAGTACAAGTAACCTTAACAAAAATTAAGATTTTTTGAAAAAAAGTTTTTTTCAGAAATGTTTTGCCTAAACGAAAGCAACCATAAACTTTGGATCTTTAAATAAAAATATATTCACCATTTACGGGGAATTTTATGATTTACCTTTCATAAAGAATTGAGAGTGGGTTAGACGTATGTCATTCACCGGATAACAGCCTCTTTATATGCAATTTGGGCAGTAATAAATAAATGTGCGAATAACCGAAAAAATCCAATTTCAATCGGACCAGGCGGACCCAAAGCAAATTGGGTCAAATCTATAACGGTCCACGGCCCGTAAATCCTCGAAGTTCGTATTTCGGACCAAGTTACGGCCCATCGGCCAATCGGAAGAACGCTTATCGCCATCCAATGACACCGGACCGATTACACCGGCACCGTAAATTCGAAAATGGAACTCAACTTCGTTAATTACCGAACTGAGTAACTGTCGTTATCGGGCGACGAATCAACGGGCACAGAGCCGTTCGAAATTCAAACTTTAAACATTCAATTTTCGAATAGAAAAAGCGGGAACAGATTTACCAGCCAGCCCTAACAATAGATGCCAATAATTACGCGACAATAAAGCGAAATGCAGCCGCGATTTTATGGCCTCATTAAAATAAATGAAACCGAGCTTTAACATTCGATTATTTGGGTACAGTATCGATACGTAAATTCTGCTGCCTTCATCAATTTACGTGGCGGGCTTCAGACTAATGTTGCCAGGTGTCATGATTTGCACGAGACGTCTATCCTATTAATGTTAGCAGAATTCATCACTCATCGACATGTGACAATTCCTAATTTTAATAAGTCTGGCATATTATGCACAAATATAACTATTTTGATTTATTACCTAATGTTTCTATCTTCCCTACGTTATAAATAAATTGAAAATAATGAAAGTACTAATCAGAATCCGTCTATTATACCTACATTGATATTATTTTGAATAGTAAAAATTAATGTTGGGTAACTTAAAAATAATTACACCAATATTAATACAGTACACTTCCATGATAAAAACGAATTTGTCGTCGTCACGAATTAAAAACCAACAAAATGTTTCCAAACTCCAATCTCCTCCATCCCAATTGGTAATTCTGTACCTGGCAACACTAGCCGACGCTACTGATTACATAAACTTGTTACGCGCGCCACGAAATGATAACGAACCTAATTCGGGTTCGATTTTTGAAATTCGCTCCACTATGTAAAAGGCAATGTCTCAGCCGCTTCGTTTTATTGAAGTCATTCGTTTTATTAAATCATTCGTCTCGTTTCGTCCTCGAACTCGTTATTATTAATTGAGAATTTTCATATTGAATATTTACACCGTTTTATTGGATTGGATAATAAACGTTTGTTACCGGTAACTAAGTTAATCACACGCGTAGTCTGAACGACTTTCCCTTTTGAATAAATATAGGTAGTGAGATATTCTTATTGTTCGTAGCAAAAAATCTCCTGGGAGTTGCCGTTTGTTTCAATTTGTAATGTATGTCCATTTAATTTTATATTCAATTTAATTAAAATTATCTTCATTCCATATATCTTCAATTAGGTAAATTAATTCAATTTAATTTATCTTTATTTTCTTTAATAATTATGTTTCAATCCTTTATTGGTCCACTACTGAGCACGGGTCACTTCATATAACTAATGACATCTACAGTGTCCCCACTCACGGCTCCACCACACATTGGTGGAAAAAAATTCAATATAATTTATCGTAATCCCAATCACATCAAACAATCACTCACCTGGCAATTTCTCTCTGAGCAGCGTGCAGCTTGCCGGCGAGCCGCGCCGCGTCCGCCTCGGCGGCGCGCGCGCGCGCCTCCCAGTCGCCGCGCGCGCGCCGTTCGCGCTCGGCATCGTTGCGCGCCGCACCCTCGCGCTGCAACAGGGTTCAGGGGTCACTTGGCGAAGTATGCGTACAGGGGTTTTTTGACGAATTATAAATATTCAGAGGACTCTTGACTATTTACAAACTTTCAGTGGTCACTTGACGAATTATGAACCTTATTATTATGGGGGACAGGGGACAGGGGTCACTTGGCGAAGTGTGAAGTTTCAGGGGTTTTTTGACGTATTATAAATATTCAGAGGACTCTTGACTATTTACAAACTTTCAGTGGTCACTTGACGAATTATGAACCTTCTGGGGCCATATGATAATTGTAAACATTCAGGGTTTACTTGACGAATTATAAACGTTCAGGAGTTACTAATTCACAATAGTACATTATGATATAAGTGCGCGAAGTTGGTCATTACAGTCGAGGCGGTATTGCACAGCCCGAGCCGCAAGGCGAGGGCTGGAATAGAGCCAAGACTGTAGTGAACAAAGCGCACGCGTATCATACGACGTTTTTCAACACACTTGCGAGGAAAAAAACAATTAGGTATCGACATTTTTCAATCACAAATCAGCAAATCATTAACGAACAAATGTTTGCACAAAATGGCGCCGAGGTTTATTTTATTTTTTCGCGCGCCGTATCTTTGGTTGAATAACTATACGCGCGCAGGCGCGCAGGTTAAGTCCAGAGGCAAAGAAAACCGCTATTCAGCCACAATATATTAAACTAAATAATTATGTATTTCTAATAGGAATTTACGGTAATTAATGATTTAAAATATTGTATTTTTTAAATGCTTTAATAGATAATTAGATGAAGTATAATCTTATCTTATCAGATTTTGACTAAGTACAACAAGTTTATTTATTTACAAAATAATAAATCTTTTGGTAACAACCTCTTTACGGATATTAAAAAAAAAGTGGAATAAGAAAAACACTAGTGCGGCAATGAAAAGTAAAACGCACTATTGTGTAATAAACCGCATTCCGGGCGTAAGACTAAAGAAAAAATAGCAACTTTACGAGCAAGTGTGTTGAAAATGATATACGTAAAGCAGGAAATACTTCATTTATTCAGCTAGCTAGATATACCTCGTACATAGGTATAAATGCAAGTTCTATATTCTATAAAGCATAATTTGAACAGATATTCTACTATTACATTATAATATGAGAGCCACGAACAGCATTCGCTCTTCACTGTAAGCGACAATGCAAAAAATAACAAACATACATTTTCGATGAAAATGAGATGCAAATGAGAGCTAATTATGAATCAAATAAAAGACTAAAATACTAACCTCTGTCCCACTCGCAAGATTTAATTACTCAACACACACAACATTATTATTGTTTTGAAGAACGAACATCTTGGTCCGAATTTTAGATGACCCCGCTTGTGTTATCTTTTAATTACTTAACTCATTCGAGGTCAGATGAGATAGGTCGTAAAGATAATAAATTTATAGAGCTTAAGTAATCACCAAAGGGTTTAGAATTTAGGTCAAAGTAATACAATGCTAGGCAAATATTGATTATCTACGTGAATTGCCGACACAAGTAAATGAATGACCTTATAGTCAGTAGTCATAGTCGGCAATATCGCCCAAGAAAAGAGAAAGATTAGAAGTAGGCGAAGAAACTAACGACAAAAGAAACAAAGAATCACGCTCAAAGTAAAATAAAACCTCACAACAAGCATCATCAACTTATCAAAGATACTGTCGACTTGAGTACCTCACATTTTGTTTCAAGTTCAAGACAACCAAAAGATTAATAACAAACTAAAATTGAAAATTATTAATTGAGAAGGTGCTCCGCTCACGTTCGTAGACCGACGACATCTGCGATGACACGTGGCCGTGACGTCACGAGTGGCGGAGAATTGGATTTTTATCGGATCCGCGATAAAGTACGGCTCCGTTGCGAACGACCGCTTGAAATTGTTTCTCGCGTTAGAAATTGCTCACGTGTAATGACAGCTTTGAAATGGATATTTGATCGCCGTTTACTTTCATTTTAAAAATAAAATAAAATAAAATAAAATAAAATAAAATAAAATAAAATAAAATAAAATAAAATAAAATAAAATAAAATAAAATAAAATAAAATAAAATAAAATAAAATAAAATAAAATAAAATAAAATAAAATAAAATAAAATAAAATAAAATAAAATAAAATTTTAATCGAATGCTGGGCTAGGGTCTCCTGTACTGTGCTCTACAAACTATAGTTCAGAACGTATCACATTTTCAACTTTTCGATTTTCAAATTTCGGAATTTTATTTTTAAGTTTTTCGAGACTAATATCAAACAATAATGATGTATACGCAATAAAAATTTATTATACATTTTAAAAACCACCAAAGATCTTAATTTCAATTAACCTGTTTAAAATTATTGCATGTTACAGAATGTGAAGTTCCAAAGTTTCAAGTCATGCTTAAAACCTAGTTATAATTCAAAAATGTTATCATTAATTTCATATCAAATAAAACGAACCGTTTAATAACTTTATTTGCCTTTAAATGAACCGTTCTAGCAATAAACGTTACTATTAAAATTTACAGTTCTATGTGCTATTTACACAATCACCTATTCAAAGAGCGCACATTTATCTAATCTCCAAAGCGCTTCCACGCCACCTAAATGAACTCGCATTTGTTCATAAATTGTTCTAAACGAGATAATTTTCGGTACATTCGCCATTAAAATCACGATTTCCACATAAACGTGATTCCCATTTAGTTTTCCCAATTAATGGTTCAAAACGAGTGCTAAAATTTGCCATAACACAAGTTATCGCTGAATGTACGAGTTGGTTTACCGGGGATTTTATCTTGATTGCGCTTCAAGTTACAAGAATTATGCGGAAGAAAGCATTCTTAAAGAGGCGACTTCTAGTGAATACTCTTGAAAATAGTATCTGGCTTGAGGCAATATCTTGGAAAATATCTAAAAAAATACAAAAAAAATTATAGATATTGTTACCCATACGTACTTTTTGAGCGTTTTAATTCTATGAGAGTAAAATGACCAAACTGTGTAATAAAGGAAGTCTCAAATCATATTACATATGTATAATGGGAAGACCACAGCGATACCGTGACATAATATATGTATCCACTTAGCTCGACATGACACATTCTTTCACAACGTGGACGACCCATTAGTCGAAATATTTAACTGTTTATAAATGAGCAGAATATTAATTTCTTAACAGAGCTTAAACCGCACTTTACGATTTAAAAAACCGTAAAAGACGTAAAAGCATGTACGATTAGCTTTTAATCGCTTAAAGTCAATTAGAGCTGCAGCAAATATAGTAGGTACTGCACTGCCCTGCTCATACCTATATTATATTCACAGTATTGATCAGCAAATGCCCGCTAACGCCTCTAACCGGGCCCGTGTAACCAAGTTTATTCCTAGCTTAAAGTTTGATGAAGTTTTAATTGAAAATTAGTCTTAGCCGTATCTTACCTCCAGTTCATTTGGTCTCGGCAGACCGGTTAATGAACTAAATTTTGGTCCTCCTATAATTAAAACGGTGAGCAATTATGTGCTCGTTAGAGATACAGAACTTTCAGCTTCTGTTTCGTGTTTAAGTACGTTTTTAAGGGAATATTAACGGAAAGGCCTATGCCGCCTATGCGTGCATTTTACATTTATATGGATACAGGTCACCCAATGTTGTTTATAATGGTTTTTAAGTGGTAATTATAAAGTCATCAATCTTGGAGGTGATTTTACTAGTAAATATGAGGGAAAGAAAACTTTTATGCAATAAAAATCGCAATAATATTATGTTAGTATTATTAACTTTTGATTAATAATTCAGAAGATAGCTCATGGGTGTCGTGAAAAACACACAGGTGACGAATACACATATCTAGACCGAGAACAAAAATATAAACAAATTATTCAAATTTTCGCTTCGCTAGGAATCGAGGCTAGGAATTGAAATTTGAAACAGCGTGCAGCGGTCCGGTTTGGTAACCATTGCGCCATACATCGTCAAAATTCTTAGTAACACCTTAATAACATACACAGGCCCCTTTCATTATTGGTCATTTAAGACCAAATAATTTTTCACTTGTTCTAAATCTAAACAAACCTGTTGCATGTATCTACTCACAGTCATCGCTACATGTTCCCTAATGACGCTGACTTGCTAACGCTACTCCGGGAACCGAACGACAATCAACTGTAATTTGGTTTGAGAGCAAAAAGATTTGTTACTTTCCTTTACGACGGATGTTAAAGGGAATGCACATGCTCCCAACAAATTATACTCATTTCGTTCTTCCTGCGCTTTCACTATAATCTGTGGGAATATTTAGCAGCTACAATTACAGAGTAATTTTACTTCAATCCCGTTTTTTATTTACAGTAGAATTATTACAGTATCTGTGAATTACTTGTCACATTTTGATTATAAAATTCTTATTTGATAAAAAGAGACTTTAATTTGGGGAATTAGAAACGGTAGCAAAGTGTTAAAAATACCTGTTTCCTATTCCCCAAATATTCCTGGAATCACTATGTACAATTATCAGAAACGGATCTATTGTTTAGGCAAAAGGAGATTTTCGTATTATCAAATTTATAGGAATAGCCAAATTAAAAGATCGTTTTGTCAGTTATTAAGATGCAACATATTTAAAGGGTTCAATATCGTCAGGAACGAGTTTTTGTATGAATTTCAAAAGTCGAAACATGTTAATTGTTGGTAAACCCTTAATTTTCTACATCCATCCATTCGCCAAAATACTCATTAAATAATCATCGTTTTCTTTCTTTCCTCTTCCTTCTTTCTTGGCCAACAACATAATAGTGATGACTTTGATTGTACTGACGTCCATGAGTCATAATATTCGACTTATTAACATAAAAGTAGTGATTATGTATTGTAAGCGTTCCATGGCGGCAGTGCGCTGGAGGCAAAATTTTCACAAAGCCGTTGCACTTAAGAGTCCAGACAGGTGGAACGACGCCAATTAGTAGAGTCCACATCCAGTGAATCCACTGACATGGATTGATGGATGGAGTTCTTTAAACACCATCGTTCCAAATTCCAAAGTGTTTAAAAAGAGATTTTTTTCTTTATTTTCACCAGATCTCTCATCCGATGCATCCACGCCACAACATTTAACAGAAATATCTCAGGCCGCGGCGGGCGGGTCGGCACTCGTCCGTCTATTTTCAGTTTTACACGGAAATTAGTTACGTAAATAGGAATGTAATGCGACCAAACACTTCGAGCGGTGAATGTCAAGATTTGTCGCGGGAAGTTTCGCGGCTGTGCTACACGGAGTGCTAGGATGAATATCATTTGTCAATAAACAATAAGGTAATTTTAAGTTGGCTGGCAACGCGTTTTTAATGGCTATTTACTTGTTACTGATTTTTATAAGCGATTTTGACCGTTTATCACCAGAAGGCTCGTCTTTTCGATTATTCGCGACGGCCCCGCAAATTAATGTGCATGTAAGGGACATAAAACATCATAGACAACCAAATCCAGATACCACATGCGATACACCAATATGTGCTCTGACCGTGACTCGATTTTGAAACAGATATTTTCGGGAAGCATATCTGACAACTTGGCTAGGCTACAATGAGATGGTCAAGTTAATAATAAAAGAAAACTTTGCCGACCGTACGAACATAATGACGGAACTACATTATCATAACTAGAACGGATCCGTTATTTATTTTTTAGATTTTTTTTAAAGCGTTTTCTTAGTCGCAAACATCGGAATTAAGACTGCCGCCACTTTGGCGACCAAAAGAAAGGAAGTGCTCTGTTTCGGTTATTTTCGTGTGTTTCCGTCCGCGAGAGATTAGATCACGTTGACTTAATGCGACGTGCTATGTATGTAGATGAGATGTGGCGGTTTTTGTAAATCTATGGAACTCACAATCTTACGCCTAATCATAAGTATTGGAAAAAGTAATGGAAAAGTACAAACAATCGGTTAGATTTCCTGACACAGAATTTTATGTTTCACAAATAATTAATAAATATTTTTTCTGATGATTTATAATGTCTAAGTTGCCTTTAACACATGAAGTCTCAGTGAAGAGATATGAATAAAAGTCCTGAACTTACGTAAGTGCTTCGTATGTGATATTATACAAAACAATATTCCGTTCCCGCCGAAATGCTCACATTCTTGTCTAATGTGACAGCTATCACCCTACGCGGCCCTACACCTATTTACCTGTCAAAATGTCAGCTGTCAGTATGACAAGCATGGCGAGAATTTGCCTTGCATAGCAAATATTTTATGACCTTTTTATTGCCCTACATAAAAATATCAGAAATATAAGTATTACAAAATAGAACATTATTTTTAACATTTGAGTCGTTTTCTGTGTTAATTTTTAAGTAATTGATTTTAAATAATAAATAAGAGTTGTCAGTATTTATATGTATATCGCTACAATAAATCTCTTTTCTTATAAAAACAAAAATATTTCATAAACTTAATTGACAATTTAATTTTTTTATATTTTGGGGACAATTTTTCTTGGCAAAAATTTGTAACTTGAGAAGATACCGGCAAAAGGATAAAATATAAAATTATCAAATTTTCAAAATTAACCTGAGAAACTCGAAGTAATTTTTATAAAAAGGAAAGTTTCGCAGACAGAATCACCTTGAAAGGGAAACTTTTATCCGTAGCAAATGGGTAAAGATGAGACGTTTCACGAGGTAAGAAAACTCTAATTAATTACCGAAGAAAAAGTTGTAGTGCAAAGTTTATCCCCCGTTTATTAGAATAGATTTTTCGTGTTTTTAAGGGATTCATAATTTAATTAGTATTAAAATAGTAAAAGTTTCTGTAAGGGTGAACAAGGCTGGAACGTAAACACCCATGTTTTATCTTCCGCTTTTCAATTTTTGTTTTGTTTGATTAATTTTATACAACATGGGATTGTACAATGAAAAGCCTTAAGTCAACCTTGAATATTTATACATATTAGTAAAATCAATCGTTAATTTTTTTTTACCTTGAATAGCAAAATATCACAAGACATACCTACTTATAAGTCGATTACAAAAAGATAAAAAATTGCTTACAGTTTAGTAGGCATTTCTTATTTTTTTTTATGGAATTGTGATAACAAATGAGCAAGCAGCACCACCTTTCGGTTGCCACCCATGGCAACTGTAACCGACATACAATAAGATAGGACATTTTTCTGTCTACTCTAAAGTACTCTCAGAAAGACTTAGGTTTTTATTTTTTTTCCAGTTCTAAGTATGACATCCGATGCCGTCAGACAAAATTTTTCAACGCCTCAAAAACGAAATTAATATTTACCGTCGCTTCAGAGCTGTTCACGAGTGACCAGCTCAAGATTTCCCCGTGAAATGGTCGGAAAAATAATAAGAGCGGTTTTAAATATGAAAATAAAATGTTAACGATGAAAATATCTCCAAGGCGTCAACTGAGGGACACTGATTGATCACTCCATTTTGTTATACAGAATTATTGTATGTTTTAATAAACAGAGCGGTTGATTTATTTCCAAAAACGATTTAAAAATATTAAATCTGTTCAATTAAATGTTTAGTTTTGATCTTACTTTGTGTTACATCTTGAGAAACGAATTCAAGATTGTTGAACATTCGAGATTTTAGTTACTGGCAATTTTAGACATTGTTTATTTTTCCTGCCTATTTATCTTTATTAAAATATTAAGTACAATTTAAAAGTCATGTCATTAGTAATCGCAGAAGGTAACTTAAATTACACAAGAAATAGACATTTTAGCATATATATGCATACCTATGGATATACGGATATTATGGATATTTTAGTTGAGAATTTGCAGCATCTTGTAATTGCACCCAGCGTTATTTATATCACTGATAATACAATTTTTTTTTTTACTTATTGTAAATCTGTTAACTGATTTCTACTTCAAGGAATATAAACTTAATGAAAACCAAGTTTAAATGTTCAATCAATCGGAAACTTGTATAGATTATAGGAAAATAACGAAACCGTAATCTCCAAAGAACGCGTAACAAGAAACTCCATAAACTTTGTTATCTGAACCCCGGGCCTCCAAAAAGCCATCCCCACAGCGCCTGCAAAGAACTTAGCACCCTTCTTAATTCTTGCCAAACATCCCTTATTGACATCTTCCCTACATTAGATACTGTGAAGTTTAGTAAGGGTGATGCCAGCAAGGCTTTCTATATGAATTTAAAAATTATGACGTCATACTATAAACAAGTTACGATGAGGTATGTGATAATTGAAAGGAACTAATTAAATTCAGATTATCCTCGTTTCCTTTTCGGTGGACAACACATCGGTGATTCATTTTGATTTTTGTATACCTAGTATGTGAGGGTGATCAATTTATTTTTGTGATAAATCAATTAACACAATAGGTTCTATAACAATAATTAGGATATTTGTCGGCGTGTCCATCATTTTGTAAGTGCGTTTACTTCTACTAAATTAAGAATCGGTTTCACCGATTTAGACGCAGCTTTTACTTGTAGTAAGCTTGGCTTAACATTTCATGGTTGTTTTATTTCTGTCGGTTCACAAATAGCTAAGGTATGTCAATTAAAAGAACGTCGTCTAAACATCCATTGAGTACAATAAAGCTTGTTTCCGAAGCAAACCGAGGGTGGATTACTACATAGTATTTATCTAAAACTGATCAAAATAATGATACAAAATGAGACTTGTTACAAACATTAAACTGCACCATCTACTTCATATCTATTATATCTATAATCTATCTATGCCTTCTTCAATAAATCTACGTTGCGACCGCATGGCTTGTTTTGTTGTTATATAACATTAACAACAATTCAAGGGCTTTTTCAACACTCACTCTACAGTTCCCTGTGTTGTCAATATACACTACTACATACAGGCCAACAACAGAAAAAAAACTCATTATTCAAATTTTTGCCTCGTTGGGAATCGAACCTTTGACAATCCAGCGTGGTAAACATGCATGCGACAACTAAAGCATTTACCAACGGCCCGATGCCAACGTTTGCTTAGGCGTTAGGTATTAGCATCCCTTAGGCCGCGGCCTCGAATCTTGCGGGCAGCGGCGCGGCGGCGGCGGCGGCGCGGGCGCGCAAGATGTTTCGCATGTTATCAAATGGACCGACCCTCGAAAACTGCGGCGCGGCGGCGGTGTAGGAGCGGGTAACGAGCGGTGGTTGACAACGTCAAGCGGTGACCGCTCTCGCGTCGTGTGCGTCAGAATGGCGGGTCTGCTCATATTTAACGTTGATGTAGATTTAGAAAAAAAAATCCTAAGTATATTCGAACACAAAAAGTTCTTTTATTTATACCGTGTATAATTCAAAATCACAGATAACTTTCCATTTAAAATTTAAGACTTGATATCGACTACGATACTCTATAGTACTCTATACCGTACGCTCAATGTACTCGTATATAGGGATACTAGTAAACCCGCCCTCGCTTCGCTTCGGGGAACCAGTCCCTTCAAAAATCTCTATAAATTTTAACAAATTATGTTATTCCAATGTCTAAGCTATATTACTGCAAAGTTTCGTGAAAATCCGTTCAGTAGTTTTTGCGTGAAAGAGCAACAAACACACACACACACACACACACTCACTCACTCACATACATCCTTACAAACTTTCGCATTTATAATATTAGTAGGAGTAGGATAGGATTTTATTTTGATAGTTCATATCCCTCTCGCTGTTCTTGCTAGGGTAACGCACACGGTGACAGCCCGCGCAATCGCATTGTAGTGTTGTGCAATTTATTTAGGTGTCGTATACGTAATATTTATTTTATTTACTTCTTTACTCCTTGTCTGTCATCTTTATCCTCTTTATCTTCTTCCTTGTTCACTTCCTTTAATATCCTTGCCTTTCTTTATGACTTGTTCTTTTATGTTATTTTACAATTGTTAATACTTTTACTTTCTCTTTTAACTGAAATTGTAAATGTTTTAAGATTATATTGATTACTTTGGAGTTAGGTATTTTGATAATTAATCTAATTATTACTTTGTTATTTATTTGTCGGGACATTGTCTCTGTTCTTCACAATTTCGATAAAACTCGCCTTTTATTTTTCTTGTCCTATAGTAGGTATTCACTTCTTCATTTGCCCACAATAAAACGAGTGTAAGAAATAAATTTGAATCGAAAAGATGTTGTCTCCGTTGTTCAGACATTTCGTTCGCGAATAAAACAAATATCTCAGCGACACAACACTACGCCGCTATAGCGCCGCCGCGAGTTTCGAGAACTAGCCTGCGTTGCCCGCGCCGCCGCCGCCGCCGCCCCGCTGCCCGCAAAATTCGAGGCCGCGGCCTTAAGGGTGACATATACAGGGTGTTGGTACACAAATAAATGGTGTAACCAAATATTTATCCAATATTGCAAATCTGGGTACCCTCGTAACTCGAGCCTAAACTAGTAGGTACGCAGTCGCTGTTTACTGTGTTTGGTCGACTGTCAGAGATTATTAACAAAAGGATAACGTTTAGAACGTCAAAAAACTGGTTGTCTGTAAAGTCGGTTTACTGACGATAGTTGAACGTGACAACG
The DNA here is from genome assembly GCA_905404135.1 of Hesperia comma. Lineage (NCBI taxonomy): Eukaryota > Metazoa > Arthropoda > Insecta > Lepidoptera > Hesperiidae > Hesperia > Hesperia comma. The sequence goes on from FR990018.1 coordinate 18,514,765, forward strand.
TCTTAAGAAAATACTGATGGAATGATTGACAAATAATATCATCAAAGTAAACAAACGTCATGAAATCGTATTTAAAGTTACAGAAATTTATCAATAAAAATAAAGAAGGAATACAGGAAACATTTATAAAAAGGTAACATTTAAAATTTATAAATAGTCCCAGAAGTCAATAACAAAGTAATAATTGGATACATTACCAAAATATCTACCTCCAAAGTAATCAAGCTGCCGAACGCAAAGGCCGATTGTGCTTTTTATGTCTGTCTCTCTCGCTCTTAGGCGGGCTAACCATGCCCGAGTGGAAGGGACGCGTGCCTCTCACTCGCTCTCATTGTGAGCGCATAACGCGAGCGGAGCGTAACGCAGTTTCTTGAAGTGTCACCCGGCAAACCAATTTATAAGACGTTGTCACGTCAAAACACCCAAAAAAATCAAGTAAAAATCATTTGAAATCCAAAATTTGCCTCTTAGTGATAAACTAAGAAGTATTCTATATTTTATATTATTCTATATTTATATTAAACAAAAAAATACACTTAAACATTTATTTCATATACCTACTTTAAAAAAATGGAAGATTTTTTTTGGTTAGTAACAAAACTCACTCGGAGTTTCAAAATTTTCCATGTTCAAATATCGATACGAACAGGATCGTAAACTACTTACTAGTTTGAACTGCACTTAAATGTATTTTAAAATTCATGAATATTTAATTTTTCATTTTAGAACGTAAATATTGAACCGGCCTACGACTAAAATAAACGACGAGGGTCAAACGCGTGCAATTTTTCTACTCAACGTAATGTACACTCTTCGTCAAAAATCTAATTACTGTCCTTTGAAACGCGAGCAATATATCATTTCCCACACGAACAACCCCGCGATGACGTCACTGCTTAAACAATGATGGCGATTGGTCGAAACGACGGCACGTGACTAGCACGTGTCAACTCTTTTGACGCTAAATTAGGTAAAGGGAGCTAGCGAACTACGTAGTTAGCGAAGAAATTTACATGCTATTTCACAAGTAATACTTTTATAGTGCAAATTAAGTGCAATCAAAAGATTATACGCTGCTATTAGAGCTTTTTGCTTAGTTCCGAATGGTGATGTCGCATGAATAATATTAATTGTTCGCGTCAATACGAATACACTTTCCGATTATACCTACATAGAAATATCCTTTCATATTATAATATCAATATTGATTTTCAACTTAGACTTTTCTGGTTCCACACAGTTTTTATTATGAAAAATATTTTTTCACATATTTCTTAATTTTCTCTCACAAAAATTCATTGTGATCTGAAAATAAATAAATAAAATATTTTCCTTTTAACAAACCTTTGTAAAGCATGGATGTAGAAGTCAAGATGGGCCCGTAACATACATAAGGCGCACGACGTGTGGTCAACATTAGATTGTGTGATTGAGTGATTGATCAAGTCAGTCTGTTGTAGACAGCAGCGAGGTACACATCTTCCTTACGCAAAATTGATTTCAGTAATTACGTCCGCAAATGTAGAAAATATGGCTTCCTGTGCCTTCAAAAATATTCTAACAATTCAAGAAACACAAATAAAGTCCAAAGGAATCACATTTCATTATGTAAACATTGAATTGTAAATTAACTTCACTATTTCTAAAATAATAACTTTAGTAAAATGGCGCGTAACATATGTAAGAGTAACAAAGACAGCACGACTAAAACTTCGAAACGCGGAAGCGAGATATCACTATGTAATCTGTTCGTTTTCAAATATAGTAACAAAATTCCATCGCGCCAATTTCACGCACAAACCTATTCGTTTCAAAATTGGATTGTTCCAACTTGACGCACATTCGAACGTGCAAGGCCGGTCTAGGTATATATGTCTATGTTGTAAAGTATCTCCTCTTTTAAAACTTAACGTTATAACACAAACGTAAACAAAATGTATATACCTAAAAAAATAACAGGGGCTTTTCAAGGCCGGCAGATGATTACAAATAATTAAATACACAATAGCACCCCAGCATCAAACGGGATTACCGAACAATATAGGTACTACCCTAATAAAGTTGCCAGCTGCACGAATCAATAAGCGCAAACTCCAATCAAATCAGTATCTCCCGTGATGCTTGCAACCCCAACACTTATTGCCTTGGCGTCTGTTCAAAAAAATAATTTGGATAATAAACACAACAAAAAATTGAAATATTTTTTTGTTACAGGAAATTCCTTAAATCTTTAACAGGGTACATACCATTGGACTTAAACAATATTAACACAAACCTTAAAATTCCTTGGTTACTTTCAAGTTATTTTTTTTTATTTATTATCAATCGTTATTATTAGGATATAGGGATATACGACGTAGTATAAACAATAAATATTTAAACGGGTTTTATTAATTTTAAAGACATCACTCAAACAAACATTTTTTATAAGGCCATGACATAAATCTTTTCTACTTCTATATGGCATTCTACCTATAAACCTACATCAGTAGCTCACTGTGCTTCGTATACTTCAATAGTTATAAATCATTGCAGTTGTATTAATGTTACTTATAAATTTACTAATTTAATATATAAAATTAAAACACATGATGCTATTTCCGAAATCCCAAAAATAGTGTAATGTAACGTTAATGTTATTTCCCAAATCCCATAAGCAATAGTGGGTTAAAACAAAATTACCCCAAGCTTTGTATCAGATGAACCTAATAAATACAATAAAATCAATTCGAAGTATAAATCCAAACCTTGTAGACGTTAAGGATTGTTGTAAATAATTCAATAACCAGTCAAGTACGTGATATATTGTGTGGGGATTCCCCGTAACGCGATAATCTACTTACTTTAATCTGGAATGGCCTTACAGCTACGAACAAAAGTTCAGACCTGAGTACCGGTCGGTTTAGAAGCCTTAGAAATGTTCTTAAGATTTATGTACGTATCAATGTGTTTTTAAATTTTTCTAGTCTCTAGTTGAATTCTACAGTTTTATAGCTCGCGTAAATTATGTTATAAAGAATCCGTCATGACTCATGCATACATAAATCCAAGAAATCCGTAAATCCAAGAATCCATAAATTGCATTTTTATCGGAATCTAAGCAATAACATTTTTTGGTGTCCGCAGAATATTTCTAATGCAGGTTGCCAAAATTTTACTTGACCATAGACACATAGAAACTTTAAAAGTTAAATAATTATTATGCTTATCGTGAAAAAAATAACGCACAACCCAACAAAAAAGAAGATAAAAATAAGTTTTTGTTTTCCGTATAATTATGTAAAGCAACACATAGAAACCAAAATTTTAGTTTAAAAAAGTTATTTACGAGTAAAAATAATAGAATGGAGTTCTGATTATAACTGCGCAGTTAACACGTTAACACCGCGGTGTCGTGTTGACTGAGTTTGCTTTCCGTTTTACGACACACGCGGAAACACAGTTAAAATATTCTTAATGTAGCCCTAACGTCTTTCTTGTTAGTTTGTATGATTTTTAAATATTCATATCTAAGGCGCAATGGTTAGCTTGCCCGATTTTCCATGGGTCCTAGGTTCTTTTCTCGTTGTAGGTGCGTGTTTTGTGTTTTAAGTCGCCCCCGAACACAAAGTATCCTCGTACAGTGCTATGAATGTATAGCTTTATTGTTGTTAAGATCAAAGAAGAGCTAACGTGCATTTTATTACATGAAATTTATTTTGTGTTTTTTATTTATTAAAAAAAAACTAGAAGTATCCTCGTGCGGGAACTGTGAAGTTTCAATAATAAGTAATCACTGTTTGTAAATAAATCAAATAAAAACGTTCCTACATTGTTAACTGCACGCCTCAAAGCTAAAACTGTGTATTATCTATATGACACATCTCTAAAAACACGTTTTTATGGACCTTATATACAGGGAGTTCTTGCAATTTCCTAGTCCAAATTTTAATCGAAATTCATAACGGCAGCCAATGAACTGGGCAATAATTTTCCGTGAAACGAAACGTGAAAACTCAGTGATGCCTTCCAATCGAAGCGGACGACCGGCCCGCAACTAAACTCTTGATTGGAAACTGCACTAATCACCATCAAGAGTATATGAACAAGTATAAAATTATATACTACCTGCTTTTGAAGCTGTACATCCGATGAAAAAATTGGAACTTAAGTTTTCAAATGTAGGTTGCCGAGTCAATAACGCACGTGCGTCTAAATTAATTAAAATCTTATTAAAATTAATTGAATGAACGAAAGTTTATGAATTTTAAGACGTCACTATAGGCTAAAGGACAGTGATTTTGTCTTTCTGTCAAATGAACTATTCTTACGGCACAATTTAGCTCTGTAACAACAACTCTAGCCTGTAATTCAATCACGCACAACACTTAAAAGGCTAAATCAGATTTTCCAACCAAAGTGAACCGACAAAGGCGCCACACACAAACGCTCGTACATTTCCGAATGTTACTTTGAAGACCGTACACAAACCTTTGATTGAAACTGGACAATGATTTCTGACCGAAAACGGATTGTTCTAAAAGTTAGTACCAATAGGCTTCAGGCAGACTTACTTTGACTAGATATTTGTCCCATTATTAAAAATAATAGCGATAAAATAAATAGCGTAATTTAAAAGTTGAAAATTTGTGATATCTTATAACCTCAGCTTATAACAATGTAAATAAATAATGCAGTTATGCAATGGGTTTCATGTCAGACTGCTATTCGAAGAGATCTGACCGGAGTGAATGAATATAACTGTTCTTTATAGTGCGCCCAACTTTTTTTTTTTTTTTTTATGGAATTAAGATAGCAAACGAGCATGCAGTACCACCCTTCCCCTGCCGCCCATAACAACTGTGACCGACCTAGAACTAGACTCATAGGGACTAGGATGGTTAGTCCAGTTAGTAGATGGTGTTAGAATATTAGTTGGTTAGTTTGTTGTTGTCAAGGTTAAGTTGGGTTTACTATATCGACCTGGGCGCGTATTTGCTTGTCTTTGCATCCATCCAGTGTTCGTATCCATGCCATCCATGACCTGACATGAGTGTATTCTAGTGTATGTACTCATAGTAAGTGTTATGTATTTTTATAAAAATAAGGAAGCTCTCATAGCCATAGATAGCTCAGTCGCGTCAAGTAACAGCGAACGCGACTTTAGGTGGACGTTAAGCCATATCGGAGGTCGGAAGGCATTAAAAAATCGCCTCTTATCTCACCAACCCACAATAGATCAGCTTGGTGGAGTATGCTTAATATTGGCCTGTTAACGAGTTGAAGCAATTTATTGAAGTGATCGAAGAACTTGGTTGGAAGCAGCGAAGAGTGAAGACAGTGTTTTATTGATTCCAAGTAATCCCAACCCAATTTGGTCATGACAAGTCGGAATTTTCCGGCCGAGAGGTTTCCTCAAAGGCAGTTCAAATACAAATTCGTGCCCGAGCTGTAGTTTGAACAGACCGACCGCACTGACCCTTGATTGAAGCGACGTCGACGCACTAATTACCGTGGAATTCCATCCAAGAATTACTCATGGACATAATTTGTCGATATTACCTCATTGATTGGTTTGATTGCAGCTGACTTGACCGTTAAGTTATTGTACCGTTGCATTAGTTAATTTTAGAAAACACGTGTATTTAAATATTTAAAAAGTACACATCATTTATTAAACTTATAAGTTAAATGTATATTAACATGTAACATCATCATTTCATTTTTTTCATTTTCAAAGAGTGATGCAAATGATGATAAAGAATACTTTCTAAGTATGTTTCTGAGTGTGCGCAAGAAGACATAGTTCTCCAAAGCAAAGGCGGTTAATAGAGAAATAGAACAAAGAGATGGACTCAAAAATACCACAACTTTCTGAACCACGTAACTAAACCTTATATTTCTGTCGGTATTCACATCACTTATTCACCCGACAAACATACTTGACGAGCGAAATCCGCTCTAAGTAGAATACCAACGGTTTTAGGAAGCAAGAGAACAGGAAAAACACTATTTACTGAGACCCACCGCTAGTCAGAGGGTTATAATCCCGGGAGGGCAGGTTCTTTGCTAAGAGTGCAAGGGAGGTTTTGGCTTAAGCCGCGTTCGTGATTGCATTTCAGTTAAAAATGGATTTCATTTCGACAATGTCGCTGATCCTTAGCTATCATAGCATAATAAGTCTAGAGAAAACTTATCTACCCTATAATAATTATGTGAGCATGTAAAATTGTGTGAAAAAGTTTTAAGTAACATATTTTTAGGCATTTAAAAAAGTACTTAATATTAAATGCCAATACACTCATTTCAGCGCAAATTTAAATAGGTATTGAGCAAAGCGATAGTGTATCGATTTCTATAAAGCTTTAGTTCCCTTAATAATAATCTCTAGAAAAGTAACTTAATATTTGGAATGTACAAAAACAACATTTATGTGGGATTATAAATGATATCGATAAGTTGGCTAGATAATATTGCGTTATTGAATAAATTCACAATTCCTAAACTCATAATTATTCATAATTAACTTCACGCAACCGTGATAATTTTAATAATTTTTCACATTGAGCAATGCTTAATAGTTGAATCGCAAGCCTCAGAGGCAATCAGGATGCTTAACGATGGGCGAACATGCGAAAATAAAATAAGACCTCAGGGTCTTGTGGGTGAGGTCAATTTATTTTCGAAAACTCGTGTAAACTGTTGTAATCATAATAACATTAACTTTGTAAATGACAAAAACCCACGGGAAAATAATGGCACTGATTATAATATCATGGATGTTTGCGTTATAGCTCGTACCTATAGTTAAATAATTACAGACGCAGTCACGAAATCTACGCGCAAATACACTTCATTCGCTTGAAGAGTAATTACGAACAGGAATAACCTTTAACTAATGAGAGTAATTTGTTGGTGTTACTTTAAACAATTATAAGTTCCCAAAATCTTGCGTAGTAATTATTATGTCGCAAAATTTCCGGGAAAAAGCCAACACAAAATTGTTTTTTAATAATTTGTTCGCGTTTTAAAATCGCGTACGTAGTTATGTATGTATATACCTACATACATGAAAAAACACAGTGATTCTGAAATCACAGATAGACACTTAAATTTTTTTAGATTTATAAAAAGAAAATTAGACACTGACCTATTTACACTACATAAAATCCTAAGCGGTCGTAAAAATATGCAATAGAATAAAAATAAAGAGGCAACATTACACAAAATTCTTCATACACCAGAACAGTTCCGAAGCAAACAACCAAATTATCAATTAGCGTACCCAAACAGACGCAATGTCTTTCTGATCAGCGGTCTCGTTAAAAACAACCAGCGGACCGTGTTTATGCCACTATGTTGGTTCAGTACGCGAATAACAACTTTGTAACTAAAGCAACAAGACTGGAAATTGGTTGCCAAACTCCCCTTGTTCGGTTAAAGCCAAGCAAGCATCTGATTTCGGTACGTCAGCAAATATTATTACATTAAAATTGTTAGTACTAATTTATGAAGAAAATTAAATTAAAATAATATCATACAAAATTACTGTAAGTTTTAAGATAAAATAAATTAATGCAATATTTTCGTCTAGTCGACACATACATAGCACCACACATACATAGATCCAGTGCCGTAGGTTACCCACGAATAATACAAAACAAAGATCTAACTTAAGTCGTTCAAATGCATAACTCGCCAACTAAGCCATTGTCGAATTCCATATATTATATTCCATAGTGACTATGTTAAATAGTATAATGAATTTAATAGTAAAGGAAAAATATCAATCTTTGTTATTTATCATGACGATGCGAATGAAAATAAATCCAGCTACAGCTGAGTTGAGCACTGATCTGCAATACTGGATGCCCATAAAACTGTCAACGATATATCTATTTAATGTATCCAGTGAAAGATAGATGTTTGCATACGAATGCCAGCGAATATTTTACTAGATGATACTATAACATCTACTGGAGATAGTTTAATCCATTATGAACCTTAAAATGTTTCGCATAAGAATCAAATATAGATTCTGAAGAGCCTTAACAAGGAGTTCGCAATGGGGTTTCCGGAAAACGGTCAAATCCTTTATGGAATTCATACCTGAACTTTAAATAGAAAACGGATATTCGGGTTTCTTGGACATGCATACTTTTTTTTTAAAAGAAAGTTATTAAAAGTGTCTCTCGGCTTCGCTTGGATTCGTTTAATTATTTGCAAAAAATAATAGACAATCCTACTTATTGCAGTACCTACTAAAAATTCAAGAAGTAAAGACTACATAGTTACTGAAATTTTTAACTGCAAAGTAAAATACGGAAATTTTTACCACAAGTTTTCTTTGTTCATTGAAGTTTGGTTTATCGTGGCACAGTAGGTATATTTCATATCATAATAATTATAAAGCCACTTTGTCTTTGAAAAACGTTAAAAATTCCAAAATAAAGAAAGTTGAACAAGATGGCAGCAGCAGTATTAATGACAACATTAATTAGAATTCAAAAGAGACGCGAGGACTTACAAAGTGTAACAAGTTTTAATATTTACGTCAAAACGGAAGACGCGATGGAGGCAAGACAATTGGCAGAGGAGACAATTCGCCAACTTGGGCACGTCCGGTGCTCCCTTTGTTTGATATTATTTATTCTAACTGTACAAGTTTGTCACATTAAATTTATAATTTTCGAAGAAAACAATAATTTGGCAACTGATAAACTGAAAGCGTCCATAGTATTACAGAGAGCCTATAATTATACAAACAATATGACAATGGAAGTTTAATTTTAAACAGGTATTCAATAATGAATCATTGCAAAGTACTTTCGCTTTGACGAAAAGCTTGGAAGCTTCGACGAAAGACGCAAACAGAGAAAGTTAAAATTGCCAAATTTAAATAAAAGTAATTTATGAAGAACAATGAAAACATCAGTAATTTAGATAAAGGCCTATGCCAATCAAAATGTAGCACATGCGGTACGATCAGATACTTTACAAGCAACATAAATCAGAAATACAAATGATTATGGTAAAAATTAATTGAACATCCAACTACAATTTTCGATCTGACAACGGACAAACAATTTGGTTAGCCGAAAATTAATTTAATAATTCGCACGTAAACATTTCACACCGACAGTTGTGTCAGGTATTGATTTCCACAGCCCTCGAACAATTATTGTTTGGTACAAGTGCTGACGTAAATATGCATTTACTTGTAGGAGATACAAGAAGTAAAAGAGAGAAGGGGTAGCGTATTTTGTAGGCGGACTAACTTTCTTTCTGCTAAAATAGTTAAGTAGTTTTCTACGTTGTTCAGGCAAAGACCTAATTAAAGTCCTGAAAGGGCATTTTTAACATACATAATTATACTTGTACGTTCTGATGAACTTGTTAGCTCGTTTGACCGTTATTTGCAGTTAATTGCAATAAATCTGTAGCATGAGTTGAGTTTAGATTTTTATCAAAAAATGGTACGTTCTACTTAATAATTTCTAATTGATTTATGAACGATAATGATGGTTAGCCTAGTATGGAACTTCCATATTACTTAAGTAGACTACGTGAACAAATAAAATCGTTTTAAAGTTTCCTACAAGATTAAAATAAGAAAGTATAATATCCTTATCAATTTATTAGTATGAATTTTTGATTAAATACGAGTGGCAAAAAGAGCGTTCGATAATCTCGCTGATCTATATATAATAGTCAACGGCACATAATTTTTCACGATATCACATAAAGGAACAAGTAAAAATAATCGCTGTACGCCCCTGACTTGGATTAAACATCAGAGGGACCCCACAAAACAAGGGTGGATTTGCAGAATTAAATAAAAAACGCACCTTACTGGACATGCGAATGGCGTAGACGCTTTTTGCCAGTTTTCCTAATACTATTAGCAGGAAAGTGTATTGTTATGGGCCGACAGTTAGAGGGGTTTGAGGGACAGTGCCGCCGATTTGTGACATTTCATTCGATTAAGATGACGAGAATGTGGCAACGGACGGACGCTGTGAATCTTGCACAACCATGTGTTTTGATCTGTTTTATTTGTATTGAATCTTGAATTAAATAGCCATTATTTTACTACCTTCATAGAATTTAAAATAATTCTTATATTTATTGAGTCTGTTTTGTGTACTTTATGACACATGCAAATTATTCTCGTCCAAATCATACTTAAAAACAAATATGTAAACGATTAATCAAAAGCGTTATATTTTTAATTCATATGTCTTCATATTTTTTTGTCATTTAAGGTTCCTCCTTAACTTCAATCATTATTACTTATTTCTAACTGTAACAAAAAACTTCGAGTATCGTGGCAGAAAGGAAATATTTTATGACAATTTGCAAATCTAATAAGTTTGATTTTGAAGTGTATTTAAATGAATTGTAATTTTTTAACGTAAAATCACCATCTTGATTTAACTGACTAACCAGCCTGAGTCACGCAGTCAGCAAGTTATAAATCTAACACAATAAATCAATATATGAGACGGGAAAGCACCCTTTCTGTTTGCACAAATGCAATTCATTCGACTTATACATGATGCATGGAGTGGGCAGCGGCCGACGGGTAAATACGACGAATTCGATCCAGGGTCACGGAATAATGCATATACCATAAAAATTCTTACTGACACACGCTTTGCTAGTGGTTATTCGCATTAATATAGATGAAATGGAAATGGCTGTACTACACGTAAGCGGAAAGCAAGTGCCATAGTAAATGTTTTAAAATAACGTGGTTTGGAACGAATTTTGAGAATTTTAAATTTCTGTTTCATAAAGTCCACTTAAGAAAAGACGAGGCCATCAAACCTAACTGTGCTGAAATTTTGGCTATTAAGAAAAACATATAAAACTGCCTACAGTTACAATAATGGAAATACAGCTACGGAAATACTATGCACTATTATTATCGTTAAAATAACTGTTACTTTTTATTACATAACCTGTGTCTAAGATGATAGTCTAGATTGAAAAGACGCGCAGTCCGTTTTAATTATTAACATATTTATAAATCAAATAAAAATACTGACATTGATGCTGATGATATTAAATATAACTAGATTCTGAGACTATTGCGCACCACCATTCCGCTACCATCCATGACAAATGTGATCGACGCAGAATCAGGTTCATCGGGACTAGGATAGTTAGTGTCATTAAAAACGACGTTAGAACGTTTAGTTAGTTCTATTAATGTTATTATTAAAACAGATGTGGTAAATTTACCTGCAGGCTGCAGGAGGATTATGTTCCCACCATGCAAACTTTACGATGCACAATTCCAATGAATGCATTCATTAATTAAGTCTATAATGGGTAAAATTCAATGTACTAATAAATTATCGGCTCAGCGGTACGATGAAAAGCCAATCAGTATTGGAACCAATGAACTAATGCAATTAAATGCATTTGACATGACTAATCTGCTAGTGACAACCATGATAGTCCGTGACGTTTTATTGGAGCCGGAATACTTTGATCTTGCCGCTGTTCGTTTACTGTTACCAATTAGATGCGGCGTGCAGTACGCGTAGTCGTGTAGGGGTGTCAGTTATGTCAGTAATGTTCGTTTATTACAAAGAATTGTAACAGTGACGGTGTCGTCATAATATTTTTATTTTCATTGGACTAAAAAAAAATAATTTTACTAATTCCGTTGTTTTTCTTTTAATGGTGGCCGAATGGTCAATCTAGATTTTTATTCGTAAACCTAATCAAATGATGCACGATTTAAATACAATGCATCAGTGAAAACGGCATTTAAAATTTAAAAGTATTTTTTGAGATTAATAGCAGCTAAAATAGTTGGTACATTCCCAGATTTCCACTGTAAACAATTCTTATATCAAAAATTGCAATAACCAGCAACATAAACTCTAAAGCCAAACTTCAATTGTAAATTTGTAGAAAGTCTCGAAATAGCGGCAATGCTATTCCTTTCGGAGCTATAAAAACTTCTTAGCTGCAGTGTCCATAAAGAAGGACAGATACTCTTATATTCGCCCAATACGAAAACTTATTCGAATACTTTTTAAATCGAGTCCAGTGGATGTGGGAGAAATCCTGACGCGGGTAATCGGGTAATCGAATATTTCGTATTCGAACGGATATTGAATTTTGCCGCGCTCATTCCGGAAGTCGTCGCGGCTGCTCCTTCGATCTGATTGGTGGACGCCCCGGCGCCATGCTTTTTATCTTGTTTATGTTGTAACTATGTTTGATCAGATACACAAACTATATTTGTTGGACCGTCTGCTAAGCTGTTTGCTGACATTTGATACCTACTGATAATTAGTTCTTTCTGTATTGTTACTGTTGCGTCTCTATGTTTTACGTCTGCGGTTGTCAAGAAAGCTGTTACTATTTTGATTTATTTTTATACCAAATCAGGCGTTATTTCACAACACGTATCAAGTTTAACAACACATATCCGATTTAGATACAATAATTTTCTGAAAACATAATAATTCTTCTCAGAACAACATAAATTGTTTATATCTCAGTTAATGACCTACTTTCTTAGGTACATATTGTTTGTTTAAACAACAAGAAATTTTAATCATCTTGTGTTATGACTATTACGCAAATTGTCAAAGATTGATTGTGACACATACTAGTGATGATAGACGTGATATGATAGATATCCTCAACAGTGATCTACGGACATGTGTTGACGTCAATTTCGCTGAGTGCCCGCGATGCGATGATAAATGATTAGACCAATAATCGAGATATGTTTTGCGTTAGGGTGATAATCTTGTTAGTGCCCCGCGTGAGGCGTCATTTCCAAATTCGTATGATCAAATTAATTCCATATTGAAGCACAGAATGCTGTTGTTTTAATTAATGACAAGTTAATTCTTGTCAATAATTCTACCTGATAGTACATAAGTGGAGAAAAAATTTGGGTGATAAACTTACTTAGTAAAATCTTATTCATTATTGATTTGCAGATATCCACACTTCAATTGTAAATGAATGATTGTGGTGTGATTTATGTTAAGAATAAATTAACACATAACTGTATCTAATTATGTTGAATATTATAACGAAATTAAGTAGGTAGAAGCGCTCATAGCCCGGCGGCTTGCGTCGATCCTAAGCGATCGAAGTTAAGCAACAGCGGGCGCGGTCGGTACTCGGATGGGTGACCGTTAGTGGCAAGATATCTTGAGCGCTTCCGTGCTTCGGAGGGCACGTAAAGCCGTCGGTCCCGGTTGTTATCGATTGATAGCAGTCGTTAAGCCATGTCGGCGGCCTTCGGGCGGCTTGAAAACTTTCGACACTGGGTTGGCCACTAACCCCTCCACCAACCCGCATTGGAGCAGCGTGGTGGAGTACGCTCTAGGCCTCCTCAGTAATGAGGAGAGACCCGTGCTCAGTAGTGGGCCATTAGTGGGTTATAGCTTAGCTTAGCTTAAGTAGGTACTTGTCTAATGGCCCCAAACAGACACAAGCAAAAGGTAGTCTCAACTCAACATAAAAAATCGTTTATTCGGGGATCAAGATCTTTGGAGTCATTCAACTATTTCTATCCAATAAATCCGTTGAAAATCGGGCATGACAGACGTCTGCCTGTCTAGACACGATTGATCCAATAGAACCTTTCGTTTTTTTCATCACACGTACGAAGCCCAAAAATGATCGATCCTATTATTCTCCCAGTAATAGAACCATAGAAGTTTCTAAAACAACAGCCACAGGCGCAAGGTAAATGAGTTATGGCGGCTTGTAATGGCCCGAGGGATAAAATTGGCTTCAGTGATACGCTAATGTTTGACATCCTCGTTTTAAGAGCCATTATAATTCTTCCACAGCACAAAAGCTTCTATGATAATTACGTTACGAACACACGTTGTATCCTTGACAAAATAGCTATTTCGTGCTTTACCCCTCGTGGATAATCTCTTTGTTCGAAATTGTTCTGAACTTTTGTTACATTTTCCCGTTTTAAGCTTAGTTGGTTTCGAATAAACGATTCATTACATTATTCAGTTCGTGAATGTTTATTTCGTTGAAAAAATCTCAGTTTTCATCTATTTTGTACCACGATAAAAAAATTATTACTCATATTCTTATCATACCTAAATCTTTTGTGCTACTTGGCAGAAAATTTCACAGACAAATGGAAATAGATATAAACCATTTTACATACCATTTTAAAGAATATTATCATAAAGGAACACAGGTCGACCCCGACCAGCTAGACTGATGACCTAAAGAAGGCATTGGACAGCCTACAAAAGAAAAGATTCAAAGAACTGGTTACGATTAGAATCGATTAGAAGAGTCCTAGGTCTGTGTGAACATTCTACGGCTGACAGATATATTCATTCATAGTATTTTTATAGCTGTGATTAATATTATAGTCGCTTTTCTCAATTAAAGGACATCGCCAAATCTCGCCTAAAAAATTGCATACATTTCACATAAATCATAATTCACAATTTATTTTATGGTATTGATTACAGTTACCAGACTTCAACGGACACTTCTTACAAATGAAATAAAAATAAATAAACATTAACTTGGTTTCACAAAAACATCCGGAACATCCTCCTCTTTACTCTATGCCAAGGTTGCCGCACACACATCAAGTCGAAAAGGATTGCTTGTACAAAACTCTTAATTTCGTCGTACAATGTTTTAAAATAAAATAAAATATCATTAAATGTTAATTTCATGCATGTCTTTCTTTGGAATAAGCCTGGCTGATGTCGGGTAATAAAATGAGATAAGACGAAGTTGAACTGTTTCCGAATGGATGTGTGTCCGACGACCTTAATACGTCTTACGTTTCTATGTTCATAGTGTCATTGATACTGTCTGTCACAACTGTCACTTTCACACAATTTCGGCAGTTGGCAGTACATAAGTACCTACATTCGTTTCGTGTGCAAAGGAGATTTACGTGTACTTTTAATTTGCTTTTAACGACTGATATTGAACAACGGACTTTGATATATTCCTTTAATGACCGTGGATTTGGCTTACGGACTTAGGTAATGCTTTTAATAGGGGTTTCTTTAACTCTTGTCACTATGTTTTTTCTTCGAAATAACCTCAAAATTAAACTTACTTTTGCTAATAAATAATTACAGAGAAGTGTCCGTGGATTTAATTAGTGATAACCAAAAAGACAATATTATTCTTCAGCCAATTATCAATTTTTCATGACTGTTGGTTCTTAGGCGAAGTTTGTATGAACGCGGAGCAATGTCCTTTAACAATGCTTTCTTGCTTTGTATAATTTTGTGTAACAAAATATTTAATATTTACAACATACGGCATAAACTTAACCTCAAACTATCGTTAATACCATAAAATAGTTACTTATCTACTCATAATTTTTAATGCCTTTGATGGTTACCTCTGAAGTTTCAACATCAGAAATAAATAGGCTCATAAATTTTACCATATTCTGCAATCAACTATGGTGGTTAAGATATATATTGGTAGACAAGCCATCAAAGAGGTAATAAGCGATAGCTATCAACGTAGATATTACGACAAAAGTTGTTCGTAAAAAGTATACGAGGTATATAAAGCAAAAATGTATATTTTGTTTCTTCAATTACATTTTCGGCAGCATTACTAAAAGCTAAAATGACTATAAAATATTTTAAAAATTTAAGAAAGGTTATTCTGCTTAAGTTTTTAATATTCAATGAAATTACAGATGATTCGATCTATTGAAAGGAATAATAAATAGAAAAATAACATTATCCTGAATAACTGAAGGAATTATTATTATTTTCCGAAAAAAATCTGTAACTTAATTCACACTTAAGAGAATAATAAGTCGAAGAATAAAGATAAAACGGAAACCATAAACATAATATTACGAACGTTGCGAGTCGTCGAAAGCCGTTTCATTTTCCAGCCAAGCGTCTTACGTAAGGAGTAACTAAGTTTGCGAAATTTTACGAACAGAGAGATTGCGTTTCAATGCGGCTTTACATAAAAGTTTTCCAATTGTTCCACTTTAGAACTAGCTGCCATGGAACAGAACTATCTTTGTGTTCTTTTATCGCTATCATTCCATCCTATCTCTTGTTATGATCGTAACTTACTGTTATAAACCATTTATTGAACTTATTTCTAAGCAGCCTAATAAGCTATTTTATTAAAATTTTATTCATGGCGTATGTTATCAAATAAATAACATGCAAGGTTCAAATACATACAAATATTTCAATAGATCAAAAATTTATTTTCTTATTCACTTCTAAACATTTCGTAAACAGTTCGTTGAAATCTTTTTCCTTTTTTTAAGTTTTTACGAAATTTGAATACTTTTCGTTACAAAAGAATCGTTTAAACAATTCAACATAAATATAATAACAACTTAACTTGTCACTACAACCGCCACATTATATATATCACCGTAAGTAGAGCAAAGGAAACATTTTTTCCTCGACAAATAACTTTGATTTACAAGCTACTTCGTGGCACAAATACCGTTTTTTTTCAACGCCGTACGTACGAACGATAGAAATACGTGCAATAACGGCTAAATTATTATTTATATCCCTGAAGAGATAAAATTGTAAATCTCGTTTAACGACTACATATTTTAACATTAATAATTGTCACATACATAACATACCAATGTACATAATGATAATAAAAGGAAATATAGCTTATTTAAAACATAGTTAAATTTTGTCGGCAGTCATGCAACAAAAGCTTCTAAAGAAAAATTATATTATAAACAAACCAAATATTCACCGCCCGATATAATTATTGGACGATAGTATGAGTAGGTAGTAAATCCGTATCCTACATATAGAATAGCCAAGATTATTCGTATGATTTTAATGCCTAAGCCTCTATATAGAATTAAATATTTTGGTGGCGATGACGAAGCACGAAAACTTCAAAATATTTTACTTCCTTCCTACTAAACTAAATTAATAATATTATAAATGCGAAAGTTTGTAAGTATGTATGTGAGTGTGTGTGTGGGTTTGTTTCTCTTTCACGCAAAAACTACTGAACGGATTTTCATGAAACTTTGCAGTATTATAGCTTAGACATCGGAATAACATATGTAATTTGTTAAAATTTATAGAGATTTTTGAAGTGACTGGTTTCCCGAAGCGAACCGAGGGCGGATTTACTATTACTAGTATGGCCATAAAGCAAGCATATATTTTGATGTTCTTATGCATTAAAAAAAAATTCATTAACTGTGCTCGGATATAAAAGTATAAATTAAAAATCCAAATGTTGCAGCAAAAATAAAAGACAAAGCAGATCACATAAGCAACACCAACAACAAGTAAATGTTAAAAATACTAACATGATTGACACCGGAGACCCTGGTCTTGTTCAATTTAGATAAGTTGGTGCCCATCCGTAGCCATCAATGCCAGTCCTCCCCAACAACGCCAATCAAATTGAACTTAACAAATGCACACATGGAGTTATAATTAGTTCGGGTAAAAGTTTAACGAACGTTCAATTAAATATTTGGCACCATTAAGGACACAACGTTGGGACAGTTCTTTTCACTATCACAGTATTGT
Source organism: Hesperia comma (assembly GCA_905404135.1). Classification (NCBI taxonomy): domain Eukaryota; kingdom Metazoa; phylum Arthropoda; class Insecta; order Lepidoptera; family Hesperiidae; genus Hesperia; species Hesperia comma. The sequence goes on from FR990018.1 coordinate 18,532,296, forward strand.
TTTTTCTTATGTTATTGAACACAGTTTTAACTTAAGTCCTTAATAACAGCCACTTGGTTTCACAGAAGCTGAAAATAAAGCGAGAATACGTTTAAACGAGTTGCATAATGATGTGTTTGAAGTAACTGGTAAGAAAGAAAACAATATTGAAAACAAAAGCGAGAAAAATTAAAGTAAAACAGATGCGAAGGTATAAACGAGAGTGCTCAAACGTCGATAAGTGACGGCGTGTTGTAACATCAAAAGCATGAGTTAGTCGTCTCGGATTTGTTTATTTACGTTCGTTTACGAAATCATCTAAAAGAAGACGTCTCATTGTTGACGAGAAACGAGAAGATTGCAACAATAACACTATTTGAAAAATAGGTCACTTAAATGTTACGTTACACATGAAATCTACTTTAAGTGACGGTGGAAAGAATTACTTGCTGAAAATATTTATGCACATGAATAAATTGTAATTAAAACATATGGAGGAATGACAAGAAGAGACAAGACCCGATGCTGATGATGTCGTAATGATGTAATATAATATTCTTAAACTATCGCCGACCCACCTTTTAAGTAAGAGTGCTATTAGAGATTTGAAGTCCATCGTTTTTCTATTTATGGTACGACATATCATTAAGGACAAGGCAGACGCTTTCATTCAAGTCCCCACCGCCCACGCCAGCGAGTGGGCGAACAAGTGTATGAATCAATGCGGCCTTATCAATGAATTGCATTTGACTTTCAAATATTATATCTCTTTAATAAATATGTTCTACTTCAATTATTTTCGTTTTTTAATTTGCAGCTTTCGGGGTTTTTATTGTTACGCTAACATTAATCATGAGAGTTGCTATTTTTTTAACTATTTTATTATGTGCTTTAACTTTGGTTTTATTATGTGTTGTCTTAACGGTCATTAATAACGCAAGTTATAAAACTACCTTTTATTACGTATGCAACTGTTTATCAAATCCTTGTTAAATAAAACCGAGAAACGGATCTTTCAATTTACATAAAATGAATGTTATCGGAATAAATAATGCACAAACACGAATTACACCCTTAATTACCATGTCTATCTAACAATCAATGGGGTTCAGTAAAACCGGTGAGTCATCTACTCCAACTATGGTTGCCATGTGTTTGGTAATAGCATTTTCGCGTTAGCAAACTGATAGTCAATTTAATCACTGCATCAGCTGAATCATTTAGTTCACAGATTTTGTTAAACAAACGTGAAATATGTAATTTTCTCACAGAACAACTTTTCGTTATAGAATAATTTAAAAAAGGCTTTGAAATTTATTCCAACGTTAGTAATAACATTACTGAAAACATCAGTTTCATCATTAACAGTCAAACTTTAAAAACCATTATTACATCTCTCATCAACGATATCTCTGATGTTATTTGTACTAAAGTTAGCATATGAATTGTAATCAAAATTAACTTCAAATTTAGTATCTCCATACACAATGGCAAATTCATGTAACATTTCTAATAGCTCTTGCTAAAACTCCATTAATAGATGAATCATTTACCCCTCTGGGTACAAACTAATTGCTATGCTTATGGACTTTCTTTATGCGGTGCAACGATCGATGGTGGATAGTTTTAAATGCGTCAAACGAAGGGTTGGCCCCCGCAAGCAAAGCTGCCCTGATATAGCGGTGCACAGACCATCTGCCTATAGAGATTTTGATTCCAAATATTGTAAAGATAAATAGAGACTGCGATTCTAAAAGTTATGAAGGTTAGTTGTTTATAATTTTTAATTGTTATGCACCATCTTTTTATGACTTTCTTGACTTTCTTCTTTATTTGACTTTCTTATTAAAAATATTTATTTCTATTTGTTAACTTTTCAACTAGAATTTCAATAAATCCTGTGAGTAATCTCTTTTTTATGTAGAACTTATTACATTTGTTTTTGGGATTTATAATTATCCTTAATTTTATACTAATTGCTCCATATAAATGTCTTTTATGATTGGTAAGATTTAAAATTGCTCGTGTAAATAAATTAATGTATCAATTTTTGGTAGTTCTTGTGTATCACCTAAAAATTGTTGTTTTATGAAATGTTAATTGAATGTTAAAAGGAATACCGCATCAACACTGATTTTACAAAATCATATTTGTATCAGTATAACATAATTGAAAAGATCTCAGATTAACCAGCTGTTTTATATTAAAATTATTCATATTATTATAATGTATACGTTCCTGCTGAAAGTCATTACTCTATATACGAACTAATTATCATTTCAATTCATGCGGGACTCATTCAGCCTGTGGGTGGTCAGCCAAAACGACTCAGCTAATGTTATTTACAACAATATAAAACGAAAAAAAAGAAAACTAAAAAACAATCTAAATAATGAAAATTCACCTTGAAAAACTGATACAAAATAATTTTTACTCCTACTACTTAGTCCTTTCACGAAAAAAAAACACGTGTTTCGTTTAGATGTACAAAAATTCAAATCACAGTCTCAACCGTCTTCAAATGCGAGTACACTGACATCTATGTAAACAGAGTTCGACTTTCGAATTTTGATTGCCACCAAGGTCACTTTCGGTATCACTGAGGTGCGTTCCGTTTGCAAATTGATTTTAGACCACACGATCGAACCAGCGCCGTTCCAGCGTTCCTCAAACCGAGTGCACGTCTGTTCCGCTCCGCGCCCGACCTCGCACTGACTGCCGGGATCTACGAACCGCCGCTCTCCCTTATTTTGGGTGCTCCGAGGGCGCAACTTATTTGGCCTCTTTGTTGTATCCCTAAGAGGGGTAAATTATTACGGTTTTGCGATAACAAAATAGAACACTGCACTAAATAATCGAAAGGATAACGCTCCTCACTGACCGTTACAATATTCAATCGAACCGACATCGGTTATCGCAATCAGTATATAAAACTACCCTCGAATTAATTTGTAACGTGATTTGAATACGCGGTGCGAGTGATTTAAATTTGAATATAAAGTTTTAAACCGCTAATAGTAATACATCATTTGGCGTTGAATAATCGCGTGCAAAACTGCGTAGTTCGCGGATGATAGTAAAGGTTAAACTTTCATTTAAAAGTTTCTCGTCCGTGAAAGCCTGCATAATGGATACCGAACAAAATTTGCCATAGCCGGCACCGGCAGATTGGATGAGTTTGAGATAAAGCACATGTTTTATTTAAAATCAAACGGTGTTTTTGTTAGTGAAAAATGATTGAAGCTTTGTTATGTTTCATTATAAGTCCATAATCCGAATGAAGCGATTACTAAAGATCATGAACATGATATGAGAACATGAAAATGGAATTGAACTCGAAACTAAGTATAACGATATCGCTAAAGTGAAAGAAAGATCCCATAAAAACAATACTTGTCAAAGGAACCAAGTCTCGCAATTCAGTTCTTTTACCGTAAAAAGTTGTGAGATCCATGTACCTAATACCAAGTCGGTTAGCTATTAATATATTCAGTCCCTATGGGACCTTGTCTTAAGTTGTTTGGTAATTAACTTACCTTACAATATCTTATAATGACCATCAATATTAAAAATGTTTAACGTTTTAAGTAAATAAACTGACTTGGCAATCATGGCTGGTGACATGTTTTGATTCCCTGCAAATCAAAGCTTGAAATGAAATGAACAAGATTTTTTTCAAATTTTGTCTCATTGATAGCAAGCAAAGGAATTAAAGTTAATGTGAAAATTAAGTAAAGTAAGTAAAAGTAATTCTGCGTAAGCTAAACCGCGATCATCAGCATTATAGTTACTGTTAAACGTGCTGAGAACGACTATTATTTATCAGACATCAGATAAACTAAAATAAGCAGAATTAAAACAGTTTCTAAATCAGTCAGCGGCTATACACATTCAATTGTAACAGCCATGAATGAACTCGACATATGGATAATTAGGGTAAAACAGCTGTGGACAAAATGTTATGGACCAAAATAGAAATGTTCTTACAGACAGCTTGCTGTACATGTACGTCCAAACTTGTGACAAGCAATTGTGGTCGTTAAGGATTCACTTACAGAATGTATAATGGCGTGACGGAGAAGTATTTTCTTGAACTGTTTACGTCTAATCGGACCACCGCGGAGCATTACACTAGCGATTAGTGACATTTTTAATGTAAATAGCCTCCAATGAAGTAGATGGGCCACCTGATGGTAAGTGGTCAGTGTTGTCCATAGACATCACCATGTGTTGACGGTCAACTTACTTTTTACAAAAAAATAACAGTCGTTACATAATAACGTAATAACTTCCCGTCAGATGGAACGAGACAAACACTATCTTCGGAATACAAAAAGTAGGTGCCTTTCTACCAGACATAAAAAATACAGTCAAATTGAAAACATTCTTCTTTTTTTCAGTCGCTGAATAAAGGATATTTATCAGAAAACGAGTGGGTTTAAATGTAAAATAGTCAAAGATGGGAAACACTTTGATGATGTCCCTGACATTGCTAAAGGCCATAGTCGTCGGTGGTCACTTGCCATCAATGACAAGTCTACTCATTTGCCTCTATAAACAAAACCTCTCGACCGCATTGAAAGGACATTACATAACCTTGAACTGCCCTTCCCCGGTCTAGACATTTCAGGACTCATTGTCCTTACAAACCGTTTATACTTCACCCTCGCATTAAATATTCAAATTAGTTCCGAACGCCATGCGCATGGCTAATGCCTCAAATATAAAATGCGATGTTTTTACGAAACAAAAACTCGGACGTTAGTTTTACTTTTAAAAGAAAAACAAACGTGGATACACACTGATGTATCTTTGATTATTTTACCAATTTAATGGTCAAAGGGTTAAAGATTTGTTTCAAAAATACCATATACCTACTTGGAAGAATTCTCCCAGCCATTACAATCTACTAACAAATTGTATTAGAGAATATAGGAATTGTCTGTAAATACCTTAAGTTAGGCATAAATGTAAATCGGTTAATATGTTACAGTCAGTCTATTACGATAATATTCGCGAGTTAGTACAGATGTACATATATTATGTTGATATATGTATTATGACGTTACCCGTATGGACGTTCGAACTTTCTTCCACACCGTAGGGAATATTGTTGAAGCGATGCGATGGTGTAGTTTGACTTTCGAAAACTGTTGGAAAAACCTGCTTCGAATAAACTTCATTTCATTATTTCAAACACAGATTACAGCGTGCTAAGCTTTGATATCTGAAATTCCAAGTCCAGGGCTCTCCTGGGATGAAATATAGATTATTTAGCCAAAGACCGAAACTCTTGTGAGACCTAAGTTTGCACCAGACAAATCTAGGAATGCTATAGTTTCCCTATCTACTTATAAGTAACATTTCGACAAACTCAAAATTTCGGCACAAAATTTCGTAGACCAAGCGCCAATCATCAAAGTTACAAAGTACGTAAGTTGCGAAGCAAAATCTTCATTTCCCCGTAACATAATACAAGGCTTTAAACCCTGATTTGGGTTCAGTATCAGTGTTGTCATCCGTCAGCGCGATACCCGGACGATTGCGAACCTCATTACCGCTGGCAGTAAACCTGGCGATCCATCAACGGACGACTTGCTGGCAGGAGGGGCGAAAAAACTCGCTAAATAGAGATCGCGAGAACACCCTATTCAAGAGATTTGGAGTATGTTGAGAAGCCTGAATGTATTAACGAGTTTCTTCCTAATTTAAAAGTTTCAGTTTAGTTATGACTAGGAAGCCGTCGGTTCGCTTTGGAAAATATGTCCCTTGGTCACATTCGGAAATTGTTAGACGTGATTACTTAAACTGATATTACTTTTATATTTGTGAAGTGATTAAATTAATTACATATTTTTTACTTATCTATTATTACCTATACCTATATTCATAACTGGTAAACTGCAAAGGTTTCCTCTCATTAACAGAGATTTATTGTGATTGTTGATTATGATTGATGATTCTGTGATTGTTGATAATTATTATTCCTTATAATGTTTTAGCTTCAACGAAAAAACAAATTAGGTAAAGAATACAGATATAAATTTTGGTGTAAGGTGATTTTTGAATTTCAAGGGATTTCAAAAATATTATAATTGCTTTTTACAAAAAAAAATAACCGACTTCAATCTTGATAAGTAGAGATAACTCAAAAACTACTCGCCAGATGGCGCTCAATTCAACATGTAAGTGTAAAGTTCTCGTCACTACAAATTAATCAAGCCCAAACACTAGATAACTGCAGTAAATCGTTGAGGAGTTCCCTCGACTGTCTTTCGGCTTCATCAGATCGACTTCAGATTTTCATGAGATGGTAGCGCTTTAATGTACTTATGATAACATGAACAAACATACTAGTTGTCCATACAATTTTCGAAAGTTCCCCTCGATTTCTCTGAGATGCCATCATCAGATCCTGGTGTCCTTATCAGGGGACCCCACTGCGCATATCTACTTTACAACAAAAAAAGAATTATCAAAATCGGCCCATAAACGACGAAATAATCGCTGAACGTACATAAAAAAAAAGCATATATACGGTCGAATTGAGAACCTCCTTCTTTTTGGAAGTCGGTTAAAAATCAGCTTTCGACTATAAAACGACGGAATCAAATATAGAATGTCCCTCCTATTTTGACAACCGTTATAAATCATCTGAGACCAAATAAATTATTATTGTAGGTTTGAAACTTAAATGTAGGTACGAAACGTGATTCGTAGTACCATTAATTTAAGTTAATGTAGAGGTAAAAGCCCCCTCGATAAATGGACAATCCAACACAAAAAGAATTCTTCAAATCGAACCATTAGTTTAATATTAGTATGGATATAGATATGTTAAATTCCAGATTCCGAACTCTGATCTCGCGTGACGCGTGTGTATATAAGTGTATTGTATTGTACATATGTATGTGTTGTTTGAGTTTACTTGTATTTAAAATGTATACTAACATAGGTGTTTTTGGATACTAACTCATTAAATGTATATTAAATGTTATCTTTTGTCTGTGTTTGGTTCTGTCTCTTGTGTTTTGTTGTTTACTAATATAGGTGTAAGAATTTATGTAATACTAACATTAGTTTTGGACTCATGGTCTGAAATAAAAATTTATTATTTATTTATTATTTAAAAAATTAATGATGGATGAGGTAACTGGACCTCACAGTAACAGGAGTTACAGACTCCTGTAAGATATCTCTTCTTAAAACAACTAACAAAATAGGAACACGTGTTTGTTCTTTTCCGCATTTCTGAAACTCATGACTTATCAGCAATTTTATTTCAGATAGTTCTGCGATATGATAGCAAGGCAAACAAAGCCGGCTTTTCTACAATAATCATCTTAATATGGCCACTGTATTTAAATATGTTTGTCAACGTAAATAGAATGGCTTCATCTCACTAAAGCCTTCTCACTAAGCACGAGATTCCTCATAACTATGGAGGCCTACGACATACTCCACCAGTGTCCACCACACTGTTCTAGGGCGGGTATAAGGAGGGGTTAATGACACATCGGGGTTAGTGGCTTAACGATTGCTATCTAACGACAACAACCGACACAGACGGCTTAACTACCTAAGGGTACCTCGGCTATGTACACAAAAAAAATTACCCTCAAAGGTATTGCCACACAAAGTGATTTCCTTTGCACCTACTACATCGTTCTTGAGGCAAAGTCATTTTATTCAAAGTCAGTTCAATCTTGGCCCACTTACTCACCTTGGCACCAGCCTGTTGACATTCACAATCCGCTCTACAATTACATGTTTACAGCACTCCCGTCTTTGTTCCAGTAACACATACCGTCTCTACATCTGTAGCTCTACGTCTCTACAATTTATGCACGCCCAACATTTGTCAGGTAAACGGCGCGTGATGTAAAGAGGGTTCAATTTACACTGTCACTCAAGACATCGTATCATTTGGAGTTTTCGTGGCTCTACCATTGGTTCTCACGCAATTTTTCTGTGAGAATATAAAAATTAAAGTATTTTGAATTTCAAAAGCCAATAGATTGCATACAGTGAGATAAGCCAGAGCCAAGCCAAGCGTCATCGATAAGGCAGAGATAAGCCAAGGCGTCATCGATGCGTCGCCAACCAAAAAAGAAAGACAGATTTAGCTCCAATCCCTCAACCGAAACTCGATACTATTGCAACGGAGTAAAGCAAGCAAGAGGGTGGTAGCTAGCGAACCGGGTTCAAACCTTCAACATCTTCAATGTGATGTCACTATCCTCTCATTATGTATAGTATTGGAAATAAAAAATAATTTCCCCAAAGCAAAACAAGGTTGAGTTGCTAGTTCTATGTAAAATATTTCTTGTATTGTGTATTAAAAATAAAATAAGGAAAAATAACATCGACAAGCGAGCGAGAAGTTCGTGAGTGAGCAACAAATGGTAGTTCCGGGAGTTTCAAATATCTGTCTCAAAGTGACATCTCAAGTATTCTGTACCAAAATACTTCGATATATTTCTGTTTCATATCGCGAACTTCTTCGCATACGTATGCTACATATTTTCTCATCATCACAAAGGATTCCCTCCCTAAAAGTACCAAGAACCACAAAAAAATAACCGACTTTAACATGGACAAGCAGAAATAACTCAAAAACTACTCACCAGATGGCGCTCAATCCAACCCATTTAGGTGCATAAAGTTCTCGTCACTACAATTTAATCAAGCCCAAACATAACATAACTGCTATTAATCGTTGAGGTGTTTCTTCCACTAGTACTAATAAAGATTACTTTCATCGAAAACGATTGTAATGACTATCATCTCAGACCAGTGTTCGAAGGGTCCTGGTTTCATTTTCCAACAAGGCAGACATTTGAATGATGGATATGAATGCCTGTTCTTAATTGGTTTAAAATTTAATTATTGAATTTTTAAATTAATATGCTCCACTACCCATATCCCCAAATCCTAGTATGGGTAGAGTTATTTATTGTTCTTTATACAATCCAAATAAAATAAATAACTAATAAATACTAAGAAAAATAAATACCTTCTCTAAATAGAGAACAATATAGTATTTGATAACTTAATATACTTTAATAGAACATTAAAATGTATGAAAGTTTCCTGTTTATAGATGAGTTTAAAATAAAAGTCCTCTGCAAGCCTTATTAATTTTATCAGCATCCTGCCGCCTTGATATCTCTAACATAAATCGTCTGGACCGCTATTGACGTCTATAAAAATATTAGACATTCTTATTTGATAGCTTCGTGTAGACTACAGACCCTACCACTGGTTATTCTAAACAAATTGCATGAAATAAAAATTACTTCTCAATATCTTATAATATTAGTAAGTATATAATTATTTCATGCAATCAGGGAGTTAAACAGGTCATACAATTGTCACAGTTCCATTTGCTTACTTAACATTTCGGGTTGTCCAATATAAATTGTCCGAGATCTGACATGAAGTTTTTGAGTTATCTTACTATTTAACTGGCTTCGACTATGTCGATGTTGTTCTCATTTTTTACGTGTCGCTGCTTAGGTCATTTTTAAATTATGTGAAACCCTAATAAATACGAGTTTTTTACACATTTTTACCGTACCTTTACTTCGAAAATCAGTTCTTCGTCTCAGTTACTTCATAACAATTTTCCTGAGCTTCCCCCATTCTTTAATTGTGTTTCTTATTTAAATAGAACTAGAGCACTCACTTTTAAGGAACTACTCCGCAGTCGCTAATTTGAGAACTTTCATTCTTTAACGATTTGAAAAGGAACTTGCGGTACTGGCGGACAATCTTTCATTTGCATTTTTAAATAAGCCTTTGTTATTTAGATGCTACAAATATAAAGACATATACATAGTACATTATATTTCCAAGGCTTAGGTACTTCTCACACTACGCTATTTATTAGCTACGCGACTAAAACGCAATCCAAAATTCGCTGTCTCTGACACTTCTCACTGACAGGAGACGCATCGTAGACGCGTCGCTTTCATACAATTACAAGATCCGAGTCGCTTGCAAATAGCGTTGTGTGAGGCGTGCCTTATATTGAACACTATGATTTAAATGACTATTGACTATTTTATCAAGATTTTTAATTAGCAACGTGCCAGTAGATACACCACTAAATATGTGTTATTCTGATGTTAAAGCCATATTGCTGCAAAATATCATGAACATCATTCTGTTAGTAGGGTGTTCACGTACTGACTGTGTGAAAGACCATCCATCCTCACAAAGTTTCGGATTAATAATATTGCGTACGATGCGTTTCCATTTTTGAATTTATAAAAACGATTTCGGTAAGACCATTCAAACTCGATCAGAAGAATCAAAATGTACGAATACACAGTATTGACGTCGTCAGAATTCGGTAACAAATCATAAGTCTGGCTCGCTCACTGATTTTCCCTACACCAGTAAAATATACAAAGACCTGTCTAGGACGCTTTAGTCAATTTACTGTCTCCTTCGATAAAATATAGTTGTACAGTAAAAATATACATTTGAAATTTTCTATGCATAGAAACGTTATAGATATGCTACTTTATTTCGTGATTAAAAAATTCCAGCGAGCTTATGGCGCATTGGCTACTACGCCGGACCATAGTTCGAATGGTCCTGGGTTTGTTTCCCAATTAAGCTGACTTGTCTAGTGCGTATCTATGGCACCCAGGACATAGAGAATGTTAGTACGAAGCTGTCAGTGTGTAGAAGACGACCCGAATGGCGCAATGGCTGTTCCGCGAGGGTCCTGGGTTCGATTCCTAGCAAGGCGGAAATTTGAGTGTCCGTTCTTGGTCTGGGTGTGTGTCCTTGTCTTGTATGTTGTCCATGGCACCCACGACACAGGGAAAATCTAAGACCATGAATGTGTAGCGCTATTTATCTTATTTATTATTATTTGTAATGAGCTGTGACATCTTCATCACCATATTACTTCAAAGTAAGTTAATTAGTTCATCGTATATTTTAATCTGCTCAATAAAACGCTAACGTTTAGCGACTGACAACATAATACCTAAGCCAGTTTACCTGCAATAGTGAAGCCTTGTACAGGAGTTCCTTACTTAGAATAAGAGAACACTAAAGAAGTTGAATTGAATTGGAAGTATTTCATAGAGCAGGAATCTTCCTGCTATCTAAACAAGTGTGGTGATATGTGATTTTTCACACAAACTTCACGACTTTACTGTTAACAACCTTAAAAACAGGAGGCTTTGTTGTTTTATTCTATTCGATTAACTTGATAATGTTGCTTAGTAAAGTTTGACTTTACCATGTATGGAATATCGCAGGCTTAGTAACAAAGAAAACCTATCTGAATTTAAACTTTAACTCGAGGAAAACTCTCTACGAACAAACTAAAATGAATAGTTTCAATACCTACAACTATTTTATAGCAGTTAAACCGAATTTTACCAACGAAAATCCCATAACATTTCCGTACATATCTTCCGACTTCCGAATCCATTAGGAAACTGAAGTCTGCAGCCTCCAAAAGAAATTTTTTATTGAAAAGCGAAAGTTTTGCTTCGAGTTGAAATATTAATCAATATAATATGTACAAAAATCCCAGAAAGTTGTAAACACGGGGCAATGCCCGTCTGGGCGTATAAAAGGTCCGTAGAATCCTTGTTTAACATTCCGGTCTAAGAAACGTCTAGACGTACGCTAAATGATCGATGTGTCGGATAATCTAATAACGTTTCGTTCTCCACACATGATTTTATACATATTTTGTACGATATAATAAGTGTAATAAGTGTTATGCAGTTCATCGCTTTGTAGCTTCACCGTATTTCTTTGAATTATTACTCTGGCTCTATATTTTCATGCGATTTTCGGAAATGAGTTTTGTACGAACATTTAGATGTTTTCTATGAACAAAGCATGACAATCTTTCTTCGATGTTCTATCGATTCGATACTTTCTTCGTTGAAGATAAAAATAATAATGTTCGATAAGATATTATTAAAATACCCGTATGATGACATGATTCTGAATTTAAATGTAAAGGAAAAGTCGTCAAGATACTACATATACATATTATGTATTACGCATCAGCTGTGAGTTCTCCATAAGGTTTTTAAAGATGTGTAAAGTCTAACAATTCGCATTTGTCCAGCGTAGTGGACTATGGCCTGTATCTCTCATATTGTCAGATAAGACCATCCAACGCACTTTGATTTAAGCCACAAAGTCCTTTTAGTGATATTATAAACAAGTTTTGCTCATTAAGGTATGACGTCGAAAGCTGTCTCATAATGTGAATTTTAGGGAACTCAATATCGTGGCTAAGCTGCTTTAATGAATATCAAATTTGACGGAAAATGTTGTTAGCGGTAGGTATTGAGTAAACGGACCCTCTTTTGAAGATAACGTTTGTGACATGTTTATAACATATTTATCTTATAACTTTTTAAGTAATAGGTACCTACAGTTAATAGTCATGCGTATTAATATTCCTAATTTCATTTAACAACATAGAAAGGAATTATATTCAAAGATATTTTTAGCATATTATACACGCAATAACATTATTAATAAATTTATACTAATACATATTACAAATTCAACGATAACCTCTGTTCTTTTTTCACTCTAGGTATAGTAGGTATGGTATAGTACTCAATTTTGTATGAAGATAGTTGAGACCCTGAAAATGACATGGAGTTGATAAATTTTATAATGATAGTGTATGACTAGAAGGTAAGACGGATTCAGTAAGGCCGCTGATTAACAGTCGCGCGAATACGTTAACCCACAAGTGTAGGACGAACCTTCGTAAATGATTCTGCGTGCGGAGTGTTCGAACATTTGAGGTATTCCTACCTGTCAAAGCTATGAAAATTCGTGCAATGTACTGAGGTTCGGGCACATGTGAGTGAGCGCGGCAAAAATTGAAAGTTTGATTGATAAATAATAGTAAAAAGTAGTTGGTCGCGGGCTAAAGGGGGGGGGGCCTAGTGTAACTTAATTTTTTTAGTATTTCTAACGCTCAATTCCATTAAATATCCTCCCGTTCTTCGATCGATTCCACAACTTCAGCTTCCCTCACTATAAAAAAAACACGCAAAAAAACAAAGGTGTCCCGTAAAATATTCATGGGACAATAAGTGGTGTTTTATAGGATCTGCTTAATGGCGCATCGAGGACATTAAACTCAGTTTTACTATATCCAGTCCCAATTTAACGTGCGGCGGTCCCGCGCAAAATTGCTTTTTCATTGACGCACCCAATTTCCGTTAATGTTATGAATATTAAATAGAAATACTTTTAATGAGGACATTAGTCAAAATCTGCTGTAGTGTTTTTATCCCAGTGTTATTTGTACATATAAAAATGAAAATTGTGCTTATCTCTACAATGTTAAGGTTAATTAAAAAAATAAAGAACTTAAAAAAATTGTATATTTTTTTTTATCATATACCTATTATACCCATTTCGTTTTTGTTAAGGATAATAAAAGAAAAGTCTACGATAACTCTAATCTAAAATTACTGTCAAAAATACAATGTGTAATATTTGATTTTGAGAAACCTACCTGTTTAAAATTTAAAGAACCCACGACAAAAAATGCAAAATACGTATAAATAATAATCTGACAAGTAGGTACCTAAATCTTCGTAAACTACATAACTATCAGTTAAGCACTTTAAATAGATAGATTGAATACACCTTATTGCACACATAATATGAAAACATTACTTAAGCTATACAAGACACAATACAAAAGGCGGTCTTGTTGCTAGACTGCAATTTCTTCCATAAAACCTTTGAACCTTGGTGAAAAGCTAATAAATAAAAAACAAACTTTCTTAGCTTTTAATTCATTATTTTGGCAATTTAGACTCTACTTTCCGCGGTTAAGTATATTAGCAAAGAGTACGTCCTGCGTGTCGAGTCGGCCATCGGCACGGACGCACGGACAAGGTGAACAAATTGTTTTATCCCGCTTACTTAGCGGCCTGTAATGCGATTGTGCAAACATTGTGCAGGTAACAGTGTTAGGTGTAAAGATATTGGGAGTCTTTCTTTATTAGGGTTCGGATACTATGGATAACCTATCTAGCTATCTACGAGTATATACAAGCTGTTAACGGTTACTTGACATGTGTGGAAGTACTTTTGACTGGTCTGCAAACTTTTCATCCTTAAACCCACTGAAAGACTGCGAGAGTTTTCGATTCATTGAGAACTTTAAATAACTAACTTTTTACAAATAACTAACCGACTTTAAAATCGATAAGAAGGAATAACTCAAAAATTTGCCGTCGGATGTGTCTTAAGTACCAGCTTTAGAAAAAAACAATTATAAAAATTGGTTCATCCAGTACAAAGTTTCGAGGTGACACCCAAAAATACAGTCGACTTGAAAACCTCTTTTTTGAAGACGATTGAAAAATATTTTGTTGGTTTTATTAACCCAATAAGATTCCGACCCTTATTTAGGCAACTAAGCTCTAAAACCTCTATGGAGCCGAGCTGGAACGGCATGGCTGAGAACCGGCAGGCCTTCTTAAATACGAGGAGAGATATTAATATTATTGGTTTAAAAGTATGAGTTATTTATGATCAGTGCTCAACAAACGAACAAACGTGCTGCCTAAATCTGAATGCGGTCGTTTCCGTCAGGAGGGTATGGTGCCAACTTCATCTATGTACTTGTACTTTATTTAAATATCGCTTTTTAACTCCCGACGCAAAAAGAGGGGTGTTATAAGTTTGACGTGTCTGTGTGTCTGTCTGTCTGTGGCATCGTATCTCCCGAACGGATGAAGCGATTTCAATTTAGTTTTCTTTGTATTAAAGGGGACTTACGGGCGCGTGTTTTTAGATATGTTTGATGAAAATCGGTTGAGCCGTTTAAAAGTTCTTGGGGTTGAAAATGGGGAAGAATTTTCACTCTGTCTCTTTGTGGCATCATAGCTCCCGAACGGATGAAGCGATTTCAATTTAGTTTTTTTTTGTATTGAAAGGAACTTACGGACGCAAGTTTTAAAATATGTATGTTTCATGAAAATCGGTTGAGCCGTTTGATAGTTGTGGGGGGTGAAAGCGGGGAAGAATAGCCGTATGTATGCAAATATATTCGTGTGGGGTCTCAAATGAATTAACTTAATTTATAACTTAATCCAGAATGTTCTTACCTATAAAAAGTAAAAATAAAAAATTAAATTAAAAATTAAAAAACCCCCGACACAAACATTTAAAAAATAAAAAATAATATCTTTAAAAATAATACGTCGCGTTGGGGGATTGTAATCCATATTGTATTCAACTGGTCATAAAGTTTTTACCAAAAAGCTGCCCAAGCATGAATAATCTGCCGTGGTTCATAAAGCGTAGGCGTGATAAGGTCTTCTTTTTCATTTTCTCGCAATTATTTTAATCGGGCACTAACACTAAAATGTATTAAAAGTGTTGAAAACCAGCGAAATTGAACTAGAGAACCGTTTTAAGCAAACCTTCCCTCCAAAAGGGCTATAAAAAGCTCATAAAATTTCCATTACTGGTCATAGACGGAAGGAACGCGAGGTTATTTCTTGTCAAAGGTTAAAAATGTCGGCATAAATTGTAAAAAAAGCACGAAAAATAAGGATGAACGATAAACAAAAGCGAATATTGATGGGTGTGGCGGGTGTCGAACGTTTTTTAGAATAAACTCCTTCGTGTGGGTAGCGAAATATATTCATATCGTTTTATAGTTCAACGCACTCTAGGATTTTGGGGTAACGTTTTCGTAGATGATATAGAAATCCTTTGGAGGGAACAGGGCCACTACCAACAAGGTTTTTAGACTGAGTTTAATACCATTCACACTCTACTAAGACATTCTTTAGGTTCTTGATATTCCATTGCGTACCTACCATAGGTTTATTATTTAACATAGGTGGTAGGGCCTGGAGCTCACCCGGGGAAGTGCCACCGCCCGCCACGGTACTTAGTACCATTCCTACCGTGTAATAATTGTTTTAAGAACAATTGTGTTCCGGATAGGAAGGTGTGGAGCTGGTTACAACTTTTTAGAGGCGACTGATCCTCAGGGGTAGCAACGCATCTGTGACCGAATTAGAACGAGACTCATTGAGTCTAGTTCTGGGTCGGTCACAGTTGTCATGGGCGGCAGCGGAAGGTGGAGCTGCATGCTCGTTTGCTATCTTAATTCCATAAAAAAAACCTACACATTGAAAAAATTTTACAGAATCACGTGGGGCTAAATGTTGTATTAAATATCAAGGAATAGTTTTCATATTGAAATCTAAACTTCTATTTTTTTATAATTTTGATACTTTTGCTCATAAATAAAACTTTATTTATGATATTTATTTATTTTCAAAAAGTCGAAAAAGTCAACACTAGATTTAAAACTTTAGAACGATTTGGAACTATCAGACTTTCTAAATCTAATCTAAACCTAATAGTCTATTGTGAATCAGACAGCATTGTAACCAAGAATTATTTCAGTTAACTGGGCCATAATCTTAATACAAGATACGTCAGATCACATAAGTACAAGAACTTTTTAATTACTAACTAGGTGCCACGATGTTTTTATAGGTTCGAGCTTAAGGCCTCAAAACGTTCAGAAAGAAGCCGAGTTTACCGGTCATTACATTAAAAGAGGACGACGCAAAGAGAATGACAAACGCAGGGTACAAAGGCGGTCTCGCGTAGCAGCCCTAGGTCAGTGTTTAACCCATAGACAGAAAACGGCATAGACATCTGGTGTGCACAGCCGATATGAGACAGCACGATTAGAAAGTACGATTCTATTTGAAGCAAGAATATATGACGTCAGCTGACGTTTGTTTTAGGTAGGTAAGTAGTAGGTACTTATTTATTTATGTATATAAACTTTATCGACCACAATATAAAAATATTGTAGTACAAAATAGCGAGCTTAATGCTAATTGCACAGTAGGTACTTACTGTGCTGTCCTTCAAAGAAATCGGCATACAAAACGAATATAAGCATAGTATTATTTTGTCATGTATTTCATTTTATCATGTATGTCATTTTATCATGTATTATCTTGCTCTTTTCATGTCATAAGCGTAATTTGCTCTTTTTTCGTGTGTGTGCGATGTCAGTCTATGGTTGAAACTGTGCGTAGGCTAGCTCTCGTTTTTTAGTATCTGTGCTACTGCCTCGAGTATTTTCCCGCCCTGTTTAACGCTTTCAATCAGTGTTCACAATGATGTGTGCCTGTTGCGATGTCTTTGATGAATCCTTTGAGAAGTTTTTTAGTTTTTTTTATAAGTATCATAGAGAAGCATGGACAGGACTAAAGAGATATAAGTAGACCGAAAGTTAAGCAACAGCAGCAGACGGGGCAGTAGGTATTTGGATGGATGCTATTGGCACTTTGACGGAAACGGAAAGCCTTAGGTTCCGGGTGTAATCATCAGATAGCTGCAGTCGTTAAGATATGTCGGTGGCCTTCGAGCGAATTAATGTTTCAGCTTTAAATTAATTAAAAGAACTTAGTGCGTGTTTCTTAATAAAAGTTGAGGCACACTGGACTGAAGTTGAGAACCACTAGTGTAATGTAACGTCCATACTCTTTACTTGTGTTTTATAATACGTCCATACTATCTTACATTGTCTCACAATGAAACATGTAACAAGAACGTACACATTAAAATAACATTGTAATATAACAGTGTTATATAACAATTCAATGCGTGTCATTTCTTAAAATATATCATATAACATTGTTGCACCAACTAATGACATGTTATATAACTTGTTTTTGTAACACATATCGTCCACATTACCTGTTATTTAACTATGTTTTATAACATGTTTTGTTATATTATAGTCTGTACGCACCATAAGTAGGTACATAACTATGTTTTCCATGCCACAGGGATAGGGAATCATAATGTGGAGATGAGTTTGTTACAAAGCTTTTAAATTAGGTAGTTTAATTTTAAATTATTTTATTTTCAGTTAATAATTATCCTAATAACAGCAAGGCAAGGATCAATCAATATACAGAGATTTCGTGTCCAACTAAGTTTAAGCTCGACTATTTTACAATATAAGGTACCCTGTCTCCCAATACATGCATAGTTCCTTAAATAGTTATGTTCAAATTAAGCGTTCCCAGAACGTTCGAGTTTGAGCAATGCGACTCCTTTTAGGGTAAGCGAACCGAGCATCGTCTGTTCTTCACCAATTACCCGTCTCTTCCTTATAACTATTAAATTTAACTAGTTACTCAAAGAAATTTGATATGAGTAAAAAATTTCGACTTTATAGCAAAGTACCTAGTATACCCGCCATTGTTTCGTTTAGAAAACTTATTCCTTGTAATGTATTATATTACGTATATTAAGACTTTTAGCAATCATGAAGCTATAAAACAGCTGATTTAGCATCAAAATTAATGTAGTTGTTTTGCATACACATATAAATTTTTTAACAAACCGCTTTTTTCGTGGAATTACAAAACATAAGATCAATAATACATGGATCGCATCGAAGCGGTATTTAGCCTTGAAACAATATTCAAACAGGGTAGTATCCCCACAAATGAACTCGACGCGTACCTGTTTGTAACGGATCCTTTCAAATTTCCGAACAGGAGTTCCGGAACAAGTGACGCGTTGCCATTGGCAACTACGCACGGCTCATTTGCGAGGTATTTCATTACTTCTGTCTGAAACAGAGTCCACTTGACGAGGGCTGAGTGACCCTATATCACCAACATAACTTGACCCCTGCTGAGCAAAAACTAACTCTTAGGCTTTACGTTAAGGAACTTCCTAATGCAAAGCGTAGTTGGCTACGCAAACGTTCAGTATTCGAAGTTGATGGCTGTCATTCGATATTGGGTTTTAATGTTAAAACAATAAGGGTTGCCCGTTTCGACAGATAAAGTTCGGAGTTTTCGTATGATAGATTTTAGGTATTTGTTATAGACGTGACCGCAATTATACAGGAGTTTAATGTTAAGCAGAGATTAATAGTAGTTTATGGTTGTTTGTATCGAGTTATGAGATCCTAAATGGTTTATCGTTTACCAGCTCGCAGCTGAATCGTAAACATGTTTTGATTTCGAAACGTCATAATTTCCTACACTTGTATAAGTTTTATTACCATAATGGAATTTAACATATTAGTTAAAAGAAGACTTCTAAAATCTTTTTATTTGTATTAAGAAAGAATAAAACTGAAAATGTACATATTGTAGGTAGGTACAGTGTTTTCTTCATTCTCAAAACAAATTTTACTGAACTTTTAATTGTTTTCTCGCGTTTACATCTCTGTATTAATTCTGTAAATATCAAAAAAATTACCGCATCCTAAAAGTACCTCCAAAAAAACTAACCTCACATAAAGTGAATTTTTTTCTCGCCTAGAATCCATAATGTATATGTAAGAAGTTATTCAAAAATATTGCCACTTTCTTTTGAGGAATATCCTTGGAAAATAAAGCTTTGAAAAAATTACATTAGGTACCGACGCAACAAGATACCTAGGGTAGGTATTCCCAAAGAATAGATATATACTAGACCTTGCACATCGCGTAACACACAATTCTCATATTCAATATAGAAACGGTTCCGATTTTCACAGTTGATGTGATTCCTCACAAATCAGTACATAACGCCGGAGTTAATCATCTGGAAACTATTCTCCATTCAGACCGTCGAATTTTACACAAAAAATGGAGCGAAATATCCCCTATTCTTGTGTCGTGACTAGTCACTGGTGACCCCTGTCAACGTTTACGAAGTTTTATTACACGTTTAGATAAAAAAGTGCGTTCCATGTTAAAGTTACATGATATTTTTAAGATATCATTATTTAAATTTTGTAATAAACTTCCATTCACAATGATTTTTAAGCCGTGTTGTCAATGTATTTATTCATAAAAAAAGTAATGCACAAAGTCGTCAGACGGGGAATTAATTAAAAACAGGCAATGTACTCGTACGTTACTAACATTCTACCTTTAAATATTTTATTTTATTGAAGGTTCCAAACCCAAAGTTTTAAAAGAAGTAAAAATATATTTAATTCAAACAATAGGTACACACACACATTCCACATTCTCATTTATCTCACATTTTGCATTGTTAGGTGAGATTTAATATTCTACCGCTAAATATCAGAGGTCAACGTACGCTGGTTCTCGTAGACAACGAGGTGCTCATTCAACCATTCATTCCGCGTGATTTCACGTGTCATAGCCATGCCTTCGTATGATAAAGTTCAAAATATAAATTAAGTATCGAAAATAAGAGGCATATCGTTTTCTTTTACAATAGAAAACGCTCCTTTTACAACTGGGTATTAATTTTCAATGGGTGCTAGAGAAAATGTTACTATTTTTGTATTTTGCGAAGCATTTTGTAATTAGCGGTATATGTAGGTATAGTTAGCGGAGATGTGATCGCCCAGTGGTTTTGACGTTGCACTTTCGAACAGGGGGTCATGGGTTGGAATTCTGTATGAACGCTGCAGTTTAAAAAAATATTATGCGAATAAGAAATTGTTACTTATTGGAGTGAAGAGAAAATATTGAAAAGAAACCTCCACATTTGAGAGTTCCATTATGTTCTTAAAGGTATGTGAAGTTAGTCAATTCACACTTGGCGAGATTGCTGAACTATAAACTTCTCTTTTACTCCTTACATTATGAGAGGAGACCAGAGGTTAGCAGTGGGCACAGAACTCAATGTATGACCCCTAGTTCCCATGCTTTTGCTTTCTTTTGCAAATTTTGAATATAAGTATATTATACCCCAAACCTAACCAACAATTTTGTGACCCTATTCTACTTGCGCACTTTGGTCTTACGCTGACAATGTTGATTCTTACCCGTAAAAACTACTCAAAATACTTATCGAAAACTAATTCGCTTAAAGTAGCAATATATACCTGCTACGCCAATGAGATAGTCAAACATTGTTCGAACTCCTTAAAAGATCTTAAACGAAAATCTATCAGTACTGTACACTTCGTTGATGCGATAAGGACATAAATCTGCCACCTTCAGGAGTGCTGAGTCACGTTAATAAATTTCAGGAAACCGAGTGACACCCCTCTTTGACGCGTTCAACGGAGCAATAGAAATATTGAGGGGATCAGAAATTTGCGATAAACCTACCTCCCTTGTCCTCTAAGCGATTCAATCGATTATTGACAACAATCATATCTACGGATTTTTCGAGAGGGAATTTTTAAATATTCATAGGTTCAGAGCATATTTCATAAAATATCTAGTTCAGATGTAATCAGTTAATTTTCTACATTATTCCACAAATCCACATTATAAGAGTATATTCATAATTATACTTTCTTAATCACGAGGAGAGATCCGTGCTCAAAAGTTGGCAATTAATGGGTAGAAGCCAATCTTAAATATCCATTAGTATTTTATTTTTATACAAAAGATGCACATTATTAGGAGTTTACAATTTATTTTTTTAATACGATTTGTTACTGCAGTTAAAAATTATAAATATCAAAATCTATAGCATTATTTTAAGTTTCAGTTGAGAAATAAATTTCTAGAAATGTAATGATTTCTTCTGAGTAAAAATAAACACGTACGATGACAATGCAAAACATTGGAAAACAAAGTTTAAATTGGTATAAATCCTTATCGAGATATATTTCGACATTTATGATAAAGTTATCAAGAAAAACATTGCAAAAATGCTTATTCATCTGAAAATATTGACGCTCATATTTTGAAATGTTTAAAATATGATATTAAATTTAAACTATCAATACACTAACAATGAATCATCATAATAGTTGATAACAATAATTTGATACCTTAGACTATAATCAGAAATTTCTTTTTTCAGTTAAGAATAAAAGTTTGAAAACAATTTTGGTTTAAAATATTTATTTAAGAAAACTTATAATATTAGTTCAAAATTTGTGAGATATACAAAATTAGTTGGATTCAATAAGATTCTCTCATTTTATAACGACAATCTTCAGTTAAACTTATCATAATTCATATGACTATATTTAATTCTTGCGTGGTCAAATGGTTTTAGGAGACACCTCCACTATATCTAAAACATTTGTAGCCACGATAAACTTGCTATCAAATTTCTCATTTATATCAATACACATTTTCTTTAAAGCTGGACTAAAATTTAAAAACTGCACTTGACAAGAATTTTTCTCTATGTCCTTAATAACAGATATTAGATTTGCTGCTACTGTAGTGTCCATTGATTTAAGATCTGTTCCATTTATTACAAGAATTGAATCACTTTCTGCTTGATGTGATGCTTTTATCAATGCTCTTCGAACATGTTCAGCGGCACAGTAAGACAACTTATCTGCCAAAGGCACAACAATGAAATTGCTTTTTTCACCCTTAACGGTCTTTATACCAACAAATGGTCGTGAATTAGTATACAACAGCATAGCAGCTTCGAATATTATTCCAGTAACAATCCCATACTCCAATCCCAAGAATAAGCAGACCGCAATGGTCACTATTAAAACGGTCAATTCTCTCTTACTATTAGACCATAATCTTGCAAAAATATTGTATTCAATCATTGAAAACATAGCAGTGATTATTAAACCAGCTAAAGAAGCTTTTGGGATGTAATAAAATGTTGAAGTCAATACACTTAGAGCAAGAATTATAAGTAATCCTGTGAATATTCCACCAGCTGGTGTCTGCACGCCAGACGCGAAGTTTAAGGCCGTCCGAGTAAAAGATCCAGTTGTAGGCATACTTCGCACAAATGACCCGAAAATGTTGCATATTCCAAGAGCAATCATTTCTTGTGTTGCATCAATTTGAAGGCCCTCTGAAAATGCTTTGGCTATCGCGACTGATTCCAGAATAGCAACTAATGGTATAACAATAGACTGAGGACCAAGTGCCCTTAACATATCTCCGAAGCTATATGTTTCATTTCCAACTGTAGTAGAAAAAGGGGGCAGACGGATATTTGGAAGCCCTTGACCGATATCTCCTATTAACACTAATGGTTCATGATCTAAACACACTTTTAAAACGTACGCCACAATAATTCCTATAACAACCACCACAGCATTTCGTCCTAATGATAAAAACCATCTTAACTGTTTCAAGAGAGGATCCGTTCGACCACATCCCTGACCGAGACGTTTTAAACAGACAAGAATGAGAATTGTAGCCAAACCCAGAATTGGATCCCACAATTTCATCGTCTTAATATTGCGTATAAAATGTAATATTGATTCTAGAAAACTAGATCCTGACCTTCCACTTAGTCCAAATAATGACTTTAATTGGCCGGCTGCGATTTGTAACGCAGCAGCAGTTGTAAATCCACTGATAACCGGTGACGAGATGAACTCCACCAAAAATCCGAGGTTAAGTATTCCCATAGTTAACTCCACAACTCCTGACAAGAAACATGCTAAGACTGCGAAATCTGCAGTGTAATCGAGCACATATCTTGCTACCATTGCTGACATGATGGCAGTCGGACCAACGGTAACAGCTTTACAGCTTCCAACAAAAACATAAAGGAATCCTCCCAGCAATCCTGAGTATAGTCCATATTCTGGAGACAATCCTGCTACAACTGCATATGCTATTCCTTGTGGTATAGCTGTTAGTCCAACTGTTATACCTGCTATGATATCTTGTATCAGAATTGTTAAGTTGTAGGTTGGGAGCCACGATAGAAAGGGTAGACGCTTTTTAAAAACTTTCCTGTTACATAGTTTTCGACGAAATCGCGTAAGCCTTCTTTTTTGGTCTGATTCACCATCTTCAATATTATTTATTCCGTGTAAAACTATCATACTTGCGTTCAATTGCGAGGTTTGATCAAGACTGGGTTTGATAATTTTGTAACATGCTTTGAGATAAATATTTTATCTTTGGTATCAAAAACTCATGTCACTCATAATCGAAACGCTGTTGCCCAATAGTGACCTACATTTCCTATTATGTCGCAAAGACACAATCCAAAGTTTAAGGAAATTGAACGCAATTATTTCAATAATGTTTCTAAAATAAAACAAAAAATATACACACAAAAGTAATATAAATATACTTAAAGCGTCATAATTTTTATTAAATTCTGTCTCAGATAGATATTTACAGATGTCAAAATTGAACTAAAGTGATTAAGGTTTCGAGTTACCGCTTACTTATCTTCTATTTGATGACAAAACATAGTCGTTAACTACGAAGGTTGGCAATAAAATAAATAGGATATACTCGTATAACTGGACCTCAATATCCAAAGTTCATTGAACACTTATGTCTATTATCAGACAATCTATCATTCTATCGTGAAATGGTACACAGAATCTAAAGTTACAGAATATGTGATTGAAAAATCAGATAAATAGATAACCTTATCTGCACAGGCACTTCCTATTTAAAAAAGTTATATAAATCAAACAAAAAACTAACTTCCTTCTATGACAGTTACGAGATATTCCATCGATCTAAAATGTCCTACTTATTCAATACTGCTTATTGCAGTTGTATTTACAACGAATAATGTATGTACCTAACATTGCACCGAGTTACAAAGTGCAATCAAAATCCAACGTAAATGATGTGCCAATCTACCCTTCAGCTTGCGAAAGTTTTTTAATTCTACCCACACAACCATATTTTGTGATGTTATCAGGGTTCCTGTCTGTGCCGATAGGGCAGGGGGTCTACCCGAGCCTGCTGATAAGGGGCTACGAAGGAAGCCGTGACCACGCATATGCTGATAGCATTAGTGAAAACCAGCTTATTTTTAGGAGTGAAACATTTAAAATGTGCCTTAAGTCTTGGGGATAGAACGTAAAATAATGCTGTTGAAAGTTTTTGTTTGTTGAATCCCATGGATAGTTTATTGTAAAAGGATTGGCATATACTGTAGGATGATTAGAATAAGGTTAAAATATATTTGGACCTCATAATAAATATTCGGATTTAGCGTTATTTACAAGATACGCAAACATTTTGTCTGTGATACAAATGTGTCAGTATGAGGATATTTACGTTAACAGTACCACTCTTTACTGAATCACCGCGAAAACCTACTATTAAAATCCTTGAAGCGCCAATAGCCTAACGGCTTGCATCGATGACAATGGATAGAATTGATGAAAAATTGATGAGCAGTTTCTTACCGTGGATGATATGTTAAGCCTTACCGATTGTTATTAATACACAACAATGCTTAAATCACATCGAAGACTTGTGTGGCCTTTAATCTAGATTCCATTTTGCCTATCACTGATGTCACCAAGCAGCGCATTGGGGTATGCTCTAGGCCTCCTGAGTAATAGGAAACCCGTGCCCTGTAATTGGGCAATAATGGGTTGAAGCCAAAGTAACCCTTAGCTGAGTAATAGCACTAATCGAAATTTGATTACGATTTCATGCTCCTACTCATTATTGTATGGAAACTTTTGAACCCGCCAATGATAAATGATCTAAATGCAACAAAGTTAAGGAAACTTATGGAAACTAAAACTATCAAGATACTACATAAAAGTCGCTAGTTTTTGCGGAAATTCAAAACAAGAATAAATTTAAAGAAATACGCTATCTTCGTAAAATTACCTATTTGCGTAATATAATCACTCAAATACTCAGTCTGGTGTATTTTATGTGCCCAAAGATTTTTTTCTGTGTGTTCTTACTTGCCAAGTATTCATTTAAGCTTCACTTGGTACCTTTATTCGAAGATTCGAAGAGAAGAAGGTATTTCTAATATACATTGACAGGATCGAGTAGCCTTTAGAACACATACTTAAAGTTTTATTTATTTAAATTCCACCGCTGAGTGAAATCCCAGCAATAATAATTATACACAAATCGCAGCAAGTGGATAGGTATTATGGAATTAACATGACCGCACGGAAGCATGCAGCCCTAACTGAATTTATGAATAAATCATGGCCGTTCAATTCGTTCTGAATCTGATTTAACCCTTTGCCACCGCGAGGGGTACTAAAGACCAAGTTCTCCGAGAAACATTATCTTGTTTGATGTATGGTGGACTTAGTGCCCATTCAAAATTAAGCCATGCGGGAATCTATTGCCGTGACGAAGTTTTGGGACAATGGAGTGACAATACATTTACAAGCATTTGAACTTCGATTTGAAATGCTTTGTTAGTGAGCCGTTATTCTCTTATGAATCATAAATTCACTTAAATACTGGTATCACAGTATTTTATTAAAGCGTCCAATTTTGTCAAATAAAATAAATAAAAAGCTTTTCTTTTTCTATAAGTTCTCAATAAAATTACTATTTCATCGTGCTTGTCAAATATTATTATCATAAGCAGTATTAAATCATACCAAAGCGGACTTTATTTAGTTAAGCATACCTATTTGAAAAAAGAGAAATAAAATTAAATTTTAACAAACTTAAATTATAATATATTTTGACGACCCTGTAGCTTAGTTGGTAGCGACCCTGCCTGCGACGCGAGGGGTCCCGGGTTCGATTCCCGGCCGGGGCAGATATTTATGTGGCAGATAAATATTTGTACTCGGGTCATGGGTGTAATTGTGATGTGTTATATGTGTAGTCCATGCCACCCGCGACACAGGTACCTAGTAACCTACTGCGGGGGTATGAGTGTGTTAGCGTTTATTATTTATTTATAACTTACCAATGTTCAATGTAACTAGTGTTTGACTCATAATTTACCTGTAACAAATACAAAAAACATTAAAATGAAAATTAAAAATTAAATATTTCTATTCATTAAAATTAAGATAACAATAGAGCCTTCACTTTAGTGTGACAGATAATTATTTGTTTTCGACCTGTAGTGCGCATGTTACAAACGGAACAAGTAAAATTTTAATATTCATTTAGTAAGCATACGTGTACCATTAAATATAAAGTACATAATTCCAGAAACCTTTTAATCAAGGCTGTACTCCACCCCACGGAACACAGAGACATACCAGTGGAAATGGTACAAGTGTTGATTAGTATGGGAACCGTCCTAGCCATCATACACAAGTAAATCCATAATCGTATTGTTTACACAACTAAGAAACTTACATTTTCATTGGTAACTACATGTCAACTACGAATGGTCTGAGAAACCCACTGTTTATAGTTGACAATGCACCTTAAAATTTTGGTATTAGGTCTTATTTTTCCATGTCTTATTTAGTGACCATATACCGTTAACAATTAAGATCATAATGCTTTTCAAGTTTTTCTATCCACATCTAGATGGCAGTGTACTACGTGTAAAGTAATTATATATGTCGGAGTCGGAAATAAAATTAGATTAAAATCAAAGTAAATAAATCATTAAACTTAGAATAAAACGTAAATCCGGAACTGTAATTTAAATGGCAACACTGTACGAATTGTAAACGTGTCTCGATGGGATATCGGAGAGGGGGAACCCAACAGAGGGCACCTCTGCAGCCACTTACGAAGAGCGAGGACTTCTCGGGCAGACGTCGAGCAGAACGGTCGCATTAAGTTAACTAGTGTACTTTGTAATAAAATCCTATACTGCGTTGTACCTATGCCCGACGGCATTACGTGTCTCTAAGTGTATTTCAGTCGTACCACGTTTTAACATAACCTAAAAGCTTTAATCAAATTAAGTTAAACTGTGTAAACCAAATTTAAATCATGAAGACACGTATTGAACGCCCACTGTGTTTTATTTTTCACCTTACAACCTGATGATCGGAGCATTATCCACCATCCTGACTAGTGTCTCCGAGATCAGAAGTTGGGATAAAGGACTCACTGTGGGTTTTCAAGTACAGTTTTCAGGTTTACAGGTTGCAGATTTTCAGGTGAGAACTGGATTCATAAAGGGCAAGCGAGTTGCCATGTACCATTACATCTCACATGGCATGGATGGAAGGTGGCGTCGAATTTTGGTAAAGCTAAGTAACACAGCGAGTTTGGGTATGGCATTATTTTTATTCCATTACGTCTGAGGTGACACAATTTCATTGCTTAAATTTTAATTTTTGTGTAAACTATATTGTGTGTGTGTAGTTTGTTTAATAATCGTGAGTGAAAATAAAGACATCAATTTCCGGTGATAAAATCATTTAACGTAGCTCCGTAATTAAAACAAATCGCTCCTCATTGTAATCTTATTTTGATGTTTAATCGCTGAAAAACAAAAGAAATCGTTTTTATTATGACCTCTGTTTTTATTATGAAGGGAAAGTTACACCCTTGGATTTTAGTGTAATTTAACCAAGTACAACATCGGAACACACTTTTATCATGCGATCATTTTGTTGAAGTTTAATGTGGGTAGATTTGTGGTTAGTTTGTTAGAATGCCCAAGGGCTAAGTACCATTTGAAGTGTTGTGATATAAAAAGTGAATTTGAGTCGAGTAATGGTGATGAATCTGAGTTCGGTTGGTCGGGTCCAGGTTAGACCACGGAAAATCCGTGCGACCCGTGAATTCTGAGTTCGGTTGGTCGGGTCCAGGTTAGACCACGGAAAATCCGTGCGACCCGTGAATGACTCTATCGGCCGTAATGAGTTCGACCGTACCAGTAGTTATTTCGTAGTCGTAGCCCGGTAGAAATCGGTGTCTCTCGAGGAAACTCGAGTAGTCCGTGGGTGCGCAGTGTGCGTTTAACTCTGGCCGAGGTCGTGGTCTATTTAGACCGTATCGTGTAGCAGCAGGGGTGCTGTACACGTGCTATCCACGAGATGGATATGCGTACTGTTCGGCGGGAGAGCCGTGGCGATAGAGGTCATTCGTACTCGGAAGTTTCAGTTTCAATAAACTCAAGTGTAACTTGTTATTTTGGTAGAGTATGCGTACAGTTTTGGTTATGATAACGACGATGGTACTTGGCTCATGGCTGTAGAATTTACGTGTAATGAATTAGTGGCGATTTTGTTATCAATGTTGTTCGATAATACCTATTGGTACTTGGTTGGGTAAGCATTTTTGTTCATTTAATTTAATCGAAATGTAACGAAATGTAACTCGAGTCATTTTAAAGTAAAATTATTATGTTCCGAAGTGACAATTAATCTACGTTCATAAAATTCTTAAAGATACCCCCTTTGGTAGATTAGATTTTGTAGTCTGGTCGAAAAGAAAAACAAACGTTTTAAAGTCAGGCATTTTATTATGCATTCCGTGTTGGTACAATTTTTAATTGATAACGAGATATGACGCGCAGTCCAGTGACTTTTATCAAACGTGTAATGTTCGTGATAGTTATTTTGGTTTTTGGTTATTTGGTGCGCCGCTTAACGCTGAAAAGGATTAATTGGAAAAATAAACACACACAAAATGGTTTGCTATATTTGTGCTCAACTTGACGAAGTATTCCATCTATCCAGTACCTACAACAATAAAAGCGTAAGCTAGTTTTTAAAAAAAAGTGAACGGTTTGGTTGTTCATTGGTGACGTCGATCGAATTAGTTGCTCATTGGTTCGCGTTGTTTTAAAAGTGAAACACAATACAATTTTCAAAGTTTTATTTACTATGTGACAAAATAATTTCGATATTCTAAATACCCGCGTAGTTCATTGTTAATTTTAAATATTGTGTAAACGTTATCTAATGATCCAAAACATTGTCGTTAGAGTTATTACAGACAAATTAGTTGGATTCTTACCCGCTTTAGTCACTATATTTTCGAAATAAATAAAGTCGGCGTAAGTGTTTACGTCGGATTTATGATGCGTTTAGGAAGCGTTTCTAGGTTATAAGGAACTGGAGACCAAGACCTTGTCTGGTACCTATCTGGAACCAAGGGTGACATCACCTAGTTGTGGTAACATGAAACGAGGTAAAAGTGAAACGGCGTTTTTGGTATGACTTTTATTTTATTACATCTGGTGTGTTGGAGTTTTATAACTTACATTTTATTTTCGTTCCTTGTGAAAATATGACCTTTTAATGTGTCTTGTAATTAATGAACAATGACAAAAGATAACAATTAAGATATCGGAAGTTCAGTGAAATTTTTAATTAAAGTAGCAGTTGGGTACAATCAGTTCCCCAATTATTTTTACAAGTGCAGCACACTTCGATTGGTTTTGGTTTACCTTGTGAAACCAATGAGTTTTAAAAGTAATCTCACATGTGACGATGCAATGTGCATCGTTCTGTTTTCAGATAAGTTTTCGAGGATGCACAGGCAGCAGCACACGCAGGTTACACATGTGTTGTCTGGAGCCGAGTCGACGGCTGCGTGCGTACACTCGTGGGCTTCCTGGAGTTCATTCGTGTGACATTGAAGGAGGAAGCTCTGGCAACTGGCGGCCGCACATCGGACGCAACGAAACAGGTGATCTGTATCGTTCATATTAATTGTTTTCTGATAGCTTAAAGAAGTAGTAAATTAACTTTTCTTTTCGAGGCGTAGTTCACTTGGTAAAAGATTATTTTTGAGAGGTTTAGTTTTCGGTCAACTTGTCGAACGGAACTTTTGAAATTGTAATTGAATGGTTTTGTTACTTTGAAAAAATGTATAGCCCTTAGCTATGTATACGGTTTAAATGTTATTTCTGGACAGAAATACTGATTGTACTTGAGTACCGTTCGATAAGTCACCTTGTTTGAAAAATGATAACTTTTGAGAAAAGTAACTTTTATGAGAAATCTAAAGTTTGTTGTGGATTAATCTGTAATGTGATAGGCTAAATAAAGCGACATGTTGAACAAACCTTTTTAAGATTATTTTTGAAAAAAGTTCGAAATGATCATCGGGGTGGTGTAGTATTTGTAACCGGATGGATGTTACATGCGGAGGTGACTGGATAAAGGTTGCCTATTGGGTTGATGCTTATGACCGGATGGAGGTTATAAGGGTGATGATCAGGACCGGATGGAGGTCAGGGTGCGAGCACTGCAATATTTCGATGAGTTTCCTATTATTTGAATGAGTATGGGTGTTGATCGACATGTCAGCTTTGGCCTTTGAGAGAAATAATCTGTTATGATCTTCAAAATTTCTAATGATTTGATAAAGTTGTTTTTATTCCCTGCCCACTTACGTCAGGAAGGGCCGAGCTTTAAGAGATACTTTCGTTTGTGTTTATTGTTACAGGTAAATTCCGACACCACAGCCGATCGAGTCATCCAGTTTTACGACGATTGTACGACGACGTATTGCGTTAAACGTTAAAAACAAACCCGCGTTAATAATAAATTTGGTAATTTTGCTCTAAACAAGTGTCATGTTATGGAGTTTGTTTAGCCGCTTTCTTCTCCATAGCGACACCGGAAACGGCGCGGCGGGAGTGTAGGTAGTTAGGGCTAAAAATAAATGCAAAAAAAACTTGAAACAAAAACTTGGCGTTCAATCTAAAAACTTGTTGTTCAAATTAAATTTGTAGTCTCGTTTAAAATTAGTAGCTTTTGCTGAATAAAATAAAATTAGAGCTTTGTTGTAACCTAAAGTAAAAGTCATCACACGAGGACGTGTGCTTGTCAGAATGGCCGTGTCGGAGTCGGAAATAAAATTAGATTAAAATCAAAGTAAATAAATCATTAAACTTAGAATAAAACGTAAATCCGGAACTGTAATTTAAATGGCAACACTGTACGAATTGTAAACGTGTCTCGATGGGATATCGGAGAGGGGGAACCCAACAGAGGGCACCTCTGCAGCCACTTACGAAGAGCGAGGACTTCTCGGGCAGACGTCGAGCAGAACGGTCGCATTAAGTTAACTAGTGTACTTTGTAATAAAATCCTATACTGCGTTGTACCTATGCCCGACGGCATTACGTGTCTCTAAGTGTATTTCAGTCGTACCACGTTTTAACATAACCTAAAAGCTTTAATCAAATTAAGTTAAACTGTGTAAACCAAATTTAAATCATGAAGACACGTATTGAACGCCCACTGTGTTTTATTTTTCACCTTACAACCTGATGATCGGAGCATTATACCACCATCCTGACTAGTGTCTCCGAGATATACTTAATTTTATTGCTGATAAGGTTGAACTTGAAATTGCAAACTGTGGCAATACATGTCAACGTGTCAACGTGTCATTAAATAATTTCGTCTTTTGAACACTAGATGTCGTGACAAGAATCTATAATAAAGACCTTAAGGGTATAAGTAGTAAGTTATATTTTTGGTTAGCAACATCATCCTGCATTGGTTTAGGCTTAGAGATGTGCGTGATGCTTTTTCCGCGTTATCGAAAATTATCGATATTGATATCGAACCTTGTACACTACAAGGCGTAGACCCGAAATGTTACTTAAAACGTGCTCAAATTTTTGAAAGCTTGTATCGCAGACATTGTAAGGCGAAGACGTGACCTATCTTTATCAACTATAGCTAACTAAACTAAGTCACGGAATAATAAGCTGCGCATGTTTTAACGTCAAAATAAAATATACTTTTGTATGTCGATAAATGAAATTTCAATATCACTCAACGTACCTTAGTTACAAAAACAATGCCGATGTGAATTGGAATGCATTTCAACCTTAACTTTATACAAATAAGCAAAATTTATTTTCGTGGAATAATATATTTCCTGGCTTCTAAGTGTTAAGTAAGAGTGGCCGCGGTCGGTAGTTAGTGGCTATAGCTAGTGGCGAAAACTTCTTAAGCGCTTTCGTGCTTAGGAGAGCACGTAAAGCCATCGGTCCTGGTAGTTATTTTAAGCCATGTTGGCTTGGCCTTTAACCCCTCGACAACAATCCGCACTGGAGCAGCGTAGTGGAATATGCTCTAGGCCTCCTCAAGGGAGACCCGTGCTCAGTAGGGGTCCATTACTGGGTTGAAACCGTATTTCCTAAGCATGCTGTGCTACCAGTCGCGCAGATGCGCTTATATTCCTCGTCAGGATCCTAGATTACGTACCAATGATTGAAATAAAAAACATGTATAATAATAATTAAATATTACTTCTATATTCAGTATTCTATACATTAATAATATACAATAACTTAATTATTCAAATTCAAATTACATATTTAAATATTTCTTCGAAGTAGGTTTTTACAAACACTTTTAACAATATAAAATTCACTATAAAGTGTTTTCTAAATGAGTCAGTCATATTATATTATTTTTAAAACGTACTGCAAGATAATTGTCTATACCTAATAAAATATGAAAATTATATTTACGTGTCCAAAAAACGTTACTGTTTCGCTTTCAATGTTGGTCGGAGTTGCCTGTCTTTTTGAAGAACCAGGACTTTCCATCGGATTTTGTATCTTAAATAAATATAAAAATTAAATAATATAAAATTCACTATAAAGTCTATTCTAAATAAGTCAGTCATATTATAATTATTATTTTAAAACGTATCGCAAGCTAATTGTCTGCATCCCATAAAATATGTAAATGATAACCTGATCAAAAAACCTAACAATTTTTAATGTTGGGATAGCTGTAGTTCTAAGATATCTATTCCCCTTTTTAGAAATTATGAATTCTTCTTGTAAAAAATGTTTTGAGCATATGGTACTAGATTTGATTGGGAACCAATTGACCCGCCCAGTAGCATTAAGCCAGTCTTCTTTTCTCTATGCGTCTTTAGGAAATCTAAAAAGATGTGTACCTAAACCAAAATAAATATAATATTACAAATAATTTATTATTCATAAAAATAATTATATTGACCAAGTTGACTGTTACAGATTGCCAACTGGCATTAACTATTTATATGTATTAACTATAAATTTGAATTATTGTGTTAGGTTATTTGAAAAGATATTTTGTCTATAAATAGCCATTTTAACCCTCATCAGTCGGGTCTTGCTCGTATGATATTACATCGTAAATAAAATTACAAAATACCGATATCGATAAATTTGTACCCCCATCATTACGATCCCTACGATCGAGTAGCAAAGAATGTTCGAGAAATATAGTAATAGCATTTAAAACATAAAACGAACCTTATTACTAAGTGACTAGAGTAGCTTTTCAATCATAAATTATTTATTTTCTTTTAATTTTGCTTTGAATTTGAATTATTACAAAATAAATTTACAACTATGCTTATATGTGGTATGAAACACCGCCGTGAGATAATTTTTTTGATCTGCTATCATTCTTACACTCCAAAATAGCACAGTATGGCATTATTACTATAATTTAAGCAAATGTCAATTTACGAAATGCACAACCGACGCAGCTCAGTGACAGATAAGCTATGACGGCAAGTACGCGGAGCTCCGCATACTGTTAGTCGCTGTGCCACGCCTACTTCACACTTCCCGTGTCTCTGTGTTCCGTGCTCCACCCCATGTATAGCCTATTGAAAACAAACATACCCGATAACCCGACATTCGATATCAGGGTATACGCGATTCATTAACCCGTCTGCAGCTAATTCCTTGCCCAATAATAACCGGCATTAATGTGCCGCTTGTTCCGTAAACCGGGCGCAGCGGTCCGGAACACCCTATGCAGGATAGGGTTAATGAGGATATTGATATCTCGTGAATATTTGACGGTGCGGGGAGAAGTGATATGTGATATTTATTTTAAATCATGGCACGAGTTATCCGAAGCATTTTATCAATAGATTTTTCATGAACTTCAAATAGAATTTAAATGTAAAAATAGTTAATGGAATTGAAATTTTATGAATTTGTTTCTATGCCTTGGATTGCCATATTGCAATTGCTATACACATATTGCAAATGCATCTGTCATATTTATAAACTTCTGACACAATAACAGACAAAACAACTGCTAACCGTACGGTGCGCAATGGTTACCATGCCGGACCATTATCAGAAGATTCCTGGGTTCGATTCCCAGCGAGGCAGAAATCACACAACGATATTAAATTACATTCGTGGTTAAGATGTGTGTTCTTGTCTATCCCAAGACACAGAGTATCCTAGTGTAAGTATGTAGGGTTATTCTTTTCCATATATTTACTACCTCAAGCTCACTACCACCTACTCCATAAGTAAAATCACTCAAACTGCTTAAACAACTTCGCAACCCAATAAGAACAATCAGAACAAATCCACATACAGACGAAAATTCTAAAAATAGCAATCGAATTCTAAATTGGCAATTCAAATTCACAGCGTCGAACATCTTAACTCGTATCCACAGACTCCCTTATGGTATAACCATCGTAAAATATAAAAATGTCCATAAATCCACCCCATACGTTTAGAACATATTCGGTGTCACTCCACGTAACGTTGCGCGGGGAATCGAACCCACCACCTGTTTTACGATGACCTTACTCGTAAAATTTAATATCTCTTCATTCCACATCTTTACGGTTTATAATAAACGGTGATGTGTGATTAAGATTGCCGGTTTTATATGAGGAAGGATTTTTAGTTTATATACATATTTTTGCATGTTTATTAAATATGTTGAGAAAGTCTTTGTCGTTGCTAATGCTTCACTTTATCCCTTACTTTTGCCTTTCCAAACTATGGGCGGTACAGTAAGTACAACTTACTACTGAAATAAACTTTAAATGTTTTAGATTTGCAGTATAAGAAATTATTTTAGTGTAACGTGAATTTTCCATTGTCACACTGTGAGCAAATTGGTAATGGATGCCCCGTATATAAGATCCAGCATAAACTAAGTAAATAATGTCTTTTATCTAACCCGTCTGATTATAAAAATACACCGTAACAGTATAATTTTAAAATTCAAACAAGGTTCAGAACAAGAACATTTCTCTAAACTCCTTTAGCTATACAATAACCAGCTGGAGACATGTGAATAAGATTCACTGAGGCGCACCATGTAGCTTTACGACTCTGTCCCGAGATAAGTGGCAAGCGAGCTCACTCCAAATCCCTGATTACGCATTAGGGAAAATTGAATGCCACTCTTTATTTTTCTACGAAGAGTTCACTTCAAGCTGTCGAAGACGAGATTTGAGATCAGAGATACAATTTTTGTGGGAGTTTAAACCTAGCTAGGCCTTTTTTTATGGAGTTGAAGTAACAAACGGGCATGCAGCACTGCCACCTATGACTGTGACCGACCTAGATCAAGACTCAATTTAAGGAATGGGATGGTTAGTCCAATTAATAGATGGTGTATGTCCAATTAATAGATGTGTATTGGTTGGTCAGTTTGTTTCTTTCTAAATCCATTACCATTATCTTCTGAGTTTATACGGAAAACTAATGATGAACCGGCTGATCGTGCCATATTATTATGGTGATCATTGACCTCGTAAAGAAAAAGTTATCTATCATCAGTTGAAGTCACATTGACCAATTCAGTATCAGCGATAAAGTCCCGAATGAAAATAAATTATTGTAATAGTATTCTAACTCGTTTCAAATGGTAGTGTGTATTTTTAACCGACTTCAAAAAAGAAGGAGGTTCTCAATTCGACTATATGCTTTTTTTATGTACGTTCAGCGATTATTTCGTCGTTTATGGGCCGATTTTGATAATTCTTTTTTTGTTGTAAAGTAGATATACGCAGTGGGGTCCCCTGATAAGGAAACCAGGATCTGATGATGGCATCTCAGAGAAATCGAGGGGAACTTTCGAAAATTGTATGGACAACTAGTGTGTTTGTTCATCCTTATCCT
The DNA here is from genome assembly GCA_905404135.1 of Hesperia comma. NCBI lineage: Eukaryota > Metazoa > Arthropoda > Insecta > Lepidoptera > Hesperiidae > Hesperia > Hesperia comma. The sequence continues at coordinate 18,568,758 of FR990018.1, forward strand.
TACTAATATTATAAATGTGAAAGTGTGTTTGTTTGTTTGTTTGTTTGTTTGTTTGTTTGTTTGTTTGTGACGCTTTCACGTCGCAACAAAGCTATTATATGGTAAGGTTTATGTGTGTGGGGATAGTTAGGAGGGTGGAGAGTGACGTAGGCTACTTTTTACCGCGGAAAAACATCCCATTCCCATGGGAAGATCGATGTTTTGTTAGTTGCTAGATATTTATTTTCGGAGTTGTTAATAGATGGCGGTAATAAAATTCATTTGCAAGTTCTGAATTACGCTATCAAATACTACATGTAATTTACTTAAGTCATAGGCAAATGTAATAGGCTACTCCCCGCTCCGGCTGTATTCAGTGTACCGCCCGCCCGCTGGCACTATCCTGTTGACTGATGTCCGCAAGTTGCTCAGCCAACAGGATAGTGCCAGCGGACCAGAGGGACCTTCGAGTCGAGAGCCTGGACAACTTCATCGAGAGATTGGCACGCAACATGTTCGGGCGTGTCGACGCGTCGCGGTTCCCGCATCTGCAGGACCTGGCGCCGCTCCACGCCCGTCCACCGGACCGCTGGGCCTTCCCGCGCGACTTGCTGGTTGCGCGGGACGGGGCTAGCACTGACTGATACTGGGGCTTCGTAAGTCGTCGCCCGGCACTGATCGGCTCCTGCTGGGCTTCCCACCAGCGGGATTCACCCGGTAGGGCCTCGATCGCCTGGGCGGCGCGAAGATGAACCCCATCCCGTTTGAGACTCTGTGGCCTGTAAAAAGGCCACCACTCACCGGACTTGACCTATTGGTTAACCACAGATGGACAACCAAGGGCCTTAGGGCCCAGCCCAAGACCGGCCCGTTTTAACGGGCCGCGAGAGACACCCCCAAAGGGGAACTAACTGTCCCGAGGGCTCCACACACCTCAGACAGGGTGGAGTGAAGAGAGCGAGTAGTAGGCTACTTTTTAGCCTAAATTCCTACGGGAGCGGGACCTACGCGGCTGTTACCTACGGGTCCCGAAGCGAAGCGCGGGCGGTTCTCTAGTGTTATCATAAGTACATTAAAGCGCTTCCATTTCATGAAGATCTGGAGTCGATCTGATGAAGCCAAAAGACAATCGAGGGAACTCCTCAACGATTTACTGCAGTTATCTAGTGTTTGGGCTTCATTAATTTGTAGTGACGAGAACTTTACACTTACATGTTGAATTGAGCGCCATCTGGCGAGTAGTTTTTGAGTTATCTCTACTTATCAAGATTGAAGTCGGTTATTTTTTTTTTGTAAAAAGCAATTATTAATATAAGGTTTCAGCTAAATTTATATGAGCTGAATGAACGAAACTTTGATCGGGAAAGTAAGTACTTATGTACCTAATCACTGTAACCTCCTCCTTCTCACTTTGTAAAGTCAGTTAAAAAGAAACTATATTACTTAACTAAATTGAAAACAAAATAAAGTGAGTCCATACCGCCAAGCAAATACCTAAAGAACAAACCGCTTCGGGATACGCTGACTCGTACATAAAATTTATGAAATAATTATAATATAAATAAATTTTATAACTCCATTCATAAACGCTGACAGTCACAACTCTTTAAGTTCAATGCCAGCCATTTGGCCACGAACCAACGGAGAGCATTGTTCAGTTTAACTTATATTCATGCCTCTATCATATTTATTATGGCTGGGCAGGAATCGCATTGATAATGTTTCTGAAAGAAAAAATAAATAAAAACTACATAGCTGCCAAAATTTGCAAATCAATTACTTAAGTAACGTTATCGTAGATATCAATAGAGTAAATTCTGGATGCTTAAGATCTTCGGTCCTCGAATTGTAACTAATATACATATAAGCAGTATATTTTATCTTTTAAACGGCATCCTAATAGGACTTTTCAGTATCTAGTATCCAAAGTCCTTCTCAGACAATTAAAATTGTTCTACAAGTTTTAGTTTTTTCCTTTCATCAGAAACTTTGCTGTAGAAATAGAAGTTCGTTTACAACAGAATATATTTAACATTTTTGTAGCTACAAAACATGTTGTAACTGATTCTTATTTACTACGATTAAATTAAACTAATCGTGGCCTCGATTTGAGTCGTGTTCTGTGTCGGTCACAGTTGCCATGGGCGGCAGCGGAAGGGTGATCCTGCATGCTCGTTTGCTACCCTTATTTCATAATTAAAAATAGAATAATCTCCTCACAAATGTAGAGAACAATAAAGATTAAAACACTCTATTAAACATCACATTTTACACCACCATAAACCGTTCCAAGACATACGAATAGCTCGCATGCATAAAAACTTTCCAATGACGCTTCCAAATTGAAAGCAACGCAGCGGCGAAGCTATGGCCGCCTTGACTTTGCCAAAAATGGTCGTCTAGACGAATAAACGATCTCCACTCACGTATAAATTTATTTGAATTGTGAACGTTTAACTACAAATATGCAGCGAATTGAAGCTGAAATAGCGAGCAAGGTTTCAATGCCATTTTAGTGACTAAATGTAATATTATGCGAAAGCGCGTAAATCAAAAGTTTTGCATATAACACTAAACTTGAAAATAACTACATATAAATTTCAATTTCAAAAACTCCTGAATAATTAGAACGAAGGTCTTTCTAAAAAATGCTAACTCAACTATACTTAATTACCAAAAACTAACAGGACCATGACTAAAAGTCTATGTCCTAAGATTTATGGCCGAACTAATCAACTAATAGTCTAATACCATCTGCTAACTGGATTAACCATCCCAGTTCCTAAATTGAGTCTTGTAGGTCATAGGTTGGTCACAGTTGTCATGGGCGCCAGCAAAAGGTGGTGTTCTTTACTTGTTTGCACCTTAAATCCATTGAAAACACAAGACTAATAAGTATGGTTACTAAAAATCATAACTTGTATAAATAAATAATCATTATTTATTACTATTAAGTAGTCGTTAGCAGGCGGTATTAGAACATTAATAACTGACTGACTAACTTAGTTTAACTTGAGGTCACCAACCTTTTGCAAAGAAAGTGCTGAATCAGGAGACTTAAATTTCTTTACCCTTTTGACAAAACATAATATATGATACGAGAATATTAAGGTATGTGAAAACAAAAAAGAACGTTGCCCTAGTCAGGTAAAAAGCGCTTCTGAATTTTTAGTAAGGAAGAATTATAAAAAAATGGTAACACGGCGCTCTGTTGCTTTTATGTCGTGTAAACAAAGGCGGAGTAACAATTAGAATTTCCTTTTTGTTTATTAGCACAAAAAGGAAAATCCCTTTTATGTTCAAGAAAAGCTCTAATACCCGTATTACCTTGGTCATTGTGCAAACACATTCATTCATGTTGTAACTGGGATAGGATTGTTTTATTGTTTATAATGTTTAAATGTTAGAAAAACTATATTCTAAAATGCTTAAAGTCATTGCCCTTGTACTAGGGTTGACACAAACATGTGTAACAACAACAAAGACAAGGCAATTAAACTAAAGTAATGCAGACCCTTGTAATATTACGCAAATTAATAGACCTAGAAAATGTTTGACTTATTTTATTTTTAAAAGGTCACTAAAATGTACTTACCTTAGATCCTTAATTTATAAAACCTAGTTTGTCAATATTAATACAGTAATTTTTTATATTAATTTTTAAATTTTAATTTAAATTAAATTAAAATTAATTTATTAATTTTATTTTTTTAAATTTTTTTTATTTTTTTTACATAAACATAAGACAACTTTAAGTAAGATCATGTGGATTCGGAATTCAGGTCAGCCTAATTACTGGGCACAAGTCACGGATTTTGTAGGAAGGAAGGGATACCGGGACAATCCTGGATTTTCCGGCCATCTAGCACTTTAGGGCGAGGAAAAAGTGTTGACAGACACGAATTTTTTTCTATGAACAATGTAGCAATGTTCTCATGATAAGTGCAAATATAGGTAAGTATCTATATAAATTTTAGTTTCAATAAGAACGCATTACTTTTTAATATCACCCAAACACTACACACACACACACACAATAATAATTAGGCTGTCTAAAAAAGATCGCTTTGTAGCAATAGGACCATCTTTTGTACTTCATGTATGCCTATTTTCTTTAAATTATCAATATTCCATTCTCCTCGACCTTACAATAAATACATTTAGTATAGTGTCAACAACAATACAACACAACACAGAACTGAACATCAATATGAACTCACAGACAGTAAGCACAGGTAAATGAGGCAGTACGGGAGTCGGGAGCCAATCTATGAAGGTGTCAAACATACCCCGACGTCCCCGCGTTAATATCCTCGGGTTATCTTACACCGGGACGCTCGACGCTTCCTTTGATAATATTCGAATTACTGACTTTGATTAAAACTTGATTACATCTATATTAAATAAGAGTAGGTACTTCTATATTCAACGATATAAATAAGAATAAGGGAATATTAATTACATGTGTATGTTTTCACACACTCAAATCGTGGGAGTAATCTGACGTGTATTGTGTATTATAGAAAATAGACATCACAAATATTCACAAGCCGAGAACAAACATTTATCGGTCGCAAAAATGTCTACCTCGGTTGGGTATTGAACCCGATGCTTTGTAGGCTCTACCAATAATCGCTTTAATAGGTCTTAAGAGCATAGAGTTTACCTCGGTTTAACACTTTACCTTACACGGTAGGTACTAAGTAGGTATATTTTTTAACGCGTATTATTTGTTTTAACAACAATTGTGCTCCGCATAGAACACACTTTTTATGGACGACCATCTCAGTCCTCAAAGGTAGCAAGACATCATCCGTATTTTGTACGACATTGTTTTTGGTACGGTACCTAAATTTTAAATAAATAAATAACAGACCCTAACCCCCTCATTCTAAAAGCGTGTTTCTAATTTAACAAACGTTTTCTTTCAGAAACTACGTACACACAAACCAGCGAGAATTGATCATAGATACAGAAACAAAGTGCGCCGGGTGGTAGCCAATCTACAAAGTGTCAAACGCCGCGGGGCGCCGGTAGGGGGCGGGGTATCTGACACGTCACTCACTGTTTCCGATCAGACAGTGAAACCATGACTTTACCGTTATTAAATGATAACATTAACAATACTCTGCGAGATATCTGTGTTATAGTATCGTGTGTCTGTCTGAGGCAACGTGGTTTCTAAATGAATCGATTTGAATGTGGAATTTTTTTGTCGAAAGCTAGTTTACTTGTCGTGATTTTAAGGCTTTTAAGCCATATTTGATAGCAATCGGTTCAGTAGTTTAAAAGTAACAATACGCTCTGTTCCAAAATGATATGTAAGGCATATTCTGGCCTAACAAGGTACCTAATTTAAGTAAACCAGACATCAACAAGTCGAAATATTCTCGGATTAAGTGCGATGAAATATCATAAAACAGTATGTACGTTAGGAAATTCGTCATAGAGTCTATCATAATATAATCATATCATTCCGCGGCACACTGACATTTCGCACCATCTTTGAGGCGAGATCGATTCGTTTCTAAATGTTGTGCAGACTGGCAGGCGCCGGCCTCCATTGCTACCAAACGTTACGTAAACTCTCTAAGGCAGAAGGCTCTTCCCTGTTACGTATTACGATACATTTTCCCAGGTGGGAATCGACGTATTTGTTATTTTTTGGAACGAAAGTATTTGCATCCTTGATCGATTTATGACAAACTAGTGGACGCCCTACGAGATTTGTTCGTTACGTTTAAAATTTTTGAATTTCATCCCATTTTTGCAACATTTTTTGATACTACGCTCCTATTAGTCTTATTGTTATATAGCCCAAAGCTTTCATCACAAAAGAGATTTTGTTTTTAACTCGAGCCAGTAATTCCAGAGATTCCCCACCCCATTCAAACAAACAAAGAAACAAACTCTTCATCTTTATAATATGAGGATAGATTAATCTTGACTGTGAATACTCTAGGTATGTCTAAAAGTCTTCTTTGTGTCTAAAAGTCTATTTCTGAAGAAATTAGGTATTGGGAACAATCAACAGTAGCCGACCACTCTTTGGCGGTAGGCCTGAAACCTAGCTGGCTAGTTACCACGCTCTTGCTCGAGTCAGAACACTTACTTGTTGTGTTTCTCGTTACAAGCTTAACCAGGTAATCCATACTAATATTATAAATGTAAAAGTGTGTTTGTTTGTTTGTTTGTTCCTCTTTCACGTCGCAACATAGCTATTATATGGTATTGTTTATGTGTGTGGGGAAAGTTAGGAGGGTGAAGAGTAACGTAGGCTACTTTTTACCGCGGCAAAACATTCCCATGGGAAATCGATGTTTTGTTAGTTGCTAGATATTTATTTCCGGATGTTGGTAATAGATGGCGTTGGTAAAATTCATTTGCAAGTTCTGAATCACGCTATCAAATGCCATTGGACAAATTGTGAATTCCACGCGGGCGATGCTGCGGGCAGAAGCTAGTTTCATAATAAATTTCGTATTTCCTGACCGGGAACGAATCCATGATCCTTTGGGTATGTTCTGTATCAGTAACAGGAACCAACTAAGTATTCCACGGAATGACTATTCCGTGAAGTATTCTTTCGCTTCGGTAACGTATATCCATATTTACAAACAAAACTTCAGTGCAACTTTTAAGCCTTATTTTATTTTATAAGATTATTACATACGTCTACCTAGTTTAATTTCAATTCATTTACATACATTATATTAAATCAAACCCTAAAATGAGAGATGGCTCAACCCTTGTGTCCGGTTAAGGGGATCATCGCATCTAACTGGATGAATTATAAAGTTCCACAAAACTTTCCACCTTTTCATCAATAGCAAAGTTGACGGTGGAAGGATTAATTACAAAATGACCACGCCATGCCCGGCCTCCCCGGCGTCCCTCGTCAAAAATGACCGCCCTTAACTTTAAACGGTTAAATGTTTACCTTCGTGATTGGCGTCCGAGTAAACGATTTAACACTACCTTTCGCTAACGAGATTCTTATGTACGCATTTAAGAATAATTAACGTCACAATGTAACGAGAATTAGGAATGACTAGAGATTTGATGGATGTATTGCAATACGAGTTGAAATAAATGTAAATAACCGCCTCCATTCGCTTCGGAAAACCCGAAAATGTGTGTATGTTTACTTACTATGTTTTATAAATATATAACTTTATAAACATACAACTATATTAAACCTTTTGTTCAATTTCACCATAATAAGATATAATATAGGTACCTGAGCCAGGAAAACAATGAAAGTGTAAAACACCATAAAACCAAGGTAAACCCATTATCAGCGCGCCACGTGCACCGGAAATGCACCCGCCGCCATTTTTCATCGCCACCGGACGTGACGCGATGCACCGCTCCGCTTTTTATCGGTCTGCATCGGTAATGGCACTGTATGATTTAGCCATTATTTATGGGTTTTGCGAAACAACCGACAGCGAGTGCATTTGTAAAACTCAAAGTGCATATTACAAGCCGAGTTGAGCACAGTAAAAACACAGATTGTGTGGTGAAATATTTCAAAATTATATGGGCAAAAAATAGTAGGTAAGTTTGTTTTCTTTTGTAAAAACCGACAGAAGAACAGCGCTATTAGATTTTAAGTCATCATCATCACACACGGACATCAGCAAAGCCAAAATCATCTCCGATTGTCGGCCAAGAAACGTAGAATAAAAAGCAGTGCTAAATAAAATTCCATCGGGGACACAGAAAGAAGTTTGGTGGCCGAGTCAAAGAAGTAAACTATTAGTATAAATAAACAGGCTCTGTCAATTCGCATTTAGCCAGTAGTGTAGTGAAACATGGCCGTAACCTTCTCAATGAGAAGTTCTCATTCTGAGAAGAGACCCGTACTCAACGAGTGGCTGAGATGATGATGTTGAAACAGGTTCCCTGGTTCCATCTTACATCTACATCTGGTTCCATCATACATTCATAGCTCCGCACTAGGACACTGTGTTCTAGGTGACATGGACAACACACAAAGATAAGATCACTAAACTCAGACCGAGAACAGAAATTTAATCTTATTCATTCCGCGTGACAGATGTCGTAGGTAGGCATAGAGATAGGAATATACTTAGATAGGTAGGTACCATTAGATGGTTGGAACTGTCGTGAATGTCGTGAAATATGGTCGCACATTCCAAATTCAAAAACTACCAACTCAAAACTACCCGCACCCTACTTCAAAACAATTTAAGTACAGTTTCAGTACAAAACGTAAAGACTAGAGAAAAATAGCACTAACTTGAGAGAAACGGTACAAACAGGTCAAAGTATACATAATTGATAAGTTCCCCGCTCCGCTGAGAAATGGACCGGAAGAGATATGACGAAGTTGAGGAATGGTGCGGCGTTGTGAGGGTACGTCGACCATTGTACAGATACCCTCCCCTCCCCCCTATTTATACGGCGAACTAGCTGTTGCCGCGCTCTTTTACCTGATTTAGAAACTTTAGTACCTTATTTTGCTACGTTAGATGGGGCAATGTCATAAATTATAAACTACTAAAAAATTTCTTCTTCGTAGGTGGAATGGGTTTCAAAATGTGTGTAATAAAAGAGTAAGTGAAATTTATTTTGCTTTTAATGTAAATTGACTTTTTACGTCGGAAAATCTATGAGCCAGTACTCAGGGTAAAAATGTTTCGATAGGAACAAGAGGATTTTCATTTTAAAAATAATATATGTTAATTACATTGAAAAATGTGTTCCCCAATAAATATAGGTTTGCTATAATTAATTTATCTGTGACAATATAATTATTGTTCTCACAAATGCTTAAGCGATTTTCACTAATCTTAACAGATTTGGCTGCGATTTTCACTTATGTAATGTTATAATCTTTACTTAAAAAATTGTTCATTTTATTTATATCAGTTCATAAATAAAAAGCTGTCAGTTTAAAAAAGCACGCCTAACAATTTTTGAATGTGGATACCTACTGGTTCCCAAAGCAAAGCGAGAGCTGTTTTCCTAGTATGGAATAATTCCACAATCTTTCTAAAGTTCTCCGTGAAAAGTAATTTAATACTCGTATACTCGTACAAATATTTCGTTAAACATATGACAACATGTTATGTGAATAAACTGAAGTAGCAGACGGGGACAGCACTTTAAGGCGAATATTACTTACTCCAACTTTAGTCACCATAGGGTTGTCAAAATATTTAATGTTAGGATGTATGTCACAGGAGTAGGTAGGGAATAGGATATTAATACTAACACTCATAATAACAAAGTCGAATACGCAAAAGGATGTTATATTAATTATCTATTAATAAACGTTATATGTGTAGCGGCGCGAATGAATGTATAATTTTATTAAGGTAACAAACTGAAGAACATCTTTCAGAGTACTAGTTTTTTATGATGGTACGTCTTTGTAGAGTAAAATCTCTCTTTAGATTCCCAATTTCGCCACATTTCTATGTAACGAGTAAATGTTTCACAAACATTGCTACCACCATGCCGTCCTACCATAAAACAATACACCATACAATACCACCAAAACAAGTAAGCAGTAGAAAATTAATTAAAATTCTATTTATGTAACCGTTATGATCGACAACCCTAGATGCAACCAAAGATTCGACTCATAAACTTCTCCCGCTCACAATTCCGAGATTAGCATAACATTCGGAGAGGACAGCGCACGTTGGCTGCATATGCATGCATATTTCACAGTCGTACATGCTTTCTGAACGGAAGGAGCTTCCGGCCTTTTGGCGTCCTTGCTTTTGTGAACGGTGAAAGCTTTGCACATAACGTAGACCCTTGAAGGTTGAATAGATGATTGGTGGCAATGAAATATTGGCGAGTCAATCGTATTTCATGCTGTCGATTGTTGCATTTCGCGCGACGAGGGTTCTTTACGAGTTTTAGCCCGAAATTTAACTACATACTTGATACCTATATGTTGCAGGTATTGTATGAAGTTCGCCCGGAGTGATAAAGACTACCATTTTACAGCAATTGTGTTCGGTTGAAGAGTTGTTGGTTACACTTTTATGTTGCGACTATCTTGGTCCTTGAGGGTAGCAAAGCATCTGTGAGTGAATTAGGACGAGACTAGTTCTAGTCTTACTTACAATCAATAATTACCAACAACAGCTAACAGGACTAACTATCACTTAGTCCCTGTCCGAATCCTTATATTATACTAATCAACTGACCAACAAAAGTTTTAATAACACCATCTACGAGCCTGTGCTACGAACTAATATTATCATCCCAGGCTTTAAAGTCTTGATTTTGTGTCGGTCACAGTTATCATGGAATGCAGCTCATTTAACTTGTAAAATGTCCAAATACCTACTTACAAATAAGGCACCAATTTTCAATAAAGTTATTTACGTGACATATTTGAAGTCACCACACCTCACCGTCACGGGCCCATAATTAAAGTGATTGAATCGACAGGGGCGTCATACGCTCTAATATAGAATTCATACTCTTTGCACATTAAACAGGTACAATTCGATTACAGAGTAGAATGTAATAGAGACTTCGTGTTTGTTTTTATTCTAAGATACTACAAGTAATGCTTTTGATGAAGGAAGATCCACCTGAAGGTCAAAACAGATAGGTATTGGACACAAAACACGCATCTCTGCTACGGATAAGAAACGACAACTATTTCCACTTCCGAAATTATAACTTTTTTGCCAGTAAAAGTCAGTTTAGTTCCCCTCATTGTTCTACGAGTATAATGCAATTTGTGAAGACTCGCAGTGTATAATCAAAAGAAAGTAATCTTCTTCCAAGTAAATAGTATCAGTAGCACTCAGTTACTTAAAAACAAAAATAGCACATTAAATAATTAACATAATTATATGAAAAATTAGTGTTTTTAATGACAATTTTATTTTAAGCTAGTGTTACAACTAGACAATTATAATTCCCTTAAGTAATCCCGTAGTAAAACATCTACGACGTAGCTGTTCTGTAGCACGTATAGGCAGGACAATTTTCCCTGTCACCATCACATTACGAATGAATGTACCTGGCCACCCTAGCAACAGGCGTGAATACACCACACCTTCGCTTTAATCGCCTTTCCTATTGTTAATAAACAATGACGCGAACTCGTCAAACAAGGGGTAAACATTAATTTGTTTACCGCTGAATAATTAATTCGTATGCATAACTTAGTTTTAATTCCGAGTTTAATTACATTTACCTTTTCGAATTGGTAAGAAAGTTTGTTATACAATTCGAAATATCGAGGCGTTTACCTTTGCACGCATGTTAGAAAGTAATTTATAGTAAAAACTCATAATTTCAATGTGAAATGTTTATAATTATTATGGTGTAATTAAGTTTTATTTTACTCGTTAGCATAATTTAAGTTTAATTTACATTATTATAGAAGAAAAAAAAATTAATTAAAGGATTTTTTAAAGGTTTTAAAAAATTCCTGTGCCCTAAACAATTTTCACGTGGATGTCGGAGTTTAAATAAAATAGATTTTTAATGTAACCTGAAAATATAGATATTAATATTTCAGACCCTGGATTAAATTAAGCGGTTTCAAGGTAATTTCAACAGACAAACAAACTGATAGAAAAAAACATCTAAAAATGGTATAAACGCCATGGAACTCCAACTATGCGTCAATGCCTTTAGAATCACGAGTAAAGGAATTTACCTTGAACCCAACAAAATACCTTACATAATCAAATGGTTTGGTTGGTTTCAACCCCTAAATAGACTGCTACTGAGCACAAGTCCTTCCTTAAATATGAGGAAGCTCAGAGCCTACTCTACCACGCTGTTCCGATAGACGCAGGGGTTAATAGAATGTCCGTAATTTTATTGTGAAAATGTTAATAGAATGTCAGTAATTTTATTGCCATCCAAAGGCATCCGACATGCCTAACGACAACTATTTCTAGTCATAATAACCAGGACCATAAAAAACCATAGTGCTCGCCAAAGCACTGAAACGCTCAAGAAACATTGTCACTAGCGGTCACCCATCCAACTAAGTATCGACTACTTACATAGTTAGCTACTTACTCGGTCGAGTACATACAACTAACGCAATCCACTCGCTACAAGAATGATCGTTTAACATGTGTAAAACTACAAACACACAACAACGTCATACAAACAATATTTCTGTTGAACATCAACAAACAACAAATTTATTCGAAGCACAGTTTTACCAAAGTTGTACGCGGAAGTTGAAATGTTCGCGGATAAAACAGCGGCTCTGCCTTTGAATATGAAATACGGAGTGCCGTGGTAGCCCGCCGTGGACATTCATCTCGTGAAAAACTTACAGCGATCCTTGGTCTTGAGGAAATTGAGCGGTTTTTGCGCTTAGCTATATAGATCGTGCTTATGATATTTGGCTTGGTTTCATAAGGAGTTAAGCATAAGATATGTAGATTCTTAACATATGAGGGAAGTGAGAGAAGATAATAAAATATGTAGGATAGAAAAGAAATATATAAACAACCATTAACTTACGGCGATCTCAAGGGTCTACCACATGTTTTACCGAAATCCGAACCGCTAATATGACTATGACATATGGGTTCTTTAAGAGTGGTGCAAAAAGGAGTTCTCCTACTGAGCCTGCGTTGCACCGATGACTTCCCTGGTGATGCACGTGTTCATAGGCGACGATGACCACTTACCATCAGGTGGCTCGTTTGCTTTTATGTCAGCTAATCAATCTATAAAAAATCTGAATAAAATTTTGAAATGTCGGATAAAATCTATCCCAAACCGACATATATTTTTAAAGCAAAACTAATCTGTACCAAAACGATACATCAAGTTGTAGTCTCTCGGTGTAAACATTTGTCTTGAAGTAACAACTTAGCACAACCAACTCTCGGGGGCTTGCCTCTCGTGCCTTTTTCTAATATTTGCCGAGCAAAGAACGTGGTCTGCTGCTGAATAGCGTTCAAAATGCATGCAATCTACGCAGGCGAGCTGGTTTATACGTGGCTTTTACTTTGCCCGTTAGTAATTTTTCCATTCGTAATAATTTTAATAGAAAACTTGAGCAGAAATAACACATTACTTTGTTTACTGTACTCGTTGCTATTTTGCATATTTAATTTATTTAAATGTTGAGTGTCCTGTTTTCTAATTATTTATTTCTCATTTAACCACTAAATAGTTTTAAAAGAACAACCTGTATTCTGATATATAATTACATTACGATTTCCTCTTCGTGTTCTAGACTCCACAGTTCTATAGTTATCCTTATCCACCTATAAACACGAAATGTAGCCAAGATGCTATGTATGTACGTTGCGTTGTTGTTCTCAAAGAAAACCATTTACTTTTTTCCATTCAATGCATTGAAAAGCTACTGAAGAGCTGGTGAAGAATTTTCTATGATTATAAGGGTTCCATTTTTGAACAGGTGCCCTAAACCTACTCAACATAATATTAACCTAACATCAACTCCCCGCATTACCTATTCAATATTCGCGCACTATTTCGCGGCAATTTCTGTCCTGATTATGATCGCTTATGATCGCCAATAAAGTATTGAAATTAACCGAAATCTCCATAACTCGCCAGCATATCAATATACGGAGCGATGGTCGCGACCACTGCGGTCCGTAAATAAATGCGAGGACGTTTATTAAACCGCGAATATTAAACCACAATCACAGCTGGTGAGTGGTGGGCGCCTGCGGATTTCAACTGGATGGCATCGACCATTCACTGTTATGATGTTATCAGACTTTTAATGGAATCATGAATTTTAAGTCTATCTACTTTTTGAGTTTTAAAAGAATCTGGTAGAGATAAAAGTGTTTAATCATTGAATTACCGATCTAATTTTGAAAAACTTTTTTTAAATCTACCACGTTAAAAAAGGGGTATTTCCGTGTGCCCGTACGTACTATCGTAGCTCTCATTTTTTTTATTCAAAAGCCAGTTTCCTCCCGGTGGTTTTATGGTTTGGTTGAAACCAGTCCAGCAATTAGTTTGAAGAGTATTAGGTATTCTCAACGTCGCAAAAACTCTTGGACATCAACTAACATTTTCTTAAAAATAATCAACCCAAAAGCTTTAAGGAGCTTACAAGGAGGTTATACAAAGCTCTCAATCACCAAAAGATAAATGCTTTTATTTTTCCTCCCTCAACAACTATGATCGAGGGCGAGAGGCGAAATTGTTTCGTTGATCTATACCCTCCCCCGCCTGATTCACGTTTATTGTGATAATTTTATGAACACCATGTATTCTGGCTGATGTATTGTCTCTAATGCTTAATGGTGTAAGGTGCCTGACATTGTATGATTACCCTGTAGGGGTATAAGCAAAGAATATTGTGCGGATTGTAACTGGCATTACTTAGTGAGTTAGTATGAGGACTAGGGCAGCGACTGTTAGTGACAGTTAATCAATATCTTGACCTCAATCGATCACAGAAGTTTTGCTACTTTGAAGGACTACGACGTTCGCCTATAAAAAAGTATAATCGGATCTACACCTCTCTGGCCGAAACACAATTAGTCCACGGAAAATGATACCGTGGTCGAAAGTGGTACTGCGTCTATTTCAGGCCCGGCCGTGTGAATATTATCGATTTCGTTTAATTCGCCTCGGATGTAATGTAACTTTTAACAAAATAGAACCGACTTTAACGCCGAAAAGTAAAAATCGGTTCAGTTAACGCGGTTAATATTCCTAAATCCTTCTCCTTAGTCTGATAAACACGATGCTGAAAACCGTATCAAAATCGGTTCAACCAAACGCGAGGTAATCGCGCACAAATATACATGTATGTATGTACATACAGGTCAAACTGAGAACCTCCTTTTTCGGTTAAAAATACAAATCTGGTGGGTGACAAGTTTTGTCGAGGTTAGGTAGTTTATAGAAACTTTTTTATTCAAAATTATATAAGTATTTAATAGATACCTAAATTTCCATTGTTTTAAAACAATACCCTAAAGCCGTAGCAAATCGAACTGAAACGACAGCTGTTTAACCCAAAGCTAAACACCTATCGATTGTATAGTGTAGGTACCTATAGGTCTGTGTTAACTGGCGGGTGTCAAAGTCCAAACTACGTCAAACTATTGGGAACTAACGAACAACTACTAAGTCCTGTAATGTACAAGTTGTCTGTCTGTCCCTGTGATCTGAGGGTGGATTATTGGATAGATTTCAGTGGGTAGGTACTTCACAACGTTTAAAGTGGATCTCAACTATTTTATTGGCGCGTTTCATGAACGTCTACTGATTAGACTCCCCTCAAAATGAGCATTCGAAGAGCAATATATCTAACTTTCTAACTTTCCTTCTTTCTCTCCTGGCTGGCAAATCATCGATGATGGGTTTAGTTTCTGAGTTCCTTGGGTTATGATGACAACTTACTATCAAGAGGCTGATTTGTTCTTGCGTACGCTATTGCCATAAATAAAATAAATAACTCTACACTCTCATAGTCCAACACTAGGTTTCCCTGTGTCGTCAGTGCCATAGACAACACAACATCTAAACTCATCATTCAAACCACGTCGCCGTCGCTTGGAATTGAACCCAGGACCCTTTGAACAGCGATCCGGCATGTTAACCTATGCACCATTCGGTTCATAAACAGCAAAACATTTTCATTTAATTTCCACGAACCAAGTGTAAAGCACAGTGAAACTGCGGAAAGCAACGAAATATGAAATCCGCGTTAACGTCGAGTGGGAATCGAACTTTTAATCAAAGGCTACGAGAACCCCATTTGACGTCCAATTTACCAACTTTGCCGCTACTTTCGATACCTGCTTGAGTAGGCGCGTTTCCACTGCTGTCTGTGGGGCAAACGCGTACCTGGCACTTTAACAGGAGCTACGCTGGTTTTTTCCATTCCAGTTTATTCGCAACTTGTAAATTTGTTCGAGATGTTTATAATATAAGATGCTGTATATTAATATGAACGTTGTTCAAGGATGTATATATTGCTTAATTAGGGACGGCTCTTGTAGGCCTTGATATTATTGTGTCTGAAAAAACTCTCTCGGTAAATATTTCACATTATCGCTGTTATCACTCTTAAAATAAGCAATAACACAAGCCCTTGCGTAATATCGGTAGTAATTTTTCTTTTCACTGCGGTAACTATAAATATTTTTATCATTACAAATAAAGCCGTGCCGTCCGTCACAACGGTTATCGATCCCCTCTACCTATTGCTACCTTGGTAAAACTGTTTTGAATGTACTACCTTTCTATCAAAGGCCTATTTGAAATTTCTAGGTCAAAAAATGCTAGGAAATTTATAATGGCGTGGCATTTTGAAATTACTCAGAAACTATTTAGTGCTTAAGTCATCTGATGGTCTGTGGTCTTGGTCACCCATTTATATCAGCTCCTGCAGACCCAAGACCTTCTAACAGGAGGGATCGTTCCTCATATTCTCTTTCATACAGCTAATCTTGAGTTTTAAGACAGCCCATAATAAACACACTCAAAAAACACAAACCAAGCTTAAATTAAATTTAACCGCTTCGGACGTTTTAACTGTAAGCCGCGAATAACTCGCTTAGTGTCGGCACAGTTTGGCAAGTAGCAGTGTGGGCCACACGGCCAGTTTCAGTTACAGAGTTCCGGAACTCATTTGCAATCCAATTTACAACTTTTACAACATGGAAGTCTACTTGTGCTCACAAATAACTTTGTTTTTATAAAAACAAACGTTTCGTAGAATTTTTATGTTCGTTTCATGCAATTTATTAATATGAACTTCGAATCCAATTTTGAAATTGCCGCAAATATGATAGGTACTATAAAGTGTCTATAAATAATATACTATAAAAATGGGGTCCTTAAAGAAGTAGATCAATTGCATTCTTTTTCCCGTAACGATTTGGTGACGTTTCAACTGCTTACATCAGCTCCTTTGCCTGCTTAGGCTATAAAAATACTTCGGTAAAATATCAAGAAGTTGGTCTTATTCACAATTATTGTTCAAAACCATATTCCGATTTTTGAATTTGCATTCAAAGATATTAGTTTTTTTTATTTCAGACACTTGAACTTATATCATAATTATGATCATGAGACTGATCATGAGAGAGAATATCAATGACAATCGCAATTACAACATTTTACAAATTAAACGCACAAGCTCGATTCCAGTGCGACCCTAGTCGCGTAAACGGACGAACAGTAGTTCGATGCAAGCACAAACATAATTTAATATTCTGCGTGCACCGCACGAGGCAAGTTAAACAGAACGCGTTTAACCTGCGCCACCTGTGGTTAATACACGGTCATCCGTTCGTTATTCAAATTTGTCACGGGTTGAGCTCAGCATCTGAGGTCCGGTGCTGACCGCCGTGGGGTCCGTCGCGGGCCGCTAAAATAACGCTTTGTAACAGTTAGGGGTAGGTTGTAATGATACTTTTTTATCAGATTTGTAAAAGAGCAGACGAGTCACCTTATGGTTAGTGATCTACAGACAACGCAGACAACGCGTGAGAAATATCTGGGGCGTTGTCGGACAATAAATAAAAAGAACAACCGCTACACTTAAAGTATCCAGGAAGAAAGGATAGAAAGAAGGAAGCAAAGAAATTTACATTGATACATAGTTTGAAATACTCAACAACGCTCATATAATGCTGTGAATGAGTAACATGTACGAATAAATAAATGTAGGCACCGTGCTGTCAACCATTAAGGAGTTGCATTATCTTGAATCAATCCTGAACGATTACTCATCTATGTTTGTCTAGGTCATCAAGGCAGAATATACAAAACTTCGAGTCCGTAGAGTAAGAAAAAGAAGTTCTAATTCAGCTTGCAAGAACCCGAACATAAATACAAAACCTCTAAAAAACAAAGGACTCATACGCCGTTCACAAAGGGCCAAGCAACCAAAAAGCGTCATGCTACCGACCACCAGCTAATCCCTTTATTAATTTGTATCGTCCGCAGCCGCAGGTGCGAGTAACGCCTCACAAACCGCCCTGTGACAAGTCGGCCGGCCGACCGTAAATACACTTCACAAACATAGCCTCGCTACCAACATGATGTAGACATTAATGCAACTACCACCATGTATGTATGTTGGCGTATACTTTCTTTGTTCATTTCATGTTCCTATGTGGGAGAGAGAGGTGCTACTTGCATGAAAGTAGGTACACCATCATATAATATATGAGTGTGCTCGCGGATTGTTGTAAAGTAGATTAATCTCTAATCTGTAATAGGTACTGGAGTTCCTCAAAGGAACGCCTGATTCAGTTAACTATTAATGCAACTTTCAACAACGATAGATAAATGAACGCAGAAAACTCATCTATCCACACCCCGTTTAATAATTCCAAACGCTCATTCTTGTTGGATTCTACCAAGGCACGGAGAGATTCCTACTTAAATGGCTAATTTCTTGAGCATTGTAGAATTAGCTGCTTTTGACATTGTCCTACCTAGTGGAATGGACATCACATATCACATCCTAAACATTCAAACCAGAGAACACACATTTACCTGCCACAATCACTTATACTCGTATACAGTAAAATAAAGTGGTGATATCCTAGTGGTTAAAAATTCGGCCTCGTATTTGGCGAGTCCGGTTTCGAATCCCAGCGCGCATCGACAGTAAACCTATATGCTTGACCCGAAGTCAAGCTCCCTGATTCTGGACAACTTAGGATCCTCCTATTAAAGGCCATTAAGACCACAAGTAAGTACCACCCAGGTAAGTCATGCATGGGCATCGGGCTTTGTATACGCTTACGGTAAGGTCATTAGTAATGCTTTTGGCGTCGCTGATGTCCATGTGTAACGATTACCTTACAAGGACGAAATTACCACCAGGCGACGGCCACCAAAAGACCTTCATAAAACAACATTTTTACACTAATTTACTTGTTTCTTGGCAAAGCAAATCACCATAGCTGTTAGAAATTACCATATTCCAAGCCTGTGTTCCATACACGATCATAACGCAAATCTAACCAGCTCGGCTCAAGGATTATGTTAGCAAGAACGATTCGGTTACATACATCATGCCCTAATTACACGACCATTACAATGCTAAAGAACATTTGCGCCGCTAAATGTGCTGTTGGTACGTGCCTTGGGGTGTGGTGCGAGTGACGGCAGGAAGCGGGCTGGCGAGTTATGGGAATGTTTGGGACGATAACACGATGGTTTTGACGTTCTCAAGAGTGTATAAAGTAAAATATTTGGTATACTGGTAGACCGTGGCCTGGAGTTGAGCATATTATTATGATACTTATTTCCTGTAATACGTTCCCGTGGTTATTATTTTGACGATTTACTGTCGTTTTCCGTCTCTCATGCGGATGAATCAAATATCTGAATATCTGAATTTTCTCTGATATGCATAAAACAACGTATGGTCTACTTTTCCACGTAAAAGTTTGGTAACATCTACGAAGACACTAAGTATTATTTTATTTTCTCTCAATATGAATAAAAATTGTACTTAATTTATTTTACATCACAAATAATGTTCGACAGCGCTTCAGATTTAAGGTTGAACAGAGTAATTACTTTTGAGTAATTACTTCTGTTTAATTTGTAATTAAGTGATTGTAAGGATGTAGGTTTCCCGGTCCTGTCCATGTCCCGTTGTTGAATAATTAGGATCCGGATACTATTTTTCAAATATAGAACATCGATTCATCTCTCAGCTGGGATGAAATACACGCTAATACGCTTTATATTTTTCCCCTATCAAAATGTCATTCAAAATTAAATAGCGTCACAAAAAGATAGATCTAGAAAAGCAAAAACAAACAACATAAACTTTCCCTCAGACCCTGTGGTAATTAAATACAGAAGAGTACTTACTGGTAGACCGTGGCCTGGAGTTGAGCATATTATTATGATACTTATTTCCTGTAATACGTTCCCGTGGTTATTATTTTGACGATTTACTGTCGTTTTCCGTCTCTCATGCGGATGAATCAAATATCTGAATATCTGAATATCTGAATTTTCTCTGATATGCATAAAACAACGTATGGTCTACGTGGTGACCTATAACCCTAAGCTAGGGTAGGGCCTATCCTGGCTTAGGGATAATCTGCCCGGTAGGTGAACCTTAATCTATCAACGTTCAATTTTTTTTAATAAATGTTTATTGTGGCCATCAAATAACATTGATTTTTTAGTCAGTTTGACGTAAACAAAGGGCCGAGCACTCTGAAGCGTAGGATCAATAATAACTACTTCACAGTTTTCTTCTAGGTGTATAATGAATTTCATAATGAGTGTCGTACCCGAAATATACTGTCGCTTGCCCTCGATTCACTATAATTCTCCTAAATTATCTGCTTCTCAAAAATTCCGCATGATGACTGTCATGTTGTATAAACAAACTTTTTAAACATTGATAAGCAGACGTCTTCCCGCGTATACTCATACCCAACAAAAAAGTAGTTTTTATACTCTGAACGCTTATAAATTGCGACCTGGTTAAGCAAAATTTAATCTTTATTGTCCCCGTAAGTAACCTTAGAATTAAACATTCCTACGTTACGTATTATGCATACGTTCCATTGCTTCTAAATTAATATAAAGATTTAATAATTAATTTAATTACTGCCCATGACTTTTGAAAAGGAATATCTTAATAAGTAAATGAGGGTTCGAAAACCTTTTTTTATTAGAGTTGTATTTTTTGTGCCTGAAGACTAAAATGTAAATAAAATTGATGAAATACGAGATGCCAAATTGCTATCCATTTGATATCCGTTGCTAACTACCAAGCAAACACAAGTTCTTGCATGTTAAAATGGTATTAAAAATTCAGCCAGGGCAGTGCCTTGTCCAGGGTTATATTGTCTAACAACGTTTGGATTGTAGATTGTAGGTACGAGGTCAGAAGGGTGTGAGGCTCTAAAACTATTTATTTTTAATTTTGAAGATTTCAATTACCTAGTCTTGATGAAATGTTCTGACCTGAAACGGAAGAACCTAACTCTAATTCGATGGCATCTTACAAAGACATTAAAAATTCTTAACCTTAATTAACCTTAACCTTTCTTAACCTTAATCAACCTTAACTAGTCCAGATCAGTACCTTATTAAATTCCAGATCAAAATTTCTTTTACGACGTAAACAAGAGGACGAAAACATTTTACTAGGAACCATTTTTTCACTAGAGATGCGTGAATGAAGGATTGCCTTAATAAATATATAATCATCAATACTGTAAGTATTAATATTGAAAAAGCTGTGACAACCGAATCATTTAAAGTTTAAACGTTGGGCTTCCAAACCGAAGACCAGGTTCAAACACTGCACTCATCTCAACCTTTTAAGACTAAGTAGATTATGCTCTGTACCCATGACGATTATTAGAAGAATAATTGGAAGAAGACACCCATTCGCAGTAGTGGGAAGGTTATGGGTTACGATGATGCTTGTAAATAAACCCTCTAAAAATAAGAGACACGAACTCACGCAAATAAAACTGACCCTGTTTGTTTCTCAGAAGCAATGCTAAAAACATAACCGTGATGATACCGAACCATAAAATTTCCATAACAATTCTAAACATTTCGCCTATCAAGGTAAAAAATAAATAAAATAATGTAGATAACACTAGCGCAGTAGGTACACCGTAATAAAACACCGACCACGCCGCACGCCAAGGGTTCATGTCCAAAATTAATTCTGCAGATTTAGGGCAAATGACAAAATATATGGACACGCTGACCGCATTTAACGTGACGGACGTACCTTCGCCATGTCGAGTTATGGCATTTTGTCACAGAATCAGCATTACGCAGAGATCTCGGTAGGTTTAAATTGTATTTAAGCCGGAAGGTAATCGCCATCTTTTGTGGCTACATAAGGACAAAAATTGGATATTAAATATATCCGAAATTTATTCAAATATAAAATATCATCACAACTCATAGATGTTCCACTGCGTTCGTTTCTTCAGGGGACATATTATTCCACCACGCTGACATCTGTAAATAAGCGTGCACATCTGAAAATTATGGAGAATTTCCAGATGTGCACGCTTTCTCACAGTGTTTTCTATCACTCAAGAAAGTGATTATTATATTGTAATACGCACATCATTTCTTGAAAATAAGAGAGGAGAGAGGGAGGAGAAAAAATAAAATAACCCAAAATGCAACGCACTCGACGACTACCACTGCTTGTAAAAACCTTTTTTAATTACCTGAAATTATGTATTCATCACTCAACTAGATATTTTTTAAGAATGCTCGAGAACTATTAACAGGCATTCAATACATTTCCTCTACTACAATTAGGCTCCGACGACTCCTTTAAATAACAGAATCAATGCCTTTACTTCGCCCTTCTGTCCTACACACACTCTGCGTAAAACGCAAAGTGGAGTTAACTACAGGGCGCGATACAGGATTTTAATTATAAAGGACGAGCCACGGCTCCATTTGTTTAAAATTAACAGTGGCGGACAGTTGTGGGTTTCAGCTGGTGTCCACCGTGCTGTCGGGGCTTATTGCTTTCCATCAAATTATCATGTTGGTGTTATGTAGGATGTAGGACGAATTGTGAACTTTAACTAGGTTACAATGGGTTCGGGACTGGTCAAACTGGGGTATTTAACTGGTTGTAAGTAAACTTTTCCACGTAAAAGTTTGGTAACATCTACGAAGACACTAAGTATTATTTTATTTTCTGTAAATATAAATATAAATTCTATTTTATTTTACACCACAAATAATGTTCGACAAGCTCAGATTTAAGGTTGAACAGAGTAATTACTTTTGAGTAATTAATTTTGAGTAATTACTTCTGTTTAATTTGTAATTAAGTGATTGTAAGGATGTAGGCTTCCCGGTCCTGTCCATGTCCCATTGTTGAATAATTAGGATCCGGATACTATTTTTCAAATATAGAACATCAATTCATCTCTCAACTGGGATGAAATACATGCTAATACGCTTTATATTTCTCCCCTATCAAAATATGACTCAAAATTTTAAATGCCGTCACAAAAAGATAGATCTAGATAGGCAAAAACAAACAACATTAACTCTTCCCTCAGACCCTGTGGTAATTAAATACAGAAGAGTACTTACACCAATGGGCCACAGAACATTGAACAGCAAGTGCAAGATTCGGAAATTTGAACCCGTCTGGGACGGTCACGCTCATTTACCTCGTAATTATACCGCGCAAACATTGACAATATACTTTGATACCAGCGTTTGATACCAAAACGAAGACCGCAACTGACATTTTCGTTTCATGTTATTTTAAGTTTTAGTGAATTGTGCACTTTTAATTGTGTTTAGTATTTTGTCTAGTATCTACTTATAGGTTTTATTTTGCTATTAATCTATATTGACATTTTGTAGGTTGATCTTTTTAGTGTTTCTCCAATATACGTATGTGTCATGTAATAGTACATTATGATACAAGTGCGCGAAGTTGGTCATTACTATTTGTATTGAGCCCGAGCCGCAAGGCGAGGGCTGTAATAGAGCCAAGACTGTAATGAACAAAGCACACGCGTATCATACGACGTTTTTCAACACACTTGCGAGGAAAAAAACAATTAGGTATCGACATTTTTCAGTCACAAATCAGCAAATTATAAACGAACAAATGTTTGCACAAAATGGCGCGGTTTATTTTTTCGCGCGCCGTATCTTTGGTTGAATAACTATGCGCGCGCAGGTTAAGTCCAGAGGCACCGAACATTCAGCCACAATATATTAAACTAAATAATTATGTATTTCTAATAAGAATTTACGGTAATTAATGATTTAAAATATTGTATTTTTTAAATGCTTTAATAGATAATTAGATGAAGTATAATCTTATCTTATCAGATTTTGACTAAGTACAACAAGTTTATTTATTTACAAAATAACAATTCTTTTGGTAACAACCTTTTTACGGATATTAAAAAAAAAGTGGAATAAGAAAAACACTAGTGCGGTAATGAAAAGTAAAACGCACTAGTGTGTAATAAACCGCATTCCGGGCGTAAGACTAAAGAAAAAATAGCAACTTTACGAGCAAGTGTGTTGAAAAAATTATTATTCACTTTCACGAACATTTCAGTATTTGAAAAGCCAAAAAAGTAATCGCTTCTTATTAAAAAAAAGCTAATATACTGAATATTTTATTCAATTTAATTGTCACATACAGACTTCTATTTCAGAGCAGTCGGCGCGCGCTGATACTTGCCCAACTTGGTAATGTTTTGATTTCAAACGATGGGCCACGTTTAATAATTTGCTAAACCCTTCCTGTATATTTACTACATGAATCTGAACTTTATACACATTAAAATAAGGTACAATTTCATGCTATTGTAACAGAACCCAATGATGTTTTGAAGTTATTTTAATGGTAAAGTTACTTTTTAACTAAAACATTCTTGAAAGCCTGAAATCAGCGTTATTAATTTATATTGGTGTACCTACATTATGTTCGTAAATTACAAAGTACATAAAACACACTTTATGTTTTATAAATTTACATTATTTTAAGTTTATTTACATTTATAAATTAGCAGAATATCCCTGGTATTTAAGTAGCGATCTTGACTGTCACAAAAGGGTCTAAATTCAGTTGGACAGTTGTTGACAAAAACATTTTTCCGTCGAGGTAGTTTGTAGGGTGTCACAGCCAACACGTCTAGTCTAGATGCGCTCGTTTGTAGTCGTTGAAAAACTATAACCGAGGTAGTTTTACGGCCTGAAGAACTGATAAAGACAAACTGTGTAATTGTGAACAGATGGTTTTAATTGGTCACAGCTCCTATGGACATGAGCTGCCCCAGAGAAGATGCCAATATATATATTTTTTTTTTTATGGAATTAAGATAGCAAACGAGCATGCAGTACCACCCTTCCCCTGCCGCCCATAACAACTGTGACCGACCTAGAACTAGACTCAAAGGGACTAGGATGGTTAGTCCAGTTAGTAGATGGTGTTAGAATATTAGTTGGTTAGTTTGTTAATAAGTGTGAGGACAGGGACTGTTAGTGATAGTTAGTCCTGTTAGTTAATGTTAGTAATAGTCCAGTTAGTTATTGTTAGTATGAGTCTTGTTCCAATTCGGTCACAGATGCGTTGCTACCCCTGAGGTCTGAGATGGTCGCCTCTAAAAAAGTGAAACCGGCTCCACACCTTCCTATCCGGAACACAATTGCTCTTAAAAACAATTATTATGACGGTAGAAATGGTACTGAGTACCCGGCCTTAAAGAATTATCTTTATACCATTCTTATTAACACCACGATTGGTCGATACGTACGAGTATTTAAATGAAAAGAATCTTACGTTAACCTGTCCATTTCTTTTATGACATGATTAACTACTAGTTATATTTATCTGTAACAAAAAAGTGGAATTTAGTATCTCTCCCGGAATATACATATGTATATAGGTATTAAGTAGGTACATGAACTTGGACAAAATAGCAATATTTTATCAATTTATTACTCATTAGCCTTAAAGCGCGACCTAGAATTCTTTGATTTTCATCTTATATTGTCAACTTAACGCTTGGTGTAAAACTGACTACATATAAAAGGTTAGGCTTTCTCAAGAGAGACCCGTGCCCAGTAATGGACCATTAATGTGTCGAAGTCAACAGCGAAATGAAATTAGTCCGAAAGAGTATTTCAAAATAAAACATTTAATTAAAAATTTACTTAATAACAAATCAACAATGAGAGGGGAAGGAATGAAATTCGACATACACAAGCAATAATCATTCAAAATTCTTCGTTTCGTCTGTTGGTAAAGCCCGCCGGGATTCAATAGGGCTGTGAGGGATTGCGATTTTCGGCATTCATTGAGGAATACATTGCTTTAATTTACGAAGCCTTTGGTAATTCAAATAGCGATCCACATAAGTATCCGCATCGATAAATAAAAGAAACAATTATTATAAGATTCAATAAAGTTGAGATAGAGCCCGAAACTAAATTAGATTCCGGACTGGGGCAGCTATGTATGTTTCCAGGTTTCCGCTTTTTTGCGTCGTATCCTATTTGCGGGGATAATAAGTGCCTTTTCACACAACCCGGTTGCCGGGTACCCGGGTACTAAGTGTGCTAGCGTTTACTACGCATTTATTTTTATGCTATAAAAGTCTCTGAGTGCCGTAGAATACACGGTTGGAACGAAGTCTGATAGCTGGCACATTAACGGCGGCAATTAATAATACTGATTGACCAATAATCCGTCCCGCAAAAATTTTACTTTTAATTTTAAGCTTCCAAGCGTCCTATAATGGACCGCGTCACAAAAATTACGATCTAATCACAACCACGCCAACCCGCAAGTACCTATTCATATCATTGGTACGTAGGTATATATCGGCTGAACGGTTGCCTAACTCATCGCCCCTGGTTCGCCAGTGTCGTCGAACTGATTGCTGGCGTAAAATTGATTGGGGCTCCTTTTTCATTGTTTTGCGTACGACTCTATTATGAGGAGCATGCTTTTCGATCCGCCTATTCCTCTGGGTGTCTGGTGAATATGTGAATTGCCGGCTCTTTAACGCGGCTTGATTGACAAAGTTTTTGAATTTGACCGTGGAATTGATGAGGGGAGAAATTGTGATCCTTTCCGTTGTACAAAAAATATGTATGGGATGTTGATGTGATCATCTATTCTATACGTGTCTTACTATTGTAAATAATCCATTACATACTTTACATGACACATACGTATATTGGAGAAACACTATTATTTACGAGTAGGTAGGTATTTAAGGCATGTGATCCCATAGCAATAATAATTTAGGGAGCACTGTTTATTTCGTTCAAACTCCACTTAATTGTAATTATTTGGATTAGGAAGGATAGTGATACTATTTATGGAGTAAGTCATCTGAAGCGAAATAAGCAAATAGGCGGCCGGACAAATAGCGAGTTGTCTGACATCTTGGCAGATTCTAAATGGTTATTTGAATTGTAAAACTAATAAATGGGAACTAATGTAGTTCTCTATATTTTACAAATACAATGGCTCCACATTAAGTGATACAATTCTTAAATTTCGCAAGACAAAATAAGCTTGCCCGGCACATTGTTTTCATTCATTTAAATAACAAAAGAAACAATTTCCGCGTTACACTTTATTTATTAAAATCCCCGATTTTATCCCCGTAACTAATTCCAAAATCCTTACCTTGAAGAGTTAATTTTAGAACGTGATTGATTTGTTATTTGCTAATCTAAGGGGCGCAATAATCCACCCCATTGTTCAATATTAACTCTTCAGTGGAAACAATTATGGAGCGACGGTGATCAATAAGAGAAGGACTTTGTTCGCGAGGCTTAAACAAAACGTCACAATTTTTTTATCAAAATTTATATATAACATTGTCATTTTATTTCATTTACTCGAAGCACATATACAGCTCAGATTATAGAACCAAAAGGCAGATGTAGTCGTTCTAGTATAAAGTGAAGCTACCAAAGCAAATACAAAATAAAAAGCTAATACAATCTCGTGTCAGTACTACGGAAAGCGTCAAATAGCATAAACGTCGCAAGTGTCAAATTTTTTAAAATAATTTTATCAGTTATAATGCCTTCTTGCATTATTAAATTCTCTAAAAGTTGTTCGCAAAAACAAAGAAAAGAAGACGGAATATCTTTTCACAGGTAATTGTTCATTATTTTATTATTTATTTATAATAATATTTTTTCGGTTCGCTCGGAACACAAAACGTCAACAATCATTCATTTGTACACCAGTTTAAATGAAAATCGGTTACCCTAAATTTGGGGAAATATGCATGGACTATTTGGACATTGGTCGATTTATAAATTTATATCGAAAAAAAATATTTTGAAAGTAAATAGTTTTATTTATTTAAACCTAAAAGTCAGGCAATACAGCCAATAAAATTAGCATTCTAACTGCTGAAAATGTCACGTGTGCCAATAATATGTATCATAAATATTATATAATATTTTAGTTTCTGCTTAGCCTACTAATAACTAATAACTATAATTTTTGCAGATTTCCGACAGATGCTGTAACAAGAGAAAAATGGGTTCATATTATTCGGAGAAGCAGGCAAGATATTAATTGGCTAATTAATTTTGCGTGGTTCGCTCATTACATTTTAGTGAGGATGACGTGTACCTATCTCACTAAAAAAGGACATTGGTTGATTAAAAAATCATCAAAACCGAATTTTTGTTATAATAAATAAGTATATTGATATTTTGATGTTTTTTTTGATAAAAATATCTACCCAGAGACAAAAATCCATAAGTTAATTAAAACAATTAAACATTTTTAAAATATTAAATTAAATAGGTATATTAAAAGAACATTTACACATAATTATTATAATATAATACTTTTTGATAACTAGTGATATGGCTACAACCCATTAATGTCCCACTACTGAGGGTCTCTCCTCATTATTAAGGAGGCCTAGAGCATACTCCACCACGCTGCTCCAGTGCGGACTGGTGGAGGGGTTAGTGGCCAACACATTGTCGAAAGTTTTCAAGCCGCCCGAAGGCCTCCGACACGGCTTAACGACTGCTATCTATCGATGTATCGATATCAACCGGGACCGACGGCTTTACGTGCCTTCCGAAGCTCGGAGGCGCTCAAGAAATTATTATCAGAAGAAATTAAAATCAATTATTATTATTACATACAATAAAACTTTATTTATTTGTCTGTTTTTCTGTGCATTTGTTCCGCCTAATCTCAGGAACGGCTTAACAAATTTAGATGCAGTTTTCACTGACGTATTCAAATGAGCTTGGGTTAACATTTAGTTAGAATCGGTACACAAATAAGAAATCACGTCAATTTAAAGAATACCAACCCTCATTTATCGATTATGGGCTTACCGAAGCGAAACAAGGGCGTTCACTAGTAATAAATAATTTGCCAATTTAATTGTGCATAATGTTTTAAGCTGAAAATATGGCGAACAATGTTTACAAAATTGCGGGAGATTATGACTTTCACTTGGCAACCTCACACACACAAAGAATTACGTATCCATACGGTGCAATTGCTAGTTGACATTAAGGTTGTCATGCACACATAGGGAAAAAGCGGCTTCACATTATTCGTCGCTTTTCTTTGCGAATGTTCTATCTGCCTTTTGGTTCTATAATCTGAGATATACAGTATACAGTGTAGTCTATTCCCCACCCGGCCTTGCCGTATCGCGCTCTTTTAGAGAAACCTTCTAAAAAAAATAACAACCTTGTCTATGAACTAACTGTCGAGACTTGTCACTTTTTTTCGCGCGGTTGCTAGTATCGCACCAAATTTTCAGTGTCCTTAAGGAAATTATTTATAAAGATGTGGAAATATCATAGATTTACTGTTAAATCTATGAGAAATACATAGAGTGACACAACAATTCAAAAGTATAAAAATCAATGGATGGAGGATAAGTTGAAGTTCTATGTGATACTTGGAAATCGAAGGTAAGCTAAGCTAACTGATAATGGACTGTCCTGTACCTACATGTTAATATTGTAGTAATGAAATATTCTTCAAGTAAACAGGTATAACTTTCTTGTTTACTTATTTAACAGTAAACATGTTAACCTCAATTCAAACGGAGTGATCTATAGATCATAAATCGATGTAGGTACTAGTATGTTTTAATTCATCTGCACAAAATCTTAAAATGGTATTGGCCAAAGGATTATAAAGTAACGTAAATCAACAAAAGGCCAATCTGTCTATGCTGCTGGGAGTTTCCGTGGCCGGCACGCGATGCCGAATACGAAGATCAACTTTTGTACGAGATACATTAGTTGATATATTTATATTACAAAGTCTGACAATGTACGCGATACAGTCTTTCTTTGTACCTACCCGATGACAAGTGCAACAATTTAACGATGAGCATTACGTACGCGATACGATTTAATGCTAAAACTAAAAATATATTATGATATTTTTATCCATATGAAATTACTCCCCGAGTGCAGCAATGACAAATACTTAAGCATCACGTTCGAGAAACGTTAAAATGCTAAAATAATTAATACCTAGGGTATTGTTATAATTCCTTTGAAATGAGCCCCTGAGGCCCAGCAGGAGAAACAAGCTCAAATCCTTATATTTCTGGAAATGGTACAAATAAGTGCAAAATTGTAACAGGCACTTGCTGAAGTTTAAAATATACCTAAGTATGTGGAATAAACAAAGATGTTTCAAAAGATTTGGCAAGATCTTAACTCGAGATAGCTTAATGTGATAGAATTACAAATCTATTTTTATGTTCCAATTTAAGGTAAATTATGGAATTGAGGCAATTATATCTCTAAAAGGGGGAGGAACAAAGGCAAGGCCGTAAGTAAACCGACTAAGAGGGATTGCATCAGTGTGTTATATCAATGTTTTTCTAATGAAATGAATATGTTAAAAGTTTGTTTGAGTGAGGCTATATGCTTAATATGAAGCATAATATACTATCACCATTTAAACCAGGAACTCACTTAATGCGCAATGAAACAAACACTTGGGTAACCAGAGCAGGTTGGTGAAGAGCTGCACAGTCATCACACAAATTTATTCACCTTCTCCAGCATTCCGAGAGAATCAAGAGAGCTCATTACAGTATGATTACAGTAAATAAAGCTTGTATATGCCGGTAATTTTAAACAATTAAAAAGATTGTTCATCTGTTGGTAATCATTAACAAATGATTCCAATTTACTATAGTGGGTCCAAGCACATCACATTCCATTCAGAGTTATTAGGTTCAGTATCATGTCCCTAAAAATAATGATTTATGAATTAATGAAAATATTCTAGTTAGAAACTGAAATCATGGTGACACTTACAAAGAATATTTTCCATGGTCTTTCTGATACAAAAACCAAATGGCAAATAAAGTTAAATATTATATTTGTAACAATTAAATACTTACATAAAAATCACTTTCAAAAATGAAGTTGACATTCAAATTGTAGTTTGGTATCTAATCATTTACCTACATTCCATATACCTCAAGGAATCATATTTATATACATGCCTATAGTAAATGAGTATAGTAAATATCTCAGCTTTGAATTTCATTACATTATTTGTGAAGTAACAGCATACTATAATATGGACTTTGCATTTTTATACAATAGAGGTTTATATGTGGAACTCAAGTATCTGTCAACTATAGATAATTACTTATGTACTGATTGTACATAAAATGGATGCAAAGAACGAGTGAATATTTCCGAGCGCCTAAATTATATGATTTATTTATGAATACTGTGGTGATGAAAATACAAGGTGTACAGTAAATGCAAAGAATTCCTTGGATCTGTAATAAATTCAACATCAATGTATTGTTTGAATATGGTCAACCAATTTATTTGAGCTTATGTACCATAACAATTTTTGTTCAGTATTACACATTATAAGCATGAAACACTAAAAGCTGTATAAAATATTTGACATTGATTGATTTCAACCATACTTATGATATTCACATTTATTTAATAGGTGAGGTGCAGCTGAAACTTCATTGTCGAAGTAGTAATTAAATGGTTTAATGTAAACATTTATATTAAGAAGACCTTATACAAATTACAAATTTACGAGAATCCTGTATTGTCAGGATTGCTACAATTAACAAGAGCAAACATTATTCATCAGTTGGTGTTGGACAGCAGATTTTGGGCCAAAATACTGCGCTGAATACATAAGTAACTGTAATGTTTTACTGCAAATGGACAATAGATTGCATAAATAAAATAGACAGTATTCAACACTTTAAGGCCACCAAGAGGAATATAATTATGTAATGGTATTAATTGGAGGAATAATAATAAGAAATACAAACAAAGTCATTGAATGAGAATTTTCTTTTGATGCATTAAATCAAATTGAAAGGAAGTTGTATTCATAAAATGATTATTTTGTTACTAGACTAAATTAAATCAGTGTAATTAAAATAATTTTAATCTTTTGTTTTGCCTAATATTTACAGAAAATCAAACAAAGGAAAGCAAAAGAATTTCTGCTGTACCCACGGTTGACCTCTCAACCAGGGTATTCAACAATCAAAGGTTACACAACTAACCTTTGTTAAAACTGTCAATAAAAATTATACTATCACCTTTCAGCATTGAACATAGATTGGATCAACAGGTTAATATGACAGCAAGAGTATTTTCACAGAAAGTACTCGGATGCAGAGGTTTGGCACAATGTTCATTTAATATAGCATCAATCTCCTCAGGTATGAATAAATTTTATATCAGTACTTGTTAGATGTGATTTTGCATTGTCAAGGAATTGACTACACAGCCTCAGTACCAGAAGTCTTAGCCATTGATTTATGTAATACAAATATGTTGCATACTTGCATAGTTCAATAATTATAACAGCAAGGCTTTAATATAACGGCATCACCTTCACTCCTATTAAGAGTTAAATATTAAATAGGGAAGCACTGCCAGGGTTAGCAGTACTTTAAAGGCCTCCAGAGAATAAGGCATGCCTTACATAATTATAGGGGGCCCTAAATTGTATTGCAGTTAATGTCTACCTAGTGACAAATTTAGTAAAAAAAAAAAAAAAGACATTATTAGCATTTGCTACAGCGCTAAGAGTGCACACCATACAAGTAATTAATTTGTAGAGATATTGATTATTTTGAATCATAAAATAATCGTAATACTTGCAATCTTCGGGAGCAGAAATATTTTATAGTACCTAGTCTCTACAACATTTTTTTTTCCTCAATTTCAATATATATTCTGTTATCTGTCAAGAAGGATTTTATGTAACAAACATGTATTCATAAGAATAAAAAATTCTTGCTATAAAATTGTTGACTGCTACAAGTATAATCTTGCACTATAAGTACTAAAGTACTATAATGTTACATTTTAATAATAATAATTCATTTATTGCAACCTCTTGGGTCATATAGCAAAATACATACAATGCAATAAAATAAAATTAAACTTAAAATTTTAAGTAAAATTGAATAATATAATTTATAATTATAATTATATTTATAACATCTTTACAGTTACAGTAAAAGTTGAATTAGCTGCTAAGCAGGATTATCAATGAATGCAATTAAAAAATCTGCAGTCTTTGGTCTTACAATTCACTTTCATTCATCAAAATTTTTAATAAGTCAGTTAATGATAAATATGACAATATACAGCTTAAAAATAATTTTATTAATGCTGTAGGTATTGATATAATATGCAACAATCACCTTTTTAAAATGAAACTTATTTAGAGGGTTATTATACAAATACATCAAATAAATTAATATGCATGTTTGAAATTGAAATTTGAAATATTTATTTATTGAAATACACAGCAAAATACAAAAACAATATATGGTTGTATGCAAACTAAAGATATACACAACTGGATCTTTATTTGAGTTATAATTATATTATGTAAATGATGTTAACCCGAGACTATATTTATAAAAATAGAGTCATGTATTTTATGTACGTATTTTATCCTAAATATTAGATGATCACGTTATGCAGGCACATGATTATCTCAAAAATATTTCTTATTATATCTACGATACCCATTTCGACATAATTCTCTAAACAGCTACACTGTATACTGTATATGTGCTTCGAGTAAATGAAATAAAATTAAATAATTGGACGACTTACCTAAGGAAGTCCGATTATAATTTTGTGAAGTTTAACTCGAAGCACATATTAATTACCCTTCCCTCCCTGCTGCTGTAAGCAGCCTGCTGTTTTCCAACAACATTCCCAAGTCGAATGGGTAAAAATATCTTCTCTTTCTCTAAAAAGTGACAAGTCTCGACAGTTAGTTCATAGACAAGGTTGTTATTTTTTTAGAAGGTTTTTCTAAAAGAGCGCGATACGGCAAGGCCGGGTGGGGAATAGACTACACTGTATACTGTATATGTGCTTCGAGTTAAACTTCACAAAATTATAATCGGACTTCCTTAGGTAAGTCGTCCAATTATTTAATTGTATAATGTAAAGCCGCCATAACATAAACTAGTGTTTAAATACATTACGCTGCTCTAGTTACTGTCTAACTGCCTTTACACTGCGATTTTAGCACGCTAGCTCAGTTAGCGCTTTGTAAATTGTATAATGTAAAGCCCCCATTAGACGAAAAAAGGACTTGACGTAACGACTTGCCCGACAGACAATTTTACATCCTATTTGAGACTTGACTGAAAACGAGTTTGACGCATAGAACCGAAAACGTTTTAACCAATGTGTAAGTAACATAATGTTTTTGCAATAAGTTCAGCAACAAATAACTTTTTACAAAAAAAATAAACATGTTCAATATCGATAAGTAGAAATAGTTCAAAAATTTATCATCAGAAGTCAAATTAATATGGAATCGGGTGGCAGGCACCAGCTCTCGATTAAAAAAACACCCAGTCAAAAGTTATGGATCACAAATCGATTAAATAATTCCATTTTATTTATTCATATGGTTTTATAATGAACATTTATCAATTATCTATTGAATTAATAGAAAATAATTTTCGAAGCTCGTTAGCATAGGTAACATGGCAATAAACTGTATCCATCGTTATATACCGGTATATTATGTTACCTACGCCATAAAGGGGCTGGCAGCTCATAACACGCTGACGTATGTCCGGTTATAGACCAATAATCACTTTGAAAAATGGCGGACATTTGTTTCCGGAAGTGCTCCCAGTTTCCCCTTATGGAATTATGGAAACAGCCTGCTGAAACCTATTTCTATTGTAAAGGTTAGAGGTTGTTTTGCGAGCAAGGATTATTACGCCCAATATAATGATTTTGAAATAAGTAATAAATAATTGCTTATTGTTATAAGATTCTTACTCATTGAAAGGGAATGGTTAATAAGTAGGTACGTGAAGAAAACTTACTGAGAACATTTTTAACGCATAGATTACATAGTGATGTTCGAATTTTTATCCGTTTCTAGTTTGTCTGTTTGTCCCTTTGTCTATAATTTTATTCTCTCTGGTTTCAGAACGTTTGGCCGACTTAAATATGTATGATAAGCAAACTTGGTGTAACATTTAATGTGTCAATCAGTCCACTTATCAAAATAATAAGTACCTATTTTATCTGGCCGGGAATCGAACCCAGTACACCGCTTCGCAGGCAGAGTCATACCAACTACACGTGATTCGAATGAGATAAATCTATTTTCTTGTCAAAGTTCAATATTTACTTAACCTTTTCGGTTGTTTAGTTAATAAACTACTGCTTAAGACTAAAGTTTAATTACAACGTAACATGCAAGACGTTTCACAACACTAGGTACCAAATAGTTTAATAGCCTTAGGGTGAGGCGGGGCAAACAGAGACTGTTGACCAGTTGTCGGACGCTGTTTGAGTTTCAGCTCTGGTTTTCAGAGCCGTCACATGCAGTGTTGCTCAGACCAATCTTCTGAACGTACGACCGATATAACAGCACTAGACACGGTATCCTTCAAAATAAATCAAAACTGTCATTTCTTCTGCTAGGTACCTACACACATGCTCCCAGATGAACAAATAGACGATAAAATAAAAAAATGCTGTCTCTATAGTATTTTGAAACTCTAGTACGCTTCATAATAATACGTAGCTTAAATAAGACGTCACTTACACCTGGGAACAAATATTTATCAGTCACAACAATGTCTGATCGAACTCGGGACCTCTAGGTAAGGCGATCGCAGTGTTCATGAATTATCTATGTAGTTATAGTAAACCACATAGTAAACCCAACTTAAGATTGAAACGAAAGAGGCGCTGTCGGACGCATGTGACATTCATTTGACCAATCATTGCACACTAGTAACTGACAGATGAATGAACACAACGTACTTATGAATGACTTTTCGTTAGTTCCAATTTTTGCCATTTCAGAGTTAAGTTGGGCGGACTGTACCGTGCTATGTGCAATAGTTGCCATGCCGGACTAGCGTTCAAAGTAGCCAGGGTTAGATTTCTAGTAAGAAAATACAATGAACAGAGAAACTTAACGTGGGGTTTTTAATAACTAGCGTTTATTGGTTTATATATTTTACTGTTTCAAAAACATCCTACTTAACACCTTCTATAGTTCAATTATTAGTATACTTAGGTATACATACAATTGCAGAGACTAGAAGCAATGGGTGCGATGGGGTGAGTTGGGACAAATAGCTATGTTGACCGGTTGTCTGTACCTCTGTTTGTCTTCGAGCTCAGACTAGGACAGTGTCGAGTCTCCATTATTGGAAATAATAAAAAAGTAAACGCACATAAAGCTTATAATAATAATAATTATTTAATAGTAAACTGCTGAATTATAGTGGATTTTACTTTGAGTGAAAATTTATTTAATGGGAGCGAAGTGTCTAGATTAATACTCAATTAAAACCCCGACAGACAAATTCCGTTAACGACACTAAAAGTAGATTCTAAACTCATCCATTAAAGCCTTAGTTAACTTTTAAAGTATGTAAGTATTCAAACAGAAATTATACGACTACAGCAACTAAATAAGTTAATAAACTAACGTTCAACTTGAACATTGTTGTGCGAGCGGTTTAAATCTGAACTATGCACTTTGTACGCGCAGTTGAAACACTAGTACTGTGGGCACTCGGGAGATTTACGAGCCAAGTTGGATGATATCGTACACGTATGCACATAAACAGGTTTAAATTATTAGATACAACAGCGGCAGAAAGTTTGCGCGAAACATCCGCGAGGTCCTACTTTAGTCGCACTTACTCAGGGATGATTTAATCAATCTCCGATTAATAAACGAATAATACATGATTCGGATTAAAATTTACTTGATCTCTTTCAGATAAACAAAATAAGTAAATAAGGTTATTATTTCACTTCGGTTGTAAGAATTTTCGGGCAATATTGTACATTAAATTATGAATACACCTTCGCATTACATCCCACATTACATACATGATACAATATGTTTGTCTAAGTACTTACGTAAACACGGAGGGTAGTTCTCAAGTACCTTATTCGGTATTAATGCCTTGCTTTAGGTCTCGTGTGTGACTTTGGAGTTTCGGAGTTTTCAGGAGTTATGGTTTTAAGCCACCAACTCCATCTGCCAAATTATGTTTTCAAGAAGAGGTACTTATAGGTAAAAGTTTAGTAAGTCGAGTGCGTTGAGAAGTTACATCGATGTTGTTAGGGGAAAATTTTGTTTTTTCTTGATATAAATCATACTATTAAGTAGTTTCTCGTTGACATTAGCAGTTTCGATTTGGATAGCTCTAACCCTTTTATAAAACATAACTGGAACATTTTTAGACTTTCATTCCAAAATCTTTCCTTAATAACGAATATATAAGAGCCGGCCTTACCCATAGAACATAATCAACAATTGCAAGCCCGATCAAAAAATAACACAATAAGATCAAACATTACGTTGTAAATAAAGTCTTATGTTCACACTCGAGGAAGTTGCAGCGCAATGGAACGCAAATAAAAGAAAAGTTACATAAACCAGTATGCAAGCAGAACGAATGCAATACAAGGATACTTCCTTTAGCTCACAACGAACTCAATGCGGTAATGAGAAGCCCTTTGATACTTCGAGGGGCATACCGGGACGAATTGAGGGAACAGGCTAATGAATCAATCCAGGCACTAATTACGCGCGATGCTCTCAAAGGGATGCGCACGCGCAGGAATGTGCGTGACCGATTCGATTTGTTGGTCCTTCGAGCCGGATGCTTTGCGGTACTAGCTTTGTTTTGATTCATCGTGAACGGCTGTAAGTCCAGCTTTACTGCATTAGATTAAAATATGTATTGATATGGAAATAGAGTTTGTTTTACAGTAAATAATAATTTTAATAAATGAACGTTATAACGTAGTTAATGCGATGGATATTTATTTCAAATAAGATTATGTGTGAAGGTGTTAAGGTTGATTTTTATTTGACGGGTTAAACCGCAATTTTCTTGGATGTATTCCAAGATTCCGTTCATATTTGCAAATGTCTGATTTGTTTTGAGTCCCGTTTAGCCACACCTGTGTGTTGACCTTTCTGTATTTGGTTTTGAATTTCCTTTTTAATAGGTATTCATAGTTTTAATGCATCTTCAGTATTTAACGTACTTTTTGGCCCAGCCATTTTACACGCTTGATCATTACAGTTATGCTATTACAATTGTTGCTGGTTTCTTTTTGTCAGTCATATTATTATGTAGAGGTACCTTTGTCTACAACGGTCATCACATTGGTAGACTTCAGACATGCTTCAGAAAATTATGGCGAACTTTTCCTTACGAAAATCGTTACAAAATAATCGTTGCACGAAGCAAGCGGTCATTAACTACTACTAACCAGTTTTGAAAAATGCATTGTGAGGAATTCCAACTTTCTTTGTGGGAAATATCCAAATACACCTAAACATGATATCGACATAACACTATCGTGAGTACTCGCACGGCCCATACCACACTAACCTAGTGAATATAACACAAAGGGAAGACATTAAGATCTTGTCTCCGTTACAAGAGGGTCATCGTGGCCTTTAATTGAATCCCCTAAGTTTGATTAGTTGGGCCATGTTACGACTATTTTGCCCCGGCTAATAGCCGCATTCTGCTACATTAGGAAGTCGGTATTAATATTTGCTATTTAATATGGATGTGTTGTTCAAAATTATATTGTTGCTATTGGATTGGGTTGTTGTTTGTTTCAAAATTGTTTTTGTATATGAATTGTTTTTGTGTGTAAAGATGTGTGTAAGATTTAAAAGCTGAGGAGTTTTTTTCACCATTTTTTCACCGTCATTATAAAGGATTATAAAGCACCTTTATGTAATAGCGATAGAATAAAAAAACGTGTATTACTAATTTATCAGTGATACCTACTTGAATGAGTGATTTTATGTATGAATGAATTTAAATTTGAAAGTAAGTCTAGGAAGTAAGTCTAAGAAGTGAGATAATGGGTAGGTAGGTGGGTAAGGTAGTAGAAGAGATATAGTTAAATAGGTATATTGATTCTGGGATATTTTTGTACATGTCGAGACAAAACAATAGTGCACTACACACCTTTTAGTACACTTCATAAAAATCCAATCTGCACTCGAGCAGCATAGTGGAGAACGTTACCTACGTTCTACGGTTCCTCAGGTCTAAAGACAAACCCGAACTCAAAAGTGAACCATGATTGGATTTAAATCAAGCAAATCCTACTAATATTATAAATGCGAAAGTTTGTAAGGATGTATGTGTGTGTGTGTGTGTTTGTTGCTCTTTCACGCAAAAACTACTGAACGGATTTTCATGAAACTTTGCAGTAATATAGCTTAGACATTGGAATAACATAATTTGTTAAAATTTATAGAGATTTTTGAAGGGACTGGTTCCCCGAAGCGAAGCGAGGGCGGATTTACTAGTACCACAATAAATGAATATAATAATATGTGAAATAAGTTGTAGAATAAAATAACACTTTCATTTGTAAGTCTATTGTACTAAACTTAATTCTTAGTTATTATGTTAATACGACTTTCATTGTGCAGTGATTACAATAAATAAATAGCAGAGCACTAGCTTAACAAGATGCATTATACATTCTCATACGCTAAGCAAATATGCAGACAGCATTAATTACTAACGTAGTACCTAGGTAGACTTAATAGTCCCAGACAGACAAAAACCCACGTATAATTTCATTTGGCCCGGCACTCAGGTAAATCTCAAGGCAGCCACCGGATGAACAAGCGCCTTCCTTTAAAAATATTTATGCGCTCCATATTACAAAATACTTCCTTTTTATAAATATTCAAACTACTTTCTTAGGCGCTTGTCGCATTGCCCACGTTATTGCGATGTCTGCTTAAAACGATATTATATTTCTTTGATTCTTCTTCAAACCGAATAACATACATGTTATTAAAACTGCAGAATAATAACAAAAAGGCATCCCTCGTTGTTATATTACAGTTTATTCAATTACCAACCTCGCAAAGATTAAAATGCTCTAGTGGTTTTTTTTTGTCAGCGATATTTACTTTGAACTTAAAACATTATTTTTTTTCAAAAAATAAAAGATAATATATAGCCGTAGCATCTGAAATGCTGCAAACGTTTGAACTTAAATAAATAGTGGGCATCGTGATATACCGTGAGCAAAACTAACGTGCTACGAGCACATACACTTTCTTATCGTGAAAGCACTTGAACCCAACTGTAGGAAAATATGGACTGTGTTATTTTGAAAAATAACATTACAAAATTTCGCGTGTATGTCTCGCATCAAAAGTGAGACGCGTACCT
The DNA here is from genome assembly GCA_905404135.1 of Hesperia comma. NCBI lineage: Eukaryota > Metazoa > Arthropoda > Insecta > Lepidoptera > Hesperiidae > Hesperia > Hesperia comma. The sequence goes on from FR990018.1 coordinate 18,608,969, forward strand.
TTTCCTCCTGTAAAATAAACTACATTTATTAGTGGAAGAAAACGGGGTACAGTCTCACAAATTTATTCAGAAAGCAACCTCCATATTCAAAGGCGAGAAGATGCAAAACAGACCGTCTAGGAATTCCCTCATGTTGGTGAGAGCTCGCTGCTTCGGCTTAAGTAAGCGTAAGTACTACTTATAGTGCTCTGCATTTTAACTACTGAAGCAGAAAAATTATAGTTTAAAAAAACTAAAAAACACGCTTTTTATTGTTAACTGAACTAAAAAAATTGAAAATAAGTTTAAATAAATTTTTTAAATAAGTTTAAATAAAGTTTAAATAAATGCTTTTTAAGATATTATCAAAATGACACCATGCACCCCACGCTTTTTTTTAAATAAAATATTTTCTTTATTTACACTATTATTAATTCATATTTATTGAAATTTTTAACACTATTCTTAATTTAAATTTATTTAAACTTATTTTCAATTTTTTTAGTTCAGTTAACAATAAAAAGCGTGTTTTTTAGTTTTTTTAAACTATAATTTATTTTCTCCTTTTTAGTTTTGTTTATTTATAATAGCTTGTTTTTATAATTTTAAACTATTATTTGGTCTCTATCGATCTATCGACTATTACTCCCGTAATAAATTAGAATTCAAATAAACAGAAGAACAACGCCATCTAGTAAAACGTAATGTACGCAGTCAATCTGAATACGGAGTTATAGCTAGTTGCCCGTAAATATGGGTAGATGGCAGTAGCAAATGGGTAGATGGCATTAGTGTGAGAGTAAAAAAAATTAAATTCTTATTTTGCATATTGAAAATTGGAATAATTTTATCAAAATAGTGTAATGTCATCGGAACTCGATAAATCTACAAAGTTTGAACGAAATCTGGCCGTTTAAAGTGGGTCAAAATCGCGCCCAAAGAAGTCGGTTACAAATAAAATTAACTTGTACGAGATCTACCACTATGACTCGGTTTTCACTTTTTTCGTCGGATTGGCTTGAAAAGCGGTGGGATCGACGCAAGGCAGTTGTACAAGCACAACGAAGTCGGTTTGGAAGAAATCGGATGATAAACTTGGAAGTTATAGGCTAGGGAAGGTGGAAATTAAAGAAGTTAGGAAAAACGCGTATTTTTAGGAAAATCCGCGATAGATTTGCGTGGAAAGGGTCTAGAAAATTAGGGATCAACTGTTTATAGGTGCGTTATGAATTTGAAGCAAAACGCCTGAGGGGCACGGAAGATATTAACAGAAATGTTACATACAAACATACAGGTGAAGTTAATAAAAGCGTGTTAAAAATAACATGTATTTTACTTGATTTTAATACTCAGACGACAAGAAGATGTTTTAAAACATTAATAGTATATTGGATTACTTTTAAAAGACGAGAATATCTGAGCAATTCATGTTTAAAGGAAATACTTCAGTCACTTAATTGTAAGTGATGCATTTTACGTCAACATATTATTATGTAGATATAGGTACATATTTACCAGAAATTGTATCACCGTCTCATAGCCAGCTATGGTCGTGACATAAAGAATTATGATAAAAATAATTTAGTAGTTTACTTTTTACTTATATGGTAAGTTTATGCTTTACTTTTATTGTATCTAAAATTCTGCGACGAAAAAGACTTCCAGCTTATCCTATTTATAATTTGAAGATTAAGTAGGTAGGTACTTTAAGTAAATATCTACTTACTACCTATCTTCCTTTTTTGTTCTTGTTAACTACCAGAACAAAAAATAATCAAATCTCTGTACTCAAAAACCTTGTGAGAAGTCCCTTAGCCGATGAGAATATAATAACCCACTTAGCTATAGATATTCACAATCCCTTTAACCATGTTGCGTAGGACCGAAACAACCGAATTGTCTAATTTCCAAAGATTCCAAGAACACCGATGCAACAGGTGCAGGAAGAAAAATAATGCACGAATTTATTGTTCACAGCTTAAACAAAGACACAATATCTTTGAAGTGACTGAAATAGGCGCTGCCCGAATTTTATAGTTTGTGGCCGACATGGCACTAAGGAACTACTGAAACAAGGATATCAAAATTGGGTTACATCATCTATTTTAGGTAGTAAGTTTTCTTTTTCATTTTACTACACCTGCGTAGTTAACATCACATTTAAATTGAAAACAATATATTATTTTCTGTACATTGTTAATGTGTTTACATTGTATGTGTTGACAAATCATATAACGTAAGGTAATCATGCCGGAATACATTTCGAAAGATCCTAGGTTCGATTTCCAGCAAGGCCGTTCTTTAAATTTTCTCTAAATATCTTCTGTTTTGGGGATTATCTTTGTTATTGTGTATTGTTGTGATGTATGTACCGGCCGCGCGGGTGCGCATTTGTAAAAAAATAATTAAAAGTATATCGATCCACTCTCGGGATCTATTTTCAAGTATCAGACCGGAATAACTCGTAATAACGAGTCAGTAATAAAACTGCCTTCACGGTGATTGCTTGTGTTTCATTGCGCGTGCGACCCTTAAGTACAGTCTAATTGTCCACAATTCTAACGACACAGGGAATCCTAGTGTAGATTACCGGTTACAGGTACTATAGAAAAAGATAATTTGAAGTGTAGTGAACTGTGGTTTGTATCCCTCAGTACACGAGATGAGAACCAAATCCAGCAGTGGGACAGTTATGGATTTGTACACCAGAATTGATGATAGAATAGGCAACATTTATCATCTATATATCTACATCCAACTGATTCAATAATCAAATAAATCAATTACATACCTTGATTAGTTTGTTCTGCAGCTTAGTGACAGCCATACGCTCTCTCTGTGTTCTTCTTTTTTCTTCTTCTAGCAGAGATTCCAGCTGCTTAATGCGCTTCTCTAAAAGTTCCTGCAACAATGAGAACGATAGGAATAGGTATTACGGTTTAAAGTCTACTATCCAAAAGTACATTATGCTGTTTACACAATACCTAATACTCCGTTAAACCAGTACTTTATTCTAACGTCCAAATATATCTCCAAGAATGGAACATATACATACACCACACGCCTACATAATACCCAAACAGTCAAACCTTCGCCCTTATGTACCTATTAGTGAGATATCATAATCCGAGCTCACAATCCTAAATCATAAAGGGGGGGCAATTGTCAACACATCCCATATAATTTCGACGGTTCAATAATTGCGAAGACCTCGCATTTAAGCGCTATTATCATTCAGTAGATGTCATATAAATAATTCACTGTCAGGACTTCCTTAAACCGGTACATTTACAAAGGGAGGCGCTTCCGTAGGCGAACAATAGCTAGATGTGTCCCTTTAATGTCTAGTCATTTTCACCTAGCACTTGCGAAAATGAACCTTGATTTAATAGTGTTAAGGATTAATCGAATGTAATTATTTTTGCGCAAATATTCGAATGAGTAAGAACAAAGAAAACGTGATAATTTTAGCATAGAGTAAGCGACACAGAGTTTTGTTGGATAATTGTTAGTTGCATCCACAAGTCACCATAAAATTTGTTTTTAATTTAATATACATTTTTCAAATTTTTTCTTTATTCAAAATTAACATGGTTAGGGACAGTGAGTACGCTCAGAAAATATTTCTTAGCACGCGTTGGCCGATTTTCTGCTACATGCAAGACTCAAATATCTTTGTTTCTCATAGGAATTACTTTGTTTTAATCGGAATTCAGAATTTTTCACCTTATGTCAATACTAAGCAACCGATGCAAAATAATTACGAGCGATGTCAAAAGCTATATTCCTCTAATAATCGTCGATCGATTGGTCTGGTAACACCCTTATACTACACATCCAGTGCAAAGCATGAGCACAGGCATGAGTCTCCTTTTAACTTAGGAGGTCATAGTGTCCTCATAAGGTGCTTCAGTGGGGATAGATGAAGATAATTGGCAAGCTTAAGTTTGGAAGTTCTTCGAAACTCGAAAAAACTTTTCGTCATTAGCGGAACACAATAGTCACAATATCATTTTAGTTCTATTACCCTGCTCTAGAGCAGGGTAGTGGAGAATGAGACCTGAAGTAATAGGGAGAACTTGAGAAAGAGGAAATTCATCTTCCCCTCGATCACAAAAATTACGCTTACACATTCATATTCCCTCGTTACAGTGTGATGTATCGTGGGTAGCACGAACGACAGACGCTTATAAAACATTACCAATCTGTCCTAGAACAAACATTTATCTGTTTCACAAATATCTACCCTGAACAGATATCGAACCCGGAACCTCTCGTTTCGCATACAGAGAAACCACTACTTAGCGACATGATCATCAATGATTACATATAATTCAGAGTTTAAATTCATAATTTAATGTTAGTCATAATAGTTATATTCTACACCTTATCTACGACAGAAGTGGCGTCACGAAGAGCACATTATAAATACTGGTACACGGAGGGAGTGAGGGTGTGAAATCTCTCGGAAACATCGAGGAATTAATAGTAGTAGTTATTGGAAATTGATACCAGAGATATATGGCGTTTCCCTTATCGTATATCATGACACTATCGCTTAATATCTAAGGAACGTTGGCACGTTTGTACCCTGTTTGGGGTATGGACACGGTTTTCAGTGATGTATTGTACAGTACAGGTTGTGTACAAGTACTGTTTTATTAATAAACGAAGTACTTATAAGGTTATCCCAAGTTTAAAATTTGTCCCTGCTTAAGATTCTCGACAGTGAAGCAAATGTTTTCTTTTTATATTTATTAACAACACGGTTAGCTAATGTTTGTTTTATTTAAATCGTTCCCAAAAATAAAATATTGCATACCTTAACATTTTTTGAAGAGCATGCGATAAGTTCCCCAGCTAAGAAAAATTCAGATAGCAATAAATTATGCATTACGTACAGCTAAATAAAAATAAACATCACTAGATACTAGATATGAATTTCCAAAACATAAAATCATTTCCGATATTTTTGTGTTGGTCTCTGGAAACCATAAACATTTTCATTCGCGACCGCTCCGCCCGCCCCGGCGAGTTGTCGCCGGTCGCCGCCCAGCATCATTTTTCACGCGGCCGATAAATTCATTGGAACCCTTGTCGAGACGTCAACTTGCCTGAATCGCTTCATTCTGTGATTGTACAGATTGGGTTGAGAAAAAAATGCCTTACATGGTAGCAGTTAAATTAAGGCCTCTTCAGGCCCCATATATAAATGTCCGAAGTTATTCGATTACATTCGATTCTTGTTTTTATCGATTCGATTCGATAAAAACAAGCCTAAATCGATTTTAAAATACAAGCATAACTCTTAAGCTAGACGTTAGGTTGAGAAAAAATACTTACACGGTAGCAGTTAAATTGGTTAACGTTAAATTAAGGTTCCTTAAATAACTGTTCTAAAACTTATTCGATTTATCGATGAAAACCGAAAATCGACTTTAAAAGACAAGCATAACTTGTAAGCCAGACGCGTATTTGCATATTGATAACTTATATGAGTACTTCCCTTTCCGGGAAATAAAAGGGTATAAAGTTCCCACGGGAAAGGGGATGAAACTCAGGATAGAAATCCTGTTAAGAAGTTTGTAAAATAAGTTTAAGAAGCTTTGTCTTTGGCAAAAAAGATATGTATTCCTACTTACAATATTGCCCGTGGCTACGCTCGCGTATATGTGGCGATTTCGACAATTTTGGTACAGGAATATCAGAACTTAAACAATGACGATCTTTACTGTCCATCCCGTAAGAATCCGAAATCTAGCTATAGTAAGTACACTTTGTAAAGATTACTCGATGGGGCAATCAGTTAAACATACGCTTTTTTCGCATCCGTTTCCAGCTTTATTATCAGACCCTGGACATCATCTTAGATCAGAGCATTTATCTCGACAATTCGTATCTTCAGCTAACTTTTATAACGCTGAGTGCCGAGAATTTGGAATTGCCACACGCTAAAACCAAAGTACCGTTACACATATTTTAATTTACCTTTTTACCAAATTTTACTTAAGGCATTTTAAGTTCAAGCTGTCAATCTGTAATGTACCTTAATCACAGGGGGCGAAATGTTGGCATTTACGTGGGATGCAATTAAAACGTATTCCATATCAAACGCGAACGCCGTATGTTTCTAAAAGCGAATAAATATATCGAAAGCTACATATTACAGTTTAAACAATGACAATATTACAAATTTAATATCCATCCTCGCAAAGTCGAATATAAAGCTGTAAATGCTTCAAAACCTTCTCGTATACTGTGTACCATCACTAGTGACTAAAACCCACCTCCTCAACCTTCCTCCAACTGACAGCATCCCATTGAGTCCGTCGCATTGTCTCATCCACCATTAGTCTTGAGGCTTGCCCCATTGTTAGCGGGTACCAAAATGTATCCATTTCGTCATCAAGGAAAACAATGCTCCTATTTGTATGAACATTTCGCGAGAATTTCGAGCTGAAAATGTTTTGATTTTCAAACTCAAAATTTAAAGGTAGGTAAGTTTCTGGTTTCAATGCCAATTCCAATAAACATTAAATCCAAGAAGCGTCTTATATTACAATATTATTTATATTATCCAGTTTGGACAAAACTTTTTGAAAAAAAATCATAAGTACCTACTTGCATTTTCATAGTTAAATGTATTGCAAGAATAATGTAGGTAGGTATAATGTAAATTATTATAAATTGTGTTTTATAAATTTTGCACTTCTACACGTGATCTACCTATGCCAATATTTAAAGGGCGAAAATTTTCTTTTCACGGAGGTACCAATATCAATATAGTATCTAAAAATCAAATCGCTTCGCTTAGTCTAAAAAGTCATAAAGGCATCACTATATCACAGAGTAATTACAACTATTAAACAATAATATCAACAAACGTGTACGTCAAAGAGACGAACAATAACCGACAGGGCCCAAGAGGCCTCGCACTGAGACAATGGGACGAGATTAACCCGAACGAATTAAACCGAGGCCCGAATTAAAGCGAACCTCGTGAAACCTTACTGACGTGTGTGGGTGGCCCATGGGACGAGCGGAGCGCGTCTTGTCGCTGAATTGATGTTCAATAAGCGCTTACATAGGAACATAGTTGTTGGGGAAGAAAGGTGCTCGAATGGAGGCCTCGTCTTGGATAAAGGAGCATAGGACGCCCTCCGAACCGAAGAAGACGGCGAGCATCCGCTGGATTCAGAGGGCCCAGGACCGGTCAGTGGCGTAAGTTAGGGGAAGCCTATGTCCAGCAGTGAACGCTCAAAGGCTGATGTATGGATGAATGGAAACGCTTACATACGTATCTTTTATCTCAATATTTTTATTTTATTTACCAAATAGAGAGCTTATTCCACCAAAAGTGATCCAGCTCATTACACGGAAATTAGGCACTTGGATTTGCGTATAAACGCAACGAGCCCTTTTATTAGATAATAAAATCATCCCGACTGGTTCTCAGTAATGCTGCTGCTTATTTTATTTTCTCCCCCAATGACAGTTTAATATTTTTCTAGTACTACTTACATGTTTAATTGAAGAATTATATGTAATATCGCGAAAATTATGATGTAGATTAATTACGTCATTTAAATTTTTAACTCCATATACGCTTTTTAAGCGAAATAAATAATTTTTACTAACGTTTTAGTTTCAATAATATAACGTATCGGTTCAAATCTTCATAGCAAATACCTATAGGTACTAGTTGATTATCAGTACCGTCCAACAAAATGACCTGTCAACCACCTATCCCATCAACCGCTACCTCTCACAACTCGCAGCCCTTGATTTCCATGGACCCTCTTTCATCCATCATTAGCGGACAATGGCCAATCCAACGCGGGGCACTTCATCGCGCAGTAATTAATGTGCCAGATTAGAACGTCAACCGTGACTCCGGGAGTACCTACGGGGGTACGGCCAGTCGAAGCTTCCACATACCCCATTATTTTACGGTATTGAAGAGATCGACCTATATGGCTTCAATCCGTTAGGAGCTCACTGCGGAGCAATGCACTATTGTGCCACGGCCTAATAAATAATATAGTGCAGTGGTTCTTCTATCAATTGAGGAAATTATTACTTGACAAGCTTGCTAATGCGAAATATGGAGATAATCGACCAATTTGGAGGATATTATGTCAACCTTATTACTAACTAAAAGTTATAAGTGCTGGAGTAAACTTTGCAATTTAATTATTCTCTCTTCATAGATAAAGTATAGTGGTAGCAAAGAGCTAAGTATAGTGGTAGCAACAAGTAAAACACCGCAAGAAACATCGTTTGTTTTTCCCAAGAAACTGCTAATCCATCACATAGTAGGGTTAGTGTATCATCAGCAAATTTGCAGAAATATATCCCTTGTATACCCAGCTATTTGCTGCCTGACCCGACCCCAAGCATGGAAGGGTTGAAATTCATCAATCAGGCCCTGACACACCCAATAGCCGAATGGAAAAGGGACAAAGGACTGCTTAGAAAGAAATAAATTGAAAAGCGAAATAAAGGAATACCTATTGTTATGATACCGGTGACGCTGAAACGGCAATTCGGCGAATTCCGTTATTGGTACCATTGTGAAGGAATGCTTCTAATTCAGTGGTTCCAACCAAAGTTAATGAGGATTGGCTGAAAGGTAACTACTTAAAATGTATCTACCTCGACCTAATTCATCAAATCAAAACTATCGCCTATAGCTATAGGACAGGAGGGGATTCATCAATCCTCAAATACTAAACTGCTTTTGGTGAATCCATATTACACGACTGCAAGCCAATAACTGTCCCACTGGTAGACATGGCTCATACGGTCACCTCTCGGTAAAACACCGTGACAAAGAATTTCATTCGAATTTGAAAATGGAATTAATAAAGAAACCGTCGCGTCGTTCGTTACAAGTTTTCTTTAATTAAGCCGACTTCGATTAACTGAAGCAATTTATTACGATCCTTTTTATTTCATCGCGTTCGGACCACTCTGAGCAAATGTGTGAACGCTGAACGGTGAGCGTTGAATGAATGGATTGATAAAATCCGTAAACGTTCACATACTCTCCTTGGCCCTCGGAATGGTTTAAGAAACATCGTTGTGGCTGCAACTCATTAATGGTCCACTACTGACCAGGGGTTTGTCCTCGTACTGAAGGAGATGCATGTTTGTAAAGGGATTAGAAAAACAAGTGACGGAAATGTTTATGCCACCCGCAGGCTCCCGACCTAGCATACCGATTACTACGTAATGATAAGAAACGATACAATTTGCCAAGAGCGGTCACCCATTCACTAACCACCAACTGCGCACAATCTTGCTTAACTTGGCCGATCACTTAGGATCGCCACATGTCATGTCTGCCCTGACAGAAAAAAGAATGTACAATCTTTGCTTCACTAGGAAAATAGTGTACTTTACCAGACAGACCTGAGACGTAAACAGACAAGGTCTACTATCTCAGTTTCTGGGTCGGAAATTAATTTAAATGAGTAAATACGAGTAGACGAGTCACCTGATAGTAAGTGGATACTGTCGTCCTTGGGCATTCGTTAGAGTACGCGCTTACGTCAAAAACAACTTACTCCATAGATTTACTTGGTTAGTGAGCCGAAAACCATGCAATTAATACCAACAAAAGACTTTATCGTGATAATTACAATATTATTATTTATATATTATTAGAGCTGGATAAAGAAAGAAAGAAAGGATGGAAGGAATACCTGGTTCGATTATTCACGCGTATAGGTGTTGTGTTCGCGCGCACTCTCCGTTCCACCATATAATGATGATTTTCTTCTTGTTTAATACCGAAATTCACTCGCACGGCACGTGAACTTGATATTTTACTTGATTTAAGCGTAGTTAATAAGAAATTGCAACGAAATCGAAGGAAACACAAAGTAGCTCGACCTGACTTGTCGCTCGCGGTTGTTGCAACTGTTATTTTTTCATCTACCCCCAGGAATGGGAATATTTAATGACGGATATGAAGGTGGGGATTTTACTATGACAAGGCGTTCAGAAATAAATATGTATATCAATCAGTTTGTATAGTGATGTAATTATTGTAATGAGTGAATTTCAGGGTTCGATTCCTGAAGGACAAGAATATTTGTGTTTGAGAAAAATATTTATTCTCTCAGCCAGCTTCGAGTCTTCTATAGTTAATTACAATAAATTCTTAATATTAAATGAAAATAAGCTACAAAATAAATAGGCACAGTTTTGGAGCTCACCCTCACGTAATGTCCGTTGCGATCATTATGAGACCATGAATGGCTGGACGTATTCCTGTTGAACATATTCGGATATATGTAGTTACGGATACGGACACGCGATGCACTGCTTATATTGCTTAAACACTAACACTGACACGGCTTGCACCTCATCACTTACAATAACCTCATAGTATAAACACTGCTATTTTTCTAATTCCATTTACTATAACATTATTTAAATCTTCTTGCTCCACAGAGCTCCATTCATGGAACCACACAATATAGTTTAGACCATTTTATACAATTGAATTTAACTGTTTGAAATTTTACGCAAATTACGCCACAAGGAACTACACAACACTATCACACAACTATAACCCGTAACACAAGGGCGTAAGGAACAAAACTGCACTTATATCCTCTTCCTTCAGCACGTTTGACGTTCTCCTTTTAATAATCCAATATGGCCGCGAACAATTGAAATCTAAAACAATAGGACAGTCGGGAGTTTGTTTATATGGAGAATTAACGAGTTCCAAGTCACAAAGGCGCGTCGCAAGGCTCTATTTACAAGGCGATAAGATTGATTTTACATTGAACAAGAACCTTGTGATTAATTTAATAAATTAATAATAATATTTATTGTTTTGGAACGCGGCGTTCGCGACGTATCACTATGTGGATATTATTGACTGCGGACTTCTTCAGAGGCACATTCAATTATAATTCATAGAGTAGGTTTGTTAATCAGAGAATACAGCGATTTAAGTTTAAAAGAACGGTCAGTCATCCCACCGATTCGATTCGAGTCAAGTTAAACTGCGGTAAAATTTTATAACTAGTTACGTCGAGTTAAGTCTAACTGAATCTAGCCCAGTCGAAAACTAGGTAACCATATGCTTCAAATCAAATCAATCAATCAAGTTGAACTCACGAGAATCCAGGCAAGTCCAGGGAAATGGTATTTCAGTAGTTCCTAATAGATTTTTGTTAACTGTACATTACAGTTTTTCTTGACGAATCTGATATTTTTTCCAGTCTCAAATACAAAGACTACTTACTTACCTAAACATACATCTTAAGATAAGATGCAAATAATTTCTCTTTAACCTAAATGTGTATGCAGTAGAGTCGTTGAGTAATAAAACAAATAAACATGAAAGTTCTCGAGTTTGTTATTCTGTCCACGAATACTCTTCATTTATAAACGTAGTCTTGCGCTCGCTAACTAGCAATGAATGGCTTGTTACGAGCGATATTTGGGTTACAGTATCACAACACAACTAACCAGAAGTAATACATTATGAACTAGCTGTGCCTGCGAGTTTGTTCGTGAACATTTTCAAGTTTAAATCCCGATCCTATGAGAATCACGGACTAAAGAGTACCATAAATGTATATTTCCCTCTCTTCTTCCAATGAAAGTACAATCAACATCACTTCAGCTTCTCCAATAACCCAGACACAGAAAGACAGAAATATAAAAATTACGAAAAAAGTTGTTTGTGTTTTAGTATCATCATGCACACGAATTTACTATAAGTACTCGTAACTTCAGAAAATCACAGACAGGCAGACACTACAGTTTTTATAAGTATGTATAGATGGCTTAGTTCACTAAATAGCCCCTCCTTACATTAGCACCCTTCCTTACATTAGCACTTGGTTCCTACATCCGAAAGAGTTAACACTTCTCATATTGTGAAACACTAGCTGTCACCTGCGGATTAGTTCTTACGGATGTCCTATCAGTCATAGTCTTGCAATCCACATTTTTACTCTCTTAGGTACCTACTGATTTTTCGAAATAAGTTGAAATCGGTTTAACCCAAATGAAAAACTTCATAGTGCCTGCTTTAAAATCGTCGTACGTAAGAAAACTTTTACCCATAGTTTAACTTGCTTGAAAGTAAAATACTACTCATGAACTGCTAATAAAAGTCTTCATAAGTAGGTTAATTAGCTTTCAAAGTTTTTAATAAGTGAGTAACAAAATGACAATGACTGAATAAATCCTTTGAGTTATATAAAATAGATTTTTTAAATATAATATTTCCCTCAAAAATAATCGCCTTAGGTAACTCATTTTAAAAAGCTAGCCATTATGGTAGGTAATCTCTGCCACCAATGCATCGTCGACCAAAAAAGGAAGAAAAGAAAGACTGCCCAAATGAGGCCTCCGAAACACGCTCAAGATATCTTACACCAACGATCACTCATCGTCTTTCAGGACGCCATGTTTCTTAATTAGTCCTGACGACTGACGACCCGTCCGGCTATGAGTTCTTCTAATGAACATCCCGTATAAGAAGCTTTATTAATTACTAGCTTTTGCCCGCGGCTTCGCCCGCGTGTAATTCGTTTATATCGCGAACCGGGGAAGTGGGGAAGAAGGTACGTCATCAACTATCTTCCTGGGAAAATTCATCGAAATCGGTCAGGCGGTTTAGATTTTTCATACAAACTTTCATCCCCTATTTCAAGCCTTTAGGGGTTGATTTTTGAAAAAAAAGTAGCCTATATGTGACTCTGGGTCTTCAACTATTTTCATTCCGAATTTCATCCAAATCGCACCAGTGGTTTAGCCGTGAAAACGTCACAGACAGACAGACAGACAGACACACAGACAGACAGACTTTCGCATTTATAATATTAGTATGGATATTTTCATATTATTGTATCACGTTTAATAAACACACGTCACACAAAAACTACTGAAAGAAATTTGATGAGGTCTACGCAGTTGCATTGATGGAAGTCTCACTTAGAAACTGCTGTTTAAAAAAACCGGTTGATCTCTGGAAAATCTTCACTTTTTGGATGCGGTTTACTTACACAGATTATGTTCTAGTAAGATTGAAGTATAATCTAACATTAAATTTCAGTGATTTTTTTTAATTTGTAGACAAATGAAAAACGTAAATTATATATTTTAACGAAAACCTGTCTTAAAAATTATTGGCGTCGAATTTAAGGCACTAACCGCCGCACTCAGAGTCGTTTAATGGTTACTTAACTCTTCCTTAGTATAGATTTAAAAAAGTTCACTCTCACAGTCAGTTAACGGAGCGTTAGTGTCCCTTAATGATCATTAAATTTAAGTAGCGTCAAACCCTTACCTAACTATGTAATGGTTGATTTTGACATTTGCGTTTTGAGGTTATTGTGTTAATTTTATCAGTGAATTAATGAGAATCAGTTGCATTGTGTTTAAATATTCAAAAATGTCTGATATGAGTTACTTTAAGTTTGTGGAATATGCTAGAAGGTTTAGAGAAGTGGGACAGAGGAGGTATTTACGCGATTATTCAGACCCATTTACAAATAATAATTATTGCTTTTTACAAAAAATAACAAACTTCGACCTTGATAAGCAGAGATAACTCAAAAACTACTCGCCAGATGGCGCTCAATTCAACATGTAAGTGTAAAGTTCTCGTCACTACAAATTAATCAAGCCCAAACATTAGATAACTGCAGTAAATCGTTGAGGAGTTCCCTCGACTGTCTTTTGGCTTCATCAGATCGACTTCATGAAATGGTAGCGCTTAAATGTACTTATGATAACATGAACAAACACACTAGTCGTTCATACAATTTTCGAAAGTTCCCCTCGATTTCTCTGAGATGCCATCATCAGATCCTGGTGTCCTTATCAGCGGACCCTACTGCGCATGTCTACTTTACAACAAAAAAATAAATATCAAAATCGGCCCATAAACGACGAAAAAATCGCTGAACACGCATAAAAAAAGCATATACAAGGTCTGTTCAAAAAATAACGCGACTTTTATGTTTTTTCGAAAATTATTTATTTTTTCATCAATCTTTATTTTGTGTCCTTTAAAGTAATCCCCGTTAGATATTATACACTTGTGCCAACGTTTCTTTTACTCCTCGAAACACTTTAAAAAGTCGTTTTTTGTGATCTAGTTCAGCTCCTCCTGCGATGCCGTCTTTATCTCGTCAAAGGTAGCGTAGTGTCGTCTTTTTATGGGCCTTTTCAGTTTCGAGAACAAGAAAGAGTCACAAGGAGCCAATCTGGAAAATACGGTGGCTGTCGTATCATTAGAGTGGTTATTTTGGCTAAAAATCACGCACAAGTAACGATGTGTGAGTAGGCCCGTTATCGTGATGCAAAAACCAATTTTTGTTCTTCCACAAAGCCGGGCGGATTGCTTCGCGGTAATTGCGCATAACTTGCAGATAATATTCCTTATTGACAGTTCTACCCTTTGACAAGAACTCATGATGCACCACGTACTGCAATCCATACTATTTTCTTCGTTTTCATTAATGCTTTCGTCTGTTCTTGACGTGCTCGGGCGTCCGACACGTTGTTCGTTATTCACATCTTCTTGGCCCTCTCAGAACATTTTGTATCACCGATATAAACGTTGTTTGAGTCCAAGGTAGCTTCTCCATAAGCTATAGTCAATATTCAAAATGCGTCCGCGCGTTTTATTTCGTTTTTAACACAAAATTTAATAAGCAAAATTTTATAAAGCTTCTTTGATCCATTAAACAAGAAATGAAATACAAACAAACCTTGGAATTATTAAAATTTACTATTATGACATTGAAATTTGACAATGACAACAAGTCTAATTGACAGCAGTAAGTGTTCCCATAGAAAAAAAAGTATAAATCGTTCTATTTTTGTTCAATTAAATAGCTATTTCCCATTGTATTTTAGTAGAAACTAACAGTAAAAGAACTAACTTTCAATCATATTCCAATTAATAATGAGTTTACAGTTTTATACATATTTTTTCGTTGTGAAATAAAAATTATTTTTAAGCGTGGCTACACCAATGCTTTATCGAATTGCAATCGATACGGATGCACCGCCCTACGGTTACTTAAATCTATCATTAGCAAATGAACCCTTAAATATTGTTTCTGGGATGAACTGATAATTAACAGATTTAATGGCAATTAGTTAAGTAATCATTAGGTCTAATTTAATGAACCTTTCTGAGTGCGGCAGTAAGACATTACTTAAATCAAAGCAAAGGCGGTTATTTCCTTTTTTACCAGTAAAGTCTAAAATTAAAAAGCAATTCTTTGAAATTCGAACCTCTAAACAAATTACATAATGCCTCAGTATGTAGACGTCTAATAAAGGCCTCTCGTTAGACGGTGCCGGCACCCAATTCCCGTAATGGAAAAACAAATTTGGCAAATGCAGCCTTTGAGCCTGTCGCGGCGATAATCCGTTCCTCTGATGCTGTTGTGGATGTGATGTTTGTGGATTATTGTGGCTGGGTCCCGTTATATACCTACAGTGGATATTGGGGCCGGTTATACAGCACATTAATTTAACAAGGTTCTTATTAACTCGCTTCGAATTTTGCAATCAATTTGAAACTCCCTTCCCAATTTTTAACATGGCTCCCGTTTAGATAACAAAGAAATTAAAACATTCTGAAAATTGGTGTTACTTGAATCTTGCTAGCGCCACCTAAAATCAGTGTTACCGTAACTTTTATACATCAATATTTTTCCAAAGAACACAGAGGTAGATAAGTAGTAGTGTAATATAGTATGTGTAATAATCGAGATAAATATAAGTGACCGTTCAATATTAAAATACTATAATTATAACAATAAATATTTATTTACAATTTAAGTATTGAAAATTAATATTCGAAATGTCTGTTATAAAATTTTAAGATAATGATTGTCTATGAAAAATGACGTAGGGTCAATAAAAAATCAAAGCGGCTGGCCGGCCGCCAGCGCCGTACTATTAATTACTGCCAACAGATGGCGCTGTAGCACCTGCGCTGCTATATCATGTTCGTCTACCCGCATCTACATACGATACTTAATTTTATGGAAATTTGACGTAAAATTAAGGTAAAGTTTATTTATGTTCATAGAGATTAATAGACAAGAGCAAGCAAAGGAGTTTAATTAATAATCGACTTAGAAAAATAAGAGGTTTTCAATTCGTCTATAATGTTTAATGTATACCTCTTACCTCGTAACAAAGTGTACATACCGATTTTAATGATTCTTTTTTTATTCTTGAAAGCTGGTGCTTCTCGTGTGACCCCATTAGAACAAGATCTGACGAGTAGTTTTTAGTTACATATGTATATCCCTAATAATTTATTAGGTACTCAGTACTTAGCTTCTCGATGCTGAAGTAAATTTTTTTCTTGTTAAAGGTATTTTTTTTTCGTCTTGTTCTCCGATTTTTTTTTACTCATCAGTGATTCTTGGATGTTCGTAATATTTATGAGCGACTATGAATGGTGGTTAAACTGTTGAGTGTTACATATGACTAATTACATAAGTATACTTATTTACTAGGCAGAGTGGAGGGTGCCACGCCACGAGGCGCTTCACCAAATTAAGTCTGCTGTGGGAGGCCCATTGCACGAGTCCACCAAACTGACGATCAACAAAGTAAAATAGCGAGAGAAAATGAGGCGAAATACATCTGCCAAGAATACGAGTTCATGACGACCACGACCCCTGTCAAGAGCGAAACAATTGAGAAGAAGAAAGTACATAGATATACGATAAAAAGAGCCGACCATAGTAACTGTAGACCTCAGTAACATAATTCTACACGAAACGAACACCAAATGAATTCAAAACAAACATTACTCTTAGATTCAGCGACGACAATGCGCAAACTCGAAGTGTATTAGCGAGTTCCCATCCATACACGCCTAAAATTTCCAATTTGTCACAACGCCCTACCAATCATTCACGACGAGTTTCCCAATCGATATTTTAATCCGGCCGAGAGTAAACACCAAGGGCTAAGGCCATCTATTAAATGACAGTTATCTGCATGATTGATTGCCTTTGTGTGAAAAATGCCTTCGGCATCCGTCATAGGGTTTGGCTGGGCTCGCGGTTTGGACTATGATTGAGAGATTTGGTTTTAAACAGCGCACGTTTTCTAATTTGGTAAGTGCAATGTTTGCAAGGCTTAGTAAGAGTAAATTAAAAGCATAGCTAATTTGCTGGATGTTAGATTCCCTTAACATTCGATCGCCCTCTTCTTTTCTCCCACTGCCCTAAGGTTGACTGGCAGAGAATGCTTTTAGCATTAAGTCCGCCTTTTGTTCCATTACATATGTAAGGTTCAATAAAGTGTAAATAAATAAAATAAATAAATAAACATTTAAGTTCTTTAAGTGCACAATAAATGCAAAGAGTGTAGGGTTGACAAATTTCTTCTTTTTTCTGACAAACTACAGACGCTTGTGAGTTAGCGTCTCAACAAAACTACGTAACAACCCTTAAGCATAGGCGTAACCAGATACCTCGCTGGACCTCAAATGAAATAGGTATCTATGGTTGGTGAACCCTTTAAAATATCTGTCCTCCGTCTGGGTGTTCTTCTGTACGTCTTTGTATATTGTTCATGTCACCCACGACACAGGCCAGCATTATAACATCTTCTATTTTGTAGCCATTTCAGGTTTATAACGATCTAAAGTTGTCTACCACCCAACTGTTAGTTTTAATCTAATTGTACACTTGTTACATTTTACGTAGTTTAATATATCGTTAGAGTAGCCGTCAGACGGACGCTAACATTATTACAGTCACGCGGCGAGATCGTTTTTAATCCCGTCTATCTGTTTAGCGAGATTAAACTGAGACTAATCCAGTCGTGAGTTGCACAACTGTTCCAACTAATGACTTTGGATGAAATACAATCGCTACGAATTGAAACTCTGTAACGATTTAAGTGTTAAGGTTCAGGAGATCGATAACAAAGGTTACAAGGCAAATATCAAGAATGTTGTTGTAATGGTCGATGGTTAATTGAAGTGGCCCTGTAGGCCTGTCCTAAGCTGGTGTAGGGTCTACTATTCTTATCGGAAGTAAGGCACACATAGATAGGTTTTAGGAATAACCATTTTACACTTAGGTCTAGACAAATTTCTTTTCTTTCTTAATCCTTTGTTTGTGACCGACACGATACCGATGCGATTCCTTTGGTGTTAGTGATATACCATAGACGACGACGACCATTTATTGGCGATAGATGCTCACCTACCCGTCTCTCTTCTTTCTTGTCAAACAGAATATTTTTTACAGGCTACTTTGTTATCAACTTTGTTATCAACATGGGCGATGTGATCACTTATCATGCCATGAGCTGACTCATTTACCTACTCTCTAATTACGGGGCGTATGAGACACAAAGGACAACAGGACAAAAAATACGCTAATTAGACTAATTTTACTGCCGTAGACAAATCTGTTTTCATTTTAAATAGAGGTGTAATTAACATAAACCTTAACTCATTTTTTGCGACTTGATTATGCTTCTAAAGCCTGTAACGCTTATGCTGCCTCTACACATAGGCCAACACGTTGGCAAGTGCGTTGGCTCCCAATGTGTAGAACGGGCGTTGGAACGTTGGCGGTAGGCATTTGAACGTTGGCCGGCGCGCTTGGGAGCTTGCCGCGCGGTGTCGGTATCATCAAAGAACACTTGTCGCAAGCTTGGCGCACCATCCACACATTGGCCGCGCGATCAGTTTGCCCGGAGCAGCGATCAAGAGTGCATATTTTCTTCTTGCGGCGTATTAACACCTAATGCTGCCTCTACACATAGGCCAACACGTTGGCAAGTGCGTTGGCTCCCAATGTGTAGAACGGGCGTTGGAACGTTGGCGGTAGGCATTTGAACGTTGGCCGGCGCGCTTGCGAGCTTGCCGCGCGGTGTCGGTATCATCAAAGAACACTTGTCGCAAGCTTGGCGCACCATCCACACATTGGCCGCGCGATCAGTCTGCCCGGAGCAGCGATCAAGAGTGCATATTTTCTTCTTGCGGCGTATTAACACCTAACGTAACAAAATGGCGTATAATATGAGTAATGATGAAACTTTTAAATTTATTGAGCTCTATCAGAGTGAAAATTGCCTATGGAATCCAAAAAATAAGTACCATAAAAATAAAAATGTTGTAAGTATTAAAAATGCTAAATAAATAAGGTTCTTGGACATTCCGTTTTCCTTACGATATTTTACTTCAAAGTAAGAGCATCATACTTTATTATTATTTTAATATTATAAATATGAAAGTATCACCCTTTTCTTGTATACTTTTACGTAGTAATTATAAGCTGTGAATAAATATACAGCTGCAGCTGTTACCAACTCAACATCCATTTTTTGATCCGTCCGCACATTGGCCCGAACCAAAGCATACTGAACGACCTTCCAATGTGTGGATTAACTCACAAGCACGTTGGCAAGCGCACCGCCAGCGCGTTGGCGAATGCGCTGGCCTATGTGTAGAGGCAGCATAACGTAACAAAATGGCGTATAATATGAGTAATGATGAAACTTTTAAATTTATTGAGCTCTATCAGAGTGAAAATTGCCTATGGAATCCAAAAAATAAGTACCATAAAAATAAAAATGTTGTAAGTATTAAAAATGCTAAATAAATAAGGTTCTTGGACATTCCGTTTTCCTTACGATATTTTACTTCAAAGTAAGAGCATCGTACTTTATTGTTATTTTAATATTATAAATATGAAAGTATCACCCTTTTCTTGTACACTTTTACGTAGTAATTAGAAGCTGTGAATAAATATACAGCTGCAGCTGTTACCAACTCAACATCCATTTTTTGATCCGTCCGCACATTGGCCCGAACCAAAGCATACTGAACGACCTTCCAATGTGTGGATTAACTCACAAGCACGTTGGCAAGCGCACCGCCAGCGCGTTGGCGAATGCGCTGGCCTATGTGTAGAGGCAGCATTACAAATCAAGCTGAGGTATGTGGATAGTTGGATGAACAGATTAAACTATTACAAGTTAGGATGCAGCTAAAGTTAGCAACTGCAAAATTCAAGTTGATCTCGATGGTTTGGCAAGCCGCCCGGCACTAGGCGTCGCGACGCTGTGCTGCCCTATAGAATTTGTCATTTGTATCGAAGAATGTCATGGGGTCTTAGGTCTTTACAACGTGCATAATACTACAGCATTATGATATACTCAGTTTCGACTTTGATAACGCCCAATGGAGAGTAATTTCGGTGAATATGAACGGTTCAGTAGTCGGCTCATTACTTCAAGGAGTATACTGATGATATAAGATAGACCGAAGTAGTGAGTTCCACACACAAAACCCCATACTAGGACTCCCCGTATTGTGAATATCATGGACAACACATTAGACAAGGACATACACCCAGAACGAGAACGGAAATTCAAACTCATAATCCAAATTTCCACCTCGCTGGTAATGGAACTCAGGACTTTGGCACGGTGATCCGGTGTGTTCGCCATTGCGCCGTTCTGGTCTAAAACAGGTCAGTACTTCAAGAAGTGGTCCATGGTTTGTAAGAATCATATTATAATATTGTCATCATTACATTATGCCTCGCCCACACTAGGGCGCATTTGACTGTGGTAATAGGCAAAAATGCGAAACCTTCACGATGTGATCAAGCATATAAATAACAAAATAGAAGTCGAGACACGAGAGAGATGTACTGCAACGAGACAACCAAATCTCTGGCCAATACAAATCGAAAATTTCGAGTTCCATCCTTCTGTTGATAATGTTACGCAAATTTAGCCAAGCGCAGTTGTAACTACATAGTAAATGAGGAGAAATTATACCCCGTGGAGTGCAAGGCGAAGTTTGGGAACTTGAACAATTGCTTCCACAGACTGTTATATCCCCGAATTTCCTGACGCTCGCGACGCCAAGAAACTGGCGTCACAATCTTGGATCTACTGGCGTCAAACGATAAACTTGCCAATCGTTAATGTAACGCCAACTATTGAAATATCTGTGTTATTTATGAATGAACATATTTTTTTATCTACGACGGAACGAAGACGGAATAGGTATGCGTTTGGGGTGAGAGGATGAGTGTGCAAACAATTCAGTATCTATCAGGCGCAAAAAAACTAAATTTTTGATTCGTCTCAAAATTGTCCACCAATCTGTATCTAGTACCCACATTTAAATATATGTTAGTCCTTCTGTACTAAGAGCAGCTATCCCAAAATACCTCCCTTTTCAGTAAATAAATGAAGACTAAACAAATGAAGCAGTAAGTTATCAGCTAAGCAGTACAAACCGTCTGCCTCTTACGAGACAACAAAATCAGTTTCCCAATAAATCCTAAAAACCTTTTGCTTAGAAAACCGATTCGGAACATTCAACTTGCAAAATGCACCCATAACACCATGAAACGACCTCGAATCTCTGCCACGGCACATTTACCCGGAGCCATCAAATGCAGGGCACAATAACATATGTGCCACTTAAACTAATGTTCGCCGAATGGGAATAGACATCTCCCTTTAATAACCTTCTGTAGCATAGTATCGCATCTCCAAATATTTCGCGAGTTTTGCAAAAATGCACCTTAGTCAGTTAGAATAAAGCGCTAACAGAGACAAGTCTAATAGACCTGCTTATTATGGTAATCAGTTTTCAAAGTACAATAGACTATTTCACTAGTATTTTGTTCATTGCTACTTTTATGTTTACGTTAGGGGCGCGTTAATCCACATTTTGCTAATCAAAGGATGGGGTAAAGGTTTTTTCTTCGGTTAGTTAATAACTGATGGGTAGATTAGTACACTTAGATGGTACATTCAACGTTAACCTCTCTAGCATTAGACTACGTAGGTACACAAAATTTCCATTCTTTCACAGCCGAGAACAGTTTGTTCCATGTTGCTTTTATTGGCGAAAATGGCTCTCAGAAAAAAATAAAATGATCATCATGTTCGCAAGCAAGCTGTACAGAACTTCAGACTAGGACGCTTAGTGTTTAGATATGCGCGGGATCCACTTAGAAGCTGATTCCTCAGTACTGAAAAGTTTGCCAGGGGAGGAAATCCTGGCAATTAAATGATCGCTTTCCATAATAATATTTAAGACTGTTAGTTTTTATTTCGTCGTTGTACGTTACTGATAGAAATGCCTACAGAAAGAAAATGTGATTTTAACGACGTTAAGAAATAAAAAATCTACAGCACATTTATTACGAATATTGATGTGACACGATTTAGGCATTTTGTGTTAAAAAGGATCACTTTAGCAGGGTCGAACATCGACATTTTTGTGCAGACCAAAGCACGGACTAGCCATTTGTGGGTTGCTCATCTGTCCCAAGAAGATGAATCATATTACGACTGACTCAAGCAAGAGGGTAAGCTAATAAACTGGAGGCGCATCTGCTTTTCAGAGACATAAAAAGGCATAGTAAAACAATCAATTCATCAAAAAACTAGCGACCCGCCCCGGCTTCGCACGGGTGCAATAACTATTTAATTGATGTTATTATACATATAAACCTTCCTCTTGAATCACTCTATCTATTAAAAAAACCGCATCAAAATCCGTTGCGTAGTTTTAAAGATTTAAGGACACAAAGGGACAGAGAAAGCGACTTTGTTTTATACTATGTAGTGATTAGTGATCTATCGATACATCTCAATTCGTGTACACTATTTTCAATTATTTGGTGATTGATAATATCAATGAAAGTCTTTCTGAGATTCAAAATAATTCCGATAATAATGGATGTTTGCAAAATTATATTAGCAAGTACTTGTATAGATAAGAAATGCAATTAACATGCGAGTACAATAACCTGAGCAACCGTCGTTTTATTACAATGTTTATGATCTTACACAAGGAATACAATACCTACCTTATACAATAAGTTTAGTGGCAATAACTTAATCGCGTGCAAAGTAGTTATGTTTAAAATATTGTACCTTAGTAGGTATTCGTTTTCAAGGCATTTACAAAAGGAAACACTCGATATTACAAAATCAGGAAAATAAATAAATTATTATTCGTTCCAAAAAATAAATAAACTTTATAAGATAGTGTCCTGATGAGTAAATATTTTTAATTATTACTACAAGATCAAAGACTTTGTTACTCTCGTGTTAAATGACAAATGAAAAGGTATTATAATTTCATGATTTTTATTCTCATTCCAACTATATATTTACAACAGTAATTAGGTACTTTTTAAGAGAACATCTTTGGTAACCTGTAGCTTACAATACACTTCTACTTCGCATACCTAAATTCTAGACACCAATTTGAAAAAACATTTCCTCGATAGATGATTACAGTCCACTAATTTAGATTAAGACACAAGTCACTTCCTTGTTGCTAGAACCACAAATTTTCTTAGTTTCTTCAAGTCACTCGCTACCAGAAAAATTCCATTTTTCCATTATCACGAAAGTAACAAACATTACAAAAACTACCAAGAAGACACTATTACAGTTTTCCTCCAGTTCCACTACTAGCAAAGACGCCACATTCATCGTATGACGATTTTTCTTGATAAAATTACGCTTTTTATTGGTCTTTCTCCAGTGCCTTTTGCAAACCAAACTTTTCACTTTTTCACGTTTTTGAGATTTTTAATCAATCTGTCGATCCAATAAATTAATATTGATTTTAGTGCGGAGATTTCGTTGTAGATTCGGTTGAAGAAAAAATTATTATAGACGTTTATTTCTAGCGGTCGCCGCGCTTGATCTAGTATGAAAACCTGACACATGACAGATAATATAGGTTTATATTCCTATCTCTATGGTTTAAGCGGTATGTGTCGTCACAGATTAGATAACTAATGAGTTTACTCTGAACCTCTTGATGACTCCTACCCTACAGTATTGTTTTCCTACTTTTATTAAAAACTTATCAAGATAAAAGATATGAAATAAGCAATAAATAAGTGATGATTCCAAGATATTTTTTGATAAGTCATCAAAATACTTTTTAGTTTTCTCTAACCAAAATGTCCGAAAAAAATATAAACTGAATGCGAGCAAACAACTTTAAAAATAGGTATCATTTTCATTGTTGCCGAAAATATCGTCTGAAGCCTACCTGAGTCGCCAAGAATATGGAATTTCTAGGCTCCGCTAAAAACAAATTTATTACCGGTATTCACAGTTAAATTTTGCATGTAACGAAAATTTAATTACGACATTTAAATTTCTCGTCGTCAATTTGAAATGTACTTCATTTACAGGAGCGGAAAGCTGTCATTTGTATGTGCAATAGGGAATATTACGCAAAGCTCGGCGTAGATGGCGCCATCAGCACATACAGTAAACAAAATCATAAGCCGCGTTCCGTAACTTGACCAAACGTTCAAATTTCTATGAAAAAGTGTCGTTTTGGGCGTTTTCGTCCAGTTACGGAACGCGGCGGTGTATGTGCTAGTGCTGCACTCTACCGCCAAAATTTGGCCGTAAGGTCTCCTAATGGTTAAAAATTTGTTTACTGATTATGCTAGTGCTGTACTCTGTCGCCAAAATTTGGCAGTAATATCTCCTATTAAAACAAACTCCATTTCGAACACTAAGGGTCGATTTACATTGCCGCGGAAGGGAACGGAAGCGAATTTTTGCAACGAAATTCTACATAGCATAATGAACTTTATATCAATTGTGTAAGGTACAAACTAAAGACGAGCCGAAAAAGAGGGAATTCTCGAGAATGCGCGGGGATTCCCCGGAAGACGCGCGACCTCTTTTTCGGCTCGTCTTTAGCTTGTACCTTACACAATTGATATAAAGTTCATTATGCTATGTAGAATTTCGTTGCAAAAGTTCGCTTCCGTTCCCTTCCGCGGCAATGTAAATCGACCCTTACGCAGTATAGTCGTAAGAACGTTATCGGAAAGCGATCTCCATATTTTACAAATGAATGTCGTTATGTTCTTGCTCCACATACCAATATGGCGCAGACTGCAAGAAGTTTGCAGATATCAAATTCTAACTCACAGACCACAGCGCAGAGCACCCATAACTTAGATTTCCTATTTCAGATTCAGCATGTGAAAATTTAACTGTGAGATAATTGAAATGTTTTTTGTCCGTAGAGTAAGAAAATGTTATTTGTTTCATAATTTATTTATTGTCATCATGCTAAAAAATTTGGAGATGTTTTTTCTTTGTTTATGCATGAATTAACACTGTCGGGGCATTGCCATGTCAAGGAGGGATATTTTTATACAACGTATACAACCATTTAACATCTAAGGTTCTAACTAAATGATACTAAATGAAATGTTGTTGTTATTTAAAAATTAGTTATACAAGATTCTATCTCGGGCCATCCGAGCAAGACACCTTGTGTGAATTTGAAACCACCGAGCAATTGTAGGTACTCATATAAAAGTTTATGTAAGTGAATACATAAGAAAGATGTAGAATCAATCTTGGGAAAGATCCTATATTTCCCCCACATCCTCTGATCCCCCGAGGGTGACATAATTGCCCCGGTGCACCTTAATGCGTGTTTAGTCGCGCCAAAATTGTTTTTGAAAGCTCTGTCGCTAACAATGTTCAGCAGCCAAGGTAACTAACTGTTCGTTGGTGTACAGGAAGAGATTGTAAGATTACCAGCTCAACAGGATTCGGTTATTGAAAGCTTCAGGAAACTTTATTTTTGATTACTTCCCTACGTGTTTGGGGATGTTTTCGTTTTTATCTGTCGATTAGATAACGTTTATTGTAAGTATGATAAAATTACACAGAAAATTATTATTTCGTTAAAAAATAAAGTGTGTTGTTTAATGATGTTAGAGCAAGGAGCAGCAATAAAGTATTAAAAATTATAAAAATAGTTCTACTATTAGAAACAGAGTACCTAATGTCTCACATAAGTACATAGGAGCAGTGTACGAGAAAAATACATTAATTTAATTATTCTTTCGCGTTATCGTTAAACGACAAATGTATCGAACCAATCCAGATTTCTAAATAATTCGTATCAACAGAAAATAAGAGCAGACACAAAAATATGCACAGTCACGTTTCTAAACAAATAATTCATTTTATTAATATCTCCGACATTCGAAAGGCAACAGCCCACTTCACAGTTTTCCCACAAACAAAACCAAAGCGACATATCACCAAATGTCAGAAAAAGGGAAACTTTTGAAAGCTTTTGACAAGGGCTTGACATATCTCTTTACTTTGTTTTTCATCTTCACAAAGTCACTTCAAAAATACCTTATGGTTATGTATATAAGATTGAGAATTGGTTGTAACAAGTGTAACGGTGAGATTCTTAATGGTGTTTGTGTAAATTGAAATACGACCCACAAGTTAGCGGTCGCAATATTTTCTTAAAAACAGCCTGTCTTGGACACGCGACAAAGAACTTGGTAAATATGTTCCTTTCCCTATTTTCGATAGCATAATATTGAATGAAACTTTTTTCCTGCATAATACCTACGAATTACTTTCATTTTAAACTTTTACTTAGATACCTAACCGCGGACACTGAATATTTAAAATGCAAACGAAAATTTGTACTATTTTGATGGTTCTCTATGATAATAATAATGAATAATAAAAAAATCGGTATAAGACGCCTACCTAATACAACTGAACACTTAAAATTATGTTAACAAAAACAAAATACCTACGATTTAGCCGACACGCGACACAGCAAAAATGTGACGACTTTTAGTTCATTGCTGCAAAAACATATTTTTCATTCTTCTGAGTAAAAAGCAAGAAGTATAGTAAAATAAAACTCAAAACAGCTCCGAAACGGCAAGTATTTGTAATTCCCAGTGGATTTCAGCGCAGAATTTTTACTCTGCCTGCCGTTGACAAACTTTGACCATTGTCGTTTGCCTCTCAACTTTGAGTACCACTTGCGAGTTATCGCTACATCTACAGTTTGAATTTCAACTCAAGCTGAAGTGAACTTAAATTTTTATAATGTAATCTTGTGACATTGTCTTAAACTTAAAAGTAGTTCCGAAATTTATTACAAAGTTTTAATGAAGTAAACATCGAAAATCGTATACTTAGGTATTATAAAAATGGTAGATAATCATAATATTCCACTGTAACTTGTAACACCTTTTCAGCAGTCGTTCAAATATGTTACAATGAACTTGTAATACAATATTTTAATGGTACAAAATTAATTTATGACCACATTTTTTTTAAGTAGAACAATTAATAAACAATTGAAATAAACGCCACCTACCTTATCACCGTCGAACTTTTCCGGCTCGTCGCTACACGCCCTCACGTCGCGTTTCTCTCGCGAGCCGCGGCGCGTCAGTAGTGGCGTTTGGGGCGGCGACGCTAGCGCCAAACTGTTCCTCGCACTGCCCGGTGGCGATTTTATGAACTCGATCTTCCCACCTTCCATGCAAATGTTCGGCGTCAAGGGATACATCGGGGACATCGCCACATTCGTATTCGCTAGATGATTGTACATCTGGTTATCTTCTAGAGGCAGCGATTTTGGTTTATTCTTCTTTCTGTAAGAGGAATCGTAAGCCAGCACCTGGGTTTTGTCTTCTGGATGCACCTGCCGGACCTTCCCGGGAGGCCGGTCAGGCGGTTCCGGCGAAACGCTGCCATCTGTACCCGGACTCTCATTTCTTTCGTTGTTCGATGTCCTGTAACAAACAAAAATAATATTATGTCAAAACTTTATAAACAAATCGACGTGCATATAACAATATAATTATGTAGTTGCATATTATGCAGTTTTGTCCACAACTCAACAATGAACCTTATTAGCTTCCACTGTAAGTAGAAAATCATTTTGCAGCATCGCCTCTCTCGTGGAAAAACAGTTTCTATCGCCGACACTAGATGGCGCTGCTCGGTGATTCGACTAGTCAAATTTGAAAAAATGTCATAACTTTTGTTATAAACAATAACATTACATAACAAACACATCTATAGATGTATTATGACTTTACTTATATGATATGTATTTATAAAAAAAATCTATCCATTAAAAATAGCTATTTTGATTGAAAAACTTTCGAAACCTGAATCGCAGTATCGAAACTTTTAACTTCGCTCGGTATATATACCCTGCGAGTTGCAATCCCGTTGGAAGTGTATTCTTTAGTGTGATGCCACTACTGTATCAAGATCACTAGCTCTCGTTAGAAGGTCTACAGCACGTGACGTCACGCGCTCGTTGTCAGGCTATGCTTCTTGTAACGTGCGCTGCGGACGCTCGCCCGCGCGGCTGCGACGGACCGGCGGCGCACTTTCCTTGGGCGGCCTCTCCCAAACCTTACGCGGTTTTAGTCACGAGAATCGTTAGCTTAGCTCCGGTTAAATCTCGAGCACTTCCAGAATAACGGCGTTGAGTACAACACTCGATGCCAGATTTTTGCATTTTTCTGGACAAATTACATAATCATGGTACCTACCTAATTTCTATTGAAAAGTTATACAGAAAAACTTATTTTTACGATATAAGTATAAATTAGGTAGGTACATATTTTCGGATTTATTCCTCTACTTGTACTGTAAGTTTTCACAATTTCATGATTGTAGGTTAACGGGAAGTTTCTTGGTTAGGTTCCGATTAGTTTGCAAGTAGTTTTCATCGTAAATATCATGGACATCTTATTCAGATTTAGGATTATATTTTAGTTAATATCAATAGGTCAACTAGTCTTTGTAGCCAAGAGACCTTTGATGTCAAGATCAAGACATATCACACTGTATCCAGATTTAGGTATATCAAGGAACCCAAATAATAATCCGTAAAGTGCTAACACAAAGAATGGGAGGTTAAAGTTAGGCCATAGCCATTGCCGTAATCATACTAAACAGTTGTCAATGAAGCCCAGTAGCCAAAAATATACAAGCTCGGTCCTACTTTATTATGAGAGAAACATTCATGTGAAAAGCCATATTCATATGTTGATCACTTTGGGGGATCTGACAGGATTAAACTAGGCGGCTTCTGCGTAGGCAAGGGTTATGTACCTACCCTCTCCATATCATGGCACATAGTATGTAGACATATGTAGTATGATGTACCAGCGTAAAACGGGATTATTTGGCAAACAAATGGTCCCGGGGTTGATTTTTTATAGTCTAAGCAAGCAAACGAGCAGACTGGTCACCTGCTGGTAAGTGATTACCGTTGCCCATGGGCATTGGTAACTCGAGGGCCTTGCCGGCCATGAAGAAAGCGATATACCCGCTTCTTGAATGACCCCATGTCATAGCACTCTGGGAATACCGTAGGATGATGTTCGTTCCATAGTTTACACGTACGTGGCAGAAAATAACGTGAAAACCAAACTGTGTTCGAATGCCAGGCAATGTTGGTGGAACCTGGCTCTACCTAGTAATTCCTCCTCACTGAGGCGTTTATTTAGCAGCCCATTGTTATCGGGAGTCAGAACTAACACAATACCTAATTCACATATTAAGTACATAATAAAAACTTAAGCTATAATTAATAGCGGTAAAGGACATGGACGTTTCAATCTAGAGAACCGGCACTAAACTAAACAGCATTCCGACCTTCGACAGCCTTCTACAGCTCTGAAATTTTAATTAATAACAGTACCAGCCCTTTACAGTCGCAAGTGTCAATTACTACCACAATCAATTCAATTATTACGTAAAGCCTCCAATCAATGATTGCCCCAACATGCCTGCACGTCACAATCCGAGCAATAATTAAAAGTTACTATCGCAGCGAACGTCGCAAACCTATTTAAATTAATGGTATTGACAATACAATAAATTTATAACGTAAATTAACATTTTATTACCTAAGATTTGAGATACACGTTTACATTGTACGACTACGATACGATGAGTCTTACGATACATGGTTTAAGTCTCTGAATGTGAACACAACATCAAATTTTTATGGATAATTCTGTAGAAAGTAGTCTCTGACAAACAGAGGGTCCCACATGGAAAGGCTGATTGATATCGGCTAACCTTCAAGCAACGTATTTTTTCCATCAGACTGTCTTTCCAGATTATGTTTTTTTCTTCTGGTGTTATTGCCACTACGTAGCCCGCAAAGTAGTCGCAACTATCCCACTAGTAAAATCGTAATCTAATCGTGCCTTATAAATCGCAATGTTTATTTTGAATGCCATTTCTGGCCACAACGATACGGCAACACTGGTCTTTGATGTGGAGAATGACGGATCGACGTATTTTAGAACGCAATCGTGTGTTTAATTCAGCGCGGTGGTCGGAATCCGGCATCGAGCCGTGCGGTGACAAATTATGACGCAATTCCGATGATTTACGTCGACGCCGCGTTGCGAGGGATATTATGGTGGTAACATCTTCCGGTTTTAAGTGGTAAAGTGGACAGCGCTTTACGAAGTTTGTTAGTTGAAGTGTTACAACAGTTCGCTTGCGTTATGAATATAAAAGTACATGTATATCGAATATGAAAGATCAGTCAATTTTTAGAAGCTACTAGTGGCCATCCATCTAACTAAATTTATCAATCATAGACCGAGCTATGGACGCTACACACCACATTCCGTTTCCGTACCATAGAGAGCACGAAAAGCCGCTCTACATGTCGGAAGTCTTCAAGCACTAGAGTTGTGTGGCGAAGTATGCTCTAAACGTCATAAGCTTTGAGGAGACCCGTGCTCAGTATTGGGTCTTTATTGGGTTGGGTGAATGAAGTTCCTGCTTTTTGTTGTTATAACTTATCTTGAAATCTAGAAATCATCTATTAACTAACTTTAGTTAAGTACTATAAACTAGACTTTTTATACCGATTCACATTTTAAACAAAGCACAAGATTCCAGATTATATCCATAGAAACACAAAAATGGTTTTAATTCTATAGAATGCTCGTCCATTCCATTCGTTGTTTTACAAACGATCCCATTTTAGTTCATTTCTAAATACGTCCGCAGGAAGGGAAGGAAGCACTTCGTTTGAAAAACAAAAGCTCCAAAGTGTAGTTTAATTAACGCTAAATGAGACTTAATTTCGTTGACATTAAAGTTGATAATGATTTAAAGCTACTAACCAGTTGAAGCGTGGTCAGGTTACATGACAATATTTTCGTCACGTCATGTCATTTCGTTTTCTTTTGGATGTGCGCAGCGACCGCGAAATATTTGGACTTAGGTTTTTTTTTGGGTGCTTTGTTGCTGTTTTGTAGAAGTAGGTATTCATTAAACTTCTATTTCTCTTCCTTTCTCGTGTTCTTCATAGCTGAAGGTCGTGTCCGTTTTGGTAAGCTTTGGTTGAGCAGCATGTGGTAGCAGGGCGGTCGTAAGCGGGCTGTCAAGGCATGTAATGCCTTGCATGTAATGCACGCAGGCGGATCGTCCGGAGGAGGGGCGGCAAATGTACCCTACATATTGCACGAGATATTTCCACAAAAGTAAACCGCTAATAGCACGCAGGCGTTCATGCAGCTAGCTAGCGATGGCCTCGGGTGGCGGACCTGATGAGCTGTTCCCAAGACACCCTGTCTTCTGTCTGATCTTTGCATTGGTAACCAAGATGCCCAAGCTACGCCTAGGGTCGCCAGATCGTCAAATCTACAAGCCGGACAGATCAGCCAGTTTGGCCGGAGATTTGGGTATAAAAGCCGGACACCCATTATTATTACCAATGTCAATGTTTTTTATAGTCAAAATCATTAAAATACCAGCTTTTATTCTTAATTAATTAAAATTAAGTCGTCAGTCAACTTAATATAGGCAAATATTCGTATCCCAGCGATTTGCAAGGTAACTATGATCCAATTGTAAAAAGCCTAACAAAAGCCGGACACGCCGGACACCGTTCATTTTGACCGGACAGGCACTCAAAAAGCCTAACACTGTCCGGCTTTATCCGGACGTCTGGCAACACTAGCTACGCCTATGCTGTTTGACCGTTAGTTAAGCGATTTTCTGTCTATATTGCCCACTACAATCAGTTTATCAAGAATGTCTGGCTGTTTAATTCCGTTCCGTTCCTACACGGAATTACAGGTCCGTGTAATTCCGTTCCGTGTAGGAGAGTATTCACTGGTAGCAAATTATTTGCTCTTATTTATATATATGCCGAAAATTAAAGTCATTTCATTTCCTATGCATCAGTGGAAAGTGTAACCTATTTCCCGTGGGTGGCTGGGTGGGCAATTTTCTTCCCTTAGCTACTTCGTAGCTATTTCAATGTTTCGGTAGATGGCACTTCACAGTAAGGGTAGTTTAGCTAAGCAGTCTACGAAATGTTTTGAGTCGGTTTATGGATACTTCCGCAGATGGCGTTGCCAGTGAGTAAAAGTGTTGACTGACCCATGGTATGCAGTGTTGCCAACCGTACGATTTAAATCGTATTTGTACGACTTTTTTACCACAAATGCTGTGTACGATCATGACCTGAAATCGTACGCCCTATATACGATCTTTTTAGTCATACATGCTTCATGTAATTTTATCGATTTTAAAGTTTAATAGCGTCATTGCAACATTTTTTTCATGAACATATCCTTAATTCGTATAATGGGTGCGTTCCAATGAGCGACCAAATTCAAAACGCAACCTTTTTCTATGGAAAATTGCATGTTTTAAGCGTTTTGCATGCTAAACTGGAACACACTAAATAATAATAAGGAATATTGCTACAGAATGTAGCCTACAGTTATAAAAGTGTCTGAACTTTTTTTACGTGTTAAAAAAGTGGTGAAAGTTGGAATTTTTTCTGCTTCTTCTTTGTGAGGATTCTGTGATGTTAATGTTGTATGAAAGAATTAATACTTCGGCAATGAGTACCGAATTAGGTAGTAAGTAACTAAATATATTATGTTCCCTTATTTTTCATGTTGTTTTTGTGATATTAATGTTAATATATTAAATGATAACACTATGCTCAACTAAATATTATCCTTTTGTTGAAAAATTTTAGTGTACGATTTTTTCCCTACAATTTCGGCCAAAATACGATCTTTTTAACCCTCATGACACGATCTTCTTCAAAATATAGTTGGCAACACTGATGGTATGCGGTTTTAAAGCGCGCGATTCTAAACGCACGTTTATAGACAGAGGTCCTAGAAATGTCGGACGAAAGAATAATCGGTTTCTTTCATGTCATTTCTAATTAGATAGTACCTAGTCAAGGGTGTACCCAATTTTGATATTGCCTTATTATAAACCTATTCTATCGGGCAGTTACTTCCGAATACACATCATTCATAAATCGTGTATGTAAGAGTCAAAAAATCCTTGTTAATTTTGTGTGAAACAATAAATTTATAATTCAAAAATAAAACATTATCTAGGTATATGCACTTTATATAAGTTCATAAGTAGGTAGTACATACCAAAAAAACAGAGTCAAAATAAAAATTCCAAGTTTTTCAGGATTTTCTGACAATTGTAACTTTCAAGGGATCAGTAATCCCACGTTTTGAGGGTAGCACAAAATACGCGATCGCCTAAAACGTTTCCGCGCCACGCACGGCTCTCAGACGGGCTCATACCCATAACAATTGAATGTTTACAAGTTTACACCTTCACAGCTGTTGTCTAAAGTAACTTGCTCTTATACTTACGAATTTTAAATGACATAAATCGAACAAAATAGTGTTATGTTTCTCCAGAGATAGATTTGTGAGTGATTTTTAGCGTTTCTACGTGCACCAAGTTTATTAAATATCACGTTTAATAATAAATACAGATATTAAAGTAAGTAACAAACGATTAATTATTTACATTTTTTCGAAAGGCGCTTAAAGCGAATAGCTTCTAAAATAGCTTTATCGCCTATACGTTAAAATTACTTCTAAATATTTCGTTAAATTCAATAATTTTTTGAAAATTTTCAATGTTCTCCTTCTCATGTTCATGCAAAACATGACGAACTTACTACCTACTCATATTTTGAATTCAATCTCGATAATAAAAGCACCTATGTAAAGGTAGCCATTGACGATACGTCTATTTGGAATGCCTCCAATTGGAAGACATCCAAATGGAAACCTCCATAAGAAAATCTTTGAAATTTTGGAAGCCGTTGACGATACGTCCATTTGGAAAGCTTCTAAATGTATGGAGGCACTTCCACTTCCAAATGGATCCATTCGGAAGCACTCCAAACGGACGCATCGTCAATGGCACCTTAAATGGCTGCCAGGGACATTAAGCTCCAGCTCGCTTTAGGTAATAAAATAATCGCCATTAAAGTGCTTTTCACATTTTCCTACTATTTATTTTGCACCTGTTAATTTTACATTTAGGTACCTATTGTTAAAAACTTAAGATATACACACGGCAAATGCTCGCTCCAGTACACCACATAATGTAAATACGCCGTGAACTTACGATTCTTTACATGCGGTAGAAGGCTTCTATAGATTAGGTGCACGGGGACTTTTCTATAGAATTTAGGAAACTCAAAGGTAGCCTAGCAGGTATTTTGCCTGATTATGACGGGAGAAACGAAAAAGAGGGCTTCAGTCCACATTTGCCCACCCTTGCTTTGCTTTGGGAAACCTATTTATCCTCGCGCACACGTTTAGAAATATAACGTCTATAACGCCATCTATAACGCATATTTGATGCTTGTTCGCTTGCTACTTGCTACCTTAATTCCATAAAAAGTAAGTACCTAACATGATAAAATTAATTAAAACTTTATTTCCCCACCCCGAGCTCAGGTATATTCCCATATGGCCCCAGTACAGTTAGCCCAGTAATGACCTAATGCGGACGCGGCACCATTGTAGCTGGTCGTGACTGACATGGGCCTTTGATTGGACGCTTGTGCATTTCAATGTGGCTGTACATCTCTAATCCGTGCACAGATGTGTACCGAATCGTTGTAACGGAACTTAGGATAATCACGGTATTAGTCCGCTTCTGAGGTATTACCGCGAAGACATGGGGTTCTTTGTTGCATAGCAGCTGTAGTGGAAAGACATCCTTACTAACTACTAGCTGTTGCCGGCGACTTCATTCGTAAATAGGAGTTTTTCCCGCATGAATCCCAATCTCGCAGGAACTCCTTTAAAAAGAACCTATATAATTACTTCCACAGCCTCTTCTATCTTCCAGTAAAGTCCCATAAAAATCTGTTCAGCCGTTTCTGAGTTAGTTAGTTATTTATAGATTATAGAAGATACACTTAGTTAGATATAGTTTATTAACTGAGTAACTATCGCTCACAATCCTCCCGCACCTCCTAGCCTATTTCTCTTATCTGCGTAGCCCGGTGTACCAGGTTCGATACAGACTCGGGCAGACATGTGGAAAATAAAAGTTGTTTCTCGGCTTGTAGGTGTTGTTAATGTGTTATTTGTATTGTCCATGTTGTCCACGACACAGAGAATTTTAGTGTAAGAATATGAGTGTTTGTTTACTTATTTATTCGTAAGTGATCGAGTGGTGGATTTTAATCTGTTTTAATCATAGAACTCTTGAAACTATATCTTAAACGAGGTCCTATATCAAGAATATAATCTTTATCATTATGTATTCCAACAGTATCCATAATGAAAGTAATTCTTTACCTATAATATCACCAAGTTTCAAAGAACCTGTACTTAGAAAAGATAGCTTTAACGACTAAAGATAACGTTACCAAGTTTCAAACAACCTTTTCATTGCATTGGACAAATCAAACCCGTGACATCCATTCAGTTGCTAGTTATGGCTGGGTCTAATTATAGTGAACAAGTGAGGCGTGATTCACGCGAACTAGGCTAGGCTATTTGGAGCTAATGCCTAAACCTGGCTCTAGTTGTACCGGTTTGTACAACGCTTTGTTGGTGCTGTACATCATAACTGAATTTCGTTTTGATATCTATGTACTTTACTCAGTCGGTATGTACTTTACTTGGAGGATTTAATTAAATAATTTTAATAATGTTTTGCTGTACTAAATACTTTAAATGACAAGAAAATTAGTTACTGATTTTGAAACGAATAAGTACCAAAAATTACAGGTAGGTCCTTACCTAAGTACAATATCTATTCATTTCATATTAATAAGGTGCTAGTAGCACATACCACAGCTAAAAGTAAACCGGTTATGTGATCAGATCAGATGTAAACCGTAATTAATTTGTCAAAGGGTTAGGTACTTCACATTGACTGGATTGGGTTGTATCCCATCTGGCCCGGTGACTTGGCCCGGCGCCGGGCCACATGGGAAAAAATTGTTTCATCTGGCCCGGTGATATGTTTACCGGGCTTATATTAAATTTAATAAAATACCGGGTTTATATTAAATTTAATTTTTATAACATTCACTATATTATGATTGACACAATGAGTAATAATAATTTTATATAATTTTATCTTGCATGACATAAAAACTGATAATAAAATAATTACTAATATAGATTTAAGTAAATAACTGACATATAAGTAGAAACATAAATATTTAGTATTTGTAAAATAATAAGAATAATTGTAATTTCATTGTAATATCTACTAGTAAAAGTTATGTACCTAACCTAAAAATTTGCACACCATCACTATGGTAAATTGTGAGCCTGTAATATAGCCATAAGATCTTTTGTTACCACAATTTTGGCAAATAAATATTCATTCATTCATTCATATTCATTCATTCATTCATTCATTCATTCATTCATTCATTCAAATGACACAAATGGGTGGTGCTGCGTGCTCGTTTGCATTGCAAGTATTATTAGAACCTACTAACATACGTTGGCTTCAAACCATTAGTGTTCCACTACTGAGCACGGGTTTCTCCTTATCATTGAGGAGGCCTAGAGCATTTATTTTATTTATTTATTTATTATTATTATTAGCATACTACATTATTCTGCCCCAGAGCGCATTGGTTATACTTACGTAGAATCAAACGATCTGACAACTGCTTACGTTCTACCAACCCACGCTTACTAGACAAAATGTTGCTATCAATAAAAGTAATAAACCACCCGTACCTCGCTTGCGGCAACTATTAGTTTGGTAATAAACCTTCTTACGGAGCATAATTACGCCATTCAATAAAAGATGCAGGATAATTATAAGCGCATCATACATGTAGCGGCCTCTAGCGGCCACCAGCGGAACGGAAATGAATAGTCCCGATTAGCCACGCCCGCGGTCAAAATAATTCAGCGGTTAACCATATCCACATTATCCACCGGGCTATGGATTACTAGTCTTGATGCTTTCGATGCTTTTATTGCGAAGTTTCCAAGTTATACTGCCAACCGAGTTATTTACAAATTAGGAGAAGGAATCGTCAAAGTCCCAGCGCCAGCAGGATCAATCAAAAATATTCCTAATAAAAAACTCTTCCGTTCCTGAGTGACTGACAGACAAAGCACAGCTGAAACTACTGAGCTCAAGAAGCGGTTTGGCATGTATTTACCTTGGGGACTACAGATGAATACTTTTTTAATTTGAGAGAAATTTGAGAGAATTTTCCCCCCTAAACTAATTACTGAACAAAAATTCTACGCGGGCGAAGTCGTGGGAGAAATTTAGTGTTCATAATTAGTTTGATTAATACAGTTAAATTAGTATAGGCATAGTTTATGAGCTGTGAGTCAATAAAGACAATAAAAGAAAGAAAAAGCAACACGATATAAAGAGGAAATTGATAAAAATAACCAACTGATTTTAACTCATTTAAAATTAACACAATTAGCTGGTTAAGTATCAAGATTAAGTAGCCACGTGCAGCGATGTTACCCCCAGTTAGTCCAGCGATCGACAAGAGTGCACAGTGGACGGCGCCTTAGTGTAGGGCGACCATGTTATACTACGCCTGACCGACTGACACCTATAGAAGTTTAGTTAAGAACATAAAACAAACGAAAAAGTAGTTATTTTTAAACAACAGAAAAGAGAACCTCAATTAAATCCTTTTCAATGTTTGCTAGAAAATCATAGAATATTACCACCATTTTCTCTAAAGAAATATTTAATGCCTTCATAGACGTACGAACAAATAATTTTAAGTTTATGATTAGTTAGAAATTTTTTTTTCAATCTTACGTAATCAGGGGCTACACGGCACTCAGCAGTTAATTTATTTTCTTGGTGCATGCCTAATGGTGATGTTGTCGTATTCATAATATTGTGTCGTGTACCTAGGGCATGCAATTATCCGCCCGAATTTACTATCCGGATAATACGGATAGTTCATTTTACTATCCGGATATTATCCGGATAAAACGGATAATACGGATATGTTTTTCTAAAAAAATCAACCATAGTATGTATTAATTTTACTTTTTCTGTTACCTATAGTGGAACGAATCATAAACCTTTGCATATTTTTGACTTCCTCTTAAGAAAATTCAAAATTATCTAAAATTGAAAGTTATTTGTCTCACTTAAACTTCCGAAAATCGAGTTTTCTTCAGATATCCACGTTTTGGGATCATAGGACACTATTGTGACTATCCCCGCGATGGTCTATATATTGTGTGTGTCTATTTATGTGAACCTCTCATAATTATTTTTTGATGGCTTGACCAATTGAATTGCGGTTGATGCCATTTGAAAGATCTCCACTGATCTTAGATTTTCTACAAATTGTATTGAATCGAAAATGAATTGTTAAAGTGATGTTTATGTCTAATAACTTCCAAAATACTGTAACGTCTTGTTCCATAATCTCTCAAATCCGCAAAGTGCTTAAAATTTTTAAAACTGTTTTTAAACATAACTGCGAGACTTCGTGTCATATATTTTTCCGGGTTGATGCATGAGTTTGCAAAGTGTCCGATATAAGTGTGAAGCAGAAAGCCTTTATTTCCCCGTCACATTCAAAAATCTTGGTTCAAATTCTGTGATCAACCGCGAGTCTATTGCCACAGATCCATTTGTGGATGCTAGAAATAACGTATGTACCTCCACTAATACCTCATTAGGGTACCTCTGAGAGATTCGGTTTACTAAGAAAGAGATTTTTAAAGATATCAAGGTAGCAAATGAGCAAACAGCACCACCCTCACGCTGTCATCCATGATAATTGTGACCGAACAAAGATTAAATTAAGGGACTAGGATGGTAAGTCCAGTTAGAAATGATGATAGAATGTTAGTCGGTAAGTGTGAAGATTGGACAGTCACTGTTAAAGGTTCTCAAATCCTTACAGTGTCTAGACGTGAAAAAAGCCAGTGGTCTTGAGGGTGTTCCAATGAATGTACTAAAAGCCTGTATACTTGATACGTCTATTCCGCCTTACTTCCAAAATTGGATTATTATCAAAATCCGGGAAGCTTGCTAGCGCGCCGCTCGTTTTCAAATAAGGCAGCTGTGTCGATCTTTGTCATTATTAGCCAATTTCAATAACCCCACCACTTTGTAAGCTTATGGAGGGTATATTAAACTTGTGTCTTATTGAATGCCAAAACCAAACTACCTTCTTCGGTACTAATAAGCATAGGCTTACTTGGCATTTTAAGGAAGCTCCCGCTTTGTTTATTCCCCTATCGGAATTCTTGAGCAACCTTTCCTCCAGGTTGTTGTTCCTTGAAGACTGGCCGCCACTCTATTTCTACTACAAATATCCGGCCGGTAGGGATGAAAAACCATGTGAACGAGAGCTCCATATTACGGGTAGTGTTTCAATGGGACGATACTGAATCTTCTGAATCGTGTGAGATTTAAAGCCATAAAAACAGACGTATCAGTTTACCACCAAGAAGTGCTCATTCATTATGGCTTTCTGCTTTTAAAATATAACAATTAAATGCTCTGACCGCCTTTAGTTGTTGGGAATTATAGTTACGTCGCACCTCAACATTGGGCGGTTCTTATGAACTGTCGTTGTCTGTCGAGCACGTAAACTAAGCAATGCTTCCGAGACGTAGGCTAAGATAAAATGGTAGTTGAAAATTCAGTCAAACTATTTTTTGGGTCATATACCATAAAAAATGTGGTAGAAGTTGCAGAGGCAATCTCCAAAAAACCAAATAAAACATAAAATATTATATTTTCGTAATAATTAAGCAAACAAAATGTCTCCAAATGGTCAAAATAG
Source organism: Hesperia comma (assembly GCA_905404135.1). Lineage (NCBI taxonomy): Eukaryota > Metazoa > Arthropoda > Insecta > Lepidoptera > Hesperiidae > Hesperia > Hesperia comma. The sequence continues at coordinate 18,648,909 of FR990018.1, forward strand.
TATAAAATTTTTACTATCCGTTTTATCCGGATAATAGGTCTTCTATTATCCGGATAGTATTTTCGGGCGGATATCCGGATATCCGGATATCATGCCCTACGTGTACCATTGGATGTAACTGATCGTTTAAGCATGTGGTCCCTAACATCCAACAGTCTTCAGTCTTGCTCCACCAGTCTCCAGCCACGCAAAGCCATGGCCACCGCACCAGCTAATTGCGCGCAGAACGTATCGCAGTTCACTGCACTTACATGCAATTGAGGTGTATTGGTTTTGCGTTCCGTTTATTTTTACAGCGTCGCTTGTTACCGTTTAGCCGCGGCCGTGACGTGTTTATCGATAACATGTACTAAATAACGTTTGTATAACATCCAATATGATTGGGTTTGCCAAACAACTTGTGTTTTTTGACTGGGGGATTGAGAACACGCTCAAATGTCGATCAAATTTAAAAGAGAAGTGTTCCCCGTAAAAAAGTAAAAACAGTTCAGAAGTAACAAAAATAATTTCTAAAATAAATGCAAATTTTTACATGACTAGCTTTAAAAACCAAACAGGTAAACTATGAAAGCCATATTTGGTTTGCAACCAAACACGCGGAAATGAATCATAGATATTTGAATAACTTATAACGCAACCAGGACCAACTAGTTTTATTACCTAAAAGAAAAAGTAGTCCCATAGTTAATCCTTACACGGCAAAGTAATCCTGCTCCGTAATTAACCTAACATCAACAAGAACAAACCTGTTACGATCTGAATCATAGCTCTGAGAACCCCATCGACAAAACTATAACATCTACGAAAGCTACAAAGAAACACGAGACAAATCAATCAAATTCCCACGATGTCACAGAGTAAAACAAAAACAGAGAGTAGCTATATTCAATGCAAATTTTAAATTGTTCCCACACCGCGCACCGGAGGCGATATGCGGAACAAAGAGTAAACACGCAGAGGGTTCGGGCCCTGACCTAACCCGACACGCAACTTGCCTTACAAGGCGGCGCTCTTATTAACATGTCACAGAATATCGAGACTTGTTCGTGCCGACATACACGATTGCTCTTATTTTTAATAAAGATGTAAGCCACGTTGACGGGCAGTTATTGTGTGGTAGTGCTGTTTATTATAATCATGATATTAAAGTTGCAGCAATTGAGATAATTGTCGCAGTGAGTGAGTTACTTACCTTTATTTATAGCTTTATAAAGTTCATTAATATGTTGTACTCATACCTAATATTTGGTTATTCTCGCTATTCGAAAATAATTACATAATACGTTATTATATTCAATGAAGTAAAATAAATATGTACAAAATTCACAAACAATTACCTACCTATTTTAATCAACCGTTTTTACTGAATATGTACGACTATTCAGTAAAAACGGACTAACACTAATTTCACGATCTTCAAACAAAAATAACATTGGTAGTCGGTTGCTCGCAAATTGCAACGGCGTTTCCCGTTCCACTTACTCCAAACCATTACCACGTTTCAGATGCTAACCTCGTAGGCTTATTCAGACCATTCGTAACTAATTAATCTTCCTAATCTGTGTCCTAACACCCCATCTCCAAACCATTACCATATGCATTTCAGATGCTCACCTCGAATAGGCATAACAGCTTACTTACACCTACCTAATTATTCCTCCTAATCTGTGCCCTAACAGTCACGCAGTCTGATTCGCTGTTATGTAAACGGATTCATTCCGCATTCGGCCCGTATTCCAAACAGGGGCCGGGAAAGTGTTTAGATGCCGCTTACTGCATTATGCAACGGATAACCGTGCATGGTAAAAGACTAGTCGTTTTTAACGATTTAAAAAAGTATATCTAATGCAGCGATAAGCGAACGGTTTAACCGGGGGTTCCGGGTTCGAATTCCCTTGTTGCTATGAAAGTTATGAGCGTATTAGAATTTTAGGTGAAAAAGACCTCAGTTTTGGTGTAAGAAAAGAATCCGTGCGGTCGTTACGGAGATTAATTAAAGAAGGAAGCATAGACACAGATCACATATAGATGCAACATGGTACGTAGATAATCAAAATAATCTATCACCGCATCGAAAATTGTTTAATCAAGGAGATGAAACAGTGAAAGAAACTTCTCAGCAAACCACATTATTCGGCACAACTCCACAACACAATACAATAAATGGGTTGAAACAATTGTTAATTCCACTAAGTACTTAATAAAATGGGGTTTGTGAAGCCCGTCGTCTATTCATAGCGAGCTGACTAACCGATTGTTCGTCGAAGGGACGGACAGACGGATTTACACCGAGTGCGCTAATTGACTAATCTGGAGATCTTGACTAATGTTTGTTTAGTGGAATGGGGCTATGTTGTTGCGATTTAATCTTTTGTAGTTAATAGTTTGTTGGAGCCGGTTACACTTTTTTAGAGGCTACCAATTCAGTCCTCAGGGGTAGCAACGCATCTGTGACCGAATTGAAGAGACTCATACTAACAATAACTAACTGGACTATTACTAACATTAACTAACGGGACTAATTATCACTAACAGGCCCTGTCCTCACACTTATTAACAAACTAACCAACTAATATTCTAACACTATCTACCTACTAACTGGACTAACCATCCTAGTCCCTTTGAGTCTAGTTCTAGGTCGGTCACAGTTGTTATGGGCGGCAGCGGAAGAGTGGTGCTGTGCCTGTGCTGCATGCTCGTTTGCTCTCTTAATTCCATAAAAAAAATAAGTTTAAGTGTCATTATAATTATGAAAAATTGGTCAAGTAGTCGAACTTGCGTGCGGACTTTGAAAAGCGAAAGTACACTCACTAACTTATTCACTGCTTACACACCGTTACACGTGAAGTTTCGAAAGAAATTGACGTATAAAAATGAGATTTTGATAAAAGGTTATGCTACAGTAGAAGACTTTTACAATGGATTTTTTATCATTCCACTTCTAATACGGTTAAACCGAAGCTGAAAATTTATTTTAGTCTTTGTCGATTTTATATTCCTCATTTTGAAAACAATAAGGGCAAAATTTTTGATGAAAGTGTTTCCGACCTAAAAACCACTAGAAGGAACATTATACCCACTTAATACTTACAAAACAACGCCTTCAACGCATAACTAAGTCTACCATCCGTCCTATATCTTCGTTCAATTAAATTTATCATCAATCAGAATACGCTCATTGACGGAATAGCCTCAATACATCTTCATATCCATTAACATATTAATAGCTTCCGTCTTCAACCAACATAAATCCATGCATCCAGACCACACTGACCTAAAGATATCTCCTGAAGTTTTAAATAACATTCTCATATCAAAACATCGGTACATCACATCGGATGAAAAAGGGGCAATTATTCAGTTCAAACAAAACGCGTTCCATTCAACTCAGACGACGGCGTCGCTTGCGTGAAATAGGGCAGCGGTTCTCAAGCATTTGGTATTATAATTAGGTAACTTTTTAGAAAAAAATAACCGAATTATAAGTCAAGGTAACTCAAAAACCACTCGCCAGATGTCGAAATCTGAATTATCGAAATCTGTTTACCCAGTACGAAGTTAGTCCGTTTTCAAGCCCTTGAATTGTGTGCAGTGATTACATACTTACTTACATACGTGCATTGAGACAAAATGAAACCTGTTATACGGACACAAACATAATTATACTAAAAATACTCAGTTTTTTCAACTCAGGTTGAGAACCATTGGAATAGGGCGTTTGAAATAGTATAGCGACACAAAATACGGGAAAGCTGACCGCACCACCTGTCCACGGTCCAGATGCCGCCACACAGTATATTGGTTCCTGCCTTAATTGGAGCCTGGGCTACCCTTTATTTTGGACTTCTATCCCCTACCTCAATTGTATTGAAATGCGAATCCTTAGATGGACACCAACATAGGAGACACACTAAAAACTTATTTTTTTTAACACAGATTGAGAGCCACTGGAATAGAGCGTTTGAAATAGTATAGCGACACAAAATACGGGAGAGCTGACCGCAACACCTGTCCACGGTCCAGATGCCGCCACACAGTATATTGGTTCCTGCCTTAATTGGCGCCTGGGCTATAATACCTTTTATTTTCTTTAAACTCCTATCCGCTCCCTCTATTGTATTGTAATGCGAATCCTTAGATGGACACAAACATAGGAGACACACTAAAAACTTTTTTTTTTTCACAGGTTGAGAGCCACTGGAATAGAGCGTTTGAAATAGTATAGCGACACAAAATACGGGAGAGCTGACCGCAACACCTGTCCACGGTCCAGATGCCGCCACACAGAGATGTTGGTTTCCTGCCTTAATTGGAGCCTGGGCTATAATACCTTTTATTTTCTTTAAACTTAGTAGGTACGATCCCCTGCTCAATTGTATTGAAATGCGAAAGTTTTTGTTTTATACAACGCGGAATAAGGAAGTTACGAGATTATGGAGCGATCTCGAATAACCCGATAACAAGTGATTTTACTGAATAATACTTAGAGCCAGCAACGTGTTGGTGATGTCCTGTGCTTTATTTCCGACTTCAAAAGGAGGAGGTTTTCAATTCTATTGTTTTGTTTCGTGTGTTACCTAGATATCTCTTTCCATGACAACCGGGTTTGATGATTCTTTTTGTATTCGAAAGCTGGGGCTTGTAGTGTGGTCTAATTATGAGCGAGATCTGACGAAAAGTTTTTGAGTTATCCCTAATAATACGTATTTAATACTGCTTCGTTGACTTCGACTACATTGATGTTCTCATTTTTATTACGCGTCGATGTTGAAGTTGCTTTTTTTAATGTATTACAGCTTTGATGTTTTAAATATCTAGATGGAACATCAAATCCGCGCAAACGTGTCAAAAGATTGTGGCTAACTGTTAGCCACAATTTTTATATCATTACGCACACATTACGCACACATAGACAATAGACAAACATGGAAAACATCGCTTGCACGCACATGCTTGATAATGTTGCCTTGTTTTTTTTGTTTTCCTTGTAGGGCGACGCTCAATCTAGACATTTAAAACATCAAAGTATTTCAGTAACAGGTGAACGGCAAAACTACGCTCTTCCAAGGACAAGGGCTGTGGTCACTACCACATCGCAATTCCTACAGGAAACTGTAAATCAAGCGCTTATCAACGTCGCATGTACGATGTGTGACACTTATCATCCACTACTTTTATCAGAGGATCTGTGTAAAACAAAACGACTGTTTGTCTGTCTGTCAATACAAAAACATTGTTAAGTGTTACTTAATAAGAAGAGGATTTTCACCGGGAAATCTGTAAATTACTATTCTTGGCGAACACTCAATGCTCAATTTTATTGCTTAGTTATTCACAACATATACCAAACTTTCGAAAAAATTCATTTAAACGTCATTTATTATCAAAAAAAGTTCCAATTTCTTCCATAGTCTTATAATTAAATTGCATAAGCATTCCTTGAGCAGGTCTTTCCGTTAAAATGTTATAAAAATTACTTTCCCTCTAGCAAGCCGCTAAATAGTTAAAAGCAAACTTGTTGTAATCATAAAGGGCTAGGTAACAACATACACTTAAGTATAATCCTTGTACTTCAACAAAGGACAAAACACTTTTGCCGCTTAAGCCCTAGTGTACCGAGCCATTAGGGCTCACCGCATTATCCCTTATCCAAGATAACGGAGGCCCTTTCGAATGGGCACCCATAAATTATTAACGCCTGTTTTTTTGTAAAATTACCAACACGCATCCACTTAAGCGTTGTAAAATTTACATAACACGACGACTACAAGGTATTTGTGACAATGTCTGGGAATTTAGTTTTTGCATAATATATTGCTATGTCTAAGCGAAGTTTCTTTTGCACTTTCGACTCCGTAGCTTAGATAGTACGCTGCGTTGCGAGGGGTCCTAGGTTCGTTTCCTGGCCGAAGCTGATATATAAACGAAGTTTCTCGTTCTCTTATACGTGTGGTTCTTGGCTTCTTGGTGCGAAAGTATGTGTATGTAAGCGTTTATTTCTTCATTAAGGTCTTTCATTTCTGCATTAATTACTCGTCGACTGTTTTTTTTTCGAAAGCATACAAAGCAGGCAAACAGAAGCATGCAGTCCGATATTGAAGTAAACCTGAAGCATACGTAACGGACGATAGTCTATATAAAGCTGGGAAGATGTGTCCGGTCTCATAACATTATGTCACTCACGGCATAACGGTATTCTAAATCATATTACGTCATACGACCACTTCAAAACGCTCCAAATTATGGAAGACTCGCTAAATATAACCCTGGGCGTCGCCGGGACGCATCGCTGCGACAACGAACTGAGAAAAATTTTAATGCAAGAAAGCTTTATAATCTCTGTCAGTTTAAGGTTAGTTTTCACACTTACCGTTTCATAGTCTCTGTCAGGTTTTTGTCAGTTTTCACACTTATCTTGTCATATTGGCTTATGCTTATGCTGCAATACAGTCCTGCCCTGAAATCTAGTATTCGGTATTCATATTTGTTTGATACATTCATATATTAATTATGCATCAAATGCATCACCGATGCGTTGTCGATGGAAAAGCAAACACATACAGGTTCTCTTAATAATTATAACCAAACACTACAAATCCCTCTTAAATGAGGTGTTGTATCAGTGACAGTATATTAATACAAGGACCATAGTACCTCAAAACAACACCACCCCTTTAACCCTTACATACTTATGGATGTGAAAATAATGATTAATTTCCACGGATCACGCACCGTCTAAATCTCTAAATGGAACCGGAAGAACGGAAAGCGGAACTAGTAATGCCGGCTTAGAAAATAACAGCTTGACCATGCAATTACAGGAACTGAATAATTAATGGACATGGAAATATCTCTTACTTGAATACTAGGTTCAATACCAGGTTGGTTGGTTGAGCGTTTTTCTTCACTTGATTCCATGTATATTAATAATTCCAAGTAAGCGGGCGGCAAAGCGTAGGTACCTACTTACTTAGTATGTAATAAAAGCCTTTTTACTGTTGATTTGAAGACATCATTTACTTTCTATTTTTCAACTTACGTACCTACAGGTTTCCTCACGATGTTTTCCTTCATCAAAGCAACTGATAATTAAATTATTAAAATGTCAATAGTAAAAAAAATCGGCAAGTGCGAGTTGGACTCGCGCACGAAGGGTTCCGTACCATTATGTATAAAAACGCCAAAAAAATCTGGTCTGTTGTATGAAAGCCTCACTAAAATATTTACTTTAGTTTTTTGTAGCCACAAGCAACGCCATCTCACGGACCGAAAGGTAACTAATTTATCGCTGAAGCGTCGAAGCCATATTTCGACTTAAATATTTATTTTATTCAGTGTTTTAGTATTTGTTGTTGTAGCGGCAACAGAAATACATCATCTGTGAAAATTTCAACTGCGTAACTATTACGGTTCATGAGATACAGTCTGGTGACATACAGACGGACGGACGGACGGACGGAGGGCGAAGTCTCAGTAATAGGGTCTCGGTTTACCGTTTGGGTACGGAACCCTAAAAACCTAGGAGAGGTAAATATAGGAAGGTTCTTGAACATTACCAATAATATCGCATGCCCTTCAATACAGTACCGTGCGAGGTCCGTTACACCTACTTACACAGATCATAACGCTAAATATCATTTGATGACATCCACTGCCGGTAACGTAACTCTATACCTCGTTACATGTAATGATGAAATAATGAGTTGAAGGTTCCCAACTGTATGTATGACTAACACACGACCGACGTTTAGTTATTAGAATCTTATGGCATTTTAGTGCTCTTTTTCAAAGTTCAGACCCGGAGAAATTACAAACCATCGTCTTTTTATCCAAACCGCAATTTTTCTATAGCATTAAAAAAGGATTTTTGAACGGGTATTTAAATATTGTTCTGTAGAAAAAAACATGTATGTACGTAGGTGGTATTACATTAAATAAGTTAATCGATTCAGTTCAAACTTTGCTGACGTAAGAATCTTTAAACATATTCTTATGAGTATGAATTTTGCATAGTACCTTTGCCCCCTCATGTTTATCCAAAAAAAATGGTAGGTATGATCGTCTTTCACTTGTCTCATCCAGATATATCGCTACATACCTACAGCTGAATCCTAGTTACTATTGTGTTTGAGAGTAATTCATCTATAATCCACTCATAAGAACAAGCAAACAATCAAGTTCGTGAATTACGTGTGTATATCCTTACTGCGAGCATTCGTGTAACGAAAAGAAATCATCCGAACTAGGTATATAGTGTAAATACAAATGTTTTAACAATCTTTAAAAGGAATACTGAAATAATTTGTGATGTTATCGCGTTTGGCATTTTGAATCGTGCCCATATTTTTATTGGACGCTGACCGCTCGTGCTGAGATGAGACGCGGATTTCATTGAAATCACGATATATATAAAAGCATCACGACGTACAGACGCACCATCAGTACGTAGGCCGATAATGTGGGTGGTTACTTCAACTGCTGGGTATTTTATATGCACTATAAATTACGGGAATCCATACACTGTTTAAGGATTATTATCTGAAACTGCAAGCGTCTTTCCATGTATAGAGGTGAAACTTTAATACAAAATACAAGGCCAGATACAAATATTTTGGTAACACCTATGTTTTAGACTTATTGGTGGATAAAATGATTAGGTATAATAGAGACTACTTAAGAATACATTCTGATGTTTTTAAAATTGTCTACACAACACGCCATTGAAGTAGTAAGAGATTCGAACCCAAAAACTGGGACAAAGATTGTGATGATGTAACTAGTTATATTGGTTGTCCTCAACCACGTCCAAAAGCTAAGACACAGCCACAAAAACAAGCAAACATAGACTTTTATTTAAAATATTTAACCCACATCTCTCTCAACGTCAAAACATACAAAACTATCCCGAATCGAGTCACGCTATCGAGTTGAATTCGTAAAAATATTTTCTTTGAAACCTCAAAAGGAAACCGATTTGCGATTTTATCAATTCGTTTGGCATTCGGATCCTTGGAATGTTTTATTAGGGTACTGTAGATAATCCTGAACGTGACGAGATAGGAATTGGGAACAGTTGGACGATGGAAACATGCCGGTTAGCGATCGTTCTGATAGAAATCAGAATGTCCTAATTTTGATAGAATATGCAGGCGTATCTAATCCATTCTATTATTATAAATGCTTAACTACGTCCTAAGACGACCCTGTAGCCTAGATGGTAGCGACCCTGCCTGCGACGCGAGGGGTCCTGGGTTCGATTCCCGGCCGGGGCAGATATTTATGTGGCAGATAAATATTTGTACTTGGGTCATGGGTGTAATTGTAATATGTTATATGTGTAGTCCATACCACCTGGACACAGGTACCTAGTAACCTAATGCGGGGGGTATGAGTGTGTTAGCGTTTATTGTTATTTATTGTCTGTCTGTCTACAGCTACAGTTTTAAATTTTTACACTTACTCGACTAAACTGATTTAGATGGAATTTAGTATAGAAATGTTTAATGTATTTTATTGTTTTCAGACTCCAGCAAGGGCGAACCCGACGAAAAAACAAACTTCAATATCGACAACTAGAGATAACTTAAACTCTCGTCAGATATCTCTCAAAGCTAAAACGTGACCACAACACAAAGGTCCAGCTTCCAAAAGAAAAGAATAAAAAATTAGTTCATCCAGTAAATAGTTATAAGGGAATACACATAAAAACAGGCGAATAAAGAACCTCCTTATTTGAAGTCGGCTAAAAACTGCAACAAAATTCAGTAGCATCTTTGTCAGTATTCAATTAGGTTATTGATTGTCCATTTACCTCATTGACTGTCTGATACGATAAGATATGTCTGAGTATAGTTTATTTGAACACACGCACAATAATTAACCTACACGTGCCTAGAACATAAACTACCAGTGCAGACTCCAACTTTGAACTTTGAACGGCTCTGAAGATTACGTGCACTTCCTCGGTACGTAAATCATTCATTCACTTATATAAATCATGAGTAGTTTAATGAATGTGTGATTGTACCGTCACTGAATTGTCTATTGTAATATTTTTAACAGTAAACGTATTTTAATATGGAATGGAATATTACGTTTAAGGTATAGTCGAGGTCAGTTTAATAATTACAGATTAGAGCTGTTTATCCTTCCGAATTTTGTTGAGTGCACGTTTCTTTTCTCATGGAGGATTTCATAGAAAAGAAACTCAGTTGCAGTTGCATACAAAACGCGATTGCATCGATTTTTATGCGTATCGCGACTAGAATTACTTGCCTGCGTCAAGAGGTTCTCTCAATTTTTACTAACAAAACAAATAAACTACACTAAACTTGTTGAAGCAGAAAAAATCAATTTCACTTGTTACTTCAAAAATTTTGATAGAGGTTATATAATATTATTACAATACTTATTTTTATCCTTTTTGTATAAAATATCACATGTCCTCCCTTACGCAATAGCTCATTATAAATTATATTCTACACTCACATACAAATAAAGCTTAATCAACCGACTAATTAAACATAACTCTGTGTCATAGCAAGTCTTGTAGGTCGTATCTTCTATCTGCACACTCGGACAGGTTTCATCTACTAATATAATGAGTCCGAATGTTTGTCTGTTGCGTTGCTGCGAAATGTTAATCAAATAAATAATTAATGATAGCTTACACGCTTCTAGACAACGCACTTGAATTCCCTATATTGCTGTTCATGGAAAGGTCCTTAATTCCCGATGGATGAGGGGGGGGGATCAAATTCTCGAGGCCAAATACCAGATTATATAACACTTAAATAAAAAAACAAGCTATCAAAGGACATATTGTATTGATTAAATATTTAACTGTTGTCATCCAAAATTAAGCTATTTATATTCGACAACATTTCACATTGACATCTAACACTGATATAATAATAATAGTAGATTGTATGACAAGGGTGCAAAGTAATATTTTTTCGGCGAGGGCGTTTTTTGAATCCAGAGCGAAGTGAGGGATTCTAGAGTAGAATCCCGAGCGTAGCGAGGGATTCTTTAGTAGAATCCCGAACGTAGCGAGGGATTCAAAGTACGTCGCCCGAGCCAAAAATATACTTGCACCCGAGTGATACACTCTACTTTTCATCACCCACTATGAGAAAATAATATATATATATAATAGAAAATAATACGTAAAAATGCACGAAAACTTAATTTTAATTTGAAAACGAAATCTTAATTTGATTTCTTTTTTTATTATTCAGCTGGCGGGGCCCTCGCGTCGTACCAGACATTCTTTATTCAAACAATATTTGAGTTCGACTTCTTTAGCGCAAAATACTAAAATGTTCTAAATTCAAAATAGGACGGAAAAGATCTAGCCGGACGGAAAAGTTGTATGAAAATTCATTCCCGCCCGCTGAATAGAAAACAGCAACTTTGGAACCCCTTAAGTCCGAACCAAGTCGTCTTTTTCGAGTAGGTGTGATGAAAAATTACTTTCCGACCAAGCCGCGGGCGGAACTAACGCTGAACAAAACTTTATGTTCCATGACATTTGCTTTAGCTCCAAGGAAATAGAGTTCAGAATGGCGCATCGACATAAACTTCATAAATTCAAGTAGATATATGCAAATAATAAATCTGGAGACCTTAGCCGGCAATAATTAACAGGCCAGTTATCGAAGACGTCATGCTATCGCGTTTCCGTCAGACGCCGGATAAATGCTGCCTTGTACGAACTTACATGAGGCTGTTGAGTATTAATAATTTTTATTTATTTACATATTTTAAAACTAGCTTTCAGCGGCTTCGCCCGCGTGAAATTCATTTAAACAAACCGGCATTAAAGATTTTTTTAGTTTTTTTAAACAGAAAAATTACCTCACAGTACCTACCTACCTAAACTAAGCCAAAAAAAACGTGAATTTCATTTAGAACTACCAATTTTTTCGACTGTGAATGCTAAATATGATTGTTAGTACCTATAGTCGGCACAATCATAAGATTCCGATATGACGGCTGTCATCACAGTGACAATAGTGAAGTACAACAAAAATCGATGCATTAAATAAACCGATTTATAAAATTAACCAATTATAAGTAATAAGACTTTCTAATCGTTTCGTTAATTAAGTTCGGAAAGATAATTTATAAACCGATCTCTGATTGTTTTCTTAAAATCAGTTAAAAACTGATGTAGCGTTGAGATTAACACCGAAAGGGATAATAAGGCAATTTAACGAGTAAGTTAAGGTGAGGGAATTATATTAGTTATTAAAATGGAAATTTCATTAATCTACTGAAAACGGAAAAACTATAAAACGGTTAATAATTTTCCGATTTGAGTGGAAAAAGCTTAAAAACGTATATATCGGGAATTTATAATAGCTACAAAAAATCGCAATGCTTTAGATATATTAAAGAATCTATAACTATTTGTATTTTGGGTGTGACATGGTAGCACATACTTTCGATTATAGTAATGTATCGATTATGGTCGATTCATAAATTGTTTCAAGCGGTCACATAACTATGAAACAAGCCTCCTTATAAAACATTGTAATGACGTCTTAAATATTTGTTCAATTTTACACAATTCATGATGTAAACTGATTAAAATAAAATTAAATTATTTATAAGTACAGTTTATAAATAACACAAATAAAAATCAAGCAGGGATGGTTTACATATTTCGCCAGAATTTCTAGTATTTACCTATGTAAGTACGTATAAGTAAGTAAGTAGGTACCTATCTAAATACTCGTAGTAAGTAAACAATATTACTCCAATTCGTTTAACCCGCTAGTTACTTGCGTTTAATATTACGGACTAATGCCTAGTTAAAATATTTAACAAACTGTGGGCAATTTTATAACATCATGCTATGAGCAATAGAAGCGATGTACCAATAAAATATGTTGCAAAAATGGGAAGAAGTGTTTATTATCTGTAAACATAAAAACAATTTTCCAAAGCGAAGAGGAGGTGGATTCACAAATACATTATGTACCTACTTATAAAGCTGCATTGATAATAAATATAAAATGTATACTGTATATGCACAGTAAATAGTGCATTGCATAATTTAACCATAGTGACCTATCATTCACTACGAAATATCTTCGCTTCATAGTATCATTACCAGCGGTTCAAATCGACAAAATATATTTCCGTAATAAGTAAGTTGAAGACGTCCATATAAGGTTAGTTTGTGTTCATACATGACAGACGTCATATCGGAATCTTATGATTGTGCCGACTATAATTTATCATAATAAGTCATAATACTTAGGTTACCGAAGTAAATATTTTTTGTTGCAGGCTTATAAATATTCAATAAAATTACTTGAGTGATAGGTATTATAGGTAATATATATTTTCGTTTTAGTGCAGTCAAATATTTATGCATCAATAATTAAAGTTATTAAGTAAAGTAAGCACAAAAAAATATATCCACTCCAAAATACCAATCGTAATTTTACATTCGTAATAACTATTGAGTGTACTGAAACGCACCTGCCTGTAATATAGGAAATAAATAAGAATCGCGTCTCAACCCTCATCTGATCGTATCATCCAATGCAACTTTACGACAAAAACAATGAAAAGTGCAATTGAAAAGTCGTAATGAACGTTTAATTTTAAATGGAAACAACCAAGAAGCTCCGTTAAGCATGCGCGGGCGCACGAGCGAGAAACAGCTGCGCGCCGATTGGTCGGTTTTTGTACCAAATTCAAAATAAATCGATCATTCGACGCTACGAGTCAGTGTGCGAGTAATTACTGGGGAGAGCAGACGTGTCTATCACCTGCCGGCATTGTTGAAATAAATGTTTTTGTAAGGAAACGTTTATTTTGCACTCATCTCAATGCGAAGGCAATCGAAATGTTTTGTTATTTAATTATAGAGCTTTCCATCACGACGGTATTTCTGTTCAATTGTACACAGCTGGAGGTTCAACCCTTACAATGCAGCTATGAAGAAAAGCATACATACAGTTCATTAAATTGCAATTATGTCTTATTTATCTTTCAAATTAAAAGAGTTTTAAAGTGAAATTAATGGTTACCGGATTTTGCGGTCCTTAAGATTTCCGATTATTAAAACGTGCTGTATTTTAAAAGCGTTCTTTTGGTGATAAATCTTAATATTCTTCTGTCTTAAAAGGGTAGGGGGGAATTGTATGAAGTTCCTCTCATGGGCAAACGGATTCCATTCAGGCGTGATTTTTTATACTGACTTATTTTATTTATAAACCGATTGAAATAAAATAGACACTATTATTTAAGGAAAGTTTTCCACAGTAAAATTAGAAAATCGCACCCAAATCGGTTGAACTGTTCTGAGGTTAGCGCGACACATTACACACAAACTTTCATTGTTTTGGTTCTATTGTGTTTATAAAGACCCCCTGTAATAGTTTTTCTCATATACACCTATCTTCAATGCACAAGAATTTATTAGTTACAAATTAAGCGTTACAAACAAATTCAGAATTAATTTCGACTTATTGCTTTTCTGATCACATCCTTGGTCTATGACCCCATGTTTACTGATGTCACCTTTGTATGCGACATTTACATGGAGTCCCCACTCATTAGGCATGCAAGCCGACGCGTGCTCTTTGCTCCATAGTTTAGTAACCGCTGCGAGCGTTAATTAAAACATCCTTTTGTACTGCAGTCTATTATTAATACGTATCATCGGACAAAATCATTGATGTGGAATAGTTATGTTAATAGGTTTGTAAGCGGTGGGAAGGTAATCTTTTGTTAAGCGTCTACTAATTACGGTTTACAAGTGTGATAATAATTGTAACAATGTTGGGGTAGTTCGACAAGGAAATATTACATTGTATTTCAAAGGCCAGGAATGGTCAAAATCTTTATGACGTCACATATAAAATGTAAAATATGTATTAAATGACGAAATGTAATAAAAACTTTTGTAAAACGAAATGTAAAAAAAATATTGTTAGCCTTGCCTATTCTTCTGACGGTCCAAGAATTTTAATATGAAAGAAAGCAAAAACTTCAATACTTTCAAAAAATATTGCGATTTATCCCCAGATGAGGCTGTGGGTTAGGAGAGACGAAGACAAGCATTTAGTAACTTACTAAAAAAAGTAAATCTTTAACATGATTTCATCACAATATTAACGAACTTATTTATTCTGTTAATAGCCCAAAAACGCGAAAATGAACTACTACATAATTATATGATAGTAAATAGTCACCATCACCAGTAGACATTACTAATACCATCTTGGTCGCTTTTGCACCCAAAAAGAGACAAAACAGGAGAAATATAAAAAATGAAGACTGCAAATCTAGAGCTAGGGTGATGGACTTTGTATCCCCCTTATTACGACAGGTGAGGTGACACGAATTCAAAAGAAAAATGATATTCTTCTAGTTCAGTACACCAACACCGTTACACCGTACGTTAAAAAGCTCTATACACGCACTCACCACTCACCACCACACTAATTGCCGGGACGCTCTGACAAAGGCACCGTGACTCCTGCCGTTAATGCCTTTCAAACTACTTCTTTTACATCTTTTTTTTCTCGCTTACGGCAGAAAATGAGTTTTGTTTCGCCTCCACGTCGTTTTTCAGTGCCGGTCGCTAGGGAAACGTTTTTTAAGTGGCGGCCAACTTCATATTTTTGACGCGTTGCTTGAGCAGGGTTAAAATTTTGTGTGTTGCTCGGAGGGATAAAATTAATGATTTTTTTATAAACAGTTTTACATAATTATTAACTTTTTTTAGATTATCGCATTTTGCGAGGTGCACGTGGGGACACAATCATACATGAATGAATCGAAAAAAACACAAAAGAAAGGCCCTGAGACTCCTGCCTGAGAGGCTTGGCTACAATAGATCAGGGATGGTCACAGTGGCCTCGTAGGGATACTTGTTTCCTATGCCCAGACACCTAAATAATAATAATAATCCTGAGAGCAAGATTCAAAGAAAGGGAGAAAACAAAATATCTCTATTCATTGCGAACAAATCGTATTCTAAACATTTGAATTTCAAATGTTTACTTAATACGAACGGATTCACTTAATTAAGAAGAATGGCGCCCGGTAAGTGTCAAATAGTGCAACCATGGATGTAGAAACTATGAGTGCAACAATATAACTTCGTTCCAACCGAGCGTTCCCAGAAACTCATGCGTTTTTTTATTTAGTCGTTCTTTTTAACCCCCTACACTGGTGTTATAAGTTTAACCTTCTGTCTGTGTGTTTATGCGTGTGTCTCGTGGCATCGTAGCTCTCAATAGGATTGACCGATTTCAATGCGGTTATCTTTCGAAAACCAGTTTCATTGCGGTGGTTCATAGTTATGTTTAGTAAAAATCAGTTCAGCAGGTTTAAGAAAATCGGCTCTTTTCCAAAATAATGTAAGGCTTTTTGGCACAAAACTCATTTCTCTGAATATTTTTACTTTTTTACCAGTGATTACGCACTCGTCGTCATTTAAAAATGCGTTTTTAGCGACACCGGTAGCCACGGCGCCATGTTATCGCCGATACATGATGTATGGACCATTTTTTGTCGATATTTAACGAATGATATAAGTATACGTTGGGTATTGAACCTTTAAATGCGGACCTGTTCTGAGTCGTCGCTCATAAATTTAATGTACTTCAGTCTTTTACTACTTTTTAATCACCCTAGTCTTTGTATGTCTAAATACGGTAAGTCAAAATTATGCACTGAATTTACGCGATTTTAGGATAAGATTTCTTATGACTCGGTCGAAAAACTCAAGCTTTTAGCCTCGCTGAAGTTTTACAATAGTGTGCACATGCTTATTCCTTATGTTGACGTTAATGGTGTTTAAATAGTTTTTTTGTTTTATTTCAAAGGGTTCCAAATTAAAATATGTGAATTTAAATTTAAAAATCCCATTTAGCATGTGTGCGGTTTCTGATAATGTATGCGAATCACGCGGTTACGCGGTTACTGCCGCGGGAAAAAACCGTGGTGCTTCCTCGCGCTAAGGTTGGTTATTTGTTTATAAATAAAATTGTAAGTAAAATACCTATTCGCGAATAAATTCTTCGCAAACATCATACTAAGCTATCAACGTTTATAACGCATAATTTTACTTGGGCCCCCATAACCCATTTATCCAAATCGCCAGTCCTTATAGCATGCAATTAATACTAGACGAATAAATTGTGACACTAAATATTCGACTTTATTACCAAACCCTACTAATATCGATACAAAACTTTACCAGGTAATCGAGAGCCTTAATTGCGAAATTTTCAAACAATGCAAGCAAAAATTCGCTTTTAACCGTTCATGAATGAATTGAAAGTCGGTTTCGTACTCCCGTAATGATTTCATTCAATTCTTTTTTTGAAACCTGCGATTTTAAAATTCGAAGCATAAACTCGGTCGAAAATGTACATACATAATGAATTGAGCATACAATATATTTCCAGAAATCAATATCTAATAATGAGTTTATGATTTCGAGAACGGGTTACGTGTGCTGATATAACTTATTTCGCATACAATAAAAACGGTGCTTTAATATTTATCACAGAGTAACAGAGAACAGAGGTAGTTTAAATTTTTTGTACAGCAAAGTATAAAACAAACGTAATTTTACTCCATTGTTATTATTGTTCACTGATGCCTGTTGTGTGATTTAAATGAGAGTAAAAATTGCAGAATTTAGACTTTTAGTCTTTTATTAATAATTGTGGATAAGTACCCAATAGGTTGGCTAAACGCAAGCAGAAAAGCTGAATATGAATAGACTTTTAATATACTCGTAAATCGTATAGTTAAACGAGATGAGTAGGTAACTACTATAGAAGCAAATTGCAGTGGAAACGACATTTAGGTATATCACAAAAAAGATATACTATTACCACCTTCCCTTCCGCAGCACAGAATATAACTTAAAAATATGATAACTTTTTAGTGTGAATTTTGATGAAATTCATCAGCCTTTTGATTCATGGATTAAGAAAACGTTATAAAAAAAGATAATGTTAAAATAACTCCAATTGAATCTCATCATGATTTATTTCTTAATGATTTATCGCAATACTTATTAATTGGGACTGTCATTTTTCACCTCAAATATTCTTTCAAAATGTTTGATCATTGAGGGATTAGGTGGGATTTGGGGCTGTCTCTGTGTGTTAATTACTCTACGCTCAAAGCTCCAGGAAACGCCTTGTGACAAAAAATCTCGCAACAGGAAGTGGTCGGCAGGTGCGCCGTGGGACAGACAATCCGTCTTCGGCCGTCACATCAAACGGCGGGCCTTTGTCGGGAACGAGTTTTTCTGGTATTTTGGACTCATCTGTTATTGTTTTGGTGTATCGCAAGCGCTTGTAGCGCGGGTTAGTGATTATGATTCATTAGTTGGGTTTGGATGGGGGGCTTCTTGTGGCAAACTTTCTACAGTAGCGTTTCGCTATGACTATGCGACTAATTTTTAAACTTTCGTATTACATGAATGGAGAATACAAAAATGTGTTTCACAATGACTACATAGCGTGACTTAAATGAAAAAATAACAACATTTAAATATTATAATTACATTACATCATATCTACTCGTATTTTAGTCTGAACAAGTCTGAATTATGGAGCTGTTTGTTTTTCACTATGAACTCCCAAGTTTGTCCGGAAAACCAAGCAAGAACTTACTGAAAATGAAATGATGTTTATTCCAATCTTGTTTTTACAAACACTTTTCGAAAGTCAAGTCCTAGTTTCCTTTACTTGAAAAGGCCAGTAAAGCATACCCGAATCTGAGTACGTACTAATTTATAGGCTTGTTTCTCTTTCTTCTTTCTTTTTCCTCAAATCTAGACCAGCGACCCACGATACAACAGGTCCCAAGAGTACTTTTCGGAAACCAAAAATATCTAAGGAGTTCTTAGTAAGGCCTAATGTTACCATGTTCACATCACTATTCCGGATAGGGAATTTACAGTTCATTCGCAATTCCATTTTACAAGCCTTCGTACCATGTAGCATTATTTGGGACGTGACCCACTTTTGGTCTATTGGGAATCGTGAATAGACCCTCAAATAACTACGAAAGCTCGCAGCGAAAAGTTCTCAGAAGCTCCGACATGTTTTATGAGCTTGTACTAGTTAAGGCTTGAATAATAAAACTGAAATAATAGACTTAAACTCCGGTTGGTCTAGCAGTAGTAAACTGCCTGCACTTCGCGAGGAAAAATAATGTGCTTTCTTACAAACAGTAATAGGTAAGTACTATATATAAAATTGTAATAAGCTTAAAGCAGTTTTCGTAAATTCGGATGTTTATCCCACACACAGTATGTGCATGGTTACCGTCGTCCGTGTAAATTATTAACACCGATGAGTCGTCGATCGAAAAGGAAGTGAGGAATCGCATTTTTTTAATGCCAAGAACACACAGACAGACTGAAAGTCAGCGCTGTGCTCACACGCGGTTCAAGCTGATTCTGGGCCTTTTCAGGAATTAAGTATGCTACAGCACAGTTACCAAATATATATCTATTAAAAGTTACGACAAAAATATTACAAGATAATAATATAATACAAGATAAGCAAAATTTCATATTAATTTCAAAAACGAACTTACCTACATAAATACTGTATTTATCTATCAGAATTTTGTACTTTTGTACAATTTTTATTACGGAAATTTCGAATTTCGACCCTTGGTACTGCTTTAATTACAAAATTTCTAACTTCGAACCTTCAATTTCCTGTCGCAACTGTTGACATCCTTTTGTAACCCGCCACGATAACGGGACGCGGTGCAGAGGTCGCACAAAGCCGCAGGTCGTTGATATTTAATTTCGTGTTAAAATAAAAAGGTTATTTATGAAATTTGCGAGCCACAATGCATTATCGGCGCCGGCATCTTCGCGGCTGGCCGGTTTCACTTTACGAGCTCATTCAGTTTCCTGTGCACCTTTTGTGTTGGAGCGGGTTCAGACAACCGGTGGTTTTCGACAAAAACGTAGCGGTAACGCTTGTTTCGTCTATAGGTTCAGCGAATCCAATGTAAAGGTTGTTATGTACCAGAAGATAACATATGGCGTACCTAAATTTAAAGTTTTCTGCGATAAAAAGGTATAAGAAGTTTGAGTTTGGATAAAAAATACCTACTTATGAAAACGAGGATGTGCAACCTGACTAATTGTAGAGGTTAATATGGAAATTAAAGATTTTTTATTAGGAGTCTGGATCATCTTTCGTTATCAGTCTATTACTGATCAAAGAATATTTTGAAAATTACTATTTAAACTACATTTAAACGATTATGTAATAAGAAATCAATAAACATGATTGCAGTATTTTGTACTTATAATAATATAATAATGAATTTATCAACAGAATTCTAAGTACTAACTACGGATACAATACAATGGAAACTCTAATATTTATATGTATTAAAAAACTTAAAGAAACGCCGCTAATGTGAACCGTTCTTATGATGGAGTAATAGTAACTTATGATGCCATCCATTATAAAGTGTTTATGTATTCCAATATTGGTAGTTAAAAAAAATATTCATTTGCGCTTTCACACTGAATTCTTATTAAACATTCTTTGCGTTTTAATGTTCTGATACTATCATGATTAATTTTACGAAATATGTACGTCATAAATCATAAAAATGTTTGTAAATTATAAGTAAGTAGGTATATTTAATTTCTTAGTAGACACACCTATCTTAAAAACAATAAACAATCAATCATTCGAGAAATTTACTTTTATTGGTGGAGCAGTTGTTATAAAATTATCACTAAATGTTTGCCCAACCAACTTTACACCACAGTGAAAACTGTATTCAAATCGGTTCAGCATTTTATGCGAATAGCCCAAAACCCACATACTGAAGCTTAAAAACATACGACTACGTTAATAAAAACGTCCATAGCTCGATACAACACTCCAGGTATCTATATACAAACATCTATCAGTTACAGTTTTATTTATGTATAGAAAATGTAATATGGCATATGGCCTCATTACACGTGAGGTAACACCACACCGCGTGGTCACGGTCTCTTTACGCTCGCTGATAAGTCTCCATTGGTACAGTTACTGGTAACCATTGGTACTGGTGGCACGTGACTGCATAGCCAGGTTATGCAATTTTTCTGGTCATGGTGCAAATAACAGTCCGTAGTTATTTTCTATGTTGAGTTTAAGCCATTGGCCCACTACTGGACATGGGTTTCTCCTCCTCTGTAGAGACCTACAGCAGTTCCATCATGATGCTCTAGTAGTGGGAATTAGTGGAGGTGTCACCCAAGCATCGGTTGTCTTTCTGCCGTCTTTTTACGTCTCCAACATGGCTTAACAACTGACAATCAACAATAAGGGTGCGGTTCTACTGAGGCGGAGCGAAGCGGAGCTGTGCTCGATTCACCAATCACATGGCTTGAAATCCACATCTCATTGTGCCTCGTGTGGATTTCAAGTCATGTGATTGGTGAATCGCGTACAGCTCCGCTCCGCTCCGCCTCAGTGGAACCGCACCCTAATAACCGGAACCAACGACTTAAGGTGCATTATTTTGCGGGACATTTTATAATTACAGATTAAATATTAATCTACTTTGCAACAATCCACGAGCACCCCCCTCCCTCTTTCCAACATAGGAACATACAACCAAACAAAGTAAATATCAATCATCAATCATCATGCATACCAGAACTGTTTCTGGTAACAACCTCAGAGTAAGTAGGTATAGACTCCACCGTGGTCAGTCGCGAAGTGAAGTTTCTCGTGAATTTTTGCTATGTGGTACCTTTGATCTATACCTAAGAAATGTTTGCCAATAACGACCACCCATTCATATGACCGCAGCACCCACTAGTTTTAATTTTAAAAATCTATACGAGTATACATATAAAACTCTTGCGTTACTGAGTAACTGGCTGACAGACAACGCACAGCCGAAACTACTGAACGGAAAAAGCTGAAATTTGGCATGTATGTTCCTTGAGGAGTGTAGGGGAGCGCTAAGAGAGGATTTTTCAAAATTCACCCCCTAAGTGGGTGAAAGAGAGGGCTGAAGCTTAAACAAATTTCATGCAGGCGAAGCCGCTGGCAAAAGCTAGGTACCTACTTATAATGTCATTGGCGCCAGGGCTAAAAACAAACCATTCATAGGTAGGTCATTCAGACATTCAAAGCTTGATAATATTGTTACTAAAGATAAATAAACATAACGGAATTTCATTACTTCCAGTTACGGCCCTCCAACCGCACAATGAATACCTGAAACAAGATATAAAAGAGAATTATTTATGGGTCAATTAATACTAATATAATAAAAATGTTTAATTACAGTACTTATGTTTACAGTTATCGTTAATAGCGGTTGGTACAAATAAGAGATACGTATCTCAATAAAAGTCTTATCTGGGTCTTTATTACCTCCTTCTTTTCTTACACAAGGAAATGACACTCAGTCACAAGTTCAGTGTACGCAAACTAAAGACAGGCAGTTATTGCAACAATTATCGTATAATTGCGTTAACCTATATTTTACAACGAAAGGGCCTCCGCTTTCTTGCAAAAAAACTGTTCCAAATGATATGGTCGCTGTACCATTATCATTTATGGTCACCTTATATATCCAACACAGCTACGAAATTATCGTACATATACCTACGTTATATCGTAAGTTTGGGAACGCTGTTCGGACTCTAGGCGCTGACACGGCTAGCCGTTTAGATTTGTGGGTTTTCGAAACCAAAACACTCTAGAAAAAGACATACAAACAAACGTAAATGCTCCTACAAGTCATTTTGAATGATACAACATACAAATCAGCCATTTACAACTCGAACCACAATAACACATCAGGCATAGAAGTGACAAATACAATCTACATCAGCTCTCAACTTTCACACGTCCATATATCGGTACGCTATTGGCACATCGGCAAACCGCAGCTTCTATTAGGTCAATTCGAGTCAACCAGGCGTGATGGTGTCAATGTCTCGTTGGAAACACACAAGTCAATATAGCATGAACAATATCACACAATATCGCCGGGATTCATAGAGCCATGTAATTGAGATCTTTGGAGAAACTCAATGATTTTCGTTAGCAAAAATGTTCAATGTTACTTCAGCTAAACATTGCACGTAGTATCCATTTTCTGTAAATATTTTAAAATTTAGGGATGGGCCGTTGTTGAATGGAATATATTATTAGTTTATTTAAACAGATGCGACGGTGG
Organism: Hesperia comma; assembly: GCA_905404135.1. NCBI lineage: Eukaryota > Metazoa > Arthropoda > Insecta > Lepidoptera > Hesperiidae > Hesperia > Hesperia comma. Next base: position 18,672,132 of record FR990018.1, read on the forward strand.
AGAAGTTAATTACAGCATTTAAGTAAATGGTAACGGTTTTAGCACAAAGTACTTATCGTATTTAACGTAATCACAACACAAATTAATGTAATTACTAATAATGTCATTGTTTTAATTCAATTGATGTAAATTGCAGTCCCAAATCATTTATATACTTACTCAGGCTCATCATACACTATGATGAGTATTTTTCCGGTCCAATAAATTCGGCTAATTACTATGCAAATGATGTACAAACACGCGAGAGATCTTTTCAACAGTTTAATTACTTCAAAACTAAAATCACATTATCCAACATTAATCAATTAACGCTCGTTCGTGTAAGAAAAACAAAGGAATAATCCGTGCATTGTGTTTAATTAAAACAAAACAAAACAGGCATAGCTTTATTCGCACCTCGCACGTTCAATTAAACATCGAATAACATCGGACATGGTCATTCGTGGACGTGGTCATTCGTGGACGTGGACATTCAGGTCAGCCTTTGTGCTCGCGTCATAAAAATAGAGGTCCCTTGTACGATGGGCGCACAATGAGGAAGGTTTTGTTTCTGCTCGGCCACACGTGAGAGCTCAGGGAACGATTCAAGATGGCTGATTAAATAATTAAAATGTCACAGGGCTTTATAATATTTTCTTTAATTTTAAAGTAATTATTATAGTTAACGAAACCAAACATTTTAAGATCAGATTGGCCGTCTGTGCGGACGTTACCCAGATATTGATTAGGTAGATTTAGATAGTACCTTACAATTTTTTTATATTTAGAATTTATTGGTGTAAAAAATCTATAGGTCGCTTGGGGTACCGAGTACCACTGCTATCCATGGTACCGTGTAACATTTTCACTTTGTTACCGTTACTTTTTAGTTTTATGGGTAGTCCTCTTCCCATAAAACTAAAAAGTAACCGGAACAGCAGATAGCTACTATTTACCCACAGAACTAATCACTATCAGTCCTCGTCACAATCCTCATACCTACTAACAAACAAGCTAACTACCGTTCTAACGCCGTGTAGTAACTGGAATACCATCCTAATCCTGATCTGAGTTGTTCCGTGTCGGTCACATTTTTCACGGGCGGCAACGGAAGGGTGCTGCATTTACTACCTTAATTCCATAAAAAGCCCGTTATGTTAACTTACATTTTAGTGTTATCCGTCTCCGGCCCCCCGCGGCCCGCCGCCCGCCGAGGGTCAGGTTGCCTGGCTTGTGCCCTTTGAGGTCGTTTTGTTCCTCGTCTCACGTGCTGAGTCCGGTTTCGGCGTGACATTCGATTTTTAAATAATTATAAGTAATGCATTTATGTGACTGGGCAATTATAGCTCAGTTGGTAGTGACCTTGAGTGCCGAAGTCCCGGGTTGAAACCAATGTCAGGATGTTAATTTTTTCCACTTATTTGATATGATTTAATTTAATGATTTACTACATTTCCATCTGTAAACAAACCTCGTTCAGAACCACCAAAAGTCCCATTCAAAAATTTTTTTCATGACGATGAGCCACCACGCCAAAAAGGGTAAATATTTAAGTAATTTTTTACAGAAAATAACCGACTTGAAAGTCGAGAACTCAAGCCCCCCAGATGTTGCACAAATTAAAATAGGACCACAAGCACTACCTTTCAAATAAAAAAATATTAAAATTGGTTCACGTCGTTGAAAGTTTAACACATTAAAAAATAGTAGGGATGGTACTCAACATTACCTTTTTTATATCGATTACAAAAAGAAAATCGTGCAATAAGTGAAAGCATTTATAACACAACTAGTGATGTGTAGACATGTATCGATAGGTAGTGACAGATAAAAATGCGCGGGTAAACTAACACGGCGAATCGATAACCCGACTCCATCCTGGCACTAGATTACTAGCATTTATCAAGGCAGGGTACTGTCGGCGATAAATTTCAGAAATTGGCTACACAGGCCGCTCCATAATCTACGGCGTTTGAGAAAGGGTTGTTGCATGCGATCATTAAATTTTGTTATGTTGCTTATTTTCCATTGTCTAATAATTCTTGGCTCTTGACAGCTTTCTTGGATAATATGAGAGTTGAGTTTAAGTCAAATAAGTAAAAAATATAGTTATGGATACCTTGTCGACTTTATAACGTTTATTTTTTACTATTGATTTACATAATAATGTTATTAAGCTCATTCATTGTGAACATTACGGCACGTTTACGAGAGTAACACACACTTAGCGTTAAACTGCTTCTAGTATTTATTTAGACGTTACGTGGAAGTATTAAATAATTTTGATAAATGGAAATTACACGTACCTACCTACAATAACAATAATTTCCTAAATGGCTTACTTACTTCAAAGACGCAGGCAAAGAAAATTCTTAATTTCCTAGCTTGCTTAAATAACTGCAACACTTTTTAAACTTACCTTAATTCATTAACCTCCAAGAAGACCAGTGACAACCCTACAGTGTTGTCTTAGACTCATTCCGATTATAAACGAATGATTGAAGATTTACGATAAAAACAGCCGAGCTCAAGTCAATGACATCAGCTTGATAAAATAACATCAACAGACTAACAAAGAAGAACTTCATTATATAAAAAAAACATTCTTAAGTATATGAATGAAATTCTTTTTAACACGCTAATTTGTTAGTATCTATTTTGTGTCACTTTTTATTGTAATAAATATAGCTCAATTAGAAGTGGTCCATCCTATGAGTGGAGTGTCACCTATTCGATTCCCGACCGGGACACACTCCAAAAACCGTAACTTTAAATAAAAAAGAACCTTCAATATAAACTAAGTACCTACCTACTATAAATCACCTTAAAAAATTTAATAACACCTGTTAAACTGCACCGTTTTGCGAATAGGTCCAAATGCGACTAAGCCACAATTACGTCACTCTTTTCACTATTTAGCTACAGTGTCAAAAGTAAAAGATACTTACGAGCATCAACTCTCAACGTATGCATGAATACTATCAAATACTTTGTGAACAATATATCCACGGTGAATTAAATAAACAAACAAAACATCGCATCATCGTACTTTCTCCTCGGAAACAAGCGGACTCAATCAAGCCTGCATTAGAATGGTCTACGTTCTACGGCTGCCATTCACGAATCAAGCGATTCGTCATACCCACCAGTAAATCACAGCATTCACAGCTCACTGCGAACTGTCCTACGGTCATACCCAACGTCGTAGATTAGCCTAACTTATACTTTTTAATCGCGTTTAATATTCGACCTTTATGTGTAACTGCTTAAGCTCTTTTTTGTTTTATTAATACCATGTATCAGCTCTTCCCAAATGCAACCAGTATACGGGCGTGGCAATTCCATATCCTGGGCAACTCAAATTAGTCGTAATTATGGCCAGGATCTTCTTGCATCCTCACAAGCCATAACTGATCAACTGATAGGCTTTCTTTCTTACTATAAGGACATACCTACCGAGATACAAACCTACAGGACATATTGACGTGACAACGTCTTATAAATTGGTTTGCCGGGTGGCACTTCAAGAAACTGCGTTAGTAGCTCCGCTCACGTAACACGTTATGCGCTTATAATGAGAGCGAGTGAGAGGCACGCGTCCCTTCCACTCGGGCATGGTTAGCCCGCCTAAGAGCGAGAGAGACAGACATAAAAAGTGAAAGGCACGCGTCCCTTCCTCCTTAACATTACTTATGGTAGCTACGGCGTACACACGTTGGCGTGTTTCAGAAAATGGTACAGCGCCATCTCTGGAGAAGTAGAGTAATCTCGTTTGTTACCTCACTTAGTTGTGACTAATGGTTAATGGTCTAACGGTTAGCAGCGCTAGATGGCGGATGGTGTTACAATGTTTTAAATATAATTCTTTGTATAAATAAATGTTTTAAATTGTTACTATTATTTCATCCTTCTTCCTACTATACGAATGAATATTCACATTAAAATTATTTTACCACTCAAAGTCGTTGTCACGTAAAACTTTCGCCCGTATACCGACTTTACAGGCAACCAATTTTTTTAATCATACGACAATTCTGCGAAGGGGTTGTTGATACAGTTTTATCTGATTTATTATTACTTTATTATAGATCTACTGCTTTAAGTTACATTAGTTTATACATTCAGAAAAAAAAACCATTTAAGAATCGCTACAAATAACAATTTTAGTACTACTAAGGCGCATGTTTCCCAAAGCAAGGGTATACTCGTGGACAATAAAACTGGTACTAACCTTACGCACGCTCCTGGTGGTAGCTTCTCGTTTCACCGTTCACCGCTCCCACGACCATTAATCATCGGAGATAAGCTGAATATGACGTGTACCGATGAAAGTACAACTACCTGAGGGAAGGTCACACTCCGCAGGTTTTGGTGACGTCTGTTCTGCTGTTATGTAAACAATGTGAGCGATGGCGTTTCAGCTATGCCGAATCGTAATGTCATAATCATAACTGTATCTATTAATTCATTCCTTTGCCTCCAAGCTCCAACGCGCGATGTTGAGTGATGCTCGGAAAGGTATATAGGTTCTGTATAATTACTGTTATTTATGGGACAGTTTGAATGAAAGAGGTTTGGATTTTAACGATAAATATAATATTAGATAGATACAGTTTTTACAAACATACAGTCACGAACACACATATATAGGGACAGATATACAGGGAAAATATATATATTCAGTTAAGTACAGTTACGTTAGGCCGCGGAAAGAAATACAATAAAATATAATATTAATATAATATGTGGACCTAACAGTGAGTGTGCGTACCCGTGCCGTGTCCGAGAATCACTGACTGCGGGGTGAGGCGTTGGCGCGAGGCAGAGGGCCTATCGCCAAGTCAGCACTTACAATATTCCCCCCTTTTTTAAAAAAATTTTTTGGGACAAACCTAAAAGGACAAAAATTATTGTCACCCTATCATTCATTAGAAATTAAAGGCACTCGTAAAGGCACTCACATTAGGTACACATTGTACAAAAATGTCGATTCGACGAAACTGTAGTACTTAGTCATAACAGCAAGTTGAGCAACTATGTTTACATTGATTATAAAATTGAACTTACTTACACTGAACTACTTATTATATTTAACAATTACAATTATGATTTTAAGGTATGTGAATTGATTTTACATACATTTATTTAGGAAATAAGAAAGTTATACAATCACTGGATATAAAGTTTATGCAGAAAGAAATTAAGTTAGAAACATTATACGTTAAAAGTTTTAACACAAAAGGAATTTATTTATTATAACAAGTTATTAATAAAATGTTAAAATATGTATTTCTAATTAATATACATGACTTACAGTAGGTTGTATGTTACTCTGAGAAGCTTCACCAGCGCGTCCTTTCTCCATGGATGATACAACGTTTTTTATTAACTTATTTTTCATTATCCTTCCACCTTTTCGAATAATTACACATAAACAGATGGATATGAAGACAACAATTAATATTAATACCAAGATGTGAATGATGTCCACCTTCTTTTCAATTGCTGTAGTACTGGCTGAGTTACCTGCTCCATTTTGGGCAATAATAACTTCAGAGTTCTTGGACTGCGCTTTACCCATTTCGAAACGAATAATTGACATATAAATAATATTGGCTTTGCAACTGATTCACAATAGTCAACTGTTACTTCGCACAGTATACGTTATTTATATAGTTAAGTAGGTATCGAATAATTACAATGAAAAATTATTATAGAATGATCGTGATCTTAAGCTAAGTTACATTTATCTGAAAAAATTGATTAGTTGCAATAGATACTTGTTTTCGTAACCTACATTACTTTATTACACAGATGTGGTGTAAGCATCTCACGTTTACCTTAATAACAATTTAGAAAACGCACAGTAGGCTTAACAATTCTACCGCTGCGTGTAACATACTTTTTAGAAATTAACTGATGTTTACTTTGAGTTTCACTATTATTACAAGGTACATAAGGCATAATTTTGTCTGTATGATCTAAAGATTTATCAGAATTATTACACATGTCATTTTCATTTAACAAATATGCTGGCTTTAATCTATCGATAGAAATGTCAATTTGTCTGTTAAGCAATTGCACTTTGTACACTTTAGGTGTTCTACTTATGACACGATAAGGTCCATCGTATGTAGGTGTTAATGATTTTTTTAACATATCATTGCGAATAAAAACATGACTGCATGTAGCGAGATCTTTATGAACGAATAATTTTTTAGAGTTATTATCAGTTCGTAGCGTAGGACGAAGATTGTGAACAATGTTACGTAACTTTTCAACATATGTATAATGATCAATGGGCTTTGTACTTACCTCATTGTAGAAATCACCAGGCAGACGTAACGAATGTGCTAAGACTAACTCTGCTGCGCTGACCGAAGTGCTAGTACGTGTTGCTGCACGAAGACCTAATAAAACTGTTGGCAACTCATCATCCCATGATGATTGTTCAGTTAATCTACAGGTTAAAGCTACTTTAAGACAACGGTGCCACCTTTCGATCTTACCATTACTTTGCGGATGATATGGCGTTGTCCGTATTTTTTGAATTCCTAATAACTTTAATAGATTGTTAAAAAGTTCGCTCTCAAATTGCCTACCTTGATCGCTAGTGAGGCGGTTAGGACATCCAAAACGACATATCCAATTCTCGTAGATGACTCTGGCTACGGTCTCCGCTGTGACGTCAGGTGTTGCTACTGCTTCGGGCCAATTTGTGAAACGATCTATGATAGTGATACAATACCTATTACCTCGTTTCGTGGTCGGTAATGGACCTACGATATCTACGTGTATGTGTTCGAAACGGTTGCTAGGCTGAAAATTACCTAATCCAGAAATTGTGTGACGATTAACCTTAACTTTTTGACAATTTAAACAAGCTCTAGTCCATTTTTTTATGTCTGTATTAATATTAGGCCAAAAGAAACGTTTACAAATCATGTTTTGCGTTGCTCTGATACCGGGATGACTGATATTATGAACTGATTCAAAAATTAATTTTCTAAACTTCTCTGGAACATAAGGTCTTACATTGTTACTTGAAATATCGCAATATATACTTTTGCTTACGTTGGGTAAGTGTAATTGTTTTAACTGTACACTTCCCATGCTACTCGTACCATTGCTGAATCGTGAAATGAGATCATCGGATTCCTGCGCTGCGGCCAGTTCGTCGAAATCTATGACCGTTGGGCAAACAATAGTCTCAACGCGCGATAACGCGTCGGCTACGGGATTTTTACTACCACTAACGTACCTAATATCGCTAGTAAATTCACTAATGTACATGATTTGTCTGATTCTTCGAGGTGTTTCCTTCTCAGAACCAATTTTTGATAATGCGAATGTTAAAGGTTTATGATCGGTAAATATTGTTAACTGTTGCCCTTCAATACTACTTTTAAAATGTATTATAGACATATAAACTGCAAGTAATTCGCGGTCATAAGTACTGTATAACTGTTGAGTACGCGAAAGTTTTTTTGAAAAATATCCTAGCGGTTGCCATGACCCTTCTAACTGCTGCTGAAGTACTGCACCAACGCATGTGTTAGATGCGTCTGTCATGAGGGATAAAGGAGCACCTGAGACTGGATGAGACAACGTGACGGCGCTTTGAAGGCTTTCCTTACATTGCTCGAATGCTGTGGCGGCTTCCTCGTTCCACTCAATTTTAGTCTTATCTCTTTTCTTGGAGTTGTGTAGGAATTTATTTAGGTGTGCATGATACTCTGCTGCACCAGGTAGATGTGACCTATAGAAATTAACCATACCTAAGAAACGTCTAAGCTGTTCAACAGTATCAGGTTTAGGATACTCGGAAATAGCTTGAACTCTACTGGGCAACGGGCGAATACCACTTGGAGATACTGAATAACCTAAAAATTCTATTTTGTCCAGGCCAAATAAACATTTACTTAAATTTATAGTAATACCTAACGTGTGAAATTGTTCAAAAATTAATCTAATGTGTTCTCTATGTATAATATTGTGACAACCCTGGCGCTACTTCGCTACACCGAAAACAATAAACAATAGGGGCCATAAACATGTCGAGTCAACAATAGAACAATAGCGCGCTTGCCCGTACGCACGACGCTTCGACCATTACGGCAATAGTCATACGGGCGAAACTCGGTTGCAAGGAACGTTCTCGAATTTTATACGAATCGGGTCCGTCCGGAATTAGCGAGAAAGTTCTGGATTGGCGTGAATGGTGCGTGAGGGGTATAAAAAGGAGCGATCGGCCAACCGCAGACATTCTAGTTTCGGAAGCGAAACCAGGAAGATACCAGCGATACCTACGAGCGATACCAGTGCGAAGTGAAGTGATTTCTACGAGCGATACAGTGTTCGACGAGTGTGTTACGAGTACCTACGTGCATAGTGTTGTAGTGTGTACTGTGTATAGTGTGTAATCGTGTATCTACGAGTACAATAAAGTCTTTGTGGTACATTTTGGCATTTTCTCGAACCCATTACTCCTGACACGTAACAATTGGTGACAGAAGCGGAATGCCTGTAGTACCGCAGAGTGAAGAAGGGATTCGTACGCGACGGCAGACGGCATTGGATGCCGCGCGGATGGAGTCGCCGGGTCGTGACCGCATGGAAACGGAGACCACCGCTGGACCACCGACTACATCAGCTGCATCAGTACCGACACCGAGTGCATTCGATATGGCCTCGTTATTAGAAGCCATACAGCGGAGCCAGTGCGAAGCAATGGAGCGCCTGGAAAATAAACTATTGGGAAGCCAGCGCGAAGCAATGGAGAGCCTGCGCGAAGACATAAAGAGCCAGTGCGAAGACATGAAGAGCCAGCGCAAAACGATGGAGGCAATCGACGCAAAGCTGGATGGTTTCCAGGGAGATTTGAACGTCGTGAAGGAGGACCTGGAATTGGTAAAAGTGCGTACATCCGAGCACGACCAAGCCCTCAAAAGCCATGACGCGTCAATCAACAGCCTCAGTGCGTCAATGAACTCCTACGAAACTAGGCTTGGAGATTTGGACAACAAGCTGCAGAAAATAAAGGTTTTGGGCACGGCGGCAATTAGTTCAGTCCCTGGGGCCCCGAAATTTAAGGTCCCAACTTTCGACGGCACGACCTCGTGGACGGCCTTCAGGCATCAGTTCGAGGTAGTTGCAAATGGGAATGGCTGGGAGGACGAGCACTCGTTGGCGGCACTCACCCTAGCTCTACGAGGAGAGGCACTGCTGGTGCTTGAGAACCTGCCCGCCGAGCGACGCACCTTGGAGTCGCTACTGAAGGCCCTGGAAGCTCGATACGGGGAAAAGCATCTCGAGCACGTGTACCGCGCGCAACTTAAAGACCGAGTACAGAAGTCGAGCGAAGGACTGCAGCAATGGGCTACAGAGATCGAGCGCCTCGTACGCCGAGCCTACGCGTCGAGTTCCACACCGGTCGAAGAGAAAGTATTAGAGGCATTCGTCAGTGGAATACGGGACCCCGAAGTGAGAGCAACGGTGCGCTTGGGTCATCACGCCACATTGGAAGCAGCTCTAGCGCATGCCCTTGAAGTAGAAGCGGTACGAAGCGACTGTAAAGGTTATAAGGTGCGCGAAGTCGTAGCGACGATTCAACCTCGTACCGGGCCTATCTGCTACGGATGCGGTGAACGAGGTCATATTAGGCTTAGCTGCCGGGCACGGAAACAACCGAAATCGGCGTGGAGGGCTACGCAAGTGCAAGAGCTAGAAGCCGCCGCCGCCGCTAAGAAGACTGCCAAGCCTCCTACGAAGACCTCGACGGCTACCCAAGTTGACACCCAGGAGCTGCTAAAATTAAAAGGCGTCAGCGCCACGGGACGGGCAGCGGCTGGACTTCGTCGAGCCCCTACTGTTATAGTGTCACAAGCTTGTGACGGGAACAGCCTGGTAGCTACTGGTGAGATAAATGGCATACCTTGTCGATTTACGATTGACACAGGAGCATCGAAGTCCATCGTTCGACCGGAACTACTCAAGAGGACTATCATGTGGGAAAATGGACGACCATCATGCAATCTGCAGACAGCGACAGGCCAGCCAGTGACCGTCCTAGGAGTTACGGAAGCAAGACTGAAACTCGGAAGTGACATTTACACGCAGTCTGTTTTGGTAGCAAATATAACTGACGACTGCATTATCGGATTGGACTTCCTACAGACACATCGCTGTATAGTCGACATAGCGAAAGGAGTATTAAGCTTCCAGGATCAAGAAGTCTTCTTGGAGGGTTCATCTTCAGGAGCAGTGTACTGTGTGAGGACAGTGAAGCTTGCACCCAGATCGGAAACCTTGGTCAAGGTTAGGTTTCCCGAAAAGATACAGATGGATCGATGTGTCATAGTGGAAGACTATGGAGATCACCCCAGTTGGATCACGGCAAGGACACTGCTCATGACCAAACGTGACGCCAAGTTAAAGGTCATCAATCTTAGCAGCACGCCGATACATCTCGCAAAGAATACCGTTATCGGCCGATGTGAAGCCGTGGACAGCTTGAGGAAGGTCCAAGAATACTCGGACAAACCTGGATCAACGGATCACATGACATCTTTGCTGGAGGCGACCAGGAGGAATTTGAGCTCTGAAGAATATACTCAGGCAGCAAAGTTGTTGATGGACTACAAGGACATCTTTACCAGAGGAGATAGCGACCTTGGAAGAACAAATCTTGTCACTCACCCAATAGATACCGGCAATACTTCACCGATCAAGCAAAGACCGAGACGAGTACCATTGGCAAAGGAACACGAAGTTGCAGAAATGATCGAGGACATGGTGCGCAGCAAGGTCATCGAACCGTCAACTAGCCCTTGGTGTTCACCTGTGGTGCTCGTGAAGAAGAAGGATGGCAGTACTAGATTCTGTGTCGACTACAGAATGCTCAACAACGTTACCAAGAAGGACAGCTACCCTCTGCCTCGGATTGACGACACATTGGATATGCTTGGTGGCATGAAGTGGTTTTCGACGGTCGACCTGAAGAGTGGTTACTGGCAAGTAGAAGTCCGGCCAGAAGACAAAGAGAAGACCGCCTTTACCACCGGAACCGGAAATGGCTTGTGGCAGTTTCGCGTAATGCCTTTTGGGCTATGTAACGCTCCTGCCACTTTTGAGCGTCTCATGGAGCGAGTGTTAGTTGGACTTTTGGGGGACGCTTGTCTGGTTTACCTCGATGACGTCATAGTCATGGGACGAAGCTTTGTGGAACACAAGCGAAACCTAGAGAAGGTATTCAGACGATTCCGTGAGTCCAACCTAAAGCTCAATCCGAAGAAATGTGACTTCTTCAAGAAGGAAGTATCATTCTTGGGACACATCATATCGGACGAAGGTGTTCGCACTGATCCAGATAAGATAAGAGCTGTTCAAGAATGGCCGACCCCAAAGAACAAGACCGATGTAAGAGCGTTCTTGGGACTATGCGCCTATTACCGTCGGTTTGTGAAGAACTTCTCCGAGATAGCCAAGCCGTTACATCGTCTCACGGAGGACAAGAGAATCTTCAGTTGGGATTCCGATTGCGAAGATGCGTTTGTTCGCTTAAAGGAACGTCTGTGCTCGGCTCCGATTCTTGGCTACCCCAGAAGAGAAGGGAGATTCACAGTAGACTCGGACGCTAGCAATACTGGCATCGGAGGGGTGTTATCGCAAGAACAGGACGGCCAGCAGGTGGTCATTGCGTACTTTAGCAAGACCCTTTCGAAACCGGAAAGGAATTATTGTGTGACTCGGCGAGAATTACTGGCTGTGGTGAAGACCCTTCAGCACTTCAACAAGTATTTGCTGGGACGCGAGTTCACAATAAGGACGGACCACGCCGCTCTGAGATGGCTTCTGCAATTCAAGAACCCGGAAGGCCAGGTCGCGAGGTGGATCGAACAGCTTCAAGAGTTCAACTTCGTAATAGAGCATCGCAACGGAAGAGCCCATTCGAATGCCGACGCCCTGTCACGACGCCCATGCTCCGAAGAATGTCGACATTGCATCAAGCATGAGGCCAAAGAAGAGGTCCGGGTGATAAGGATGCAGGACCTAGACGAGTCTTGGGGAACGGAGCAAGTAAGCCAAGCTCAGAAGGAAGACAAAGACCTCAGCTTGATCATGGAATGGAAAGCCAAAGGACAGAGGCCCCTGTGGAGTGATGTGTCAACATCAAGCGCGACGACTAAGGCATACTGGGCTCAGTGGGACAGCCTTACACTAGAGAATGGCGTGCTTTACCGGATCTGGGAGTCACTCAACGGAAGGGAACGAACCCTGCAAATGGTTATCCCTAGAAGTAAAGTGGCTGATTTGCTGAAGCTCGTACACGATGGCACTTCTGGTGGGCACCTCGGCATCAAGAAGACCCTCGTAAAGATACGAGAACGCTTTTATTGGGTGCGGTGTCGAGAGGACGTCGAAGATTGGTGCAGGAAGTGTACAGTGTGCGCTTCAGTGAAAGGGCCCCGCACTAGATCCAAAGGGAAACTACAGCTGTACAACGTCGGAGCCCCTTGGGAGAGAATCGCCATAGACGTTGCAGGGCCATTCCCTCAGACGGAAGACGGGAATAGATTCATCATAGTGGTTCAAGACTACTTCAGTAAATGGCCGGAAGCGTTTGCAACTCCGAACCAAGAGGCGAAGACCGTGGCCAAGAAACTTGTCCAGGAGGTAGTATGCCGCTTTGGTGTACCATTGGAGTTACACAGCGACCAAGGCAGGAACTTCGAGTCGACGTTATTCCAGGAGATGTGTGAACTTTTGGGAATAAATAAGACACGTACCACACCGGCGCATCCTCAATCTGACGGCATGGTGGAGAGATTCAACCAAACGTTGGAAAATCACTTGGCCAAGGTCGTCGAGGAACATCAGCGAGACTGGGATCGGTACATTCCTCTGTTCCTGATGTCGTATCGGTCTGCCATACACGAGTCTACGGGATTTACACCGGCTAAAGTTAACTTCGGAAGAGAAATGCGTCTGCCGATGGATTTGCTTACCGGAACACCGCCAGATGCCCCGAAACCAACAGTTGAATACATCGCGGACTTACGGAAACAATTGGACGAGACACATGATCTTGTAAGGGAGCAATGTTTGAAGACCAGTGAAAAGATGAAAACCCGCTACGATCGCGATGCTCGGAAACATGGTTTCAAGGAGGGAGATTCTGTATGGTTGCACAATCCACTGCGGAGGAAAGGGAAGTCTCCGAAGCTACAAGCACGATGGGAAGGCCCTTACACAGTTGTCACGAGAATTAACGACGTGACCTACCGGATCAGACAGGGGGACAGAAGAAAGCCGAAGATCGTGCACGTGGACAGATTGGCACCATTTCATGGATCGAATAATGCTCGGGACGAGCATGACTAAGAGGGGGGCAATGTGACAACCCTGGCGCTACTTCGCTACACCGAAAACAATAAACAATAGGGGCCATAAACATGTCGAGTCAACAATAGAACAATAGCGCGCTTGCCCGTACGCACGACGCTTCGACCATTACGGCAATAGTCATACGGGCGAAACTCGGTTGCAAGGAACGTTCTCGAATTTTATACGAATCGGGTCCGTCCGGAATTAGCGAGAAAGTTCTGGATTGGCGTGAATGGTGCGTGAGGGGTATAAAAAGGAGCGATCGGCCAACCGCAGACATTCTAGTTTCGGAAGCGAAACCAGGAAGATACCAGCGATACCTACGAGCGATACCAGTGCGAAGTGAAGTGATTTCTACGAGCGATACAGTGTTCGACGAGTGTGTTACGAGTACCTACGTGCATAGTGTTGTAGTGTGTACTGTGTATAGTGTGTAATCGTGTATCTACGAGTACAATAAAGTCTTTGTGGTACATTTTGGCATTTTCTCGAACCCATTACTCCTGACACGTAACAATATCATTTTCGGAAGCAATAATGACATCGTCTATGTAACAAAATAAAGATGATTTACCAGTTTCATTTTCGATGTTTTCGATGCCACGAAGGACTGTGTTATCCATGAATCTTTGGAATGTCTGTGCTGCATTTTTTAATCCGAAAGTCATTCGCGGGAATTCGAATAAACCAAAAGGAGTTATAATAGCTGTTTTTTCTATATCTTCCTCCGCAACTCCAATAAAATGATAAGCTCTGTTTATATCTATGCGACTATAAATTATCTTACCGGCGAGTGCGTAGGTAAAGTCGTGTAATCTTGGTACAGGATAGCGGTCTGGCTTCGTGACAGAATTAAGTCGACGATAATCACCACAGGGTCTGATTTGGCCATCCTTTTTCGGGACGACGTGTAGTGGACTTGCCCACTGACTCCTGGATGGTCTGCAGATACCTAGTTCCTGCATGTAACGAAATTCATCTCTTACCTTACGATACATGTCCGGTGTGAGAGGTCTCGCTCGAGAATGTAACGGCGGGCCTGTAGTCTCGATGTGATGTTTAACAGAGTGTGAAGTCACTTTATCCTTAAAAGAAATAGGTTTAGTAATATTTTCAAATTGTTCTAATAAATCACGAAAAGGATTATCATTTTGTATACTTTTAATTGAAGGTTGATTAAAATTTATGATGGATCCTATCGAGCATAAGCTGGTTACACTGTCAATTAATTTTTTATTAAATAAATCTACTATTAACTTATGCGTTTTTAAAAAATCAGCACCAATAATTGGTCTGTCTACATTACAAATAATAAAAGGCCATTTATAACTACGGCGTAATCCTAAATTTAATTCTAAAGTAATAACACCATAAGTAGTTATTTCTGTGCCATTAGCGGCAAAAAGTTTATAATCGCATGAACGAAATTGTTTACGGCTCACTTTACTTACGGGAACCACCGAAACGTTAGCACCTGTATCGATGAGAAAGTTCATACCAGTCTTTGAGTCTAAAATACACAAGCGATGATTTGCACTGATGTTCACGGTACAGTCTTCCATCGCGATAGCCTGCACCATTCCTAGTTTTCCGGATTGGGCTTCCATGCGCAAGGAGATATGCATTTCCTTGCATCAGCTTGAAATTTATGATGATACCAACATAAACGGTTGCTGCGATGAGGTGACTGGTTGTTGCAGTGGGGTGAACGTCCTGGGCGCCTTGGACCGGCGCTGGCAGAACGTGAACGACTGCGGCTCCAACGCTTAAAATTGCGGTGCAACTGGCGTCCTCTGATGCTGTTCACTTCACCTCGTAGGGCTTTGATTTCCAATGCCATGTCGCGTAGCTGTGACAGAAGCTCGACGTTGACTTGCTGGTTCTGCGTGGATGTCGATGGTGCATGGACAGCTGCCACTTCTCCACTCCGTAGGTTGTCCATGATCTTGTCAGCCATACCTGCCAGTTCATCCAGCTTGGTGTCTGCGTTACTGCTGGCTAAGATAGCACGAACCCAACCTGGCAAGCGAGCTATCCACAGGTTTTTCAATGTGTCATTAGCCGTACCTGTATTCTTGGCGAGCTCACGCATCTTCGAGAGAAGCTGGGATGGACGCTGTTGTCCTAAGTCCATTTCTTTAACAAGCTTGTGGAATTGGGCTTCGGCGCTCTCTTGAAAAATTTTTAGTAGGCGATTCTTCAACATCGTATATCGCTGTGACTCTGGAGGATCATCGATGAAGTCTGCTATCTGGCTCAGTTCTTCTCGTCCAAGTTTGGATAATACTAGGTCGTATTTGACGTTTTCGCTTTGGTGTTGCGGACCGACGACGGCTTCGAACTGCGCGAACCACATCCGAGGCATGTCTGTCCAGAAATGTGGTATCCTTGAAGCTAAGGATATCGCTGCCAACTCGTTACTTTGCTGCACTTGTGACGCTAACTGTTGCGACTGCTGCATGATGCGCGGTGTGGGACTATAGGTCAACCACGGAACACGGAAACGATGAGTGGTTACGCGGGTACTGAGTGACACGGGTACTGAGGGGCACGGGTAGCAGTGACGCTGATGTTTGTCGCGGGGATGTTCGTCGCGGGGTCACCAATGTTGAGTGATGCTCGGAAAGGTATATAGGTTCTGTATAATTACTGTTATTTATGGGACAGTTTGAATGAAAGAGGTTTGGATTTTAACGATAAATATAATATTAGATAGATACAGTTTTTACAAACATACAGTCACGAACACACATATATAGGGACAGATATACAGGGAAAATATATATATTCAGTTAAGTACAGTTACGTTAGGCCGCGGAAAGAAATACAATAAAATATAATATTAATATAATATGTGGACCTAACAGTGAGTGTGCGTACCCGTGCCGTGTCCGAGAATCACTGACTGCGGGGTGAGGCGTTGGCGCGAGGCAGAGGGCCTATCGCCAAGTCAGCACTTACACGCGACAAACCACTGCCATATCTAGCGATAACTGCTGACGGTTTTACGTGCCCGCCGAAACACGGAAACTCCCAAGAACTTGTCATAGAGTTATTCCCGAGTACCGTTACTATTTGTATCAGATGAAACTTGAAACACAGAGGAAGACTAGACAAGTAGGCTCGAACTCTATTCAGAAAATCAGTATTATAATACGCGCGCCTGAAGCACAGAACTCCGATCCGACCGAAAAACCATTACGAAAAACAATATAAAACTCCTATTGTTATGATTTCCCATGAGGTCAACAGTAACTGGAATGGAGTTGGGGTGGTATTGATGAAATGTGCACAGAGGTTAACGCAATGACTACATTTTTTTCCACGGTACAACCACAGACAACAAACGTTATAATATATAGTAGACTTTGCATATTATCTCCGTACATACCACAGAACATTACAGAGAGCTCTCAGACACGCAGATTTTCTCCCAACAGCTTCAGTCTCTAATACAGTAATTATAAATTCGTTATACGCACATAGCATGACTCGGGAGTAGGGTTGCCAGGCCGCCAAACCTACAAGCCTGACAGATTAGCCAATTTGGCCGGATATTTGGCTAAAAAAGCCTGACACCCTATATAATCATCAATGTCAGCTTTTATAGCTGGTGGGGGGGGGAGGAGGTGCAAAACAGTAATAAGTCAACAATTAATTCTACATATAAGTAATTCGACTTTTCAAGTTCAATGTTGGTGTCCAAACGCGACTTACGAAGTGATCATGATTGTTGTGTCAAAAGCGGAACAGACCGGACACCTTTAATTTTAGTCGGACAAACACTCAAAAAGCCTAACACTGTCCGGTTTTACCCGGACGTCTAGCAACACTAGTCGGGAGTGATAAACGCCGCAGGTGCGTTTCATTATGCGGCGGTTCCCAAGTGGAAGGGCCTGGGAGTCAGCGCTAACATGGAATTGATTTAGTACATTATCGACTGAACCGTAACGCGTGAAATGAAACTTGGCTACTTTCACATGCTCATGTTTTGAAAACGATTGGTTTGGCCAGCAAAATGAGATCGTTCCGGAGTTTGCAATAATTTATCACAATACAATCATCAACCAAACTTAACATTTGTAAACTACCTATACTAGAACGTATAACAGAACACTTCTTGAGAAGAGTCAGAATTTAACACAATTTTTCCAAAACTATTTATTTATTTTGAGCTTTTACTACGAAAAATAACAAAAGGATTGTCTGCCACTCAACCATCTATTATATTCAATTATATATTTACGTAGAATTATGTAGGTATATTATTAGAGAACGAACAAACTTTGAAATTAAGCAGATTTGGATGGCAATTCGCAGGATGTACAAATATATTATGGATGTTACTATTATGTTCTGTAAAAGCCCAAACCACGGTAAATCCTGAGATTAAACGGTTAATCCTAAGATTCACCAACATGAGTTGGTAAATGTACGAAATAGTAATAAAGTGTCAACTGTCAATTGAAGTCAGTTCAAGTAAAGACACTTTGAACAGAATATTTACAAAACTCGTACCTATAGTAAACCCAACTTAAGACTGAAACGAAAGTGGCGCTGTCGGACGCATTTGACATTCATTTGACCAATCATTGCACACTAGTAACTGACAGATGAATGACCACAACATACCTAAGAATGACTTTTTGTTAGTTCCAATTTTTGGCATTTCAGAGATAAGTTGGGCGCACTGTAAAGACACTTTGAACAGAATATTTACAAAACTCGTAGCTCATAAGTACAACGCTCACAGACAAGAGCATAAAGTCAAAGAGTACGTTTATGAGAGAGTAATAGAACAAGACGATCGACCAAAGCCCACCGCGAGGAAATTGCTGAGCTGAAACAATGGCTCGTAAAATTTTAATTTACTGGTGAATGTACGAGTTAAAATAAATATTGAAACTATCGGTGCCTCAGTTTCTATTCGACATAATATTAATTAAAACATAGTAGGTTGATTTAATATTAACCGATTTTTCCGATGATTAAAACTTAGGTATTAATATGATTATGAGCATTAAGTTAATAAGGTTACTGGCATGGAAGAAGGCACTCCCAAACATAGATGGGTCAGGGGTTCAAAACCTCCTCGCACCTAAAATTTTCAAAAAATATTATATTCATGTTAGAAATGCAATAACTCTAGTTTCAGTGAAGGGAAAAATACACACCAATTTGAACAAAACAAAAAATACAAGATATAAGAGAGGCGGATAATAAATAAATGAATAACATTGAGAGCACCCAACAGGAGGTCTTATCGCTGAAATAGCAATCTCTTCCAGTCAACCTTTTGGGTGGACACGGTATACATACTACTTAGGTAGGTGCAAATTTCCAAGTTTTCAAGTGAAACCATCGTGTGGAAACCAGCACACCTGAAAGTTTTCCGTAAAGTTATCAAAGCGGAAGGCTAATCAAGACTAATCAAGTCAATCAAAATCAAAGACTAATCAAGTCAACGTGGTTTACAAGCTTACTAAGGCCTTTACTTTACCCCTAATTTAGGGACAGTAACGAGTTGCAATGATGAATGAGGTCACTGGCATAATGCTTTAAGCCATAATAATAGTCCTCTTACGGCGAATCCTAGAATTCTATATTCTCCGATAGATTTAGCCAACGTATGACTCACTCGTCTCGTGTTCGGGACGAATGGCCGTAAGGATCTATACTTTACAATAACTCTGCCAACTAATGCAATTGTCTTGCAAATTTAGTGTTTACGCGTTAAAGTCGTGACGTCAGCGTTGACATAACACATCGGAGACACTGATTTAACAAGCATGGTAATTGAAAGCTTTGTTTTGTTAGATACGCTAAATGTAAGAATTTTCTACGGATTTAGTCACGATTTTCCAGCATAATGCTATTTTCGTATAACACTTCACGTCGCGTACAGCGAAGGACTAGGTTACTTGTTATTAGCGTCGCCGTTTGTAGCTGTACCAAAGTTGGTAGAACTTTGGTCTGGAAGTTTTTAGGATAGTTGGTTTTGGACTAAGTGTTCCATCGTAACGACAATAGATTTCATTTCGCAAGTTAGTCTTAGCATTGGGAATCTTATCAAGCACTAACTTATCACAGGCAAAATAAATGTGTGTAAATTTTAAGGAAATTTCTTCTTTCTTCCCATAGGGAGATCGATATCACAATATCAGGGGGTTTTTTTATGGCTAAGAAGTATTTTAATGGCTAAATGGTTAGGTTGACATCATGAGCTATTACTATTAAGGTACATAGTTAACAATAATATTCATTCGCAGATCAATAAATCTATCGCTTTGTCTCTCGGCAATGAATTATCCTCAAAGTAGGCAAACTACAATGTTATTGTGTTAAGTGTTAGCTATGCCTATTTTGAGACTTGCCTTATTGACCTTGATGAGAATAGCGTGCATAAACTTTAGCCACAATAGCTAAGAGTGCTTTAGGTAAATACTGATGCTGAGTTCCGCAACTGAGACCAAATCGGCTAGAGCCTAAGAGAAAGAAAGCAAGGAAAAGGTGATTTATTCACGACAAAGTGAATAATTTTATTTTAGATGCACAGTTCCACTTCTGTTACCTTTAAGCACTAACTCTCAAGGTCAAAACTTATTTTAAAACCAAATTATTTCATCATGAAAATTAATTTCTTCATCTACTAACTAGCGGCTACGTAATATTTCAAAACGAAACACTAAAGACTGATAATATCTTAACTATATATCTTAATTACGAGTACAATCTTCATTACGGCGTCTATAGAGATGCGTTTACAGAAATTCCAAATGCCAAAGGTCAAGATACAATGCACTGGCCTACTCGTCGTTAATGGTGGTAGACGCTTCATTCTTCACTCCAGATAATCAAGTTGGGACCATTTATGCCATAAAGAACTTGATATGACAAATCTAACTGATTAATGATTGTGGAGAACGTCGTTAGAGATGCTAATGGTTCTATTGTGTGGGGTTACGCTATAAATAAATGTCTTTTTTTCCTTTTGCCTTTATGTGGAATTAAAGTAGCAAACCAGTTGGTACATCGGTTTAACAAAGTATAACGAAGGAGAAGGAGGTAAAATAAATTTTCTGTGAAAATCGGGTAAGAGTAGACGGGTCAAACTAGCGAGCTACCCCGGCTCCGCACATCTTATACTATACTATAAAGCTAAAAAAAAATTGTGTTTCTTTGAACGAGCTAATCTCAGGAACTACTGGTTTAATTTGAAGAAATTATTTTATTTTAGTGTTGGATATTTCATTTATCGAGGAATGCTTTCATCATTCTACGACTAGAAGGAGTGGAGCAACAAGTTTTTCTAAGCGAAGAGAGGGCGCCTACTAGGTAGCCTATGTTACTCAGGAATAAGGACCTACATAATTGACTAGATTTTGAGTTCATTCGTAACAAACATACCTATAGATATTTCTCCATTATAATATTAGTGCAGACGAATTTATACATTTATTTATACATTAGCCACCCGCCACGACAGACACCCTGAGCCAGTCAGGTAGGGCATGCTTTTTTCTTCTTTACTTTGCTATAACGCTTCGGCAAGCAACATATGGTTCGTGATGCAAAAGAATTCGTTTTTATGTGAATAGCCGAGAAACGGACAGACGAGCCACCTGATGGTATTGCCATCGTCACTGAATATTTCTTACAAAGGCATCACCGATGCGCGGCGTTGGAATGTAATCCATCGACTTACTTTACTCTGCGAATAGTAGCGATAGTCTCAATTTGTGCACAAACTGTCTTATTGATAAACGCGGCGTAAAGTTACTCCAGATTTAATTTTTTTTGTCCCTGTCATGTGATTCTCTAAAGTCAAAAGTTAGAAAAAGATAAAAACATTTTTAAACTCGGAGTAAGTTTAAGCCGCGTTTATTAATAATGTCCTAATATTATAAAGAAGGATAAAGTATGCTTGTAACGTAACGAGTAAGCTCTATTGTTGGACTGATTTAAAAAACTAATAACTAATAGTAGACAATCTCGTCAATGCAAAAGACTCTGTTTGTTAGACTTTGACATCTGAACCACTCAACCGATTATAATGAAATTTGGTACAGAGATAAACTTGGCCTTGGAAAGACTTTATCTAACTTTGAGAAGTTTCTATTCACGGTCTGGATGTTTTCTTTATATCTCGTCCATTAGGTACTCTCACTAGTGTGAGGTGAATCCTAGTGTGAGTCTATTAGTGTGTAGCTAAGAGCGGACTTTTAAATAGGTACTCCATCCGGAAATAAGGGTTAAAATTTTGTTCCAAATATCTTCGATTAAAAACTAGACAACTATAAAAAATTATCAATAATGTTTTATGGTTAAATATAATGAAACACCTGCAAACAAATCAATCCTAAGGGAATATTATACTTAGGCATAAATGTTTGTTTGAAAATCAGCCAAACGTACTTCCACGCGGGCCAAGCCTCAGGGCATCAGCTAGTAAACCAATAAATACAAAACCCTAAACCGGCTCACGCTTGACCAGTTCCCATTCATTGAGCTTAACCAAACAGGTTGTGCGCACCAAATCATACTTGCTAATTTAATTACTAAAGCGTTTAATGTAATGGAGATTGCAGATCAGAACGCATTTTCGATCAATTTACTATTTTTACCGCGGAGCCACTGTGTGCCTGTTGTAGTTTACTTACTGGTTTTTTCAATGCATATTAATTTTTCTTAAAATAACTAACCTCTTAACAATGTTCGTACTATCTTATTTGAATTGTGATCGATTTGGAATGTGTGGGATCAGTTAGTTTTTTTGAGCCCACGAAAAATATAATCTGGTGATTTTTGCATATTAACTATTTAAGTCCGTTTTAAAGATTAATACCCAAAAAGTTACAAAAGAAATTATTACTACGCTAGTGAGACATCTAAGGAGTCCTTGTCCGATCCTCATCTTTAATAACAAACTTTCCAACTTAACTAATGTTTGAAGTTAGAATATTCTTAAGTTCTCAAGTCCTTCTTTCTAGTCGCTAAATTCTAACACTGTCTACTATCAGGGACCTAAATTGAGTCTAGTTCTAGGTCGCTCACAGTTATCATGGACGGCAGCAGAATTATTATTTCATTACGGTGAACTACTTTCAGATCTGGTAAAAATCATATATGTTGGAACCTTATTATTCTTTCTGCTTTGTGTGCTAGACACTATACTATCGCTACAAAAGGCCAACACAGATCTAAATTGAGATGTTACGAACCTTCGAGGTGAACATTCTTCCGAGTGCTACCGTGTGCCTTGTAAGGTAACTTGTCACCGCTCATTCTTAATAGCCATCTATCTATAGAGGTGCCAGCAATGGTCAGTCAACAAACGGTTTAGAAGTTCATAATATAAGTATCCGTATCGATTAGACAACTCTTTTAATCTAGTCAAACAGAAAAACATTCTAACAAAGCTGCTTTGGAAACTATTGTTTTTTTTTCAAATACGTATATTATATTATCTTTCATATCCGAAGGACATTAATCAGACAGTTTTTAACCAACTTAAAAAAGGAGGGGGGTTCCCAATTCGACAGTATTTTTCATGGGTGTTACCTCATTACTACCGTAAATGTTTATTGGCAGCGACGGAAATATCATAAATTCATGAGAAATTCTTTGTATCAGACTTGGCCATAACCTTTCAAAGGTGTGTGTAGTTTGTCACCCACTTCGCACTTGGCCAACACGATGGATTATGGCTTTGGCCTGATAATGTTGGAGTTGCAGTGGCTATTAACTACTAGCATAAATAAAACAAGCATTTGTCCACTTACTCGTAACTTGTAAAGTAATGTCAAAAACGAAAAGTTCGAATTCAAATGCCTGTTTGATTAAACATCATTGAATTGCAGTGCCGTCTCAGCATAACATGTACAACGTACATTTAATTACAGTCCTATACCAATAAAACTTCTATTGCATTACCTAGCCAGTTTAGTAAAAAAAAACAAAATGTTCGACATCCAACGCCAGGTTTGTCCTGTAGCTGTCTGGATCCTGTGTTAAACTGTCGATGTACTGTCAGGTGTCGATCCTGTCGTAATGTGGTTGGAACAGGATGCGCTAGTAATAACAAATTAGCGAAGTGACTCATGCGGGTGTAGGGTGGCCAGGCGTTGGATACGTGGGTAGATAGAAACAGGATATGAGGTGAGGGAAATTACCAGTAAAAAAATATTGGTGATCGGATATTCCATAAATCTTAGTTATGAAGCAATTGTCATACGCATTAGATCCACATACTATATGTATGTTAAAAACTCACATAAACTAGGTTAGTCATATTATTTTAAGTGGATTACAACTAACTTATCGTGACATTATAAATGGATTGAATCTTGGAAACGACATTGAAGCAGATTTAGTGAAGGATTGCTTGTTAGACTGACATTAAAAATCTCGTGTATTCGCTATTTCCATAAACAGTATCAGGTAGTGAAACATACAAGAAATATACAAGCCAGATTTCTATAAATAGCCGAGTATGACTCATTAATTGATTTGGATAAAAACGTTAACATTAATGTGAATAATCCTTGACAGGTTAATAAATCTTACAAAATAAAATAAATGATCACTTGACTAATAGAGTATAATATTTGAAAATGTAATAATACTGTTGGATTATCTTTAATTTAGTGGTCATGCCTGTAATTGATTCCCGGAAAAGATAGATCTATATTTTGTGACGAATAAGTGCTAGCTAGGGTCGTCAGTGTGAAGTCTTATAATATATGTTTTGTCTATGCAACAAACAAGGCGAAATCCTAGTTCAAGGGATGAGTGTGTTAGCCTTTTTTTTCAGCAAAGATATCGGTTTTAGAGTTAGGTATTCCAAGAAAAGTTCCTCGACACCTTAAGTTTTAATGTTCGTAAGTAAGAAAGATATAAAACATATATTTCACGAGACCGATTTCGTAACGACGAAACTTTTAAAACCTGCAGTGAGCCTGCTGAACATTTCCAGAGCAATCAACGAAATAAAAGAATCAGATGAACGTTGAATGGGTCATCTTAACGGTAGATTTCGGAGACCAGATCTGAATCTAATGGCTTGAGCTACAATAGATCATATCTGGCCGCAACCGTTGGAAACAACACCGACGGACCAGCAAATTATTTTTATAGCCATAAGCCTCTAATTGCTAACTACAATTGACCAAGGGACTCTTCTCATACCTAAGGAGGTGAAGGTAACTCCTAAGGACAAGAAGGAGTAACTCCATGTAATAAAGTAAGAAATTGCATTTTGCTCGTATTATAACATTTAAAACTGAGAGTACGGAGGATATAGAATTAGGATCTGAAATTATTTAAAAGCACAAAAAGAGGATTTTCAAAACCGTTGAACGATGCTTAAAAACATAATTAACAAACAATCCAATAAATTCAGTGACCAGAAACAATCCAAGCTCTGTCGATAAAGAGACGCATACGTAGTATCTAATAGGAGCCTTATAAAGAGATATTTTTATTGACGAAGATAAATAAAATTATCCTTTCATTCACAGTATGCAACGCCGATATAAATTTTCTTCCGCCTCACTTCACCGATTCTTAAAAAAACTGATAAGATCTCAATAAAACGTACGCAGCAGGAACCCGTCTCATATTCCCTTCACGTGTTGTCACTATCCTAGGCCTTTAACATACTTGAGTAATACAACTCGTAGCGGCGTGTGGTTCACTCAAATCCAGACTTTATTACCTTGCATTAAAAACCACTAGAATGTTCTCAGTGAAGTTATTACAGACATTACAGCCTACCAGAATCCGGTAATACTAGTACGGGATTAATAATCACATTACTTTTTGTTTATATTTTTTTCACCTCACTTCGCCGGTGGCGCCAACTGAGTTGTTTTTTGCGGTCGTTTTTTAGGGCATACACACACCCACCTACTTACAACGGCGACTTCTTTGGGTCAGACAGTCACGACCGCGAAGGACCGCATAAATTGATAACTGAGTAACGCAAAAATAACTTTCTTTCCCTTCGTGTTTTATTTATATTGAAACATGTAACTTGAAGTGTGTTAGGAATCGTTTTAGACTTATGATAGGTAAACGGAGCTAAAAGAAATCAAATTCATAATGTGAAGGTAAATGGGCTAGACATAAAAAATAATACAATTGTTACTTATTTATGAAATAAATTAACATATTCGTATATATGGAATATATATATGGATTCGTATATATGGAATGTTAACCTACCTCAGAAAAATAAGTTATTTATTAACGTAAAAATTTTAAAATTAGGTACAGTTTTCTGACAACTCAGAAGAAAATTTTCAATTATAAAATTCAATTAGCATAAGTCATTCAACGTAGTGAGAATTAAGACAAGGGGAAGTGACAGATTTGAAAGAGAGAGATACAAATGACAGCCCGATTTATCATTGACATTCGGGATTGCAAAAAGTTGTTCGTGTGCAAGCGACCTTAATTAGTGTTTACGTTTTTTGCAAGCTTTAATTAAAATGGTTTTCGCACCTCACGCGGAAATCGACGCCTGCCCGATTGAATTGTACGTGACTTTGTACCGAGCCAATTAAGGTATTGAATTGTGTTAATCGAGGGCGTTCCTTTATAATAGATTTTATTGGATACTTGTAGTACTTTAATCTATTCTGTGATATATCAATACTTGTACGTAAACAGAAAATTATTATTTTTTCTACCTAAGATTGCATATTATTTACGACTGTCTAAGAAAATGTATATTTTTCATCTTTCTTAGCTGTCATAACAAGGGATCATTGATGCCTTTGCAGTGATAGGTACCTTTCTCATTTTGCTGATGTCCCTGGACAAAGGCAACTGTTTCCATAAGGAGTCTCTACTACTCGACAACTAGTTTATCAGTTACTTCAAATACGAAGATGCCTTCTTGCTGAGTGTATTTAAATGAAACAATTTTATTTTATTTATGTACCTATCATTAATTGGTCAGTCAATATAAAGTCATTGCGGTAAGGCTCGTTACTCACGAGCGAATTCCTTATTCGGTGTGATTGATCGCAGTCTTTGTTTGTTGTTTTGTGATACTAGTCAAGTGTGAAAAAGAAATGTGAGGGAATCCGTACTTTATTTAAATAGTAGTTACTTTATGATCTCTACAAAAATAAATCGTTATCGTTATCAATATAATAATAATATAATCGTTCGTCCACAGTTCGCTTTTCACGTCATTTTCTACCGCGTACGTGTAAACTGTGGAACGAACTTCATCCCTCAGTATTCCCACAGTGCTATGACATGGGGTCCTTCAAGAAGCGGGTCTATCGCTTCCTTCGAGGCCGGCAACACGTTGGTGGCGCCCCTGGTGTTGCCAATGTCCATGGGCGACGGTGATCACTTACCATCAGGTGACCCGTCTGCTCGTTTGCCTGCTTAGGCTATAAAAAAAAATTAAATAGGTAGGTATTAATTTATCAGTTCAGCCTGCATCGTTTTTTGTTTTTATAGCCGTTTTGAAGGTGCTACATGGCAAAGACAAGAAGAAAAATCACGAGATTTTGATAAACTAAAGTGGTAATTTGACAACAAACGAACTTTTGTGCTGATTTTACACAAAAAGAATTAAATAATTTGTTGCCAACCTTTAAACCTGTGCTTTGATTTGTACAGTACACGTAAAATTAGAGAAAATATATCCTATCCTAACCATCAATCCTCTTTTGAATATTAGGTACCTAGGCTATTCAAAAGATTTTCTTTGAATTTCTTTTCTTGTCCCAAAGACTCCGATTATCATTTTTATTAACAAACTGGCCGATGGAAACTCCACGTATCAAGATGTATCTACGGATCTCTAAAATTATTGCGGTCTTACGGTAATGGTTGTATCGTTTTTATCTTGTCATGGTAATATTTTGTTATTCCAATGACTTTTTAAATACGATATTTTGCAATATATCACTCAATATTGTTTAGAACCTCGAAGGAAGAAGTAAGTACAGACAAGTACAGAAAATAAGAAGAAATTACTGAAAGCCTTTTTAAGATTAAATTACTTAAGAGCTTATTAAGCTCATCTGGGTAGTTGCTTATAACCAAATTGCTCTCGTAACTTCAGAATGACGCTTTTTGCATCGAACCAATTTTCAACTGCACATTGTAAGATGAAAAAATAGAAATTTAAGACTTATAGATAAATAAATAATTAATTGTCACCAGCCACTTCCTGACAAGTTTCCAAAAAATATTCATCAGCTCGTGTTAATAAAAATGAGCACACACTCTTCTTAACGATACATATGTACCTACTTCTTAAAGCTACTAACCACCTGTAAACAATAACTAAGCCAGATCTTGAAGAACCTTTTACTCAACGGACCTAAATTTAAACGGAACAACCTTCATTTAACGACGATAAATCTAGACCTTAGATAAACGGGATATTGCAGTATCTAGTTGCAGAAACGCGTACTCAAATCGCCTCCAGTCCGAGAAACGTAGGAAGATTTCGAAGAAAACGTGCCTGTTTACTTAACAAGCCCACGACACGAGTACTAATGACAAACACTAGCTCAACACTTGTTTACAACTCATGTAAAACAGACAATACACAGACTATCCCTGTTTCTGAGAAAAATAATCACAGTTGCTGCCGTGGGACTTTGTTGCGCGTTGCTACTAAGTAACTTACGCTACTTTTTGTCTTTCTTCTGTCTTCTTTCTTGGAAATGCATGATGATAATTATCTTCTATGGTTTTGCTGATGTGATGTTGGTGACCACTTACCGACTCGTCTGGTCGGGTACATCAAGACTCACGGAGGAATGGTTGCAATCATGGAGCAAATATAGAGAGGAGACGGCCTAAGCAACTGTGTACTGTAACTCAACTAGGTCCTGACGTCATCACAGTGGGCGTGGCCTTAAGTCAGTCTACTGACGGCGCTCACCAAACAAATTTCTACTTGACGTTAGATGGCGACACTTTGTATCAGGGGAAATAAAAATGCATAGGTGCGTAGAGCTAACAATTATTATATCTTGATAATCATACGTACTGAAATTCGTCCTACATTAATTCCTAAAGAATTTTTACCACCAAAATATTATTTTTCTAGTTTTTATAATCATTTTGTAAACAGCGCCATCTATCGACAACTACTTACAACAACAAAAACACAGGGCCGTATTTAGAATCCATCTAGTGTGAGATAGTTGAACTACGTAGTAAAGTCGATTATTCGGTTTATTCCGCCCATTTCTTTATCCCCCTCGCCCCGCAAATCTTCACGCGATCTTTCATAGAAAAATATACATACAAAGTCTCCTCTCTATATTTGCTCCATGGTTGCAATGTAAAGGGTTCTATTAGTTTTTGAACTTCAGGTCTATTCATTCTTTGGGTCTACTCATACTTGAACTTCCCTTCTGTACATCAAATAAACAGCCCAACTAGTTCAACTGATTACTTTATCCGTTGAACTAGACGTCTTGTAAGTATTGGATGCCGATATCGATCCAGTTGCAGTGGCGCTTGAACTTAAACTCTAGTCATCTGTCTTCCAGTATCCATATCAAGAAAATTCGCATCATAAAAAATGAGCGCAATTCCCGAGGACTCTAAAAGGATTTTGGTTATTGAAACGGCACATCTCGTCCTTCGATTTGAATCATCGGCGCGGTGCATTCGCGAACGGACCTGTGACGTGTAACAATGCAGTTCAGCTCCGATTGAGTCATTGTGACATCGTTAAGGCAGCCCGTGTGCGGAATTTGTGTTGGTTGGTTGGTTGGCTCCGCGAGATAACGGCAATTACGTACTTTACTGGATACAATCTTGGATACGCTTTTGACTTGTGTATATAGTTTGTGATCGAATGTTATATTGATTTGTATACCTTTGTTAGATTTATTTACCTTTTACAACAGTGTTGTTTTGTGTTTCATTTGGTTTATAATCTTAATATGTAAAAGGCGAAAGGTCACTCACTCACTCATCACGAACTGCTTAAAGTATAAAGATGTTAGTAGACTAAGAACCGATTTTTTCATATTCCACCCCTAAAGGTATACAATAGGAGATGAAAGTTTGTTTGAAAGTCCGTCAAATTATCTCTACGCTGGCGTAGCCGCGGGCAACAGCTAGTTTTACATACTTTTAAGAGTTTTAAGTAGGTATACATAGACTATGAGTTGATCTTAAACTAAATGATCTAAAATAAGATTAAAGCCCTAATCACAATTGATACAACCACAATTAGATATGTGAAAAAAAGGGCAATTGATTGACTTATCTTTATCCTGAAGTCCTTAATTAAGCATGTCTTATTGCAGTGAAAAATATCTTAGATCTAAAGAACACAGCTGAAAGCCGATGTGTTCAGGATTAGGAAGCCTTTCGACCAGAAGTAGACTCCCAAAAAAGTGAAAGATAGACAGAATAGGTATGTAGACTATTGCACAGAATATCCTTTTTACCAGGACGTATGAAATGTTCAGCGCGGGAGAGTCATTAACTACACATGAAATATTAAATGAGCTTATACATAGTTCGAGGACTTTTAATTTATTAACCAGATTTACTGAACCTACATGAATCCATTATATTTGTGATGTAATATTCATGTACGACTGGTTATAATAAAGCTTTTGAAGTAATTAATAATAGTACCTAATTAATTTACATGTTTTTAACACGCTTTTATTAACTTCACCTGTATGTTTGTATGTATGTTTGTATGTAACATTTCTGTTAATATCTTCCGTGCCCCTCAGGCGTTTTGCTTCAAATTCATAACGCACCTATAAACAGTTGATCCCTAATTTTCTAGACCCTTTCCACGCAAATCTATCGCGGATTTTCCTAAAAATAGGCGTTTTTCCTAACTTCTTTAATTTCCACCTTCCCTAGCCTATAACTTCCAAGTTTATCATCCGATTTCTTCCAAACCGACTTCGTTGTGCTTGTACAACTGCCCTGCGTCGATCCCACCGCTTTTCAAGCCAATCCGACGAAAAAAGTGAAAACCGAGTCATAGTGGTAGATCTCGTACAAGTTAATTTTATTTGTAACCGACTTCTTTGGGCGCGATTTTGACCCACTTTAAACGGCCAGATTTCGTTCAAACTTTGTAGATTTATCGAGTTACACATTACACTATTTTGATAAAATTATTCCAATTTTCAATATGCAAAATAAGAATTTAATTTTTTTTACTCTCACACTAATGCCATCTACCCATTTGCTACTGCCATCTACCCATATTTACGGGCAACTAGCTATAACTCCGTATTCAGATTGACTGCGTACATTACGTTTTACTAGATGGCGTTGTTCTTCTGTTTATTTGAATTCTAATTTATTACGGGAGTAATAGTCGATAGATCGATAGAGACCAAATAATAGTTTAAAATTATAAAAACAAGCTATTATAAATAAACAAAACTAAAAAGGAGAAAATAAATTATAGTTTAAAAAAACTAAAAAACACGCTTTTTATAGTTAACTGAACTAAAAAAATTGAAAATAAGTTTAAATAAATTTAAATTAAGAATAGTGTTAAAAATTTCAATAAATATGAATTAATAATAGTGTAAATAAAGAAAATATTTTATTAAAAAAAGCGTGGGGTGCATGGTGTCATTTTGATAATATCTTAAAAAGCACCCCACGCTTTTTTTTAATAAAATATTTTCTTTATTTACACTATTATTAATTCATATTTATTGAAATTTTTAACACTATTCTTAATTTAAATTTATTTAAACTTATTTTCAATTTTTTTAGTTCAGTTAACTATAAAAAGCGTGTTTTTTAGTTTTTTTAAACTATAATTAACTTTGTCATCATAGGCTGTACAGTGTAGGTCCGTTAGCCTTTACTTTACAATGATTTTTTAATGGAATTAAGTTAGCAAACGAGCATGCAGCACCATCCTTCCGCTACCGCCCATGACAACCCTAACCGACCTAAGAACTACACACTCAAATAGGGACTAGGATAGTAAGTCCTCTTAGTTGTTGTTGTTAGTAATCGTCCAGTTAGTATTGTTTGAAAAAGTCTCGTTCTGATTTGGTCACAGATGCGTTGATGCCTTTCAGAGCTGAGACGGTTGCCTGACAAAACTGTAACCGGCTTTAGGTATATCCGGAACACAATTGTAAACAAATGTTGCTTATAATGTTTATAAGCGAGTTTTATTCTTGACGATTCTCATTCGTATTATCCCATGCATCATGTTACAATCTAAGCAAGCAATATTTTGCTGACAACCCGCTTCAACTCCTTCGTGGAAACAGGTACGGACGTGCTGAGCTGATTCTGCGAATATTTGTAGGCCGATTATAATTATATTAATGTTACAATATTAAGAAGTAGTTATCGCGTCCGATGCGACTCATAATAGATCGAAAGTCAAAACATCCTAAATTAGTAGCCATCATTCCCCTGCACGTTTGAACGCGTGTTGGTGTTAAAACGCGTACCGTTTTCTTCAGTTTCATTAGCATTTGGCTCGTAAACCTGAGGCCGCTCTTAACTGAAGAACGCGTATTCGTTCATTTTCAGTAGTTTACGACGGTTGTACTAAGCGATGGCCTATAAACTACTCGTGACAGATGTAAAATTAGATAGATGTATCGTTAAACGTAGCCGTACTGGTTAATGGTTTTCGGGGAATCAGAAAACTCTGTCCATTTATAGGTTTGATGAGGCCGTTTGATTGTTACACATGGTTGCGAGTGTGAGGAACAGTTTTGTAACTTTGATACAAACATTATTGGTACAACAAATTTACATTGAATTTGTAATTGATGGAAGACATTTTAGAAAAACTAGCAATAGTGCTTTTTGACTTTATACAGAGTCAGCTGAGTAGTTTTAATGATGAGCTTCCGAGAGGCCTGGTTCGAAACCCCCACGCTCCTCTAGTTTTCAAACATAATAGGTATATATGTGCCCATTGGAGTTTACTGGATTTAAAGGAAAATGTGAGGAAATCTGCAAGAGTTCTCCGTAATGTTCTTAAAGTTGTGTAAAATCCATCGCATTTGGCCATCGCGATGGACTATGGTTACCTCTGACATTGTGAAAGACTATGGCTATAAGGGTGTGACAGTTATAAAACGCGATGTTGCTTTTTCGTCTGTTTATCTGATTACGGGTGATTTTCTACCTATTAATGTCTTAGCCAAGTGATTGGGGGGTTCAGTAATGTATTAATTGATTTGAAAGCTTACGCTTGCGTAAATATTTGGTTTCTGTTTTATTTCAATCGGTTCTCAAACAAAATGTGTCAATTTAGAAAATCTTGTCTACCTTAACATATTTTTGGACATGAGTAAAAACACACTGAAGAATAGGTTTCCCGAAGCTAAAGCTTTTATTAGCAGATAAATAATTTCTAGCACCTGCAAATGGTTTCCCGTACTCTAAACTAGGGCCATGGGCACACACTTATTAAACCTAATTAATACATGTGACAACATACATAATATATTCTCAGCATATATTGACATAAATGTTTGATACATCTATTTAAGAGTCAAAACAAAATCAATCGCTAATAAGGGCTCGCTTCTAAGTGATAAGTAAATCGCCAGAACAAGTAGTCTAAATCTCGTTTCTAATTCCCATAAATGTCCCTAAACCCACACCTCCACTTCATACAATAAAACTATTGTTCCACACCCAAATGAAGAGATCGAGGTCTTGTTTTATCACCATGACGATATCTTTAAGACGTGATCTTAAGTTTATGGCGTCCAAAACATGTCATCATTCGCCTTTACAACGAATCGATACAAGGCAATCTTCCGCACATCACATTAACATGTGAAACTAGAAGGAATCTTCAATGAAATATGATCCCACGTATGTACGACACACAAGTGGTTTTTGATTGAATCGAACGTTCAACAGAAACTGTTGTATGTTGTCGTAAACTTTACTGTTAATTGAACTTCATGTTTGAAGTTACGAGTGTGATAAAATCGTGCCATTTGATAGGAGAAAATGGACTTTAGGTAACTGTTCGACTATGTAACGTATGATGCATTTTCGTAGTCTACGAATCGTAGAATTAAACAGAGTTTTGTAAAACAGTCGTTGCGTTCGCTTTGCTTCCGTTAAAACAATATTTAAGGATTCTCATGGATGTGGCTATGAGACACGAAAATATTTTGTTGTTTGGCGGCTGACTCAAGCAACAGGTGGTAGAATGCTAGCCGGGTTTCAACCCTATCACAAAGAGCCTTGGTCTTGGCCACATGGGATTCGGGCCACTATTCCAGGCCAAACCAATGCAGCCAAATGGCTATGGCTTGCTATTTTGATGGCGTGTCATTTGTATGTCGTACTAAAATAGGGATACTGCTATGTAATTCTTGAGCAAAGGAAAAGGCAGGGTCAGTATCGAGTTAAGCAGCAGCAAGTGCGGTCGAGTGGTTGATAGGTGAAATAAAATCTATCGTTTATAAATCACCGTTAACAGTCAAGCCAGTACCTTAAATTTAACAACAATATATACTATCGTGGATTGCCATAAAGTAGTTGCGTTGCCATGCAGTGTGGGGAGTCACGTGTCGGCGTATTGAATGGGACTCGCTGCCCACTTTTCAATGAAACCACTAGAAAATACGTGACACCTCGTCTTTCTGTCCATGTTTATTTAAAGCCGTTTATAAAGCGACAGCTGTATAAGCGGTGTGTGGGTGGTCGACTTTATCACTTCATATCCACTCGGTTACTGCCCAGTGGTTTGTTTGAATTAAAAGTAGTCCACAGTTAAGTACCTGGAAGTCAGATTCTGGTTATGCGTTTTGACAGACGAATAAGAGGTCCTGGGATCTTCCCCGTCGAGGGAGATATGTAAAGTAATCTTCGGTAGGGACAATATGGACGAATGTCTTTTAAAGGTAAGAGTATTTTAAACTTAACTGTTTCTGACAGGTTATCAAGATCTACCAAGACGAACTTGGCCTGCGTTCTGCTCTAACCTGTACCCCTCACATGGTAAGATCATGGCCCAACAGTGAGATACCTGAGATTGCGATGAAATGTAGTTAGTTATGATGTGCAAAAATATTTCACCCAGGACGGCTTCGCTTCAGCAAATAGGCATTCTAAAGAGGAAATACGACGAAAGGTATCCATTACTGGACGCCTTTACATAATTCAGATGTCCGTGAGAGCAGGAAGGACCGACTCCACTGGTGTCGGGTGTCTGAAACGCTACACTACGCCGTTAGAGGGAAGTGGTGACGGTGACCACTCGGACACTGCGCGCTAGAAGAAAGCTCCCTGCTGTTGAACTTTCCAGTTGGGTAGTTTGTGTCCGTCAGAATGGCAGGTATTTTAACGTTGATGTAGATTTAGAAAATTGCTACCTATTTGCTACCCAACGTTAAATAATTGCTTTTAAAGGTGACCGGCCATTCTGATGTCAGTTTGGCCGGTCACTTTTAATAGTGATTTATTTTGAAAAATACGGAGGTAGTAATTATTTAACGTTAGGTAGCAAATAGGTAGAAATTTTCTAAATCTACATCAACGTTAAATATGAGTAGTGACCCGCCATTCTGACGGACACGATAGTTTTGGTATGAAGGTTTTGGAGGTGTTAATGAAAAAAGTAATATGTATGATTCAAGTGAATATGCTGGCCTTTGCAACATCTGTCTTATTGCCAGCAGTGGACGCCAAAAAGGGAACGGAATGTTTATACGGTCACAAATGCATTGCTACTTCAAACTTACTGACATTAGCGCTTCGACGCCTCAGAGGATATGGTAAATTGTTACAGTTGTCATTTTTTACAGGTGAGGGATGTGGAAGATCTCAGAACCTTAAGACACGTAAGAACCTCGAAAAACTATAAATGCCTTCTTTATATTTTTCCTTAATTACTCCAAATTGCTTATACTTAGATGTTCATTGAAATGTTCTTGAATAAGTTGCTTTTGGAGTTTTATGAGGTGGTAGTTTTATTTTAAACTTTTCCTTGGTCTTCGAGTACGCGACGCTACATCTCACGGCGTGAAAGACAATTTCAGGCAACTTTCATTTTGATGGAATATTTCGACCAAGTCATCCAATACCTGAAACAAAGAGGCAATATTTTAATTAAACAATCATTTAAGCTGTTAACAAATTTGTGATTTGCGATAAGTTTAATGGTCAAAAGAAAAAAATTCAGTACTTTTATCACATCCAAGTCCCCTGATTTATTGATGAGTTGATTTATCATCTGACCGGTAAGAATACAAAACAAAAACTAAACGATGAACGAAATTACAAATATTTATTTACAAAAAAATAGCCACCTTCCAAATGAATGAATAGAGATAACTCAAAAAATATCCGCCAGCTGACGCTTAATTTTATATGGAACCAGAAGTGAAGCAATATTAATGCCGTTCGAATACAAAAAAAAAACAAAATTGGTTCACCACGTTCTAAGTTATGAGGTTATACACATACCTTAGAAATATACAGTCAAATTGAGAACCTCTTACTTTTTTGAAGTCGGTCATAAAGTCCATATTCAAAATTTATTCAACTTCTAAAAGCTCACGTGTCAGAGTTCATTTCCGCATAACATCTGGACATGTGATTAAGTATTTCGTTGTAACTTCGGGTAAGTGAGCCGTATCATCTATCACCACTCTCGCTAGGTAATAGATTGGTAGGTACATCTGACACGCATAATGTAATACGACTTATGTATATTTTTCACACACCATTTAGATACTGTCATAATATCATGGCCGTCATTATTAAGTAACATATAATGTGCTTTATAACTAACAATAAATAAACTCAGGCGCAGGACGATCACTATGGCTGATTTACATTGATACAGTAGCTGGCGCCAGCATCACACGATTCCACCTTTGGATCAGCACTGTATCAGTGTAAACATGTTACAATCTAGTATCTGATACATAGCGGTGACAATCCAGCTAACAGCAGTTACTGTTTCAATGTAAAACAGCCGTTAGTGATCGTCCTGCGCCTGAATTGATTTCTGCGCGCATCACCTTTTATTTGCCGTAACTCCTAGGATATTTGTTTAAATTATATGATGTAACGATTTACTAAAGGTCTGTCCCTTATTAGTCACATTTGGAAATACATTCGGACATTAGTTTGTATCTACCGATTGTAATAAAACAAACAATATTAATTAATTGAAGCTTACGACAATAAATGAAAACCGCATTCAAATCTATTGATCCGTTTATGAGATTAGCGCGAACAACATAGCAGACAAACATACAAAAATTCTAAAAATCATTGTTCAGGGTTCTATAAATTGTTATGTTTTAGTGTACTGTTATAATTATGGTATACCTAGTGTACCTAATTTAGCAAAGCTTTTCTAATATATCAACATGTACAGGAATCGTTCGGTTACAGGTTTGTCATAGGTATACATACGTACTCAAAAAATTACTGTTATACAGTTATAATAAGTACCTGCCTACAAAACACATTATGTAACGTAACGTACTTAACACATTTACCATAACGTCTTACATAGGTGTTAGGATAAACAATGTATAAGTACAGTTAGCGGCAATATGACCCTGGCAGGGCAGCAAACGTGTCATTTCTAACACCTATAAGTCGGTACCTAGAGCAGGTATTATACTATTTCTGATAGTAAACAAATTTGATAGTTTCCGAGGCAAACAACTATGTACTTACCTACGAACCGAGAAATACAGCCTTGTTACGAAATTGAGGACATTCGTTTTCGTTTGTTATTGTAAAATACTGGATTAAAATACAGTTCTTCCCTTTGCATTTAAACTAAAGGAAGTATGAACGCGTTGTTTTTAGTACGCTGTATTAGGTCGAACTGCATGTCTATGATATAACTATAAATTTAAATTTTGAAGTCCCCTGAATCATCAAATCCTGCTGATCATCTAACTGCTTCACCATTCGAGCTCCTCCATCAGATCACTCTAGGTTCGTCAAACCTTCGAAGGTTTGCCTATTTCGATGGTATACCAATCTTAAGAATGCCTTAAGAAACGCTTCGATTTTAGCTTGCCTATTCGTGTCTTGATCAGCTAGTAATCAAACTTAGAAGTTGTAGTAAACAATAAATAAGTGATTAAATAGGTACAATTTAAAAGGTTATGTAAATATCACAGCAGATTATTACAACTACAAGGGCAATAACAATTTAATTAATATCATTACAAATTTTAATACTCAATACAATTTGAGCGCATATAATTGAAGTTATAGTCTAGGAGCTTGCAGGTAATTATCGATTAGACACAGGAGTCAAGCTATATAGATGGCGCTTATTTGATTGATTAAGTAATAAAGGTTCGCCGCTTTAATATAGATTCACAACTTAGATTACGTTTGAAATAAAGTGAAATTATTAACAGGCTATCCCATACAAAGCATGCATCTACCGTAAATAGATTTTAAGTTTTAACTGAGACAGAACGTTTAAGCACAAAATACTGAATCGAAAATCAGAGTTGTTATAATTATTTATTTTTAAGTAGGTACCTATATAGTTCCAATAACGTTAATTTCATACTTGTTACACTGGCCAATACTAAATACAGACATAATACATACAGACATAATTTTAAAATTACACCAGCCAGCCTTTAAGTAAGGTTATACACAATCAGAGGTAATCAGGTAAGTAGCTTAGGTAACACTTGAATTTACTGAGGGAATATTTTTCCAACTAAATGCTTACAGTGATGCTCACATTAGAAAAAAGATTCTGTATCGTGAGCATCAACTTCTACTAGAGAATTAACAAAACGAATACATGTGCGATTCAGCCTACTGATATCTGTAAGGTGTGTAAACCAACATTGTTTGTGTTAACATAGAATAGATAGTGCTAATCATAATGTTAATGTTTAGATAACTATATATATAATTAGGAAGGTATATATCATACTTAAATATGTATTTATTTCTATATGTACTTCTAATATAGTTTAATACTTGAGTCGACTACGATAATTTATTCAAAAGTTTTTCAGTGGCGTCATACGACAAGGATGCGAGCCATTTTTTTAAAAGTACTAGAGAACCGCCCGCGCTTCGCTTCGGGACCCGTAGGTAACACCCGCGTAGGTCCCGCTCCCGTAGGAATTTAGGCTAAAAAGTAGCCTACTACTCGCTCTCTTCACTCCACCCTGTCTGAGGTGTGTGGAGCCCTCGGGACAGTTAGTTCCCCTTTGGGGATGTCTCTCGCGGCCCGTTAAAACGGGCCAGTCCTTGGGTTGGGCCATAAGGCCCTTGGTTGTCCATCTGTGGTTAACCAATAGGTCAAATCCGGTGAGTGGTGACCTTTTTACAGGCCACAGAGTCTTAAACGGGATGGGGTTCATCTTCGCGCCGCCCAGGCGATCGAGCCCCTACCGGGTGAATCCCGCTGGTGGGAAGCCCAGCAGGAGCCGATCAGCGTCGGGCGACGACTTACGAAGCCCCAGTATCAGTCAGTGCTAGGCCCGTCCCGCGCAACCAGCAAGTCGCGCGGGAAGGCCCAGCGGTCCGGTGGACGGGTGTGGAGCGGCGCCAGGTCCTGCAGATGCGGGAACCGCGACGCGTCGACACGCCCGAACATGTTGCGTGCCAATCGCTCGATGAAGTCGTCCAGGCTCTCGACTCGAAGGTCCCTCTGGATGACGGCGTTCCTGACGTACCTCGGCGCACCAGTCAGGCGGCGGAGCGCAATCGCCTGAACTGCGCGCATCCTCTTGCGCTGCGGTTCGCTGGCGAGCGCGTACCACGCCGTTGCCGCGTACGTGAGGCGGGGTCTGATGTAGGTCTTGTAGACCCCGAGCTTCAGTCCGAGAGGGAGGCTCGAGGAGAGCACTGGTTTCTGCCATCGCACTTCTGGAATTCGCGACGGCTTTCGTAACCTGTGGCTTCATCGAGAGTCTTCCGTCGATTTTGCCCAAGTATTTGGGCTGTGGGGCCCATTGGATATCTTGTCCATGAAGCTCCAGAGTAGGGTCCCGCCTGTTGAGGTATCCTCCTATGTTCACAGCCGGCGTCTTCCCGACATTCACCGACAGTCTCCACGCGGCGAGCCATTCGGGGAGGGCATCAAGCGCACGCTGCATCTTGACAATGGCGTGGGTTCTATTCAGCGACGTGGTGATGTACGCCACGTCATCGGCATACAGGGCAAGCGCCGCACCCCCTGCCGCCGGGATGTCGTCGGTGTAGCAGGCGTAGCAGACCGGGGACAGGCAACTCCCTTGCGGGACGCCGGCTGCGATCGGACGCTCGGTGGATTCGGCGTCTTCAACCACTACTCTGAAGCTTCTATTTTCGAGGAAACTGGAGATCATCTTAACGGCACTCCGGGGCGCCGACGGCTGCGAGATCTTGTAGAGAAAGCCGTCGTGCCAAACACGGTCGAACGCCTTTTCCATGTCGAGGAATACTGCACACACGCGTTCTCTCTTATTCAGAGCCGCGGTAACGGTGTGCAACACACTCGACAGTGTAGCCGTGCTGTTCAGCGGCATCAAAAAGTAGCCTTCCACTTCTGTTGGCAGCTAGGCTATTCCACCCCGGATGCTTGCAGTTCCAGTCGCCCGCGCCCACCACCGGTGTCGGCGAGTCCAGCAACTTGCGGACATCAGCCAACAGGATAGTGCCAGCGGGCGGGCGGTACACTGAACACAGCCGGAGCGGGGAGTTCTCGAGGCAGAGCTAAAGTAGCCTATTACATTTGCCTATGACTTAAGTAAATTACATGTAGTATTTGATAGCGTAATTCAGAACTTGCAAATGAATTTTGTTAACGCCATCTATTGGCAACTCCGAAAATAAATATCTAGTAACTAACAAAACATCGATCTTCCCATGGGAATGGGATGTTTTTCCGCGGTAAAAAGTAGCCTACGTCACTCTCCACCCTCCTAACTATCCCCACACACATAAACCTTACCATATAATAGCTTTGTTGCGACGTGAAAGCGTCACAAACAAACAAACAAACAAACAAACACACTTTCACATTTATAATATTAGTAAGGATATTAGCCTTGTATAAATTACATGTTTTTAAATCAGGTATGATAGTTACGGCTTTATTGTAAACGGAGACAGGCAAAGATGGAAAAAATCGTTTTGCAAAAACAGTTTTTGTTGGAGGGATTTCGATTCTAAATCGTCGCCGTTTAATTAAATCGCCATAATCAGGTTTATTTAGAACTTGTTTATGCATTGTAAGGCAACATCTCAATATAAAGAGTTGGCGAACAGTAAGAACATTACTTTCCTTATATATGTTAGCAGTTGAATACCTGTATGGCTTCTTTAGCATTACTTTTAAAACTGATCTTTGTGCTCGTTCTAATTTTAAGAGTGTGGTTTTACAGGCACCACCCTAGCAACTGATGCAATATGTAAGAATAGATTGACCTAACGCAATATATGTTGATCTTAGGGTATCAAATGGAGCTACTTCACGCAGTTGTCTCATTATTTTTATAATTTTACGTGTTCTGGTTGCTAGGTTGTTAATGTGTTGCTTAAAGTTTAAATGTTCATCGATTAAAATACCAAGATATTTAATACAGTCGGTTTTTGAAATTTCATTACAGCTACAGTTCAAGTTTTTATTTTGACAAGAGTGAATTTTAATCGCCTGTAATGTTTTAGGGGGTGCCGTTGCTTTTGTTTTGTGGAAACAGATGAATTTAGATTTATGTGTATTTAAAGTCAACAGATTATTTTGAAGCCAATCAGATATTTTAGTCATTCCTTCTTCCGCTCTTGAGAGTGTTTTATCCCATGATGAGTCGTGAAAGACTATAGCGGTATCATCTGCATAACATACAATGTCAGCATTTTCTAAATTTAGGCTGTGAATGTTATTCATATAGAGTATGAATAGCGTTGGCCCCAAAATGCTGCCTTGTGGCACACCAAAGTCTGCATTTTGAGATTCGCTCGTCATATTATTTATTTTCAAACACTGTATGCGATTTTTAAGTAACTACTGAACCACTCGAGTGGTATACCTCGTATGCCAGAGTTTTCTAATTTTCTCAACAGAATTGGAACGGAGACAGTGTCAAATGCCTTCGCAAGATCTAAAAACACTCCCACACAGTGGGTACCTTGGTCTAATTTAGGCACCACAATATTTAAAAATGTAGACAGAGCATCTTCAGTCGATTTTTTACGACGGAAGCCAAATTGCATGTTTGAGAGGACCTTTTTATCTTCTAGATAACTTAAAAGCCGATTGTTAACTATTTTTTCTAATAATTTTGAAAAAACTCCAAGTAAAGATATTGGGCGATAGTTTCCGATATCATTTCGGGGCCCGGTTTTGTGAATGAGTGTTATATTTGCCAGTTTCCACATTTCGGGGAATATTCCTGTAGAGAGAATATTGAATATTGAAGATATGCGTTAATGGTTCGATTATAAAATTTTTAATTTGTTTAACGAATGAGTTTTTACACCGTCGACGCCCGGGGCTTTATCGTTCCGCAGGTTAATAATGAGTTTTTCAACTTCGTTTTCATTTGTCGGGTGTAAAAAGAAGGAGTCAGGAGAGCATTTATCAGGCTTTATTTTTGTGGCTAGAACGTTTTCGTTAGTTTGTAAGTTGTCTAAGATTTTTTTCGCTAGGGTTTTTCCTACAGTGGAGAAATAATTATTGCAGAAATTAAGAGAATGCTGTGAATTTACTGTTGTTTCCAGGTTTAGTAGCTCTATTGGTTCTTTTTTCAGTGTATTTAGATTACAGATGTTTTTAACTGTTTTCCAAAGAGATTTAGGGTTATTTTTGTTCTTCTCAAGCTCTTGAGATTCATATTTGTGTTTTAGCTTTTTTAATAGACGATTACAAAAATTCCTATAACGCGTGAAAACAATCCTGTGCATTTCGTCATCAGGCTTACGTCTTGAGCGGAGATGGAGACGATCTCGATGACGCATGCAACGTAGCAGCCCAGGAGTTATCCATGGTTTTAGTATTATTTTTGATCGAGTGATTTTTACTATTTTTGTATGTTTTTGTATTATGTGTGAGCGGGTGACCGTAAATTTGTTAACTGCTTCATTTATGTCAT
The DNA here is from genome assembly GCA_905404135.1 of Hesperia comma. NCBI lineage: Eukaryota > Metazoa > Arthropoda > Insecta > Lepidoptera > Hesperiidae > Hesperia > Hesperia comma. Next base: position 18,714,563 of record FR990018.1, read on the forward strand.
GAGTATTTAATAGTTGTTTCCAATTTACTGATTTAAGTTCATTGATTATATTTTCCATACTTATAGTCGTTCGGTTCTTCGGTTGATTAATTGTTTTTTTATGATTGAGTGAAGTGCCTGCCATAACTAAATCATGATCTGTTAGATCTGACTTACACACTATGCCAATGGAAGAATTTTTATTTCTAATAAAGATATGATCAAGGCATGTATCGTTTCTTGTTGGTAGATATATTGCAGGATGTAGGCCGTGTTCAGCCAGGATACATAAATATTCTTGGCTAATACCTGTACCTGATAAAATATTGATGTTCATGTCACCGGCTAGTATAAGATTGCCCTTATTTGTGTTACGTAGAAAGTCTTCTACAGAGAGTAAGAATTGTTCTAAATTACAGCATGATGGTGAGCGGTAAATCCCCAATATAGATGTTAAGTTAGGAATAGTTATTAAAATACAATCTGCATCTTTAATGTTGGGTTCGCGAATAAAAGGCTTGTGTGTGTTATTTACGTAGATAACCACACCACCGTTTTGGTTCGTAAGATTGTGTGTACGATACCCCGTATAATTTGGGATTGCGGGGATATTGATCGATGCGTTTAACCAGCATTCAGACATTATGATTGCGTCATATTCAATATTTAGACGAACTAAGGTAGTCAGGAATTTATCGAAATTTTTATTTAAACTTCTGATATTAATTGCCAAGGTCCTAAAGTTGTATTGATCTGTGAGCAAAGTGGCACAGTCTTCCGGTTCGTTAACAGTGTGACAATTAATACAAGACGAATCCAATTCGGTTGTTATCTTCTTGAGATCCATTTTAACTTAATCGATTTAAATATAGATACAATGTTAATGGTACGTGTTTTATAAATAAATAAATAATAATACCACCAAGATATGTTTTACTGATGATAATGTGTGTATGTATTTAGTAAGTAAATATAAATTTATATAATCATATTAATGTTTTACAAACAGATATAAGTACCAACGTTAATGGATTGTGATTATATACAAGTTTATTTTTAGTATATTATTTTTGGATATAGTTAGCAGGTTATGTGTAAATAAATACAGTTTATGTAATTTATAAACTAAATTCCAGCATCTTTTACCTTGTGAAAAAAACTATTACTTAGCTCAACTGTGGAAATGTTTCAACCGTCGCTCAGCCTAAGTCTTTAATAGAGCATATTGATTTACAGTGCAGAGAGTATTGAGGTGTTATGGCTGATCGCGTCTGCGGCCGGCCCGCGGTCGTGCACAGATAGCAATTAATTCTTCTTGTAAACCATTAATTTGTGGCAATAATTACAAGTCACTTCTGCTACAGATCGGATTATTAATTATGTATGTACCCATCATTAATCGACCCGTTAAGATACTTTACTAGAAATAAGTCCAGTTAGTGGCTTAGTTTAAGTTAAGCGAGAGATCCCAGGTTTATTCTCGATTGGGGCATATGTTCATGTGACCTGGACCGTTTCAAAGGTTTCATTCCCAGCAAGGTGGCAATTTAAATGATGATTTGTCCATGACACCCACGATACAGGAAATCCTAGTGGGCTATGAGTGTATACCGTTATTTACTTATTTAAAAGGCATCAACAAGGAAAAAACAGGAAAGAATGGAAAACTTGTGTTATTATGGAATAACTACTAACCCAAACATAAATCTCATTATTGTTTCCAACAGAACTATAACGGATCCCGTCGCATGTCCTCCAGCGGTCGCCTTATTGCACGATCCTTTCATGTTCCCGTGGGAATCTTGTTTTTCTGTGTTTTGGGATACGAACACTGCGTTCGACTGTAGGTAGTATCCCTTGTTTACTTCTGTTATATAAGTAACTAGTATGTAGTATGTATGTAACACAAAAAAAGAATTGTAGAGTTTGTTTGTATCTTTGCGAATCAATAACTATTAGGCATAATGCGTCAAAAAAACTAATTTTGTCCGGCTTTATCCAGACGCCTGGCAACACTATTTGCGCATATGAGTTAACGCAGTTCTTTACACAAATCTGTCTGCTGTGTTGATCGCTTTACTTTTATGACTTAGCTCGTTTATCGGCTATTTAGATAAAAAAAGATGTGGTGTCCTGGGACACCAGGTAGGAACGAAGTTCCTTCGGCTAATGTAGAATAGACACAAATTGCAAAAAAAATCGTGCTCAACTTTATGTAGGTTTTCTTGATTTGATTGATTGTATTTAGGAAATTCAGTATTTTAGGAAATAATAAATTACGTAAAATAAAAAAAAATCGTAATTAAAATTATCAACTAAAATAACAAAAACACAATAACAATAACAAAATACCGAAAAGAAAGAGGGAGAAAGAGAAAGGTATTATGCACTACTCGCTTGTGTATACGACTGTCGCGCCTGCGCACGTCTCATTTAACGGTTTTATTCCACGGACTTTTTCTTATGGTTTTACTATCACAATTTTTTTCAGTTCGGTCGCGCAGCAAAATCCCTATCTCCTCCAAGCCTGCCGTAAGGAACTTCGTTCCAAAAACGCACACGAAATTAATGCCTAAAGGATCTTTTATCTGACCCGAAATTATTAACACCGCTACTCCTCATTAAAACTTTCACCCTCAGAAAAAACTTGACGCGTTCTTTCTCGGCCCCCTCTAATGGAATCCCGACGGCTTTGTTTTAATCTAAGTAAAATTAATTAAGCAGAGGTCAGATATCGTTCAAGAATTATAATGTAACGAACACTAGCTGTTACTGACAGATAACGGAGTCTTAACCAGTTGAACTATATAGAAGCATGAAATGTTGTATTGGTTCCTTATATTTATAAAAGGCACCCCAAGAAAGAGTTTGACTGTCCAAAGCGTTATTTATTTAATTGACATCATGCCACTACGGTGGAAGAAAACATCACGAGAAAACCTACACACCTGAGATTTCTCTGTGAAGTTGTCAAATATGCGTGAATCCTCAGTAACCATGGTTGACTATGATCCCGGTATGGAGCCGGTATTTGTGCGGTCCCTGTCTGGTTTCTTTGAACCGACAGGGGTAAAAAGGTGTTAAACGGTATTGCACGCAGGCGATCATACAGGTAGCGGCGGCCTTTATAATAGGCATGGTGCCTTTGCCCTAGGGCGCTTGTGCAGTCCTTGTCCGGAAAAGAGTGACGACCACAACGATAGAGACTTATTTCCAACAGTGGAACAGAAATGGCTTGCGGATTATATAACACTACACTAGTATCTCAATGCACTACGCACACAGTCTCTAATTATGAGCTGACAAATTACGTGCCCTCCAAACTTTGATTTGCCACGTGTCCTCCCGAGCACATGGCGACAATGCACATCCCTCTCATGGCACAATGGACCACCCCATCTCGACCCTCCCTCGTTAATGAAACTTTTGTTAGCGATTACATCGATCGATGGTTCGAGTGGTGGTATCCTATTGCCACATTAGGGGTTCCAGGTGCATAGTATTTCCCGGACATATTAGGACTGTTGACATTTTGCTCCGGATATTGAAAAAAACTGAATTGAAACTTTTTTTTTATAGGTAACCTACCTAAGTTGTCAGTCAGTAACGGACAGCGTTATTGAACCATTTCTGACCTCATTTAAATAATTTTACTTAGAATAAATTCCCATCGGACGAGGCCGAGAAAGAATGCGTCAAGTTTTACTGTGTAAAAGTTTTAATGAGAAGTTGCGAAGTTAATAATTTGTTTCAGATAAAAAGATCTCTTATGCATTAAAATCGTATACATTTTATATAAATAGCCGACTAAAAGGTGTAATAATACAACCTATCAGCGTCTCAAAAATAATTAAAATTACTTACTTTTACACTTATTTAAAATTTAAACTAGAAATTTAAAACAAAAAATTACAAATAAATATATATTTTATATGTTAATATGACTGGCCTATTTAGAAATGTACAGATTTTTTATAAAGTCCCGCTGATTATCCGTACTTTTAAAATGTAGAGCTGGGAACACTACACTACAAATTTATAATTTTCTTTGTCTATAATTTGTCTATAGCCGGGATGTGAGCAGACGGGCCACCTGATGGGGGTGAGAATCGCCATGGCCGGTACGACACTATTACTAAGGACATTTCTATTAGATTAGTTTCGGATCAGTTCAGAGATACGATTAAAAAAAGGAGGTCTGACTGTGTTTCTATGTGTTCTTTTTTATATTTTATCCGAAAATCCGAAAGCTGGTGCTTGTCGTAAGTCCTACATGAATTCGAGTGACAACTGGCGAGTACTTATTGAGTTATCTCTATTTGTTAATTTTTTTGTAAACGGTTATTGAAATATATATTATAGTGTTATAGAGTGCAGAAAATAAAACTATAAGAACTACTATCAACAACAACACTTCAACAGGAAACAGGAAAGGCCTCCACTCACATGCAAGTAGGTACGTGAGTAATTCTATCGAAGTAGCTATTACCTGTTTAGTTGTCTGTACGTTGAATAATATTTGCCACACATCGCGTAAGCACTCACTCACTCCTGTCATCCTGTCTACAACTATCAAGTAGTATGAATATAGTAAGTAGGTAATAATACCTCCTATTTATTTTATGCTACAACGCTGTCACTGATTTTAGATAGGACAGAGATATTATATCTTGAAAGTGACATAATAATTATTCTCTAACTACATTTGAAAGGTTTATCATCACAAACACTAAATATGTGCATTGTACATTATAATGGGAACTCACTCACTCACTCCTGTCATCCTGTCTACAACTATCAAGTAGTATGAATATAGTAAGTAGGTAATAATACCTCCTATTTATTTTATGCTACAACGCTGTCACTGATTTTAGATAGGACAGAGATATTATATCTTGAAAGTGACATAATAATTATTCTCTAACTACATTTGAAAGGTTTATCATCACAAACACTAAATATGTGCATTGTACATTATAATGGGAACTCACTCACTCACTCCTGTCATCCTGTCTACAACTATCAAGTAGTATGAATATAGTAAGTAGGTAATAATACCTCCTATTTATTTTATGCTACAACGCTGTCACTGATTTTAGATAGGACAGAGATATTATATCTTGAAAGTGACATAATAATTATTCTCTAACTACATTTGAAAGGTTTATCATCACAAACACTAAATATGTGCATTGTACATTATAATGGGAACACATGATTAATAATGATATTTCAATTACTTTATTTACAGAGATATTTCAGCCATAGATTTTTGACTTGGTGAGACTGCGGTGGCCGAGAGATCTACTGACGTAATCAGTGTATACCAAAAATCATCAAAATTATTCCAATGGAACCATTTAGGAATTCAGTGACGTACGTACATTCACTAGTGTTTTTAATTATATAAAGACAGATTTATACACTTGTGTGTCTGTCCGTGTACACTACTCTGAACAAACACGTACGGAACGTTATCAGCCATTATAATTCCAATGTTGTGCATAGGTCATTGCCTCGGCCGTATGCGGGTTACTAGATAAAAATTTCAGTCAATGTTTAATAATGCAATCGGATAGTGATTCTCAAAGTTTTATTTGAAGAAGTTAATATTTTGTGTTGTTAAATTATTGTTTAAACCGCAATAATTATAATATTGCGGTCGATAAATTGACATGAATAATTAGCGGGCTTGGAAGTAGTGAATAAATAAGGCTACACACTGCCCGATGCCATGGACAACACAAAAAAAGAAGATTGAGAACGAACATTGAAACTCATCGTTCAAATCGCTTCACTGGGAATCGAACACAGCAACCTTTTAACTACGAAATCCCAAATTGCCGACAAAAATTCAGGTTGGATTCAGACAGCCCTATTCCCAACTATAGTTGAAATGTTAAATGTTAGAAGTTGTAAAATTTTAAAACTATTTTTGTTGTTCATTTAAAGCGAACCGTATTGTAGTCCAAGAACAATGTCAACTCTCCTTGAAGCAGCACTTTTTTAAAACAAAAGTATATCAACAATACTCTGAACTAGAACATTTTCTTTTCAGACATGTCATTGTGAAGGTTGTAACTACAGAAATATGTCAAAACAAACGCTGCTAGCTCTGCAGTTTACAGTTTCGTATTTATTTTTTGAAGTCAAAACTGCTATATACGCGTCAGATATTTTTGGTTGGGAAAAATTAATGTTTAATATCTGACGTCTCTTCGCGCGGGAAACAATACCTTAGTATCCATATAACTTGTAATTTGTAATACACACTCAAAAATTCATAAGCGTAGCTCTTAAAATTTACGTAACTTTCAATATAAATATTAGATAAAGCAATTATTGCCTTAGAAACAGCGCCCAAAGCGGTTACCCCGTTTATAAGATTAGCCATACATATAAAAAACCACAGACAAACAGATAAACAGTCAAAAAGATGAAAATTCTAAAACGCTTTGAGTTCATTGAAGATACTATACCATAAGTTTTGTCCTATACCTATAGCGTTTAGTCATACGTACCTAAATCCATAATTTTACTTCCGAACTTTGAGAAACACTGTTGCTCTATAAAAACGGTGTAAAGTAGAGTAATAAAGATATAGAATGTCAATTAGATAATCGACATCTATTTTAAGGCAGTAAAAAATTCTAACAAGGCTTTCACAGCATGGGATTCAATCATACAACATTACAGAGGTTTTATGGTTTTTTCTAAGGCGTGGTTTATATTCCATTAGAAAGACATAGAAATTTTAAAAGATGAGATGATAGTTTTGAAATATACTGCTGCAACCTATCAAAGATCCACTACTTAGCACGTTAAGTCAAGAAATCTTTGCCACTATCGGTCACTCGGTCGCGAAGGTAGTCCGTTCACTTAGAATCAACGCAGGCCGCCGGGCTATGAGCGCTTCAATAAAAAAAATAACAAACAAGAAATATCCCTACTTATACTCCGTTCAGATTGGAGCTGGACAAAACCAAAACAGTGCGTAAACAGTAGCCATATAACACAAACTTTTTGTCCGTATTATCACAAGGTAATTATTTTGTTTGGTTAATGAAAAACTTTACGAAAACACATAACACCCACTACACTATAAATATTAACAAAACTAATGTACCTAAACACAAAAATAATTTTAAACAAACTATAAAATTAACGTATTATAGGTATAAACAGGCTTAGAACAAATTACGGTATTTTGAAGAAGGTGTCAAATCGCTTTTCGTTTTTAAGGTTGTGGCTGCATGAGTTATTCAATTACGAAAGCGTTAATAACATTATTTTTACCGTATGTTCTCGCAGTTTGAAGTTTTTATCGATCGCTACATAGTTAAATATGGAATCAGAAAAATTATAGTCAGTAGTTTAGTCGAAACACAACGCATTTGATTCAGACATAAATGTCACTTAGTGAAAACCCTAAAAATGGTTTGTTTACATTGTTTCCAGCTCCATTTCAAATAGAGTATAGACTAAAATGACTGAAGTTATTTTGTTGTTTAATAATTTGAACAACGAATAACCTGAAACTGTTATAGTGTATATTGTTGCGCGACCATTCCTATCTCAAGTATTGGAAGTTTAGTGGTCTTGGAAGGAGCGACAACAAACTCCCACGAAACAAGTTTTCTTACTCACATTTACAAACAACCCTTATCAGGTATCTACTGCTTAACAGTACTGGTTTATATCTCACTGCCAAGCAGTTTCACCCTTAAATTAATAATCCAGTTTCAAGTAACTCTAGGTCATAATAATAATATTTGACATTACATAGATGAGATTTGGCATAACCCGGCTTGTAAGTAATAGATAATAGATCAATATTTAAATTCGGCAATAATCCACCGAAGACCGACCGCAATCAGAATTTATCGGTAAAAACGGAGCCAATTTAGGTGACAACTATCTATCGAGTCGATAACGATAAACCATCGGCGGAATACTTCCCTATGTTTCTCTCGACATATTTATAGGCTATTAATCTTGACGCCTACATCTAGAAATAAACCTTTTCCTGTTCTAAATCTGTTAAAGGTGCTCTTTTACCTAGTGCGGTCGTGCGTAATGAGCGATATGTTACAGCGGTTCTGGTATGTTACGGCCTGTGTAGATTCGGTTCATCCGTTGTGATATGATGATTATTATTATTATTATTATTTAGGTCTATGGGCATGGGGAACTGTGATATAACGATAGACTTCAAAAGTTCATATCCCTCCGCCTTCCGCAGTCTGTTTGATAGCGACTATGCCTATTGCCTACAATCGACATTCCCGGGTTAGATACATTTATGTGACGGTAAAATGATTGGTATCGGATCGTGGATGTTAGTGAAGTATTTGTATTGTCCATGCCACCCTCGATACAAGGAATCTTACAACGTTAATTTCTTTTTTATTTACAAACAGCGCCCTTGTTCCCATCTCCACATGTGATCGAATGGTAACGAATGAACTCGATTCGGAACGCACCTTTAAGTAAATAGAGTTTCGATAGCTTATTTTGAGTGTTCGTTGTAGCAATTGATTACTTGCATAACAGTGACTGCGGGTAAATGTTGCGCTTGTAAAAGGTTAACTGTGGGATTTCGTAAACCAGGAGTCAGCGCGAAACTGAACGGTCACATACACCATAGAGTCACATACACCATAATTTGTTTAGGTGCGGAAATTACATAATGCTGTACCAGTGTACACTTATAGTCGAACACAGGAATTCCCTGTGGCGTGGGTGCCTTGATGACTACAACAGTAATTGAAACTCAACATTAAATAATTTGCCTAGCTGGCATTCGAACCAAGGACTCAGTACCTAATCATTGCGCCGTACAACGCTAATAGATAATCGCTAAGAGACCAATGAAGCCAACATAAACAGTCATTTTTCAGTTGTTTTTCCAGTCATGAATCAAACCCGAGCTCTAGCGAAGAGCGCTAGAATTGCTACAAATTAAGTATATTAGATATGTTATGTAATGATTATTATGTTAGTCAATACATAATATCCTTATCACAAACTTAGCACCCTCATCGTAACCAATTAACCAACAAAACATGCAGTAAAAGCAAACAGCTCAGTTTTCCATCCAAACCTGCTATTAGCCCAACACAGTCTAAGAACCTTTCACGTAAGCAATTCCTTGCATCCAAGTTCTCATCAAATCGCAGCCTGCGGGAACAAGAGATCCGAGCGTCAAATTGATAGACGGAGCTCGGGGCTAACCACAGGTTCCTTCAGGAACAGTACATGACGAAATTGGAAAATGAGTGTAGCGGTACTCGTAGCGGGATCAAAGTGGTACCGCGGGCGAGAATAGTGGCGTCAGAGGGCACTGTGTGCGAAATGCGCAGGCGTTACTTGTGGGTTTAACATTAATAAGAAAAGTAAATAGACAAAGAAATTGTAGAGATGAACACTGCATAATCTCTATCAAGAATATCTAGAATTATTTGAAAGCGTTGTCGGCGAAATATACAAACGAAAATTAAAAAGCACGAATCGATACTAGCCTTCTAAGTGGTATCTATTGCCTATGAACTTCAATTACATCAAAGTCATATCAGACTGAGTGGCCAACCCGTCAGTACCCCTATTTTCTTGCGACGAACTACCCAACTAACGTTCTTAATTTATAACCTTCTGCTAACTGGACTAACTATCCTAATCCCGATATTAGTCCTGTTGTAGATCAGACACAGACAATTATCAAGAGCAACAGCATAAGTTATGCCTCAAGCACGTAGTGTGCTAACCTAAATACCAGCTACAGTGGAGGGCTAAATATTTTCTAGAAAATAAATTAAATTTCCCGTAAAACCGCTGCGTTTACCGAACCGACCTGCAAACAGAACACGGGTAGTCATCAGATTGTCGACGATAATAACTAACCGCGGTAAGTGTGCCGACCTAATGGCATTATTAACTGAACCGAGCGGGCTCTAGGTTGAGGTTTCACGATTCAATTACATCTTAGCCTTTTGGGAACACAGCGAAGGATAACGAGTTATTGGATGTCCCCTTTTGTTTAAGTTAAGACGGCTATAGTCTGAGGCAAAGAGGCAGGTATTCTTATCTCTCGTCTTCACGATGCCCTGGTATTCTTTTTTTTATGGAATTAATATAGCAAACGAGCATGCAGCACCACCTTCCGCTGCCGCCCATGACAACTGTGACCGAACCAGAACTAGACTCAATGAGTCTCGTTCTAATTTGGTCACAGTTGTCATGGGCGGCAGCGGAAGGTGGTGCTGCATGCTCGTTTGCTATATTAATTCCATAAAAAAATGCGTTGCTACCCCTGAGGACTGAGATGGTCGCCTCTAAAAAGTGTAACCGGCTCCACACCTTCCTATCCGGAACACAATTGTTCTTAAAACAATTATTACACAGTAGGAATGGTACTAAGTACCGTGGCGGGCAGTGTTACTTCCCCGGGTGAGCTCTAGGCCCTACCACCTATGAAGTTCAACTCTGAACACTTGTTACTCCGCTTCTATTCGTCGTATGTTATGTTATTATGCCGTCTATCTAAATTCTAAGACAAAAAGAATTGTTCTAATAGAACCAGTAGTTCATGAAATTAGCCGGTTGAAACAAATAAACTCTTCAGCTTTATATACTCGCTTATCATGTATAAGATGTACGGACAGACAGACGTGTTACAGTTTAATTATTTATGTATATATAATAGCTATATAATATAATATAATATATCTTGTTCACTTCAATGTAGCGAAGCGCGTAATGGCCAGCCATTAACAAAACAATATAATCTCACCGGACAAATGATCCGAACATTTAATAACTTCATTAAGACAGGTCATTACTAACATCAATCAATCATGTTAAACACACAAAGTTTGTTAAAAGCTTGTTGAGCTTTCGAGCAAAAAGCTTGATCTCTTGATGGCTTCTATTGTTCATCCATATTTATGATACGGAACTTCGTATTCGAATATGGGTACGTTTATACGAAGGCCGATTAAGAGGTTTTTAGGTGTTAGAAGTACTCACGAATGTTGTGTTTTAGAGATTTCGTCGTGAGACTCGTGAGCATGACCCATGTCAGTGGTTCAAACTATCAATATATAAAATAAAACATACCCGTTAAAATAAATAAAAAAGGATTAAACTACGCTAATTTTATAACTTAATGAAACTATTAAAATATTATGCCTTAAGAATAGATGAAACGGTGAATTCCATTTATAAATTAAACTATAGTTTAGGTATCCTTGTCCCGTTTATTTAATTGTTGTCTTCCAACAATGAATCGATTCGTACTCGCTTTTGATTTGATTTCATTGCAAGACTTTATTTCCTAACTTATTCCTGTCTTTGCTTACATCAAATCCTAAAATCTCTATCGAAATAATTCACAAAGCCGTCACTTACCCGTACGCTTACTTCGATAAAGAATGAAATTTTTATTCGAGTATCTAAATATTAATAATCGAGTCGATTACATTCAATAACACGATCATTTCGACATATCAAAGACGTTACTGGAAGTGAAATTTTATCTCACAACACGCCATAGCAGTCAATAGATACTTAGCCGATATCTGTAGACAAAGAGTATCCTAATTTCCAGAGACCTTTCAAGCGAGATCTATCGCTTATTCCGATTGATGTTTGTGGGATTACAGCCTGTATGATGAGAGCATGAAGGGTGAATTTGGTGTGGTATTAGTTACTACAAGTAGACCGACGTCGCCCACGCCCGTACTCAATGGAGCAACTGTCGCAATCGCGATGCGTGAGATACCAGGATTACAGCGGTTTGATATTCGCGTAATACTTCTTAACAATATCATGTTCTTCGCTTTAAAGTATTATGAGATGCTAAACGCATTAGCGTTTACAAAGCATATACAGGGCGTTTACAAAGCGGTCACTGAGAGGACTCGCATCATAGACGTGTTGCCTCGTATGCGGAACTTGGTATAGGGCGGAATGGTAAGTATATGTGGAAATTGCATATAGGGCGTCGACTCACGAGCGACGCATGTCATACCGGTACAATATCCTAGGCGCTTGCTAACAGCGCTGTGTGAGAACGGCCTTATACCCACTTATTACGACCCTTGACGACCCTGTAGCCTAGTTGGTAGCGACCCTGCCTGCGACGCGAGGGGTCCCGGGTTCGATTCCCGGCCGGGGCAGATATTTATGTGGCAGATAAATATTTGTACTCGGGTCATGGGTGTAATTGTGATGTGTTATATGTGTAGTCCATGCCACCCGCGACACAGGTACCTGGTAACCTACTGCGGGGGTATGAGTGTGTTAGCGTTTATTTATTTATTTATTTTATTATGTTATTTCCTATTAAAGTGTTTACACGTTTTGTTTGTGAATCGATTTAAATAAAACAAGTCGTAAATTAAATTACCAAACCACTACCATTTATTAATTACCAAACTAACTATAAAATATAAGAAAAAAAAATTCTTGATATAAGCAAAAACAAGCGTACACAAATATGATATCTATTGCGTTCATAAACATCAAACATCAAATACATATTACTATTGCTCGTATCTTTATCTTCCATGTAAAACATTGATCAGTTAGGCCCTTCTCATTTTATATGTGCCTATAGATAAAATTGAGACACTAACCGATATTTACGAGCGCCAAAGTGATTCAATAATCAGCAACCTTTGTCACGTACGACCTCCGTTCATCTAGTAATGAAAATTGCCGATTAAATATTAGTACGCAATTTTGTAGGTTATCAGGATAAACTAGATTTAGTATTCTTTGTGTCTAGCTCACATTCGTGACAAAATCTGCATTTTATGCAGATAATATATAACGAGTCATAAGTTCGAGCTGGTTGTACTTTACCATGATTTCATACTATTTTACTCTGTGTAATGTGTAAGTTCCTTCCAAGTAGGTACTCTTGTCAAGCTATGCAATGTGGGCGTCTTTCGTCAGGACTTCAACTCAGGATATCAAATGAAACACAGGATTGAGCCTCACACCATCACATAACCAACTGCTTTATTCAATGATCTCTTGGCTCAATATGAATACTCGGTTTGGGTTTGTTTTCGTATTGACTGTATTTACTTTGCGATATTACGATATTGATTTAACCACTCGCACACGCGGTCACACAATATTATTAGCAACTCTTTGAGATTCACGGCATTGCAATTAATAAGGAATCTTACAATAACAAAACAAGATACCGACGCGATATTCATTTCTTTTTCTCTAATGACAGCTCCACCGCGCGCCACAGTGTATCGACTCCCCACCGACCCGCGCGTACCACAGACTAAATAACATCAAACTAGTATTATGATTTACTATTCCCGACATATATTTTTAAACTCTATCATTATGTGAATTGTGCGAACATTAAGGTGGTGAAATGTTTCTATATGTATTTATACTAGTAATTTCATTAATAATAATTTAAAACTCAATTTCTTTCTTTCTAAAACTCTCCAGCATGCAGGTTTCCTCACAATGTTTTCCTTCTCCGTTATGGCGAGTGACATTTAAATGCTTAAAACGCTTACCACAACATAACTCCGAAAAGTCAGAAGGCACTGGGATTCGAACCCGGACCCCCCGAGTAAGAGGTCGAATTAACCACCTGGCTATCACCGCTAGATTTTTTAGATTACACTCTTTAAAATCGGTAAGAAACACCCTTTATATTGTGCTTATCAATGAATAGTTTATTATGTTCTTTATCGTGATACGAGTATGTATTATGAGTATCATCTTCATCTCCTTATCAATGAATATATTGAATATAACCTGAATAATTATTTTACATTAAAGCTATATTCCTCACAATCAGAATTGATTTGTGAATTGAATTGGTGAACTGAAGGTAATTAGACTAATTAGATTACTTAAAAAATTCGACTTGGATCCGTTAATAAAAATACTTGGAGTAACTGTACACAGAATTCGCGAAGGTCGTCCAACACCCGTGAGTTCGCGTATTCGTACGATAAACAAACTCTTGCGCATGTGTGTGATCGCAATAAGAATCGTCATAATCGGCCAAAACGTTGCGCAAACATCTCAATATTGCGAAAACGTCAACAAATCGTGGAGCCTTTTAAAGTATCAAGGATCAAGACTGCGCTGTGTCAGTACGTGCCCGCGCCAGCCAGTCTAGGGAAGTAATCGTTGCTTAATACGCCGCGATACATAAACGCCGTTTGTTGGCGTAATAGCCTCTTGTCCGCGTATCCGATACGTAGGTGGTACCACCGTGAGGCCTGAGGTACGGGAATAGATATCTTCTGTAACGGAATAGGTAAAGGTACGTTCTATGATTGAAAAATAATAGGTACATATGCCTACCTGCGCTAACCTTAAATGTTATCGACGAAGCTCAAAGACAAAACGATCACAAATGCAACAAAATACGAGTTAATACCATCATCAAAACTATGATCCATTTGATCATCGCTAACACTGGTAGAAGTAGTGAATTAGAATAGGTACCCTTCCACATTGTAAGATTGGAGTTGAGTATATTATTTATTGACCACGGACCTTTAAACTGTGTTTCGCTAGGCGTTAGAACCCTTTGAAAATAATAAAAGAAAACATCAGACGTTTTCCGAAAAACCCCCTTATCCTCTTATAGTACCTAATAATCTGTACCACTTCGCACAATACATTTTTTCCCAATAATTTGTAAAGCCACATGAACATGTTTTATGACTCTTCAAGCTACCAGCATTCCGTAGGCGATATCATTGAGATAATTATACCCTCATGATAAGTTCTATACAATCCACTGTACTATGGCAAGAATTTAGAAGTGCTCACTTCTGCGGGTCATAAGAATACTTCTTCTTTGAAGGATTTATAGAAATGCCAAATAATTCAAATCATTCAATTAGTTGAATTCGTTTTTAGAACTGACAAAAAATGCTCGGATTTTATATAGGTAAGTAATTTTTAAAATGTCTGTCCGGGTAGCTCTCAGGGCCCGTAAAACAGGGATAAATCGGAAACCACGAAGGGATGTCAACCCTGCTTTTTGAAGACCTTATGTTCCAGCCACACGCTGCTTCTTACTTGCGCAGTCCGGGCTTGTGCAGTCATGACGGTACGAAAAGTGTACGGTACGTGCTACCGTCTTACCGTCCACACGCTCCGTCTTGCCTGCGCAAACTGGTTTGCGCAGGCATGCTCTCAGGTAAGATGTAGCGTGTAGGTGTAGCCGGGCACTTATACTTCAGGGTGTGAGCGCGTTAATGACTTCCGATGCTCAGATTAGTCTACACTTCATAAACCGCGAGCATCATACCAGGCGGTTTCATATTATATATGCTACATATAACTAACACTCACAGACCCTGCTTCAATCCACAGCATCGAAAGAATTCACCAACGAACTGACTAACTAACATACCTCCTCTGCTAACTGGAATAACCATATACCTATGTCTGGTTTGAATCTTTTTCTATGTGGAAGGGGGATAGATACTGCATGCTTGTTAAAAAAATTGTTTGGAATCATTATGATATATCCTTGTCTTCATCTTTAGAAAAAATATTTGAACATCCTTCACATTAAAAACGTGCATGAAAAACTCACTCGTTCGAAAATATGAGTAAAAATATTGACAAAACAACGAAAAAATATGGCAGATGAAAGCTGCAATGCGCATTCGAATAAAAACTTTTAGGTGTAAGCTCAATGCTGAAAACCATTTCAGCGCTGACCGCGGACTACGGTGACGGACGGCTTTCAACATCAGCTACCCGCTTGTATTTCTATATTTTTGCAGTATTTTTATTCTGGTTTTACTGTACAGGTAGGTAACAACTTGTGTTACCTACCAGTAATGAAGTAGAATTTTGTAAAACAAAAAAGGACAAGTTATAAAATTATAAAATGAGTACATCATCAACGTAATCAAAGTCAATTAAACACGCATTATTTGGGATAACTCAAAAATACTTGGTAGATGCCGCTATTGAGCTTCGTTCGCTGTCTTAACACCTGGAGAAATAAAAAAGCTGAACAAATAAAAAATTTGAACAAAAGTCGGACAAAAAATCTCGGACATGTCCGGACAAACCCAGACTTCTGGTACACCTGCAGACACATACGCACACACACACGCAGGAAGTAGTCCACTCCCACACGCAACTATCCCTGTTCAAACACGTCAGTTAATTAAGCTGGCATATTGTTCCAGCGATATCGCCGGGTTTCGAGAGTCAAATATTTGACTTGTCGAAAAGTAACGAGAGTAGGCCGAATAAATATTATGCCTCTCGTTAGCCGTGTTGTTTCCAATTTGTTGTGCAACGCCTAGGTGTAATTCGGGCACGGGCTGTGCCTACAACTTCTGGTTATATGGTATGACGATGTTGAATTACTTTGCCCGCATTTACCTACAGTTTTTTTGTGATATAACGGATGCATTTTATATCTTTATCTAATTGTTTGCTCTATTTATAAAACAACAAGTAGGTATCTACAACAGAACATGTACTTTCTATACTTAATAAAAAATTGTAAATCTCCAAAATCAACCTGGTAGGCTTATAAATACTAAGCTATTCCTAAAATATTTTACATACAAGATCATCGGTCGCCTAATTGAGATCATTTCCTATCCTAAATTAAGTGTACAGTTTTATAAAAAAACCACAGCTAATTCTAAGGTTGGGAAGCCTTATTTATTAGCCTTGGCTTATTGTCTTAGAATTTCAACCGAACTTGACTATCTACACAAACAACAAAACTCGTCCCCTTCAGGGATTGAATTTCTAAAACCGAAGCAGATAGGTGCGGGCACAATATGGTGGGTGTCGAGTTTCTAGTCGCGGTTTGGACACTACCGATGACTCAGCCTACACCAGAATGTGTAGGCATTTGTACAACAGACACATCTTCAAGATCCTACAACCGACTTCATAATAATAA
Organism: Hesperia comma; assembly: GCA_905404135.1. Classification (NCBI taxonomy): domain Eukaryota; kingdom Metazoa; phylum Arthropoda; class Insecta; order Lepidoptera; family Hesperiidae; genus Hesperia; species Hesperia comma. The sequence continues at coordinate 18,731,484 of FR990018.1, forward strand.
TAATAATAAATAACGCTACACACTCATAGCCCCACACTAAGATCCCTGTGTCGTCCTCGTCCCTAATAACGAGTAAGTAAAATAACTTAAATAACTAGAGTAGTCCCATTTTAATTCCAGCGCGATCTGAGGAGTACTGTTTGAGTTATCTATAATAACACGTACCTACTTAATTGACTTTGATTACGTTACTGATGCTCTCATTTTAAACGATATTAAAAAAAGAAAGAGGTTCTCTATTCACCCGCGGCACGCAGAGGTTGAGTTAGGGTCAGCTCACACCGAGACGCGACGCGACGCAACGATACTGGAAGAGGCCAGTGATTTCGCGATGCGCCGCGCGTCGCCGCGAGGCGCATCTCAATGCCGCGAGGTGCATCGTAAAAGTAGGCAATCTTGCACGCCGCGCGTACCGACGATGCACGGCTGCGTAGCGATGCACCGCGCTACGCCGCGAGGCGTCACGAGACGCAGCGCTGCATGAAGCAACGTATTCTGAATTGTCACAATGAAATGTGTATCTTTTCGTGTAGAAAATAAAGTTCTATTTTGAGCCGCTCTTTGAAAGACTGCGCGCAGCGTCGCGTCGCGTCTCGTCTCGGTGTGATTGGACCCTTACGTAGGATGTGTACTAATTAGAACAAAAATAAATGTTATCAGTTTAATAACAATAGGTAGGTACACAGAAATACATGTAAATAACATTCGTTGTCACTTAACTGAGTTTAGCAACATCTGCGTTGCTGACAACACGCATTTATTTACACACAGACAGATTTTATCTGATGATATAAAGTTCGCAATCATAATTTAATAAGTATCACTACATACTCGTAGTATAAAACAAAGTCGCTTTCTCTGTCCCTTTGTGTCCTTAAATCTTTAAAACTACGCAACGGATTTTGATGCGGTTTTTTTTAATAGATAGAGTGATTCAATAGGAAGGTTTATATGTATAATAACATCCATTAAATAGTTATTGCACCCGTGCGAAGCCGGGGCGGGTCGCTAGTACCTACGTCATAAACGGATCGATGTTTGTACGTAGATACCTTTAGAATCTTTAGATAGATTTTTAAGAATGTGCTGGGGAGTTTCTTTCGGCGTTTCTTTTCCTGCATTTAAGGGCACTTTTGAGAAACGGAAACGATCTTAATCGAGTAATTACGCAAAATTTAATGTTTATTTCATTTGATTTGGTGGACAAAAAAAAATACATAAGTTCCAAAAACGAAACCACGACAGCCCCCTTATTATGAACTCTTAATTCCAGACAGTTCACGTTCACAACGACAGCGCCTTACAGGCAATAAGGCGCTGTCTCTGTCACCCACACGTTGTGAACGTAAACTGTCTGAAATTAAGACTTCATAATACCACATAATACGTCCCCAGGTCCTTTTAAAAATTTAAGAAATTGTGACACTGAATCTTAAGAACAACAATAACACACAGTTAAACAAAACAACATAAGTACAGCTACTCTGGGATTATAAACATGACTCACAACTCACATTGTTTCTGAAACGACGCAAAAGCAATATATCTTAAGCTATTACGTCAATAATAGTGCAATTAGATTATCGCCCGTCTTGAACCCGGGGCATCGCGATAAAAACAATTAATCTAACAACAATAAATCACAGATGATAAATAAATGGTGATAACGCTCGGAGAGATCTTTTCATTCGTTTTTATCTGTGGCGCGATGCCCGTGACCTCTGTGATAGAGATTAATTATTATTGTGCTTGAATGAAGCGGATTGAGTTTGGGATAGTTCGCGCATTTATTGCAGGTGTATAGTTAGGGTCAAATCACACCGAGACGAGACGCGATGCGACACTGCGCGCAGTCTTTCAAAGAGCGGCTCAAAATAGAACTTTATTTTCTACACGAAAAGATACACATTTCATTGTGAGAATTCAGAATACGTTGCTTCATGCAGCGCTGCGTCTCGTGACGCCTCGCGGCGTAGCGCGGTGCATCGCTACGCAGCCGTCGGTCGTCGTCGGTCGGTAAGCATCGTCGGTACGCGCGGCGTGCAAGATTGCCTACTTTTACGATGCACCTCGCGCCATTGAGATGCGTCTCGCGGCGGCGCGCGGCGCACCGCGAAATCACTGGCCTATTCCAGTATCGTCGCGTCGCGTCGCGTCTCGGTGTAAGCTGACCCTTAGAGAACCTCTAACTAAAGGGTCAAGGGTACCTAAAGGGAACCTATTAATATAGGTACCTCCACTGTCTTTTAACCGACTTCAAAAAAAGGAGGAAGTTCTGAATTCAAATGCATTTTTTATGTGCGTAATTATTTTTGTATTCTAAAGGTGCATCACATTTTGGTCCCATATAAATTTGAGCGACATCAAACAGGTAGTTTTCAAGTTATTCTTATTAATGCGTATTAAATTTATGGTGTTTAACCGCATAACTTTTGACTGGATGTTCCAATTTTTCGACGCTTGACGGATGATTTTTGAGTTATCTATAGTTATCGATTTTGAAGTCGATTTTTCTTCGTAAAAATTTGTTATATCTGTCTAATGTTCCTCACAATGTCTTCCTTCACCGAACTAACAGATAAATCATTTGTAATACGCATTAATGTCTAAAAGTTACACAGTATGGAAAGAAGATTAACCCTAGTAGTTGAACAAAGAAGTTCAAATTTTAAACCTCTATTTTCTCGCTTCATTCATGCAACAGCCCAATAAGAGTGTATTAGGTTAAGATGCAGTAAGGTCGATCGATTGTTGACCTAAGGATATTCTCAATTATATGTAATTGAACAAGTTTGAGATCGTTTGACCACCTAACCCAGATACACCAATCCTCTTGCAGAGGATACAGGAGATTTAAATAATATAATAAATAAGTAGGCTTTGATGATCTAATGTCTAGATGGAACATCGAATCCGCGCAAACGTGTCAAAAAATTGTGGCCAACTGTTTGCCACAATTTTTATATCATTGTATCATTAATCACGCACACATAGACAATAGACGAAGGTGTAAAACATCGCCTGCGAGCACACATGCTTGATATTGTTGCCTTGTTTTTTCTTGTTTTCATTGTAGGGCGACGCTCAATCAAACGTTAGATCATCAAAGTTAGTAGGTTTCCTTACGGGAATTGGCCGGGAACAAATCCGAAACCGTCCGGAAAAGTCCGGTGCGCCAAATGTATATCAATTACTTAATATTAAATAGACAATCAAGTAATTTTTTTGGTAACTAACATTTGTCAGTAAGTATACAATACATCGTTTAATTTAATGTTATTGCAGGTAATATGATCATTAGGAGTAACTATCAAATGATATTTTTATCAGAGGTATTAATTATTCTCTGATGTAACTCAACCGAATATTTTATTAATCAGTTGTTGTAAGACTTGTAAGTAAACATCTACATTTGTTGTAATGTTTGACAACAATCCCATCTGAAAGTAAGTGGTGAAATGTTGCTGGGTGGTAAGGGGCAATAAGGCAATACCTTAGTAAAAGCCTGCTTTTTTGGCTTGAAGACATTTGCACTCACATTATCGAGCAGCAGCTACAGTACCACAAAGTTATCTGGACCGGTGGCCAAAATTGGAACTAATGCAAATGTCATACTGAAGTCAGACAAAGACAAAGACAGTAGCGTTTCTCTTACCGGGTCAGATAAGTTTGTGGCACTGTACGTAGCATTCCGTGTCAGAGGTGTCATAAACATGTACAGTATTCGGTTCGGACTCCATCACACTTGCCAAGAACACATGCAATAAGGCACTTTTCACATTACGCTATTCATTAGCTACGCGACTGCAATCGTAGACGCGTCTCCTGTCAGTGAAAAGTGTCAGATACATACAAATTTTGGATTGCATTGCAGTCGCGTACCTCATAAATAGCGTTGTGTGAGAAGTGCCTAAGACGTCACAAATAAGAAACTCAAACAATAAACATTAATTTATGTGTCACACTCGACTATGAGATAATCGAAGTAAATAATTTAAAATGAAATATTATTTATACATTATGAAGTTATAATTATGTACCTACAATGCTTTGTTTACATTTGTTGTTTTGTGTTTATTTTTCTTTGAGTAAAAACAATGCCAAGTTCGAATCGTGGTCGATTGTGACGTTTCAGGGTTTTGCAAACAAAGAACTCCTAACAGAACTCTAGTAGTACTAATATGCCTCCGCTACTTGTTCTATATGCCTCCGCTCTATCTGTTGAAACAAATGTAACTGTTATTTTCACATTATGTTCGTCTTTGTGACAGCTATCACAATAAATAAAAATAAAAAATAAATCTTAAAGGTACAAGCTGGTAGCGGTGATAGCCTAGCCTAGTGGTTAAGAATTCGGCCTCCTATTCGGAGGTTCCGGGTTCGAATTCCAGGGCACCTCTGACTTTTCGGAGTTATGTGCGTTTTAAGCATTTAGAGAAATGTCACCTGCTACAAATGGTGAAGGAAAACATCGTGAGGAAACCTGCATGCCGGAAATTCGGAATTCGCAAAACTCAAAGGTGTGTGAAGTCTTAACCTTCTCATTCTGAGAAGAGACCCGTGCTCAATAGTGGGCCGTGATGGGTTGAGATGATGATGATAACTAGCTACCAAAAAATTATCTACGGAATATTAAGCATTAATATCGCATAGTACAATTAACCCTCCGGACGATAGGTACAGAACATTTACTAAGCGAATCCGCCGCGCACTTACCACTTTTTAATTAATTTTTCTCCGATACTTAATTACTTAAAAACAAAACAAGAAACAAGTCACAGTACAGACAGCATGTCTCAACATTACAAGTGTTTTTATTGTTGACAGTACGGAGAGATATGCAGAGCACGTGTATGGAGTCCCGTTAGTCCCCTGCCTCCCTAGGTAAACTTGTGTAATGCACTGCATGTATGCAGAACATGTGCCGTGCTATGCGTGTATGTATTTGCCTTATTCTTTCAACGTTTGTGTTTTTGGGCGGTCTAATGTGTGTCGCGGTATACTGGTCTTTATTTTGGTTTGTACATAGCTTGATAAATTATATGTACTTTCACGGTATGTGTTTTCCCAGGCTATATTGACAGTATATGTTTTCGCAGGCTATATTGACATGACAGTCTTCTGTCATTATAATGCTAAAGACGTAACATCAACTAACAAGACTAACCATCACTAACAGACCCTGTCCTCACACTTATTAACAAACTAACCAACTGATATTCTAAAACCAACTGGATTACCCACTCTAGTCCCTAAATTGAGAGTCCCTACTGCGGAAGGGGGTGCTGCATGCTCGTTTGCTAGCTTAATTCCATAAAATGGATTGAGATTAAGCTCTACGTATTGCGTATACAAGCATAGCTGTTGTGGGCAATGCATGCTAAAGTTTACTTGAACAGTTCTACAGTACCGGTAAACCTATGTACATTCTAAAATTGTAATGTGAGAAGTGCCTGATGATAGTAATGATTACGCTATTTATTAGCTACGCGATTGCGACGCAATTCTAAAATTCTATGTATCTGACACTTTTGAATGACAGGAGTCGCATCGTAGACGGGTCTCAACGTTATTTATGAGCTACGCGACTGCAACGCAATCCAAAATTCGTATTTATCTGACACTTTTCACTGACAAGAGTCGTATCGATGCGACTCCTGTCAGTGTCAGATACATACAAATTTTGCGTTGCATTGCAGTCGCGTAGCTCATAAATAGCTTTGTGTGAGAAGTGCCTTAGCCTTAAGCTTATGGTAACACATGCCTATGATGTATTGTGTTAATGACAATGACCTAAGTCAATAATCCTTCTATAATTGTTTTTGGAAACGTGTTCTCTGTTTCACAAAACATGTATTTGATGTTTTGATGGCGCGTTCGTCGCGTGCAAGTGATATTATTAGTGAGTTTATTCATGGCCTTGATTACAATCGTGCATCGGACGGATGTAGGGTAACCATCTGGCAGGAGTTATCTGGACATGTCAGGACTATTTTGTAACGTCTTTTTTATTACCCAACTGATGTTTTCAGTCTTAATACCTACGTGTTAGAAAACAAGCAGATGTGATAATAAGCCACCGTTTTCTACGAACGTCACTTACACCAACACTGATGCGTTGTGAACCAGAAATAAGATGAAAACATAATATACTGGCTCTCAAGCTGCCAGCCAAGACATCATAGTGGGAATATCCAATGGACTATATATATTTAAATTGTTTGGTCCACGTCTACTGGTAGGACTACGGGCAATAAAATTTGTCTGTGGTCCTGCCAGCAGAACGACGCAGTAGGACCACGACCAACAAACGAACTAAAAAATGTAAGAGATGGTTGTATCTGCTCTTATTTATGGTATTAAGGTGCAGACGAGCATGCCGTACCACCCTTTCGTTGCCTTAAGCGATTTGTTAAATAAACCAACTGGGCGTAGGTTGTTTGGCGGCTCATTTAAGCAAAAACGAGATGTTAAACGCATCTTTAGCAATGTAGCTCTACCACCGAGCTAGGACTATTCTGTACTACTAATCCGTACGTTTCAAATGTGATGGCATCCCTACCGGGAGCCGAATAACATCGATAAATCAGTGGCGCGCTGGCCGCTGGCCGCGCTATCTTGGTGACACGTGGTGAGCGGTGACACGTTGTGACACTTGTGACACTTGTGACGCGTGTGACGTGTGGTGTCCGCTGGCGCGATGTCCCCGATGTTGTTCATTATCAATTTTACTTTTCATTGTTTAACATCGTTGCGGGGTAGGGTTGTCAATTCTGGTAAGGTATGAAGTTAGGAAAGATAAATATCGATAAAATCAAAAATATATGATTAAAGGGGGAAAAGCACTTAAGGGGGGAAACAAATTGGACAGTACTTCATCAGACTTCAGTGGGGGACCACTGCCGACCGCTGCTCCGATCAGGTAACACTCATGACTATGCAAGTGCGTGTGTGTACCTGATAAGCTTAAATGTATAGAAAGAATCTGTTAAGTATGCCTCATGTGACCAGACGTCCCGTATTTAAGTGGACAGTCCCGTTTTCTGGTTGTCTGTCCCAGTGTCCCCAAAGATAGCCCCAGGATGTAAAAATTACCCGTATTTTCTAAAAAGTATCAAAATTTCATGGTTCGGACCACATTTCGTCTTGATTCGATGATTAACTTTTGGCAAAAACAGTAAATTTCCGTTTTGAGCCGAAAAAAAAATTGTCTGGTTAAGTATGTCCTATTGTGTATGGCTAGCAATACGCTACAATATCTTGTTGACGATTCCAAGAGAACGATTATGTTTTTTCTATACTACACCCACAAGTTCCAAACTTTGGTAATAAAATATTCCACATTACACAACACCACGAACATCAGTTTCGAACCTTGACCCTTCGACTCGGTAGCGTTTGATACCGACGACACGCGTACACGCGAGGTCGTGGGTCAACGAGGAGCGTCAATCATACACACCGACAGACAAGGGCGCGGTGATGCTGTAATCTCGTTTATAAAGCTCACAACTCAATACTCACACTTACGTAAAAAACTAAATAATTTTTAAATAACGCTACACTCACAGCCCTACACTAGGATAACCCATATCATGGGCCCTTGGGCAACAAACAAGCAAGGAGGGCAGTAGGGTTGTCCGACTTGGGGCTTAAGATATTTTTTTTCATTCTCTATTCTTTCCGCGGCAGTACGTCAGTCATGGTTTTCGAGTAGCTCAAGTCCATTGACGACGGTGGCCACTTATCATCAAGCGGCTCGTCTGTGTGTTAGCTATTTGTATAAAGAATTAAGAGTCATGTACATATGTACATAAGTGCGTATAAGGTCCCTCTAGTAATGTACAAAGAATTACGTAAGACAGACCTATAGGCCAGCGTTCACCTTGTGAATATTGTGTTTATAACGTGTTATCTACTTTGACACATCCAAGGTATTTTAGGATGTTTGCGCGTGCCCATTGACCGATCATTCACGACGCGGCACTACAACCAAATCATGTTCTTATGATACTAGCCAATAAGGTAATGCATTAAAAATTGTTATCCACGAAGGCGTTCTTCGTTCCTGAATGCAAACGTAAGAAGAAGCCGTCATCAACCAGAGTCAGGTTATTTTGTTAGGAGGTTACAACATTTTTGTTTTGGTGTAATAAAAAATATTCGAAAATAGTAAACCACGTAAACAATATAAAATTAATTACAAAGAGAACAAAAAGGTAAACAACGCTATTTATAAATAAATTTAATTAACAACTGTACGTTATTACCCTGCTTTCCGCCTAGCGCAATCACGAAGTTACATAAATATTACAAGACAATTTGCCATCGAAGGCGAAGCCGATGGCGATCGACGTAAACGTTAATTTGTAGTTTCTTGCGGCAATCTATTTGCAAGTGTTTTCATCTTTGCTTCATCGAAGATTAACAGGTACTTAATTGAGACATCATTTAATTGTTCAAAGAAACACATTAATAGTTAATGAGTATTTTATTTATAACACTTTGAACACGTTTTTATGTAACTGTATTGTATAAACGCAAAAAAAACCTGTTGATACTGCGCAACTACGGCGAATAATTAATTATTTGTGATGTGAAACCACGTGAAACTTCTAAGTCGATGAGAAATGTTGTAAGTGGTAAAACAAAATTTGTAAAGAACCACTTGAACATTTGAACACTTGAAAAAAAGCAATTTGTTTTACAGTTAACAGAACATCAGTTAAAGCAAGGAGGCTTTTAGTTCGAAAACGAATCAACGCGTATCATTATTAAAGCAAACAGAATGACAGCCTTAGAATTGTTATAAATGGTTAAACAATAAAAAAAATCTTAATCGAAATTTTAGAAAAAGAAACAGAAGACAGAGTAATCAATGTGAAATTACCTAAACACCAAAACAATTAAATTAGGTTTGAAAAGCTGCTTTTACATAGACTTATATTAAACAACAGTAACAGTATCCTAAACTAGCGGCACGCTATGATGGCCGGTTTGACGTTTGTCCGCTCATGAAGTTCCGTATTAATTGATAACGACTTTGAAGGAAATAATTGTATTACTTTATTGACGATAGTGATGTGCAGAGATTCATAAATTTTATCGAATGTAGTTTTAGGTTTAGGACTCAAAATTTATTTATTAAATTGATTTCTAAAATGTATACAAGTGTAGAAAAATCAGTTTACACCATTTAAGGGGTGAATGTACTTGTGAATATGAACAATTTTCACTATGTGGACAAACCTCTGAAATCGCAAAAAAATATCAGCTGTTTCATACAAAAGGTAAAATTTTTATTTTTATATGATATATACCACAACTCGGCATTTGGTTTTCTAAATTGAAAATTTTTAAAAATGGAATCTAATACGATCGTCACATAGGATCGCTGGCTAGCACAACTACTACCTCCGGCAAACTCGCGTCAATGCTCAATGCAAAACAAAGCAGTTCATAGATACATACATTCCACATCACTGTTGTAATGTGTCAAACCGGCCATCATAGCGTGCCGCTAGTGTAGTATGTATACTTGTTATCTACTACATATTAAAATACTTCTTAGGGTTCCGTACCCAAAGGGACCCTATTACTGAGACTTCGCTGTCCGTCCGTCCGTCCGTCCGTCCGTCTGTCACCAGGCTGTATCTCATGAACCGTAATAGTTACACAGTTGAAATTTTCACAGATGATGTATTTCTGTTGCCGCTACAACAACAAATACTAAAAAACAGAATAAAATAAATATGGGTGGCCATACATTCGACGTAAGTTTAGTTACCATTCGGTCCAAGAGATGGCGTTGGGCGTAATATGTGGCTACAATAAAACAATTAAATATTTAAGTGAGGCTTTTATACAACAGACCAGATTTTTTGGCGTTTTTATACATAATGGTACGGAACCCTTCGTACGCGAGTCCGACTCGCATTTGGCCGGTTTTTTTTTCTTTCTTTAAAACGAAAGAAACATGTAACAATGGAGACGTGCAGGCCGTGTCACCGGCACGTGGCGTTTCGTTTTACAACTTTTTAATTTATGTGCCTCGGAGCAACCCGTGCCGAATTTATTATTGGGCAAAGAACCACTTAACGACCCCATGGTCGGCGCGCGGCGACAGGGTTATGGAGTTATTGAAACGACGTCGCAGTCGAACGGTTAATGGTGTGGAACCTGTGTGGAACAGGTTATTAGTGTATAAGTATCTTCTTTAGTTTCTTAGCGAAGGATTGAATAAGTAATTTGTTGGGTAAGATGAAATGAAATAAACTGATTTCAATTTTTTTTCTTTCCTAATCATGTAAGGTGACGATGGTCAGTTGATTTTGATATCTTATTAATTTTCATGCTAGTACACATTTGCGAATGCTTAAAGGATTATTCATTAATGAAATAATAATCTTACCATAGGTAGGTCTGTACCTAATCGTTTATTTAGAAGTATGGAGCCCTAAAATTTGAATTTAATAACTATAATTAATCTTAATGTGTACTTACATACAGTAGTGCATTGTAATATGTTGGATATTACAATTTTAATACCGTAGTACCGTATTTTAGTACCGTAGCGTACCTGAAATGAAAAAAATAAAATTAGGTATTTACTATTCAATCAAGAGAAACAACTTTCATTTCATCGTATCATCAGGGAACAGAATCTCAAAAGAATATCATCTGTGCTCTGAAATCCATTATGATTTTAATATGCCATCCTAGGTTAAGGCTAGGAAAAGCCTATAAAATCCTACACCTCTCTCAATAGGCTCAACCTTTTCCTGGAAATATATTTTCCTGGAAGCTTTAGTCACTCGACGGATGCTGAAGCAATCGTTTGAAGGAAATCATTCTGTAACTGTGATAGTTTATTTTCATTGTATACGCCATTGTGGTTTTTAATCCGCGTAATTCCGCACTACAATAGATTACAAACGCAGTTTCAAAACAATAAGCATCGATAACAATTTGGTTTACAGTATAGTTAAATTCTTTTAGGTACTGGTAATGACGAACAGACGAGCTACCTGATGTTTTTTTATCGAAATAAGAAGGTTGAAAAGTCTTCGTCATTTGTAGTGTTTGTACACATCGGTAGATAATAGGTACAAATAGAATTATCGATGCATTGTCGTCCGAGAAAGACGGACATTTTTTTGTATTATTGTCTGTCTGTTCTGGTATTATGCGGAAATCACTACGCCTATTCCGATGAGACTCGACATTTATCGACGACTTCGACATTATGTAGGTATAACAACTAACAGTAACACATATCACGGTACAAGTAAGAACTTAGGACAGTTTTCATCCAAGTAACAGAATAGATTCTAACGAGATGACAGATTAAAATTCAATTCAAACAGTTTCCGAAACGAAGCGAGGGCTGGCGGGATAAATATATTCACCGCAAAACTGCACAAAATGGAAAGCATTACCGACCACCACGTGCATATTTTTTGCCCCAAACATCTCACATCCGCCAGCGATTTCACTACCGCTAATTACGTTTCGAGAATCCGGTAATACGTCACCGAACACATCTCACGACGCCGCGAAATTTAATAAATAATCGCCTTTAATCCGTTCACAAAAGGTCGGAACGACATGGCTCAGTGAGATGAAAAGAATTCAATAAATGTTTGATAAGGGTACTTATATGGTGTACGCGATTTTAGGTTATGCTGTGAGGTGATAGAGGTTGTAATTGGATGAGGAAGGAGCTGGTCGACGTTGCGTGTTCGGTGAGGGCTTGGCACTTCGCCGCGATAGTTCAATGTCGATGCATTCATGCAGCTCACTGCCAAGGTCGGGGATACATACGAGGTTGGACTAGGTAACAAGACACGTCTTGAATATTTCAGAACTTTCAGATGTGAAGTCTTTTCAGCTCACGTCTATGTGAACGGCCTAGAACTGAGTACATAGAATATAGAAAATAGAATTATAATTTATTTCTTTTATTCTATTTTCACTGCATGTGTAACTAACAGAAATTATCTTACCGGGAAACGATTCGTTCCCGCGGGGTTATTAATACATGAAACTCAATATAGTCTGTGAAAAGGTAATTAATGGATGTTTTGGAAGTAGGTACCTTCCTACTTGTGCAACTATTGTTATAAATAAATGCCTTCGTAATTATAGAATAGCATGAATTATCAAATGAAATTTTGCAAATAGTCCCTATATACCTCTAAAGTAAATATAAGTATAGCAATTCTTAGATAACGTAGGTACGTTACCACTTATTTAGGTAGGAACTAGGAACCTATCTATTGGCCTAGGCAGAGTTTTATAGAAGCGAATCAAAGACTGAAGTTAAGAAAGCAGTAGTTATGTAACTTGAAGAAAATTTCCACGAATCCTGTCAAACTGTAAAACAGGTATGCTATCAAACAACGGGCAACAAGGGAAAAGTTAAAGTTTTTTAACCTCTCGTGTAAAATCTCTCGACGAAGTGGGCTTAGCTCGTCGGAGCGGATAATACGCCTCGCGTTCAGCTAAGCGCAAGAGCCATCAACACAATATAGCCTGGATTTAAAAGAGCTAAAAGTGTATTCAGTTTTGCTAGCTTTTAGGACTGTTTCGAAGAAGAATCAAGTATAACTTTGTCCTAACAACATAGTTACGTAGTTATAATACTAGTTTAGGTACCGTTACATACTCGTAAAATTCTTCTTCTTAATCGTTCAATCCTGGCAGAGTGGTCGTGGTCCTATAATGACGGTTGTGATTGTGACTTGTGATAGTTCGTCTCAGACCTCCGTGAGGATTGCAGCTCTAGCAATGCGTCTCCTTCTATCTCTGTTCGTGGCATTGCGAAAACATTGGGTTATGGAACAATTCATTGACGTTTTGATAACATCCGTCCATCGCGCGGGTGATCTGCCTCTTGACCGCTTTCCCCCTACTTGACCCTGGACCACATGGCCAAAAAGGCCATTGAGCGGTAATCACGTACTATTTATTTATTGCCCTTAGATTACCTACGACTAGCTTAGGTATGTTATCATCGAACAACCATGGAAACGCTATACCACCATAAGTTCTGTTCAGCTTCGAGCCAGAAATCCTGTCGTCAGTGCTTTCGCAATGACACCGACCAGGCGAGCAGCGACAACAGAAACAGACTCGTGGCCCGACCACTGTTTATTCAGATCAGGTTAATCTAGGCGAGCTTGTCTAGGGTTGCCACCTGTTTCTTACTATGTTTTTTTTTTTAATTTGAAGGTGATTTTTAGTGAAACTATTCAAAAGTAACATAATATTTAATAAAAATGAAACAAATCCATAACATAAGCAAGAGCATTATAATATGTAATGCATCTTATTATGTAGGGTATACCTATTACACATACTGTTAAAGAAATATAACATGTCCTACACCTAATAATATCTATCGCTCTCATATCAAATATAAAACAAAATATGTAAACAAATATCTACTTCTATGCACACTAAAATTAGGTATGTCTATCTGCAAACAGTGCAAATAAATTCTTTAACAATGGAATCGGAAACAAAAAGAAATTCATCTATTTTAGCTCTTTAATTTTCCAATACAACATTTGAAAGGTACTTTTTAATAACTTACTCAAACAAAACAAATATTCACTAAGCAATCGTTGCCAACCCTAAGCTAGTGTAGTTGCTACACCGCACCGGCCCGTTGGTAAACCGCGCCGATATAACGATTAGAGGACCAGAAGTGTTATAATATCGCCGAAGGTCGTCGGTATGATCGCTGTTTTGAAACGTTCATCAATAACTTTAGGCAAAATCATACTTAATGATCGACTAGTTGTGCCCGCGACTTCGAGTTTTCTCGTGTGAATACCGATTCTGCGGGAACTCGGGATAAAAAGTAGCCTATGGCTAAGCGTCCACCGGTCGGTATCGTACGCATCGGACCGATCGCATCAACCGCATTATTTTTTCATACTGCGTCTACTGTATCAGCAGCGATCGGATTGCCGACGCAAGTACTAGGAATCGGATTGCCGATACCAAGTTCATTGTAGCGCGCGGGGCGCGTCCACTATTCGTCATTCCGTATGACGTCATCGGCACGCATCGCAAATAGCAAAAGTTGCCTCTCGGAGCATCGGTGTCGGCATTGCCGATGTACGATCCGTACGATGCGGATCAGTGGACGCACTTGTATGATTTTCTATACAAAGAATACTACGATCCGTTTAATGCGATGCGTCGATGCGTACGATACCGACCTGTGGACGCTTAGCCTTAGATATGTTGCTCCACAACCTCCTCTATCCCGCAGTGAAAGTCGCATAAAAATCCGTTCAGCCGTTTCTTAGATTAGCGTGCATAAACAGCGATCAGTTAGTTTTAATTTATGTATTGATTGATTGATGATGATTGATTTTCCCACGCTTCAGGAAACTTCGTTGTGTGAACAGTTTCATGAAAGTTCCTAGTGTCGTGACGATACATAGGTATGGCCTAGAACTCCCTGTGTTGTTGTCAGTCCTGCTAGGCTATTCTGTAAGGGACATCTTTGACATCTCGATAGCTGAATCCGCGGTGAGATTTTGATTTTGACGTACATCGCGTTCTGTTAAAATTAAAACCGACGGCAGCGCCAATCAAGCTCGCAATGGAAGTGACACAACTCACCTGAGTGAGTTTCGATATCGAATTTGTTTCTTACAGAATAGCCGTGCTTGTCTCGGAGAAATGGACAGTACGAAGACAAGATGATTCACACAACCAAGCCAAGTACTGAAACTCTCCCCTTCGATGGGAATCGAAGCTAAATCCTTTTAAAAAGACATTTGTCCATCTCAAAATAGTGATGTTTATTTAAACTTTTTTTTTAAATACATCTTGTTACTCTCACTTGGAACAGATATCGATACCTGTTTTATTCATGTTGCTTAAATATTCGCTTCGGTGAAAGAAAGCATCGTGAGAAAAATGCTCATAATTTGTTATACCCGCTCTACACTTAGCCCGCGAATCGCTCGCGAAGGCCGCGAAAGGAACCGCGAAGAATATACGAAACGGCTCCACACTTAGCGTTCGCACCCTTTCGCGTCCATCGCGCGCGATTCGAGGGCTAAGTGTAGAGCGGGCTTCAGATCTACACAATAATGGTCAATATGCTCCTATGCATGAGGACTGACAACTTGCATTGGGGCTTACTGTGGCTCGCTAGGCCATTGCGACGGATGCAGTCGAGTAGCGAGCGGTGAGTCGCTCGCGTATCGATCGACTCGTAGTAGGACAAAACAATCACCTCTATAGAGTAAGATCCCAGGGCCCCCAGACGTTACTTATTTTTGAAGTAACGAATTTTACGGTATAGATACTCTTCTATGTGTTTAAGAGTATGTATGTACTAACTAGCTTGACTAGACGGCCCGTTCACCGGTAGCAGGTAGAAAAGGTAGACAAAAACATAACTTACTTTTGTTAAATTCGAAGTGCTGATTTTTATATATGTCACATAGAATGTTATTAAAAATAAATATTTCATATTGACAGACCGTTTCTGTGGGCGGTAATTTCTCCCAGACGCTTGAAACCTCATAAAAAAAGTACCGAACTTTTGTTATATTCGAAGTCTTCTGCTTTATATATAATGTTTGGGGGGCTATTTTAATACCTTTTGTGTACAGCCAGACCAATCCGAAGGGCCAAACATTGTCCCAGACACAATCAAAGTTCCGCTGTAAGTGCGATTGTAGGGGCATTAAGCAAGCGCCTGAGCGTGACCGAGAGCAATATTATTATGTTTTCAGAACTTTTGTCGTTTGTGTTTTTGTCTACCTTTTCTACCTGCTACCGGTGAACGGGCCGTATAGTCAAGCTAGTTAGTACATACATACACATAGAAGAGTATCTATACCGTAAAATTCGTTACTTCAAAAATAAGTAACGTCTGGGGGCCCTGGGATCTTATACTACTACTTTACCACCTTTCATTCTATATCATCGCTTGACAGCATCCAATCTGTAGCTTAGATTTTACACTTACTGTACAAGCATCGGTGGTTCAGTGGTAGAATGCTCGCCTGCCACGCGGGCGGCCCGGGTTCGATTCCCGGCCGATGCAGAAATTATATCCGTACCAGCACTTTTTGCTTTTTTTGCTGGTAATTGGTAATTTCAATTTAAATACACTAATATTTTTGATTATATCGAAAGTTATTCCACTTTCATGATCTAGTATATTTTTATCGGGAATCAGTAGTCGACTTTTTGACCTGTACATTTTTTTTAACTTTCAGGCATGCATAGACCATAGACATTAATTGCTGTCTTTCATAAACAAAACTTAAAATATTTTTTTCTTGTCATGTCATTATTTAATTCAAAGGTAAGAAAAAGAAAAGAATTTGAAAGATGGAGAAACTTAATACGACATTTTTAGTAAGACAGTTAAAGTTAAATACTTAAATACGTAATTGTAGCAAAATCTTTATGCAGAAAGCAAAAGTAAAGTCACAACATACTACATCTTATACAATAAAATTCTCGTGTCACAAATCACAATGTTAGTAACCATACTCCTCCGAAATGGCTTGACTGATTGTAATGATGTGCATATTCAGTCTGAGAATCGACTACTATCTATTTTTCATACCCCTAAGTGATGAGGGTTGTCCACCCATAATATATTTTTTTAATTTTTGGTCAAAATTTTTTGTTTTTATTTTTCTATAATGTGGCATTAAAAAATACATACAACTCTAAATTTTCACCCTTTTATCACCAAACCCTATTTTTTAATTTTTCCTAGAAATAATTTATATGGCATACCAACGTTTGCGGGGTCAGCTAGTTTAAGTATATAATACTTTGAACTCTGTTATAACAATTGTCATGTTATTTATTTGAGATAAAACAAATTAAATTATACTACTAATTTATACCCAGAGTATAAATTTTAATTTGAACTGTATTTACTCTTCATTTACTTCCAATTTCAATATCATCAAAATCACACAAAAAGGCTGGTTTAGAAAATGTGCACAGCACACACGATTGTGGTTAGACAAACAAGTCGTAAAACCACCGCCTTATTTATTTACATACAAACGAATGAACACGTCACGGACATCACAACAATTATTATAATCAACTTTATTGCCGGGAACCAGAGTGTAAAATTCTAGCTACGAAACGAAGTATTTGGTTGAGTTTATTCGAAATAAAACTTTATGTAGAGATTTCACGGTTCAATGTTAAGTGTACTGAGAATGACTGAGATATAGTCTCGTCTTCCAGTTGATAGGTTCGACAGAAGCCTTTGAAGCTTTTGAAGAATTTTCTCAAGATACTTCACAAGATTGAAGAGTCTGGGCTTGTCACGTTGTAAGGTTGTAACTAGTTACAAGTTAGAGATACCTATATCAGTCTTGTTAGTATCATTACGTTCTTTACAAGTACATTTTCTTATTTTTCTTAATGTAATTTATTATTTTAATAATTAATGAATTTAATTTTATAGGTGGTAGGGCCTAGAGCTCACCCGGGGAAGTACCACCGCCCGCCACGGTACCTAGTACCATTCCTACCGTGTAATAATTGTCTTAAGAACAATTGTGTTCCGGATAGGAAGGTGTGGAGCCGGTTACACTTTTTTAGAGGCGACCATCTCAGTCCTCAGGGGTAGCAACGCATGTGTGACCGAATTAGAACGAGACTCATCGAGTCTAGTTCTGAGTCGGTCACAGTTGTCATGGGCGGCAGCGGAAGGTGGTGCTGCGTGCTCGTTTGCTATATTAATTCCATAAAAAAAATTACAAGGTATGGAGGGTTAGCAATTGAATTCGCCCTCGTAGCGTGTAGAGGTTATAGTGCGGGCCATCTGTCGTTTTTTGTATAGGCGAAACGATTGAATTAACTATCACTGAGTGGCGGTAGTATCTTTGTAGTTTTTGGCCTCCTACTCCAGGGATCCGGGTTCGAATCTCTGGACATGCAAACCTGCATGTCGGGGAGTTCGTAAAACTCAGCTGAAATATGTCAATTCGCAATTGGCCAGGATGGTGAACTATAGCTTTAACCTTCACACTCTGAAAAAGGGATCCGTACTCAATACTGGGCCTTGATTGCCTATGATGATAGAATTTTTAATTCCTAATTTATGGCGATTATTAATCTCATAATGATATTTCACCATTAAATAAATAGGAAATACAAACCGGTTCTCCTTTTCACACTGACTGTCACGATATTCGAACTACAAATGTATCCATCAGCAACAATTAGTAACGCGTTCCGTCGGTGTATTTAGTGCGACTAATTGTGCAGAAACATCAACTCTGTGGGCCGGAACGGATCAACGAGACATACAAACGGACAGACGGACAAGCGTAAAGCATACGTGGTGACAGCTACCGACACTTTCCCATCTGTTTTCGCGGGCGGTGAAGTGGCACGCGAGATATTTTTACTTTATATCAACTAGAATTCCACCTGTTACTAATTAGAACCGCATGGTATTTTATTTTTTATCCTTTCTCAAAAAACTTAAAACGTTAAGAAATTATAATGGACTTAATGCCAGATAGTCTACCAGAGTATATCTGGTACCTAGCTGGTGATAAGATGTAGCAGGTGAAATAAAACAAGACAAGAAATATCTATTTTTACAGTCGTGCCATCGTGCATCGCTCCAACTTGTGGTCTTTAAAAATGCGGCAACAAACTCCTGAGAACTTCAGTTCTCACAGACAACATTCAGGAAAGAAACTCATCTACAAGAGTTCTTGTCTTGTAAAGTCATTTTGTAATAGTTCTTACTGAACAAAAGCAGAATACGTCATTATAACGTCACTAACTTAATTCTATTTTCAAATTTGACAATCAACCCACAAGCTTCCAAGCTATTGAAGACCGAAATCATTGAAGATCACTTGAGAGCTTGAAGTCTCGAACCGGCACTATACCGACCGAGACGCCTCTCATCCTTGGCTGGATGACCCTTCGGATAACACGGTATTGGTAACGTTCGTTGGTTTTGGTTCAGGGCTGTGATGAAGAGGGCCGTTCTCGAGTTGCTATCGAAACGATCGCTTATTTACGAAGAATTATGAGTTTGAGATAGGATAAAGGAATCAAATAGCAGAAGTGATAGCCTTGTCGTTAGGTATTCGGCCACCTACTTGTTTTTCTGTTTGATTTTTTGAAGATATAATATGCGTTTTAAGCATTAAAAATTTAAAATGTCACGCACTTAAACGGTGAAGGAAAACATCGTGAGGAAACCTGCATACCGGAGTGTCCACAAAACTCAAAAGTGCGTGATTTTCTCACGATGTATTCACAAACTTCAACGTACTTATTCCAAGGTTTTTTTATATAAATATGACGTCTCGTGCTACCATATTGATTTTTGAATCCTGTCAGGACTTTAGTGATCCTCTCAAGATAAAGATGATTGTCATAATAAATAATCATCAAAATCAGTTCATGCGTAATACAAACATACCTACATACAAAAGCTATTAAATAGATTACCCTCCTTTGCGTCGCGCATTCGGGTAATAAAGATTCGGTACAAGGTACAAGTCTCAAAGAAATGTTCGGTACCAGGCTAACAGAAACAGTAAGGTAAATTGAACACAAAAAATCATATGAAAAAAGCTTGCCCTTAATGACCGAGACATTTGTAAATAATAAACGAAATCTTAACCCCTCGTCACACTGGAGATGTGCAAGCGAGTTTTAAAAACGGAGATTCGCGTAAAAGAGTTTTAAGAAAGTAAATAAAAATTAAACCAAATTAAATACTTATCTTAAAATTCGCATAAAAGCCTTAATTATTTATGTATTAGTTACGAAATACGAATATGTAATATAGTTATGTATTTTAAATACCTGTGATAAAGTATAATTATCAGTTATTGAGGAGTTAAGTTTAGTGGACGATGTAAGGTGAACTTAGGTATATAGGTAGGTATGTGTAAAGCCCTCTTCACTAAATTGTCTTTAGCGAGCGACCAAGAAGTACCTAATCTATATTAGAGACTTAACTAGAGGAACTAGTAAATTTTACCTTTCAATATCAATGCGGCAGAATCGAGCAATTGTTTTCCAAAGATGTGTCTAATGTAGCGAAAACATTCAGCGTATTTTAATATCGTTCATAGCTTATCGTCTCTCGCTTGCTATGTTTGACGAGTTTGACAGCAACCCGAGCACAGATAGTACTTAAGTTTTTAAAGAAAACAACTTTCAATTAATTATATCTTTATCAACTATGTGATACTTATCCTTGTTTATGTAAATTAAATCCTGGAAACGATTTTGTACAAACGAATCTCATATTAATTTATTAAACATGGCTCGATTTAGTACGGAATTATAATACATTTTAGGAAATTCTTCATGAATGAGGTGACTTAGGCATTCCATAGTTCAAATCAAATCGACAGACAGAAAGCGACCAGAGGAAGGTGTGCCGAACAGTATTGAAGGTGGACGCTCAAAGAAATAGCGACGGCCCTAATGGTGCCTCTATAAGAATGAAGGTCCCCTGTGAGGCGCTAGTGGAGAGTGAGGTCTGTCTGTCAGTGCCACAAACTTATCTGACCCGGTAAGAGGGGCGCTACTGTCTTTGTCTTTGTCTGACAACAGTTTAACATTTGCATTAGCTCCAATTTTGGCCACCGGGTCAGATAAGTTTGTGGCACTTCTCACTTGTCTGAATGTCACTTGTCACTGTTTATGTATGGGCGGGCTTTGACAGCAGGACCTCACTCGCCAGTGGCGCCAACTGGTGAGCGCAAAAACGGTGACCCTCATTGGTCAGAAAAGTGTGCCCTATTGCGGCCTTACGTTTCTTAGCGTTACTACGTTTCCTTAGCCAATCTTTTCAAACATTGCTTGTACCACGACCATTACAATTGACCGTGACATTGTCGCAGGGACACGAAAAGCGACAGCGGGTTAATTACAAGTAAAACACCGTTATCCGTTACAGTTATTTGTTCATTTCGCGATACGCCTGTTAAAACGGTAGTTAGTGGCTTAGCTCAGTGCTTCTCAAGTTCAGCACGTTAAGTCATAAAAAAATATTGTTTGACAAATACTTAATAAATAAAGGACGATCCGTATGGAGCGTTTGTTGGGTTCGATTCCCAACAAATTTGAAATATGATCTTTAATTTTTGTGCTCGGGCTGAGTATGTAATTGTTCTTGTTTTATACGTTGTGACACAGATAATCCTAGTGAGGAGCTCTGAAGATCTATAGTTATTTAATACAATTATGATGATTATGAATTAAATGACTTAAATGTATGAACGTCTTCAGTAACTTCGGGATTTTTGTAATATCTACCCATCTAGTTGCTCATAACTCAAATCATAAGCGGTAACTCTTGGCGAAGCGTGTGCCCCTGAACCTCAGGTTGGGAGCCACTGGCGACTGCATTGTAAAGTGGAGTAGTCGGCTCCCAACGACACTCGCGCTGACCCGCTTCGCAGTCGCGAAAGTCACTTGCGATTTTTTACGATCGCATTGTAAGTGTGCAGAGAAATCCCCTTTTTCAGATTAGTTTTTAAGTAACGAAAGTAGAACGAAATACGAGCGAAATAGTTACTTATCGCTTGACAATATTAAAACGAATTGAAAATACGTACGTGCGAATACTTAACGCTCAACAAGAAAAGAAAACGAATTGAAAATAAAAGTGTTGCGTTCAAATTGAAAGTGCAACGATTTAAGATGAAATATCACTTCATAATGCTAACTACGAATTCATGACAATGCAGAATACCAGTAAAAGTCTCGAATACTTCTTGACCGTCAACGCGTTTGTGTTCTTTTGTAACTAACCATACGTCAACGTTTGATATGGAATTCGTTTTAATCCCATACAAATGACAGCTTTCCACGTCTGTGATTAAGGTCCATTTTAGATTGAAAATTTTACCTGTCTAAAAACCTCCATTAATAAACCCTGAAATGTTTGTTTGCAACTGTAAAAAGGAAAAAAACTCCTTATGAGTTTCTTGCCGCTTCCGCTTGCCGTTTGACGTTCGAAAAGTGTTTGTAAAAACTAAGTTAAAAAAAATCGAATCATTTTCATTTCTATTTGGTACCTTTAGTATCGTCAATGATGTCCACGGTCCCCCGTCCTAGTGGTCGCCTACTCATTACTCCATTATTTACATAAAACACGGTCGTAACCATTCATAACAGAACATCCACAAACATTGTCTAAAGATTACCACGTAGGTACCACTCACCATGGTGTAACAATAGTATTTTTATCGTCTGTTACAGTAACATACGAGTGTAGTAGCAGACAAGTAGTACTATATTCGTATTCTCGATTTAATATACTCGTAAATGTAATTGATAACAAGTAATTGAATGGGCTGATAATACTGTGTTATCTCATTCATTACTGGCAAGTATGCACAAATAATGTATTGGTAATTGCATTCAGTAGAAATAGGTACTGCAATCAGTAGGGCAATCTCTGGGCTAGTAGACTATGGAATACATAATTATGGACATTTAAGAAAATACTTCTTGGATGGCAATGCATCTGTGATGTCTTCAGTTTATTGGCGTTCATTGACAACTGTGACGCACTCGTGAGCTCAGGTAATTTACGAGAGAAAATAAACTAAATATTACAGTTAAAGTATAAAGAGTTATTTTTTAAGATTTATTATCTTAAAAAATTTATCTTAAAAAATAAGGAATTCCATCCAAAAATGTTTTTTTTTATTTCATTTTGCGTTTGTTCCCGCTAATCTCCAGGCTCAAATGATTTGGATGCAGTTTGCACTGATATTGAAGTCAGTTTAAGGAAACATTTAGAATCTGTTTTAAAAATGAAAAACACAAATGTTCCTTATTAACAAAATCCCATCCAAAAATATTTTGAATTTTTTTTCTGTTCACTTCCACAGCTCTCCTGGATAAACAAGTCGAAATTGGACCGACTGCCCCATTCATCAGAACCGCAAATAAACTTGGCAATGAAAACAACAGCACCAAATATGCGCTGATGTTACATAAAGTTGCACGTGGTGACGTAAGCGTGAAGAATCTGCAACGTGAACCAATTAATTGCATTTATTGGATTACAAGAGATACGGACGAAATGTTGTAATGATTATTCATTACAAATGACGCTTGGAGGACGGAAATGCCCCCCGAGTGGTGTTCTGTACTCCATTCGCGTTTTATCTGGAATTCGTTACAATTGCATGGCGCACAAATGCCAGCTTTTCCCCTATGCGAATTCAAAATTGGCGGTGGGATCTAAAACAGGTACAGAAACAGGTGAGCACAGGTACCTAATTAGTTTGGTTTTGGCGAGGATTGGCAATCCCATAAGCTCGGCGACTCAAGTATAAGTGGTAAATGTCGCCCTCCGAAGGCATCATCTATGCTTTCTCGCCCACGACAGGATGAAGAGGAAAGATAATGGAAATATTCCACAACAAAGCATATCCTTTAATGAGCTCATGATTATCAAAAACTCGAATAGATCCTCATCAATTATAACTAAAAACCTTCTCGATCATGTCAGCTTTCTAACAAAATAAACCGCATCATAAACGGCCCATTGGTTAGAGTTATAACACCCCTCTTTTAGGGTCACGGATTTAAAATAAATAACAGCTGTATTACACTAACTGTGAATAAAAAACCTATTTCTTTCAATCTAAAAAGGAGGAAAAGTTCATCTTGAGATCGCTCTCATAAATAAGCACTTGACCTACTGTTACGACCACGATCTATAATTACATTTTCAAGTACAGTTAGCAAAAAAGTTATACCATGAGTAATCATGTACTATATCATCTTAGTAAAAAGAAGCGGAAATAATGTAACAGTTATACTAAAAACTTCGCGATCGATTTGGCAACCGATATTCGCGAAATATCTTTTTTTTGCGTTTTTTATAAGCGTGTAATAGCAGTCATAAAAACACCCATTCAGCCACGGGTGTTTGACATCTCACCTACATTCCGTACTATCATCCGTTTGGATAAATAACGCCATAAAAAGCCATCGATAAAAAGCTTAGGGCGGCTGTATCTAAGCGACTAGGGATTCCCCTAGTGTATTCACACAACCATATAATTTTGATCCATAAAATAATGGAATGGTTAATGGTTCTTGAATACCTACCTATAAGTATTCTGGTCTTCTATTGTGAAGTATGATGATTTAAATATTATAGAGTTTCATTTAAAAAGGTAAAGTAACCAATAATAGGTAAAATAAAATTCAAACTATATAGCGTGCATCATTTGTTTTCAAAATGTTAATTAAAATAACCGAATTTAAATCGCTCGAACCGAAACAATTATTAGAAATGAGAAGTAGAAGTAGTTAGACAAACCGATACCATGGTTTCCAATACCTATTCTATGAAATTCCACTAAATAGAGTTAGACGACTTTAGAGCACAACAAAGGAACACCAATAAAGAGGAAGATATACATAAAGAACATTTTTCTTCAGTCACTGCAATCAAATAAGTAGTTAGTTCCGAAAAGGTTATACAAGTACATCAGAACATCTTGAAATAAAATTATAAGCATAGCTGTGTAAGCTCTGACAGAGTCACTATCTCTTTGAGTAGATCTTAGCTCACACTTGTCGATTATAGCAATTAAAAATCATATCACATTAACGAATACAAAACATTCAACAACTAAATTAATTTGTTCCATTAGCATTCGTTCCACTTATCATACGACACGGGCATCGGTTACGTTATTATAAAATTGTTACATAAACCACCTGAAGGCTAACATAACCGATTAGCCGTTAACAAGATCGAGTTATCTGTTACATAATACAGAATGGACATTGAAATCGATAATGCATGGAGGTGTGGAAGTATTGACGTATGTAAGTCTCCAAATTCTATGCTTTAATACTAGCCGTGCCCGCGACTTCGTTCATGCATAGTTTTTCACGTCCTTTTCAGAGCCACAAATTGTACGGGTTGTACAGGAGTGTAATTGAAATAGTAATTAGTAAGTACCTAAGAGCAATCCGTAACCGTCAATTGTAGAAAGACTCCTTAGAAGTTTGTTGCCGCTTTCTATCAAGAACTCATAGGGATTGATTTAAGCGATGGCGTAGTTTAACTTTCGATTTTTTTTTTTTGGCAAAAATCAAGTTCGAATAAACTTCACTCCATTCCGAAGGTAGCAGACAGATATATGTACAACAGACAGACAAATAGACAGAGTTTCTTTCGCATTTATAACGATAATGTTAGTACAGATGTGATGAATGAAATCTATATTGCAAAATTATAGCTGACTTAAGAGTCTGCTAATCTGTTTAAGACGTTGACCGCCTTTGTAAACCTTTTTTATATAAGAGCGGACAGGTCTCTAAATACATAATTATTACTTCACGTAACCTTGACATCAATTTATTTAGTACCAGCAATATCGAGCAGAGACGAAAGCTAAACTAGAGCATTTTTAATTCATACGCTATTTAATAATATGTACCTAATTACAATTTTCTGTTATTACTATTTTGTAATGATGTGCAAACTTATTGATTCTCTGCCCTACCTAGATAGTTACATTGTTTTTTTAATAATGCGAGTATATAAATCATTCAACAAAATACATTTGTTTATTTACAATTTAGATGTTGAATAATGTATTTTATTAATTAGTATATTCATAATTTTCATTGCTAAATCGTAGGCAACAAAATTACTGCATCGATCATAATTAAAACAGAGTAACAGACTATTACTTACATAACTGTAACCAAAACTTACCTTAAAATCTGGTTTGTTTAAATAATGCTAAATGAAGACACTAGCCGAAGAAATAAAAGACAAAAGAAGGGTAAGTAGAACAGTAGGTCCTGTATCTTCATTATTTAAGTCGCTCGTGTATAAACAGCCTAACACTGTATTAAACATGTTGTAGATGAAGTGATATAATAGGATTAAAATTGTGGTTAAAGAAGTATTATTGATGAATTATAGATATTTTTATACCGGCGATATCTTAAATTAACTTCTACCAGCCTATCTTTCATCATTAATTTAGGTATTATGAACTGTACGAATCATTAAATGGTTAATCCTAAAATGATTTATAAAGATGTTATTACTTTATGGCATTAAATGTGTTTTAGGCGTCGTAATTTTTTTAGAACTGATTTCTTCGTAAATTGTGATTTTACATATTGTACAGATTCTAAAACGCAGTTTATACGTGCCAGCGATAGAACTGAATCAATATTATAACATACTTAATACATATTAATGCAAATTGCAATGCATGTAAAGATTATAAATAAATAATATTCCTCCCAATTTCACTGAATAAGAGAGGCAATTTTCTAGGCCTCCTCGGTAGTAAGGAAAACATGCCTTGTGGTAGATCTTCGATGGGCTGAAGCCTATATCTTCTACCTACAATCTATACTCACACGCACTAAGATTCCCTGAGCGGATGGACAACAAGTAAGTAGACATCACTAATCACTAACCTTACACTGAAAACAAGTTTAGTATTAATTCGTAAGCGACACGTAGATTGTTTCATTTTTCATTTCATATTCCATCATCCAGTTCGTATTTTTATGAACTTTCTGCACGTCATACCGAGAATTTCAATGTCTTCATAGCATTTAACAATAGAATTAGCCATAAAGCAGGCTGATATACGAGACACACGGTTGAAATGAGCGAAACGGTTTACAACTTTAATCGTACGAGGGGCGGCTGATAAGTTCGCGGCCTAAGGTACTTAGCGATTACTAATCACCACATTACTAATATCACTAGTAGCAGCACTCTCTGGCAGTATATAGAGCCATATTTTTTTTTGTTGTGATCATTAATAGTTAATCTATCTAACAACAAACACCGCCATGTCGACAGAACTTGGCAAGTCGCGTAATTTCGAGCATCGCGCTGTGATTAAGTTCCTCACAAAGAAAGAAAATACGCCGAAAGGATTTTTTTAAGAAATGACATCGGTTTTTGTAGAATCTGGACCTTCATATACGATGTTCAAAAAGTGGGTTCGCTTATTTCAACAGAGATGAGAGCCCTATGAAGACGACCTCCGACCGGGTCGACCTGTAACGGCAGTGACTACAGAAAATATTAAAAAGTAGAGAAATTAGTACTAGACGATCAAAGAATTAAATTGTAGCAAATAGTAGAGGAGTTACAGGTCATTAAAAAAATAATCGTAGAAAATTTACATCAACATTTTCATATGAAAAAAAATGTGAGCGTTCGTTACCGCGAACGCTCACACCACTCGACAAGAAGCGGCGACTTGCGGCTTGTAACAAGTTTTTAGAATTGGCCAAGGACAATTTGGGTACAATTTGACACCAAATAGTAACCGTTGTCTAAACATGCATACGTCAGTATGATCCAGAATCGAAACAAGAGTGGAATTAATGAATAAAAAAGGAGAAAGAGCGCCGAAGAAATTCAAAGTGGAAAAGTCGGCGTCTCGGATCATGGCGACCATTTTTTAGGATAGCGAGGGAATTTTATTCATTGTCTTTTTACCTAAAGGAACTAGAATGAATGGTCAGTACTATGCTAATTTATTGGCTTAATCACCGGAGGCTGTAATGCAGAAGAGACGAGGAAAGTTGGCGCGCGGTGTGCTGTTGTTGCAAGACAATGCGCCAGTTCACATCGCTCGGGTTGCACGCTAGGCCCTTAAAGACACAGGATTTTTAGAAATCAACCACCCACCCTATAGTCCAGATCTGACACCTAGCGACTTTTTTCTTTTTTCAAAATTAAAATAGGAGTTCAGGGGCCGAAGATTTTCCTACGATAGTGAGATGAAGGCGGCCGTAAAAAGTCATTTTAACGAGGCAGACAAATGATTTTTTTTCAACGGTTTAAAAGCATTATATGCAAGATGTGAAGAATGCATTTCACTTGAGGGTGACTATATTGAAAAATAAAAATTATATAACCGAACTTTTCATTCATTAAGTACTTCAGGCCGCGGACTTATCAGCCGCCCCTCGTAACTGCTATTCTTGGCGCTTGCGACTTTCTCAACACTGCTCTCGCTCCAGATGTAATAATATAATTATCTACCTATAACGGTAACATCACCGCAAAATCTCAATTGTCCATAGCGTCTATCATCGACCAACCATCATAATCTATGCAATAAGCTGAAACCTACTTCATGGAACAATAAAGTAAGTGTTTAAGTATTCTCAGCATTATTGGACGACCCCGTAGCCTAGTTGGCATCGGAAAATCAAAGAGTCCCGGGTTTGATTGCGACTTGCGAGCCTGAGCGGATATTTATGTGACAGATAATTTTCGTTCTCGGGTCATGGGTGCAAGTGATAGTAATTTGAATTGTTATACCAATCGCAAGTTCTGGGGTATGTGTTAGCAATTGTTTATTTTATTTTAATTTGATTACCTATAAAAATCAATGCTTATTACTTAATTATTTCATTTCTTTATCTAGGGATTGGACGGGATTAAAATAAAAGTATTAAGTGGATTATTACGAACCACTAACAACACTTAACTATCACTAGCAGTCCGAGTCATTTAACTTATTAACAAATTAACCAACGAATGTTCTAACAGCATCTACTAACCGGACTAACCATCCTAGTCGCTATTTGAGTCTTGTTCTGTGTCGGTCACAGTATGGTCACAGTTGTCATGGATCGCATCGAAAGTATGGTGCTGCATGCTCGTATGCCGCTTTAGTTCCACAAAAAGTAATATGAGTGGACCGCACACGACGGAGATATGGATCATTATAGCTCGGAGCGATTCCGAATGCTATCTCGACCCATTGATGGATGTAAATCAGAATGAATCATCTGATTGAGGCGGCCATCGGTCAGTGACCGTAATATTTCAGTAGAAAAACGTAATTATAATGTAGCTCACTCGTAACGTCGCGAACTCACAAGTGTAGGACGGACGTTTGTTTTTGTATGGACGAAGTTTTTGACAATGAGGGTTTTTTTTGTACTCACCAGTTGGCGCCACTGGCGAGTGAGGTCCTGCTTTCAAAGCCCGCCCATACATAAACAGTGACAAGTGACATTCAGACAAGTGAGAAGGAAGTGACAGACAGACCTCACTTTCCACTAGCGCCTCTAGCTGCGAATTCACACGCTTTTACCCTCATTGGTATTAATAGATGTCAAAGCTGTGACAATGTACAAAGTACAAAGTGCATGTGAGTGAGTATGGTAATATTTGCTATTGTGGACATAGGTGTCGCTCAATTGAATCCAATAAGTGTTAAACCTTGAAGCGTTAAACCTGTTAAAGTTAAACCTTGAAGCGTTAAACCTGACTCCATTAACAATAAACAACAATGATTATTCTAAAAGGTTCACACCAGGATTCCTTATGCCGTGAGCACAACTGACTTCACAGAAAGACAAAAACGTACATCCAGACCGACCGATCAGGACTTTGAACTGCAATCCGGCATGGCAACTATTGTTTTATTCGTCCTATGTAGCACTATGTTCTAACTTCAGCTAATCAAACGTTTAATCCACGATCTTATAATTCCCAAAAGCCTTACCATTCCAAAGATTCTATATTTATTATTTAGGGAATCCTATAAATTATATAGCAGGGTACGCACTGGTACCTCTGAATCGTTCCCACAATTTGCCAGTCTATCAGGTGGATTGAGACTGCATCTTCTTAACGGTCGGGGAGATTACCGATACCGCTTTGACCCTACTACTCAGGACTGATTGACGACGGATGACGTATCATGTGAATGGAAAGCACAGGGTAGGTAAGGCACATGGATATAATATAATAATTAAGAACCTCTATTAGATATTGGAGTATGTAGGTTCGGTGATTAAGATGCTTAAATGATCGAGAAAGTTAAACATCAGCGGGCGCGGTCGGTAGGTGGATGAATGACCGATGTTGGCATAAATTTCTTGCACTATTCCATGCTGTCCTGGTCATACCAGTAGACTTCAACCATAATGTCCTCTAAAACCTCACTCCGGGTAACTCAAAAAAACCTAAGTCCATTAGAGGGCTCTAAGTAGACTCAAGCCGCACGACTATAGACGAAAACATTATATGGCTGTTATCATCAGTGTTAAATTACATCTGTGAGACGAAGGTAATGTTACCTATTACGTGATCTAACCACGTAACTGCTGATACACCTACTCTACATAGTTTGCTGAGTACGTACATAATAATTAATTAATTATATAAACAACATTTTAGACTATTCTGGCATAAGGCGCAATGGTTACCATACAGGATCTTGGTTCGAAATTTGAATGATGAGCATCGATGTGGCTGTGGGTGAGTGATCTTGTCTTGTGCGAGTTCATAAACGACATAGAGAATCTTTGTGTGGGGCTATGAGTACGTTACGTAATACGTACGCGTGTTTACGAGGTTAGAATAAAAATAAGTTAAGTGAAAAAAAATCAAAATATAATATAATAATTAAGTCACAAATATAAATTATTCTTATTTTATAAAATAACCTTCACACATTTATTGTAAATGAAAATATTACCATCTTAAAATTATACAGCATTTTAAAAAATCGTAGTAGGCAATGTTTTGCAACGTGTTTGTGTTAAGCGTGTTATGAATTTTTGAAGTTATACTTCTTTAGGCGCGTTATGGAAATTTCATGAGAGTGAAATTTTAAGTAGGTAAGTATGAAGTTAGGCGCGTGAAATTTTACGATGCGCGCGCAACAGTATGAAGTTGCCGGCTAAACCCATTGCTAAACCCATTGATCTATAAGGACTATGGATTAGACACTAAAGCAAAAATAGCGAGCCTGACAATGCCTGTCAAAATTTTAGTGAATAAAATATGGCCGATTCTACTAGTGTTGTGAGCACTACGTGGAACACTATCGATATTTAGTTTAATGACTAACGATATAACAGCAATAATACCTACATGTCGTTCGTCTTCTCAGCGATATTAATATTAATTTTGATACCTACTGCGATGAACTTGTCATGTCATGTCAACCAAAAATATTTTGTAAAAACCAGCTATCATGGTGATCTGCTGAACAACAAACGAGGACACAACGACTGATCCCCCTTTTTAGACGATCTCAGCAATAGTGTTTTAAACTCTGCCAGTTAATTAGGTATCACCCTCTTGCTTAACACAGCCGCCAAACTATTTGTCTTGTTCCAGTTAGGAAATTTAGGTAGTTAAGGCCTTTATTTATTATATGCATAATGTAAAATTATCAAAATAGAGTTCCATAACCGAAGTTTAACCATCGGAAGTAAAATACTTATATCTCTATTTGGCTGTATTGTATATAACTAGGTATATACAGGCTTGAAGTTATGTTAAGTTTTATATCCAATATTAAAAATCAATCCTTCCATTAACCAGTCCGCCTACTCCTAAACAATGCCACTTTTGCTGATTCTGAATGTACCCACTGAATCCAGAAAAATCGCGATAGATACTTACATAAATAAATAAGTCATTATGTAGCACTACGATGAATTTAATTTTAGAGTTTATTCAATAAAAGCTAAGGGTGAAGATAGTACTGCTGTGTGATATGACTGACAATTTTCTTCTGATCACCCATGATTGTGTAATAACGCTTAGTGCATTAATATTGTGGAAATGGGACCGAAATGTAAATAAAAAACATGTGTCTATGTACACAAAATTTAATTTATTTGTTTAAGGCTATATAATGTAATAATTACAAAAATACAAATAAAAGTATTATAGCATATTTATTAATTGGGCACAAAAAGCGATCGTATCGCTAACTAGCGAATTCTTCAAGATAAGCTTTGGGCAGATAAGATAACAGAGGAATAATTATAATTGCTTTTTACAAAAAAATACTTCAACAAGACGAGGGTTTATGTTTTCTGGAACAATTATTTCTAGCCACTTCTTTTTTAACGATTTATTTGAAGGTAATCTATTGAATAAAAACAATTATTTCAACTTTCTTCAGCGTCATTTTAAATAATCGATATATCGAATATCGATATTTTAACACTTTCTACCCTAAGTGTCATTGAAATGTAAACAAACCGGCTACTCAAATAATGATGTAAAACCCAACAAAACATTAACAGGCCTACGTAATCCTCGCACAGATCTTCATGCAGCAAAAACATAATTATATCAATATCATTCAGATATTCAACAAACAACGAAAACTGATACCTACTATAACTTGTTAATTTTGGGTGTAATTTATTTTTCCTGGCTCCGCATTGTAGTATACCACACCTCATTGTGTTTTAATGTTTTTGTTTTGCTTAAAAGACACCACAACACCTCCTATCAATGCCTATTTTAATATATTTTATAGTTTTAGGTTTATTAACCATTTTGTTTGACATAAGATGTCATTTGTAAGGGTGAATAAAAAATGGCCGGCCTGCTACACACCAACCAGATAATTTCATATGAGGTTAAGGATTAGGGCGTCTCTATCTAAGTATATTATTCCTATCTCTATGGCTAAACCACTCATTGGCCTTTGTCAATGTAACTCTGACGTCTCTTTTGCTTTTTATGGAAATTATTTATAACCAGCCAGGTTTGTTTTGACTTGTTTGTGGCACATTGACATAACATAATATGCACAGACTAGCTAAAGATTAATGTTTCGTTATACGGTATGCAACGACTAGTCTTTTTGGTAAAATATTTAATAAAGGTTTTTAACTGCAATATAACAGTAAATAAATTATAACTAAGTATTCAAAGATAGTTTAGGATGACTATTAGTGATTATGCTACCATTCCATCAGTATTTTCTTAAGACGTTGTCACGTTCAACTATCGTCAGTAAACCGACTTTACAGACAACCAATTTTTTTTAGTATAATTAATACTAAATATTATGAAATTATTAACGTTGAATATTTATTATTTAATGATGCCAAAGAAGTATAACTTCTTACGCGCGTACATAAGTACACGCAATTTAATTTTTTTAAATGACTAAGTAGGTACCTGTATGAGATGTCCCAAAAAGGAAAATATAGACACAACCTCGTTGGATATAAACAAAACTGCCACCGCACGCCCTGGTGACATAATAACATACCGCGCGACACTATTTCTTATTGTGACACTAGCTGCACACATGGTATTAACACAGTCTATAAACAGAGTATGACCATTTGGTCATACTGCGTTTATAGACTACTAGTAAATCCGCCCTCGCTTCGCTTCGTGAAACCAGTTCCTTCAAAAATCTCTATAAATTTTAACAAATTATGTTATTCCGATGTCTAAGCTATATTACTGCAAAGTTTCACGAAAATCCGTTCAGTAGCTTTTGCGTGAAAGAGCAACAAACACACACACATACATCCTTACAAACTTTCGCATTTATAATATTAGTAGGATTAGTAGGAAGTAGGATAAAAATACAAAAAATCAAAAATCGAAGTCATATTTTATTTAAATTAACCAATAAATTGCGATGTGAGTAAAAATAATATCATAGAAAATATCAGTAAAAAAAGCAAAAACTGCTGGTATGGATACAAATGCATCGGTTTTCCATTTCGAAGGAGTATGGTAACTAACATTGTGACACGAGAGTTTTAATATATTTAAGATGTAGTATGTTGTGACTACTTTTGCTTTCCGCATAAAGTTTTTGCTATAATTACGTACTTATTTAAGTATTTAACTTTAACTGTCTTACTAAAAAATGTTGTATTAAGTTTCTCCATCTTTCAAATTCTTTTCTTTTTCTTACCTTTGAATTAAATAATGACATGACAAGAAAAAAATATTTTAAGTCTTGTTTATGAAAGAGCAATTAATGTCTATGCATGCCTGAAAGTTAAAAAAAATTTACAGGTCAAAAAGTCGACTACTGATTCCCGATAAATATACTAGATTATGAGTGGAATAACTTTCGATATAATCAAAAATAATATTATTGTATTTAAATTGAAATTACCAATTACCAGCAAA
Organism: Hesperia comma; assembly: GCA_905404135.1. Lineage (NCBI taxonomy): Eukaryota > Metazoa > Arthropoda > Insecta > Lepidoptera > Hesperiidae > Hesperia > Hesperia comma. The sequence goes on from FR990018.1 coordinate 18,765,448, forward strand.
AAAAGCAAAAAGTGCTGGTACGGGTATAACCTCTGCATCGGCCGGGAATCGAACCCGGGCCGCCCGCGTGGCAGGCGAGCATTCTACCACTGAACCACCGATGCTTGTACAGTAAGAGTAAAATCTAAGCTACATATTGGATGCTGTCAGACGATATAAAATGAAAGGCAATGAAATAGAGATGATATATTTTTCCTACTACGATACAAGTCGATCGATACGCGATCGACTCACCGCTCGCTAGGTAGGTACATTGTTTATATCCGTCGCAGTGGCCCAGTGAACTCCAATGAAGTCCACTGCTGGTAGTCATACTCACTTTATTGTAAAGATCTCACAGATGAACAGGTTACTTATGATGCTTTTTGGCCGAAGTAAGCGCATTATTCTCAATGATAGCTAATTAAATAAATCTGTTAACGAAGTCAGTTAAAATTTTGTCAAACTTTTTATAGGTACCGCTTTTACCATGCTTTTGATGTGGCACGTACCGGATGACAATGCTTTAGGGAACTGGACACTCATGTCCCATTACCGGCGCCACTACAATGCAAACATTCAAATGATGACATTAAAATGGTTACCCAATACATACAAGTGTCAGACGTACAGACACGCCTTCGAACAGTGACTGGGCGATTTCTAATGAAGTGAAAAGAAATAAATTTTATTTTGTTGAATAAGCTGTGCAAGTCTTACTAGTGAAACTCAGTTGAAATTCAACCGTAAACTATAACATTCAAGTGTTACTTCACTTTGACAAAATTGTACGTTTTATTTTCTTCAATAAATATTGTTATCAAACATAATAAAATTCTTTGTGATCGATGTCCGTATATGGATTTTTGTTAACGCATTAAATCATCGTTACAACGATCAGTTTAATTTTTATTTGTATTGGTATGTCTATGGCTTTGTTCCCGCTAAGCTCAAAAATGGCTTAACCGACCTTTTTACGGCTTTCATAAATATATTGTGCTATTTTTTAGTCATCATATTCCTCTCCGCTTCTCAATTTTATTTGGGGTCGGTGCAATATGTTCTAATCCATTCTTCCCTATAAGCCGTCTCTTCCATACTGACTCCCTTAAATTTCATAAATGTATCATCTCTCACACAATCCATCCATATTTTCTTTGGCCGCCCTTGTCCCTTCCATCCATCCATCCACTTAGGTACTAAATGTACCTACTAAATGTATTAGTGCTGTTTTATATTAATCGGTCCACAAATAAAAAATTATCTCCTCTCCTTATTTGTGACGAAGATGTAAAAGACGCCTTAAATAGTATGGTTTTGCTGGTGGTAGGTAGCAGGTAGGTACTTCTACCTTATCTGGCACTGTTAGGATATACAATATTCTATTACCCTACCAAAAAATTTATCAGCAACTTAGCTAAAGGGTCTACCATTGTTATATAAGTAATAATTATACATATAGAAAGCCATGAACTCATTTATTTAGACGAGAACTGCTCCCAGCGTCGCCCACGTGGACAACGGAAAGCGGATTTTTGTTCTGGTTTGCTAGTTGCCACAGATAAATACAGCTTAAGTTGTAGGTAAGTTATAATCGGAACACATTTTAAAAATAGAATAGATACATTTTTTCTATTCATTACTGCAAAATAAAAGCTTTTTCAAATATATAATGGGCTGTTAAAACAAAAAAAGCGCGCAAAATTTAAATTATCTTTTTATGGAAGTAATTTTAGTAAAATACTTGTGCTCATTTTTGTTTGTTTAAACCTTAAAACAAAATTAAGTTAACGCCAAGAATTCCAACTTAACAAGGTTTTAATCAAATAATGCGGCGTCTTTGATAAACGCTTTCTAACCGCAGAATTTCTTTTCGAGCGAGAATGCAGAAAATTTTAATATCGAGCAAAAAGAATCATATTATGAAGCCGAGTAGAGTGCTTAAAGGACTTGTTTACCCCAATACGAATAGCGAAAAAAGCTTAAATCTCAAAACTCAACTAACGCAAGTATAGTGATGTTAAGATGACACGAATATTCGAAATAAATATCCGAACCTCGTAACTTTTCCAATAGGTATGATATAATTAATTATATATTTATTATAGTATGGCTACAAATTTGCAATTTTGAAGAAAACACGGATTTTTTCATAATCATATTCTTCTTCATCGGCGCGGTTCTTTGCCCAGTGCCCAGTAGCTATGCTTGAGCAGTTCCATCCAACAGTTTCATTTCTCCACATTTCTCTGTCACAATTATCGAATGTGGTAAATAAATCTTTGATCTTTAAAAACAAAAAATCATCGTATTTCGGGAATTAATAGATACCTACTGTATTTTTCGAAGGTTTTAACCGCAAATACCTCAGAAAGTAAATCAATTTTATTAATACTTAAATGTCTTATTACAGTTGATCAATGTATACTCTTCGATCGTAATCGCTTAATCTTAATCAGTAGAACGACATACAGAAAGAAATAATGCCTACAAAGGCAAGTAAAAAATGCACAATGCACTTGCAGCGGGATCGTAAAAAGCGAGAATGGTTCTAAAACGAGCCGAGAGAAGAAATTGCATTACATTTAATATTTCTGCACTACATTGTTCTAGGTAAACTTCAATGGTTAATACCGTTTCTATGTCTAAAGCTTTAATAATATAGTGCTTTTTGTGAGGTTTTATGACAAGGATAGACAAAATTAAGGTAAAGTTAAAGTTAAAAAGAAAATTTAATTAAGTGAGTACCTAAATATTTATGACGCTACAACTACGTACCTACCTTTACCCTGAACTGAAGTACCAGAACTAAATAATTATTTAAATGATACTAAAACACTGTTAGTCCGTATTACTTTCGTGAAAGAAAGAGAAGGTTATAAGCTACTTTTTATCCCAAAATTCCCATAGGATCAGAATTTACGCAGCAATAACCCCGACGCGAATATAATCGCAGGCACAACTAATTACCTAGTTTGATATTTAGCGCTATGTTAAAAACAATAAAATGTTTTGAGAACCCCCAATTACTCATTGATTTGGAAAAGTTTAAAATTAAAGCTACAGGCGTGAAATAGGTACCTATTTCTAATACTTTACTTTGCATTATTTGAAACAGGTACGTAAAGTACTAGCGTATAAGTATAAAAGTATTTCCAACTTTCATCCACTGGCGTTTGTTACGAGGTTCGCAAACGTACAGCCATCCATCTAACTTCTCAAGTTAGAAACATCTCGACAGGTTCAAGTTAAACTAGTTCTGCAAGGTGCTGCAGTAAAAAACCTAGCAACCTTGCTTTCCTACGTCTCAACGCATTTGCTTTCTTTTGCTTCCTAAGGAAAAGGTAAGGCGACGTCAAATCAACAGAGGTTTTAAAAGAGTTAGGTACTGGAACTCTCATAGTTCTTTGTTGACTTGAAATTATTAAAGATAATGACAGAATGCAAGGGGACATAAAGAAGTAGAAAATGACGACAATAATTCGAACTTTTCTCCGTCACTTGTTCTATTATCTCCTATTTTTAAGCTAAAATATCATTAATCTACTAATTTTAGGCTAATATATTAACATTGATTGAAGTAAACGTAACGAGGTGATTCAAACATCAAATATATCAACTAGTGTTGTCTTTAGTTCCCGGAAGTGACCTGCATGCGGGTGTGCAGTCCTTGAGAGTAATACGTGATAACAAACCTAAAACAGTTTTAGACGATTCAAAGTTCACTATAGACCAAGGGATTTGACTTTTCGTTTATTTCTTAAAATAATATTATCATTATGGCTTAAAATAATAAAACATTATGTAGTAATTACATATAGTTAATCCCTTTGAATGCATTATGATTATGACCACTAATTTCTAGACATTTTATACCAAAAATATGATATGCTTTAAATTTCTGTTTACTAGACTACTCTTTCAGTTATCCAAGCTATGGTTAATCTTTATCTAAGGTCTATCTTTGGAGCAGCACGATATAGGGTGCTGTGAGCCTCTTCCATGAAGTCTTGACTGGCAAGTCAAGGGCAGAAGCCAGAATCTTCACTAGGTTAGTGCGTAACACAGAAGAGGATCATTAAACAGCACTCCGGTAAAGCAGACCAGCAAATTTCTCAAGGACCTTGGGCCTGGAATATGAACATGCATGAGACATTGCTTTATAGATCGAGGATATTGTTACCACATTGTGCATATTCCGTTTTTGCGAGCAATGATGGGAATAATGAAATATACTTAGTCGTCTTACGCACCGCGCACACATAGTATGTACATCTACTTTAGTCGTTTAATATTTTAATGATATGATGTAACTAGATTTTTAAATATGAAATGGATGTATTAAAATATGCAAGATTATTTGAGGGTATTGAACCAGCTGTTTGCTCTAGGCCCAAATCTGATGTTCTCCTTTAGTTTAAATAAATCCATAATACCTCAAGGATATCACGTTGAACCATAATAGTTGCAAATGAAATCAGCAGCGGTACAGCGATCGATTTGAATAGATAGAACTGTGACACAGTCAGTTGCATGTATTATGCATGCTGGAGTTAACGAATCGATATTCGATAGCTCGTTCACCTGGTTGTTGTGCAGTGACGTCATTTTTAATGGATTGAGGTACGGACACAGGAAATATGAATAGGGATGTGTAAGATGGGATTAGTGAATACTCTTGGGATTTTTTTAATAGTTCAAATGAGGAGTCTCATCTGCAGTTAGGTGAGACCAATGGCGTATAGTGAAAATAATTGGTTGAACTCAATTAAACAAGGTAAATATAATAATAATAATAGATGTTGTAGCAAAATCTATAACTTTTTAAACATAATTATGTATAAGACGATATATTAAGTATATTTGTTTAATTTAGTTTTATTATAGGTAGCAGTTTAGCGCGCAAAGTTCTGGATTCGATTTCCAACTTGGACAGAGTAACAGATATAATTATAATAATTGTCATGTGGGGTTTATAACTAAAATTTTACTGCAGGGGTATGAACTCAATTTGTTTATTTTAGTGTCATTCGAAAAAAAAAAACTGAGGTCGCTCGAATCGGGAACCATAGTGTCTGAAACTAAGTAGCATTTTACACTGATGATACTGATTTACAATTTACATAGTTAGATATTGATTTTATAATTAAGCACTTGACTTTAATAAGATTTATAATGACTTTCCATAACTTGGCTGGCGTTCAAGATTAAAACTGAGCGAAGCGTGACAACATCGGGTTATAGGAAATGCAATGTTTTCCACCAACATGGAGAGATAATATGCAATCCATCACTTTGGTAGGGAGATAAAAAATGTACATAGAGCTTGCTTCAATTATGAAGATTGTTTAGCAGTAATAAAATGATGCAATATTCTAATTCTGATATGGATAAGACTTTTAAATAAGTATATAACAGTATAAAATACACATAAATATATATTATATATCGGTGTAAATCTAACGATACTTACGTATCTATAGATGCCTCGATTATATTTTATTCAGTAATGATACCTAGGTATTTCGCTGCGCTGTCGCTTGGGTGATATTTCGTTCAAGAAAATAGCTGTCATATCGACATTTTAATGCACACAATACCTTGAATAATTATATAATAATTATATGCCCAAGCCATGCCCAAGCATATTGTACCTGCCTATTATTTAATTTGGTTACCAATATTCTACTATCAATATGGTATCAATAACTCGATTCAACTTGGAGACACGCTGTTCGCACAGTAGGTATACCTATTGTCAAAGGTATGATCGATATTACAAGTAGAATGTCAGATTAGGTTAAGTTACTTGGTATTAAGTAGCTAAATTATTTGCGTGGGTGAACTGCAGTATTTAAAACTTGATTCGCATTAAATCACTACCAAAGGTAAGCCATATCGGACAGACACCTTTGGGCCGATAAACGCTTTTGACACTCGATTTGACCACTAATCCCTGCAGCTGTCACGGGTTATATCAATCCACTTTCTGCCTAATTATGAAACTTATATTCTTAGTTTTCTAATAATATTATTTAAAGTTAGATTATTAAGGAACAAGCCATATCGATCTTGTTAAATGCCTTACAAGTCTTCAAAATTTGTAAACCTACCCACGTTCAGTTCTGTCAATTTTTCATTTTAAAATTTTGTTAAGAATTTTGAAATAAATGAGTAAAACTAGCAACAAAAAGTTTTATGCTCTAGTTAATTTATGTTATTTTAATTCATAGATTCATTAGTTAATTATACAGCACTAACACATGAAAACCTAAGTTACCTTTGTTTAAATTGACCTAGCAATGTCACAGCTAACGACTTTTTACAATTTTAAAGTACTTCTACCTTTTGGGCTTCCAGCGCTTGATAAAAACTCCGAACATGTTGGTTGTATGTTGTATCCGATAATTCACATCACTAGCACTAACGAAAGATTCACACAGCACTTCAAACTTCAATTTCAAATACGGAACACCAGTAACAACTCGATATTCGGAATCGACACTAGCGTTTGTCTATAAACACGTCAGAAAATAAACGTTCCAAATATAAAATCACCCATCGTTTACAAACACCGGGGAGATAAGGAATGCACGCACTATTAGCACAGATAAAAACAAAATCAGATAGGAGTAGAACAATTGAAAGGACCGTTATCAATCACAATCGAATGTTTTTCGATTTGTTAACAAAACGAACGCGTGAAATGTATTTTAGTGAGGAGCGCGACACGGGCACACGCACTGAGCGTTGCAAGGCGACTGGCTGGCTGAGCCGCTGAGCTAAGCTCGGTCGGTGCGTTGAGCTGTTTCGTTGCACTGCATCGATGCAGTTGGTGAATATCTCGGTTGCTTCATGTTAATAAATTTGAGATGTCATCTCGTTGTTGGACTGAATGGGGCCGTTGTTAGTTCCCTGCAACTATCTTTAACTACTAAGCTATAGAAAAAGTTAAATGAAAGTTATATTAGAAAAAGATAATATAAAAAGATATAATATAATACAAAAAGAGAATATTCCTACCTATTCTTTGTTCTCGATGTTGAAATAGACTGGCATTTGGTACAAACTTTGAAAAATGGGTCCCATGTTTGAGTCTCGGTTGGGACAGCCATGTGACAGTCAGTCTTTTCTGTTTTGGGGTGCTTATTGTACCTACTAATGTGAGGTATTTCTTAAGTGTTATAAGATTCTTAAGCGTGCTTCTTTTAATGAATATAAGAATAAGTATTCGTGGTCAATAATAAAAGTTAATCATGATTTGGAAAATATATGATTCGTCCAAGTAAAAAAGCCATCTTTAACTAGAAAAATGTTTAGACACTGAGAAACAGAAGAGCAAAAATAATTCTTAAAGGATTCTTAAAGTAATTCCTATAGGATAAATTGCATAATTTGCTATTTTTTCTCCAATACATATTGAAACATCGATCAATAACTGTTTCATAAATGTAATAGATTGAAATTCGAAATTTAAAAGCGACACAATACTGTTGCGTACATCACTAATCACTACCCACACCGAATCTCTATAATAAACGTTGCGAAAAAACGCCTAGTACGGCGGAAACGGCCGCCTTCGAATCGGAAATCCATTTATCACAATCGAGTGTGGGAACGACAATCGATATGCGTAGATAAGCTGCTCGACTTTGCCCCACTTAGCCTCACTTTGTTCTAATCTATGGGACCGTTCCCAAGATCGAGTTGTGAATCGAATTGTATTTGATAGCAGTTCAATCAAATCGGCTCCGGATTGAAAATCATATTGTTCGATTGAGCTGTCGTTCAAATGGGTACTTATCTATGGAGAATGGCCTTGGATTCGATGGAGAGGCGTGCTTCGAGGCTCATTGGTGACCCCATGCTGGTTAAAACCAATCTACAAAGCCTCGAGCACAGGCGTAGAGTTGCCAGCCTCTCTGTCTTCTATAGGGTACATTTTGGGGAGTGTGCGCAGGAATCCTTACTAATATTATAAATGTGAAAGTGTGTTTGTTTGTTTGTTTGTTTGTTTGTTTGTGACGCTTTCACGTCGCAACAAAGCTATTATATGGTAAGGTTTATGTGTGTGGGGATAGTTAGGAGGGTGGAGAGTGACGTAGGCTACTTTTTACCGCGGAAAAACATCCCATTCCCATGGGAAGATCGATGTTTTGTTAGTTGCTAGATATTTATTTTCGGAGTTGTTAATAGATGGCGGTAATAAAATTCATTTGCAAGTTCTGAATTACGCTATCAAATACTACATGTAATTTACTTAAGTCATAGGCAAATGTAATAGGCTACTTTAGCTCTGCCTCGAGAACTCCCCGCTCCGGCTGTATTTAGTGTACCGGTCCGCCCGCTGGCACTATCCTGTTGACTGATGTCCGCAAGTTGCTCAGCCAACAGGATAGTGCCAGCGGACCAGAGGGACCTTCGAGTCGAGAGCCTGGACGACTTCATCGAGAGATTGGCACGCAACATGTTCGGGCGTGTCGACGCGTCGCGGTTCCCGCATCTGCAGTACCTGGCGCCGCTCCACAACCGTCCACCGGACCGCTGGGCCTTCCCGCGCGACTTGCTGGTTGCGCGGGACGGGCCTAGCACTGACTGATACTGGGGCTTCGTAAGTCGTCGCCCGGCGCTGATCGGCTCCTGCTGGGCTTCCCACCAGCGGGATTCACCCGGTAGGGCCTCGATCGCCTGGGCGGCGCGAAGATGAACCCCATCCCGTTTAAGACTCTGTGGCCTGTAAAAAGGCCACCACTCACCGGACTTGACCTATTGGTTAACCACAGATGGACAACCAAGGGCCTTAGGGCCCAGCCTAAGAACCGGCCCGTTTTAACGGGCCGCGAGAGACACCCCCAAAGGGGAACTAACTGTCCCGAGGGCTCCACACACCTCAGACAGGGTGGAGTGAAGAGAGCGAGTAGTAGGCTACTTTTTAGCCTAAATTCCTACGAGAGCGGGACCTACGCGGCTGTTACCTACGGGTCCCGAAGCGAAGCGCGGGCGGTTCTCTAGTTGTTTGATATAATTCCCCCATCCCCGTTCCTCCATCGCACGACACGACGCACGGCCGGTATCCATCCATACGTAGTGAACATCCCACCGGTCCGAACGTCGAGGTTCGCCTCGTCTTTCGTTATACGTACCGCGAAGGATTGGAACAACTTGCCTGCGTCAGTGTTTCCGCATACATATGACGTGGGAGTCTTCAAGAGGAGAGTGAATAGGCTTTATCTAAGTTAGTGCGCTCATCACTATGGCTTCATCTCCACTTACCATCAGGTGGGATCGTTGTCAAGCACTATCTTATAAGAAATTAAAAAAAAAAAAAAAAAAAGAATTAATATTAAGTACTCGTATGTTTACAGATTATTCTTAACACTTTTCTCGCATTTGAAATTCGAAGGCATCACTTAATTTTCGTGTCGGGTATCGTGTCGGTGTGTGCTTGTCTTTTGTGATGTCCATGGCACCTATGACCTACGACACAGGGAATCCTCGCGTGGGGCTATGAGTGTGTAGCGTATTATGCGTAAATATGCATTAAATGTTTGTACCTCTGGTTTGGGGGTCACTGACGTCTTTTATTGTCCATGTCCATGCCACAGGGCATGCTAGCGCAAGGGTATGAGCTAGTACAAAACACAAGACCACAAAACAGCATTCCGGTACGATGCCAGTACAGTACACTATCCCAGCTGCAGCGAGTAAAAACGACGATTAATATCGCCCTGGCCTTATTAGCGATAACGATATTTCTGCACATGTGTGGTATAGCGATAAAAAATACCGATACTAGGTTTAATAAAGCGACATATTATTCGGGATGAAAACACAATACCCGCGATATTGAGGACAACACGCTCGTGCCGAGTCTCATATTGATGGATAACGGTCATTTGCTGCATCATTAACGGCAATTAAGACCAAATACAAATTACAATACATGAATACAAACGCTGAAAGTGCTTAACAATACAATACTTACTTCATTGCAGATCAAAAGCTGACGCAGATATCATCAGAACAATGAATCGCGCTCGCTGTAGGGTAATCAGGAGAGCCTCTTGCAAGAGCGCCCGCGTGCGTACTATTTTGTTTTAAACCTGTCGCTTAAACCGTGCCCCCCGCGTGCTGTGCACGCCTTGAAACCTGTCAGTAATAACACTACACTGTAGTACACCACAGTATAGGAATGGAACTTTATTAGGTATGATGTACACACAGACCAAGATAAGATTTCTCCGGAAATCAAAGCTAAGCCTTTCGTGGCAATGACAACCATTACACAGATTATACTATTACAGATCTGATCTTCAACATTGTTACAGTAAAATACAACCCAAGATACTTTCTAAATATGTCGCGATATCAACAAACGATGAAAATAAATCATCCGCCCCTCAATAAAGAAGCTCTTAGCTAACGAAACATCGTTAGTTTATGGGTTAGTCCACTCGGATTATCACAAGGAAATCTCATTCACATCACAGCTAAGTCTTATCGACGTCGGCTTTGATATCGGATCATGAGCCAATGATGACAAGACGTCAAAGCACATCGAGTGGGGGAGTCGGTGTCGAGTGTCGAGCCAGAGGCGGTTCCCGATACTCGGACGACCCACTTAACTATACTCTTGATCTGACATTCGTTACAATTGCACGACACATAAATACCAGCTTTCCGGCTATGCATTAAGATAGATTTAAGATTGACGGCGGCATCTGAAAATGACCTTAGTAAATTTTGCTTACAAACTGAATTGAACTGTGAGCGCATGTAATTGTATTGGTTTTAGCGGAGTGTGGCAATTCCCTATATTCGGCGACCCACTTAACTAGTTCAGTATCGACTCCAGTGTGCTCTAACGAATTAGAATGCATGTGTTGTTTGTGTTGCATTATACAATCGATTTAATTTTCGCTTGTAATTAGGTAATTAGTAGGTAGTAAAATAACTTTATAAGAGCACTAACTGTTAGCATCCCGAAAATCAAAATGTAATGGATAGAGGCCTTGCCTGTGGAGGTGTCTTGGTTTCGTTTCCCGGTCATGGTGGTTTTCTTTGATCCATAATTTTCGCGACAGACAGAAACTTGAATGAGTCAAATATGAATGACAAAGGGGTAGTTTAATGGTATTAGAAGTACTCGAACGGGTTTTTTCATGTCTCTACGGGGGTAGATTAGGGGATGAAAGTTTGTTTAAAAAACAGTTAAAAAATTTCCTCTACGCGGGCCAAGCCACAAATAATAGCTAGTTTACAATAAAACCATACAATAACAACATTTGGTAATTTTACCCATCAAAGCTCATTCCAAAACACACTCCACAGCCTATAAACTCTACAAGAAGACATATAAGCCTCGTCTAGGCTCCTAACGTTTAGGCTGCGTCCACAGTAGGCAAACTGTTTGCCGCCGACTGATTTAGCTGCGTATGGGTTTAGTACGCACTTCACATATTTGAAATGGAGTGTTAACACAATTTGCTAGTTTTGCTCACTCTTGGCAGTTTGCAGCGTTACGCGCGCCGACTACTCAGTGAGCGGCAGACAGTAGCAGAGCTCAGAACAGTATGCTTGAGACGTCTGCAAATTGATCTGAGTTCGCAGCTGACTCGAATTTCTTTGCGGCTCACTTAGTCGGCGGCAAACAGTTTGCTTACTGTGGACGCAGCCACACCCAGCGTTCGAGACGCTCTGTCGATCAATCAAATGTATGTCCATTGTGTTCCGTATGGCGCAGTTTCATGTCAGCTTTCTTGGAGCATGATGAAGTAAGTGCTCGCCGTTTCCTTATGGATGAAGGGAAGCATGCTGGTAATGTCTCAACTGTAACCGTTCGTTTGTCTTCCGACCCATTGTTTCCCGGTGTTGTGGGCAATTTCGTTTAAAACCCTCATGCTTTTGTTATTGTACTTGCTAATAAAGTCTGTGGTTTTGTGCCTTTACGCTATAATCTCTAAAATATTGCACGTTGAATTTTCGAAAATAGAGAGAATTACAAATTGTAAATCGATCAGATGTAATTTTATTAGGTATAGATATTTATTATGACTTACGTTGTACACGAGTTTAAAAGTTATTTTCACGTTATTAAACGTTCAGTTATTAAACTTTATTTGCACTTGACCAGAAAAGTTGAAGCATATGTGTAATTAGGTCTTATTGAGAAACTTATTACATACCTACTCTAAAAGTAGGAATACGTACTATCTGTAAAATTATAAAATTGAACTTTGTACGTTATAAAACTTTATAAACTTTAAAGTTATAAAATTGCCACACTCTTACAGTCCCGTAGTGTAGCCGATAGAGAAAACTTGTTATTCTAAATCGTAGATTATTATAACTAATTAAAACAAAGCGGAAAGGTCTCCGTGTTATCTATTTGTGTCGCAACGGTACATAACTACTTCCAAAAATTCGTTTATACCGCAACAATTAGGTACAAGTTATTTACCATAATTTAATAGATATTTTTAGTTTATCCTAATCCGTTATTGCATAACTGTAAAATAAGTTTTTAAAATTAATTTTCGAAAGCACACGACCATGAATTCTAATAACGTTTTAGAGTTAAGGTAAGTGGGGTAAGTTACACCACGTTTTATTAATAGGACGAGAGTAGTTAGTATTGTCTGGATATAAGAGGATAATTAAAATAAGAATTACAGTTGACCAGTTCGTTTATATCAGTCATAGATGTTTTGTTACAATAAGGATTAAGAGGATAGAAGTGATTTTAAAAACGACGATATTATTCATTAGACAATTACCAACTTTTCATGACTGTTCGTTCCAAGGCGAAGTTTGTATGTCCTTTAAACTATGAAAAATATATCCAACCATCCAGAACGTTGTCCTAAAATCGTACAAGGAAGAAACATAATGAAGTGACATTTTCGTAACAAGCTCGTGTGAGTGACGCGGAGGGGCTTAGGAGAGAGGAGGGTTAAGCCTCCTCGTAGGTGTAGACACTAGACAAAGGGCACTGGCGCCAAGCAGGGTCATTGGGTTAGGTCAAGACTTGTTTGTTAGTCTAAGTAGGTACTAGCAATTACTGGGACACAGACATCTTATTTCCTACAATTTGCAGTCTGTCTTGTGTTGTAATCTTAGTGGAATCCTAGTCGAAATTGTCTTGTGTTTTATTTCCACGAGTTATCACGTACTTGGCACCTGTAATTTTTTATTATGATTGAATTTCAAAATTCGAATGTGAACGGAATGTCGCTATCATTAAAAATTTTAATTTCCACATATTGCATAACCCACAACTATTTGCTCTTGTATGTGTTGAAATTCAAATTTAGAATTCCAAAGGTGTGGAATGTCACTTCTACGAGTATAATTATGTTTAAAGGTCCCGATAACTAAAAGGAACATTATACTTAAGCTTAATTCGTAGCCCCATGCTTTGAAGTCTGCGGAGGTATAAGTATGTATGTAGGATATTTATTTTATATGTAATAGCCACCGTCACAGTGGTCACCGTCGTCCATGGACGTCATTAACATAAAGAACATCTCCGATGCATTACCGATTTTTACATCTGTGATTACCAAACAAGAAAGATAGAAGGCGAAAGAATGAAAGTATCAGCCCTCAAGTGCCCAACTCACACAACCACACAATAACACGTAATACCCAATTTCAGTGGTCGACCGGGGCGGCCGGGGCGGCCGGGGCGACCGACGGGGCCACCGGGCCGACCCAGTTCAGCCCCACAAAGGTTTAATCAACAAGAACATTCCAATCACGTAGACGCCGTGACGCTATTCCATTTCCACGTGGCTGGGCGAACGGATTCAGCAGAATAACAGACCCACGCAGAATCCCTAATATTTGTCTATTCATACTTTCTCGCGTTCCCTATTTTTGTGATTCATACTTGGATTTTACCAGCCGCATTAAATATTCTTGTTATTTGTCTTTCATGAAATTTGTGAAGGTCTGTTTAAAGTTTAAACACGTCATCACAAAGTATTGTGCATTTCAAGTCATTAGAGGAAATACTAATTAATGTAGTTCTAATTCAATATGAAAAGTTTGACCCTAAAAATATTACAAGTTTATTAGAAACTCTTATTAACGCATCGTGTGCCGAGATCTGTGCCAATGAGAAAACTGTAATGGTCTTAATTTTCTTCGAGGTTTTTCTATTTTGCATCCCATAACTTTTCCATAAGCTGATTTGGGTCACTCACACAAGATTAACTGGAACCGACATCGTTTACGAGATTCCTGACGAAACAGTCTGATTGTACCATGAGAAAGGTAGGCATGGACTCAATAATAGATCCCTGACCCTTACAAAGGCCATTGTACATAAAACAATTTACTAGTAAGTAATAAAGAAAGACCTCTTGTTCGAGAATCAGTAATAACTCCATCGATACGACATTCCGATAACTCGAGAGCACTGAACAATAATTTTCGATTTCGGGATATCTAAGATAGAGGAATCACGAAGCTCAGCTGCCATAATTTCTCCCTTTCTCTAATTTACGATTATGAAAACGAAAGTTAATATAGGATCGGAATGGAATCGCTTTCTACCTTCGAATGGCACGGAATAATGAGATTCTATCGAAATGTCTATAATGACGGTTTGAGCCGATACGACTGAGATAGCGGAAGGTTTATTTAGGATAACGTAAGAATATTAAGATGTATGGGGATGCAAATTGTACAGCGACATCGGTAAGGTGAGTGGGGACAGTACTGAGACGCACCTAAGATTTATTCATAATGTTCATAAAGATGTGCGCCAACCGGCACTTAGCCAGCAAGGTGGACTATACCCTTGTCCCTGTAGCTCGGGACCAGAATACGAGCTTCGGTATCCCCTGCCTGTCGTAAGAGGCGACTAAAAGGGGGCTTTCGGGGTTGCGGGCGGCTAGAGTGGGAGCTCAAACCGTCCATCACCAACCCCGGGAAGGACGACGGTATGTGTGGCTGCATACCGTTGTAAGGCGCTGGCAAGCGACGGGGCCTTTAGTCCCTCGCGGAAAGAGCCCGAACATAAGGGCGCCGCGCTTGGAGGACTCCGGTTGTGTTCCTTTCGGAGATCCCGGAGCTGAGGTAGGCCACCGGGGGGGTTTTAGTGGGTAAAAATCCCATATAACCCTGTGTCGCTCCCACGGCACCCGGTACCTTTTGAAGGTTTCCCCCTCGTCAACAAAAACAAAAAAAAAGAAAAAAAAGGGGAATATACCCTCACATTGTGACAGGAGACCCGTGTCCGCCAGTGGGACATTTATGGGTTGCAATGAGTCCAGTTGTTGTGGCAAGCTTTAGCTCTACGTACCTATTTGACAAGAGTTTAATAAGTGGATTTAGTTTCATTGTTAGATTGATTTCTTTGATTTGACTATCAAATGAGTCAAATCCCTAAGAGGTTATTAATGAGACAGTAAACTTTATTTCCCTATCTTTCTAACCACAAAAATCTTATACCATTATCTAAAACGACGTAGCACAGATGATGTAGTGTTGGTACGGGGCAAAAATATGGAGAAAGTATTAGGTTGCGGGACGACTATGGAATACAGACCTAGTTTGAGAAGTAGGTCACGAATCGTCCCGTGGGATTGCCCGGGCTACATTTGAGGTTTCTTGAGGCTTCGTTCAATCATGCCTAAGTCAATACTGTGCGAACTTATTTGAAGGTGATTTTTTTGAACCACTTCGTTTGCCTACTCATAAGTTAGGCCAGTTATTATTAGCGTAGTGAGCGTAGTGAGGGGTTCTGCGTTCGATTCCAGGGTGGGATAGATACTTATGTGATAGTTAAATGTTTGTTTTTTAGTCGTGTGGATTGAATTTGTAGGTACTATCCACGCCACTCGCGAACAGGAAATCTTGGTGCGAGGATAAGTATGAGGTAACTATTATGATTTATTTATGATATTGACCCATTTATGACTCAATACAGTTTCAAAAAAATCATGTCATGACACCATGGACAACACGCAAAACAAGAACAAGCTATCCTAGTCTAAGAACGGAAATTAAACCTCGTCATTCTTTCCTTGCTGAGATCCGAAACCAAGGACCCTTCAAACGGGTGTCTGATATGATAACCATTGCTCCAGACGGGTCACCACAATAAAAATCTACAATATACTACGCCTTCAACACCATTAGAAACCATATGGTTCACAAAGCGTGTAACCATAGTTTTAAGGGATCAGTTACCAGTTACCGCGTGCTACTATTGTAATATTTTACTACAACCCTCTTTAACTCTTATACGTACGGAATAAAGGTGAAACTCGCGTGGCAGGTCCAATGTGCCGTTGTGAGCGAGTGGCGTGACGGCGGTCCCGGGTTCGTCGCTCCGCTGGTCACGAGAGCTTGTTAATAGCAATTGCGAATAATCACGAGCGCGGGCGCAGGCGCAGGTGCGATTACATTGTTGCAGCTTTTGTAACAAACTAGACGTAAGGAAACTAGCTCGGCTAATGAATGCTGATTGCAAGGGGTTAGCTTGGACACATGATAGGCATGGTATACGAACATGAACGGAGTATCGTGTTCGATATAGAAATCGTTTAAACTTAAAACAACCCAGAGAAATGCCAGCTTTCCTGGCCCTGTGATTAGGATTCATTATAAATTGAAGGCGAGAATTGAAAATGTCTTAAGTAAATTTTCTTATAAACTAATAAACTGTGAGCCCATGTAATTGATACCTAATCATTTTTCATTCGAATGCTGTCAGCCCATGATAAGAAGTTTAAGGCCATAGTCCACCACGGTGATCAAATGCGTATTGACATCACACTGTGAAGTTTTGCGAACTCGAAAAATAACTTTCGACACTCTGGTTCGGCCCTACACTCTCCAATGTAGACCCATCAAAGGCAGATGCCATGGTACAGTCAGAAACTTCAACCGACAATACTTGCGTCGCTGAGGATAAGAAATTGCCACTCCCCGCCAAATCCAAACTTATTATCTGTGCTCACGGTTCAATTTAGCTTGTCAGAAAAAATTACTAAGGACATTTTTAGATCTCGCCGTCAATCTTAAATCTATGTTAACCGCATAGGCGAAAAGAGCTAGCATTTGTGTGCCATGCAATAATAACGAATTAGGGTCCCCGCAGACTGACTGCAGCCACCGGTGGCTGTGGCGCTTCTTTTTAAAAGCGCGGTCCGGCCGACAGCCGCTTCGGCTGAATTCTGCTCACTGTTATTTGAGCTGTTGGCTGTGGCTGCAGTCAGTTTGCGGAGACCCTTACAGATCGAATTCCAACGAAGTATAGTCATAACTATTCCCAAGTAATTCCCGGTACAGCGAGCAAACTAAGTACCCACCCACATCATTGTAATAACAAATGTTGCATGCTCACCGAGCATTTATTATTTACCTTCACTCGACAAAACAAGTGCGCTGCACTTGCCCACCCGACATTACTGCTTTTTTATTAGGTACTACTACACTCGCGTTGAGCGCCATTTATTGCTGAACTTTACTTTTATTACCCTTTTATTCACCCCTATCGTTAAGTTAGTATTATTATTATTTTACTCTTATAACTCATTCATCCATGGGTGCCATGGGTCACAAACAAAAAAAAAGACACAGGCTCACACTAAACTTTATATTTCCACCTCATTGGAAATCGAAACCAGGACCCTTTTAACGACAGTTTGGAATGGTGGCCATTGCTCCACATGGGTTGGTCGTATCATCGGAAAACTTATAATTATATAACTACTAGCTGACCCCACAAACGTTGTTATGCCATAGGTATAAATTATTTCTAAATTATTTGACTATTAAAAATAGGGGTTGGTGATAAAAGGGTGAAAATTTAGGGTTAAAAAATTAGGGTAAAAACAAAAAAAATAGTCCAAAAATGAAAAAAAAAGTTAAGGGTGAAAAACCCTTATCACTTAGGGGTATGAAAAATAGATAGTAGCCGATTCTCAGACCTACTGAATATGCATACAAAATTTCATTACAATCGGTCAAGCCGTTTCGGAGGAGTATGGTAACTAGCATTGTGACACGAGAATTTTATGTATAAGATTATAATTAAAAATTGTTAAACGTTTTGCCAACGAATATTTCAGCGAGAATGTTGGTCTACATGAATGTTTCGCCTCTAGCAAGCAGGGCAACATAATGCACGGGTTATAATCGAATTCTAAAAATAATAATTCTCGACTCCTCTTCAGCATATTTTATTTATTTACAAACGTTAAGTTGAATTTATAGTTTTATTTATGACTGTCCAGTTAAAAGCTTAAAGCTAGTATATTCTCGCATGTAGTAACTTCTCTTCTTAGTTGACGATTTATTTAATTTTTCAGAATAAATGTTTGCTTGGAATGGATTGATCATGTCATGTCTCGGTGGTTTAAATCAATTTTATTGAAATGCAAAGTAAGTATTCTACTACGTTTATTTCAGCGTTTGGTATTTGGTAAGTAGGATTAATGGGTGGTTACCTGGGAGGGTTCGTCTTCTCCAAACCCTTAGGTACATTAGCATTACCTTTACTATTACATTTATCTTTATACCTACTTCAGATAGCCCTAAGGGTGTTTTTAGTTTCTCAAACTATTAAATATTATGAAACGGGTACTCACGATATTATGAAAACTAAATATATTATGGAAAATCGGAACTAGAATTGTAGGCTACATGGGGGAGGTATTATAGTGTTCATGCGAGAGATGATGCTGAGGAGGTTCTAATAGTTACAAATGCTACAAAGCTACAACCTAGCCACCTGTAGGCTTTCTAGCGTTGAGATTTCGCCATTGCGACGGACGGATGTAGCGAGCGGTGAGTCGCTCGCGTATCGATCGACTCGTAGCGAGCTAAAATATCACCTTCTACTTTATTACCTTTCATTTTATATCATCGTTTGACAGCATGACAGCATTCAATATGTAGCTTAGATTTAACTGTTACAGTACAAGCATCGGTGGTTCAGTGGTAGAATGCTCGCCTGCCACGCGGGCGGCCCGGGTTCGATTCCCGGCCGATGCAATTATATTCATACCAGCATCAGTTTTTGCTTTTTTTACTGGTACACGTAAAATAGTTATATTTTTTGTTTTGAAAAAAATATATTATATTAAAATTTTTATGTAGGGAAATAATACTATTAGGTAGGTACCACCGATATTAGGTCGATGTTAGGTACGACATACTAAGTTTATTTTCCTGAAGTATTTGTAAAAGTCAATCTAAATATTTCCTCGATAAAGTTCTTTATCCATCAGTCTATTTTTATAGTGTCAACGTGAATTTCAAACGTAGAGCGGATCTCTACTATTATTTATTTTATAAGTACCTTATGTAATATGCCACAATACTGGCAATTAATAAGTGAAGTGAAATAATTATAAACCAAATGTCAGAGGAGAGTTGGGACACCTGGCCACCAGAGCTTTGCACCCGGTGGGTTCAAAATAACCAACAGTTCATTTGGGTCAGTAGGAAACTGTATTGGACCAGTTAAAATTAACCGAAGTGACATATTTTAAACGAGAACTCTGCGTCACACTGAGCTAAATACACAACGATGTGTATTGACTTAATCTAATATCTTTAAACGAGCAATTCTTGTATATTTATTTATATGTATATATATAATCACGATCTCGGAAACGGCTGCAAAGATTTTCATGAAAGTTACAGATTAGGGGGTTTTCGGCTCAAGGAATCGATTTATCAAGGTCCCAGGTTCGAGAAAAGCTCGGTTCCCGTTTTTTCCCGATTCCCGATGTTTTAAAAACATCATACTGACGCCATCTATGAAACATTAGGATAACTTCTATGAGTGTACTGTTTGTAACGTGTTGAAATTTCAGTAGTATGAAACTAGATGGCGCTGTAATCTCTATGTGGGCAAATGGATATTTATCGTATCGATATTTTTCAAATGTATCGATATATATCACCCAAGAAATATCGATATTTTTTAATGTATCATTTCGATTTGGGAAAGTTGTAGGTCTCGTCAAGACCTACATTTCCAATGACAGCTGTCAAACTTCGAACCGAGATATCCCGGCAACGGCTGCTCCTGGAGCACTGGTGTCTTTGGGAAAGTTGTAGGTCTCGTCAAGATCTACATTTCCAATGACAGCTGTCAAACTTCGAACCGAGATATCCCGGCAACGGCTGCTCCTGGAGCACTGGTGTCTTTGGGAAAGTTGTAGGTCTCGTCAAGACCTACATTTCCAATGACAGCTGTCAAACTTCGAACCGAGATATCCCGGCAACGGCTGCTCCTGGAGCACTGGTGTCTTTGGGAAAGTTGTAGGTCTGGTTGAGACCTACATTTCCAATGACAGCTGTCAAACTTCGAACCGAGATATCCCGGCAACGGCTGCTCCTGGAGCACTGGTGTCTTTGGGAAAGTTGTAGGTCTGGTTGAGACCTACATTTCGGATGACAGCTGTCAAACTTCGAACCGAGATATCCCGGCAACGGCTGCTCCTGGAGCACTGGTGTCTTTGGGAAAGTTGTAGGTCTCGTCAAGACCTACATTTCCAATGACAGCTGTCAAACTTCGAACCGAGATATCCCGGCAACGGCTGCTCCTGGAGCACTGGTGTCTTTGGGAAAGTTGTAGGTCTGGTTGAGACCTACATTTCCAATGACAGCTGTCAAACTTCGAACCGAGATATCCCGGCAACGGCTGCTCCTGGAGCACTGGTGTCTTTGGGAAAGTTGTAGGTCTGGTTGAGACCTACATTTCGGATGACAGCTGTCAAAATTATTAACGTTGAATATTTATTATTAATGATGCCAAAGAAGTATAACTTCTTACGTGCGTACATAAGTACACGCAATTCTTTTTAAACTCATATTATGTCGGAAAGATCGAAGAACATTATTCATATTTTATCAGTATGCGATTCATACTAAATATAATTTTCAACCGAGCAAAGCTCGGTCAACCAGGTACTGACAATTTTATAACAGCACAAAACATATAAATTACAATATTATAATAGACTTTATACTTCTACTTATCAGAAATATCAAATTCAAATCGTGAAGTTCTGTCCGTTTGAATTTAAATATACTTCAATCCTTAATCAGCGTGGATACTGTACATTTAAATTATAAATCATCGTCATCATCATCATCAACATCATCATCATCAACGCAACCTATAACCGTCCCACTGCTGGACACAAGTCTCTTCTTAGATTGAGCATGTTAAGGCCATCACACTGGCCAAGTGCGTATAGGCAGACTTAGGTCTTTATGACATGCACATGACATGCACATTTTTTACGTGCTTTTCCCGTGTCTGCGGAAACCGTCGCGTACGTAAAACGTAGTAAGTACGCTGTTTAGAATGCATGCCCACTTTACAGCAAAATTACCTCAATTCCCGCACTTGAGTGTTTCAACGCATACATTTCGCCACTTCCCCTCCCCTCCTCTCCTTACCTCATTACCATAACATGATGGTGTTCCTATTCGCTGATGTGAACGAGTTTATTTACGCGTGTCCAATCCAAGGTTCTTAAATAGCGGTGATAGCTTAGTGGTTAAGAATTCGGCCTCCTATTCGGAGGTTCCGGGTTCGAACCCAGGGCACGCACCTCTGACTTTTCGGAGTTATGTGCGTTTTAAGCATTTAAATGTCACTTGCTACAAACGGTGAAGGAAAACATCGTGAGGAAACCTGCATGCCGGAGAGTTCGCAAAACTCAAAGGTGTGTGAAGTCCGCCAATCCGATCTTGGCCAGCGTGGTGGACTATGGCCTTAACCTTCTCGTTCTGAGAAGAGACCCGTGCTCAATAGTGGGCCATGATGGGTTGAGATGATGATGATGAATCCAAGGTTGTTATGGTTGCAAATAGGGTAAGGTATGTAAATGGTTGTGTCTGGATATGTTTGTAGCAAACACTTTATAACGAATGTATTGACGTACTAGCCAACTAATGTTCTTAATAACATCCTCAGCTAACTATAGACTAACCATCCTAGTCCTATTTGTGCCTTGTTCTGATTCGGTCGTGGTAGGTAGGCGGCAGTGGAAGGTGCATAATGCTCGTTATGCTATCTTATAAAATTTTATACGGTAAATACTAGTACGTAAAGAACCAAAATTAATTTAGTTTAAGTTCGTACTATTTTAAATGGAGTATCATAAAAAACTCATGTATTTTTGTCTTATCATTGTTCATGTTTACAGAATTATTCAGGATCCACCAATATTTTGTCTTCTCCGGTGTCGATAACAATAAAATGGTCAAGTTGAAACGGTGTTGCTACATGTTTTTCTGCTATCTAAAATCCATAAAAAACGTGCCGTTAACGATTAGGTATTATTATAAAAAATCTAGGTGTCAAAATATTCTTAGTAAGTTGTAATGCCAGGCCGATACGAGTGTTTTACATGTTAATCTGTCGCTACGTGGCTCTTATCACTTCTCGTGCGTATCAACATCGTTATCAGGTGTTATCAGGATTTCCAGGCGACCCCAGCTTACGTAGACATCTGATGATAATTATTATAAAACATTAATTGACACAATATTTAATCAACACGCGCATCCTCTGATTGTGTTTGTGTAATCGGGAAATATTAGAGGCGCGTGAACTTTGGTTCTTATAGATTTTGAAGGGTACGGCGGTTCATTTGAAATTGGTTAACTGTTACTTATAAACAAATGAAGATCTGGTAAGAAGTACGTAATAATAAACCATAGATAAAGGTACTAAACCACCTTTTAGTTTTATCTTATCTATACGCGTGTTTTTTTACGTAAGGAAGTACCTAAGCCTTCTTTAAAGTTGTTCGAAATTGAATAAGAAACCTCCGTTCATCTTAAGGCTTTTGTTCCTTCAAGCATTTAGTTTTTAAGCTTAACCAGGTCAGGAAAAGGGGGCCAGTGGCAAGTTCTTATCACAAATAATACCTAATTACCCTCTAGAGTCTAGATTACAGGATTACCACAGATAAAATAATTTTAGCGTATGCACTTTACAGTTTGTAAGCCAAATTTATTTGCTGTGGTATGATATCCCACATGTGAAACACACAGTAACATTACAAATCCACAAGCAAACGATGCGAGCACGTTATGCTACGGGCCGTAACACGGAGAAATTGTACGCACGAACCGTGCAAGAAAGTTGCCAATTAACATTCTTTAGTAATAATATGCATTTTACACTGAATCAGAGGCGTCAGGGTAATTTATTTCCGAATATAGGAGATCTTATCACCTCAGCGATTGATGGGTTTGGGCTCAAGGGCTGGTGATATGGAAGAAGCTACGAGTATCAAACTACAGGAATTCAACTTTGCTATTAGCTGCGGATGATGTCAAAGAAGAATCTGCCAAAGATTTGATCCATTGAGGAAAGGATGTTACTAGGGCTTTTCCGTAATGACCGTCGAATGTTTCATTATTGGATTTTGAGTTCTGTGCACGTATAAATAGTTTATACCTTTCTTTGCAACTTATTGGTCTAGGATGGTTAAGTTAAGAGTTGACTCAATTTGCTTTACGTAATATCTTCTGTTAGACTGTATTATTTTACAAAAAAACGAAATGAAAATGAAACGGTAACCATTAGTGAAAATGCAAATGCTGTGTTAAGTCAAGTTCTAGCTAACATAACAGCTGGCGTGCAGCATCGTGTGTAATTACACAAACAAACAAAAAAAACAAAACAAAAACTAAAAAAAAAATGATTCGGGTAATATTAATATTACCCGAATCATTTAGTTTGTTTTATCTGTAACTAAGTTTCCCGACGCAAGTAAGAGCAGTTATTACTTAGTACTAAATATAACCATGGGTTGTAAAATGTTACACCCATTGACGCCCATTGTACCGGTCACCGGTCAGCTAATTTAGCGACTACGTGACGCAATAAGGTTCCCATATACGTTTTTTGTTAACATGGAAGTCAATTATGTTTCCAACTGTATGAAAAAATACCAAACAAATTAAAGTTTGTATCTACTTGATTTAAACTATTTTCACACTTTTTTATCACCCTTGTCTGTGGTACAGAATATGGCATGAGCAATCATTAAAGAATTGTTCTAACTAAGAGTCGTCTAAGCGTCAGTTTTGATTTTGAAAACGTGTTTGCACTACTCCGTATATCTCATTTTTAAAGCTAAACTTCAAATCACTAAAGTACTGGAACATCTAGTTTCCCCATTTGCTAGAAGGTCTGCTTTGATAAAAACTTTTGAGGAAATCTACGAGGTATCGAAGAGATGTCCATATTTTCAGTTGTTGTCTAAGTTCACAATAACTTGTACAACAGCTTCATGCTAACAAAACTGTCGTAGACTATATACTTATAGACAACTAGCGACCCGCCTCGGCTTCGCACGGGTGCAATAACTATTTAATGGATATTATTATACATATAAACCTTCCTCTTGAATCACTCTATCTATTAAAAAAACCGCATCAAAATCCGTTGCGTAGTTTTAAAGATTTAAGGACACAAAGGGACAGAGAAAGCGACTTTGTTTTATACTATGTAGTGATAAGGCGGTGTCCTACGTGAGCGACGAAAGCGACGCGACGCGACGTTGCGAACGCGACGATCGCGATCAAATCAACGGTATCCCTACTTGCGTCCTATGTGACACTCTGCGACAACACGCGACGTTGTCATTGTCGCGTGTAGCATCGCGTCGTGTTGCGTAGCGTCGCGTCGCGTCGCGTCGTATTCGTCGCTCACGTAGGACACCCCGTAAGCGTAAAATATGATCATTATGATATCGTAAAATATACATTATATTTTGCCCAGCTATGCTCACAGGTGTCAAGTATCCTCAAGATTTTTTTTCATCGGAGCAAGTGTTAATGAATGCCTAATTGGTATCTATGTTTAGGTACATATATTAAAAAAATACAGATATACCTATTCGTGACGAATTAGAGGTCTGTCTGTTCGTAGCGATTAGGTAAGCAAAGATGAAATAGCTAGACGTACTTTACTTGGTCGAAGTTCTTCATTACAATTGCAAATGGCTCTGGAAACCAAATACCTGTCAAATTATACCTCCTTTGTAACATTTAGCGCAACCGTGCGTTATTTATTCAAATGAGATGTGCGCTAAATCTAGCAAGGTTAACGAACCACTCAATTTTGTATAGTTTACGGAAACATTTTAAACGGGTCTTTTTGTATTTGCGCATTACATTTGAAATAAGTTGTATTTTTGGCGATAACATATGACGCAAATTCGTCTGTATTGTAAATCAAATTTTTTTTTCTCATTAGTTGTGTAAAATAATTTTGTCAATACAGTTATGCACGTAATGTTTTTAAGTTATTATTACGGAAAACAGTCCGTTTTCCTTGATGATAAAAAAAGCTAAGCTTATTATTAGTGGGTTGATTAATGGCCCACTACTGAGCACGGGTCTCATTACTGAGGAGGCCTAGAGCATAATCCACCAGGCTGCTGGTCGCTGCTCCAATGCGGATTGGTGGAGGGGTTAGTGGCCAACCCAGTATCGAGAGTTTTCAAGCCGCCCGAAGGCTTCCAACAAGCTTAACGACTGCTATCAATCGATAACAACCGAGACCAACGGCTTTACGTGCCCTCCGAAGCACGGAAGCGCTCAACAAATTTTTGCCACTAGCGGTCACCCATCCGACTACCGACCGCGCCCGCTGTTGCTTAACTTTGTCGATCGCTTAGGATCGACGCAAGCCGCTATGAGCACGGGCTTGATGATAACATAAACAAAATAGGTAACACTCATGGTTGTCTATTTTGTTTTGGCCCAAAGTGGCATAAAGTCATAAAGAGGGCGATGAACAGCCAAACTGTACACAGTTATATATAGAGTCGTATAGATTTATATTTGTATGACTCTCCAGGACCACACAGTATGTGTATTGCTCCAATAGGCTGCACGGCAGTCTCCGCTTGCTACCATCAAGTGCAATAACCTCATTAGCCGGTGACAATCATTTGATTGTCGCGGATTGCGCCGGCGCAGGCGAAGGGTTGCAAATTGACTATTGAGTTACATTACAGCAACCTCCCAGCGATTCGCGATTGAACTGCGCCGCTGAGGAGTTGATTGGCAAATGATTGTTTTGATTTATTTACATAACCCCTCATAAACTCGTTGCACGCTTTAAAATCTAGGGAAATGCGTATGAAAATAGATATGTTTTCGATACAGGGGGCATGGTCGTGCCCTCGCCAAGACTGGCCAAGCGAAACGCAAGGGCTAACTTTTCTCGAAGTTCTTGTCAATCGTTTTTTTGAACCCTCATAACTTTGGTTTCTGATATACCAGTTTATTGTTCGAATTCTCACGATATAATGTCAGTAATAGACTTATTAAACATTCAAAGTTTCAACTGCATTGCTCCAATACTTTACATTTTATTGATTTCGTCACTGACTCACTGATGATCATCAAAATTTTCGAGGACTTCCTGAATAGCTAAGAAGCTGAAAAGTTACCGGATCTTAAGTAGAGCCGAGCTTCTAACCCTACACTCAAAATACTCAACTAGTCCAAACTTTACTTAATCAACACCTAAGGCAAAATGTCCACTCTTTATCGGGTCCAGTAGCACGTAGATCGTTCGCTTCGCCCCGGGAGAGGCAATCTAGTCGGTAAAAACAAGTGGTCTAACAACAGCGGTCCGATGTGCTAGCACCTTAATGCTTTCGCTGTCGTACATGGGAAACAAACTAATGATAGACGGCGTTTTTAGGTTCATTCCGATGGTATGTGTAACTTTTATACTTAAGAGTTGATTACGACTGTCTGTCCGTTTGTCAAAGACAAATTGTAGTGTATGTAGTCTGTGGTAAGGATATGACGTTGTCTCTGGCATGCGGGTTCAGAGTGACAGTTACAGGGAGCGCGGCAGAGAGAGCGCACGTCACTTGTGGACTGGCATGGAACGAGCCAATATACGTATCATACACGTGTGGAGTACTACATAATGGCGACGAGGTAAAAGGTCAGTGGTAAACACAAAAAAAAAAAAAAGGAAAAAAAAAGAAGAAGGAGGAAGTATGTAAAGGTAAGTGAAAGTTTGTTTACTTTTACAGTTATACAGTGGATAGTTATGTGATTAAAATCTGTTTTCTTGCGGTGGTTCTTAGCTATGTTTGAAGAAGGAATCAGTCTGGCTATTTGAAGAATATCAGTTCTTTTCCAAAAATAATGTAAGCCAATTGGCATTCAACGACATCTAGATGTCGGGTAGTGAACAATTTTATTAGTTCAATTGATGGAGGAAAACTATTGACCTTATTATAGTTCTCTTGCACTATACAAGATGGAGCTGTATTAAATGCCGGGACTACCAGTCTCAGGCACCTGGATGTCATCAGTCATGGTATTAGTTGTGACTTAACATGATTAAGTGAGGTGTAATTATTCATAATAACTACTTCGTGCCCCACTTGACTGCTTATACAAATAATTTTATTGTTACTTGTTACTTACTCTCTTATTTATAAAAAAGTATTGGCAATTTTGCCTAGGAGTATGTTTGGGATATTCAAAAACATTAACAAGACTGAGGTCGTAAACTATATAATAATAAGATCGCATTGGCACCGAAGTGTGAGAGCCGAATTCACCAATTAATATCGTTGAAAGTACTTACCTTGTTTGCATTAAAATAGCACTTTTTATATATTCCTTATGGTCCTAGAAATAATGATGAATTAGCGAGTTGCGGCAACGCTGTGCTATGGGCAGATGTTGTCTTGGATTAATGTAAATAGATTGAGAGTTTGTACTGGACTTATATCTATATTGCGCAATCAACCGATTGTAGTCTAAGCACCGAAATCTAAGCTCAATTCATATGTGTATATCATAATCAAAACTATTAAAATGTGATGACGTGGGGTTCGGTGAATAAGAGAGACGTGTTGCTTGTACGAAGTCTTTATTATTACTCCCTCATATAATGATACTTAACCTAACTTATATTAAGGTGTCTCAGCTACACACTACAAAAGAAGTTGTGGTACTTTTCTGTTGCGCTGCGAACCCAAAGTGAAGCTGGTGATGTGTAAGTGGGTGCCGTGGACGAGGGTTTGGGCGCTGGGGGCCCGTGTAGCAGTCCTGAGGTGAGTCGTGCACATTATTTGCTTTGGCTTTCAAGCAGACAGTGAACTCTTGTATGTAAGAAGCGAACATCTGATAGTTGTCATCCGTATTTCTCTCATTCTAATTGGGTGTTGACCCATGAACCCCCTAAAAACTAAAGGGCTAATTATTTATAGCTAGCTTACCTAACTGAAGGATTGTTCAAGCGACGGTAGGTAAAAGTATTAGTTTTAATTCCAATCTGTATTGAAGGAGATAGATTATTATATGCATTTGGAAAAGTCCTAAACGTTTTCGGGTGATTAAATAATCTTAATATTGTCATAATGTTTAGTGCAATCGTACCTTTTACAATAACTAGGTTGCTCTGGTGGAATTATTGCTTGAGTTTTACTCAACGTAAGGAAACAATTTTAGTATGTTTTGCCAAATCAACATAACTAAGCTTTATCCTAAGCTGCTCCATTCGACATATTTATCACTAGTATGGTGAGAGAGCCGGAGGTGGTAGAAAATCTTAATGAAAACGCGAATAGTGATTAAAGCAGGGGAGTAAGTTCTGCCACCCTTTCTAAATAATAAAATTATACATAAAATAGATATTCATTTCACAACAGATTAGGTATTCATTTCACAACAGATTTGGAAATTTGATGGTGGATAATATTGAATGGGTTTCTCTGAAGCGGTGGTGGCGTCTTTGCCATCGAATCATTACTGGAAGAAGTGCAACCTCTAGGTTAATGAACTGAATTAGAGATGGGTTCATTATTTACTTAG
This sequence comes from Hesperia comma, assembly GCA_905404135.1. Lineage (NCBI taxonomy): Eukaryota > Metazoa > Arthropoda > Insecta > Lepidoptera > Hesperiidae > Hesperia > Hesperia comma. The sequence continues at coordinate 18,794,281 of FR990018.1, forward strand.
GTAAAACACGTAGTCTTGAATAAGGTTGCCGTATTAAAACCTAGGCTTTGGTTTTTATCATACATGCAGAGTGGTTGCCTTGAAAAAAAAAAAAAAGAAAGAAAGAAGGATGAGAGTACTAGCATCGACAGTGAAGGAGGTGTAGGAGCGGTGATGGTCTGGTGGTTGGGAGTACGGTGGTAAGAACTTTTTGGGATGGCACTGATAAGTGCCAAATGGCCTTTTGGTTTGACTCTGATAAGAGCCTTTTGGCGGAAGTATTAGTCACGCCCCTGTCTTCACTGAGTCACTCCTGGAGTAAGGTGTCCAGGGTGCGTAGGGCGCTCATGTAGGCTTGTCATGTTCACCACACGGGAAGGCTCCTTATTTATTTTATTTTTACCAGATCAGTTTTAATAAGTAGCGCGCTATAAGTTTTTCATCATACATAATCTTGAATATCAATTATTAAAATCAATATACATTGGACTTTTCTGGTACAAACAGCTGACTGACGTTAAGCACAAACAAACAAACAAACAGTAGTAACTATGTTGTATTGTTTTAAGCATGGGTATTTCGGTATAAAAACAATAAATTGAATAAATATAACCATAACTTTTAATGGATAAAAAATTGTATGAATTAAATAGCTATAACGATTCTATTGATTCTTGACCTCGTGAATAGTAATAGTATCAATCATAATATATCATAACGAGGTACTTACATACTTGAAGGATTGTTAGGTGGCTGTGCAACTATAGACTTTAAATTGTACCGCATAAAAGGATTTGTTAAAAAAATCTGGTTTTGGTTAGTCTTTGCGGTGATTTAATAAAATTAATGGAGTTTTAATGCAAAAATACTTAATAAAATAAATATATTACGCGATAAGGTAGTACAAACCTACGTGAAATTGTAAATTGTACGTGATTATGTGTGTCAGGTAGTACGAACCTACATGAAATTGTAAATCGTGCGTGATCGGATACATGTATAAGGTAGTACAAACCTACATGAAATTGTAAATTGTACGCACACGTGTGTCAGGTAGTACGAACCTACATGAAGGTGTAAATCGTGCGTGATCGGATGTATGGGGTAGTACAAACCTACATGAAATTGTAAATTGTACGTACACGTTGTGTGTTAGGTAGTACGAACCTACATGAAATTGTAAATCGTGCGTGATCGGATGTGTAAGGTAGTACAAACCTACATGAAATTGTAAATTGTACATACACGTGTGTAAGGTAGTACGAACCTACATGAAGGTGTGAATCGTGCGTGATCGGATGTGTGAGGTAGTACAAACCTACATGAAATTGTAAATTGTTCACGTTGTGTGTCTCAGGTAGTACGAACCTATATGAAATTGTGAATCGTACGTGATTGACGACCCTGTAGCCTAGTTGGTAGCAACCCTGCCTGCGACGCGAGGGGTCCCGGGTTCGATTCCCGGCCAGGGCAGATATTTATGTAGCACATAAATATTGTACTCGGGTCATGGGTGTAATTGTGATGTGTTATTTATGTGTGGTCCATGCCACCCGCGACACAGGTACCTAGTAACCTACTGCGTGGGTATGAATGTGTTAGCGTTTATTATTATTACTACATAATTGTAAATCGCAACATGATCGTATGATCAGATGTGTCGGGTAGTGCGAACCTACATTCAATTGTAAATCGTAACATACAAGAAGTATATAAAAACATAATAATAATAATAATAATAATAATGTTTATTGTACACCAAACACGATAACAACAACGGAAAGACAAAAATCAAGTTTATACAAAAGGCGGTCTTATCGCTAAAGAGCGATTTCTTCCAGACAGCCTGAAGGGCTAGAAGTTATGACTATAGGATAGCATTCCTAGAGGCAGGGTGTAAATATATAGATATATTGTGAAAACAGTAAAACAGTATATTAAAATATAGAAATATATAAGTAGATAATATAACGTGATATGTTGAGAAGAAAAAACGAAAAAAAAAAGAAAGAACACAGATTGACATAAAACAAAACATAAATTGTTGATAGCAATGTCTAACAGGTCATCGATTGTTAGAACAAAAGTAAAAATAAATAAAAAATTATTGTGATTGTAAGAAATAAGATTTGACAAGAGTTTGAAGCTTTGAAGGAGCATGGGGATTGGGCTTATCGAATGGACTTGGGAAGGGAGTTCCAAAGTCGAACAGCGGTTACAGTGAAAGAATTGCATGGTGGGATTGTAAATAAATAATTTTCTTAATTGGAAATGCTTACTGTTGATAAAGTTACAATCAGGTAGTTATTGTGGGAATCGTCTGTTGTAAAATGTGGCCGATAACGACACCCTTTTTTATAAAAGGATAATTGCGCAGCGGAGGTAATGGTGGTTGTCACGAATAAATTGCTGTTGTTCCGGAACTTGTGCCTAAAAGAGATAAATACTATGTTCAGATTTCTAAGAGACTGTAAAGGAATAAAACAGGTTTAACTGTAAACTGAATACCGACACATTGTTCATACGGCACATTTTGCATTACCTCGGGGTTTTGAGTATGCCCGCCTATTTTTATATTATGTTGGATCCACGGTAGATCAGCAAAATAATCCATTAAAATAAATTGGTTATGAGCAATTGAGATTATTATTATAAAGAAACGAATAGTTGTCATATACATAGGAAGGCGCTTTTCTGCAACTCAATATTATTTATATTACAGAGTTAAAGTTAAGGGGTATTTATGTTTTGGTTTCACAGTTTCCCTAGAAGCAAAGTTGAGAAGATTATTTTTTAAAAATAAATTTCATGAGGTCTCACCATGGCGCACTCTATAAACTCGTAATTTTTGTAAAATGAGTATTGTCTGTACGTGTAAATTGACGGAAATCATTAAAAAGGATAGAGGGAGAATGGAAAGTTCATGGTGAAGATGAAAGGGAAAGTTCATGGTGAAGATGAACGGGAGAATGGAAAGTTCATGGTGAAGATGAACGACTGTGTAACTTGATTGCGTCATCATTCATCATTCAACCAAGAGTAACTTTAACCAAGAGAAGTATCTTTCATCAAATTTTATAATAAGGAAGGGATGTAGTGTATGTAGTCTGTGGTAAGGATATGACGTTGTCTCTGGCATGCGGGTTCAGATCAGAGTGACAGTTACAGGGAGCGCGGCAGAGAGAGCGCACGTCACTTGTGGACTGGCATGGAACGAGCCAATATACGTATCATACACGTGTGGAGTACTACACAAATCATGTGGAACAAAATACAGACTCTCTAAGCGCTTTGTAACAGTCGTCTGTGGCCGGTTTCAGATGAGTTGCTACTGTTAAAACTTGCGGACGAGATTAATAGACATAACATTTATTTATGACTGATAAACATTATCAAGAACCATTTTACTCCAATACTTAGTACCTACATGAGGATTGAAGTACTTACATGAAGCTTCTACCCAAAAAAAATGCAGCAAAGCTATAATCCTGTGATCCTTTTAGTGCTGCTGATGTCCATGGCCAACGATGACCACCTACCATCAAGTAGCAACTGAACGAACTAACTGAACTATCAGCTAGTTCAATAAAAAAGTCATTAGACACTCGATCATTACGCGTACATAATTACACTGCATAACAAAATGAATCCACCTCTACAATAAAATAAACTCCAAATGAAGCAAAAAAGCACACATTCAGTATGTAACATAACCCCTCAAACGATTTTAATAAAAAATTATTATGCGTGGTAGGGTGACCACCCAGCGTGAAGGTTGGCTGTGTGCATATAGAGAGGGCCAATTTTCAATTAAAATCTCAGTAGGCGGCCAGAGGGCACCACTGGAATAGATTAGCCTGGCTGAGACGGCCGAGACAGTTCGTAATAATATCGTCAAATAACAAATAATTAATAGTTCTGTTGGTTACTTTTTAATTTGGTTGCAGTATTCACACTATGAGTCGTCCAGTACTTATCTTAATTATAAAAAGGTAAATGACCATTACTGACATAGCAATTCACAGCCAAATAAAAAAAAATCCTTTTGTAGAGTAGGTAAGCACCAATAAATAACGCTACACACTCATAGCCCAACACTAGGATTCCTTGTGTCGTGGGTGCCATGGACAATAATTGAAAAACACACACACCCAGACCGAGAACAGTGATTAGAATTTATCATTCAAATTTCCAAATCACTGAGAATCGAACCCAGGACCATTGGAAAAGCGATCCGGCGTCTTAACCATTGCGCCATTCGGATCAAACTAAGATGAGATTTTTTTTAGAAATTTGACTCTTAAGGGGATAAGAAGGAAGGTTAAGTTTGAATATAATTTAAAGTTGTCTATAAAAAGGATAGATAGTCGTCCATCAGATGGCATCAGATGGCATCATCTGGCAGATGTGTAGTTTGTAGTTCTTTAAAATTAAAAGAGTGTTTTATTAGTTCAGCATAAATAAAATCTCCTGTAATTTAAAATATGAATTTGTTAAACTTATAATAATTAGTGCACACTGTGTTTTAAAATGTTAAACGTACAGTTAAATATCACTTAACCTTAATTTGTATGTAAAGTTGTGCTTGCAACCAGTGGCGGTAAATAAATAAATTAACAAAATAAGCATAAACCTTAATAATAAATTTCAAATTCTCTTACAAAGTTATCTTTATTGGAATGAAGTTCCTTATCGCATGGTGCGGATGGAAGCTAGAAAATGGAAAGTGTAAGATTTTTGGGTCATGGAAATGGGAATGTAGGTATACTAGTCTAGGCTGAGCCCAGTCATAATATTATTGTCTAAATATGGGTGCTTATTGGTCAATAAGTTTTATAAATTGCAGTCAATACGGTGCCAGGTGTCGTCAGGTCAGCTAAATCAGCTAAGTATATCGTATCCAGATACGAATAACATAACATTTAGAAACGCCTAAACACCAAAACAACCAGGATGTAAAAAAATGTCTTGGCGCCCATAATTATGCTAATGAGTTAATATAATTTTCATTAAATAATCTTAAAATTAGGCCACAATTCGTACTACAATTTACATTTGTGACAATTCTCATTACCAAGAAATTTAGTTGGGTACGGCCGGTAATGTACGGCACGCACGCACTTGGCCTATAACTTCCATTGAAGCTAGCGACCCATTTCACAGCCGACCCTATTCTCGGCCAAGGTTTCCGCTTGTCCGTGCACGAAACGGGTCATTGTCTGTTTTTATTTATTTTATTACGAAACGGAAGGTCCACAATTTAACCTATACTTAATTGCTAGTAACTTGGCATCGTTTGGCTTAAGGAAAACTACATTCTCCCCACCGGGGGAGTCCACCTTGTCGTGGTGGCGGGGCTTAGTAGCCAGTGCCCAGTGCCTGGTGAAGCCAAGAGACTCCCAAATGGGGGAGCGGAGAGCCAGTTTGGGCCTCCGCTCATGTAGGGGTGGGAGGGCCGGCGACGGCCCAGCTGCCAGCAGGCGGCGTGATCCTCCACGTGTCCCTATGATTGCAGAGAGCACTGTGGATGGATCATGGGGGCTTTATGCCCCCGCGGTGGAGGCGATTACGCCTTGAGGAAGAAAACCTCGTTAAAAATTGAGGAGGAAGACAACCTCGTTAAAAAATCACGGAGGGGGCGGAACGCTCAATTTATCGAGCGCCCCGTGCTGAGGCCGCCGCCAAGGCAGCGGCCGCCGCGCCGGGACCGTGGAGCGAGAGTAGCACACAGTCCCGGCACTATGCGGCAGCGTCGGCACCTTCAGGTTTTAGTGGGTAGGTCACCGCCGTTCTTACGGCAGTGAGAGTCCCACATAACCGTTCGTTTCCTCCGGAGCGGACGGTATGCGTTACTGCATTTCCTGAAGTAAAAAAAAGGGAAAACTACATTCAAAGTGTAAGGCGTGACTGTAAATTGAGACATTTTTTGATAATGGACTAACTGAAATTATTTTCTGAGATAAGCGCGTAAAACCAAAGACAAACAGGCAAAAACTCTAAACATATTTTATTTAGGTTCAGTCAATGTTGTGCATCCAGAGAAGAAACCATGCATTTTCGAACTTAAAAACGACTAGGTAACTATGTTTTTGTTGAAGGAACACAAGGCATCTCAGAAGGATTTACTGAATTGAAATTAGAACTTTTATAAAGCCACGAGTTCATATGCATGGGCCACGCGGATTGTCTTCGGCATCACTTCATATTGTTCAAATCATTAGGTAGATATCAATATATTAACGGGCGATGAAGAATAGGTAAGGTATCATAAATGTTCAATCAGATTTTTTTTTTACTTCTAAATAACGAAGTTATTACAAGTTAAAGTTTCATGAAGTCCTCCATAAAATCATGGACACCGATACTACTTTACTACGACCCGTTACGTTCATCAATGAAAGTGCGTAGCGTCTAAGTTCGCTTGCCACCGCGCACCGCTACGCGAGCCGTTGTCGGCCTGTGATCAGCTGTTACTAATAACCTACATCGTCGGATGAACATAATTTACTTATTCATTGCTTTTCTTTCATATTTTTATGGGCTTAGGACCGACATATTCCTTATTAATAATAATTGCATTTACCAATTGGAAAGAAGAGTGATTTTTATAAATGTAAAATACTGACGCGTACCTCTTTAAAACATTTAAATCGACGACTTGTGGTTATTTTTACTTTCACTATGAGGTTAATTATTAAAATTTAACCTACTTAGTTATTTAAATTTTACTTACAATGAGGATCTGTGTTCCAGCAGAGTCACTAATCCACCTTCAAGCACATAACATTTTTTTATAAGCGACAGCAGCACATAGTTTCACTTTACAAAAAGTTTTACGGTGTTTTGGATCACTCTCACGGACACACGATGTTTGATAACAATTAAGGTGGCAGATAGAAATGTAAAGTCACAGTAAGGAAAAGGGTAACACACAGTTAACACAAATGTCGTTAAATGCGTACGGAAGTTATAAATGACCCTCAAAGAAAAATAATTTAATTTAATTTTAATTTAATTGCGAGCGGCACACGTAATACGAAAACACGAGATACTTTTTATTACGAAAGCTCCGACGCAACTGTGTGTATTTTTTCCAATTTCGCCTAGCGCGTGCGACATCAAAGGAGCCGCCACGGAACAGCACAGGGCACGGCTAGTGTTGGCTCCACAGTCTTTAATTCCATCGATTTTCAATCTTAAGAATCGATTATTTTCTTTCAAATCCGTACTTTGGTTTGATTTTAAATATCTCAATAAATAAGTAGGTATAATATGACCTTACTTATGTTGGCGAGAATCGCAAGTAGGTATCTGATGCATCGTATCAGCGACTGATAATCAGCTCTTAGTTAGCATATCGATTAAATAAAAAATTAAACATTTCAGATGGAAGAATCGATTATGTAACATTTTCAGTTCCAAAGTACAAACAATTTATTGATGTATTAAGTAGTATGAGGTACTGCAAATTTACGGCGGCTTACGTAAATGCGATAAACTACTAAAAAATAAAAATACTTTTTATGGAAAATAATAAAGCAAACCAGCATGCAGCATCACCCTTTCACTGCTGCCCATGACAACTGTGACCGACTTTGAACAAGACTCAAATTAGGGACTAGGATGGTTAGTCCAGATGGTTTTAAAATATTAAATGACAAGATTTTTAAATTACATTTCATAACATAGGTGGATAATAAAATTGCTCCAATATTAAATGACTATTTATTTAATTAGGTATTCAATAACAAATATCTAATAAACATCCACTAGTACCTACTGAATTTGATACTTTGTTAGAGTAGTTTATTTCGTAGGTAACGTTGCTCGTCCCTCGTAGGTATCCCATTTCTCGTAACCAAATCGTAAATAATTTGTGTACTATTATTACTAAACATGTTTATTAAGTTATCGATTAATTGATTACTTACATCATGAAAAATGAAAATAAATTTATCGATTACAACAAACGCTCGGGAACTAGGAAGCGCTTTTCCTATATCGCAAGGGAGGGGCGCGAAGCGAATAATGGCGGCCGGCGCGGCGGCGGCGTACGCACCGGCGCGGCTTCTTTTGATGTTGGCGGCAAAGCGTAAACAAACATTGTGGGTATCTACGCAACATAGACGTTATGTACAATACATTGAGTGTGTGTGTGAGTTTGTGTCTGTATTGGTTTTTGCCATGTTTTTATTTTTAAACTTGTACCGCGACCAAACGATTTTGATATTTCGATGTACAATTACCTATTTAGTATTGTGACAACCCTGGCGCATCGACTTCGCTACGCCGAAAACAATAAACAATAGGGGCCATAAATATGTCGCGCAACAATAGAAACAATAGGAGCGCGGCTCTCTCAAAAGGACGCACGACGCTTCGACCATTACGGCAATAGTCATACGGGCGAAAGTCGGTTGCAAGGAACGTTCTCGAACTTTATTTCGACGCGGGTCCGGACTTCGCGGGAATATTCTCGATTGTCGTGAATGGTGCGTGAGTGGTATAAAAAGGGGCGATCGTTCAACCACGGATATTCTAGTTTCGGAAGCGAAACCAGGAAGATACCAGCGATACCTACGGGCGATACCAGTGAGAAGTGAAGTGATTTCTACGAGCGATACAGTGTTCGACGAGTGTGTTTACTAGTACCTACGTGCAGAGTGTTTTAGTGTGTACTGTGTACATCGTGTAATTTGTGTTTCTACGAGTACAATAAAAGTCTTTGTGGTACATTTTGGCATTTTCTCGAACCCAGTACTCCTGACACGTAACAATTGGTGTCAGAAGTGGGATGCCTGTAGTACCGCAAAGTGAAGAAGGGATTCGTACGCAACGGCAGACGGCATTGGATGCCGCACGGATGGAGTCGCCGGGTCGTGACCGCACGGAAACGGTGACGACCGCTGGACCTTCGACTACATCAGCTGCATCAGTACCGACACCGAGTGCATTCGATATGGCCTCTTTATTAGAAGCCATACAGCGGAGCCAGCGCGAGGCGATGGAAGCCATGCAGAAGAGCCTGGAAAGTAAATTGGAGAGCCAGCGCGAAGTCATGGAGAGCCAGCGCGAAGCCATACAGCGGAGCCAGCGCGAAGCCATGGAGAGCCTGGAAAGTAAACTGGGGACAATCGATGCAAAGCTGGATGGTTTCCAGGGAGAACTGAACGTCGTGAAGGAAGACCTGGAACTAGTAAAGTCGCGTACATCCGAGCACGACCAAGCCCTTAACAGCCTCAGTGCGACAGTAAACTCCTACGAAACTAGATTCATGGAGTTGGACAATAAGCTGCAAAAAATAAGGGGTTTGGGCACGGCAGCAACCAGCCCATGTCCTGGGGCCCCGAAATTTAAGGTCCCAAGTTTCGACGGCACGACCTCGTGGACGGCGTTCAGGCACCAGTTCGAGGTAGTTGCAAGTGGGAATGGCTGGGAGGACGAGCACTCGTTGGCGGCACTCACCCTAGCTCTACGAGGAGAGGCACTGCTGGTGCTTGAGAACCTGCCCGCCGAGCGACGCACCTTGGAGTCACTATTTAAGGCCTTGGAAGCTCGATACGGGGAAAAGCACCTCGAGCACGTGTACCGCGCGCAACTAAAAGACCGAGTACAGAAGTCGAGCGAAGGACTGCAGCAATGGGCTACGGAGATCGAGCGCCTCGTACGTCGAGCCTATGCGTCGAGTTCCACGCCGGTTGAAGACAAAGTATTAGAGGCGTTCGTCAGCGGAATACGGGATCCCGAGGTGAGAGCAACGGTGCGCTTAGGTCATCACGCCACATTGGAAGCAGCTTTAGCGCATGCCCTTGAAGTTGAAGCGGTACGAAGCGACTGTAAAGGTTATAAGGTGCGCGAAGTCGTAGCGACGATTCAACCTCATACTGGGCCTATCTGCTACGGATGCGGTGAACGAGGTCATATTAGGCTTAGCTGCCGGACACGGAAACAACCGAAATCGGTGTGGAGGGCTACGCAAGTGCAAGAGCTAGAAGCCGCCGCCGCCGCTAAGAAGACTGCCAAGCCTCCTACGAAGACCTCGACGGCTACCCAAGTTGACACCCAGGAGCTGCTAAAATTAAAAGGCGTCAGCGCCACGGGACGGGCAGCGGCTGGACTTCATCGAGCCCCTACTGTTATAGTGTCACAAGCTTGTGACGGGAACAGCCTGGTAGCTACTGGTGAGATAAATGGCATACCTTGTCGATTTACGATTGACACAGGAGCATCGAGGTCCATCGTTCGACCGGAACTACTCAAGAAGACTATCATGTGGGAAAATGGACGACCATCATGCAATCTGCAGACAGCGACAGGCCAGCCAGTGACCATCCTAGGAGTTACGGAAGCAAGACTGAAACTCGGAAGTGACATTTATACGCAGTCTGTGTTGGTGGCGAATATAACTGACGACTGCATTATCGGACTGGACTTCCTACGGACACATCACTGTATAGTTGACATAGCGAAAGGAGTGTTAAGCTTCCAGGATCAAGAAGTCTTCTTGGAAGGTTCATCTTCAGGAGCAGTGTACTGTTTGAAGACAGTGAAGCTGGCACCCAGATCGGAAACCTTGGTCCAGATTAGGTTTCCAGAAGAGATGAAGCTGGATCGATGTGTCGTAGTAGAAGACTACGGAGATCATCCTAGTTGGATCACGGCAAGGACACTGCTCATGACCAAACGTGACGCCAAGCTAAAGGTCATCAATCTTAGTAGCACGCCGATATATCTCGCGAAGAATACGGTTATCGGGCGATGTGAAGCCGTGGACAGCTTGAGGAAGGTCCAAGAATACTCGGACAAACCTGGATCAACGGATCACATGACATCTTTGCTGGAGGCGACCAGGAGGAATTTGAGCTCTGAAGAATATACTCAGGCAGCAAAGTTGTTGATGGACTACAAGGACATCTTTACCAGAGGAGATAGCGACCTTGGAAGAACAAATCTTGTCACTCATCCAATAGATACCGGCAATACTTCACCGATCAAGCAAAGACCGAGACGAGTACCATTGGCAAAGGAACACGAAGTTGCAGAAATGATCGAGGACATGGTGCGCAGCAAGGTGATCGAGCCGTCAACTAGCCCTTGGTGTTCACCTGTGGTACTCGTGAAGAAGAAGGATGGCAGTACTAGATTCTGTGTCGACTACAGGATGCTTAACACCGTTACCAAGAAGGATAGCTACCCTCTGCCTCGGATTGACGACACGTTGGATATGCTTGGTGGCATGAAGTGGTTTTCGACGGTCGACCTGAAGAGTGGTTACTGGCAAGTAGAAGTCCGGCCAGAAGACAAAGAGAAGACCGCCTTTACCACCGGAACCGGAAACGGCTTGTGGCAGTTTCGTGTAATGCCTTTTGGGTTATGCAACGCTCCTGCCACTTTTGAGCGTCTCATGGAGCGAGTGTTGGTGGGACTTTTGGGGGACGCTTGTCTGGTATACCTCGATGACGTCATAGTCATGGGACGAAGCTTCGTGGAACACAAGCGAAATCTGGAGAAGGTATTCAGACGATTCCGTGAGTCCAACCTAAAGCTCAATCCGAAGAAATGTGACTTCTTCAAGAAGGAAGTATCATTTTTGGGACACATCATATCGGACGAAGGTGTTCGAACTGATCCAGACAAGATAAGAGCTGTTCAAGAATGGCCGACACCAAAGAACAAGACCGATGTAAGAGCGTTCTTGGGGCTATGTGCCTATTACCGTCGGTTTGTGAAGAACTTCTCAGAGATAGCCAAGCCATTACACCGTCTCACAGAGGACAAGAGAATCTTCAGTTGGGATTCCGATTGCGAAGATGCGTTTGTTCGCTTAAAGGAACGTCTGTGCTCGGCTCCGATTCTTGGCTATCCCAGAAGGGAAGGGAGATTCATAGTGGACACGGACGCTAGCAATACTGGCATCGGAGGAGTATTATCCCAAGACCAGGACGGCCAGCAGGTGGTCATTGCGTACTTCAGCAAGACCCTGTCGAAACCTGAAAGGAACTATTGCGTGACTCGGCGTGAATTACTGGCTGTGGTGAAGACCCTTCAGCACTTCAGCAAATATTTGCTGGGACGCGAGTTCACGATAAGAACGGACCACGCCGCTCTTAGGTGGCTTCTGCAATTCAAGAACCCAGAAGGCCAGGTTGCGAGGTGGATCGAACAGCTACAAGAGTTCAACTTCGTAATAGAGCATCGTAACGGAAGAGCTCATTCAAATGCCGACGCCCTATCACGACGCCCTTGCTCCGAAGAATGTCGACATTGCATCAAGCATGAGGCTAAAGAAGAGGTCAGGGTGATAAGGATGCAGGACCTAGACGAGTCTTGGGGAAGGGAACAAATAAGCCAAGCTCAGAAGGAAGACAAAGACCTCAGCCTGATCATGGAATGGAAAGCCAAAGGACAGAGGCCCCTGTGGAGTGACGTGTCAACATCAAGCGCGACGACTAAGGCATACTGGGCTCAGTGGGACAGCCTTACATTAGAGAATGGCGTGCTTTACCGGATCTGGGAGTCACTCAACGGAAGGGAACGAACCCTGCAAATGGTTATCCCTAGAAGTAAAGTGGCTGATTTGCTGAAGCTCGTACACGATGGCACTTCTGGTGGGCACCTCGGCATCAAGAAGACCCTCGTAAAGATACGAGAACGCTTTTATTGGGTGCGGTGTCGAGAGGACGTCGAAGATTGGTGCAGGAAGTGTACAGTGTGCGCTTCAGTGAAAGGGCCCCGCACTAGATCCAAAGGGAAACTACAGCTGTACAACGTCGGAGCCCCTTGGGAGAGAATCGCCATAGACGTTGCTGGGCCATTCCCTCAGACGGAAGACGGGAATAGATTCATCATAGTGGTTCAAGACTACTTCAGTAAATGGCCGGAAGCGTTTGCAACTCCGAACCAAGAGGCGAAGACCGTGGCCAAGAAACTTGTCCAGGAGGTAGTATGCCGCTTTGGTGTACCATTGGAGTTACACAGCGACCAAGGCAGGAACTTCGAGTCGACGTTATTCCAGGAGATGTGTGAACTTTTGGGAATAAATAAGACACGTACCACACCGGCGCATCCTCAATCTGATGGCATGGTGGAGAGATTCAACCAAACGTTGGAAAATCACTTGGCCAAGGTCGTCGAGGAACATCAGCGAGACTGGGATCGGTACATTCCTCTGTTCCTGATGTCGTATCGGTCTGCCATACACGAGTCTACGGGATTTACACCGGCTAAAGTTAACTTCGGAAGAGAAATGCGTCTGCCATTGGATTTGCTTACCGGAACACCGCCAGATGCCCCGAAACCAACAGTTGAATACATCGCGGACTTACGGAAACAGTTGGACGAGACACATGATCTTGTAAGGGAGCAATGTTTGAAGACCAGCGAAAAGATGAAAACTCGCTACGATCGCGATGCTCGGAAACATGGTTTCAAGGAGGGAGATTCTGTATGGTTGCACAATCCACTGCGGAAGAAAGGGAAGTCTCCGAAGCTACAAGCACGATGGGAAGGCCCCTACACAGTTGTCACGAGGATTAATGACGTGACCTACCGGATCAGACAGGGGGACAGAAGAAAACCGAAGATCGTGCATGTGGACAGATTGGCACCATTTCATGGATCGAATAATGCTCGGGACGAGCATGACTAAGAGGGGGGCAATGTGACAACCCTGGCGCATCGACTTCGCTACGCCGAAAACAATAAACAATAGGGGCCATAAATATGTCGCGCAACAATAGAAACAATAGGAGCGCGGCTCTCTCAAAAGGACGCACGACGCTTCGACCATTACGGCAATAGTCATACGGGCGAAAGTCGGTTGCAAGGAACGTTCTCGAACTTTATTTCGACGCGGGTCCGGACTTCGCGGGAATATTCTCGATTGTCGTGAATGGTGCGTGAGTGGTATAAAAAGGGGCGATCGTTCAACCACGGATATTCTAGTTTCGGAAGCGAAACCAGGAAGATACCAGCGATACCTACGGGCGATACCAGTGAGAAGTGAAGTGATTTCTACGAGCGATACAGTGTTCGACGAGTGTGTTTACTAGTACCTACGTGCAGAGTGTTTTAGTGTGTACTGTGTACATCGTGTAATTTGTGTTTCTACGAGTACAATAAAAGTCTTTGTGGTACATTTTGGCATTTTCTCGAACCCAGTACTCCTGACACGTAACAGTATTATTTTATTAGAAGTGCAGTTATGTAGGTGTTATCTTTCATTTCTAATACTTCAGATTATTATGGACGAATCCTTTAATACTGATGTAATTCAGTATTTTCTCTATTTGATGTAGGTATGATAATTCGCTATTGGTAGGTATAATCTTTTTTATTAATGTAGGGATGTACTTACTGCCAACCTGCATTCTGTCAATGTACAAAACTAATACATTTGCAATGCCATGTGGCAAATAATAAAATTGTCATTATTAAATTCTATCACAACTTCTGTCTAGCAGTTTCATGTCGTAGGTCAATTCAAGTCATTAATTTTATTGTTGTAGACATTATGCACGAAAATAAATTACGTACGTAGGTATAATCGCAGAATACGATTTATTAAAATCAAGTATCAAGATAACACAATCCTTTAAAATAATGCGACAGCCTTGAGGTAGTTTATGAATGAAACCGTTATCGTATTTTGTCTAGGAGAATTTTGTATTCATGAATGAAACGAATTGGTGTTTTTCTTTGACCAGAATTCACTTGTTTTGAAGGATAAATTTACGTCATTCGTTTTAAAATTTTTTTTTACACAGACGTGTTCAGTTTCACCAGTAGATATAGTGGATTTTTTTTTCCCGGTAATTAAAAACTAGCGGTGTATATGTCATAGTATAACCATATTATGTCGAAATCAGCTGTAACACGCACAGAGCCTGATAAACCGGCGCCGGAAACCAGGCGATAAGCTATCGTTATCTAGTGGTACTTCACTTGTGTCCAATGCATGTTGAGTACTGTGGTAATCTAGGAAAATGGGTCTAAACTCTAGTGCGTCATAATATTATGTACTTGCTCCTTACTAGAAGTAGTAGTAGGTAGCCCGAATAACTACAATAATCTGTGACAATAATTTATTTTGTACAAAAAACTAACTTCAACTATCGACCAGTAGTAGAAATAACACAGACTATAAGTCAGATTTAAAATGAAACATAAAAATACGAACACCCAAAAAAGGATATGACTATAAATTAAATACGCATTATAATGGATAACTTAAAAACTAGTCAGTAATTCACCCGGTGTCGATTAGATTATGTATTTAATTTGCAACATGTCTATAAGCACTGAATCACCGCAGGCGACTCCCCATATCTCAGGCTGACCCCGATCCGACCGTAAATTCAACTGTAAGTACTCTATGTCAAGGTCATCTTTTAATGTTTTGGTACAAGTTGAATCGCTATGTGGAATCGGAGTGGAGTTAAAATCGATTGTCATATGCGCAGAAACAACTGTCATCTGGTGGCACGGCAGTGTCGCCTGCCAAGACGGCACTACTCAGCCTTTTCGAAATAGTAATTTGTCAAAACGCTGAAAGATTAAATGTACCCTCGAGGCAGTGAGCTCTTCATTATGCCCTTTGTTACCGCGGTGCAGTTAGACACCAGATGATCGTCAGTTGGTATCGTCACGCGTAACTTTCACTTTGCTGTAGGGTTGACACTTACCAGACGATCATTTAAAACCTTTTCTTTGAAGACATGGAAATAGTAACTCAAGTATATCTGATATCACATATTGTAACCTTGAAAAATAAGTTATACCTATATTTCAAGGTTACATAATTATGTGGTAGCTACATGATAATTTATTACAATCTTTAGTTATGTGTAAGGCTCAGGTTAATCGAACAGAACGAAACCGAAACTTTTTTTTATTCAACTTTGACGGAATCATTTTCAAAATAAAAATCTCAGTTAAGTGTGTGATTAAGTATATGTACAAAAAATGCATTGGGTAGGTATTTAATTCTTTTCCAAATCTCTTCATCATCTCAGAATTCGGTTAACAAATTCAATGATCTTGTTTTGTTAACGTACCTTTTCTTTGTGCCAATTATTAGCGTTTGTTTTTCGCCATATTGAATTTGATTTGTTATCACTGTTATCAGTAACATTTGCAAAACTAAGACGAATTGATCGACGTACATCATCAAAAATTGAATCACGTCCCCCTTCTTTTCGATGCGTAGTGGAATAAAATTAAATAATTGTTAGTGACAGCCCTATCCCCGCGGCGGTTGTCTAAACGAATTATGTTTACCGACAGCTCAAGCCACACTTGATGGTCGTGGTCTCGTGGCGTGTTGCAACGACGGCTTACCGATTGTTCCTGAGTCTCAGAAAATATGGAATTGCTACTCCAAGATAAAAACACTTTTATTACCTTGGCTCAAAGTTCAATTCAGCTTGCAAGCAAAATTTACTTACAGCTCTTTAAGTTCCCGCCGTTAATCTGCTATGAACCTTAATCATAGGGACAGAAAGCTGGCATTTGTGTGGCATGCAACTAAATGGAATTCCAAATCCCACACGAATTCAGTGTAGAGGAGTGGTCTCAAGAGCACCGTCTACGTCTCCATCACTATGTTTTAACGAAATGGCAAATTACGTTGGAATTATCGTACCGCGTAACAAATTGTACTTTGTAATATTCGCGTAACGTTATTTCTTTCCTCTTCCTTCTTTTTACGCTAGCAACGGTAATGCATTTATTGCAACCACGCTTACTCAAATTCGCGCGAACCTTTGTACATTGCACGAATTGTCATAGCTTTGACAGTTTGAAATACCATAAAATTATCAAAAACTTCGCTAATTTGCAAAAGTCCGTCCTATACATTTGGGTTCGCGTATTCGAGCGAATGTGAATTAGCGCCCCTAGTGATGTCCATGGTCAATGGTGAACGCGTACCATCAGTAATGGTAAGAGATCAGCATCAATTATGGGTAATTGGAGGCACCATCAATGACTGCCAGCCAGAATAGAAACAGTTACCCCGCTTCTGTCTCGTGAAGGTTTCAAGAGTTTAAACTTAAAAGAAGAGCCTCATTCTCAGTTTCATGGTAAACTTTACCCACTTAATTCGTGTATCTTTAATCTTTATTAGCAGTTTATATTAAATGTGGGTTCGGAATGATGGCATCAAATTACTCAGAGGGTACAAAGCCTGTCACACGAAGCTGATGCCACAGCCGTCCATTATTCCAAGAGAAAGTCGTCTTTTACCAGGAGTTCAGCACTTATCCTGCATCGTAAAGCAAATGTCGACGGCGATAGTTGCACTTGTTAATCGAACAAAAAGTCCAGCGGCGAACAATGGCGGTAACGTGGAGCCATTGTTTGGCAACCTTCCTCGCATTGTGTATCGTCAGCGCTTTCTTGTCTTGTTAGGCGTCGATAATTACGTGGTATCGCGCTCGTGGTGTTTATGCGCACTGTTGGCTTGATTGGTTGTTCGGTGGTGATTTGGTTCATGTCTTCTAGAGGACGATTGGAGATGCCGCTAAATTTCCACAGGACTGCCGGTTTTAATCTAATACTTTTTATTATTGGTGAAGTCGATTTGAAGTGATGAATTGGACTCTGTTGTTATTGAGGTTTGCTCCCTGCAAAGTCAGTTATATTGTACTAATTTCAGGAATAAAACGGACTTGTGGACGACGATTTCTCTCTTCTTGCAAAATCATTCACAGAAGAAACGCCTAGGGTTATACTAGAGGCTATTATAGAATAAATACTCTATTTAATCAGGGACATTTGGTTAATCCATTATACATATCAGTGTTTCTTCAGGTCGTCATTCCACCTTATCGGGGGGCGCCCTATGCTCCTTTTTCCAAGTTTTCGATGTAACTATTGTATATTTGTAAAATGATCACAGTGCACTGAAGCACTGTCCTGGAAAACGGGAAAATACGCAAGGCATCGTACAAAACATTAGGTACACATACCTATTCACTGTTTTCAAAATTATTGAAAACTTCAGTGCGTTTGGACCCTCAATGTTGCTTGCTTTATTTGACCTCATTGAATAGTTAAATATTTCGCACGGCGTGAACCTAGATCGTTGTAAATGTATTGAGAAACTAGTTAGTTTATCACGGTTCTAAATGTTACTGCTGTTTTAGTGTTCGCGAATGAGCTTTGTTAGGCTGCACTGGAATGGGACCTGTTCTTGTTATTGGGTAATGAGCTGATGAAGAAATCACCTGGCAGCTTGAAGGTGAAAGCCTGAGTGGGTGCGATAGGTAATTAATTATCGTGCCCAGTGGTCACGCAGTGGTTGAAATAGAACCATGATTCATATTTTATTTAGTTTTACGGTATTCAGACTCTTTTAGCATATTTATAACGCTACACCTTCAAGGAAGCTATGCCTAAAGTCCCATACCAGGAGGACCCTGAGAAGTGAAGTGTGTAGCAAGAACACACACCCAGACCGAGAAGTGAAATTTTATACGCCATTTAAATATCCGTTTCGCTGGGAACCGAAGCCTTCGAATCCTTCTAAAGGTTGTCCGTGCATATTTATTTTATACTAATACATAATTATTATAATACTGAAGATTTCTTTGTTTCGTTTATGGGTTCGTCCGTTCGTTCGCCTTCTCATTATGTAGCATCACCCAAGGGTTCGTCAAGACGAATGGGAGGAGCGGAGAAAATTATTTAAGTTTTCCAGGCGAATCCAGTGTTCACGTATAAAAGATAAATAATTATTACCTACTATTAAATATAAGATATAAATGATTCTTCATACTTTAGAGTAGGTGTGTTTATAAAAGTCTTCAAAAAGTCACGAAAACTTCAAAGTACGGTACATTGAACTTTTCAAAATTTTGGATAAGAATGTGAAATGTTTTTAAAGTAAAGAAAAACCTTCACGGTCTACAGGAGAGATTACGTAAGGTAGTGAAAGGGATGGTATAAAAGGTCATTGTTAGATGGGATTGGGCAGTTACATCATCATCATCGAAATTCTGTGGACAGGTCTCTTCTGACAATAAGATGAGTACAGGCCATAGTTCACTAAGCTAGCCAGCTAGCTATTCATGAATTTCACACAATTTAAGAATAAATCGAAGAAGAATTTAGGTAGGTATCGATGATTATGAAGTTACGTTCATGAAAATATTCTGTACCGAAGTTTGTAAGTTACAGGCGTTCGGCTAGCAACGGACTCAAAAAGACTTGGTTCATTGACACGACAATAAATTATCTAGTTTTTATCAACCCTAATTGTGTTAAATCATTTTTTCTCCAATCTTTTGTGTTCGATTTTGTCATTCACATACCAATTATAGCTTTATTTATGATACAGGCATAACCTCCGGCTTCGGTCGGCCGTGTAAATTTACTATGTCTACAGCAAACACTTAGAATCAATTGTCACGAATTATTTAGCCTAATCCCAGCGCCAATAATACAAGTGAACGACCTTTCATTAATTTATTGATCCAGGCGTCATTGGACATTTTTTTTGTAGTAGGTAAACGTCATTCCTTACGAACGTGACAAAATTGGTCAGCCGATATAATTACATAATGTACTTTAATATACTTAGAAATAAGAATAAACAAACTTTTTTTATATAGCCTGAAGGGCTGAGGAAAAAGCAGACGAGCCACCTGATGGTAAGTGGTCATCGTCGCCTATGAACACCTGCAACACCAGGGGAGTCACCTGTGCAACGCCGGCCCTGAAGGAGAACTCTTTTTACACCTTTCTTGAAGAACCCCATGTCATAGCGCTCCGGGAATACCTCAGAAGGAAGCTCATTCCACATCTTGCAAGTTCTCGGCAAAAATGATCGTGAGGATCGAACTGTAGTCGTTCGCCATGGGTCCAAGCGATGTGATGAAACTTCAATCTTCGGCGAGTGTAACCTCTTCAACGCTTATGAAGCCCTCGTTACGATTTGCATCGAGTAGTACCTTTTCAATAAAGTACCTACTTACTTAGTTATTCTTTAAAATAAATATAGCTACAATTATAGTTAATTATGTTTACTTTAAACCATGACTTTAAACCTTAATCAGATTTAACTAACGCACGTAAACATTATTAGAAAAGTAAACGCTGTAAGCGTTTCCGGTGTCCGTTATCTGAAGATTTCCGTAGATAGTAGACAAAGCACGTTGACGAACAGTAGACGACAGAGTGCGTTGACGAATATCGTTCTAAAATTGTTTAAACTTCGCTACGCTTACGAATTTGTAGTAATTATGACATCATACATAATTATTTATGACAAGGACGTTGTGAAGTAGACATCCGCAACCGATTTTGCTTTAGTTAGGGTGTAAAAAGTATACATAAACCTGATGAATGTACTGAAATATTTTTATAAGTTGTCCTGAAGAATTTCTTTTGTCGTTTTATCTCTTTAACAGAGAACTAGTAGACACCTTCGCTTCGGGAAACTTGTTGCTTCGCTCTTATTGGTTATGTTATATTCTTCAATAAATCAACTAAGTATTAAACAAAAAAAAATTCGAACCAGTAGCTCAGTAGATTTTGAGTCTATCGCGAACAAACAGACAGTCAATACATACACATATTAAAAAGACAATTTATAACATGTTAAGATAGCGACATATTAAATTCAAGTTCAAGTCTATTGAGCGAGTTATAATTAGATTACAGTTCAGTATTATAGTTAAATGAAATCACGTCAGTCAATGGGGTGTCTGTACCTACTGTAACACTACACCGTGTTTTTGCATGTGTGGAATTGCGTTAAATTTTTTTAACCTGACGCTAGTACATTAGCTGAGTAATGCAAAAAGCCGTGCGGTGCCTCTATATGACATTGTACGTAATAATAATTGGTTAGTTAGTTCCTTAAGCGACTGTGATTTATGTTCATTTAAAGTTTTTTTGAAAAAAAAATTGAATTCACTCTCTTGAGGATTTATGGATTGAAGAAATTCTTTGTATAAATTAAATCACATAATATTAAATTACATTATGTTAAATAGGCTTACCTACCTACACATTTCTTCACCTTTATTTGTTCCTTAGTTCTCATTGCGATTAATAATAGGTATTTAATAACAATTAATGGTCCTATTGTCCAATGGTAATTACCTAAGTTCTTTAATTAATGAGTGAATAATGCAGGAAAATATAATTGGTGCTCCCTGGTAAATTCCCCACGGGCTTGGAGAAAAACGCAAACGAATGCTAATTTTTAGTTGCTAATTGAGTTTCTTGCAGTTAATGGGCGGTTGTCATGAAATGTAATACATCAAAAGGTCGACAGTATGCATTTTAAGCCTTAAAACCAGGAAGGGAAGGGATTCTTATCAACGTGTTATTTTTATTTGATCAATACACAATTAGGTAGGTATGAGTAGGTAGGTAAACCTTTAAAAATTTTACGAATTCACGAATGTTGTCATAGTATAAGTTTACGAATAACGTAGGAAGCAACTGAGAAGCAATCTTTGGTATTTGAAAATTTCAGCTATTCTGCATAGTTATTACGCTACGCTCTGTTCACCGGTCATCCTGACGTCAGAATGGCCGGTGAACCTAAAATGTTGTTTTTATTCTAAATTATGAAGGAAGCAATTCTCTCGACGTTGGAAGCAATGGGAAGTAACTTGGAAGCAATGTTTCGACCACGGGTTTCGACACTGTTTGAGAGCTAAATACGACTGTTCACCGGCCAATCTGACGCTCACAATTTATTTAAGTAACCTTGTACCTTCTAAGTAGCTAAGTAGTAGTTGTTGTAAGTACCTAAGTTTGTAGGTAAAGGTACCTATAAAAATGATCTGGCTTCCAAATGATATTTCTCTATCGTCAAATGTAGAAACCGTAAAATCTGATAGCATTCATTAGTCGATTTGTATCTTTTTAAAGACCATCATTTAGATGTGGAAGTGCATCAATGGTCAATGACTGTCGCACGAACTTGAACCCGAGCGTTGTTTAATGGACTTAATTTCCATGATATTTTAATTATGCGTGTTCCCGCTTAATTTAAAGATACATTTCACATAATCAATGAAGTCGTAAATATGCCAAAGATTAATTAATTACCTTTGTCGTAACATCAATCAAAGTTATTAGTCCTATACATTATTCATAGAACGAACGATGCATGTGTGACGATCAAAAGTCAATGACCGTCATTATCTTTATCTTTTCTCACGTTACCGATAACAAAGGAAAACTCTGAAACCATCACAAGAGCGTAACATTATCTAACCTTGATAGAATACTAACCTTTTTGGTTTCCAGCGTTTTATCAAAACTCCGAACATATCGCCAAAAAATCCAGGTCAAACTAGCAATACCAATATGCACAATTCAGGATTCAACTTGACACTAACACTTCACGAAACAAGTCAACAACTGAACCCACGCATTTTATGTAACAGCGTAGGTAATAGATTACGATGACTTAACTGTGTCATTGACTTCTCACCGATACTGTAATGACATAAAACGACTGGCGATCCTTAAAATGCACCTTCGATAAGATAACAATGCACTAGGTCATACCGAACATACTTTGACCTAGACACAGTGACTGGCCCACATTCGGAGCAACATCTTCAGAATCGATAATATTCAAGCATACTTGTGGAATCTGTTGCATAAGGCCGATGGCTGCAAAATTCAAAATTTCTCATCCAATTAAGCACTCGAATCGATCATATCATTATCAATATACCTATTTATGAGCGCACATAATAAATAACACAC
This sequence comes from Hesperia comma, assembly GCA_905404135.1. Classification (NCBI taxonomy): domain Eukaryota; kingdom Metazoa; phylum Arthropoda; class Insecta; order Lepidoptera; family Hesperiidae; genus Hesperia; species Hesperia comma. Next base: position 18,816,997 of record FR990018.1, read on the forward strand.
GTACGCCCGATCGCGAACGCGGGAAGCAACTGAACCGTACTATTTTTCTACGATAACCAGTCTGAAGATTTGTCGCCGGACTAGTCTCCCGCCCGCGTCAGGTGCGGTCGATCAGCTGTTGGTTTGCCGCCATCTTGCGAATCATTTAACGCCATCTGACGGTATTCTGTTGTTATAATAGAACCTGTACTAGACGGTACACCAGTTACACCTTACACCTGCTGAGCTCTGAAGACCCTCTATCGCTAACGTTAATAATAAATTATGTGGCCTTATCTAATTCTATGTGTGTAATTATTTTTTGTGCATTAATTAGTAAAGCTAACGGAAACTGTGCATAATTGATTAATACAGAAATACAGATACAAAACTTTTTAAATTGCTAACTCGTAATTTATAATCACTTGCTTCGGAAAGGATCTACACTTTTGTAAGCTCTCCATAATATTCTCCGTATTTCTCAGGAGTGGATAATAAACCACTTCAAATAGTGAGGGTAGAGTCACGGTAGAGTCGACATCAGCAATTGGACAGTTACACAAACTATTTTCTAATCTGTGGTTACGTTACGCGTTAAGATAAATATAACCGTCTGAAAGAACAGAATAAAAGTAATAGTTTATTGGGGTAAAGGCGAAAATGGGGAAATTCCGAAAATAACCAATAACTACTAAAATAGGAAACATTTTTTACTCTGGCAACATAGATCATGATAGAATAATGTCATCAACATAGAATAATGTTGCCAGAGTAAAAAATGTTTCCTATTTTAGTAGTTATTGGTTATTTTCGGAATATCCCCATTTTCGCCTTTACCCCAATAAACCCTATTTTATTTCACAACTAGTATTGAGTACATTAGTAAACTTTAAATAAAAACCCAAAATTCCCCACAAACATAATAACCGACACCTGTTTCTTTAAAATTTAATTACATTTTTATAATTTTCAGATAAAATTATACGACCGCTAATTCAATAATTCACCATAACCTTCAAGCATTCCAAATATTAACATAGGAATCTTTGAGATACAAAACAAACGGTCAGCGTCATAAATTAGAACGTCCGCTCCATACAATTAGAGTGAATTAATTCGCAATAAAACTATTCAAGTTTGAGAACATCTGTGTTTCCGTTCGACTACTTATAAAAAGAATTAATGTGACATCTGTCTGTTGCGTTGTTTCCAAAGATTATAAACTGTAAGTGCTTGGATGGAGCCAATTAAAAATAGTTTTTAATGATTGGAAGAGTTAAGACGCTCTTTATAAATCTATCTATCTATACAGCTATACTCCACTCAATTCGATATGTAATACGTTTTAATGGTAACCCACACATCATTGATTTTGGCAATTTAAACATGATGCAGTACCTAGGTACCACAACATACCAGAGCTAAAATATAAGTATAAAAATGGCTGCCTAGCAAAATATATTGTGCCTGATGAGCATTTTCTGTTGAGATCAAAAAATCAAAGATCTGATATGATTTAAATTCCTCATTACCAGCTAGTCATCGATAAAATTAAGTATTTATGCCCAAAATACAAAATTTGAGCATAAAATTCTAAAACCAAAGAAACTTATCATTCATTCATACATTCATAATTTTAAAAATAATTATCGGATGTCAATGAACTGTCGTTCTAAATACCAATTTGCATCTGTGCCAACAGAAAAATATAACTATTGTTAAGTAGAAAAATGTAAGAACGTTCACAGCTACCGTTGTCAGCACTTGTCACTGATCGTAGTGGCACTTGTTTAAACAAAGAAAGTTTAAACATTTGAATTAAACACTCTCTAGATCTAGAACATAAGTACCTACTGCTACTTCTATACTTACGATAGAAATGAAAGTGGTTTATGTATGTGGGTACATTATGAGATAAAGAAAACGTAAGAATGCAGTTTATTGGCGCAATAGAAGCCAAAAATATTATTTTTGGAATGTTTGTCCGCGCACCACGCAAAAACTGCTGAATGAAATTCGATGTGATTTTCGTACTTTTATTGCTCGAGGTCTAACTCAAAAACCTGAGTATGTTTCATCTTAATACGCCGCTAAGAACGTGAGATATAAATAGTGTTGCAGGAGGCGCGATTAGACAACAACAAATAGCACTTCCCATCTACATACGTACAATGTACATGCAATGAAATATTTATTTAGGTGGTAGGGCCTAGAGCTTACGCCACGGTACTTAGTACCATTCCTACCGTGTAATAATTGTTTTAAGAACAATTGTGTTCCGGATAGGAAGGTGTGGAGCCGGTTACACTTTTTAGAGGCGAAAATCTCAGCCCTCAGGGGTAGCAACGCATCTGTGACCGAATTAGAAGGAGACTCATTGAGTCTAGCTCTGGGTCGGTCACAGTTGTCATGGGCGGCAGCGGAAGGTGCTGCTGCATGCTCGTTTGCTATCTTAATTCCATAAAAAAAAAATAGAAAATATGTACCAACATTCATACCACAAGCAACACGTGTTTCGCTCCAAAACACAGCTTCATCAGGGTGGCTCTACTTAATAAAAAATCAGTGAAACTCCGTGATTAGACCAAGAACAATAAACGCGGAAGAATATTAACAATTTTAAAATTATTGTTTCTATTTTATTACGAAATTAAATTCAGTTCTAAAAAGAATAATATTCTACAGTATAACCATAAATATGAATAAATATGTACATAACATATTACTATTTTACAATAGATTTTTTTATTTTACTATGTGTAGCATCGGTGGTTCAGTGGTAGAATGCTCGCCTGCCACGCGGGCGGCCCGGGTTCGATTCCCGGCCGATGCATAGTTTCTTTTTATAAAACAATTTGTAGTGAAAATATCTTTTTATTTTGCGAAGAGAATCTCTTCTCGGAAAAGCGTTCCCTTCAGGGAGGCCTACAATTCTTGTATTTGGGACTCGTACTCTTAATTATTATGTCCTATGTTATTTTTTCAATAGTAACATACTATCTCGAGTGGACTGAAATTTATTTGCTGTCGATACAAGTCTCCTATAATAATATACAATCACAGCATGACCTCGCATTTAATTATCTGCGATGTAATCACAATTTTATAATGAAACAAATAGCCATGCCCGCAACTTCTTACGCGTGGCAGATTTTCCCCGAATAACCTCTCAATTCTAAATTGTATTAATCCCTACCTATAATAAATATCTTTAACACGGAAAATAAGAAAAATAGGTACTGCTCTTTAACCACTTCTTTCGTCCAGTGAAAACCCCATTAAAATCATTCATCAATCTCGTTTGGATACGGCAACTCAATTCATCCAAACTTGCATACTCGTTCGAATACGGCTACTGGTATCAAACTCAAACTCAAATCGTTTATTTCACATAGGTATTTACGAATACGCTTGTGAACGTCATTAAATCGCTCGTTTGGATACGGTAACTCGACTCGCTCGTTCGGATACGGCAAATTACCTCATACAAACTTGGACACTCGTTCGGATATGGCAACTCGACTCATACAAACTCAGATACTGGTTAGGATACGGCAAGTCGACTTGCTTGTTATGAATGTTACGATACGGCAACTCGACAGTTATATGAGTTGAGTTTTCCAGTTTTTTACTACGACCCGATCGTGTTGTTTGTTGTCCCAAAAATTTCAAGCCTGATAAATGCCAAAGTTTTTTGGGCTAAAAGCGAAAAGTAATATTTAATTTACCTACTTAACTTCGTTCATATAATTTAGTTTTTGTTTCACATTCTGAAGATTTAAAATTCCAACTAGTTAACCTGTAGGTACCTTGAACCACCAGAAACACTGCAAGTAAAGGTTTAATTGCCCGACCGCAATGACTGAATTGCGTCTATACAGCTGTCATCTAGTTAGATTAAAATCGATTTATCGATAGCGATATCGATAAAATCTGAGATAGCAATCGGTTTCGAGTGAACTGACACAATAATAGCGGCTCAGCGGACGGAGCTACGATGCGAGTATGTTTCTACGGCAGATAAATCAGGGCGTCGCGGTACAGGTACAGACAATTGAATATAAGACAGGGGCACGACCGCTGGCGAGTAACGAATTGTAAGAAAAGTTAGAAAAGACCTATGCCCAGTAGTGGGACCCCTAAACTAAGTCTGTATCTATATATATAAAAGCGAAAGGTCACTGACTGACTGACTCACTCACTCATCACAAAATCTCAGAAACCGCTGAACGTATTGAGATGAAATTTGGCAGGGTAGTAGTTTATAGTTAGAAGGGATCCGCTAAGAATGGATTTTTTTATATTCCACCCCTAAGGGGGTCTAATAGGGGTTCAAAGTTTGTATGAAAGTCCGTCAATTGTAAACCAGGTGTTATGAAAATTGGTGTTTAGAATTATGAAAAAAAATAATGAAAAACCTGTATCAAAGTTTTTTAAAAATCATCCCTAAATGGGTAAAATAGGGGTTGAAAAGTTATAAAAAAAGTTTGTCTCTTTGTACACGCTTATCTCCGGATCGGCTGAACGGATTTTAATGGAACTTTTACTGAGAGATTCGGAAGGTTTTGAAGCAACATATAGGCTACTTTTTATCCAGAAATTCCCGCGGGATCAGGATTTACGCGGGAAAAACTCTTATGCGCCAAATCGCGGGCTTATATTTTTATGGGACTTTCACTGGGAGATAGAGGAGATTGTGGACCAACATACTTATAGGCTACTTTTTATCCCGCAATTCCCGCGGGATGAGGATACACGCGGGAAAAACACCTTCGCGCCAAGTCGCGGGCTTAGATTTTTTATTTATGGGACTATCACTGGGAGATAAAGGAGGTTATGGAGCAACATATATTTTTATCCCAGAATTCCCGCGGGATCGACGTTCACGCGGGAAAAGCTCCTATTCGCGAATGAACTCGCGAGCTCAAATGGGGCTTTTACTGGGAGGTAGTGGAAGTTGTGGAATGTTATATATAAGCCACTATTTATCCTAGAATTCTCGCGGGATCGGGATTCACGCAGGAAAAACTTTGTGACATACTGAGTTCCACACGGGCGGAGCCGCGGGCGGAAAGCTAGTCTGTAATAACTACATAATGAAATATCAGGACTTAAAAATGTTGAAACGCATACAGTTATAAGGTAGGCGTCCCACCGCGGCCACCGCTGGCGAGTTAACAAGTTACTGTTAATTATATTCTTGCTCAAGAAAAGAACATAGATATGATAATCTGTGTAAACAAGCGAGCGAGTCCTCGTCGTCAGTGTGAATTGTCAGCGAGTACCGAGTAATACGAGCATTTATTTTATGTACACAGAAATATCATACCTTCTGAATGTTACTTAAGCGAGAAAATAGCCGAGAGTTACTCGGTAACTCGCCAGTGGTGAGACAACTACCTAATAAGTCTCTGTTTCGACCCTGTATGAGTCTTGATATTTCATTTAAAAGTAGTCATTAGGGACTTTGCTTGTCCCATTGCTGGGCATAATTTCTTGCAATATGAGGGGTTAATCTTAATTCCATCGCTAGGCCTGTTGCCTGGTGTCATACCAGACTGATCGTTAGAATTTAATTCTAACCATTTGACAAATTGTCAATGTGTTGGTCGTTTGTTTACATGAAAAATTATTTATTTAAATTCATTAAAGTAACTAGGAAGTAACCAATTCAGATTCCTAATGAATCATTGTTATATACAAAATTATCATTTATGCTTCATTATATCCACTTCATCAGGATCTCCTTTAAGAGTAGTAACTGTTGTCGTTGGTGTTGTCGTTGGCGTTGTTGTTGTTGGCGTCGTTGTTGTTTGGGTCGTTGTTGTTGACATCGTTGTTGTTGGCGTCGTTGTTGTTGGCGTCGTTGTTGTTGGCGTCGTTTTTATTGTCGTCGTTGTTGTTGGCGTTGTTGTTGGTGATGTTATTGTCGGTGTTGTTAATGGCGTTATTTTTGGCGTTGTTGTTTGTGTTGTTGTTGGCATGGTACTAGGTATTGTTGTTTCTGATTTCATTGTAGGTTCTGTAGTACTAACAACGTCAGTTGTGATTACCCTGTCTGTTGTAGTTTCCGTCGTGACCACATCTTCTATTGTGGTTATATTATTTGTGGTACTCGCAGCTTCACTGATTGTAGTTGTAACTAAATTTTCTTTTGTCGTTACTGAATCTACATCAATAGTTGCTAACGTTGTCAGTGTAATTATTACTGTTGTTTCATTTATCTCAGGCAATTCCGTCTTTAATATCTCTTCTTCTGTGGTTGTTGGAATTTTTGTTTCTATTACTAATTGTGTTTCATCAACAGCAGTCGTTTCTATCAGATTTGGTGTTTGAGAAATTGTAGTAGATTCAACATCTAGATCTAGAGTCGTCTCGTTTATAATTTCCTTAAGAACTTTGTTTAATATCTCCACATCTTCAACTGGTACTTGCTTTATTTCATCTTCCCAATTTCCTTCGAAGTCTGGAAGTAATCAAATGTATATTGTACCATGTATTTTTGAAAGAGAGTTAGTTAGGCTAGGTGGTAATTAATTAAACGTGGTATTATCTTGTATAAATACTGTCGATATCAAGCTCCGTAGAACAGTATGTACCAGCTACGTCCAACAGGAAGATTGTGGCTCCATCACTTCGACATGTTCAACAGGGATTGCTATGAGCAAGGTAAATAAACTCACCCTGGACGTTAATAAAGCCTATCCTAGGTCTAAGATTCTTTATTTTATAAATATCTCACTGTAATCCACGTTGAACTTGTAAATGCAAGTGTTGGAGCAGTCGATCTCGGTGTCGAACTTGTTGTAGGTGGGACAGCCTCGCCAGATGGCTATCTCACACCGGGATCCCGGCTTGTAGTAGGAGAACACGGGAGTGGGCTTCTCGTGGCAGTCGTCTTTGTTCAGTTCATAGAAGCAGTAGTCTGGAGGCACTGAAATAAAGAACTTAGAAGTATAAAACTATCTTTTGAGGATTGAGAAGTGGTTCATAAGGTCTTCCGGTTCTTCGTGTTTTGAATGCTCATAATTAGCTAGCTATTATTTTTATGCGAGTTGTCTCTCCGTTTGTCGACTTAATTGTTAAAATTAACAACATATCAAGCAAAGCAAGTCGCTAGCCGTCTTTTCATGAAAAGAGATGGCAAAAGCTTATAAATGACATTATTATCATTTATAATTCAAAGTTTTCCCTGGGACTAGCTAAGGACGTTCCACGAATACGTCCCAGACAACTTCTGCAAATGTAGCCTTCGCTTTCTTATGATTACGGTAAAGTACCTACAAAATTCCGGAGGTCTAAGCAGCGCTGGCCCTTGCTTGAATTTTAAGGGTTGAAGATTGTTTTCAGCATTTATGTTTGGCTTGTAAAGCCGGCGCAGCCTGTTCACGGACAATTCCTAAATGGATTATTACTAAATACTTACAACATTTTATCTGCAGAAACTATCACGACTAACAATTAGTAACAGTAGGTTCCTATTTGGCCTAGTCCTCATACTTACTAACAAACTAACCTACCAACTTACGTTCTAACACCGTCTGCTAACTGGATTTACCATCCTTGTCCCGTATTGAACCACAGTTGTCATGGGTCTATCACCCATACCTAATCCTACGCTACTTTAATCCCTAAAAGTGACTTGTTATTTTGAGTAAACCTCGTAATACCTACTGTACTTATAGAAAATTCTTTGAAATATGAGTAAGGTCTGTAATTTCTATAATATCTAATATCTTTAAACGAGCAATTCTTGTATATTTATTTATTTATTTATTTATTTATTTATTTATTTATACCTATATATATAATCACGATCTCGGAAACGGCTGCAAAGATTTTCATGAAAGTTACAGATTAGGGGGTTTTTCGGCTCAAGGAATCGATTTATCAAGGTCCCAGGTTCGAGAAAAGCTCGGTTCCCGTTTTTTCCCGATTCCCGATGTTTTAAAAACATCATACTGACGCCATCTATGAAACATTAGGATAACTTCTATGAGGTACGGTTTGTTTGTTTCAGTAGTAACTAGATGGCGCTCGAATATATTTTTGTTCGGCTAATAGATGGCGGAATTCCTCGTATTTCTTGCGATTCATACTAAATATAATTTTCAACCGAGCAAAGCTCGGTCAACCAGGTACTTCTATTATTACACTAGACTTACCCAGGCATGCAATTTTCGGTAGTAACATGAGAAAGCAAGCAATGTGCACAAACAGCAGCAATTTCAAAGATATCATTTCATTGCTCATTAAGTTTCATAGCGACTGCAATTCCGATTGGTTGCTTTTCAATTGCTAGTAATAGCCGTTTTATGGCCCGGTTTCTGATAATAGGAAATTATTATAACTTACTAGCTAATTAGTAATTTTTATAAACGTTTATTTGTGTGGCGCAATGGTAGCTTACCGAATTGAGAAAGTTGCTATGAAATTCAAAGCCGTGAATAATTAAAAAAAATATGATTTTATCATTTTGGTTTTGTGTACCAAATTCTACTTTAAATTTAATAATTTTCTGTGTATAAAATTAATTTTGTTTCTTAATTTGTTTGTACCTATTGTAAAGAAAAGCAAAAACGTGTCCCTGCATCGGCCGGGAATCGAACCCGGGCCGCCCGCGTGGCAGGCGAGCATTCTACCACTGAACCACCGATGCTGTTACTAGTGTTAGTAGAAATTAATCATAACATTAAATCTAAGCATTATTTTAAATATACCATTTTTTATGAAAGGTAAAATGCATGAGATTATTATTTTCTTGTTCATAAAATAATTCTCGTTCTGTAGTTTTTTTGTCTGTACTCAATCGGATTTACGAGAACAGCGACCTCTTATGTGAATTTATACAATCTTTTAGCTGATAACTAACGTCAAGTAGTAGTTCACGTCAATAGTTTGCGTATTATTTCACAGATGGCGTTGAATACACTTTATAAAAAAATGTCCAATTATACTCCATAATATTATTCAAAAACAAATGTTCTTATTTTCATACAACAATGTGTTTTAATAAATAACGTATTTACAAAAAAATAATATTTATCAATTTATTGACATAGCTTCATTCGTTCTTTTTTCTGTAAAAAATCATAAACATACACAATCAAACTATTCATCTGAGATCATTAATATTTGCACCGAGATACCTGTTAGAATACTTATTACAATCATGTAATTAATAAAAAAACACATTGAACCGGTTACAGAGCTTGTCATGAAATTTTACAGTAACAGCGCCCCTAGCTTGATAATTAGAAGTAGGTAATATTATATGTACGTTCATCTTTTTGACAAAAAAAAACTTTTTAAAATTTTTAATCACTTCACAGAATTTCCTTCAAAAGTGATATTCATTTTATGTGATTGTTTTTGGAGAAATATTCAGTCCATCTTTAAAAACACTGCGTTGCTCTTGCTGCCACCTGCTTGCTGGGTTTTATTTATTTTTTCTCTTCCGCGCGTTGATTTTGTCTCTTCCTAAGCTGTTTGAATGTTATCACAAAACCGAGGAAGGACAGGGATGCCTGAAATAAAAAGAAAAAATTAAATTAAATCTAAAATAAGTCGACTTTTGCTGTGTTGCATAATTATCAACGTATTTACAACTGTAGCTGCTATAAATTCGTAATTTTTACGTAAATCCTCGATAGGAAGATGCGATCCAATTCGGAAACAAATTAAAGTTCAGGCCGGGAAAAGAACTCAAGAATAAAATATAAAAATTTATCCCAGTTGGGAATTAAAGTCTACTCACTACAGCTTTCATTTTCATATTTATACCTAATTACGGCTCCACTTAAGATGGCTGGCTACAACCCAATAATGGTCCACTACTGAGCACGGGTATTTCCTCATTATTGAGGAGGCCTAGAGCATATTCTACCATGCCAGAAGTGGCAAGGAGTGAAGTGGAAGCACTTAGATACCTACCCTAGGCCCTAGTAGAATTATCGCAGAAATTATAAACGGCCCCAATTCCCTAGAAAAATTATCCCAGAAATTATAAACATAAATGTAACAACTATCTGACCACCAAGACCCACATCCTCACCTCAAACATCATCAACACAATAGTAACACCCAGCACCAGTTTAGCTGTATACTGGACCTGGAACAGCTGTATGACAGGCGTCCGGCAGCCACGGTCGAAGTATTCCCGGCGCGCCTTGCAGCTCTCCCGCTCGCGCTCTTGCACCAGACTAGACCTGGTGCTGTCGTAGCTCGGGCAGCAGAAGATGGGCACTTTGGGTTGATACATAATATATATACTTATGTAACAACCCTATCTCCCCACCAAGACTATCAGCAAACTCACCTCAAACATCATCAACACAATAGTGACACCCAGCACCAGTTTAGCTGTATACTGGAACAGCTGTATGACAGGCGTCCGGCAGCCACGGTCGAAGTACTCCCGGCGCGCCTTGCAGCTCTCCCGCTCCCGCTCCTGCACCAGACTAGACCTGGTGCTGTCGAAGGTCGGGCAGCAGGAGATAGGCACGTTAGGCGCGAAGTATAATGGAAGGCCAGGGGTGCGGTAGTCTTCTGCGCTGTAGACTCCGCAGCAGGTTAGCTGGAGAGAGAGATGTTGGTGATATGAATGGTGGGCGATTGGAGACACTTCCTGTAAAACAGGTAGCTTTTACGTTCATTAGTAGCCTTTAGACACGATATTTATCCCTCCAACGTGGCTATTGACAAGATATCGTCTACGGTGTTAAGAAAAGGAAGCAGAGATAGAAGTTAAGAAAAATGTAGAATCAAATAATCAAACTTACATCACTTTGCGTCGTGGCCCAAAGCTTCACGTGACGCGTGTTCTCTTCCTTGGCCAAATTAAACGACTCCTCTAGAGACCTGGACAGTTGGATCTCATCGTAAGTGGTCAAGTTCACCGAGGCACCACAAATGATCGCCTGGATGATGATGAGGATTATCAACGCTATCCCTGTCTGAAAAGGAGAAAAAAGAGATGATAAGATTGTTTAAATCTCGAAATTGAAAGCTAGTTTAACTAACTGTCTGCTAAAGAAGCGACTGATAGACTGTAATCATCCTTGCCTCAATTTGGATCTTTTTTCTTTTTGTTCTTTTTCATGAATAGAATTAAATTTCTTAAAAAATCGGTTAGGTAGAGTGTAATAAAAAAAAGATTTTCCTTAACTTGAATAAATAACGCTACGCATTCATAGCCCCCACTAGGATTCCCAGTGTCATGTCATGTCACTGTGGAAACTCATCATTAAAATTTCCACCTCGCTCGCAATCGAACCTTTCCAAGTCCAATTTTCCAATCTAAATTTTCCAAACATGAAATCCGCTTAAAATTAGTGTCTCCTATTTCCAGCACCGTAAAAGCAATTAAGTACCTATCGTCTTCGAAAAAATTAATACCTCCTGGTAATTTTATTGGTCATTACTCAGAACGGTAAGCTCGCGTGATATGCCAGCTTTCTCGCCGGTGAACTTGAATATATTACCCCCAAGGTCAATACGAGTGGCAACAACCTTGGCTGCTTGTAACTCCTGAAATCCTGATAACGCTGGTTGCATGACGGTTCCTTTAACTTTTATAGCATCGCCACTTGAGGTTCATGTTCAACGGACGTTTACCTCAAATATGTTGAAGTTTTACACGACATTAAACTTTTTTATTTTATTTTAATAGCCGTTAAACGAATTATTGACGATGTATCTGATGGTAAATGGTCATTGCCGCCCATGGACAACAGTATCACCAAAGGCGTTAGATACTGACGCGGAGTTTTTAGGGTTTCTGTTCTTGTTGTTATTTTTGTGTTAAAAGTTTTGAAAAAAACTGGTAGCCTATGTGTGACTCTTTAACTATTTTTATTCCTAATTTCATTTAAATCGGGCCGGTCGGTGTATTTGCTATACACGCGTGTTGCAGATGAACAGACAGACACACAGACTTTCGTAGGTAGGTATATACTTTCGCATAGTAGTTATAATGTATTAGATGAGTTTTTGATGTCTAAAATAACGTCACCGATTTCAATTTGTATTGATTCAGTATTTAACTACATAATTGATTTATATGAAGTCACATTTGATTTATACAATCAATCAGCGTTACCGTGTATTTTAACTAAATATGAATGACAATGGTTTTAAATTTCATTACATAAAGTTATTCAACAGTGACGGACATTACCATTGCTGAATTTTATGGGCACATAAAACAACCCACATAATACACGGCTTTGTTATTACAGCTATGATGGCTCTTGGTTATTGTTTTATGTTATTTTTTCCTATAAAATATTTTAATACCATACTTCGTTAAAGTTAAGCCAATTTTTTATTTTAAGTGAAGAATAATATTATAACAATTAGGTAATTAAAAAAAATACTTTAAAAAGGTTATGTTGGTCTCCTTAACAGAGGGGTTCCTAATTAGAAAGTTATGTGTAGTTGCACAAAATTAACAGAAAATTGGACTCCCTTGCAAACTCGTAGAATCGCCAAAATCAAGCTTATTTAGCCGTCAACGCGACTATGGTGGTTATGATGTTATCAAATGCCTTTGAGCGACAGTGACCACTTACCGGCAGATAGCCTGGTGTTCAGTACATCACTATCTGCTGGTTAAAACTGTTAATTCTGTCAGTAGTTGTTAGTACCTGAAATCTTATTATTATTCTAAGACATTCGCACCTAAAAAGTGTAACCGGACACACCTTCCTACCAGGAACACATCACATTTGGTGTCAAAACGATTGACATGCGTTGGCACCAAAATTATTAATACCGTGGTTGTAATCAATCCTACACTAAGAACAGTAGGGACTTTAGGTACCGTGTCGGCCGTGGTTGAACTCTAGGCTCTACCACCTATGCAAAACATACGTCCGAATACCAACCACGCCCGCATTAGCTTTACTTCGTCGGTCACTAGAATCGTTACAATTTAAGTTACCGGGCTATGAGCACTTCTACAATACATAACACAATCTTACCGCATGCAAAGGCCGGGTCTGTTTCCTGAAGATGCCCATGACGGCGTAGATGACGACCGACAGCGCGACGGCGGCGGTGACGGCCAGGATGATCATGGCCACCAGCCGCCCCGACTGCTGGATGCTGAACGACTTGGTGGCGATCGCCGTGGACACCGCCACCGCTATCACCGCTATGCATTGCAGCTGGAAGGGATTTGGTGAGGTTATGTCATCGGTATAACGGCTTTGGCGTATTTGGAGGTACTCGCAAAAGGTCGGTGTTCAAAGGACTCATTCACAAAAGGCCTGATTTTGGAAATGGCTCCTACTTATTCCGGTGCTGGTAACGGGTCTGCTTTCGCAATGTGAGGGTTAATTGATTGAATCAAGTGTCACTTTGCGGGACTCCATTATTACAGATTAAAGGTTAGGTCTTGCAACAATCCGCGAGCAAATTCGTATGTATGATGGTGTATATTTCACTAACTTCCAAAATTCTGGACGAAAAATAAATACCTATATATTCTAAAAACATAATTTGGTAGTTAATAGCATGCTCTACTGAATCGAAAAGTATGGTAACCGCTAATGACGATTTCTTTTCATGGTAATTGAAAGCAGTGTACCTACATAGTATGGTTATTTTGTGGTAGTGATTTATTCAATTATGTTTCGATTTTTCTTTATTCAATTATAATGGGATAACACTGGTAATAAATTATTTTTTTCTTTTAGAGTTACGTAAAATTTTATATTTCTTTTGCTGTATCTATGCTATATATACCTATACTTAGAACCTAGCTTAATTACTTTCCACATACTTATTTTTATAAAAGATGTGTTGAGAAATATGTGTTATAATTTCTTCTCTTTCCTGTTAAAGCACCTTTGCAAAGTGATGCTGGTATTAGAAAATTACATTCGAATGTTGAATTTGATAACGAAAAATCGGTATGAAAAATGTAAGTTTTCACAAACTCAGATAATACAAATCTTCCTAATTATACCTTTGATGGTAATGCTATGGTATAAATTGGGGTCTACTTACAATGGTTATAATACTGAGCACCACGTATATGAACCTCAAGACACTGCAGCAAGTCTTGGGCTTCTTCCCTTGACCCATGGTCATAACGAAGACGTTGCCATGGCTCTCCTCCTGCGGAGCTTGGCCGCTTTCAGCCGATTGTGACTCCTTAGCTGCAAATACAGGGAGAAAAGACCATCGGAAAAAATTGAAAATATACCACATATATAGATATGTACCACAACTTAAGTAGGCAAGATTGATTTTGAGATTTTTTGTATTTTAGCAACCCCGTGGTTGACATTCACAAGAATTATGATGTTAAAAAATATTTAGATGCAATTATCTAACATGATTTTTTGAAATTTTTCTTCCATATTTTCTTTTAGCCGTCAGTACTTATCACATGTCTGTACTACAACATGTGACTTCCTTCGGTGCCATTTTCAGCCATCCTCTTATTCGCTTCGCTTCGAGAAACTTGTTGCTCTGCTTCTATTGGTCGCAGCGAGATGTAATTTTACAGAACAACCGAAATATATTTTACAGAACATTAAACGAACGTACCGGGAGTCCCTGCTGCGTTGCCCATGTCTCCCCACGCTGCCGTCGCCTTATCCCAAGTGACCGGCACATCCGGCGAGCCTGCGTTAAATAACCACGTCAGTCCACGGCACAATGAGCCCACGGGCCGCTGGATCAACGCTCCGATAACAATACATAAAGGCGATCCATTCAGCGAGGTTTATGTGCTGTTGTGCTATGCGGTTACGGGTTGAGCTTGAAGTAACTACTTAGCTTGTTATGGGTTGCTGAAGTCTTGGTACTTTAAGTTTAAAGGCACAAGATGACTAGCGCGGTATCTTACGGCACGGGGTAGTATTAGTACCTACTAACTATACCTATACCTATGTAGGGCCATAGGACAACAACGGGAGACAGGGGACTAGACAGTGTATTTTATCGTTTCCTATTGAAACGCGGACGACATCGTGAGTATACACAAGTAATAATATAAATACATCCTCCACCAATATGCGCTATATTGCACGCACTAGAGCGCGTTGGAGGCCTGCTCTAGGCCTTGTCAATGATAAGGAGAGACATGTGCGTATTAGGCCGAGGCCGCACTACGGCTAAACCGCCGCGGTTTCTTACCGCGTAAATTTTGTAACTCAAGGAAAGCCATACAAGCGGCCGCACTTGCGGTTTCTGACAATGTATGCGAATTGCGCGGTTACGCGGTTACCGCCGCGGGAAAAAACCGTGGTGCGGCCTCGCGCTTAGTGGGTCATTAATGTTGACCATATAAATAGGAAATTACAAAGTCAAAGTCAAAGTCAAAGTCAAAGTCAAACTGTTTATTTCATCTAGGAATTTACAAATTCACTTATGAACGTCAATTTTTTGATTCTACCACCGTTTTGGAAAAGTGCTTGAGGAGAAAAAAACGGCGAAAAAAAACTCCTCCGCATCTTTTAAAATAAAAATTACAATATTACTTAATTGATACAGGTAAGCACTAACCTAGCGGAGCTGGTTGCAGAGCTGGTTGCAGAGCTGGTAATTTCCATGCCTTTTTGTCATCTAAATATTCCTGTATACTATAGTAGCTCTTGTCTACGAGTTGTGCTTTTACATGCTTCTTAAACAACTCTGAAGGCAGGTCACGGATTGCCTTAGGGACTTTATTATAGAACTGTACACCAAGCCCCATAAAAGAACGCTGCACTTTACCTAGCCGATATGAAAGCGTCGCCAAATCATGCATCTTTCTTGTTAAGCGATTATGATAGTCGCTGTTTTTTTTACATGCATTTATGTTGTTTCTTACAAAAACTATATTACTATATATGTACTGTGAGGCTACTGTAAGTATACCTAATTCTTTGAATTTATCACGGCACGATTCCCGATACCGTAGTTTATGAATAGCTCTAATGGCCCTCTTCTCTAACACAAAGATTTGTTGTATATCGCTTGCTTTACCCCACAGTAATATGCCATAAGACATAACACTATGAAAGTATGCGAAGTAAACAAGCCTAGCAGTTTCTACGTCAGTAAGCTGTCTTATTTTTTTAACCGCATAAGTAGCCCTACTAAGTTTCGTCGCAAGAGTTGCTAAATGCGCGCCCCATTGTAGTTTACTATCCAGGGTAATTCCTAAAAATACTGTTGATTGTTCCATTTTTAATGCTTCATTATTTAATTTAAGTGTCTTATCGACATTCTTTACATTTGGTAGGGTAAACTCTATACATTTAGTTTTGCTTGCATTTACATAGGTCTACAACTTTGCTCCCGCCGTTTTTTTTTTAATTTTAAAAATTATATATAAAAAAAATGGTATCTTATTTGTTTCAAAGTATTGTCCGTCACTTTCCACTACTTCGGCCCATCTTTCAGGCAACAAACGAATCCCGCGTCGGAAAAATTCTTCATCTTTTGATAAGATCCAAGAATCGATCCATTCTTTAACTTTTTCAAAAGAATCGAAGCACTGGCCCGCCAGGCCGTGTGCCATCGACCTGAATAAATGGTAATCAGATGGAGCAACATCTGGAGAGTATGGCGGGTGAGGTAGAATTTCCCATTTCAGTGTTTCGAGGTACGTCTTGACTACTTTCGCCACGTGAGGTCGAGCATTGTCGTGTTGCAAAATTACTTTTTCGTGTCTATCAGCGTATTGCGGCCGTTTTGCTTTTAATGCCCGACTCAAACGCATTAATTGCGTTCGATAAAGTGCACCAGTAATTTTTTCAGAAGGTTTTAGCAGCTCATAATAAATTACGCCAAGCTGATCCCACCAAATACACAACATGACCTTGGATCCGTGAATATTCTGTCGAGGTGTCGCCGTAGGAGTGTGGCCGGGCAATCCCCATGATGTGCGTCGCTTAGGGTTGTCGTAGTGCACCCATTTTTCGTCCCCAGTAACAATACGATGAAGAAAACCTTTTCGTTTTTGTCTTTCAAGCAGCTGTTCACAAGCAAATAAACGTCGCTCAACTTCTCTTGGTTTCAACTGATACGGTACCCAGTATCCTTGTTTTTGGATCATCCCCAGCTGTTCCAGGCGTTTTGATACTGCTTGCTGAGTTACTCCCAATGATTTTGCTAGCTGTTCTTGAGTTTGGCACGAGTCTTCATTAAGTAAAGCTTCCAGTTCATCATCTTCAAAAGTTTTTTCTCTGCCACCGCTATGCCGATCTTCAACAACAAAATCACCGCTTTTAAAGCGCTGGAACCACTCGCGACACGTTCTTTCACTAATAGTATCATCACCATAAGTACTTGAAATAACCCGATGAGCCTCAGCCGCCGATTTTTTCATGTTGAAATGAAAAAGTAAAATCTCCCGCAAATGACGTGAATTCGGTTTATAAGTTGACATATTTAATTCTGTGTAACTATATGACGCAAACAAAAATTAACTAATATCGATGTAAGGTTATATTTATAGATGTCAAAACTGATGGAAAACAACTGTGATTTATTTATTTGAACTATTACTGGTTACTAACGCCATCTTTTGGAAAACGGCGGGAGCAAAGTTGTAGAGAAGTAAATTATTAATTGTAAACCACTTTGATATATGCGACAAAGCATTGTTAACAAAATAATAACGTACCTTGAGTTTTTGTAACTTGTACTGAAGTTCCCGCACGAAGGGAATGTTTCAAACGTTTTGGCTTAACTTTTTAAGGTAGGTATGTAAGGACTAAATAGACATAGTATATTGTTTGGGATATGCACAACATAAATAACACATCACTAACACCCACGACTCTAGAGCTACCATTTAACTATGACATAAAAATCGTCCGCAAATGATAAAGGATTACGTTGATCGGACAGCAAACATCTTACTCGTCTTGAACAAATGTTTGCGGAAAACCAAGATTTGGTAAAGGTAAATCCCGCACTAGGATTCCCGCGCGTTGTGCATTGTTGGACAATGTTGGGCATGCGTCATTTATGTAAGACTAACGAACACGCAGCAACACAGATATTAGAATGTAGGTGTCACATGTATTTCGGTGGGTGATAAGAGCATAGAGTTTACCGGGGGAAGTACCAACGTCGGTCATGGTGCTCAGTACCAGTTCTGTCGTCTTATTAATTGCTTTTACAACAACAACAATTGTGATTCATCATTATATAGTGATAACATTTGAAGTAAATTTTCTCTTAAATATTTTATCACAAAGTTAAAACGAATACCGTATGTCGCAATACCTTTGGTACTTATCGTGAAGTGAGTCTGTGATGTATTCCCAGCTAGTCGGAAATTAAACTGTGAGTTAGAAATTCTATACTCGGATTGGGTGTGTGTGTGTGTGTTCTTGTGTGTTGTCCATGGGGCTATGATTGCGTAGCGTTCTTCAGGTCATGGTAGAGTTTCGGTTTTTAACCTTAAATTTATCATTTTTAAGTTTAACAACATTAATTACCTTAGGGTCGGGCCACATTGATCGACGGCGATCGACGGTTTGTCCATACAAAAAGAGCGTAAAGTATGGAAAGCCGTACGCGTCCTTTCGCATCGACGAGCCGAACGCGCCGTCGACGGCGATCGACGGCGATCGACGGCTGACGCTGACGGCTGACGCTGACGGCTGACGGCTGTGAGCTGTACGGAGGCGTTCGCTTCCGTACGGGATAATGCGTAATAGTGTGTTCCTTTTCAATCGGCAAAATGCGAAAGGCCGTCGATCAATGTGGCCCGACCCTTAACCAATACCAACGTCAATGAACGTGTACCTACATTTGGAGTGTTGCAGATGCGTTGTAGTTGCGTTGCCAGCTAAGAAGAAAGCAGCGAGTGATCGCTAGTAGGCAAATTGAATTTCCGTTTATGAAACTAATCAGTCACCGCCTAGCTTCATAATAAATCTCACCGGTTACCAAGTGAATGATTATTGCGAAACACGCCATAATTTTATAATTGTACTTGAAGAGTTTGCAGTACGTTTGTTTTAAGTAATTATTAATTATAATAACTATGGATAGAATTTTTATTATAGCTCCTTATTAACACTGTATTACCGTCCTATGATTTTCCTAAATCTTTATAGTTACGAGTAGCTATCCTATGATATCCTATGTCATAGGTGCCATGGACAACATGCAGAGAAAAGAACACACACCCAGACCCTGATACAGAAATTTCAAATCGACATCCAATGTATGGACTCGTCGGGAATTAAACCTAAGACAATTGGTGGAACAGCTGGGGTGGTAACCACTGCGCCATATAGATATTTCGTCGTTTCCTCGTTTTTATTTTATCCCTCTTCAAAAACAGAAAAATGATTGGAGGATATTATGTTCGACACACATATTTTTTGTGTACAAAAGTGTGGATATGATTTATGGAATCCCACGGAAATCGAGGGAAACCCTCAAATTTCATAGGATATAAATAAAGTTAATTTTATTTTTGATAATTTTTGGTAAAAACTAAATGGTTCCATGAAACCGTTATACACAGTATATACACTGACGTTACTACCTATACTAGCTAACAGAAAATATGAAAATACTAAAAGCATTAACAAAAAGTAACATGAAGTAACTGTTTGTGATTTATTACTCGACTTTATACTAATTTTAATCCTGATTTTCTATTTCCATTTGTGTTTCCCGCCACAACTACTAGTACATTAGTAATAGTTTTTATAAAGCGAAGGTCGAACTCTATTTAGCTAGTAATTAATATTTTATCAAAGAAAGTCGAGTTTAATCGATTTAGGTGAATCGATTAATTATTTACGATACAAACTGAATAGGCGTGGTTACTACTTACCTATTGGGCACTCAGTTGGAATGGAAAAAAACATCAAGGAAACATAGAGTAGGTCAGTCAACACAGATTAAGACCATTTTCACTTTTAAAGTTATTAGGCTGTTGCTTTTTACTAAGAACTTTTTACTAAGTAATTAATCGATTTTTTTGTAAAAACGTATTCTTATTTCGAATTTGAATTAAGTATTCCACATCCAAACGTTTTTTATTCTTTTAACACAATCACAGAATATTTTGTATACCACCTTGATGTTTTAATTTTATAAACACACTGAGAAACAAACGGCGTCTGTTCACTGTTCCACATAATTTTATTAACACATCGTGTTACGTACGACCGGTGCTAAATGATTAGACGACTCAAACAACATAATCTCGATTGATTTTGCATTCGATTCTGCAAATTAGTGTTTGACGTATTATTCTGTTTAGACGTACGACCAACGTTAAAGTCAATATTGTGTAATGATGTGGACGGATCTTACTCATAAGCTCATTTATAACATGTCTAATGGAAACTGCTACTGCAATCATAGATAGCTTTTGTGGTAGGTAATGATGGTAAGTGGAAACCAAAGACATCTTCAATGCGGAAAAGAAAGCGGGAGACTTGCTTATTAGCTAGAAATTCTCCAAAAACTCTTTGAAGAATCTTTTACAATTCATTCGCACCAAATAGAAGATGATGGTGACAGAGATGGCGACCTCTAGATGCTTGCTTATGCCACGGAAAAATGCCGTTTTTGCATGGCATAGGGCATAGGGATATATACGGGGCTAACTAGACGGTACAAGAGCTAAGATTTAGCAGAATGAATGTGGGGCAACAGCATAGCTAGCTTAGACTGAGAGATGAATCAAAAATTCCCGATATGCCATAAGGCCACAATTTCATAACAGCATTTAAGCTCACCATAATTTTAAATTAATATCAATTTAATTAATTTTGTGATAAAATAAACCCCAAGGTCTTAGACTCATAATTATAGAATAGGTACATAAGTTAGAACAATCATCTCTAAGTAGAAAGTAAGTACTCGGTAATTACTACTTCCATAGTAGGTTCCAGTGTAATCCCAAATCCCAGTGCTTATGTGACAAGTTCTTACCGGGATAGAACCAGGAATCCTGATAAAGTAATTAACAACAGCCCACTTAGCTAACGAGACGAGAACATTCAAAACATAATTATAGGAGTCCGTCTCTGGTATATTATTTACCAAACAGCACTTATTCCATCAACGCCAGTTATCGGCCGATCAGGCGGTGATTACTATCATTTGCTTTCTAACAACAGTACAGACGTGCACTGCGTGCACACTAGTCATAACTTAGGTACCTACTTGATTTCTTTAATTAGTAAGTATGTAACAGCATAAGGACTATTAAAAAAAATTGACAATCGAGTAGAAAAGTCCAACTTTCCCGTCACCAATACACCATCATTGATACGTCGGAGTAAGAAAGGAAAGGGAAAGAAAAATAATTCTGTTAAAGGTCGCTGGGATCCATATTACACAGGTGTTTTATGCGAACATCCATATGAGCCGATAGGCAGATACTTTTAGTTTTTGATAAAGGGATTTTGGATCAACATTTCAGTCCAAGTCAACTGTGCTAAGACGCCCCGTCTTTCTTGCTGGATCTTCTGTATCTAGGTACTCTGTACGATCCAGTTAATTCCCGAGCGTAGGTACTTTTCGTGTGGTTAGTCTATGTACTCATTCGTTAGGTACGTTAGGTACCAGTTGGAAATAAAAAGGAGAAAAACTCCTTAATAATATCTGAAACTTATTAACATAAATATTAGTGTCTTTTTAAATTCTTATTTCATAAATACTTTTTATAATTGCTTCCTGTAAATGTAATTAAAAAACATTAACAACTTTTCACATTGAAGGTACACCACACCATAGCTCGTTTCGGCTTAGTACAACTATACGGACACCTATAGTAGCCATGGCAACATGAAGGCAAACACACCGCACAATAAAACCACCATGAACCCAAGGACAAGGAATTTGCAATTTCTTTGTATGATACTATTGTGGTAAGTATACCTACAACCTTCGAAGGGTCTTGTAAAGAAAGCCGGAAAATGGGCTATTGATTACTCGGATTTTCTAAAATAGAAATGAATGTAGCCAACTTTGCCCATCGACAAAGAACGGAAATCTGATTAATCTAAATGCTCTGCTTGCTTCAAACCAGCCCTATGACCTACCGCTGCGTCTATATTTTCCTCATGGATTTTTAATACAGAGTACTTTTACATCAACCCAGATGCCGGAAATGCCTATGCCACAATGCGGCCTAAAATGTACGGATTCTTTTTCAAAGTCTCGAGTAGGTACAGACCTACTTCATGATACGCTTCATAAGCGTTTCAGTCGCAGGCCGGATATTATCCGGTTAGTGTTTAGCGCTAACCGTTTTATCCGGATACCAAAATAGGGTGGCTAATTTAATGCCCTAACCACAACACAAATAACTATAGCAATTACTACACAACCTTAGTGATTGCATGCGCGTAGGGATTGCAGCCAAATAGGTATATTATGTTGGACTCTGAATCGAGGAACTACTTTTTATGATGACTTGTGTAATGAAGGTGGTAACTGGACTATGTATAATTAAAGCCCTCGAAGAAAATCGTAAACAAACCGTCATGAAGGGCCAGGCCGAATTTCGTTGTTATCGTAAAAATAAACCGTGTCAATGGTTAGAGCGTTCCCATTCGTGCGAGATTTATGATTTTGAATAATTCTCAGGAAATAACAATCGCCTCGACCATCTCAATCTCATGGTAAGAAGTAATAACACTAAAAATAGCTTTACTGGGTGCTACTACGAATACAACAAAACAAAGCCTGGGTCTAGAAAGAAAAGCATGATGTTTGTACCTACCCTATTAGTGGTAGTAAGTATCTAGGTAGGTATACGTCTTAATCAAAAACCTGTGTTGAGATTTTTTAATTTCGGTAATACACAAGGTGGATACCACCATTCAACAATAAATGAAACCACGAACCCTGCTTCATGCCAGGAACATATAACATTAAGTAAAAAACGCCTAACATCTTATTAACAAAAATGTTTTTTTTAAACAAACTAAATAGCACAAAAATATAGGAAAAATTAGAACAGCCTGTCTAAACATCGGTCACGACATTAATTTGACATGTGCCTTTAACAAGAGCGGCAACAATCAAGATTACGAAATACAGCGTGTTGAAATTTTGAATATTGAAAAAATAATTGCTGTGGCTAAAGTAAAGGAGGTATTTGATTGAAAATTTTTTTGGAGGCTGAGGTAATCATTAGGTACATAAAATTAAATTTATTGTTGTATGGTGGTAACCACGTTGTATATCACACATAGGTCTATAATGTACATAGATTAACGACTATTTTACCAAAATATAGACCAAATAAAAACTTTACAATTCTTTTTTATTTCTAAAATATTGGATTCAATTTTATTTAAGTTTACTCGCAAATTACTGGTACAAAAAGCAAAAACTGTTGATATGGATACAACTGCATCGGCCGGGAATCGAACCCGGGCCGCCCGCGTGGCAGGCGAGCATTCTACCACTGAACCACCGATGCTGGTGATATAAGAGTAAAATCTAAGCAACACATTGGATGCTGTGAAACGTGATATAAAATGAAAGGTAAATTAGAGATGATATTTTGTACCATTACCAATGGATCGATACGCAAGCGATTCACCGCTCTCTACGTCTACTGCATCCGTCGCAATAGCCCAGTGAGTCCCAGTAGTTTCATACCGTAAGTATCTAAGCTAAAACTTTGACTAGTAGATCGTTAAAAACGCTCGTAATAACTGATTGAAAGTATTTAACAGAAGAATAAAGACATAAGCACACTTGTCCATAACACCATAACAAATGCATTTACCGTAATCGATTTTATTAGAGTTTGTTTTGAAACTATGACTAAGTACTTATATAATACCTAATCACTTCCGTAATTGCTCTTGGAAGATGAAGTAGCAAATAACTCTACAGGAGTGTTCTCCTGCTCACAGTTACCGACATCACTTACAAACTACTATTTCAAACTCAGCACTTAGTATTAAGACAACAAATCAAAGACCTAGAACCGATAAACTTGACATTATTCCACTTAAGCATAAAATATATTCGGAAGCTGATAAGCAAGAAAGTACTAACTAGTTCTTTCTACACGGACCAATTAACTGCACTCAGTACCCTGTCAGGGTTCCATTTGAGATTTCTTATTTGCAAAGTTCTATAATACTTAGTTTAATAATTTTACTATCAGCGCTTCCACAGACATTGTTCAATGTAATGGCCACAGATTAGAAAATAGTTGTATGGCCGCCGCAGGCCGCAGGGGACCCTGATATACAGAGAGCGAAAGAGTGGGTCGCTCTAGGCGCCAGGGGTTGCTTTAGATATAGGTACATAGATTCTTTCCCAAACAAATGCCAGCTTTCCGCCCCTATAATTAAGACACATTGCTTGCAGAGTGACGACGAAATTTAAAACGTCGTAAGTAAATTTGGCTTACAAGCTAAATTTAACTTTGAGCATTAGTAATAAATTATGTATTTAGCGGGGATTAGCATTTTCATATAATTCAGTGATTCGCGTAAATCGGCGCTTACGGCAACGATAAGGTGGTGTGTCGACATTGACAAGCTTTTAATGTTAAACTTTCGAGATTTTGCATGCGTTGACGACCCGTGTCAACAGTCGGCAGTCCAACATGGACAATCATTGCGCTAATGATTGTCATGTTGGACTGCCGTTCAAAAGGTCTGGGTTTGAATCCCGGCGAGGTGAAAATTTAAACGACAACTTCAAATTTTTGTTCTCGGTCTGGGTATATAACCACATAATGTCGCCCTTGTCTGTTGTCCATGGCACCCACGAGTGCCCACGACACGGGAAAGCCAAGTGTGAACTATGAATGTGTTGTAGCGTTATTTATTATTTTATTTATTTACTGAAGCAGACTAGCTAGGGTTGCCACTAATAATAACGAAGATTTTATATCTAAACATCAAATTGAACCAAAAGCCGCTAAGAGTTCAGACTCTACTCTACTCTTTTATGTAACACGTTCGCCAAACTTTGCATGTGCAGAGACGTTGATGACCATAATTCCATTAAGTACGTGACCTGTCACTGTTAACAACTAGAACAACTGAACGATGTAAAAAGAAAATTAGAATGCTTATACGCTTTGTTTATTAAGCTTCTTGAGAAATAGGTATTACAGTGGCAGTAGATGACAAAAATGTATAAATTATAATCAAGTCTTGAAAATATTTCAGCTTCATAAAATTCCAGTCAAACGCGTTTATAAAGCCTTGAATCGCAAAACGTGACGTATAAAGAAGAGTCGCGTTGCGACAATGGAGTCAGTTTTTTCAGGAAAAGCCGACCCTAAAACTGAAAAATACTGAACCCAAATCAAAAATCCTGGCACCCAAGTCGTCGAACTCCAAGTTAATTAATGTCGAAGCTGAGATTGTTAACCTCATTGGGGTTGAACACCTTCGTGGTTAAACTTTGGTTGCCATGGTGAATTGCCGTATTGTACGGAGCAAAAACCTTTTTATCGACAACTTAGACAACTAGATTTGCGCATAGCTTTTCTATAAGCGCTAAGTAATTATTTCTGTTGAAATCCTGACGCCAAACATTGAACAAAACAAAGTAACGAATACTAAGACGGAAATTAGATTTTTGGACCCGCTTATATTTTTTTAGAGGCGACCATCTTGGGGTTAGCAATGCATCTGTGACCGATTACAACAGGAATAACAATCACTATCAGTCCTCGCACTTGTTAACTAACTAACTACCTACCTAATATTCTGACACCATCTGCTAACTGGACTTATCATCCTTGGCAATAAATGGAGTCTTGTTCTAGGTCGAACACAATTTATTATCATCGGTGGCTTATTCATTCCATAAAAAAATATCACCAAAGCCAACAAAGAAAATGTGACACCAAGTGTCATGAAACAAAGAATCCATGGATTTGTTTTGTTGATACCTCGTCGAACAGTCGAGCCACCTGGCGGCAAGTACATACCGAAAAAAAATAGTAACAGAAATAACGTCATTCACAGTGTACAATATTTTTTCTATAATTATCCATCTTGATGATTAATGGAATTTCACCCTCATTTTGGAAACGTGACAGGGCTCAATACTATTATACATAGAACAACAGTACGCATAGAACAAACCAACAACGAATAAGACTGGCTGTTGGTACCTAGTCCATTTTAAAACATAATCAGTAATAATTACTCGTTAATATAATTACTCGTAAAAATAAGTAGCTAAGCTAAGTAGGTACATAATAATAACATTATTAAAACGTCCAAGTCTCTGAAGAATTTTTCGAAAATTATCAACGTCGGGGTTTTATTACCGTTTAACCCTACATTGATTACCGGTTCTAATAACCAATCAGTTCTTAAGTTGTAAATTAATTCTGATTCATATCTTTACATGGCGACTTTTCAAGGAGGTCAAAGTAATTTAGAGGGTGCGTGATACCAACCCTCACACGCTACTTCTAGCAGCTATAAGTACATAATAGCTCGCGACACATTGAAACATTTTACTGTTGGCTGCCGAAACCATAAGTATCCGAGCCATAGCGCGGTACGAACGCGAGTAAGCGCGCGCGATTTAAAAAAGAATCGTATTGTTTTTGGTTATTGACAAGTGCAGTTCCAAATTTGAATTTCAAAAATGGAGGGCTGCGGCATGAATTGCATAAAATATCTACTCGTTGTCTTCAATGGACTGTTTATAGTAAGTTTTTTCGAATTTTATCTATTACTTATTTTGTTTACCATGGATTTTATGCCGATGATCTAGTAAATAATGTATGAATGCCAGTAAATAAAACAGTATTAATATATATGACAGAATAATAAGGATTTCTAATATTTATTTGTAACATTTTTTTCGTTTGTTGTCAAACAAAATAATTCTAGGTTAATTGATAATGTCATCGTTTATTTTTGTAGCTGGCCTGTGGTAATGCAATAAGTAGTCGGTTATTTTTGTCTTTCCGTCGCGTACAACCGTGTTATGGCTGTGTGGATTGCCATGAATATTTGTATTTGGAACATCGTTTTTTTTTAAGACCGACCGTTTTATTAGCAATAGACAGTAGATCTACTAGAGTAGCCACGACCGTTAGCTGTTATAGTTAAAATTATTAATGTAATTTCACGTTTTTAAATGTATTTTATATACTTACGCATTAATTTTGTTTTATGAATTACAATTCCTACTTCCTTGTTAATAAGTTTTAGGAAACGACTAATAGATACTAGATACCTTCTACATAGTTAATAATCGAGTAGGCCTGTTGACTACTTAATAATTAAATTGAAATAAATGCTGATTACTATGTAGGTAAAGTTAAATTTTTTATAAGTTTTATTAAGGCACTTGCGTGTATTAAGACCATTTAATAACAATGAAAATGAAGCGTAAAAATATTTTATTTTATTTTCTCGACAAACCAGCGCATGCATCATAAAATAGGTACCTACCTACCTTAAGAACTATTTCATATTTAATAATATTTCTATCATTTATATGTACCTACTTAAGTTTCTTTTTTGGAATCCTTGTCACTTACATAATCTACCTCGACGGCCTTTCTTGTTTTCTATTAAGTAGATACCCATTTAGTAATCATTCATTCACTTAAAATAGCTAGGTAGGTACTTACTGTGTGTATGCCATTGGAAATAACGTTGACTGTAGTTCTATGGAATGAATGGATCGAACAGATTTTTATTGCACAGTAGCTACCCAAATGTGAACATACTCAACTCCTTGGTCACTGTAATTATATAATATAGTCTGCATGCCTGTACGATTTTACACAGATTTTAGCTAATAAGTAGGTAGATGTAATAATTCTTCTCTACTAAATTCAGGCTTCTTTCTTCTTCTAAATTTGCTATTCTATTCTTCTACTAAATTTGCTTCAGGATAGAATCTATAAAAGTCTCTCATGTCGGAATTAAGAAAGTTTAATTAATAATAACTCTCAAAAAAAAATATTTGTAAACCAAATGAATTGAAAGAAAATAAACCAATTATAACCACATACCTTTATTTTTAGTCCTGAAATTGCGCACCCTATCTACTGATTTATGCTTACCTATTTATATTTTCCTATCCAAACGTCAGATACACAAGGTTTTTTTTAATGCTTATAGGTACCTACCTACCTACAAACTTAACATAAACACTACATACCTGTTTTAAATAATTGAAATATACTATTCTTCATATTTTATTAACACACCAAACGTTATTATTTATTATTATTATGTCACTACCACACGACAGTTGAGGCACTTAACATTTTACTGACTGCTCTAGAATTTCCTCATTATAATAAATTTTAGTGCGTTTAATAGTTTCCCGTATTGTTCAAGTTATAACTCACAAACATGCATTAACCGGTTGGAAATTTGGAGCAAGGGAAGCGGGAAGGAAGATCTTACTGAATGGGCCTTTTACCCAACATTCACTTAAAACAACGCACCTTGATAGGTGTAGTGCAGAAAACCGTTCACTTACACTGTATAACAACAATTACTAAAGGCGTAAAAGAAATTAATAGAAATTAACTTACCAATAAAACCGATGATCCACGTAATTCCAATCACGAATCGAATGATGCACTTAAAAAAGGCGCGAAACAGTGTTGCCAACTATAATTTTGAAATTCCGTTAAACCTGTTGGTAAATTCCGTCAAAAATCCGTCAATTTTTTTTTTGTGTCCGTCAAAAAAATCCGTTAAATAAAAAATACGTTTTATAAATGCGAAAGTTTGTAAGGATGTATTTGTATATGTGTTTGTTACACTTTCACGCAAAAACTGTTGAACGGATTTTCATGAAACTTTGCAGTAAAATAGCTTAGACCTCGGAATAACGTAATAAGTTAAAATTTATAGAGATTTTTTTATCATTTGGCCATACTACAATTATAACTGTAAAGTCGAAACCAGTCAAAACAAAATCCACCGTCTGAGAGCTATCTTCTACTAAGTGGCTGGCTCCCTGAAGCGAAACGAGAGCGGGTTTACTAGTCTAGTACTAGTTTAGTAGTTTACTAGTCAATATATAAAAAAAAAGTTTTAAAGAAACAATCCCAATCGTCATCAGACACAGAAAACAAAAAATAACTTTATAACAAAAAATCACAATCATCATCACCGCTTCCAGTTGATGTTATTATACTCGCTATGGGAGCAGCTGTTAAGGTGGATGGCTGATTTTAATTTTATGTTTAGCATTGATCCTAGCATAGCAATAAGAGGTAAGTAAATCAAAAGTGTAACATGTCTTGCCATTTCTTTTTAATGCAAAACGAATATTAAAAATTGCGTTGATCATTTTTTCATTCATTTTATTTCTCAATTTTGATTTTACTCCATTTAAAACACTAAAAACTCTTTCTACCTCCGCGTTTGAACAAGGTAGCAATAACATTGTAAAAGCAAAATCACAATATAGGTGTTGGAATGGATTAATGTTTGTTGCACCTTCAGATTTCTTACCTCTGACCAAAATTCTACAGCTGTTCGTTCGTACACTAGAACTAAATTCTTGATTTTTGACGTGACAACGTTACGTTTTATAATTCGATATCGGCTGCACTCACGAAAAACATGACGTTTATGTGCCGTTATCTGACGTCATGCGGCGTTACTCGCACTGAGGCGTCCCATCCCATGTAAAGCTTGAAGTGCAAGCGAGAACGCGGAACGAGCGACAAAG
The DNA here is from genome assembly GCA_905404135.1 of Hesperia comma. Taxonomy (NCBI): domain Eukaryota; kingdom Metazoa; phylum Arthropoda; class Insecta; order Lepidoptera; family Hesperiidae; genus Hesperia; species Hesperia comma. The sequence continues at coordinate 18,846,616 of FR990018.1, forward strand.
AAGCACAATCGGCCTTTGCGTTCAGAGATATTTTGGTAATGTATCCAATTATTACTTTGTTATTGACATCTGGGACTATTTATAAATTTTAAATGTTACCTTTTTTAATTTTCCTGTATTCCTTCTTTATTGATAAATTGATAATTTATTGATAAATTTCTGTAACTTTAAATACGATTTCATGACGTTTGTTTACTTTGATGACATTATTTGTCAATCATTCCATCAGTATTTTCTTAAGACGTTGTCACGTTCAACTATCGTCAGTAAACCGACTTTACAGACAACCAGTATTTTTTTCAACTATTTTTCCCGTCAAAAAATCCGTTAGCCGTCAAAATATATTTTCTCCCGTTAATACCTGACCCTAATCCGTTAAATCTAACGGGAAATCCGTTAAGTTGGCAACACTGGCGCGAAACCAGAGAGCCTTCGCATCCGGCCGCCATCAATGCCATCGAACAGCTGCAACAGATAAAATAAGCGTTCATCTTAGCATTCCTATAAAAGTTTTTTTTTATATTTTCGCCAATGAGTTTTGCTTTTGTCTTCAATATTATTTTTATTATTTCTTAATTTATAAGTTTTTTTCGTAATTTTAAAATGAAAATTTCATACAGTGCCACAAACTTATCTGGCCCGGTGGCCAGAATTAGAACTAATGCAAATGTTATACTGTTGTCAGACAAAGACAAAGACAGTAGCGCCCCCCCTTACCGGGTCAGATAAGTTTGTGGCACTGTATTTGCATATTATTTAGGTTCATAGTTTTTTTTTTCAAATACCTAGGTATGTTCTGTGGGTGACAAAGGCATACATTTAAGTGCATAATGATGACAATAAGTTTATTGGTCTGAGGATGACAATATAAATTTTATTATCTGCCTGTAACATCATTAGGTCATTACAGAGAATAATATGCATGGGTATACTAACTGCAGGTGGTTACAAGTCATCACAGCTTACCTCACTTCCAATAAAGCACATGTCATTGTTACAATACTATGTAATCAGTAGTAGTCAACATGAGACATAAGTCATATCGACGTAACTTGTGAGTCATATCCATTCAAACTGTGGTTAACACTGAGCAGTGTCCAGTGTCCTCATACCTAGTTAACGCAGACTCCATACGTGGTAGCGTTAAAGTAATTTTGATTTAGGAAAATCGCATCAAATTTCGATCAGTATTTTTGTATGATACGCATTTAAGAACATTTAAACATTAAAAAGGTCTAAAAATATCCATTTTGGAATATTGACCTAAAACATGATACATGTGAAATTTGTCATCATAAAGATATAATATGTATGTACAGACAAATCCGTTATGATTTTATTCTAGCTAGAGCCGTGAAAAATGAAGTGTCTCCCCTTACAGATTTTAGTTAAGTAGGTTCTCATTCTCATTCTCATTCTCATTTATTTATTGCGTTCCATGAGTACAATAGATGGTAATTGTATATTATTTACATTAACATCATGGACCCTGTCGGGCACAGCAACTTAAAAGAGAGGAGGATACTTTAGCGTCAATTTCATATTACTTTCATTTAACTTATCTAAATTCCAAATAAATTAAAACAAAATATAATGTCATAATAATAAATTGTCAAAATAATAATAATAATAAAATGTCAAAATAATAATAATAATAATAATAATATCAATAAATAATAAAAATATATCGTATCGCTATAATTGGTCAATAAATTAGGTTGTATAGGTACAATAAATAATACCTGTAAAATTAAAATAAATTTAATTAATGTAATGTCATTTTGTAATTTGTTAAGATGTCATGTTAATTGTTAAATTCATCATTTAAATATTCGTTAAGTTTATAATAAGTTTTCTTAATTAGAAATTCTTTTAATTGTCTATTAAATTTTGTATAATTTGTCTCCTTTTTTATATGCTCCGGTAATTTGTTATATATTTTTATTGACATGGCGAATGTGCCAGAAGAATAAAGCTTCAGTCGTGATGTCGGGTTGACTAAACGGTTTTTGTGACGTAATTCACGACCCAAACACGCTTCTTGTCGTTTTATGTACCTATAGTGTTGGATTTTTTTTCACGAATTTACATATTTCAAGGATATATAACGATATTAAGGTTAGTATATTATATGACTTAAAATAGGGCTTGCAACTTTCCCTTTGGTCTATGTTGGCTAAAATACGTATGAGTTTTTTCTGCTTGGTGAAAAGAGATGGAGCTGCTGTGCTATTACCCCATAAGATAATCCCGTAAGTGAGATGCGCGTGAGCGTAGGCATAGTATGCACTCATAGCCGTTTGAAGGTCAGTGGTCATTTTAATCTCACGAAGGGCGAACGCGAATGATGCTACCTTTGATGTAATTTTTTTTACATGCGATTCCCAATTCATGTGTTTGTCAATATCGATACCGAGAAGTGTAAAATGGTTAACAGTCTCCAAGTTAATTCCTTGATACTTGTAAGTCAAGTTAAGTGATGGTTTCTGATAAGGGTGAAACGTTAACAGTTTGGTTTTAGTGTAATTTATTTCAAGGTTATGTTCCCGCAGGTTAAATAATGATATGTGATTTACATTTAATATCAGCCATGACTTCATCTGCATGTCATGCGTGTTGTGTTAATTGAATTAATTTCGCGTAATGGGCACATCCTCTAATATGGGCGTTAATTGAAAATAGCATGCTATGACATAAATGACATAATCCATAACAATGTTGTGTGATGAGTCTTTGTAGAATTTATAAAAGTCATATCCGACGGAAAATACTTTGACTTTACTGACTGACTTTCCCACTACCGTAAGGTTGACCGGTAGAAAACACTTTTAGCATTAGGACGTCTTTGGTAAGGTTTGTTCAATAAAACGTAAATAAATATATATTGCATGAAACTTCACAACGCTTTCCGTTTGAAACTTATTAGACTCTACAAACTGTGACTCTACAAGCTTTAAATGTACAAAACGACTGTAACTTAGCTTAGGTTCATCAAATTTCAGGTTTCTGGGACTTCAGGAAATATCTTAGGGGTTTTGATATTATCTGAGTAGCGAGATTAGTGGAAAAATCGACGTTTTATAGGTATTAATAAAAACTGAAACATATTATATAACAGCCGGATAAACATCATTTAGGATAAATGAATCGTGTCATTTGTGTTAAATTCAAATTCAAAATTGTTTATTCATAAAGGTATCACTGATACATATAATAACATGCTTTGTAATGCTTTGTTATGGAAGAAAAAAGGCTAAAAACTACTCATCAAATGTTTTAAAACAAAAAAAAATATAATGTTATTGTACTTATTCGATAAAGGTAAGCACTTTAGGTACCTAGCGGAGCTGGTTGCAGAGCTGGTGATTTCCATGCCTAATATTCCTCTTTGCTATTAACATGCTTCTTAAAAAACTCTATAGACAGGACACAATTTATGCATCCTTTTTTCCTACTAGCTACATACAAATTTAAGTTTTTAAATCTCTATGAAGTTTGAAAATGCATCAAAGTGCGGGACATCTATGAATCTGTGCGGTTATGTTTTTAACTTTAAACAATAAGTATCAGATTATTCAGTTTTTAAATATGTAGTCCATAGTATTATGAAAGAATGAAAAAATAAGACATTTGATACAGTCATAATAGAACATTTAAAAATAGAAAACAATATAATGTATTAATAAGATTAAGATAATACTCCAAGTTATCTACAGATAATACATAATCTTAAGTGCTCTCATAAAAAATTACTTCCATTCTTAAGAGCAGCATTCATTGGGCGGGTCGGATCAGGACACAAAAGATTTAAATATAGAATGGCGAGTAGGGGCTGAGCCGGAACTAATGCAGTTTGAAGCGTCATAATATATTATTGAGCAGCTTCGATCACTAGTTGTTTAAATATGTGAGATCAAAATCTAAGCGATTTAATAAAGGACATCGGCATAAATGCTGGAACTGCCTTTTTCAACACACTTGCTCGTAAAGTTGCTATTTTTTCTTTAGTCTTACGCCCGGAATGCGGTTTATTACACACTAGTGCGTTTTACTTTTCATTGCCGCACTAGTGTTTTTCTTATTCCACTTTTTTTTAATATCCGTAAAGAGGTTGTTACCAAAAGATTTGTTATTTTGTAAATAAATAAACTTCTTGTACTTAGTCAAAATCTGATAAGATAAGATTATACTTCATCTAATTATCTATTAAAGCATTTAAAAAATACAATATTTTAAATCATTAATTACCGTAAATTCTTATTAGAAATACATAATTATTTAGTTTAATATATTGTGGCTGAATGTTCGGTGCCTCTGGACTTAACCTGCGCGCGCATAGTTATTCAACCAAAGATACGGCGCGCGAAAAAATAAACCGCGCCATTTTGTGCTAACATTTGTTCGTTTATAATTTGCTGATTTGTGACTGAAAAATGTCGATACCTAATTGTTTTTTTCCTCGCAAGTGTGTTGAAAAACGTCGTATGATACGCGTGTGCTTTGTTCATTACAGTCTTGGCTCTATTAAAGCCCTCGCCTTGCGGCTCGGGCTCAATACCGCCTCGACTGTAATGACCAACTTCGCGCACTTGTATCATAATGTACTATTCTCGAAATATTTTGTTTTTCCAGAATCAAATCAATCAAATATTCATCTCAACTCAACCCATCATGGCCCACTATTGAGCACGGGTCTCTTCTCAGAATGAGAAGGTTAAGGCCATAGTCCACCATGCTGGCCAAGTGCGGATTGGCGGACTTCACACATCTTTGAGTTTTGTGAACTCTTCGGCATGCAGGTTTCTTCACGATGTTTTCCTTCACCGTTTGTACTGAACAAAAATAACAATATGCACCCTACTTATTTGGAGATAAACGTCGTAAAACTGTGACAAAACAATAATTAAGGCAATTTTCCTATTAAATAAAAAACCTTATGTTCCTTCAGTAACTAATCATTCGCCTTCATACTTAACATGCGTACTTATTATATTCACATTTTTATAACAAATTCATTAATTCCTTACAATTTTTTGTGACGTATGAATTTTTTCGTGTCTCTCATTTTTTTTAAACTTGACAAAGTCATTAAAATACATTTTAATCAACATCGCATAGATTATCTAAAAAACAAACAAAACATTGACACTCACCGAAAGCAAAAGTGTAATTAAGGAAGTGTTCGATACTGTAGTCCTGCCAGCACAATCCTTCACAATCACCTGTGGGTGTGACCCACCGTCACGCAAACCCACCATCAGCTAACGTATTCAAACTTCATTTCATGATTTCATGTACACATGCCCACGTTTTGTACACAATTAAAACACACACATCGTGATTTACGACTTACGATGACGAGATAAGGTCGACTGTTGTATAAATAGATATACGTGATAAGAATATTTTCCGTATTTGTGTGGGCGGGTGTGTAAGATGTGTAATTTCTGTTGAGAATGAAGGTTACGTTGAATTATGGACTTTATGATGAATGCAGCAGTGTTGAATGGATTGACTTGTTTAGGTATTTAATTTGGAAACACAAGATGCAGTTGTCAGCCCTGACGTCACGTATCGTATTGCAAATATTGCGATGTTGGTGTGGTTCTCACAGGAGACATTTCATTTTATCGGTCAGAGACATACTACATAATATGTATGTAGCTTAGAATTTACTTTATGGCTGAGTCCACTCCTCTTGAAGGGTGTAATGGAACGATTGATGGTGCTAGGAAAGGTTGTAAGCAAGATATCACAGCTCTCCTACAGATTGGACAGACTTTTAGGTATGTATAACTATACACAGACCAAACTGTGACGCAATACAATATCAAAGATCTCACTTGGGCAAATTGTCATTTACATGTCGATGCATCACAAAAAGGCGTATCACGAGAATCTGGCAAGACATGATCATGACCACTCTGTTGAGAGTGCACGGCTAAAAGAAAAAAACTCCTCTTGAAACGCTCATAGGTGCCGAAATAAATTTCAATTCAAATCTGGAGTTCCAATTCGACATTTTTCTATAGAAAAGTCTGCGGTGGCATGTCTTTATCCCAAGTATGACAATTTTTCGAGTGTGGGTACTAAGTAAGGCATTGTTTCCCAAAACGAATCGAGGCGAGAGTAGTTACTCGTAGCTTATAAGTAGACGTTATTCATCCACAGCTGTTTTTTCGCATTGTGAGACTTGACGATAGGAAACACATAAATGACAATTTAATTTACATGTTTTCCTATTATATGCAACATAATAGTGTGCAGTGTAGCGACGCGTGAAGGTTGTGTCCGCTGTATTGAAAGAACACTGACAATGCATTTGTTGGCTGTTGAAGTAATCCAACCGAATGCACCCCACATTCGATTTAGTAAGGGTCCATACCCATTACCCATACTACGTATCTCATCCAGGAGGAGAGGGGTTCTTCCAAAATATCACGCATAGTCCCGCGGGGTTTGGAGGGTGGGTGACTTACATAGGTGAAACCTAAGATCGGGGGTCTTAGGTTTCTGTCACGTAGTCAATAAATTTTTGAGAAAACTCGCGATTTTTCCGCCAGTTTTGGTGAGTCTTAACTTAACATTCTCAGTACGCACTTTATTCAAAGTGGGAATTAAGTATTTTTTCCAATACCCGAGTAGTTTTTCGACCTCACTACAATTTGTACAATAAACACCGCATCCAAATCAGTTCAGGCTTTACTGAGATAAGCGGAAATAAACGCCGGGAACAACGAGAGAAATAATAAAATCCTAAAAACACTGTAATCAAAATCCTAAAAAGAAATAAAAACTTAAAGTTTGTTCTAAACATACATGTACCTACTTGTACAGACTCCCAATCAGTTAATGTGTGACGGTTACGGACACAGATCCATTAGTTAACTACCATAATACAGTGTCAACCCTGAACTATTCGATCCCAATCCACGACAATGACACAGCTTCCGTAAGGGCGAGTCTACGTTGCTTTGCTACTACACGGAAATGCATGGTGACGAACGGTTTATATTGTTTTTCGGAAAACTTGGTTAAAATAAAAGAGAATTTGACAAAAAAAGATTTAGGAACAAAAAATCATAATTTTTCGTAAAAATTCAAAAAAGTCATATACTTAACTTTTCTAAGGTAAGGTGTTGGGTGGGATGTCAGTCAGTGACGACATTCTGTAACATTCTCAAGTCAAGTGCATTACCTACATAAGTTAACTTATTTAGTAACCCTGTTTGTATAAGGTTGAGTTGTAAAATTAAAGTTAACATTTAACACATAGGTTACAAAATAATGAGAAAATAGAAAAGTAAATTTTTACAAATATCATACACCAATGACAGAAAATATGGTCACAAAAATGAAAAAAAAAGGAATGTCGTTTACATTTATTCACGTCTTTTACAGTCACAAATTATTTAAAAACTTCTGATAACCTATTCTGAAAAATATACATACATAGTAGGTAACCACGACTTAACCATCTTGGGGATAAAATAGTATTTTATTTATAAAGTACTCGTAGGTATATCTACAACATGGATTCAAAATATCAATTTGGCCGCAGTGGTCTTTGGGAATGCTTCCCATGCTCGATGTTTACAAATAACAATCTCTCTGCTAAACATCGTTATAGGTCAAGTATTACAGTTTTAAATTATTCAATACTTCAAACAATGAGAAAGCCGCCTAAGTATTAGTTCATTCATATTCTTACGTGTGTGAGTCACCGTGCGTGATTTTAGAAGTCATGGTAGTTACCTCAAGGTCCGCAGTTCGTTACTAGTTAAAGCCACCGCATTTTTAATGACGTAACGTTGGTAATACTCTTTTGAAAAATAAGTTCCCTAAAAAGTACCAATTTAATCGCAAAATTATTTATTTTTTATCTCATACAGCTCATACTATTATACTTATTCAATAATTTTGTAAATTTTCAAAAAATATTTTTTGCCATAATGTAGCTCGTTAGTTTCTTAATCGGCCATTAACATAAAAAGAATAAACCACAAATTCAGGAAAATAGCTGGCAAGGGCGTTTCCCGCTGTCGTGACTCGTGACGAGAGTCCATTTACTAATTCGTCAGTCACTTGCGTATCTACAAATCACTGCCGTTAATAAATATGTATAGTTTTTTACTTTTGATTACTTTTTGCTTACGTTCTAACTTAACGAAGTGTGAGTCAATAAAAATATTCAATATTACTTACCACATATTCAGTAAAATTAGTTGCCACCAAGTACCAAATTTACCAAAATGTAAGTAGTTATAGGAAAGTACCAATCTTTATAAAATTTGGTATTTCAATTAATTTGTTACTCCTAATAAATTATCATAATAATTAAGTCCAATAACACATAGTTACGTATTATATTTTATTACGGATTATGGAATCGATATCATCCATTTTTAAATCGATTAATTAACTTCGACACAATACACCTTGTATTGTCAAAACAAACTTCCATACCCTAAAAACCGAAGACGTACGCATGAATAATTGATCATTTGAGCCTATAATATTGGTCACCTACAACATTAGTGTGTAAAATCGATACTCGGTCAATCGAATCTACAGGATCGGTTCAATGAGGTCACTGGGCTGCGCTGCCGTCGTGACGTCACGGGCGATATCCACGTGCCGCGGAAATAAAACTATTACTTAGTATTAAATTAGTATTAGACTTAAGACCATTATAAATAAAACTATTAGTATTAAATTAGAATTAAAACCATTACTAAACTTACAAAGTTTACAGTCCCGATTTGAATCTTATTCTAGTTATATCGGTCTTTTGCTTTCTTACTTAATGCTGGTGCATATAACTCTTAATGTCTTAATTCCATAAAAAAAATTCTTGTTTATGTTATGGTCAATTATAAAGCCTTGCATACTTTTATCCACGAAACATACATCTTTTATCATATTTCAACTGTATTTTTAATTTGTAAACTTATAACGATATTAAATAAGTATAGGTACTGTGTTTGTTTAAAGAGGCCGCTAGCCTATGTAACATTTCTATCTTATGATTATTTTTGCAATGTTGCACTGCCGTTGTAAATTTGTAATGTATTATTTATTGATTAGTAAAGACTATTAAAAAGTACAAGTACAATTCCATAAAAATCATGGGTATGGTTCATCATTGAATGGCGCAAGCGCTTTATTAAGGTTGTCTTTATAATAATACGAGTATATTCTGAACACGAGAGTCTTGTCAATACTCGTAATAGAACTGACATCTAGAGTCCGCTGTTCTGTGCGTCAATCCACACAATCCTCTCTAGCTCCAACTCTACCAATGTAGTCTCTACATTGGTAGAGAGAATTTTAAGCCTTCTGATGTCCGACATGGTTGAAAATGTAACTATAACAATCGGCACCAACGGCTTCTCGTGTGATGCATCTCTCGGTTGATCGCTTATGATCGTCACTACATCATGGTGTCACCTCATATGGGACGGTCAAGAATAACCCAATATTTGTTTTCATACAAATATTCCTATACTGTAGCACCTCAGACACTCGGAATCAAAAATCGTCAAGGTCATTTAAATCAGCGTGGATAGCCATCTGCCATGTGACATATTAAGTACTTACTCATTCCCACTTTAGTTTTAAATTGCACCAATTAAGCAATTTAGTGGATCATGGCCTTGGTGACAGATTGATAGCGGACGTAGTTGCCGCCAAAAATGTGTTATTTCTGGATTGTTATTTCACGTTTATTTGATCCTTCAATTGAATGTGAAGTTCAATTTGTATAGGTGGGCCAAGAATAAAAAAAAACCTCGCCATATTAACTAATATATTTGGCACTAATTTACTTTACTGGCAGCACTTACTTTCTAAACGTCACTAATAAATTCCAGTAAATTCCTTATCAGTCAATTGTTTGTCGTGGTTTATTTTGTTGCTTTGAGTGATTATTTTGTGCCAAAAACTATTCGTAGTCGAGAAAAAAAGTAGTTTTCTATGTGCTAATGTAACGTTTCCTTCAAAATAACATTTATTCCCATATTTTTTTATTGCCTATTTTGTCGTCAAAATGACATGTGCGTTGCTATAACTACGATAAAGCTACGCTCGCCATGAAAAAGGAAACTATTTTATTTCATGTTTTCTATATTTCTGGTCAGCCTATATTAGGTACCTACCTATTTCATCTTCATGTAATCGAACCCAATCTCGCTCTCATTATTTTCTGAAAACATTACATTAAGACCCTTGTACATTAGCCGCAACCTGTATTAAAGTGACGACTGTATCGAAGGACCTCTGCGTGCGGGATTGGTCCTACACTTGACCCCATTTCGACATGACTCATGGTTGACTCATTTACTCAGCATTTTGATTAATGTTGCCCTAAAATGTTTTTCGTGTTTTCATATAGAAATAGAACATTTTATAATTGCTACAAGTTAGCGGGGAAACAAATCTTTACGTACCTAGGTACAAATAAAATTGGATTGGATGGAAATTAATTGCTTTCAAAGGTGCTTAAAGCTATTTACACGATACTAGAACAATTTTTTTATTTAGTCTCTCATCAGTATTTCAGTTTTTTCGGGAACGGCTTAACCGATTTTAATGTGAATTTAAAGAAAGAAAGAGTATGTTTATTATATGGCAACGTACAGGCTATTTAGACCTTCATGATCCATCAGATCAGTCGGATATGTAGTCTCGTTACTCGAAGGTTACTTGAATTTTAAGTAGGTAATAGTTAAGTACCTACTTACCTATTTCCGATGAAGTCATCGAGAAAATGCTAATACAATAAGCAGTCCGGCCGGCATCGGCTTTAATTATGTTTAGCAGCTTTATTTTAATACAATAATTACAAAAAGAACTACTTGACTTTTGCTTTAAAGCCGTTTTTTCTCTAATTTCTTACTTCTTAGGTATATCTTTCGACACCTGGTAGGAGTTGACTCAAAAACTGATTGATTTGGATGATTCATGACTGATTGATGGATTTGCAAATCGATTAATTTAGATTTCTATGTGAGCAATGTATAATACTGTTAAGTACATTTTTATAGCTACATGGAAATATACCTAAATGATGAGTTTTAGATGGCTCGGGAATGAGTTCTGAATTGTGAAGGGTGTGTGTTATTGTTTTTGTGTGTTGCCCATAGCACACATGACACGTGACTTCTAGTGTGGAGCTGAGTGTGTAGCTTATAATTTAACACCTGCAAATTCCTAACATTGTATTATTTCAAACTAGTTATTACATAATTCTATTCATAGAAACAGCAGCCTTTACTTTGTAATTTACGCGAAGCAGTAATAACTTATATAAATACAGGATATGGCGTGGTGATTCAGCCGCCAGGTCACCCCGGAGACCAGTGCGTGTAACACCCTGATTTACATGAACTTAATGGATGGTCGGTCGCCATGCGTAGAAGTTAAAAGTAATAAACGTTCTCATCGATAAGATTTTAAAGAAAGATAGCTTTATTTTTTGGGTGACCATTAAATTTATTATGGTCTAACGTAAATAATTAATAGTCGACCATTGTAATGTTATTTTTATTTTATTAGATTGGTTAATGTCTTTAAAACGTGAAGACTCACCGACAACGAAGGACGGATTCACAAACGACGGTCCACATAATTTAATATTCATCATTTTTGATTGCATATTCTAAAATAAACCAGTTAGGTAAAAAGCTACATAATCAATTTCATAATTCTCCAATATCTCCACAGTCATTTAAACGTAATATGGATTTAACGTTTATCCTAAGGTGTAACAACGATTTCATGTAAGTAGCGAAATTAAGGTATGACCACGTATGACCACATACTGGTACCTATGGAGAGTAGAGCACTCCCACACGCAGCGGGTTGTGAGTAGTAGGTACAATACAATTTATTGTCATTAGCTATGAATCCACCATTAATGACTGATCACCATTAATGCAAGGAATGACCGTGTGTGTAGTCAAGGTATGAATCGAACCCTGTTTTCGTTGCCGTAGCTTACAATATTTCAATCAATATGACATAATTATTCAATTATGCGAAAAAATGTTTTGAATCTATAGACACAAACAATATTGTAATAACTATTAACAAATCTCCTTTGTCCTGTCCTTCAATATTGCATCAGTGCTAGGGGGAGAGGGGGAGGGGGAAATTAGCGGTGCTACGTCCACGCAAGTTGAGCAACTAGTACATATTGAGCATATTATGGGTACACATCGAGTGGGTGTGATCGGTACACAAATACCACTTATCGTAATCAATGATCTTTCATTACTCAACTCATCTTTGTTTTGGGTTCCGTCATCCGCTTGGTATTGGTAAGGTAAACATTAGTACTAAGTGCCTATAAGGTTACGATTATCGATTTTGATTTGTCTTAATCTTTCTTGTTTCGCTGAATAATCAATCGTTAATCGTCTGGTAACATAATTATGAAAATGACAACTAAACTAAAGTCGATAACTATGTTTATTGAGGGAACTATAATTGAATAGGTATTTGAAATTATTTTAAGATTTATAATATCAATTTTTAATTAAAAGTTTAGCAACTATAAAAATCAAGGACCTTTTGGCGACAACGCATCAGTAATTCCTTGTGGTGTTATTGATAGACATAGGAAACCTTTTACCAAATGATAGTCAATTCGGTTAGCTGTATTTTCATGCCCTAAAAATTTTGTCCCAAAGACAACTGACTACAACTTTAAAGGTCAGGAAAAAGCATCGCGGCAGTATAGCAGTCATCACATACTCCCGGCTCGCCCAAATGAAAGCTTGGAGTGTTTAATCGCGGTTCATCTCGAGACCCAAATGGAAATAGGTCGGCGTCTGCGACCAAAAGAAATGTTGATGCCATACACTTGGCTTGTATTCGGACGGTCTTGACATACATTTTTTATTCTCATTACTCGCTGGAATGAATAGAAGACATGTTTATGATAATAGCTGATGAGGGGCAGACCCTTCAAATGATAATGAAAGTTCAACTTTGCTTATGGAGATCAGTAATAGGTACTAAAGTCACTACGGGTGGGTTGCCAGCCAGAAAAAAGGAAAGGAAAGACGGAATACTGTCTCTCAAACTCCTAGCCGGAAGGTGTTCAATCTATTGATGGTAGTCTCAAACTCTTAAGCCATAGAGCTGAAGCTAGCGAGCTGGGTTTCAGCCCTGCCACCGACCAACGCCGGCTTCTAACCTAATCTGCTAACAAAGGTTTGGTGTCAAGCTGACCCAGTATAGCCAAAAATACTTAATTCTCTTCTAATAGCATTTTTAAATAATAGAGGTCTATCTATTTAGAATCTGAACCAAATGACCTGAATTTATTTAACTAAATAGTTAGTCATCTGGTTCAGAACTTTTTACGGTTTCCAAAGCCTTACAGATGTTGGTGAATTTCCACATTAAATTAAGTAATTATTTTATTAATTTGTTCAGGCCGTCAAATATTTGGTTGCCCTACAAATTCCAAGGAAATGGGTCGTAAAGAGCGTGTGTGATGTCGAAATTGATGTCGCCGTAAACAAGCCATCTCCAAGAGTTACGAAGTGGTGCAGCAGGGGGCGAACGAAAACTAGTAATTTAACTAGATTACAGTTTTAATTTCTATATTTAAAATTACATTTTTAATATACCTAAAATTACCTAAAACTAGGGTGATTACGGTCGATGCTTGTACCGCAATGATTACAATGGAATGCTGACGTGATTTGGTTCCCAGGCTCGTTTCCGCGAACCGCCATATGATATCTTGCCTATACTAGTTTCGGATGCGGCGATGTCTGCTTCCTTTGTTATTTATTGAGAAATTTTGAATTAAGTATGTATTATATATTAATCATATTAGGGATACGTAACACCTTCCTCCCGAAGACCAGCAACTATTTGAGTTACTTCTGGAACGAAAATGTTGCTGGAACCTCCATGGCTTTCATCAGGTTGTCTGGTTTTATTCTTCGATGTACTTTTTCATCTTCTTCTTCTTTGCAGAACAAAGATAAGAAAAGAAATATTTCATCTTCTGTAGGTACTTGTTGGGGTAATGCAGGGCTGATGTCATCTTTCACTTGTTCCAATTTCAATTCCCGGTTCCAGGTTCAATTTGAAGTTAGTTATTTCTTTCCTTTTTTTGTTGTTGGTTTTATCCTTCTTTTTTGTAGTTGGTTTTAATTCCCAATTATAAAATTGTATTAATTAAATATAATGACTGCTTCGGGCATTCAGCCTCTATGTACAGGTAAGAATTTTTATCGATATTTGAGATTTGGATATGGAGGAAATGAGGGATTGGTTAGGTAAAGGTATTAATACTATTATTGGAAAAACATATGTAGGTATATGTATAGGTAGTAAATTTTTAATATAAGCAATCACTATTATATAAAAACTACTATTAAAATTTTCGGGATAATCATAATTTATATTTGATTAAAAACTTTATTAATATAATAATAATTATTAATATTATATATAATCCAACTATTTCCATTTTTTAAATTTAATTAATAATCTAATAGGTTGTATAATAAAATTGTAAAGGCATATTAATAATTAATAAAAAATATCATTGTAGATATATACTTAGAGCAATTATAATTGTAAAAAGTTATTAATTGATCTTATTATCTGAAAAAGTTATCATTTGGTATACTTATTTCATTTAGGTACCTAGTGTCTTATCTAAAATTTCAAATAACCAGCTCTTTTTCATATGTTGGAATAAGCGGATTTAAATTTTGTAATCATAATTTTATTTTTATTAATTAAAATGATGTACATATAATATTAATTTAAATGTTAATTAATAAATTTATGTCTTTATGTTAATCCGGCTGTTTAAATTTTTTTTTTATTTAAATAATAATATAGATAAAATATGTACTTAGGCATATTAATTATTTAATAATACAAATTATAAATTGAATGAGACTAAAATTTCCTATTATTTTATTCTAAATTATTTCATACTTCATATAGGTAGATATTTTAATTTTAAATTGTTCCAATTATATTTTTGTAGCCTATGAAAATTTTGGACAAGTAATTAAGTTTAATAGCTTTCTAAGTTCTTTATTAATTTAATTTATATCAATGGATAATGAATAAAAACTAAATACGTCATCATTTAATCACCCTAATTTTAAAATATTATAAAACTTATTTTAATTAAACTAAAATACTCAATTTTGTTATCAATTAGAATTTTCGAAATTAATATCTAAATTTACGTAATAAATTACTTTAATGAAATTGCGTAATTTTCGTTACTGATTTAAAGTGATCTAAAATGAAATTATTATTTTAGAGCAAATTAATTACATAATGTATAAAAAGGATTGAATTTAAAGGAAAAGGATAAATAGGACACGATAAAATTCTCACTGTACTTACAATAAATTAGTAGTCATCGTCCAATCGCTTCGGTATCAATGTTCGGATCCAAAATCCTGCTGCAGCTCTCCAGGTTCTTTGTTCTTCAGTGTCCAGCCCGAAAAATCGATTTTAGATATTTTCGCACCGGTTGAAGATCCTTTTCGACTGCGCCAGTTACGAAGTGGTGCAGCAGGGGTCGAACGAAAACTAGTAATTTAACTAATTAATCGATTTAATTTCGATATTAGAAATTACATTCTTAAAATACTTAAAATTAGCTAAAACTAGGGTGATTACGGTCGATGCTTGTACCGCAATGATTAGAATGGAATGCTGACGTGATTTGGTTCCCAGGCTCGTTTCCGCGAACCGCCATATGATATCTTGCCTATACTAGTTTCGGATGCGGCGATGTCTGCTTCCTTTGTTATTTATTGAGAAATTTTGAATTAAGTATGTATTATATATTAATCATATTAGGGATACGTAACACAAGTGCAAACAATAATATTATGATCTACATAATGTACTCGTTCACGACTATTAACATAGTACTTTATTAGATATATTATACCTATTTGGTATTCGTTATTATAATCGTTGTTACTAAAAAAAAATATTTTACCAACAAGAAGTCGTTTAAAATGAGTTATGTTTGTGAGTTAAGATTTATTTGTTCGGTTCTAATTATATTTCAAGTTTTCAACCTTATATTTTTATAACAACTTACTTACTCAATATAATAATTACCCGCCAGATGACGTAATAATTCATATAGGACCAATCACTAACCTAACCCTTTATTTGCCCACAGATCTTCGGCATAGTGATAATAGCGACGGCATGCGTGGACATGGGGATGATGCAGGGGTTCGCGGGCATGGAGACGGCGGGCGGGCACGAGACGGACGCCGTGCTCATCGCCGTGGGCGTGCTGGTCATCGTGGTGGCTGCCTTCGGCTGCTTCGGGGCCTGGAAGGAGAGCCCCAAGCTGCTGTATATCGTAAGTGGAATAGCTTCAACCAATAGCCTGAGTACGTCATTGTGGTGGCTGCCTTCGGCTGCTTCGGGGCCTGGAAGGAGAGCCCCAAGCTGCTGTATATCGTAAGTGGAATAGCTTCAACCAATAGCCTGAGTACGTCATCGTGGTGGCTGCCTTCGGCTGCTTCGGGGCCTGGAAGGAGAGCCCCAAGCTGCTGTATATCGTAAGTGGAATGCGTTCGACTAATGGCTTGCTATTGAGCACGGAACTCTCCGCAAGTGGGAGCTCATGTAGTCATACCCTCGCGGCAGGATTCACTGTGTGCCAGATTGGATGTTGGATGGTAAAGAATTGGGCCTTTTGAAAATGAATCCTTTTACGACTACAGGTAATTTTGTGAATAGGTCCAAATACTACTATGCTTTTTCCTGTGCAACATTCTATTGAATATTAATCTGTCACATATTAAATGTATCCGGCCGAAAATCGAACCCCAGAGCCTGCGCTTCACAAGCAGGACATTATCAACTAGGCTACTGGGTCGTCAATGACGTCATAAATGTCCCTTTAGCGGGGATACGATTCGATCTCTAATCTAAATATCGAAATTTAAAATCATTATTAAATCTAATATGTCATTTTCGTAACATCCTTTCTGATAAAGATAGAAATTCAAAAGCTAAGTTTTGTGTTTTAAACCAATATTTGTAAAGTGTACTGCAATTTCCTCTATAGGTACCAACACCTGCCAGTCATTGATCGCTATGAACCTAATAACAACTGCTAATGATACACAAACCAACCTTAAATGGTAGAGCTTATCTACTTCATAATGTTTGCAAGGAATTCGTTTATGTAACTTCATATTTTTGTACTAATTGTATGCAGTGATATTATTTCTGATATAGATAGGCAGACGTACTTTAATTAATTGTTAGGTACTATTTTTATACATTTCTTGACCCGCGTTGAAGTCGGAAAATGTAATAATTATAAAATTAGTATGGTAGTAAATATCATCCGCAATACTATTGGAGAATGATCATACGTATGCATACTACATAATAATATAGAAATCCACTAAACACACCACAATATCGATAGTGTAAACAAGGGGTTCGAAGTCAGGAGTAATTCCAACATGTCAGTGTTAATGGCACGACAAGGTGCCATCCATCATAGTGCCCCGACGATAACTGCGGTGGTGGTGGCTCCGATGACCTACATACGATACGGGGTGCAGCCTGTACCCAAGGTGTCGATGTGGTTTTATTTTTATTTAGAACATTCTGGTATTGGTTGGTATAGCTTAACTGGTGGCTCTCAAACCACTGTATTTTAATTAAAAATAATGTTTTGAACAAATAAATATTTTTAAAGAAGACTACGATGATAAAATGCTCTGTGATGGTAGGATAATAATTGACATTATTAATTTTTGAGTGATGCCCGTACACAAATATAAAGACAAAAATAAAAAAATAATCATTAAATTTCGCCCTTTGACACCGGGATTTAAACAGATAGTAGACAGATAGATAGATAGATGGTAGACAGATAGACAAAGTCCAGTTTCAGTTTTACAGTACGTGGATAGATTTTCTGTTCCACTATTGAATATGCCCCAAGAATAATGTATGTTCTTTTTTTTAGTTTGCAGGTTGTCTGATCATAATAATTCTTCTGGAGCTGTCAATCGGCATCGCGGCGGCGGCGCTGCGCCCTCAGATCGAGGGCTCCATGAAAAACCAGCTGCGAGCCTCCTTCATCAAGAACAAGTCCACCCGTGAAGAAGATACCGTGCACAGGGAGTTCTGGGATCGCATTCAGAGCACTGTGAGTATTTATCTTTTTCTTAGAACTTAGGTATCTCGTGTGACGACGTCACTTGCAATAAATGAAATAGCACACAAGCCAAAAATGCTTACAACTGGGTGTCTGTCCTGACCGAGAACGGAAATTTAACTCATCATTGAAATTTCCGCTTCGCTAAGAATCGGACCCATGATCCTTGGAATGCCGATTATGCAAAGTAACCATACGACCATCGATTTTCTTGTAAATCGATGCATACAGATCGTCAACAAAATGATGCCACAATTATTCCACAAGCTAGAATTGCCACTATACGAAAACAAATTTATTACCAGTGCTCACAGTTCAATTTAGCCTGTAGGTAAGCAAAATTTACTTAAGATATTTTATATCTCGTCATCAATCAATATACTTTAACCATAGGAGCAGAAAGCTCCTGTGAAGAAAGCAATTAAAACTTCTCTTACGTCCATCTTCTTCCAGCTGGAGTGCTGCGGAGTAACAGGCCCCGACAACTACGCGGCGGAGCCCCACATCAGCCCGTCGCTGTCGTGCTGCCCCCCGGACGGCACCGACAACGCCCCGGAGATCAAGCGCTCCAACTGCATCACCGGCACCAAGTTCTACCAGGACGGTTGCGAGGACAAGGTCTTGGCTACGGTACACAGCGCCGGCCTGACCGTCATCGTCTGCGTTATTCTGTTCTGCATCTTGGAGGTGAGTGAGGAGGTTTGATGTTAGAAGAAAGCGCTCGAACTGCATCACCGGAACCAAGTTCTACCAGGACGGCTGCGAGGACAAGGTCTTGGCTACTGTGCACAGCGTCGGCTTGACCGTCATCGTCTGCGTCATACTCTTCTGCATCTTGGAGGTGAGTAAGAGGATCATTTTGATGGTAGAAGAAAGCGCTCGAACTGCATCACCGGCACCAAGTTCTACCAGGACGGCTGCGAGGACAAGGTCTTGGCTACGGTACACAGCGCCGGCCTGACCGTCATCGTCTGCGTTATTCTGTTCTGCATCTTGGAGGTGAGTAAGAGGATCAGTTTGATGGTAGAAGAAAGCGCTCGAACTGCATCACCGGTACCAAGTTCTACCAGGACGGCTGCGAGGACAAGGTCTTGGCTACGGTACACAGCGCCGGCCTGACCGTCATCGTCTGCGTTATTCTGTTCTGCATCTTGGAGGTGAGTAAGAGGATCAGTTTGATGGTAGAAGAAAGCGCTCGAACTGCATCACCGGTACCAAGTTCTACCAGGACGGCTGTGAGGACAAGGTCTTGGCTACGGTGCACAGCGCCGGCTTGACCGTCATCGTCTGCGTTATTCTGTTCTGCATCTTGGAGGTGAGTGAGGAGGTTTGATGTTAGAAGAAAGCGCTCGAACTGCATCACCGGCACCAAGTTCTACCAGGACGGCTGCGAGGACAAGGTCTTGGCTACGGTGCACAGCGCCGGCTTTACCGTCATCGTCTCTGCGTCATACTCTTCTGCATCTTGGAGGTGAGTGGGGAGGTTTGATGGTAGAAAAGGGTTTCATGGTGATATCAACGTAGGCTGAAGATGTTGGATTTTGGCGAAATAGAAAGGCTATTCACGAAAGCTGAATTTTACATGGTGGTGTGGTAAGTTATTGCGCTTTACTTTACCATCTGAAACTTTATCACCACTTACCATCAAGTGGGATTTCTAGGGAAGTGTGAGCTTAAAATTAATTTAAAAAATGGAATTTTACTAAATTCGACCGTAAAAATATATGAATGATATCGCTGGTAAGCAATTTTAGTACTTACGTCTCAAACATTTTTTCATTGTCGTTGTTAGTAAAAGGGAGACCGTAAATGAAAAGCTAGTAAAACAATAACGTGGTTTGTAGAAAACACTTGAAATTGTTAAAGTGGATATTTTTTATTAATACGATAAAACTATGTAAGTATGTATTGTTTTATTTTTCAGGTGGCGGGCATAGTGTTGGCGCTATGGCTTGCACATACCATCAAGACGGAGGGAAAGAGTCGAGAGACGGCATAAAGATCACCACCAGGCAACATTAATTAGCATTTGAATAAGGCGCACTAAGTGTTGTATGCAAATAAAAATCTTACATTAATATGCAATCAGATACCTCTTCAATATTTTGAAAGACAAGGTCTATTAGTCATGGAGGTAGTCCCTTTTACAAACATTCTCGATAATTTTTAACTAATGTTTTGGAAGTATTAGTGTTGTGTTAAATTCCAGAGAAAATTTTCTTTTTATGAATAGTATTTTAATGTACTTCGTTCTTTAACTTCAAATAAAATCCGTTAAAGCCAACGATGCCCAAGTACAAAAAATGTTATGATGTCGTTGGTTCCCGTTGTCTATTCCGAAAATGTAAACAGTAATAGCAGCCTGATTGCCAATGCATAATGCATTGACGAAATAGTGTGTGAGTAAATCCGCCCTCGCTTCGCTTCGGGGAACCAGTCCCTTCAAAAATCTCTATAAATTTTAACAAATTATGTTATTCCAATGTCTAAGCTATATTACTGCAAAGTTTCAATCCGTTTTCAATGCAAAGTGAAAATCCGTTCAGTAGTTTTTGCGTGAAAGAGCAACAAACACACACACACACACTCACTCACATACATCCTTACAAACTTTCGCATTTATAATATTAGTAGGATAGTAGGAAGTAGGATGAATCGTCACATTGGGATATCAAGTCGGCAAAAGTCTGCTAATTTAAAAATTCTTCAATAGCGTCGTGTTTGAATAGTTAGATACATTTCGTATACAGATGGAGCGTTCTACAGAACGATCAACGCTTAGAATATTACTTTTTCTACAGACAATTTCCTTTTGAGCATTGCAACTCGAACCGAATGTATAAAACGTGTCAAACATTCCCAAAACGACATAAATTGAAGCATTTTTTTATTAGCATACAATTAGGCCCTTATTACGAGGTTATAGTTTTCAACCATCTCGGGGTCTGATATTTCAGTTTCATGACGATTTTTTTGGTTTACTTACTCTCCACGGCATAAATTTAATAATATAGGAATGCCTACTTTTTATTCCAATAACAACTCGCAGATAGGCCTTTTATTGTGAATCATTTATCAGTCAGGTGCAATATTATTGTTTTCGCAATAGACTGCTAATCAGACTTTACATTCAATAATTATATTACCTATATCAAAAATTTATCAACATAAGCAGCATTTGAATGATTGTAATTAGATATTGTAAGTGTGATTTAGTCTTTTGGATATTAAATAAGTATGTTAGGATTACAATTAGCTATACGTTTATTACACAAATGAATTTGTGTTTCTTCACATTAATTTGTACTCGTTTCGTTTAGTCCATACTCATCATTATTACCCATACAGTGGTTCCCAAAGTTGACTTGAATTTTATAAATATAAAATTATCAAATTCGAAACTTACATTTACAGCTATTGGCACAAATATACACAATATATAAATTAGACAAAAGACATTCAATTAGAATCATCGATTTGAACACTTCATTAAAATACCCAGGAAGTGCCAGTGAGAACTAATTTGTTTACTCTGCATTTTGTATCGTCCGGTTGCCGTCCCAGTCGGTATTTTCCGTCGTACTTTTCAGGACTCATCCTGAGGACTCACCAATGGGTCACAAGGTCATCCATATTTGGAGAAACGCCGTTTTTCGTTCAACGATAAGGAATTTCAGATCAATTTATCTAGGTACCCGTAAGGAAACACCTCATATTTATATCTACTAGCGTAATATTTAGTATCTATTTAGTTTCATCTTACAAAAAAAAACCTATTTAACTTATTACCAGTCAGAAAACGCACTGAATTTTAACGGTGCTATTCCATGACAAAATGTATTCTTTTTATGTTAATATCATAATATTACACTAACAGCATTTATATTTTATAGAAAAACTACTACTTATTTATATTGCAATAATGCACAACAAATAGTTTTTTTAGTTGTTTAGGCTTTTAAAATGGTTGTATCTGGTGCTGCACGCTCTTTTGTTATTTGATGTCCATGAAAAACGCAATTATGATATTGCGTAAGGTACCTAATCGTCCACTTCATTTTAACAAGCTCAAGTTTATACGTGAATAAAAAATAATAGAAAATATAATAGTTAAATGTTTTAAGAAAGCTGTAGGGTATGCTAAGTATTTTTGAGTGTAGATTAAATAAGAAATAAAATTGAAGATAATATTTAGTATTAACTACAGCCGTTTTTTCAGATAAAATTATTAATATTTCTAAATAAATAAAAAATATGTGTGTATTCTTGCAGTGCTGGGATGTTTTAGGCGGTTTATTTTGAAAAAATCCAGCCTATAGGTATACTGCCGTCGTAATCAGAAAAGGCATAACTAACATTTTGCAAAAGTTGAGAAAATCGAGTTTAAAATATTTTTTGAATTTTGTTAAAAAAAAAACATTTTTAAATTTTTTTTACGGAATTGTGTGAATGTTAAAAATTGCGTTTGTTTAGTATGTATACAATGATAGTAATATTATATTTTTAATTTTAACGGATTTACTTAATTTTTAGCAAATTTCTTTTTAACGTAACATAAAAATTAGCATTAAAAGAGAAATATTACATTTAAAAGGCACAAATAACCAAATATGCCTTTTCATTGTAAAAGTTTTGGGTAAAAATTTAAAATGTTGTGATGAAAAGGCAATTTTACTCAGTTGTGTCTTTTCACTGTTAATTATTAGAATAAATAATTCCAAAAATGTTGTCATGAAAAGGCACAACTGAGTAAAAGTGCCTTTTCACTTAATTCATAATCAATTTAATGTATTACAAATAAAAAGGTGAAAAATAGGCATATCTAACAATATGCCCTTTTGTTGTAATAAAACTTTAAAAATGGTGCAGTTGTGCCCTTTAAGCTTATGGTATCTCTGGTAATTTTAAAGCTAAAAATCCACAAAAAATCAGGCGGATAGGCCGTTTTTTCCTGATTCCGAATATATATATAACTCAATTTCACAAAAAATGTCAGTTGTGCCCTTTTTCGGTAACACGGCAGTATAGGATCTATGTATATAGTATATGACCACTTACCATTAGGTGGATCGTCAGTTTTAACTACTGCCCTTCAGGCTACACTTATAAATTTTGTTACAATGAGGGAGTATTTAAATAACTTAAACTTGTCTATTTAGTATTAAATAAAAATATCTTTAATTGGTTAAAGACATAAGTTGTGAATTTTTTGATATTTCAAAACTAAGCATTTACTAGTCAATAATTTAACTAAAATTGTTGCTTTAAATATATTTATTTGCTTACAATGTAATCTTAGTACTTCCCTACTAATTTTAGTAGTAGTCAGTGTCATTTAATTTGTATTTGAAGTATATCCCACCTAGTTTTAATTGGTATAATTATAATTATTATAGAATAAGTTTATGTAAATTGTACCAATATTTTAAATGGTAATTTGTTAATAAAATGTCAACCGTTTTATCGTGTGTTGGGTATGTTAGCTACATTGCACACTCGAACACAACGAAAATTAATGTCTTCTTCAATCTTTAATTTTTTCAATGTACAAAATGTATGATGTCGTCATAAGCGAGGCATGTTGGCGTTGTGGCCTTAAACTTATAATTACAACTGATAACAACAATATCATGCGTAAGTTTTTTACCAGTGCCCTTGCAAAAATGACGTCATGCCGTATACATGATGACGTCCATTAGCGTTTACGACTACGTAGAATGACGCGAAATTCAATGTGAAAACATGAATTTAAAAAAATGTTAAGAAGAAAAAATATGAATCTCAAAATCTACGTCTATTTTCGTTTAAAGTAGGTACCTATTAATTATTTATTTCCCCTATGTTTAAATATTTCAGAAGTACCAGAGTAGGTACATAATATTTATATTATGGTTGTAGTAAGTTCTCAGCAACTGTAGATTTTGATGTCTGATATCACTACATAGTATAAAACAAAGTCGCTATTTTTGTCCGTCTGTTTGTTTGTCTGTTTGTCTGTATGCTTAAATCTTTAAAATTACGCAACGGATTTTGATGCGGTTTTTTGTAATAGGTAGAGTGATTCAAGAGGAAGGTTTTTATGTATAATACATGCATATATTCCCACGAGAACGGGATCCACGCGGGTGAAACCGCGGGCGGTCCGCTAGTGAGTAATAAAATGTGTAGGACGTAGGTATACCAGTGTAAATTGCTTTGTTTCAAGAACTTACTCGTACATCTACTATCTAATTTATAATTAAGTGTCTAAAACAACTCATTGTTAGTAACAAGCTAATAAGTTTTAATAATTAAGTGAACTTAAATATCTATTAACAAATTTTATTGGTGTTGCAATATGAATGTTGGAATAGATTTATTTATTAAAATAAATATTTGTGATTAATAAATTGGTGTTTTGTTTTTGGGCTTCTTTATAATAATAAAAATGGTTTGAGAGCCAGTGGCCAAAATTTACATACGAAGCATTTTTTTAGCACGGACTTGATAAGAATAATTCCGGTTTGGATGGTTCAAAAAGGCACATAATCAGTCAGTGAAATCAACAAAATTTATTAAATACAACCTCATTTGTTACGATCTCCTATTGTCACTTTTGTAGCTGGTTTCCCCTACTTTATTCCTTCCTCTCGCCAATGCATCGATGCCTTCATTCTGACTGTGTCACTGGGCAAATATGACCACTTACCTCTCTGAACGATCAGTTCAATAATTCCAAAAGAGTTGAGAAGAGTTAAAGTGCTATTGACTTGACACAAAGGCAATAAACGCCCAGACAGAGTACAGAGGTTCAAAGTCGCCATTAAAATTTCCCTCTCGCTGGGAATCGAAGTCAGGACTCTTTGAGCGTCAAGTCGATGATAACCATTGCACCATACGAGACATCATTATAAACGATAATAGATATTAAGGTAAAATAACATACAACTATTTAAATAAGTAATTTTATTAGTGAATCAAATACTGTTGTTGTAAATGTGAAGTCTGTTGTAGTCATAGTATAAAGTGATATGAGAACAAGAATTTCTGTTATGATTATATACCTACATGTTAAAATTATTACAATATGAACAATATTTAACATGTTAATTTATAGTCTATTCACAGCAAAGTGTTCGTGATAAGTACAGCTATTTGAACCATCGTAAAATCTATAAGTTGTTGAAAATGTTATAAGATAAATCTATCGAAGAAGGCATTGTTGAAGCGATCGAAGAAAACCTAGCGTAGTATCTTTATAACGCTCTCTAGCTACTAACTCTGGACTGGACTAACCATCCTAGTCCAGTCCAGATTGAGTTTTTTTTTCGATCACAGTTATTAAGGGCGCCAACAGAAGGGTGGAACTGCATTCTTAAATGGTACAGTTTATAAAGACACAAAGTACTGGGCCCCAATTCTGCTAATTTTTAACGCTTCAATAGTATCTCGATTGAATTGTTTGCCACATTTTGTATACAAAATTGAATAGTTTGAAACATTTTTGGTACATTTCGTGTATAGAATTGAATAGATCGACACATTTCGGTACGTTCTGTGTACAATATTTAATAGTTTTCGACGCTATTTCGGCACATTCTGTATGCAAAATGTGGCAGACTATTCAATCGAGACACAATTGAAGCGTTATAACTTAGCAGAATTGGGGGCCTGTTTATAAGGAAGCAATAATTCTAAAACACATACATAATGTATTATGTAAGTAGGTACATCCCATACGTGCTACCTATTATATTAAAACCCATTCATCCTTTGCCTTAGTGATAAATGGTCCAATTCCTTTTATCTTATTCTACTAATTTATAAACTTAAGCAATAATTTTAATTATCTGTACGAATAATAAAAATAAATTCCCATTCGTATGTACCTATGTATATGATAGCCATTTTTAAATGAAAGGGTATTTTAGCCTAATATAAGCTAAGCTACAACCCACTAATGGCCCACTACTGAGCACGGGTCTCTCCTCATTACTGAGGAGGGAGGCCTAGAGCATACTCCACCACGCTGCTCCAATGCGGATTGGTCTCCACCAATCCGCATCCACTAACCCCTCCGGGTTAGTGGCCAACCCAGTGTCGAAAGTTTTCAAACCGCCCGAAGGAAGGTTAAAGGTTAAACCTAATATATGTATAGTAATAAGCCTAATATATAAGGTTTTTAGCCTAATATATTTGGGGGTAATTGGTTATTTTAAAAAACCTAAGGTACCTAACGTGAAATGTTCAGTAACTTAAAAATTTTGAGAACAACTGGCAAAACGTTTTACTTACAGCTACTGATTAAAAAAGAGTTAAAATAATTAAATGCAAGTATAATACGTACTTATATGTATACTAATAATTTAATTTAAACCTACAAAGTATCACAGCTATTAGCTACTTGACGTTGTGCTACTTGACAATAAATCTTATATTAAGTTTATTGTGAAATTCTAAAAAGTTACTACACGACATTATTTTGAAACATTAAAAAACATGCCACATTATTATTAGGGTGACCAGACATTATACATTTACTTGTGTACATTTTTACTATCAAATCGAAGGATTTTGAGGAGTTTTCGCTTTTTTATTTTTTTCTGTGAATATCCGCCAAAAGAACAAGCGAGCCATCTACATCAACAATACCAAAAGGCATCACCGACGCGTAGCGGACCAAGAATATCGCTAGTCTAGGTCTAAGATGATGTTGAATGACGGTTACGTTTCAAAATGTGCTTGCAGTGTCTCCTGAAGTCTTTGACGTTCAGTTTTCACTGAACTAGCCATCCACAGGGCTAAGATGACGCAAGCGATCTGAAAGTTAAGTAGTATGAAATTAATATAGCGCTGATAATGAAAAGTACCAGTTTAATAAGTGAAAAATTGTTCAAAAATTGCTAGGGGGCAGTTTAGGAAACTAGGTCATCAAAATATTAATTTTATCAATCTATCAAAGAAATCAACAAACCTCTAAAAGTGTAAAAATAATGCCAGTAGATATAAAGATGTTTCCCTTGAAAGACTTCTCTCGACGTAGAACTTCTTCGCAGCCGCGCATGTAATACGTCCGCTCGGCGAGACAGGCGGCGTGCAAGTGACGGCGCGCGCCCCCCTCCCGCAGCGGATGTGCGCGCGGGCAGCAGGATGAGGGTACTTCACGATGCAGGATCGCGTAGTCTTCCGGGCCGTCAACTCCGCAGCACTTGTACTGAAGTTAAATGAAAAAGTTTGTATTAACGTTAAAAAAAAACTAAATGTCGACCTTCTGATTGTTCTCCTGTTCGATTCAAAGTTAACCTTTTAATACCCTTAGGTCCCTAAGCTATAAAAGGTAACTTCTTATATAATCTTATTATCTCTAAAATATTTCTCTCAGTACTTACTCCAAAATAACATAATCGTAATTGAATACTGAAGAAAAAAAACTACACGAATGTCTATACATTCGTTAATTGTACCTATATCTGTGAAAAGGTACTTAAACACACCTTTTCAGTTTGCACCAGTAGTTCCTGACACTCAACTTCAACTAAACAAACAAACAACAGTCTGACGGACAGACGGACTGGCAGACAAACAAACAAACTCTTCAGCTGTACCTATAATATAACAGCGATGGCTACAACCCATAAAAGACCCACTATTGAGCACGGTTCTCTTCTCATTAAGGAGGTCTAGAGCTACTCCACCACTGTGCTCCAGTGCGGACTGTTGGAGAAAATATTACAGATGTATAGTAACAGTATAGATGTATATATAAATAAGTACCACCTCAGCCTGCAGCGCGTCCCAGGCGGCGGTGTGGTTCCCGGCCTGGTCGTCGGTGGCGTTCCGGTAGAACTGCACGCGCAGCTGGTGGCCGCCGCCCAACCACGCGCTCAGCGCCGCGCCGCCCGCGCCCACCGTCACTTGCACCGACACCAGGAAGATGAAGAAACACGCGTGCTGGAACGGGTTTTATCACGATGTTACTCTAATGTACTTAATTTTTTAGAAAAAAAAAAAACTATCACTCTAAACGGGACCACACGACTAGCAACAGATTTCAAGTAAAAGAAAATCATTTCTTACAAAACAAAGGAAAAAAGGTCGCGTATTGTTTTCCTTTCTCAATATTTATTATAAACACAATTCCGAGATTTTTTAATTTTTACGCCATATGGTACTCTGCTAAAACGCTAACACACAAAATCATTCCCCCGCACCGTAATTCCCTGTGTCGTGGCTTGGACATGTCTACACAAATTTCACATCAGTAACACCCATGACCCCAGAACAATTTCTGTTTCATAATTAATGTTCGTCTCGGCTAGGAATCGAACCCGGGACCCCTTGATTTGCAATATCCTCAAAAGGTCTGCTTAAAGTTACACTCTTTGTATAGTAGTGCCACCAGAATTTAATACTTTTCAACGAACACTTCTTCAATGGAGAGATTCTCAACAAGACACCAAATCCTAAAATACAATAAAGATTAAAGCCTAATCCTAATATATTGATACAGCAAAGTCGACCGATTGAAATTTAAATTATATTTCATTCGCTTTATTCTTCAGATATAAATAAACAATGTAGTTCCCTTTATTTTGCTGGCAACATTCGCACATCTTTAGAGGGTATACTAAAACTTATATTTTTCGTACTACCCTAAGAGCTCTTGTACATGGCACGTTTTCTTGACCGTACGGCGTGTTTGCCGTGCCGTAAAAAAAACGTGCTAGCGTGTACATGGCACGGCAAAGCTAACGGGCAAGACAACGGCCAGGTGCCGCTCACTTGGGATCTTTCATGAACAGCTAATGTAATTAACAATATTCGTTATTTATGTTCATTTTATTAAGACAGAAATCAATTCAGTCAAAAATCATTACCTTAACTACTAGTTGCATCTATTTCTTTCTTATTTATGTAACTTGTCTTTCAAGCTCATAATAGTATGTTTAAGTTTTAGTTGATTTCCAATTTTTTTTTTGGTGTGTGTACTGTATACCTCTACCCCTTCTATTTGTATTTCTTTCCTAAATCTTACGTTGCCTGGAAGAAATCGCTATATAGCGATAAGGCCGCCTTTTGTGTTGTGTTGTTTGTACCCATGTATTCTGGTATACAAACAATAAAGTGTATAAATAAATTAAAAATAAATAGAAGTCAGTTAAAAACAGTGTAGCCAGCCGGTCACTAAACCGTGAAAATGTCCGGCGTCGTCGACACACCCACGAAGACTGCCATACAACACTGATAAAAATCACGCCGTGCGTAGACGCGGCACGCCGAGGGGGACGCACGGTGCATACGGCGGCGGCGCCGCCGCGCCGTGCCGTAACGCAGCCGCGACTGTCTACAAGCTCTCATAGTAATCCATACAACACTGACAACCGTGCCTACACACGGCGAATTTACCGTAGATTTTTACGCCGAAAAAACGTGTGTCTACAAGAGGCCTAACTATTACCTGCTCTGGACAGTCGCCTCAAGTCTCATTCTATTATTTTGCGCGGCAACGAGCACTCTCGTAAAAAGTTTATCATGCCTAAACGAAAGCAGAGATCAGTGGAATATTATGAAGCCAAAATAAGAAAATTACAACAAAAAAGTCGTCATCAAATTAGTGATACCTCCGTTACGGATACTGAAATAAATCAAGGTAAATATTAAGGTGTGTTTTAAATTAGAAATGCTACTTAATGTGGTGTACAAGTGTTAAATCCGTAAAATTAAAATGCATTATTAAGTTAACCTGAACCAAGTATTGGCAGGTAACACAATGCATATAATACCCCTAAGTTTAACAAAAGTTAAACATGCGGGCCTAAATAAAGCTTAAAAATAATATACCAGGTACCTACATGGACCTTATAAAAAATTACCTCCAGAAGGAAACATTAATATTTGTTTTACCTCCGAATACTATACAATTTTCATACGATTTTTTTTTGTACGGACAGATGTCGGTGCATGCGGAGGTTGTATTCATGATGCTATGATTATGGTCGAACCCGAAACAATGGGCCCAGAGGTCGAGTTGGCACCCGAGGCCGAAATAGTCCCTGAACCTGAGTCGATACCTGAGCCCGAAATTAATGCGCTTGAAACCCAGCAAGGACATTCTGGCGATATGCCGCAACCGGAGCTTGATCCTGAATTATTGTTGGCTCTGGGTGACGCTGCTGAAGATGTACCAAATTTTGGGGATAAAATTCATTCCAGCTTATCACAACGGTGGACTCCAATATTGAAAAAAGGGCTTCTTAAAGAAGCTAAAGCAAAACTTGTTAATGAATATCCAGTGCCAGATAACTGTAGGTTGCTGAAAGCTCCAACATTAATCCCGGAAATTTCAGCAGCGGTAATGGAAGTGGTTAGAAACAGAGATAAGAGTATAGCATCTAAACAGGATCAGCTAGGTCACGGCATTGCTGCCATTAGTAAAGCTATTTCCTTGTTACTCCTTGGCGAGGACAAGATTCAAGCAATTAAAATTCTGTCTGACGGTTGTAGATTGCTTTCAGACTTACACTATACAGAAACTCAGCTGAGAACCAAGCTGATAACACCCTGCCTACAAAAATATATTTTATGTGTAATTGAGAATCAAAATCGGGACGAAACATTGTTTGGAGTTGATTTACCAGAAAAAATTAAATCTTCTAAGGCAATTGAAAAGCAGGGCCATCTATTAAAAAAGGTGACGAACAAATCGTCTACATTGATGTCCACGCAGCCGGAACCTAGGTCTCGCTACCAGGAAAACTGGCAGGGCCCTCCTCGGTATCCCTCGTCGAGCAGGGGGGGGGGGCGGGGAGGGTCGCATCGGCCTGCTGCCGTTCAGTATCGACGCGCAGCAACAGCTGCGGTTCCGAACCGCTTCTCGGTCAATCAGAACAAACAGCGTGCCCCGCGCCAATAATACAGGTACACGCGGGTAGATTACAATATTGTTATAATTGTTGGTTAAATGTTACAAACAATAAAATTGTACTAAATTGGATTAAAAATGGATACCATATACCGTTGAATCGTATACCCGTTCAACGTTATATTCCCAGTAATAATAATTTATCGAATGTAGAATTACGTAACATGCAATTAGCTATTAAAAATTTAATTTCATTGGGTGCTATTTCGGAGTGCAAACCACGACCTGACCAATTTGTGTCCAAAATATTTTTGGCCCCTAAGGCAAATGGTACCTATCGATTTATAATGAATTTAAGGCCATTCAATAAATATGTAGCCAATCTCCACTTTAAAATGGAAGACTTCAGAACGGTTTCAAAAATGATTCAACCTCAAATGTTTATGGCCACGATTGGTTTAAAAGAGTCTTACCTTCTTGTACCTATTAATACAAACCAAAGAAAATATTTACGATTCGGCTTTTCTAACAAGTTATATGAATTTAATGGCATGCCGTACGGTTTGTGCTCCGCACCCAGAACCTTCACTAAGATCATGAAGGAAGTTATGACTTATCTTCGGCGTCAAGGGTTTTCGTCTGTTATTTACCTTGACGATATATTATGTTTAGGCTTAACATATGATGATTGTTTAAAAAACGTTACGGAAACCTTGAAGTTGTTAAAATGTTTAGGTTTTATTATTAACGTGCAAAAAAGTTCTTTCAAACCAACTAAAGAAATAAAATTTCTTGGGTTTATATTCAATTCTTTTACAATGACAATGTCATTACCGTTGGAAAAACGTAGTTACATAAAATCTCTTGTTGAGAAATATAGCTCGTTACGACTCATTCACACGAGGACGAATCGTCTTTTTTCACGAATCGTCTTTTTTCACGATTCGTTATTTTTTTTGACGGCGGCAATGCTTTTTAAATACTCATGTTCACACGCTTGACGAATCGTGAAAAAAGACGAATACGGATACGTCTTTTACAAATCACGAATCGTGAATGTTTTATGATTATGACGGATCCGCGCACAGTTTAGTATGCGTTTGTGTGTGAACTTCAATGCGGATATTTTGACGAATCGTGAAAAAACACGATTCCGTATTCAATGTGAACGTCCATCCGTCAAGACGTATCGTGTTTTTTGACGAATCGTCAAAGACGTATGCCGTGGGAATGAGCCCTTCCTACCTGCACTATTAGAGATTTTTCACATTTCATAGGAGTGCTAACAGCAGCTTGTCCAGCTGTCCGTTATAGTTGGTTGTATACTAAAAGACTTGAACGACAAAAGTATTTGGCCCTACAGAAATCTAATAGTTATGAGTCTAAATTCAAGCCGTCTTTAGAAATTTTACCCGATTTAAAATGGTGGCTAAATAATGTTCAGTCTTCTACGTGGCCTCTTCAAGTGTTAAATTATGACTTCGAGATTTTTACGGACGCTTCCGGGTCCGGTTGGGGTGCGTTTTGTGACGGTAACCGTGTAAATGGTAAATGGAGCAATAGTGAATTGAACTTACATATAAATTATCGTGAACTTTTGGCAGTATTTTTTGGGTTAAAATGCTTTGCACGACACGTTACCAATGTAAACATCTTATTAAGAGTTGATAATACAACCGCGTTATGTTACGTGAATCGCATGGGAGGCATTCAATTTACCCACTTGAATGATTTGACCAGAGAAATCTGGCAGTGGTGTGAAGAGCGAAATATTTGGTTAACGGCTTCGTACATTAATACTAAAGATAATAAAGAAGCAGACGAAGAATCTAGGAGAGTAAATTCTGATATAGAATGGTCGTTACGCCCCTTTGCCTTTAATAAAATTGTAAATTATTTTGGTAAACCTGATATAGATTTGTTTGCTTCTCGGATCAATGCCAAATGTGACAGGTTTGTGTCGTGGAAACCAGACCCTAACGCAGTAGCGATAGATGCATTCACTATTCCTTGGGATACCTATTTTTATGCCTTCCCCCCAGTATCATTAATCTTGCGATGTTTACAAAAAATTATTAACGATAAAACAGAAGGTATCTTAGTGTTTCCGTATTGGCCTTCTCAACCATGGTTTCCATTACTAAAATCCATGATTGTTTCCGATATAATGTTTTTTAATACAAATAAAGATTATGTCTATGTCTTGTTCCAGGCCTCAGCGATTCAATCACTTTACCCTGGGTGTGGCCAAGCTCTCCGGGAAGCATTTGTTAAACGAGGAGCTCCCCAGGCCTCCCTTGACATAATGTTGGCTTCCTTGTCTAAAAATACTTTAGCACAATACAGCGTAACATTAAAATCTTGGTGGGACTATTGCAATAAGAGCCACAACGACCCCTATATTTATTCGGTTGCTTCAGTGATGGCCTTTTTGACAAATCAATACAATCAGGGATCATCTTACGGAACTCTGAATAGTCATCGTTCCGCCCTTAGCTTACTCCTAGGAAATGATCTGGGGTCGGTCGAACAGATTAAAAGATTATTAAAAGGTGCATTTAGATTGCGACCACGTGTACCAAGGTACACAAAGACCTGGGATCCGCAGACAGTTTTTAATCACATCACTACGTGGGGTTCGAACGATAAATTATCATTGGATAAGTTAACTAAAAAATTAGTTGTGTTATTGGCCCTATGTAGGTACGGCTCATCGAGTACAAACATTGTCATTAATAAAAATTAACGACATAACACTTAATTTGCAGGGGTTTCAGATTACAATTAAAGACCTTATAAAAACGTCATTTATTGGTCGAGATCAGCCCTTACTAATACTACCATATTTTCTGGAAAATATAAACATTTGCCCGGCTACTTCTTTAAAGATTTACTTGGAACGCACGAAAGAAATAAGACCTGACGGTATAAATAATTTGTTATTGACAATAAAACGGCCGGTTCATGCAGCAAGCGCACAGACGATAAGCCGCTGGATTAAGCAAGTGTTAGCGGAGAGTGGCATAGACGTCAGCCAATTCAGCGCGCACAGCACACGACACGCCGCCCGCCACCTCCGCGGCGCGAGTAGCCGGCTGCCGGCGTCTCACTTGAGGTCATAAGAAAAACGGCCGGCTGGACGGAGAATTCACAGACTTTTGCGAAATTCTACAATCGCCCAATTATCACAGACCAAGATACTTTTGCTTCTGCCTTGCTTCGTCCAGCAAATCACTAAAAATGTTGATTCATACCCTATGAGAATCTAATCAGTTAATTTGTTTGCCAAATTCATTAATTTTTTGTTTGTTATAAATTACCTAACGCTGAAACAATAAATCAAATACATACATACTTCTTTTGTTTTACTTCTTTTATGTTTACATAAACCTGTAAGATTATGAGTAAACATTTTGCTAACAGTAATTAATGAAATAATTGTAACAAAATTTTAGACTTGATCTCTAAACATCTACATTGTTTATTTATATCTGAAGAATAAAGCGAATGAAATATAATAGATGATCAAACGAACTTCACAAAGTAAAGTTCGATCGCTATTATATGAATTCGCTTTATTCGAAGATATAAGTATATACCCTCCCTTCCCAGTCCCTAAAAATTTTGTTACTACTCTAAAAAGAATGAGACTTGAGGCGACTGTCCAGAGCAGGTAATAGTTAGGGTAGTACGAAAAATATAAGTTTTAGTATACCCTCTAAAGATGTGCGAATGTTGCCAGCAAAATAAAGGGAACTACATTGTTTATTTATATCTTCGAATAAAGCGAATTCATATAATAGCGATCGAACTTTACTTTGTGAAGTTCGTTTGATCATCTATAATAGTTTTGATTCCACATTTAATCGTTTTTTTATATAAATAGGTAAATAGCAACAAACTCAGGCAACAAACGACCAAAGGAACGACTTGATGTTGAGTGGTCAACGCAGCGCTTACGTTCATCGATGCGTTGACGCGACCAGACCAGAGAACAAAATTGACGATACAAAGAAGTAAAGTAGGCATTGGCGTAGATGAATCTTATTTTTATGTCGGTCACAGAGGTATAAAGTAGAGTAGATATACGGTGAGCCATACGGTACGTCTACTTAATGTGAAAACAGTCAACGGTTGGAAAGAGAGACAAGATTGTCAAGTAATTATGTAATTATAATCAAATTAATTCGACTTGCTATCAATTTGGTACCGAAATAAACTCTCTTTTTCTATCCAAGTATTAATTTGAGGGCTGGCAACCTAGCCTATTTTGTTTCACCGGTCACTCTCATTGGCATCTATAAAGAATGCCACTTTGAATGGCGAACATCAATTTATTTTTCATCCTACCTTTTCGAAAAAGACGACTTGGTTCGCCTTTAAGTGCGCCCAAAGTTGGTGTTTTCTATAAGAAACTTTTAGCGGGCGGGAATGAGTTTTTCGTCCTCTCTATTTACACACTTTTTGAATTAAGTGCGCCGCAATTAAGTATCTTTTCCGCGCACTTTTTGAATTCAGTTCGGATTGTTAGAAATTCATGGTTTTATTTTGAAAAATGAGTTCTTTAGGTGTCTGTGAAAGTATAATTCCTGAATTTGAGGCGCCTTTTATTTTCTCATAGGGGGGGATGAAAAGTAGAGTATATCACTCGGGAGCAAAATGTTTTGGCTCGGGCGACGTACTTTGAATCCCTCGTTACGTTCAGGATTCTACTAAAGAATCGCCGTAAAAATATTAATTTGCTCCCTTACAATGTACTATTTTACCCATAGCTATTAACGTTTCCGTGGTGTAGCGGTTATCACATCTGCCTAACACGCAGAAGGCCCCCGGTTCGATCCCGGGCGGAAACAGTGTTTTTAGAGTTAAGTGATTTTTTTGTTATTATTTTATTTTTAATTGTCTAATGTAGAAACGAATCTTTCTAATAATAATATAATATTTTATAAAATAATATGAAAGTACCTTAGTAATAGTACACATCTTTAAACCGTAAGATCCAATTTAATAAAAAAATTAAGATACACTTTTTTATTTGAACGATTACAAGAAAATTTTACTTCCAATATCATTATTAACGAATTGTATTATGCTTTAAAACCTGTAGAGTAGGAATTAAATTTCACTGAAATTGTTATATCCGGGCATCAGTGTATGAAGTAGGTAGGTATGTAATGTACCTTATATCTGTAATGACAAAATATCGACGGCAGCAAAGAACATGAAGACATCTGCAATTTTGCCAAAATCGTTTTTTTGCATAATTCAACTCAGAATTCTTTATTCTATCTTGTGATATTTTTTTTTTCTCGAAAAATGTTGTTTTTTACACCAATTTTTCAACGTACAAAAAGACATCTGCACTACTTATTTAAAATTCGACAAAGTACAAACGGACATATACCATTTGTCCTTGTGTACGTCGCGCAATGCGGCGGGCCAGCTGTCCTTACGAAAATAACCTGCGAAGTCTCGTGGCTCCTCAGCAAGAAAAAATGTCTGATGATGACTGCGTGCAATTGGAATAATAAAATAATTGAAAATTGAATCCGGAAGTAACATTCAACCAAGCCACAAATGTAAAAAATATTTATACCTTTTTTTCCTATCTTTGTTGGTAAGTTTGTTACCCCATAACTTCGTGTTGGCTAAACCGATTTTAATGATTCTTTATTTCCTTGAAAACTGGTACTTTTTTTGAGGTCTCATATAAATTTGAGCGACATCTGATGAGTAATTTTGAATTTACTTGAATAATGTGTAAGGATTTTTGAAAGTGTGTATTTATGGTTTTTTTCCTAATAACTTTTTATTGAGTGTTCAGATTTTTATGATTCTCTTTTTATTTGAAAGCTGGTATTTGCATTGTGGTCTCATATAAGTTTAAGCGGCATCTGACCAATGGTTTTTGAATTATCCTTAATAATTTTTATGTATGTATGTTACCTCATATCTTACTACTTAGAGTTCCGATTTTAATCATTCTTCTTTTAATCAAAAGCTGAGGCTTTAGGTTAGGTCCCGTAAAAATTTGAGTTTCGTCAAATGAGTAGTTATTGAGTTACTTATGATACTGATACAAAGATGATGATTATGATACAAAGTACTGTTAAAATATAATTATTATTAGTAGTTATTTCTTTGAAACTATACTTTTTAGTTACTTTATATTACAAATACAATTATTAACAAGAATCACAAAACTTTTTTTTTTATAAGACACCCTAAAACTCAAAATAGTTTAGGTATATCTGCAATTATCCAATAGCTTCAACGTAAGAATGCCGAAGTAATGTGAGACAACTACAATATTTTAGTGACAATAATAATTATATTTGTTGTTTTGATGAAATTGGTTTTATATGATCAATAAAAATAAAAATCAATCATTAAATTAATAAAATAGTTACAGAATAAATAATTATCAGGTCCCAAGTAGAAACGAATATATGGCAGTTGACTCAATTTGCTTGTTTTCTTGATCGAAGTAGAAAAAGATATCTGCCGTAATTTTAAAAATTAAAGAATTATTAATAATTTACCTATACCAAATAATAGTTAATATTGTAATAATTAA
This sequence comes from Hesperia comma, assembly GCA_905404135.1. Lineage (NCBI taxonomy): Eukaryota > Metazoa > Arthropoda > Insecta > Lepidoptera > Hesperiidae > Hesperia > Hesperia comma. Next base: position 18,884,239 of record FR990018.1, read on the forward strand.
CTATTCCAAAATCGACGAAGATATCTTTGTAATTGTAGAAGTTATACCATTTTTGAACTAAAAACGCTCTCCTGAAAACTAACGTTTTTGTAGATGACCGTTTGTTCTTTGCTGCCGTCGATTATAATTATATAAATGAATAACATAGATGAAAATGAATAAATAATAACAAATAGACGAAATATAAATAACCATTTAGTGAAATTAGTTTCTATTCCTTAACATATTTATAGGGTTCCTTGCCCAAGAAGTAACAAACGGAACCCTAAAATCATGCCTCCGCTGTGTAACTGTAGGGCTTTGTCTCTTCAATGGGAATATGTAAACAGCAAAATGTACACAGAACAACTAAAAATAAACTAAAAATGGAAAGCTGTCCCCAGTACCAGAACTATGTTTTATTTCATCCATCCCTAGATGTCGCTAGTAGTACCATAACGCCAGTAGAACAATTTTAAAAATGTGTATAATACATATTAATTGTCACGGTGGTACAAAACTTCTCATCTGCGACTCCGACTTACACTTTTCCGATTATTTTTAACCATTTGTACCGTATGTACCTACTAATGCAAGCTGCACCTAACCAGGGCCAGCCAGCACACCTATCTTCCATCACAGTAAATAAGGAGCTATGATTCCCCGCAACAAAGAAAATCCTAGGGTAAAAAATAATTAATAATGTTTGTTAGGCTTAAAACTTACCACATATAGTATCTTAACATGTTCCCGCAATGCCCCAATGCAGCCCAAGATGGCAGTGACGAAGAGGCCTAGGCCCAGCGTGAGCAGGAAGGACAGGACGCCGCGGGACAGGGCCGACCGCCGCTCAGGCCTGGCCTTGTTGTCCCGCAAGTTGATCACGCAGATCGCCATCAACACGAGGCCGAAAAGCTGTGGATTTATTGCTAGCGAGTCACAAGGCTTCGCACGGATGCAATTTGGGTACATACCTACAATAATAAATATAGCTGATACTCAAGAGAAAATGTAGCATTGTAACAGAGAAAGAATTTTTTAAATCAGTCCAGTAGTTTTTGCGATTATTCGATACAAACATACAATTTTTTCTCTTATTTTAGGATATTGGGGTTGAAGTGTATTGCTTATCCTTAGGTATAGTGTCCTGAACTGAATACTGAAACTGTTTTTTCAGCCGAAACCGAAACCAAACATTGGGCCTTGCTCACAGTATCTGCCAAAAACTAAGGCCGAAGCTAGACTTTTGGCCGAACGAAAAGAGTAAAGACCAAACATGCAAGACCAAAACATGCGATCGGGCACTAATTGCTTACTGGTAACTCGTAAAGCATCTACACGGTAATTTCTTATCGTAAACTTTTTAAATAAGTTACGGGATAAAAGTATAGTAATCGGTGCACTGTTTTATTATTCAGTAGTCCTTGGTGGTCGCGGGTCAGAAATCAATAGCTGTTTGTACCACGCTATCGACCGCCATCGCTCATGTAACAACAATGACCGTTTTAATTGTAACAGATACATATATTGTTTATTTACGTCTTCAACAACTTATAAACATTGAGTAATGAACATTTTTAGAGATCTTTAACATTTAACTAAAGCGTTAAAAACAGAACCCTCAGAAATGCCGTGGAATATGCCTCGGCTGTCTGTCTGTATGAAAAACAAGACTATCTCTGGAAAGTAAATAAGTGCTCATATAAATCACATTACCTATGAGGGTTACCGTGATTGCTAATAACAAATAATAAAACAGTGTAAAACTTGGGTTTCAAAGGGGGGTCCAAGTAGGTATAGGTGTTTTTTCACATTGTATCTTGTTATTGATGAAATAATTAGAGTTAATAAATAGTCCGGAACCTTACGTTTGTGAGTCCGCTTCGTACTTGACTTGCATTTTTAATTTGGCAACAATTTATAATCAGTCTTTCAGAAATGTGCCCGTTACCGAAACTTTATTCTTGAAATAGGTATTTAGAAATTGAAATAAATTGTAAGTACCTGCCTGTTAATGGAGGGAATGCAAGTAACTAATATAACCTAGGTAGGTGCGATTATACCTACTCCGTTAAGTTATCACTTTTTTCTTCTTCACCGATACTCTTTATTTAACACTCAATAGTAAACGCTGTTAACTTATTCTCCATTTAAGGTAAAACTTACCGACTTCAAAGCAACAGGTATTTCGGTTCAGTAACAAAGCACACAAAATTTTAATCATTAAGAATAGATAGATAAAATTATTATTTTTGCAAAAACAATAATTAAATTTTTGTTGAGTAAACAGCATTTTTGAAGTCTTAAGGCTCTGAAGTTTAAAAACTAAATCTATAAATGACAAGATATTAAATTAAAGAAGTAGCTCACAATGCATACGATGTTAAAGAGCGTGAGGAAGAACTTGATGCACCGGATGGTCCGGGACTTCATGGTGACGAGGTGGTCGCTGGAGAGGTGCAGCCGTCCCGCGGTGGTCAGCAACAGTGGCGGCGGTCAGCTCGTATATCGATCATACGGTTCGAACCGTGTCATTACAGTAGGTGGAGGACGTGGACTTGGTCACAGACGGAGCGGAACGCGGAAATAAAGATTATCTTTTTTTATAGCCTGAAGGGCGGAAAGGAGAAAGGAAAAAGCGGACGAACCACCTGATGGTAAGTGGTCATCGTCGCCTATAGACACCAGCAACACCAGGGAAGACACCTGTGCAACGCCGGCCCTGAAGGTGAGCTCTTTTTATCTTCATTCAGGTGAATTATACATTTATCATACCCCGTTATTTCCGCAATTTTTAAACAATTGTAGGCTTTAATCGCTATTTTTACTTAAGTTAACAGAATTATATTGACAGAATAATCACCTATAATTTGCGTTTTAATTCTTCGTCTGAATTTTGTAAAGACTGATAAAAGTTTTGTAAAAGGTAAAGCACCTTTTGTTTAATTGAACTCGATTCTGCTAGCATCATCGCGTATAAGTAATAAATATGTTTTAAATGAGATTTTTACAATTTTCCTTTTTCACAAATGTTTCTGGCCGTAGGCATTTCTGGGTTAGGTTTTGCCATTCTATTTTAAATACAATGATTTTAAATCCCGAAAACTTCTCTGAACCCTTCTCTGAACGTTCAGTAAATCGCTCCCCGCTTCGCTCGACAGTACATTTCAGTATTCAGCGCGTGGGAATACATATGAAATATTTCCCACACAACAATTTTAAACATCCTTCGACTAACAACGAAGATTAATTATAATTTAGGTCACAAAACGTTTTGCCAAGAATGAATTCTTAATAACTGGATACTTTATTGAGGGTACCTATTTTGAAGGACTGGCCACCCTTTTTAAATCGACTAACTATAAAATATTTTATTCGTATTTTTACTGTGATGTCTTAGAACCAGTTTTTTAATAGGTAACGCTTTACACTCACAACATAACACAAGGATTCCATGACGTGTTAAGTACGTAAAAAACTTACAAAGAGGAATTCAATCGAGAGCAGAAAAAAAATCATGATTTTTCCACTTTGTTGGGAATCGAACCCAGGACCAGGTAACCATTGCGTGCATTCGTTTATACCCAATCTAACGATCTAAGTATAGGTAGTCTGTAGTCATTTACCTTATCTATTTTTATATAGATTCCATTATGATCGTTAAAGTCCATGTAACACATAATAGGTTGTCTCCGAGGATCTAACGCGGCTTTTTGTGTTCGCGACGCTGCGCCACCGTTCAAATGGTCATCACACATTCGTTCATTGTTATATCTCGTAAGCCTACAAGTATAGGTAGGTAGGTACCTACCTACCGTACACTCCTTTTCATTGGAATATAATTAAAGGCTGAGGGAAAACTAGGACATACTGTGAGAATCGCCGCATGTGGGTAAAGAAATCAATAAGCTACCAATACATATTTAATAGTTACATGAGAGGACTGTTCCATTGTCTGATATCGATTTCGATCTATTTTTGTTTTACGTTTTAAAATAAATTCATTTTTAATCAAGTACTTATGAAAGTTTGCCATACTATGTACTATTCAAGCCCATAGGCTTCGGATCAAATCCAAAGGTCTAGCAATCAGTAGAATGCCTAGGACAGTAGGTAGGTATTCTTCCTGAGCAATAGCTGTTTAGGTCAGAAAAAAAGAACAACTTCCAAGCTAGATAGCTAATGAATAATTAAAAAATGCTTCTACAGTAGTATGGTATTTATTTAAATATTATAATGCTTATCTTAATTATATCACTTACAGAATAATTAAAGTAAGAAAAATATTGTTTCAAAAATCGGAAATTTATAAAAAAATATATTCGCTTAAATAAAAGACAAAAGTCTTTATAATAATAAAGTAAATTAAAATAAATTAAAAAAACAAGACAATTGTAACTAGACAAATTCAAAGTCAAATATTGTATTTCTTTCTAAGGACTGATAGAAAAAGGATTAAATATACTTAGATATCTTTCTATAAGTAGACCTTTATTAACATACATGAGTCCTACTTAAACAAAGGTCCAAAAAAAATTTAAATATTGATTTCATCATAGTCAACAACACGTTTGATTCGATTAGAATCGATGGATATTAAATATTGAAAGAATCATTAAGGGAACATACATCCAAGAGGATGAGGCCAAAATGCCAGGAGCGAAGTTATGACCGCAGCAAGAGTTAGATGATCTGAAATATAAAACAAACAATTCAGACAACATACATTACTACACATTTACAAAGTTACACTTACACATTTCCTACAGGAATTCATGTAAAACGAACACCCGATTAAAAAAATAAATTCTCATTTACGCTATTAATCTTTAAAAATTAGTTTTCGAATAGGTACATTTTTCTATCCTATAGAATTCTTTTGTTTTTCTAGAATTTCTCAATTCGGAGTTGTAGTAATTTTATTATCTTCATGGGCGTACCCAGCTCTTAATCCAGTGGGTGTAAGGGTCGATTTCCTGACCTAGGGGATAGGGTAAATCGATACCGACATCGGGAGTTGCCTACACGCCCATGAATATCTAGATTAGGTTTACCTTATGAAATTAAAAGGTCTGAAAATATTTTATTAAACAAAAAATGACCCAGAACCAGACGAAGTCTCGGTTTTATTATAGTTATAGATGGCGTTAATGTTGTCCTTAGCGTTTAATATCCTTACAGCGCCATCTAGTACGCAGTTGAATAAACAAAAAATAACTAAATTTTATTTTTCTTTTCTCTTCTGTGTGTATGTCCTAGTTTTAGTGTATTGTCAATGGCTTAAACGACAAGGAGAATCCAGGATTGACACGAGGATAGGAATAGGGCTGTTCAGCTGTTGACTAAACAAAACTTTTTGTGACTTTTAAATTAACAATTAAGAAATTATACGACCGCTTTATGGTTCTCAAGCGTCAATAGCAAGACAACAGAAAATTCACCTCGACGACCGCAACCCATTGCACCTAGTTGGTTGTGTAAGGAACTCCTTTTGGACAATCACTAATTATGTCAACAAGAAGGAGTAACAGGCCGTTTACTTATAAAAGGATATTAAAAATACAACTGTCAGACGAAGACATAAAGAGAACACGAATATTTTACTATGGGAAAAAGATGTATGTTTGAATGATTAAATAAACAAGTTAAACAGTAAATAATTGTTTTCTGGGCTCCCTTTTAGCTCAGAAGCGGGAAATAACTCACGTAAGTCCTGATAAAATGCATTTACATACTTTGAATTGAGTAAAGATTTTGTTATGTCAAAGATGAAAATTTTAAACACGAACAATGGGCCGTCATAAGAAATGTAAAAATAATGATGATAATCGGGAAGCTTATTTACGCCGTAAATTATTGAAGGCGGTCGAAACCCGTAAATTATATGAACCTAATGAGGTACCGTCTACATCAACACCGTCCAATAAGGTCGATCAGGTGGTAACCAACAATGACAGAATTCCATCACATATTGCACAGTCGTTGGCTGAAAGCCATGATAATGCTGCATCTCGACAAAATATATCATTACCGGGGTATACTTATTTTATGCCCGGACCATCATCGTGTTCTTCGACATTTCGATATGTGGGCCGTAGTGATCCATTGCCAGAGTTTGACCCACAAACATCAATAACCACTATGGAGCAATGGATAAGAAAAGTAGAAGGCATTTCTAATATGTATGGTTGGGATGAAAAGACTCTTAAATTTAATTGCACTTCTAAGATGAAGGGTTATGCTCGACTATGGTATGAGCAATTATATGTGAATCAAATTTAAGTTGGTCCGATTGGAGGGCAATGCTGTTAACAGCTTTTCCTTCCAATCGTAGTAAATTAAATATGATGCGAGACTTGGTCAATGCATTAAGACGCTTTGATCAAGATTATATACAATTCTTTTATAATAAATTAGCTTTAGGTAACGCATGTGGATTACCCGAGTCACTGATTACGGAAGCTATCATAGGAACTCTTAACAATGATTTGATACAAGTTGGCGCTATTTCTGCTAGATGTCACGATCCTCCAACGCTCTTGAAATATTTATCATCATTTGCTCACCCGGTTCTAAATGAAGCTGAACGTCAGAAAGAAGTCAGTTACACTTACAAACCTCAATGTTACATTTGTAAGGGTCTTGGCCATATTACATCTGAATGTATGACAAAAGTACAAAACAAATGTGATAAAAACAATTTAGTCTGTTCATTTTGTAGGAAACAGGGTCATGTTGAAAATGATTGTTTTACTAAAAATAAAAAAATGTAGTTATTGTAATAAAACTGGTCATACTAAAGACGAGTGTTTGAAGTTAAAATCTCGAAATTGAACAGGTGACAAGTAATGCATGATACACCAAATATTAGATAAATAAATCTATCTCTAAATATTATGTTACTATTAACATTTACCTATGATTGTCATAATGTGTACCTACGGTTTATTAAATTTTGGTAGGTCTTGGTAAACAAATGTAAGTCAGTCACTTGCTCAAAAAAAAAGTCTTTCCTAATATCGTTATAAATAGATTTGGTGGATTGAAAATCATGCCGATTTGACAGTGTCATGTTAAAAGCGTAATATCCTACCTGATAGGTAGTGCTTGAGGTATCGGTGCCGTCATCATTTTGATTTTATAATAATAATAATAATAATAATAATTCTTTATTTCAGGTTCAGGCCAATATTTGTTAGTAACATTTTGTACTTATATCTAGGGGTTAGTAAATACTGACAAAATAAGACTTATAAACTAACTAAACTGGGGACTGGAAATGGGGGTTTCCACGCCCAGGCACAGTCTGTACTGCACCACGTGCATGTAGACTTACCCAGTGCCTGAGAAATGGTGAGTCCCACCTGTCCACTAGTGTGCCCAGTATGGTGTTGGTGCTGTCGCGCAAGCGGTTTAGGAGGGAGGCGCATCGCTTCCGGATGATGGCATGAAAGCCATCAGTGTGAGCCTCTGAGAACATCCCGGAGGCGCTACAAAAGCGCGGCAACCCCATCAGCATTCTGAACCCATTATTATATTGTACACGCAGAGAGTTGTACGTCCTCTGCGTATAGCTGACCCACAGGCTGCTCGTGTAAAAAGAGTGGCAGTATGCTTTAAAAAGCGTCGCCTTTACCTCAGCGGTACAACGAGCAAACCTACGAGCCAGCATATTACAACGGACGGCCAACGCCCTGCGTTCCCGTTCAATATCAAAGACATCTTTCATGTCCTCGGAAACCCAGTGGCCCAGATATTTAAAATGCGAAACTCGCTTAAGAGGAGTACCATTAATTGAGACGGGAGGTGCGTTTAGAACTCGCTTATTACCCGTTCTGAAGATCATAAACTCACTCTTGCTTTCATTGTATCTAAGCCCATGGGACTTCGCATACCTTTCACAGATGCGCAATAATTTACGCAGAGCTCCAATCGACGGGCTTAGAAGCACCATATCGTCAGCATAACTTATGTTATTGATGCAAACGCCATCAATATGGCACCCTATACCAGTGCTACTAAGCTCTTCGATCAGACGGTTAACATATGGGTTGAAGAGCTTCGGAGAGGTAATCCCCCCTTGGCTCACTTCGCACTCCAACCCATACACGCCTGAGTAGGAGCCCGCCCACCTTACTGTGTTGGTTTGATTTTTATACCATGTACGTAGAATTGTCGTCACATCGTTAGGTAGGGCGGTCTCCCTCTCCAGCTTTTCCCACAGCAAACACCAGATCAAATGCCTTGGACAAGTCCAGGTAGCAGGCATAGACCGGTGTACTTCTATCAGTGTAGTACCGAACAGTTTGCTTGAGAGAAAATATAGCACTTTCCGTGGATAGGTTTGGCCGAAAACCAAACTGTGCATCGTTTACTTTTAAATATTTTTCGAGGTATCCATCAAGCAAACTGTCCAGTACCTTGGCGATCACAGTAGCCAATGATATTGGTCTATAATTTGTCATATCTGAGGCATCCCCAGTTTTATTTTTGATAATTGGCACAACAATTGTCCTCAAAAGGTCATCGGGTAGATGTGAGTGACTCATGCAAAGGTTGAACAGAAATGTCAAGACCCTAGGCAGGTGGACGCCAGCGTGCTGTAAATGCTCAATACTGAGGCTATCGTGCCCTGGGGATTTACCTCGAACCATTCTCTTAATTACACGGGCCACGGTGTGGGTCGAAAACCTTGTGGTGAGCTGTACAGGTTGCCCTATATACTGCTCATCTTCCAGTATAACACCCGTCGACCCTAGTGGCGAGTCAACCCTAAAATGCTTCTGGAACGCATCGGCTATATCTTTAGGCTCATACAGGCCGGCGGCGGTCGCCGGCGGGCCCGGTTTCGGGTCTAATTTGTTAGTAGATTTCCAGAGGAGTCTGAAGTCCTTGTCGTTATGGTGTTGAGCAATTATGTCCATTTTAATTTGTTGCTGATTGTTCTGGCGCCATCTCAGCTTGGACCTAAGGACCCTTCTGGACTCAACCATATCTTTATATATGTGGCCAGTATTTGGCTTATCAAACAATAACCAATTTTGATAACGAGGACGAGCCCGCCGGTGGGCGCCGCCGACGTGTCTGTTCCATCCTATTATTCTCTTTCCCTTTTTTTTTTTTGTTAACAATTCTTTATAACAGTTTTTAGCACTCTCAGTAAGTATATCTATTACATGTTTGTACAGGTTATCTATTAACATCTTATGGCGGCTGTCTGTACACATCCTATCAGCACATATGTTAAATTCAGCTGGGAAGTGTATAAGCCGTAGTCTCGAATGGCAAAGAAATTCATATTCCTTTATTTGATTACTATCCCTCTCGCCCCATATAGAGCGCGTTAAATTATTGCTACAATTATAAAAATAATTTCATTGTTTAATCGTCTATAATCTCGTAATAACTTAATAATATGATCTTTCTTGCTATTATTGATTTATTTACCCTAACAAAATGAGTATAAATTATATATGATCGGAGGCTGTTCGTGACATAAGTTATAAATATGTTATATTTGCTTTGATTAATTACCAAAAACGTTTGTCTTTTCGTATTATCAGTGACATGGGTATGACGTTAAATTTTAAAGATTTTAAAAATTATTGTCTTCGGAGACAGACACAGCTATTGGTGACTTAGTTGATTCGATGCAATATTAGCAATGACAATGATTTTTAATATCTTAATCAATATTGTTATGTAACACAGAGGTACCTCTGAGCCTTGAGAGGCGTTATATGTAATGTCATCATGGTGACCGCAAATACTTATAAGTTGAAATTGTTTCATGATTCAAATTCAAAGCATGCTACTTGTATTAACTTTAATTATATAATTATAAGAACTAAAATATATTCACAATAAATATCGCAATAAAATATATGAAATTGATTAACATTAAGAAGTTAATTAAGCATTAATCATTAATCGACATTAAGAAGTCTGATTAATATATAACTATTCACGGATATTAAGAAGTCCGTATTATAACTTAATTATGGACATTAAGAAGTCCGACTTTTATTTTATTGACATTAAGAAGTCAGCATATTAATTTGTTTAACTTAAAGAAGTATGATTAATGATTAATAACCAATTATTGTCATAAGCTATTTAAATCGATCGAGCTCTGTATCCGTTATAAACCATTAAGAATTTTATATTGGTATTTGATCAAGTACTATAAGTTCAACATAATATCATGTAAGTCATTAAGAAGACTTACTTAAACAAGTCATTAAGAAGACTTGGTGTTGTAGGTCATTAAGAAGACTTACTAAAACAAGTCATTAAGAAGACTTGGTGTTGTAGGTCATTAAGAAGACTTACTTAAACAAGTCATTAAGAAGACTTGGTGTTGTAGGTCATTAAGAAGACTTACTTAAACAAGTCATTAAGAAGACTTGGTGTTGTAGGTCATTAAGAAGACTTACTTAAACAAGTCATTAAGAAGACTTGGTGTTGTAGGTCATTAAGAAGACTTACTTAAACAAGTCATTAAGAAGACTTGGTTTTAATTTAATTTTGCTTTTCAGTAAATCACCTTCAGAGGTGAGTTTATTTTCAGCTAAATAAATGGAATATAATGATGAACTAAACTTCGCGGGTCGCGAAGTGTATCAGGAAGGCCGACTGTAAGGAACTCCTTTTGGACAATCACTAATTATGTCAACAAGAAGGAGTAACAGGCCGTTTACTTATAAAAGGATATTAAAAATACAACTGTCAGACGAAGACATAAAGAGAACACGAATATTTTACTATGGGAAAAAGATGTATGTTTGAATGATTAAATAAACAAGTTAAACAGTAAATAATTGTTTTCTGGGCTCCCTTTTAGTTGTGAGTGTGACCATGCCTGGGAAGCGAGGGGTCCTGGATTTTGATTCCCGGCCGAGCAGACATAAGTACTTATACTTCACATATAAATTTTCCAAGGTGTTATTGATGTCTTTATTTTGTCGATGCACTTAGCATGGATTTAAATCACGAGATTTAAGTGTAGGTATATCTACTCCTATTTTCATTCGCATTTTAATATGCATTAGTAAGTACATCACGTCTTAACGGCTGCACCAAATTAGATAATCCCTCTTTGTTTAATGTGGTATCTCGAGGACCAGGTTTGTGCTATCCAAAACTTTTGACAAGTCTACTAGGAACGCGTCTATCTAATTCATCAAACTATTCCAGACATTAAAAGGCCCTCGTATCCAGGGGCGCCGAAACCGGGCGTGCAAGGCGTGCGGTGCGCGCGGGCGGCACTCTTGGGGGGGCGGCAAATTCAGGGTAAATGGATCCCGACGGGGCGGCATAAACACATTTTGTATGAGATTCTTATTGAACCCCTGTGCAAATCGGGTTTGCACGCGGGCGCCGACACACCTTACGGCGCCCCTGCTCGTATCATTGAGATACTCTGTACGTTAACATAGTACCTCAATGCCTCGTATCAAAAATTATAGTAGGTACGTGATGAGCATTTACTAAAAGTAAGGTCCGAAGTAACCCCGATAGACTCAGCGACGGTTCAATAGGAATCATCAATAAAAATCCAAACGCAATCACTAAATAGAAATTTAATGTTGACTGGTTGTTTTGAGGTCGCACATTATTAACACAACTCCAAGAACTCGGAGGAATATGGAAATAAGTATGAGCTCTTTATCGTGTTCTTCACGATTTAATTTTCGACATTAAGGTATCTACTAGAAGGAATTAATTCACACACGAGTAAGCAATGCTTTGTTTAATTCTGAACCAACTGAAATAGGTACAATCAGAAAAAAACCACACCTATTTCAATATTTTTGATGAGATGAATCGGTATGGAGATCTAGATGAGTTAATGTTAACATTAACACATGCCAATCATACAAGAATCACTAATGTTATCAATGCAGACAGTTTGACCTGCAGCAACGATTACGCGGAACAGTTCAACGTGAAAGTTGCTAACTACTACAAATCATGCGCACGAGCTCACTTGATCGCTCTCTTGTGCAAGTAAATGTCAATTATATTATTAAATAAACACTTTAGTTTCACTATAGTTGCTCTGTTTATAAGTAGGTACTTATCTGTACGGGAAAAACCTTAGTTACATTTTAAGTAGGTACCTACTCGTAAATACGGTCTTCATAGACAAACTTTTTTGAAGGTCTTAAATTTCTTTCCACTTTTGGTACCACTGTTGGCAACATAGTAGTTTTTGATTTTTATTCTTGGCAAAATCTGCCTTTTCTCTATCAACTGACTGGTAGTGAATGCCTTCGGGCATTAAGCATTGCGCATTGGGAAAATTCACACATACCCAGTCTCACCACACCACCTACTTGTTTAAATAACGCTTCACCATGAAGCACTGTATTTGCTTCATGCGCTTCACACTCATAGCTCATTCAAAAATCCGCCTCGCTGGGAATCGAATCCAGGACCTTCGGAACACCGATCCGGCGTGTTAACCATTGCGCCATCCGGGTCGTTTAAATATATTCCACCTTTACCTAAATCGTAAATTAATCGGTGATATTCTATGTGATCTAAAAGATTTGAAGAAACAAAAAATGATTGAATTTCTCGTCTCGATCACGGCCTTCTCTTGTCTAAGTATCTACCGATAGGGATATGTGTCTCAAAAATTTACCATCCTACAAACTGTAGGTAGATACCTAATTACGTATTCTCGTGCTGTTCATTGTTATGTTCCTCAAAACAAACCAATTACTCATTACTTCAGGTAATTTGCGCCCAGAAGTTCATTATCTCATGCGGCTGATTTTCTCACCATGATTACCTTTATTGCGGTAGTAATGGTAATGACCTTCTGATTAAAAAAAATAGCAATATAAGGAAATCAAATAGTTATGTGAATTATTGATAATAATGTAGATATGAGGATCGCTTACACGTTTCTTATAAAAGTTTATCACTGAGCCATGTTAACAATAGTCGCTATTAATTTTCTAGTACCTACCTACTGCTAAGTGTTAATTCTTATCAAGCATTCAATTGCCAGAAGTCCGATTGGGTTTTTTCGATCATAGTTTTGCATTGTTTTCCATCATAGTGTTCTTTATCTTGTTCAGCGCCACGACACATCAAACTTTCCAATAGTACTGCTACAATAATTCGATATTTTTACCCATATAAAATACATACCTAGCTATAGGTAATAACTGGATACACAAAATTTTTTTGAGTATTTGTGTTACAAGCAAACGTAAATGCACGTCGTTAAGTCGATGTACTGCACAGATTCTTAAAATTTTTAACATTCTAGGACAGTGCTCAGCTCATAGTGCTATACAAACAATAGTGTTATGACAAATTGTTAGCACAATGTCATTCATTAGTCGTCCACTCCGTTTGTATGGAAAAATTATGCATGACACCGCATGTATCTGATTTATGTAGGTGAACACTGAACACTTTGTTCGTATGTATATATTAAAAATATAACTAGGTACTTTTCCATAGAAACCAAGTAAATGTCACAAAGTTGATGCTCTCATAGGAAGGTTTGGATACCCAAAGTATACACATACAATATTTCCTAAAGTAGCTCTGCACAAAAGTCCTAAAAGTACGAAATGGTGACCGTGAAGGCAATGAATACGTAAAGGGTTAGTGTGTAATATACTTTATTAAAAAGCCCTTAAAGATAAAAATAAAATCAACCACAGTGAGACAGTTCCACAACAGCAATTTCGAGTATTTTATGGCACTTAAACAAATCCAAACGAAAAAAAATTGTGTGGATCCAGTTACACTTTTTAGAATCAGAATCTTAGCCTTCAAGAATAACAATTGGCAACATCGTCTGTGACTGAATTAGAACAATACTGTTTCTAACAGTCCCTGCCCCAGGTTCATATCTACTATCAATATCACCGACCAAGTTTATAACACCCTCTTCTAACTACTAACCAACTAGGCCACCAATTCTAGTCCCAATTTGAGCCTTGTTCTGCGTCAGTCACAGTTCTCATGTTCGGCAGCGAAAAGGTGATGTTGCATACTCGTTTACATCTTATTAAAAAATAAGATTAGTTCTCAGAAACATGGTTTGATTGAACGAGATTTTCTTTGACTGAAGAAATTGCTGCTGTGGAATAATCACTGATTTGACTTATCAAGTTCAATGTATTACAGGATTCCGATGACGCCACAAGCGACGCGGCCGCCAGCGTTGCCAGTCTTCTTGGAATCAGGGTGGTCTGAGCGTCCGAAGTCATCTCCCTTCTCGTGGAGCACCACGGCCCTCCCAAGAATGCAGTGAGGCCCTCGGAGGGCGATCACATTGTCCACGAAGTCAATTTGGCTCCACTTGTCCTCATCGAAGGCCACATTTCCGAGATCACCAACATGGCGTTCCTCGTCATTAGGATGGCCGTGGTTTTTCTGTAAAACCAATGAGGAATTAACATTAAAAGTTAACGAATTTTTCTGGGCAGGACACAGACCTAACAAAGTTTATGAATTGTTATGTCAAAAGTGTCTGAGAAAATTTGACCATGGTGTTCATGGGTTTATTACGGGACGGTACTCGATCACGTAGCTCCACTCCAAGTTGGAGGAATTGCAGAAGGTTTGAAATCTTCCTTATGTCGCAAATTCAAGTTAGGATTTATAGACTTCAGCAAAAATGGTGACAAAAACAAATAATGCAATGTTAAGTGACGAAAACACGGAATGAAGTTTGAACACAAAACTTACATGCTCCGGGTTGTAATGGGCGCCGGTGGACAGGCATCCTCCAGTGATGTCTCCCTTCTCGTGGACGTGGAAGCCGTAGTGGCCAGCTGGCAGCCCGTATATGGCCCCTTGGACGTGCAGCTTGCCGTCAGGGAGCTCCGTAAACGTTATGTTTCCTGAGATCGCCTTCCCATTTGGGTTCGTAATCAATGCTATTGCCCGCAGTGGCGATGACTGGAAGAGATTGGATCATGTGAATAAAAAATTGACGTTCTTATGAGAATTTGTTAATTCCTAAGTGAAATAAACAATTTGAGTTTGAGTTTGCGAATTTTCTTTGCGGTTGCATGTAACCAAAACATGCAGATAATCCAGGCTTTTTCAACTTAGTAAATATTAAGGTACAAGCAATGGGTGCACAAGGTAAATCATTCAGATTATGTCAAGTAGCTAACGTAAATTACAACCGTTAATTTTTTCTTGTATGATTTATTATCACAGACTGATTTCCGTTGTTCTCCTGTTTTTAAATTTAAACCAACAACTAACTGTATTAATTGGTAAACGAATATTCAGGAAAGAGGGTATTTAACTAGGAGTAGGTTTTGAGAATAGATCGAGTAGGTATGCCATATCATTGTGCACGAGCGAATTTTTTCTCATACCTATAGGTACTTATGAATTAAAATAATTCATCAACATAATTGGCCATCATGACAGTCGTTACTGCATGGTAACATTTACAAAAAATGATCTTATCGGCGTAAGCGATCTTTGACAGACATCATGAGATCATGCTTAATACATTGATGATATTGAGTAAGAACTCGACACGTTACTAAAACACTAATTTTGAATATTTGAATTATTTTTATGAATATCAAAATGGATCCTTGCGTTATGAAAATTTTGATTTTATTAATACTTTTGATAAATCCGGTTCTATTTCTATTGATATTAAATCCGAATAGGTAGTCACTATTATTGGAAATCTCATAACATTATTTCACAAAGTAAGATTAGCTTATGCACATTCGTAGCGACGCGTTCTTCCACCATCTTGCCGAGTACCTACCTATCTAAACGATATACAACAAATCTTTGTATTGCAAAAGAGGGCCATTAGAGCTATTCATAAACTACGGTATCGGGAATCTTGCCGTGATAAATTCAAAGAATTAGGTATACTTACAGTAGCCTCACAGTACATATATAGTAATATAGTTTTTGTAAGAAACAACATAAATGCATATAAAAAAAACAGCGACTATCATAATCGCTTAACAAGAAAGATGCATGATTTGGCGACGCTTTCATATCGGCTAGGTAAAGTGCAGCGTTCTTTTATGGGGCTTGGTGTACAGTTCTATAATAAAGTCCCTAAGGCAATCCGTGACCTGCCTTCAGAGTTGTTTAAGAAGCATGTAAAAGCACAACTCGTAGACAAGAGAGAGCTACTATAGTATACAGGAATATTTAGATGACAAAAAGGCATGGAAATTACCAGCTCTGCAACCAGCTCCGCTAGGTTAGTGCTTACCTGTATCAATTAAGTAATATTGTAATTTTTATTTTAAAAGATGCGGAGGAGTTTTTTTTCGCCGTTTTTTTCTCCTCAAGCACTTTTCCAAAACGGTGGTAGAATCAAAAAATTGACGTTCATAAGTGAATTTGTAAATTCCTAAATGAAATAAACAGTTTGACTTTGACTTTGACTTTGATGACCAGGTACCTAACTATATTTATTTACGCAGTTACAAATTAAGAGATTATGGTATAATTCATGTGAATTGTGTACAAAAGGCGATAGTATACCGTATGTGTACCGTACTCACTGGGTCACTTTTGATGAAGGCTTAGAAGTCAATCGAGCAAAGCCAACCTCGGGTGGTGTTTAGTGGGTAAGGCACTTAGGTTTTTTCAGTGAGTCCCACATAACCAGAGCAGCCGGCTGCACTGGTATGCATGAGCATTCACCACCTCCCCCGGTTCCCGGAGGGTTGTCCTTTTCCCATTCTTCGGGACAGAATAAAAAAAAAACACCGTACTCACCGATTCATGATGAGCAGCCACAATGGCAGCTGCAGACACCAATAAGAGCACTCGACTCGCCATTATGAACATCTCTGTGATAATCTGTAACAAATTAGAGATTAAATCTCTACACAGTACAGATAATAAATAAAATAAGCAATGATCGTAAGTAATTAATATATTATTTTGAATTTAAAATAGGTCTTCAATAATAATAATAATAATAATAATAATAAAATCTTTATTTGTGAACATAGGTAAAAACAGGTCTTAAATGTAATTATTATGTACTCTATGTCGACCCTTTCGGGCATACAAATATTACTCAGTTAAAATACAATTACAGATTAATTAAATTAAATTACATTAAGTTAAATTAAATTAAAAGTCTAATAAACATAACTATTCTAAATTATATAAAATTATCAGATAAAAATTCATGAACTGAATAATAACATTTTTCAATTAAAAACTTTTTTAATTCTATTTTAAATTTGTCGTTGTTGTTAATCATTTGAAGCGACACGGGGACTTTATTATAAATTTTTGGTGCCATACAAAATATACTTTTACTAAGTAGAGCGGTCTTTGATGGGACTGCTACAAGCTTCATTTTATGTCGTTTACTCGATAAATATTTATTAAAAATGTCAGGGTTGGCTTTAATAAATAAAATTATTTCGTAGATATACAAGCAGGGTAATGTCAATAGTTTTAATGTTTTAAAGTGTGGTTTACAGGAGTCAAAACTCAGTGTTTTAGTCATAGCGCGGACACATTTCTTTTGAGCTTTGAATATGTCTTCCCGATTAGTTCCGTTGCCCCAAAATATAATCCCGTATCGTAGTGTAGAGGACACAAAGCCGTGATATGCAGTAAGTACAGCTTTTTGATTTACCACTTTAGACAACATATATAGAGCATAGCAAAATTTATTTATCTTTTTACAGATATATTCAGAGTGTGACCTCCATCTTAGATCATTATCTATATGTAGACCTAAAAATTTTATAGAGCTTGTTTCTTGTACTTTCTCCCCATTATAATTAATATTTACTGGCTGAAGTAAACATTTGCGTTGACTGAAAGACATTATTGTGGT
Source organism: Hesperia comma (assembly GCA_905404135.1). Taxonomy (NCBI): domain Eukaryota; kingdom Metazoa; phylum Arthropoda; class Insecta; order Lepidoptera; family Hesperiidae; genus Hesperia; species Hesperia comma. Next base: position 18,902,054 of record FR990018.1, read on the forward strand.
CTTTTTAAGATTGATTAATAAATTATTAGATTTTAACCATGCTATAATAGTATTTAAATTGTCATTGATTTCGATTTCATAATTGTTAATGTCATTACAAGGGAACACTACGGAACTGTCGTCAGCGAATAGGGTCATAGGAAATTTTATGCACTTAGGCAAGTCATTAATATAAATTAAAAATAATAGTGGACCTAAAACACTACCTTGGGGAACACCGAAGTTTGATGTACGAGGACAAGATAAGTGTGTACATTCATTTTTGGTTATAGGACATATGCGTTCAATTTGTGTAATTTGAGTCCTATTGGATAAAAATGACTTTATCAAATCCAATGTCTTACCTCTTATGCCATATGTATATAATTTTGTTAATAATAAATCATGTCTAACAAAGTCAAAAGCCTTAGAAATGTCCATAAATAAGGCTGTAACCGGAACTTTCTTGTCAACACTTGTATACACTTTGCACAAGAATTCATAAATTGCTAAATTTATGGATTTATTTTTCCGGAAGCCTTTTTGTTCTGTCGTAAAAATCTTGAATTTTTCAAAGTATTTATAGAGATTGTCATAAATAACTTTCTCTATGACTTTAGAGAAAACCGAGATTAATGCAATCGGACGATAGCAACTTAAATTCTCTCTATCATCTTTTTTAAATAGGGGCTTAATAATTGACGTTTTTAAACTATCAGGAAATATACCCTCTTCCACACAAGCATTAATTATGTGGCTCAGTATAGGTGCTATTACTTCAGCTACATACTTCAGAACTTTAATAGATATGTCATCATAACCGGTACTATTTGTATTTTTTAAGGAATTTATAACAGATAGGACGTCTTTTTGGGTTACAAAGTTAAAGAAATATGAATTATAATTATTATATGTCAAGGTATTAAAAAATGTCGTGTTATTTTTGTCATTCAAAAGATAAACTTGGTCAATAAAATGGTCATTGAATGCCTGCGCAATGTCATTGGGATTAGTAATACATTTAGAGTCCTTCCTAATTTGTTTTATATATTGTTTCGGCGTAATACACCTGTAATTATTAACAATTCTCCAAGTTGCTTTCGATTTGTTGTATGAAGATTTTATGTAATGATCATTACGAGCCATTTGTGTTAATTTAATAATCTTTTTTAATCTTTTTGAATAGCTATTGAGCATGTTCTTATTACTTTGTGTGGGATTTAATCTATATTTCCACAAAATATTTCTTTTGCGTTTGGAGCAAAGTCTTATCCCCTTTGTTATCCAATTTTGCTTCATGTTTACATTGATTCTTTTTCTAATAATGGGAAAGCACAAGTTATAAAATAATTTAAAATCACTATAAAAGTTATTAAATGCATCGTTAGCTGTGTTACTTGTATATACGTCATTGAAATTTAATTTTCCTATATAGTATTTAAATTTTTTCAGGTTTTCTAATGAGTAATCACGACGTTTAATATACCAATAATTATGTATACAAGTTGAAGTTGAAATTGGAAATGAAAATAGTTGAGCAGTATGATCAGAGAGACCTAGATCCAGAATTTCACTTTTCCCTTTTTTAATATTATGGATGATATTATCTATGCATGTGGCACTGCAAATTCTTGTTGGATTGTTTATTTCAAATTTTAAATCAAAACTCTGTATTATATCCAAAAATTGTGATGAATACTTATTTCTTTTGATAAGGTCTATGTTGAAGTCACCGCAGATTATTACCTTTTTTTTTGCTTTATAACATATTTGACTCAATAATATATCTAGCTTATTAAAAAAGAGCTCATAATGTTGGGCGGTATTTTTTGGGCTTCTGTAAACACACACGAGAATAACTTGATGAGATAACAGTTCAATGGCACAACATTCAAAAATATTGGGGACTGATAAATTGTTAATATTATTCAGTTCACGATACATATGAATATTTTTTAGCAATATACAGCATCCGCCGTTCCTATTTTCTCTGGTGTAAAATGCCGCTAGGTTGTACATGGCAAAGTTTAACAGTTCTGTGTCAGATTTAATCATATTATGTTCCGTTATACATATCGCGTCTACATGTTTATTATTACTTAACAAATCATTCAAATGTACAAATAATATGTCAACTTTACTCATGAGTCCATTTATATTTTGATGAAATACAGTTAAATTATTATAATTATTAGACACGAAAAAACTCATTCGATTTATTATTATCATTTTCAATAACTGATAATTTAGAACACTCGCTACTATTATTGCATAATGATTCGTCTGTTTGAGTGCATTTGTCGATTAAGCTTGAGGATTTTAAAGTGCAGGGTCTATTTTTATGCTCTGAATTATATGCTTTGATTTTATATTGATATTCAAGTTTTAATATATCTTTAAGTAGACATCGACTAAGGTGTGTTGGGAAATGGGATTTATTTGGTATAAATCGATCGAAGCCCATTTGTACAAAGACAGAGTTGTCATATCGGTTACATATAAATCTAAGTTCGTAATTTAGCTTTTTTACATTTAAACATTTATTGAAGGGAATTTCACATAGTAAAATATTAGTGTTTGTTAATTTATTTACCCATTTTTCAATGTTAAAACGAAATTCAATTGGATTTTTTTCATTACTTCCACCTACAAGTACAACATAGTCCAAGTTAGTTAAAGATAGGAGTTCTTGATTATAGGAAGAGATAAGTTCATACATTGTAGCCCCCGGCTTCCACAAACATATCACTAAGAAATCTTCCCCTATAATATTTTGAAGGCCCTGTCTAATTCCTCGTCCCTGTTGATCTGCAATTATGACTATTTTCCGTTTCAATGGTTTTATGTTCGTAATGAAGTTTCCTTTTGATGATTGTTGCAATGGTGTCATGTCAGCTAACGGAACGCAATTTTCTTGGATAATAATTGAACTTTTTGGACCGATATCTTTTGAGCTAGCTGGGAGTATCAAAGTTTGTTGCAAGGATTTTATAGTGTCGTTTAATTTTTCGATTATCTTTTTTGATACCTCTAATTCATCTTCAAGTTTTTTGACCTGTTTTTCCAGATTAATTACTTGAGTAAGGTATCGATTAGGGCTGTTTAAGATGGGTTTAACAGGTGTGACATACTTTAAATTGGGGCTGTATGTCTTTCTTTGTAAAGGAGATGCTGCTGATCTTGGACAATTATCGGTGTTTCCAATTTTCCTCAAAATTTCTATTGTTTTTTCTTGGTGCTCAATTCTTCTTTTTAATTCAATATTTTCTAAAGATATTCTATCCACTTCTCCGTTTGCTGATTCGATTTCTAATTTTAACTTGTTTATAAGATCTTGCTGCCTTTTTGAGTGTTCATTATCAATTATAGATGTATTTGGTAAGCTGAGCGTAGATGCGTTGAAGCAGCTTGAGTCATTAGAAATAATATTAGATTCATTCATGATAATAGAAATGTCATTTAGTGAATTCGATTTTGGTCTTCGTAGAGTGATATTTGAATGCTCCATTACTAAAATTGTGTAGAAAATTTGTTTAAAAATATTTCGCTTTGTTTGCTGGGGTTTGAACCCTGGTATAGCTATTCGTGCAGTCCAGTAGTGTGGCCAATCGACCAAGCGAGCGATATGCGTTACGAATGAAAATTGTTGCTGTACTCTACTTGTTGGAATTTCTGAACAAAGATTAAATGTTCATCTACCTTCGACTTTTTAATATTTTTAAAAGCCGGCACTGTCCACAAACACTTACTGTTTAGAAATTTGTGATAAATTAAAGATTGAATCTTCGAGATTATGGCACTTTTATTACACAGTTTCACTATCACTGGGCTTCTTGGATGTTATGATTAAAGAAATATGAAGTTTATAAAGTTTTGTCTACTTTTCATCAGTTTTTAGAATATTTAACACAAGGGTTACACAATGCACGTCTCTATGTCTTCGCGTCCCCCGCGCGTCAAGTTAAGATTTGGCAAGAAATACAATTAATTAGTCATTTATTTGAACTAATTATAATTGGTTTTTAATTATAATTTTAGTGGTCTTCTGTTAATCAATCTATTATTACTTCTAATGTTTCTATAGGTACTGAAGTTTCTCCGTGAGTCAATCACTGGTATCACAATACTTTAGGATAGTTAGTCAAAATAATCAGAGAGGGGTTCTTCTCATCTCGATTTTAATTTATTCTAAAACCATGATGTTTACAGATTAAACAAGACAAGGAAATGGCCCCGTTAAGAACTCTCTCACAACCAATGGCCACTGGCTGGCCAAGAGTGAAGCCGGCAAAAGTCAGCCGAAAGCACATTATCGAAACTAATATAATGCCCTATGTTGAGATGAGAGTTTGAACTAGAACAAATTTAAACTTTATTTTTTAGAACACAAAGCTTCATTCATTTTTTATTATTTAGAACACAAAAGTCGTTTGGTGTGAGTGCCGCCGTGTGTATTACAAGGCTAGGCTGACTTTTTGCTGGCTTCACTCTTTTGTTCCCGGCGTTCCGTCTATAGTTTATTGGTCTGAGTTCCAGAGTATAAAAGGAGATGTTTCAAATCCGGCCCACAATAGGTACAGTACCTCGAAAAATCGAGAAAAATCCATGGAATTCGAGAAAAATAAAGATAACTTGCTTAAATGCATACTTTTCTGGTACAAAAATTGTATTTATCATTCACTTTTATCACGTTTCAATATGGCGTCTTGCCAATTTGTCATTGATCATAGATCACGACGAACTGTCTACTGTCACCTCAACATGACAGAAATGTAGGTACATATGTCAAACTTCAACCAAATCAACCAACGTGACATGTGATGACAGCTTACCGCCATGATGGATTTTAGTTTTTGTGTTGCAATTTTACGTGTTCATTTTTGTGTTGTACCACGAAACTAAAGCAATTTAAAGGAAATGGATGATTGAAAACTGTTTTAATTGTGTTTCTCCATTTTTGAGTATGGTGTACAAAGTCGTGGCCGGGGCTCCATACATTTTGAAACATCTCCTTTCTGATGAAGATGAAACTGTAATCTGTAATCATGATCACATTTTTCCATCTTTGCTAAAAATTTAATATGCATAGTGTAGCTTTTCTCCATGGAAAATTTTAGGCCTTTTATTTTTGTTTTGTTTTTAACTTTTAATCGGTTGGCAAGCTAGGACAGGTTTTGAATTTTTTATCGTCCAAGTTCAATTTAAATTATTCCGTGTGACAAGTGATTAATTTGTCGGTGATGTAAATTCGAATTTCTACCTGGAGTCAGTTTTTGCTGTCATAAATAATTATATCGTACATAGCAATTTATATTTTGAATGGTTCTGTTGACCCAATGAGAATCCTAATGAGGCTTTAAAGTTTATAAAAAAATATAGGTAGGTACGTCTCATATGAAAATGAAAAAAAAACTATTTACAGTGAGTGCCACAAACTTATCTGACCTGTTCGGGAGGCGCTACTGTCTTTGTCTTGTCTGACAACAGTATTATAACATTTGCATTAAGTAGTTCAAATTTTGGCCACCGGGTCAGATAAGTTTGTGGCACTGTAGACTGCTATTAAAACGCAATGAAACCTATTCGCAAGCGGGTAGGTACTAGGTAATTAGAAAAACGGGTAGGTACCTATAAATAGGTAACGAACTTTAAATTAAACAAATTGGTGCACAACTTTGAAACAAAAGAATTTAACAATACCTATAAGTACATACCTACATATGTACAGGAAAAATATTGTAGGTAGGAACTCATTATGAATAAGAAGATAAGTAGGTATAAAAACATTGTTTTTTCCTTGTAAGATTTGAGAACTACTTCCTACATATAAAAACTGTCTTCACAGTAACTCGTTTTGTTTGTAAACATCATCGGTTTGCTGGGCAACTTCATGTCAGTATTTAGTAGGTATCAACTTAAACGCTTAACTGAAGACAATATTCTAGGCCGTTCAAACTGTGAACGAACATTTGAACGAGATAAATTACCAATAAATATAATGAACGACTTACATTAAAAAAGTAAGCAATGACTATTTTGTTCTTAAGAAGTTTAATCTAAAGGAACTTAAAAAAAAACTTATTGCAAATTAACTATTGTAATTAAGTAGTTAACGCTGCAATGGACCTATCGTACCATATTTTTGAAAACAAAGACCTATGGATCTAACAAAAAAAATACTGAAGTGTAGAAAATAATCATTTATATCTAAACTAACACAAATATGCCTTGCGGTTACACTAATGGTTAATAACTAAAAAAAATGCCTACCTACCTAATTAATATGGATAGACACGAACCCTTGTATATTTATGATGATAGGACGTCACTTGTTAAGTTAGCGAATTTTGTTAATTACCCATAACCTAAAAAACCATAACAATGCGGTACCTACTCAAACTAAAACACAACATAACACATCCTTCTTAAAAACCAACACAGCATACAATGTAAGTTTAAATTTAAACACAAACATGTTGCAATAACAGTTCAGAGCTTAACCCTCAAAAGCGAAAGGGCCTACATTTCAAAACATCATCAAACCCCGCAAAAAATTTATACAAACGTAACGAAAAACTTCATAAATACCGAACTATCAATGTTATTGATTATTATGTTCTTTGATAAGCTTGTTTATACAGGGCATGTTGGGGTACGATTCTTTAAAAGTTAGAAGAGATATATTTTTGATGGATTACTTTTATAATTTAATTACCGGCAAAATTTCAAATCCTTCCGTGCTAAGCCTGATATCGCTGAATATACCTAGCTACACCCACGTTCGTCGGTATACTCTTTTTGCAGTACAGGCGTCTAGATTGGTGATGGCAAGGGAGTCGCCGCTCATACGAGCATTGAACCTGCTTAATGGTGTTCTTGCTTGGGATCCCTCGCTGGATCTATTTTTTTCAACGCCTGCTGTAATTCGCAGAACGGTCAGGAGTTATGCAGAGACGTTGTAAACGCATTGGATAAACATCTGTAATGTTTACATATATATGTCTGTATGTAATAAATAAATAAATAAATAAATAAATAAGTCGGATTGACATTTTTATCTTAAGAAAAAACACGACTTACCTCCACGGTCCCTCGGTACGAATGCACCCATCATTGCTAGGCGAATTGGATACCTCGTAACGAGATAGCCATTATTTCTTGACACTTGACTAGCGGTCACAGCCTCCTTATTGCAACGTGATAGAACACGAAGAAGGTAATAGAATGGAACACGTTTAAATGGACGAATGACCGGTTTAACTACTCATAATCAGAGCCATTACGCAAATAAATAATATGTTTAACGATGTTTAAAAATTAAGATAAAGATAGTACGTAAACATTGGTTGTTGACCATTTCTAAACATTGGGAGATTAAGAAAATTACAGTAGGTGGGTCAAAAATTTCACAATAATATTGCAATTCATGCAACTCATGACCTTAAGATAAGTACAACAGCTGCAATTTTTGCTTCAAGTTAGGAGCAGTAACCGGGTTCGCTAACCAGTTACATATGGATGATAATATGTGAACGTTTTACAACAAAAACCTTTGCTGGAAAAGACTTTGTTTAAAAAAAGCACAATCTCTGTAGCTGTATAAGAACAACATTATTGTATCTATTGTTTCTTATGTTATTGTGTATGGAATTACATTTATATTGATTTTTACTTAAGGGAAGTTCAATTAATAAAAATTTCATCAAACCATTTGCAGGTTTCATTTCAAGATAAATTCGTGTTCATGGACTGCTAAATAATAAATAAGTGCAAGTTTCTAAGCAATATTATCTTCAAACACTCATGCACCTATGCACTAGGACTATGACAAAGGTCGTTTCGAAGAGAAGGGCCTCAAATAAGTAGCGATGTCCCCGTATAGACAGGTAGGTAAGTAAAGGGTCCTCAAATGGCCCTCGGTCAGAAAGTGTGACGACCGCGGGGTTAGGGTGTAATAGACAGGTTTACTTGTACAGTTGAACTGTAGGTATATGAAAACTGGAGCGTGTAAGTATGTTGCACAACTATGCGTGTATGTATGTTCACTTCTTAGCATATGGCCTGCGGTTTCAATCTCGGTAAAGTAATTTGTATCGACTAATACTTTAGAAATTGATTTGTAACGCAATGATTCACTCGAATTTCAGTCACAACGATACTTTGTTATTAATTTACTACAATAACAAGGGAAGAACACTTGATGTAGCGAACATGGGTATGAAATTCTTAACAAGTATTTAGGCGGTAATAGATTCGGTAGGTACCTATCTGAAATAATCTGTAATTATGTTAGTATTATATCATTATGGTCATTAAATACTGAGGACGATCACATATTTAAGCAATCTTCCTGCATGCCTGCATGCATAGTACCTAATGGTAAAGTTGAAATGAAAAAAGCTCGTTCTCGCACCATTTAAAGATATGTCTTGGTGTCTGTGGCCGATAATGACCACTTACCTTCAGCCTTCAGATGGCTCGCTTACTCATTAGTTAACCACTAACGTAAAAAAAGAAAAAAAAATTGCAAATCCATTTGCAACTAGACTGGTTAATGATGACAGGTAGTTACACTTAATACAAAGTTATAACAAACAATTAGTTACTAATAAGTAGATAATAGGACATAACCACTTTTTTATTGCACAGCATCATTGGAAATAAGTAACTGTCCGATGAATAGAGCTGTTTTTACTATTGATGAGCTATCCGAATTAAGGCATTAAACTTATAAGGTTTTGTAGTATATCTAATACTAATATAGGTACACATAATGTGAGATCAGAGAAGACAAGAGTTATAAGTATTCTATTGCAAAACAAATCTTACTAATATTATAAATGCGAAACTTTGTGAGAATGGATGTTTGTTACTCTTTCACGAAAAAACTACTAGACGGATTTGGATGAAACTTGGCAGTGTTATAGCTTATGTTCCAGAATAACACATAGGCTACTTTTTATCCTGAGATTCCTACGGGAGCGGAACCTACGCGGCTGATACCTACGGGTCCCGAAACAAAATGAGGGTCGTTATCTAGTGTTTAAAATCGGGCAAAGTACCTACATTATGAATTAGTGCTTATAGTCTTCCCAAAAGTTAACCATCCAAACATCCCTATTTTTTGTCTCAGATTATTGCAATAAAACACCTTTATTTAGGGCCAAACAAGAGACCAATAAGTATTTGGGCGAGAAATAATTATGACCGATAGATAGATCAACAGAGAATGAGACCAAACGTGAGTTAGACTACAATGAAAAATATGTACTTACTTATTGAATCCAATTGAATCCAGAGGTATAAAACACGTTGGATACACTAACTCGCTCACTTACATTAAGCGGGAGCGAGATAACATTAGGCATTTTTTAATTTTTTTCGTCGTCAAATAGACTAGACTAACCAACACTCAATGATGTTTTAAATATCTAGATTGAGCGTCGCCCTACAATGAAAACAAAAAAAAACAAGGCAACATTCTCAAGCATGTGTGCGTGAAGGCGATGTTTTTCACGTTCATTTATTGTCTATGTGTGCGTAATCTGTGCGTAATGATACAAAAATTGTGGCAACAGTTGGCCACAATTTTTTGACACGCGGATTCGATGCTCCATCTAGATATTTATAACATCATTGCCAACACTTTGGAAGCGCAGGACGCATCTCACATTTTTAAATCTTTGAATAATAAAAGTTACTTACCCTTGAACCATGCACTACACCAAATGAAAATTTGATACCTACTCACAAGATACTACAGACTACAGATTCAAAACCAGTTAAAACGTTTTTTTGTTACAAATAATTGCACACTATCGCCGAGAGGTCGGTAAGCCTTCACTAAATAAATGTGAAGAAAATGGGTCGACTTCTAAAGCCTTAGGCTGAGCTTGTGTTGTGCAATGTGGTCGCAAGGTGGACCGCCCCTTGGGGACGTCTTGTCGTGACGGATCGCAAATAGATCTCGATTTGTTTGCACCGTATATTATCATGTTACAACTTTGCAAGTTACCCAATGACTTATGTAAGTAATTAAGTTTAAAATGATTATGTAAATTAAGTAATCACTAACTAATTTGTAACGGAGGAGTTTTATGCTACTCCTATAACCGGTAAGGAGCAAGATCAGCAAGAGTTGGTTGTATGAGATGTGATGTGGAGAGGCGAGGGCAGATTTGGCGTGGTGGAGCGAGATGTGGAATGGAGAGGTGCTATGGAGAGAAGCGGTGCTTTAGCAGAAGAGGGGTGTTTTGGAGAAGAGAGGAGAGATACTTAATGAGGAGGAAGATTTTACTTTTCAGATTCTCTATTGAAGTGTTACTGGCCACTTGGCCATATTTGTAATCTAGCTCCCGCGCACGACTTCGAGCGCGTGGAAATCGTTTAAACTTCAACTTAGGGGTAGAACCTTAAGTAGGTACCTACAAGAGTAAGTAAAAAGAACACAAATGAAACTTGCATTGTTTACTTTATGAGTTTGTTAGCTAAAGAACAGCTGTCTAGTATCATCATTCAGGCTTTGACATAACGAGATAATGCCAGGTTTCACCAACACCACATGGATACCTGGTATTCTTCCACACCACTTCATTTTCACCCACTTACGTGTAAACAGTGTAACATTCTTCCAACGGTGTTTCTACAGTGCTATGACATAAGTCCTTCAAGAAGCAGGTGCTATGCAAAAAATGAACTCGTAATGAATTTATAGTGCAATTGGCGTCTTTAGCAAACGAGCATGCAGCACCACCCTTCCGCTGCCGCCCATAACAGCTGTGACCGACCTAGAACTAGACTCAAAGGGATTAGGACGATTAGTCCAGTTAGTAGATGGTGTTAGATTAGAATAGGGTGATTCCTCGTGGTCCAACTATTTAGTCCAACTATGACGTCACTAATTATATTAGTTGATTAGTTTGTTAATAAGTGTGAGGACAGGGACTGTTAGTGATAATTAGTCCTGTTAGTTTATGTTAGTAACAGTCCAGTTAGTTATTGTTAGTATGAGTCTCGTTCTAATTCGGTCACAAATGCGTTGCTACCCCTGAGGACTGAGATGGTCGCCTCTAAAAAAGTGTAACCGGCTCCACCCCTTCCTACCTACCTACCTTCCTTGTGATCACGCTAACCCCACTGGTCTAGAGTCCTCTTCTCGCGTTGACAAAGATTAAGATTTTTTGAATCGTTGAAAGACCTCAATACCTATATATATGCGTAAGTACCATAAATGATAAAGGTGTATAAATACCTACTTGATTGTTCTAAAGATAGATTGCAGGGTCGTGCCGCTAGACTTGTTAAGAGCCTGTATTGGCCTCGTCCGTTTCCTTTGGCCATATTCTGACCCGCCATAACTTATATGCCATACGTGACTCATTTTAATTGAATTTTGTGTGTCGTAGTTGTGTTGTGAAGTGATATGAGTATTACCATACTCATATTATAAAATGTTAACGCCATCTAGATGCAGTTAAAAAGACTATTTACAAACGTCTACTTCGACGAGTCGTTTACTAGTAGGTGGGTAGGTAGAATTTCTTAAAATTCTTAGTAGATGGCAGTAAGTGCAACAATAGGCACTTACAATATTGTGGGGTTAATTACCTAGAAAAGTAAGTCACTATCAATAACTAAAACAAGGACTTTGAAAACCAAATGAGCGTTCATATTCATGGTAGTCCAATAAATCTTCCTTGCAAATCCAATTGCAGGGCCCTCGCCTAGATCAGGAGGCCGGTACGCTCATGCTGACAGTAGATACTTCAGCGGTATTCAATTATTCCCGATTCTGCAGACTGCAAAATATTCTGTCTTATTCATAATAACTAACTTTGCGACTTCAAAATCGAGATAACTCAAAAACCACGCGCCAGATGTCACTCAAATTTAAAAAGGACCACACGACAAGCACTACCTTTCAAACAAAAAATAATCATCGAAATCATAACACCCAGTCAAAAGTTAAGAGGAAATGAGTATAAATTAAATTCACATTATTGAGCTCAAAATTTTATGGAACCAGTCATTTCATACCTTTCGAATGGCAAAGAATTATCGTTATCGAAGAAGTTCTGAGGTAACACACATGAAAAAAATCATATAGACGAATTAAAAACCTCTTTTTTTGAAGTCGGTTATCAAATTAGATGTTTCGAAATTGATTTAATTTCTGTCTCTCAACCCACAAATTCGTGTTGATGATACCAATATACTTTTTGCTCAAATAACAATAGCTCGTGGAATAGTAGATTGTATGACAAGGGTGCAAAGTAATATTTTTTCGGCGAGGGCGTTTTTTGAATCCAGAGCGAAGTGAGGGATTCTAGAGTAGAATCCCGAGCGTAGCGAGGGATTCTTTAGTAGAATCCCGAACGTAGCGAGGGATTCAAAGTACGTCGCCCGAGCCAAAAATATACTTGCACCCGAGTGATACACTCTACTTTTCATCACCCACTATGAGAAAATCCATACTAATATTATAAATGCGAAAGTCTGTCTGTCTGTGACGTTTTCACGGCTAAACCACCGGTGCGATTTGGATGAAATTCGGAATGAAAATAGTTGAAGACCCAGAGTCACATATAGGCTACTTTTTTTTTCAAAAATCAACCCCTAAATGCTTGAAATAGGGGATGAAAGTTTGTATGAAAAATCTAAACCGCCTGACCGATTTCGATGAATTTTCCCAGGAAGATAGTTGATGACGTATCTTCTTCCCCACTTCCCCGGTTCGCGATATAAAAGAATTCCACGCGGGCGAAGCCGCGGGCAAAAGCTAGTAATATATATATAATAGAAAATAATACGTAAAAATGCACGAAAACTTAATTTTAATTTGAAAACGAAATCTTAATTTGATTTCTTTTTTTATTATTCAGCTGGCGGGGCCCTCGCGTCGTACCAGACATTCTTTATTCAAACAATATTTGCGTTCGATTTCTTTAGCGCAAAATACTAAAATGTTCTAAATTCAAAATAGGACGGAAAAGATCTAGCCGGCAGGAAAAGTTGTATGAAAATTCATTCCCGCCCGCTGAATAGAAAACAGCAACTTTGGAACCCCTTATGTCCGAACCAAGTCGTCTTTTTCGAATAGGTGTGATGAAAAAACTTTTAAACACTAATAATAGCCGTATCTGTTGATGTTATAATAGCTACATTTAGGTAGGTATCTATACCTACATCCATTAATAAGCCCGGTGATATTATCTTCATTTCGTGTTTATCAAACAAATTACGGTGTGAAATCATAAATTAATGTAAATGAATAATAAATTGCTTTATGGAAACCATTGTACATTGTTAAATAAGCAACAAAGCTTCGACCTTCTTTTAATGTAGTCAGCACATGCCACAATCGGCTACACCAATACGATCTGTCACGAATCATCACGACTCACGAGCCATTAAACGTAAAACAAGGTTTTGATCATAATTACAATATAGCCAATAAACTGTAGCCTCAAAAGGAGTACAAAAAATATCGTCGGAACGCGTGAGATTCACTTTTTGCGATGTTTTTATAATAGGCTCGTACAGTCGTACCTGCCGCGTTATGTTTGCCTAGTACTTGAAACTCGTGTGAAACATCAATTCAGTGCTAGCTACATCAATTCTTCAGCATAATTCCCGACTGAAGTTTGAGAATAATAGGGTTGCCCAGGCAAATTAGATTTATCAATTTATCTTCTCTCTCCCTTCATCTCACAGTGAAATAGTTGACGCGTTTCGTCTTTCCCTTGTTAGTTTTGCAGACCTCGTCGTCTAGCTCTGTTCTACAGGGTTCTTCTGCTTGTGCTCTAGGGAGGGGAGGGACGGAATCGCCTTGGAGCTGGGAGAGGGCGCAGCGGACGGCGGACAGCATCTCCGGAGTGGACTTCCTGTTGCCGGGCGCGTGGGGCCGGTGGGGACGAGACACGCGCTCGGCGGTGGCAGTCGCCTCTGAAAATAATGACAGGCATACTTAAATAAGACACTACGGCTCCATAAAGGTCTTACTTAGGAGGGTTTTAAAACGTGGTACCTCTGCTGTAAGTTGACGAGGAGTTCGGTATCCAGCTGATTCCAGATGTTGCTGCAACTTCAGGCCAGGGTTACCACTTTATTGTAATAACATAGAAGTCATACGTTACGAATGTTACGATATGAAATTTTGAGCTGATTAGATCTATAGAAGTTTATTAAATATATTTATAGCTAAGAACAATCCCGACGCAGTCGCCTTCCAAACAAATAAAACTATTATTATCAAAAGTTATCCACCCGTTTCGAAGTTACGATGCTACATACCGTAGGTACAGACTTGTAAGTACACATACGTCTACACAAAAAACGCAACGTGCAATATTGATGTACAGCAAACAATAAAGACGTGATTATTAAATAAACAATTCGGATCATCTGTCGTTTTAGCAATTTAGAATGACGCCACAATGCAAGAAGAGTTCATCAAAACGCCACTTACCTTGATACCAGCAAGTATTATCATTTAGGTTATTTTATGGTAACTTTACAGACAAAGAAAGTTTATTCCAGTCAGGAGCCAGGATACAAAAGAAAGATACCTACGCTTTAACTACCCTCTCTACAATATTATTGACAGTAATAAAATAAGACCGGAAAACTCGTGTGCTAGACAGCTAACTTCAAAAAGAAAGCACCCACTGAACACAAAACTTTCAATTTTCTTTAGAAAAAGTGTCGTTTTGGGTGTTTTGTTCGCTTTATGGAACGCGTCCATTGTAAGCTGAACCCATACGGGACGATATGTAACAGGTAGGTAGTTAGTAGTTACTGTGCAGATCTGTAGGTACTAACGGTTGACGGTCGGCCGGTCCACATCGTCATGCTCCTTCCCGCAGCAAGAGCAGCAGCAGTGCGGCAAGCAGACGTCACGCAGCCAGCTCCGCAGCGACCAGCCGCTCCCCTCGCGACCCCCCTGACCCCCCAGCCGACTCATTCCACCATGCTGAGGGAGGCCTGGGAGGCTGGCAGTCGGTGCCAGATCACCTGGGATTTGGTGGTTTGGTGTTGTTGTTATCTGACGTCCCACGTCTAATTGACAGCGATGACAGCGGTGTGACTTGGCTTATTTTTTGTTTAAGGTGCAGGTTTTTTAGCGTTGCAACGTTGATTATTCGTATCGTTTAAAAGTAGGTACTCTGTGACGTGTGTATTTTTTCAGAATAAATATCGCAATAAAAATATAGCCAAATAATTTTAAACAGTTTTTGAAGATTTTTAAAAACTGTTTTTAGTTTAAGGACAAGGGAAGTATGTAAATTACAGAAAATATTGCTTAACCTATAAGTAAGTCTATTGTATAAAAATTGTAAATTATTATATTGTGTGCGCATCGCTACGCGCTGATATGGCCGGATGCGATCGCAATCTATACCACCGCGACTGCAATCTTTTCTAAGTGGCATAAATGGTTAATTTTTTTTTATTATATAATAATAACCTTGTGTTCATTACACCACTTCTTGCAAAGTTTGGTTTCGATGTTTTTATACAAAGCTAGCAATTGCCCGCGGCTTTGCTGATTTGACTGATTTTCATACAAACCCCCATTCGACACACTTAGGGGAGGAATGTGTCAAAATATCTACATCATAGTGGGTATCTGCATGCCAAACAGCCCGATCGATCCAGTAGTTTATGCTGAGCGTTGATAGATCAGTCAGTCAGTGACCTTTGCGTTTTATACATCTACTAGAGAACCGCCCGCGCTTCGCTTCGGGACCCGTAGGTAACAGCCGCGTAGGTCCCGCTCCCGTAGGAATTTAGGCTAAAAAATAGCCTACTACTCGCTCTCTTCACTCCACCCCCTGTCTGAGGTGTGTGGAGCCCTCGGGACAGTTAGTTCCCCTTTGGGGGTGTCTCTCGCGGCCCGTTAAAACGGGCCAGTCCTTGGGTTAGGCCCTAAGGCCCTTGGTTGTCCATCTGTGGTTAACCAATAGGTCAAGTCCGGTGAGTGGTGGCCTTTTTACAGGCCACAGAGTCTTAAACGGGATGGGTTTTATCTTCGCGCCGCCCAGGCGATCGAGCCCCTACCGGGTGAATCCCGCTGGTGGGAAGCCCAGCAGGAGCCGATCAGCGTCCCAAAGGCCCAGCGTCTTCCCGACATTCACCGACAGTCTCCACGCGGCGAGCCATTCGGGGAGGGCATCAAGCGCACGTTGCATCTTGACAATGGCGTGGGTTCTAATTCAGCGACGTGGTGATGTACGCCACGTCATCGGCATACAGGGCAAGCGACGCCCCCCCTGCCGCCGGGATGTCGTCGGTGTAGCAGGCGTAGCAGACCGGGGACAGGCAACTCCCTTGCGGGACGCCGGCTGCGATCGGACGCTCGGTGGATTCGGCGTCTTCAACCACTACTCTGAAGCTTCTATTTTCGAGGAAACTGGAGATCACCTTAACGGCACTCCGGGGCGCCGACGACTGCGAGATCTTGTAGAGAATAAGCCGTCGTGCCAAACACGGTCGAACGCCTTTTCCATGTCGAGGAATACTACACACACGCGTTCTATCTTATTCAGAGCCGCGGTAACGGTGTGCAACACCCTCGACAGTGTAGCCGTGCTGTTCAGCGGCATCAAAAAGTAGCCTTCCACTTCTGTTGGCAGCTAGGCTATTCCACCCCGGATGCTTGCAGTTCCAGTCGCCCGCGCCCACCACCGGTGTCGGCGAGTCCAGCAACTTGCGGACATCAGCCAACAGGATAGTGCCAGCGGGCGGGCGGTACACTGAACACAGCCGGAGCGGGGAGTTCTCGAGGCAGAGCTAAAGTAGCCTATTACATTTGCCTATGACTTAAGTAAATTACATGTAGTATTTGATAGCGTAATTCAGAACTTGCAAATGAATTTTGTTAACGCCATCTATTGGCAACTCCGAAAATAAATATCTAGCAACTAACAAAACATCGATCTTCCCATGGGAATGGGATGTTTTTCCGCGGTAAAAAGTAGCCTACGTCACTCTCCACCCTCCTAACTATCCCCACACACATAAACCTTACCATATAATAGCTTTGTTGCGACGTGAAAGCGTCACAAACAAACAAACAAACACACTTTCACATCCTTACTTCCTTACTAATATTATAAATGTGAAAGTGTGTTTGTTTGTTTGTTTGTTTGTTTGTTTGTGACGCTTTCACGTCGCAACAAAGCTATTATATGGTAAGGTTTATGTGTGTGGGGATAGTTAGGAGGGTGGAGAGTGACGTAGGCTACTTTTTACCGCGGAAAAACATCCCATTCCCATGGGAAGTTCGATGTTTTGTTAGTTGCTAGATATTCATTTTCGGAGTTGTTAATAGATGGCGGTAATAAAATTCATTTGCAAGTTCTGAATTACGCTGTCAAATACTACATGTAATTTACTTAAGTCATAGGCAAATGTAATAGGCTACTCCCCGCTCCGGCTGTATTCAGTGTACCGCCCGCCCGCTGGCACTATCCTGTTGACTGATGTCCGCAAGTTGCTCAGCCAACAGGATAGTGCCAGCGGACCAGAGGGACCTTGGAGTCGAGAGCCTGAACGACTTCATCGAGAGATTGGCACGCAACATGTTCGGGCGTGTCGACGCGTCGCGGTTCCCGCATCTGCAGACCTGGCGCCGCTCCACACCCGTCCACCAGACCGCTGGGCCTTCCCGCGCGACTTGCTGGTTGCGCGGGACGGGCCTAGCACTGACTGATACTGGGGCTTCGTAAGTCGTCGCCCGGCGCTGATCGGCTCCTGCTGGGCTTCCCACCAGCGGGATTCACCCGGTAGGGCCTCGATCGCCTGGGCGGCGCGAAGATGAACCCCATCCCGTTTAAGACTCTGTGGCCTGTAAAAAGGCCACCACTCAACGGACTTGACCTATTGGTTGACCACAGATGGACAACCAAGGGCCTTAGGGCCCAGCCCAAGAACCGGCCCGTTTTAACGGGCCGCGAGAGACACCCCCAAAAGGGAACTAACTATCCCGAGGGCTCCACACACCTCAGACAGGGTGGAGTGAAGAGAGCGAGTAGTAGGCTACTTTTTGCTTAAATTCCTACGGGAGCGGGACCTACTCGGCTGTTACCTACGGATCCCGAAGCGAAGCGCGGGCGGTTCTCTAGTTTATAATATTAGTAAGGATGTATCTTAACATAATAATCACACGAACCGGAGACAATCCTTAATTCTATTAATACCCTCAGCTAGTACAGCCTAAGGCAAATTGGGCACGCACGTGCCTAGGCCTAGGAGCCCGAGGTTATAAGGGGGCGCGTGAGGTAATAAGGGGGCGCGTGAGGTAATAAGGGGGCGTGCGCGGAAATACTGGGTGTTTACCCGTGGTCCCGTTGGTTTGTCCCGTTGACGGGACCACGGGTAATTTTAATTCCCCGCAGTCCCATTGCACTAGGGTTTACACTTTTATCGACTTTTTCAACTTCTAATATCGATATAATGTTTGAACCTCCTTAGAATAAAATAAAAATCAATGATAACGGCATATTGGAAACGTCAAAAGAGCATTCTTTTGACTATACTAGATAGAAAAAAAAACAGTTATATACCGTATATTTTATTCAATCTTATGCAAATGAAATTAAAATTATTTCATATGATTTTGGTGATTAAAAACATTTTTCGACAGTCAAACTACGCCATCGCTTCAACAAAGCTCTACGGTAAGTGATGTTGGAAGAAGGAGGGGTAATAAACTCCCAAGGATTGTTTTACTCTACACACACTACACTTATTCCTACTTAAGGCTAAAATATAACAAAGCCATGTCCAAGTTGTTGCAGACTGTTTTGCTCACATAGCTTCATCATTTTCCTTACTTACTAACTATTCTCTAACACCTATGCTTCCTTGATAGCTGAAAAACTGGATGTTTTAAAATATATCTACGTGCGCGCGCGTGTGTGTGTGTGTGTGTGTGAGTGCCCGCGCATGTGTATAAATTTAAGCATGACCACATCTGATTAAGATGTCTGTTAATCGCAAACGCACATACATGCACGCGCAAACAGGAACGCGACCAAAGTGGAGATGTATGATTGCATACCTTGCTTCCTCGTGGTCCCACTTCTAGGACATATTAACTTCGCACGAGGAAATTTTAGTGAAATATGGTACAGATATAGAGTAGTCGTGGAAAAAGGACAAAGGATACTTTTTATCGATTAAATTATCCCATATATTTTATAAAATTTTCATGAAATTTTGATACCCTGATCTATACTTTTTTAAATTAAAATAAAAAAGGTTGGTGGCCAGCAGCGTCACTGAACCTTTCGATCTTTTCTCACAATGGAGAGCTTTATTTTCCCTGCATTCCCTACGGTTATTCAGACGTTGTTTCTCTCTCACGTGGACAAAGTTGCAGGCAGTAACTAGTAAATCTTAATGAGCCATTAGTGTAATGTATGTGTACATGGGTTATGAATTCAACATTTTCAGTTTTGTTTCTTCTGTATTTTTTTTTCCGAAGATGGAATTTAAGTGTATTTTCTTTAATTTTAGGTTTATTTTTTTCTCTTAACTTTCAAAACTTGTTCAGTTTTTTGAAGATTTTACCGATTTTATTTTAGCGGTTAAGTAGGTTGATCTTATAATAGTTATGTCCAAATTCCAATGTAATTAAACAAAATAGGTCGGAATCTGATTGACGGTAAAATATGGTAATTAAAATATTCTATGTACCTTCTTTAAGGAATATCCATATACATAATACCTATGTATGCAGTTATTTCGTAGATATTATTATTATAAGTGTTAGAGAATAGTTAGTAAGTAAGGAAAATGATGAGGCTATGTGAGCGAAACAGTCTGCAACACCTTGGACATGGCTTTGTTATATTATAGCCTTAAGTAGGAATAAGTGTAGTGTGTGTAGAGTAAAAAATCCTTGGGAGTTTATTACCCCTCCTTCTTCCAACATCACTTACCGTAGAGCTTTGTTGAAGCGATGGCGTAGTTTGACTGTCGAAAAATGTTTTTAATCACCAAAATCATATAAAATAATTTTAATTTCATTTGCTTAAGATATAATGTAAATAACTGTTTTTTTTTCTATCTAGTATAGTCAAAAGAATGCCCTTTTGACGTTTCCATTATGCCGTTAACATGGATTTTTATTTTATTCTAAGGAGGTTCAAACATTATATCGATATCAGAAGTTGAAAAAGTCGATAAAAGTGTAACCCCTAGTGCAATGGGACTACGGGGAATTAAAATTACCCGTGGTCCCGTCAACGGGACAAACCAACGGGACCACGGGTAAACACCCGAAATACTTACTGCCGTCGAAAAAAAGGTCGCCAATGACTCATAGATTCCCTTTGCCGTAGAACTGGTCGGTGCCATGGACAAGATAGTAAAACTTACACCCAGACCGAGAACGAAAAAAAATTTCACCAGGGTTGCAAGGGGGTCTTTTCCTAGGAAACTCTTAATCCGCCTCTGCCCTCACCTTTAGCAACTTTCTATCCACCACAGGTTCAGAGACTGAATTTTATGGGCACCATGAAACAAGTAGCTTACAGCCGTTTTACGTCCACAATAATTTATAATACCGTGGTCAGTTACCGGCAGGCCGCATATTGTATCAGTTGCATGCATATCAATAAACATTCTTGATTCCTAAACGAGCCAATGTAATTACTCAGATTACGTCACGTTGAATCTTAAAGCCTTGGCGGTGGTAATGACAACCCGCGTCTCACGTATATTCATTACTCGCGTAAAAAACACTTGGGATGTTGTTCCGTATAGCAAATCACTGGTAGGCCACCACTTGAACCGCCAACACGTTTAGTATTTGGTGTAGTCTGTTCCAAACACGAGTATATCGAATTAGTTTTGAATTTCGAATTTTTACGCGATTTTTTAAATGTTGGCGGCACAGGCACTGAATTAATACATCCATTCAAAAGTTACGGTAGCAATAACAATGAATCTTCGCATTCACATATTCCTCGGTCAATTTCTTTGGTTGTTAGCTGTGTTGAATGGCAAAAACTTTCAAGGGATCCCTGGCTATGGGAGGAACTTAATTGTGAAGGCTCTACCTCCGATAGAAGACTATCAAAGCAACGTATACGAGGTGTACATGGAACCTTATTTATATGTAAGTTTAAATAATATTTATTACCATTCTTATATTCCTAAACAGATCACAATCAGCTTAACTGAAAAATAAAAAGATTTTAAAATTTCGTTATAATTTTTCTCTACCTACTAGGAAAGGTCGGTTCTAAGAAAACCATTCGATTGAATAAAATTGGTTTTGAAAAGTAGATCATAATCCAGAATCATCAAGATAATAGAAGCCTTTCAACACAACCATACATACCTACAGCCACACTTGATTAACATTTATAATAGACCAAACAATATGTTGCATGTCTCTATTATATTATACCTAAATGCTTTGTCGTTAATTTTTTCCTTTATTAACCGTGGTCGTATGTTCCAATATGAAGTGCTATATCTATAGACTTATGCAGTTTAAATATCGCGAAGCTAAAAGTTCCTATTTTCTTAAAGTGCCAAATTGTGTTTGTATCATCAAACTAGGCAGATGCAAACTGTATTGCATTGCATAGTGTCAATGAAACCGCAGGACAAAGTATCTTCCTTGAATTAAACATGATTGTTTTTTTAAACAGTCCACAAGGTAACAACCGACAAAGTTGTGGTTCTTTTCATTATTCAATTCATTCATTGAACTCATTATTATTGCGTTTCCATGGGAACCGAATCCAGGACCCCATGAACGGTAATCCGGTATGATGACTGTTGCGCCTTACGGATCAATTTAATTAAAATTCGGTTGTTATCTATAAAGGTGTGACACCGTGAAGTCGTTTTTGTTCAATCGTAGTTCCTTGAACTTACCTACATAACAGGCGTGTCCAGCAATTTCAGTCTAATCACCTAATGAGCTCACCATTAGATTAGATATCATTAGGTACGTAACTTTTTATTTTCCAGGTCTATGAACTTTTATAACGCTAAGTTATAACATGACAAATCAAATTAATAATTCTGAGGTGTTATAGCGCGGGCATTGATCGAGCGAAAAGTGGAAGGTTTCGTGGTAGAATTCATTGTTATCAGAAGATCTACTTTTTGTTTCACAAAGATGTTTTTCTTTTTTGTAAATTATGCTTTTGTTTTGCTTCGGATGATGATCAAAATGCTATTCACAACTAAAATGGACCTACCTAAAAATATAAGCATCTAGTACCATATTCTATAATTTATTTCAAAGGCAGAAGCGGATTTAGATTCAATAGCGCCCTAGCGCCCTTAGCTACCTTTGGTTTTCTTTTCGTTCTCGGTCTGGACTGTGGTCTGGGTGTTGGCCAAGGCATCTTTGACACAGAATCCTAGTGTGAACCCATTAAGTCATTCATTGGTGACCTGTATTTCTTAGTCGCTGGCAAAGTATTTCCGCGCGTACCTTCCCTTATAGCCCCTAGACCTAGACATGCATGCCTAATCCGCCGCTACCCAAAGGACTACGTAAAACAATTATTTATAAGTATTCGATACGTACTTAAAACAGGACTACGTTTGTAAAAAAATACATATAACAATTTTGAATATTGCATGTTATTTGGGAAGAATGGAAGAGAAAAACATATTGTGCCGACCCCAAATAAAATTGGGAAATGGGCAGGAGGATGATGATGATGATGATGATTTGGTTAGAATCACCTTATACATAGGTAAATGTGCTGTAAGATACCTACGCATTATAGTAAATCGAGTTATTTTTTCCAGGACCTAGGCCGACCATACCCTGTGTCTGGCGACCGCTCGCAGAAGCAAATCGATTTAGCAGCTGTAAGTATCATCACGAATTTCTAATTATTTTCATCCTCCAAAATTAAAAAACTAAAAATACTTAGGCGCTTTGCCCACGGTGCAACTGTTGCAGCAACTTGCAATTAACTTGCAACTAGCTGTTTACACACATTGTGTGAGTGTGTGTGTGCGCAGTCCAATTGAAATGTATGTAAACAGCTACTTGCAAGTTAATTGCAAATTGCCAGTTGCTGCAACAGTTGCACCGTGGGCAAAGCGCCTTACACTTTTGACATAGCCACCTCCCAGCTCCTTCATCAGACCATATTTACCTATAACTTACCTTGCATACTGAGATGGGTACCTAAGTACCTACCTAAATTCCTTAAAAAGGATCAAAATCATTTGAAAATTTGCATCCTCAAATTGTTTTTGTCCTTTGTTTTTTACCCATGACACCCACAGTATAAGGAATTTTGGCTTTATCTAAACCCGCGACTACTAATTTAGGTTTAGTACCTACTTAGTAGGTAAATCTTTCTGGCATATTGGCATCTATGTTACGGCCTCAGATAAATAATATTATGGTAAGTAACGGCTCTTCCGTTGCTGGCGTGACAGTCGTGGTCATGCGACGTGGTCACGTGACACACAAATGAACACAGCAACACCTCAACAATTAACCTGTTACCTTCAGTTATTATTCTTACTTAATTATACAAATTAAAATGCAGTGTTAAAGTAACAACAATACGTTTTAATTAAAGGTACCTAATTTATACCTGCATACGGTCTATATTTCAGCTACTACTTTCAGGTTTGAGTAGGAAGTTACAGCAGTATAAAAATATAATCGTTATGACAGAATATACTTACATATTATAAGTAATTCTTACCATTTTTAACAAACTGATGTTCTATGTAGGTACCTACTTACTTAATTTATAATTGTGCTTCATACCTTCGCTGCGTTGTTATTGTCAGTACATAAGTAGAACAATCGGGGCGAATCAAATCATTTTAAGCCAGTCATACGATAAGTTAGGTATTCCGTATTCTCGACCAGAACCTAAAACTAAAACCCAAATGAAATTTCCAGGCGCCCCGTTCAGCGCCAGGTCTACAGGCGGTGGTCTACCTGCAACCAGACGAGGACTCCGGCGTGACCGGCGAGCTGGTGTTTACTCAGATCGTTCCCAACGGCCCCGTGACCATCGAGGGCAATATCACGGGACTGTCGGCGGGCCTGCATGGAGTACACGTGCACCAGGTCGGAGCTGTCAAGGACAACTGCAAGGAGATCGGGCCGCACTTCATCGCTTATTATGTGAGTTGGGTTGTGCGCTGGCGTTTGAGTGTTGTCTTCGATGTGACTTGCATCTGAAGAGTTAACCCATATCTAAGTAGGTAAGGTACAAGGCAGCTGACTGTCGATGAGCGATGATCCTTCTATTTGCGTAACTAAAATAACGAGACACCTGTCGGTAGGTCATCAGTCGTTCAAGGACAACAGCAGCATCAGAGGATGGTAGTGGCTACCAAGCTCAAAATTTATCCACCAACCGAAAGTACATTCGGGATTCAATTGGATGGTACGGATGGAAGCTACATATAATAGTCGATAGACCTCTGAAAAGATGATGGTGAGGGCGCCGCGCTGTAACCTTGTCGGGTGTTCAGTCAGCTTGAATTCAAATCTTATATGGAGGATACCCTCACACGGTCACACCACTTACACCCAAAGTACCTACCTACTCACTAAATACGCTGTCTGTTATTATTTACCATCAATACATCATCATACAGTCGTTTCCAATATTCTTGACAAGTTCTGTTAATAATTAAGGTAGGTAATAATTTTAGACATCGTAACTCTTATTGGTAGGTAATTGATAACCATACATCGCAATCCTGACTCCAGGGTCGTCACGGCGGTCCACGCGACCACATCCGTCACGTGGGCGACCTGGGCAACATCAAGGCGGAGGAGGGCGCCACCGTCTACGTGAAGATAGTGGACCACCTGGTGTCACTGGCGGGGCCCCGGTCGGTCGTGGGGCGAGCGCTGGCCATCACCAAGAGCGAGGATGACTACGGCCGCGCGGGGACCGAGGATAGCGCTCTTACTGGCACCTCTGGCCCGCCTGTGGCTTGTGGTGTTATTGGATACCTCAACTGATTGTTTTGTACCTATGAACTTAGTATAGGTTATAGTAAGTCTTGCGTTCGTGTGGTATGACTTGTCTGTGCCGCTAGTACCTATATGTAGTAAGCAGATGTATGTATAGTAAGGTTCTGTAGATATATGAAGGGAAAACCGTGGCCCGTGTATTTAATCAAAGCCGTGGCTGGCCCCTACGCAGATTCATGAAAACGGAGGATTTTTTAACATAATGTTTTTATAATACAAATATCATAATATTTACTACACATTGCAGCATAATAAGCAATTTAGAAGAAACTAGAACCTTAAGAGGCTCTGTATGTGGAGGGAAGAAGTTTAATTCCTTACCTACATAAGATTTAATTTGTGACCCAGCTAAAAAGATACGGACAGATTTTTAGAGCTTGGAACCTGTGATCGTGGAGGTAGTGTATATAAGTTTATTGTACATAAAATTTTGGTGTGAGAAACACAATACAGGGGTACAGTAATATGAGATAATGACAATCGTGATTAGTAATAAAATTGTCTATCAAGTTTTATTGTTTTTAATTTGACCCTCAAATGGTGGCGGAACTTACTCCAATATGGCGTATGTTATGAGCATGCATGTGGTTATATCACTATATCAGAATAATAGGTCAGGCTACGCTAAACTTAAACAATAATTAAAAATATTTCCATTTGAGGAGGAATATTAATTACTAGTTAAGTATGTACCTATCTCACTGCCACTTATTATCTTTGTGTCTAATTAGTAATTACCGTGCAAAACGAAGACATAAAAGGAAAATATTCAGTAAAAAACCGACAAAAAAGTTTCAGCTGATTTATTCAGTGAATATAAAAATAACAAAATATACGAACTTTAAAAATAAATAAAGCACCAGATGTTGTGTAACGAAGCATTGTGTGATGATCACTGGTATATAACTCTCGATAGTCTCAAAACTCCCAAGAAGCTTAAAATTTATATAAAATAACCTACGGACCTAAACCGAATAAAATAAATACATAATTTGGACGGTTCTTGGGTTCTAGCATCAAAATACACTTTATGAATATAAATGATTTATTTTGTCTGACAAATAACACTTTTTACTTAAATATAAAGGAAGAACTGATTAAGAAGAGGAAGAGTTTAATATAAATATTGTAAACACGATCGAAATATAAATAGCCTTTATATACCACGAACGCCTTTTTTCCTTTAGATACTGCGAACCCTATGATTCGTCCAAATTGTAACAATTCCACCATTACAGTATACAAGACGGACAGGCGTACAATTGTACCAAAATATACATAATACCGTACGTACTCATATTAAATTGTGCTTATCATTCATCAAAAAATATCAAGATACAGCGTATTATGATCGATACTTATTTAACTCGAAATAATTGCATTTCATAATCTTGCCAACAATACCTGATACAAATCAGGGATTGCATGAATAAATATGTAGTAGTCTTATACTGCAATGTTGGAATTAATGAAGGCTTGTCCAAACTAACGAATTCGACGTCGCCCTATCCCACTCGCCCATTCAAGAATGAGCGGAATAAGCATTTCCGTCTTATTTTGTTCAAAGTTTGAACATCTTAATATAAATGTCACTGTAATATAGGTTATTGAAGACCAATGGAAGCGATAAGGCTTTCCACCTTGGCGATGTATGCCTTCTGGGCATCTTCCTTGGAGGTTCCCTTCTTCTTGGTCCACGCCTCGAATTTCGCCTTGCCTTTCAAGTCGAACAGGCCGGGTTTGTCTGTAAAATAAAGTATAAACATTTTTCAGAATTATCCCAACCAACGTTTTTGGAAAGAATACAACATGTTTTTATTTTACTAAGAATAAACCAATGAATGTGAAATTACTTATCAAGTTTTTTATTAAACATGATACTGGACTGGAAGCTTCCCATTTATATAGTCCATAATTCCGTATTTAGCATGGTGCAAGGCATGAATCAAATATAGAGGAGACGGCATAAGCAAATTGTGCACTGTGACGTCTGTGACTCAACTAGGTCCTGACGTCATCACAGTAGGCGTGGCCTAAAGTCAGTCTACCGTCGGCGACCGTCCTGTGCACAGCGTTATGGACGTTCACATTTTCAAAGAAAACGATGAAGTGCTGTCTACTCGACATTAGATGGCGACACTATACTTATATTTTGAGTACGTCCCTGTTATATCCTACATTTATTGACATCTAGTGTGAGATAGTTAAACTACATAGTAAAATCGATATAGAACGAAGCGAGTAGTTTTGCTATTGACCGTTAGATGGAAAATAAAGAAGTGGCCCCCTCGCCCCGCAAAGTGTCACTACATAGTGTCAATCTACATAGGTACAACGTCTCCTCTCTATATATTTTGCTTCATGGTGCAATGGCTTGGACTAAAGATTGAGAGTCCACTACACCTTAAAGCCGCAAACTAAAATAATATGAATAAAAAACATCTACGTTTGCAACAGCTGTCTTCCCGTAATCGTTCGACGACAAAATAATGTCATATGAAGGGCATGCTCGGGTTCATACTCGAACGTATTTAATCAGCTCAGTTTCCTTAAAATGTCTTCATACTCATAATTGTTTTACATACGTAATTTTATTTCTTTAATGGTAAAACCCATGGTTGTTTATTTTATACTATTTATATTATTACTGCTATTTTGACGTCTTTGATGAAGGCTCAATGTAGTCATGAATTGAAGCAATTATGTTATCTTTCATTGAAAATGGCATTAAGCTGATGGCAGAAAATTATAGTCACAGCATTTTTATTCAGAGCTAACTTGTATCAAAGCTTTATCAATTATTTGCGTAAATATGATGAAAACATCATCATATTTACGAAAAACACGAACCCACTCACACTCCACACTAGGATTCCGTGTCGCGGGTGAACACAAATAATACCACTAAGGGCGGCCACATATAGTCGAAATTCCGAAACGGAATCCCGAATAGGGTTGCAACCTTGCAACGATATATCGGAAAACCGATAATATTATAAGAAAACCGATAATATTATATTGTAAGAAAAAGCTAATGTTCAAAGCCCATACAGCCTTATCTAAGGTCGTGAATTATCGATTTTTTTCTTCGGATATGATATCGATATTATCATATCGTTATAACGCAAATATCGATAAAAATATCGATGTGTCCTCTTCGATATTATCGGTTTTCCGATATATCGTTACAACCCTATTCGGGATTCCGTTTCGGAATTCCGCATGTATGTGGCCGCCCTAAGGGCAATTTTTCTTACAATATAATATTATCGGTTTTCTTATAATATTATCGGTTTTCTTATAATATTATCGGTTTTCTTATAATATTATCGGTTTTCTTATAATATTATCGGTTTTCCGATATATCGTTGCAAGGTTGCAACCCTATTCGGGATTCCGTTTCGGAATTCCGACTGTATGTGGCCGCCCTAATACCCACAAAGCAAAAACAAACATTTATTTGCTACATGAATATCTGCACGGTCAGAAATCGAACCCGAAGCCCCACGCCTTGGAGGCTGCAAGTTTTGCTCCGCTTTGATAACATAATAATTATGTAGTTACAACTACGGATGTGAAAGATAAAATATAATATGTATGGCCCCTAACAAGCTATAATATGAATAATAAGACATAGTATAGTGCAGCTAGAACAACATGAAAATAGTGTCCGACCAAAGAGTCAAGGTGCGAGATAAGATTCAATTAGGTATGCAGGGGAATAAAATTACAAGACGCTTTGCGTGGCGTATAATTACTGTTAAATTGCTTTGGCAACCAACAATGCTTCACCTCTACTCCCACAAGGTGGAAAGCACACGTTCGACCAGAAAAATATGCTAATACGAAATACTAAATCGTGATACAAGGATTTTTAATGAATAAATTACTAAAACCGGCCAAGTGCGAGTTGGACTCGCGCACGAAGGGTTCCGTACCATTATGTATAAAACGCCAAAAAAATCTGGCCTTTTGTATGAGAACCTCCCTTAAATATTTACTGAGTTTTTGTAACCACATATTAGCCACAAGCTACGCCATCTCTTGAACCGACTGGTAACTAAAAGCATGGACTACATATTAGCCACAAGCAACGCCATCTCGTGGACCGACTGGTAACTAAAAGCATGGACTACATATTAGCCACAAGTAACGCCATCTCTTCGACCGTAAGGTAACTAATATCGCTGAGGCGTCGAAAATATTATTTATTAACTTATATATTTATTTTATTCTGTTTTTTAGTATTTGTTGTTGTAGCGGCAACAGAAATACATCATCTGTGAAAATTTCAGCTGTGTAACTATTACGGTTCATGAGATACAGCCTGGTGACAGACGGACGGACGGACGGACGGACGGACGGACGGACGGACGGACGGCGAAGTCTCAGTAATAGGGTTCCGTTTTACCCTTTGGGTACGGAACCCTAAAAATTAACTCAAAAAATTAATAAATATTAGTTTGATGATTATTTTGTAGCAATTGATATATTAAATTAAGCATTATTAAATGAATCCTAAGCCGGTAAAAATTTTAAGCTAAATTACACGGATTACACCTATGATGGTCCTCGATAGGCTACGTGCTACGTACTATCGACTACCGATATTTATCGGCACCATACGTTGGCGATATTTTATCGATGTTTGAATTTCGAATAATCGGTACACGGGGATTAATTAATGGCCACGGACGTCATCAATGCTTTGCGTAAATAGCTGTTTTTATGAACATTCAATCTGACTTCGGTCGTTCTATTGCTGTTGTATTTATTTAAAGTTATTTATTTTACCCATAATATGCTACGTGCAGTGAATAAAAAAGCCGTTCTGTTTCACAACACAGACAGACTGACTTCAACGACACTTACAATAAAAATAAAAAAGTTTTATCTGCACATTGAATAAATGAAAAAGTAAATAATTAACGGAGGCATACATAATAATATGCTAATACGAATAATAATACATAGTAATAATAATAATAATAATACATAGTATACACAACTATAAGACGGATTTGATTGAAACTTTTTTATTATACTTATAGCTATTAAGTCCGGGCAACATATAGGCCATAATTGATTTGGGAAACTAGAATACCTGATGCAGTACTACAACAGACCAGCTATGGGAGTTATAAAATTGGCACCGTATCAAAATTTTTTGTGCCTGATGAGCATTTTCTTCTGAGATAATAATATTAAAGATCTGAAAATGATTGAAACTCCAACGCGTATGAAGTCGCCGATGTAGCTACTACTAAATATATTAAAAAATTACCCACTACGTTCAATTTTTTCAAGATAAAGATATTATACAATTATATTAAGCCTTCAAAAGTTAAAATTATAGATTGGGCACAGCTACTTTAGCAGAAAATCCATGTTTTTGCTTCAAGAGCCTTGAAATTAACGAATGACGAAATACCTACTTCACACAGTGAAATCATACTTCTCAAAAGGGTTGCCAACAGTGCTATAATAAACATATTAGGTATTAAAAAGTAACTAATTTAATTAATAGTACATAATTTTATAGGAAAATAATGACAATATTATATAATACTATACTGCATACTTTTCATTGATTTTAAACTTGTATAATCGCGGATTATACACATTTTTACTATAACACGGGTACTCACGATATGTATTTTACAAAATCCCCGTAATAAAGTACCCGTATTATAGTAAAAATTTATATGTAGATATCTTAGAATAATAACGCCTAGAAACCTATTGCAAGCTCGAAAAACGCGCAACTAAAACTTAGCCATATCCGGCTAAGTTCGTTCCGCGCGCTGTCAGTGCTCAACGTCACGTTAAGTCGAACACAGCTCCCGAGAAATAATTAAAAATGACTGTCTGCACTATAAAGAAGTGTTTTAGTACATCAGACAAACAAAATAAAAGTGATAATATTTCATTTCACAGGTAAGTACTGCTTTTTATACATTTTCTGTACAAATATGACGAATTATAAATCATTTGAAATACATTACGTAATCACTAAACAGTGTTGCCAGTTGCAGGGAAAAAAGTGCCAACATGGTTTAAGTTGGTTCTTAATGTTAAAAATTAAATATAATATTTACCATATCTGTTTAACTTTTAAAGTTAGTTACTTTAACGTTAAAAGTTAAACTGTTAAACTTTTTAGACTAAATGTTGGTGTTATAAGTTCTATGAAAATAATTTACTTAGCATTTATTTTATTCGATCGTTTATTCGTTTTTTCTCTTTCATTTCATATTAAAGTCTACTAACTAGTTAGTTGTTTTGATAGCGTCTCATATTCTTTTTTTAGCTTTCCAGTTGACCCTGTCATAGCCAATCGATGGATTGAAATAGTTAGACGTAACCGCAAAGAAAATTGGTATAAGCCTACTAAAAATACAAAGATCTGTTCAATGCATTTTCACAAAAAGGATATTTATACCACAAAAAAAGTGTTTTTTGTGGGAAAACGCACGATAATGGTATTACTGAAGCCGTATCTCTGTGGGTGAAAAGATCGTAGATACATACCGCTCACGCACACAAGGATAATGAAGATGGCACGCGTTTGTGCCTATGTTTTGGTTCAGACGCGGCTTCTAGGCGTTATTATTCTAAGGTAGATATTTAATAATGTAAATACTTTTCATAAAAATACTATAAAATAGATCGTAATCTATCCATAATAAAATTATAAGAACGTAACGTAAACTGTCAATAACATGCATGTGGTTGGGTGGTAAAGGATACATAGCACACCCTGCAAAATCAATAACACATTGGTACCTCTGTTATTTTCGTATGTGATATTAGGTTTTATCTAATCTCCAAATAATCTATACCTATAACCTGTAACTGTTAAATCAAAATACACCTATCTGTACATTCAAACTCTGCATTAAGTATACCTACATTTGATAAAAAAGTCCATATCTGGCTTATCATTATGTTCTTCGTGCTACATTATGGTTTGCTAATGAATATTGTAATTATAATAAGTAATTTTATAATTACTTATGTTATGTTAAAAACTAATAGACTAATAGATTCTTTTGAAAATAAGGGGATGTAGACATTACTTTTCATAGTAAAAATATGCAAAACTTTTGTATAATATCCATTTTGAACACAAATGTCTCACAGTGTTACCATTGTGTTGTAAAGTATTTCAAAGAATTTTAAAAGTAAAGTGGTTTTAAGAATCTAATAACTTGATTTATAACAACAAGAATTACCTACTTATGTAAATTTTATTCGCATATTCAAAGTCTGATTACTGAAAATAGATATATGTAGGTACCTGTTTATGTCTGTGCCTGTGGTACCTATGCATTGTTAGACGGAATATCGTAATAGCAGATAATGCGCAACACTATGGTCATGACCCCATCACTAGCTGGAAGTGACAGCTACTCTTGCTGCGCTTTGTCAATGAGAAAGTTGTGTATACTCGTAGAATAAAGCTATTATTTTAAATACAATATTTTGTGTTTATTAGTAGGTATGTAGTGTTTTATAAAAAACATATAAAAATTGACTGAATCCCAGATTACTGAATACACATTTATTGTAGTATAAGTGAAAATACCTACTTGATTTATAAACATTTACCTCCCAGAAAGGAATTGAAAAATGCTAGACAAATATTATAGATTATCCATTAATGCATAAAAAATTACCTACATTTTTACAATTGGTGAATTGCATTGCATAACTTGAAAGAGATATAATTATAAGGATAGTTGTTCTGAAAATGCTACAAGGTAAACATAATAGTTTCTGTTGCAAGGATTTCTGATATTCCAATGCGTCAACAGGAAATAAGGTTTAGCAGCTTTATGTTACTATTAATAAAATTTACACACAATACATACAACCATCCAACATGGTTACATCAATTATATTTGAGTCGCCGAGGATTGGATTGAATTGCCACTCCTAGTTAAAAATGATTTTATTATAATGTGGTCCGAGTCCAATTTTATTTGTAAGCAAAATTTACTTAAAGCTTTTTAAATTTCCGCTATCAATCTATAATTATCCCTATCCAAAGAGGCGGAAAATCAGCATTTGTGGAGATTGCCATTAAAATGAATTTCATATAAACATTAATGTAGTATAGATCCAAATATTACCTTCATGTTACTGATGTTCTGTTACCATGAACAATGTTTTCCACAGCAAAATGTAAAAAAAGTAAAAGAGTTGAGATTGAAATAATTTTTTTTATAGAATAACTGCTTGATGAAGGCATCCGAAATCCATGACTCCTTATTAAAGTAAATGTTTGTAGCAGGATTGTAATAAGTACCTATTGGAATGGAATACCAGCACTATAAGAGCAAATCCTAACTAAATGTTCGGAAAATTAATCAGAATATTTTTACCCATTTAAAATCCATATTAGGTGTAACAATTTTGAGTCATATTTATTTAATTATGATATTTATTTATTTAAATTTCACATGGAATTTTTACTGAAGAGTTAACCTCAATCAAATAAGTACTTTATTTTACGATATAATCTAATGAATAATATAGAAATTCTTCATAAAAATATATATTATGCCTAAGAGTATGTCATTTGGTAAAGTACAACACATTGCATTCAATAAACTGCCAAGACTATGTAAAAAGAGATCTCCTACAGGGCATTACAAGGCCAGTGTTGCACTGATGACACCCGTGGTGTTGCTGGTGTCCATAGGCGACGATGACCACTTACCATCAGGTGGCTTGTCCGCTTTTATGTTAGCCCTTTAAGCTATAAAAAAAAAACAATAAAAACAGGTAACTTACTAGCAGGGTCAGCATCTCCCACTGTAGCCTGCTTGAAGAGAGCATAAAGCTCCAGCAGGTCAGCATCGCTTGGCAGGGTCTTGAGGTTCCTGACGTTGGCTGCAGCAGCATCAAATTGCTGAAATTATTGTATATATTAACTCAACAGCTGCAGTAATTTCCCACATGTCAAAATGCTTATTGTACTTTGTCATTTGTTTCTCAAATAGGGCATTATAAAGTTTTATCACACGTGAATATTTTTTAATGCTGCAACTAATGAGGTACTATTAAGTAACTCTACAGAATTAATCCTGTTTGATTAGAACAGCCACTTGATAAAACATGGCAGAATGAATTGTACAACCTATTTATTTTTGTTAATTCAATGATTCAACATTCATTAAATGATGCATTTCTGTTAGTCGCCTGCAATATGCAGTAAAAATGGAATTCGGTCAGCTAACGGGGTGCGCGTTTTACCGGCCAGCATTTGATTGCACGTAAGTAAGGCGGTAAGGCGGTAATAAAAAGTACAGATTATGCTTGTCATGCATACAGCCAATGCCGTAAATTATAAACCGTGAGCTACGTATCATCTTCTAACTGCTACAAAACTTACGGAATGCAAATTATACAAATAGGTAAATTTTCTCTCTAATTTAGTAGGTAGGTACTTTAAACTTTTCACTTGAAATTAACCGGCATCGAAAAGTTTATGCAAGGCGACATTAAGATAAATGATAACTTGACAACGATAACTTACCTCTTGAAGAGACATTGTTGCTCGTGATTACGTTAAGTATTACCTATGAAAAAAAACAATATTAGCCAAAAAAGGCACATTCGCAAGTATGGAACCAAATTATGGTCCAATTAATATAACCCCTAAATGACAACAAATTCACTAATATCATTGTAATGTAGTAAAGATTTATAAATTTAGATATACATGTATATTAAAAACTAAGTTTTTTTCTATTAGTTAGAATGCATAAAGATTTAAAGTATATGAAATATCAGTGACGCGTCACACTCACCTAACAGAAGTATAATAACACAACCACTCACAATGAGCGCCGGCGACTGAACTGACTGACTGACAGTACTGACACTGACTGACATTGAACTGTGAACTGACTGACTTGGACTGAATCACTCACTCACTGAATGCCCGTAAAATTCATAGAGATATTACACTAGAGGGCAGAAGCCAGGCTTCAGAGCGTACCTCGGATAAAAAGAGACGAAACGAAATCTTTAATAATCACCTTTCTCTTTCTGGCTCATCGGGATCGGAGAGAGATAGGTAATTACCATTATCGTTGTTTCTCTTTCTAACCGGGGGCGATTGCAATATGTATGGGCAGCCGTATGGCTCACCCACTCTAGTGAAGTCTAGTGTAATATCTCTATGGCTAAATAAATTGCAGTTTGCACTTTGCACGAGTAATAGTGTTCTGTGCTTTGCACTGTGCTGTGCGTGTGCTTCGCTAGGTAATTTGGTCGTGTAGTGCTTGGTCTGTGTGTCTGATAGCGTAAACCAGGGCTTCCCAAAGTATGAGACGCGCACCGCTATTTAGTTTGTCAATAAAAAATACATTTTAGCGGGAAATAAATTGTTAACCCGCCCTCGTAGTAGGTTCATACAATGTACAGGTAGAGGTACACATCGATGACAGGCACATTCTGATGTTACACCGTGATATTTTTACTTTTTTGTATTTATGACCGATTGAAATGAAATTAAGAGAAACGTTACCTAATGTAACATACATTTTAAATTAGAAATAATATATATAACTCACCTGATATTGGATTCTTTAAAATGGGCTTTTACGTGTAACGTTACAAAAGGTGGAGAGCCACTGTCTGTCTGATTCATCTATATTGCGCGTCCGCCCGCCGTCGTCAGCGTCACTGGCTTAGTGACGTTCAAAGAGTACCTAAGTGACGTTCCTAATCACTAATCAAGGTCTCTGGAGGAGCGAACGGTCATCTAAGTTAATTAAATACCTACACATTATTTAAACGGTAAGATTTGAGGGATACCTCAAAAATATTCGACCGATGTCGATCAATTTTAAATGCGGCCACTCACCAAACAAGCTTTTCAAAATCGGTTTACGCACACTCATACAGTCTCACAGCTCACAGTAAAAAACTGTGAGATTACTTAGGTATCTTTACAAAAACCATACCTTCAATCGAATTTTGAACCACCTTCTTTTTTGAAGTCTGGTAAAAGTTGTACTCATTAAATAACACAAGTTTAAATAACTGTAATATGTCGGACAGTCAAATTGGGCTACGTGTCCTACTTTCCGTGTAGTTAAAAATATTACCGTCTCTTGAAATCTGTTATTGGTGTGGTGGGTCTAACAGTGCAACTTGCATTGAATAGTGAATGGTCTTACTTAATTGACGTGACGCATCCGTACCTAGTTGATTGATCATGATTTGATGTTTGAGGTATACCTACTTAAGTCAGCACTCGTCCAGTTCTTACCGGGAGATCGTGATAGAAGCTTCTGCAATCCGCAATTTATTTATCCGTCCATTGCATAATGACAGTGACCCATCAATGCTGTAACCTTTCTTTTATCCATACATTGCCATAAAAATAGTCATAACAGAAGGTTTTTAATCGAGGGCAGGATATCCGATAAGTTAGTTAGGATGGGAAGATGGTGAGTAAGAGTAAGAGGCAATAATCGAAAAGTGAAACCATTAGTAACTGTTGATTGTTCCACTTTCAAATTTTTAAAACAGAATCGGCAGAACCAAAATTTTAACGGCAGGGTAATATGAAAAAGTAAGTAAAGTAAAAATATTTAATTAAATGCCAAATATTGAGATATAATTTTGTGAAGTATAATGCTGTTGTTTTATACTTTGTATTATATTACCTATATTAATTTTACATAAATATCCAAAATATGAGAAAAGTGATGAACGCCTAAAACACACTATTAAGTAAAATATTTACTAAAATTATAAAAGTAACCTAAAAAAGTTATGCGTATTTAGTCTGGAGTTCCTTTGCTAGCTGGATGTACTGCTTCTTGGCGTCATCCTGGGAGATGCCCTTGCGGCCGGTCCACGCCTTGAACTTCGCCTTTTCCACGAGACCGCTGGGTTCAGCTGAAGCAGAGATATTCATAATTTAATTAACACCACATAATCATAGCCTTCAACAATGACTGGTTAGGGGGGCTAGGAACCCGCCGATAAAAAAGAGACGCAACTCTTAAAAGGATAGTGGGTTTAGGTCTGGTTAGATAAGGTTGTTTTACGCCAAAAAAGTGCTCCCGCGAAGCGGGGTTCCATTGACATCTTCTGATGGAGACTCGTAATTATGTAACATCTATTTTGCGGTCAGAGAAAATATACACAATTTAGTGGGACATTTATTTATTTCTTCGTTTTGGCAGGTATTTCGATTTTAATGGCTGTAATACTTATGTGTAAGTGTTTCTAGTTTGCAATTAAATACAAGCTTATTATTGTTGAAACTGTATGCTTTCATTAATTTGCCATGACATGACTGATACTGAAGTTGACCTTTAATACCAAGTGGTCCTTCGAGTCGCATGGGTACCTACCAGTGATAGACTGTAATAATAATTATTATGTATGTGAAGCGTAATCTATGAGTTAATTGTGCGTTCTAACTAAACGGCCACGGAAAATTAGCACTTATCTCGTCATTAGCATTGCAAGCGGTAGGTAGTGGTAGAATGAGATTCCCCGATTTACCTATGAGTATTTCGTTTGAGATTTTGAAGGACTATTAACTCAGCATCGTTGCACAACAAGGCATGGGCCTGATCCACAGGGGGGGGGGGGAGCACCTACGTACGTCCTTAATAAAATAACACGGGAATAGGTAGGTACATTATTCCCTGCTACGCGTGCTAAGCCGAGGATTGCTAATAAATTATCAAAGCATTCAGATACAGAAATGTTGTATTACCGATGTTGACATCGCCGAAGAGGGCTTGCTTGTAGAGCGAGTACAGCGCCAGGTTCTCGCTGTCCACGGGCTTGGTCTTCCAGTTCCTCACGGACTCCGCCACGCTCTTGAATTCCTGGAATCACGTTAATACGACGTTACGTTACGTTATTATGCATGTATGGCAGCACTAACTTATGTAGGCGTATCCTAAGTTATGTTTACTTATATGGTAGTGTATAAGTATAATTTAGATGGCTATAAAAATATAAATGGTAGAAGCAAAAAAAACAACATAAATGGGGTATCCTAGTCATCGTCATCGCAACCCATAATATCCCACCTCTGGGCAAGGGATTGCTCTCACAATGTGAGGGGTACAGACGTAGAGCATACTCCACCACGCTAGTCTAAGCGCGGATTGGCGAACTTCCTTCACCTTTGATAATTATATTATGGATAATTATTGCTTTTTACAAAACAAAACCGATTTCAACCTCGATAAATAGAGATAGCCTAGATTCGCCAGATGACGCTCAATTCAACATGTACATACTTAAGTGTAAAGTGCTCGTCACTACAAATTAATCAAGCCCAAACACTAAATAACTGCAGTAAATCATTATTGTGCAGGCAAGTGATTATTAAATTAAAGTAAGTGATTTTTAGTTTAAAAAGCAAGATAGCTAAAAAATAAAAATAAAAAATTCATCCTAGACCTACTAATTGTTGTGCTTCCTAAGCATTTGAAGTTACCTACTTGACTGTACGACTTAACTTCTTGACTATGGAGCCTTACTCGTATAATCCCAAGAGAGAGATTTTGAGAGACAGTGTAAGTATACACTTATTTGTTTGTCGAGCTAGCTAAACCTACCCCCGTAAAGAATTTTAGTAAGTATTTATCATAATGTATTTCATTCCAAAGCCAAAAAGATCACTTTCGTTTTAAACGGTAATTACCGCTGATTGATGATGCTGATGACAGGTATGTAAGTAGGTAGGTATAATAGGTGCATCAACGATGAAAGATAATAATGAAAGATAATGATAATCCTATAACACTAAGGTTTTAAACTTCATAAATTCTATCTCAGGAACTACTTAACTTATGTATTTAAATGTGATTTGACCGTAGGTTCCTAGGTAGGTGTTCCTAGGTAGTACAACATATTTTGGTTTTAACCCACATAGTCAAACTAACTGATTAATTTGAATTTTGACTTACCTCATCGAGAGACATGTTGTAGAGAATTAATTGAGATCTGAAAATAATAACAAATAAAAATTTAATTATTATGTTCGGTATCGTGGTTAGATATGGTATCCAAATTAGCAATAAGGTAAGGAACATAACATAACATAACATGAACATAATATGAACATAACATGAACATAGTAGCAAGCTCAAACCTTTAAAATTATTAGGTACTGTACATTCAATCTTATTTAAAAATAATTTTTGTTTACCTAAACCAGTTTTTTGAGGCTACTTAAAAATATACTTACCTACTTCAAAAAAAATTAAGGGGTGACGAAACTTATTGAAATATTAACAATTTAAGTAGATACTCAAGTTCGAATACAATAGATAAATATAAAATCATAGCAATAAGTAGGTACCTAACGTTAATATTTAAAAGTATCTAGGTGATTTCGTTTTAAAAAATGTTTGTTCGAGGTAAATACACTAGTCAAAAAATATAACTTGTTGCTTACCAAGGGGTCTAGTTGAGCTGGTGCAAGGTCCTGGTGGGAACTGAAACGTTTCCAGGCGGATTTCACGTTAAATTTTCGCGATCACACATTATCAGTCGAGGCGGCTCGCCCTTTATCAGTTTTTGCGGCTTACGCTAGGGTTGCCGCTTAGGATAATCCATTCGTTATTGTTACTTACCGCTTACTTATAAGATCCTGTTATTTGTACAAAAGGTTACTCGGATATTGAACCATCTTTAAATGATAGGGAATTGTTTATGATATTGTACCTAACTGAAGCTTAATTTATTATTATATTTCCCTTCAGTTTTCAAGGAAAAACTTTCAAAATAAGAGTTGTGATCCCCTATAGCAGAGATGCCCATACTTTTTGCTGTGAAGATCGACTTGAAAAAAAGTTAAGGGTTTAAGATCCACAGCTTTATTTTTAGGTAATTTTTTTATTATTATCTCTATTTTTTATTATTTCTAAGCACTCTCTCACTCTATCGTAACTTTGGGCACTACGCACGCAGTCATAGCATCCCCTGTTGACGTCGTCCGTCAGTCCGTCACATAAATAAATGAATTGAAACAAAAACGATCAGAATGCTCAGTAGGTAATTTATAAATTTTCGAAAATAAAATCTTGTACTTGCTTAACCTCTAAGATCGACCGTGAAACCTCTCGCGATCGACCGGTAGATCGCGATCGACCGTTTGGGCACCACTACCCTATAGCATCCATATCCCATAGGAGCAACATTGAAAAATACATTTGTACCAGGGAAAAAACATCAGTACTCTAACCTTGTAAAGTTAATTTATATGTAGGTATATTTAACTAAACTAATATAAGTATACTATAACAAATTTCTTCTGCATAAACCCACTTAGACTTCATTTTATATTATCATTGTTCTATAATAATTAGGGACGAATTAGTCTATAATTGTAAGTAATCACATAAGTAAATCAAGTTGTACCTATGGGTCATCGAAAATAAGTTTATTTCCTTCTTTCCAATTGAATTTTGTAAGCTGAACTTGTTAAATTTATGCAAAGAGTGATATTATTACATGTATAACCAAAGCTACTTGGGTATGCTCAATGTTAACGGTAAAATTAAAAAATAAACTTGTTTTGCCCGTCACTCCAGTTCTCAACGTTACAAATTTTCTTGAAAGCAGTGTGTTCTCCAACATATTTCTGGTACACGTTAACTCGAAAAGTTAAACCGGAGTAGGCATTGAGTTACATACAATAATAGTATTATAACTAGTAGTAGTGATATATGAATATTGTTACTGTTTAATTGGTGTACAATAAAGTGTTATTGTATTGTATTGTATCAATGGAAGTAGGAAGGTATGTAGCGGCGCGCATTCCTGCAGTAACATGAGCGCGCGCCTCACATGATATGCTGACCATAGCATTACACCACATGCACCGAGCAAAGTAAACAATAGACTACGTCATACGCGTCACTCTGAACTGGCCAATCAGAAGACGCATCCTCAATCGCGCTAACGAAGATTCTACAGTATCTAACATATATACAAATGGTCCGAAGTTAACATGCGGGCCGCGGTCCCCAGGCAGTGACATCGCCTGGCGGGGAGATCTCCCCTTTTCCTCCACAGGTATATTTCAAGCTCTCGCTTTTAAAAAGATGCTCTGTGCATTAGTGATATTTTCGAAGACTAGGTATCCTTCCACCCTCCTTTCCACATCCTTTCCACCCACAAAAGTGAAAATTCAAAGGACATACATACCTATCTACATAATATGAATTGAGACAAAGTAAAATAAAATATTTTTTGCATTGAATTTAAACTCGAAGCAACTTTAATAATGCCATGCCCTATGCCATGCACTTGATGGTAATCATAAATACCACATAAGTACCTACTTGAGACGCTAAAATGAAGTGTACAAAAACATCTAAATTTTAATAATAACGTAAGAAACGCGTTCCCTACATCAGAATAGTGGAGGTAAACAACTTTTTACTATAAATATTAACACGGAAAACCATGACTGTGCTTACCTATCGAGAAACGGTGCATAAGTTACAGTTACACCTTAAAATGTTTCCTTTTAAAACGTAGACTAATAATTCCATAAGACATACAAACATAATAACTGTATGAGTATCTATTATATCATGTTTATTTTAAGACCCGTTTAAAACAAGTTGGAACTTGGAACCGAGAAATAAGTATAACAAAAAAGAGACGATGTGTATAACTGTAGGTATACTTACGACGACAGTGATAAAACGTTGTCCTAACTAAAAGCAAACGAGCCACGTGATGGAAGTGGTTATTGTCACCTATGGACACGAGCAAAGCAACACCAGGGGCCTTATTATGAACTCTTAATTCCAGACAGTTTACGTTCACAACGTGTGGGTGACAGAGACAGCGCTTTATGACCTGTAAGGCGCTATCTCTGTCACCCACACGTTGAGAACGTAAACTGTCTGGAATTAAGAGTTCATAATAAGGGTGCAGGGGAGTTACCATTCTCATGCTCATTCCACAGTTTGCAAGTTCGTGGCAAAAGTGACCATGACAATCGGACCTCAGAGGTTCGATGTGATGTATATGTAATTTTAATCTACGGCGAGTAGTGTGATGATTCTACGAGTGACGTGTGCTTAACTCAGCAGGGTGCACCACAATCTAAAGACGTCAACAACGGCTTCTAAGGAACGACAGAACCTTTACCTCAAACGAAATCAAAGAACAGACGGCACTTCGCATTTGATATTCCCATTTTAATTAGAAACGAGGGAGTACCTATGTAGGTATATCAAATGTATGCATAGTATGCATATCAAATTTATTTTTGCCAACCCTACAGGCCCCCAGGTCATAAACTAAAATGCTATCACTAGATAAATTATTTAGACTTACTTACCTTTCGATAAACTTTATAAACCTGGGGATAAGCCATATCGCTCAAACTTCTTATCAATTGGAAAAGTGGACAAGCGAATTAATGTTGTCATTTTACTCAAAATGATGCATGGGCGATGCATTTTGGTGTATCAGAAATATCATGAAAATACTTGAAAATACATGCAGTTGTAATATACCTAATTATTACCTTTAGTACAATTGTAAATTAGAATCTTACCTAGATACTCTCTTAATTAGGTAAGTTCCTCGTTAATTTCTAATTGACATTAGTTAGTTAATAAAATAATAACACGAAGCACATTTAAGTATTTGTTCCTAGGTAGGCTTATAATGTTAAAAGATCGATTCATGAATGAGAGCCGAGACTAGGCTTGCCACTCGTACTTTATAATAAAGTATTGTACGTTATTTCAGGCAATTGTACTCTATACTTTATGAGAACAATAATAAGTACACGAAAATACTTTATTTCACATGATTTGATTTCTTTGTAATAAAAAATGAATTACTTATTAATTTGAATTGAAATATACATAGATTGTAAAGATACTGTGCAATTGTTTAGTCGAGATCCTAATTTGATACAAACTGCAAAAAGCAATAAAAAATATGTTTTTAAATATAATAATAAAGAAAAATAAATTGTACTTTATTTTGATACTATGTATTTTTTTTTCTCACATATAATAAGCAATGTACTTTATTTGCAAAAAAAGGTGGCAACCCTAGCCGAGACTAAAATTAAATTTCTTATAAGGATAGAACGATCCTTTTCCTGTGTAAAATCGTAACTTTGAATAACACGATATTACCGCGCATGTTGATACTGTAATAATCAGTCAAGGTTTGAAACTCTGCGTCACTCATACCAGAAATTATTCCGAAGCGTTTTGATTTCAGTTGTTAAAATTATATTAAATTGTCGATTTTCCGAAGTGTCCGCTGTAAAATTTACCAATAATAAATCAAATCGGTAGACACTGTGACACCCAAGCATAACCATCCCTAAATTTTACCTAAGTATACCTAACTCTTCTCTTCTAATTAATCATAATGGCATTGATTGACACACACCCTGACTGATTTTTAAATTAAACTCATCATTCAAATTTCCGCTTTGCTGGAAATCGAACCCTTAGAACAGAGATCCGATCCTAGTCGGGTCGTGCCTCAACCGTATTGATATCTGAGAGAGTACCTAATAGTACCTTACCTACCTAATCATCTTTAAAAAGTTTATTTGACTATACTATATTATACTACGTAGTAGGTACCTGGTTGACCGAGCTTTGCTCGGTTGAAAATTATATTTAGTACTAGCTTTTGCCAGCGGCTTCGCCCGCGTGAA
This sequence comes from Hesperia comma, assembly GCA_905404135.1. Taxonomy (NCBI): domain Eukaryota; kingdom Metazoa; phylum Arthropoda; class Insecta; order Lepidoptera; family Hesperiidae; genus Hesperia; species Hesperia comma. The sequence goes on from FR990018.1 coordinate 18,945,742, forward strand.
TTTCGTTTAAACTTCACCCCTTTATTTCACCCACTTAAGTGTCATAAACGTAAGAGTAGATAAAATATAGGTATACTTAATCAGAAAGCTTCGAACTGCTAAGCTATCGGGAGTTACACGTGTTATTGTGAGTCAACCATAAAAGATAGACATATGCTGTCGTGGAATATTTTTTATATAATTTTAAGGAGAACATTTCCGTCATACATGATTTCTGTGTAGCTTTAACCATTAAGGTTGCACACGCGACGGAAGCTTAAAAAATGGAGTAACTTCTCCCGTTTCCCCAACATTTCCCTTCACTGCTCTGCTCCTATTGATTGTAGCGTGATGAAAAGTATACTATAACCAGCGCGGGAGTATGAAAAATAATTGTACCAAGTTTCGTTAAAATCCGTCGAGTAGTTTTTGTTTCTATAACGGTTATACATCCGACAGACAGACAGACAGACAGACAGACAGACAGACAGACAGACAGACAGACAAAAATTTTACTGATTGCATTTTTGGCATCAGTATCGATCCCTAATCACCCCCTGATAGTTATTTTGGAAATATATTTAATGTACAGAATTGACCTCTCTACAGATTTATTATAAGTATAGATGAATCGCAAGAAATACGATGAATTCCGCCATCTATTCAGGAGTCAAATCATACAACTGTTCACTGAGCACAAAATTCATTTTACTTATGTTACGGCCAAAGGATCTCAACAGCGTGTTTCACAAAGTTGTACAGCGCCATCTAGTTTCATACTACTGAAATTTCAACACGTTACAAACAGTACCTCATAGAAGTTAACTGTGTGAGCGAATTAATTGCATTTTAAATAGGTACATACTTAATTAGATAAATTCATTGAACTTTCCTTCGTACTTTTCGCAGGCTTAGGCAGTCCCCGACTGAAATTTTTATTTGCGATAAAATGTATTGAATGTTTATGATAATTAAACAACATAAATAAATATACTTTTAGTTTAATGAGCAAGTTGTTAGGCGTACTTAAAATTTTATTGATTCTATTTACAACAATAGTAATTTCATCGATCTGACCATTATTTATTTAAAACTTTATTAAAATATATTATTAAATCGATAATAACAAAACTAACATTTATTTACAAATATTCTCGTAAATATCACAAACGCACGTTAAACTATCACTACGCGTCCTGCGAGGTCAAGCGAGATAATCGCACTGATTTTTAATTTTATTCAAACAGAAAATAGGTAGGTATAACGCAAAAATAGCGCTTCAACGTAAGAATGAATATTAATATTAGTATTAGCCGAACAAAAATATATTCGAGCGCCATCTAGTTTCATACTACTGAAACAAACAAACCGTATCTCATAGAAGTTATCCTAATGTTTCATAGATGGCGTCAGTTCAACACGTTACAAACAGTACCTCATAGAAGTTATCCTAATGTTTCATAGATGACGTCAGTATGATGTTTTTAAAATCTCTTTATCTCGGGAACCGAGCTTTTCTCGAACCTGGGACCTTGATAAATCGATTCCTTGAGCCGAAAACCCCCTAATCTGTAACTTTCATGAAAATCTTTGCAGCCGTTTCCGAGATCGTGATTATATATATATAAATAAATAAATAAATATACAAGAATTGCTCGTTTAAAGATATTAGATATTCTAAGTACTAAGTATGTTTAACCAGAGCGCAGAGGTGGTACATACATAATACGAGCAAATATTATTTTATGGTCACACCTAGGAATATATCGATGGGGTTATATTATAAACCTTAGTCATGAAAAACGATAAAGTAAACTTTATCAGAGTTATTAAAGTTAGATTTATGGTAAGCAAGTGCTCATTTAGTAAGGTTAGATTTATGGTAAGCAGATACCTACCGATATCTATCTATATGTATGTAGTATATTATGCGGTCACTAGGGTGAGATTATCATTATCGGTTCTCTAAATTAGGTAATTACACGGTTGCGGGATCATTTTCGTCTTATAATCACATTGATCAAATAAACAGCTGATTATGTGGCCCTTTATCAGCCAAAGCCACGCCGCTCCCTTACTTTTTACCCATACGGCGACTTAGTGTCACTATTTTACTTAAGGGTTATAATTAACCAAAAAAAGTCTCAGCAACATGTTATTTTAAAATTTTAATAATCTTTAAAACTGTAACGGGTACTCACGATTTTTATCTGACTGTTTGCACAATTTGCAGACAAACAAAGTAAGTATAGGTGTCTATAAAAATATTTAATAGTTTTATTGCAAATGTCTGGTGGTATCTGCAAGTGCGCCGGACCAGGGTGTGACCGTCCAAACTAGTGATAACAAGTGTTTGAGCCTCTTTGAGTGCACCGCAAACACTTATGATGACCCAGTTATGATAACTGTCGGTATTCGGTTCCCAGAAGTTTGCGAGCAATGCCTTCAAAGTGCGGCGACTATACCGGTTGCAGTCCAGTAAATTAAGACGTTTTTATCACAAGATAAAATCAAGTATGGTATTACTCTGGTAGTAGTTTGGGCTTGAATCCTGGGTTTGAATCCTGCACGCTTTAACTATCATTCGATACGGTGAAGGAAGGAAACTTATACACGTAAAAATTCTCTGTAACATTCTCAACGTGTGTAAAGTCTGCCACATACCACTTGGCTAGTGTGGTGAACTACGGCATGTATCAAATATGTATTGGCATTGGTTGAAAATGGAGGCTATTGCAATTCCTTTTGCCGGACAACAATCCCATCTGATAGCCAGTGATGGCAGTGATGATGTAGTATTGGTTGACCGTACCAACTTAAGTTGGTACGCTTTATCTCTGCCTATTCACCCAAATTTATTTTAATTTCACAGAATTATGAAAATCGAAAATTAAATTACCTACTCAATCATTTAGTAATCAAGTTTGTCGCATAATCCATCGATAACACAGCGAGTTCTTTTCACTATCTTTATTATGTAATAAAATAACAATCTTTAAAGGAAAATTCTATATTTAGGTACTCGTACTTTTAGCCAGCAGAGTGCCAGAACAAGAAACCAATTTCTATATTTATTATTTACTAATTATAGTAGGTAATTAATGACTATAATCCGTTCAGATTGCTAGTAGGATTATGTAGTCTTACGGCCATTCCCAATATTCAATCTATCTATGGTTTTGTCGTACTAGAGATACAAAAATCTATCTATCTCTTAGAAGTAGGTAGTTAGGTACATCTCTATAAATCGGTCAAAACATAAACTTGTTATTGTAGTGACATTGAACTGTTATCGTCCGTTATCAGCTCATTATTCAATTCAATTCAATTCGATTATTTTGCATATAAGTAATTGTGATAAATAAAACAGTCGTTGGGGGCGGTCACCGTAATTAAGTAAGCTTAAGGGCTAATCTCTCGGATTACTAGTATATTATCCACATCTCAAATCCTTAGAAATTACAAAAACAGCATAACGGATTTGGGTGCAGTCTGCAACCATTTACTGTAGTAAGTTTGAGAATGTTTAGTAGTATAGTTTTCATTTACAGCATACTCCACCAAGCTGCTCCGGTGTGGATTGGTGGAGTACAAACATACAAAACTAAGATAACTTTACAATCCCGAGTTAGCATACAATACTTACCACATTTTTTTAACGTGTGCAAAGACCCTCGTCTCGTGTATCCGGCCGTGGGAAGCCGGACAGGTATGTGGGTTCGACCTACTAAAACCACACGGTGTCGACGCTTACCGCTTTGAAGCCGGGACAAAGTGCTACGCTCGCTATGCTGTCCCAGCGAATATACCACATACTTCAACACTATACCTAAATGAAGCATTCCCATTCCAAATTTTTATTTATTTATTCGGTTCACAGACCAGATGTGACACATAAATAAAATCTTACAGTACTTTACAATATTAATTTGCCGGAGTGTGCCCATCCTCAAACAGTGAACACAGCATGCGTTTCAATATGTATACAAAACAATTTATTTGTAAAGTTACATGTAACTTGTCTGGACACTAAGGCATTATCAGGACTTGGAATTACGAACAAAAGGAAACAACATTTATCACTCACAATATTTTTTATTTACTCAAAATTTGATCAGATCAATCCAATTTACTTCCACCTTCAATTATTAAACTCAGCAGCGGTCTGCATCTTATCGTAGGGCACCATGATGGGGTCCGTGGGCGGCATGAGGAGCGTCGCGGCGAGCACGGGGCGCGCCCGCCCGCCCTTCAGCAGCAGGACCTTGACGAGCGCGCGCTGCCCGCCCTGGCCAGTCACCCCCCGGAATAGGATGTCCGGGTGGACGTCCTCGAATACCTCCTCGATACGTGATGGCAGCTTCAGCTTACCCCCCGGCGGCAGTAAGGGTACCTGGTAGGGAATTTTTTGTATATTAGGTGTGTAGTACACTGTATACATGAGCAGGTTGATTTTTTATGTCAGTTATGTGTGTCATGTTAGTCACAATGCACTTGCAAAATTATGAGCGTCGATAAAGATTTCAATAATGTGGTATTCACATAGTATAGTTGACGTGGATGTACACAAATAGACCATGATCCCGCAACAAAGTTGTTGTTCATTATCGGTCGTTATAATACCTATTATGTATTGTAGGTACTCACATGTATACATTCTTAGTAATACATATACGAATACTTGTATTTGCGAACATACGAATTTGCATTTGCGAATATTCGCCAAATTTCTCTTGACATTATTGTTCAAATTTTTAAACAATTGAAAACACAGTCCTGTGGCTGAGATATACAGACAAACACAGACGTTCCAAATAACGAATTTGCCTGTATGAGAAATTTAACACGTTCAATGCCACCGACACGCCTAGCGTGTTGTTGCGAATTTCTATGACAATGCCTTGAACACGCCAGGCGTGTTCTGAATCTTTCGTCGATATTTAAAAAATTGCCTACTATATAGTTTATTGGAATTCTCAGAACGTAATCCTTGAGCAATAAACTAAAGAATTTTAAAGTGGCCCCCGGCGAAAATCTCCAATTTTACATTTAAAAAATAAATTGGCTAAGTAATGCCGAGAACACGCCTGGCGTGTCCACTTATACAAGTATGTCATAGATTATCAACCTTTGCATTTGTTGCAAAATATTTAGTCAAAATATAATGTTAAAAAAATATAGTGAGCCCAAGGCAGAAGATATACGCATCGTCGAAGAAGCCCATCGATGTTATAAAGGTGGTAAAATGGCTTTCGACGGCGTAATTTTTGGTGATCAAACCTAGACCCGTTTCTAGCATACCTAAATTTTTACACGAAAATAACAAAAGCCGACAAAATTTTAAAAGTGTATATCAGTTTTTACACCTACCTACCTAATTTACACAAAATCAGAGTTCGCAAGAGTGAAAAAACAGATTGGTCACTAAAATAGCAATAATAACCATAAAATGTTGACAATCTCTTACAAAATTACGATAATGACTTACCTAGAAATCTATTTCCAGCCATAATTCCAGGTTGAACCTCACTACTGTATTATAATTAGCTTGATTCTTGCGCAACACACAGCAAACTAACTAAAACTCGTCGCTAAAATCGAAAATTAGTCGAAAAAAATTTTACTTAGTCCCAGTGCCACTGAACACGCCTGGCGGGTCCATGTTTAACTAGATGCAATGCCACCGACACACCTGGAGTGTCCGCATGGTTTTGTAGGGTGGCATCGCTACAAACTTCATGAAAACTGAGGTGGCGTTGAACGTGTTAAAAAAATATTACCAAAGATGGTTTTGATCCGATTTAGCGGCTTAGCCCATAGTACTAAGCTGCTTCATCGCATCTTAGTATTCAATAAAGCACCTGAAGCTGAAAATATAGTAGTAGAAGAACGACGTATCTCGCCCAACTCCCATACCTTGATATAGGGCTTGGAGACCTTGTAGTGCGCGGTGTGGACGTGGAACAGCACGGCCAGATCGACCACCGCCCGCGCTGTGGAGGTATTCTCCAGCACCAGCGTCACGCGGAACACCGGGCCCAGGCCCTCCACCTGGCCAGGGTACATGGGGTTATTGTGTTTGGTTCACTTCAGTACAACACTTAGGGTCCCTACAAACTGGCCACAGCCACCGATCACCGGTGGTTATGGCGTTGTGGCGCTTCTTTCAACGCTCTAATAGCTCCAATAGTGAGCGATTATGCAGCCGAAGCGGCTGTGGCCGGAACGCGCTTCTAAAAAGAAGCGTCACAGCGACATATCCGCCGGTGGCTGTGGCCAGTTTGCTGGGAACCTTAGGTGTGTTATTATTAGGTTATTATTATTTTCATATATGATAGCTACGCATTTTTAGCTATAAATTTTACACGATAACATGAAATTACTTCATGAGGGAGTCCTATTCAAACTTGACCGGATTTTCTTTTATGCCCTAAGGGGCCATTCAAGTGTTATGTAAGCACTATAAGAGCTTCTGCTGACTAAGTGGAAAAGGGGATAAATAATTGTAATAAATGTGCTTAAGTAATACTTGAACGGCCTCTAAGTAAATTTTGCCGACAAGCCAAATTGAACCGTGAGCACGCATAATAAATTAGTTTTCAGCAGTTAGTCGTGTAGTAAGGGCGGTGTCAGACCTCAGCGGTAAGCCGTAGCGGCTCGAGCGCGCCCGCGCCCACCGAGTTGTCAGCCGATGCGTGTGCCTCAAGCACTGCCGTGGCTGCCAGCAGTCGGAGCCGGCCCAGGTCCTGCTGGAACGACTCGTGCATGCCTGCGAAGTAGACTTAACAATGAATCAGCTTGTAGCAAAGAATTGCACACTATGAAGTTTGTTCCATCTCCAACGTACGAGACGTAGGTAGGATGCGCCAGTCGCCACCGAAACACGGTGGTATATAATGTTTTAAATCGGCTCCACGTTAGTGCTGTGAATTCACGCGTGAATTAATGCCGTGAAAATACCGACTCCGAACGGGGAAGAGACATGAATGCGCGTGAACTCCGTAAAAACCCTCCATATTCTCGTTCACATCTGTTCACGAAGCTTCACGGCACTGATGTGAAGCCGTCGTTAGGGTTAAGTGCGTATATATGTATATAGGGTGTCTGGATCATCTCCACTCTAGAACGACCTCTTAATGTGTCCTACGGGTCCTACCCCCCTTCAACTTCCAGCTACAGGTACATGAAAAAATGTAATAACTAACAAGTATACGGTTTCACAGTTAGATGATATAGCGGATAGCCTATCAGCTCTATTTGCCGGTTGTTTTCAGTACAAAAGCCAAATCAACTAAAAGTATCGTTCAATACACGAACGCACCGTGCGCGTTCCCCCGCTCGCGCGCCGCCTGCTCTAGGAACAGCTTGGTCTTCTTGGGCAGCAGCCAGGGCCGCGCGCCACCTGTAGCACCCGCCGCCACGCCCGCTGCCGCTGTGGTGAAATCTGCTGTGCGCTTCAGGATTTTCAGCATTAGGCTGCCCGCTGGGGATACGAGAGGGGTAAAATATCGATAAATTAAAAAAAAAATCTTGTGAAGGAAAAAGGGACATCTCCCGCCAGGCGATATCACTGCATTGGGACCGCGATCCGAATGTTAACTTCGGTCCATTTCTATCTTAGATTCTTATGTAGCTTCGATAGCGCGGTTGAGGATTGATGAGGCGTCTTCTGAATGGCCAGTCTCAGTATAACGCATGTGACGTAGTGTATTGTTTATAGGTGCATGTGGTGTAATGCTTGGTCAGCATCTTATATGCGGCGCGCGCTCATGTTATCATAGGTATCGCACCGCTACAATCTATTGGCAAAGGGAGATTTATCGCCTGATGAGACATGCCTTGGCAGAAGGGCCCCGAATGATCGTTATCAAAGCTTTGTAGATGCGAGCGGTGCAGTCTTCGATAGCGTGATTCAGGCTTCGGGACATCATCGTGTGATGTATGTGCGATTTCGTCACTTTTATTTATTTTCGTCTACGCAAAATATTAAAAAAAATTGTACCATTATTATCATCACTAATATTTCTTGTTTTTATTTCACAATAATTTATACATTTTTATTTTTTACATAAGATGATATCCACTCTTCCATGAAATGAATATTCCGTGAACAAATTAAAATACTCACTTGCAGTGACAATAATAAACACGTTCTCCTCTTGCCCCAGTTGGCCGAACTTCATGGCCGACACTACGTCTGAAAAGAAAAAGCGATTGTTGTCTTACAAGGATCTTTTGGCGTATAGGTGACAGAGACAGCGCCTTACAGGTAAGGCAAACTGTAAGGCACTGTCTCTGCCACCCACGCGTCAGAAGATCCTTGTACGACTGTACTTATTTACTGACGTGACATTTCTCCTCTGACACATCTCCTCCTCTGTTTCTATTTCGCGCGAATCTTTTAAAACAATGTCAACAGGAACAGTGCGTCTTAACCTTCAGATATGAAATTCTATTCAACGTACAAAACGGGTCGTTGGAATGTGCGCAGACCTCAAACACATCAATAACAACATCAGATCGTTTTAGTTAGTTCCGTGCCGGGTCATAATGGGCGCAGTTCTTTACATACCAATACTAACGTCATCATACCTCTAACGAACAAGCCGTCCCGTCTCGCCTGTCCGTCATACAGATGCACATGTCCGGACGCGAGCGCTACAGCCACCAGCGTGAGACCCAGCGCGCGCACCGGCACTGAGGTCAGCGCCACCGGCCGCTGCTCCCTAGTCAACGACCATTGCTTCTTAACTATACCAATACCAACAACAGACCTCTAACAAACAATCCGTCCCGTCTCGCCTGTCCGTCATACAGATGCAGGTGTCCGGACGCGAGCGCTACAGCCACCAGCGTGAGACCCAGCGCGCGCACCGGCACTGAGGTCAGCGCCACCGGCCGCTGCTCCAGGGACAGCGACCACTGTTTCTTGCCCTAGGGACCAAATCAGAGAGAAGGTTCTCAATTTTTCTTATGCTTGTCGTGTGATCCCATATGAATTTGAGCGACATCTGGTGAGAAGTTTTAGTGTTATCTGTACTCGTCGAAGTTAGTCGGCTATTTCTTGTAAAAATGTATTTATCAGCCTTACAGTACAGGTGAAGAAATCCTGTGATGAGGAAACCGGCAGCATTTTTGCCTACACTTGAGTCGTCAAAAATATTATGGAATGAGGGTAAAAGCGTGTGAATTCGCCGCTAGAGGCGCTAGTGTAGAGTGACGTCTGGCTGTCAGTGCCACAAACTTATCTGACCCGGTAAGAAGGGCGCTACTGTCTTTGTCTTTGTCTGACAACAGTTAAAAGTTTCTCTTTGCCAATCTACTATGAACCTTAATCACAAGGACAGAAAGGTGGTATTTGCGTGGGTTATCATTATATACGAATTACATTAGCAATAGCTTTCAAGTTTTTGTGGCAAGTTTAAATAGAACATACCTTCTTACTGTACGACGCGAAGGTGTTGTCAGCGCATATCACCAGTACACTGTGGTCTGCAGTCAGCACCTCTATAGCAATGATATGCTCGTCGGTAGAAAACAGGAGCCGGCCTTCCTTCCAGCCCCTTTTCAGCAGGCACACTGACTTCTCTCTGAAATTACAAGTTAGCCATAAGTGGTATGTGGCACTTCATACTTTTATCAAGTAACAAGTACATAACAAAGAAACGTGGTTAAAGTTGCTGTAGGCTACTGTTGTAGTTATGCTTAAGCTACAAATACTCATGATAACCCATCTTTTGTTGAGACCTAGATTCTTTGAAAAAAGCTTCTTTTATTAAGTCATGATTTGAAATACAGTTTATTGCTTTGGGTCTTGTAAGAAGGGAAATAGACAATGTAAAATGAGAAAAAACATGCGTAATGTATATGAGTCTCTTTCGCACTTTTATACGGTCTGTAATGGCGTCATATCATACGAGAGTGTGCTGTGTAAAAGGTCCGTTGCTATAATAAATACATTTCAAGTAATTAAATATTGCGGATATCATTGCTGCTCTGGGAGCGAGAGAAAAACATAAAATTACAGCTGCATGTCTTCCCGCGCAAGTCTTCCAGCCGACTGAGGGATTATTAGGCCCGGCATACACCAACTTTGCCACTGGGCACCCGTAAGGTGGCGGGGAATCCACCAACAAAAGCATTCCCAAGGAGGGTTGGTGTCAGGTAGGCGGCCGACCGTAAAAACCCCAGCTAAATCTTTATGCAATATGGTCGATAAAATTGGAATGCGCGTAAGGACTAGGGCGTACCCCGCAGGCGACGCGCAGGGGCAGCACCCGGCACCTGTGGGAAATGGACAAGGGTTGTTGCACCATCCCGGGCGGGGGCAACGTAAGAAGCGAGCTCGGGAAACGAGATTGAGATTTGCAAGTCTGAATGTTGGGACGATGACTGGAAGAGCTAGAGAGTTAGCGGACGTATTAAAGAAACGACGGATAAATGTTGCATGTTTGCAGGAAACGAAATGGAAAGGGATGAAAGCTAGGGAAATTGGAGAAGGATATAAGTTTTATTACTGTGGAAGCGATGGAAGAAGAAATGGTGTGGGAATAGTATTAGATAACAACTTGAAAGAATGCGTGATGGATGTTAAGAGAATGAATGACAGATTAATAAGTGTGAAAATTATGTTAGAAAAGATAGTGTTGAATGTAATTAGTGTGTATGCGCCACAAATAGGATGTGACGATAAAGTAAAAGAAAAGTTTTGGGAAGATCTGGACACATTAATGATGGCCATAACAGCAGAGGATGAGATATACATAGGAGGTGATTTTAATGGACATGTGGGAAGAATGAATGGGAATTATGAAAGGGTACATGGAGGATGGGGATATGGTATTCGTAACAACGAAGGAGAAAGTCTATTGCAATTAGCCACTGCTTATGATCTAGCAGTTACAAATACATGGTTCCAAAAGAAAGATGGACATCTCATCACCTACAAAAGCGGCCACCATACGACGCAAATTGATTACTTCCTTGTCAGACGTCACCGCCTCAACCATGTCAAAGACTGCAAAGTAATACCGGGGGAAGCTTTGGTGTCACAACATAGACTCCTTGTTATGGATACAACAATAAAGGTAAAACTAGGTAACAATAAAGAACGGCCTCCTCCTAAAATAAAGTGGCATGAGTTAGAGAAAAAAGAGTATGCAAGAGAATTCAGAAAGCAAGTGTCGGATAAAATGATAGAAATGGGAGATATGATAAATAAGACTGTGAATGCATGTTGGAATGAAATGGCAGAGTGTATAAGAAATGTAGCGAAAGATATTTTGGGAGAAACAAAAGGGAAGGGTGTGATAGATAGGGAGACATGGTGGTGGTCGGTAGAAGTCCAAAAGGTACTAAAAGAAAAGAAAATGAAATTTAAAGAATGGCAGGATGTGAATGATATAAATAAAAGTTTGAAAGTAGAAAAGAAGAATGAATATCATGAATGTAAGAATAGAGCTAAGAAAGTGGTTGCGATAGCAAGAGCCAAAGCCCGGAACAATTTGTATGAAACACTGGATAGTCCAGCGGGTCAGAAGCATCTTTACCGTCTTACTAAAGCTCGAGAACGGAAATCGAAGGATGTGTCTCATATAAAATGTATAAGGAATGAAACAGGGGTGGTTCTTGCTGATGATGTGAAAATTAAAGAAAGGTGGAAAGGTTATTTTGAGAAGTTGATGAATGAAGAGAATGATTGGAGCGGGATGCTTGAAGATAAAATTGTAAATATAGGGTTAGTGAGAGAAATAAGTGTAGATGATGTGAAAGGAGCAATAAAAGGAATGAAGAATGGAAAAGCGGTTGGACCAGACGGAATACCAGTAGAAGCGTGGAAGATACTGCAAGAGGATGGATGGAAGTGGTTAGTTTTATTCTTCAATAAGTTGTTGCATGAGGAGGCTATCCCCGATGAGTGGTGCAGTAGCTTTATGGTGCCCATCTTTAAAAATAAGGGTGATGTACTGGACTGCAGCAACTATAGAGGAATAAAGCTGATGTCACATACTATGAAAGCATGGGAAAGAGTGATAGAAAGACGACTGAGAGATGAGAGTGAAATTTCACAAAACCAGTTCGGTTTTATGCCTGGTCGAGGAACAGCGGATGCCATTTTTGCGCTTCGCCAGTTATGCGAGAAACACAGAGATGCACATAAAAACTTGCACATGGTGTTCGTTGACCTCGAAAAGGCGTACGACCGGATACCTCGTGTTTTGTTATGGTGGGCCCTTAAGGAGAAAGGAATACCAGGGAAATACCTGCAGTTGATCCAAGCGATGTACAGTCGTTGCAGTACAAGAGTCAGGACCGCGGCGGGCACGACTACTAGTTTTGATGTGGCAGTGGGTTTGCACCAGGGATCAGCGCTGAGCCCATACCTGTTTACCATCATCATGGAAGCTCTGACATGGGACATCCAAGACGAGGCACCCTGGTGCATGCTGTTTGCCGATGACATCGTACTAGTAGCCGATGACGCCCCCGGAATTCAGAGCAGATTAGAGAAATGGCGACACAGGCTGGAGAGTGTTGGCTTAAAAGTTAGCAGAACCAAAACCGAATATATGTTCTGTGACTTTGGCGGTCTCTCTAGTCTTGAGCCTATAACGCTCGGTGGTATGACATTACCAGTCTGCTCTGATTTCCGGTACCTGGGGTCTCTTGTACAAAAAGAGGGAGAAATCGACCGGGACGTTACACATCGGATCAACGCAGGTTGGATGAAATGGCGGCAGGTCACAGGATCAATTTGTGATCCACGGATGCCCCTTAAGTTAAAGGGTAAGATCTACAAATCCGTCATAAGACCTGTCGTATTGTATGGATCAGAATGCTGGGCTACAAAGAAGATGGATGAAAGAAGATTGCATGTGGCGGAGATGAGAATGTTGAGATGGATGTGTGGAGTAACAAGAATGGGTAGAGTTAGAAATGAGTATATTAGAGGAAGTTTGAAAGTAGCTGATATAACTGAAAAGTTGAAAGGAGGGCGGTTGGCGTGGTATGGACATGTGATGAGGCGAGAGGAAGCGCATGTGACGAGAAGAGTGCTTGATATGAATGTGGATGGATGGAGGACACGAGGACAGCCAAAGAAAAGATGGATGGACTGTGTGAAAGATGATATGAAAGATAAGGGAGTCAGTGTAGAAGTGACGGCTGATAGGCAAGAATGGAAAGGAAGAACATATTGCACCGACCCCAAATAAAATTGGGATATGGGTAGGAAGATGATGATGATGATTAATAACATCCATCAGGTCTGTGGCACAAATGTTCACATAAACATATTGACATCAAACTTCACCTTCATTATGTAGCACTGGTCCAATCAATACTTAAAAATGAATTATGCTTATTACAAACCAATGATGACTATGTTTAGAATAAGGGATTTGTGCAGGAAGAATCTGTCTTCAAATCTTAAACAAATATACAAACTTAACAAAAATTAATTATCACTTGCTTCATTGTCAAACAAAATGAAAAGAAACCTAAAATCTATTCTAAAAGGGTGTTTCAGTGTAAAAGTATAATAATTTATATGGTACCAATTGCAAAAAAAAAATAACAAAAATGGAATATTGCAGTGCAGGAACACATAATGACAATCATGCGTGTGTAGTATTTGTGCTGTAAATCTATGTTGCACCTTGTTGCTACTGTTATTCTGTAGTCAACTGTGTACAGGCCGGTAGTTACCATCTGATATGGAGTTTTCTTGACCGGACAGAGTGGAGCCTGCATTTCAAAATTATCAGGATAAATATATTTTAAAAGAATCACTTAGTATATATATTTATTTCTTTCTTGAAAACTCTATTACAGAAATAGAAATTCATATGAATTTTTAATTGATATGATATTTGTTTTCTTTTATAGGGATAGTCAATATTACAATGTTTAATATTGATGTCAAGAGGATGTTACATAAAAAATTAGAAATACTGACCAGTGACATCTGCCTGAAGTTCTGCGGGTCCAGTATAATTATCTCTCCATCCTCAGTGCCAACTACGAGGCAACTGACAGCATATATATCAACAGAACTCATTTTCAATGTAGCAATACATGCTATTTCTGTGTTAAATTTTTTTGGTAAATCTGGACCACTTTCCAAGTATTCCAACTGCTGGTCTAGTGACAGTGTGAGAAGGTATTTAGATTGGCTGCTCAATGCTTTCTCAGGGATAGCACTCAGACTTTTGGTTAGATCCATAATGGTTGCTTCCTTCTGGTTTACTGGATCGGTGAGCTGAAATTGAGTATTTTTGTTCCTTATTGAAATGCTGTGGATATTGCTCAGAAATAACCTTTCCACATTGTGAAAGGACCTATAAGGCACTTCTCACATTACGCTATTCATGAGATACGCTACTGCAACGTAACCCAAAATTAGTATGTATTTGACACTTTTAACTGACAGAAGACGCATAGTCCTGTCAGTACATATAATAAGGAAAATGGAAATAAATAGATGTTTGCCTATTTGGTATTCAGAACCTTAAACAACCTTTTATTTTACAAATCTTAAATTGATTTAAGCTAAAAATTTCAAATTTAATTCTAAAATAATCTGATTTAACTCAGACCTTGACTTGAAGCAAATGAAATTTTAGTATAATGTTAATTAATATAATCATCTCATAACCATGATAATGAAGATAATCATACTTTGGAAACAATAATTTCAAGAGGTAAAAGCCGTACTAACCTTTTTCCATATCTCAAGCTCGCTGACATTTAGTTCAATAGTAGGTAAGTAATATTTATAAAAAAGTTTCAAATTGCGATACACAAATATGCAGGAACTGAAAGCCACTGCCACCATGGGGATGGAGCGCGGAACTGTCTCTGTTGTGTAGCAGCTCACTACGCCCAGCGGCAGGTCTGGTAGAGCCAAGTCAAATATCTGCATTGCACCTTTGAAACCCTGAAGAAAAAGATACACAAATTACAATTTAAGTAATTTATTTGTAACTAAGCGCACTTTACTATCTAAGGGCTGGATTGCCACCAAAAATCAGGTGAGACTCTAGTTGAGCATTAACTGAGACAAGTGACTCCAAAGGCAGGTAAAGAACATTGTATTTAATTGTAGGTTAATTTGTGATTCAACGAATTTTTGAGTTAATTTATTTTGAAGATATCTGCTATTATTATTATCATATTTACATAGATAGAGAACTGTAGAGACCACATCAAGACGTATCTTACCTTTAACTTGGGGCCTTCCTCTCCCTTACCAAAATCACCAACCAACAGTTTGAATTCGTTATCATTATTAAGATCCACTAAAGCTAGATTCGAAGGTAAAGTATTAAGATCTATATCGTTTGTTCCAACTTCTACATCTAACCATCGGCTAATATTTCCCATGGCTTAAAGATTTCTTGTAATTTTTTAATTTCAAGCATACATCAATGATTTCAAGTTATTAAACCATGAAATCACAATGCGGCAAATAACAATTAAAGCCTTTGCAAAAACTAACAGAGTAGTGTTATGTGCTTTGCTAAGATTTGTTTAAAATATACAATACAAATATTTCATCACAACGAAAAATTCAAAGGTGTAAACAAAACTTGCAAAACATATTAAATTTTTATAACATTTATAACTTGACGTGTCAATCTTAACATGACACTGACATTTTCTGTCATGTCAAAATACTACCACAGATAAAGTAGAGATGAATGAATTATGTGGAATTAAGCATCAACTAAAAACAGCGTGTTAAATATTAAGATACGATTAGTTGTTTCTATTGCTTTGCCAGGAAAAGTTTCCTTAGTGATTAAAATAAGCTTTGTATGATTATTATTGTGCGTTATTTTTCCATAGAGATATTACACTAGAGGGCAGAAGCCAGGCTTCAGAGCGTACCTTGGATAAAAAGAGACGAAATCTTTAGTAATCACCTTTCTCGTTCTGGCGAGGCTTCAGAGCGTACCTAGGATAAAAAGAGACGAAATATTTAGTAATCACCTTTCTCTTTCTGGCTCGTCGGGATCGGAGAGAGATAGGTAATTACCGTTATCTCAGAGTAATGATTAAATCTTTTGCTATTTCATAAGTTATTATAATGATCGTAATTCAATCCTAAATTTTATACAAACATTTTCTTATGAAAGTGATTGCCAATTTTTTTACCTGCAAAAAAGCACATTTTTACTTATGTAGATTGACATGCCAATTTTTTTTACCAGCAAAAAAGGTGAGCTCGTTCCTATTGTTTAAAAATCCAAACCAACTAATCACAGTCAAGGGTTGAGCAAACGAAACGCGTTATCGTTGTTTCTCTTTCTAACCGGGGGCGAATGCAATCTATGGGCAGCCCAGCCGTATGGCTCACCCACTCTATTGTAATATCTCTATTATTTTCTGTTTGGATTTTATTTGTTGGTGACGGTGTCAGTACTGTCAGTGTCAACTGATGACGTAAAATATGTCAGCTGTCATATGTCAGCTGACAAAAAGATCAAAACAAAAACATCATAAAATAAAAGTGACAGCAGAACAAACAAGAAGTTGTGATGAAACATTTTATTCTATTTTTATGAAAACTTTTAAAAAACATTTTGTAAATGTGCTTGCTTGATGTTTACTTTACAATAATTTAGCGCGGTTGCAGGTTCCGTTCGGTAAGCTTCCTTTTAATATTTTATATGAAACCAAAACAATAATTATTGGTTCCTTTTCAATGGCTTTGTTTCTCCAATATTTATTTACAAAACTCATTGATAGTAGGTACATAATATTTAGAATAGGCCAAATATTATAATTCTTATCTGAAAGTCGTCGAGGACTGGATTTTCAATAAGACGGCAGGAATTCGTATACGAAAGTTGATATAGTTTTTAGCTATTCTTCAGCTGATTACAATTATACCACCAACATCTTATGTTGCATCAAGAGTTGCATCTATTGGGATTGGAGCCAATGTGGAAAGAGACAAAGACCCACGTAGAACCCCTTTATTACATCAATTTTTGTTGCTAGATGCAAACAAATATTTTTAAAAACCTAGAAAATTATTAAGGCGACTTGTTTATGATTCTGATAGTTTCTTTTTAATAACTATTTTGTTCAGAACTGTAAAACAGTTAAAAAATAGAATAAAAACCAAAATGTAATTTAAAATAGGTACACCTTTAATAGCTAGGTGTCATTCATATTTCTCGGGAATTAATAATGTAAATGCCAATAAAAAAATATTTAACAAATATAAATTATATTTTAACCTTAGAATAATTATAGTATAGAATGATAGTAGTCATACGTAAAGCGCTCGGTCTAAAATGAAGCACTAACCGATTTTTTTAAATATAAGATACTATGAAATATTGGAAGCTTACCTGTGAAAAGTGATGTTATTACATTTCTATTGCTTTTCGGAAGGGTTTTGACAAAATTTAACAGCAGATATCGTCATAATTATATTTTTCGCGAGACACGTTCGGCGTGCATGACAGTGTTTGGAGCCAGGCTCCAATGAAGGTGATACAAAATGGCTGCGTTGACTTGGATTCTATACTATAATTATTCTAAGATTTTAAACACATTTATTGTAACCTTTGTAAATATCTTGTCGTCTAATAATAAATACTATTTTTAGCATATTGATTTTATGTTTTTACACTAACACTGATTCCAAAATTACTCAAAAACTACCTGTCACATGTTGCCCAAATTTGTATGGGATCGGACAATGAGCATCACTTTCTAATTAAAAGAGAATCATATAAATCGGAACATCCAGTTTAAATAATGAGGTACGAACCTCAAATTAACTCTGGATTGTTAACAATAATTCAAAGACTATCTGTCAGATGTTGTTCAAATGGAAACAGATGTGAATCACACTAGCATTAGCTTATCAAAATTGGTTCACCCAGCACAAAGTTATGAGGTAACACACACAAAACAATGCAGTTGAATTGAGAACCTCCTGCTATTTTTGAAGTCTGTTAAAAATTGAGGATACTCTAAAGATACAAATACTCAAACAAGTTTTTTTTGGGTAGTTATGTACCTAGATTGTTATAATTAGACATCAGATTATCCTATCCTACTAATATTATAAATGCGAAAGTTTGTAAGGATGTATGTGAGTGTGTGTGTGGGTTTGTTACTCTTTCACGCAAAAACTACTGAACGGATTTTCATGAAACTTTGCAGTAATATAGCTTAGACATCGGAATAACATAATTTATTAAAATTTATAGAGATTTTTGAAGGGACTGGTTTCCCGAAGCGAAGCGAGGGCGGATTTACTAGTATTTATATATTTGCATGTTTGTATATGCAACACATAATATATTATGCGTTATTGTATTTTTCATTGTTAGTGCATATTTCAGTAGTTATGATAAATGTGTGTACTGTGTTGTTGTAGGGCCTCCGTTAGCTGTAAAAGCGCGCGCGCGTGCCGAAGCATGATCCTGCGCTCATAAAATTTTTGGTCTTTGCTGACATAAAACTGATCCAGGTAATTTTTGATCTCTTCACTTCAAGTAAAGATTTAACCATTCCAAAATTATGTAATCGACGGAACAAAATGATAATCTGAAGGCGCCAGTTCTGGAGAATATGTTGGGCGTTGCAATACCTATATTCACATCAGTTTATTTTTTTTGGCTAGAATAGCTTTTTTATCTTTTCTATAAAATGCGGAAATGCTGCTTGTTACTCGCCATAGTTAAAAAGAAACCAACCAAAAACGATTGCATATAAATAGATCAATTGAACTTTTTCACACACAAGCCTTGCTATATTGACTCTCAAAAAATTTAAAGATTAGGTATGCGGCTGAGCAGTGGAGTCGGGTTCAAGAAATTACAATAAACCCTGTCCGGAAAACGAAATTACTTTCCGCCCAACCGAATAGTTGTTCTAGCTTAACGAAAATATAAGGCGCAATGTTCATACATACCATATTATAACGAGGAATCACTTATTGATACAGGTACTACGATCTTCGTTATTCAAACCATTAAAACGCAAACAGGTTATAAGTAAATTCTCATCCTTTCTACATGACTCACAGCCTTGTTGGACAGTCAATAGGAAAATAAAGTGGTTTGCGCTAGTAGTTTTGTTATGCTTTTATTTTGGCGTATCTGTTCACGTAGAGGAAACGGCGGCCTACCCTGAATCACCAACCAGTTTGAATACAAATACACCTATCGGATCATGTAATGTCCATACAAAAGCTCGCCAGTGTGCTTGAATCGATCTGGCTTCTTATACATGATTAAATGTATCATGAGAATGGGAGTAATTGCCTTATTATAAAGTTCTGAGGAAGTTGCACTCATTAAATAAGTAGGTTTAGACGGTGTGATGTGAGACCTTTCTAATTTACTTAATTTAAATAAAATTTATACACGCGTGCGCGTACTCTTCCGCTGTTTAGGCCCACTCGGAGAGGCGCCAGTTGGGCGGACATACCAGTGGTATGCTTTTAAAGGCTAATTGAGACAGAAATATCCTATAGTCTTTCTGGCATTATGTCCTATTCTATACGTCTTTCTGGCGTTAGTGCCCCCTAGACAATTATTTAGTGCTGGTTAAATACTGCTGTGAAGGGTTGTGTGGATACTGTCAAGAACTAAAATAGGGTCGATTATATTATCTGAAAATGTCTAAGTAGTTTTAAAATCCTCTAAAACCAAAACAAAGTTATGTTCCCGAAGCGTTTAGTGTAGTGTAGTAAGAACACCGGCAGGTTCTGATATACCTATTGCTATTGCATTCACGTGAGATAAGTACTTCAAATTAAGTTTGAAAACAATAAGATCACATGCTGAGTCCAAGAGAGAGGAAAGCGTCCTCGACGGCACTTTCTGACTTATTATGTAACTTGACCTTGTCCGAGCTTGATAGATGGATGTAGATGACTGAACCTTGATTATCTCGATACAATGTAAATAAGACAGGCCTAGTGGGAGGTAACGAATAGTTGATAGAACACTAACTAAATTGTGAAAATGGTACCGCCGCCAACGCTGCGTGAGATCTTGTCGAGTTTGTGATATCAAGGAATTAAATTTATTGATTCTGCAATAAATTTGGAAGTCTTTACAACAACCTAATAACGAAATGATTTGGTATTGTCATTTGTGCTATAACAATATCTTGTCGTGATAATTTGGTGGTTTCTCAATTCTCCATGAATCACACACGATTTAAGTTCAAAAGTCGTCATCAACTACGAGCAGCATAGATCCTGTCGGTTCCACTACACACAATATGATTTTCATCGTGTAGATGATTCGTTATAGTTCTTGCCTCCTTGAGAGTGATCTAAATATAATTTCATGTCCGTGAGAGAGCCATTATCGGTACAATGTAATGTAAGTTGTGGCCGTCACAAATGTTTTGGAACGCAGTGTGACTGTGACGGAGGTGTAGGTAATGGCGAGGCTTCCTCTGTGCGTACTTTGCGCCCGTCGTCGTCTTCATGTATAGTATGTATGTACAAGTATAATTATATGTTTATGTGAGGTGAGGGAACGGTAGTGTTCGGGTTCGAAACCTACACAAAAAATAATTTTCAAGATGAAGGGGTGGGCTGATTAGCAAAATATAAACCTTCATGTACTCACAGTACTCATGTTCTTTCTCGAGGGTGCTTAAAGCCTTCATGACCGCTCTTGGTTAGTTTGGTGGATTGTGGCCATTACCTCCCCTCATCGGGAAATACATTCGCCGTCTAGCGCTTACGCAATTTTCTTTTGTTAAGGAAAACCAAAAAATATTTTTTCGGGACACCGTAACCTAAACTACCCTGTTATAATTAAGTGGCATATACTTATACCACACCACTGAATTGAATGAATATTTATATGAATAAAATAAATATTTTTTCTTTCTTTCCTTCTTTCTATCTAATGTTTTCAATGAGTGTTTTTAATGTCTTATCGCATTTGGTGTATCGAATCAGCGTATACGTAGACGATACGACAGATATTTTTGTCAGATAAACATCGATGCGCTAATAACTAGCTGCATTCAGATTGAAATCCAGATGTAAATAGCCTTAAGAGACTCGAAACTGAAGACCAGAATAACTTGATCGAGGTAAATCTTGATATGGAGTGGAAAGTGCTTCCGCGCCGAGCTGGTTGCATGATCAAAGGTTACGTTATGCTTCAGCTTGGAGTGTTTTCACGGTGGTCGATGGCTTCTTCTGTGAAATAATAGTTACTTAAGTTATCTTATTTTTTATGACGTCTCATGCTTGTAATAATTTCTTAGGTATGTTTAACTTTTCAATGATTTGTTACCTTCTTTTTACTTTACATTTAGGTACATTTTCATCACGACTGTACCTTACTTCAAGGTAATTGTAGTCATCAATCCCAAATTGCCAATATGCTGTTAGTAAATATATATCGCTACCGCGATTATTAGGTAAGATATTTTTAAAATTCATAAAAAATGTAATATACTCGTACGTAAAACGGATGCCCATCACACTTTTATAGCAAGGAAATGCAGGCCTGCTCTTTACAGAGGAAATTACATCGTATGACGAAGCATACCATACCAGTCATTCACTGAGGTGTGAAGAGCCGATGGGATATTATTCATTTCTTGTTGCACTTGGTAATTCACTTTTGCATGCTTAAGCATTAATAAAAATAGCAATAATCTCAGACCAATTAAGTCGGTCTGTCTGGGGCAATAAGAATCTACTCATATTAATAAGTTTAAAAATGTACAGATTAAATATGATGACTTGGTATGAGACAAGTAAAAATAGTTTTAAAATGTACAGATTAAATATGATGACTTGGTATGAGACAAGTAAAAATATGGCGAAGAAAAAAACCACAAAATTGGATTATTAATGGAGTGAGTAAGCAAGCCTTGGCCTACTGATTCAATGTTTGATTAGTTTCTGAGTGGCTTCCGATTACGTATCGAGTAGCTTCCTTTGAATGGATATGTATCAAAATAATTATTATACAGTAATAGAAATCAGGTAATTTTATACACAACATTGATATTTAAAGGGTAGCGAGCTCACCGACATAACGTGACAATTTTAAGACATCTTACACGTGATATAAATGCTAGGAAATAAATCAGAGTAGATAGATACCTAATCAGAGTATTACCTACTAGTGAACCGCCCTCGCTTAGCTTCGGGACCCGTAGGCATCAGCCGCGTAGGTTCCGCTCCCGTAGAAATCTCGGGATAAAAAGTAGTCTATGTGTTATTCTGGAACATAAGCTATAACACTGCCAAGTTTCATCCAATTCCGTCTAGTAGTTTTTTCGTGAAAGAGTAACAAACAACCATTCTTAGAAACTTCCGCATTACTCGTATAATGTTAGTAGGATAGGATTAGTAGAAGGGTAGGATGGAAGGAAGCAGAATAAAACATTAATTAAAATTGTGTCGTACAGTTCGAATAAACAATGATTTCATCCTATGCTTATTGTTTTGCCACTGGCTTACAAGAAAGTATTTCAGTATCATCATCGGTCATTATTGTATTACTTAGGCAAAAACTATGAATCCCTGCTGATGGTCAGCAAAAGCTATTAGATACTAGTTGTCTCTTGCTTTAAATTGCCACGATTTAATTATAATTGTCATTATTAGGTTTACGTATTCCTTCGATCGATTATGATCGAGTTTATTACAGAGTGGTACAGACTTACGAAATGGAATGTATTAAATATAAATTGCGAAAACAAATAACTAACTCTTGTAAAGTACCTAAACACACGATTAAAAATCGATATCCGCTACATACATAAGTTCGCTAACTACTTTCCACATCATAAGGATGGATGACTGGTAGGTACAGCTTGTGTTGTCCCTGTGGCTCGGGACCAGAATACGAGCTTCGGTATCCCCTGCCTGTCGTAAGAGGCGACTAAAAGGGGACTTTCGGGGTTGCGGGCGGCTAGAGTGGGAGCTCGAACCGCCCAACGGCAGCCCCGGGAAGGAATGCTCTGTGTGTGGCCGCACAGAGCCGTGGAGAACACGCGTCCGAGATGGGTCCGCATGGGACATCGCGCTTGGAGGGCACTGGTCGTGTTCCTCTGGAGATCCCGGAGTCCTCCACAAGCGCTGAGGTAGGCCACCGGGGGGGTTTTAGTGGGTAAAAATCCCACATAACCCTGTGTCGCTC
Source organism: Hesperia comma (assembly GCA_905404135.1). Classification (NCBI taxonomy): domain Eukaryota; kingdom Metazoa; phylum Arthropoda; class Insecta; order Lepidoptera; family Hesperiidae; genus Hesperia; species Hesperia comma. Next base: position 18,968,880 of record FR990018.1, read on the forward strand.
CCACGGCACCGGGTACCTTTTGAAGGTTTCCCCCTCGATAACAAAAAAAAAAGGTACAGCTTGTGTACAGCAGTAGAATCGGTTACACCTGGACTGTTAGTAACAATAACTAACAGAAGTAACCATCATAAACAGTCCCAGTCCTCGCACTTAGTAACTAACTAACCAACTAATGTTTTAACACGATCTACTAACTGGACTAACTATCCCACTCCTTAAATTGAGTCTTGATCTAGGTCGGTCACAGTTGTCATGGGCGGCAGCGGAGGGGTGTTGCTGCAAGCTTGTTTGCAACTTTAACTCCATAAAAAGCTCTGCTGCCCAACATTGTAACACAGCTTACACAGCTTATTAAAGCCGTTAACAAAAACAAGCGATCAATTACGGCCGCGTGCCGTCGCCACCGCGCCACCGCCACCGTGGCGAGTAGTGGCGGCATTCAACTGTCAGCATCTGGGAACTCGGCCCCGATGTCCTTCTGCGGACGATTCGCTTAATTGTTCGGCGAGAATGTGGAAAGCTTCGAGGCTTCGACAGGTGGAAATGTTGACGTTTAGTTTTTGTGGCGTTGTAGTTGGAAATGAGCAAAGTGGAAAAACAAATTAATTAAATAGGTATTTTTGATATTTACTTCAAGTATACAAGCAGGTGGACCACGATTGATGCCTGTTAAAATCATATCAATATTATGTTTAATATGTATGTTTCATTGTATAAGATTTAATTAATAAACATATTTTTTCGTTAAGAAGTCGAATCACTATTTATTTATTTTTGTATCTGCTCTTGCAAGATCCTCCAGTTATAGAGTCATTCATTCTATAGCTGGGTTTTCCAATCCATTAGATAGTGCAATGGATAGCTACAGTAGCAACTCGTATAGTATTTTGGCAATTTTACCTACTAGCAATATCTACAGGAAATAGCAATTTGATATTTTTTCCTGAGATGCTGAAATATTGTAAGGTTTTACAATAGGTATCTATTTATTGTGTATTTGTGATCTTTTTTTTTCAAATTAATGATGAAAAGGAAAGTCAAAGTTTACGTTTGTTTTTATAATTTGTAAAATATTGCTTTCAGCGTTGAGACTTGAATCCATATTTCTGCTTCCATGTAGAGTAGCTATATTGTAGTAAAAATATTATGTAACGTTCATCAATTTAACCCAGACTGAAGGTTTACGTACGGTTTCGTTGAACGGAGTCAAGGCTAAGATTCTTATCTGTATCTTATCTGTATAATCTAATATTGTAATGAAGATTTGATAGTAAACGTCATACTCAGAAGGTACGTCATATTGAGTCGTGTGTTAATCTGGTCAGTAACATAACTTTTAACAAAAGAACGAAAACCGACTTCAACATCGAAAAGAAACATCATAAGATATAAACATCATCAACGTAGTCGAAGTTAAATGATTTTTTTTAATTACATGTCAGATCCCGCTCAAACTTATGTGGGACCAGACGGCAAGCAGCAGATAAAAAGCATTATCAAAATCGATTCACCCAAGAAAAAGTTAGATATGAGGTAACACATAAAAATAGGACTACAGTCGAATTAAGAACCTACTACTTGTTTTGGACTCGGTAATATTAAGTATAAGTAATTTTGAAGATGATCGATTTCCATGGAGAATTAGAGTAATATTTTGATGAACCCTGAATTGAACGCCTCTTTTATGAATCTGAATTCTTCAGTTTCAGAATCTACAAAGGAATAGTTCACACAGTTAACATTACAATAGCAAGTTAGTTAAACTTGCTGCCATTAACTCCTTAAATGTTATTTTAATTCCAACATTATTCCATTTCTCTGGCATGTTTGAATAGCCACATCAAAGCAGTGCGATTATCGTCGCCGGCAATGGAGCGGCAAATTGACCGCGCCGGATGGATGTTTTGTAAGAGATTAAAGAGTATGAATAGACTTGCCAACAGGAGATTAAGACCCTTTTTTAACTTATCTATAACGCCCCGTATCTCTTGCGGCGGTTACTCACAAGACAGCTGTTGGGAATGCCACGAATGTGTGTTCGCGTATTTGCGCAAATATGAGTGAGCGGTCTGACGCTTAAAGACACACTTAGCAATTTTGCATTACTTGATGCATATTTACATTGCTAAATCATTACACATTTGCTTAGTAGTAGGGCTGAAACGTCAAAACAATATAGCTAGAACGCTCAGACTTCATCCAACGATTCATGAGTTGGTACAATAAATAATTTATCAAGACCAGCACAGCACAGTTTCCATGAACGCGATCTAATTACGAGGTACTTATTTCGGGGCAGTCAACAAAGACTTGTCTCGTCTGCATCTAACGAAGTGAATGAGTCTTTGTTGCGCCTGCGCAGGGTTAATGACACAGCCACTAACACTGATTGCTTGTATACACTAACCCTGTGGTATATTATAGTCTTGCTTTACTGTATTAAAAACTCTCAGTAGATTCGAGCCTTCCAGTTAAGCCCTTTACTCTTTTTTAGAATCCACTTCATTCGGTGATTCGGTGATTCGTTACGTAAACAATGCAAAAATCAAAAACTTCGTAATACATGCTTTTTAATAACAGAAAAAAATCGGAGGTGTTTAGTTACAAAAACAAATTGGTAGATACGGATCCATCTCCAAAGGAATCAGATCATTTTGCAATACTTAGAACATTTTCAGAACAGTTTGAGGATTATGTTTGAGGATGCAGATGTTAGCTCTCTGCTCAGACGTTGGCTGTTTAAGGTCATTATTGATGCCCCAAGATGTTTCGCTCAGTTGTAAAAACAAATTGTACTTGACGTCAAAGATGAATTATAGTGATTTGGATTATTAAAATTTGTACTTTCCACAGGACAAATCCTTTAGTCATTGTTTAAAATAAAACATAATCCGGCCTCAGCTTGTGTTTATTTATTCGCTACCGGTCTTGTCACTCAAACACTAACTTAACTGTACTACTTTTACGATGTTTATACCTACAGGCGTTTAAAGCTGCCCATTAATTGCTATTTCCTCGCGACAGAAATTTCAAGAAAGTTTATCTTATGAGTAAATTAATTGCGGCTTGCAATTAATGAATTTAGGGAGATTGACCAAGTTTTATGATAGTACGATCCCTAGTTTCCATGGATGATAGAGTGGGAGGACACTGCTTATTAACTTTGTGCGCCATTTAAGTAACTACTAGGTTATATAAAATTTTAAGGTAAAAGAACCTAGTTATAAACATAAACGCCGCCGCGCCGGTCACCTGAAGTAACCGAGTCGGCCTTTAATAGAAGGCTTTAGACCTTTGAGGCCCCAACCAAAGCCTCTCGTCCGACATATATGGCCACTAACATTTATGTTAGGCGAGACGTGCCCGCGAAAACATTATAAGGTTAAACACCCGAAGGTTTGTTGACACTGTTCTGATGCAAGCTTCGTAATACGTTTTATCTTAACCTCTAAAAGCGGAAATAACTACCATTTAAGCCTAATAGCTGGCAAACGAGTAGAAGGCCGTAAATGCTGCCCAGAGACCTTCTAAAGAGTTATCGAAACGTTGTCCATCAAGATAACTGATTAACTTGTTAAACTGGATCTTCGGCTATGTAATCCAATTATGTAAAACTTTGTCAGCAAAATGTTGACGGATAATGGGATTAAAAGTACAAAAACAGAAAAATGTTCATTTCGATGATTTGCTCATCCAAATATTTTGAAAGGAACAGAATGTTAAATTAAATTCAGTTAAATTGATTGGACATATTGGTTCAATGCAAGGCTTGTCACAAACCTATTACACCCAGAAATTACACTACAAAGTAGGTACCTACTTAGATAATGTAACATCATCATTTACAGTTAAGCCAGTAATCACTGTACTTTTTGTGATTTTTGACACCAATGCCCATTTGCAAGTATCGAGCACTCATTTCACAACATTGACATCATAACGGTCGTCCGTTAAGTGTGCTCTCGCTAAATTATTCAGCCAGCACTGCGTTACGACCGCCATCTTGCAAAATAATCCTCACTATTAGCTTTCCAGGGACGCGCAAGGACATTTCAACCTGTTAATTGACATTCGGAGAGCGTTCGACGTACGTTCCATGCGTGTTGTGTTGATCCAACTAGATAATTAACACCTTTCGGGCCATCGGGCTGATGAAAGCCTCGCTTACTTTCGGTTTTTTAACTTGCAGCACTTACATATAGGCGGTATTGGTGAAAGTTGTAATTTAGTACTTAATTTAATAAGTAAGTTAATTTTTACTGTTCGTATCGTTGTAACCTTTCCTGCCAAATGAAAGGTCCTAACAAAAGCAGACATTTTGTCGCAGATGATAAAATGTGTCCATTCTTTTTACGACGCTAAGCAGTTGATTGCAGGCTGTTTGAGCTTGTTGTTTTTTATTTGTACAGTTTAACTGTGTTTAAAATGTAGTAGCTGTTATTGCTAAGAAATGTTCACATGACGTGTATTGGTTGAGTTACAGCAACCACTCTATCAATACACTCCTTCGTTCATTCTTTTCAATGAAACACATTGAAAAAATAACTGACATCCACCAACTACCCTGATATATTAAAGTAGCATAATAAATAAATATTAAAGGTTGCTAGTAGCATAATTTTCTTAAATGCACTTTTTTTACTTGTATCTTGCTCACATATCGAAATTATTATGAGGATAACTGTAATTGGCATTTTAGTATACAGGGTGTCCCGTAAGTAGTGGACCAAGGGGATGTGGGTGATAGGGGGGGTCCCGGTCTACGTCAAACACAAAATTTTATTGGCCTAGGCCTCATAGTTTTGAAGTTATGAAATTTTTAAGGATTTTTTATAAAACTTGGCACCTTGAATACTAATAGTATTGGAAATATTAGTTTTTTTTACAATTTTAAGTTTGTTTTATTTAATACAGATAGAAAAACATATTTGCTGGTTATTTTAAAAGTTTTCCAGTTCAAACCATTAGTAGGATAAGAATTAATCATGTCTTAATTTCTTAATTTTGGAAAAATTTTAATTACACAAAATGCAACATGATCTTTGATACATCGTGGTGTAAAAAAAATGTATGGACACCTGGTGGAACTTTATTTTAAAAACATCTGTAGGCGATACCGAGTTTAAAAACGTATAACAATAATACAGCTAATTAAGTAATAGTTATAAAAAAATACAACGTTAATGACTTTACCCAAATTCCCAGAAATGTTTACGAACAATGCAACTTTCTAAGAACCATGTGGCTGTTTCATTCCTGGTCGGGTCGCTAGTTTTTTTACTCTTAGCCGCTATTGATTGACGTCTTTCGCCCCCTCTCCTGTTTTTACTTCAATACTCTCGCAGTACTCTCAGAGTTTTACTCATAGTTCGGCTCTTCACACGTGTTTTTATTTCATTTCTTTTACTAAGTAAAAGACGTTTTTGAAACCTTGCTTGTGCTTGTGAGTTGGGCATTGATCGTTTTATTTACATTTTTTAAGACATAATCTTAATAGTTTATTGGTAGATGTACCACAAGATGTACGCGAGACGATGTGGTTGCAACACGATGGTGCACCCGCCCACTACTCACGGGGAGTGATTAATTTTTATGAAACTTATCCAAATCGATGGATTGGACGTGGAGGTACAATTGCATGGCCTCCACGATCACCTGATCTCAATCCAATAGATTATTTTTTATGGGGCTATTTTAAGGAGGCGGTCTATGAGAATACTATCAACAATGAAAGAGAACTGAGAGAAAAATTAAACGGCGTGGTCGAAATAGTTAAAAATAATGTGCTAGATTTAAGAAAATTAAAAAGAAATTTTATAAGACGATGTAGATTATGCATAAGAGCTAGGGGAAGACATTTTGAGCATTTGATGTAAGTAAATGGATTTGTTTTTCATAAATGTATTTTTATTTATGATAATTTTAGTCGATATTAACCAACATATTTATACCTTTTTGGAATGGATAAAAGCTGTACTTGTTTTTAAAATAAAGTTCCACCAGGTGTCCATACATTTTTTTTACACCACGATGTATCAAAGATCATGTTGCATTTTGTGTAATTAAAATTTTGCCAAAATTAAGAAATTAAGACATGATTAATTCTTATCCTACTAATGATTTGAACTGGAAAACTTTTAAAATAACCAGCAAATATGTTTTACTATCTGTATTAAATAAAACAATCTTAAAATTGTAAAAAAAAACTAATATTTCCAATACTATTAGTATTCAAGGTGCCAAGTTTTATAAAAAATCCTTAAAAATTTCATAACTTCAAAACTATAAGGCCTAGGCCAATAAAATTTTGTGTTTGACATAGACCGAGACCCCCCCTATCACCCACATCCCTTTGGTCCACTACTTACGGGACACCCTGTATAAGAACAGAAATTGTATTTAGAAATAAGGCTGTGGTTATCCCAATAAATAAATAAATAAATAGTATAATAATGAAGTTCATTACAAGTAAAATTATCCTTCCATAATTGAAATAAATAGTCAATCTTCGCCTTAAAAATATGCAATGATGGTTCCGACGTAAGCAATGATGACACAAAAATCAATTTATAATTACTTCTTACCATTTTCCTTGAGACCGTGCGTCACACGACGAAACATACCACTGCACTTGACTGGATGTTAATAGTACCCAACTTAAGACTGAAATGAAGAGAGGCGCTGTCGGACGCATTTGACCAATCATTGCACACTAGTAACTGACAGATGAATGACCACAACGTACTTATGAATGACTTTTTAACATGGCGGCGTTAGTTCCAATTTTTGCCATTTCAGAGATAAGTTGGGCGCATTGTATGTTTCCTCGGTCAATAAAATTTGTCGGTGGCATTTCTGTAAGATGTAACGCGCCTTTACCTACTGGACCATAGATTTAGCACACACTGTTGTCATCAACACGTACTAGTACTGGATCTGGACTTACTTTAGTGTTGTGCACATTGCGTTACTGTAGTGGACTTAGTACCTACTTTAGTCGGCATTACCTAGTGCTCTCCCCGATTGCACCTAACTCTACACATCGCCTAATAAGATACCAAATCTCACCTCACCACAGTTGATATACTATGGTATATATATAATTTCTCCGTTACAAAATAAGTTATTTACATTGAAATATCCCATGATTATTATTTGTTCTTATTCGTTGTGGTCGACCTCTGCGAAGGGTGATTACTTCGCATGTAAAAACCTGTAATTGACCTCAAATGCCTACAAACTTCTCAGTAGGCCACTTTTTTGTCAAAGAAGCCGACCACAAAATCATTGTCATTTGTCTTTTATGTAGACCACATTTTTTCTTGTGAATTATATCTTACCAATAGAGAGTAACATAATGGATTTCACAATAGTCGTAAGGCACAGAGTACCTATATTCTAATGCTTTTATTATTAAGTCATAATAGTTTGACTTCCAGGCTTGGTCTTAGAACTCTAAGGCGGATCGAAATCTCGGGAATCACTTGGGTTACCCATAAACATTTACATTTTACGTCTAGCCTAGGTTTAGCCATTGCATTAAACACGCTGTAATTCCGCGAAAGTGAATACTGCATAAATAATTATTTACCGGTACTTTAATTACGTTGTATAGGGAAATTTCCGCCTGTCCCAAGCCGTGCCTTTGAACGGAAACTGCCTATCTACAACTGGTTGTTTCCACGCCCAATGTCACGGGTGTCCAATGTCCATACTTCTAAGCGCATGGTTTTTCTTTGGCAAAAATATTGTTGCTATAATCTCTGTCAAGTTCTGTTGGACATTGATGTAATCTACTGATAGTTATGTTGAATTGATTGATGGCGCAATGCTGCTAGGCTCGATTCAAAGCGAGGATGATTAATAAAAAAAATCATTTAAATTACGCTCTGGATGTGTTATTGTGTTAATGACACCCACAACACAACACAGGTAATCGTAGTGGGTCTATGTGTCTGTAACGAAAATCGATTTTCATATGTAATTATTGATTACGTTTGCGTAGAGTTCAATGAGTAGATTTGAAGCAGTAGATTGATATATTATACATGTTTAGGGCGCTTTTAGTGTCACGCGGATTTGCTCACGCACGGGGGATTGGCCCGCATGCGTAGCACCCGCAAAGAACAATTTCATATCTGAATTTATTATAAAGCGTGATAAACGCACGCGGGACGCGGGGCGCTGTGCGGAGCGTCATCCCGGAGCGGGGCATCCGCATGCGTGAGCGTCCCTACTACTGCCCATTTTAGTGTCGGACGGGGCGCACGCACCGTATTGTACTAATCGTCTACGCAACCCGTTACGCAACCCGCAGAAGACTGAAACTTAAACTGCGTATGATCCGCAGCGTGAAATTTCACGCATGCGGGTCAATCCCGCGTGCGTGAGCAAATCCGCGTGACACTAAAAGCGCCCTTAAGCCCTGTCGAATACACGGATCAGCCGTGGCCATTCGAAGGTTTCCAGAGTACCAAGTCTACCAATTATTACCCACTTCACGCCACTCTGATGGCACAGCTGCAGCGGTGGCATAGATTGTACCTAATTATCCGTTGTTGCATCAAAGTCTTTGTTGTGGTTGTGTAATGTCCATGCTCAACAACTCTATTGATGTTATTTTTAGTATTAATAAATGATGATAAATAAGGATCCCACCCACACGTCGCTTAGCCAAATTTTCCCCTTAGTATGAACTATGAACACTCGATTGTAGATGTAATTCTTTAAAATAAATAACAAAACTTTTTTGTTCATGAACTGAAAGATTAAATGAAGAGTAAAGTAAACCTTACTACAATACACTAGTGACCGCACCCAACCAACAAAACCAAAACAAAAACCAACAGCCAATATTTGAGGGGTTTTATTGCGTTAATAAAAGTTTCCAATTAAGAGTTTCTCTACTATATATGCCTCAAATGACTACAAATCTGATTACACGCGACAAAAGATCCACTTTACTCAGCCTTAAATAGTTTGCTTAAACTCTTGGTAAATAGGATTCGCCGGTGACTTCAATGTGTGTTCTATGATTGTGCACGCTGATAATGGGGCTGGTGTGACGTCATACTGTGACCAAATTTATTTCATACCCAAAACAAAATGGCAAGACGGATCGTTTTTATCACGGCTATCATTTTGCAACCGTTTACACTTTTTTAGAGGGAATTATTTTAGTCCTCAAATTCCCAGTCACCGCCGGTGGCAGCTGGGGATAAAACCGCCGGTGGCAACTGGGAACTTTTACTCCCATTTGCCTCCGGTGGCAATCGCCGCGGGGGTAACTGGGAATCAATCAAGGATACTTACTACCTAGCTACACACTACTATCCTATCACTAACATTCTGTGCTCCAAACCTCATACCTTCTAGTCTAGAGAAATAAACAACTAACGTTATAATACCGTCTGCTAACTGAAGTAATCATAAGTTGTCTGTTCTTGTTCTAAGTTACCAGATCTAATATGTAGAGATTGTAGAGTCAAGCTCTCTCTACTCTACTTGTGCTATCTCTACAAGGCGTAATTATGCATCCTATACACCTTAGTTTAAAATGCATGGTGTGGCCGTTTTGTTACTCTCACACGGGCGTAAGGTAAAAATTTTTTCACTGTTCATTATTTTTTGCTTAGTTATGTGTACTCTCTTTAGTTGTAATAATAGTGCGTTTTTAACTCCTCATAACATCCTCGTATGATATTAAATTACATCGTAGATTTTATCCCATCAAAATCATTTTCATTCATGTAAAATGTTGCCAACATGAGAAAATATGGCTAGCATTGACAAAAAGTTCAAGCTCTCTCTACTCTACTTGTGCTATCTCTACAAGCCCTAAATATACAATCTCTACACCTTAGTTTAAAATGCCAAGTGTGACCGTTTTGTTACTATCACGCGAGCGTAAGGTAAAAATTTTTTCACTGTTCATTATTTTTTACTTAGTGATGTGTACTTTCTATTGTAGAATAATAGTGCTTGTAGTAACAAGCCAAGTATGAATTGCAATCTTAATTCCTCACATGCACACATCCCAATTCCGCAATATGGCAGATACGTTGCTGATTAATTATTCAAAGTGGACTCGATGTAGGTGCTTGTTCTCCATCTGATGTTTTCGTTATTGAAATTATTCAAGTAATTTTAATTGCTAATACTGCCATAACGACATCAGTTTCACTTTCGGCGATCGTTAACACGGTGCAAATGTCGCCCTGATGTTTGTACGTAAATCAACACTGATGGACGACGGACGTGTTACATATTTTTATGCTTTTTACTAATCAATTAGCAAAACTAGTTTGCGAATATCAATTTGAAAGTAGCACATCGACATCCATCTAATAGTAAAGACAATTGAAGCCTACGAGCTTCATTAAGTAACTATACTGCGGTCGCGTTTGATTAGTTTTAATTGCATCCCAGAAATAATAATGAAACTTTCTGCCAAGAATTCAAAATGCCGTAAGGGAATTTCCCTTACAAGCGAAATTGAAATCTGAGCACAAGTAATGCTCAGGTATTTTTTTTATTTGTATACCTAGTTTAAAATTGTACCTTATCTTATTTTAATTCTAAAATTGGTGTTGATAACCTCTCCTATGGACTGAGATTTCCATTGGCCCCATTTAGGGGTCCACGCGAATTGATAGTGTTGTTAAGTAGTAAAGGTTTCTCAGTTTGATCTTTAGTAGATGAATTGACAAAATGACATATAGACGTTTTTGTCTGGCCAAAGTAAGTATCGAAAACAAAATAAATTGTTCTTCTTTTATCAAGCGAGCTGATGTTAGTCCTATATAAAATAGCGTAAGAAGTTAAAAGTTTACTAAAAGATCAACGTGATTAACACCTTCCTCACTTCCTTCCTTCCTTATTTCCTTAATTCCTTCACCTTACCTACACCAAAATCTTATTGGGTTATATTATATGCTTGGTTACTCATTACATAAAAAGTGGATACTATCATCTGCTTATCAGCGATAACAAACCTACCTTTATTATCATGCGTTTGACAGTATCTGCCTCGAGGCATCGCAGCTGGAAAGTAATTACAAATTTCTTTCCATTTCAGTTGGACGACTTCGGCAGAACTGGTAGATCTAGTTTGTTATTCAATTCCGGACACTTATTGAATAATTTCCAACACTAAAAAGAAACTATAAATGTAACGAAGTCAGCGTTACGTTAACAAACACTATGTATTTCATAATCGAACGTTGACACTTCAATATAACATATTATGGTCAATGCACATCCGCGGTTTCCCTTATAGTAGAAGATCCGAATCTATATCGACATTCACCGGGTTGATAATAGAATCAAACTTATTTTATAATAAATTTCGTATATTAGAAAATATATTAATAATGGGTTGACAACAAAAATCCTGGACAGAATATTTTTAATTATTTTTTAAAAAATGATTTTCATAAAATGTTGTACTTATGATGAAGATAATAATAAAATTTTATACTGGACTTAAAGTATAGAACATATAGAATGTGCAGACGTAGGGTAGACTATTATTTACCTGGACGAACTACTGGGTAGACAGGTATAAACAGGTATGTCAATACTAGTTACTTTTCACTCGATTTGATAATAATCTGCACATTCTATATGTTCTATACTTTAAGTCCAATTTTATTATTATCTTCATCATGCAATATTTTTGAAAAATTATTAAAAAAAAAAAAAAAAAAAATCTGTCCAGGATTTTTGTTGTCAACCCATTTTTAATATATTTTCTAAGATACGAAATTTATTATAAAATAAGTTTGAATCTATTATCAACCCGGTGAATGTCGACTTAGATTCGGATCTTAGACTATTAATTAGCAGATAAGCTAATATTTCGCTTTTAAGTTCATACTGAAGCCCAAGTTTTGGAATAACCTTTATTTCATAATTTGAAACTACAAATTTAAAATAATGTATTCATGTAGGTATCAGTATCACTAACACTACACTTAGGTATGCGCGTTTTTTTCTATGACTATTTTATAATGAAGGAGAAGAAACAGCGAAAGAAATTTTCTTTATTTTAATACTTTTGAACCATTCTCTTTAGTAACCATTTGGATGACACGATTCAGCTCTCTTCCATTGTTTTCATTACCTAATCATCTAATTATTCCCGAAGATGACCTTTCGCTGGCCACTAACAGTTTGTCGGGACCCAGAAACATTTGCAGGCGTTTCCCTCTCAGGCCTCTCTTGTCCCTCACCGCATCTTATTTCATACCTTTCTCGCCGAGCCTGCGCGCTTTTCTTTTGTTTTAGCAAATCCTTACAATGTGCCAATAATAATCATCTAATAACAGTGCTGTATAAATATCAGACATATCGTGTCGCGACGTCGATAAAAATCTTCAAAGTTTTATCTACCCAAACGATTTGTGCGACCGTTATAATCGTTTTTGTAAATTATATGTACATAATCTTTTTCTGTGCCTAAATGGGTTGACTCTATCATTTGTGAACGGCAGTCTATGTAAATAAAGAACCTCGTTATTTTTTACGCACCATTTTGAATTTCCATGTCAATAGCTCTATCGTCAGTTCTCAGAACTATTACGTGGGGTTGCATCACAAGCCAGACTCACTTTCATTGTTTTACCTGTGCTAGCCGAAATTAAATAGCGTTTTATTTGTCGCGACAGCCTGGGAACATCTCTTCGCTTTCCATCACAAATCTGCGGCGCTGCCCATTGTGCTGTCGCGCCGCTGACTGCTGTGTCATCTTCTGTTATGCAGTGCGAGGGAATGCCCTCATGTGCCCTAGCGAAAGTTTGGGGTCCATCAAGCATGGGGTTATAAAATTTCGTGTTTTGTGACTCATTCTTTGTCTTATTTCTGAAAGCTCATGAAAAAAGAAACCATGTTATAAATAAAATAATTATAAGTATAACTTAGTATTTAATATTTTTAAGTCTAGATTTTTTCCTTTTGACTTAGTACGATACTGAGATTAATATGCTGGGATTTATACATTGAATTTATATTCTCTTTTATTATTCTTCTCTCTTCACTCTGTTCACTCTGATTTCTTGTGTTTGTTACTTTTAACCCACAATCAACTGCTTACACATATTTACGTTCGTCTAATGAGCAATAAACTGATGTTAAGGTTTGCAGTCAGAGGTTCATTGTCTTCATGAACTTTGTAAAACTTGTTGTTCGTGACCACTGTACCAAAGGATTCGGAGGTCGTATTGCTCCGAAACATAACGTTTAAATAAGAGAATTCCCTCGCGCTTCCAGTCTCTCGTCACGCATCATTTGAATCTCGCTTGTCATTTAATGGGCTACATTCGTTCACATACCGCTTAATTTCTTTTGTATAAAAATAAATTATCGTACGTTTATGAAAAAGAAAGTAAGTCGTCTTTTTATTGCCAGGAATTTGTCCGAAATATGACCAGCACTTCGCCATTCGTACTTATATTACAAATATGAAAATAACTGCCTGTCTGCTACTTTTTTCATGCTTAATCTGCAGAAGTGGTTGAGGTATGGAGACAGGTTGACACGCTAGGAAGGTTTTAGGATAGTTCCAATTCCGATAATACGGTCCCTTGGGATTATTTAAATGGTATTTTGTCGCACTCTACTCCCAAGAATTCGCGAACATAAACGGATAAGAGTCGAGAGAACAGCAAAGATTGTTTATATGTATTTCAGAACATGGTGGGAATTGAAGCTATGAAGATATTATAAAAAAATATTTTGTTTTGAAATAATTACTTCTGGTTTTTCATACCAGTAAAATTTTTAGTTTTCTCTACAATCTGCACTGTATCACTGAATGTAAGACCTTTTCCTAATCTGTCAATCTGTAAACAAAAAACCGCACTTTTGTTGTTTTAGTGTGTACCATACCTGTAATTTACTTCATTGCTTAAAAGGCGATAAACACCCCCATGGTCGTCAGCTCAGACAACGTATCGTTACCTAATCCTTATGCCCATAGAATCCTAATCTTGTAATGTGTGCCTTGACGTCGACGAGTGCCACCGTCGCCATGGGCTTATCTATATTCAGCTTAATGCCCATTGTGTAAATGACCATTTGTATATACGCACTTTCTCTTTATTAGCACTTAGACGGTCAATTGACAGTTCTAAAACATTGTTTGGAACTTTAGAGGGTTATATTATATTGATATTAATGTTCGTGCTCTAACGATTACATCCACTTTAGGTTTTGATTGTCCTCTGATCTGAGATATATTTGCCTCAATCCGCTACGTTCATCAACTCTCTGAATAAAGTGATGATAATCTCTACTTAGCTTGCCCACCTTGTTTATATTCAGAGACGTTCTAATTATTTTAGGAAGACGTAGAAGTCAGCCAAGACCTATTACAAATTAGTTAATAAGCAGATTCAAATGTTACACATTGACCTCCAAAAAGTGGATAGAATGCAAGTCAAATTGCTCGTCATAAAACAGACGTGTTTCAACATAAAGCCCCAATCAGCACTTTATTTTAAAAGCTTGTAACGTTCTCCCTGAAACCCTGCATAGAAGTCACTTATGACAATAAGATAGATGTGACAATCATTATCGAATAATCAATGAGTTCACATTAGTGATTACGCAAATAATCTGTCGATACGCCGCGAGAGCCTTCCGTGGAAGCCTGTCGGCAGTTCGGCTCGCTGGGTGCGCGGGCGCACACGCGCGTGTGACATTGCCAGTGAAGTGTTGTGATCGTGCCGTTCTACTATCTTCCCTTTATTTTTACGATAGAGGGACAGATACAGTTTTTTGTGCTGGATATTTCTTCTGATTTTCGCCACGGTACGTCACTATCGGGAACAGTCGTGGTCGTGGAGTAAATAATGGATGGCCTTATTGATTGATTTTGAGCACACGTGTATGGATGTTACGTTACGTTACTAAAATGTAACTGCTGTTTCTTATCTGTATATTGGAGCGCTAAATATCATGCATTGGTACGCGTTTTACTGATTTACAAATTGGAATAAATTTACATTTTTTATGCAGTTGTTGACTCGATGTTAACTTTATCGGTGGATGTGCAGATTCATTTAGTTTAATAAGTAAAATTAATAGATGGCTTTTTCGTGCGGTTTGATTTAATTAAATTTTTAAAGTTTACTTGTTTCTTCTGTAACTTTAAGGACATTTCAGGATGGTAGAACCGAAAGATTTCAGGCCTATTGATGTTCCCTTCCAGGACAATTGTATTTTCTATGTTCCAGGAGGCAATATCACTGTGCCTGTACACGGAGCCGAAATATGTTTGCTATTTAACATACAAACATTATAATTTTAGATGAAAATATTTTAAACAAAGTTAATTAGCATACAATGCTACTAAACTTGTCTTAGCTTAATATTTCCATAACTCTTTTCTCTATTTATCAATATTTTTTAATGTCTGTCATATTGAATATTAAATTACCTACTTTTTCATAGAAACGGAAAGTTGAGGCCTAAGATGGAGTGGAACGCGGTATAAGGGAATAAAAATTATTTAAATATTTTGGACCCAAGAATGTTCGCCGCAATTATAGAACTATAAATATAATATATGTCTGGTACCAGAGCGACCTGTGCGATAGGAGATTATCTAAACATATTATAAGAAGAAAAACTGACTAACACACACGGTTCAAACCACCAGGATTAGAAACTTGAAATTTTGCACCATGCTTCCTTTTATAAAGTCGTAAGAAAGGAATTTTGAAAAAACGTCTTTTTAACCGACTTCAAAAAAGAAGGAGGTTCTCAATTCGACCGTATATATGCTTTTTTTTATGTACGTTCAGCGATTATTTCGTCGTTTATGGGCCGATTTTGATAATTCTTTTTTTGTTGTAAAGTAGATATGCGCAGTGGGGTCCCCTGATAAGGAAACCAGGATCTGATGATGGCATCTCAGAGAAATCGAGGGGAACTTTCGAAAATTGTATGGACAACTAGTGTGTTTGTTCATGTTATCATAAGTACATTAAAGCGCTACCATTTCATGAAGATCTGGAGTCGATCTGATGAAGCCGAAAGACAGTCGAGGGAACTCCTCAACGATTTACTGCAGTTATCTAGTGTTTGGGCTTCATTAATTTGTAGTGACGAGAACTTTACACTTATATGTTGAATTGAGCGCCATCTGGCGAGTAGTTTTTGAGTTATCTCTACTTATCAAAATTGAAGTCGGTTATTTTTTTTTGTAAAAAGCAATTATAAGAAGTTAAAAGGGCGAGGTGTATGAGTAAGTTTGTATAACGCCGTTAGTTTTGAAGCTGCATCGATAAAAAAGCACCACAGAGAAAGTCCATCAGTTAGATTCTAACCACATTCATTTGTAATAATAAAGCTAGTTAGTAATTACTATTCAATAGGTTTATGTTAATCAGAAAACACACGAATTGGTTCTAAGAAGATTATAATACTTCCCTTATCAACTGTCCTTGCACGCGTGCGTGATCAAGGATTTAGATAAAATACTTCTTAGACCGATTCTAATAATACGAGTATAAGTAAATACCGAATGCGTCAACTTTCTTTATTTTGGTTGTCGGTCAATTCTACTTGTAAATTAATTAGTACAAGTTTAGTTCTAGTTGTTATTTTGCCAATACACTTGATAATAAAATATCTTAGTTCATCTTGGTTTTTAAAAGGTATTTATTATATACCTACTACGGGACAGATGGGTAAGGTTTAGAACAGTATATTTAAAATTTAGCAAGAAATATATTTTGATAATGTTCAATTACAAAGTTTTACGACTGTGTTTTGTTGACATTGGTATGCAATCATGCTAATATTTCAAAGGTCACATTGTGCATGCAAATTCAAAATTTATGTTCAGCAAATAAGCACAAGTTACACGTTGCTCACACTATATAAATATAAATTAAAACTATATTGTGCACACATGTGAGGACACTTCATTTTATTATTGTCCTGTTTTCTTCGTAAGAGTCGTGGGGAGAAGAGTGCCCTGCTACGAGTATGCTAATTCCTAGCTATAGTTTCAAACATATTGTCAGGCAGTTGTTTGAAACGGCAGTTTTCACGCAAAAGGATTTCCATGCGATTTTTAGCAGTTTAAGTACTTTAACTTAGGTAAAGGCCAAAACGATAAGAAAAATGATAAGAAAAGAAAACAATAGTTTCGGATTTACTTTCAGTGTGTGAACAAGGTTCATGCACACTGAAAAATGAGAACGAGTACTAGTTTATAGTAGGATATATACCTACCTTATGAAAAAATCTGAAACATTCCATTACAACGTACGTGGCGATAAATAAGTATAAAGTGACATAATTACTAAACATTATTTATTTATTCAAGTGTTCTTCTTTCAGGTCTGCAATGCTCGATACTCAGTGATATGGTGAGTTCAGATATATTATTATTTAAATTATAATTTAAATAAAGAAAAGCCCAAGTGTATTTGTAAGCTCTTCATATTAATATACCTGCTAATGGTATTTTCGTGTATTTGGGTGATGAATGAAAGTGTTAGAAGGAGAAGTAATGAGCTACATAGTCCAAGGAAAATGTAACACAAGCATTTTCTCTCATACTCGTTAATGATAATGATAATTTATTTGCATAAATGCGGTTACAAAGTGGTCTTAATTAAAATAGTGTCGCTCACATTTGCCGTCTATAGAGGCATGCAAATTGTTTACAATATTAATTGCTATCTTAATAAATTAACAATTGAACAAAATCCTTACTAATATTATAAATGTGAAAGTGTGTTTGTTTGTTTGTTTGTTTGTTTGTTTGTTTGTTTGTTTGTGACGCTTTCACGTCGCAACAAAGCTATTATATGGTAAGGTTTATGTGTGTGGGGATAGTTAGGAGGGTGGAGAGTGACGTAGGCTACTTTTTACCGCGGAAAAACATCCCATTCCCATGGGAAGATCGATGTTTTGTTAGTTACTAGATATTTATTTTCGGAGTTGCCAATAGATGGCGTTAACAAAATTCATTTGCAAGTTCTGAATTACGCTATCAAATACTACATGTAATTTACTTAAGTCATAGGCAAATGTAATAGGCTACTTTAGCTCTGCCTCGAGAACTCCCCGCTCCGGCTGTGTTCAGTGTACCGCCCGCCCGCTGGCACTATCCTGTTGGCTGATGTCCGCAAGTTGCTGGACTCGCCGACACCGGTGGTGGGCGCGGGCGACTGGAACTGCAAGCATCCGGGGTGGAATAGCCTAGCTGCCAACAGAAGTGGAAGGCTACTTTTTGATGCCGCTGAACAGCACGGCTACACTGTCGAGTGTGTTGCACACCGTTACCGCGGCTCTGAATAAGAGAGAACGCGTGTGTGCAGTATTCCTCGACATGGAAAAGGCGTTCGACCGTGTTTGGCACGACGGCTTTCTCTACAAGATCTCGCAGCCGTCGGCGCCCCGGAGTGCCGTTAAGATGATCTCCAGTTTCCTCGAAAATAGAAGCTTCAGAGTAGTGGTTGAAGACGCCGAATCCACCGAGCGTCCGATCGCAGCCGGCGTCCCGCAAGGGAGTTGCCTGTCCCCGGTCTGCTACGCCTGCTACACCGACGACATCCCGGCGGCAGGGGGGGCGTCGCTTGCCCTGTATGCCGATGACGTGGCGTACATCACCACGTCGCTGAATAGAACCCACGCCATTGTCAAGATGCAGCGTGCGCTTGATGCCCTCCCCGAATGGCTCGCCGCGTGGAGACTGTCGGTGAATGTCGGGAAGACGCCGGCTGTGAACATAGGAGGATACCTCAACAGGCGGGACCCTACTCTGGAGCTTCATGGACAAGATATCCAATGGGCCCCACAGCCCAAATACTTGGGCAAAATCGACGGAAGACTCTCGATGAAGCCACAGGTTACGAAAGCCGTCGCGAATTCCAGAAGTGCGATGGCAGAACCCAGTGCTCTCCTCGAGCCTCCCTCTCGGACTGAAGCTCGGGGTCTACAAGACCTACATCAGACCCCGCCTCACGTACGCGGCAACGGCGTGGTACGCGCTCGCCAGCGAACCGCAGCGCAAGAGGATGCGCGCAGTTCAGGCGATTGCGCTCCGCCGGCTGACTGGTGCGCCGAGGTACGTCAGGAACGCCGTCATCCAGAGGGACCTTCGAGTCGAGAGCCTGGACGACTTCATCGAGCGATTGGCACGCAACATGTTCGGGCGTGTCGACGCGTCGCGGTTCCCGCATCTGCAGGACCTGGCGCCGCTCCACACCCGTCCACCGGACCGCTGGGCCTTCCCGGGCGACTTGCTGGTTGCGCGGGACGGGCCTAGCACTGACTGATACTGGGGCTTCGTAAGTCGTCGCCCGACGCTGATCGGCTCCTGCTGGGCTTCCCACCAGCGGGATTCACCCGGTAGGGGCTCGATCGCCTGGGCGGCGCGAAGATGAACCCCATCCCGTTTAAGACTCTGTGGCCTGTAAAAAGGTCACCACTCACCGGACTTGACCTATTGGTTAACCACAGATGGACAACCAAGGGCCTTAGGGCCCAACCCAAGGACTGGCCCGTTTTAACGGGACGCGAGAGACATGCCCAAAGGGGAACTAACTGTCCCGAGGGCTCCACACACCTCAGACAGGGTGGAGTGAAGAGAGCGAGTAGTAGGCTACTTTTTAGCCTAAATTCCTACGGGAGCGGGACCTACGCGGGTGTTACCTACGGGTCCCGAAGCGAAGCGCGGGCGGTTCTCTAGTTGAATTATATTAGGTACACAATAGGATTAGTATTAAATTAATTTAAATTAAATTAGGCATGTCACAAAGTAAAATATTAATAATTACAATTAAGTATTTATGTCACAATTTAAAATACTTAAATTGAAATAGGATATTGTTATATTGGATTCAGTCAGCGTACAAATCACGAATGAAGTCAATGCTATTCTAATTTATTTGATTATTATTTGATTACTATATTAATACATTATTATTCCTTTAAAACATCCTACAATTAAAATTTATTGATATTTTTTTCATTCATAAATTCACTAAGAGTGTAGTAACATTTTTTGAGCAGCCATTTATGTGTTTGTTTTTTAAATTTAGTTAGAGTCAGTTGTTTCAAATGGTCTGGTAATTTATTATAGATTTTTATGCACATGTGATATGCATTTCTGGAGCGTATTTCCGTTCTTGCCGGTGGAAGCCATAATTTATTAGAATGTCTGCTCAAAAAGTTATAGTGATCACCTTTTTTCTCAAATAGGTAATTATTTTTGTGCGTAAACACCACCACCTCATAAATATACATACATACTAGAGTCAAAATATTCAATTTCTTAAAAAGAGGCCTGCAACTTGTGTCCGGAGCAGCATCACACATAGCGCGGATGCAACGTTTTCCCCCCGTACTCCAATGGAAGAGAGAGTTAAGGCTTAGTTCACGACGCTGAAGAAGTCCAAGGATGCAGAATTCAAATGCTTTAACAAATAGCTAAGCAATTGATGATTTATTTAAAAACATCCATTTGGATAGCGTGACGGATTGGAACATCATCCGACCTAGAGAGATAGACGCAGCTTTCACTTTTGGACAGTTTTTTTTGCCATGAACTTGTCACCTCTTTAGTCAAGAGATTCATCTCAAGAAGACCCGAGACCGTGAAAGTTAACGAATATCAAATCGGAATGACCAACAAGGTCGTAGCATGAGTATAATTGGGGAATTAATCAACCAAATACAGCATTTCGATGTCAAAACGTGCTTCTGACATCGGTCGAGTATTTGAATCCGATAACAGTTTATCGATAGTTTACGAAGATATCACTCGTTTCGTGGTCGTCAATTTTTATATCCCTACCTGATGTACGTGTGGTAGTGATAGTACAGTTGACCTTTTTAATATGGGAATTGCGTATTGTGACGCGTTCTATAGATAAAAAACCGGCCAAGTGCGAGTTGGACTCGCGCACGAAGGGTTCCGTACCATTATGTATAAAACGCCAAAAAAATCTGGCCTTTTGTATGAGAACCTCACTTAAATATTTACTGAGTTTTTGTAACCACATATTAGCCACAAGCTACGCCATCTCTTGGACCTACAGGTAACTAAAAGCATGGACTACATATTAGCCACAAGCAATGCCATCTCGTGGACCGACTGGTAACACTAAAAGCATGGACTACATATTAGCCACAAGTAACGCCATCTCTTCGACCGTAAGGTAACTAATATCGCTGAGGCGTCGAAAATATTATTTATTAACTTAAATGTTTATTTTATTCTGTTTTTTAGTATTTGTTGTTGTAGCGGCAACAGAAATACATCATCTGTGAAAATTTCAGCTGTGTAACTATTACGGTTCATGAGATACAGCCTGGTGACAGACGGACGGACGGACAGCGAAGTCTCAGTAATAGGGTCCCGTTTTACCCCTTGGGTACGGAACCCTAAAAAGAGAGATTGACTAGCTAGAGACCAGCTGCTAGAGACGAAAATAATCGCTTCTTTTTTGGCCGATTATGCTCCGGGCGAAGATAAACCAGTAGGCTCAACACAACATCATGGTACATATTATACCTACCTTGGTTTGTCCGCTCACAGAACAGACAAAGGAGGATCTTATCTGTTCTGTGTGTCCGCTATTTACATTAAAAAACATTGCATAAAACTAGGGATGTTTACCTACTTATACTCGTATTAGCTTACTTTAACTCCCTAAATTCCTATGAAAACAATAATAAATAAGAAAGCTCTCCTGTATCGTGCAACTAAGTCGAATTTAAACCATGCTTGGAAAACGAGCCTATCGCAGCATTCGCAGCTCGTTGGAACCTTGCGCTTTGCCAGTTGAGGTTCAACGAAAATTGCTTGCCTTTCCAAAAATTTCCTGAACTCGAATATCAATTTTATTTGATAAATCATAATTTGAGTAGCTATATTAACACCATGGTTCAATACAATTTTATAACAACAGCACTTGCACATTTTAGTCCGGATGTTCATCCGGCGTACCCACTCATAATTCGCCATAATAAATGATTAAAACGATAAGGCTGTTGTTCGATGTTATTTATTGTTATGTTACTACTATATCGCCAGTCATGTAGACATTCTTAAAAAAAGGTTATTGATTCAATCATAAATTAATTAGGTACGTATAGACTGTTAATGATAAGTAGGGGTCTAAGTATAAGTTTAGAAGCAAAAAAACTGTTTTTGTCTTTATTCATTGAAGCAATGTAATGACGACATAATTAAGTTCAATTGATTGGATTTTATCTAGTCACCCAAAATTGAAACTTCGTACAATGAATCTAAATTCAAATAAAAAATGCACATTTAAAATACACATACTAGGTATTAATTATTGTAACTATTTAAACACAGTTACCAAAATTAAAGATATAATACGAGCATAAAAAATTTGATACTCAATTCAATTTATAATTCACGACACGTATAATGAAGGATTCGTCCTTTGTTATGTCTTTCCTGCGAATAAATTATCGATAAAATGTATTTTCCGATGTACAAAATGTAGCACAGACAGGAAAATATTGTGGTTTTCAATGGAGCCACGAATCAATCCAAACGATTCCTGTGATCATCCGATAAGATGCAGCGTGATCGAGCATCACATTGAAGTTGTTCTAACAAAGCTCGTAAAAAGTACAAAATAACAAGCAATTCCAAGCAACGATTTATAATTATTATTTTGTCCCCATCGGCGGTGTTCTTATCAGATTATTATACCGAACGGTTAAATATGACGGTCCTTGTTTTGCGCGCAATTACGAGTATAAGCCAAAAGGTTGAACTCAAAACAATTTTTACTAAAATTTCGGTATCCTCGATCGAATCGGTGCCATGTTTATACTACAAGTATCTAGCTCATCGGAAAGCTGTAAATTTTATTACCATCTATTCAAATTCCGTCCACATAGACAAACAAGACCCAAATCGAATTAAAAAAAACGTGATAAAAAAAATTGGTTGCCTGTAAAGTCGGTATACGGGCGAAAGTTTTACGTGACAACGACTTTGAGTGGTAAAATAATTTTAATGTGAATATTCATTCGTATAGTAGGAAGAAGGATGAAATAATAGTAACAATTTAAAACATTTATTTATACAAAGAATTATATTTAAAACATTGTAACACCATCCGCCATCTAGCGCTGCTAACCGTTAGACCATTAACCATTAGTCACAACTAAGTGAGGTAACAAACTAGATTACTCTACTTCTCCAGAGATGGCGCTGTACCATTTTCTGAAACACGCCAACGTGTGTACGCCGTAGCTACTATAAGTAACGTGAGCGGAGCTACTAACGCAGTTTCTTGAAGTGCCACCCGGCAAACCAATTTATAAGACGTTGTCACGTCAAAAGAGATGCCTGACAATTTATAAATTTACATCGCATAGTTAACAAACCCGAAGTTTATTCCACTCGATACAAGAGTGCATTGGTTTCTGTCAAAGGTATTGTATTTAGTAAATGCTGGCACCGGTTCCGCCCAACCACTTTCTAAAACAACGTTTACACAGAACGTGAGCTTACTCGCGTTGAGCGCAAAACATCGCATAAGAAGCGATCGGGCAGTTGGCACGGCCGTGGAATGTGCCCGTTTGTGTTGCTCGATTGAGGAAAAAAGGATTAAGCTGTATGTATAGCTGTAAAATATCGTTTGTACAACTTTTTCGATACGGAAGGTTAATTATATAACGTTCATACACTCACTCCCTGCCTAAGGATTCTTTGTAGTACTTACTAGACGACACCACAATCATACATGAGCTGAGAATAATAAGATAATCGTCGATAATAAATAGAGGAAATAACCTGTCACATAAATGTCTTCCACTGCTGCGGCTGGAATCAAATCACATCATCTGCTTTTGACTGATAAACTAAAGTAGGCTACAGTGTATGGTCGTGCAAAATCACAAAGAAATATTGTAATTGTAGACATAACCTAAAAACCAGATAGATAAGACGTACCACAGATTACTAAAGAGTTAGAATAGAATAGAATAGAAAATATTTATTTCGAAGGCCACGAACATTACAGCAGGCATAAACAAAGATTACATGTGGGAGATGGTTTTAATTAAACACGCAAATAGACATAAATAAGTATATTTACGCAAATAAATATCAGTGATGACAGTCAATACTATATAGCAATGTTTATTTCAGCAGTTCGTAAACTAGGTATCTAATAGCAACATTAGCATGACGGCATTACAATAGCATAATAATAATATCCTTAATTATTAACAATGTAGTTTACAGTGTAAACGAAAAATAGAAATAACATAGTCACCTGACAGTTCAGAGCTCCGTGTGGAGCCGTGCCCGCGATCGGACAACTTCTGAGCCGTCTGTGGCGCTCCGAGCGTTTATAAAGGCTTGCTCGTCAATGGCGGGGAGTTGTATCCGTTTGTACCGGAAGCAGTACTATTTCCGTTAATACTTTAACTGATTTTTGCAACCGGAAATCAATGTTTGAAATCCAAATAAAATATATGCAGCGTTAAAAAAATAAATTCGAACACAAAATTATTTTATCTCCCACACGGCCATTCTGACGAGCAGCCAATATGGCTCGCGAATAACAATAATTATCAACAAAGTCACATGTGGAAATGACAATTAATATCTTGGTACAATTCCTCTCATGTGAGAGAACAAAATAATCAATTTTAATATAACAAATAGTGGTTCAATTCACATGACCACGGGAAATATTTCTATGGTTCAAATCACATGACCATAATAGTGGTTCAATTCACATGACCACGGGAAATATTTCTATGGTTCAAATCACATGACCATAATAGTGGTTCAATTCACATGACCACGGGAAATATTTCTATGGTTCAAATCACATGACCATAATAGTGGTTCAAGACAATGGGTTCAATTTACATGACCCTAAAACAAATTATTTCGCCAAACACATTTCTAAGTGTATGCTTGTGACAACGATGTTCGTTGGCCAGACGCTTACGCTGACACAATGCATACACCAGAAATGTAATATACTTAAATAATAAAAACAAAACTTACTCTAAAGTAATCGCTCTTTTCCCAAGTCGGGTGTTATAATACGCAAGTTATCGTGTAATGCGTATAGCTCATGACCAGTCTTATAAACTTTCACAGTATATCTATCGTTTTCATTTACTTGGATTCTGACAACTTCACACGTCCTCGTGTGATGCCTTTTACTTTAGGTTACAACAAAGCTCCAATTTTATTTTATTCAGCAAAAGCTACTAATTTTAAACGAGACTACAAATCTAATTTGAACAACAAGTCTTTAGATTTAAAATTTATTTGATTGAACGCCAAGTTTTTATTTTAATTCCTACACTCCCGCCGCGCTGCTTGCGGCGTCGAAGAAACGGCAGAACAAACTCCATACCATTGCAACACCTAACGCGGCTTGCTTTTAACTTTTAACGCAATACGTCGTCGTACAGTCGTCGTAAAACTGATCGACTCGATCAGCTGTGGTATCGGAATTTACCTGTAATAATAAACACAAACGAAAGCATCTCGTAAAGCTCGGCCCTTCCTGTCCTACTATAAAGTCATTCTCAAAGTCTCAAATTTCATCTTTACTTTTAATGAAATCATAACAGATTATTTCTCTCAAAGGCCAAAGCTGACATGTCGATCAACACCCATACTCATTCAAATAATAGGTAGCTCATTGAAATATTGCAGTGCTCGTACCCTGACCTCCATCCGCACCTGATCATCACACTTATAACCTCCATCCAGTCATAAGTATCAACCCAATAGGCAACCTCTATCCAGTTACCTCCGCATGTAACCACCCAGATGATATCAAAAATATCCATAAACCCAGGTTTTATCAAAAATAATCTTAAAATGGTTTGTTCAACATGTCGCTTTATTTATCCTATCACATTACAGATTAATCTAAAACAAACTTTATATTGCTCATAAAAGTTACTTTTCTCAAAAAAGTTATCATTTCTCAAACAAGTTGACTTATCGAACGGTACTCAAGTACAATCATGAATAATTCTCTCAAAAATAACAACCGTATACATAGCTCTCATCTGCATTGCAATGTCCATCCCGATGCGAAACTGTCTATTGGCACCCACCAATAACAGCACAGAACACTTCTCTCCAGTGCTCATATAAGGGCTATGCATTTTCAAAGTAACAACACCATTCAATTACAATTTCAAAAGTTCCGTTCGACAAGTTGACCGAAAACTAACTCTCAAAAATAAAGAAATCTTTGAAACTGAATGAACATTACGTCTTGAAAACAAATTTTAATTCATTTCTCCTTTAAGCTATCAGAAAACAAATATTATGACGATACAGATCACCTGTTTCGTTGCGTCCGATCTGCGGCCGCCAGTTACCAGAGCTTCCTCCTTCAATGTCACACGAATGTACTCCAGGAAGCCCACGAGTGCACGCACGCAGCCGTCGATTCGGCTCCAGACAACATATGTGTAACCTGCGTGTGCTGCTGCCTGTGCATCCTCGAAAACTTATCTGAAAACAGAACGATGCACATTGCATCGTCACATGTGAGATTACTTTTAAACTCATTGGTTTCACAAGGTAAATTAAAACCAATCGAAGTGTGCTGCACTTGTAAATAAAATAACTGAGGAACTGATTATACCCAACTGCTACTTTAATTAAAAATTTCACTGAACTTCCACAAACTGCTATTGTTTTTTTTTCAGCAAATAGAAAATGACGAAAGATTTTATTTAACAACAACAATTTTACAAAACCTCCGATATCTTAATTGTTATTTTTTGTCATTGTTCACTAATTATAAGACACAAGAAAAGGTTATATTTTCACAAGGAACGAAATAAAAATGGAAGTTTTAAAACTCCAACACCAGATGTAATAAAATAAAACTTTATCATACCAAAACGCCGTTTCACTTTTACCTTGTTTCATGTTACCACAACAAGGCGATGTCACCCTTGGTTCCAGACAGGTACCAGACAAGGTCCCGGTCTCCAGCTCCTTATAACCTAGAATCGCCTCCCAAACGCAGCTTAAATCCGACGTAAATCGACTTTATTTACTTGGAAAATATAGTGACTAAAGCGGGCAAGAATCCAACTAATTCGTCTGTAATAACTAACGACAATGTTTTGGATCATTAGATAACGCTCACACAATATTTAAAATTAATAATGAACTACGCGGGTATTTAGAGTACTACACAAAACAATAAAATGTGATTTACTTTTAAAACGACGCAACAAAATAAGCTGAAATCGAACACTTTTTTTTTTTTAATTAATGGCTCGATAAATGTCACTATAGTGAGATTACTCGAAAACATTTTGTCACATAGTAAATAAAACCTATTAAAATTGTATTGTGTTTCACTTTTAAAACAACGTGAACTAATGAGTAACTAATCCGATCGACGTCACCAATGAAAAACCAAACCGTTCACTTTTTAAAAGCTAGCTTACGCTTTTATTGTTATTATTGTTGTAGGCTTTTATTATCGTTGTAGGTACTCGATAAATGGAATACTTCGTCAGGTTAAGAACAAATAAAGCAAACCGTTTTGTGTGTGGTTATTTTTTTTCCAATGAATCCTTTTCAGCGATAAGCGGTGCACCAAATTACGGAAAACCAAAATAACTATCACGAACATTACACGTTTGATAAAAGTCACTGCACTGTACGTCATATCTCGTTATCAATTAAAAATTGTACCAACACGGAATGCATAATTGCTGATGCTTAAAAGGTGGGTCCCAACAACATGTAATTATGTGACATTTTTTGGACAAATAAAAATTCTTTAAAAATTCTTTAAATTTAAATTCTTTAAATAATAAAATGCCTGACTTTAAAACGTTTTTCTTTTTCGACCAGGCTACAAAATCTTATCTACCAAAGGGAGTATCTTTAAGAATTTTATGAACGCAAATTAATTATTATTGTAACATAATAATTTTACTTTAAAATTACATTTCAATTAAATTAATTGAACAAAAATGCTTACCCAACCAAGTACCAATATTATCCAATAACTTTCATCAACTAATATCAAGGAAACTCAAAACAAAGCATGAATCTTATTCGTGGCCTGCGGCTTTTCACTAAGCCCAACAAACAAAGTTAACAAGTGTCACGGACTCTTCCACGGTCTCTGCAAGACCCGACCAGCTGAACTAAGATTCATCGCTATCACTCTACTCAAATTCACTTTTTATATCACAACACTTCAAATGATACTTAGCCCTTGGGCATTCTAGCAAACTAACCACAAATCTACCCACATTAAACTTTAACAAAATGATCGCATGATAAAAGTGTGTTCCGATGTTATAATACTTGGTTAAATTACACTAACATCAAAGGGTGTAACTTTCCCTTCATAATAAAACAGAGGTCATAGTAAAACGATTTCTTCTTTTTTTCAGCGATTAAGTAAACATCAAAATAAGATTACAATGAGGAGCGATTTGTTTTAATTACGGAGCTGCGTTAAATGATTTTATCACCGGAAATTGATGTCTTTATTTTCACTCACGATTATCAAATAAACTACACACACACAATATAGTTCACACAAAAATTAAAATTTAAGCAATGAAATTGACCTCCGACGTAATGGAATAAAAATAATGCCATACCCATACTCGCCGTCTTACTTAGCTTTACCAAAATTCGACGCCACATTCCATCCATGTCATGTGAGATGAAATGGCACATGGCAACTCACTTGCCATTTATGGATCCAGTTGTCTGAAAACCTGAAATTGTAACCTGACAGCCCACAGTGAGTTCTTTATCCCAACTTCTGATGTGGGAGATGGTTTTAATTAAACACGCAAATAGACATAAATAAGTATATTTACGCAAATAAATATCAGTGATGACAGTCAATACTATATAGCAATGTTTATTTCAGCAGTTCGTAAACTAGGTATCTAATAGCAACATTAGCATGACGGCATTACAATAGCATAATAATAATATCCTTAATTATTAACAATGTAGTTTACAGTGTAAACGAAAAATAGAAATAACATAGTCACCTGACAGTTCAGAGCTCCGTGTGGAGCCGTGCCCGCGATCGGACAACTTCTGAGCCGTCTGTGGCGCTCCGAGCGTTTATAAAGGCTTGCTCGTCAATGGCGGGGAGTTGTATCCGTTTGTACCGGAAGCAGTACTATTTCCGTTAATACTTTAACTGATTTTTGTAACCGGAAATCAATGTTTGAAATCCAAATAAAATATATGCAGCGTAAAAAAAATAAATTCGAACACAAAATTATTTTATCTCCCACATACAAGTAGACACAGGAGTAAAATAAAAATAGTAACACAATAAAGACAACAAAGTGTAAATGCAAAACAAAAATATACAGATAGCTACATTATAAATACACTATTATTGCATAGCTACGTGTATTACTTTAAAAACCTAAAGCTGTATTCGTAACATACCACAAGTTATTTATGGAATGCAAAGCGAATTCAATCGAACAAATCGTTTTTGCCAGTCACATGCCAGTGGAGAATGTCTGACAGCAATCCACTCGCGAGAAGTGGTACTGAACTTGTGAGCTTGTGAGGTACCTTGGAGCCACTTAGATTAAGTGCATTATTCTTTGAAGTTATCTCTTTGAACTTATTGTCATAATGCAAACGCTCACATTCATGGAAAACAAATAACTACTCTCATGCCACAGATACTGTAACGAACACAATGTTTTAATTCCAATGCAAATGACAAAAGCGCCAGTAGGTGTAGGATTAGAAATCGCTATAGTACAGTTCGGTACTGTTCGGTTAAAAGTATGGTACAGACGTGGTCTTCGTTAGCTGTGTTATTATACGGAAGGCAGTATGGAATCAGCAAAAGGGACTCAAAAGTCCTGGCCTGCTTGCTCATAACCTTATGAGCATGATCGAACTAACTAAACGTCTTAGTAAACATCCTGAGAAACTGGACTAATCATTCTGGTCCCAATTAGAGTCTCGGTGGAAAGGTGGTGCTGTATGCCAATTTGCTATCTTAAATCTATAAAAAAAATTGCTTGTAAATGTTGCCTATGAAGCACAGCGACTTAAAGTAAAAGCGCTCGTGCCATTATTCCACTATCTTCATCCTCAATGCTCTCGAAACTCAGGATTTATAGCCTCAGGACATGAGCATATCACGAAGAACAACATAATAATAATCAACTTCAGGCAGAGCTCAAGTCTAGTTTGACGATTGAGTCCACCCGTTTGGGCCGGGTCTCTTGTCATTCGAGTCACGAGCCACAAGTCACGCTAGCTTGCAAGAGCTTGTACGCGGCACCTTTACACGGACATCACTCGGACGTACCTACATTAAGTTATCTTCTAATCAAATGTAAGCTCAGTGTATGTGCTACGTGCTATGATTGTATTCCGTTTCATTTCGAGCTCAAGATTCTTTGCGTATGAGACTTGCTTCGATCTAGTTTCTGATTTAAGGGCTATAGAAAATAAAGTAGGAAAAAATAAACGTAAATTCGTTAATTAAATATTCGCTAGTTGGTTTTCCTTAATATCAAGATATTTTTGATGTATTATTATTTAGTACAGATAATAAGCTTTTATTAACTCAAATATCAAGAGTTTTGTAATGATTTGTCAACACCGCCCGCCCGGCTGCGGGCTGCTCTACATTTCTACATGACTCTACTCTCCATTATGACAATATGTAGCTCGGTGTGCTCAGTCCAAAGCATATTGTTGGGATTTTCTATTTGGACCAATAAAACGGTGCTGTATTTAAATTTATTGAAAGTCACAACGTGAGATATTATATTAACAGTTTTGACAGTTTCTCTTTCTATTAAGAAAATGTCATACGATTTTAGGAAAAGTACAATGCCGCGTGTGGAAAATAGGATATCTTTTTCGTTCCATGCGATAATTTAATCTCAGCTGGAAGTTTACATTCAAAAATTCAATTGCGAGTCCGAATGACTTCACAAAACTGCCAAGAGTTCATACGAGAGGTTCACCTACTTAAGCAGGGTTGCAGTTAATATTGTAAAGTAGCATCGAATGACGTCGCTAAAACATTGTCCATATGAACTAAGTATATTGATATATTCCTATCTCTATGATATGAACAGGCTGGCGTGTTTTCCCAGCAAGTGGCGTTTCACATGTCAAGTATGAAGAAGGAGATAAATATGGTGTAAGCAATTTGAACGTATGCTTGGCTTGGTCCTGACGTACGATTTAATTATTTACGTAAAAAGAATCGTAATTACATAAGTTAATGTATTTTTAGATTAGCAATACTCACTGAAAATCAGTTGTGGTTTGGGCTTGTGGTTACGAGAGTGTATTTAGGTCAAAAGAGCATTTTTTAGCCTGCAGCCATCATAATAATATTATTAATAGATGCCTTTTGATAATTGTTAATTTAATTCCCTAATAAGACTAATGTTTTGGGTACACTATGTATATGTAAAATATGTACGTAGGTACTTACATATTGGAAACAATTGGGAACATTCGTCAAATGAACTTGTCTGAACTATACCGGCTTCATTTGTAGTTAATTAGAAATTCCGTCCACAAATTAGTGTTGCTGGCTCCTGTTTAAACTATTGACTCGCTGAACAAGATAATTTGATCTTGAATTTTATACTTTGGATAATTTAATGCATACTTTTGTTTACTGCTGGTATAACTAATCGGTTAATAAAAATTGATATGGAATAGACCATAATACAACGAATTAAAAATTTGAAAAATGGTAAATTTTTGAAAGCAAGTTCCAGTTTTAAATCAGTACAATAAACAATTAAATATTCCAAAGAAAAGCTGGCGGCTCGGAACTAGTTCGATGTTTTGCTGGATTCGTTTTTGAGCTATCTTTTTGTTTCACGTTGCGGCGTGCGGTGCAGGCGGAAGCACATTCACTTTCCACTCGATTACGAAATCATGTTGTGATTGATGATAACTGCGGCCGCGAAGATAAAAGCGTCGTTATCCTACCTGCCCATCGCTATTAATCGATCCGAAGAAAATTGACGGACGGTTTATTGTACAGCCGTACACGGTACTTGCCGCCGATACCAGATCTTTTGCCAGTTAGGTACCTGTGACATAAGCATTCATATTTATAACACCTGCTGATGTGCCTCAGGCTTATTGCTCCAAAAGCTCACAGCTTTGACAATGACAAAAACACCTTTAAAGCATAGGTATTGCTCCAAAACCTCACAGCTTTTGGAGCAATACCTGTGCTTTAAAGGTGTTTGTCAACATTGATGTGATTATTTATTTTAAGTGAAATGTCACAGACAGTACTTATAGGTACTACTTATAACTAGTAAAAGTTTGAAATTCACTGTTAACGTTTATAATCTTCCTGTGTTAAAATATACGAGTATCTAAAGAAAAAAAACGAAAGATTTATTGAGCATTAAAACGATCATGGTTTGATTTTCTATAAAGAAATGCCATGAGTGTTTCGTAAGGCTGCTATGTGGAAACTACTTGTAAGTTGTAAGCATAGACTATGATTACAAATGTTTTGACTGACGGTATTAAAATTACCGCTTAATAATGAGAACTGAAGCAAGAGGTTTTTATCTTAGTAGTGGGCGCAACGTAATGGTTCTGACACATTTTTGATGCACCTACGTGGTTCGGCTGCGCTCATGCTACGCAATCTTAAATCTAATCTATTTTTTGTGCATATCAGTCTAATGTAATTACTACGTTTTTATGGAGCATGTATGTGAATTTATATTACTTTCTTAGATACGAGTTGCAATGGATTGCGATGTTACTGAATCCTCGTGACCAAATAAATATACGTGTGCCAATCTCTTGCAATCTTCTAATGCGAACCATCACCAGATGTATCATTATTGCCAAAGTATAAGATACCTACACTGTATTACTAATTAATCAAACTAAACACATCGCATGGTTAAACTTCGTAAAAATATTTTCTTACAAGTCGGAGTTTTTTTAAGCAACACTGTATAATTTTCGTGTGGGTATTTGTAAATACACTTATGAACATAATGGTGCCAGAAACAAGTTTAAAAATGTCAGTAAAATGTCACTTTTTCCAGCGGCGTAACTGTGTATAATAGCAGTTTCTTTTACTTTTAGTTTACTGAAAGCAGTAGTTTTGAAAGGCTCCATCATAATTATGACCATCCTGCGCCACTTGACCTTCTCGGACGGGTAATTCAGTTTGCAGCCTGTTTCAAATTTAATGATAAATTACTGTTAGTTTTTACGCTTGTCTTTTTCTAAAAGATACATAATATACTCGTACATGCCAAAAAATCTTAGCGCTACATACTTAATAATTTTAGGGTTTTTTCGACCATCTCTCAAGCTTGGTGTATATTTGAAAAAAATCTCTCCTTGTAGAGTCCTCAGTTGATCAACGTATGAGGCTTTTGTTGTGCCGATTCTTAATTGCTAAAGGATAAAACTAGTAGAATCCTGCTTTGTTAAAATGAGGAATTGACACTTCATGAAATCTAATAACCTTTTAATAGCGAAAGTGTTCATGAGCTTTAAAGTCTAAATACATGAAATGTGGGATGTGTTATTCTCTACGAAAGTATTATACGAGTTGTACATGTTTAAATAACAAACGAAATTCCAATTAGAATTCCAGTGGGACGTCGATGCACGATATTTACGAGTCTCAGACAACGGAGCGGCTCTCAGACAAGCTGTGCATCCTAAACCGATTCTGAGCTAAATGCTAAACAGCCTGCTGTTCGCAATTTGTTCTTAGCTAACAACACTCCTGTTTCGCAACACTACATTTTGTGACTGAATGTTGAATTAATATGCCTTGATTTTCATTCAAAATTTTTTTTCTAGTACTCGTATGTGACAAGTAGGAATCAACTTTTCACAAACATAGCAACATGTACCGGATTTAACACTTTCGAGTTTGTGGTATATAGTTAAGTGCACTATGGATATTGTTTGTCTTATGTCTATATGTGATCTAGGTCACTAAAGTATTTTGTCTGTAATGGTTATTACAATATTGTATACAGAGCACAACCAGGCTTCAACACAGAAAGTGTCGATGCATTTACGGCCTAATAGAGGTTTATGGAGTCGGAATATTGAGATGGCTGATTATCAGCGGCCGAGTCAATAGAGCGATCGCTAGTATGCTAGCTGGAGCGTAAGATAGCATTGTCTTACTAGATTGTTGTTATTTCTCAAGGCCAGTTGGTCCGCGTATTATGAGTGGAAGGATGTTCTTCAACTTATCGTTCGCAACACGGCGGCAAACGATAGACTTAAGGTAGCTATTGACGATGCGTCCATTTGGAGAGCTTCCAAATGGAAGACATCCATATGGAAGTGCCTCCATACATTTAGAAGCATTCCAAATGGACGTATCGTCAACGGCTTCCAAAATTTCAAAGATTTCCTTTGGAGGTACTTCCATAATTATGGACTACTTCCATACTACTTTCCATAATATTGGAAGCATTCCAAATGGACGTATCGTCAATGGCTACCATAAGATATTCAATTAAATTTGGTTATAAATATGAAGGTAGTTACCCAGGGTTGCTTGGATCAATGCATTAAAATCGGTCTTAATTTAGAATACGTAATCTCAGGTTGTTAGTTTTTATGAAATTATAGTAGAAAAGAGCATGCAGCTCCAGTCTCTACCTTGCAGCGTCCAATGTAAACTGACCGATCTAGAACAATATTCAAGTAGGGCCTAGGATGGTTAGTCCACTTTTGAGATGGTCTTAGAACATAAGTTGGTTAGTTCATTAGTAAGTACTTAGAGGCTATTAGTAATATGTAGTTCTGTTAGTTGTTGTTAGTAAAAGTCTAGTTGTAATTGTTGGTAAGAGTCTCATTCTTATTTGGTTACAATTTGTTGCTTCCCATGAAGACTGATATGGCCGCCTTTAAAAGGGTTTAAACGGACCTAAACCTAATTGTTACGAAATTTTCATTCTATTTATTTAGTATACCAATTCCACACAAAATGTAAGGTTAATAGGCAGCACAAAGCTGTTTAGGTATTTCATTCAAGTATGTATACCATAAGGGAAGCCGAGACAGTGTATAGAGAATTCAAATAAGCAGCATGTATAAAAGGATAGTAACAAACAATACAATTTATTTTGCTCCTAGCGACTGCATTCCTAACATTTTAGTGCCGTGATGTCACCAACTACATCACTAGCAAACTGGATAACTGGTTTGTTAGCTCTGTAATAAGTTAACAACTGATTATTCACCATAATATCAATCGATTAATCAATGAATCACTAATCGTTACGGTAATCAATTTCGTACCGGTGAAATTGAACCTTTAAATTTTCACAGATGATGTATTTATATATATGGAGAAATCCGAAATAAAATGATTATTATTATTTATTATTATTATTTCTGTTGCCGCTACAACAACAAATACTAAAAAATTGAATAAAATAAATATTTAAGTGGGCGCCCGTACGAAACCTCGGCGATAGTTTAGTTACCTTTCGGTCCAAGAGATGGCGTTGCTAATATGTGGCTACAAAAAACTAAAGTAAATGTTTAAGTGAGGCTTTCATACAACAGACCAGATTTTTTTGGCGTTTTTATACATAATGGTACGGGAAACCTTCGTGCGCGAGTCCAACTTGCACTTGGCCGGTTTTTTATTTTTTGTTATCGTTGAATTATCATTATAGAGTTTTGATATAGAGCATCACGGAACATACATATAGAGGAAGTGTGATACGTCAAAATTATTACTGAAACCGGTGTCGCCAAACGCACACAAACAAACGGTGGTCAGTTACTCCCACGAAATATAGGTTACTCCCATTTTGCTCCACAAATAGTGAAGAGTAGTTTTAATTGGTCGCATATATGTAAAGCTTAAATACCCTAAATTGTACAAACTTTAATGCAAAAACACATCTTGACTCTGAGCAATAGAGTTGGCTTTTCTATAAAGAAAGTAACGTATTTGCGACATTTTGTATTGACCAGGTGGCAAGTGATATTTGTGAAAAATATAATTTGATCTTTATTTGTAAGCAGTAAGGTTAAATTTTCAATGATTTGTCAACCATAATTCCCGTTATCGTTTAGTGATTTGACACAAGCGTGATTTTATCGATAAATTGGTTGGACCTATTTTAAATGCAATTTAAAATGTTAGAGGATTCGCGATATTGATCCGACTGATTTTCATAATTTATTATTTGTTTATTTTATCATTTTACCTAATAATATCAATACGACAGTCAGCTATACAAGAATTCGTAATTAAATTTTTATTGGAATAAAATTGGTTATGCGTCAGTGGCGATTCCTGGTGTTTATAATTGGGGTGACTCCAGCTTTTGTTATATAGGGTGTAGTGTTAAGTGCGCATAACCGGAAAACCATTTCTTCAGACGGACAATCTAACAAACTTGCAGTCTTTCATTAAGAAACCTACTTTGAAATCGCAAATAATAATTGCTTTTTACAAAAAAAAATAACCGACTTCAATCTTGATAAGTAGAGATAACTCAAAAACTACTCGCCATATGGCGCTCAATTCAACATGTAAGTGTAAAGTTCTCGTCGCTACAAATTAATCAAACCCAAACACTAAATAACTGCAGTAAATCGTTGAGGAGTTCCCTCGACTGTCTTTCGGCTTCATCAGATCGACTCCAGATCTTCATGAAATAGTAGCGCTTTAATGTACTTATGATAACATGAACAAACACACTAGTTGTCCATACAATTTTCAAAAGTTCCCCTCGATTTCCCTGAGATGCCATTATCAGATCCTGGTTTCCTTATCAGGGGACCCCACTGCGCATATCTACTTTACAACAAAAAAAGAATTATCAAAATCGGCCCATAAACGACGAAATAATCGCTGAACGTACATAAAAAAAAGCATATACCTATACGGTCGAATTGAGAACCTCCTTCTTTTTTGAAGTCGGTTAATGATCACATTTGTTTGCATATGTAGTAACGCGACGGCATTACTTGTTATATTATATATCGC
Organism: Hesperia comma; assembly: GCA_905404135.1. NCBI lineage: Eukaryota > Metazoa > Arthropoda > Insecta > Lepidoptera > Hesperiidae > Hesperia > Hesperia comma. Next base: position 19,005,914 of record FR990018.1, read on the forward strand.
AACGTCAGGCGTTTCTGAGTTTGCAAATAGGTGTTATTATTTATAGGTGTTATTTATTATTATTTAACTTAATTTATTATATTGTTTATTCATTAACACGCCCCTGTTTGTTAGCGCATAACATATCTTTATTTATATAATTTATCTAAGCAGTTTAAAATTTTAAAGATGTTACATTACAATTGCTCACTATTGTAATAATAACTAATAAAATGTCGATGTCGATAAACTTTTTTCGCATCACCTACGGAGACGTGAATAGGTACCTCTAGAGGTGAATGAACCATGTAGATGACACGTGTAAGCTAAGCTAAGCTAAAGCAAGCTTTATTGCCCAATCCTTATGGTTGATTTCAGATTAAAATATCTATTGGGTTTTAAGTAATTGAAATTAAATTACGATAATAAGATTTATTGCAATTACTATTGCCCATACTAGTGGCACGCGGGCCACGCCTACATCGCATTTCCACTATATGTATGTTCCGTGTAGAGCATATTGTAACGTAATGGATTACTCATTTATCAGCATATCCAAATAGGGATCTCATAAGGTATTTATAAAATAGTAATAATAACATACTAGTAAATCCGCCCTCGCTTCGCTTCGGAAAACCAGTCCCTTCAAAAATCTCTATAAATTTTTACAAATTATGTTATTCCGATGTCTAAGCTATATTACTGCAAAGTTTCATGAAAATCCGTTCAGTAGTTTTTGCGTGAAACAAACACACACACACACATACATCCTTACAAACTTTCGCATTTATAATATTAGTAGGATAGTAGGATTAGTAAAGTGAAAATATGTATGTCGACGTAGGTTAGAAATTTTGTTAGGGGGTAAACACAGAAATCTCGACACGGAAGTGTGTAATACGTTTTCTCAAACAGGAATTCGAGTAGAAACTGTCTTCGCGTTATTTTAAACCAGCAACGGTTGAAGAATTTACCAAACCAACAAAACAAAGAGCTTCAGGCGCTAAATCACGGTTAAAGTTTTAACTTGCATTAAAATGAAAAATTCAGATTAAGTTAAAGTTTTAGAGTCGGGTTGGTGCCGGAGGGCATCGGAGCCAACATTAAAAGAAATTAAATAATAATATAGCATAAAATTAATACGAAAAAAAATTTTTTCGTATAGAAATTTCATTTCGTAGGTAGTACACGCGTATTTTTTAGGATTACGTAACTATTATGAATTGGGACAAAAAGTTTGCCAAAGCCATCTCCTCGTTAAATTGCTTTAGTCACAATCTAATACTTGTACTTACTGAATAAATAGATCTATAATGTATAAAAGTTAAAGCCAGTCCTCTGATATATTAATTTTATTTCTCAACCTTCCTATCGTGATTGTGTTCTAGGTACCTACATCGCAATGTTGACCTACAACTTGGCAAATTTAGCAACATCCAGTGATTCATACGGACACGCTTATAACGAAAGTGTGTCTCGAAACTATCACCAAACTTGTCACAGCAAAACGTGTGCTCTTGCTATGTCTTTTAGTCCAATTTCAAATGTTACTGTCAGTCATTCATGTTCAAAGTGGTAATGAATGAATCATTGGTGTTACGGCAAAAATGCTGAGTTGCTCTCTGTACGCTTATGCGAATGTTTACAGACACGAAGTCAGTTCTAGGTCAACGGTCAATGGTCAATCTTGAAGCCGGAATTGCAGTTAACTTAATGCATAATGTGCAAACTAGTAAACACTTAAGAGGCCAATGCACGCTTTATTAGGAGAGATCCAGAGAGCTTGTTTGGTACAGTACAGGTAAAGATATCCTTCTGGTTAAAAAGTTGCAAGCTGAATAGGTTTTTAAAGGTGGTGTTCATTCTGTGCTATTCTTGCGATTGTCATTTTGATTTCGATTCGATTCGATTCGATTGTCATCTGTTCTTGTACTTGTTTACGTTACAACTATCACGATTAGCAGCAACTTATTAATGGCCCACGGCTGAACACGGTCTTCTCTTCATTATTGAGTACTGATTGGTGGTGAGGTTAGTGGCCAACCCCGTATCGCAAGTTTTCATGCCACCCGTGGGCCTCCCTCCGACATGGCTTAACGACTGCCGAAAACGACGGCTTTACGTGCTCTCCGAAGCACGAGAGCGCTCAAGAGATTATGCCACTGGCGGGCACTCAATACACCTGTAGCTGTTGAACTTTGTCAATCACTTAAGATGGACACAAGCCGCCGGGTTATGATCGCTTCAACTAGTACGGTTAACAACTTCAAAAACTTTGAAAATATAAACCTTAAGTTTATGAGTCGTATCCGTGCAGCATCAAGTCTGACCAGTTGGAAATTGAAAAGCAATAAAAAGGATATTATGAATACTTGGAAAGATGGATATACACAATATTAATATATATAAAATAAGCTTCTATCGTGATGTGACAGTAACTTACAATTTTATACATTTCATAGAATTTCATACGGCGGAAGTATGAATATTCTTGAGTGACTTTACTACCTAACTATTACAGTGCTGCTTTTAAATAAAATTTCCAAGAATATGGTATCAAGTATTCCAGTTAATTGTTTATCAGGCTAGAAGCCGTATGAAACAATTTAATATGTTCGCAAAAATAACGAATGACTGCATTGTGTGTTGGACTTTGTATGAAGATGAACACAGCTGGATCTTTGTTACAAATACGGCCGACCCTAATATGAACTTTAACATAAAAGCCAAAGAGATGCTAAAATATAAACCAGTGGAAGCTAAATATAGAGCAGACGCCAATTAAAACAGCAAATACATGTGAACCCTTTGAACTCATTTTATTTTTAAATGCGCATAGTAGGTACTTTTAATAATATCAACCCTTATCAAATCCAGAATAAATAAAACTACTTGCCAAAAAAAGAAATTTCTTCATTGCCACATTGTTATATTGAGTTTTTCGACTTTTCGAGTTCGAAAAAAATCGATAGCGTGAATCAAGTCAGGTGTGACATCACCGTAAATTAAATTGTGTTTTAATGATTGATTAAAATACTAACAGGTTAACTTCATTTAAAATAGTAAATTACATCTATGTTCATTCTATCCCATCGAATTAGGAACACAATAGAAAATGATTAAAGAGTTGAAAAATTACAATTTAACTGCCTAGAATGTTAATGAGAATTGACTGTACGATAATTAAACTAAAGAATCCATGCAATCGAGTAACGTCGATTATATTATCATCGGTGTCTCCATATAGGAACACAATCGACACTGAACAATGGTCTCTGGCTTCCTGTGCGCACAAAACATGGATTCCGTGCCGTTGCACAACCGCTGTTCCAGAGATGTCTTACCTTACACTTTCATCTTCTGCTTCTAGTTTTTCTTCCGCGTCACATCCGACGAGTTGTAATTGATATCGAAGAATTTATTGATGTAATAGACGTCGCATTTATAATGAGTGTCGTATGATCATCGTTATTATGGAATGAAGTTATAACGTTACAACCGTTTGAGTGACTGAGTTTCAATTACAAACAAGAAATTGATATAGTTCTTATAAGAAGGCATAGTGCTTGATATGTAGCCAAAATGAAGTCCATTTTTCATCCATCAAAGGAAATCTTGTTTATTAGGATAAGTTTATAAAATTTATTGCATCTAGAGAATGTCTGTTTGCTTATAACAACTATAAGAAATCGGAAAACACTTTTTAAACAACACATTACTGTAAGTCCGGTATTGAAGAGATCAAAATATCATTCATCAATAGTATGCATAGAGATAACAATATAATGCTATGTTCATTGTAATTATAATAATCAATCGCGTACATGTTACTTCACACCAAACCCCACAATTTATCGTCAAGTGAAAAACATTCACAGATTGACATGAGAAATGTTCCACGCAACTATTTTACGATTTTTTTGTTCTGTTACAGATCTTTCGAGTTTCCCACAACAGGTATGTAATATTTGTCATTCATTTAATTATATTCTTAACTAACTGTCGATAAGTTTATGTTCACTGATAAATGAATCAATAGCTTATGATTTTAATTTGTCTCACATTCATACATAAAAATTATCATCAATGACCATATGAACATTTTGATAATGAAATCGTTGTGATGTACATTATATCATCTGGAGGCAGTTAAGCTTCAACGAATTTACTTCCAAAAAATCTCTGAACTTGTCTATAAAATCGAACAACCGGATTGACCAGTTTTTGCCTCACTAACGATCTAAGCTGATAAAACTCATCGCCCGAAATGTTCAAAGACCGTTTGTTTTAAATATCTTAAATGGTATTTTACTTAACAACTTTTTCAAATTCAAATTCAAATCTTTATTTCTTCGAAGTAGGTTTTTACAAACTCATTTCGAAAGTCAAGTTACGCCATCGCTTCAACAAATCCCTACGATGAGTGGTCTTGGGAGAAGAACTTGCTATCAAACTAGATTACCGTTAACCTATGCTTTACGCTCAAGGCAGCTGATATTAATAAAAGAATGCAAATTTTCAACATTTTTATAATCTCACAAACAATAAAATGGTGTCGACGAAAACATAGTGACAAATTTGAAAATTACGATTTTACCTATACTATTTATTCTACGGGTGATTCCTCGTGGTGCTACTATTTTGTCCTAAGAACAATTATAGTATAGAATGACAGTAGTTATACAAGCGCTCGGTCTAAAATGAAGCACTAACCGAGTTGGCGCCAACGTGTGGAGCCGGTCATACATATGAAATACTTATTGAAAGCTAACCTGTGAAAAGTAATGTTATTACATTTCTTTTGTTTTTATTAACGTCCAGGAAAAAAGTACCTATTCTAAAAATATGAATATCTTAAACAACGTTCTCCCAATCTTATGGGTAATTCATTGCAAGGAATCTCATGTATTTTGTCGGGACTGATAATATTAAATATCATGCAATTTGTCCACACGCCACACCCGGGTTTTGAGAAACAAGTTCTTAAGATAATATTACTTTTTATTGATTCAGTAAAGGTGGTCCAAGAAAGCGAAAGTGTTTATTTTTTGTCCCAATAATTAAAGCGGTGCGTTGCTCGTTTCCAGTTTGTGCGTAAATTGATAATGGAAACATAAAGGTTTTGCCAGCTTGTAACCAGTGGCGTTCCTCGGTCTTCGATTTCCATTCTCGGAGGCCGCGACTGCATAACTTTGTGACTTTTTTCGAACAAGAACGTGTTTTGAACCCAATGAGAGCTATGTTACTCCTATATTTGATTTCGTGCTATTAATATGATTTGATTGTAGAATTTAATTTTATTTTATTTTGTTAGTAATAGGAATGTACGACTGTACTATGAATGTAGTTGCTAAATACGACCTTAAAATTTTTTTGGACGATTTGTTAGGTTTAATGGTAAGCAAAGTTTATAAGAAAAACATCAAATACTTGATTACAGTATTTAATCTTAACTTCTGATTTACCTTTGATATACAAATTGAACATCGATAGAAATTGCGGCCTTCGTATTGCCAAACATATTATTTATAATGTTATACGAGTACGAACAATGACTGATTATATCCAGCAAGGCGTAATAAAACGATTTCATACGTAAATGTCAAAGATAATTGGTAGTTACTTACGACTTCAAAAGTATTCTTGTAGAAACCGTCCCTGAAGCCGGTCTTGGGCCCACCTGTCTCATTATGTGATACTTGTGGAAATTCGTTAAAGTTGAGTCAACGTATGCGGTTTACTGTGTGCGTAATAGGAAGTTATATCTTAATCAGCATTGTGAGGATTTACTTGATACGGCAAGTGGAATTGGCAATGTAGCAATGGAGAATCTGAAAAAACAACAGGGCCAATCAGATGAATCCGCATCTAGTTAGTTGGTTCTGGTTACAGTGGCCCTTTCTGATGGAAATTAACTTAAACCCATGTCTATGTATGATCTATTTCAGTAACGGTATGTGCATATTCCTAAAGTTATAGCTTTCAATTAATTGGGTCGCTCACGCCCTTTACTTTATCGCTACATTCTCGCTCACCAATTTTTTTTTATTAGAATTCTGATAGTATTTTGTGCCATTATAGAGAAAGCGCACTTTTACTTATGTCTGTGTTCGGTGTAATTAGCGGTCAGGTCGAGTACAAAGGCTGTTATTATTACAGAAAAAATATCTTTCAATAGCTCGGACTCACCTTTTCCGTGGTCATTAACGGTGTTATTCGAAGTTTCTTTGAATCAACGTATTCAAATTTTGGGTTGTGTCTGTTTGTCAGTCTATTCTTTTGTCATGATTTGTTTAGTAAGATAACTTGTCTTTCTAGTACTAGGTAACTAACCACACCATATAGGTACCTATATGACCTCCTGTTGTTGGAGAAATTCCATTTTAGTATTTTCATTTTAAATAGGAATGTATTAATTTTGAAACATTTAATTTATTATATTGTTTAAGCATCTTTATCTATGATTAGTGTCTAGTGGCTTATTACCTATTTTCTATCCAAATATAGCGTATTATATTACGCAATTCTTCTTCTATCTATTTTTTGTTTATGGCATGTTCCAAATTTTTGCTAATTGCATATTTGAATAGTGAAAGTTGTCTTGCAGTCTTATTATCTAATAACAAAATAATAAATGTAAGTTCTCGATTAATTAATGACAGATAGACAACGCAGAACCTAAACTGACGGACGGACTGACTTGGAGATAGCTAAGTTTGCAAAGGAATTACTGATTAAAGAACAAGAGCATGACGAACAGTAAGAAGATTCGTTGTGCATTGCTGTTAAACGATAGAAAAATACCAAATGTTCGCGTCGTGAATGAGTAACAATAAAGGAAATACTTTACTTATTTTGTCCTATAAATTCGAAGAAAGCCTATAAATAGTGACACGCGACTAATCCCATAAAAGTTCCCTTTTCCATCGCTGTTATGGAACTGTACCATGAAATGTACGTTGTGGCAAAATACAACAGTTTTTATTAAGTGTCAGTTTGCTTCGTTGTAAAAGGCTACACAGCTTTCTTAATATGTTGTGATAATTTATAACGATACTTCATCGAGCTTGTAGTTTTCCCATGTTTTCCCGCGACCGTGGGAGCAGCCGGCTATGGCGGGCACCCTGTGAAACTGATGAAGTGCCCATATTAATCTTTATCTGTTCGCCTCATAAATTTCATGATCTCGACAAACTACTTTTACACCTCAAACCGCTTTCCATTTCAAAATGATTATAACCGGCTACATCTATTGCAACTGTGTGTTACTATTGTCATTTTAGGAATTGAAAAGTTATGTCTATTGTCTGTAATTACAAAATAATTTTCCTCAAGTGAAGCCACAGAAGAAATTGCCTATTTTAAAATGAAATTATGAGGATCTTTACATTTATTTAGCGGACAAAGCATAGGTAAGTGATGCCTTGATGACTGTCGATATTGATATTTGTTTCGACTTTAATAAATTAGCTAGTAGTGAATGCTTAAAAAATTAAGCTTTAAGCTCGTCTTTTGTAACTTTATTTATTATGGGCAATGAAGTCTAACTTACATAATTATCTTTAAAAATTCAACTCGATTCTGTTATCAACAACGTAACGGATACAAGCAAGTCGATACCGAGTCCGAGTGATTCACGAAAGGGCGAGTGTTCGAGGATCGCGATCGTTTCCGTACGTTGACCCAAACTTTCCCCCGTTCCTGAATAAGCTTGAACTGCATTGCAGCCCTACGGTCCGGATTGTCTCCAACTAGTTGGCGCTTCAGGTTTCGATTCCGCGCAATGATATGGTAATTGGCAATTAAACTGTCCGCCTCAGTTGTAAATGAAGTGAAATGATGCAAGTCTGATAACTTATGTTTGAAAATGTCGCATGGTTAGATTTTCTGACTTGCTGTTATAGGTTTTCAACGGTTAAAGTCAGCAAACGAACAAATCTTCCATCTGATTGTAAGTGGCATGTTGAAGGTCAAAAAAATTGGGACCCGTAAAACTCGTAGTCATTCTTCTTCTACTTTTATTTAGTCAGCTCTTCTGAATTCTTGATACTTGCCCTTTTTTAATTTTGTTCAATTATCTGTTCCTGCTAGATCAACCGTCAACTGCCAAATGTAGTTGAATTGAACCACCAGTTCGACAGTTGTACTAATATTTCTGGCTCTCGTACACTGCGGCCCAAAAAAGAAAAAGCTTTTTGACACAATGCGATTTTTGATTTTGATTTTTTCACAATAGATCAGAGTTGGTCGCAGTGATCTCATGGGAATTCCATTCTCCATGCCCAGACATCTAAATCACGACTTCGACTAAAATGAAAATTAATTTAAAGGAAGGCAACATTTCTATTAAATACGGTACAGACAATAACAAATTGAAAGTGTATTCCCGAGTCCGCTATAAATTCTGTAGGTTCTTACATCATCGTTACGTTCATTACACAATATTAAGGTGATAATAATAACCTTAACGTATAGGTACCAGTGTAGGAAATAAAACTTAACTAACACGTGAGAACAATAGGAAAGTTTTTTCATGTGTGTATGTGGGAAAATATATTATAATGCTTGAAATATTACAATCAAAGAATGAAATAATTAAGTAAACAAAGTAACTGTTTAAAAATATTCTAAAACTAGTAAACCCGCCCTCGCTTCGCTTCGGGTAACCAGTCTTTTAGTAGCCACAGAAATAGTAAGGTACGCTTGATTTTTTAAACTGACATAAATTTTTAATGACTTATTTAGTAACCGAATAAAATAAAACGGATTCTATTATTTAAGGAAAGTCTCAATAAATTAATGAAAACCGCGAGCAAATCGATATAGCCGTTTCTGTTTTTTTATGGGGGCAAAAGTTTAAACGAGCATAAAAAATATCCGTATGACATATCATCAGATGAAGGTTACCTTGGTGTTTGTATATAGATTGAATCGATCAGACCAAATAATTAAATTCTCAAATATGTACAGACCAACATTTTAGACTTTTTGTGTCTTTAGAATTAAAAACAGAAAATTTATAAATTCACGAATTATTTTCCTTGTTACATAAATGGCTGTTTACCCTAAGGTATAATTTTGTTTATCTATTTTTATGTTTGACGACATACGAAAAGAAAGCCCATTTACACTAATACTTTTATTGTAATTTCTCCTTGTACCTCTACGATAGCGTCGACCGCAGCGCATGTAATATTGGCGTTTTTGTTGTTTGCGTTGCAATAGACGCAATTTTCCGTCGTGATATAACGTGCACGCTATCTGTGACTATTGTTTTTGTTGCACTGATTCTAATCTCGTAACGTGTCTAATATAGCACATTATTTTTATGTCTTGCTAGATTTTAATTGTTATGGTATTTTTAATGAGAATTTGAGGCCAAAAGTCATGTCCGTTTTTGATGTGAATAGGCAAACACACTCCACCGATCCACATTGGAACAGCAGGGTGTTGTACGCTTCAGGATTCTTCAGGTATAAGCAAAGAACAATATTATGTAATTGGCCATTAATGGGTTGAACTGAACCAACACATACGAGCAGACGGGATGGATCATTTACATCTTCGTTCCCCAAAAGGACAAAGCGCTGCATTTCCAAACTATGGTAATTGTTTTCCACGTGTTATTTGTGTACAAAAAAAATAAGAAGATAAATTTAGTCTTGCGTCACTTTTTATATTCATTTAATTGATCCAAATCATGTCTGTGAATTTTCATAATGGTTGGGAAATTAATAATTATAAATTCAAGATAATGAGAACCGAGTTGAAACATCCAATTTGCAAAGAGTAGTTACACAAGTACACACAGAATGTGTTGTAAATACCCGAGGATGAGTAAAGCCTAAGTTATGTGATTTTACATTTATTTTTATTACTGGATTTATAATATGGGCAATAAAAATAAATATTATGTGATCTGCGAATTGCGCAACTTCTTTAGATTCTACGATTACATAGGTATAAGATCTCACTATAATAACATAATTGATGAACTCTCAGCCTTTCTGACATCACTTAAATTGCCACGGCAATTCAGTCATCGTTAAATAACGTTGTATGTCTTAATAAATCTTTAAACCCCCTTTCATATGTCTGATTCGTAATAAGCAAAAGACGAAAGCAGCTGCAATGTGAATTTTAGAGTATAAAATACAAAGTAATGATGAACCCAACTCCTAGGATTTGTTCTCCTTAAGAGTTGAATTTCCCGAGTTAAAAGTAACCGTGACACATTAATAGTTTGGATTATAGTCCTTCCAGACTTGAAGGTAAAGAGAGGGTCTTTACCTATGTACTTAGACAACTGAAGTAGTTTGTAAAAAGGTTCCAGAATGGTCTTGGTGATTGCATAGATATAATGGAGATTGATACTAATAATAAATCAAATGTGTCTTTTATGCAATCCATTTTGATATAAAAATTTGATCAAAACAATAATCTCGATAAATGCAGATTCTCGAGAAATGTAGATTTTTTTAACAATTTATTCAATTCAACAGCTTCATCGTTAAATAAAAGTTAAATAGCTATTTCAAAATAAATACTTCTTCTCTAAGATAACTTCTCTATAGAAGTTTATAGTGGGTATGTTGCATATAGTGCAATAAACAACCGCTACAATACATGGGCCATTTAAAACTGCATGAACTGCATACCATAAAATCATGATTCAGTGCAAGAACTGCAATCATTACTGTCAGCTCTAAGTATTGTTATAGTTTACGTCGATTCAAAACAAACTGCTATGTTATTATTGAATCGCAGATTGTCTTTTGTTTTACTATTATCTGTTTTTCTACTGCCAGATGTCCGTAATAATTACAAATTCTGAACGGTTCCTGACCGTTATTAAACGGATCGATACTCGGTTCCAGTTCACCATGTTACCATTTCAAAGTAAGATACTAGTGGAATTGCTGTACGGTTCTTTGTAACAATTTTTACCGCTGAGAAAATTTTTCATTGATTCTAAGACTGCACTGACCAAAGACATTCCCCGAAAGTAGAACATTGGTTTCAAGCATCATCTTATTGTCTTCTTTAATAGCAAAATCAGTGTTAAAACAATGAAACGTCAAATTTAAAAGCTGTCTTCTATCACTGAATGATTAGGTGTAAATATCTGTTCAGCTTCAATTACTTGCTGAAACTGACCAATCCAATGAAATAGCTGGTTTTGACGTTTTTAAATTTAAAAACGAAACAAACCAAATAGCCAAACAAACCGATAGGTAATTTTACGCGTTAACGTGTGTCGAATGTATATAAATAAAGTATAGTGGTCAGGGACCTATTCAAGACAATGCTAGCTAGTTGTCCGTGACCAAATTGAAAGATTCAATAGAGAATTATGCAACTTTACAATGGAAAATCTTTTAAGCTTGTTGCAGATACGAGGTTTGTAAATTCATTCAGAATTGGGAGATTTTAAGCATAGATTGCCAGGATACTCGTAATGATATTTTAATTCATTACATTGTTTCCTTGATAATCTGCCATACTTTGCACCTTCTTTATCCTATTTTTGTATTTCGTACGTGATTTTATAGTATCATCCAGTTTACTCAATAATTTTAATATTCAATTTAAAATCGACTAATTCGAGCACTTATTCGATAATTCCAATCGAATTGTGTTGGATTTATTCGATTCAAATTTCAAATGTCAACTTGATGCTGCCTAACTTAAAGCTAAGATTGAGAGCACTCTGCATACATAACAAAATATGTAATCGAGATGCGTCCGAAATCGATTCGATGGTCGAGGAAGGAAACCGTACATTTCCTCGGCAAGGCTTCCTAAACAGTAACCTAATCCGCAGCGACGTGTGGGCCGTGTGCTGTGGGCTCACAATCACTCGGACAAGTGTCAATAATCGCTGGTGGTTCTGGTCGACAGCGCCGCGTGATTTCGTAATTATCTATGCTTCACTTGCTATCGGCCTATTATTCCTTGTCTTATTTATATACGGTGGCTGTGGAGCTGTCTCCAGTCTGTGTAATGACCTATTTATTGATGCTCAGCTGGATTACTCAAGGTTTGGCTTCTTTTTCTTTGCAAGTTAGAAGTAATTATTGTATTATTAGAAGATGGTGATCATCGATCAGTTATTTTGGGAAAATCTCGTTATTTTATTTTTATGTTGATTGGTTCATAAGTTCATAACTCGTTCATCTAGGTTTGCGGCATTACAGTTCCGCAAAATTATTAAGCATCTTGGTGTTAATTGAAAGTTTTTAACGCATAGGAATTGACCGACCCTAAATAGACTTGGGAAATGATGGACATGAGGATGATGATGATAATATGAATTGCTTAAAAATTAACTATTAATAAGATTAGAGGAACGAAACCTCTCGAAATTCGACTCTTATAGATTTTGTTAAATCTGCGAATTGTTAGTAATGTCAATATATTCCTAAATTAAACTATTTGTAATACGAATGTTGTACCTTGAATACAACTTGTAGATTTATTTCCTGTATTTCTTTTCCATGACCATTTTAATTAGCCAAATCACAGACTCCTACGTACATGTGACAATCTTCAGGGGGGGGGGGGGGGGGCGAATGTTTCCACAGTACTTATTAATTTATAAATAAAATCGCAAAATTATATAAAGAACTACGAAGGAAGTGCATATTTTCATCTTTTAATATTTGTTAGTTACGCTAGTCTCGCCAGTGTATACGATAACACATTAGGGTCAGGGATTACGAGTGACCAACACACTACCAGTACGCAATACTGTCTCGTCTGTCACTCATGCTAGGTTGGCTAAATGAGCAAAAAGTCATCGGTATATCATTAATAGTTGAGTAAACAGCATGCTATCATAACTCATGTTTATACGTTGTTATATCCTGCAATATAATTAAAATAATTATTATTACACAGTACAGTTTCTGAGCCTTCTTCATATTCTTGTTTAAATAATTATATTAACGCACTAGTTTAGGAAACCGAGTCTGACTCCGTGTGTAGTTTCATTTGATGCTATTTCATAAATAGACAACAAAGAAGCAAACGAGTCGTCTTATGGTAAACTAGAGAACCGCCCGCGCTTCGCTTCGGGACCCGTAGGTAACAGCCGCGTAGGTCTCGCTCCCGTAGGAATTTAGGCTAAAAAGTAGCCTACTACTCGCTCTCTTCACTCCATCCTGTCTGAGGTGTGTGGAGCCCTCGGGACAGTTAGTTCCCCTTTGGGGGTGTCTCTCGCGGCCCGTTAAAACGGGCCGGTCCTTGGGTTGGGCCCTAAGGCCCTTGGTTGTCCATCTGTGGTTAACCAATAGGTCAAGTCCGGTGAGTGGCGGCCTTTTTACAGGCCACAGAGTCTTAAACGGGATGGGGTTCATCTTCGCGCCGCCCAGGCGATCGAGGCCCTACCGGGTGAATCCCGCTGGTGGGAAGCCCAGCAGGAGCCGATCAGCGCCGGGCGACGACTTACGAAGCCCCAGTATCGGTCAGTGCTAGGCCCGTCCCGCGCAACCAGCAAGTCGCGCGGGAAGGCCCAGCGGTCCGGTGGACGGGCGTGGAGCGGCGCCAGGTCCTGCAGATGTGGGAACCGCGACGCGTCGACACGCCCGAACATGTGCGTGCCAATCTCTCGATGAAGTCGTCCAGGCTCTCGACTTGAAGGTCCCTCTGGATGACGGCGTTCCTGACGTACCTCGGCGCACCAGTCAGCCGGCGGAGCGCAATCGCCTGAACCGCGTGCACCCTCTTGCGCTGCGGTTCGCTGGCGAGCGCGTACCACGCCGGTGCCGCGTACGTGAGGCGGGATCTGATGTAGGTCTTGTAGACCCCGAGCTTCAGTCCGAGAGGGAGGCTCGAGGAGAGCACTGGTTTCTGCCATCGCGCTTCTAGAATTCACGACGGCTTTCGTAACCTGTGGCTTCATCGAAAGTCTTCCGTCGATTTTGCCCCCAGGTATTTGGCCTGTGGGGCCCATTGGATATCTTGTCCGTGAAGCTCCAGAGTAGGGTCCCGCCTGTTGAGGTATCCTCCTATGTTCACGGCCTGCGTCTTCCCGACATTCACCGACAGTCTCCACGCGGCGAGCCATTCGGGGAGGGCATCAAGCGCACGCTGCATCTTGACGATGGCGTGGGTTCTATTCAGCGACGTGGTGATGTACGCCACGTCATCGGCATACAGGGCATGCGACGCCCCCCCCTGCCGCCGGGATGTCGTCGGTGTAGCAGGCGAGGCAGACCGGGGACAGGCAACTCCCTTGCGGGACGCCGGCTGCCATCGGGCGCTCGGTGGATTCGGCGTCTTCAAGCACTACTCTGAAGCTTCTCTTTTCGAGGAAACTGGAGATCACCTTAACGGCACTCCGGGGCGCCGACGACTGCGAGATCTTGTAGAGAAAGCCGTCGTGTCAAACACGGTCGAACGCCTTTTCCATGTCGAGGAATACTGCACACACGCGTTCTCTCTTATTCAGAGCCGCGGTAACGGTGTGCAACACACTCGACAGTGTAGCCGTGCTGTTCAGCGGCATCAAAAAGTAGCCTTCCACTTCTGTTGGCAGCTAGGCTATTCCACCCCGGATGCTTGCAGTTCCAGTCACCCGCGCCCACCACCGGTGTCGGCGAGTCCAGCAACTTGCGGACATCAGCCAACAGGATAGTGCCAGCGGGCGGGCGGTACACTGAATACAGCCGGAGCGGGGAGTTCTCGAGGCAGAGCTAAAGTAGCCTATTACATTTGCCTATGACTTAAGTAAATTACATGTAGTATTTGATAGCGTAATTCAGTACTTGCAAATGAATTTTATTAACGCCATCTATTAGGAACTCCGAAAATAAATATCTAGCAACTAACAAAACATCGATCTTCCCATGGGAATGGGATGTTTTGCCGCGGTAAAAAGTAGCCTACGTCACTCTCCACCCTCCTAACTATCCCCACACACATAAACCTTACCATATAATAGCTTTGTTGCGACGTGAAAGCGTCACAAACAAACAAACAAACAAACAAACACACTTTCACATTTATAATATTAGTAAGGATAGTAAATACACACTAAGGGCGCATTCAAAAAGAACGCTGGTTACCGGCGCCGATCTGCCAGTAGGTTTGGGCCGTTTGGGTAAAAAATATCGATATATCAAAATATCGATATTTTTTCAGATTTAATATTTATTTATTTAAAGCTCTTCTGTCTGTTCATGGATCGCATCATGTACCTATTTGACCAATCCGATTTCTTAAATTTAGAAAAAGAGTAGGTATGCAGTAGGCTATATGGGTTTAGTTTCTTTGCTTCAAACACAATCAAAAATTACAGTCTATAACCTACTTGTCTATGACAATGACACTGCTTGTTGGTTTGGTTGGTAAAGTGCCACAAACTAATCTGACCCGGTAAGAGGGGCATAATAATTGCATATTGGGAAAAAATATCGATATATCGAAATATCATATACATTTAATTTAATTTCAGATACATTTGGAAAATATCGATACGATGAAATATGTTTTTCCCATTTGCCCATCCCTGTCCCTATCTGTCAGCACTTATCGGTATAGTCTATGATCCGAATCTAAATCGACATTCATCGGGTTGATAAGAGAATCAAAATAATTTTATAATAAATTTCGTATATTAGAAAATTTATATTAAAAATGGGTAGACAACAAAAATCCTGGATAGAATATAAGTAGGTATTAGTTTATACCACTCTTTAGTATTAAACAATTATCTCTTAGTATTCTAAATGATTTTTTTTGTGTTTAATAAATCTGATATTCATTTATTACATATTAATAAATCTTTTTAAATACTAAGAAATATTTATTAAGCACTAAAAAGTGGTCTCTAATAAATTATTTGTTAAATATTAACAATTATTTTTAACTATCAAAAAAGTTTCTATCAGTGTGTTTGATTTTTTTATCAACAATTATTAGTACTGGTCCGTTGACATAACCTCGGTCGTGTGACAGGTCGGAACTTGTCGGCGCTTGTCGGCGCTTATCGGCGCTTATCGGCGCTAGTTCGGCACAAAGTATAGAGACTACTTGCGCCGACTACCTGCGCGCATAAGCGCCGATAAGCGCTGGCAGATCAGCGCCGGTAACCAGCGTTCTACTTGAATGCGCCCTTAGACGTGAATCATCGATGTATTACCGGCTAGCAAGGAAGAAAGGAGAAGAAGAAAGAAAATCTAGTATAAACATTTCAGATAGTATACTTAATTATACAAATGGACATAGATAACGTTCAGTCCATAGGTCCATGGTTCAGTCTTTTATGAACTTGTATCTCTCTCTTGGATGAACTACGTTGAATTTTAAACAAAAGGTTTATTGATAAACGTAGAGTGAGTATCAGCGCTGCCCGCTTGCCTGCGTGGTGTCAATCTAATGATTTTTTTTACAAATTGCACCAGTTGTTTAAAACAAAACATGTAAAAGTTTTGTAAATAAGAGCACGATTTTTTTATATATTTCGCAATCTTATTCAAAAGTGGTAGTGGCCTTACTCATTTCTTTATTTACGTAAATGAAGTGCACATAGTTATAGTATTTGCATACCAGACACGTTGACTAATTAATAATTTGGCTAAAATAGAAGGTTATACAAATTTAAATACATTATTTATTCAATATACTATATGTATAGGTGCGGTCGTTCAAATTCGTTGACATTGACCGAGCCTTGGAATTCAGAAGTTGACAAATAGAAATAAAATACAGTGATGTATTATACCTTATGAAAGAAGCTATTTTTCTTTCTTGCTGATGGCAAGAAAAATATTAGAATTAAACACTACTATACAATGTTTTATAATTTCTCCAGAACTTAAGATCGGTCTACATACTCGTAACACAGTAATAAAAACCTTAATAATTATTATTGCAATAACAACCTAACTTGAATGAAAACTTTGGGTTATTCTGAGGGCATTAGCTCATTTAAATTAAAAATGTAGATATTGAAAAACTTAAAGCTGACTTACCAACGTAGAACGTACTGTTAGTAGACTGTGGCTCTACTAAAGTTTGCGTGGGCATCGAGTGGCCACAAAATACACAGCAAGAAGGCCGGAATGCGATCTTGCGTCAAGAATCAAGTCACGACATCAAGCAAAAAGCTATACATCGTAGTGAGCATCATCGCACAACGGTTCAGTTTCTACAATAGAATGTGTGGATATTCAAATGATTTGTTTGTTATTGTTTTAATGTAATACTATTCTCATTTTCATAAAAGCATAATTGAAGATATGCAAAGGGAAACTACATTTTAGGTTCACGCTACCATGTTACAAGCAAAACCCACCAGATTTTCTACGTCTCAGTTAAATCCTAATAGTAGAAGATCCGAATCTATATCGACATTCACCGGGTTGATAATAGAATCAAACTTATTTTATAATAAATTTCGTATATTAGAAAATATATTAAAAATGGGTTAACAACAAAAATCCTGGACAGAATATTTTTAATTATTTTTTAAAAAATGATTTTCATAAAATGTTGTACTTATGATGAAGATAATAATAAAATTTTATACTGGACTTAAAGTATAGAACACATAGAATGTGCAGACGTAGGGTAGACTATTATTTACCCGGACGAACTACTGGGTAGACAGGTATAAACAGGTATGTCAATACTAGTTACTTTTCACTCGATTTGCTAATAATCTGCAAGTCTATAAGTCAAGTCTATAAGTCCAGTATAAAATTTTATTATTATCTTCATCATGCAATATTTTTGAAAAATTATTTAAAAAAAAATAATAAAAAATATTCTGTCCAGGATTTTTGTTGTCAACCCATTTTTAATATATTTTCTAAGATACGAAATTTATTATAAAATAAGTTTGATTCTATTATCAACCCGGTGAATGTCGACTTAGAGTCTGATCTTAGACTATAATGGAAGTTCATTAGGTCGAGCAACTGTTAATTGGTTTCATCATGATACTCCCTTCAAGTGCCAATAATTATATTTTTTCGAATATGCATATTACAGTTAAATGAAAGATTTAAATCCAACGTTGTCGAAATTAAAATAAATGTACTTGAAAAACAAAAATTAAAATATTTTATAACAGTGACCCAACAGTGTCCTTATCTTATCGCTAAAGGGATTCTAGGCACCCTTTGGTATTACGTATTGTTTTAAATTAATGGAATAGGGATTTCACTGCAATAATTGTTATTTTTACCATATTATTATACGCATTTCAAAGATTAATTTTATCAAAAATACTTGGGTAACGAAGAATTATAAAATATTTGTCAAGCTAATGGTTCCAAGGCTTTAAAAAAATCTTCGGTTAAGACTTTTTGCGTAACTGAGAGATATAAAAAAATATAACATGGCTTACTTAGCCACGTCTTTAAATTCTTCGCTTCAGTTGATGATGACAAACAAGATATATATCTCATCAACCTTTTGGGTCTTAATGTTATGAAAGCCTTAATATCTAACTATTTTATGGCAAATAAACCAGAAGATTGTTCGACGAGTAAACTCCACACTGATGATGAAACCTGCCTGCACAGCACGAGCGGCCTGCATTCCGGGGTAATTGGTCGCGGCGGCTGCTATCGGTTCAAACGGTTCGTTCATGCGTGCCCATACTGGTTCTGCTTCAAGGGTGATCATAATTTCAGTAGCGTACTTTGTGTAGTAAGATGAGAAACTTGTTAGTGATGTTTTTATACTTGAATCTTATAATAATTTAATGCTCACATTTTCCCTGTACTTATTGTTCCTAATAGCAGGTGACACTCATCAATTGCATAAAAGCTTTCCCCCGGAATTCTTCGTTCAAATTGCTGGGAATACCCTGTCTATACTCTTTACTGCACAAATTGGGTCACAAACTCGGCTTACTAAATAATGAATTCCAAACAAGATAAAGAAAAGATGAGAATAACTTCAAGCAGGCCAAATTTTTATCCCAAACATGCTAGTCAAACTTTTATCCCAAATTATAGGCAGCATTGAATTACAAATTTTGAGTCTGGTATTGGGCAACAGTAATTCGATTTTTAAAATATGAACAAACACTTCCTTTTTGGATGATTAGGTACCTAGTCTAAATTCATTTTAATTTAGGATTGACAAGCTTACAACCTACTTTAAAAACTTTAAAACATTTGGTTTTTCTCACACAAATCTTTGTAGGTTCAGTTCTCGTTCCTTGAAAAGGTTACCTGTAATCTCTTTCAAATGCATAAACTTACCCAAAACCACTTCCTTATCTCGGTCACGTTCAATATCCTTTTTCAGAAATGCCTAATTCGTAAAGCCTCTTTGTTTTCTATTGTTCCTCAGTTACTGAGCCGGTTAGGGGTTTTAAGAATTCATTCAGGTAGACCTCGCGCCGTCCGCTTCACCCAGTTCCCACTAGGTCATGTGTCAGGCTTGATACGGCACCACGCCATGCCACCATCACCCCAGACCCGTCGCGACCACTGTGCCGGCCACACGTGCGTTCGATCGCGTCATACCAGTTACCGTTAAAATCCGTTTAATCCCCCACTGAGTTCGAACTATTTATATACTCTAAATCATCCTCTATAAGATACAATCATGTTTTATTATCGTGGTTATAAAGTGAACAGTGAAGTGTGTTTAGTGTTTATTGGATGCTATTAACCCTAAAACAGGTGCGTATCTTATGCGATTGGTTAAGATTGAAAGTTAGCGTTAAGACATTAAGTTTGTATGCATCCAATCAATTGGAAAGTTCATTTATAATGTCGTTGACACGGAGCAACGGTTGTTGGTTGTTGTTGTATACTAATCGGAACAGCTCATGGTAATTAACTTACTATAAAGCTCAGAACGTCTATGTCGTCAGTTGTTGCTCTGTGTTTAGTATATGTTTGCTATTCAGATTTGAAATTGTTTGTTGGTCTATCGTCCTTCTGACTATAATTATTACTGTGTCTTATATTACAAGATATTCTGCGTTAAAATACACGAGTCTGCATTTGTGTGGCTTTGTCTCTTTAAATATATCGGCTTGAACAGTGACGTCTTTAGTACTTTAAACCTAATGCTATTGTTATGTTTACGTTGTAGTAATTTTATGTTTAGTTTTGCGGAAACATTTTCAGTGTGTGGTGGATATATTCCTCTTGTCCTTTAATCGAAAGATTTCTTAAGTTCACTGTCAAGTGACGTTCCAATAGCTTATCCTTGTATTGTATCTTAGATGGCTCTATCAATAAGCTTCAAAGGATAAGGGCTTCGACCGGTTTGTCGTCATTCCACCCACACTGACACACGCCCACAAAGTAACCTGTATAGGCTATTTATTAGAATAACTGTACACTTTTATGCTGTTATTACCTTCTATGGACCTCATTATTTCTTAGTAATGCGATAAATTTTGTTTACTGTTACCATGTTTTGTAAAGTTATATTTATCAACAACCATCATAACTGTCAACATATTATCAAAGAGCTTAAAAACGTCTCTATCTAAAATCGCCTTTATGAAAAAAATTACACTGTTTGCCAACTACATTCATGTCCCATGTGGATTATTTTAAATTCAAATATACAGTCCACACCAGGAATGTATTAATAACTATTTGCTGTCGTTGAAATAACTATACTTCAGTAGGTTAGTATGAAATCATTCACAGTGTATTGCCCATCAGGTCGGAAATTCCAACACATGTCGCGTTCGCAGACATTCTTTTTTTCTACTTAAACCAGTCAAGCGAACTGGCCAACCTTACTCTACACTCTAGAATACTATACTATTTTTAATCTTTTTTTATGGTAAATGAGAAAGGTAAACTTTACAAGTAGTTTGTACAACTTCTTAAATATTTTTAACATTATTTATGACTGCGGAAGCATCTTAGAATCTTTCCCCGATATTTTACATTTTAATGTTTATGAAGCATCAATTCAATCAAATTGCTCTCGAGACAAGTTCTGTGTTATGATTAGTTGCCGCTATGTACCAAGTAGGTAAAGCAGCCCAATAAAACCACATTTCAATAAGAACTAATAATCCAATTCATGAAGAACTAAACAATTTACATACTGTACATTGCACCAGTGATATATTGTGATATCTGCGTTTGCGTGTACAAATACAACGGGATGCTATATCTGGTTGTTTACGAGGTAACATTATGCATTGCTAGTAATTTCCGCCGCGGTTCATGGTTATTATTTTAATCGATTACTTTGCGGTTTCATAGATCAATAAATAATTATTATATTATATTATGTCGTAAGATATAACGATACGTACTGTACGTTATTAATTATTTGATTTCAAGAGTATCTTCTTGTTTTACTGAAGTCATGTTCGCAGGGTATTTTTGTTGCATCGAGCGGACTTGTAAGATAAAAAATAGGGTCAATGATAAATAAGATACCTATGTCTTGTAATTCAAATTTTAAAAAATCAAAATCTGCAGTGTCATTTAGCCTCATTTATCATCCTAAATATTTATACAAAAAAAATTACGAAAGATTGTATTTCCTAACAAATGAAGACTACTTAAAATTACGAAATAAGCAGAGTACATAATTTAAATCTGACAATTTTAATAACCGTGATAAATTAGTCAATACATATTTTTCTGGGATATCTACTTAGGTACCTAATTTATCAATACTGCACTTTGTCATCAGTACCATACAACCAACGCTGTGAGCCTAAACATATGGTTTTTCATATCAATCCTTATCGCATGGATGGTCATTCATTTAGGCTTGCATAGATAAATTAGTCGATAATGCTATTTGGAAATGCTGCGAAGTCTTCATCATCATAGACACTGTACATTTTGACCTGACTGTCATATTCACTTTCCATTGAAAACTTCACTAATCAATCTGTTTATATCTACTCGTCGTAATGCTTTATTATTTGCCATTTGAATGTTTTTATCTACTTACACGAAGTTACTTGTGTTTTTCGTGCTAAAAATACGTTTAAGTATAGAGCGAAATAATCCATCTTAAAATAAACCTAAATATTTCGTTGCACATATTCGTAATTATCAACAAAAAATTTAAATCAATTAAAAATTAGGGTAAACCACTTACTAGCTTACTTTAGTTTCTTTATGAAATACAGATGGATGTTAAATTAAATGTATACATGCCTTTGAAATGATGGAATACATCTGAGAAATAGTGAGACAATATGGGTATAAACTGGTCCATTTGTACCTGTTACAGTCGGTAACGCAATAGACACTATTATTATAGAACATTTGTCTGTTACCCACATGTCGGCCGCATTACCTCACTACGGTTATGAAAGTACCTTACAATGGCTCGGTGTTGATTTGCTATTGTAATACACATTATATCTTGGAGAGAGTTCGGCTCCATTAGAAAATCCCTGTGACAACAATTATTCTACAAACAACAAAAATACGGAACAATCTGAACAATAGTTATAATACTGGCTAAAAATGTGAAACCTCTCAGGTGATCATGTACATTGTTGTAGATAGATGGTTAATAGTACGTACTATGAACGTTTCTATAGCAGGAGCTGAAAATATCGCAATATCCATATTCAGCGCTGAATTTCACAATACTGAATACACAAAAAAGAAGTAGGTAATAGTAGTAATGGGTACATTGCGATAATAAAAAACGACGGGAGCATGTTTAGATTGGATTTAAAACTATCTGCGATCGAAAACAAGAGTACATCAGTAATGATTTAATGAAACACCGTTCGCTTCACTTCCACATCATAAAAACGTTGCCTTCAACGAAATATCTTCAAACAATCAAACATATGCAACTCGGATATTAAGGTCAGATGGTTACGCGCGAGCGGGCGCCGCTAATTGTGTTGGGTGTAAGCCGCGGTGTGAAGTAATACGGCTGTAATCGAAGCAATGCCTGGATTATGAGGCTATAATGCCAGAAGCAATACTGTAATCGAAACAATACCTGAAGTGTGAGGCTGTAATGCCAGAAGCAATACCTACTGTAATCGAAGCAATACCTGAATTATGAGACAATAGAGCCAGAAGTAATATTGAAATCGAAGAAACCGTGGATTATGAAGTTATGCTGCGAGAAGCAACACTATAATAGAAGCAACATTGATGATGAAGGCAATGCTATCAAATGTACTTAATCCTTTAAATCAAAGCGATTCTACACTGAGGCAAAGCTGCCAGTTGAGATCCTGTGATTGATTCTACAACTGATTGTGAAGTGTAAGACTATGTTAAGCTAAATACGCAATCCTGTATTTAAAGCAACATGGTAGATCCTACTAATATTATAAATGCGAAAGTTTGTAAGGATGTATGTGTGTGTGTGTGTGTGTGTGTGTGTTTGTTGCTCTTTCACGCAAAAACTACTGAATGGATTTTCATGAAACTTTGCAGTAATATAGCTTAGACATCGGAATAACATAATTAGTTAAAATTTATAGAGATTTTTGAAGGGACTGGTTACCCGAAGCGAAGCGAGGGCGGGTTTACTAGTGTCATATAAGCATATAATGCTGTAAACGAGAAAAAGTCTCAATAATTTAATTACCTTGCCAGACATAAACTTTATTAAAAATTTAATGCTAAATGACTTATCTTTTATTAGATTGCATTGCACGTGGCTTGTAGTTTACAAGAAATAAAATCACAACGTCAAATAACGATACGAATTGTAAACATAAAGTTTTCATACTTCAGCGCTGTGGAATATATTAATAACAGAAATTACGTTATAAGGTTAGATAATTTGTTAGAAATATCTTGAAATCCAGAATAAACGATGACGATATAATTTATCATAGCTTTCATTGTCATAAACTTATACATAGTTTTTCGTAAGTATTTGTGAGAGGCCGCAGTCCAATACTAGGACAGCCTGTATGACAGATCTCCAGGCGTTCACCCCAGAGCAATGGACACAAAAACGTGGACTTAAACGGATAAGTTATTTCACAAAAACAAAGTCCCCAAAGTGGCATGTAAGACATTTCAAACTCTACCTCTTCATTCACAACTTCGATAACAAGAGATGGACCACCTATCCCTGAAGGTGGTGAACAATACAATGGTGTAGTACAGCGGTGGTGGTCTGGTGCAATGTCCTCAGTATTGTTTCGACACAATGCTTATTATAGTGACGTGCGTCCGGCCGTCTGTTTGTGCTACTGCGAGGGCCGTGCGGCCTTGAAGCCCCTTCCTAATGCCGTGATCAGTGTTATGGAATTATTAATTTCACAGTGCTTTAATAAACAACGGTGTTTTTAACGGAAAGTTAAGGCTGCTTTTAAAACTCTTAAGATATCTTAGTTTTATCCTTGCCGTCGTCTTTCGTCCCTAGTGTTTATAAGCAAAACCTTCAAATCCAACAAGCAACTATAACCGACTGGCTAGATAAACTGAAATCAGTAAATCCATCTTGCTTATGTATTTTTTTTATATTTTGAGCTTCCACAATCCCGTAACATTAAAATCAGGTGATTTTTATTTTTCATATCAACGTAGTTGCGACTTGCGAGTTTTAACTGGCTGTTATAACTAGATTGTTTAATTTTCATACACTGTTGTCTGTTGGCACCTATCAATATTATTCGGTAGTTCATTCTTCGGCTTGTATTTGCTCAGCTTTATTAGTCAAACAAAAGGTGACCTAATGTGTCGCCATTATGATCCCCCTCCAGCCATTTATATTGTAATAACAATGATAATAGCACCGACACCATGACGTCATTGCTACTGAACAACTGAAAGAATCTGTAACTGATCGCTGTCTGTGTAAGAAAGATACGAGTATATGAGAAAATATTATCAATGAATTTTAAGATTTTTGATTTTGGGTTTGTCTGTGGTTTTGTTCGTGGTAATTTCAAAAATGGCTTTATCGATTTGTGTGCGGTTTCACTGACATTTTGTGGTAAGATTTATTCAACAAAATTTTATTTGTTTTATTTCAATCGGTTCATAAACAAGAAAGTTATGTTAGTTTCACGACGCGCGGTGAGGGCGGGTTTACTAGTAGTATGAAATAATATATTTATGTTTGGCGTAAAACAACGAATTAAGACATTCTTTTCCAATTAAGGGAGCCACACCTTAATTCCAAAGCCTTATTCAGTATATTTTCTTATCACATCGTTGCTCCTTCACGCATACCACAAGTAATATACACATTTTTTAATAAAAATGTTTAGTTTGTTTTAAACTTCAAGTGCTGTAATTATTTTCATAATATTTCAATTACACCAAAACACACTTTTAACATAATTAGTACAGTTGATTGTACCTAAGTGTAGGTAGGTACTGTGTATGCTGACGGTACAGGCTTGAAGAGGCGCCATTTCTAATCCAAATCTTTATCCGCACGAGTTATATCTTTGTATTCCTTGTCATGTAAAGTAATAGCGAACTTAGAAAGTAGGAAAATGCTTGTGTTGTATTGATCATAATATGTTTGACTACAAATAATTTAATGAACTTTTTACTGCCACATCGGACCCGTAAATAAATTTAGCCATTCGCCTATTGGGGTAGCTAGAAGAATAAAATTTTTCTACCGTACCTACTTATAGGCTACTTACAAATAATGAAATTTAACTTTTAATAAAATTCTAGTCACGATTATCGCACAGCTGTTTCTTCAAGTAATCTAATATATATAAAAATAAATTAAAACTTACGTTATAAATTACTGAAAAAAATATTTAATTTTAAAATAAACAACTCTAATATCTTGACGATAATTATACTTAATCAAATGGGCATTTTTCAAGGTAATGCAACCGCAATAGTAAGATATACGAAATACTAATAATTATTTTAATTGTCTAATAATTAGAGCATGAAACGGCAATAAATATTACGCTTTTGCGTCTTTTGATGTCTGTTTGTGTGTTGCATTTGATGCAAGTCATTATTTAGCAAAATGAACGTATCATTTATTTTA
This sequence comes from Hesperia comma, assembly GCA_905404135.1. Classification (NCBI taxonomy): domain Eukaryota; kingdom Metazoa; phylum Arthropoda; class Insecta; order Lepidoptera; family Hesperiidae; genus Hesperia; species Hesperia comma. The sequence goes on from FR990018.1 coordinate 19,031,810, forward strand.
CGCATTATTTCAATTTTCAACACTTGATGGTTAAATTACGACGCAATATGGTTGTTATCTTGCTCGTACTTAACTGAGTTATTATTTTTCTATTACAATATTATGGTTCAATGAAAAGAATTTAGGTCAGTCGTAAACTGCTTTCGTAATGTGTAAGGGTTAGTAGAGAAGAGGACAAGTCACGCACTAACTAAAAGGAGAGAAAATATATATTTTTATTTCATGAGCTGGTACACGCAGCAGGCCCGATTCCTCCTGATTTTTAATGATCACTGGCAAGTCCAGACATATATAAACATCATTTACAACTCCAAAAGAGTCTCTCTTGTATCACTGGACTTAGAAACATAAGCTTTTTTATCATAATAATTATCGTTTTACATAATATAACAGGAGTAGTTACTTTAAACTATCTTAATTTTTCTCCTTCTAATCAGCTATGAAGCTTTGCCAGGGCATCACGTGTTGCGTGTGTTTATATTTATGACATTTTATAATTTAATTTTAATCAGTTATATCACCTGTATATACATGTGTACAAAAAACCACATATTCAATTTTGCTATAAAGTCGAATGTATAATTATAATATACTTGTCAGTGTTTGCATCAAATTAATTCAATTCATAATTACTTTAATCGCGTTGATAACACCGACTTCGTAATTTCTATGTAAGCGTATTAACATTAGTCATCAATCATAAATATCTAAATTGCATTTCATTAATATATTATTCTTAGGATTGCTGAAATGCAGTGAAAGCATGTATCGCTCGTGTCATCGGTCGTATTTACATATATTTGACAGATTTTAAATCATGATAACGTGTCATAGACGGCGGATTATAGCCCTTTGTAGCTCTGCATTTCTCTTCTGGAGAAATCTTTGTTACGTTATGTTTGCTCAGTGCCAATACTGCCAATGGATCTTTTAGTTTTCTAAAATCACGCAAATCTTCGACGTCTTGTCACCGGCATCCTTGTTTTATCTAACGATATTGACTGTGCTAACGGCGAACAAAAAAGGAAGTAGATACATAAATACTCGGCTGTATGTTACATAACATAGTATCGCAATTCTAACAATTTTTCTATAAATAGAAATAGTTAAATAAACTGGTCCGAATAGAATTCATCATTCATAGGTACATCATTATCAGATATTTAGTTTAATGGTCAGACGTAGGTAACATTAACATTTGTAATTATAATTAAATAAAAATTTAACAAATTTTTTGGTCAGTAAAATTTGAGAACCACTGGCTCATCCCTATTGAACTGAAGTTTGAATTTTATGATATTTTATTTTAAGTGTAGATCTTTTTAAGTTTTGGAACTTAAAAAGTATAGATCTTTTTAATTTTTGAACTTAAAAAATCTACACATTAAATTAAATTCATGGTTATAAGTGAATCGCTTCGAATTTCGTTTGCGGTTTGTAAAGAAAGAAAGACATATTTTCCTCTCGACTTCGCCTGCTGTAATCATTGAAATAGCGATCGATAGAGCTCAATTAGTTCAATTCACAGTTAGCGGTTACCACCCACAGTTATGTAAACGGAGCACTTTGCAAATCGCAAGGTTAACTGTGTACGGAAACAACTGTTCTATTTTTGAACGTATTTTTGTGTACGCAGCAATAGGTACGTTATAAATAATAGAACGTCTGTTTAATTTTTTTTTTTATAGAAAGTCTGTGCTGTTAACCGTTGAAGTTCCATTGTCTGGAGAAAAATCCACCCATAGCGCTGTATTAGCTAAATCAAACAATAATACACAAAATAACAATGTATCTACTAAATTTCAAGTCTAGAGTAAGAGGGAATAATTTTAAATATTATTAGTAAGTAATGTAAATCCTGTTGTAATGAGGGTAACCGCGTGTGAATTTTCCGCTAGAGGCGCTAGTGAGAAGGGAGGTCTGTCTGTCACTTTTCGCTTGTCTGAATGGTCTGAATTTCATTTGTCACTGTTTATGTATGGGCGGGCTTTGACAGCATGACCGCCCTCTGCAGTGGCGCCAACTGGTGAGCACAAAAACGGTTACCCTCATTGTAATTCGTTTGTCTGGCTGTCTGGTCATTGCGTCTATGACGGTCGATGTGTTCGTATCAGTCGTTAGCAACAGTGGTCTTACTGATGATTGTGATTGAACAGTGGCTCGACTGGCCGGTACTTACCGTCTAATGACCGCATCATTAACTAGTTTGACTTTCCACGTTTCGTAACACGATTAATTTACAACTAGTTTAATGACATCGCTTTACGAATCAATCAAACGTGTTTTGAAGACTAGTTTTATCTTAACAGCTGATAGTAATGTCTTGATTCGAGTATTTCAACAGAGATTATGGCGTATTACTGTTTAATTACCGATCACAGTATTCATCGCATGTTAAATAGGTGCAGAAAATGTGTAAAGGATTGTGTAATACGTAGCGAGAATATAATTGAATCTTCCTTTTAACATAAGAATATTTAATAATTATCTATACGTAATAAAACTAACTGATCGCTCTTTGTGCACGCTAATCGCAGAAATGGCTGAACGGATTTTCATGGATCTATCACTGGGAGTAGGAGGAAGCTGCAGGAACGGGATTCACGCGGGAAAACTCCTACGTATGAACGAAGTCGCGGGCAGTTCTCTTCTGGTCGTTCCTTCATTACTGAAGGTCGTGACTGCTCTGGTATTTCTTCACAAAGTTTTTCCTTATTTCCCTCCAGCGAGGCTGATCCTCGGTATGTCGGATGCGCTTTGTGATGGGAATTACGGCTAGCTCGTTTTAACAGCTAATCGTTAATTTAAGTATAGGTAAAAGCTTACTGGTATGCAAGTTTTCTGTTTGTTTGTCTGTACGATGTACTAGTTTTTACCGAAGCAAGTGTATCTTGTACACCTGACATTAAATAAAAAGGCACGATATTCCACATGCAGTTAATACAATTCTGTTTACATGTGAATGACCTTAGTGTTGATGGAGTAGGTATGTCTACCTACCGCCCACGCCCTATTAGCCGATAACCTCTTTCTATGTAACAGAAAATACGTATGTTATTTATTTAACCTCTAACTTGTCAATAATATTTTATTATGCTGTATACTTTTCTGTTTTTGTTGTTTTTAAAATATTCCGTTGACTATTTTTTATGGGACATATTTAGTTACAAAAATATTTAAAATTTAAAATGGAGTTTAACCTATATTTAGAAGACTTTACATTAGTTTTAAGTGTGCCGTGGATATGAAAGATTTGAGAAATTTTATTTACAAAATCACCATAATGCAATGCTTTATTTCTCAGTTTCGTAATTTATGAGTTGAGTAAACATTTTTGTTTTTAGAAGCTTAAACCAAAAAAAGTCTGAAGTGAGAAGATATTTTAGAGGATTTAAATTAATTTAATGGCTTTACAATACAAGGATAATGTCTTAAAATGTGGTTATGATATTATTATACGACGTCACAGACATGACGCGTAGTTGTTACGACGTCACAGACATGACGCGTAGTTGTATTCTCCGGGGAAACCCGTCCTTCTCATACTTATTAGTAATAATGTAGGTAATAACTTATTGCATTCACTTCTATTACATCAGGTAATTAGAATTTCTCCATAAATATTTTTAAAACTTTTGTTGTGGCTGAGTGACTATTTTATATGTAAGTGCACTAAGAGTGGATTTTTAGATATTCCCCACTTAAAGGGATAAAAGGGGGGAAAAATTAAAAAAAAATTTTGAGGGCCAAACCATGGTTGCATAGTTAGGAGCTATAATATAAAAGTAATAACTTTAATTTTATTCGTCTATAATTTAATTTATGTAGTCCTACTCGACTCTACGTGTAGAGACCACAAGTATGTAGAGACGTATCTACTATTTCTACTTCACAGCGATGAATCTTGCCGGGGTTACTGTTTCAGTATGTAAAAGACCATACCAACTGAGTTAACATACCGTATTCTATCAATAAACATAGGCAACACATAAAATTCTGCCCCGTCTGAGACTCGAACCCTGCAGACGGGCCGGCACACCTCGCTTCGCAAACCAACCGACAATAAACATTCATGGGAATGAAGCTATATTGTTTACATTGTTTTATATTTAAAAAAACCGTTGAAAAAGCAACGGTTCATTTCAATCATTAGGTACCTACTCGGTTTGTTACCTCGTTTCCACAATTTGTCATCTGCAAACAATATTTCGCTAGTTAGTTGGCTTAAACTGTTGCACGGTCACGCCCACATCTTGTCTGTTGTACGTAAAACCGCATTGAAATGTACCCAATAATTATAGCAATAAGCTCTACATTTCCTAAGTACGTCAAGTGCTGAGCTTTTCCCATAGTGGTGAAAGCAGGGGTCTCCACGTTTGACCCCCCGTGCCAGCAGTTATTCCTATCATGCCATTAAACTGTTACATTTATTTTCAGGTACTTAATTTGTACGTGACATTGTTTTCATCTTTTTAATTAAGTAATTAAGTAAACTGTTGGGGTAATAATGCTTTGCTTGCTGGATCTTGAATCCCTGTTATCAAGTTTTTGGCAATAATGGTAGAAGGATTAGTTTGTGATATACAGTTTTATTCTTTTGAAAATATAAGGAACTGTAACCATCCTTGAGTTCAATTTAATACTTTAATTTTCCATCAATAAAATAGCCATTGTTTCCGTGCAATGTTGAGCTATATAACTAATACTTGAGGAAATTGTTGTATATTTTCATTATCAAGGGAACGCTAGAGGAAAATGGGTATACCTACATACTTTGTCCGGTGTCTGTCTATACACCTACACGTACGTGCACTATTCTTACTTCTTACTCGTATGACATACCTACACAATTTATCTAATGTTAATAATCGGCTGATAATAACAGAGACAATCTATAATATAAAAATAAGTCGGGTTTTCCTTCCTGAAGCTATAACTCCAGAACGCACGAACCGATTTCCACGGTTTTGCATTCGTTGGAAAGGTCTCGGGCTCCGTGAGGTGTGTAGCAAACAAAATTCAGGGAAAATTTCAACAGAAAAGGAGGAAAACAGGGAAAATCATTTTTCACATACTTACAGCGCCATCTCTGATACATAGCATGTACTACAAACCATAATTTTATTCCTTTTCAAATATAAAACAAAAAAAAAATTCTTTAATCCCCAAACGAAATGTTACAAAAAACGAAGCCATCTGGTGGCGAAACGGAGTTCGCCGGGTTTGCTAGTAGCTAGTAGCCATATAAATTTAATAGTACCTACCATCTACCAATAAAATGTACCTATAACTGACGAGCCCCAGCACTCGAAAAAAAAAATTAGGTGTTTGTTCAATTTATATTTAACTTTACTATTCGAAAAAGTGCATTGAAAGTTGCTGCGTATATAATGACGTTGCAACAACCAAATCTATAAAAAGTCATTGTTGATCTTCGCATATTGCCGATCCTACTAAAGTCGGTCATTGACAGACTACACGCGGTCGCTGTAGAAGACCGCCCTTACTTCGCTTCGTGATCTGTAGATATTAGAATAGAATAGAATAGAAATCATTTATTTCGTCTTAAAAACACCGTGACAATACAAAATACAAGAAAAATAAAATTAATACAAGAGAAAAAAATAATACAAAATGAAAAGAAAAACAATAATAAAAGAAAATACAAAAACTGGATGCCACAGTAATTTTGCAGACGAAAAAGGATCGCACTCAGCATGAGGTATTAGCCGCGTAGGTTCCGCTCCCGTAATAATCTCGGGATAAAAAGTAGCCTGTGTTATTCTGATATATAAGCTGTATTATTGTAAAGTTTCGTTAAAGTCAATTCAGTAGTTTTAACGTGAAAGAGTAACAAACATCCATACTTACAAACTTTCGCGTTTATAATATCAGTAAGATTGGTCTTCGCATATTGCCGATCCTACTAAAGTCGGTCATTGACAGGCTACACGCGATCGCTGTAAGAGTCCATTATTCTATATTCAGGTATACACTGTATAACAGTTGCAAGTAATGAGGCTGTCACGTCGTCAGTGTTTGAGCTAAACAAACAATTACCGCCTAAATACCCACTTACTGGCAACTGTTTAAAGTATTGTCTACACTGTAGGTACGTCGTAAGTACGTGCGATTCTGTTAAAGTGAACCGTGAAATTATGAGAGTTCTTTATGTGAATAGCTGGTGAACTGACGGTCAGCTCATAGATACTGTGGTGAGTTATACGGCAGCAAATGAACGTGAATTGCAAAGACATGATTGACGTGAGCCCAGAAGTTAACAACTGAGTTTCCAATATTTTTTTACCCGACTTCAAAAAAGAAGGAGGTTCTCAATTCGACCGTATATAATATGCTTTTTAGGGTTCCGTACCCAAAGGGTAAAACGGGACCCTATTACTGAGACTTCGCTGTCCGTCCGTCCGTCCGTCTGTCACCAGGCTGTATCTCATGAACCGTAATAGTTACACAGTTGAAATTTTCACAGATGATGTATTTCTGTTGCCGCTACAACAACAAATACTAAAAAACAGAATAAAATAAATATTTAAGTGGGTGCCCATACATTCGACGTAAGTTTAGTTACCATTCGGTCCAAGAGATGGCGTTGGGCGTAATATGTGGCTACAATAAAACAATTAAATATTTAAGTGAGGCTTTTATAAAACAGACCAGATTTTTTTGGCGTTTTTATACATAATGGTACGGAACCCTTTTTTGGCCGGTTTTTATGTTTGTTCAGCGATTTTTTCGTCGTTTATGGGCCGATTTTGATAATTATTTTTTTGTTGGAAACTAGATATGCGCATAAAACACTTACTGGACAACACCTAGATCAAATATGAAAAAGTTTAACACTTCCTAGTGATATTTGAATTGTACAGTATTTATTTACCTACTGTTAAAAAACAACAGACTATAATAGCACTTATTTTCTCATGCTACAATGGTGCAATCGAGACATATTGCAAACAAATAAACTAAAAATAAAACAATAGGTTTCATTGAACCCTTGTCAAGGTTCTGTGCTGTGGCAAATTAGATACATATCTGTGTCATGATTAATTCCTCACGTTCTTCATAATCATTGCTATGGCCAATATAAAAACCAGTTTCATAGTTTTTCTGCAATTTCACGCAAGCGCCATTAGTGTACAAACTGGCAACTAGCATTGCATCGAGACGCAATCGCGTGAGACTCGGCAGCAACAATGACAGAATGCGCGGAGCAGAAACCATTCGGAAAATACTGGAAATTCATGTGCTTATAAAAAAGCAATACTTTCACTAACATTTGGCGAACAGTTTTATAGCCTATCATCATATTAACACCTCAGTTTTATGACGTAACTCAAACATGCAAATTTTGGTACAGACCTATTAATTTACAGCTATGTATCTGATTACGTGTGCGATTAATCACTTCCTACACTCACTCTTATGCTTTCTTTGTTTCAGATGGCGTAGAAAACCGGTCGGAGATATTCAGCACAAATGATATTAAACAATCTAATGGAAGGTGAACCGATTAACGCGAACAACTTAATTTCGTCGATCGGAGGCTACAACGCCGGCGAAAAGGAACACGGAACCATTAAAGCACTGTTGAAGAATTTCATTTTACCTCAAACCGATACAATGGCTATCAAACAAAAACAGACGAGCAACGAGAAATGTGTTTATTCCGTACCAATACAACCAATTTTTACATCTAGTGAAAGAGCAAAATCTGTAAACGAAGCTAAGATGGCGTTTTTAAAGTCAACAGTTGAACAAATTTCTCCACCTCCTAATAAAGTAATGGCAGCCCCAACGTTGCACTATGCCCAATTGGCTGTTACTACTGAAAGCGAAGACTCTCGTAGCACAGGTGGAGGGAAGAATATTCGAGATCTGACCGACAAGTTCAAACAAAATAACACCCCGAAAAACATTTCATCCAATGTCAAGAAAAAAGTAGAACAGGCAAGAAAAGTAAGTTTCAAAACGAAAAGTGCTTCAGCATCGTATCGACGACCTCCGTTGGCTACTAAAACCATGACTATCACGAGTAGCAAAGTTACAGAACTGACAAAAAAATTCAATGATTTAATGAATGACGGATCTCACAATAAGCAATCTAAATTAATTAAAACTATGGAAGACTTACAAACAGTAACACGATGCTCTGCTAGTAATAGTTCAACTCCATCCTCTACTCTCAGTTCAAGTCCTAATATTAAAATTGTTTTAAGACAAAGAAGAAGTTCTAAAAAGAAAAACCATAAGAAAAGATGTTCTAGTATGGATTCTATAGATAAATTAGTAATATCTGAAGGATCGTCTGGAAAAATACGAATAATACGGTCAAAGTCAGATGGCACCAAGATCCCAAAATCTCCTAAGAAACGGTTACAATATCAAGATTCAAGTGGCCAACAAAGTGGGTCCGATTCCGTTGATGGTACTCCGACAAAAAAACCAGTTAATGATACACCAAAACCTCCTGAAGAAACTTCTGAATCAATTGGCGTAAAAAACGCAATAAAAAAGTTTGAATGCGAAATTAGTGCCCAAGCAAATAGTAATAATAATACAATAAAAAGAAAATCTAATCCCATACCTAGTACAATCATACTAAAAGAAAAACCGAAAGTACCTGAAAAGAAATCATCATTAGTATTAACAAAAAATATAGTGGTGAAAGATGGTATTCCAAAAATTAAAACCATTAAGCCAGTCGCTCATGATATATCTGTAAATAAAATAGAAAGTAAGTTACAACCTATAGAAAACTTAAAGACTAAAAAGGAACCAATTTATGATAGGAAAAAGTATAAAACAAATTATATTCATTCCGAAAAGTTACCTCTACACGTTGTGGAAATTATTCAGGAAGACCTTAATGAAAACTTAGTTACTGCACCAAATAACATTGAAAATCAATCGTCAGAACGTCAGCATGCAGACGTTTACCAAGAAATAGAATCTACGATTACACCTAATGAATCTTTTCTATGGCGAAGAAAAAGTAATACACAAATTTATTCCGACTGTGAAAAATCCACTTCAGATAGTGTTTATGGTGTAGTAAGCATAGTTACAAATAGCAGTACAATTACTGTTTCAGAAAATCAAAACGAAGTTATTGTAAAAAGGGAATCTCAAGAGCAAGAAAAAGGTGAATCTCAAATTAGTAATGTACAAAACAATAATGATGGTGACTCTAATTTAGACTTTGAAAGTAATCTAATAGAGGCTTATAACAAAGAAGTTCTAGTTGGTTTCACATCTAAACCAATACCTGAGTCAAGTATTGAAGATGACTACGAACCTCTAGAACCACGAGACACGGATAACGTAGTAGTAATAACTGTAAAAAGTGATAGATCTTCTAAAATTAATTGCCCACTACCTGAAATACCTGTAGAACATAAAGATGATTCTGAAAGGAGAGAAGAGGAAAATATTTACCAGTGTCTTTTAGAAATGAGATCACACCCTGAAGGTGACGAAAGCAGTTTTCACAACTATGAGCTTTGTGAAAGTCAATTAGAAGAGAGAACACGAGGAGACGGAGATAGCGATGATGGTTACGAGTATTGTAAGTCTCCCATAAAACCTTACTGTCACACCTCTAGTTCAGGCATTCAGATAGCTGAAGGTTATAAACCATACTCAGGTGATACTAATGATAAGAATTACTGTATAACAAAATCAGTTAGTGGAACGTCCACTGTTAGCTACGAGAAAATTGGTTCCGAGAGAATTTACGAAAAAATTCCTCCAAGGCCACCCAAATCAAAAGAAAGTAGTCCTAATTACAATAAAAGGCATTCTTTCGTGTCATCTGATTACACAAGCTACAACGATACTGAGAATATTTACGATACGATCAAGCATGGCGATGGTGCATCTCTGTCTCATTGCTATGAGAGTATTCCAAATAGTCCCAGCATGGTAAAACTAAGGCATAACCTCAAGAAACAGTTAGCATCAGCTGTACAGAAGCGCCTCTCTTTCGACACGGTCTCGAATATCAGCCAGTCCACGTTAAATAGTGAGCAGAAGACTAACAGCATCTACGGTCAAAGGTCTGTAGTAAGTTACAACGGGCAAGAGATAGCCTTCCAAGTGCCAAGCAGTGAGACGAGCGTCAGCGATAGAAGTGACCGTAGTGACGACTGGGTGGATGTTTCCGACGAAGAAAAAAATGAAGAACAAAAAATTATCATGTGAGTACACAACCTACTTGTTTGTCAATTAAAGCGTTTAAATTTAAAGATAATACCTATGTGGATCTGTGATCTACTGATCTACTAGATTTATCAAGTCAAGCTATTATTTAACAGTCTTCAAAAAAGGAGTAGGTTCTCAATTCGACCATATTTTTATGTGTCATAACTTTTTACTGGGTGAAGCGATTTTGATAGATTTCATAAACTAGTGATTCACATCTGATCTCATGTAAAGAACGACATCTGAGGGGAACTCTTTGAGTTATCTCTACTTATTGATTTTGAAGTCGATTATCTTTCATAAATAGTTACTTAAAATAGTCGACTTCAATGTTAGTCTACGTACTTACCTGTGGATCAAGAACTTCTTTGGGCCTTCCGACTAATCCAAAATAGAGTTAACAAAATATGTAACAGTAGAAATTGATTTTAGGGTAATAGGATGTGGATCAGGAGTAATCAGGATGCGACTGATAAAACTATTATCGTACCACCTTGCATGACCTATAAATTATGGGGAATATCTAGTTTCCAAAGAGTTAAACAAACATGCTTATCTGTTTGATATTAACGCAGTATGCGGTATTGGCTCAGTTAATAAAATATAAGAGAGGATGAAACACAATAGTTCAGTGCTCGAACGTTTTTAATTCCTATTTAATAAAATGAGTGAATCACATTTCAGAGTGCGGGAAAGAAGTCGCGGTAGAAAGAGCCCGATAAGTTGGTCACAGAAAGTCAGGCATCAATGGCACAAGTCGCCCAAACAAACTGAAGATAAAGGTAACCCATTTTTAACACTAATACATTTAGTAATTTATTTAATTGAGAACGTTTTTTATACTATTACTAAAAGTAGCGCCATCTATTGAATACATGCCGTAGTACGTACGCCACCGCTACCACAACCTTAGGTTTAAGTTTATAGATGTCTCGTGAGATGGCGCTATTATTGACGCTTGCTACCAAACGATCCTTCAAGAAATGATCGATTGATCTATAGATCCTTAAATCATTGTCTTTTAAATTCTTTATTATTTATTATTTTCATAATTTAATGTCAATATTCACTTAAGTATATTTTTTCTCTGCATGATGTTCTTTGTTGAGGATTTCCTATGTTTATGTTGGCATTGGCATTATGTCGACAATAATGAATTTAAATTTCATATTATAAGTAAATAGATATTGCTAAACGACAGGACAACTACAAAAATGAGTGCAGCACTTCTTGAAGTGACTTACAAATTTCATGATAATTTCAATTTCAAATATAACTCACACTCACATACCGTAACGAATATGAACGTGTTGTAGAAATTGTTTATACCTATAGACTAGAATTTATTACCCAACAATGTTCGTAAGCAGCTTTAGGTATGCTAAATATTCGAGGCTACAACGACATTCATGACTTTTGAATCCGATTAAAAACATCTTTTATACGATTAGGTATCCGTTTTCCGTGCAACTATTAGAGAACATGTTAATGTCCATGAATAACTGATTGATCAATGCAATTAGTATGTAAATCGATATTTATTAAGCGCATAAAATCAATTTATTGGAATCTGATCTGTTTATTGTAGAGATCACCAATTTACTTAGTGATTATTGAAAAGAAAACATATTTTTACGCTGATTAATTTCATGTAAAGTTTTTTGTTAGTCATGAAAGTAATTTTATGTCTTGTAAAACTTGATTTAAGAACTGTGATAAATGAAAATGAGATATTGGATCTAAGGCATTCATGTTAAATTGAGTTCACATCACCAACATTAATTCAAAGTATTCTCGTGTGAGATTTTGAACGAACTTGAACTATGAACTTAGGAGCTTTGAGCTCATGTTGCCGACAATCGTACAGACACTACAGACCTAGCCTGTTATTGTTATTGGTTAAGCTATTCAAAATTGTGCTATGAGCTAAGGAACTATTTTAGTGGTCCCATTGACGTAACTATGTTGATCAACTTCTGTTTTGTTTTTGACTACTTCTTTAATTACTTACGCTTGAGTTTCAAACTGATGAATTTATTAGATACATTCCGTAATTCTTGTTATTCTTAGGTAATCATATCTAATAACAATCTGTATAATCCTAAAATTTTTAAAATTCAAAAATTTCCTTTTTTAAATTAGTTATCTACCTAGTTGCTTCTAAGACTAAATGTTGCTTGTAATACAAACCGTTAATACCACGTATGCTATTAATTCACGGAATAATGGCCATGAAACTTAAATAATCGTTAAAATCATGGTTGTAATTCCAAATACTTCCTCCACTATGTAGCTGTCTCACCCATACACCATAAACAATAGTGTCACACGAATCAAAACAAATTCTTTCACACGTACAGTACATTACTCATCCTTGACCGTAAATTGCATTGCGCAGAGGTAACTAACCATTGCAAAAGACCTCGTGACGAGGCTTTTCTTCATATCAACTCATTCGTTGAACGTTGCCAATCGGTGCCAACCTTAGCTGGTTTCGGCCACAGTATGCAATGATGTGTGTAATTCCAAGTGATTCGCCGATGCCGGTTAAAAAGTGTTGCACTTACTAGGAAATATAACGATGATAAAATATTACAGCTGTTACCTAAACCGTTGGCTAAATTGGGTAAATAGAGTCTAAAACAAAAAATCATGATAAAAACAAGTAACAAAATAATGCTTTGAGTGCAGTCATTACTCTTATGTTAGTAATTAAGAATTGTGTTTCCTGGACTAAGAGTAGTCTGTAAAAACCACAATACAAATGTTCATATAAAAAGGAAACTAAATACCTCAAAACTACAAGCCAACAAATATGTACGTCATAACATACACTATTAATTGGTTCTTGGTTCTCATGAAAAACGTTGCCTTAAGCAGCAAAGGTTTATTAAAATCCCAAATATATGTTTGAAATATTAAAACTTCACCTTTGAATGATTTATTTCTATAGTCTATTGCGAAACTCTAATTGCATTCAATGAAGAAGTGAAACTCATCGAAATATATCTACATATAATCGGATTTAACATCGCAAAAACGACCATGGGTAATTATTTTATAATCTATCGTAGACATGCAATGTTGGAATAATGCTTTAAATTTGTTGCATCTCGACCGGCAATTAACAGAGAAGAAGCAGATTGTCAAGTGTATGAGCCTCCTCTGTTTTATAAAATTATACAAATTCTTAGACACATACATATTGTATTGTTAATTATATAAAACGAGCTTCCATAAAATTATGCCCCCAAATTAAATCTTAAATTTATCATCATCTTAGTCTTGCCCTCTCTTCTTATCGTCCTAGTTTCTATGTGCAATGTATGTACCTTTCATTCCATTTTTACTATCGTTTGATACATTCGTATTTTTTCTTTCTATTATTTATCGCCTATCCCAGTACTCAGTATTTAACGAGACGTCACGGTTATTGACCATTTTAACCTGAGACAGATCTCTCCTGCATCGCGTGCGTATCACTGATCACTATTATGATGTATAAAGATTAGATTCCTAATACCAACTGACATTTTCCACAATACTTTGTCACTACTTAAAGTCGTTTTTCTCGTCACATTGTTAGCACGTTCCCTGGAGACGCGGTGGCGGTGCAAGAGACATCGTGTGCTCTATCTCTATTGTAAATCAACAAGATGTCATAAACGCTAGAAGGCAAAAAGCGTGAAATTTTAATTATTGGGATCCATTGAAAACACTTTCGTTTGAAGCTTGAGAATTTATGGATTTATAGACTTCGTCTCGTAGACCGAAACCTGTTATGAAATATACCATTGCTGTATTAATGTGCCGAGAAATAACACTGACTGTTAGTAATACGCTAGGAATTCATTATTTATAACTGGCTGTCACGATTGGTGATTTCTCTACTGCATCTCGAGTTAATTTTGATGAGGCAATAAAATGGATAAGAACCTTTTGGATTGCTATTAAAATGGACTGCACAAAAATTTATAGATTTCATTTAAATAAGATAATCTAAACATAAACGGTAGTAGGTAAGCATTAAAATTTTTACCCTTTCACTTTTATTACAATGATGTAACGATGCACAGGAGAGTAGCGACCTAGGAAAATACACTACGTTTTAGATTATAATTTCATAATACTGTTATTGAGTTTAGTATAGCAAATGAAAATTAAATGAATTTTATTTGAACTTGTTTTTTACAAACACTTATCGAAAGTCAAACTAAGCTACTTATTTCTTTTACAAATCCTTACGATGAGTGGCCTTGGTAGAAGATGCAACAAGAAACTCCCAAAGAGTTTTTTTCTAACTCACAGTTTAATACTATTGTATTTCAAACTCATGTCAAGGCTATTTCATCTTTGAAATATATTCATTTCATTCAACTTTTACTGTATGTAAAAGAGACAATTGCAGAAAATTACCAATTAAAACAATTAAAGAATTAATTAATCTTTTAACAGTTTCTTGTTAATTCCTCACGCAGCGCGGCCTCGTCCTTGCCAATTTGTTTGACTATGTGGAAACCATGCTTTAACTTCCGGCTTCGTTTTATTCTCAATATAACAATTACAAGATTTGGATACTTATTTAGTCAAGGCTTTCGTTACTTGACAATTTATATTCTTTTTCTGTGGTGTGAGTATTTTTATACCAGATAATTTTAACGTTTTATTCACCAAAATCAGTGATCAAACAAAGTTTCAAAAGTATCGATGTAAGTATGCAGTTGTTACTAATAAATATAGGTACTCCGACAAACGACTGATAACATGACATGTTAAAGGTACTATTTGAAGCAATGACAAAATAATAATATATTGAAGTAATGTTGACAAAACGTTTACAGAGAAGCATCAAATCGTGAGAAATAATTTAGAGACAACAGCAGCATTAAGTACGCGGCCCGCGTACATTTGATATGACGTGATTGTGTTGCCTCACGCTAAATGCACGCGGATTGTCGTAATAAGTTAATCTAGTTACGTTCAGAATATATTTAAGTATACGTAACCAATCCGACGATCTAGTAGCAGTCGCGAGATCGGCCAAAGTAGGCTGAGGCTGAGACTGACGGATCGGGTACAGACAAAACTAAGATTCCGGAAAAGATACATCCACGTAAACAGCCAAACGTGGACGGAGTTTTAACTCAACATTTGGAAATCTTTTCAAATTATTGAATATTCTGAAGTCAAAGTAATTTTAATTTCTTTTGGATTACGGAATAATTGGGAATAAACACGTTAAGTTATGCAGATGTCTTAGTTTATTTTAAAGATTTAAAAAAATATCAAATTCTCAATTGAAAGGCGCAGCGTAGTAGGCTATGATGATGGTAAGAAGGTTTATTCTGCATCTTGATATCTATTATCTATATCTTCTTCATAATTATATTCAGAACAAATGTGTGAAAGTAGGAGAAGATAGAACGAAGAGTAACAAGAATTAATTATGCATTGACGTCAATTTTTACACATATGGAAACGGGAAGTACCAGGTATTGATTATCGGGTAGCCTTGGTTAGGCAACCGCGGAAAATCCGTGTGACGTTGGAGCGGATCGAAATGCACGAGTTGAACCGAGCCGAAGGACGCGATGCTTTCGAATGTCTTCGTCTTTTTTGGTGCTTGCGGTCACCTCATGATTCACTGGATTTTTAAATTTGACGTTTGGTAATGTAGTTTTATTAATGAGCTCAGTTGATAGCAAATCACTCTTAATAACACAACATGACTATTAGAAGAAGTTCATTCATAATGATAGTGTTGTAATTCTTGTACCATGACAAATAAAAACAATCAAAATTAAATTAAAGAATGGGCTGGAGATCTCTGAATGTTAGATTAAACGTCAAATATAATTTCAAATTTTCGTTTGAAGATTTGTAATTGAAGAAGTGGATCATATAGATAGGAATGTGTAAAAACTGTAATGTTGAGCAACTTAACGAAAATACCACTGTCGATGAAATCGAACGTGGGATCAATTATTCAGCTGCTCCACTTGTACACCCACCGGCGTCGTTACGTGACGACATCATCCGCGGGACTATTATCACAGTTTATAACCATTAATGTTCTTTTGTTTCAAGAAACGTTCAAATAACTACATTTTGTAATTCTTGCCATTTCATTTCATGGGTCTGTGCAAACTTATTGCGTCGCGTAATTATCTAATGACATTCATACTGATTATTCTAACGACGTCATTTTAAAGTAAAGACAGGTTCTTCTTCCTGCTCTATAATGGTTTGATTTTAAAATTTTATGGCGTTTTTATTGGTCTGCTTCTTTTTGATCTGTATCAGAAATTAACAGAATACTAGTAAAGTTGGTGATAACTCACATTAAATTTTATTGAATTGTTGACTCGTCGAATTCCAAAATTTATTACCAACAGATGAAGTATCGCCCTAGATTGCGTCCGGTCTAGCGGGACCAGTTTTCTAAAATGTGGTTCTGATTCAATTAGATTGTTTTCGACTATTCACTGTCTAGACTTGCATTGAATTGGACGACATAGTAACTAGAAATCCATTATAGGCAGATCTTAGGGAGAGATTTTCGCTGTTTGCCTAATTGATAGTTTTGGTGATCGGTGGTGGCTTCGATTTGCGTAAAGCTTCCTGACAAAGCCAATTACGACACATTAATTTGCAGATTTAATAAAGAATTCTACCAGTTTAAATAAGGCATGACCAAACAATTTGTGTATGCCTATTGTGCTAAGTGGTCATTGTACAAATATGAGACATGTTACGAGGGGTGGTACGTAAATGGCGATTCAGGTGCGCCCACGGTGCTACAGTTGGCTAGCGCGTGGGAGAGGGAGGCACGAGGCTCGCGAGTCTGCCCTGCGCCCGCGCAGCGACGGACGCGTTGAGCGCACGCCCAGAAACAGTGAAAGTGTTGTGTGTAAAAACGTAAAAAAATACGCATGAAACTTATTTCTTTGTGACATTTGTAACTGAAAGGTGTTAGTGATCCTAATTACGATTTCGCTCGTTCAAATCTTCAAGATCTTAGTGTCGCGCCACGCCGGCTCGTCTAGTTAACGTGACAACTTGTCGTGAAATACTAACATTTCGTTGTTTACCCAAACCAGTTCTTTTAAACTGTTGCAATGAATATGGATGGATTTGTAGATCGCTTTCTAGGACAAGTTTATGTGTAATTGCTTGTTATCTCCCGTTACGCCTGGTTTCGCTCCATTTAAAATTTAGAGTTAGTTTTAAAACAAAGAATTTTTTCATGATTACCAAAATATTACCTTATGTTTAATAATTGTGTAAACATCATAATGGATTTCAGAAAACACACTTGTAACATGGCCCTTAATTATAATTCACGTTAATAATGGCATATTATTTCGGTTCTAACAGGTTTTTTTTAATTCTAGGTATTATAATGTTATTTTATCATAAGTATTTTGTTGATTCCATTAAATGCATAATTGAGACGTTGTGTAGGTATATTGAACAGTATGAGCACCTTTATTTATTAAATTTTTCATCATTCATGTCTCCACCACCTTCACTTACAACGTGTTAAGTATAGTTTCCAAGAAAATAATATCCAATGAATATATACAGCAAATTAACGTCAAAATATAATGTTAACTAATTAGCATCCACCAAGGCTCTTCTTGGCCCGCTATGTTTCTATCTCACCGTAACAGTGACACGGACCCAACGGAATGCACAAACAACGTCACTTGGTTCGGTTAATCGACATTCATTACATTCCAACCTAGCTACACAGAGATTTCTTGAAACAGATTAAACAAACGAGCTGTTTGTTTCACATCACATACAACTTGATTAACAAAAAATCCATTTGCTTCATACTTATTAAGTTATCTACTTAAGACAAATTTATAACTTCTTGTTAATTACTTTAAACCAAAGAGTTGCATACATCTACATACTGATCATAAATCCATCGTAATTCGTACTTTGAAACTTAAAATGCCTACTTCTAGCTAGCACTATTAATCTAGGCAATTTTACTTTGATAGTCCAATTTTTTACAAATAAATAAGAACCTAACCTAACACATACTCAATAAATATTATTTGTTCCATTTCTTTATGGTCATAGTTGTTACTAGTAAAACAAAGGCGGTATTGTCACTGTTCTAATTTAACATCTTAGAAAGCGCTTGCGTCTACCAAACGAAGGTTTAGATAATACTGTACCAATACCATACCCGGTACAATCGTACCTACAGACATTTCGGTAACTGGATAGGTTAGCTTTTCAGCATAAAACTTACTCTTAGGTAGAAATCTAATTGTTTCATTTGTAACTAGGTAAGATCTAAAATATAAGATCTAAAAGCCATATGAGATGGCAGATTAGCTTTTGTGTGGGAGATTTCGTGATTTTGAAGTTTCTCTATATTATTAATAGACAAATATAAAGCATTTACGTGATTATAATATTCAACTCCCAAATGTTGTAAAAAATTATTTGATGAAAAAGGTCTTAAAAATACACGAAACTACAAATTAATTAGGTATTCATATCGAGTTCTAATAATCTCATTCACAATCAATTCAATCTCTGTTCCGGTACGGCCTATTCCGAATTCTGTTATCTGAATATAAAAAGCAGTCAGAACTATGCATAATTGATTCAACTATCCTGCAGCGGAACAGATTATTCGCCTAGCCGGCATTGTGTTGCAACCCGCAATGCTCTGATTGCAACCATCGCCATACGCGTGTTAGTATAGACGCATTCATATCTCGCGTTTTCGCAACCACACCATTACTGCTTCGGCAAACTGATAAACCTTGCTGCGCGAATACACGTCATATTATCTGCAAAATGTTTCAATGCTAAACTGGCTACACTTGTCTGAAATTTCAACACTCTTGTCCTTTGATAAACGAATGTAATAATAGTCGTTAATCCAGTCGCCTATATACCTATTACTACTACAAAAAATAAATACAAATCCAGTACTTTCATTGCCTAAACTGGATTGGACAACAATTGGTTTATAATGAACTGTGCCTTCACATTAAACTTTCCACTTAAAACACTAGCGAAACATTAATTCTCTGAACACAGACAGTCGTTGGTCCACATCTTAATCTATTTAAATGACTTCAAGTACAATAAGCAATGTCAACAGATAAAAATGTAAGCTCGTATCGACGATAACGCGGGCAAGGCAGTAATATCGAAAAAAAATCAGTGTCTGTAGAGGCGACCGCGCTGGCCGCACCGGTTGACCCTGAGCGGGCGCAGCTGCCAGAGCCGGGTCTCGTTTTTTCCTCCACAGAATAGTGTTTAATATAATTGTAAACCTTTCGGTCATCTCAATTGTTCATACCGATTACTTGACAGATTCGAACGAGCGGTCTAACCAACAAAAACTAAACGAGTTTTAAACTATTTCGATAATGATAGGAGACAAAGTATTGTGCGAGTGTAAAAATGTGAAGTGATAAGTGACGAAAATAAGAAAATGGTGAAAAATGACAGCGGAGAGGTCTCCAGTGAACGGTGGAGTGGGTCCACCGACAAGGCCACGGACGTTTCGAAGGAACTGTGGCGATCAAGGTGCTTAAGAATTGATATAGTCATTCAGAAATATATCCAAACCTTTACAGCCGCGGTCACTTGAAATCGCTTTCTTAATATGACTCACTGCTACTGAGACATTGAATATTGTAAAGGAAATTGTCTTAAGTAACCTGTTTCCTCTTAAACATTATATAATATCGAAGTATCTTTTAAACATAATATATTATACAATTTTATCCACTTCAACTTTCTTTGCCATCGATACGATACAATCATTACTCTAGCAACAATAACTTTTTATTCGACATTATTTAAAAGATTAATCTCAGTCCATTAGAAGCATCGTAAGTTTGAACGTGAGGCAATAACCTTCTTATATCCGTAATCCGCGTCAAATGTCACGATCCTCCACTTCGTTACGGCTACATCGATTTAACCGTGAGCTGTAAAGTTGGATTTGTTTATATAAGCCTAAATCACCTTGACCGTCTGCCGTTCTTCTAGTATCAGTATCGTCACCGACGAAAGTGTACATCGATACGAGTGTGAAATCACCGTACTACAGCCAAAACGATGAAGAGACGAAGAGGAGGCCGGTGAGGCTGCTCAAAGATAGTATAATAGAAAAAGTGAAATTCATAGAAGTGTTCGAAGACACGTGGTGGCTGAGTGTTCGAACTGTTCTTCGAGATGGAGAGTTTGAAGTACAGGATCTCATTGTATTTATTGGTAATTAACATTAATTTAACTCTGATTTATTTATAAATTTATATTGAATGGATCTGGTGTCATTAGAATGTAGAGAGCAAGGCAATTTATCAACCAGCATGTTTATGACGTTTTGGAAACACTTGTAATTGTATTTAGCTTTGTTTGTATTTATTGTTCTTCTTTGGTTTTTACTAAAGCAGAGATTGATTTCAATCATAAAAAACTATCAGTTGCTCAAATTTCAAAGGGTTTGATTGAAAGTGTTTTGTGAATGGTAGTGCCGGTGGTCGACAAGTTGTTCATTGATGCTTATCCTTTTTCATTGAACATAATACTTTTAATTGAACATTCACTGCACATTGCGCTAACGCCATACGTAATACAAGATAGCCTCAGTCGTCACTGGACACTTGATAGCAGCACCAGTAATGAAACCTACTCGGATCTTACTTGGCGTGAGAACACTAATGTTACAACCTACCAACAGGTTCTCTTGTACCTTATGTTACATGACGTAGACGTACACGACTTCATTACTTTGATTTATAGTTACTATAACTATGAAACAGATAGTCCAATACAAGAACAGTATTAATGAACAAAGCAGTAACATTATGAAAGAGCTTATTGTGAATGGCAGCATGGCAGCAGAAATTGTTTATTTATTTTATATATTTAAACTTTATTATACCAGGAACATTGTGGTACAAAAGACGGACTTAATGCTAAAAGCATTCTCTACCAGTCAAGGCGGTATTACAATATTAAATAGAACACAAATACGATGACATATTATGTACACAAAAAAGATGATCAACTCATCTCGCCTCTAAAGTAAATTCTTAGCATGTGAATTAAATCAGCATCATGCTTAAGATAATGGGCGGTTACTCTGCACTTGAACAGCTGTCTACTACTGACTTTCCTAATTTTGTCGGGTAGGGCATTCCAAATCCGAATGGCTTGGACGACAAAGGATTGTCGATATTATCGAAATTGTTAGATATAACAAAACAACATAACCAAACATACTTCCTATATAAACTTATAAATAGTAAGTAATAATAGTCCTTTGTTTTGCTCCGGAATATGCCTTAGTACCAACCATATACTATTTGTAAATTGACATATCTTTTTTACTACTTAACGAATATAAAACAAACGAAATCTTACGTAATAAATATGCAAGTAAAAGCTGTGCACAGTGTAACCATTAATTGTTTCTTTACCACAATAGAATAAATAAAACAATGCAAAGAAATCCTAACAATGGGCATTTTCCTTCTAAGCAATTTTCACAACAAAAGTATCAATGAATTAAACACTTGCACAACTAAATAATAATAAGAGGTAAAACTAAGAACAACTACCTACTGTTACAACAAACAAGTCACCAGAGAAATTAAATCCCACAGAAATAAAAAGACAAGTGAAAAATAATAAACTCTGATTAATAGCAATCTAATAAGTAAAACTATTACTGTTGAATTCGAAGTATAGGATCTTTTTCAGTACGGAAAATAATGATCACTGGAAATCTATACACCACCCAAAACATTCATATTACCCTAAAAGATACATGTTCCGATAGAAATGGTTATCTCAAAAGTGTCTTCAAATTCATAATTCTAAACGGTACGGTATTTACAAAACTATACACGAAAAGTAATAATTTTATTACGACCGAAAATGCTACTAGGTATAACAATTTCAACTTTACACACAAGACATTAATTGAAATCAACAATAAATTCTAAATCCCACCCGATAAACAAAGCATAAAAAGTAAACAATAAGATTTTCGAGCTTTGTACCGTGTTTTCAAATTAGGGAGTTGTGAAGCGTGATAACTTTGGCTGTGTTTAGTTAAAGTGAACTAAAAAATACGTGCCCACTTTTTGTGTAGGCCCTGACGGATTTAAAGCGCTGAACGAATGGATATCTTTAGTAATGTTGATCGAAGTACCTTTTCAATCCTGTTCCGGTTTCTAAACCCAGAAATTATACAGGTAACATGGATAATGAAAATGGAGCTGCTACGAGTGCAAGTCCAACGTTGTAAAACGTCCGTGTATCAAACAGAACAAAATAGGAAATTATAGAGGAACAAAAGCAGCAACTATGAAAATGACACTCAGCACAATGCGATCGATTAAATAATGTGGTATTTCCGTTGATTTTCAATTTATGTGTAGGTTTTTTAGATTCTCTACCGAATATTTGATTCGGTCAATTCGGTCAACATACACCTGTTTCCAGATTCGTGATTATTCATATCGTCTCTCTCTATCATAGAGTTTCCAAACGATGGTGATGCACACTCGAAAACAAACGAGTTACCCTTTGATTTTGGTCCAAATACCGACACCGACTCCTAAAGACAGAATTCAGCCGTTTACATCCTCGCATTCTCGCATACTTTTTTCGTCTCGCCGCATATCTAAACGCTGAATCGGTCAATGCAAGGACTCGGTCATTGTTAACAATGTACTAAAAACATTTTCTTGTAACACAGAAGATGTCCATGTTTAAAATTCAAATAAACTAGCAATGCAAATGCTCTTCCGCGGTGGCATGATTGCGAAAGGCATCGACATGCACGAACGGCAGCCCGTCTTGCTTCACGGAGCAAATGACATAGTACGTGGCTGCTTGCTGAGTACGTTCGCTAAGTGTTTTCTTGCACTGAAAGAACATTAGGAGATATCGACCTTGAGGACTTATTAGCTCATTTGATATGTGGCGACATCGCGCACACGTCACATGGTGACGTCACCGAAGCCTGAAACGCGCTATCGAAGATTTCTACATCGCTGGCATATATACCACGCCTCGAGTACATTCACTCGGGGCCTCGGCCGCCCCCCAGGCACGTCATCTCGCCTGGCGGGAGATCTCCCTTTGCCAAACTGGTGACCTTCGGACATGAACACGTCCCTTCAAGAACCGTTAGCCATTCAGGCTTCCCCTCCCACTTCACCTCACCGCTCACACCCGACGGACAACTGCAGCGCGTCCCCTCGACTCACAACCAAGCTCGCCGGGTTCATCGCCGCGTGTGTCGACGCTTCCTGATCTCGGCCGGCTGCCCTGACGACGACTCCACGGACGGCTGGAGTGCACCACTCGCCCACCGCATCGGTCGTCTCACCCTCCCATCCCGACTCACCGCGGATAGAGGGTATCATCTTCAGGGCGCGAAAACTAAGGGTGTCACCAACGTCGAAGAGCACGCTGCAACATCGGTGTATCGACCTCCGGTCTGAGCAGGGGGGTGATGTGGCGACATCGCGCACACGTCACATGGTGACGTCACCGAAGCCTGAAACGCGCTATCGAAGATTTCTACATCGCTGGCATATATACCACGCCTCGAGTACATTCACTTGGGGCCCGGCCGCCCCCCAGGCATGTCGTCTCGCCTGGCCCTGGCGGGAGATCTCCCTATTGCCAAAGATACTTTTACTTTTTCGTTTGGAATCTTAAATAAGTTCAATGATTTTTAAATTTGGAAGTCTTTTTTACAGCAGTTGGTAAACGAAATACAACTAAGCCTAAACTAAACAGCACATTATTAGGATCCTTTGTAGAGCCATGCTTAGAATATGAAGATTAATACAGGCAAAATATTAATAGGGTTGTAATCGTTGTAGAAGACGGCGAAGACGAAAAAGAAATTATAAGTGAAATATATTTGAATGCTCATTTCCGGAATACAGACTGCCGATGGGGATTAAAAGTTGAAATCATTAAATTCCAACTGCCTTATATTTCAGTTGAAAGAATGAGGCCTATATGCCTACATCGTTATGTGGAGTTATGTGGAAGAGGAAATCTAAACTCAGCATAATTATATTAAAGGGGTATAAAACAGGGATGATCCCTTAGCGTATGCGAGAGAATGTGTGTAAGCTTTTGAGGAATCCAATTACGTTTTATGTTTGTGTCACAGTAGATATCTCACATTATCAATAACAGCTATAGTCATATTGCCGGTGACTGGCAAAACACGTAAGAATATGATTTACAATGACATCGATACCGGTGTTATAACAACTGTTTACCAGCAGGAAGCGACTATTAACTTGTACGTAGAGAATGGCTTACGCCGTTTTACATAATTTACGTGTATGCTGAAGCAGTCGTTTTCTGTATGCTTCCGAATTATAAGGAACAATCATACTGTCAATCCTAATCTATATTCCGTGCTGTCAATCAATTTTGCAATCAATCATTTTGCATTGCATTCCTTATGAGCTATGAAAAATTTTGTTATTGTCGTATTTTGTGAATTTTTAGGCATAATAACTCATAGGTACCTATTATTTACACGATAAATTGTAACCAATCTAAAACCCAACCACGTAACAAAGTTACAACGATTAATAAGTAACTCCAATTCGTTATAGGTCGTATTATCGTTATAGGCACTTGAATTCCTCGCCATCAATCTACAAAACACCTTAATCACAGGGGCCAACAGCTGGCATTTGTGTGGCTCGCAATATGAATTTATTCCCTACCAAACCCGAACGCAATGTGCTTGTCAGTTGTACTAACCACCTGTTCCCGTTGTTCCCAGAATGCGACAGCAGCGACAGCGGCCACGTGTACGAGTCGCTGGAGCCGCCGCCCCCCGCGCCCGCGCCTGCGCCCCTGCCCCTGCCGCTTGAGGATGACTTCGACTCCTTCGATAGTGACTCCGACGAGGACGACCATGAGAAGGTACCATTCTTGTTGATATGGTGGTTAAAGCTAAACAAAAGTAGTACCAGATAACTTAGAACTGGAGATGAATGTCAGCGCAATAAAGGTGTTCAGAAACTTCTAATGTATGGAAATGACATAAGTGAAAGATCAGTGAGTTCTTTCGGGCCATGGCTGCAACCGTTTATGGCCCAATACTGAGCATAAGTCTCTCCTCATTATTGAGGAGGCCTAGAACATTATCCACCACGCTGCTTCAGTGCGGATTAGTGGAGGGGTCAGTGGCCAACCCAGTATCGGAAGTTTTTCATGCCGCCCGAAAGCCTCCGACATGGCTTGACTACTGCTATCTATCGACAACAACCGGAACCAACGGCATCCGAAGTACGGATGCGCTCAAGAAATTTTGCCACTAGCGGTCACCCTTTCAACTACCGACCGCGCCTTAACTTTGTCGATCACTTGGGATCCACGCAAGCCGCCGGGCTATGAGCGCTTCAGGCCATATGAGAAGTGTTTCTGATGAAAGTGGTTTACGCTAGCTACACTGGCACACCATTATGCAATCTCAAAATGCAGAAACATAGCAATCTCTTGCTCTGCATGCTGATCAAGAGATTGTCATAATTAATTGCATATCATTTTAAAGCAATTAACAGTTTTGTACATGAAAAATGGTTATTAAAATGTGCGTGTTAAAATATAATTTGTGATGATATTCGTTTTAACAAAGTGTTCATATCATTAGCAATACATTACTTAACATTAGTATGCAATGTTGTTGTGTGCATTGTGTAGGTAACTAGGTACATCAGCTTCATTGAGTGTTAGGTTTGTCACAAGTGGTCCCCAGTTGACCGTACACCCGGCGGATACGACACCAAGTTTCACTAGTGAGAGTTCAGACATGTCGCTACACCTGATAAGGAGTTACACTCAATGTTCTATGTACATAAATTTTGTACGGTTGCTCCAATCAATGTCAGAGGCCTATGGCTTTACTAATCGATACCAGCGTCTGGTTAGTGATACCTTGTTGTAAGACGACGAAATTGACAGTCTGCTCAGTTATAATAATAGGTCTCAAATACTTTCATAGTACTTTTATTGGTCAATGTTTGTTGAGTCCACAGAAAAAAACAAATAAAAATAGTTGAATTCACAGAAACCTAAGGTGCATTATTTAGAAAGTAGCTCAAATAAGCACAGTTCAGTTTTTCAGATGCTGAAAAAATCGCTGAACAAACATAAAAAAGCATATATTACCTATACGGTCGAATTGAGAACCTCCTTCTTTTTTGAAGTCAGTTAAAAATCACTGTAACACTAACGGTATTTTACAGACGAAGTTACAGCGAACATAGTTCTTGAAACCGTTGTGGGGGGAGGAATAAGTTTTTTTTTAATAACTGAATAAAAGTTACGATATAAACAAAGCCGCGTGTACGGCTTGGGCATTCTTGTAATTATTATTATTCAGGTAATCATTTATTTTTAGGCAACCAAGGTCCATAGAATACAATATCGATGCATACATACTAAGATTTTATAGATACTATGATATTATAATATACTAACTGTAATCACAAAATTATATTAACATGTTCTTTGTTAGCACATAAAATGGCTTAGGCTAAGTAAAGATTGAAATTGATTGCTAACCAAAACCCCCCTTACCATTGCAGAGCGGTGTGTCGAGTCCCCCGCCCGCGCTGCCCGCGGCGCGGCTGCCGTCGCCGCCGCACGGCGCCGGCGGGCCCTACACGCTCACCAAGATCGCCAGCGCCGCGCAGCGCAAGATGCGCCAGATCAAACGGAACCTCACTAAACGGTACTCGGGTAAGTGTTTGTGATGGTACTTTACAAAATTATTTTTAAATTTTGAAATTTAAATAAAAATTGGGAAAATAGTGAAAAATTGGAAATTATTAAAAAAAAAAAATTCCGATACCGGGAATCGAACCCGAGCCTCCTGGGTGAGAGCCAGGTATCCTAGCCACTAGAGTTAGTCCATATCGGATGATGCTTGTGAAACGAAAAGTTCTATTACGTCATTCACACACTGCTTTTAAAAATATTTTTAGAAAAGAATTCACTGAAAATATTTTTCTATTTTTTACCCGACTGCGTCAGAAGGAGGGTTATGTTTTTCGAGTGTATGTAGATATGTATGTTTGTATGTATGTCCATTTATTTGTGTGGCCCCACAGCCCAAACGGTTGAACATATGAGGTATCGTTGAATTCGTCAAAACTGTGGAAGTGTCACATGCTATATGAATTTTCAAAATGGCGCCCGAAAGTGGAAGAAAAAGAGGGGATAATCTTGAGTTTTATTCTTATCTTAGCAATATGGGTATCAAATGAAAGATCGTGAAAAGACCTTTTCAAATATATATATGTCATGTAACGTTTAGGCACTTCTCACACAACGCTATTCATGAGCTACGCGACTGCAACGCAATCCAAAATTTGTATGTATGCACCTATCTGACACTTTTCACTGACAGGAGACGCGTTTACGATAGGTAGTGTGAGTACCTACGTGAGTGACAAAATTAAGAAACTTTAACTTGTTATAATTCTTAAACTATTGGTTCAAATTAAATGAAATTTGAAATATACCGAGTTTAACTCAAAAAATTCAAGCTTCTAGTTTTATCCACAATAAAACTATAGAGTGTCGAAAATAGCCTGAATTGGCTCGAGAAAAGGATGGTACGGCCGTGCCGCCTTTTCGCTCGACTTGGTGGGGGCACTGCCGTCAGCCGTGCCACCAGATTGCTATTAAGTTTTGAATCTTTTACTAGATGGCGCTGTTCTATTTTCTGAATCACGCTAGCGATTTGTCTTCCGCGCTTCTACTTATGTGATAAACAGATTGATAGAGTAGTCGTGCGTGTGTAGTTCGCGAAACGAAGATTGAATCACAGATTTTTTTATGAGCAAAAGGCTTCCTCCTTTTGCCTTATTATTTATTATGACGCTACTGTATGTACTGTGTAGAAACTGAACAGAGGTCAGAGACGTTATAATATAAGTTACTCTTACTCCATAGCTCGCTCCATTCTCCATCCATAGTCTCCATACTAGATTAGATAGATACTAGGTATTAATGATGCCGAACTATCGATAGTTTCGCTATCGATTGTTGACCTTGAAAATCAGTTAGGATATCGATAGGACTATCGATAGTATAAATCATGGTAATACTATTGGTTATATGCAATAGTATCGATACTATCGATAGTATTTTACTATCGATAGTACAATACAATACAAATCGATAGTACAATACTATCGATAGTATCGATACTATTGCATATAACCAATAGTATTCCCACTATCGATAGTACTATCGATAGTCTCACTATTGCCACACTATCGATAGACTATAGATAGTCTATCGAGCGGCATCACTACTAGGTATAGTTCGCGTCATGTAAAAAGAACGCTAGCGGTCAAGCTGCGCATTAGGCGATTTATCGGTCTCTTTGGTGGTTCGGTCTCTTTAGTTTGTTTTTAATGTACCAATAAAGAATTAAATATATGAATCAGTGAGCAATAGGCAAATAAAACATAATATAGTACTTTCGTGCGCGAGTGTACCCATGCACAAACATACTCCGTCCACTTTCTTCCAGCGTGACAAACGTAGTACTTGTGATAAATCTTTTTTTACCCGTAGGTAACAGTATTGTTTGGCCCTGCCTGCATCACCACGAAGTATTTTATGTTGATATTGTGACACTTGTTTTTTTCTTTTGAGTTCTTTTGTAAGCAGTCGGGTTTTTTGTTATTATAATAATATTTTTATTCAAACGCCCAGTTTATTTGCATTTAATCAAGTTTACCACAATTCATATTTGGTGAATAACTTGACACAGCAACAAAAAAACTGTTGACATAAAATTTAAAAATAACGTGGGTAATATTTGAAAGATTTTGTTATTAAAATTAATTATTGAAAACCAAACGGAATGTCGGAATTATAGATGATTAAATTTTAATTAATTTTGTTCGTTCAATTAAGATAAAGTCTCATCTTATGATTTTTTGTCTATTACAGTAGCCCTGGACGGCCGGCAATTCGCCAAGTCTACGAGTCCGGTATCCAACAGCACGTACGATGCTGTGAAGACGAAGACTAAGTCCCCGATCTACGCCAACTGCGAACGTCCAGACGCCCACACATACTCCAACATCAACTTCGACAAACCGACACCGAAGACCGAGTACGCAAGGGTCACTGGCTTCAAGGAGGAGTTGAAAAACGTCATCAATGAGAAGAGGCACAGCGCTGGAGACGTCCCCCCTCCATTACCAGAGAAACCCCCGCCAGAAAAACCCCCTACCCCGAATAGTGATATGAAGAAGGATGGGACTTTGTCGAGGAAGGCCTACTTTTCCTTCAAGTCGAGGTTCCGACGAGCCACGTCGATGGCGGTGGATATAAACTCGGAAGTTCCTAGTGCGCTGAAGATTACCAACTCCACGTTCTACCTGACCGACTCTATGGACGGCGACTCCGGGTTCAGCAACTGGTAAGATCAATTACATAGGTATAGTACGCGACAGGTCGACATGGCATTCGGGGTATGAGGTGAGACGCGGGGGAAGGGACACCCCGCATACCGCACGTCACCCGCGCCTTAGTAATAGTAATACGCGAGCCTATATCGACCGCGTTTATCGATTTTAATTTCACTCAAATTTTTGTTTATTGTTATGTTTTAAAATAACTTCGGTAGCTTTAGATTTTATCATAGAAGTCGGAGATACTAGTGACGAAGAGTCACAAAGTGCTTGTAGCGATGTTAGTATGAGCTCATTTGATATTGATTGCGATGAATGAAATATTATAATTCAATAACAACATAGTTGTGAATCTTTTTACTAGCTCATTCCTTATCTACATGAAAATTATTTAAATATTTTTTTATCTGTCTATCAACAATATTAATTTAATGTAGTCATAAGTGCTAGTACGACAATAGCCTAAACTGAATAAGTCTGATTCATTTTCATTTTACTTATAATAAACCTTATTTTATTAATGTTACTCTTATTTTGTTGTGTGGGAAAAATATCGATATGAAGTATATCGATATGGCACTTTTCTAGTGATGTGGCTTATCCACATCACTAGAAAAGTGCCATGTCAACCTGTCGCGTACTATACCTTTTCTTAGCTCGGTTCTTTTACGTGACAATAAGGAACTAGCCGTTATTTATTTCGTGCGAACTAATTGTATATTCGTGGATACCTATAAAACATTTTAATGTCGGTCATAAAAATTGTATATTTAATAAAAAAAACAATTGTAATGTAACTATAACAATTTTGTTTAATAATTATATACTTGAAATGCAAATAAAAAATTTGATAAAAATAATTCCGATACCGGGAATCGAACCCGAGCCTCCTGGGTGAGAGCCAGGTATCCTAGCCACTAGACCATATCGGATGATGCTAAGGAAGTGAAAATACACGATGAATACAAAAATTATTTAAAATAAGTATTTGGGTTAATTATGGGAGTTGAAAATCTGCCAATATTAAATAAGCTGTGTTCGTTATCTCATTAAATTAGTTTTTTTGGAACATCAACTCTTTACAAAACATTGTTTATTTATTAGGTAAACAAAAAATGTATAAAGTACAAGTGAGGGATTTTCCTGTCCCAATTATAGAGTTGTCAATTACAGTAATTAGTACTTAAAAAATCATAATATATAATTAAGTTTTGAGCAGTTTTCGTATTTTAAGATATATATTTAAGATATATCATTTTATGAAATAACTAACACAATGATACTGTTTGCCTAATAAAAATCCATAAGGACTCACGACAGTCGCAGTACTTTTTCAACTAGTACGATCTAGGATGTCACATAAAAAATGTGTACCTAATGTACATTCCTAAAGAACTACTAGTTTTTGCTTATGACTTGGCCCGCGTGGGAGTTGGAAAGCGGCAAAATACAGTTAAAATGTTCCTAATGGAACATATTATTGGGCTAAAAAGAGAAACTTCATACAAATTCTGTATCCCTTTTTACCTTTCATGTGAATTCATTGATAAAATAAAATATTTCAGTTTATCCTTTTTTTATCCCTTCAGGGAAGAATTTTCAAAAATTCTCTCATAGTGCTCGGTCAATGTCCCCTACATACTCCTCAAGTGTCCCCTACACACTCCCAAAGTATCCCCTACACTCTCCCAAATTTTCCCCTACACACCACTCCCCTAGTAAAGGAACAAAAATGCCTAACAGTCAAACAGTAACTCTGTAACTAAGTATCTCAGTCAAATAGTGACGAAAGAGTATACAATTCTTCCGTTTATATGTTTTTTATATTTATTTAAATAAAAAAAAATATTTATAAAAAAAATAAACATTTAAGAATTGTATACTCGAGTGTCTATGGGCGACGGTGACTACCTACTTACCATCAGGCCCGTCTGCTCGTCTGCCTGCTTAGTACATAAAAAAATTAGGTATTGATGCTGACTTGCAACCAAATTAACTCATACATTCCCTCCCAGCAGCGACACGACGCAAGCGGGGAGCTCGGAGGCGTTGCCAGGGGCGACGGGCGCGCCGGGACGAGCGGGACCACCGGGACCGACGGGACCACCGGGACCGACGGGACCAGCGGGGACGGGGCCCGCGGGCGCGGCCCGGCGGCGCGACGGTAAACTGCGCGGCGCGTGCTCCGAGTCGGCGCCGTGCCTGGCGCTCGAGCGGCCCGCCGTGCCGCCGCCGCCGCCGCCGCCGCCGCCGCCGCCGCCCCACCACACTGACCTTAGCGCTGTCAACGAAGGTCGGCCGCACTTACCCCGCGACGTCAACTGGACTTGCTATGACTAACCCGGTTTTGTATTGTAGGATAGGACTCGATTAATGTTAGAGATTCCTTTTTTAAACAGGATGGGAATTCCTCATTCAAAAAGGCTGGAGTTTTGTAGTAAAAAACGTCTGAACTTGATAATTAAAACAGTGCGAGAATTCCTTATTCAAAAATTGTTCCGCATTTTTGAAAAAAATTCTAAATTCTATATTCAAAACGGGCAAGACGTTGAACTGGTTTAGTTTTCTCTACTAATTCCATTAGTACATTTTTTATTGCCTACTACTATTCCCGTTTGAGACAAACATATTATATTAATATTACAATTAAACGTCAAACATTAGGATAAAAGGCAATCTTTGTCTCAGTTTATCTCTTATTCAATTCGATGTTCCTTAATCAGACCCTAATCTGGAGCACTCTTATCTGAACATTATTTCTATAAAACTTCTTCCGATTTAGAATCCATCCTTACGGTCGTGAAAATCTAAAAATACAATTAATATTGCTGTCCTCTGAATGACTTAAAGTGGGTGCTTAAATCTTCCAATTTTTCACCTTTCTGCGTTTTTTACTTATAGTCCTGTCCTAATTTCAGTTGACGTCTATACAGCGATAGATTACCTAAATAGTTTTATCCGGAACCGAACGGTCCAAAGAACGAAGACAGCGCTAAACAAAGGTCAGAAACTGCTCATCGCTGAAAATAACTAATTACTACAACCTACGTGATTTTTATGTTCTGTGTCATGAATGTCTCACAATGTTTCTTGTAGAGTTGACAAAATTTTTTATAAAGGTTTGCATAGTGGTAAGATTTATTATCCTACCTGGTCTTGTTACCACCAGTTAAAATCAAAGATGCAATGATTTTCTTTGTTTCGGTTGCAGTTAAGATAGCCTGTAACCGTTGTACGGCTAAAAATAAAAAAGCATAAACACTCAAATCATTGCACTATGATTTCCTATGTCACGGATGGCGTGAACGATACAAATATCATAACACCGAAACCCATGAATCAAGAACAAATATTTATTTATCGTATCAATATCTAGCTCGGCTGGAAAAGCCACAAACCAACAAAAAACTTTAAACTTAAACGGTAAACTTGTCACCGTTTTGTAATTGGCCCCTTGAAATTTAAAAATCCTTTTTTAAAAGAATTGCATGACAAAGCATCAAACAATTAAACTTCAAGTGGTCAATTATAGTAAACCCAACTTAAGACTGAAACGAAAGAGGCGCTGTCGGATGCATTTGACATTCATTTGACCAATCATTGCACACTAGTAACTGACAGATGAATGAACGCAACGTACTTATGAATGACTTTTCGTTAGTTCCAATTTTTGCCATTTCAGAGATAAGTTGGGCGGACTGTACTTTACATTGGCCTCAGTTTCCCCTAGTTTCCAGGTTTTCGGTAATTTTATATGTATACATTGTCAATAAGTACTTGTAACTTATTTCTGACATAAATATTTTTAATTTTTTTACGGTCTATCAAATGATAAAAATAAAATTAGTAATTTCCGGCGATGGCAGTGGGCGGCAGTGGTCCGTGGTGTAGCTTGTGAATGTCGAGCCTCTGTGTTTGCACTGTCTTTGTTGTTCTGTTACATTGCATTTATTACTTTCTTTATGTTTTTCATCTTATTCCTATTTACTTTTTCTTTGGTTATGGTTTTTTCATTTCATCGTATTGAAAATAATTTTCTGCCGCATTACTATTATTCACTCACTTTCTTTTTATTATGTAACAGGTACCTACTTATTTTGTTTTATGGATGGAAATGAGTTACATTTTTTTTTCCTCATTGAAATTCATCATATAACACAGTTACAAAATCGTACTTATGCAGTACTTATGCCTAAAATTATTCACCTTTTTGTCATTTTATAAGGTTCTTGTATGATTCAGTTGCAATATTCATCAGATGCAGTTTTCAATATCATATATCGATGTAGTCAAAGATAATATTATAACTGCAAATGAGTTACTATCAGTGAACAATGAAGTCAATCATATAACGCGAATCCGAAAGATATCTAATAATGGAATACTTATATGAGACAAAGATACAAGTATTTAAGTTACACTTCTTCACATTTTGTCTCCTTAAGACATAACTCCTTTTTACCTTTAATATTATTGGCCGTAGTACGTACATACACAATAAGAAGAACTAAATATGGTATAGTAACAACAATACCAGAGTAGCAGACAATCGTTCTCTGTTGATAATTACTGAGATAATTGCGTGGACACAACGTAGGAGATTACTATACCCACGAGCCATTATACCGTCAGTTCTGTATCGACGGTATGAAGCAACGCGCGTTACTTCTCTAAACTAATAACTTTATGTGTACCGTGTGATTAAAAGTCTTGTGCACTTCGTCATTACACGTCAATGTTGTGTGTCTTTGTTTTGTGTTCTGCTTATGATGGGTCGTAAGTTAACTTTAATCTAATAAAATAAAATATAAAACTGACAGCATTCGTGTCTTCTGTAGGTACACCGTGCAATTTAAACGTTGTGTATTACGTCATCTGTATAATGAGCTTCTTCATAGAGTATTTTATTAACTGCGTCTTTATACTATGTTTATTTATTTTGTTTAAATTATTTTGCCGCCATTTTATTTAGTGATGTAATATTTTGAGCAATAGCACTCAAATCGCATGATGATCTAATTTGACCTTTGAGCTTATAGAAATGCAAATGTATGCATGCAGTCAATAGTGAGATGTAATCTGTGCGATGAACCACAGAATTTGAATAATAATTAAGTACTTCTGCACTGCACAGTGTTAACTAGTTGACTACCAAATAATTTAACTAATACCTACGTTACAATAGTTTGATGCACCAAGGATTGCGAGCTACACTATAACATAAGGCCTTTATTTGTAACATGTAAAACCCGACTACATTTTGTGATTTCAGGCTGCCTATACAAAAAAGGTGTGAGTAGCAAAATAAATGTTACATACTTAATTTTATGATTTTAAAACATTGGCAATCCTTGGGGCACTCAGGTAGAATAACACAATAATACCTGTTGAATAATTATTATTATAGTGATAAAATAACGTCATTAACGATGCTCTATTTATGCTAATACATATGTATACAGATTTTTCCCATGATTAGTGACGCACAACTTAATGATGTGAATTGCTTTAAAATGTCATAAATACATGATATTCATGGAGGAAACTATTTCATCATACCAGATGTAAACTTATGCTCTATCTATATCACAGAGCAATGGAAAAAATTTGAAAATATATGAACATAAATAAGAAAATATTTATACATATTACGAAGCAATTATTTAATTTAGTTATTGAAAAAATAAACACAGAATTTTAACACTCCAAAATTCATGCAACTATAGTTAAATTAGTGCATAGACAACAAAACGAAAATGATCCTCCTTTGCTCATTTTAATCGTCAGGGGTCACCAAACCAGGGTCACCACAAAAGCAACATTCTAAGGCATAAGTAAGTTTTAATATGTTGTTTTTCCACACAGAGTTGAAGCGCCTGCTGCCGACGCTGTCGCGCAAGGATAAGGGCGCGCGCACGCGCACGTCGTGGTACGCGGAGTGCGGCGCCGACACCGCCTCCATCAACACCTCTTCTACTTCCTGGTATGTTTGTTTGTTGTTATAACGCCTTATATGTAACTACCACTTACTGCTTACTGGACTAACCACCCTAGTCCTTAAATTAAGTCTTGTTCTAAGACATTGTTGTAGGCGTTATCATGGACGACAGTGGAACGGTGGTGCTGCATGCACGTTTGTTACATTAATGCCATAAAAATTACTTTAAAACTAAACATAAGACGTCGCGTGGCTCAGAGGGGTATGATATACGATGACGGGTTTAGTAACGATAAATAAATTTAATGACAAGGACGACTGATAATCATGCGTACATAATTATACCTATAAGTAGATAAATTATTTCCAAAATGCCTACATGAATGGAAATTAAAATATTTAAAATTATAAATAAGTAGACATAATTAACATCGAAATTCCGACAGAGTCGCATAAATCGTTATCGTGGCTGTTTATATTTAAATTGTTTCAGATCATCCTTAATGGTTCATGGTGAATAAGGTGATACCACTTAATTAATTATAATACCTGCTCGTTGGTAACATCTGCTTGTAAATACAAAGAACGAAAAGATACTTAAAATCGGTCAGTGAGCCAAGGTCAAACATCAACGGTTAGTCATATTCTATTCAACAACAATCCCAAATATAATAAAGTAAAATTGGCAAAACTTGGCTGTGCGTTATTCGGAACCACTCGATATGGTCTGATTGTATGCGAAGAAATATAGTGGGTAGTTTCACTTATCATTCCTTTGTCTCAGATACCTTTTAAAGATTATCTTTAACATAACAAAAAAGAGGTTACTACTCACTGAGCAGTCATTTGTTATACGTCAGTTGTCTTGTCACATCGATAGAAGGCAGGGGTCGATAAGAGATCAATGATCATTGATCACAAAGCAGCGTGAGTGCTGAGGCGAAGTGGGGCGGTCGTGCGGAAAATGGCGATGTGAAGCAACATTGAGCGTAATTGCTGCGCCGAGGTCGCGTCACGGCGCGGCACGACACGATGGGTGCTCAACACTCAGCGCTTTAACGATACCTAAAGTAAATTATGTATTAACTAGTAAATCCGCCCTCGCTTAGCTTCGGGGAACCAGCCCCCTCAAAAATCTCTATAAATTTTAACAAATTATGTTATTCCGATGTCTAAGTTATATTACTGCAAAGTGTCATCAAAATCCGTTCAGTAGTTTTTGCGTGAAAGAGTAACAAACCCACACACACACACACTCACTCACTCACTCACATACCTACATCCTTACAAACTTTCGCATTTATAATATTAGTAGGAAGTAGGATAGGATAGGATGTAGCGTAGCAATTTGATCTCTAATCTCGGTCTAGTGCAGAGGTCCGCAAACGAACTTTTTTGTGCCCCTTACCGCCCCTCTAGGCCTTCAGCGACCACTAGAGGGCGTTATCGCCCGCATGAGAAAGACTTGTCTACAAACCTCATTTGTACAGAATACGATAGACGTATAAACATAAATCAGTTATTCCATTTTAAAATTAGCAATACTATTTACTAATTCTTATTCTAATATATAAATATTACTAATTCATCAAAATGTAATAAAAGTAGGTACTTCGTATTAAAGTTACTGAAATAGATTTCAAAGAGCAAAAAATAAACAGACTATTTACTTGAATAAAAATCTTCGTTAATTTTTTTTTCATTTTGAGTAGATATATTTCTTGATTAATGAAGGATTCTTATATGATATAACTTTAAATGCCATACATACATGGATGGTAGCAATATGATTATCATTACTAAACAAGTTAACATACATTTACAATATTTACATACATACTTAGTTGATAACGGGAAGTTACAAGCCGGTATTGCATTTTCAATACTTCGTATTCGTACACGTATACCACGAACCATGAGTGACTTGCTATTCGAAGATGTTGAATAAAAGCAAGAAATCAGGCTTCGAAATTATCCTCCGCGCAAACCGGTCCCGGTATTTAGGTTCGGTGGCGATTCCGGCCCGGCCGCGCCGGCTCAACGATTATTTTTCAACTTCAGCACATCAACACAGATTATAATTCATATAGAGTTGAGTCTCACGATATTATTTATCAATTTTATAGGATACTCACTTTTAGCCATCCCGTACCAAATTCGAATCTGAGCCCCAACCCCCCAAGACAGGACAGTATTTAGTATACTACTACTGACCACTACTATACTATTAAGTATACAGTAGTACTGTCTATTGCCTTTAAATAACAAAAAAATACCTCGCGTTCCTGTGGTACTTTGATATCGGTAAAAAAATTGAGGTTATGAATCTGCATTGTGTATTTGTTCTGATTTAAATTGTTATTACTGATTGTTCGCCGCCACGGCTGCTACTTGTTTTGTTGCTATTTACCAATGCTAACAATGTCCACACACGATTATGCGGTGCATGTGCAGAACAAGGTACCGTGGCTCATGACTCATTGTAGTATTCTAAAATTGTCATGTAAGTACTTGGGCAAATGCCTTGTGACTAATATGTTACTTTTCAATGGACACATACTTTAAATATTCATCGTAAAAAAGTTCTTAGAAATGTAAATGGAAATTAAAACTTTTTTCTCTTACAAGTTGTTTAGGAAACCGTATAGTAGTTGTTAATGTGAGTGTAATAGCTGTAGTAGGTAATAGCTGAATTCGGTAGAAGTATTACCAAGTACCGTGGCGGGCGAGGGTACCTACTTCCCCGGGTAGACTCTAGGCTCTACCACCTGTTGTAAAAATTATTCTTATCTATGGTTTCGAGGTTGCGCGCTCGAGGTTAGCTGTTGTTGTACTTGAGTTTGGTTGCATTATATCCATGATGATATTGCCATAATCTGTTATTGATGATGTAATTCAGACTCCTTCGTGATTTGTATGAAATAATTTAAAATTATCAGGACATGTGCGTCTTGGCGTAGAAACGCCCGCATCAGTATAAGTTGAATACATCGCGAATTCCAATTCATGTCCAATTGATCCAGCAACGTTGTCCAATCAGCGCACAATCAGTGTCCATTTAGCTCATTTCCTGCCGACGGCACTAATCGCTGTTTGTGGACATGTAATTCCTTATTGGCCTGGCCGTAAAACAAATGGAAATTACTCCATTTGCATCATAGAATAATCTTTGCCAGGCTATTAAGCAATAAGCTCCGCGTTTGTTCCCGCAGGTGTTGCATATTTATATGACACAAATATGTTTTTGCGTGATGGTTGTTTGTGATGCTAGTTGATGGACTGTAAAATATTATTATTCGGTTAGGTATCTACTTGATTTTGACACTTAAAAATGTTGCTTTGACATAGTTGGAGTTGGAAGTATCTATGTATGTATTTAAATTAGATTTGATGGAATCGGTTTTAATATTTATCATAAGTGAAGCTGTGAAATAGAATGCTTCATTAATCAATGACATGCTCATTCCCACGACATTAAACTCAAAAGTAGTTCACTTAATAGAGAGCTCTTACAAGCTTTCTTTAATTTAATTTAATTATTTATAGAATTCGATAAAATAAATGAATGCATCATGCTTGTGTCTCCAAGATATTCCCAGAGCATGTTACGTTTGTTGTGTGTTTTTTACTAAAACACACGTATACAATTATATACATAAGTGTAAAAAGATTTTTCCTCCTTGTAGGTCTTATAATGGTGACTCTTCTGGTATTACTCATATTTATTAACGACAGCAATCACAGTGAGCGTTTACAGCACGGCGGATGGTTTTTTTCATCTACCGTTGAGGCAATACAAAAAGCATGGTATAACTAACGTGACCAGGCGTTTCGTATTTAACGGGATAATCCCGTTTTCAGGTTGTCTGTCCCGGAGCCCCGAACGATATCCCCGGGATTCAAAAATTTCCCATATTTTCATAATAGATTGAACATTTTGTGGCCCAGACAATTTTGCGTCGTGATTCGAATGATTTCTCTGGGATGTTCAGAGGCGCTCATACAGGTATAAATAACCACAAAACCTGGAAAGTGACGAATACAAACGACGTCCCGTTTTGGCCCAAAAACAAAATGGTCACGTTGATATAAGTATGGGGAATCAGTGCGAAGTGGTATCGCCTCCCGCAGCCCGCGGACGTCGCCAGTATCCAGCCACGGTGACTCACCAGCCTGTTCTCTGCATCACCGTTAAACTTGGCCCAATCCATAAGCGATTGCGATTAATAATAATTAATGTGAATGTTTTTTTTTTGTTTTATAAATAGTGTTAGTGAAACAATTTTTAAACAATGAGATAGGCTGATGGTTTCTTTAATATTAAAAAATTATGAACGATGAAAGACATTTTCGAACACAAAGTAGAAAAAATATATTTGCTACAAGAATAAATAAATTTAATTTAAATGCATCGACTAAGCATGCCAAAGGAAAAGTGGAAAAGAAATAGTCAATAAATGTGTCTCAACTTTAAATAATTATTATGAACAAAATATGATACAATTGGACGAAGATCATGCCGCTCATTCACATTCGCGCAAATATGCGAGGTCATAAATGTAGGACGGGCAAATGATTAAGCGGAGTTTTTCACACATTCGTGACTTCCCACCTGGGCTTCGGGCGCATGGAAGTCAGTGCGGTTAGGGCCACTTACAACAATACAACTTCAGCCAATCGTTAAAACGCTATTCGCTTGTGGCTGGCAACGTGTCACAAGATTGCCCGTGAAATGGTGTGCGGTCTCACGGAAAATCGTCAGTCGGTTACAATCAAACACAGTAACGGCACAGCCGCGCAGCCTCGCGCGCCTCCGTGCGTGACGGTTACACGGGAGTGGTTTAAATGTTCCTCTCGATAAAGTGTATGATAACAACATTGCTTCGGTTGCGGTCATGACTTCGACTTAACCCACGATTTGATGTTGTAGCATCTCAGAAGGTCAGTAGATAACCGACTAAGAATACTAATGGATGTTTTAATTTTTCACGCACAAATTGCCAATTATTTCGTGTTAGCTTCATATCAATTGTAATTTTCCTTGACCTCTTAAAGGAAGTCCTTACCTACTAATCCACTTTATAAAACATAACACATAAATATAATAGTCCGTTATTATTTTACCTAAGTTAATGACATTCTTAATAAAAAAAACAAGTATGAGTTCACACGCGGTGCAAGTGAAACTTTCTGTTCTGGATATTAAAAAAAATGAGATGAATACTCTACGGAGGTGGCAAAAGAGATAAAGGGAGAGCGATTGTTTGACACTGCATTATTGAAGTAAAAGAGAAACAAACTTATGTTACTCTAATTTAAGTTTCTTAAAATCCAATTCACACCATTCAAAGCCCGATGGTTTATGTCGATCGTAAGTGATTGATAAAGTTAAGTAATTGCAAGCGCGGACGGTAGTTGGATAGGTGACTGCTAGTGGCAGGGCAAAAAGAAGCAATGAATGACCTCGTTGTTCGAATTTATTTTAGACAACTTCTTAACATAATATAAAAGGCATAGTTAAAAGTTAAAAGTTCGATTTAAACTATCGCAGATTTAATTAAAGTAGCAATCAAGTACAAGTATTGAGAGTAACTAATTAAGAGATGATAAGCAACATGTTACGTAATTGTGATCTCCTAATTAGTAAGTATGTAAGGTAGCATACATCTACATTTCATCTATAAGGTCATAACTTGGACCGCACGATACACCGCGTTTTAGTGTTGCGCCCGCCGTCTCGGTCGGTCATCAGTCGGATACGACTGCATAAATGATTTCGTCGTGTTATCGCGCGGCTCCTCACGGCTCCTGCGGTACTCGCGCGAGTTTGCTTACGCCAGTAACAACTGCAGCCTCTAGTCTAGTCTAGACTGTCAACGGACTGACGATTGCACAGTGTCTAATTGTCGCTGTGATTTATTTGTTGTTGTGAACAAAGGA
The DNA here is from genome assembly GCA_905404135.1 of Hesperia comma. Taxonomy (NCBI): domain Eukaryota; kingdom Metazoa; phylum Arthropoda; class Insecta; order Lepidoptera; family Hesperiidae; genus Hesperia; species Hesperia comma. Next base: position 19,073,390 of record FR990018.1, read on the forward strand.
CTGTTCTATTTCTGCTCAAGTTATCGTTCGTCGCTTGACGTGAGTGATAAAATTTATGATTTGTGATGCATTGCGGTTAAATATATTGGGCAGTTTTCTCAGTTTGAAAATATAAATCCTATCCTACTAATATTATAAATGCGAAAGTTTGTAAGGATGTATGTGAGTGAGTGAGTGTGTGTGTGGGTTTGTTGCTCTTTCACGCAAAAACTACTGAACGGATTTTCATGAAATTTTGCAGTAATATAGCTAAGACATCGGAATACCATAATTTGTTAAAATTTATAGAGATTTTTGAAGGGTCTGGTTCCCCGAAGCGAAGCGAGGGCGGATTTACTAGTACGTTAGTATACCGTAGCAAACGGTGTAGTGGCGTCGCCTGCCAAGTGAAGAATCCCGGGTTCAATCTTGCGCGTTGGCATTTAAATGTGACAGATAATTTTTTTTTGTGTTGTAGTTTATAGTATTGTAATTGTAATTTTGCCCGGTCTTAATAATTTCATCGCATGAACTCCAGGCAAGGATATGTTTAAGCAGTGACTTAGTTTGAAATTCGAAATGTAAAAATCACATTCAAATTTTTATTATAATAATGAAAATATTATCAGATGGGTCAATAAGGCATTTTTTGATTAATTTTAATTATATTTGTTAATATCAAATCTTCTACCTATGTCGGGTAGGACATATTATAAATTTCCACCAAATAAAAGAACCCCCAAATTGTGGCTCCACCAAATGAAAAACAAATTCCCAAAAATTTTAGAAAAACCTACAATACTGCTTTACAACTAACGGTCTTCACTGAGTATCATTGGCAAAATACATTAGAACACCTAAGTATATATTAAACTCTTGTTCCCGCCTAACACTCTTGACAGACAACCAGCGTTCCGTTCGCTGAAGGGTTGCGTAGGGGCCTGTGCGTCTTATGGGTCTCCCTTTTACACGGACATGAAATCGACTAGACAAATGCCTCTGGCTAACTTGATCATTCTGTCGCAGGTACGCGGAAGCAGGGCTGTACCAGGCGGGGACTGCGTCGACGTCCTCGGGCGCCTCCTCGGGCTCGCACCCCGCGTCGCCGCTGCCGCACTCGCTGTTCACGCACGAGCCCCTCTACCAGTTCTACAACGCTGCCAAGGTTGAGGTAAGTTTGCTTCGAGCCATATTTGGATTTTACTGAGGTTTAACAAGTATCGTGCAAGGTATACCTAACCTAAGTATAATAGAAACGTCCATGTCACATCCCTAGTTTGGGTTTTTATTTTGTGGACACACTAGCATCGTTAATAGGAAAAATCAAATACCTACCTTAGTTGAAATAAAAAGTTAACAAATACTGTTTCGAGAGGAGTAGGTAGGTACTAGAGATTTTTTCAATTGTTTCAAAATGTCATTCTTTTTGAAAATGCTATATTTATTGATAAAAAGTACTAAATACTCCAATATTCGTAAATAAGTAATACACCATAATTTACGGCAATAAAAATTACCAACGAAGTCATAATAGAGACTGATGAGTGCTGAAAATTATCACACCCCGCGAACATTAGGTCACATGGAGCGCTAAACTTCTCTTGAAGATCTTAAGACACACCTATCGCAGACAGTAACCTTTCAACGGTCATGGTGTCCTTCTCGCCACGTCTCAAATTCCCGCCCTGTGAAGGCGGTGATGTATGCGGATCACGTTACGGAATACAGCCTCACACAAAGAGCCTTACACAACCGGTCCCAGTAGAGAAAAAAAGGTACTCCCTCAGCGTGATTTACGAGATTCCGCGGTAGTTACGATGCGTTTTTATTTAAATTTCGTTAACATTAAGTAGGTAGGTACACAATAAAAATCTTGTGTCTTATAATTAACACCCATCTTTTTACTAAATACTCCTGAAGAATCGAAGTAAATTCTCAAATGTGTTTGCTAAGTACTTACCTAAATGACTCAGTCTTTATTATTAGGACATAAAATATTATGGAGGTGGTTCTTCAGAAGACAAACAAAATCGTTAATATAAAACATTATTGTCCGCTCCAATCACACATAAGCACATAATAGAAAAATACATGTTCAAGCACGACCACGACATAAATTAATATGGAAATCATATTTTATGTAAGTATATAAAATTATGGTTGCAATTACATTTGCTTACGTTGTTCGAACTTGTAATTTACTTTGTACTTGAAGACACACGTAAGCGTAACACGTTACACGACACAACAATAGGATTATTAATCACTCCTACACTAACATGCGCGAGTTTTCTCGAGAGATTTTCCTCGGTCGTAGCACCTCGTAGGTTTTATATTATGTAGGTACATAACGTCTTCTTATTGCATCGTTACGCAAGATTGACTGATCATAGAATAGGTACTTAAGTACCGGGAAGGGAACCATGGCTTGTTAACTACCATCGCCGTTGATTTCTGAACCATGAACAATGGTGACTAAATTATGACGATGAATGTGATGAAGGCAGGAGACAGGCTTCAATTTAAAATGAATGAAGTTCACCAAAGTATAAACTCCTACACAACTCTCTTACACACTCTTGAAAGGCATGCTCTGGTATCCGTATTCCCTATGTGGCGTATGGCAGGGATAAAACACAAATGAGACGTCGCTCCCATGACGCCTTTATTGGAGACCAATAAATGTATCGTGGAGACCAATAAATGTATCGCGATTGGTTGACTCTTAGTAATAAATAATAACTTTGAGTAATAATCCTCTTCAAATAGGGCGATTTGCTCCTGTAGAACCAACTAACAATATAAAACCATTGAGATACTATGTACTAATACCTCAATGTATAAAACAAAGTCTCCGCTATTTCTGCTTGTTGAAGCAATATTTTGTACACAAGATAATAAAAGTATTTCACCGACTCAATTAAGTATGAACTTATTTGAATAACCCTATTGGAATTATTGATGCACAATATATTATCGTAGCCGTGATTACTTATTAATAAATTTAAAAACATACGTTCATAATTCATATCTCTAACGAAGAACCGGTAGTGAACTTGTATTACCACCAATACACTGCTGCATGCATATATGATTATGAATTGAGATACATTTTTATCCGTGGAACAAAAAATATGTTCCCTCAACTTTAAACTATAAAATACAAAAAACCTTATTTCAATCGATTGAGCCGTTTCTGAAGTTAGCCAGGGACAAATGTACAAACAGACACAGATTAAAGAAAATTATGTAAATAAGTCATAAGTAATCATAAATTACAACTAGTGACGTGCAATGAAGCGAACTCTCCGCGTATCAATGACTCATTTCCTAGCCTAAATGAACCACTTATCGTTAGGTTAAAAATCAGTTGTCTTTCAGTAAAACCACAATCATATCGACGTCACTAACATCTGGGAATTTTACTGTAATTCCAAGAAGCAGAATAACATCAATTTATTCCCTCGCACGCTTCAATAACACAAACTGGCGCCCTTCAATAGTTCAATAGTTCTCCTCGTGTTTGTATGGAGTGAGTGCGTAGGTAATGGTCGACGGGAACTGAGGAATAATATCAATGTTTACATTAAGAGTAATCAAGGTTAATATTGTAAGTAATTTTCCTGTTAATATGCGTTTTGGGCACAATTTAATTAATTGTTTTCTTCGCGAAACGAAAATTTCATGAGTTTGCAACTTTCCTTATGTTATTGTTATTGAAAATTATGATCAATTATTATGTTTTGGATCATGTCACGCCAATATGTAGTATGTATGTGTATAGTATGTATGTGTATGTGTAAGTATGTATGACTGTACAAAAATTTTGGGATGCTAATTTCATATACAGTAGGTACCTAGTGTAGAATTTGTATTGGACTAATATCTTATTAAGGTGATAGGGACCATCACATAGTCGAAAACAGGATTCATTAATAAATATCGTAACGGATATATGATTTTTGAATCAGGTCTTGCTCCAAGCGAATCAAAGACCCCACTGTTCAGTAGGTTGATTTTAAATGGTATTGTTAACGACGATCTTAGTGGCCTGTTTTTTAGGATAAAAACAACCAACTCTGATCTACGACTTCGGAACAAAACATGAGAGTTTATGGTCAAGGACAATTAAGTAGAAATAGAGTATTATCTGCATCGAGTTGATAATATCCACTAATTGTATCGGCACGCAGCTGCTAAATTATATCGACCTTCAACTGTACGCTCGATTGCGTAAACTGTTGCTTCCTTATTTTTTACATCATTGGTACTCATAAAAAATTTAATGAATATATGCACTCACATCTCCTTATTAGGATTATCAGCTGAACCCCCACGGAAGCTTTGATAGACCCCAAATTGTTTAAGACCAATTAGGTCTGGACTCGACAGACATTATAGACAGTGACCATGTGTTTAAGAGTGATAAAGATCTGTGAGCTGTGCTGTACCTCATTATCATCACTAGTTCCCTGTCTAGATGAAAAAGACCAACATTATTACTGGTTCTGTCTGCATCTAAAATGACTAAACAGATAAACGCTCTGACAATGAACGACACCTCCACACACCTTGACTTCCTGTATGTAGGTGGTGCCTGGCGACGTGGAGATGCAATCACTTACAAAGACTAAGATTCGAGGACAAGCGTAAACGCAGTGTAACATCTTTCGGGGCCTTTATTTAAAGAATGTGTGTTTAAATGATTGAATAAAATATTTATTTAGTTCGTACTTATCGTCTTCAAAACCTGGCCACGTAGGAATTAAGACTTTAGTCCATACACTGAGTGTTTACCATGCTTAGGGACTGTACTCAGCCGTCGCTACTTTTTTATACACCTCCATCCCTGTTTGAACCAATTTGTTTTGTAGGTCCTCGGATCTTGCACTTATACTTGACAATAAAGACAGGTGTTAATACCAGTATATGAGGATGTGCCTTAATTACATATAACCACAGTATAACTTTCTGTTGTGTTACAGTCGGCGTGCCGCGAGACGGGGGACTCGGACTCGGACGCGTACGACCCGGCCGGGGGCGCGCGGGGGCCGGACGCGGGCGGCGCGGGTGCGGGGGACGCGAGCGCGGGGGGCGCGGGGGCAGCCAGGCCGTCCGCCATGGCGCTGGTGGCGCCGCGCGGGCCCGCGCGCACGCTGTGGTGCGAGGTGCCTGAGGTCGTCAACTCGGCTGTGCTCAGTAAGTGTTCGATGCAAGCTACTGTAAGGTTATTTTGACTAGGCTGATGTGAACTTCGTTTTCCGAGATGTTTGCGCAGGTACAGTAACTGACCAATCAAAACACGGCGGCCATGACAGTATTTTGTGATGCGCTACTTTGTATTGGCCATGGAAGTATTTACGTCCATGATATTGGCTAACTAACCTACCGCCCGCACTCCCCGCCTCCTACCACCATCTTGGCCTTAAAATCGACATCTGCGCAGTCACTCGTAGCCAACTTCATATCAGCCGAGTTAAAATGACCTTACTGTACCTTGTATATTATTTGACTGTGATGTGATTAGAATATTGACAGTAATTTTGTGTGTGTGTGACGGAAAGAGCTAAGATTGAGATGACTACGAGATGGACGATCAAAGAGTGAGATGATTAATCTTAAATAAGAGGGTCAGTACTAATTCTCTACTAACACAAATGATTTCACTATAGTAACATCTCCCATCCTCCTCCCAGGTTCACTAGCGCCGGCCCAAAAGCGCCTGCAGGAAGCGAAGTTCGAGCTACTGACGTCAGAGGCGTCGTACCTGAACTCTCTGAACGTGCTGGAGTCGCACTTCATATCGCATCCCGCCTTCCGCGACCCCCAGGTGTTGCCGCCCGAGGACTGGGAGACGCTCTTCTCTACTATCCTACCAGGTAAAATGACGCTATAGTCGTAGCTTTGTTTGAAGACAAGTGAATGTTTGTCATCACATGGCTCAGCTAACGCCCTCTATGTAAGTCGAATCGGTCATTTGTGAAGCAACGTTTTGTTTCAACTTGAAAGTAGCAATCGAACATTGCCATTTTTTAAATGCATGCGGCAAAGAAGCATAATATTATGGACCGCATCCTCTTACAGTTTGCTGATGTCATAGTTGATTTTTGTTAAGTGAGTAGTCAGAGAAAAGACTGCCGTTGTCCGTTAAGTAAGGATAAGTCATTTAAAGCCTTGAACCATTTAAAGTCCCATTACACACACTATCGCAGACATACATAGCTTTCCAATAATCAAGCCTGTTGTAATACAAAATTGTTTGGTTGCAGTTCGCAAGTGCTCGCAGACGCTGATGCAGGAGCTGGAGCGGTGCTGGCAGGAGAACATCCTGCTGGGCGGCATCTGCGACATCGTGCGGCGGCACGCGACGCGCCGCTTCCGCGCCTACGTCAAGTACTGCGAGAACCAGGCGCTCATGGTGCGCACGCTGCAGCGCCTGCGCGACCGACCCGCCTTCGCACAAGCGCTCAAGAGGTACCCACCATAATATTATACTTGGACTAGGAGGTGGGAATCAGTGAGCGACCAAAACGCCAAAAACTACACTTTCCACTGGAAAGTTATACGTTTCGATTGTTCTGGTCGCTTATCGGAACGCATGGCTGATTTACCCACGTTAGGTGTTTTGAAAAGTGTGGTTTGATAACTCGCGTGTCAAGTGGACATGATGCAGCAAGTTTAAATCAATTCTCATCTTGTATCAAATTAGTCACCGTAAGTGTACCTACACACTCGCAGCCAGGTCCTCCGCTAACTGTCAGGGCATTCTCGAACACCACTGTTTTACACCCCCTTCCCTCGTTCGTTTCCTTTTCTTGTCGCCTCCCTTCGCCCGGGCGTGCTGCATGCAGTGTATACCTTAGGCGCCCGCTTGCAGCAGGCCCTGCTTACGACTTAAAATCCCAGTTACATACGGCGATCTCTTACCTTGCAGGATGGAGAGCGCGCCGGCGTGCCAGTCGCTGTCGCTGCACTCGTTCCTGATGCTGCCCATGCAGCGCGTGACGCGGCTGCCGCTGCTGCTGGACGCCGTGCTGCGCCACCTGCCGCCCGCCGACCCCGAGCACGCCGGCTGCATGCGCGCGCTCGCCACGCTCAACGATGTATGTGCACACACACACACACACACGCGCGCGCGCACACACACTTCCTAATGCTGCCCATGGAATACACCATATACACACACGTACAGACACGCACACATAAACGCGTGCCGCGCACGCACTTTGGCTCATGTACCTACCTCCCACACACGCACGCACATATATACGGTCGCGCACGCACATAGACGTACGTGTTATTGAAGATTACTTGTGTGTGAATGTACGTGGTATTAAAAATTATTGAAGACAACACTAATACAAAACAAAATATTATTTCGGATGCTACCGCCGTCCGTGATCCGTCTGTTATCTGTTTATGAATAAAAACCGCAGACTATTGAGGCGTTCGGAAACACAAACTTGACGTCATCCGAGATTAATGGAAAATATTCCATTTAGGCATTTTATGTACCTCGAAATAAAGTGACGTTACATCTGCGTTATACTCTAATAACAATGCGTGAATGGCTAACCCTCTCGTGGAATATTTGAATTAACGCCCTTACAAATACAGACGAATAATCGATCGACATTGATTGTAATCGCCATTCGTTATGTTTCCAGTTCGTGCAGCAGTGCAACGAGGGCGCGCGCAGCACGGAGCGCGTGGAGGAGATGTTCCGGCTGGCGGCCGCCATCGAGTTCCCGCCGGGCCTGCGCGACCCGCCCTCGCTGGGGCCCGCGCTCTCCCGCCGCGACCGCAAGTACGTACACACACACACACACACCGGCCGGCGGCCGCCATCGAGTTCCCGCCGGGCCTGCGCGACCCGCCCTCGCTGGGGCCCGCGCTCTCCCGCCGCGACCGCAAGTACGTACACACACACACACACACCGGCCGGCGGCCGCCATCGAGTTCCCGCCGGGCCTGCGCGACCCGCCCTCGCTGGGGCCCGCGCTCTCCCGCCGCGACCGCAAGTACGTACACACACACACACACACACACACACACCGGCCGGCGGCCGCCATCGAGTTCCCGCCGGGCCTGCGCGACCCGCCCTCGCTGGGGCCCGCGCTCTCCCGCCGCGACCGCAAGTACGTACACACACACACACACACACCGGCCGGCGGCTGCCATCGAGTTCCCGCCGGGCCTGCGCGACCCGCCCTCGCTGGGGCCCGCGCTCTCCCGCCGCGACCGCAAGTACGTACACACACACACACACACACACACACACACACACACACACACACACACACACACACACACACACCGGCCGGCGGCTGCCATCGAGTTCCCGCCGGGCCTGCGCGACCCGCCCTCGCTGGGGCCCGCGCTCTCCCGCCGCGACCGCAAGTACGTACACACACACACACACACACACACACACACACACACACACACACCGGCCGGCGGCTGCCATCGAGTTCCCGCCGGGCCTGCGCGACCCGCCCTCGCTGGGGCCCGCGCTCTCCCGCCGCGACCCCAAGTACGCACACACACACACACACACACAGAGAGAGAGAGAGAGAGAGAGAGAGAGAGAAAGAGAAAGACAGAGACGGACATCCCCTCTTAGGGCGGCGTTAAATACTAATCTGTTGGAGTGCCTATACCAGAAGACAAGAGCAAGCCTACTCGGTTGTCAAACGACGTCGAAGGCCTTCATTTTTTTTTATGGAATTAAGATAGCAAACGAGCATGCAGCACCACCTTCCGCTGCCGCCCATAACAACTGTGACCGACCCAGAACTAGACTCAATGAGTCTCGTTCTAATTCGGTCACAGATGCGTTGCTACCCCTGAGGACTGAGATGGTCGCCTCTAAAAAAGTGTAACATCATCCAATAAGTTGGCCATAATTATTCTACCAATTTACTGCTAAGACACTATGCTCTAGTCTAGACCTCCTCAGCAGTGAGGGGCCTTTGTTGTGGTATCCCGTAGCTAATACTGATTGTCCTTAGGCCGGTGCGCTGGCTGGTGCGGTCGGGCGAGATGACGCAGCTGGTGTGGAAGGCGGACGAGCTCAAGCTCACCTTCGGCAAGAAGTTCCACAAGATCCCGCTGCATCTCTTCCTGTTTAACGATCACCTCGTCATCACCAAGAAGAAGGGGTAATTTATTTTTTTACAATAAATACAATACTGTTATCATAATAGTTCAACCTTACTAGTTAGTTTATTGGCATATGTGATGGTAGGTTTTTGCGAGGTAGGCCACTTGGTAGATGACAACATTCCCCTTCATAATTTCTGTTGTTTGCAGATGTGTAAGATGGTAACATAATATCCCTGAACTTATGTATGGTGTCAATGTTACAGTTAGTTTTTAGTCCGGATGTATCCTTCTCTTGTGTTATCCATGACACCCACAACACATTAAAACCTAGCTGGTATCTACGAGTGTATCGCTACATATTGACGTTCGTTGTGTGGTCTGTGTGTAGTCCGGAGCAGTACGTGGCGGTGGAGCACTGCGCGCGCTCGCTGCTGGAGGTGTGCGCCAGCGACTGCGGCGCCGCCAAGCACGCGCTGCTGCTCACGCTGCTCGAGAACACCGACGGCCGCACCGTCGAGATGGTCAGTACCACCCACTACCACCACCACCACCACCTAGTACTACACTACACCGCCCGGCGTGGTGATGAGTCCAGTTACGGACGCCGCGCTTTTTGATTATTGCATATCATGTATTTTTATTTATCATAATTAAAAATGTCAATAACCTCAACTCTAGCTATTGTACGTTCTACGACGTTAGACGTTCTAGTTAAAAAAACAATTCGAATAGGTACCGATGTAATTTTTAGAGCTAAATCATAAAGATACAAGTGAAAACTGTAGCTTATTGACCCAGTGTAATTAACGTGCTATCAAAATCACTGTGTACTCATTTTGTACAAAAAAAACAGTTTTACATTCTTAGTCCTGCTTGTGAAAAAAAAATCATATACTTTTTATATTTTTACTATAATTTCCGTATGCACTTCTTTTGAATTTCGAATTCTTTCTACCGATAACATTCACGATACTATTCATACTTTGCACGAGGCGACCAAAACATTCAAAACGTTCAATATTCTATAGAAAAAGTGTCGTTTTGAGAATTTTATTCGCTTACTGAAAAGTGCCCTATTTAACGTCAACAACAACCCGCCCGCAGCTGATGTCGTGCCCGAGCGAGACGGACGCGCGCCGCTGGACCGAAGCCCTGGCGCCGCCGAGCGCGGACGCGGGCGAGGCGGTGTACGCGGGCTGGGACTGCCCGCAGGTGGCCGCGCGCTTCGCCTACCGCCCCGCGCAGCCCGACGAGCTGCAGCTCACCGAGGGGGACGTCATCAACGTCACGCGGAAGACTAGTGAGGGTAAGTGGGGTTGGAATGTTAATGTAGAGGTGGAGAGTTTGGTGGTTTATTTGGACGGGTTAGTGTCAGGAACTACTGATGCGGATTGAATTTTTTTTTTGGGTTTGGATAGTCCATTTATCGATGAACGCTTTAAGTTAGGCAGCCTGATTCAATAAGAATGGAGCTTTGATGAAACATGTTACAAAAATGGGATACGTTTTCATATTTGTAAAGGTAAAGAACGAGTTTCCCGAAGCGAAGCGAGGACGGTTTTACCCAGTTAACTCTTCGCATATTTTTTTTTAATTTATAATGAAATTAATTAATGTTTGACAATGATTCCACCGGTTGGTGAATCATTATTCACACCAAACTTTATGGCGTCTCTGAAGTTTGTGATTTAATAATATAATATAGCTTTATTTTCTCTCACAAGGTTACAATATATAGTTACAGTAAGATACATGTACCTAGTGGTCGTTTAGGGTTAACACTGTTTAGTGAGAGTCTGGAGTCTGTACTAGGAAGCCCTGTATGACAGATCTCCAGGCCCTCGCCCCGGAATGGTGGTATTGTATTACTCGTAGGACAAGACAATATTACAATAACTTATTAATTTGTATTGTAAGTTTGAGAGATTATGTGTGCTGATGAAGAAAGTTAACGACGATAAATATAGTGTGTGCGTGTGTGTCTCTGTGTATGCGTGTGTGTGTGTGTGTGTGTGTGTGTGTGTGTGTGCGTGTGCGTGAGGGTTTGATATTAAGTTTTAATATTAATTGCATAACTTTAAGGTAAGTGTATTTATGTATACGTGTAATATATATAGATATTTAATATGTATGACATAATTATGTTTATGATTAAATGTAGTGTCTTATAGTTATAAGGATATTAGATTATTAGATATTAGGATAATACTGCTAAAAGACTTTCCGTGGTACTATAGTCAAGAGCTTGAAGCCAATTTTGCGTTGCTAATTTACATTGGTATTTTGATAATGTATATATATTAAGTTTGCTATTGATTTTATTGTAAAGATGAGCCCCCATGTAGCAAAAGAATCTATGAGAGAATCTTTTGTTCAATCGAACTCTTGTGCAAACCATATGTTTACGCCTATTATAGTTGTGTGATATCTCTGGAAATTTAATTTCAGAATGTTTTTTGAGTACTGTATGAAGAATAAAAAGTTGCCGAACAGTAAGGACCTTAGAGCGAATGTAAAGTTCTCGGGTAGGAAACAGCTTAGGGAGAAACGAAATAACTTTAAGTATAGCGCGTTGTGCGCGCTCTAGTTTGAGGAGAAGGGTTTTCGCCGCTCCCCCCCAACTTGTTATGCAGTAGGTTATAAGGGACTGACATAATGCGAAGTAAACGGTCTTTAATATGTTATTATCAGCAATGTGACGTAGATTTTTAAAAATATAAATTATTTTACGTACTCTCGTTGATAGGAGTTCAATATGTGGTCGGAAACTAAGATGGTTGTCGATAATAACGCCCAAGTACTTAGAATCCGTTGGTGAAAGTACAGGACATGCACAAGGATATTTTAGATCATCACATTTATGAGCGTAGATATCCTCTGGCGCGATTGAAAATGCGACTATATTTAAAATGATTATATTAACAGTGAATATAGCTTAAATAACATGCAACAGCTGTATCGATATGATTGTTGTATAAAAAGCTAACGTAACCGTTCGCTCGCAGGCTGGTACTACGGCGAGCGCACGCGCGACGGCGAGGCGGGCTGGTTCCCGGGCGCGTACACGGCCGAGATCATGTCGCCGCACGTGCGCGCGCGCAACCTGCGCCAGCGCTACCGCCTGCTCGCGCTCTCCGGCACCTACCTCGGACAGAAGAAACGGCCCTAGCGCCCCGCCTGCCCCGCTTTACCCTACCTTACCATATCCTTGCGACCCGTTAGTTAACAACAGCTCAGAGTTATGTTAAAATTATACAGAAAAGCCTCCGCGAGCGCCTCGACAAAAAATTAGTTAAATTTTCTTGGCGGCGCCATTTCCAAGCCTACAATACAGGTGTAATCGTAATCCACTATCGTTATCACATGTTTTCCATCTAACACTGTATTTCTTGAATAAAATTGTGACACAACTTTTAAAGATACAATCAGCCAATGTGCGGCATAGGTGGCGCCCAAAGAAATATGGGTTGTATGTATATGGCTTGGATATGAGAAAATCCGTGGAACAAACTTCCACAATTTCAAATATTATTTTAATTGTATCTCCATATTTCATGAAAGTACCTAACTTGTTGCATCTAAATGTACGTCCGTCCATGCACTGCCTTAGTTTTATACGGCTAGTAGGTATTTTTGGAGTGATTTGTATGACGTCACGGCTGCGTCACTAATCGTTAGTGTAGGCACTGCCCCCGCACCGACTTGTATGTTCTGGTGCTTACTTGTAATTCCATAGTTTTATTTACACCTAATGTTAGACGCTCTTAAAGAGCACGATAATTTAACGAATGTAATTATAGCATGTGAAAGTGTACAGTTACGTATGAGATTCACATCTTTTTATTGTACAGAATAACTCCGTTATAACGAATAACGTATATTTGCTAAGTAGTTGTAGGTTTTATTTTATGTGTGCATTCGGCATAGGCACGTAGATCTGTTAGAACAAGATTTACTTAGTGAGGAATTTTACAAAATGTTTAGTGTAAAAATAGGAGCACATTTTGCGTTAGAGTTCTCATATTCACCTGCATCTATTTGTCTATGGCCAATGTATTTTATGTTACGCAATTGTATTCATTAGTTTATGTAAATGTTTATCAATATGTAATCGTTTGCTTCCTTGTCCGTGGTTTCAAATTTACTAGTCAGTAGCGGATGAGTGTTATCAAAATTATAATTATTTACCACAATGAATCCAATGAAATTGTTGAAATTAAGGCATTCCTCTTATTGGTACATTATTGTTATTATGAGTTATGGTAATTTTAACATGATCATGTGGTAATACGTACATAATATTGAAACACTATTAATTTTGAATGGCAACAGCATCAATTGATTTTAACATTGAATAAATGTATGTACTTAAGTTAAATTATTGTTACGGTGTATATAGTCATGCTAATGTACACTCGTTGAGACTTATTCGGTAATGTAATTATTATCAAATATAATTTGCATATTATTATATTATACTGTACTTGTTTTATTTCCTCTCCCTAACCCGTACAAGTCACAACCCGTATATGTCAGTTTGTGTAAATGATGCATGCTTTAGATCCATTCAATAGTTTATGGATTTACAGTTTAAATCACTTATTGATTTCAAGTGTTGTTCTGTCAAAACTCTTTAGTAGAATTAATTTCTTGATAAATATTTCCTCAGGATTTTGGATTATGTGGACACTAGAACTACGAGTAATATTCAATGGAATATGTTACAAACAATTAGTAAATTAATACTCAATATAGCTTTTATTACCTTCTTCATTATTTCAATTTAAGATCAATCTCATGAAGAGACAACAAGTGTAATGTGTCTGCTGTTAGACCGTGTAACTAAAAGCTTAATACTAGTGATACATTGACTGTCAATACTACATGTCTGTTTTATATTCAAAGTAATGAATAAAATTCGGAACAGATAATACAAATATAAAAAGCGATATAAAAAGTTACAAAAAATATAATCTATATCTAAATGTCTTTTAGCGCTTATAAAATAAATCTCAATTCATAACACAATCAAAAATTAAATTAAATGAAAAACAAATGTAACTTACTGATCTATGCATTATTATGTCTCCTTATGTTATCTTAAATTAAATAAAAGCAAAAAAACAATAAACATTTGCAAATGCATAAAACTATAGAATCTCGTCTTAACTTTTACTAGTATTAAAGATTAATTATTATGCTTAAATTATTGAACAAGAGATCATTATCTCCAATTTGAAAACATTACAAGATTACAAGAGGAATGAGTTGCTTCAGTCAGTGCATTGGAAAATATTGAGAATTTTCCCAACATTTGTAATTCTGGCTTGAATTTAGATTCTTGTTTTTGATGAATTATCTTTCACTTCAAAGAGTTTTCTTACGAAAAACACTTGCAGGGTGCCCGTCGCTGCAATCGCTATGATCTGTATAAGCGACCATCTGAAAACAATATAATTTATGTATGAAAAATATGATACAAACTTATAACCAGTCAAATGGGTTAATGTTGCAATCATTGGCAAAGTTTAAAAATATTTATTAGAAGCTTATTATACTAAAACAAGTTCTTATCATCCAATCTACAATCTTATCTCTAATTCTCATGTGTAATTAATCAGTCCCCTAATTAATATTGATTAAGTATTTAAATGATGATTGATCACATGCCATGTTATTGTAATCCTACCTTCTCAAAAGTTAGTAATTAAACAACAATACCTTAACACATAAGTGTTGTTGTCCAGCAGCAGGTTGTAGTCCCGAGATTCTCTGGCCCTAGAGTGGTACTGGTACTGAAGGATGTCATTTATATTGCGCTCCACAAACTGAATTGATGTCTGCAAACATTCATTAAATTTTCTTTGAAATGAAATAACTAAGCAATGAAGTAATTTGCATGATGTGTTTAGTTTCTCTTTTTGTGTCTTTGGTTTTATTCATGGCACCCATGATGCAACGAATCCTATTGAGGAGCTATAAGTGTGGGCTGTTATCTTATACCAAAACCAATGTAATACACTAATGATAGAAAGTGTTTCATATAAAATTTACTTGTGTTTCATATAAGATTTATTTTCACATATCAATAAATATTTTAGGAATAAACACAGAAAGTTGATTTCTATATTCTGAGTAGATAGATATTTCATGTAAGTACCTGTTTTCTTTCCTAGATCGAGAGCTTGGGTTACAATGCTACCACATGGGCTCTTCCATTAAATTTTATGAGGCCCCTAGCACGCATTGAAGTTGAAACAACTTATTTTATAATAGAGAAAGGCACAAAGTTACTCACCGTAAAATTCTTAATATTCATATCTAGCTCCTCGACTTCCTTCGCATACTTCTCCCACATGTCGTATCTAATGACTGACAGGTACAAATTGACGAGTTTTCCGGCGAACCGCGAGAACTGGTTGTCGATGCAGACGGCGTAGTAGCCGCCGCTGCTGGTCTGGTCGGCGTACTCCGCGCTCTGCCGCCACTCGTACGGGTGCACGATCTGCCCGTTCGGGTGCCGCACCGCGAATCCGCACATCCCATCACCGCCTTTTAACACCTAAAACCGAAGCCACACATCATAAACTACACAGTATCGTCCTAGCTAAACTTCGAGTAGTCTATACCATATTGTATCGAGCTAATTACCTGATAGCTGGCGTAAAATGTGGCTCCCGGTTGGACGTACTGAAAGTAACAGTCCTCTTTGCCCGCATCTATGTGAACTTTGTAGTCCATGGTTACAGCCGGTAGATTTTCGTACCATGGTGCTTCCGACGTCGAAGCAGCGTCCCCGGCGAGTGATAAAACTGTAAATAATAAGGATATCACGGTATACACATGCCACGTCCGTTGAGCCATTTTTACAAATAAAGAATAAACTAACTTGACAGCGTGACAGCTGATTGAGCTGACGTTGACTTGACGTTCTAAAAAAGTCTGTTGACGTGTCGATTGGTCATGATTGAGTAGGTAATTCGGTTAAAACGAAACGTTTATTAAACATAAATCACAGGAAACTTTTATTCAAACTAAATGAATAAACGTTTGATTTGAATTTTATTAATATTAATAGTCACCGCATTAACCAGGCATCATCATCATCATCATTTTTTTATTAGTCCTCTACTTTTTCTCTTTTTACTTTTTCCTTTTTTTGTACCTCGTCTAAATGTCAACCAAGTGTCAACGACGTTAAAGTCAGCGTCAGCTGTTCGGTGTTCGGTTCGGTTATTGTATTGAAGTAACCTAAAAATATAGTTTTATCTTTTATCCATATTTATTAGTGAAAAAGTATACAATATATAGCCAAAGCATAATGAAAGCTAGATATTTTACTATATTTTCTTATATAGGTACTAAATTTAGGTTTGTTCTGTATTCAATTTGTAGCGTACCTAATATTTTCCCGGGTCCGGAAAATGAAATATTTTCACTATAGTATTAATGAAATATACTTATTAACCTAATTCCTTAGGTCATCGGAAAAGCTATGGGTCAAAGATGGAAATACAATGCAAGATCCAGAGAGTGTCCAGGGAATGATAGAAATTGGTTTGATTAAAAAAAGTCCCGTAACATTTCCTACGGTTAAATTATCAAGCCGGTAAATACTGTTTTGTAAACTTTTCCCGTTCTTACCGCTATCTAACGGCAAGGCCGTACAATACTTTCCCAAGCCACAAGCTATCATTCTGTTATCAAATTCCAATACACTTTATCATTGAAAAGCTCTAAGATAGACAGACTTACAGACATAGAATAGAATCAATTATATTTCAAAATGTAATCACGATAACAAATTACCATTAAATTTGAAGGCCTGAAATGGGGCGAACACATATTTCAAGGAAAGGTAGTTAGAGCATTTTTGATGGGGGCATTTCCGGGCCTCCAGCAGATTTCACCATGGCACAATGTAGCAGATGATACTAAAGCACTTACCATTGTAAAATACATCATAAATTTAGTTTGCACCTACCTAGATTAGATTGTAAAGGGCTATGATTTGTACATTTCTGAGTTACTCCTGTGTTAATATTACAGTACAGATGGAGGAGTCCATGCGCTAGCTTCAACTGCGCACTTTGATCTGGAGACGGATGGACCTTGGATACATAAATCTGATAAAATCACATTCTATTTGAACACATTCTTTTGGAAAACCAACACCCCCATTGTGATTAACAAATGTATTCGAGTGTCTGATGACTTCAATGCCAGATATAAAGCTTTGTCGAGAACATACCTGTATAGGTAAGTAGGAAAATTTATTACACAATAAACACAAAAGGAATAGCTAACAGAGAGCAAAGTGAAGCAGGCATCATAATCCATTCCTTCAGTTATTTTTAACAATGTTTATTTTATATTTTAGATTAGCAGTTCCGAAAAAGGGTGTTGAATTGCCAAAGAAATTTTGCATGTCAGAAGTAATTCCCATTGAAGAGTTAGACAGGTGTCATTATACCAAGTAAGTGAACAACTTTGCTAGCTTATACGTTTGCCATATTATATGAAAAGACCTTTTGTAGCTAAATTTGAAAATGTGCATACTGTACTATAACACTGCCTCTGAAAGTAAAATACTAACAAGTTTATTGTTAAGTTAGTATCAAAAAATATAACATGGCAAAAATTCTTTACCAGCCATCAACTAACTCTCTCAATTTGTTGCTACAGGGTATCGAATTTCGACATAGAAAGGTTCAAAGAAGGCGCGAAACATTTCGTGGGCTACCACGACTTCGGCACGTTCCGCAAGTTCGACAGACGACAACACCTGAAGCCGAGCCGCCGGACGATCCTGTCGCTGGACGTGCGGCCCGGCCGCTCGCTGCGGGTCGGCTACTCCAGCAGGGCGCCCGACCTGTTCGAGTACTGGGATATTGAGATCAAAGGAAGGTCCTTTGTACACAACCAGGTAACTTGGGAAGCGTTATTTTTTTTAAATAATAAGTTCAAACGGGGTCTTTCATAACCAGTGGGGCATTAGGGGGTTGGTGGTAGAAAATGTAGATTTTATTCACGTGATGCGACTTTTTTCGCATTTATCTAAATAAGAAGACCCAGTATAATTCATTATAATTTTATTTCAATACTAGCGACCCGCCCCGGCTTCGCACGGGTGCAATAACTATTTAATTGATGTTATTATACATATAAACCTTCCTCTTGAATCACTCTATCTATTAAAAAAAACCGCATCAAAATCCGTTGCGTAGTTTTAAAGATTTAAGGACACAAAGGGACAGAGAAAGCGACATTGTTTTATACTATATATTTCAATTTCAATATGATCTGTGACTTCAAATCTCCAAATTGAAATCAGAATAAACAAACCGGCCAAGTGCGAGTCGGACTCGCGCACTAAGGGTTCGGTACCATTATGTATAAAACTGCCAAAAAATCTGGTCTGTTGTATGAAAGCCTCACAATATTTAATTGGTTTATTGTAGCCACATATTAGCCATCTCTTGGACCGAAAGGTAACTAAACTATCGCTGAGGCGTCGAAAGTATGGGCGCCCACTTAAATATTAATTTTATTCTGTTTTTTAGTATTTGTTGTTGTAGCGGCAACAGAAATACATCATCTGTGAAAATTTCAACTGTGTAACTATTACGGTTCATGAGATACAGCCTGGTGACAGACGGACAGACGGACGGACAGCGAAGTCTCAGCAATAGTCCCGTTTTACCCTGTGGGTACAGAACCCTAAAAATGAGTAACTCATCAATAGCATTTAATAGTAACTTTCTTACAGATCCGTCGCATGGTGGCGTCGTTAATATCGGTAGCCGTCGGGAAACTGCCGCCGGAGGAGATCAAGGTGATGCTCCAGATACCCTCCAAGCACTCCTGGCATAACTTCATCCAGAAATGTCCCCCACAGGGCTTGTATCTCTGCAACGTTGAGTACGACCCTGAAGACTTAGTGTATAAAGAAAACAGCGAAGAAGAGTGCGAAAATACTGATAGTGATAGTGACTAAAAATGAGTTTTCTTAGTGACTTGAAGAAGCAAAAAGAAAAATTAAAGGAAACTGAGACAGTAGTGACCACAGTGGACGGGAAGAAGTACGTAGAGGGCGCTGAGGAGGTAGCCCTCGAGTCGACCTCATGTGGGTTTGTTGTAGATACTTCGCCCGATGATGTCCCTATATTGATTGTAGACCACGTGTATATAGGATCACAGGACTGTGCCGTCACCAGCGTATGTACAGAATATGACATCAAACACATTCTTAGTTTAGGTGTAGATGCGAAAGTCGACGGTGTGAATCAGAAATTCGTGCAGATATTGGACTTACCGGAAACCGACATAAAGCCATGGTTACCAGAATGTTTGCGGTTCATGCGCTTGGCCGTCGAGAAGCAGGAAGGCGTGCTGGTCCACTGCAATGCAGGCGTGTCCCGCACCTCCACGGTCGCCATTGCGTACTTGATGCATTACGAACGTATGGCGTTCGAGGATGCTTACAATTTAGTTAAAACAAAAAGACCAGCCATTCGACCTAACGATGGTTTCAGAGATCAATTGAAAAAAATGAAGCCTGGCGAATTGTTCTAAGTAATTTTATTGGGTGCCTTCGCTAGCTGCTTGACAGCCCGCTTACAATATTGTTTTGCTCCCATATTCATTATCTGCTCCCCTCGTGCAGTGCATGCCTTGCATGCCCGCTTACGGCGGCCTTGTTTAGTGTACGTTATAAATGTGAGTAAAAACTAACCTATCCATAACTGATTGTCACTATTTTTGTATCCTTCATGGACTTAGCGGGTATTGCCCAAAGAATAGTATTAAATTAAATAGGGTGCAAATCTAGAAATTAAAAACGAATAATTTGCAAACATAACTTTATTCTAATAAATATATATTAAGGTAGGTAAGACAAGCGCACATGTCCTATATGTCACAGGGAGGCGCGCGATGCTATAACAGTAATATAAATTATATATGATGCATTTAACCTACAATACGATGAACACTTAGTGCGCCGCGCGCCGGCCACAAGGTATGAAGGAATATAGACGTTATAATATTGTAGCACCTACTAAGTACATACGTCAATTGACCATATTTCTTTCTCTGAAATTACCTGACAACAAATAAGTATCGCTTATTTGGCACCATAGATCATACACATATATTTGGCACCAATATGAATATGACATTTGGTAATTTTAAAATAATATCTATAAATATGGTATTTCAACAGCAATATTTCTACAAGCCAACAGTTTGCAATCCAAATTTTCCCAAGAAACTGGTCAAATTAAGCAATATTATAACGATATAATATAATCTTAAATGTTGTCAGTTAACTTCCAATAACCTTTAATTAATACTTTCACATAGGCTACATATCTGGGTGGTACATGTCATCATTGTAATAAATTAGTCACTTTAGTACAACTTCAATCTGTTTAAAATTACATATATATGAGCAAAATGTCTCTTTGTAATCCACAAGCTGAACCTAGTAAGTATATATATAATAGTAGATTATACACCAAGGGGATAAAGCACTGTTTTATGTCACGGGCGCTATATTGAATCCTGAACGTAACGAAGGACTCCAAATTTAACTCCCGAGCGCAGCGAGGGTGTTATAAGTTAATTCCCGAGCAAAGCGAGGGAATTAAGATTGAGTCCTGAGTGCAGTGAGGGATTCAAGCGCCCAAGAAAAAAACAGTTTTATTCCGGTGGTGTATACTCTACTTTTCTCACTTTATGCGAGACAATAAAAAACCAGGCTTAGTAGATAGTGTATTTTTTTTGAAATATTTATAGAATCTTCTAAAGGTACTACTAGCTACGGCTATAGCAACTTCTTTCAGCTGGCGTGGCCTACTCGATTTGACAAACAAATGAAGTTCGTCTCAGTGCGAATCTAGTGGGCCACGGCTTCGGTCTTCGAAAATCGAGTTGGCCGCGCCCGTTGAGGGCACATTCTGTTTAGCGAAATTAGACTTTATGCACATAGCAATAAGAGTTATGAAAGTGAAAATCACATTATTGACCAGCGGGTTATAATGAAATTCAATAGAACATTATAACCCGGCTAAAGCCAAGAGGTATAATGTCTTGCTTTCGGTAAGGTTTACATGACATATAATTCGGCATTGTCGAGCATGTAGTGTGAAAAAACTATTTACTGATACCAAATATACAACTAGTGTGGTGTAACCCTGGATTACAAACATTGATGGATCATTATACAATAACGGTGGGGTTTATTTACATTCGCTTGTAACATTTTCAGATCCTGTGCTAGACATTATTATTGCTCACTTGAGTTGGTTAATTAAATTGATTCCATTAACTTGATATAAAACAATATATTATTACAGATATACATAAAATATATAATATACTACAATTTAATTGTGTAACTATAAGAAATATAAGTATATGAATCACATTACCTAAATATTTTATTCATATTCATTATTACTTCTGTTGTATAATTGTTGTACATGTTAGTTTTCTATGTTTAATAAAATATGTTTAATAAGTACTTTGCAAACAAGTTTATTATTTATCAAGTTCATAATAGTACATTATGATACAAGTGCGCGAAGTTGGTCATTACAGTCGAGGGCGAGGGCTGTAATAGAGCCAAGACTGTAATGAACAAAGCACACGCGTATCATACGACGTTTTTCAACACACTTGCGAGGAAAAAAACAATTAGGTATCGACATTTTTCAGTCACAAATCAGCAAATTATAAACGAACAAATGTTTGCACAAAATGGCGCGGTTTATTTTTTCGCGCGCCGTATCTTTGGTTGAATAACTATGCGCGCGCAGGTTAAGTCCAGAGGCACCGAACATTCAGCCACAATATATTAAACTAAATAATTAAGTATGTATTTCTAATAAGAATTTACGGTAATTAATGATTTAAAATATTGTATTTTTTAAATGCTTTAATAGATAATTAGATGAAATATAATCTTATCTTATCAGATTTTGACTAAGTACAACAAGTTTATTTATTTACAAAATAACAAATCTTTTGGTAACAACCTCTTTACGGATATTAAAAAAAGAAGTGGAATAAGAAAAACACTAGTGCGGCAATGAAAAGTAAAACGCACTAGTGTGTAATAAACCGCATTCCGGGCGTAAGACTAAAGAAAAAATAGCAACTTTACGAGCAAGTGTGTTGAAAATGGATTTCTTTGCTAACAATTAGAGAGATAGTTGATAGTTAGTAAATATCCGCTAAGAACGGATTTTGTCATATCCCACTCCTAATGGGGTAAATTTAGAAATGGAAGTTTGTAAGAAAATCGGTCAAAAGTACTTCCTGGCGGGCGATAGCCAGTTGTTAAATATCGGCAAAAATATAATTACAAGGAAAATTACATAACAAGACAGGGACAGTCGAGGTTTAGTTTCATATTTCGATAAACAAGTAAAAAAATTACAACCGCTTCAACTTGAGACCAAACAATTGTTTCCATCACTACCAAAAAGAGGAATGTTGAATTTGAATCCCAAAAATCCTACATTTAATATTTGACTCATATATATTTATCATTAAGTAACAAACACATTTTTTTCAAGGCGTGCCTATCCTTTCTACGGGGCATCTAGTTAAGTACAATATGTTAACACAAATTATGTATATCTTAAGTACATGCAACATTCTATATTATTAAATATTTAGAAGTATTATAAATGTCAATAGAAATGTTATTGAAACTGGATGTTCCATTCACATACTGCCGTCAGTATTGTAAATTATGACCAGCATTCAGTCTTCAACCTTAGCACAATCTCATTAAGTACATAATATTCTCTTATATACATGTATTATTTTTATGTACATCAATATCAACTTATTTTACAAACATACATTGCAATCGCGGCTGATACCAAATATCGCATCTAGTATATAGCTCCATATACATAAAAATATTAATTGCAAACAATAAAAATATAAAAACTTACATCAATATTAACTTGTATAATTCCATTGTACTTTAAGTCAAGTTTATGTGCACCTAATACACTATATTTGTCATTCATTTGAGTGTCTTTTTGATAGTTTCATCAAATTCTAAGTACTCAAAACATTATAGTGACCTAACGTTAGGTAAAAACACCTGATTTAACTTAACAGTACTTATCACAACATAACGAAGGCACTTGCTTAGTCTTAATGATAATAAAAATATCAAAATGTACAATGAAAAATTAAGTACATCAAAAACGACTAATCTAACACATAACACTAATATAGTCAGCATCGATTCATCTTAATGTTGTTTACACAATTTATATTAGATCTGTGCTGACCACAGTGGGAAGATTTAATTAATTATTTGACTTAGATAAAGGAATGCGATAAGCTTTGTATCACATGGACATAATATACCGTGTATGAGCATTTGCAGAGGACTGGAAACTACAACCTATGTTATGGATTATATTCAGATATTAAAAAATATTCAATGAATCAACATGAACAGCAGTTCTATTTTCTAACTCCCTTTAAATCTAGACTACTTTTTATCTGAAACTGGGTAAAGTTTTTAGTGTAAAAATTCATAAGAATGAAAAACTACACGATAATTAAAAGCCAGCTAAATAAGTACATACTGCATAGTTTTCTTATTAATATAATGTATTTCGGAGGCACTAGTCAGGATGGTGGTATAATGCTCCGATCATCAGGTTGCAAGGTGTAAAATAAAACACAGTAGGCGTTCAATACGTGTCTTCATGATTTAAATTAGGTTACAGGTTACACAGCTTAACTTAATTTGATTAAAGCTTTTAGGTTATGTTAAAACGTGATACGACTGAAATACACTTAGAGAAACGTTATGCCGTCGGGCATAGGTACGACGCAGTATAGGATTTCATTACAAAGTACACTAGTTAACTTAATGCGACCGTTCAGCTCGACGTCTGCTCGAGAAGTTAGAAAAGTAGACTAGATTGAGTGGCCTTTTATAACACATGTCCAAATAGAAAACACATAGGTGGCTTTACTGTGCTCAACTGAAAGTCAGTATAACAACTAGATTAATTTCTGCACACGGAAATAAAATAGAATAAAACTTTTATTTACTTTGATTTTAATCTAATTTAATTTCCGTCTCCGACACGGCCATTCTGACAACGTCACACGTCCTCGTGTGATGGCTTTTGATTTAGGTTACAACAAAGCTCTAATTTTATTTTATTCAGCAAAAGCTACTAATTTTAAACGAGACTACTAATTTAATTTGAACAACAAGTTTTTAGATTACTTAAAATTTATTTGATTGAACGCCAAGTATTTTGTTTTAATTCTGTTTTTTTTTTTAATTTTTTTTTTTAACCCTAACTAACTACACTCCCGCCGCGCCGTTTCCGGTGTCGCTATGGAGAAGAAGACGGCTAAACAAACTCCATAACATGACAACTGTTTAGAGCATGTTTAGAGCAAAATTACCAAATTTATTATTAACGCGGGTTTGTTTTTAACTTTTAACGCAATACGTCGTCGTACAATCGTCGTAAAACTGGATGACTCGATCAGCTGTGGTGCCGGAATTTACCTGTAACAATAAACACAAACGAAAGTATCTCTTATAGCTCGGCCCTTCCTGACCTAAGTGGGCAGGGAATAAAAACAACTTTATCAAAGTCATTTTGTGTAAATATCGATTGGAGATTACTCTGTAAGTGCGATTTTTTTTTTAATTGCGATTGATGATTTGTTAGAAGTGTGATTATTTCATTTTTGTTTTGTTAATTTTTTTTTTCTTTTACTTTTTTTTTACTTTTTACTTTGTAGTTTTTAGTTTTTTTTTTAGTTTTACTTTTTACTTTTTAGTTCCGCTTAAGTAGCGTCATCGCTTAACCAGCGGCATCACTTAACCAGCGGCATCGCTTAACCAGCGGCATCACTTAACCAGCGGCATCGCTTAACCAGCGGCATCACTTAACCAGCGGCATCGCTTAACCAGCGGCATCACTTAACCAGCGGCATCGCTTAACCAGCGGCATCACTTAACCAGCGGCATCGCTTAACCAGCGGATTTTTTTTTTTTTTTTTTGATTTCGATTTTTTTTGTTGTTTCTCCAAATCAACTCTCCGTAAAAGGGAAATAAACAATGTCTACATTACACTTTTCGTAGTCTGTCTAGTGAGTACTGTCTAGTCTGGGACTGAATGTTTTTAAAGAGTAATTATTACCCATGACCCAAAAGTGATTTTGAATACTCAAGTTGGCCTTTTAAGAGAAGTTGGCTAAGCTGTTATTTTCTCAAAATCCTGAATACGGTGGATGTGCTTTCACATTAAAGTAACATAACCGTTCAAATACAATTTCAAAAGCTCCATTCGATAAGTTGACCGAAAACTAAATCTCTCAAAAATAGACTTTTATCAAGTGAACTACGTCTCGAAAAGAAAAGTTTTAATTTACTACTTCTTTAAGCTATCACAAAATAAATATGAACGATACAGATCACCTGCTTCGCTGCGTCCGATCTGCGGCTGCCAGTTGCCAGAGCTTCCTCCTTCAATGTCACACGAATGAACTCCAGGAAGCCCACGAGTGCAGGCACGCAGCCGTCGATTCGGCTCCAGACAACACATGTGTAACCTGCGTGTGCTGCTGCC
Source organism: Hesperia comma (assembly GCA_905404135.1). NCBI lineage: Eukaryota > Metazoa > Arthropoda > Insecta > Lepidoptera > Hesperiidae > Hesperia > Hesperia comma. Next base: position 19,099,112 of record FR990018.1, read on the forward strand.
GCCTGTGCATCCTCGAAAACTTATCTGAAAACAGAACGATGCACATTGCATCGTCACATGTGAGATTACTTTTAAACTTTCACTTTTCACAAAGTAAATTAAAACCAATCGAAGTGTGCTGCACTTGTAATTAAAATAATTGGGGAACTGATTGTATCCAACTGCTACTTTAATTAAAAATTTCAGTGAACTTCCACAAACTGCTATTAATTAATTAATTTTTTTAGGATATAGAAAATGACGAACGACAAATTTTACAGAACCTTCGATATCTTAATTGTTATCTTTTGTCACATTTCACTAATTACAAGACACAACAAAAGGTCATTTTCACAAGGAACGAAATAAAATGGAAGTTATAAAACTGCAACACCCGATGTAACCAAATAAAACTTTGTCATACCAAAAACGCCGTTTCACTTTTACCTCGTCTAGCCGTTACTATATCTAGGTAATGTCACCCTTGGTTGCAAACAGAAACCAGAAAAGGTCTTGGTCTCCAGTTCCTTATAACCTAGAAACGCTTCCCAAACGCATCATAAATCCGACGTAAACACTTACGCCGACTTTATTTATTTCGAAAATATAGTGACTAAAGCGGGTAAGAATCCAACTAATTCGTCTGTAATAACTCTAACGACAATGTTTTGGATCATTAGATAACTCTTACACAATATTTAAAATCAACAATGAACTACGCGGGTATTTAGAATATTGAAATTATTTTGTCACATAGTAAATAAAACTTATGAAAATTGTATTGTGTTTCACTTTTAAAACAAACTGAACTAATGAGTAACTAATTCGATCGACGTCACCAATAAACAACCAAACCGTTCACCTTTTAAAAACTAGCTTACGCTTTTATTGTTATTATTGTTGCAGGCTTTTATTATCGTTGTAGGTACTCGATAAATGGAATACATACTTCGTCAAGTTGAGCACAAAAACTATTTTGTGTTTATCTTTCTCCAACTAATCCTTTTCAGCGATAAGCGGCGCACCAAATTATCAAAAACCAAAATAACTATCACGAACATTACACGTTTGATAAAAGTCACTGCACTGTACGTCATATCTCGTTATCAATTAAACATCAAAATAAGATTACAATGAGGAGAGATTTGTTTTAATTACGGAACTACGTTAAATGATTTTATTAGCGGAAATTGATGTCTTTATTTTTACTCACGATTATCAAACAAACTACACACACACACAACATAGTTTACAAAAAAATTAAAATTTAAGCAATGAAATTGTATCACCTCAGACGTAATGGAATAAAAATAATGCCATACCCATACTCGCTGTGTTACTTAGCTTTACCAAAATTCGACGCCACATTCCATCCATGCCATGTGAGATGTAATGGCACATGTCAACTCGCTTGCCATTTATGAATCCAGTTCTCATCTAAAAATTGCTATCTGAAAACCTGGAAATAACCTAGCCAGCCATGTGTGGGACGTGAAGTTACATCCAACTTCTGATTTCGGAGGCACTAGTCAGGATGGTGGTATAATGCTCCGATCATCAGGTTGCAAGGTGTAAAATAAAACACAGTAGGCGTTCAATACGTGTCTTCATGATTTAAATTAGGTTACAGGTTACACAGCTTAACTTAATTTGATTAAAGCTTTTAGGTTATGTTAAAACGTGATACGACTGAAATACACTTAGAGAAACGTTATGCCGTCGGGCATAGGTACGACGCAGTATAGGATTTCATTACAAAGTACACTAGTTAACTTAATGCGACCGTTCAGCTCGACGTCTGCTCGAGAAGTTAGAAAAGTAGACTAGATTGAGTGGCCTTTTATAACACATGTCCAAATAGAAAACACATAGGTGGCTTTACTGTGCTCAACTGAAAGTCAGTATAACAACTAGATTAATTTCTGCACACGGAAATAAAATAGAATAAAACTTTTATTTACTTTGATTTTAATCTAATTTAATTTCCGTCTCCGACATGTATATTTTTCAAAGAACCCTAAATGCACCTTAACGAAGGTTTTAGAGTATTATTGTGGCAAGTGACAACACAGTACACTATGTTGTGCAATATTGTGCATCCAAAAGATAATTACGTCAGTTCATCATTTAAAATATCCAAAGTAACGTTAATTGTTTATTTTTTATAAGGCACTTTTGTTGATAAAGCCTAAATAGTAAAGCACCAACAGTTATTGATTACACAATCGCAAAGCTTGTAAAGGGGTACAAAGTACAAACATGTATATGTGAGAGCACGCATACTTAAATCTAGTTTCAGCGGCCAGCGATGTTTGTGTTAGCTGTAAGCATGTGAGCCACTTGAGTTCAAAATCACAAAAATATCCACTGAAACAAATATTAATCAAAATGTTCCAAGAATACCTACCGAAGTGATAAGTTCCATACTCTATTATATTCTTCTTATTTTCTCGATCATCCACTCATTTGAAATCAAGTACAAAAACACAAAACAGGTTTTACATCTTTCTGCATTGAACACCACATGTCTCTTTCAACTCTCTCATACTTGTTTCCTGCTTTACTTGTCCAAATCGGATATTTTCCAAAAATGGAGTTTTTAATGAGGGTAACCGTTTTTGTGCTCACCAGTTGGCGCCACTGCAGACGGCGGTCATGCTGTCAAAGCCCGCCCATACATAAACATTGACAAGTGACACTTGTCTGAATACTATTCAGTGAATAGACAAGAGAGAAGTGACAGGCAGACCACCCTCTACACTAGCGGCCTCTAGCGGCGAATCCACACGCGGTTACCCTCATTGAGTTTCACCACATACATGCTTTATCCAAATCACACCTGTATAACACGAATAAAATACAACCTGAACTGAGCAGAGTAAACATTTTATCCAAGTCACCGATTAAATCAACACTCACCACTAAAACAAATTCATTTCCCGAGCTCACGATTCAATTTAGCTCGTCAACAAAATTCACTTATGGCATTTTAAATTACGTCAATCTGCAACCTACCTTATTCACAGGAGCGGAAAGCTTACATTTGTGTGGGATGGCAATTAAATCGAATTCCTTATGAAATATCGAATTCCATAATAAATATGGAACGTCAGGTATTCAGAAGCTCTTGAGCGTGAGTCCCCGGGCGGGCAGACTGTTGGCCTTGGCGGGCGCGTCGCGCGCCTGCGAGTGCGCCACGGCGATGCTGAGGCACTGCACCCACTGCTCGGCGTCCTTGCCGTCCTTGGGCTTCAGGATGAGCGTCTGGTCGCCCGTGAAGATCTCGAACGCCTTGGGGATGTTGCGCGCGCCGCGCGACACCTTCACCGACCGGATCTGGTTGATGTCGATGCTCTCGCCGCCGCTCTGCGATTGTACAACGATACGTGTTACACATTTCGTTTGATTAACTACAATGCTTTCTGACAAATAATATAGGAGGATGTGTGGATTTTATGTATTGAAAAAATTGTTACATGCATGGCTGGTTGATAAATGCTTCTACAGTATCAAATCGTACATAAATAAATAATTATGAAAATAATATTTAATAATAATAATAACAATTAAATGAACTATGATATAAAATAATTAATTAATAATATAATTTATGTGTGTATGTGTGTGTAGTTGTAATGATAATAATAATAGAATAGTAATTAATAATATTAACATTAATGATAATAAAATTTAGTAACTAATTCTTACTAACTCGAAAAATTTGCACACCATTAACATGGTACATTGTGAGTAAAAATATGTATTAAGATCCTATGTAACCACAATTTTTGCAAATAAATTGAATTGAAATTGAAAAAATCATGAGAAAAAAAACTAACTGTTGTATAATTTTTGTCGAATATTATCGAACTCCAATACCATTTTATTAAAACTAAACTCTGAGCCCTCTCATGATTAAAATGACTACAAAACATTTAAAAAATATTTTTGCTAATACACCATGAACAGACCATGAATCGCAACGTAATTCAATAAACATATATTCGCACTCACCGAACCCTTACACGACAGATGCGCGCCGGACAGCGTGAAGTACCTGGTGCGCCAGCGTCGGAACAGCCGCCAGCGGCCCTTCTTCTCCTTGAGCTGGCCCTCGATGACGGGCGCGCCGTCGCTGAGGAAGCCCACGGCGCGCTCGGGGTGGTTGCACAGGAAGCAGCCCCACGTGGCCTGCGTGGGCGGCGCGCTCGTTGCCGCCGCGTTCACCTCGAACACGTCGAAGAAACCAGCCGCGCGCAGCTCGTTTAGCAGCATCTCTTGCTCCTGCGGAGACGACGGTTCGGTATTACATGGTTGACCAGTTTAAATAAGGGGAACTTAGCCGAAAAAGACAGCATCGAGGAGACGCAAACAAAAAATACGTGGTTGTATTAAAAGTTTAAAATCCCTTGTGTAATGCTGGATTTCACAAGGGATTTCAAACATGCAGCAGCGATTGTATTCGCACACACACATACCTTGAGCCCGGGGAACGCGCTGGTAACCAGCGTGAGGAAGGTCTTGTTCTCGCATTTCAGTATATCCCAGCAGTGTTTCAGGCTGGCGACGGTGGGGTCGCGCGAGGAGAGCGCGGCCGCGTGCCGCGCCTGCAGCGCCAGGAACATGAGGTGGATCCAGACGCGCGGCGCGCGCGTGCGCAGCGAGAACGCCGCGCGCGCGTACAGGCAGTGCGCGCCGCGCCGCCCGCACGCGAACACCAACCGCGCTTGCTTCTTTGAGCGACGCTCTGGGAACGGAATACGTGGGGTTAAAAAAAACGAATTTCTTCGATTATGACATTTAAAAAAAAGACGAGTGGCACTCGGGGACGCCGCGGTAAAGCTATTGCATAGCATTTTTTATCAGCTTATGCAATTATAATATATAGGCACGTATTCCTCCAATTTCGGAGCAGCTCGTCTCTATCCGTGCGAGCTTCGTATAGTCGCATGCACACAAACACCGCGCCGAAGTCTGCCGAACTGAAACGACGTTAGACGATGCACGGAGTGGAGGGTGTCAGGCCGCGGCCTCGAATCTTGCGGGCAGCGGCGCGGCGGCGGCGGCGGCGCGGGCGCGGCAAGATGTTTTGCGTGTTATCAAATGGACCGACCCTCGAAAACAGCGGCGCGGCGGCGGTGTGGGAGCGGGTAACGAGCGGTGGTTGACAACGTCAAGCGGTGACCGCTCTCGCGTCGTGTGCGTCAGAATGGCGGGTCTGCTCATATTTAACGTTGATGTAGATTTAGAAAAAAAAATCCTAAGTATATTCGAACACAAAAAGTTCTTTTATTTATACCGTGTATAATTCAAAATCACAGATAACTTTCCATTTAAAATTTAAGACTTGATATCGACTACGATACTCTATAGTACTCTATACCGTACGCTCAATGTACTCGTATATAGGGATACTAGTAAACCCGCCCTCGCTTCGCTTCGGGGAACCAGTCCCTTCAAAAATCTCTATAAATTTTAACAAATTATGTTATTCCAATGTCTAAGCTATATTACTGCAAAGTTTCGTGAAAATCCGTTCAGTAGTGTTTGCGTGCAAGAGTAACAAACCCACACACACACACTCACTCACATCCTTACAAACTTATAATATAAGCAATTAATAGTGAAAATAATATTTTAATTATAGCTATAATTATAATAATATTTTATTTTGATAGTTCATATCCCTCTCGCTGTTCTTGCTAGGGTAACGCACACGGTGACAGCCCGCGCAATCGCATTGTAGTGTTGTGCAATTTATTTAGGTGTCGTATACGTAATATTTATTTTATTTACTTCTTTACTCCTTGTCTGTCATCTTTATCCTCTTTATCTTCTTCCTTGTTCACTTCCTTTAATATCCTTGCCTTTCTTTATGACTTGTTCTTTTGTTATTTTACAATTTTTAATACTTTTACTTTCTCTTTTAACTGAAATTGTAAATGTTTTAAGATTATATTGATTACTTTGGAGTTAGGTATTTTGATAATTAATCTAATTATTACTTTGTTATTTATTTGTCGGGACATTGTCTCTGTTCTTCACAATTTCGATAAAACTCGCCTTTTATTTTTCTTGTCCTATAGTAGGTATTCACTTCTTCATTTGCCCACAATAAAACGAGTGTAAGAAATAAATTTGAATCGAAAAGATGTTGTCTCCGTTGTTCAGACATTTCGTTCGCGAATAAAACAAATATCTCAGCGACACAACACTACGCCGCTATAGCGCCGCCGCGAGTTTCGAGAACTAGCCTGCGTTGCCCGCGCCGCCGCCGCCGCCGCCCCGCTGCCCGCAAAATTCGAGGCCGCGGCCTTAGGTTTATTTTCGTTACGGAATTTCTTGATTCGGTCACCGCGCTCAAAGCCCGCGGTAAAAGCTATGCAATAGCTTGAAAGAACTAATTGTATCCACTTGACCTACTATTAGCGAAAACAATAATAATATTATCCTTAAATACTCGCTGGATATGTGCTACGATGTAGACCATTATAGCACAAACGATGCATTCGACCTTCGACATTATGACTCACGTCATAAGGTTGAAACTTCGTGGCGCTTACTGACGAACATCGCGTCAAGGCCACACCTCATCTTGATAAGTGGTAATTCCTGGCCTTATTGTTTGCCAATAGAATTGTCACAGTATATTAAACACTCATCGGATTTGTACTGAGGCATAGAGTCTAGACCTTTTAATATGATTATAAACAAATGCACAAAAAGCTTGCTAACCCTCGATGGTGCACTTGGCGGGCGGCGGGATGCGGAGCGACACGTTGTCCATGTAGGCCTTGATCTTATCTAGATGCTTCTCGCAGAAGTGCTGCACGGTGTCGCGCATGGGGTACGGCTCGAACACGCTGATGCGGTGGTTGGAGCCCGCGCCCGTGATCATGGTGACGCTGGTGTTGTTGCGGCGCACCGCCAGCGACACCGGCGCGCCCGGCGCTGCGCTCTCCGCCGCCACCACCGACACGTGGCCCAGCGCGGGGCCCGCGGGGCCCGATGCGGGGCCCGTCGCGCCCGCGGGGCCCGGCCCGCCCGCCGACACCGCCTGCGCCTGCGACGGCGACGGGCCCGAGATTATCGTCGGACCCGAGCTCTGCAACCACATAACGAAATTTGTTTATCGTTTATGTTAATATTTACTCAATGAATTTATGAATTTATGAATTTAAGCACGTTATGAAAAGATGCAGATACATTTTTGGAATGCTTTACGCAGCTTTCGGTAAACTAACGCTTAAAAATCGGCTATTTTTATTTTCTATTTTTTTAGTTCAGTATTCTATAAAAAGCGTGGTTTTTAGTTTTTTTAAACTATTATTTATTTTCGACTTTTTAGTTTTGTTTATTTATAATAGCTTGTTTTTATAATTTTAAACTATTATTTTTTAAGAACAGAAATTTAACTATGTTACACTGCGCCTCGACGATACGTATGCGTACGCAACGTATGAGCACGTACTCTTAAGCAAATAATGCTGGATGCGAGCAAACGATCGACCGAGGAAGCGTGAATATCTTGAAAGTATTAAAAAATTCAAATTCAAAAAATATTAAAAGAAACAAGCGCAAACAAAAGTCAAACCCCATATTTGTTCAGCGGTACACTCACACTAGTGACGGTGGAGGTGGAGGGCCCGATGAGTATGTTGTGGTGGTGGAGGCGCGCGGCGGGGCGCGGGCGCGGCGGGCTCACCGTGGTCACCGTCACCGCGCCCTCGGCCTTCGCCCCCGCCGCCGTCGCCACCGTCGTCACCGCCGGCTTGCTCGCCGTCACTGTGCACACGGGTTTTTAATGTTACATGTTACAATGTGGCAACTATGAGTTGTTTTTACGTAGTCCAATTCGCTACATTAGCTTATTTAAGTTGTTACAGACAGATTTATTGCTGTGTTCTCGATTGCTCTAGTGTGAAACAGCTCGAGCTAGAGTGAGATGGAATGTGCCCTCGATGATAACCACATGCAATCACAAAGAGTGCAGTAGACAATAGGTGTAAATAGGAGGAAATATATTTGTTCTCGTTCTAGTTCCTCCGTTTTCACAAAGGACACGCCTACCAGTGAAACTTATCCATTACTTCTATATTACCTCTTTTCTTATATTTCCTGTACAGATTATGTCAGGCTGAGTGTACAATAAAAAAAGAGTCTATTATAGTTATTAAAAACATGTTTTCTAGACAACTGGTACATACCAGAAACACACAAACTATTATGTAACATAAAATTTACCTGAACTGGGAACACTGGTGCTGGGCTGAGAATTGATTTGTTGAGAGGAAGAGAGCCGAGTCATGCTTTTGTGCAACCCTCCGACGGACCCACCTATGATCGAACATACATACTTTGTGTACAGAATAATTATAAACAGTCATTTATTATACTTACATCCTTATTGATATAATTGATGTCGCTAGTGCAATGTATTTTTTTATTCATTGAGTACTACCATGGACGAAATAATCTAGAAGAATTTATAACAGAACCATAGTTCATTTTGGTACTGTTGGCTTTAGTTAGTACCTCTTTGCTCTTTATAGTTAATAATATCCCGCCTGATGTGTGAAATAAATTGATAATTTCTACGCGATTGAATAAACATGGCGTAATTAAATTAATTTTATTTTTAAATGTCAGTATAAATAAAACGTGAATAATATTAAAGTTTCTAAGCATACTTATCGTCATTTGGATTTAATATAGGAATTTTATCAATTTTGAGTGTACGATTTTACATATGAACTACTCGTATGTCGGTCTTCTCATGTACTTCGTCTGTGATAATACTATGAATTCATAATATAAAATACGTAAACTGTGAGTCCTTATATTGTACTTTATCATATTTACAATTTTATTTCCTTCCCAAAGGTAATACTGGTGAAGATTGCCGACTAGAGAATCCAATCTACTCTAGGCTAGCAAACAGACCACTTAACTTATAACCACCCGTGTACAAGTGCACGCATACTGTACATATTGCAACACAAGTAGTCCACCAACCTGCGACATTCAACCTGGTCATGCTGCGGTGCGAGTTGGGGCCGGGGTGCAGGCGGCCGGTGCTTCGCGAGTCGCCCAGCTTAGCGCGCCGCGTGTACCCCGCGGGGCCCGTGGAGCCCGTGGGGCCCCCGGGGCCCGTGGGGCCCGCCGGGGACGGGGCGGCCGGGGACGGCGCCGGGGCGGCCGGGGCGGGCGGCGTGCTCGGCCCGCCCAGCTTCACGATGGTCACCCCGCCCGACGTGCGGTTCACCTCGCCGTGCGTTGATTTCGGACGCTCGCTGTAATGTTAGTGATAATCGTTTTTTAATTTCAGTTATTTTTACTTTTCAGTTGTTGTGTTGTTATTCCGAGATAATGCATTGTAAAGGTGAAAGACTTTTCCACATTGGTTCAAGACTTTTTGAGTTTATTCATTCAACCAATGGTGACACTTTTTGTGGACACACCCAACCGAGTAGCTGGGGTAGGGTAGGTGGAGGGTAGTTACCGCGGCGGCGGGCGCAGCGCGCGCAGCAGGCGCTCGCTGAAGAACGCGGGGTAGGGTAGGGTAGGGTAGGTGGAGGGTAGTTACCGCAGCGGCGGGCGCAGCGCGCGCAGCAGGCGCTCGCTGAAGAGCGCGGGGTAGGGTAGGGTAAGGTAGGTGGAGGGTAGTTACCGCGGCGGCGGGCGCAGCGCGCGCAGCAGGCGCTCGCTGAAGAGCGCGGGGTAGGGTAGGGTAGGTGGAGGGTAGTTACCGCGGCGGCGGGCGCAGCGCGCGCAGCAGGCGCTCGCTGAAGAGCGCGGGGTAGGGTAGGGTAGGTGGAGGGTAGTTACCGCGGCGGCGGGCGCAGCGCGCGCAGCAGGCGCTCGCTGAAGAGCGCGGGGTAGGGTAGGGTAGGTGGAGGGTAGTTACCGCGGCGGCGGGCGCAGCGCGCGCAGCAGGCGCTCGCTGAAGAGCGCGGGGTAGGGTAGGGTAGGTGGAGGGTAGTTACCGCGGCGGCGGGCGCAGCGCGCGCAGCAGGCGCTCGCTGAAGAGCGCGGGGTAGGGTAGGGTAGGGTAGGTGGAGGGTAGTTACCGCGGCGGCGGGCGCAGCGCGCGCAGCAGGCGCTCGCTGAAGAGCGCGGGGTAGGGTAGGGTAGGTGGAGGGTAGTTACCGCGGCGGCGGGCGCAGCGCGCGCAGCAGGCGCTCGCTGAAGAGCGCGGGGTAGGGTAGGGTAGGGTAGGTGGAGGGTAGTTACCGCGGCGGCGGGCGCAGCGCGCGCAGCAGGCGCTCGCTGAAGAGCGCGGGGTAGGCGGAGCAGAGCGCCGTGGCCTCCCGCAGCAGCGCGGCCTGCTCGGCGCCGCGCGCGCTCGCCAGCCGCTCCACCACGAAGTTCAGCGCCTCCTGTGCGCGCTCCTGCCAACACATGGATGACATGCACGTGAGACAGAAAATCTTACACAATTTTTCTTCTAGCCTCCATCACTACGAATAGCTATGACCCGAGAAAAAATATTTATCTTCAATGAAGGTAAATAATAAAAAAATCAAGGCAAAAAAAAAATTGTTATGAAACATTAAGAAGATAATATCAATACTATGATATGGCATAAAAAGAGATTATCTGATTGTGGTATCACTTCTATCACACAATCAATCACTCCCCGAGATAACACAAGCATATATTTTATTGCTAGCTACGTAACAATTGTTAGGTGCAAAGCAAGATAGATAGGGAATTATCATTTCCTATAACAGTGACTGTACGGGCTAAGCACGTACAAGTCACATCGTGACACAAATTATAATATTGAATATCAGCAATATCACGACACAGATTTATTAACATACATAACACTAGCATAGATTTATAAGCAAACATAACAGTTTATTTAGAACATCGCAACCAGTACATTTCACGAGAGCATAATATATAGTTAGATCACTTCCTGATCTTCAGTCCGCAATCAATCATCATCGCGCGCGCACTCACTATATCATCCCCATCATAGCATAAATATCAATATCAGTATCAATAAGTATCAATTTAATATATTTCATCAATATCAAATATCATAGTTTTATTCACTATCATTCTAAGGGTGTTAACGAACCCCTCACATGGTCCTTCGAGCCACCGTATAGGCGGGACTTACGCGTATTTGCATCTTACACGTGTCGAGTTCGTCGTGGTGCCGTCTACACAGCGTGGAGATCATCAGTCCGAGCAAAGAGGAGCAAGTCTACCGTGCATCCAGCAGGGCGTGTGGTAGCGGTATCAACAGAATCATCAAGTAAGATCTTTCCTTTTTACATCTTACTTACTTATCAATCTTATCATCATCATGGAAGATTTAGTGGCCACCCAAAAGCAGATCATCTCCGCAATTGAGCAGATTTATACTAATTTTAAAAAGGACAGCGGTGAGAGGAAGACAGCTGATTACATTCAGCGAAGGCTGGATACTCTTGACCAGCATTGGCAAGAGCTTCATGACAATCACGTTAAGCTTTATGATTTCGGTGTGTATTCCCATACTTATTTCACCAACAAAGTGTATGAGAATGCAAAAAGCAGGTATGAAAATATTAGATCGGCAATTCAGAATTATGAATGTAAGGACAAACCGCGGACACCTGTTTTATTGAAAGCGCCGACATTTAACCCGCAACCCGGTGGGTCACATGACACCCCCTCCGGGCAGCAGTATCAATCACGGGCCACTAGCAGTAAATCAGAGGACATGCTGCGGAAGCAGTCCAGTAATTTCAAGGCTTTCAGAAGAACGGTAGCAAACATAAACCTTGACTTGGTGGAGGAGCAGTGGGAGTTTAAGGATTTGTTATGTAGCATACAATCTCGCTGGGCAGCCATCGATGCGTTGCACTGGGAGATCGATGCCGAGATTGGAGGCTCTAATCTCGAGTATGAAGCACAATTTTCAGAAATAGAATCATCATATCAAATTATGAAAAAAGCCCTCAACAAGAAAATGTTCTCATTTGCACACAAAGAAAAAACGACACCTACCATGGAAATCCCTACTTTCCATGGTAGCTATCAGCAGTGGCCATCATTTAAAGACCTTTTTACGGAATCAATTCACTCTAATCCTTCACTCTCCAATGCGCAAAAAATGCAATTTCTTAAGAGCAAGGTAAAGGGAGAGGCGGAGCGATTAATTCAACACCTTCTTATTAGTACAGAAAATTATCTTGTGTGCTGGGAAATTTTAAATAACAGATTCAATAATAAAAAACTTATTTTTAACGCTCATGTTAATATTCTATTAAATCTCCCCATTGTACAACAGCAATCACTGAATCATATAAAACGCGTTCATGACACCACATTAGAATGTTTGAATGCTATCAAAAATCTAGGGGTTGATATTAGTTCATGGGACCCGCTACTTGTCCATATTCTGTCACAAAAATTGGACACCGACACATACAATGATTACATGTCGTCGATAAAGCAACCACGCGATTTGCCAATTTTGAAGGAATTCCTGGATTATCTAGAAACAAAATTTACAACATTGGAGACGTCCCGTAAGAAGCAAGAACACAGCACTTTATCAAAATCAAATTTACAATCGAATCCATCAACATCATACAGATATCCGAATACTAATAACTCCGTTCGCAAACCATCAAATATTTATAAAAATTCGCACACGCCAACTCCGCGAGCAGTCTCCAGTTTCACGAAAAATGTTAACATTAAGTGCGTTCATTGTCATGGGAACGATCATGCCATATTTAGCTGTCCGAAGTTTTTAGCGATGCCCGCTTTCCAAAAATCTAAAACGGTATCAAAATTAAGTCTTTGTCCTAATTGTTTGTACAATCATCATGGAAAACCTTGCATATCAGATAAGCGGTGCCGAAAATGTAATAAAAATCATAACACTATTTTACACGAAGTATTTGACGACGGACGAATTGCACAAGAAACGCGGCCATCGGCGGAGGGCACTAGGACGTCGCGTCAGCACAACCTAACTCAACTGGGTCAACAACAACGTCAAGGCTACAATCATGTGTCATTGCAAAATAGCTTACCTGAAATTTTATTAGCAACAGCAATTATTAAAATACAAGCAGCGAATGGTAACTATCTTATGATGCGTGCGTTATTAGATCAAGGATCGCAAATTTCCTTAATATCAGAGAATGCAGCTCAGTTGTTAGGGTTGCCACGACTGAGGTGTAAAGGTATCATATCAGGTGTCGGAGCAAAAGAAAGCAACTGCAAGGGGATGATTAATGTTACTTGTCATTCAACAACTAATGATTACAGTTTCACAACAAATCTTTTAATCATGAAAAATCTTATCAAAAATTTGCCAAATAATACATTTACACAACCGAATTGGTCATTTTTAAATCAAATTAAATTAGCAGATCCTGAGTTTTATATCAGTCGCCCAGTCGATATATTATTAGGTGCGGACATTTACTCAGATATCATAATGGACGGAATATGTAGAGAAGGCTCAACGCTACCGACAGCACAACAAACTCAACTCGGATGGATTTTATGCGGCAATGTTAAATCATATCAATGCAACGTCATATTGAATAACATGGAAGACATTCAGAGGTTTTGGGAAGTTGAGGATATAACAGATTTATCAGAACAATTATCATCAGAAGATCAGAAATGTATCAATTTTTATCAAGAAACTACAACTAGACGAGATGATGGGAGATATCAGGTTCGGTTGCCGTTGAAATCAGGATACGAAGAAAAACTAGGTGAATCAAAGAATAAAGCTATTGCACAATTTTATCAATTAGAAAAGAGAATCAGTAAACAATCGGACACTATGAATCACTACAATTTATTTATGAATGAATATTTACAACTCAATCATATGATACCAACACAAAGTAACACGAAACCCTATTGTTACCTCCCATATCACGGTATTTATAAGGAGGACTCTACGACAACGAGATATAGGGTTGTATTTAATGCTGCTTCCAAGACATCAACTGGATTTAGCTTAAATGACGTAATGTGTAGGGGACCAAATTTACAGCAAGACCTTCAGAGCCTTATCATTAAATGGAGACAATATCGATTTGCATACACTGCTGACATAGAAAAAATGTTTCGTCAAATATGGCTGCATCCCGACGACCAGAAACTGCAAAAAATTGTTTGGAGATCAGATGTAAAACAAAGATTAACAGAATATCAGTTAGCAACCGTCACATATGGAACAAAGGCTGCGCCGTTCCTTGCTATGATGACACTGAAGCAAGTGGCGAAGGAGGAAAAACACAAATATCCGAATGCAGCGGAGATACTCGAAAGCTCCTTCTACATGGACGACCTTGTGCATGGATCACACACAGCGGAAGAAGCAATATCATTAAAAATTGAATTAATTAATCTATTAAAATCAGCAGGTTTCAATTTAAGAAAGTGGAACTCAAACTTGCCGCAATTATTAGATGTAAATGACAACTTAATCAGCAATAATAATAGAGAATTCGATGTAAAACTAGCAGGAGCAAGCAAAACACTGGGTTTGAGGTGGAGTCCAGAGAAGGATCAGTTTATATTTTCTTCACAAATACCAATATCATCTACCCGACCCACAAAGAGGTCACTTTTATCAGATATATCAAAAATTTTCGATCCGTTGGGATGGCTCACACCTGCAACTATCAAACTAAAATTTTTATTTCAAAGCATTTGGAAATTAAACTTAGAATGGGACAGTGAATTACCTTTGGATATTTGGGAAGAATGGAACCGTATCAAAGTCGATATACAGAATATTAATCAGTGTCAAGTACCTAGGTGGCTGAATACGGAGTGTAACGACGAGATAGAGCTTCATGGTTTCTGTGACGCTTCTACAAAAGCTTATGCTGGAGTAGTCTATATCAGGGTGAATAAGAAAAATTCCTTACCTTCAGTTGTGCTGGTGGCTGGGAAGGCACGATTAATTCCAGCAGGCAATCAATCAATATCCCTTGCAAGGCTCGAGCTCCTCGGGGCACTTGTGCTTAGCAAGCTGATGAAGAAAATCTAAGGGTGTTACCGAACCCCTCACAGTGACTCACATTTGAATTATAGGGAATACGCAAATAACACAGTCATAAAGTACGTTTTCCATCATCAAATTTTATGCAGTATCAAATGAACAAGAGTTAGCTGTAATGGTAGATGTATTGATAGCCTTTGAAGTCGATAGGATAGGTACCACAGACTGAGAAAGATATAGACATTTGGCGAGCGTGGCCAACACTATAGATCACGAAAAAGACGAATGCATGTGACTCACACTATGTGAAACAAGAGAAATTCGATGGTCACCTCTTCTTCTTGACTGTAAACAACTGTGCGTTCTTTCAAAACCGGCACCGGCACGCAATGCGAAACAAAACATAGTATCAGTCTGTCGTTTTGTTTGTCCCTTTTTTGTGTCAGTGTGATAGATATTATGCATTGTTCTATACCTAGTTCTTTAAGGCACTTCTCACACAACGCTATTTATAAGCTACGCGACTACAACGCAATCCAAAATTTGTATGTATCTGACACTTTTCACGTTTTCACTGACAGGAGACGCGTCTACGATGCGACTCCTGTCAGTCAAAAGTGTCAGATACATAGAATTTTAGGATTGCGTCGCAGTCGCGTAGATAATAAATAGCGTAATGTGAGAAGTGCCTTATCTGCTTCGTGTACGATAGGTGCACTCACCCGGCTGGTGTACCCGAGACGCGCCAGGATGGTGGCGACCAGATGCTCCATGCGCGGCGTGGCGTGGGGCGCGCGAGCCGCACGCCGCACGGCCGCGCCGTGCTCCGCCACCAGCGACGCGCGGCTGCGGCTCACGCTGCAGATCACCTGCAATATGTGCACCACGTTACATACAGGCTTTTTTCTTACTAATAATGCTGTCCCATAGAACAATTCCTTCACAACTTCAAGGATTTTATTCATACTGAAAGCAAGTTGACTTATTTTGGACATACAGATAAATGTAGATAGTAATTTTTGAAACAGTGTGAACGATAGCCAAAACATGTTTGTGTCTGACTTCAGAAAAAGAAGGAAATTTTCAATTCGATTATACGTTTTTTCCTGAACTTCTGATGGGTAAACCGATTTTTTGATGCTTCTTTTTATATTCAGAAGCTGGTGCTTAGTGATTGAGAAATGATTCCATTTACGACAAGTAATTTTTTAAATTATCCTTAATAATGCATATTCAGTTGACTTTGACTATATACACTATACATATCGACCTCATTTTATTACGGCTCATTCACACGAGGACGAATCGTCTTTTTTCACGAATCGTCTTTTTTCACGATTCGTTATTTTTTTTGACGGCGGCAATGCTTTTTAAATGCTCATGTTCACACGCTTGACGAATCGTGAAAAAAGACGAATACGGATACGTCTTTTAGAAATCACGAATCGTGAATGTTTTATGATTATGACGGATACGTCTTTTAGAAATCACGAATCGTGAATGTTTCTGAACCAATCTGAACTGAGCTAAATCACGAAATAAATGTGAACTTCAATGCGGATATTTTGACGAATCGTGACAAAACACGATTCCGTATTCAATGTGAACGTCCATCCGTCAAGACGTATCGTGTTTTTTGACGAATCGTCAAAGACGTATGCCGTGGGAATGAGCCCTAATTATCAATGAAGTCGATTTTTTTTAATGATCACAGCAACTGCAACTATATATAATCTTAACACCAGTGCAATATCCAATATAACATATCGGATCTAACCTGCAGCAGATCAACACACATGCAGCCGGGATCCTGCTGCGGCGCGCTGGGCGGGCACAGGTAGCCGAGCAGCGCGGGCACGGCGGCGCGCAGCGCGGCCGGCCGGCGCGCGGCCATCTGCTGCAGCAGCGCGAACAGCGAACTCTTCTCCGCGGGCTCCGCGTGCGGCAGCAGCGCCGCCAGCGCCGGCACGTGCGCCTCCAGCGGCTCCGCGCACACCTCGTACAGGTTCGTCAGGATGCGGCACAGCGGGTAGTTGCCTGGGGGCAACAGCGGTGTCGTAGTCATGAAGCAAATATAGAGAGGAGACGGCCTAAGCAACTGTGCACTGTGACTCGACAAGGTCCTGACGTCATCACAGTAGGCGTGACCTAAAGTCAGTCTACCATCGGCGCCCGTCCTGTGCACAACGTTATGGACGTTCACATTTTCAAAGAAAAGGATGAACACTTTTCTTATATTTTGAGTATGTCCCTGTTATATCCTACATTTATTGACATCTAGTGTGAGATAGTTAAACTACATAGTGAAATCGATATAGAACGAAGAGAGTAGTTTTGCTATTGACCGTTAGATGGAATATAAACAAGTGGGCGGATGGTAGGCGGGATCTAACACCCCCTCGCCCCGCAAAGTGTCACGCGTTCTTTCTTAGAGAAATCTACATACAACGTCTCCTCTCTATATTTACTTCATGGTCGTAGTGCTTTCTTTCCTAATGTGGGGAATAGTTAGCTAGAAAGGGGGCGGTAATGCGCCCAAAAGAACAGTTTTTATGTTTTGGCTGATTGACTGTTTTCGGAAATGCGTCGGTGATACCTTTAGGGTCACTGACCATTTGGGACAGTGAACCTTTCAGATGACTTATCAATATTTTAGTTGACACTCCTCACCCAAATGTTTGACAGTTGATTGAAAAATGTTTAAAATCAGGCATCAAATACTGAAGCATATTGTGAAAATATATAGTGTTCTTGCAGCATAAGTTATGTAAAATTTAAAATGAACACTAACCTGACATGATAGAGTCCATAATGGTCTGCACATGGGGCTTGAGCAACACGGCGTGATGCACGGCGGCGAGGGACAGGTAGCGCGCCATGTGCCGGGATATCTCCCGGTTGCCCTTGTGCAGGAACTGCACTGCCACCGGCAGAAACAGCTCCATCACCTCTGCATTGCCTGATTTTTCCTTGTCAGCTTGCAAGGGAAATGAAACCTAAGAAATAATGTATGCAGAAGTGTCATTTTGGTTGTGTAGACTTGGTAATATGCAGTAGAAGCCTTTTTGTATGGATATTCAAGATTTAAAGCATCCTTGTAGCTCTAGTCAACTTATATTCACTTACAAGCAACACAAGCTGCGAGCAATGAGCATTGGAATATACACTTGAATTTTTTTATATTATTGAGTTTTATTTACTCTGAAGGGCTGGTGAAAATGCAAATAAGCCACCTGATGATAAATTACCATCTTCACCTACATATACAAGTTACACTAGGGAAGGCATTATTGCAACACCAGCCCTTAAGGAGAACTCTTTAGAGAACCTCATGTTATACGGATTAATCAAAAACCTAAAACAAATAAGTAACAAATTATGAATGTGATCATAGTTCCTGATCATATTGCAAGTAAACATCCATGACATGTCATTTTGAAAAAGAGGGGTAAAGCGCTTCCCTTCATTTTATTGGTCTACTTTAGCCTAATAATAAAGGCATAAGCATAAATAAAGGCCTGATAGAGGCAAGAAAATCAGTACATAAAAATGAAAAAATAATTTGGATGTCAGCTAATTTTGAAAAATTATTTTGTTTTTGTTTATGAAATATAATTATATTACAAACAAATGTAAGTAATATTTATCACAAATATTTTGGAAAGAGAAAAACATGTGAAATTGTAATATCATAATGCTGATATTAGTTAGATGCAGCACACATACTGAGCTAAGCAAAATTGTGTAAACAGGTTGAGAATAACAAGTTAATGCATATTCATGACTAAAACTACATTTATGTTAAATTAAACAGCATGCAAAAATTCTCTTTTAGATATTTATTTACAATGACATTAAGATATGAATATAAATTATATACAAACACACTAGAATAAATACCAAATTCATAGCAAGGCACAACTCACCAATACAATGCAGGCGATGATGTCAGATGCAATTTTAGCGTGTGGTGGATCATCATCCCGCAGATGGCCCACCGGCATCAGGTTGTGGTGCAAGCACGACTCCAGCAGGGCCACCAGCGCTGCACAGTACTTGTCCAGGGTGCCCGTCTCCTTGATACATGATGTCACTCTTGTCACACAAATCTCTATGAGTGCTTGGTCTCTGTCATTTCTAATGTAATCAGGTCTTGACGATATTTCGGTTATTTGTTTTAACTGTAACAATAAATAGGAATTATTCACTGTTGATATAAATAAACAGAAATAAACAGCATTTTAACATTTATTTATTGTATCCCATTACAAAATAAACTTTTCCATTACAAAATAAACTTTTCATCCACTGAAGTAAATAAAACAGCTGAACATGTTGTTATGAATATAAAGTAGGACAACTAGCTCCGTCGCTGCATAATAAGAGAGAAGTGCAACCAGTTCTCACCACTTCGTTCAAGTCGTCCACTATCTCCGCGTCCGGGATCGCGAAGATGTCTCCCGCCCGGGTGAGGTCGCGCTCGCTCAGTACGTGTTTCACCAGCTCGTGCATCGTGCTCGAAACTGTCCCACCCACTCCGCGAAATATAAAAAGGAGTCACCAACAAACAACATTCGACACATCAACATACTAATATTTGCACCAAACTCGTTCTAAGACTGACCGTCTTAGGAACGATAATCACCCACATGTTTGTGCTTTTTAGAAGCGCTTTCTACAATACGTAAATTAAACAATACTAGCCGAAATGCACAATATTTGCACGAAAGTTTATAAATTCGTGGACTGCGCGATCACATCACATTATACACATTCACAAAATTGCAGCACTCTGTGCATAGATATTGACTTGACCCGTCGACTTGTCAAGATGTCAAACAGTCAATGAACTTACTGTCACTCGCCACTTATTGTTCTCTATGATTGTTCTAGTTCCATGCCTATTCTAGATATTTCTTTAGTACATAATATCTCAATGGATATTTCCAGAAAATAAAAAATACCATTAATTTGTTTTATCACATGTTTCTAATAGCTTTCAGAGTAGGTAATTTTGTACACTTTTAATTTATTATGCGCGTAATTTCTATTATCTGTCTGTGTTTATTGCAAAATTATTTTTATGGGTTGACATACACCTACAAAAACGTGAAAGAAACTTCTGTAGTAATTAATATCAGCTGGTTACAGGCAATTTGAGGTTTCATGTGACGAATGAAATCAACCGTTGTTTAGACGAACTGTATGTTAATAATGTTGTTAGGTACTTTACTCACAATTATATTGTTTTTAATCAGAAAGTATATAATGTAGCTATAGTGCCACCAACTTATCTGTTCAGTAAACGGATGTCGCTAGTGCAGCGTCAATGTTACCATATATTAAAATTTGGCGACTGTCAAGGGAGCTCAACAACTTTGAGACCTATGATTTTTACCAGATGTTGCACATAATTCGATGGTAAATGATGACAAAGCCTTTCCGACGAATATAGACACACAATTTGGGCTGTGGCTACTAACTTAAACTACCATGCAATGACAGCAGTAACATAGGATGTTAACATTATCTCAATCCATCAGGGCCCACTATTAAGCACATGTCTTTTCTCATATTGAGAAGGTAAAGACCATAGTTCACCATGCTGAACAAGTGCGGTTTGGCAATGTTTTCCTTTACCGTTATAGCAAGTAACATTTAAATGCTTAAAACCCACATAACTTAAAAAAACGGAAACATCCAAAAATAAAAGAATTACGTAGGCCAACACAGTCAAATTTTACTTTTTCATATAAAAATTTAAATTTCAGGACAAGAGAAATAAAAGATCCATTGTTATTGACTATAATTGTTAATATTTTTATATATTTTATAAAAATAATTGTCATGGTGATCTCTGAATTTGAGGGGGTTCCACACGAGAAATCCCTGTGGAAAATGATGCCGATGCGCCAGAGAAATTTCTTCAGCTTTTTTCTTTTCACTCATTAGCTTGTAAACAAATCGTTCACTAACTCCTGTAACAAAGACATAATATAATAATAAATATATTCAGTGACAATTTAATCGATTATGCAAAGATAAGTTAGTGAGGAACATAAAATAACTGAATTATTTAACAGGACTATTAATTAACTTGCAATAGCAACACTAACCTGTAGCAACGGCGAAGCGTTCTGCCACTTTTTTAAACGTTATTTTCGGAGTTAGCAGGCGATTTTCTTCCCTCATGAAATCTAAAACTTTTAAAATAACTAATCGTGCAATGACTTCTAAGAGGCTCAGGCATTTTTAATCACTTTTTGCAATTAAAATTGAATTAAAACACATAGAGCACTCGCACTTCAAAAAATTGACAGCGGACATGATATTTCAAAATTGACGTTGTCTTTTTTAGTTCCATTTTTTTCTACTGAACAGATAAGTTGGTGGCATTATACACTAAGGAAGCTCAAGGAACATAGATAGTCTGTCTTACTTACCTACCTATGTACTTAATATATTCCTATCTCTATGCCCATACACATAGGCATAGAGATAGGAATATACTAGGTAGGTACCTAGCTGATGTAGCATACACTGACAAATCTATGCCCGTACATAATACCTACTCTATGCATTTGATTGACGTCTGGCACATGGATAAATGTTCGATTCGATTCGACATTTGTTTGACATTTGACATGTGTGTGGTGCACTCTTCTTTTTGCTAATGTGGTTCTGGTTATTATAATTTAATTGCATATTCGCTTATTCCGTTTATTACACGTTTAACCTAATTATTATTTTGCAAACACATCGGAAGAGTAAAAGTATTTCGAAATGCCGATACTATGTAAAACAGGATGTGGGAAGTCTGCTATGCTGAAGGTATTAGCGGCTTTATTCATTACGAAGTATTTCATCATTTATTTCCTTAAATAAACAGAAATTTATTGAAATATGAAAACTAATTATTCCAGAGACCAAAAACTGGCGATACGTTGTGCAAGGAGTGTTTCTTTTGGGCCTTTGAAACAGAAATTCACTACACAATCACAAAAGGACAGCTGTTCAAACCAGGCGATTCGGTGGCGATCGGTGCTTCCGGCGGTAAAGATTCCACCGTCCTCGCGTACGTATTGAAGACCCTGAATCAAAGGTACAATTATGGCTTGAAGCTGTTGCTTCTGTCTATCGATGAGGGTATAACAGGTTACAGAGATGACAGCCTGGAAACAGTCAAACAAAATCGGGATGACTACGAAATGCCGCTAAAAATCTTGTCATACAAGGATCTGTATGGCTGGACTATGGATGAGATAGTGGCTCAGATTGGTAGAAAAAATAATTGCACATTTTGTGGAGTATTCCGGCGACAAGCCCTGGACAGAGGGGCGGCTCTGTTGGGCGTCAAGTGCATCGCCACCGGGCACAACGCTGACGACATCGCTGAGACAGTGCTCATGAATGTGCTCCGAGGAGACATTGCTCGGTTAAAGAGATGTACTGCAATAAGCACGGTGAGTGTATTTACTACATAGTTCATTAAGTTGCTATGATATTATTTGATAATCTTTATACACAACTAACTTATAAAGAAAACAATTTATTCATTTATTCCTTGTAATCAAATTGATTTAAAGCTTAACCTTTAATATTAGTTATAATAAATATGCCAAGTATCAAAGAGTTATGAAAGTCTGTGTCCTTTAACTTAAGGTTGTCGGGAAGAAATCGCTACTACAGCAATAAGACTGCCTATTGGGTCTTAACGATTTGTTAAGTCATTTGTACAATTCTCAGTGTATATATTTTTTTTAAATACACCCTCAAAGCCCCACACTAGGATTCCCTGTGTCGTGGGTACCTTGGACAACACACAAGACAAGGACACACACCCAGACCGAGAACGGAAATTTAAACTCATCATTCAAATTGCCGCCTTGCTGGGAATCGAACCCAGGACCCTCGGAATGGCGCTCCGGCGTGTTAACCATTGCGCCATCCGGGTCGTCATATACATTTATTGTATTGTATCATCATCAATTTGTTCTGTATGTGAAAAGTGATCCCCATTTAACATCATTTCCTAATAACAGTCTAACTGTTACTGTCATAAATATCCAATGTACTAATATTACCTGTTTATTTATTAATAGTATAGATATTGTAAATTCCAGGGAAGTGAAGGAGCTATCCCCAGAGTGAAGCCCTTAAAGTATACTTATGAAAAGGAAATAGTGATGTATGCACACTACAAGAAGCTGGTTTACTTCTCCACTGAATGTGTGTTTGCACCGAATGCCTACAGGGGGCATGCTCGAGCCCTCCTCAAAGACTTGGAGAAGATCAGGCCCTCTTGTATAATGGATATAATTTATTCTGGTAATTTTATGAATTATATTTTAATTAGTTACTTATATAACAAGGAAATAGTCAAATAGTAATTAAGTATACATAATTTTGAATGGATTGATATAACTATTCTCTTGCTACCACTGTTTAAACTAAATGTTACAAAAATGATCAGATGTGATGGATGTAGTTTTTCTTCTTATTCTTGATTTAGGTATAATGTTTATTAACTGTATATGGATATTTCTTGAACATTAATCTAGGATTTTAAATCCCTATATATATTATCAGTCTCTCTAAGAGTATGACCATGTTTATATTATTGGACTGCTTGTGCAAATAAAAACACTAACAACACTAACATTTTTGGTAACTTTTTCCCCAGGTGAGACAATGGCTGTGAAAGAACAGATTGCATTACCATCACAAAGAATATGTTCCCGTTGTAAGTTTGTTTCATCCCAAGAGGTGTGTAAAGCATGTATACTACTTGAAGGGCTTAACAAAGGTCTACCAAAACTTGGAATCGGAAAGAGTTCAAAAGCAAAAAGAATGCTTGAAGAGTATGCAAGGACCAAGGAAGAGAAACAATTAAAACAGGCAGTAAGTGAACTGAATGATGATGATGTAGATAACACAATAAGTAGTGCAAAATATAAGTCATGCAAGTCATGTAAATGTAAAAAAGGAAACAAAGAAACTAGTACACCAAATGGAGACAAAGACACTGATAGTATAACTATTGTAACAAGTGAGAAGTGTGCTAATAAATGTACCAATAAATGCAATTGCCATGCTAATCAAGACAACAATGAAATTCAGAGTGAATCTAAGATTAACAGGTTACTAGAAGAGTTCAGCATAAAAGAGTCAGACAAAGCTATAGATGATACCTCTAAGGTACCTAACGGGAAGATAGTTGATGAAAGAACTAATTCCATTGATGACCTACTCAAAGAAGAAGAGTCATGTGTTGGAGGATGTGAAGGAATGGCTATTAGTTTCTGACATTTACTGATTGTGCATAATCGATGCAAGCGATGAAAAAGAACCGCTCTTATGGCATTGGCTCTTACTCTTAGCTCTTGCGTCCTCTGGAGGGGCGCGTTATTCTTTCGGCCCCCGGTGTGTACGGAGGTGGCAGATGAGTCATATCAAAGGACTTCGAGTGGCGTAACATTCTATGATCGAGTTTTTCCCAAATATGACGAGGACCGTCACAAGTTCGTCCTTGCAGTCAGCCACTTGTGGTTGAAGACAATCATAAATAAAAATATGTTTGATTAATGTTGTGTTTTATTTCATTAAGCAAATTTTAGCATACATACTATGAAGTTACAAACTTCAATATCCCAAAAGTTGATATCTTTCATTCTGGTGGATGCAAATCAAAAACATTACGATTTTAATATTTTACCTTAATTACATATTTACATCCTGAATATGTCACAGGGAAGGGTATGAGCTGCTTTTAGATGCTCATTGTATTTTTTTAAATTATGAATATGAATATATTACAACAATTCATTCAGGTTGAACATTGGTACACAAAGGTTTTATCTATAAAAATATATACAAAATTATTGACACTCATTTTGAAGAGTTGGCAGATACCATTCTTTCTCTCATTTACCCTAACATTGATCTATTACTTGCCTTTTTCATTATAAGTTACCATTGTTATTTATTGATATTAGAGGACAATAATACACATTGTTTATACACACAAATTAAATAGTTTTAAATAAATTTATGTAACAGACTTGAAGGGAGAACAATAATCTTTCAGAGATGTAAGATAGGCACTGTAATAACACATCATCTTTAGATATAATTATCACACCAACAATAAATTATAAAGCTCTGTATTTTACAATAATCTCGAATTACTATAGAAAACTCTTGAATTAATTTGAAAGTTAATGACTAAAATAATTACTTTACCTACCTATTTTTTTTACGTACCTTTATAAGGTTAGTTAGCAAATAAAACATTTATTCAAGGCCAAAGTAAGCCAATATTTTTGTGTATTTGAACAGCAAATATTTGTCCAAATAAAACTACACTTAACAATGATTATTTAACCAAGGAACAAATATAACCACAAATTATAAACAAAACAATGCACACTTTAACTGGCTCTTATCAGTACTGACTAATATACACCTTGCGAAGTATAAGCTGACAAAGTATTATTTATTAATATAGTATAAATAAATAAATAGAAAATTTGAAAGTTGTTAGTGAATTCACATCTGAAAAATTATGTAATTTTCACGAAACTAAACGGTCCAGGTAAAAATTTCCAACAAATGCCAAATAAAATCAGTTACGTTTTAAATAAGCTGATGGCAAACTATCATCGCCGCCAAAATCTAAACTGCGTTCGGGCGACGATTCGCTTTTACTTCACAAAGTGCAAATCAGCCGTAAGTTGCGCGACGGAAGGGCAGAGACCCAGACACAGAGACAGCGCGGTGTGTGCTACGAGATGAAGGCGGGCGCGCGGGACTCGATGTGGTTCCGGCAGATGGGGCACTTGTCCTGGATGTGGTCGGAGCAGTCCTCGCACAGGCACACGTGGCCGCACGGCAGCAGGATCACCTGCAAGTAAGTCCACTGTTGATGGCATCTGCAGACTTCTATTTAACGTCATGTCTTATAAACTACATAGCAACAGAAAAAAAACATTACCGTCCCAGGACATCTATAAGACCAAGGTCATTACCGGATAAAACCACCTGTTATAACTCGCGCTAAACTTTATGGCAGCTCTGAAGTACGTACGGAAGTTAGCATGAGTTGCACAAGCATAAAGTGGGACGGTACTCGCCACTCGCGCACATTGCACTCGCCCCCTTTTATATCTTGGCTGACAATTTTCATTGCTTTTTTATGTTAATTGCCGATAGAACTGCAGAGAAGCACCCTCTGCAAGTTACCATTGCTCATGGACCGCCTACCTAGTACCAGCTAAGGCATCGCTCGTGCTCTATAAAGAAGAAAGAGAGAGGAGAAGAAAGGGGTAATAAAGCCGTTACCTCTTTGGGGTTCTCAGCGCAGACGACGCAGAGCTGCGCCTCGGTGAGGTCGTTGTCGCGGTTGCGCGCGCGCCGCTCGCGCCGGCCCGCCGCCAGCTGCTTCTTCATCGTCTCGTTGTGCTCTTTCCTGCGTTTGCGCTTTATGTACTTGTACGCGACGCGACACGACACTAGCGCCGCCACCGCGCTCGACACTACCAGCAGGACTCTGGAACGAGATCGCTTTGCGTTATACGGCTGCAGAAATAAGAAACTTTGTTTTACATATCACTGCTATCAAGAACTTAGGAAGTCGAGAGACCTCGAAATGTCCAGATTTTACTACGCCCGCACTTATATTTACGATGACGACAGGAGTTATCTGTTATGTATGCACATTGCACAGTCAATATTTTTACGTACGGTACTCGTATAGCTAATGTCAGTCCAATACAAATATCTTTTTAATAAATTTCCATCTTAGATTCCCCCTTTTATTACGAATTAAATGTACGTATTGTTTAGCATGTAGGTAGTAAGGTAGTTATTGTTTCCTTTTGTACATGCACACGTTAAAACCGTCCTCTATTTTATTTTCCTATATCATGTTGCAAAGTACAAATAAATCTAATATCTTTAAACGAGCAATTCTTGTATATTTATTTATACCTATATATATAATCACGATCTCGGAAACGGCTGCAAAGATTTTCATGAAAGTTACAGATTAGGGGGTTTTCGGCTCAAGGAATCGATTTATCAAGGTCCCAGGTTCGAGAAAAGCTCGGTTCCCGAGATAAAGAGATTTTAAAAACATCATACTGACGTCATCTATGAAACATTAGGATAACTTCTATGAGGTACTGTTTGTAACGTGTTGAACTGACGCCATCTATGAAACATTAGGATAACTTCTATGAGATACGGTTTGTTTGTTTCAGTAGTATGAAACTAGATGGCGCTCGAATATATTTTTGTTCGGCTAATACTAATATTAATATTCATTCTTACGTTGAAGCGCTATTTTTGCGTTATACCTACCTATTTTCTGTTTGAATAAAATTAAAAATCAGTGCGATTATCTCGCTTGACCTCGCAGGACGCGTAGTGATAGTTTAACGTGCGTTTGTGATATTTACGAGAATATTTGTAAATAAATGTTAGTTTTGTTATTATCGATTTAATAATATATTTTAATAAAGTTTTAAATAAATAATGGTCAGATCGATGAAATTACTATTGTTGTAAATAGAATCAATAAAATTTTAAGTACGCCTAACAACTTGCTCATTAAACTAAAAGTATATTTATTTATGTTGTTTAATTATCATAAACATTCAATACATTTTATCGCAAATAAAAATTTCAGTCGGGGACTGCCTAAGCCTGCGAAAAGTACGAAGGAAAGTTCAATGAATTTATCTAATTAAGTATGTACCTATTTAAAATGCAATTAATTCGCTCACACAGTTAACTTCTATGAGGTACTGTTTGTAACGTGTTGAAATTTCAGTAGTATGAAACTAGATGGCGCTGTACAACTTTGTGAAACACGCTGTTGAGATCCTTTGGCCGTAACATAAGTAAAATGAATTTTGTGCTCAGTGAACAGTTGTATGATTTGACTCCTGAATAGATGGCGGAATTCCTCGTATTTCTTGCGATTCATACTAAATATAATTTTCAACCGAGCAAAGCTCGGTCAACCAGGTACTATAAATTATATCATAACTTATGACACCAAAAACTCACACAATCGTCACAAACATAGTAAAATATCGCGTATCGCTACGTGAGATTATTCCTACTCTCTCAAGAGGCTGGCGCCCGCGCGCGCATTCGCCGGCCGCGCGGAATCCATTGACACATTAATTACAAAGGTCGGCGGCGAATGCGCAAAAAACAATCCGAGCAGGACATGAATTAACTAATGCATCGATAACCTAAATCTTTTTATATACTGGTCGATCAGGTAGTGCTCAAAACAGGTCTTTTAATAACAGGTTATTTTATTTTAAAAGCATGAAGACGTCATAAGTTATACAACTTTGTTCAATATCATTGTAAACGAGAATGCAGCACCGACCATCCTCTGCCTCCCATGACAACTGCGACACAAATGACTAGGATTAGACAGTAAGCTACAAACCTGCTCTGAACACCACATACCTCAGAAAGTCCCTGGACGCAGCGAGCTTCTTCAACAGGCTAGTCTTGGAGCTGGTGGTCAGGTACAGCGGCAGGCCGTCGGAGGGCGGCTGCAGCTTGAGCCCCCCCGCGCCGCCCGCCCCGCCCGCGCTCAGCTCGCCCACCGCCGTCAGGTAGGTGCCGTCCCGGACCATCTCCTCCATGGACTGCAGCCCGCGCTGCCGCACCCCGGAGAAGAAGCCCCACACGTGGTCTATCACGCCCGGCGACATCGGCTCGAATTTGTCCGATATCACGTCCATGTCTGTTGAGTGTAATAATATTTTAGTGTGCAGGAACTGAATGTATATTCGTTTTTAACCACCAACTAGCTATTTCACAACACTATTTCACTGCACTAACGAAGGTATTTATTAACCGACTTCAAAAATAGGAGGTCTCAACTCGACTGCATTTTTTTTGTAATGTATGGTTACCCCATAACTTGACACTGACAAAGCGTTAATTTTATTTGGGCATATAATAACTCATTTATGATTTCCAATAAGTGGCAATAAGTAACTCGTAAAACAGTGAATCCTAACGGTACATATGCAAAGTAATAGTCCGCGAAAAATCCGCAAATTACTCCTTCAATTCCAGTTAATTTTCCAACAAACTTTGTCCACTATTACTATTAACAGCCAGCCATATGGGAAAGCTTACGAAACCAGGGAATCCCGACAGTGTACATAAACACCATTATAAACATTTATTCCAACAGTAAGGCAAGAGTACAACTGGAAACCTTGGGTGAGACATTCCAAGTAAAAAGAGGCGTCAGGCAGGGCGACCCGATGTCTCCAAAGCTGTTCTCGGCGGTGCTGGAAACCATATTTCGAAAGCTAACCTGGGACCAACAAGGATTAAATATTGATGGACAAAAATTAAACCATCTTAGATTCGCTGACGATATTGTTTTGTTTGAAGAACAACCAGGGATCCTAGAAAAAATGATACAAGATCTAAATAAAGAGAGTGAGAAAGTGGGCTTATCTATGAATATAAACAAAACGAAGCTATTAACAAACTCAAATAAATATGAAATTAAAATTAACAACCAACCTGTTGAATATGTAGATGAATATATCTATTTAGGACAAATCATTTCACATACAGACATAACTACGAAAGAAATCAAAAGACGAATAGCTAACGGATGGAAAAGATATTGGTCACTGAAAGAGATTATGAAATCCACAGATCTTAGTATCAGTATCAAAAGGAAGGTCTTCAATACCTGCGTTCTCCCATGTATTACATATGGGTGTGAAACTTGGGCTCTTACGAAACAACACAGAAACATGCTAGAACACTGCCAAAGAGCTATGGAACGAAGTATGATAGGTGTGAAGAAACAAGATAAGATACGAAACACAGTCATAAGAAGTAAGACAAAAGTCATAGACGTACTCACTAGAATAGATAGTTTGAAGTGGAGATGGACTGGGCACATGCTGCGCGGAACAAAAGAGAAATGGAGCAACATCATAACAGACTGGTACCCCAGAGATGGAAAAAGAAACAGAGGAAGACAAAGCAAGAGATGGGAAGACGAACTAAAACTGACGGCAGGCCCAAAATGGAGAAGGGTTGCTAGAGATAGAGTACAATGGAAATTGTTGGAGGAGGCCTTTGCCAAGAGGCACACTGAACTCAGAGATATTTTATAAATAAAGAGAAAGCCACAATATAAAAGAGAGAAAAAAGTAGTTCAGGATAAGAGGCTTATTATTATTATTATTACTATTAACAAAGTCCGTAAGTGATCCAGTGTATCTCACCTAACAGTTCCGCGGCGAGCGCATCGATCACCTCAATACTGTAGCTGCCGTTGCTGAGCACGAACGGCGTGGAGTTGTACACCTCGTTGACGGTGCGCGTCTGGTCCGACCAAAATCCCGCCGATGTCCTCGCCACCACATGCTCTTTGATTGTCAACCTACAGACGAATGAATATGACTAAAATTTCAATAATACTTCAACATGCACAATACATCACAAATGACACGTCACAATACTTGAATCACGCTATCGAGATTTTCTACAACTTTCATGTATAATGTAAATAGCAACCGAAAATGAGCAATTGGGCCTCCTCCCATTCATGATCACCTGGCTGCAACCCTTTAATGGTCCACTACTGAACATGGGTCTCTCCTCATTATCAGCTAGCCTGGTGGTAGATCTCCCTTTGCTAAATGTATCCTGTCAATAGCTGAGAGATTAATAGAAACATTGCATGGTAATGTACTGTCTGTGTGCAAGCATTATGTACATCAGCTTTTCAGGATATGCTGCCAACCAAGAGCTCTAGTCCATGAGAAGGAAAAGATAACTCAATTTTAATAGGACCATGTGTTCTTGCTGCTACATGGTTATTTATGTGGCCACTTTACATGAGATGATAGCATACTCATGTCCATATCTCTGATTACTATACAAAAATAGAAGAATACAAGCACACACAGATGATATTATACCTAATCATGAGCAAAGTGATCAATGTTTTACACTCTCTAACTCTAATATAATAAAACAATGAACATGAAGAGTACCTTTGAATTACTCCTGTGACAGAGGGGTTGGTGGAGCTTCTGATGGGGTTGCCCAGGGGTTTCACAAGGCCCCTTATCACAACAAATGGTATAACATTGTTAGGATACTTGCTAATCTCTTTGTTTAGAGTCGAGTCTATGTCCAGAACTGGAGCAGTCTGCAAACAAATATTATATGTTTAATTAGACAATTTTATACATTTGTGTTTTTTTTTTGCTAAAACTAACTTTTGCAGTTTATTCAGTAATATATCAATATTATAGCACAGAAATTCAAGACTCTGCTTCAAGCTATTACAGTTCTTTTCTTATTTAGGGAGGTCCTGATTCTACCATGCTGTGTGGTATTGTAGAAATTTATATGCACTAGAAAAACCTCTGAAATGAATCAGAATTAATAATAACTGAATTCAATGGCATAAAAGGTCCAACAAATTTCTTGGAAATTCTGCCATAAGCAATAATTACATTAATAATCTAAAATTATACCTTATCAATGAACAAACTTAATAGGATAAATCTATGCTCTATTTACAGTATGTATTCAGTTTATTTCTTGCTTGGGGTAAAAATAATAGGTAGGTACTTATTTCAAAGTTCTGTAAGTAGGGAAAATGAATCAAAACTAAGTAAATAGTGAAAAGCACCATTTATTCAGGTACTTAATATTACTAAATATTCATATTAAAAAATACAATTGATAACTACAGAAAAGAAACTAATAAATAATTGCAACATAAAATCAATTTACAATATTATGTTTCGCAAATGTCTATTGTATGAAGGATGCATGAAGGATGTCCATGGTTGTATGTAATTGTATGAATAAAAATTAATGGCAACTATGTTAGCAACCAGAACTTGTTAGATAACGGCATAAATAGAAGTTGGTTAGAGCTAGAGACGCAAAATCTAACTTACCTGCAAGGCATTTAAAACGTGTTTACATTTGCTCAGCTGTTTCACACAAAATCCTAATAATAAAGTGTCCACAGCAAGAACTATAGTTTCACCTATAATCTCTCCAAAGAAATCCATCTTTATTTCGCATAAGCACTGGATTTTTTATTACGTAGTATATAATATATCCTCAATACTTTATTTCATTATCCGTACCAAAACAATTACCTAATATTTATTTAGTATATTAGAAAAATAACCCAAAATCAAATCCTAAATCCCATACTTTTTGACAATTTCAGGCGTATCGTATAACCGTCATTAGCAAGACGACACATGACATTGACATATAACTGACAGTGACAAGTTGTTGTTTTAAACACAAAGATAATGCAAACAAATTCAACTTTTTATTCATTTTTCATTATACACCGTGATTATTGCTGAATCAAGCAAAAAGCAAATCTTGTCCAGATTGAGAAGTTAAAAGTTAACTATTGACATTAATGATAATCATACTTCCTACAAGAGATACTCAAAACTTAATAGTCTCAAGGCCCGATATTTGATGTTCTTAGAAGAACTAAAGTTCTTAGAAGTTCTAGAGAAGCTTAGGCTGCCCTGTAGAACGTAATTTTCCGAAACTTTGTTTACTACGTAATGTGGCAAAAAAAAACTTGTCCGCTCCTTGAGTAAAATTTGTTGATCAGTTATATAGGGGTAGAAATAACACAGATTTAATGCTATTTACAATTTTTATTAACTCGGCAGGAGGCGCTACCGGGTAAAATTTACCACATAGTGCATAAATTCATAAATATTTATTTTTCTGCTTAATTTTGTGCCGCGCCGCTTTAGGTACCTTTCGAGAAACGTGCGACAGTTCCTCATTTTGAATAAACGGCCAGTGTACTCGCGGTGTTCAGCCACAACAGATGTATAAGGTGCGTACGGGTATTTTTTACCCAGTAGCGACTATTTGTGTCTTATTATTTTTATTAGTCTACATTTGTTTTTTTGTTGTTTTAGACTATCAAGATGCCTTATTTTCCTCTTAGTGACGAACAAATAGAAGAGTGCCTGCTTTTAGAATATAATGAGGAAGAAGATATCTCTGAAATTGAAGACAATGAAGATTTTAGTGAGCATGAAAGCAATTCAGAGGAAGAAGCATTTTTTTTTCTTTAACTATTTTTTTCTAAAATACAAGTAGCCTAAGTTACTCCTTGTTACATCGGCTATCTGCTAGAGAAAGTCCGGTCAAAATCGGTTCAGCCATTTCAGAGATTAGACATAAATCATATAAGAAGGGTGAGAGGTCACTTTGAACGATTTTTTTTCAATAAAATGCCAAATTAATAAATGTTAAAATTATTGTTATAAGTAAGAATATATTAAGTTAATTTGATATTGATCTCGTTTTTTTAATTTTTGTTATGTTTAGAGCCTAATTTTGGTTATTTTATAAATCATGTGCAAAAAACATTTAATTTTATGATGTGATTTCATTTAAAAAAATTAAAGATTACATTCATAGATTAATACTTTTTTACACATTTTTTCGTAACAAATATATTTAATTATAACATAAAAATTTGTTTCATTGAAATACCCATAATAAACCCCCATTTTTGCAATAAATCCAAGGGTATTTTTTACCCGGTAGCGACACTTTGTGTTGCATTATGGGGTGCGCCTCCCGCCGAGTTAAATAAAACTATTTTTAATCGATAATATTTAACTTTATCAACCAGATCTAACTTATTTTTTAATGTAACTAGCACTTACAGAATTAGACTTGACTTACAAACACAATTACAATATGAAGTATAATTAATATACAATAGTCATGAGCAAATGAACACAATAATCGAATCAATTTCTCCTTCTTCGGACGCGTGATATTCTCCACGCGTTGGGTTCCTCGTATTTGTTGTACAGAGGCTCCAATCTCTGGTTCTTCTTGAACTTGGAGAGCTTCGTGGGGTCGGAGAACTTGAAGAACGCGGGCGCGAACTCCACCAGCCACTTCGGGTCGATGGTGGTCACCTCGCGCATGTATTCCTTGGTGGTCTGCACCAGTTCGTGGTAGATGACCCTGGAAAATAATTCGTGTTAAAGACAGGCACGTTAAGTTTAGTACATACTAATTTGTTAAACAATTTTTTTTCAGTGTACCATCCAAACCAAACCCAACAGAATAAAGGAGTGCGCATATAACACATACGAGTATAACACATAATATATAACAACCTGCGGACGAACCAACTCAATATGATCTTTATGTCGTGATTGTTACGGTTGAATTTCGATTCTATACAAATGGTGTCTTTCAAGTACATGTACAACTTTATTACCCAGACATAAAGATCATAACTGAAGGATATCCTTTTAGTTGGTCCTTTTTCAAGTCAATGTAATATGCACAATATTTATGCCACATAAACTGCAATATAATTAAAACTACCTTTTTTAGGATTAAATTACTAAGTAAAAGAAACTACTCGTGTGACTTGTAAGTTTTAAAGTAAGGGCTAAAAATCATTCCAAATAAATGGAAGAAAATAGAGAACAGCGTCAACGCCTACCACTCGGGCTGGCGGTTGAAGAGCGCGCTGGAGGGGTGGATGTAGACGACCTGGCTGTCCACGAGCGTTCGGTAGCCCTCCTGCGGGTCCTTCTTGGCGGCGTTGCGGAAGAACCCCGAGCACACCGTCTTCTGCACGCGCACCGTGTTCTTGCCCGCCGACACCACGTCCAGCTTGTGTCTGTACATCACAACGTACAATACAATTAACCTTTATTGTACACCAGAAAATCAAATATTAAATGGCCACATTCACAGAGACCATTTACAAAATGCGGTCCTATAGATAAATGTGACACTCTAAATAAGCCAGCTTGTCTAATTACACCATGCTATAAAATTATTGGATTTAACATCATTGAAGCGACATAGGTTTTCATTCATTTGAGTGTCTTTTGAAACATACTGTACATCTCCAATATGGATTGGTAGCTTTGGTGTTAATGCTACATATTGCAGGCAATAAACACTTATTAACCTCAAATGAGTTGTCCGCTAGTCCGCTAGTCAATATAACATAAAAATTACTTTCCTGATTTTTACGACTACCAACCACCCATTTTAATTACAATCAACCACACATACCTATCCATGATCCCCAACAGTTGTTTCCTGACATCCTGCGCGCGCTTCAGCGTCCGTATCTGCACGAAGTTCTCGTAGCACCACGCGTTGGAGAACTTGTTGTTGCGCCAGCTGTTGTACACCGCGAGCAGCGTGAGGTGGTCGCCCTCGGGCTGGTTGAACTTGGCCTTCTTCTGGTCGGCCAGCGCCTGCTTGTCCTTCGGCCGGTAGAACACGTTCTGCACGCTCAGCATCGATACTATGGTGAGGATCTCGTCTGAACATTGCAGCGCCACCGACATTATCAGGATCTTGGAGAGGTTCGGCTCCAGCGGGAACTCCGCCATCTGGAATTTTAATCAATATGTTAAGTATAATTATGTAAGGTACTTTTAATGTGACTACAATCAATGGTGCATCCTGTTGAAAATCCTAAAAAACGAAACCTCCTAATGATATACCTACTGCCTACCATTTAATCCTAAGTGTGCTCTAATGTTTGGTTTGTTGACTCAAACTTGACAATAAGGTTTTTCAAATGGTTCAACATAACATAGCAAGTTGAGCACATTTTCCTGTCTTTTTGGCTAACTTCAACTATGTTGCTTATTTTTTCCAAGTGGGATATCGCATCATCCACTTCAATATAAATAAATGTTTAGTGGAATCGTAGCTAAAAGGGTTGAACAAGGTACTGGTGGAGATAGCTCTCATTTTGAAGGCTTCAAGGTCACTGCACTGCACTATAGGAATAGTTAAGATCTATGACGCAATACATAGTATGCACAAGCCATACGCACCCGGCGGCCGAGCCGTGTGAGCAGCCCCTCGGCGTCGAGCGCGGACAGCGAGTGCAGCTGCTCCAGCGCCATGATGAGCGACTCCACGGGCGGCGCGTCCATGAAGTCGAAGTGCAGCAGGTCGTTGATGCCCATCGTCTTAAGCTGCAGCACCTGTCGACACACCGGGGATTTCAATTGGTGTAAGAATTAAGATACGGTTCAAATCAAATATTATGAAGTTTATTTTTAAAATTTTTAAGTAACACAAAATCAACCATTATTTTTAAATTAATATTAATTGCAGTATCGACATGAAGACCATAGAGCATGGCGCACATTACAACGACTTGGGAACAAATTAAAACGAACGAAAGTTCAATTATGATCTTTATATCTTGGTAATTAATTACAGTTGCATCCTAAAAGAAAGACGTACTATTTGCCACCCACTCGTGACCGACTCCGAACCTCCACCAAGCATAGAATTGAAATTCAACCGAAACAACTAAGGCATAAAGAGCATAATCGTCTATCGGCCTAGGATAAACTGTGTTATCCTCTCTGGCTTAGGACGATCAAGTTTAGCCTAGGCTATACCGGTTTATCCTGAAATCGGGTTTGGCCGGTAACATATGAGTTTGTATGGGTACTCACGGTGGTGGCGAGGTTGGTGCGCTGTATCTCGGGCACGGGCGTGGGCAGCATCTCGTCGCGGTAGGCGCGCTCCGTGTACAGCCGGTAGCACTTGCCCGGCCCCGTGCGGCCCGCGCGCCCCGCGCGCTGCTTCGCCGCCGCCTGTACCACAGAGCAGTGTTGGTTAGTTTTTATATACTACGGCGTAAAATAATCAACAATACATTGTTGACTGAGAACTATGAAAAATAGCATTTTACCGTAAAGCTGCAGATCAGGTGGATATTTTTAATATTCGAATGAAAGTTTGAAATATAGAGGTTGTTTTTATGACAGTGTCTTCTATCACTCAGAAAAAAATTGATAATACTATGAGGAAAATTTTGTCACAAATCTTCAAAAGAAAGCTTTGATAGCCCCTCATCTGCATCATAACCATGATTGTGATCACCTCTCAATGCCAAAAAATTCAACTAAAAGAGTACCATGACGCAACAAGCAAAACAGCCAACATACCTGTGAAATCGGAGTGACAACGAGGGAATCCATTCCAGTTTTGGAATTGTAAACCTTCTGTTTAACGAAGCCGGGGTCCACCACGTAGTAAATGCCGTCGATGGTGAGCGAGGTCTCCGCGATGTTGGTGGCGATGACCACCTTCCGGGAGCCGGGCGGCGCCGGCTCGAAGATCCTCGTCTGCATCTCGGACGGCAGCGCCGAGTACACCGGCAGGATGATCAGCTCCGGCACGTCCGGGCCTAGAGACTTCATCCTCTCATACAGGATCTCGCAGGCCGTATCGATCTCCTCTTGCCCGGTCAAGAAGAGCAAGATATCTCCGGGAGGTTCCCTCAAATGGATCTGCATGACCGTGATCAGGGAAGCGTCCAAGTAGTCGGTCTCCGGCTCTTTCGTGTATAGCACTTCGACTGGGAAGGTTCGGCCGGGGATGGTGAAGATGGGGGCCTCGAAGAAGTACTGGGAGAACTTGACGGCGTCCAAGGTCGCCGAGGTTACTATCAGCTTAAGCTCGGGGCGCTTTTGCACGGCCTGCTTGAGCAGCCCGAACAGCACGTCAGTGTGGATGGTGCGCTCGTGCGCCTCGTCCAGCATGATCACCGAGTACGTCTTCAGGTCCAGGTCCATCAGGCACTCGCGCAGCAACATGCCGTCCGTCATGTATCTGGAACAAATTCATGTTGTAAAAATATATCAACTTGTTTTTGAACTTGACTACATTTTTACAACTGTGTGCACAAAACGGATGCGATTTTAAATATTTTAGCGGTAGTTTAAGTTTTGTCTCCTCAAAATTTTCGTTTACAACAGATATTTGCAATAGACGAATTTATTAGAAATCAGAATTAGTATGTACACTGATTGATATGAAGATCTTTCAAATCCACAATCCATTTCTCTCTCTTCTTCATTCAACCAATCTGCACTGGAGCAGCATGATGGAGTACGCTCTAGACCTCCTCAGTTACGAGAAGAGACTCGTTCACACTCACTCATAGCTACATACTCAGCAGCAGACTATGAGGGGACGGCATTAATGTGTTGGGTTACCCTATAGATCACTCACTTGATAATAGTCTCGGGGCTGGTGCAGTCCTCGAACCGGATAGTATAGCCGACCTCCTGTCCGAGCCGGCAGCCGAACTCTTCAGCCACGCGCTTGGCGACCGACATGGCGGCGACGCGGCGCGGCTGCGTGCACGCGACGCGCCCGCGCGCCGTCAGCCCGCACTCCGCCAGGTACTGCGTGATCTGCGTCGTCTTGCCCGAGCCCGTCTCGCCGATCACTATCAGGATCTGGTTGTCTGATACCGCCTGGAAGCAATGTTTGTGGTGTAGGTGGCTACTGGCTAGGTGGTGTGATGTCGATGGTCAGTGGAAGGGTGCTGAATATTTGCTTAGAAGAGCTCCAAAAATTTACTGGCGCTATCTGTGTGTAGAGACTAGAGAGGAGATGCCCTAAGCAACTGTGCACTGTAACTCAACTAGGTCCTGACGTCATCACAGTGGGCGTGGCCTTAAGTCAGTCTACCGACGGTGCTCACCAAATAAGTTTCTACTTGACGTTAGATGGCGACACTTTGTATCAAGGGAAATAAAAATGTATAGGTGCGTAGAACTACCTAACAATTACTATATCTTGATAATCATACGTACTGAAATTCGTCCTACATTAATTCCTAAAGAATTTTTTACCACCAAAAAAATATTATTTTTCTAGTTTTTATAATCATTTTGTAAACAGCGCCATCTATCGACAACTACTTACAACAACAAAAACACGGCCGTATTTAGAATCCATCTAGTGTGAGATAGTTGAACTACGTAGTAAAGTCGATATCCCGCCCATTTCTTTATCCCCCTCGCCCCGCAAATCGTAACGCGATCTTTCATAGAAAAATATACATACAACGTCTCCTCTCTATATATTTGCTCCATGGTAGAGACTAAAAGACTACTAACTTCCATCATTTGCGCCTACCTCCGATCTAAGTAGTATAAAAGAAAAGGGCCTCATAAAGATTATAAGACAAATTCTTGCTGAAAATTAACACTACCACTAATCAGATATTGTCATCATGAGGAAATAAAATATGTAGTACAAAATTTAGAAATAATGTTTTGCCATTAAATATTGAAATGATCTTACGAATAATAAATAAAAATTAAATAAGTTTAGCAAACGCTACCTTTGTTAACTCATCTTTGAGTTTATAAATAGGCAGTGACTGCCTTTGTTCCAGGAGCGACAAGTTGGTCTTCTTGCCGAAAGACGACTTCTTCCCGCCAATCACGTGCTTTTTCCACTCTGGAAGGTCTTGAGGGGTGATTCCTGTGCCCCTCATGTTAGCCGCGAGAGCCCGGCTGTCTGCATCAGGCAATGGATCTATCCAATTCTTGTTCAAACCAGTCGGCAAGCTCTCCATCTCCTGTTCTCTTTGAATCATCTTTTGTTCCCTTCTCTCCTTAGCTAGAGCAGACTGCATCATGGCTGCTTGAGCCAAGGAGCCATCAGGATTTTTGACAATTCTTACAGGAGACAAGTCATGCAGTGCTCTGCCGTGACCTTGGAGGAATGGGGGTTCTTCTTCAACAAGTTCTATTTCTATATCAGCTTCTCCATCTTCGTCTTTGGGTAAGAGGCCAGTTTCTTCATCGAAGTCTGGCAGTTCACTCTTGTCTATCACACCCGACGATATCATCTGCAAATACGAACATAAAATAGAGGATACATTCAGCAGTAAACCCATTTGGCTCATAATATAGTGGTAAAGAAGGTTTAAATAAATAATTAGGAATTTTGTCTTTGGGATTGTTATTATGAGCTATTAAGATTAACGGAATTACACATACAATAAAACATTTCACAAACTATTGGTAATATTCAGTATACCTGTTTGATCTCCCACCGCTCTGGACTAGATATTCTCGTGACGCGTTTTCTACTGGAGTCTTCATCAGGGTCCAGGTTTTGCTGAAGCCCAGCCAGGACCGTCGCCGCTGGTGGAGGCCTGTCTGGATTACGGCCCTCACGTTCTGCCTAAACATCCACATTATAATAAATAAATAAATATTTGAATAACTATAATTAATGTAGCTGATAACTCACTTTATAATGATCAAATTAATCATTAGAATTTCATAGAATGCAAATAAGAAGAGAGATTTTTTCGTAACCAAAGATTTATAAATAACTTACTTCTAAATGAGCATGTGATGCTGG
The DNA here is from genome assembly GCA_905404135.1 of Hesperia comma. Classification (NCBI taxonomy): domain Eukaryota; kingdom Metazoa; phylum Arthropoda; class Insecta; order Lepidoptera; family Hesperiidae; genus Hesperia; species Hesperia comma. The sequence goes on from FR990018.1 coordinate 19,139,346, forward strand.
GTTTAGATCCTTTCCAGTCTCTTGATCGACATCCTTCATTGTGAGAGACACCTTCTGTCCAGTCACTGAAACTACTTTTACCTGAAACAATAAATAATTCAATATAACACAGTCCAACTTATAAAAAAAATTATTACGAATACATAACATTAATGTACATTCACGGGTTTTTTAAGTTTTCACATCCAAATATTAACCAAAAAATAATGATCCCTGTTGAATCTTTAAGTATCATTAAATTATATTTTCCTCTGATCTTTATGAACACAATTTAATGCGTTGAGTTAGTACACAATTTCCCATCCAGTTTAAAGAACTTTACCTGTAAATTTCAAGTCAAAAAATAAGAATAATGAAAAAAAAATCATACCTTGACTTTGTCCCCTCTGGACACTACATCGGCCACACTGCTGACACGGCATTCCGACCGCAACTGGGAGATGTGCACCAGCCCTTCCCATTTCTTCCTCAGCCCCTCCATTTGAACAAAACATCCAAAGGAAACTATGTTGGCCACTCGCCCTGTGTATATCTGTAATTTGAGGAGAACAAAAAATGTAGATTGTAAATGTAGGTTTTCTTCCAATTAAGGTTGATTATAAAAAAAATTAAAATTGAGGTGATTTGTGAAAGTGAGCTTCATCTTTTGGTGCCAAGGAGTCAGAGATGTCTTTGGTATTGATTTTAGACAGTGAACACTAAACATCAATAGTCATTTGCTCGATTCACTTATTGACGAAAATAGAATTGTGGTCTGTACTCACTTTACCAGGTTCAGGATCATCAGTCATGGCCACCTCGGGACTCCTCCTTTGCTTCTTATCATAGTCTTGCTCCTTCATCCGATATTTATCTCTTGTCTTCCGATCTCTGTCACGTGAATGAGATCTAGACCTTGATCTCGATCTTCTTCCCTTAGATCTTGACCTTCTATGCCTGTCTCTTGACTTTGAGCGGCGACGCTGACGACTTCTAGACCTCCTTCTTCTTTCTCGATCTCTGTCCTTACTTTTTCCCCTACTCCTGCTTCTACGGTTCCTACTCCTGCTTCTGCGGTCCCTACTCCTGCTTCTGCGGTCCCTACTCCTGCTTCTGCGGTCCCTACTCCTACTCCTTCGATCTCTACTCCGGCTCCTACAACTTGGACTTTTTCTACCCCTACTACGACTTCTCCTTTTTCGATCCCTGGAGCTATCCCGTTTAATTCTGTCCTTATGGTCATTGTACTTGCTCTGCCCTTTGTCATCATTTTTACCTACATCCTGTGTGTTTGATTTTAAATTAGAGGGAGCCAATGCTTCTAACTCCGCCATTGCTTGGTCCACCACTTCACAACCACTTTCCTTCTTTTTAGATTCTTGCTTAAATACATCTTTAGCTGTGATTCGCTTGGGTTTGTCACTTTCTTCTTCACTGTCTTCATCGGATGAGAATTTAGCAGGTTTGTCATTAGGTATAGCTAAGCCTGGAAACTTTGCAGCAAGAGGGTTGTCTGATTTAACATCTTTTGCATTCTGCTGTGTTTCTGAGGTAACTGGTTTCATATGCTGAATAATACGAAGTAAATTTGTCATGAACGAGTCTGAAAATTCCGCCCCATTTTCGACCAGAGCTTTCTTGAAAGTATCAAATGTAGAATTTTTATCTGCTAAGTCTATGATAAATTCCGCTGAAATATAAAAACAGTTATTTAAGACGATTTTTAATGAGGACATGTTAAAAAAAATAAGCAATGAAAACAACGTGTTCTAAGTTGTTCAATATTGTAACGTGTGAAGTATCACGGAAAATATAGGTACTTACCTAAATCTTTATCATTAAGCCCTAAGTGATTATCCAATTCAGTACAGACTTTAGATACAAGTGAAAGATGTTCTAATTTAGCAACTTCATCCATTTTTACACTAAATAATTATTTATAAAAATTCATAATGCGCTTCGTAAAGCCAACAAACAACACATTCAACACATAAACTGTCAAACTGTCGTCTGTAAGTGTCAGTGCTATTTGCAGTCTCGCTGACATATTGATATAATAAAAAACACAGAGTACAATACAACATAAAATAACAATAACAACCATAGACCATAGATGTACCACAGGAAATACTAGGTAATGAGATTTAAATATATTACACAATTACAAACAACGAATCTGTTCTATTCTATATATTTGCTGAAGAATGCTCAGCCTCGTCTTTCGTGAAGTCAAGATTATATTAAGAGTGCAAAACTTACAAAGTAACCGAAGTGGTTCAGAATTTGCGTGCTTTAGCCTGGCTGTGGCTTGGCAGCCTGGACTTCTTGGTCGCATTAATGAAGCTCCACTCAGGTTTAATGGGGGGGGATACAGAGCCATCCCTCTTAAATAAAGTACCTACGGACCCTACGGTTGCTGTAATAAGAGTAAAAAAATAACTGACCTAAATGGAAAGCGGACTTTCTATTTGGGCTGAAAATTTTATATCGCATGCCATATTATGTTTTATTAAAAAGAAACATTTGACATTGATAATTCATATTTGACAACTTGATTTGACAAATGACAATTAACAATATTGACATGTTTGTCAGTGTGTGGCAGTGTGTGGACCGATAGGAGCAGTGATGCCAACTTAACGGATTTCCCGTTAGATTTAACGGATTAGGGTCAGGTATTAACGGGAGAAAATATATTTTAACGGTTAACGGATTTTTTAACGGGAAAATAGTTGAAAAAAAATCAAGAATAATTTAGTTCTAGTGTTCTAGTAACGAACTGTAGAATTTTGGTCAGAGATAAGAAATCTGAAGGTGCAACAAACATTAATCCATTCCAACACTTATATTGTGATTTTGCTTTTAAATGTTATTGCTACCTTGTTCAAACGCGGAGGTAGAAAGAGTTTTTAGTGAATTAAATGGAGTAAAATCAAAATTGAGAAATAAAATGAATGAAAAAATGATCAACGCAATTTTCAATATTCGTTCTGCATTAAAAAGAAATGGCAAGACATGTTACTTTTGGTTTACCTCTTATTGCTATGCTAGGATCAATGCTAAACATAAAATTAAAAATCAGCCATCCACCTTAACAGCTGCTCCCATAGCGAGTATAATAACATCAACTGGAAGCGATGATGATGATTGTGATTTTTTGTTATAAAGTTATTTTTATGTTTTCTGTGTCTGATGACGATTGGGATTGTTTCTTTAAAACTTTTTATTATATATTGACTAATAAACCCGCTCTCGTTTCGCTTCAGGGAGCCAGCCACTTAGTAGAAGATAGCTCTCAGAAGGTGATTTTGTTTTGACTGGTTTCGACTTTACAGTTATAATTGTAGTATGACCAAATGATAAAAAAATCTCTATAAATTTTAACTTATTACGTTATTCCGAGGTCTAAGCTATTTTACTGCAAAGTTTCATGAAAATCCGTTCAATAGTTTTTGCGTGAAAGTGTAACAAACATAATACAAATACATCCTTACAAACTTTCGCATTTATAAAACGTATTTTTTATTTAACGGATTTTTTTGACGGACACAAAAAAAATTTGACGGATTTTTGACGGAATTTACCCACAGGTTTAACGGAATTTCAAAATTATAGTTGGCAACACTGGATAGGAGTAAATTTTTTCTATGGTGTGGAGTGGACGGCTGGACGGACGATATTTTTCCAATTACCTAACAGTAAATTTATTTATTTTAAGTCGTGCAACTAAATTAAATTAGGCAAGTGATTTTTGTAGATTTAACTGCAACTGTTTCATTACTGTTCATTGTATTCATACCATGGAAAACAACTCTGATCATTCTGATCAAAACAATTTCAGTCCGCTAACTGTACAAGAAGTAGACGTAGATTTTTTACCGATTGTTTACGAAATTATACGAAGGTATACATTTTGTATTTATTTTTAGATAAATCATTGTCACTTGAATGTTTATAACGTAACGTAAGTTGATAATTGCGTATTTTTGTCGTGCAGTGTTGAACGAGATTTCTTGGATAATTCTATCAAAGCTCGTGAGTCGCAGGAGTGCAGTTTAAAAGTGTTGGAACTTCAGAAGAAGCTTGACTTAGCTCGGTCACAGGTATTGTTATCTTATGTAGGTAGTTTTTTCGGGTCAAGAAGGTTAAAAATTATTATTATACCGCCCAATACTCCAAATTCTGTTTGTTCGATGTACTATTAGTATCTGTAACATTCTCAATCCTTAGGCAAGATTAGGTATATTTTCGTTCTTGGAAGTAAATCTCATTTCCGGTCTGTATCCTAAAAATTTAGGGAGCCCTATTTAAAAAAAAAAACTATAAAACATGAAAGACTTATTGGTCTTTGATAAGATTTGAGCTAGGTAACATTTATATCTTCCAAGCTGCTCTTGTAAATGGTGGTATATAATCCCCAAATGACGAAATAAATGACAAACCAAAGTACATAAATTATAGCCACAAAATCTCAACATTTTTCTAAACTTTATTTTATTAGTCAACTCTCAAGGGTTCGAAAGCAGAAAATATTAGATTTTTTTAGTAGTTCATGTGATAATGTATAATGAATTTGTTTTTACAAATCAATATGTTAATGTCAATGCTCAGCTTAGCATAGTATTATTATTGTTCACAAATTATTTTTGGTTTTCAGATCAGACGTTTGCCAGGCATTGATTTTAACAAGCAAGATCAACTCAAACAATTTGAGATTCTCCGAACTCAACTGAGGCTCAAACGGGAGCTGCTGCAGAAGTATCGTAATATGTGCTCGTTCGAAACATCTTTCAAGTGATTTTATAATGCCGTTACGTGCTTTGTTGAGGTACTTAGCAAACAACGAGCACCTGGTACAGAAGATAGCAGAGTCCTATCCTGTAAGACGGGCGGCTCAACTAGCTGTTTCAATGTTCTACAGAGGAAAAGAAAAAATATCCGATGTGGATCCTCAAAAAGTCAACAGTCTAATAGACTTCTTTAAACGGTTTAGTCAAAACCTTAAAGAGGGAATTGAAGATGCGAAGAAACAAATTAAAAAGTAAGCCCTTTAAATGAATTTTCTGTAGTCTTTTAAACCTTATATCTAGATGTACTGTATTGATTTAGGAAAAATAACAAGGCTTTTATTTTCGAGCTAGTTTTATTTCAAACTCAGAACAACTCAATAAAAATATCCTCTTACTTAACTACAAAATCACATTACAATGGTACCGCAAATGAATACTGAATTAAATTATGATATGGAACAGTTCAGCTAGCCTCACTAACAGTATTGTCGCTAGATAACATGTCAATTTGATCATCAAATATTCACATTGATGAAGTAGTTAGGAGCCGAGGGAATGACAATATTGAAAATCTATTGTGTATTAAACAAAATCACATAAATATAGTGATATTAGTAATATAAATTGCCTTATTGGCATCCACAAAAATAATTATTGTATGAAGTTACAAAAACTTTGTAACGCTGGAATCAACAAAATACTTTCTGTCACCATCTACATGATCAATGTAAATGAATAATATAATTATTACTGTTCACACAAGCCGTTTTATAATTTGTACCACCAATGCTAAGAAATAAAAGTAAATCAAATCTGTAAACAAGAAAATAAAACAATTTTAAACCAAAACAATTTCGATAATGAATCTGAACATAATAATAAAGAAATATATTTCAAATCAATCAAACCACAAACTGGCCACCTGACCAATGATCGATCATGTACAATGATATGCTTTACAAGAATATTGCCATTAAACTGGACACATCTGAATCAATCAATAGAAAAATAAGTAGATATTTTAAATCCAATAAACCTTGTTAGGCGGATGTTAACCAATTTTTTTATTTACTTACCTAAAATACATGAGAATTGAAATTTTTTGCATAGAAGCATTTCTCCCTTTAGATCAGACAACTAGGATAATCAAGCGGGAGAAAACAATCAATTTCACACAATTCGACAACATTTAAAGCTCATCGTAGAGTAGATCTGAAACGAGCATGTTCTTATTAATACTAAGGCTGATTCTGTTCAGGCAAATAGAATACACACCTTGTTACACAGTAATAAACTAACAACAGTTCCAGTTTGACATAACATTAAGTAATTGAATGTGTGGAAGGATTTTCAATTACTGTTTGTTGGGATTTAAGGTATTCTACAGATGCAATTGGGTTTATCCAAAAATTGTTTAGTAAATATACAATGGTGATCGCAAAGCGTTTTTACAGTTCACTTATGATGTAATTATTAATATTAAAATTTTAATACCTAAAGCTGAATAATTACTTTTGAAAATGTAGAATAAGGTGGAATTTAAATTTTACTTTAAAATGATTATTTTCTTTTGTTGCATATAAAAAGTAAATTTTCCTAGAGACATCTTTAAAATAGTATATTAATACCCAAAATTTTTTACTTTAAATCTAATTTACGAAATATTTTACTAGAACATTACCTTGAAATGAAATAGACGGTTGATTATTAAATTTAGTACTTACATAAGTATATGTATTTGAATAAATACCTCCCTTGTACACAAGGTTACGGTATATTATTATGATCAAAGACATTATCATTATGCAGTGCTGTTCATTACAAAGGAAATCTAAGTAAAATTGTTCATTCTTCTAGATCCTTCCAAAAATAATGTAGTACCACATACTTTCCAATAAAACAACTCCCACATTTATATAGAACAACACCACTTAAATCAGATCTAACAGCTATGCCGCTAACAATTTTAGCTTTTAAATGTACTAATAAGTGTTACATCAAGAACTTTGGATTATGACTACCTAGTATTACATCTTGACATACAAAAATAATGTCCATGTACTTGTGTTGTGTTCCTAAAATACTTCCATTCTATTCGGAAACTATCCGCCTTCCTATATTATTAAGAAAATAATTCTACAGTACAACCAAAATGTTACACTATTGTAGATTCACATTAATGTATCGACGTTTAAAAGTAGACATCCATATAGAATCAAGCTTATTTCTACGAAAATTTATCGGAAACATCATTCATCATCACCAAGTCCTTGTCAATGTGATATTCGCTATCCACATAGCGAATTAAAATATTTGCCATAACAAATAGTAATTTATAAGTAAACCCTAGGACAGAATATACAAGCGATCCGAATTATATTTTCTGGCAACAATTAAATTTTTTTTGTATACTGTTTTAAAATAAGTGTGCGATGTAGAATCAGAGCTGCAGAGATGTTGCGTGTGTGTACATAAGTATGTACCGGGAGTATGTTAGAGCTGCAGAGATGTTGCATGTGTACAGTATGTACCTACCGGGAGTATGTGCTCATTCATACTGACTCGCGGGCGCGGTCACGAAATATCAAACATATGGCGTAATATCCAAGTGTTCACACAAGAATCGCACGTGCGGTCTAAGTAGCGGGCAAGCTAGCAACGACGCGCGCGGCGCGCTCGCGGCATATCAAACGCATGAAATATTTGTGTGTTCACACTGAACTAGCGGCGGAGCGCGAGATTCAGTAGCGACGCAACTGAACTCTCGCGCAAAACGCCTGGCGGTCAATGTGAACACGAGCTCGCCACCACGCCCGCGTGTTCAGTATGAACAAGCACTGTGTACAGTACATTATGTACCGGGAGTGTATCAGGGTAGGGTTCAGTTGGCGGCGAGCGCGGGCGCGGGCGCGGGCGGCGGCTTGTCGTGGCGGCGGCGCGGGCGGCGGCCCCCCGCGCGCTTGTCCGCCTGCACCTCGAACGGGGAGTCCTTCGCCGTCACGTCGCTCTCCTGCGGCTGCTGCTGCATAACGAGTACAGGGGATTTATACTAGCGTTGAGTTTTAGCTCATAGCCCGGCGGCTTGCGTCGATCCTAAGCGATCGACAAAGTTAAGCAACAGCGGGCGCGGTCGGTAGACGGATGGGTGACCGTTAGTGGCAAAAATTTCTTGAGCGCTTCCGTGCTTCGGAGGGCACGTAAAGCCGTCGGTCCCGGTTGTTATCGATTGATAGCAGTCGTTAAGCCATGTCGGAGGCCTCCGGGCGGCTTGAAAACTTTCGACACTGGGTTGGCCACTAACCCCTCCACCAATCCGCATTGGAGCAGCTTGGTGGAGTATGCTCTAGGCCTCCTCAGTAATGAGGAGAGACCCGCGCTCAGTAGTGGGCCATTAGTGGGTTGTAGCTTAGCTTATTTAGCTTTGAGTTTTAGCGCAGCGAGGTTGTAAAGGGGGAGTGGGCGGGATATAAAACCCATGGTATTATTCCTTGTGATAAATCATGTCATTTTAACGGTATTTTGTCGTTGTGCGACTTCAGTGCGGGCGAAACCACGGACAAAACAAAACTAATATCGTTATGTTACCGAGTCGGCGGCGGCGGCGTCGCGCGCGTGGCGCTGCGTCTGCGTGCGCGGCGCCGCGGGCTCCGGCCGCAGCACGTTGCCCACCGCCTTCGTGCGGCCCTCGCGGAACACCTGCACAATCGCTATATCAGACTACGAATAGGCGCCTAGATATGTTTCTACTTTCTGAGTATTTAAAAAATATATTTGACAAAATTTTGCCTTTAAATTAGGACTGTTAAGAGTATGCTATTTAAATGGATAATAGGTAAATAAAAAACTCTTATCACTCTGAAATAAATTTATAGCAGTCTGATAAATTGATATGTCCTTGTTACATGCCTACAAAGTGGCACCTTCAGTGAAACGGTTCGAATTATTGATTACTGGTAAAACTTTACAATATCAGACCTATAAAAATCGACGGACGCATTCTAAAGAATAAGGCTTGGTACACAATGAACTGCATTTCGATATATTTATAATGGCATACCATGCGCTGGCCGTGCTTGAGGTACTCGGGGTGCTTGATGAAGCGGAAGCGCACGAGCGCCTTGTCGCCGGTGCGCAGGCAGTCGCGCGACATCCACAGGATCGACGCCGTCTGCCGGATGCTGCCGCAGTGCACTGCCAACACCACACCACACGGTTATCACTTACAGCCCAGTGCGGCTCGGTATGGCAAAACAGTATAAAAATGTACTTAACGCTGTCTAGCGGCAGTTGTAAACGATCGACGAGTTGTAAACAGGCGATTGGAAGTTCAATAAGTTAGATGGCCAACGGCCAATGGTAAAATATATTTAACGACTATCCAGTTTCGTAGAGTAAATAAAACCATAGCGATCAAACTGTGAAAGTATTTCGATATGCAAGATATTTCACATCATTCTCCACTACTTTTATTGTACATACAAAAACATCTCTCGAGTTTAGGTGATTTTAAGTCAGTCCATACAACTGTGAATATACATTTTGTATCAATAGTCTGCTCCGTATCCTCACTAAAAACGTTTCCAAAACAATCTAATCATGAACCAACGCCCCGCCGTCCAGAGCTATACTGACCCATGGCCTGGTAGCGCGAGGAGATGGTGGTGGGGTGGTGCAGCACGAGGATCTCGCCCTCGAAGCTCCAGCAGGCCTGCGGGTTCAGCGCAAACAATCTAATCATGAACCACCGCCCCGCCGTCCAGAGCTATACTGACCCATGGCCTGGTAGCGCGAGGAGATGGTGGTGGGGTGGTGCAGCACGAGGATCTCGCCCTCGAAGCTCCAGCAGGCCTGCGGGTTCAGCGCAAACAATCTAATCATGAACCACCGCCCCGCCGTCCAGAGCTATACTGACCCATGGCCTGGTAGCGCGAGGAGATGGTGGTGGGGTGGTGCAGCACGAGGATCTCGCCCTCGAAGCTCCAGCAGGCCTGCGGGTTCAGCGCAAACAATCTAATCATGAACCACCGCCCCGCCGTCCAGAGCTATACTGACCCATGGCCTGGTAGCGCGAGGAGATGGTGGTGGGGTGGTGCAGCACGAGGATCTCGCCCTCGAAGCTCCAGCAGGCCTGCGGGTTCAGCGCAAACAATCTAATCATGAACCACCGCCCCGCCGTCCAGAGCTATACTGACCCATGGCCTGGTAGCGCGAGGAGATGGTGGTGGGGTGGTGCAGCACGAGGATCTCGCCCTCGAAGCTCCAGCAGGCCTGCGGGTTCAGCCCAAACAATCTAATCATGAACCACCGCCCCGCCGTCCAGAGCTATACTGACCCATGGCCTGGTAGCGCGAGGAGATGGTGGTGGGGTGGTGCAGCACGAGGATCTCGCCCTCGAAGCTCCAGCAGGCCTGCGGGTTCAGCGCCGGCGACACCAGCACCATGCCCTTGCGGATCGCCGACCGCTTGATCTGTTGATACATCGGGTTTGGATTATAATATAAAAATAATAATTTGACACTGTATATATATCATACGTTCTTGAAAACATAACGCCGTAATTGTAGTTCAATTTATCTGAAAATACAAACAAAGGGCTGATGTTAAGAAGCGATGGCCTCAAACGAACCAAATGAACGCGTTCCGAAGTCAAAGTCAAAGTCAAAGTCAAACTGTTTATTTCATCTAGGAATTTACAAATTCACTTATGAACGTCAATTTTTTGATTCTACCACCGTTTTGGAAAAGTGCTTGAGGAGAAAAAAACGGCGAAAAAAAACTCCTCCGCATCTTTTAAAATAAAAATTACAATATTACTTAATTGATACAGGTAAGCACTAACCTAGCGGAGTTGGTTGCAGAGCTGGGCCCCAATTCTGCTAATTTATAACGGTTCAATAGTGTCTCGATTGAATTGTCTGCCACATTTTGAATAAAGAATGTGCCGAAATAACGTCGAAAACTATTAAATTTTGTACATAGAACGTACTAAAATGTGTCGATCTATTCAATTCTGTAAACGAAATGTGCCAAAAATGTGTCAAACTCTTCAATTTCGTATACAGAATTTGGCAAACAATTCAATCGAGACACTATTGAAGCGTTATAAATTAGCAGAATTGGGGCCCTGGTAGTTTCCATGCCTTTTTGTCATCTAAATATTCCTGTATACTATAGTAGCTCTTGTCTACGAGTTGTGCTTTTACATGCTTCTTAAACAACTCTGAAGGCAGGTCACGGATTGCCTTAGGGACTTTATTATAGAACTGTACACCAAGCCCCATAAAAGAACGCTGCACTTTACCTAGCCGATATGAAAGCGTCGCCAAATCATGCATCTTTCTTGTTAAGCGATTATGATAGTCGCTGTTTTTTTTATATGCATTTATGTTCTTTCTTACAAAAACTATATTACTATATATGTACTGTGAGGCTACTGTAAGTATACCTAGTTCTTTGAATTTATCACGGCAAGATTCCCGATACCGTAGTTTATGAATAGCTCTAATGGCCCTCTTTTGCAATACAAAGATTTGTTGTATATCGCTTGCTTTACCCCACAGTAATATGCCATAAGACATCCGAAACGCTCAAAACCACTGTCAGCGGTATTCAAGAAGCTTACTTAGCTAAGTAATGAAACAATCCTACTAATATTATAAATGTGAAAGTTTGTGTATTTGTTTGTTTGTTTGTTTGTTACTCCTTCACGCAAAAACTACTGAACCGATTTTCATGAAATTTGGCACACACATAGAGGGCAACTTAGATTAACATATAGGATATTTTTTATCCCAGAAATCCCGCGGGATCGGAATTTACGCGGGAAAACCTTCTTCGCGTATGGGGTATAAATAGCTACTAAACAAACATTAATATAAAACTAACAAGTCTGTCTTCCCGGAAATCCCGCGGGATCTGGAGTTACGCGGAATAAACTCCTGCGCGTAGTTGCGGGCTTAAATTTTTATGCCACCTTTACTAGGAGATTGAGGAAGTTTTGAAGCAACATATAGGGTACTGTTTATCCCTGAATTCCCGCGGGATTAGGATTCACGCGGTAAAACCTCATACCCGGGAATGAGGTCGTGGGTTCAGATGTTTATGGGACTTTCAGTGGGAGGTAGAGGAGGTTATGGAGCAATTCCCGCGGGATTAGGATTCACGCGGTAAAAACTCATACCCGGGAATGAGGTCGTGGGTTCAGATGTTTATGGGACTTTCAGTGGGAGGTAGAGGAGGTTATGGAGCATAATATAAGCTACTTTTTGTTCCGGACTTCCCGCGGGATCGCGATTTACGCGGGAAAAGCTTCCATGAGCGAATGAAGTCGCGGGTTCATTAATATCTATTATATCGGGATATCTATACATATTATATCGGGAATCGAACCGGCTTTTTTCTCATGATCAACTTTATGTTGCTTTTTCGAGGGTCAGCATCGCTTTAGCTGGTCTTTATGTTTTGGCACCCGAGTGAAAAACTACCAATGTAGTTTAAAAATATAATAGTTTGGAATTAAAAAAACCCCGACGTTTATATCTTAAAGTCTTTTTATCGATTTTCTCAAGATCTACATAACGGATTTTTGTACGGTATGACTAAAACGTAGTAAAAAATCAACTGTTCTTAAGATGTGTGGAGTGTGTCTTAATATGTGTGGGGTCGGGATTAACGCAGGAATAACTTTGTGACACACTGAGTTCCACGCGGGCGGAGCCGCGGGAAACAGCTAGTAGAATATAAAGAACGCTACTTCGTATACAAAACTTAGGCATTATTTATCGAAATATGAGGTCTCATAGCGTTGAATCCAGCTTTGGTCCATTTGATATGGCGTACTTCACACTAGTGTTTACTTAGCAAAGTACGGTTCTTGAATACCGTGTTTCTCTTGTGCATGGAACGTTTTGAACAATTCGACCTCTTATTTGCCCGTGTTATGTAACGTTAGCCGACGTGCATACCTTCTTGAGGGCGAAGCTGGCGGTCTGTCCGCCGCGCACCTCGCTGACGGGCATGCGCTTGCGGTGGATGCTCTTGACGGTGACGGGCGCGAACCGGCCCAGCGGGTCGGGGCCCAGCAGCAGCGAGTCGTTCAGCCGGATCACGCCCGCCAGCGTCGTGCCCGATATCACCGTGCCCACGCCCTGTAACACACAAATACACCAAGCGTTTTACTACTCAATTTTTTTAATGGAACTGTGGCGATATCGCATAATATCACACGGTCACCGAAGCCTGAATCGCGCTATCGAAGATTTGTCGATCGCCCGCATATGTACAACGCCCCGAGAACATTCACATGAGGCCTCGGCCGCCCCCCAGGCATGTCGTCTCGCTTGGCGGGCGATCTCCCTTTTCCAAAGCACTTAACTTTGGCAACCTTTTTTAATGGGTTGTACGTGTCCAAGTGGTCGACAAAGCTGGTAGGTTTATAAAATTGAATCTTTTTTGGTTTATCTGTGTGTTACCTTCTTAACCTTGTGGCCGCCTGATTATTAATATGTGTTATACAGACAAAAAACACTAACATTTTGGCGAGCTGGGACCTCGTAGTTGAAGGTTTAAACCGGAATACTGATGGCAAAATTTCTTTACGATAACTGTGTTCCGAAGAGCAAACCAAGACTTAGATTAACATAACAATCTCTAAGCTATCTCCCCGACGTTCGAGCACCAGGATGGCCAAGGACAACATACCGGCACGGAGTAGGTGTCGTCGATCTGGAACTCGGCGGGCTTGTCGTCGTGCGCCGGCATGCGCGTCTTCAGCAGGTTCAGGAACATCGTCAGCAGCTCCAGGTTCTCGCCCGTCACGTTCGACACTTGGAAGATCGGGCGCCAGGATGGCCAAGGACAACATACCGGCACGGAGTAGGTGTCGTCGATCTGGAACTCGGCGGGCTTGTCGTCGTGCGCCGGCATGCGCGTCTTCAGCAGGTTCAGGAACATCGTCAGCAGCTCCAGGTTCTCGCCCGTCACGTTCGACACTTGGAAGATCGGGCACAGCCTGCCAAACGACAGTACACTTTATGTAACTGCACATACAGTTTACTCACTCCATATAATTTATGCATGTAATAAAGGAAAGTTTTGAAACAACAAAACAAGTTGTTTTGAAAATTTTGTTACTCTTGAAATTTCACACAAAACCTGGATTGGCATAGCCATAAGATAATACATGAAATAACCTGAATAAATAATTAATCAGATTTGTTGTTACATCAAATGTTCTATTTATTACAAGACATTATTTTACAGGTTCCTGTTTCATAAGCTAAAAATTGCTTCACGAAAAGTCTATTGTCCTTGTGGTGTTTAACCCTCAAACATTTTCAATAATAGTAGATTTAATGTACCTACGAGCTAGTACACGAGAGAGACTGACCTCTGCGAGACGAAATTGGTGGCGCTGACGATGACGTCGTCCTTGCTCTTCACCATGACGGGCACCTTGCGGCAGCCCGACGACTTCAGGATGCGGATCAGCAGCTTCAGGTTATCCTGTCAAACCACACGATCATAACATCATAACTTGCTATCTTATTATATCCGGACTAGCTTTCCCTCTACCTCTTCGACTGTATAATTTTGTTTCAGTATATCCTCTTTGTTTTTTTTTTGAGGAGGGATTTTATAAAATTCTCGAAGCCGAAGCTTCGAGTGATATTATTATAATACAAGTGCGTATTGTTTTATGCTTCGGCATAAGAGCCAGGATAGCGGATAGGAAGGCGCTTTAGAAAACTCTGTATGTGAAGACATTGTTGACCACATTTACAGTAATCGGTTACATTTAATAATAGGTACAACGTTTAGAACTCTCAAAGTTTCGATACATCGCCGAACCCACACACTCATGTAATATAATTATAATTATAATCTATAATGTAGTTACCTGCAGCACGTTGGGCGGGCACATGTCGATCTTGGTGACGACCACGAACACGGGCACGGACAGCGCCAGCGCCAGCCCCAGGTGCTCCTTCGTCATGCCCACGATGCCCGCGTTCGCGCCGATCTAAACACATAGGGCTCCGTTACGGTACTTAAGCCGCATTCCGTAACTCGACCAAAACGCCCAAAACGTTGAAATTTCTGTAGAAAAAGTGTCGTTTTGGGCGTTTCGGTTGACTTACGGAACGCGGCCTTAGTTACCTGGTGACTGGCAAAATAATGTACACCACATTGTAGTGCGGACAGATAGAATATTGGGAAAATTCGTGATGGACATTTCACACTTGTAAGTATTAAGTATAAAATAATTATATTTTAAGTACAGTAAGTTAAAGTTCTTAATGTATTAGAAAATAGAAAAAAATAAAACACTTATTAATATTTATGTAAAGAAATCCTTTCACAAAACGAAATACGGTCGAATTTCGTTCGAGCCGCGATAGTAACTACATAGTTCACATAATAAATGGGTCGTATTAATCTGTATAATATGTTACCATAAGCATGCCGAAGTCGGGCGCGTGGCCGGTCATGCCGAACACGGTGGTCTTGAGGTAGCGCTCGTGGCCGGCCAGGTCGATGAACGTGATCACCTTGGACGACTTCTCGCAGATCTTCACCCAGTCCAGCGTGCCGTGGTCCGGCTTGTTCACCACGTTGCCTGCCCACATACACACACACACGGTCGTATAGTGAAAACTCCTGTTGGGAGGACACTGGGTTCTGCACCATCCAATGCAATTCCGACGATACTCATGCATTATGCATATTATACCTTTGCATAGCTACCAACTTACTCATAAATCAATGGTCAAATGTTTTTTTTCTTTTTTTTTATGTTTCAGTTGCAGTTTCGGCTCAAATATTTCTAATACAGAAATATAGAGAAGCATTAGCTTATAATTAAGTAAAGAAAGTATAAAAATCTTTGCCTACATTTAGGATATTCTTCTATTAGAGCTAAACGTTTAGGACATTGTGCCTCCGCAAGGCGAGTCGAGGCCCGTTATTGGTCGAAAGCATCCTTAGCAGCATAAGACAGCTCAGCTCTAGTGGAAAGGCATCCTTTTAGCGTTTATATAATGTAAGGCAGCTCGCGTCGCAGTTCGCACCGTGCGTCCGTGTGCTTATACACAGCATATGCCTCAGCAAGCCAGCCCCGACGCGAGTCTATTGTACCCGCGCCATCTAAACGCGCCATTATACGACAACAATAGACGCTATCACTAATGTGTTAGTTGAGGACGTATACGTGATTATTACCGAGGCTATCGAAGCCGAGTATGTCGTTCCCCACGGAGCTGGTGCGGCCGCTCTCGGCCTCGTGCTTGTGGCGGAAGAGCCGCTGGCGCGCGTACCCGCGCCCGTTGTCCAGCTCGCCGTGCGTCAGCACGCCCAGCAGCGTCGACTTGCCCGCGTCCACGTTGCCCACCACCGCCACGCTGCCCGCACACACAGACACACGCTCGTGAGGATGTACACGTTAGTCTATACAACGCCGTTTTAGAAAGGTGTTCTAAGGAAACCTTAGTAACAGTTAGCAGGACGTCAATTCGAAATAAGGAAGAGTAGGTATCATTAATTCTTTTGTTCGACTGCATTTTCATAGCAACTGACTAAAACTGAAACAACTGTGGAGGGTAGAACATGAAGAAGAAAAGGAAGAAACGTGATCAACTCGATCTCTCCTTTTCCTCCACATAACCAAATAATAAATTGTAGTTCATATCTTAATCAACAAATTGAAGAATGTATTGCTACCTTAATAATAGTAACAGAATAGTGGTACAACCTTCTCATCCTGAGAGGAGACCCGTGCTCAATAGTGGGCCATGATGGGTTGAGATGATGATGATGATGAGTGGTACAATAAAAACTCCTTAAACAAATCCAGAGTCAAAACCAATCAAATTCAGAACACCCTCTCACCGTATCTCCATAAAGTCGGTGTGGTCGAGCTCGGTGCGCAGCAGGTACTGTCCTTGCAGGCCGCTGCCGCAGTCCCAGCGGCGCAGCTCGACGCACGACACGCGCCCGCCGCCGGCCACCGCCACCAGCGACTGCAGCGTCGCCACCGACGCGCTGTACTCCTCCTCCGTCAGCCCGCGCCCGTCTGCGAACGATGCAATCGTAAATTGGGCATGGTAAACCAGCATTCCCAAGGAGCCATTTCCGATCTATCATAAATGGAAGGTGTTGAGCCTTCTTGAAGTACCCGTCTGCAAACGATACCGTGCGGGCGTTGCAGCTAACGGTCACAATCCTCGGAACAAACGAGTCGTGTGTTGATACCGTGCGAGCGTTACAGTAAACGGTCACAATCCTCGGAACAAACGAGTCATGTGTTGATACCGTGCGAGCGTTGCAGTAAACGGTCACAATCCTCGGAACATACGAGTCGTGTGTTGATACCGTGCGAGCGTTGCAGTAAACGGTCACAATCCTCGGAACAAACGAGTCGTGTGTTGATACCGTGCGAGCGTTGCAGTAAACGGTCACAATCCTCGAAACAAACGAGTCGTGTGTTGATACCGTGCGAGCGTTGCAACAAACGGTCACAATCCTCGGAACAAACGAGTCGTGTGTTGATACCGTGCGAGCGTTGCAGTAAACGGTCACAATCCTCGGAACGAACGAGTCTTGTGTAAATTGGGCATAGGAAACTAGTATTCCCACTGGCCCACTACGATCATTTCTGATCTATTGTAAATGGAATGTTTTGAGTGTTGTATCGCTTATTGAATCGCGCCCTATTTGCAGCCTACTTGACCTGTCTGCAACCAATACTGTGCGGATGTTGCAGCAAACGGTCACAATCCTCGGAACAAACGAGTCATGTGTTAATTGAGCATACGAAACTAGAATAAACTGATGAGTAATTGGCCACCGTTTAGTAATTGGCCATTTGAAATTTCAATTCTTTATAGTCAAACCTAACAGACCGGACACCGTTTATTTTGGCCGGGCAAGCACTCAAAAAGCCTAACCAATGTCCGGCTTTATCTGAACGTCTGGCAACACTAATCCCACATATAAAAAATATAAAAATTACATAAAGTAATTAAGTCAAATGGTCCAAGTTTAATGTGTTATTCAAAAACATTTAAGGACAATAAATAGAGATGGGATTAATGGCTAATACCCAGTATAAATTATTAATACATTGGGGAATTCCATTGTCATTTAATTTTCAATATGTTGCATCAGTTGCAAGAACAGTACAACATACCTATAGTGTATAATGATATCAGTTTACATAGCACATTAATGTAATGAGCAATAATAATGATTTCAAATAGGTATTAATGTACATACAATATATTATATTTATAGAATATATTGCAGATAGTTATCATTCTTTAGATAACATTCAGATTATCTAAATGATGAAATACCAATGAAGTGATAGACATAATATGTTTGCATAATAAAATAATTAACCCTTTAGGTAGATACTGAGAAATGTAACACCACTATTTTTATGTACAGCATAATAAATTGTAATATTTTCTGGATATTTTAGTACCTAATTAACATAACTGATTAAAATCATATTCACACATTACCCTTTACAATTCAGTACAACATCTGGCGGGCTAGTTAGTTCAACGCGAAATACTTTAATATCAACAACAGAATTAATTAACAGTCAACTTAACTACATACCAACATAACAAACTACAGAAAGGAAAACAATATTACTGAACAATTTCCTAATTTTTCACTTTAAGGCCAGTGATTGTTTACGGTAGAGCTATGCAACCCACCTTCACCGTGTCCAATGTCATATATGATCTCTCCATTGCCAGCCTCCAGTCGCTCCGCCAGCTGCTTTTGCAGTAGTTCATATTCGTCAGCTGTGGGGCTTACCAGTATCATCTGCAAAAAAGATGAAAGAAAAATTTTCAACTCTATTTCATAATATTCAACGTCAAATTTTTTTTCTTATTTTATTTCCAAAAACAACATATTGCATAATTCACTGTAGGTATAAAAGATTTCTACAAAATGAGTATGTTAGATAGTAATAGTAATTTCATAATATGTGACTGATTAGAACAGATAAAACTAAAATGTTGACTTTTGTCATTTTATATATTTCGCTAGGAAATTAATGAAATCTATACATATAATAAAAATGTATCTGTTCATGTTTGTACAAAGAAAATATTTGAGAAAAAAATGTCTTCACAAGGCCAGTAGAAATCAAAAATATTATTTTTAGAGTTTATGTCTGTCTGTTTGTATAGAATGTATCTCCTTACATCACGCAAAAACTTTTGAATAAAATTTGATGTGGTTTTCTAAGTAGTATTTCTGGAGGCCTGTCTACCTTAAAAACTGGGGTGTATTTCATCTTAATATACTCCTGAGAATCTGAGATTTAATAAATGTATGTTGCAGAGCAGTGTCTGGTCTGCTAGACCTTAATGAAAACTTGGAAAAATGATTGTGATGTAAAAATATGGATGGCAGCAAAAAAATCCTTATATTTGCAAATATGATGCAATAACAACATGTTATCTTAAAAGTAACAAAGTTACATTAATTTATATTCAGTTAACATTACTGATAGACTTGCTTGCTTTATAATACATATAATGTTAAACTAGCTATTACTTCAATCAAAAATCAAAACATCCCAATTCATAATTTGGCCAAATACTGATATATGACTTTGATAACATTAATTCACATCATCTTGAGTTTTATGAGTAAAGTTGTAATTATCTTGGACACCCCTACATCCTCGCATCCTTCCTCAATTCCTACTTGTATGGTCTAAATATTAATCTACAGTTTTGCCAGTTATAAATATATTCCAAGTCAATTAAGCAATTCTTTTAATTTGTATAACATGACTGATTCTGACAATCATTAAGATATAATAGTTAAGCTAGTTGTACAATGCAACACTTATAATATACTGATGCAACAGCTAGGATTTCATCATTTAATGTAACATTGTGATGTAAACGTCTCCTCTTCCCATGCGTAACACTGATAATAATTATACAGTATGATTTTTATAATACTATCTGTAATATTAATATCCATAAAAATGTACTTAATATACATATTTGAAAATTTTAATAAAGGTTTAAAAAGAAGGAAAATATCTTCTTAGAATTTTTTCTTTCTAAGCTGAATGGTATAAAAGCATATAATAATGCCTCATTTTTCCACTTTTGAAAAAAAGTAACATGGTATTAAAGAAATTAATAAAAGATTTTTTTTTTCACTTTCAACTTTATTAATAGGCTCTTGCATAAATGAGTATAAAGACAAAATTATTGGACATTTAAATTAATGAATTAAAATGATGATTATTAAATAAAAATAAGAATTAGTATAAAAGAAAAATGTAATATGAATGAATAATAAATTTTAACTATTTACCTTCCCCCTAATACTAGAGTAATCTGTTTCGCCAGGCCCAAAGCCCTCGGGCTCTGGCAGTGGGCTTGTCGGTGACTCCGTGTTCTCCATGGTGCAGCTCATGAGTAAAGCGTCAGTCAACAATCAAGTCACAACAGGTTACACCATTATATCATCATTCAAGATTTCGAAATTCTGTACCTTCGTTAGGTCGTACACACCTAAAAATCAACAGAGTCACCTATTAAAATGATCATGGAGAATAAAATACGAAATGACTACTAAACAGGCAAATTACTATAGATAAATTAAAAAACAGAAAACAATGCCCGGAGATGTCTTTTTCTGGGCGCAATTTGACAGAATTATTAACTTTTAGCTCAATCAAAACCTTAATTGCACTTGGACACAACAAAACTCACTTGCACAAAGCTATATTTGCATTCAATAATAAGAAAATAGCTCCTACAAAATAAAACAGATGGAAAGACCAAATTCAATGAATGTGATAAATGCCAACTTTTTGACAACTCAGCTTAGTTGTCTATCTTATTATTTTTGCACGTAATTTTGATCTAGATTCTCGTATTTTAGCCAAAATTAAAATAAAAATTCCTGATGAACTCAGAAGGGACGCATGTTTTGTAACAAGTAAAAAATACAAATTTTTCGTACCTAAGTAAGTAAAAAAGTCATTTGATTTATTTTGAGCCCATCATAAAATGTATCTGGTTTTGTAAGTTTTGTCACAAAATAACCTCACAAGCTCACAGCTCACAGACCTGATCAATAAAGTGATGTTTTGTTTGATTTTGTGACATAATTCTATATTTAAAAATACATTATTATCGCTCAAACGACTCAAGAGGACTTTTGGGAACGTAATTCCGTATCGCATGGTACGGATGGAAGCTAGAAAATGAAAAGTGTAAAATTTTTCGTAATGGAAATGGGAATGCATGCTATTCGCAGACGATGATGGATGATGCCATTGGCAGTTTGGCAGAGCTCAGTTGTAAATGCGCGCACTGACGAGGTACAATGCGCGCTTAGTTACCTAGTAGTTAGTTCCACTCCCAGTTTTACTGCCAATATGGTGTGCGCCCACTACATCACGTCACGTCACGAAATTACCCTTTTAACGTAATGAAATATCTGTTACTAGTCTGTGGCATAGGAGATTATGGAATACAATCGTGTTGGTAATCTATGTCTAATATCTATCTATTATCTATGGCCATCAAACTATCAATATTGCGGTTTTCGTCTTACATTTCATTAATTGTTTAGAATATTTATTTTTCACGAAATAGCCCTAACATTTAAATACTTATCTTGATTTTTTGATCCGTTTCGTAAAATATGGTGCTGTGGATACGTTTGTCACTGAACAATCAATATGGGTGACTTGGATTCCCCCGAATGCTCGTGGAAAAAAATGGTGATAGCGAAGTCAAATAATGAATGGATTTCTACTATTAAATCGGATAATTCGAAGTACACTGGTAGTACGATGAACACTTCAAACTTCTCTTTGGGTGATGAACCTGAAATATGTATCATTAAAAAAGAAGACGAGGAGGAGAAATCTTTATGTGGCATTAAAAAAGAGAAGGAGGATGAGAATACGGAACAGATGCAAATTAACTCGGATGGCGGTGAACATACCACTATGTTCATTCAAGAATTAAATCCTCTATACATAGAAACGCATAGACGTAGACGTAGCAAAGGGTCGGGGCCTAAGTGCGAGTCGCCAGAAGAGCGAGCCGTCCGGCTGGCGAAGATGTCCGCATACGCAGCTCAAAGGCTCGCCAACGAGAGCCCAGAGCAGCGTGCGATTCGGTTGCGGCGGATGTCGGAGTACGCGGCGAGGCGGCTAGCGAAAGAGACCAGTGAGCAGCGCTCTAAGCGCTTGGCGCGAATGTCTGAATACGCCGCGAAGAGACTCGCTAAGGAAACCCCTGAACAGCGACAGGCGCGGCTCAGCAGAATGTCGGCGTACGCTGCTAGACGACATGCAATGAAAAAGAATAATCATGGCAATATCCAAGATATTGATAACTTGATGCCCACAAATCCACAATATGATCCATTAAGCAATACTTTTCCCGACCAAAGTTGAAACTTGTCTCCTTAAATTCATCACATATATTTAGATTAGGCACATGTAGATTTGGAGTTTATTTTTTACACAATAAGATAAGAAAAACTATGTATATAAAATTTTATATAAGCATAATATTTAATATTTTTTTAAGGAACTAATTTTAAAGTATCTGAATAGTTGTCTGCATAGATTGCCTTAAATTAGTGTTCATTAATACTTGCATGCAAATATTTGATCTTATCTATATGATAACAATTAGTAATCCATTAATTGGTTAATGTTAATGATAGATCTGTAAATGGCTTGAGAACATTGTGTGCAATTTATTAATAAATGCATTTTATTAACTGCCATTTTTTAAATACCATCCTGAAGGGCCTTCTCCACAGATCAAACATTCCATAAAGTTCCATTAGGATGAGGTTCATTGTAGTATTTTACAGCCTGGCTGCTCCAGGCTTGACTATAATGTCTTCAATTGTTCTAAATGGGTAGGCATCACTACTTATACTTACTGCTACAAAAAAGCTTTTCATTTGTGACATTAAGTTCAAAAAAAGTATATTTTCATTTATTTCATTGACTCCTGGTAATTGGAACCATGATACTTGTATAGCAAATACTGTAAAAAATATTTTTGGAGCTGTGCAAAAATAAATTCTGATTTACACTATTCATTAAAACAATAAAGATTAATACTTCACTGATGAGAGAACAGCACAGTAACCACACTTTTCCGTATATACATATTAATCTATGACCACACTCCAAGCCCCACACTAGGATTCCCTGTGTCGTGGGTACCTTGGACAACACACAAGACATGGACACACACCCAGACCGAGAACGGAAATTTAAACTCATCATTCAAATTGCTGCCTCGCTGGGAATCAAAACCAGGACCCTCGGAACAACGCTCCGGCGTGTAACCATTTGCCATCCGGGTCGTCAATAATATAATTAACTTTGAATCTGGTTGTGTAAAATAAGTACTTTAGAAATAAAGAAAGGGGTTTTAGGAAAAGAGCTTTTATTTAGAGCATACAACAGGTTGTTTACTCTCACTAGAACTATAGTTGCCATTAATTTAAAGATTTTAAACATTTGAGATTCAAGCAAAAAGTGAAGGAATGTTTTATCAGTCTAATATGTATAATACTTAGGGCGAGCTAAAATATCACCTATAATACTTATTCTAGAGTATATAATACATAATTTCTGTTAATTTACAAATCCTTAATAATTATGTTAGCAAAAAAGCTACTAAATACCATTTATTCTTACTATCTTACAATTTTTTTCTATAATCTTTGAATAACTTGCATTATATCAATATTATATTACATTTTTTATACATAAGTTTCAAGTAAGGCTTGCATAATGATCTTGATCAGTCCGAATATTAGAGACAAGAAAATTAAACCAATTCCACTTTTTTGTAATGCCATTCCTAACACACACCTTTTGTCCTTAAAATGTGAATTCGCTTTTACCTAAGTATCAAAAGGGGTTGAGTTAGGTCCATTATTGACTCATGCATAAGTAGGACTTGGATGATACATTTCGAGATTTACATCATATGTGTCAATGCTAATTTCATAAAATCCAATATGTTATAGAAATGGCTTATTATTGTTTGTGCCTAATATAATACATTTTACAAAACGATGCTAGATTAGCTTTTCTTATTTACTTTAAACATAATTTTAACCTTACACCTAACATATTCGGGATAATATAAGGCTAGACTAAAGCTATACTATGACCAAACACTTGGTAATGATTATACCGCAAAATCACCCCACCATTACTAGTGACAAAGAAAACTTGCTCTTCTAGACTTTAAGTAATGAAAAGAGATTTGCTCTGAGCGTGATAGTACTGACTGAATTATGATAAAATTTTAGTTAATATATTAAACGCAGATACAATGCATATTTACATTTAATAATATATTATATATTTAGTACAACATCATAATAAAATTATGTCACAGCTAACATAGTAACAAGACAGCAAGACACAGGCAATGATAACCACTTACTAAAATAAATTAGAAATGCCTTATGAGTTCTTTTATTCTTGTTGTTGAGGCCTCTTGCAGGAATGGTTTTTATCAGCCCAAGTTGATCGGAGTCCTTTAGGTTATAAATCAATAATGTTCTACTAGCTTGGAGTACTAGCGACCGCGTCGAGTCCCCGAATTCGCAACCAAATAGCTTTAACAGCCCCACCAGGAAACTTTAAATGACACCATTTTCAATACTATACATTTTACTTCGCTGAAATCAATGCCAACAGATCACCAAATGTATTAATGGTCACCATTGCCTGTGCCCACGATTCTAAAGTATAGTTATACTAGAGAACCGCCTGCGCTTCGCTTCGGGACCCGTAGGTAACAGCCGCGTAGGTCCGCTCCCGTAGGATTCTCGAGATTAAAAAGTAGCCTATATGTTGTACGGGAACATAAGTTATAACATTAACCTATGACTTATGAAAATTAACGATACATGTAGTATTTGATAGCGTGATTCAGAACTTGCAAATGAATTTTACTAACGCCATCTATTAACAGCATCCGGAACTAAATATCTAGCAACAGTAGTAACGAACAAAACATCGATCTTCCCATGGGAATGAGATGTTTTTCCGCGGTAAAAAGTAGCCTACGTCACTCCATCCTCCCAACTATCTCTACACACATAAATTATATCATATAATAGCCATGTTGGGACGTGAAAGAGTCACAAACAAACAAACACACTTTCACATTTATAATATTAGTATGGATTACTATAACAGTACTTATAAAGTTATATGTCAATAAATTTCTAATATTGTCCAATTACAAAAGCTACCTCGACCTCTGCTAATTTACGTACATTACTCGACAACCCGTCGCCTTAGCTTTCGGCACAGCACGCATGCATTGCATGCATGCATGCATTTCGCACTTAATTTTAATGACCTTTGTTATTAATAGCTGCACGGTTCGCAGTATAGAAAAACCGCGTGTAGGCATGTTGGGGGGGGGGATCATTTAGGGCGAAAACACATTGAGCGCTCATACCGCACTCATTCGCGGTGCGCTATAATCGTCTACACGTTCTAGCTAGTAGATATTTTTCTTTTCTTTCTTCTTAATAGCAGAAGACCAGCGATATGCTGTGTATCCATGTGAAAATTCCATACACTATTGGTCACCTGCATCTTGCGACACAGGTCACGGTGAGCACGCGGGGTCATGTGTTCGCCCCAATGCAATGGTACGTTGGCAGCGCGGTAGCAGCGGGGGTCTAGACGTAGTGGTCGACACTAACTAATGGTCACCTGCATCTATCGCGACACAGGACGCGGTGAGCACGCGGGGTCATGTGTTTTCGCTCCAATGGGACTCCATCGCGGTAGCAGCGGGGCTCTAGCTCTAGACGTGGTGGTCGACGGCGTGCGGCAGGGTGGAGAGGCGGGGGCGGCGCGGGGGGCGCAGGCGCGGCCGGCGGGGGCGCAGGCGCTAGCAGGGCGCGGGTGGCGCGGGGGGCGCGGCCAGCAGCGGGCGCGCCGACGACGCCGAGCTGTAGCTGTCGCCCGACGAACGCACGCTCGACTGCGACAGCGGCGTGCCTGCACCAACATAAATATTTATTTATTTTTAGACTCATTAACAAAAAAGCATGTAACGCAAACATAAAATATCCTCGTCACACTTCGATTATCGTTTTTAGCCTCCGACGCAAAAAGGGGTGTTAAAAGTTTAATGTATCTTTGCGTCTGTCTCTGTCTATGGCATCGTAGATTTCAAAGGAATGGACCGAATTATATGCGGATTTTTTTCATTTACTTGAACATTTTTATGGGGAACATGGGCAAAACGAAGATGCTAGAGTAACCCTTAAAAAACGTACCGGGCAATGAGGTGACGTGGTGCGGGAGCGCCCAGCGCTGCGGGGCGCAGTCCCCGGCCGCCGCGGACTTCTCCTGCAACAACAGCCAGCCTAGTGTTACTACGCACCTGAGTCTCATCGATCCATCTTTCTAAAGACCGAATTAAGTTTACGTAATTTCTAAATTCATATTTTTATGCAAACCTGTTGCCAAAACTCATCGGCTTTTTATTATTTATTTAAAGTAGGTAAAAAAAATTCAAAATTTCGTAAACAAAATTCAGTCCAAATAACGACGAAAAAAGCTACCCAAATTAATTACAAAACATTGCTTGCGCGGCTAGTTAGGACAGGTGACAGTGAATGCGATGGCGATCGGACGGCGAGCGCTGGGTGGAGGCGAGCGATGCGAACGAAACAATGCGAACAAATAAACACGGCAGCACGCAAAGCGACACAACTACCTACTGATGACGCCGGCGCAGCCCGCACACCGAGTTATGGACAGTTTAACTAAAATTTTCTCGTTATAGTGATCGAAATAGCGGTGTCCCAAATACTGGTGCTCGAAATATCGATATCTCAAACAATGGTGCTCAATAAACTGTGTGCACATCTATTTTACAAGCTTTTATTTCTCTTAGTCACTTTGAAACACTGGTAGAACATCTACTACTACATAATTATATGTCCTATGTTTATCTGCTTGATTATTGCATCGTAGACATTCATAAGGTCCAGCAATATTAGAGGAAATTTACGACTTACTAAGATTGAATGTACTTAACAAAATAACTCTTTTGTATGAAATGTTATATTAAATGCATAACTTAATTTTTTTTTGTGCGAAAAATTTCATAATCTAGAACTAACCTAATCGAGATATCTTAATTTGTTTGTGCGGAAAACTTAATAATTAATTTACTAATAGTCGAGATATCTAGACACGCGGTAGCGTGTCAAGCCAAGTTCACCAAGACAGAACTGGCAAGTATTTAATCATCAAACGATCACGGTAGTCCGGTAGTAGATGCGGAGTCGATAGAGGGTGTGCGGGCGCTTGGCGGGCACCAAAGATGTTTTAAATATCTAGATGGAACATCGAATCCGCGCAAACGTGTCAAAAAATTGTGTCCAACTGTTAGCCACAATTTTTATATCATTACGCACACATCGACAATAGACGAACGGGTAAAACGTCGCCTGCACGCACACATGCTGGATAATGTTGCCTTGTTTTTTTTTGTTTTCATTGTAGGGCGACGCTCAATCTAGACATTTAGAACATCAAAGGCGGTCACTTACGGCGCTGGCGCGCGGCACGGTGAGGATGGTGGTGGCGGTCTCCTCGGGCGTGAAATAGTCCGAGTCGTCGGCGCCGCTGCCGCTGGCGCGCCGCCGCCGCCCGCCCGCCGCCACCGACGTCGCTGCACACACACCGCCACTTACCACACGCACACGCCGACAAGGTATCGGCACACGGGTATGTACTACGAAGACATTTGCTCCCACCCTACACTTCCTACGGTATTTGATGCCCCAGTTTTTTATGTTACTAATCGACAAATGAACAGACGAGCTACATGATGGTAAGTTACCGTCGCCCATTGACAACAGTAATGCCAATGTATAATATTTTTATTATATATTCTATGCTGGTAGGGCTTCACAATGTGTCGCTGGTCAAGGTAGGAGGAACTAGCTCCCAAGATCCCAGCCAGAACACAACAAGTGGTTTGGCAGCTGACCCCAGTATTAGGGTGCTTTTCCACCAGAGATGTTCTATGCTACGTTGCTAAGGATGCGTTTGAGATCTACCAATCAGGTACATTGGCCCGCCTAGAAGCCGCCTGAGGGCTGAATGTGATTGATGGATGACAAACGCATCCTTAGCAACGTAGCATAGCACATCTCTGGTGAAAAGGCACCCTTATGGTGGCCAGGCACGCTTTGACCAAACTACCAGCATGGGATACTGATAAGTATTAGAGACAGCTGAAAAACATTACCACCCGATACTAACACCTCTTGGTGTCGGTGTTTTGATTGAAAGGAATAGATAGCAACAACTTTTTCACTAAATAACAATACATTATTTAGTGAAAACTCAAACTTCTAATGTTTATCACATTGCAAGCTCACAGTACTACCTGTAATACGGGTTTCATTCGACATACTTGTGCACAATCAAATGACACAACACAAGCACCCACGACCCGAAAACAAATCCTCATCTGTGTTAAACATAAACCCAGGCCAGTATTGAACCGCGACCCTTCAAATAGGGACACCTCATACTACGAACAGGGCTACATTACTGGTCATATTTCCTGACTAATAATAACACTACAAGTTGATTGGCAATATAAGGACACTTATTCCATTTACGTTAACAACATACTCTACAAAAATATAAGCTGTACTTAATTGACTTAAGGATGCATTATAACTTGTAATTTAATATCATTTTTTTAGTAAATGACAGTACATGAAAACGAAGGGAAAAATAAAAAAAACTAACGCTAAGTAACAAATCTTTGATGAAACATGTTTTCATACTACTAATGAAAAAAAGGCCAATGCAGTCCAAATAAGCTAAAATGTTTGAATTTAATGATTCCGATAGATAATGGTAATGTTACATTTAATTTTATTTGTTGCTATCAACCAACTTATTTCAAAATCTCAATATCTTTTTCAACACACTTGCTCGTAAAGTTGATATTTTTTCTTTACGCCCGGAATGCGGTTTATTACACACTAGTGCGTTTTACTTTTCATTACCGCACTTTGTACATTACTGACATTGTACTTAGTCAAAATCTGATAAGATAAGATTATACTTCATCTAATTATCTATTAAAGCATTTAAAAAATACAATATTTTAAATCATTAATTACCGTAAATTCTTATTAGAAATACATAATTATTTAGTTTAATATATTGTGGCTGAATGTTCGGTGCCTTGGACTTAACCTGCGCGCGCATAGTTATTCAACCAAAGATACGGCGCGCGAAAAAATAAACCGCGCCATTTTGTGCAAACATTTGTTCGTTTATAATTTGCTGATTTGTGACTGAAAAATGTCGATACCTAATTGTTTTTTTCCTCGCAAGTGTGTTGAAAAACGTCGTATGATACGCGTGTGCTTTGTTCATTACAGTCTTGGCTCTATTACAGCCCTCGCCTTGCGGCTCGGGCTGTGCAACCGCCTCGACTGTAATGACCAACTTCGCACACTTGTATCATAATGTACTATTTACTACTTCAAACGAAATAAATTGCTGTCTTCAATGCCATAACCGTTTATGTACAATTCGATTGTTTTTTGGAAATCATGCAACAACAGTTTCATTGTTTGGCAACTAAATGGCGCCCATTTTGTTGTTTGATTACTATATGGCGCCCGTTTTGTTGTTCGATTACTATATGGCGCCTGTTTTGTTATTTGATTACTATATGGCGCCCGTTTCGTTGTTTGATTACTCTATGACGCCTGTTTTCCGTGTTGCCTTATTCAATATTGCCTTGATAAATATACGGGATGAACGCTATATGACTATCAGATGTCAGGCATTCCAGAGTAACCAGAATATGATACCATATAATTAAAAACATCTTTGCGGTTTCTCTTCACCGCCTATTAAAACCAGCCTGTCTATAGTTAATGTAACTGTACTCACAGTGTAGCGCGTGGTCGGGCTCCTCGGTGTCGGTGTCGTCGATGTGCGCCAGCGCCGGCGCCTCCGCCCCCACGCTGGGGCTGCGCGTGCCGTTCTTCAGGATCTACACCACATCGATAACATACGTTTTTAGGGTACTAACACATACTGGCAATGGAATTTTTAGGTTCATTTTCCAATAGTAATTTATTTACATAGAGCTCAACGATAACCTTCAAAGGGTGATTGCATAGTCAACCGTAACGCCAGCGCAGTTGAACGGCGCACGGGTCACGAGTAAGCATCTCGTACCGTTTTATAGTGAAAAGAAACCCGTGCCGACGAACCTGTTTGTTTTTTATGTCGTAAGTCGTAACACTTCAGTTTGTAAATCTGACTGCTGACCAGCCCAACTTAGCGATCAATAAAAAATAAAATAAATGCTAACACACTCATACCCCGCAGTAGGTTACTAGGTACCTGTGTCGCGGGTGGCATGGACTACACATATAACACATAACAATTACACCCATGACCCGAGTACAAATATTTATCTGCCACATAAATATCTGCCCCGGCCGGGAATCGAACCCTTGACCCCTCGCGTCGCAGGCAGGGTCGCTACCAACTAGGCTACAGGGACGACAAATCAATACGAAAATGGTAAGCTCAGCTCAGTATACGCACCCCGTTGAGCGGCAGCTGCGTGATGAGCGGCGAGCGGCGCTCCGCGTCCGAGTCCGGCTCGGGCTCCGCGTCCGCCCCGTCCGCCCCGTCCGCCCCGTCCGCCCCGCCCGCCGAGCGCTCCTCCTCGTCTTCGACTTCTTCAACTTCCCCGTTCGCCCCCTCCGACTGGTGTGCCAGCGAGTTCAGCGAGCTCTGCTCGTCATGACAGTTAAACACACTAGTAAATACACACGAATTTTTTAGGTTTCTTATCAAAAAAAAAAGTTTTTTTTTGTTACACGCTTACATTTTACAGTAATAGAAAAATATGTTTAAGAAATTTAATAGAAACATAATTAACAGTTTTATTATTTTTTTCATAGTTAAGTACCTACGTAAATAAGGTTGATATTGACTCTTTATTGTACACCAGAAAATGAAACATAAGAAGAAATGTAAAATTTCAAAGTTAATGAGAAATTATCAATGTATCAAGATGATGTTAAAACTTATACCTCATCATGCCCCTCGTGAAATCCACCAGAGCTATTTGCTGTACTTAAACTCTCTCATACCTTACACTACGACATCCCAACTTACCTTAGACCGTTTCTCGACGCTGTTAACGCTGTTGACATGGCCGAGGCTGTTGAGGCTGTGGCGGCTGGCGGCGTGCGGCAGACTGTCCCGGGAGCCGCGGGACGCGCGCCGGTAGGGCGGCGGCGGCGGACTGTTCTCCGCGCGCCGCGCCTCCTCCTCGCGCGCCAACAACACCGACATGCGGAACTAAGGACCAGCGATGTTGGACGTGGGTGAGAGATGGGTAGCGTGTCATATTGATTACAAATATTTTTAATTTATAGCCTGAAGGGCTGACGAAAAAGCGGACAAGCCACCTGATGGTAAGTAGTCATCGTAACCTATGGACACCAGCAACACCAGGGGAGTTACTAGTGTAACGGCGGCCCTGAAGGAGAGCTCTTTTTACACCATTCTTGAAGAAGAGAGAAGAAGGTTACTATGTATTACGTTTGGCAATGTTCCCACGAGTGCTGCTCAAGAGACTAGTCTGTTATAGCGTTCTTGGCGGGGGAACTTCCGTGCTTCCAGATGTAGGGAACATACACATACTATGTGATCCATTTTTTTACAATTTTTGTTTTTAACGTTTTAGTTTGAGTATTTTCTTAAGTCATAACTCAATCATACACAGTAATCATACCTCTGGCGTGATGGGGTCCTTCTTGTTGGGCTTGTCGTCCTTGGAGCCGCTGCCCAGGCTGGTGGACGAGCTGCGCTCCAGGTTGCAGCGGTTCAGGATCTCAGCCGCCTGGGAACATTCAACCAATTCAGAATTACGACGGGTAGTTCCGACGGTCGGTAGTGTAATGTAGTGTGCGGGTACCTGCGAGGCGGTGTCGGTGTCGGGGCTGGCGATGGCGGGCGCGGCGGGCGGCGGCGGGCGCGCGCGCGCGGGCGGCCCGTTCAGCGCCTCGATCAGCGACACCGGCTCGTAGCCCAGCGGGATGTTCTCCATGCTGCCCTGTACCACACCACACAACACGTCTGATTGTTAGAATGAATACAACAATGATACAACGAAATAGGCAGGCAAGGGATCTAATTATGTGGAAAATGAAGAGGAAATTCTGTATTCTATCCTCATATTTGCCTTATATTTTCAGTTGATATAACTTTACCTAATAACCTTCTAGGTAGATAAATAGCTTGCCTCCGTCCGTGTCCCCTCCTACGTATATAGGCTTTAAGAGGGGGGTGAAACGTCTTAGTAAGTTAAAACGATCAAATTTGAACACTGCATCGCCACTTATTGTTTGGTGGAATTGCTGTCAACGTTACCATCATGTGAGATTACTGTCAACCCTTTACCAAGTAAAAAAAATCCGTCAGCAAGGTAACCAGAAAAAAGTATAGATCATTGGATTGGATCTATCCCACTCATACAACAAAAGGAATATTCCTCGTCTTTCTCGTGCTACGCGTTGGCCACGCTCACTCACGCAGGCTACTCACATCGGGCGGGCTGGCGGCGGCGGGCGCGGCGGGCGGCGCGGCCGCGGCGGGCGGGCCGCCGGCGAGCCGCTGCAGCGCGCGGATCTGCAGCAGCGCGCGGAAGGGCGCGCGGCAGATGGGGCAGTTGTTCGCCTGGTAGCGCAGCGAGTCCGCGCACGAGTTGCACAGGCACAGGTGCCGGCACGGCAGGATCAGCGTGTCGCGCACGTCGCACATGCAGATCACGCACTCGGACCCGCCGTCCTCGGTTTCCTCGTCTGATGTCGGCTGGTGGAAACGTCAATGACCTATGAGGCAAGACGAGACGCATACTCCTCATAACAGAGGAACTCTAAAACTTCAACGAGCCGCTCAGAGCAGATTGGTACACGGCGCACGCTTACTAGTGGTAAGTATCTGTGATTACAGTTTTTTGATGTAGAACACATCACCGATGCTTACATCAGTTGATTTACTGGTTCTCAAGTGAAGAAATAAAATATTTTTTGATCATTCATTGCATACTGAAAGCGAAAATTTTAACAAAGAATTTGAAGTTTACCTTAGTATCCAAATTCTTGTTTTCAATGCCATATATTTCCTGCAGCAGGTAGCAAAGTCCGTCCACAAACAGCTTCTGTTTGAGGGCCTTCAGCACATATGTGCCATCTGAATGTTTCTCTATCACTGCTATTGTTGTGTGGGATTGTCTTATCTCTGTAATGACGAATATTGCTGATATGGTTCTCATTGATTAAGAAATAAATTACAAAGCTTCACAGAACAATATAATAAATGCGGAATATTTGGGTTGACACCCAAGCAACATAGAGAAATTTTACCTTGTAGATTGAACACACCAAATAGATATTTGCATACCTTCTTGTCCTTCATCCACTACACAGTAAATAGCAATAGGGATGATCTCTCTGTCTGGACTGAACGTCAAATCCTCATCAGCAAACTTGGATGGATCAAACACATGTAGAATCTGACAGAACTGTTGGTTTGCACCTTTCTTGTAATGGTACGTCTGAGAGGTCATTGTTGGGTCGCGGGGGTAATATCTAAACAAAAGCAAAATCCAATATAAATGATTTTTTTTTATTAAATTCTTTTAATTTATTAAATTATGTGAAATTACGGATATCAATGCAACATTTTAATATTATAAAATAATTTTATATTCAAAAAATGTAAGTTTTTGATAAACCTTTAATACTTACACAACACCTGTTGGAGTGACCTCTTCAGTACAGAAATAAAAGATAGTGATGGCACAACGAGCATCACAGTCAAATGTGAATTCTATGTTGTAATACGTTCCTTTCCCATTACACTCTGCAGATTTGACCTGATCATTGATTTTGTTGGTGTCATTGATCTTGCCCACAGGCTCCGGACACCGGACAAACCTCAGGGACTCCTTACGTATGTTGATAAGACTTTTGAGCGTCTTTGTCGGTTCATTTGACTGTGGTGGGGGGTAAGGGAACTGTAAAGATGGCAACTATTAAATATATTTCTTTTCAGTTCTTTAAATGCATTTTATATACAATTGTCATGTTGTATTGTTAACTTGTCACTTATTTATTGAAAAGTGTTTGTAGAATAACTTTCATTTCATTTAAATGCAGTTATCAATAAACTGCATAAGGACGGTTTATCACCAGTGAGATATCATATTGAATTATATTTGTAAACTGGCCTTGTTTCACTTTCAAATACCAGGCATTTAGCAGCCACATTCAGCAATTAGTGATAACAGGGTACAATTTGGTTAAGCCGTTTCTTAGATTATCGCGAACAAACCACAAACAAAGAGATCAATATTCTAAAAACCATTGTTTTGGGTTCTATTGCTATTAATAATACGGTGATAAGATACAGATTCATTTTAAGTGAAGACATATGTTGTGTGTTCTATATATAAATAATTGGACACAGAGTTCTATAAGTAATTAATGAAACATCTAATAAGTTTTCTCTAGGGAAATAATTAGCTCAAAGTTTTATATGACTCTGTCAATTCATACATACAGGAGTAGGTCTGCTCCCCAGGAAATTCAAATCTGCATTTTCACCAAACAAGTAGGCCTCTGGTTGTGGAGTGTCAAACCTTTCTCCACCCATTATAAAATGACTGCCAAAGTAGTTGCCTGAATATGAAAAAGATTAATTAGGTTTATGTTTAACAGACATTATACAAGAGCTACATTAAAAAGGATACAGTGACAAATTGCAAGACTTGGGGCTGATCTAAAATATGTGAAAGTTGTTTGGACTAGTGCATCTTACTTTAAACTTTAAAGTAGAATTAACAGGTATTTATGACAAGGCAATTTGTAAGAGCATTGCAGTAACAATCATTGCAAACACAAATACTTGCGAACTACCATCTAGCATAAACCTTGAAATAAATGTAAGATGTTGGTTGTTTACAAAAGTGCTATTTCAATGTGTTAAGTTGTGTACATTTTTACTTCAAAGAAAATTATATTTTGAAAAAGAGATAATCGTAATAAAAAGCTGTTCATTATTAGTTTCAGCGACTCGATAGCAATTACTATGTATAGTGTAAAGTTTTTGAAATGTAGTTCTTAGGTATGTACTTATACAGTCATTTAAACTGTTGAACTCCAACGACATCTATGCATGTCGAGAATGCATAGTACCGCTTATATACCTGGAATTAGCAAAGTCGCTGCACTATTTATACACTCGTAAGTAAATAAAAGAAGAGTTAAGGTTTCACATCAGAAAAACATTTACGTAAACAAATGAATACAGAGATAACCACCTTATGTGATTAGAGCTATTTATGGAGAACATACTTACCCGATCTGGGAGGATATTTGTACGCATGGTTTGAGACAACGTCGGCTTCTTCGACCCCAGCATTTTGCCTGCTAGTCAAAGCCCCCATCTTTTTTTGTGTACAAATTCCAATTAAACAAAATTCTAGAATAAGACACAAATATTATACAAAATAATTATTATCAATGTCGTCTTCATTCAAGAGCAATTCTACGAATACGAATACGAAGTTGAATTTGACATGTCATGTCAAATTGTTTCTGAAGTGTCAACTGTCACGGACGTCATTTAACCACAAAAACATATAGGTACATTTGACAAAGTACGGAAATGCACAGAATATAAACAGGAGTTTTAAGTGGTATTATAATCATGTGAACCTTCGCCACAATATGTTACCTCTCTACTTGCCTTAGTTAAAAATCCAAAAAAAATATTGTTGACCAGGCAGTGACCAGGAGAATCACAATTTTAAGCATAATTTTAGCATTTAATAGATCAAAATTAAAACAATCGAATATTTTCAGTCATATTGTCTGTTTGAAAATGGTCTTAAAGTAAGGCCATTTTAATAGGCCACATTTGACAACTGTTTGTCTTTGCTTTATAGTGAGGGTAACCTGCTGAAAAACATCGATTAATTTAATTAATCGATGAGGACTTCAAACGTCTGTAAATTGAATGTGATTGTTATAAAAACTATTTTAATGACCGCACAGTTCAAACAATGACTAAAAAAAACGACAAAAATAATGCGTCTAATAATGGCGCGAAATGAAATCATTACTTTTTTGTAACATTTCACGCTTTGATTATATACACGGTCTATATAATCAAAGATTTCACGTTTCTGGATAAGGGCTTTTGAGCCAGACGTTATTTATTTAATGAATGATTACATATTTTTTGGCCTAAAATGTAAGAAAATAAATTCTGTTCCCATTAAAACATATTTTATTTTGTAATCGTGAAATACTTTTTGACGATTAGTTCGACTTCTCGAATTCAACTTATCTACTGATCTGTTTCTTTTGGTACCATCCCTCATGTTTAAAAAGAAAAAGAGTTCACTGACGTAACTTTGTAACGACGTCAGTTCTTTACTTAAAAGTGTAAAAATTTTTACAATATCTAGTAGGGAATATTAAATAATATGGAGTGCCTCCCTTACAAGGTTACTTTGTAAAATTTTGACGAACTGTCAAATGTGGCCTATTAAAATGGCCCTACTATAAATGAAGGCATATTTTTATAGGACATTGATATAGAGAAAACTGAGGTGTAATTGGCCAATTAAAATTTCAAAGAATGATTAAATATGGCGAAACTTTGTACTATAAACCTCCCAAAGGTAGCGTAACTGTCATAAAATTTTAATTAATGATTCAAGTATTTAAGTACCTAATTATCAAGTGGTCAATTTCTAAACGGTGGCAAATTACTCTATTTATATTTTTGAAAGTGGCTACACCGACTTGTTATTTACTATTTTACATCTGTATTTTTTAAGTAGCCTGTGCCTGTGGTATGTTATAAGTGTCAAATTCGATTGACGTTTCTTTTACAAAGTTACGGTGTCACTTTGTGGAGGTACATATTTATTTGTGTTGTGAAATCTATTGAAATCGCAGAACCTGCTGGTCATTTATGTGTGATATTGATTCATAACTATCTTGAGTAATTATAGAATTTGTTTTTTGGTATATTTCAGATCACAATGGGGCGCCGACCCGCTAGATGGTAAGTTGTCAATACCTTGCAACTTGGATAATTTGTTATTATCCATGTCGTTGTTGTAGTATTTAGAGTAATTTAATTTTATAATTCAATAACTTCCAGTTATCGGTACTGTAAAAACAAGCCGTACCCAAAATCCCGGTTCTGCCGTGGTGTCCCCGACCCTAAGATCCGTATCTTCGACTTGGGCAAGAAGAAGGCTACAGTGGACGACTTCCCGCTATGCGTGCACTTGGTGTCGGACGAGTACGAGCAGCTGAGCTCAGAGGCGTTGGAGGCGGGCCGCATTTGCTGCAACAAGTACTTGGTGAAGAATTGCGGCAAGGATCAATTCCACATCCGCATGAGGCTCCATCCCTTCCACGTTATCCGCATCAATAAAATGTTATCGTGCGCTGGAGCTGATAGGTATGTATGATATATTTTGTAGTTTTACATGAGAAAACCTGAAT
This sequence comes from Hesperia comma, assembly GCA_905404135.1. Classification (NCBI taxonomy): domain Eukaryota; kingdom Metazoa; phylum Arthropoda; class Insecta; order Lepidoptera; family Hesperiidae; genus Hesperia; species Hesperia comma. The sequence continues at coordinate 19,176,794 of FR990018.1, forward strand.
AACATAATGCCGCTCTTAATAGAACCGTTTTTCCCCCGAAGGGTATAAAACGGATATTTAGGTTTCAGCCGCAGCTTGAACCACATTTGAGATTACCTTCCAATATTCGTCATTAAAATAGGCTATCTCACTCGCACAATGCATCAAAATATAGTGTTGTCTCTGTCTATGCCTTCTCCCCCCTCCTCACACGCAGCGGCCGGTGGCCATTTTGCTTCAGTACTTTTCAGGCCGGCAAGGACCTGAAGGTGTGGTTCAAGCTGCGGCTGAAACCTAAATATCCGTTTTATACCCTTCGGGGGAAAAACGGTTCTATTTAGGTGTTCGAGCCTTAGCTTGAACCACATTTGAGACGTGTTTATTATCTGCCGGCGCTGCGTGTGCGTACTGTGACAGATGTAATAGAGATAAATAGGGAGATTTAAAGTCCAAGGCATAAGTATATTATAATGATTTTTAGCTATTTATTGTAATAATAATGACAAGTATTCAATCAATACATTATTTTGGCAGAATAGTATGAGGGAGTTTAATAAAGTAATTAATTAAATACTACGTAGTAAGACAATTTGATGTAATTAGATGATTAATCAAACACATCGGCTAATGTTTACCAAGATTAATTTATGTAACAGTGAAGGATCCAGAGAGAGCATTCACGTTAGGTCTTGGAACATTGCGGACATCTTTAAAGTAATGTTTAAAGAAGGTGTTCTTTGACTGCCAATAATTCCCCGTAAACCGGTTGCTAGTCCAGGCATGTGTCGCCACGGCAGCACGGAAACTTCCCGCCGAAGCACAGATTTGAGCCTCTTTAAATAAGTTCTGATCCGACCCACAAAAACCGTTAGTGAGGCAGGTTTGGCGATTCCGCGTGTGGTAATAAATATGCTGCTAATACCCTTTGACGCTCGACGTTTATGAGAAATTGATATGACGTATATCCTCATCCAAAAACTATGTCAAATCTATTGTTGTTGTCCTTGCGTCCATTTTTCAATAGTCATCTAGACAGCTCGACTGTCTGTAGGAGATTGAATTTGTTTTGGAACCGAAGTTTGACCAAAATAGTAATTCTACGTCCATATCTTCAAATGGTCCTCTTTCTAGGGATAATAAGGTGATGTCGTGGACCCTTCCCCCAGTAACAACAACAGTAGAACGCTAGCATGTCTGGAGACTGCAAAGAGATCCTTTTCGTTGAAGCTATACGATACTAAAAAGTTTATTAAGTCCTCCATTTTCTAAGACAATTGTTAGTAGTTAGTAGTAGTTAGTTAGTAGGAGGGCGTATAGCGAAACCTCCTCCAAATTTTGCAACGACCGACTTATGCATTGCTTTTGTTCTGGGAGCTTACTTGACTTCATCATGAAGGTAGCAAAGGTACCTTGCTAAATCTTGTGGGTTTGGATTGTGTGTCGGGATACTTTTATTTATGGCCCAAGTATACCACTTTCTCCATACTGGTTTGAAACTTTTTAACAATGATTTTCTCCAGGATGACTCTAATAAAGCAATTTCTGATTCAGTCCATCCTTTTACTTGATGTGACCAGCCCGAACCATCCTGGCCCTCAATTTAAGGTGCTCTGCCTGTGGGGGTGCTCGGTTTGTTTGTAGATCGATCTAATTCTTGTGGATGTTCGGGATAAGCAGAGGGGAACCCATTGCCCTGAGGCGGAATTCTGGTTTCCAGAAAGCGTTCTCCCAAATTGGAGCGATGAGAATATATAATCCTTTGTCCGACTGGAGGTGCTGTTACACACGAGGTATTAATGCCGGAGGTGGGAATGTCCATGCTAACTTGTACTTCCACTTCTTGCTGAACGCGTCGTTGAAACAACCGTCTTTGTCTTCGACATTCTCGCTCACGTATGTAAGTTGCCACAGCTGATCGCCTCGACGCAAACAAATATATTTCCGGCGTCCGAAACTTCTAGAAAAGCATGGATTTGTTCCTCGACAGGCCGTCCGCTATTCCATTGTATACACCCGGAATATGTCGCGCAATGAGGTGAGATTGTTGGTGTTCGCAGTATAAGAGGATTTGTCGTGCCGCTCGCAGCAATTTTAACGATCTCGTTCCCCCTTGCTTGTTTATGTAAGCTACGTTCGTGCGATTGTCCGATTGGAGAACAACGGTTTTCAATGTCAGTTCGAGATTCAGTCTCCGAAGCACTTCTAGCACCGTCCATAATTCTTTGATGTCGCTCTACCATTCCCTCTGAGTCGTTGACCATTGTTGCCATAAATAGCGATTGTTCGCTATGGTTCCCCAACCTAGATCGGCTGCGTCCGTTGTGATGAAGATCGAGGGATCTTCGAAATGTATTGGCATGCATTTCTGAATATTCTCCATCCACCATCATAAGTCCTTTTGCGCTGAGTCCCGTAAGGGAAACTTCTTGTAAGGGATCTTGTCTGGTAACCGATTTGAGGCTCTCTGAAGTGCTCGGCACTGAAGCCTGCTCAACGGTACCGTCAGTGATGCAAAGTTTAGTTTACCCAGTAATATTTAGGAACGTCCGCCAACTCTATCGTTTCAACCGCAGAAACTTCGATATGATGTGCTTTATTTTAGAACCGTTGGGGCACAGGCTCTTGGTATTTTTTACTGTGTCCAAATGATCCCCAGGTGCTCCAATCTGGTTGATGTGGTTAGAGACGACTTCTTCCGATTGGGATGCCACCCTAAATCCTCTAAGTATGTCATTGCAAACTTGCTTTGACTTTCCAGGATTAGGGGGTCTAGGTGAATTGTTAGGAAATCCTCCAAAAATAATAGGACTCGCAAGTGTTCTAGCCTTAGTCGTTGCGCAACCCAGTTCGTTATTTTGGCAAACGCGGCCGGACTGCTTGCCGGACCAAATGGGAGGCAAGTAATTTCGTAAACGGTTCCTTGATACGCGAGGGACAGGAACCGGCAATGACTCTGATGAATGGGGATATGAAAATATGCCTGCGAGGTATCTATATACATCATAATTATAATCTCCCCTCTCTAGATGTAGAGGTATTTGAAATTGATTTATAAGACGAAAAGACGGGGCGTGAACATAATTGTTTAAATTCTTAAGGTTGAATATAGGGCGATTCTCCCTGTTGGATTTTTTTCCTCAAGATCATCGTTCACCAAAAAACCCGTTTGATGAATGGATTTTTGTAAGGCGTTGCAATCTAGTTTTGCCGTGGCAATTCGAGGGAATGTTTCGTTTGAAGCCAGAGTCTGTTTCTCCTTGTAAACTGCTTTATAGGTGGGGTTGTCCGAAAGGGGATTCTGTAGCCTTTTATAATTTTTAATATACTTTCGAGTGCCTCCCTCCGTTGGCTTGTGTGAAATGCGAGGTATCCCGCTCGGATGGAGTCAGTGGAGTTGCGTGTGCCTCCCCCCCCTTTTTTTTGAATTTGCCTGGTTGGTGTGTAGGGTTCGATTGCTTTGTGCTTTGAGTGGGGTGCCATTCCACCCTTTCCTTTATTTTGGGAATCAATTCTTCTTGTAGATCCCTGGTTATTATGCAGGTTTGATTTGCGCTGAAATTTATTTCATTTCATTTATTATATGCATAACATATGTCACAATGTTGTTCCGTATCTAGAAGATTTATTTTGCTTCCTTTTGTCAGGAAAAAAAAAATTATGAATTCCCCGTGTTCCTGAACTACCTCAGTGAAAGCTTTCTCTTCAAAGAGATGAGTCTCCGAAGGGGGTATTTCATGTAAAAAGATAATTCCCTTCATGTAAAAAGATCTCTGCGGTTCTGTACTACTTCTGTCCTCCGACCACAAACATATTGCAGTAAAGAGTCTGAAGTCTTCCTAAATTTTGAGTCTGCTGTAACGAAGTCCTGCCATACTTTCCCTTTCATTTAGGTAAACAATCTAACAGTTGTTGGAAAACCATCCATTGTTAAATTAAATTAACCCATTTGTGATCACTCTTAAAGTATGGTCAAATCGTTCGAGGACAGCGACAGATTTCCACTCTGGGGTAATACCCGCGAGGAGGTTATTCGGGTTTAAGCACAGAAGGCAGGAGTAGCCTGAAATTGTTTTTGTGTTATTGGCATAAAGGTATGCCGTAACATAAGGATATTGCGCCACTCTGAGTCGCAAAAGCCCCCTTCGATTCCTGACCTGTGGTCTTCATGGTGAAATCGAGAGTAGGTTCACTATCAGATGCTTCGGCATGATGCATGCATTGTGCCCCTAAGTTCAACTTCTCGTGAACGTACCGAGGGGCAATTCCTACATCATCCCCAGTGCTATCTGGGAGGGATTCAAAGGATCCATCTAAGTCTTGATCTAAGTCTTGTCGTTGATTTTTCTTGCAGCAACAACTTACCATTTTCATTCTGTTCCGATTGCATATTAATCATTTTATGAAACAGGGCCATTTGTTGGCTAAGGATAGTAGCTAATAAGTGCTCATTACTGCCCTGGTCTGCTTCTCAAATTGAGCGTGAGTGGATTGCTTTTGATGCTTCATCGGTGTTTGACCATGGGTCGTCACTTCCTAGCTCGGAGGAGGCATCCAAGCGTCTTTTTAATTTTGATTTGAGTCTGGACACGGTGTCCCTGAATATATTGTAAGATGGTGCATGTATTTTTCCCATTACACTGTGGGGGGCATATAAGAGTGAGCACTGTATTCGCACTTCGACAAGGATGATGCTGATAGGTTGAAGGCACCAGCCATATCCACAATAGGGATGGCGAATCTTAGCTTTATTTCTACGGAGGGGGATATCTGATCCCCACAACTCCCAAACAACTCTTGAAAGGTGTAGTTGTTCCATTCGTGCCAACCGTTCGGAAAATGTTGGTCGACAGCAGCAACGATTACCGAGAATGCTCTTGTATCAGTTTGATACGTCTCCAAGGCCAGTTCACCCAAAGTAGATAATTCGGCCATTTTCTGCAAGTAAACAAGTGGCTGCTTAACTTTATTGAAATCAGAGCAATATGTATATAAATTATGTGCTCGCTCGTTACCCTAAACGACAAGTTGCCTCATTAGAGACCATGTCGTCTCATCTGAACGGTCGCCTCATTTGAGCCGTCGTTTCATTCGAGATGACGTGTCGAATCAATCGAGACCACGTGTCGCCTCAATCGAGACGACATGCTGCCTCAATCGAGACGACGTGCCGCCTCAACCGAGACGACGTGCCACCCCAATCGAGACGACGTGTCGACTCAATCGAGACGACGTGTCGCCTCAATCGAGACGACGCTGCTCCATTTGAGCCATCGCGTCGTCCCGAGCAGTGTGGCGCGTGGTCTCAACGAGCCGACGCGCCACGCTTCGTCGCTGGGCCGACAGGCGCCGAGCGGGAATAATATCATCGCTGGGCCGACAGGCGCCGAGCGGGAATAATATCGTCGCTGAGCTTATGAGCGTCGAGCGGAATGTGAGGCAAGTTTCAGAGTAAGTACTTGCTTGTACGGTTTACGTGTTGCCCCGACGAATATTGAAAGCGTACTGAAGCAAAATGGCCACCGGCCGCTGCGTGTGAGGAGGGGGGAGAAGGCATAGACAGAGACAACACTATATTTTGATGCATTGTGCGAGTGAGATAGCCTATTTTAATGACGAATATTGGAAGGTAATCTCAAATGTGGTTCAAGCTAAGGCTCGAACACCTAAATAATAAAGGTTTTTGATGGATTAACTAAATTTTGAACTATGGAAGCAGGTAGCATTTAGAACTTTCTTACTTTTTAGGCATCAACTTAATATTTTCCCTTTTTGAAGACAAAAATATTGTCTGTTGTGGCTCATTTTTATTGTTTGTTATGTACTTGTATTGCATGTGGGGAATCCCCATCTGTATTGACTCATGGAAGTCAAAATTATTGGTAATTTTTTATTCAGTATATAGTCAGTGGGTTGTGTGAAGTCTACATCGGTTACAGACACCCTGCATCTTGCTTCCAGGATCTATCAAGTAATGAAAATGTTGCCTACTTCTGGGCCCTGTTATATGAGCTTGCAGCAATCCTGCTACATTCACAACTCATAAAGTTGAAACATTTTGTTGGCCACAAAAGACTTCTTTATTTCTGGCTCTCAGATTGAGTGATTGCCTTATAAATAACCAAAACAATAATAATTTCAGGCTCCAGACTGGGATGCGTGGTGCGTTCGGCAAACCGCAGGGCACAGTGGCGCGAGTCCGCATTGGCCAGCCCATCATGTCCGTGCGCTCCAGCGACCGTTGGAAGGCGCAGGTCATCGAGGCACTGCGTCGTGCCAAGTTCAAGTTCCCTGGCCGTCAGAAGGTATGTAAATTTTATGAGATTTTTTTTCATATATATTTATGCTTATACCTACTGGTAGGCAATAAACAGGCGTGAAAAGGAATTTTCGCTCCAAAATATTATGAATGCTTTTACGTTATTAACTATTATAAAACATCAAATTCATTTGTAGGTAATTAATTAGTCCGTTGTGCATTGATAGTCTACACTACAAGTTAAGGGCGACCTCGCTGCATTGCATCCCGCATTTTTTTCACAAGAGCTGCCGTGTACCTCTTTTTAATTTTAATTTCCGCCCAGCTAGGAATTACTCCTAGGACCCATGCAACAACGATCCAGCGACATTCAGGTGGTCATTTATTTCTAAATAATCCTAAAATTCGTATTCAATCCATTCCAGATCTACGTATCCAAGAAGTGGGGCTTCACGAAGTACGACCGTGACGAGTTCGAAAGGCTGCGCGAGGAGGGCCGCCTGGCCAACGACGGCTGCAACGTGCGCTACCGCCCCGAGCACGGGCCACTCGACACCTGGAGGAAGGTCCAGAATGAAATCTACAGTGTATAATCAGCTCCAATAAACTGATACGTTTTACTGTTGATGTTTTTTTTTTCACAATCGCATTGTGAATACTAACCCCACAATACTGTTTTCATATAGTTGGATGCATAGTATAGACCAGTGATTTTCAAAGTGGGCGATAACGCCCCCCTGTGGGCGCTGAAGGTCTACAGGGAGGCGGTAAGAGGTTCGAAAAAAATTGGGGGGCGTTAAAGAGGATTAAGGGGCGATTTTTTTAGTTCATATTTCTGCCCTTTTTTATAAAAATTAAAAATATTGAACATAAGTTTTGTAGATTCTTCATAGAAAGATTTCAGGTCATTTTGAAATCGAAAATACCAGACTGGGTGTTCTTGTTTTTATATAAACTGCAGGAAAAGATGTTGGACACAAGTGTCAATATTTGTAACAAAATAAGTATACACAGGGCAAGGAAAATGTATATTATGTGGTTGTTACACGATAATACAGTCCGCCCAACTTAACTCTGAAATGGCAAAAATTGGAACTAACGAAAAGTCATTCATAAGTACGTTGTGTTCATTCATCTGTCAGTTACTAGTGTGCAATGATTGGTCAAATGCGTCCGACAGCGCCTCTTTCGTTTCAGTCTTAAGTTGGGTTTACTATAAATTAAAATACTTGTCATGCAGGTATATAGACAAGTAGATTAATTTATTATCGTGTAACAAACATAATATACATTTTGTTTGTAATAATCAAAAGTAATAATAATTAATTACCTGTGTTACCTACTGAATTTGTTATCTAAGGACTTCCGTGATCTTGGTTTACAATGATAATACAAATATGAATAATGATAACTAAATTACAATAAATTTTAATGATTCTAATCATACACTTTTATTTTTATTTTCCCGTTTAATCCATATTATCAATAATGTGACAACCCTGGCGCATCTACTTCGCTACACCGGAAACAATAGGAACAATAGAACGCGGCCGTCTCGAAACTACACGCACGACGCTTCGCCATTACGGCAATAGTCATAAGGGCGAAAGTTGGTTGCAAGGAACACACTCGAATCTTATTCGAATCGGGTCCGGAATTAGCGGGAATATTCTGGATTGGCATGAATGGTGCGTGAGTGGTATAAAAAGGGGCACTCGGTCAAGTGCGGGCATTCTAGATTCGGAAGCGAAACCAGGAAGATACCAGCGATACCTACGAGCGATACCAGTGAGAAGTGAAGTGATTTCTACGGGCGATACAGTGTTCGACGAGTGTGTTTACGAGTACAGGACCTACGTGCAGTGTTTTGGTTAGTACTGTGTACATAATGTAATTTGTACATTGTACATACAATAAAGTCTTTGTGGTACATTTTGGCATTTTCTCGAACCCAGTACTCCTGACACGTAACAATAAATTAAATAACTACATCCAATCCAAGACCACTGCGGAGTCGTTAACCCTAAGGCTTACGCACACATGCATATAGTGATGCCGCTCGATAGGTGACTATCGAAAGTATTGAAAAAATCAATAATATCGATAGTATAAATTATGGTAATACCTTACCTGCAATACCTGCAATAGTATCGATAGTTTTGGACTATCGATAGTTATGTATTCTGTAATAGTATCGGTGGTATAATACTATCTATACTATCGATACTATTGCAGATCATCAATAGTATTAAGTACCATATTATAAGCATTGCTAAAATCAATACTATCGATAGTCCTATCGATATCCTAACTGATTTTCGAGGTCAACAATCGATAGTGTAACTATCGATAGTTCTGCATCACTACATGCATAACCTAATCGAGATGAGCTTAACTTCTGTGGGCTGAGTGCGAGTTTTCAGTGACAAAACGCGCTCGCTACGTAACTGCGAGTTAGCTAAAATTTGTATGGGATCAAGCTGAGTCATTTACGTCCCGCTAGGTGGCTCTGCTCCGATCCCATACAAATTTTAGGTAACTCGCAGTTACGTAGCGAGCGCGTTATGTCATTGAAAACTCGTACTAAGGCCCCTGTACTTATCCTTATTTTGTGGTAAAACTGTGGTAAAACTTTACCAACGTATACTCTATGGACTCAAGTGGCATTAGAATATAGAATAATACCTATAGGCTGCGTCGTTCCGTAACTCGACCAAAACGCCCAAAACGAAACTTTTTCATACAAATTTGAACGTTTTGGGCGTTTTGGTCGAGTTACGGAACGCAGCCTATAGTAAACCCAACTTAAGAGGCGCTGTCGGACGCATTTGACATTCATTTGACCAATCATTGCACACTAGTAGCTGACAGATGAATGACCTATTCCTATCTCTATGACCACAACCTTTTCGTTAGTTCAAATTGCCATTTCAGAGATAAGTTGGGCGCCTACAGGAGGAAAAAAAGAAACTGACACTTCCCTATATACAAAGTTACTCTATGACTGACACTTTTTTCGGCGCGTTTCTACGAAACGGAGTGCGAAGTTTTGGTGCTAAACTAAATAAATATTTAAGTGGTTTTTCGACATATAATCGGTAAGTTTTGCTTATATATCATTACTAGACATAGTTTTAGATCAATATTACTTACAACAACAATATTTTTTGTAATTGAAATGATAAAAATCGAACAAACAAAAAACCCCATTTTCAATAAGATAATAAAGAATGTAATTACCGACTACAAATATCAACTCTTATAGCAAATATCGGTTATTCTTTAGTATCTGGCTGCACGATTTCCTGGACAAATTTGGCTTTAATCAATAGGTATTGATGCCCCGAATCATAATCTAATTGCTTTTTGTGCGGAAATGCATCGTTTTTTTTTTATCTTAATTTAAAGTTTTTAAGGTTATGTATAAAATTTGAAGACAAATATTGAGCGTATTTGGGTGATTTTGGCTTTAACTGATAGATATTGATGGCTCCAATCATAATATAATAGCATTTTGTGCGGAAATGCGTCGTTTTATTTTAATTTTATTTTTTAGTTGTTATTTTCAAAACATAACACAAATATTGAGCAGTTTACAGATCTACCTTCAAAGTTTAAAAATAAATCTTAAAAACGAGGGTATCCGTGATTTTTACGTTGTGCTATGCCAACTATCAATTCATGCCGGCAATATAATAGGCTATAAAAAAAATGTCGAGGGAACCCCGCTGAGCGGGGTTCCCCTTTTTTTCTTGAATTAAACTGTCAACCTAACGAACCTAACCCAACCCGTCTGTTTGAAAAGTTTCTTTTTGTTTCTTTTAAGGCGGGGGGCTTTGCCCCCCGCCACCCCCTATACGCCCCCGAAACCCCCCCGCCTTCCCTCCTTTTTAACGGATCTCTAGCTCAATATTTGTCTTCAAATTTTATACATAACCTTAAAAACTTAAAATTAAGATTAAAAAAAAACTATGCATTTCCGCACAAAAAGCAACTAGATTATGATTCGGGGCATCAATACCTATTGATTAAAGCCAAATTTGTCCAGGAAATCGTGCAGCCGGATACTAAAGCCAACCCCAAATATCTACTAGAATCTATTTTTATCAGTAGTTTTTGATAAAAATCTGTACTTTTCTTCATTTTTGTAGAAAACTATTGGTAGGTATCAAATTACACTCGCACAAGCGCATTGTCCTTGTCTGTATGCATGATGTATGTATGTATGACTCCAAAATGGCCGCTGGGTACACTAGGTATATAATATAATATACTTAAAAAATACTGTTAACTGAGATAATAGGATTTTTTTTAATACTTTATGTACACAAACATTATATACTTAATAGACAAGAATACAATAAATGGTGTACAAAAATGTTCTTTGTTTGTTTGATATTTTTTTTATAGTAATATTGTATTTGTTGGATAGTTTATTTCAAAGAACCCAACCATTTCCCGTTGTCCGTTTGAGCTATAGTTCTGCATAGGGATGCCCGATTTTTTGAATCGTAATGGATCGCAACGCTATGAATCGATTCACGATCTGAATCGTATGGCATTGAATCGATCTCATTCGATTTCTGAAGATCGTATCATATATTTTTTTTAATAATATAAAGCCACGGAAAGTATGCTAGATTCTATATTCCAAACAGCGTTATTTATTTATATATTTAAAAAAATAAACACCTATTGTGGAATACGGGTTCAATTTAACTTCAAAAAAGGAGAGTTTCAATTCGACCATATAATTATATGCTTTTTATGTTTGTTCCCCGATTTTTTCGTTTAGGAGCAAATAATGATAATTCTTTTTTGTTGGAAAGTAGATATTCCAAGTGTGGTCCGCTGATAGGGACACCAGGATCTGATGATATCTCAAAGAAATCGAGAGGAATTTTCGAAAATTATAGGGACGGACGACTAGTTGTTTGTTAATGTTTTTATTACGTACTAGGTATATTAAAGCATGACAATTTCATGAAGGTCTGCAGTTTATGTGATGAAGCCAAAAGAAATTCGAGGAAACTCCTCAATGTTTTAAAGCAATTGTCTTATGTTTGGGCTCGATTAAATTGTAGTGACGAGAACTTTACACCTAGATGGGTTGAATTGAGTGCCATCTGGCGAGTAGTTTTTGAGTTATCTCTGCTTGTTGATGTTGAAGTCGGATATTTTTTGTGAAAAGTAATTATTTGTTTTATAGATTCAACTATATGCGTCTAACATTAATTTTGATTTCACCGGCGGGGCTATGTTATTTTTTTTTTCATGTATGTATTGTGTTTCTCACAAAATCGTGCACTTCGTATCCTATCAAAAATAATATTATGGAATAAATCAACAAATCAAACTTCAGTCATCGAATACAAGTATGTAACATACCCGGCAATAAAATAAACAAAATACCTTACTTAACGTTTCATTACTACCGCTTAGTTTGATCGATGTATATCGGAAACTAATCTCAAATATCTGATTGAAAGTAGGTACATACAAACATACTAGTGTTATTCTAAATCTTATTGTTTTACTGCCAATAGTAATAATAATATCTTCCTTGCCGGTTTCAGCTTCGGCGTCTGTTTTATGGCTTAGATTAGGCTGCAAATACCAAGGTAATATTCGGTTTTAATCATACGATTTTTTCATACGATCTTCGAGGCATACGATTCGATTCAGGCGAAGATCGCAACCTGTTGAATCGATTCAAAAAATCGGTAGATCGTATTGCCGTGAATCGATCTTACAAAAGATCGATTCAGATCGGGCATCCCTAGTTCTGCATATTATTTACGTAAAGTCGGTGCCATGGTATTTTGGTGTCCAAGGTCTAATGATGGAGTCAGGAGGTGATGCGATGCGACGGAACTCCTAAACTAAACGTCCTATCTGATCGTGTTTAGGCTCATAGGATTTGGCGTGTCAAGTACTTTCTCCCTACATGGTGTCCAGAGTCTGATGACTGAGTCAGGAGGTGATGCGACGGAACTCCTAAACTACACATCCTATCTTATCGTGTTTGGGCTCATAGGATTTGCCTTGTCAATTACTTTCTCGCTACATGGTGTCCAGGATCTGATGATGGAGTCAGGAGGTGATGCGACGGAACTCATAAACTATACGTCCTATCTTATCGTGTTTGGGCTCATAGGATTTATCGTGTCGTGTTATTTTAATGAGTTTATGCATGAAGAACCAATTTACATGTTACTCTTTTTAATCGCAGAATAATGGCCGATAATATGGAAAACCAAGCCGGACCAAGCGGGTCACAGGGTCACCTCCTGCCTTGCTATCCATGCACCGTAACACCGGGTGGCACGGCAATGGTAGGAGGTGATGCGACCCTGTACCAGGTGACGGACAGCGGACGCGTTCGTGTAAGTACACATAAAAATCAAACTGTGCGTTTCATATCTCTGTACACCTATTGTACCCTAATTTGCTCCAATATTCTTTTTAGCCATGGAGACCAGCTGACACGCCGGAAACGGCGTCGCCGCGAAATCCGCGCAAGCGGTCCTCCACGGGCTCCGGGGTTGGAAGGCCGCCTAAGTTTCGTCGTAGCCTCGCTCTCAAAGACGATGCAACATTTGATTTATTGAACGACTCTGGGAGCGAGGTCGACGATGACTATGACGACGATCCACCCGACATCGTCGACTTCCAAGCCCTCAGGCAGCAAGCCCGTGAAGTGAGGGACTACGTCGTGGTGGAGGACGAAGCAGAACGTGAAGCAGGTAATGATGATGATGATGATGGAAGTGAGAGTGAAAGAATGATAGATGTGCACGTAGAATGTGAACGAATGAATGAAGAGATTGTTGAAAATGTGGATGTGGTGCGTGAAAGTGACGAGAATATAAGAGAAAGGGATGAAAGGTATGAAAGTGCTGAAAGGTGTGGTAGTAATGAGAGGGATGACAGACAGCGCGTTAGTGAAATGGATGTATGCGTGAATCCGCCTTTTTCTGGTCGGAAGATTTTTCCGCGTTTCAAGGTGAGAAGGAGGTGTATAGACGCGAGCCGGGCCCATCTTTTCCGTCTCATGACCCCTCGGAAATTTTCTATCAGATCTGGGATCGCGAATTTTTAGGGCTGATTGTACATACGAGAGACCCGTGATTCCAAGTTACTTGAAGGCTTGGACCGATATCACGGTTGAAGAGTTATATCGGTACTTTGCAGTCTTTATCAAGATGTCTTTCTGCAATCGCTCTAATATTCGCGATTACTGGACCACGGGGCAGATGGACATGCCAGAGTTCCGAGAGGTCATGGCGCGGAACAGGTTCCTTCTGATCGCCAAATTTTAGCATTTTACGTCAAATGTAAATTTGGCGACCAGAGGGCACCAACGTAAGATCCAGAAGGTGGAGCTAATAGTTGCACATTGCAACGCAAGGTTCAAGGCGTTATACACTCTTTCGCAGTACCTAAGTTTTGACGAGTCCTTACTGTTGTGGAAGGGCCGTCTAAACTGGAAACAGTGCATCAGGACAAAGGCGGCACGATTTGGCATTAAATCCTTTGAACTGTGCGAAGCAGAGACGGGCTACCTTCTCCAATACCGTCTGTACACCGGGAAGAGTACTGACCAGTATCCAGATCCCATACATGGCTTCCAAGACCATAGTGCAAAGATCGTTTTGGACCTTGTCGATGGGTATCTGGATGTTGGCCACGTTCTCGTCATGGGCAATTGGTTATACCAATGGGCAGTTGGTATAACCAATTGCCCATTGCCCATGACGAGATATCTCAAATCCCGGTGTATGGATGTATTGGGGACTTTAAACCGCCGGCGTAATTTCGTACCAGCAGCCATCAAGGATTTAACGCCAAACGTGATGAGAGGGACTGTGGCATCTAGACATTGCGGTGACATCGCGTTGGTTGCGTGGAACCACACGTGGACCACAAACACGAGATGGTTCCGGGAACACGCACGGGACAAGCGATCCAGAAGCCGACGGCGGTACAAGAGTACAATAGGTACATGGGGAGAGTTGATCTGAAAGATCAAAAGTTATCCATTTTTCTGGTGGAGAGTAAGCGAAACCAGAAATGGTATATGAAAGTGTTTAAGAGGCTGTTCAACACCAGCCTCTTAAACGTTTTCATTATATATACCTAGAACCCCATGTACCACGTGTACTCACACCGTGAGTTTCGGCAAAGGGTCTCCGATGGGCTTTTGAGCCGATACCCGCGCGTATTTTCGGGACCATGCAGAGCACCGAGGACACCGCAAATTGTTCAGCGTCTCCAACTCGGAAATCACTTTCCAGAGTACACGGAGACTACGTCGGAAACTCTGAAGGCGAAACACAAGCAATTGCGTTGTGTTCGTTGCGCTGCCCAAAATCGAAGGGTGTGTGTGACTATTGTGTGTAGTTTGTGCAAGTTGGCTTTGTGTGTGGGACAATGTTGGCTGGACTACTTACCACACTTTGCAAAAATTATGAATGAATGAGCGAGTGAGTGTTCATCATCATAATCATTACAACCCACAATGGGTTACGAGTTGGCAGACTTCACACACTTTCGAAAATATTATGGAAAACTCTCAGGTGTGTTTTGTCCTATGGTCTATTGTTGTGGGGCTCGGCTGCAGACATTGAGTCAATATTTATATTACAGAAAAGAGCCGCACGTGCCATTTACAACCTCGGGCCAAGGTAATCACTTACGTATCTGTGTAAAATAATATTATAACAACACAATATATGTATATCTAATAATATTATGTAAGTAAAAAATACTATGAGTTTTCTCGAAATGAGCGATGTTATAATATGAATAAGGTTAAACTGATTGTACCTAATTTTTGACTTAGCAAGACCAGTGGCTCGTTCATGGGTAGATGTATAAAATATAAGGTAAAGGGCCACAACTTCGTGCTAGTAAGTACATTACTTCGTTAGTTTTGCTTCAGGCGCAAAAAATAAGCTACGTACATAATATACATTAAAATTATACATCAGAATAAAATATCTATCTCCTAACCTGTCTAAAAAACCAAGTTCCAACATTCTACCTACTAAACTCAATAAAATAAAACGCTTGGAAGTCCCATCGGCCGCAAACGTCGGTGAGAGGTGAATATGCTTCCCTATACCGTAAGGCAGGCGCTCAAAGTTCTTAAGCTCATAGAGAAGAAACGGTAAGTCCATTCAAATAAAAACTTAAACAGTGCTTTTATATGTCCCTTAACAATTGATTTGACTAATGAAAAAGTTCCATGCAGCTTGAAATGCTTTTAAAATGGCAATAAACCGACTGACGAAATAGCGGTCATTTTATATTTCGGGTGTCTCCTATTTCGTGACATTCACGAATTAGGGGTTTTATAGATACATTTTCGTTGTTCGTGTTCATATATTATAATTGAAAAAATTGAAATATAAATGAAAAAAACGAATAAGGTATTTAATTTCAGTACTTGTGAGCTAAATTCGGTATATGTTTTGTTTACTAGGAAATCCATAATACGAGCTTAAAGATGACCCAATTCTACAATTTTGAACTAAATTCGCATAGGTACTAGCAGCATAATTTCGTTTGTTATTCGATTTGTTTTGCCAATATTCGTATATTTTATTATTTAAATAGTGTACTGAATAGTCAATTTATATAATCTAGAAAGAATCTCATTACTTGAGTGTAGTAATTTCGAAAAATCAATAACACGAAACAAAGGACTTATCTTTTGTTCCTTGTCCGTTAGTTCGTTACAAATAATTTTAAAGTAGTTCCAGTCACTTTAGCATAGTAATTTTTTTTTATTTAATCATCACTTTAACAATTTATAAACAATTTGGTATTGATTAGCAATAGGAAACCACAGAGGTTTATATATGATCTCATATCATTAATTTATATGAGATGCTATCATTAAACAACCTCGGATGAAAAATACCTAAAAAGCTGATTTTTCGTATAGGTGTTTTTGTATAGGTATAAATTTTGGCAGTCATGTTAGATCTCGGAAGTCTTATAAAAGACTCACAGGACCTAATAGTACCTAACTCAACATCAAATGTGAAAAAGTCTGCTTTTGCGATTATATTGGTTTCTTTTTTGTAGAAATAAGGTAGCAATCGAGCAGGCAGCACCACCTACCTATACTTCTATACTAATAATATAAAGCGGAAGAGTTTGTTTGTTTGAACGCGCTAATCTCAGGAACAACTGGTCCAATTTAAAAAATTCTTTTTGTTTTGAATAGTCCAAGTATTGAGGAAGGCTATAGGATATATAACATCACGCCACTACCGAAAGGAGCGGAGCAACAAGTTTCCCGAAGCGAGGGAGTCTACTTAATAATATTTTCTAAGCGTGATGTTATTATAGCCTTCCTCAATCAATACACTATTCAACACAAAAATATTTTTTGAATTCGAACCAAGTACTTCTTGACATTACCTAGCGCATTAAAACAACCCTTCCCCTTTATATTATTACAAGCGGATGTCGTCCTGCAACATACATAATATATTATATTATTAAGTAGACGCCCTCGTTTCGCTTTCGGAGACTTGTTACTCCGCTCCTTTTGGTCTTAGCGTAATGTTATGTAAGTAATAACCTTCCTCAAAACAAAAAGAATATTTCACATCGGACCAGTAGTTCCTGAGATTAGCGTGTTCAAACGAACGAACAAACAAACTCTTACGCTTTATATTATTAGTATAGATATAGTATAGACATTAATTATCAAAATATAGTACTTAAATATATATATTTTTAGAAATTACCAAAAAAACTTTAACAAACGTTGTCACGAAATAGGGGACACGAATTCACGAACTTAGGAACAGAGCCAAATTTTGTCACGAAATAGGGTTCAAACAAGGGGTCCACAAATAAATTAATAAAAAATTTAATTCTAACTAAAACTGCATAATTCATACCTCAAATTACTAACAAAAGACCATATTCATTACACAAAAACTTTCAGACTGATATCTTATGTAGTAAAATTTAAAAAAAATCTTAAAGTCGGCGGAGGCTTAACATACCGAAATATGGGACACTTACCTTATACCTACATCACAATTATCAGAAATGACATACTGTGAGTTAAAAAAATCATATATTTTGACATGATTCTCATAAATTGATAATTATTTTAAAGACAAAACAGCTTGGGCATGCGTTTCATATTTTAGCCGTAATTAGTAGTAAGTGCAATCTGTAACTGTGAATTGGAATAGATGCTCCTTGGGAGTTTCTTGCCGCTTCTTCTCCCAAGACCACTCACCGTAGGGACTTGTGCGATGGTGTAGTTTGACTTTTGAAGTGTTTGTAAAAACCTACTTTGAATAAACATTTGATTTGATTTGTGCAGACGTATCTTCACTATGTTTTTCTTATGTTATATTGTTAGTATGTTATTCACGGTTTTGATGTACCCAATCTCACTCTCATAATTGAGACAAATCCAATGACACTTCTGAAGCTAAAATCCACTAGGCCTGCAGCCTTACCAGAGCGTGCCAAAGAAATATGCTTACACGCGAAAAACTTATAGCTCCTTCTGGCGCTGTTGATAAAAAATGTAAATAATGAGGTTACTAACTAGCAATACAATTTTGTACACATTTTAACTCGGGGTCTGTACTATATTTTTATGTGCAGATGAACTTTTTCGTATTGATATTGTAAGTGATGTCAATAATATATCTTATTATTTTATTACAATATTGTGTTTTGTCAAAAAGCACTGTTTTTCATTTTACCTAAGCCTCCAAAAATGTTTATTTGGGTAGTGTGGAACAGCATAGACAACAACAGCTATATGATAAAATTTTATAAAAGTTTATTCATTTTTATTTACAACATGTGAGTCCTATACAATTTTTACATTTCAATCTACTGTTTAAAAAACAAATCTATTGATCTGCAAGGAAACTTAGGCTTTTTCACTGGGGAATTAGATTTTCTTTTCCTTTTAGTACTGCTTCCTGTAGAACAGATTGGATTCGATCTATTGTTAAGCAACCTACTTAATTTTTGAGCTTCATGGAAATCTAAATGCTCTGTCAATTTGTTCACTGCAATCTTTTTACCACATTCTGCACATACTTCTGTTGGTGTGTTATCATCTAATTTAACAAGAAAATTTGTTATTGAAGGAAGCTTCTCAGAAGGTGATATCTCTAATTGATTTTTCTTTGGTTGTTTTTGAATAATTATTTCAGATCTACTTGACTTTTCTTCAACATCTTTTGTCTTTTCCCTTTCTTTTCTATATAAATCCCTTTCTTCATTTCTCAATTTAAGGGCAAGATGATAATCTGAATGTGTGTCTATGTTTTCGATTGGTATAATTTTTTTACATTCAGGACATTCAACTGTTTGTACGATTTCAGGGATCAATTTATTTGCTTCGAATGTTGAATCTTTCGTTAATTCGGACTTAAGTTGGATTTCTTCTTTTTCATTAGCAATATCGGAGTTATCATCAGTTTCTATGACTTTAGAACTATCAAGGAGTTGGCGTATGTTACTAACCCGAGCGACTTCCTCAGCGTCGTCTTCAAATAAAGCGATGCTTTTATTTATTTCCATATTTATCGTCGATCCCGAATAATCAGTATCATTGCTGTCATCACCACATTTCACTACATTGCAAAGAGGTGTCGTGGATCTGGCTCCAGGTATGTTATTTTTTGTTGCATCATTCATATCAGTTGGTTGTAGAATATTTTTACTTTCTGTTTTAGTTAGAAATTTAGCGAAAAATGATTCTTGTTTGTCCAAGGTTGTCTCTATTGACTTTTTGTTGTTCGTTTCTTCCAATTTTGCTTCATTTACATCCTTTTGTGGTCCAGTGGGTATTTGGAAAAATTTTCTTAGAAGAAACTCTTTTTCATCGTTTATTTTTTGTTTGTCTCGTTGTTTATTTTCTTGTGGGGCGAATGATTCTTGTTTCTCTGTGATTGATTCTATTGGTATTCTAATAGTATCATTAACATTTACATCATTTTTATCTTTATGTGGTTCATTGGATGTTTGGAAGAATTTACGCAAGGAGTACTTTTTCCCATCATTATTTTTGTTATTGTTGGGTAATTTATGATCTAGTGAAGTTTCCCTTGCTACTGTTTGACAAGTACCAGCAGTAAAGTAGTCTTTAATTTTTTTGACCTTTTTATTTTCTGTGTTATCTTCAAATTTCCCTACGCTGATCCCAAGAAATGTTATGTGTGCTTTTAGTTTCCTGTTTTCTTCACCATCTGAAAATACAACCTACTTAATAAAAAATGTTTTACTTATTATACTACATTAAATACATACACTACATACCTTGAATTTTTACTCCTTCTGCACTTTCTATTAAGAGTTCTAGTGCTTTGCTTGAGAAAAGTTCTCCACAAAGTTCATCATCTGGTGTAAAATTATATGATCTGGAATTACTGGAGTCTTGGCCATTTGGAAACTGTGTTGAGAAACTTACAACCATTTGTTTTGGAGTTCTATTGTTTTCCAATGCATCTTTTTCTAATCTGTCTTCTATTTCATCTCCAAGGTCTCTGAGCCATTTTCGTAGGCTATCTAAATCAGTGAGAGCTGATTTTCCTCTCAGCTGCTTGCAACAACCTATGCTTTTTGGAGTTAGTCTTGCTTGCACTGGTTCCAAGTTGACCCCACGAGCCATGTTGTATAACCAAGTACTAAAATAATAAACATCAATAAGTTTTGGAAAAACAATTCTTAATTTATGTCAATTTTTTAATTACAAATACAAACCCATTTTTTTCATCAAATTTCGTTTGTAGTTCTTTCTCTGGAAATCTTTGGAGCTCAGCCATTGTGTTTATTCTCAATATTTGTCGAACATTGTCTCCAAACTTTCCTCCAAGATGTTTAACCTTCTTAAGTGGTAGAGTTCTAGAAAATCATATAAGTTTACATTTTTTATTAGGAATTAAATAATATATTGAATAACTGTACATAAATTACATACTTATAAAGAATATTTAAAGCATGTTTGGGCAGAATGGTCTGTTTGTTAGGCTTATTCATTCCACAGACTAGCTTAGCCAATATTTTGTTATGAGCTATACCTGCAGAACACCTGTACCCTGTAGAAACAAAAAAACAATATATAAGTAGTTCTAATAACCATTAAAATAAAAAAATGGTACAACTCATTAAATAAAAGACTGGAATTCTTGAACACTTCTGTGCTCTGTACTGGGTTATTCATGTAGTTAAGCCAACTAAAAATCTTATTTCAATGTTTCATTTCATTACAAATACTACTAGCTTCTTACCCGTTTCTGTATAAACTGCAGCTCTCATTTCACTTACTATTATGGCTCCCACTAGCAGTCTCTTGGCATGGTCATAATCAAACTCTATGGAGTCACTGGCACAGGTCACCACTTCAGTTACAAACTCGTCCAAATTGTCATAGCCCAGTGCAAATGTGTTGGGCATTGTATTACTTGTGACTGTGTTCACATTGAGAGTTTTTAATCTTTCTATAACCTAAAAAGAACATTACCTTAATAATTTCTCTTTTTATTTAAAGTCATACAATAGTTTGATATCAGATACTGAGATACGTAAGGTAACAGCCAAAATTAATCATTCTTAAGAATTCATAATGTATGTACATGCATATTTGCAATTTGAATCCTTGGGTATACTTACAGGTTCTGTTATGTCTAAGTAGGCTTCATCTATAGATGCCCTCTCTAAAAGTGATGTATATTTCTGAAGGACTTTAACAACCTCCTTACCAGCATCTCTATACCTGTTAGAAAACACTAGTTTTAAATAATAGTGAGAAATAAGCAAGTACCAAAAATTACAATAGTTATCTTCCTCCGATTATTGATAGTTGATTGTGGACAAATTACACAGTATTAGGCTTAATATGTCTGAGGTTAAAATTGACCACTTATGGAGTTTAAATAAGTAACGAACTTTGTGATATCAGCTTTTCCTCTTTGGCAGGGAACCGAAGGCAGTTGAATTTCTGGACACTTCTCCTTTGCCTCGTCGCCTCTCATGTGTCTGGTGACCCCCATAGCTCGGGCCACGTAGTTTACTGCAATTATACTGAAAATTGTAGAAAATGGGATGCAACAAATTCTTACAGCATATACATAAATAATTTTGGAAGTAAACAATGAGATAAAAAAATTTTTTGGAGTTATCCTGTAAGTACTTATTTTAAAAAAAATGCTATTGGAATATTTACTTCGTTTATGATTGTTTATAAATATACAATGTAAAACATACCCTCCTCCCTTCCAAGGGTTGTATTGTACGACAGCGATCGGCTTTCCCGCCAACTCTGGGTTCAACTTCTCTTCCACTTGGCAGTAAAAACAGTCCATGTCTACTAAAACAACTACTCTATTATCTTGCTCCATAATGAAAGTTTTGTTAATCAGGTTACTCTCATTAACTATTTTTGTATTCCTAAATCACAAAACAAGTAAACTTAACCTTTTGCTTTTGAACTGAATCAACAATGAATGTCAAACTTCAAAGTCAAAATTCAAAACATATGATTACTTGTCAAAGTCATGTCTTAAGATTAAGAATGAACCACAGACTTTATTTTATTTCTTCTAAGGTCTATCTCTATGCCACGTAGTAGCTGCCTTGGTATAACTGTATGGGTGATTCTTTAGATTTTAGCTTAGTCGTAATAGTGTTTCAATACATATCAGCATTATAAAATGATAAAACTACCTGTAATTCGCAGGGACAAAAAATAAAACAAAGCTAGATTTTAACGAGCATTTTATAGTTTTTATTTGAAATTAACTGAAGTAAAATACAAAATGTTGGTTCGTTAGGTATTTAATTAAAATCCTTGTCCGTAAGTATTGTTCCACTTGACGTACTGGCCGAGGTCGTCCTGCGACACGCTGGGCCGCACGCGCTGCAGCGCCTTCGTGAAGTCCTGCAGCCGCACCGGACGAACCTGACACAAATTATATTTGACTGATAAGAATTAAATGAAAAATTATGGCAACACTCATAGCAACGAGAATGTGCAGTTATTATAAATGCCCTTCCTCAAATTTATTTAAACTTAGCTGCAAGTGGAGGCTGTGGAGTTTTTTTTTATTGGATTTCAACTAAGGGACTGAATGACAGGATTGGCTTTGCCCTCGACCAGAAGGCTAGCTCCACTCTTGCTTCTCTATTGTGTTCTGCTTTTCGAATGCTCATTACCTTTTGATGTATAGAGCACTATCCACAACCTTAATAGGAATTCAACTTTGTGGGCCTGAAGGAACTCGTTTATTGGGTTTATGTTAATTCAAATTTAATGAGTTACAACATAGACCAAAATCCACATAAATAATGATAACAAATATAATAATGATTTACAAAAATCGCACTAGTTGTGAGCTCGCTAATTGAGTGATTCGATGATTAAAATCATTGATTTACCTTATCTCTCTCGATGCTAACTATTTGCGACAGAGGCACCGATCGGATGGGGCCCATAGCGGCCTCGGAGCACAAGGACTTCATATCAGCGCCGGAGTACCCGTCGGTTAGACGAGCTATTTCGGTTATCTGTTCTGGAGTCAATTCGTTCTGCTCTGACTGCAGCAGGTTAGTTATTATTTGTGCTCGAGCCTGTACACAAGAATTTGGGTTAACGAACTAATATCATAAGTTGGAGAAGTAAATTGTTAGCAGCATATTAATAAGCTACATTTGAAATGCAAGGTTAAATTTATAGCAAATGTAGTAAAGCAACAGAAGACTAATTTGATAACTAGGTATTTATTTCCAATAACAATATTATAAACTAGTTTTACGCACATCGATCTCTGGCAGGGGAATATACAATCTTTTCACCAGCCGTCGCCTGGCCGCTTCATCCAGCTCCTGTGGTCGGTTTGTTGCGCCTATAATTAGCAGCCGATCTTCGTCGCCTGGATAAAATAAATATTTCTTAATATGTTACTTTTTTATTATTTGTAAACGTTATATCATGTTGTCACCATAGCGCCGATTAAGTAGACGTCACACCCCAACGCATCGCTAATGCGTTGCCAATACAAAAGTATGAGGGAAAAGTATTTTTGTATTTACATTTAAAAGTTATTTAAACTAGACATACCAGTGGCGGCGCCATCAAACTGCACCAAGAATTCAGTTTTGATCCGTCTCGTGGCCTCGTGCTCGGTGTCGCTCCTCTGGGTCAGTAATGAGTCAATCTCGTCTATGAAAATTACCTGGAAAATATTACAATTCGTAATTCATTTCTGATTACCGAATGAAATGTAAAATGTACCCACATAATATAGCTACTAGTGAATCACACTTTCGTTTTGCTTCAGGAAACTTATTACGTTGGCAAACCTATTAATACTCTAAAATAATATCTGCAGGTTCACAAATTTAAACTACGGGCATACACAGGTAGGGGCAGAAGGGGCAACCGGCTCTTGAGTTGCATACGCCCATGGGAGTAACAAGATTCCTCATATGACTGGTATGGTGGGGACACTGACCGCGGGCTGGTGGCAGCGCGCCACGGCGAAGAGCGCGCGCACCATCTTCTCGCCGTCGCCGATCCACTTGGACGTCAGCGACGACGCCGAGATGCTGAAGAACGTCGCCTTACACTGCGCCGCTACGCACTTGCCTAGTAAACCAACAAAATGTAACAAAAGTTTTTGATTAACATTTTTCTAATGTAAACAGGAAAACAAGCAACAGATGGTAGGCGGTCACCATCGCATATTTAAACGTTTTTAATGCGTATTCAAGGAATTCAATATCCTATTCACTGGCAATTTTTATACCAATTTATACCTAAAACTAAATGAAGATCGAGCATGTTCCATTGCCGACACCTGTAGCTGTGCCTGTAGTCCACAAACATCTCTGAAGTTTTTTGATTTTATGCTACTGATTAGAAACCACACAATATTTCAGCTTGATTTGTAAAAAATTATAGACATAGAAAGTAATTAAAAAATCACCAATCAAAGTTTTCCCAGTGCCTGGCGGTCCAAACAGCAAGATGCCCTTGGGCGGGCGGCGCAGGCCCGTGAAGATGTCGGGGCGCAGCAGCGGCCACACCACCGCCTCCTGGATCACCGACTTGGCCAGCTGCAGCCCCGCTATGTCCTCCCAGCCTGCAAAAAGACACATATTATTATCACATACTGTATGAAGTCAAATTGAAATTGGAATGATTTGGTTTTCACAAACACTTTTTAAAAGACCACCTATGCCACCGTTTCAACGGCTGATTCCTCATTTCCTTATTCTGCTTTTTTGGATGACACATCAACCAGTGTGCGACCAAAACAAAAACATTGGTGGTAAGACAAACAAACAGTTTAAAAATTTATGCACCTGTGAAAGCCCAATTTCCTTAATAATCTTGATTAATAGCTGTAGTAAAGTTATATTGCTCAATCATGTAAAGATATGTTTTACCACATATTATATAGTTATACTAGCCAAATAATAAATACCTATGGGTGTTCCATTATCAATTATCTCATTTTCTATCAGTTCAATCATTTTTGGATCAATATGTTTCAGTCTTTCATCCTTTACTTGAACTACAATAGGTTCTTGTTTTTCCCTTTAAAAAGAAAACATGATTAATATAGTTTTAATCTACAACAAAGTTATTATTGAAATATGTATGCCTTTTAAAGTAGCTAAATGTAATTGACAACAAGAATATGTTCAAATCATAACCATTTTATTTTTGTAAAATTCAAAACTATTGTAGATCATATTCAAATGTTGTTCAAATGTAACAAAAAGTAGAGCTCACTTTACACATTCAATATATACATATTTATTATCCGAGATAGTGTAGTTAAGGATTTACAAGAAAAATCAACACTCACTGGGCACTAAGCATAGGGGACACAAACTTGCTCTGAGCTTTTCTGGAGGCTCCCAACGACCTCTTGGCTCCAGGGTTAGATGCCAGAAGCTGTTCTTTGGCAGTTTTAAATGTTAGTTTTGCCACATTGCTTTTGTGTGTTTTATTTTCTTCTTCTTCCTTCTCAAAATCAAACTCTTTATTCAAATTAGACTTATCATGAACATCTCTACTTGTGTTTCCTGTGGAATCAGCTTTAGTAAATATGCTTTTTTGATGATTCTTCACTCCAAATGTAGGCTTTGTAAGCCTACGTTCCTCTCCTGAACTTGATTCTTGACTTGAGTGTACTGATTGTAGGGATTTGAAGGAGGAAGGGCTACTGATTGCAATATTTCTATGATCCACATCAGCCAGGCCAATGTTACAGCTGCATTCATTTTTCAGAAACGCTTTCAGCCCCACATACTTGTTGGAGTGTTGACATTTCACACAGGTTGACAGAGACTTTTCAAACAATTTTACTGGATCTGTGAATTTGCTGTAGAAGATAGATTTATTTATAACAGTCACTTATGAAAATACATTGTATTAAATACATAGAAATAGGTGATGTACCTCAGTGACGATTGCCAAGCCTTTACGTTGTTTGTATCGGAGTTTTGAAGTAATTCGTTGGCAGAACATAGAATCTGGTTCATTGCGTTTTCGTTTAATAGCTCCGAATTATTTTGCAACGTTTGTTTTAATAATGTATTTGAACATAAATTGGATGAGCTGCAAATCACATTTTCACAAATTTAAATATTACGATACGATATTAACTCACAATTAGGTACTGTTTCGAAGCTTTTATTTTAGGTGTTACGAATAATAATATAACAGGATTAACAGGACAATTTATAACAAACCTGTTCAGGGATACTTTATATTGTTGCAAACATGAAGTGTTAAGAAGTGATAAGTTTTCACAATTGTTAGACGGTTTATCGGACTTCTGAGGATGTTGCATTTTGTCACTTAATGAAATTAAAACTTCCGAAAATCGTGATTTTTATTTATCAACCAGAAATTGTAACTAAACCAATTCAAACAAAAAAAATGATTAGGTACTAGGTACTTCACTTTTTCACCTTTACTTTGCTTTAGTTTAGCGCCAAAAAGTTTTTGCTTTGCACAGACTAGCTAGAAAATAGTATTCAAATAGTACAGATATTTAAATTTTTGACCTCCATTCACAGATTACATACATAGTTATTCTACTAATAAATGAGTTGAGATTCTTAATATTCTAAGGCTTATAAATCTGGTCCGGCTCCGGATCCTTATAAGGCCGCATACATCCGGAATCCTGATTCTGAATTCCATATGCTTAGCGCACACACGTCCGGTTTTTTGTATCAGGTTTTTTTTCTGCCAGTATTAAGTTAATACTAGTAATTAAACAGTGACTTTGTTATGAAAGCACGTCTGGACATGGATGACGACGAAAGCGCTAAACAAGAAAAAGCGTTATTGGGTACATCCATTAAATACTCAAAGATTAAAAGAGAGTCAGTTCTACCTTAAAATTACAAGAGAACAATTACGAACACACCATTAAATTTTCGGATTTACACATTTTTAAAAACACAACATATACCGTATGCACGTTTCTGAATTATTCAGAATGAAAATTTCCGGACGTATGTGGTGGTCCATAGAAGAAGTATGCGAGCGCAGTAGGTATTCTGAATGACATCATTCGGTTTTTTCATAGAGATATTACACTAGAGGGCAGAAGCCAGGCATCAGAGCGTACCTCGGATAAAAAGAAACGAAATCTTTAGTAATCACCTTTCTCTTTTTGGCGAGGCTTCAAAGCATATCTAGGATAAAAAGAGACGAAATCTTTAGTAATCACCTTTCTCTTTCTGGCTCGTCGAGATCGGAGAGAGATAGGTAATTACCGTTATCGTTGTTTCTCTTTCTAACCGGGGGCGATTGCAATGTATGGGCAGCCGTATTAGCTCACCCACTCTAGTGTAATATCTCTATGGTTTTTTCCGTTCTGACTACCCGAACGCACGGCTCTACATCCGGAACAAACGTTAGGTTTTTTTTGAATTCCTGATCTGAATTCAGAATGAGGATTCCGGATGTATGCGGCCAGCCTTAGGGCACCTACCACAAATTGTGTCTATAGTCTGTTCTAATTAGTCTGTCTCGTGCACAGCATCTTTTCTGACAGCTGATATACCTAGCTGTTCTGTCAACTTGTGACACTTAAAATTGTCCAGTAGGTACTTAGATAAAGATAAATTCGGCTTATAGTTTTTAATTTAACAAAATTAAATGTGTACTAAAATACTTTGTGTGAAATATTGTTAAAAAAATACATATTGAGTACTTTTATTGCTTTCATTAAAACATGTTGAATGAGTCGGAATGAATTCCAAGCCACCGATTTATCATGAGAAACAAGTCAAGGAGCTCTGCGCTTTGCACGCACTCAACAATTTGTTTCAGGTAAATACTAGAAATACGTGTTGTATTTGCTCTGTGTGTAATTCGCGGTAATTATGACCCTGGGACGGGGCGGTAATTACCGTTGCAAGGTTAGTAAACAAATGGTTTGCTAAACTCATTCACGGTTCGCATTGAGCAGTTTTAATTCATGTAAACAATTTGTTGTGCGCTATTACACAAATTGGTGTAAGACGTACGCTGTAACGAGTTTGTTTACGATTGATCAATTGACGTTTAGCCATTTGAACCACCTGTAGCATAATAAAACCTAAACCTGTAGCATATAATAAAACCTGTAGCATATAAACCACCTGTAGCATTTATACATTATACAGTACAGATTTCTGGCCCAGAGATAGAAAACGGTTGTTGTTACTCCTTATTTTTTGTGTTATTTTATGGGAACTCCCCATTATGTAGTAGGTACCCTACAATATATTGGGAGTTAATGAGTTAACTTATTCCATGTCGTTAACCCATTAAAACTACTGAGCACAGTTATCTCCTCATAACTGAGGAGGCTGAGAGCATAGTGGCCTTACTTCATACAAGCACTAAACTGGATTTTAGTGGTTCTGACTAACATTAGCTTAATTACTTTACAATTGATGAGTTTATAATTTGATGATTGACCATTTTCGTTTAATCTGAATATAATTAGTGGTTAAACAAACTTACCTTGTGACGTTTGACCATAATTATATGAGTCGATACATCCGAAGAGATTTAATATTCACCAAGTAGTACACCTCCATTGTACTAGGCATCGAACACAATTTATAGTTTAAATTAAAAAACAAACACTATTCCTATCTCACTCCTCCCCTCAGCTGTCACACCCGTCAATTGTCATTCTTTAGAGAAAAATTCGCAATAATAGGGTTCAATTTTGATGAATTCAAAAGTAGGGGAAGGGAGGGACTCTAAATCTCTTCGGATGTATCGACTCATATAATTAGTGGTTAAACAAACTTACATGTTCATAATAATAATTATTTCTTCAATTAATGTATTTTGAGTGATTAGATTTATGTAATCTATCAATGTTTGTTCATGGTTTCATTTTTGTTTGATTGAATGCACTTTGAAATAACCTGACAAATTCGAAAAAAACGTTTTTCGCTAATAGTTACATTCATGATTCACAAGTTACCTGTCTTAGATAAAAGATAAACATGCAAATGTATGAGATGAATAATGCAATCATAATGACTGGTTTTGTATCCACTCACTTGCCTTTTACAGGGAATTAAAACATAGTAATATCAACTTCATGTGTTATTAGTTAAGGAATTTGTTTTAATAATACACCACACAAATGCCACTTGCACCCCTGAGATCATAGTTCATGGTAGATTGATGGGGAGATTTTTTTAAATATTCCGTGATTTTGCTTTTATATATTCAGAACAACATGATATTATGGTTGTGATTCATTTTATTGAGTATGTTTGATCCAAAGAGTAGTCACATAACTTATTGATGCCTGTTATCTGCAGACCCGCAACACATTCTCGAAGTCGGAGCTGGACACGATATGCAGCCGGCTGTCGCCCAACGTGTGGATCAACCCACACCGCTCCATGCTGGGGCTGGGCAACTACGACATCAACGTCATCATGGCCGCTCTGCAGAAGAAGGGCTGCGAGGCCATCTGGTTCGATAAGCGGAAGTTAGTATCCTTTTTATTTGCTAATGCCATAAGAGCTATTTCTGATGGTCAGTTTATATTATACTGGTGTGTTGTTCTTAAAACTTGTGATGTTTCTCACATTGCATGGTCAAATTATCAACGAGGACCCTGTAGCCCATGTTCATGGGTTGCCATCTCAATATGTCCATATAAACTGGTGTGTGTGCATACTATCCTACAAATCCTCAATCACGCAAAAACTGATGAATGGATTTAGATGAAATTTGGTACACGGATAGTTTATAACCCAGAATAACAAATAGGATACTTTTTATCCCGAGATTCCTACGGGGGCGGGACCTACAAGGCAACCTACGGGTCCCGAAGCGAAGCGAGGGCGGTTCACTATTTATTCCATATTAATTTTATCACTTAAATGACTTAAAACTTTGTTTTATAAGTTCAAATTAAATAGAATAATAATATTTCTGTGTATTACACCATTTTTTCGCTTCAAACACGTGCAGAGACCCAGGATGCCTGGACCTGTCCAACATCTGCGGGTTCATCCTGAACGTGCCGTCGGACTACAAGCTGGGCTTCGTGATGCTGCCGCTGCGGCGCCGCCACTGGGTGGCCATCCGCCAGATCCAGGGCTCCTTCTACAACCTCGACTCCAAGCTCGAGGCGCCGCAACTCATTGGCAGGGTGTGTACATCCTACTAATATTATAAATGCGAAAGTTTGTAAGGATGTATGTGAGTGAGTGTGTGTGTGGGTTTGTTGCTCTTTCACGCAAAAACTACTGAACGGATTTTCATGAAACTTTGCAGTAATATAGCTTAGACATCGGTATAACATAATTTGTTAAAATTTATAGAGATATTTGAAGGGTCTGGTTCCCCGAATCGAAGCGAGGGCGGATTTACTAGTAGTACATAACTGTTCTTAATGCCTCATTACCTGTTCTGCATTCTCGTTTGAACGATATTAATTAATGAAACAGTAAATTCATAATAAGAAAATGATCTGAATTACACAGTCGTGATTTTTAATGCCTCAATGAACTTTTTTTTTTTAATCTGTAATTCTGTCATCTGTAATTCACTTGTCACAACTTCTGTCCAAACTAATCTATGACGGTTATCAAAAAGGTGCAATAAAAATATATTTCCTTTTTTCAGAGCACTGATCTCATAGCATACTTAAAAGAGCAGCTCGACAGCAAGGAAAAGGAGCTGTTTGTGGTAGTGAGCAAGGAGGTGGAGGAGAAGCAGCTGTGGATGCACCAGTACGCCATCAGCGGGCCGGAGCCCCCGGCGCTGCGCCCCGCGGAGCCGCCGGGCCGCGACAGCTCGCCCGACAGCCTCAAGGACGGCTACGACTACCGGAACCGCGACGCGGAGTGCCTCAGACTGAACGAAGTGAACTGTGTTGCCAGCATAGAAAATCACTACTAGCCCCATAAAGCCAAGGTCACCTGTCGCGAGTAATTAGTATTGCAACTGGGTATAATGTTCTTGTGAGAGCGAGTGCGTCCCCTTGCTTGTGGCTGTGATCGTCTGAAGACGTCCACGTGTGAGTGACATGTGTTCAGCTGTGTCAAAGTGCATGTTAACTTTGGACTTTAGTGTTGCGGTAAAACGGTGTATTGGTGCATTTTATGTGTGCCATTTGTTTAAGATGTGTCTGTTTTATGCCATTTTTGGCGCATTTTTCTTGCGACGCGTTTAATATATTTCAAAGGTGTCGTGGCACGCATGTATCGCTTCCATGAACGAATAACAGCAATAAGTAAAGACTTGAATATCTAAGAAAAATGTAATATATTTGTTTGACGGTTCTAGAGTTGAAATACAATATGTAGTTTTGTGTGTACGTGTAGTACGAATGCATGCAGGCGGTTAATTCATTCTTTCAAAATATTAAATTTTGTCAATGGAATATTATGTCTGTATTTAAATATACGCTGAACTACTATACTTTAGTGCATGCTAGATGTGAGACTTGAGAACGTTTTTATAATCGGAGCTATTTCACTTTTATAATTGCAAAATACCGTTTAAATAATGTTAATATGTATTGTGATTATGAATAGGGCATCTCTTCAATTGTCCCCAACACAGGCATTTATTTAAAGCTTAACGGGTGGGTCCCAACCACTGTATGTTATGTTAATTGTTGGGCAATAAATAATTTATAAATAATAAATAATTTTTTTTTTTTGAATTTTTTTTTTGAATTGTGTAAAAAGTTTTGGACTTTTTTATGCTCTTTGCTTACACGTCTGGGAGTTTTAGATTATGTTATAATGAGACTTACTATTTACGAATCATTTTTAATATCCAGATATTGTTACGCTGTACAATTTATAGCTCTTCTCCCGGTTAGAATAAAGCTTTACTTAATGAAGCAACATGTAGATGCCCTGGTTAATACGCCAATCACTGTAGGCTATTCACTTGATATAAATTATGATGCATATAATTTTTCAACTAAATTATTTTGCATAACGCTGAATACTGCTCAAGATTCAAATCGAACTTCTTCACGCATGCATGCCTCGATTGACCTGTCTGGACGTACTCGTTGGTCTACTGTAAGAAATATTTCAATAAGTACCAATCGATATTACGTATTTGCATACGTAACCCAATTAGATGCATGTTACACTCTTATATTATTGGGGTTCGGATGTGCATGTTTATTTTTTAAAGCATTTCAATAAGTATTATTTATAAGTTAGCAGCTCCTACCGTTTGCCGGCCGCTACAACTAAGGCCATACCGATAATCCGAGCTCCAATGCTCAGTATTTCTGGCGTCGTAAACGTACTTAATTCGTCCTTAATATAATTTATTGTACAATGTTTATTATTATTGCATCTTGTTTATGTTTTGCAGTTTCGTTTATTGTTGTTGATTTTATTTAAAACGTAGGTAAGTGGGAGTGGAGTAAGTAGGTAGTAAGGGTCGGCCTAAACCTTAATAAATTTTTCGGCTAAGGTTTTGTCTATGAACTTCTGTATACTCGGGATACATTTATATTACTAGAAAATTCGATATTTGTAATGTGTTATTGTCGTGGCGTGGTATTCTTACCCCATTACTGGGCGCCGATATTAAAAATATTCATGACATGATTGAATTAAAAACAGAATATCAATTGGTTTATACTTTAAGGTAAAAAAATGTAAACTATATTGTAATAGCTGTATAAAATGTATGTGTATCTAAGCAGTCGAAATACTTAATACGAAATAATTATTCATGTTACGGTTCAATTTATATTTAGTACATGCTCGTTTAGAAAATCCGTAGAAAAACATTTTACCGGGTATTCAGTAAATTTATTCGTATTATAATGTATTACAAGGATTTTACATACTCATATCTATTACAAACTGTCTAACGATGTAGGTCTCTATTTTCTAAATTTTATATTTCTTAGTTATTTTTAGGTAGCTAGGTAGGAGATACATAACTTTTGGTCAAATTTTCGCGAATCATCGTAGCATGTAACGGTTTCTAAATAAATATCACCTGTAAGTATCAGATTGTGTCATGTCAGGTTGTACCCTTTATAATCTGTGAGGTCCCTCTCACAGAAAATCCCCGGGTATGATTCCAAAGATTTTTTTTCTTCCCTTGGCTCTTTACAAAATCAGAGAGTTTACAAAGATCGTGAATATTACGTGATTCTAGTATCGTTTTTGAGGATTTTAATATTGTACGTGTGTATACATTGAAGTTACCTACTAGTGAAGGTGCTCTATCGAGAAATGTATACTTACACCATTAAAATTGTCTTACTAAGGGTCGATTCAGACATATCAGTGAAGTCTCAGTTCCGACACAGTACCGGCAAATTTTTCATACATTTTCGGCATTGTCAGCACTGACACTGAGAAGTGTCAGTGGTGTTAGTATGAAAGATTTGCCGGTACTGTGACGGAACGGTGACTTCACTGATATGTGTGAATCGTCCGTAAGAGTTCTCGTCCATCCCCTTGATTTAACTTCGAAATACATGAAGTCTGTGTCGGGATGGAGATCGCAGACCGAGCCAAATAAAGTAACCAAACTGTTAAATTACAACTAGAAGAATATTTAATGATATAGAAACCAAATAGTGTAGTGTATAAGGTGTACGATATGTTTAAATTGAATACACTACGTTCGGTTAGTGTACTTAAAGCACAAATTACGCTATCATCACCCGGCGCGTTCACGTTCACATGGACATCTCAATTATTGTAATCTTTTCAAGTATTGGAATTTTAGAACGAAATCTTAAAAAAAATATTGGAATGATAAGTTCAATAAATAATCTGACTGTATTTTACCAGAATGATTCTATAATCAACTTTGTACTATACATGCGAATACGTTCACAATCACAAGATTGTAGTCCGATGTGATTATTTATATAATTATTGTACTTACATCACATTATGTGCAAGTTAGGGTCGTGTGCAATTTTTATAAACCTGCATGAAATAAATATAAAGTTGTGAAATGTTAGTGCTAGTTCAAGTTTTATTCATGTGAATAATGGCATTCGAATGCCAATCGATGTGAACGTTGCCTTATTTGACTACTGAATTAACTAAATACGATCTTTTTGATTCTTTTAAATTTAAGTCTACTTGTTGTAAATAAATGATATTTTTTCAGAAAATAGAAAGTGTAATGAGTTCACGTGTTTTATTATGGCAAACCCAAAGAACAATTTTATCCTTGATGATACCAACGGACCAGGATCTATACATGAGACTGGTAACGGAGGAAGGAAACAATGCAAATACAAGAACGTCGCTATGTTATCTCTGATCGTTTACGTTCGTCCACGCAACTATGATATTGCGTTTTTAACGTCAGCGCCGGGTAACAGTAGCAATATACTCGTAGATATATAAGTACTGTATCGCTGCAATGAGGCTCCATTAGGCTCTCCGTCTAAAGCTCTACGCTAATATCGGCTAAATTTATTACCCTGTGTGTCAAAAAACCAAAAAATATAGTTCATCGCATGCGCTACGATAAGCATTGGTGACTGAACAAAAAAAGTTCCTTAAAAATAACGTCCTTTCTCCACAACCGAGACAGGCGTAAATAAAAGGCGATTATAAAGTGGCACTAGTTTATATCTTCGTTGAGTGGGTTGTCGGGCGGGCGCGTGCAGTTGGCGTGCTTGGCCAGCACGAGCCGGTCGGGGTCCAGCCGCAGCCGCTGCAGCGCGGCGTAGATCAGCGCCCGGGTGGCTGCACCCAGCTCGCGCGACCGCCCCAGCACCCACATGCGGTCTGCAATGCATTGCGGGGTTAGAGAGCAGTGGTAGAAGGAAGGAAGTTAGGTGCGAGAATTACAAATAGGTAAGTAGGTAACAACCGTTAGTAGGTTGTTACTTGTTACCTATTCGTAACCTATTTGTGATGCTCGTAGCTGAACTACGGTTTCTGTACCGGTGAAGGTTGAGCTCTGTTTCATCCAAACAGATTCTGACGGATCAACTATATGGTCGCTAATTAATCTAAATTTGAGCGTGGAATAATTTTCATAATTCGTAATTTCGTAAAATAAATGACGGACAGTGTCGAAGATTAAGAAATAATGAGTTTCCTGGTTTATTTTTTCGGTGCGGCAACGCATCAGTCATATGTTACTGATGTCTATTCTATGGTCAATATGACGTTGACAATACCAGAGCTGTTTTGTCTACTCGTATATCAACTAGTCACGTAGACATATGATTATGGAAGCAGGAAGTAGGTATGTAGCAACTGACCAGAATGCGCGATGCTGAGGTTGGTGCAGGACCAGACGACGGCGTACTGGTCGTAGTCGGTGAGCAGCACGCTGTAGTGGCCGGCGCCCGGTAGCAAGCGGCCTAGCACGTACGGCAGCCGGTTGTTCAGCTTGTAACGGAACGACGATGACCCGTTGTAGCTCGGGATGCCCAGCCCGTGCGACGTCGACGGGGTGCCCGTCCTGGAACGATAACAGTAGCGTGTGGAGCCAGTGACATTTTTTTTTACATGCGAGCATCTCAGTCCTCAAGGGCAGCACCCAATTGGAACGAGCCTCATACTAACAATTATTACTTTAAAATCATCGTTATAACATCAACTAACAGGTCTAACTATCACTGACAGTCCCTACCCTCACACTCTCTAACTCTAACCATCTGCTAACTGGACTAACCATCCCAGTCCCTAAATTGATTCTTGGTTTAGCTCGGCCATAGTTGCCTCGGGCGACAGTGGCAGTGGTGCTGACGTTCGTTTGCTATCTTAATTCCATAAAAAATACAATCACATGGAAGGGGAAGACCCGGAAGACGCTGGTCCATGACAAAGCTTCGACTGCCGAAGAGACTAGAGGATTCACAAATATCACGTACATGAGATTTAATTCACAAAAATAGGTAGGTACTATTTATTTGTTATGGAGCTTTATCCGTGGGCAAGATTTTTTTGCCTTGAACTTTGATTCAAGGATAGTTACGGTAAGGTACGCACCACCGGTTGACGGTGTAGACGGTGATCAGCAGGAAGTCGCGCTCGGTGAGCGCCACCCGCAGCTCCGTGCAGCTGGACGCGATCTCCATCAGGTAGAACGAGCGCTCCACCTCGAACCACGTGCCCGCCATCTGGTGGCCGAATGGTGACATATATATTATGTTAACTCTCTTTGAACTCTCTTGTCTAATAACGATACAAGTAAGTGGTACCTACTTAATTAATATAAAATGAGCAAGCAGAAAGGTATAAATTTTATTCAATTTTAAAATCATAAGTAAATTATAGCAAAAAATGTTCAATGAAAAACTACAATTTGGTCTTTTTTTGTTTTTTGTCTGTTACTAAGTATATATTTATGTAAGAAAAAACTTATCAGTCTAAAATATCGTAAACTAAGCAAATGGAGGATAACTGAAGGTACTTAGCTGTAGATGATTTATGATGGTAGGTGATCTATGTAGGTGACTTATATAATTCATTTTTAGGGTTCCGTACCCAAAGGGTAAAACGGGACCCTATTGCTGAGACTTCGCTGTCCGTCCGTCCGTCCGTCCGTCCGTCTGTCACTCAGCTGTATCTCATGAACCGTAATAGTTACACAGTTGAAATTTTCACAGATGATGTATTTCTGTTGCCGCTACAACAACAAATACTAAAACACTAAATAAAATAAATATTTAAGTCGAAATATGGCTTCGACGCTCCAGCGATAAATTAGTTATCTTTCGCTCCAAGAGATGGCGTTGCTTGTAGCTAATATGTAGTCCGATGCATTTAGTTACCTGCCGGTCCAAGAGATGGCGTTGCTTGTGGCTAATATGTAGTCCGATGCTTTTAGTTACCTGTCGGTCCAAGAGATGGCGTTGCTTGTGGCTAATATGTGGCTACTGATGTAAATGTAAATATTTAAGTGAGGCTTTCATACAAAAGGCCAGATTTATTTGGCGTTTTATACATAATGGTACGGAACCCTTCGTGCGCGAGTCCAACTCGCACTTGGCCGGTTTTTTCTAGGTAGGTACTGGGCAGATTGAATTTTGGAATCATTCTCTAAGTGACTCGGATGATAGGAATCTGGAGTACGATCCCTGCAGGGACTTCTGATGGGTCAGAGCTACAGGCTACTTATTGCATTTTAAGTAACTAAGAATATTTGTAGACACTAGAATAGTCCTTTCTCAAATAATCCTTAGCATAATGTTTTCCACAGAGGACAGAGGAAGGTACCTACTTAAAGTTGATATTTTCATAATTTTACACCTTACAAGCTGTAGTTGTAAAAGAAAAATAAACTTATTCATGTTCCTTAATAAATGTTATGTATGTAATCGAATGGTAATCAGATGCAACTTTCAGTGGAAGTTGTGCGGTTAAGGTCATTTTAAAATACAATAATAGTGAAGTTTATGGATAACTCATCACATACGAGTAATACGATTGCTTATTAAATTATTTTCATAGGTTCCTTGAAAGAAAAATGTATTTAGTTGTGTACCTACCTACTTATACGCACTTGTATGTTGTATCTACTAAGTACGCAGTGATGAGATGAGTGGGAATAAACGGTTTATTCAACGCTACACGGGGCCGCCGTAAGTGGGCGCGCAAGGCGACCACGGAGGGCGGCACAAGATAATAATATGTATTGTATATTATTCAACTAGCGAACCGCCCTCGCTTCGCTTCGGGACCCGTAAGTATCAACCGCGTAGGTCCCGCTCCCGTAGGAATTTCGGGAAGATAATAAACTATCGCCAAAATTAATTCAGGTTAAATTAAATTAAACTTAGAAATAAAGCTTACGACAAAATAATAGCAAAGTAGCAAAGGATCACAGCAAGATTAATTCAGATTAAACTTGGAAACGCGGCAAGTTTGGTATGGCAGTGGGTTCGACCAAATTTGATTACCATAAAACGGTTCTAGTGTGTTAATCTTAAAAGATAGATATATACTGTCGTGGACATTTTTTTAGATCATTTCAAGAGGAATAATTCTTTCATACATATATTTTTGGTATCTTGAATCGTTTTCGCAACGCATGCAACGAAAGCCCTCGAGAATGAATAATTTTCCCCGTTTTTTCCACATTTTCCATTATTTTTTCGCTCCTAATTGTTGCAGCGTGATGTTATATAGCCTATAGCCTTCCTCGATAAAAGGTCTATTCAACACAAAAAAAAATTTCAATTCGAACCAGTAGTTCCTGAGATTAGCGCGTTCAACCAAACAAACAAACTCTTTAGCTTTATAATATTAGTATAGATGTTAACGGAAATGTGTTAAATCCGTCATTGTATACAATTCCTAGGAAATGTATACAATTCCTAAAATCGCCAGGAAATGTGCGAAATAAATTATATTGGACACATTTCCTAGGAAATTTATACATTTCCTAAATAGCAATCGGAAATGTAGTACATTAAGATTATAGATCAAGATTTTAATGGGTACGCGGGATAGATAATATGAAGATATTAGATATATTTTACGTTATGATTTTTACCAGATTGTCTCACCGAGTGCCTTAATCAAAAATATTATTGTGTAAAACAATGAATACTCATTTCCATTACTACTCAGTCAAATTCTTCAAGGTGTAGGTAGGTCGAATTGGTTACAGAACCGAATTAGCCTACCCCTTCTCCACGTAGTCTTGTATGCCCTACCCCTAGAGTTTTTTTTAGAACCCGGAGGCGCGGAGGGAGGGCAGCCCCCGCCCGCTGTAACAAAACGCAGACACCCGGGCGAGCCGGAGCGGCTGAGGCTGGTCGCCGAAGGCGACCAGCAAGCCGAAGCTGCGCAGGCGAGCGTGGGTGTCTGTGCTTTGTTACGCAAGGGCGAAGGGGTTGCACCTTCCGCAGCGCCGGAGACGTCACGGTTCGAAATTATGCCCTATATTCTGCGTTTTTACGATTTGGCCAAACGTGGATAACCAAACGTAGACGATTTAACGGTCTGGACAAACTGAGTTGCCCATTTCATGAAATGCGACCATTTGAAGTTAACAAATCTACGATGTGGCCACGACATACACATTTCCTAATACGATATCGGAATTGTATACAATTCCTAGGAAATGTGTACATTTCTTAGGAAATGTATGAATTAAATAATTTTTAAAACAATATTTTACACATTTCCTAAAGAGCTTAGGAATTGTGTACATTTCCTAGGAAATGTATACAATTTCTAGATTTCATACATTTCCGGTAACATAGATACAAAAAACACACCCAAATGGAATAATAAATTCATAATTTAAACCGCCTCGCTGGGGATCGAAACCAGGAGCAGTTTATTTTTTAGCACCCTTTTATTAGCTGCCTGTATGTATGTTCACCAACTTCAAGAAGCCTGATTAACTTGGGAGGTCAAGTGCCGATGACAATGCAATGTTATGACAAACTTGGTAGGTAATAGGTATAACGCGCTCCTTCCAGACAAGGGAATTCCTCAGCGGTTAACAGAAAGTGACTACATTTATTGCTTTCAGTTGATTTATTCTTAAGTACCTACAGGGGCGTTTTTACTTTTTCAAACTATTAATTTATTGAATGTGGACTCAGATTTTGTTTTTAACCTTCACTTAAATTGAACTCCATACTGTAATCGCATCTGTGATTCCTAAAATTGTCAAGTCATGACCGTTATTAAAAAAAATAGGAAACGTACCTACTAACACAACTTCCTGTTTCCACTTCAAAAGGTAATAAGTTATGATGAATTTTTTTGTATGGGCCACTACAACATTTCTTTCTTCTTTCTAATATAAGTAAGGACATAGTTACGGTGATAAATACATATTTCTATTTTAGGTACCTCACGATGATTTATGTACCCAACATTTTAGTTTTGGAGTGAAACTTCTTTAGAATCGTGTAATGAAACTCAATGAAACTTTAAAGCGACAAACAAGCAAGTTGAAGTCTAGGACGAAATCGAAAAAAAATAAGTTCATACGTATAAAACAACGTTTGTATTTTAATTGGTTCACAAATGAAAATAGATGAAAAATTCGATAGTTAAAAATATTGGAAATCCCGCCAGTAAATTTTGTAAATGTTACTGTTTATTTATGGACAACATTATTTCGAGTGTTGTAAGGGCGTTATATGTATTGAAATACCTACTAAGTTAATGTAAAATGCATCCGAAAATGTTGTTATAATCGACCATGGTGGTCAATTACCTACCTACAATCACCATGATGGTCCCAAGCCATGACACATTGATATCATTAACTTTAACCCACTTGAAGTGGGTTACTTTACTACGAAAGGATTAATACGTAATAAATATTTTCCTTTACCCTTTTTATATCGAAATTAGGCAACTGCGGGTATATCGGACACCTGCCCAATCCAGTGCTTATCACAGTTCCAACGATCATGTTCAACACTAACAAAAACACCCTGGTTCCACCCAGCATTCGGAAGTCCCCCATGGCACCGGAAGTACCGGCCTGCGGCGGCGGCTGTGTCAACGGTTGTTTGATGCCGCGCGAGCCCACACTACTACTGAAACATTTGACTACAGTTTCATTGATTATTCATTATTTTCACACGTCCCTTTACATGCTACGACTCCTTTTGAAATATACGTTACTGACGTGGGTAGATTATGCGATGTTGATGTAACTAATAGTGCCTAATTTCAATTTACAACCGATATTATCGTAACAATTTCCTCACGGTGCTTTTCTGTACCGTATCAAGTGATATTTTTGAGTTATTTAACACACACACATTAAAATACATACCATAGATTTATACAGGAACCACATCATGGCAAACGAGAGCCAAGGTTCAATTTAATTATTACAGTCTATCAGTGTAGGTACTTGCTAATCATTCATTACTTATAATTAAAACATAAACAATTCCACATTAATATGGACCCGACCAACCAACCGGACGTACGGCGTGTTCTTTAGCATGTTTGTCCAATTCTCAATCTATAAAATATTATCTTCTTGCACGAATTACAAGTAATTAAACATGCTCTATGTATTCTTGTGTGTAAGTAATCGTGTTACACCTACCCGTAAACGTATCGTCGCGTAGCATTGTAAGTGTCTTCAAAACACGTGGTTCCGTCCGTAACCTAATGAATTTGTAGTTATTTTAAATTCTATAATTAACTAAACAAAGTTTAAGTGAAATAAATAACTTTGCGGTCGAAGGAAATTTTGATTGGCATTTGTTTACAGTTAGATTTTGCCCTTTCGGGCCCATAGCACCACCGGCTTGCACCACCGGTAGTGTAATGGGTACTTTTTTATACCCATGGCACTACCAAGAAACCAAGAAATAGTGATGTACTGCCATTAAATGTAAATAGTTCTATAATAATAAAATATACTTAGGTATGTTAAAAACAATTTTATTTCTTATCATCATTTGTTTCGAATAATATCTTTTTATCGAATGTTCAAATGCGCTAATTTTAATTAAAGTAATTAGGTTAGCGAGGAGCGAAGCGACGAGCGTGTTAGGTTAACAGGAACCATCGCACGAGCCGAGCGAGCGAAGCGAGCGTGCCGCGGCAGCGGCCGGCGAGTGCCAGAACCGACTTTAGGGCGTTTATAACCTGAACATTTCATGAAATGAACATTGTATAAAATAATATTCGATCAAATGAACATTATGTCAATCAATATTACACAAAATGAATATTCGATCAAATGAAAATTATATCAAACGATATTATACAAACTGATTATTATCTTAAACGTTGTTCGATTTATTAAAATTATATCAAAAGTTGTTATACGAAACAAGGGTAACCCGGCAGCACATCACCTTGGTAGTGCCATGGGTATAAAAAAGTACCCATTACACCTCCGGTGGTGCAAGCCGGTGGTGCTATGGGCCCGAAAGGGATTTTGCTGTCATTGCCTCCCACTCACGTTTAAACTGTGAAACAACCTTCCTACGCCGGTATGCCTACATTGCTGGGTACTGGAGTCCTTAAAGAAGAGATTCCAAATAGTATTTCTTGTGAATAACAAACCAAGTATATAATGGACGTTTGCCGAGACGGGCCAGTTTTCTCAGATTGCAATTACGTATAGGTATACTTACACCTACTCTAACGTAAATAAGTAATTTATTCAATAATTTCCCTACAAATAGTAAAACGGATGTTACTATTACAGGCCAACTAATTGTTTGTATTTTATTTTTAATTTATCGGGGTCACTATCTAGGCAAATGGAAATCTCCCGATAAACTAGGTGATTATTCCTGGGGAGCAAACATGCTTAGTTTGTCATAAAAAATCGATAGCGTGATTCAGACCTGACTGGAACACGCCTAGTTGTATAGTGCGGTGCGGTGTCCGCTATTATCTACATACACTTATAGACAATAGGAGTTGAAATAATAAATTCTAAGCGGCTTTACATTAGTAACATTTATTTTTATCAATTAACAATACCGGCAAAAGCTTACATAAAAATTATTATAAAAGTATTATTTACAATTACCAACACTATGCAGTATCTAAAATATGTATATGAGAATGTATAATTATTAATATTATTGCGCACTTTGAGTGAAATTAATCCCTAATCATTTCCTTGCATAACATACATAATTTTCTTATTGTGCGAAATATAATTTCCGCCGTCAATCATCATTTACATTTCAACCGATTCAATCGGAAAACTTTAAAATTATGTTCACAACAATTACACGTGTCTATAACATAAGGAATGCCAAGCAACCAGTGCCTGAAAATTAATTTAATGAGATACGGGACTATTGATATTCAACCTTAGTTCATACTGAATAAGTGATTTAGAATGGCACTGTTATGTCGTTTTCTCCACCATCATATGGTTTTTCTCGACAGCATGTACCTTACACGCCTAATTAAAACAATTAATTTTCAACCTTGGGCTGCACGGAATACGGTACAATTTCAAACGACACGCTCACCACTTGATATTGAGCGCGATATCGTTCTTCTCAACAGCGTGGTATGACGTATGTAGCACGGCGCGCGCCTTGTCGGAGTCTTGTCCGTGCAGCCAGTCGATGAGGAGGGCGCGGACGGCGGGCGAGGGCGCGGGGCGCGGGCCGGGCGCGGGGGGCAGCGCCGCGTGCAGCGCCTGCAGCGCGCCCGTCAGCTCGCGCGCGCTCTCGCCCAGCGACGGCCGGACCTGCGCGCCGCCGTTTAGACAACCTTAGGGATAGGGTTGAGTTAATTTTCTGTTCTTTTGCTTGTTAATAAGAGCAGGTGTGCCACCTGATTGTTTATGGTCATAAAGCACCACAGTTCAGATGCCTACTACTAACAAAGAATTGGGCGA
Organism: Hesperia comma; assembly: GCA_905404135.1. NCBI lineage: Eukaryota > Metazoa > Arthropoda > Insecta > Lepidoptera > Hesperiidae > Hesperia > Hesperia comma. The sequence goes on from FR990018.1 coordinate 19,219,864, forward strand.
CTCAGCATTCTTTCGATTTTTCGATACTATGATGAAATTACACTACGTAGTAGTTAGCCTTGCGGGTAGATCCAATCGTCATGCGTGAGCACCCGATCCCACCCGATGCAATGAAATTGCGTGCTACAGATACTATTTTCTATTATTACGATGAGTTAACTAGAAGGTTACAAAAGTTTAAAATGAATCAACTGAGATGATATCCAAAGAAAGTAATCAGAAAAATTCAATATGTATTCGAAGTTACCGACGTAGTTTATGGTACATACCGGAGGGACATGCCATGACCTCGACGTAGTGGTAGGGCGAGGTGCCGCGCTTGAGCTTCTGCACGAGGTTCTGGATGTTGCGGAACCCGTTGGCGATGGCGAACCGCAGGACCACCGCGCCGTCCCGCTCCAGCGTCGCTTCCCGGAAGTCCGGGTTTCTGGAACCGAACAATATTCTGCCAGTCATATTAGGCCAACAAACTGGTGAGTGGTGACCCCGACGTGATTTCCCGTTGCCAAAAAGTATACTGCAAATATAGGATAATTATATAGAATTATTATTAGGAAAATTTGATGTCTAAATATTTGAAGAATTGGATCAATATTTATATGTATACATATAATTTCTAGAGTTCGCCCGAGGTAGTACCACCGCCTGCAAAGGTACTCAGTACCATTCCTACCGTCATAATAATTGTTTTTAAGAGCAATTGTGTTCCGGATAGGAAGGTGTGGAGCCGGTTCACTTTTTTAGAGGCGACCATCTCAGTCCTCAGGGGTAGCAACGCATCTGTGACCGAATTGGAACAAGACTCACACTAATCATTACTAACTGGACAATACTAATATTAACTAACAGGACTAACTATCACTAACAGTCCCTGTCCTCACACTTATTAACAAACTAACCAACTAACAACACCATCTACTAATTGAACTAACCACCCTAGTCCCTAAATTGGGTCTTGTTCTAAGTCGGTCACAATTGTCATGGGCGGCAGCGGAAGGGTGGTGCTGCATGCTCGTTTGCTACCTTAATTCAATAAAAAAAAAAAATTTTACTAACACTTAAAATCAGATTTTTAGAAGGTGTCACTTATAGACAAATTCTATATACAAAAGAATAGCAACAGAATCTTTTTGTTGTATCAATATTTCTATACTGTCAATTTTTATCAGAGCCATTCTCGGAGCGATGACGTATACAAAATGGTGACAATATTCGGAGGACATTACTGCCAGTTGTGACGCTGCCCGCACCCCCTCCCCGCTGCCCCGCCTATAATGCTGATAATAATTTATTAACGTGACCGTTTTTACGTTGCGTTTGTATGTTAATCAATTAAGTACACTTTAGTAAACAAGAACAAATCAATAACTACAAAAATCACAATGCAGAATTTTAATGATCTTGACATATTTATGGAAAAATGTAAAAATATTCCGTGCTTTAAAACACGTGTTATAAATTTGAATGTTATAAATTGTACCTACTACTACTACTTGAACTTGAACAAAGGTCAATAATAATTGTTGTTCAATTATTTTGTTTTTAACAAAACTTATTAGCAATCAGGTTTTCCCTAAAGGCTTTTGTCGCACGTTTAATACGTAATTCAAAATGAAATATTCGGTGAAACATTAACCTACAACATATTTGCATATTAATACAGTGTCTTTTATTATTCCAATTAATTGCATTTAACTTTTAACAAAAGTTTTTAGAAAAAATCTGTCTGAAATCTCGACTAATTGGTACCTAAGGTAACCCTCAAACTCAAAGATATTCATTAGTATTCATGCGCTACGGCTTATACCTAATATTCCATAAGTTCATACACGAAGAGTCAGAGTCCAACGTTTTATTCGCTGCGAAGACATCAATGCGACTTAGAATCACAAAAATATGTAACAATATCTCTTTCCGACTCATACATTCCATATGAGATTAATTAGGGGAATTCGGCTGCCTAAATCTCGACATGCTAATGACATTTTTGTTTATTCTATCATTGGTGACGCGAATATAAATATACAGTACGCGACAGGTCGACATGGCAAACGGAATATGAGGAGAGGCGCGGGGGAAGGGACACCCCGCATGCCGCACGTCACCCGCGCGCTACTTAGTAATAGTACTGCGCGAGCCCATATCTACCGCGTTTATCGATTTTAATTTAACTCACATTGTTGTTTGTTGTTGTGTTTTAAAATGACTTCGGTAGTTTTAGATTTTATCATAGAAGTCGAAGATAGTAGTGATGAAGAGTCACTAAGTGCTTGTAGCGATGTTAGTATGAGCTCATTTGATATTGATTGTGATGAATAAAATATTCTATTTCTTTAACAACATAGTTGTAAATCTTTTTACTAGCTCATTCCTTATCTACCTACATGAAAATTATTGAAATATTTACTTGTCTGTCTATGAACAATATTAATTTTAATGTAGTCTTATGTGCTAGTAGTACCACAATAGCCTAAACTGAATAAAACTGATTTATTTTCATTTTACTTATAATAACCCTTATTTAATTATTATTGTTACTCTTATTTGTTGCGTGGAAAAAAATATCGATATAAACCTGCTTAGTACGTGCCATATCACTAGAAAATTGCCATGTCAACCTGTCGCGTACTATACTTTCTCAGTTTCTTTAACAAAACATTTTTAACGATATTGTTTGGGTCATTAAAAATATTCTGGTGAAGGCCGTTTTAAAAACTTCAAGTTTCCTTAACCTCCATAACAGAGTTTTCTTTTTTAATAAACCTAGGTGATTAAACCATAACGCTGTTAAGTACAAGTATTGGTTATATTTACTTTTTTAACAGGTTAACATTCTGGATACACATACGTATTTTGACTTAAATGTCGAAAATCGATATGGTCGAATGTCTCAGGATAGCCTTTTGTGACCCGTCGACTAAATAGCACGTGCACCTTAGGTGCCCACTCAGGCCAGCCCTTTAACATCAGTGGCCTATTAAATACTATTCCACTAAGCCACTAACCTATCAAACAATACAGTGAAATGTTAAAATAAAAGTGAAGAAATATGTAGGTGCAAGGCCACAAGATCCACACTATTGAATGCATCGCGCGGTGGCGGGTCAGGCCCCGCCCAGTCCCGGCTGACCCCTATTGTTCGCCGCTCGAATCTTCTAGAACTAGTCTACGTAACGAGCGCCCGGCAACGGTCATCTGACGTGTCAATAAATTACCATAGTCAAAGATATCAAACTTAAATAAACGTTGTATACGTGCATACATATGGCTCTTTTCGCTCAGCTCCGATGACGATTACTGAAACTATGGATGCGAAAGATAATTAATTACCGAATCCGTAAGACAAAAAGCGATAGGCTTTTTTTTATGGAATTAAGATAGCAAACGAGCATGCAGCACCACCTTCCGCTGCCGCCCATAACAACTGTGACCGACCCAGAACTAGACTCAATGAGTCTCGTTCTAATTCGGTCACAGATGCGTTGCTACACCTGAGGAATGGTACTAAGTACCGTGGCGGGCGGTGGTACTTCTCCGGGTGAGCTCTAGGCCCTACCACCTACAATGCAAAGTAGGGCAATTAGCAAAATTTATCGCTAGATACTTATTTTTGCTTTTGTAGCGACCCGCCTGGCTTCGCACGAGTAGGTGGTATACGCCAACAGTGCGCGTGGCTGCGAGCGACAGACGGGCGCGGCGCGTGTAAGGCCCGTACGATACTTTGTATGCGCGACCTTTCTCCACGTGGCGTTTGCGGGCTCGCCCGCCCCTACGCGTGTAGCTGTGAAGGCCACTAGCCCTAGTAGTAACTATCCATTCGAAAAAAAAACCTTTGTATGCCATAACAATATCTTATTACGTAGCAATCTTCAAAGAAAATGCAATGCTGTAATGCCATATGAAACTGTAATGCTATGTGTTTTTTATATTTGAAATGTGAAGCTTGTTATAATTAATGCTGTTCGTTTCCCAAAAAAAAAAAAAATAAAAAAAAAAGTAATTATTCCCAAAACACATCAGTGCTTACCTGAGGTTCTTATAATTGAGCTGCGCGTCCGGTATATCGAGCAGCTGGTCAGCGGCGTACAGGAACAGGTGGTCGGCGTAGCCCCCGGAGCCGCCGCTGGCGGGCGCTCCGTGCCGCCGGAGCCCTGCGCCCCCCGCGCCGCCGCCGCCGCCCCACGGCCAGTCCAGCGCGCCGTCCGCCACGTCGCCCAGCCACGTGTTACTGGACTCCAGCATCTGCTCCAGCTCGACTGCACCAAACCATGTTATTTGTCCTTCACCAGTGATCTTTGGGTGGTTGCATAGTCAAGCTTACCGCCAGCGCAGTTGACCCGCGCCGATGAACCGTGCTAGAAATGTACGTCACATATGCGCGGTTCATCTGCGAGGGTCTCTTTTCACTTTAAAACGGTACAAAAGAATTGTAAGCTCGTGTCCCGCCGGTCAACCGCGCTGGCGGTAAGCTCGACTATGCAATCACCCTTATGAAGGCTTTTTAAAGTCAAGTAGCATGTGTGAGAATGATTGCAGAGAATGAATGAGTGCGTTCGTGCTCGGAAGACGCATAATAACCGTCTAGGTAAATATTCATATAACAGTTTAGCTTCACGGCTACCTGAAGCCATCAAAAACATGTCAATGAAACATGTCAAAAATTACATGAAGTTAGGAGCTCGCCGGAACCCCACTTGCAGGGATCCTATTTCTCTTAAACAACCTTATCCAGCATATCTTATTCAAGCAGGCTGTAATTTCCAGGCTTTGCATGAGGCCGTCTAGTAAAAAGTGTAGAATATTAATTGTAACGCTAACTAAGCGTCTTTGAGTCAAATGTGATTTTCAAAATCAAACCAAAAAGCATCGTTTTAGATTAACTCTTACAATGAATGAGACCAACAAAGAAGTTGTAGAAACTAGCTCACTCGCAGTAATGACGCAGTCGACATCCTGACAGTTGAGGATCTCATCGTAGAAGTCCTCCCGGGAGGCCTCGAGCTTCTTGTCGTAGCAGGGCATGAGCGTGACGTGGTAGAGCTCGTGCGGCGCGGTGCGGCGCAGCGCGGACAGGTGCTGCTTCACCAGCGACCCCATGATCTGCTGCGGCGACTTGGTCGTCGATATGTACGGCAGGATGAAGTTGCCGTGCGTCTTCTCCGCGTAGCAGACGAAGCCTGTTTGGGATACGAGTGGATTTTTTTACTTTTAGGACTTTTAGGAAACGGTTTAAAGCTAAGCTGTGGATAAGAAATACATTTTTAAGGAGAATAAATCATTCATATTATTGTATGGTTTCATGATTCACGCTCTGTTAATAAAGAAACTCATAATTTACTCAGGAGCTCGGTAGTATTATCACTGAGATTTACGTATATTTTTTTATTGTTTATGTCGTGATGATCATTACATATCAGGACTGGAAGTCCGCCAATATCGTTGGCCCTTAAAGTTTCTAACAAACTTAACTACAAAATATTTTTTTTAGTCGTCCCAAACTAAACTCAACCCTTTCAAAATACCAATAAAATATAATAATTTGAAACCTCTATTGAAAAAATCCACATGAAATGGGGGTCACCATTTCGAGGTCACCAAGATGATGGAGTATTCTAGTTGTTCTCTTTCTGTAAGTTCTTTCTTTATTTGTTACCTCCAAATCAAATTATCTGTTGAGATTAAAGGTTATGTAAAACTCATTAGCAAAGCATTGCCGCCAATAAAAAAGGGTGCCAATAGAAATCATGGGTGTACATACGGCACAAGTATCAAAGATTTCCATCTGACCTGGGCAGGAGCTGGCCAGCATGGGCAGGTGCTTCCCGTGGGGCTCGTGCTGGTGGTTGCGGAAGCGCTGCGCGAACTCGTGCTGCGCCTCCAGCAGCGACAGCTCCTCCGCCACCGACATGTCCAGCACCAGGTCCGCGCCCAGGCTCCTGAAGTAACCTGTGGGAAATCATTGGAATGCTTTTCAACAATTAACAACCGATTGTGGCGACTAAACATACACGTCACACGCCGACGTCACCAAAGCCTGATTCACGCTATCAAAGAATTTTACATCACCCGCATATATAAAAATCCCCGGGAGCATTCACATGGGACCGCGGCTATCCCCCAAGCATGTCGTCTCGGCTGTTGAAGATCTCCCTTAATGAAAGGATAACTGATGACATGTTGTGTATATTGTAGTTATATATTAAGTTAAATTGCGAATGGACAGAATGCAGCAGATGGCACACAGCAGAGCCTGCTTGACTGTGACATTGCTGATTACTAAATTTGCGAGTTGACATTGTTTTGATAGGCCAAACAACTTACAAAGCTTTTTGCTTCAATACTTATTATTAAAATGATGACCCTCAGATGTTTATATAAAAAATAGTCTCTACTTTTAGCCAGTAAAATGTTGACGTTGATGGCATACGGGTCCCTAGCCACATAAAACATGTTTTTAATCTTCTTTCAGTATGTACTTTGGAACATGTATGCTAACCAAATTACCGGCTAGTTTCTTGCTGGCTTCTTCTGTACTGAGCTTGTAACGAGCAGCCAGGGACAGGACCGGCTGAGGGGATATTGATATCACAATCAGGCTGACATCTTTGGTTACGCCTCTGTTGTCTGTGTACTTGCGCTCCGCAAAAACCCTGAAGACCACAAAAAAACAAATAATTATTACCAATAAGACCTATTGTGTTACACTTGTATTCCATGGCGAAAGCAAGTAGCAACTTGGTTAAGTTAAAGTTTAAATTTTTTTATAGTGAAATTATTTTATATTGAGTTAAATGATTTTTACAATCAGGAATTTAACCCTAGAACTTTTGAGGAAAATGAACTCATTTAAAAATGTTACTGGGTTGTATGGGGATAATCTAAGTATAATAATATTTTATCTCATATTAGGATTTCCTTTATTGCAGGTGGTATGGACAGTACAAATATCACATCACTAACACCCAAGACCCAAGGACAAACATTTACCCTTCATATAAAAATCAGCCTCAAACTCAAAATAGAAGTTAACCTGAAGCTCCTCGCCTTAAAGGGAGTGTTACTAAAGGTTAGGCTACAGGGTTGTCAAAGCACAGAACAGACTGCATGTGTAAACATTATTTATGTTAAGAATACCTAAGAAGTTCCTCTTGACTTTGCCGTGTGACCAGCACACTCTCAGCAGACGTGATACAACCACTGCAGGCCAAGCAGTCGGCCAGTGTGATCTCCACCTTCTTCAACTTCTGTTCCTTCCCCGATGATATGTCAAAGTACCCCTCCTCTCCAATCTTGATCTTGGCTCCAGTTTTGGTTTTTGACTTTTCTATTTTCACTGGCTTTATACATTCCTGCAACACGAAAATAGTTCAAGAGTTATTTATTACTCCACGAATCTGTTCTGCAGCAGGTTAAGTACACATAAGTGTCCTTAGTTTCTTTCTTTTCAAACTAGTTCTCCTTCTCGAATATCTACTGTAATTTGGCTATATGTGCTGAAATTGTTAGGCTCAGACCAATATTGTTAGGAAGTCTCGGAAATAACCAATTTGATGATTCTAATGATAGGTTGAGTACTCACTTGTGACGGTGTAATGAAATCGTCAAGGTCGGTCAGCTGTAATGCACCACTAAATCGTGATGCCATTTCAGAATATTGTAAGAGAATTTAATAAAATCCTTAATCAATAATGTGACCTTTTATTAACAGCTATTTTTGATAAGAAAATAAAATACAACGCCACCATGCAATCGATGTTGTTTTGACTTTGAAATGACAGCTGACGTGACGATCATTCGATTTATTGACAAACAGATGACAGCTGATAGACGACTGGTGTCAATATTTCTAATGACATTCAACAATGTTGCAATAATATTGTGAGGGACAAAAATTACCCTAAAATATAGCAATATTAACAGGTTTGATTTAATAATTTTAGTGATTAATTAAGGATGTCATAATTAAACAGCAGGAATTGCTAAATTAACCATGAAATTCTGTGAATTGTTTTAAACGTTTCTTTGTATGTTTAAATAATAAAAACTATAAAAGAAACTCAAAGCTTACCATTAACATACTTCCATAAGTCAATCAAATCTAATAACGATGACGTTATAATTTATATCAACAATGGTTTTTCTTAAAATGAAGGTCCCTTCCAATCTACGCTCCCACGCTTGACCTTGGCGGTCGGAGCAATAATAACAAACATGAACTGGCACTCTCATTTGTGTTGAGAAAAATCAATTTCATCTTCCCGCCCGCCTCCGGTAGCCAAGGCGACGGATAAACAGTGGGGAGACGGACGGGCCGAGCTGAGCACGTTGGTGCCGCATTTCGAGTGCGTTTGTTGTTTTATTACGATTTAGTTTTTGGACGTATTTTTGGATTGCATGGACAATGGCTGAGGAGGGCGGCGCGGCAGCTCCTGGAGCGACCGAGAAGGTGGTCCATACATACCCTCTGATAAGGGTAAGCGTATAAATACAAATGTAAATAAAACCAGTTGTTGTTATTTTGCATTACAAATATTATATTTTTGTGTAAGTAAGTAGGTACCTAAAGCTAAGTAAGCTTTTTTCGTCAGTTTGTTGTAAAATAAATTAACCGATATACCTACCGAATTTAAAAATGATATACAATAAAGTAAGTAGGTACGTTTACAAAATTTTTATCATCATCATCATCATCATCTCAATCCATCATGGCCCACTATTGAGCACGGGTGGGTTTCTTCTCAGAATAAGAAGGAGGCTATAGTCCACCATGCTGCCTAAGTACGGATTGGCGGACATAACACACCTTTGAATTTTTGCGAACTCTCCGGCATGCAGGTTTCCTCACGATGTTTTCCTTCACAAAATTTTCAGTATTTATTAAATCTTATATTTTGTTTCACCATTCGGGATATTAATTTTGTAACTTTTTTAATATTTAATTTTTTTAACAGTTTTAAGAGTGTTCTAAATGGTTGCTCTATTTATTTAAAACCAATTTGGTGCCAAGAGGAAGTAGGTACTTATTATAATTCGGCTTTTGATTAAGTTCTTGGATTAGCAGGTAGGTACACCTACTAGTTAATTCAAGTGTTCGAATCGAACCCCAAACGTGCAACCGAAATATGGTTTGAAAAATTATTAGAAGAAGGTAAAAATTCAATGGATGATAGTGTAAAATCTGGCAAATCCTATTAAATCGTACTCTTTTGCTGAGCCATTGCAGCTGCTCTGAATTTCCTGTTCAAGGGAAGAGGTAGAATATTACTAAATTTTCTTATGCTCTAGGCAACCTCATTTAAGAGCAGTATCCCGTGCTCAGAAGGTACTGGGTCATAAATAGTTAGAAACCATTTACATTATTAACATTGAACTAATAACAATTAAAGTTTGTCGTTTAATATAATTGCCAATAGGAAATCAATTTTCGGCACAACAAGGTCCATTTGCGGTAGCCGGAACACCACTCTTGCGCATCGGCCTACTGTGCACACACCGTGACGTATAAGATTACACGCGCACATTCTAAACAATGTCCACGATAGTGATGTGACGGTGGTCCACCGACCTCCGGATTTGGTCCAACTGAACATTGAAACAGATGAAATGCTCGGGTGTACTCAGCTTCTGATCCAGGAGGGTAAAGCTCCCGATTCAATGGGGGAGAGGCTAATTGGATTTTCGTGGCAGATTTTTTAAAATGCTATAAAAGCGGACGAGGCACTTGATGGTACCTAAATGGTCATCGTCGCCTATGAACACGACTAATACCAGGGGAGTGACCAGTGCAACGCCGGTGCTTAAGGATCACTCCCGTTGGTATTTCAATCGGACCTAGGTAGGTATATTGCAGCAGAGGTCCAGGGTGACCATTGCTCCACATTACGTTTTATCATTAACAATTTTGAATAATTACGTAATAAAGGAGATTTGCTATGATTTTTTTGAATTTTGAAGACATGTGCTAATCTTTTTCCTCCTACTTACTCCTAAAAAACGGTTACCTCATGGCCGTAGTTTTTTCGGTACATTTTTTATTTGACTGTTTATAATTACTGTCTCATTGCGAAATAATGACATCGTTGTCCATTCTCAGTCACTGAGTTGCTTACCTTAAAACAAAATACATACCAGAAACTGTTAAGCTTATAAAAATACACTTCTCTTACGCTGAACGATTAAAAAAGAAAAATAAATTACACGTTCGGCGCAAGCGTTCACATCACTATCTACGCCACACTATTGTGGACTGCCCTAGGAATACTGAACTTTCGAATGCGTATCAAGTTCTATGTAAATAGCTACTTACACTTAATTGTAAGTTAATTAAGTACCTACCTACTCGTTAGTTGCAGCCTGATGTCTACTTTGCATAGATTAGGATACGCCTACATGGTTTTTAACAATAATATGTTAATGAATACCTTTTCACAATAATTAAGGAACGGGTCGGGGCCATTTCTCATTAGGTACCTACCAAAGGTTCGACAGACTTAACACATACAGACCTGTGTACTTGAAAACCTTATAATATAAACACACTGAATTAGGTTCTGTACGAAGGCCTAATATTTATGACAGATTTTTCATCAGAAAGAACTTCTACGTTCTTGCTCGTTAGCCACTTTCATATTTTTACACGTTACATACCTACCCTGACAAACATTTTTCTCAACCAGTCATCAAGCTAAGTGTTTGCTCAACGCTTAAAAAATCAAAGGTGCAGTGGCATAATAAACTAATACCAAGTGGTATTAGTTTTTTGGTATTAGATCTGAATAGGTCGTGGCAAGTACCTAGGTGTAGGTTCTCTATCGTGGAAATGGTAATAGATGACAATGTGACCGACACGTCGCGTCTTTCGGTATTGATTACCACTCTGCGTTTGAAACTAGGTCTCACTTCGGAAATCTGCAGTATTGGGTGAGAGTGAGAGTCACTGCACTTTTAGTAGGTACATCGGCAACTTCTTAGCGCCAGTTATGCTAACTACTCTAATGTTGTAAATGTAAAGCTTTAATTTATGATTACTTTAGTTGGTGAAATAGTAAACGCTCATCTATCGTAATGATAGGTTGTCAAAGACATAAGGCCATAGGTACATAACCCACCAGCAAATTATAAGAAACTAGCGGCCCGCCCGCGGTTTCACCCGCGTGGATCCCGTTCTCGTGGGAATATATGCATGTATTATACATAAAAACCTTCCTCTTGAATCACTCTACCTATTACAAAAAACCGCATCAAAATCCGTTGCGTAATTTTAAAGATTTAAGCATACAGACAAACAGACAAACAGACAAACAGACAAACAAACAAACAGACGGACAAAAATAGCGACTTTGTTTTATACTATGTAGTGACGAACATCCAGTTTGCGTTTATTAAAAGTTAGATTACATTTCACAGTAGTCGTACCGTACGTCCCCATACGTACCGCGAGTAGTTCTGCTCGCTGCCGAGTAGGTAATAACGAAAGTTTCGAAATTGGATCGAATTCCGATACTTTGATGCATGATAACTATTCTCAAAGTTCGAGGTTCGAACTTTGCGTAGGTAAATCTTCCGCCTAGCTTTCCTAACACGATATTTTAGTACGTAAGTATGGGCAAGTTCAACTTTACGTAACAGGATTCGTTGACAGTATGTACCAAGGAGGACCATAAGATTTTATTTAGACAGCTAGCTATAGTCTAAAGGTACATGCCCCTCAAGCATGTTACGTGGCCCTCAATATTTCCCAAAAATTATAAATTCTTCAATTGCGGCTCAATTAAGGATAGTAGTCATTATTAAATTTATCAGGGTTTTGTTTAATTGCTCGTTGTCTACTATCAAAGTACAAAGACAACAGAAATGGAGTTCCGCAAGGTAGCATACTTGGGCCCTTTCTGTTTCTTATTTATATTAATGAACTTCCAAATGTGACAACACATAAATCAATATTATTTGCAGATGATACTACGGTAATCATACAAAGCAACAATCCCATGTCGTTAAAAATTGAAGTACAAAAAACTTTATTAAATGTGATAAATTGGCTTGATGACAATAGCCTTAAAATAAACATAAATAAAACAAAAATAATTCAATTTAAAACCAGCAAGGCAATCCAAATTCCGCTTTCTATCAAATTCTGCCAGGAAGAAGTAGAGATAGTTAATGAAATAAAGTATTTAGTTATAGTTATTGACGAAAACTGTAGTTGGAAAAGCCATATACTATCATTATGTAACAAATTAAACTAATTAAGATTAAGAATGACAATATCACAAGAAGCAGCACTTAGTGCGTATCATGGATATGTTGCATCACTTTTATCCTATGGTCTTCTACTGTGGGGGAATTCAGTGGATAACATAAAAGCATTTAAAATTCAGAAAAAAGCAATAAGAGCAACCTGTGGGGCGGGGCAGGGCCATTAGATAGTTGTCGGCCATTATTTAAAAAACTAGGTATCCTGCCACTGCCATGTATGTACATTTTAGAAGCGTGTTTAATGGCTAAACAACATCCAGAATATTTCCAACGATACCACGACGTTGTTGATTCTAGAGCCAGGAAATTTAATAATCACCATCTCTATGTACCGCCATGCCGACTATGGATTGTAAAGAAAAATGCGTTTTATTCGGTGATTGACATTTATAATAAATTACCAGTAGACTTTAAGAAAATGACACTTCCTTTGTTTAAGTCAAAGCTATCGAAGTGGCTATTAGATCATTGTTTTTATAGCGTTAGGGAATACTTAGGCAAATAATCAATGTTTTAAAATGTATACTTAATTTATTATCTGTTAACATATGAAGATTTTACAATATTATTTAATTAAGTTTGACTGGATCTAATATTATGTATAAATATTGTAGAGCAAGATCCCAGGGCCACCAGACGTCACGTATTTTCTGACGAAGGAAATGTGGACGATTGAGTAGTGTTAGTATGTACTAAGAACGCATGCCTACCTGCTAGCTTGCTCAGATGGCCAATTTTCAGGTATCAGGTAATCAAGGTACATAAAAACATTACTTACCTCACGTAAATTCTCCAAGCTGATTTTTACGTATATTTTAGGCAATATCCTTAAAAATAAGTCGCCAATACTCCCAGACACTTTCCGTCGGCCGTATTGCTTTGCAGACGCTTTTATGCTCCCAAATTTATTAGAGTCTCCAACGCCTGACGCATTTTAATTGCACCAATTTGCTTTACGCATCTCACGCAATGTGTACAAGTACCTACCGTATGTATGTTACTGTCTTTTATTATTCATTACAACTCTTTACCGTGAAATCTTGTGAGATTCAACGCCACTAAAACACAGACGTGTCTGTTCACCGCCAAGAGGAGCCCGTTCACCTTGGCTCCTACTTTCCAAAATGTATCCTTGGAATACACTGACCACCTTCAGTTGTTGGGAATTGATATTTCCTCCAAACTCAATTTTGGGCGGTTCATCGAATCCAAGGCAAAAGCGGCTGCAAGAAAACTTGGAGTACTTGCGAAGGTGCGGCAGTACTTCACACCGGAACAGCTGTTATCCTTGTATAAAGCTCAGGTTCGACCTTGTGTGGAGTACTGCTGTCACATCTGGGCTGGCGCCGCCAAAACTCATCTATCAGCCTTGGATTCGATGGAGAGGCGTGCAATGAGGCTCATTGGTGACCAACATTTGGCCGAAACCAACCTGCAAAGCCTCGAGCATAGGCGCAAGGTTGCCAGCCTGTCGTGCTTCTACAGGATACATTTTGGAGAGTGTGCGCAGGAACTGTTCGGTTTAATTCCCCCATCCCCGTTCCTCCATCGAACAACTCGACGTACGGCGAGCATCCACCCTTACGTCGTAGACGTCCCGCAGATACGAACGACAAGATTTGCGTCGTCATTCGTTATTCGTACTGCCAAGGACTGGAATAGCTTGCCTCCGTCGGTGTTTCCGCCTGTGTATGATGTGGGAGTCTTCAAGAGGAGAGTGAATAGGCTTCTATAAGTTAGTGCGTACACCATCTTGGACTTCATCGCCACTTACCATCAGGTGGGATCGTTGTCAAGCATTAACTTATTTTAAGAAAAAAAAAAAAAAAAAAAAAAAAAAAAAAACTGTGTGGTTGTTTAATTTCATTGCCTTGTACCAAGTTTTACTTTAATACCTGGACAACAGCGGCTACATTGAAACGGTCGGAGTTTTTATTCATACCTAGGACTTTCCTATTCGCCCACAATCCGTTCCTTTTAACCCCAAAAGATAATACAAAATACTTCGACTCGGAAAAGTTTATTGTTTTTAAAAATTGCTAAGTATTTTGACTTACCTTTGTAATTACCACGTCTAATATGAGTTACTTTATGTATTTAATAAACTTTTATCACGTAAACACTGAAAATTTTTGAAATATCGTACAAGTTTTGAGACCAAAAAACCGCCACTGTTTGAATATCTTCAATGCGTAATTATGACCATTTGTTGCTAACTTCATTTTCGTTTGGTGGTGCCATTTACAAAAGTAGATATTCTACTACAAATTAAAAAACAAAATATACCCTTTAGTAACGTTTCCGTTTGAATATCACGCATTGAATTACGTTTTCAGTTTCGTCCCTATTCATGCTCTCATGCCCTCAAAGAGAGCCCAAAAGACAGTAACATACATACGGTAGGTACTTGTACGCATTGCGTGAGATGCGTAAAGCAAATTGGTGCAATTAAAATGCGTCAGGCGTTGGAGACTCTAATAAATTTGGGAGCTTTAAAGCGTCTGCAAAGCAATACGGCCGACGGAAAGTGTCTGGGAGTATTGGCGACTTATTTTTAAGGATATTGTCTAAAATATACGTAAAAATCAGCTTGGAGAATTTACGTGAGGTAAGTAATGTTTTTATGTACCTTGATTACCTGATACCTGAAAATTGGCCGTCTGAGCAAGCTAGCAGGTATTCATGCGTTCTTAGTACATACTAACACTACTCAATCGTCCACATTTCCTTCGTCAGAAAATACGTGACGTCTGGTGGCCCTGGGATCTTGGACTATTGACATTGTTATTTTCGATTGTTTTAAAATGTATACTTAATTTAATATCAGTTATCATATCAAGATTTTATAATATTATTTAATTAGTTTGACTATCTTGTGACTTAGTTTATTTAATATTATTATCAAATGTCTACAGTAAGGACAGAATAATATTTGCACGCCTCCCTAGGCAGAGCATACGGTTGGAATCAATTGTAATAACTTTTATACTATGTTCTAGCAAATAAACACTTTGACTTTGACTTTGACACTATTTTAAAATAACGTACCTATGGTTAGTGTAGGTACCTACCTCGTAGTAGCTGAAGAAAGTTTTCCTAGATGAATTTGAATACGCGACCCACCTCGTCGGCTGAAACTTGTGTTGCAGTTGCAGCGTGTACGAGCTGTTTGTTTTGGCAGGTGGACCCATCTACTGCGTATCATTCAGCGGCTGGTGATGGATGATCAACGATCGCTATTGTTTGGGAAATATAAATAAACCGTTATCCACAGCGGGTTGGTGCACCACTTTTCAATGTAAATCCGTTATTGTTGGTCATATTTTGGCTTATCATTACAATATTTTTAAAATGTGACGTAACACTAACTACAATGCACTGGCATGCTTTGCAGTTTATACTCCGAAATAAATGAGCAACAATTTTAAGAATAACGCTAAGCTAGACCATGTATAATACCCAAGAACTCCAAGGTACCTACGTAATACCTACATATTATAAGTAATGCTACCCCTGCGGCATACTTTACTGATTACACGTAGCTACTAAACCCTGTGCTCGTGATCTTTATCGGGGGATCGCACGGAATCGATAACTATCGAAGCCGTGATCGAAGCCTGATCTTTATTTAAATGTTTCGTTCCTCAGAATTTCATTTAAATGTTTGATGTGTTATTTATGTTTTTGTTGCCGTCAATGTCTTTCAATCCATACTCTATAGGTACAAAACGTGATATGCTAATACGGGAGCATATTCTGTGTGTGATCATCACGCTATCTCTTGCACAAAAACGTCATCCTAGACTAGACTAGAGGGTGGTTAAGTAGGTATACCTCAAATGATCATCCAAATACCCAGAACAAATACATGATAAGTTATAAATTATAAAATGACTGTAGCCCGAAAACTAATCAAGAATACGATACGTTCGATAGAGTCTATACTTCTGTAGAATCCAAACTTTAAATTTATTTACAGCATTCGGACATGTCAGAAGAGATGAGAACAGAGGCGATGGAGCTGTCGGTGACCGCGTGCGAGAAGTTCTCGCAGAACAACGAGCTGGCCGCGCGGATGGTGAAGGAGTCCATGGACAAGAAGTTTGGGCCCGCCTTCCACGTGGTGGTGGGCGAGAGCTACGGCTTCGAGATCACGTACGAGTGCACCACCATCTGCTACATGTACTTCGGCGGGAACCAGGCCATCTGCATATGGAAGTGTTCGTAGATCCACTTGGGGAAGTGTGTGACTTTGTTGAACTCGATGCGTCCACGTTACCGTACCTATGTGAGTCAGTGATTGATTATTTATTAAGATATTTTGATGTTGAAGTTCTCTTACATAATGAGGAATAGGTCATTGAGATTTCCGTTCTCGGTCTGGGTGTGTGTCCTTGTCTTGTGTGTTGTCCAAGGCACCCACGACACAGGGAATCCTAGTGTGGGACTTTGAGTGTGAAGCGTTATTTATTTATTTATACTATGTACTGGAATAGGTACTAAGTACGAGTAGCTATATCTTTATGTACCTACAGCTATAATAGTACCTATCTAATCTAGAATTTTCCTATGGGCCTATGGGTCTAAACATGCTGAAGATTTACACATTTGATTTGTCTCTTATTAATGTTTATTTATGAAAATTTTGCCACGATGTCAATTTATTAGATATTAAAGATAAACCTACTTATTACATTTTGCTATGAAAATATTCTTACAAATGATATTCAGGGATAAAGATTATATTTAAAATATATCAGCGTAATCAAATTGGGTCAAAGATGTAGATTTTCTATAAGGACCTAAGGTCCTTGTACAGAGAGTAAAGTCCTTGTACAGAGATGTAGATTTTCTATAAGGACCTAAGGTCCTCCTTAGGCTTTCTCTGAAGCTTTTTGATAAATTCGATTTAATAATTATGTACCTACTTACTTCTTTTATGAGATTAAGGGAGCAAAGGAGCAGGCACAACCACCCTTCCGCTGTCCCCCATGACAACCGTGATCGACCTAGAACAGCTATACTCAACCAGCAGCCCTCCTTAATTTAAATGTTTATTGTAAGTATATCATTTTACTTAATTTTCGCACCTGTCAAATATTTTTGCTTGCGTGGCTCTTATAAAAAAAGGTTGAGTATCGCTGACCTAGAAGAATAGTCTCCATTACAAGTCTCGTTTTTAATAATGTGTAGCGTTAGAAATGGTACGAAGTATCGGGGCGGGTGGTGGTACTTCCCCGGGAAACACTAGGCTCTTACCACCTGTTAAAACCTAGTTTTTGCCATTCCATTTAAAATCAAAGAGAACAGTCAATATTCAGCATACAGAATATTGTAAGTAGGTACCTACCACATACGTACTTAATTTCGATAACAATAACTTTCTTTTAGTTTAGAAATGTATGGTATGATTGTGATGTGAAGCAAAAGATACCTAGATGAGTATGCCTTTTTCGTAGTTTTAACAATACTAGGTAGATTACGTACCTACCTGACGTTAAACGGTTGGCTTGAAAGCGAGGTTTTCCTTGAAAAGAAACTATTAGGTAAGTTATTAACATAAGCGCGACAGCACGTGGATTGCTGTGCTGCTATTGTTTGTCTATTTCGTGTAACATTGTGTGTTTGAAATAAACAGTATTTTTGTAAGCCTCAATATCAATAGGCAATATGCTGCTAACCAAATTTTAGCGTTATTTTAATAAAAGTTGTAAAACAGCATTTCGTTGTTTTTCCTTTTACCAAAATCTCAGTTAAGGGGTTTACAATAAATTATTTGAACTTTCCTAAGATCGTCTTAGTAACTACAATATGTAGTGTAGTCATTTTAAAAATGGATAACTAAACATAAAAATGAGTAGGTATGTATTTCAGAAGGGGTGCCAGTAGGTAGTACGACGTGATCGCACAAAATGCACCCCAATTCACGCATCATTGCAGGGTTAGGGGCGAGTGCAATCATTGATTGGGTTTGCTTCCACTATAATGTATCGATAGCTATGTTTTGTACAAAGCGTCGGGTCGTTGGCAAAGATGCTTTGGAACGTGTGAATATGCTCAGCGTTTTCAAGAATTTGTAAACTACCGCCCCTCACATCACATCTATTCCCGCACATTGCTGCACGTTACAAGTTCTGGACAGGTGAATAAAAAATTAGGAAATTAAACAAAGTTGATCAAAATTAATAATAAATTTTATTATGTTGAACGTTATAAACTTTCGGTAAATGCCGTAACTACTTGCTGGATCGAGATCCTGCTTTATTAATCGTCTCCGTGTGAAAAACGGTACAAATATAATTGATTGTATGTGAATTGTGAAATCGGCAATCGCGTTTTTCATTTCCCGTGTGAATTTTGGACTACATATTCTATTGTGTTGTATATGGACACTTGGTTGTCTTGCCACAAAAAGTGGAAACTTTATAAGGTACGCACCTACCTACTAAACTCCAGTTTTTTGTTCCAAGTTTCAACGTCGCATCGAATTGTTTTTCGTCCACAGTAAGTAATTTGCACACTATTATGACTCATGACTCTCAAGTACCACATACTTAAGAGATTTAACAATTTTAAAAGCAGGATCCCTTACTACTAGCGTTTTGCCGTTGGAAGTATTCGTTTTCCAAATTCTATAAGGTATTGCTTATATAGGTAGACTTAAAACAATTAGTGTAATTATATTTAATCACATAAGAGCTCATTCAAATCTTGGGAACTAAAAGTAATTTGCCAGCAAATTAGGTACTTAAAAATGAAAGCACAGTCGCATACATTATACAACCCATCTCGGTGATATGTGAAGTACATTTTGCATGAAAGCATAGGTACACCATCATAATGTGCTTGCTCGCAGATTAATGCAAAGAAGATTAATCGTTATCTTTATTTATAATAACGGAGCTCAGCAAAGTAACGCCTGATACAAAGAATAAATTTAAATGTAATAATCAAATCACAAAGTCTACTTATTAACTAAGTTTCCCGACAGCATTGTATGCTTCCGACGACAGTACGCTCAAGTACCCGGGTAAGCTACGTCTCTCATATAACCATTGGCACGTACAGTGATCACATATAATACTCCATATACTTGTATAAACATATTTTAACGACACTAACACGTTTCCTTAAAAAGCAACCCAAACACATTTGTCTCGTATGCAAATAGCCATTAAATTCTAAACATACCTACATTTAATGTTACCGACGAGAATGAGAAATTTATTTAAATGAGAATGCTTTTGTTTCAAAATTATCTAAAACAGTGTAAATATCTTTAAAAAGTAAACCATTTGTGAAAAAGGAAAAGACAAATTTTCGAAAAATTTAGAATTTTGAAGAAATAATTATTTTGTATAAATAAGAACTCACTTCATATGATTTCGCAATAGCAAAATAAGAAGCTACGTGGCAATTACAAAAGATTCGATGACATTTGAAATATTCAGATATTATAACGGAATTTGTATATTCCGATTGCCCCTATTCATTTTCTGTAAGTTGTACTGCACTGTAAGGATTAACCACAAGTTTTAATCAATTTAATTCCATTTGCAGGTACGAGGCAACAGCGATTCATATAATTAATTTTATTATTTATCTACATTACATACCTACTCACATTTCCACTATACATATTATACATACAGATGATTGTGAAATTTTCGTATAAAATTCTACACAACTGATATTAAATATATCCTATCTACCAGGTAATAGCTATCTAAACATGTATGAATATGTTAACTATAGTATAATATCAGGCACAATTCTCATCAAGTTTAATGTATACTGGAGCTTGCACTGGGCTATTAGCAGGAAACTAACGAAGCACCTCTGTTTAATAACTCGTGGTGTTTTATAAACCAAATCGAAGAGCGTAAAAAATGAGAAATTCCCCAGGTGCGTTCAATAAAATTTTACAAGAAACTGGCAACATTTTGAAGGTCTTAATTTAAAGCAACTTCTCGGGCAATTAAACACATAGAGTTAGTATAATAGAGTGGGTGAGCCATACGGCTGCCCATACATTGCAATCGCCCCCGGTTAGAAAGAGAAACAACGATAAGAGTAATTACCTATCTCTCTCCATCCCTATGAGCCAGAAAGAGACAGGTGATTACTAAAGTCATTTCGACTCTTTTTATCCGAGGTACGCTCTGAAGCCTGGCTTCTGCACTCTATTATACTAACTCTATGATTAAACATCAGTAAAAAAGGTTCGATCTATAATACACCACCTTACTGTTACAGATACGAGAAATTATTATTTAACTAAACTCGCTTTTCGCTAAAGGAATATTTAGCACGGAAAATGAAATAATGTTTTTTAATAATACTGGATATTACATAAAATACACGAAACCTATCTAACTTTCCGAAAAACGAAACAAAAATGGCTAACGCGAAAACACGACAGCCAATAATATTATCAATTAAACATCATAAATGAGCAATCGCGACTGACCTGGCGATCTGCACGTAGCTACAACATAACTTATAATAATAACAACCTTAACATTTTTAAATATGACATATTTTACATTATAGTATAGATGCTACAAAGAATACTGAAGACTGATGGAAGTTCTTGGAATATGCCATGCTGATAAAGAAGTATTACATAGTAATATCATTTATTAGTATGGTTTACATAAATAGGTACAATACAATAGAACACAACACATGGAATGACAAAGAATACAGGCGCAAATAGATGTGCTTTGTGACAGTAAGTAAATACAGAGTGACATTAAACAATACACATGAAAACCATTTCATCAGTTTCCCTTTCACTTAATTGGGAAATATAGTTTTCATCAACATAGACGACACTAGTAAGTATTTAAATGTAAATACATTAGTATCGTTTTTCACGACTTTTCCGTATGCAGCTAGGTGTACTACATAAATTAACAGACACACAGATAAAGATATCGTTTCCTGCGCCAAATTCAGCAAGTTGAATCCTTCTTCATGTAATGACCAATAAAAAGCTTAGTCTCTATGTTCATTTGGAATGGATATGGCACAGTTCAATAATTTTAGCTTTTTTTACATATTCCATGAACTGATTAAAATATTTACTTGAATCCTAATGTCGGAGTGAAGGTTCATAATCTCCATTTTTATCACTTTAATTAATTATTGACATACCTAACTACAAACTCGATTTTAACAATTCCAAATTCAACACACTCCTTTCCTTATATTTCACAACACATTGACGTAAATTATTATGAAAATGGCTGAACACATTTTCCTTCAAATAATTTTGACCAAATATCACTTTGCCATTGATCAAGACAATCTTTGACGATAAAAATGATTGTCATCAGTAATAAATTCAATATTTAGGTAAAAATTAACATTTACTTTACCAGGCACTGTCTCTGTACGTATGATCTTTGGTGTTTAAGTCGAAAATAACAGATATTTGCCAATTCTGCATAGTAGTTTTAAAAAATACATTTTATGTATTGGTGTTTTCATATTAAGGCTAATTATAACAATATTATCCGCCTCATTAATTAACGACATTCAAATATTTTGGAAGTACATATTGTCATTAAAACTGATCTGCAAAGTCATGCTTACTTGGAAGGGAATAGACTAAGAAAATTTTCATGATCTTTTGTGGCCAACTGAGTGTATGACGCTTTTCATTTCCTTTCCATAGTTATTAATTTTTGGAAAATTTTGGCTGCCTTGTTGGAAATTAAGGCTTCTGACACCAGGTGCTAAAATTTTATTTT
Source organism: Hesperia comma (assembly GCA_905404135.1). NCBI lineage: Eukaryota > Metazoa > Arthropoda > Insecta > Lepidoptera > Hesperiidae > Hesperia > Hesperia comma. The sequence goes on from FR990018.1 coordinate 19,241,877, forward strand.
TGGTTATCAATGTAATAACTTCCTAACTAAAAGCATTACATACATGCCACACATTCAAAGCATCAAGCATTTCACATTCAACATTTTGTCCTTATTTTCTATTTTATCCGAACATGTCGGTACTCACTAACATTTACAACAAACATTCATCTGGTGAAGCAACTGTTTCATAATATAATAATCTCATTTGTTTGTATATTGCAAAAATGATAACCCTATAAGAAAACAATCCTTATATTGTTATGAGATAGGCAATTATAGCACTTTGAATAGTTTTATTTTAAAAAATCTTAATTACAAAGTAGACTTCATAATATAGAGCAGACAAGTTGAAAAAGGATTAATATTACGTAAATAGAGATACCCAATTTGGCTATTAAAACTTTTTTAATTAATAATAATATCGTATTGCTTATTTACGGAAAAATTAAGAACTTAATTCTTTTTATATGCCACATTTTCATATCACAAAAAAATACAAAATATTATAGGACCTTTAGTTGTTTTCAGTAAGATCTATGTATGTATTCTAAGTGTTTTTGCTAAAAATGATATCATATCATTAAGTTAAAGGACTTAATAATTAATAAGGTATCATTTAGAATAATTTCATATCAACTTTGGTGTTTAATATAGTGTAAATGTGCATGTGTGCGCTACTATGCACTTACGTAAGGAAAATATTAAAGGCACAGTCATAAGGGGTATATTAAAATATTACGAATGTTATTCAGCAACTAAACTGTGTGAGCAGGCTCTCACCCTCCACTCTCTAAGTAATTTAAATTTATTTCTAAGAATATATCTACATTTGTATAGTAAATACAATATAGAAACTACATAGAAACTTCATCATAAAGTAACACTCGCTCTTCATGTGTTAATTTATTTGTGAAACATCTTAAACAAGAACACATCAATATTATAATCTCATCAAAAACATTTATTGCTTAGTAACAACTCTACACATCCACTAACATCACAAAGATGCAAATCTTTGAATCAACTCTAACATTGTATTATAGCAGTTCCCTATATGGGATCTAAACAACATATCACCCAATCACGTCATATCATATAAACAAGAGGGCTCAAAAATAACAGCTGTATTGGGCAATGAGATAATTATATTTAATTGTGACCTGTAGTTTACTATTGACAGTCTACCGTTTTCTGATATAGGATGAGCGCAATATAAATCTATTTTAAAGCTTACATACAATTACATTTGCACCATGTTATTTCACTATCACTGCAGCACAGACAAAAGCGTCTGTTAACCTCCATTGTACAATTCTAAGTAAAACTAAGTAGCCTATATCTATTTTGAACACAGATCAATCAAACGTAACTGCCCTAATTGGCTTTTAGTCATATATATAACTTATAGATTTACTAGCATATCAGATGGAGTATAGAAAAATACATAGTAGGGTAGGTTCAATTATTTATAAACTTTTACACTACACAATTGCCTTTTAAGTAAGAAAAATTCCATCTGAAATTTACTAACCACAAAATTTAGACATAAAAAATTTAAAAAAGGTCCAAAGTACATTATCATACATTTACAATGGGGTAATACAGCTCTACTACTACTTTTCTATACTCTGTCACTTTACTCATATTTATACTTATTCATACATAGACAATTTAACTCTTAGACGAATGAATGAGTGATTTCAGAATTGAACATTGTTATAATATGTCAGTCTTACCATTCATTCAAGTAAGAGACAAGCTTTACACATCACAGAAGCTAGCATTGCACATACACAATAACTACAAGTTTTTACTTCCTTCGTACTCATGTGACATGTACAAGCCACGAGACATTCTCAGGTACTACAACACTATTACCCATGTCGAACATTTAAGAATGCTGGCACACAACCATAGCTAATTTTGTGAATAGCATTAATAACCATAAACATATACCATACACATTAACAACATACAAGTAACAAGCTGAATCACTCACCATTTCACCGCACTAATTCGAACAGGCACATTACTTTTAACACTGGATTAATTTTGTTACGTTTAACTTTAACTTCATAAGACGTCTTATCTCATAATCAACACGAGCACATCACTAACACTGGGTCGTTTATATTCCACGTTCGAATGTGACACAACGTGACGGACATTCCACGTTTGAATGTGACACAAGAGGGTCACTAGTCAATAGCAGCACAACCAGGAGTTGCGCCGTCGGCACTAGAGCGTGGGGTAGCGGGCGGGGCGCTAGGAGGGCGCGAAGTGCGTGACGAGCAGCTTGGTGGCGTGCGCCAGGTCGTACGCGGCGGCGCGCACGCGGTCCAGCGGCGCGCGCGCACTGCACGCGACAGACACCTCCTCGCTGGCCGCGCGCAGCTCTGTTATCACTTGCTGCAGCGACGCGTCTGCCACCGTCTGCGGTTCAGCAATCATACTTATCTTTAACCAATTCCAAAACAAGGAGGTTTTCGTTTCGACTGTTGTTAAGTTTGTTACCTCATAACTTTTTATTGGATTAGTTGACAGTTGATGGAACAGTTTAAGCCATATTGGATTTGTTTTTGTAAAATTTATTATTCGCAAAAGACATGTGAACTATCTCATTGGGTAATACAAAGTGTTCTTTAAATGTAAACAATAAAAAAGGTATACAAAATGATAATGCAAGCGAGCGCACATACAAATAGCAGCGGCCTTGACGGTGCCTATACAAGGCATAAAGGCTTTACTGCGGCAATTAGCAAGAAAAATGTTACAACCACTGTAATACTATGTACCTGCGGGAACAGCGCTAACAACGCGGTCATAGCGCAACGGAGCGCCACCGCGCGCTCGTCCACGGGCTGGTGCAGGCGCGCCGCCGCCCACAGCTCCTGGATGGCGCGCGTCACCGCCTCCGCGCGCCGCTGCACCGCCCCCGCGCCCTCCGCCCCGCCCCTAGATTAGTATCTATATGTACCTGCGGGAAGAGCGCTAACAACGCGGCGACAGATCGTCGCAGCGCCAGCGCGCGCTCGTCCACGGGCTGGTGCAGGCGCGCCGCCGCCCACAGCTCCTGGATGGCGCGCGTCACCGCCTCCGCGCGCCGCTGCACCGCCCCCGCGCCCTCCGCCCCGCCCCTAGATTAGTATCTATATGTACCTGCGGGAAGAGCGCTAACAACGCGGCGACAGATCGTCGCAGCGCCAGCGCGCGCTCGTCCACGGGCTGGTGCAGGCGCGCCGCCGCCCACAGCTCCTGGATGGCGCGCGTCACCGCCTCCGCGCGCCGCTGCACCGCCCCCGCGCCCTCCGCCCCGCCCCTAGATTAGTATCTATATGTACCTGCGGGAAGAGCGCTAACAACGCGGCGACAGATCGTCGCAGCGCCACCGCGCGCTCGTCCACGGGCTGGTGCAGGCGCGCCGCCGCCCACAGCTCCTGGATGGCGCGCGTCACCGCCTCCGCGCGCCGCTGCACCGCCCCCGCGCCCTCCGCCCCGCCCCTAGATTAGTATCTATATGTACCTGCGGGAAGAGCGCTAACAACGCGGCGACAGATCGTCGCAGCGCCAGCGCGCGCTCGTCCACGGGCTGGTGCAGGCGCGCCGCCGCCCACAGCTCCTGGATGGCGCGCGTCACCGCCTCCGCGCGCCGCTGCACCGCCCCCCCGGCCCCCGCGCCCTCGCCCTCCGCCCCCCCGTCCCCCGCGCCGCCCGCGCAGCTCGCCTCCAGCGCGCCCTGCGTCAGCGACCGCTCCAGCCCCGGCAGGCTCGTCAGCTGAAACACCTCGCACCTGTAGCGTTCTACCCTATCCATCCAATTGGTATGGTGGCACAAGAGGTGCCCTATTCGTGCTATTGTAGGGATGGCACAAGGCAGGGGCAATTATACAAGTATCGATGTTGTAATGTAAACCTTGGACGAAAACTATTCTCCTTATAAAGGTGGAATTTTTTTATTATAATAGTTACTTTTTATAGTTGCATATTATATGAGCCAAATCCAGTATCAAAGTTTTATTAAAAGCTAACTAAGGGTTAAGCAATTTATTTGAACTTAATCATTCTTCTAATAAATTTAATCCAAATAATTTTCAAACACCTCTTCTACACCTACACTGAGTTAGTATTATGTACTGCGATAGGAGGTTATGTCCATGATAATATTTTTATGTTATATCTAACAACATTGAAATTTTCGTCTTCAAGAAGTTCAAGTATCTGCATAATATCAACAAATCTCCCATCACAGCGAAAATAAGCCATCTAAAACTACGTTACAATAAATTAGTGTAATTAATAAATTAGTACCTGGTGTTTAGTAACCTGCCAGTTATTCTTTGGTCCCTCCCTAGTCTCATACATACTGACCGGTCGCTGCGCGCCCTTGAGCGACTGCCTTACGTCGTCGGGGGCCAGCGGGTCGGTGTCGAGGCTGCGCCCGCGCTCCGGGGGCTTCGCCTCGCTCGTGTCGTTCACCGAGCCCTGCGACGTCATGCTCTCGTCGTCGATGCTGCTGGTCTTCAGAACGCTGTTCTCTTTAGTCAGCTGTTCGACTATCGTCTGCAGGTTCTTGAGTTGGTTCTTGAGCTCGGTGATGGTTGAGTCCCGGTTGTCGAGCTCCTTCTTCAAGGTCTCAATCTCGTCCTTGTTCTCGGGCGCGCCGGGCGACTGCCGCCGTAGTTCCGGACTTGAGTGCTCCGGCAGCGACGGGTTGTACGTCGAAGATACTGTTTCTCCCGATCTGGGAACTATTGTCATCTGTGGAGGTTAATATTGTTCATTCATATGGATTTCTTACTGTAATTAGTGTAATAACTAAAGTATTTATTCAGGTGAATTTGGTACTTAGTTATTTATACCTATGAATGCTATTTGTAAAATATGGTAATAAAGAGGCCATATACCCCATAATTGAACATTATCCACAGAGGCGAGATGGCTACAATTTTCTTTCATTTCTATTGGTATAAATCACAACTTATGTATGTACTCATAACACTACACAACACTAAACGTATCTCTATCTAGCTATCTACACATAGCCGGTCAAAATGATACCGGGGAAACTATCACTTTTGCATATTAAAAGCGTAAAAAGCGTAAAAAGCGACTAACATCGAGGTCGATGGGCGCGAGCGCGGCGTAGTCGTCGTCGGAGGCCACGGAGTCGTAGAGCGGCTCGTCGTCCGACATGTGCGACAGGTGCTTCAGCTGCCCACCCGCCAGCGCGCCTGACATACCTGCACAACGACCACGAGGATCACATATGTTACAATTAAATCTCGACAACGGGACATGAGTACTTATCTTTTTAATTGGTTGTAGTTCCTGAAAAACTTTCCAATTCACAAACATAAAATATTGAGATATCGATATCGAAATTCAACCCATTGTTCTATTCTCCATGGAATTTGGGTTAGCGTTAATTCAATTTCATCGTTAAAGACATAACTTAAAGTGCAAAACCATAAAACCAATCAAAAAGCAATAATTTATTACAACTGAGTTTGCTAGTTTAACAAACTCGACCGTATTCCTAATAAGATATGAAATGAGATTTATTTATTTATTTAACTCTTATAACCAGCCTTACAGGACTTCCTAATGCGCTGGTTAAGCGAAAATTAAAATATTTACATTTCATTAAACAATTACATTAGTCCTATTTAAACACTCCATTTAAAACACATTAGAATAAATAACATAATGATACTAAAATATAAATTAAAAATGTCAGAATTAGAATAAAAAAACTTAAAAATTAAAAGAAAAAAACGAGATAAATTGTATAAAGCAGAAATAAGTGCTTTGAGGCCGAATCTACAGTTCACTGCTATATTTCCTATAAAAATCCGCCGCTACCAGTCCGGCCTTCAAAAGGTTCGCATTCGCACCCGCATCCACCCAGTTATCTACTGTCGACCTACGGGCAGCATAGACAGGTACCTCTAGGATGCAACGCGGCGATGCGCTGCCGCAGCAACGCGGCCAGCTCGGGCGCCGACAGCCGCGCCAGCTTCTGCCGGCCCTGGTTGCGCTATGAGTATCACTGATCTACGGGCAGCATAGACACGTACCTCTAGGATGCAACGCGGCGATGCGCTGCCGGCGCGTCGCGTCCAGCAGCACGTCGCGCAGCAGCGCGGCCAGCTCGGGCGCCGACAGCCGCGCCAGCTTCTGCCGGCCCTGGTTGCGCTATGAGTATCACTGATCTACGGGCAGCATAGACACGTACCTCTAGGATGCAACGCGGCGATGCGCTGCCGGCGCGTCGCGTCCAGCAGCACGTCGCGCAGCAGCGCGGCCAGCTCGGGCGCCGACAGCCGCGCCAGCTTCTGCCGGCCCTGGTTGCGCTATGAGTATCACTGATCTACGGGCAGCATAGACACGTACCTCTAGGATGCAACGCGGCGATGCGCTGCCGGCGCGTCGCGTCCAGCAGCACGTCGCGCAGCAGCGCGGCCAGCTCGGGCGCCGACAGCCGCGCCAGCTTCTGCCGGCCCTGGTTGCGCGGCGCCGACAGCGCCGGGTTCACCGGCAGGAACGCCACGCCGCACCGCTCCAGCCCCGTCGCGCTCGTCTGCCAGACTGCGGTGAGATGATTGGTTTTGTTAATAGGCGTCAATAAAGTGATTAAGTAAAGTTAGGTTACGTTAGGTTTAATTAGATTAAGAGAGAAATAGGAATCCCGCCAAGTGGGGTCCCGTTGAGCTCAATTTATTTTTCACTTCTTCCAACCTCACTCTATACTTCACAGCTTCACACTACCCTACACTTTATTTGGCCTAAATAATAAGAAAGTAGGTATTAGCAGTTAACTTCGAAGAATTTATTTTAATGTTTAATATTTACCTACAAATTACAATAAAACTATGGATTTCGTGCAGATCATGCAAAACATCAACAGTCGTCGTGGCGAGTGTTGCTTTATGAAATTTTGAGACGATCTCGTATGGCAGGTCTTCCTTCCAACCTGGTGATGCTTTCTACTAAAGGAATCCCGAAAAATACTATACAGATTTTTTTATTTTCAATCAAATTTCATAACTTACTCGCTTCAGTTTCCCGTCGGTCTATCTCGTCGTAAATATCCATGACCAGTTCTTCGAACAGATGATTCGGGAGCTGCAACAACATACCATGCTATTGTTATCTTGTGATTCACGACATGTACACAACATGATTTGTCAATGAACATTATGTCTGAACCAGGATTCAATATGGGTTAGTGGTTTTCCTCATATGATGGTGCTATTATCAAAAACATTGTTAATTTATTTATTCAAACAAACATCTTGAAGTTTTGGTAACAGTAGTATTTCGTGTCAAATGGATACCATTACTAAGACTCCACTAGGCATCTGTGTATCAAAATTGATAATAAGAGATAACTCAAAAATTACTCGCTAGACGCACTCAAATTTATATGACATCAGATGACAGGCACTGATTTCCAACAGCTCTCGATTAAAAAAGAATCATACAAATTGGTTCATCCACAGTAAAGTTATAAGGTAACACACAAAAAAAAGATATAGCCAATTTAGAACCTGTTCCTTTGTTATCTGATAAAAAACGTTTATTCCCACTTGTCCTGTTGAGTAGTCCTGTTAACAGGACAAGTGGGAATTTTTTTCCCACTTGCCCCTAAACCTCCGTATACCGCACTCACCAGCTGCAGCTTCCCGCGTGCCGCCTTCGCCACGTCGGTCATCTCGTGCGCGTCGTGCGCGCGCGGCACGATGTAGTGTCTGCCCGCGGCGTGGTCGGGCCGCGCGCCCGTCAGCACCTGGATCATGCGGTCCGTGGCCTCGTACACCAGCTCCACCAGCCGCGCCGCCAGCTCCGTGTGCCCGCCCAGTCTGGACAGACGAAACTTTAGTGGTGTGAACTACGTCATTATATAGCTTGGTTACACTAAGGGCGGCCACATACAGTCGGAATTCCGAAACGGAATCCCGAATAGGGTTGTAACCTTGCAACGATATATCGGAAAACCGATAATATTATAAGAAAACCGATAATATTATATTGTAAGAAAAAGCTAATGTTCAAAGCCGTGAATTATCGATTTTTTTCTTCGGATATGATATCGATATTATCATATCGTTATAACGCAAATATCGATAAAAATATCGATGTGTCCTCTTCGATATTATCGGTTTTCCGATATATCGTTACAACCCTATTCGGGATTCCGTTTCGGAATTCCGCATGTATGTGGCCGCCCTAAAGCTCACGCTCTTGCACGCATATTCAAATATCGATTTGATTATGTTTATGAAAATTTGATTATGTTGTTTAATGTAAAATTTAAATTTCATTGACATGTAAATTGTTATTTGTTAATTAGTGTAAGTGACTATGTAATTTCGTTCTAATTAACAATAAAATAAATAAATAAATCAAAGATTATTAGATATTGTTTATTAAACCCTCAACGTCAGGTCATACAGCCTGGCTACACCAAATATCATGCTTATCCTCGCATCTCACTCAACTCAAATGTTTTGAATCTTTGCTTTGTACATTGCATGAATTTTCACAACTTTGACAGCTTGGAATACCACAAATGTTCCGAACTCTGCTTAATCATTATTGTGTGCATCTGGATTGAGGGCCCATTTTTTTTTTCTTGGCGTAGCGAATTGAAATTGATAAGGGAATTACTTAAAATTAGTTAAAATTTAAAGCAAACACTCATAAATTTCTTAAACGTAAATTAAAGATGTTATGGGCAAATGTTTTGGGCCCTCAGTTCAGATGCCTACAGAAAGTGGCATGGTGTAAATCTCAGAAAGTACTACCTCTGTGTCAATAATTTTTATTCCTGAATTTAGTTAAGAATTTCTTAAAACGATTTATGTAATTCTCAACTGACTAGAGAACAACATTACAGATCTATCACACGTTTTACTTGGGCCCTCAATCCAGACGTTTATGAACTGAGGGCCCAGGCGAAACATAGGTTTAAAAGAAGAAATACACAAATTTTCCTTGAACACCGCCTAGATAACATCCCTATGAATTAGTAAAAAAAACAAATAGTGAAAAAAAAGTAACGGCTGAATCGTAAAACGGATTCGAATTTTCGGAAAACGTCTGATCTGAGGGCCCAATATTTTTGGCTTTATCGACTAGATGCAACCTCTTTCTTTGAAATAAATGAGCTGAAAAGTTGTAAGAAATTCTTAACTAAAATTCTACATACGGGTTTTTCTTCAAAATGCCATATTTTATGAGAAAATTAACTTTACATTTTTAATAGGAAGAAATTTTGTAGGGTAACCATGATTCCAGAATAGGAAAATAACTAACTCAGTTTTGTAAAAATCTAATTACACTTCTGTGCTGTTATTTCTTAACCTTTACATTTTTAACCGACTTCAAAAAAGAAGGAGGTTCTCAATTCGACCGTATAATTATATGCTTTTTTTATGTACGTTCAGCGATTATTTCTTCGTTTATGGGCCGATTTTGATAATTCTTTTTTTGTTGTAAAGTAGATATGCACAGTGGGGTCCCCTGATAAGGACACTAGGATCTGATGATGGCATCTCAGAGAAATCGAGGGGAACTTTCGAAAATTGTATGGATAACTAGTGTGTTTGTTCATGTTATCATAAGTACATTAAAGCGCTACCATCTCATGAAAATCTGGAGTCGATCTGATGAAGCCGAAAGACAGTCGAGGGAACTCCTCAACAATTTACTGCAGTTATCTAGTGTTTGGGCTTGATTAATTTGTAGTGACGAGAACTTTACACTTACATGTTGAATTGAGCGCCATCTGGCGAGTAGTTTTTGAGTTATCTCTACTTATCAAGATTGAAGTCGGTTATTTTTTTGTAAAAAGCAATTATCAATATCAGCATTAGGAATTCCATACGACAGAATTTGTAACTAGACTATTATTGGACAGTTACAAGGGACACAGGTATCGCTTTTTTAACCGACTTCAAAATCTTTTTATTTTTCGAATACGTCGTAATACTACATGGGTTGAATTGAGCGTCACTGTTGAAGTCGGTATTTTTTTTAAAGTTACTGTTAAATGAGAACACATAGTTGCTGATAAATTTTATGTTTATCTAATTGTAAGAAGTAGTTTTAGTTCAAATAAATACTTACTTTTTTTCTTCTTAATGATGCGTTTTACTAAAACCCTTATTTAAATATCTTCCTTTATAACGTCTTTGACGAAATTAAATGAATATTGGTTATTAATGACTGTTTACATACAATCAAATGTTATAATTATTTATACACGCGATAGCGTGTAGCGATACCTGTGTCCCTTGTAACTGTCCAATAACAGCTAGTTACGAGTTCTGTCGTATGGAATTCCTAATGCTGATATTGAAAATGTAAAGGTTAAGAAATAGCAGCACAGAAGTGTAATTAGATTTTTACAAAACTGAGTTAGTTATTTTCCTATTCTGGAATCATGGTTACCCTACAAAATTTCTTCCTATTAAAAATGTAAAGTTATTTTCTCATAAAATATGGCATTTTGAAGAAAAACCCGTATGTAGAATTTTAGTTAAGAATTTCTTACAACTTTTCAGCTCATTTATTTCAAAGTAAGAGTTTGCATCTAGTCGATAAAGCCAAAAATATTGGGCCCTCAGATCAGACGTTTTCCGAAAATTCGAATCCGTTTTACGATTCAGCCGTTACTTTTTTTTCACTATTTGTTTTTTTTTACTAATTCATAGGGATGTTATCTAGGCGGTGTTCAAGGAAAATTTGTGTATTTCTTCTTTTAAACCTATGTTTCGCCTGGGCCCTCAGTTCATAAACGTCTGGATTGAGGGCCCAAGTAAAACGTGTGATAGATCTGTAATGTTGTTCTCTAGTCAGTTGAGAATTACATAAATCGTTTTAAGAAATTCTTAACTAAATTCAGGAATAAAAATTATTGACACAGAGGTAGTACTTTCTGAAATTTACACCATGCCACTTTCTGTAGGCATCTGAACTGAGGGCCCAAAACATTTGCCCATAACATCTTTAATTTACGTTTAAGAAATTTATGAGTGTTTGCTTTAAGTTTTAACTAATTTTAAGTAATTCCCTTATCAATTTCAATTCGCTACGCCAAGAAAAAAAAAATGGGCCCTCAATCCAGATGCACACATCATTATTCGCGAAGTTTCGTGCTACATTTACGGATACGCTTATTCGCGCGTATGTGAGTGAGCGGTCCAAGAACACAAAGGCTAATAGAACGTCTCCAATGATTCAACTGTTTATTGAGTTAATTAATCACATCTCCTACGCGTGTACATTAAAACGTCGAAACTATGAGCATCTCTAAAATGAGTAATAAGCCATGTAGCCGTAACAAGCCCGACCTGGCGCACTCGTCGGGCGTGTTGTTGGCGCTGTCCCTCGCGGTGGGGTCGGCGCCCCACGCCACCAGCAGCTCGGCCTGCGCCGGCTGCCCCGCGCGGCACGCCACGTGCAGGCACGTGCTGCCCTTCTCCTGAAACATAATACATATTATATGGCTTTCACTATGACTGGTGGGGTGGTTCTGTAGTCTTGTCTCATCAAGCAGTGGAATAAAAATAGACTTATGAGATCACCAATGTTTGTATGCCATTTATTTGTAAGTAATATCCTAAATCAGGACACTCCAAACTAGTATAAAAAATCCAAGTGGATCTCACTAACAATTATGAATCAATTGAGCAGTCATGTTTAGAATTTTCATGCCTGAAAGCCAGGTGTGGACAGCATTTTTGATACCTGCACAGAGGCTTAAGCCCTGTGTAAGTAAACAAAAAGGTATGAAAGTAGAATACTGTGCCTTCAGACTGTATCTGATAAGCTATCAGCAGCTTATCTCGGCCTGACACCAAACAGTAAGGTAATGTTATTATTATGTTATCACTTAACATACAAGATAGCTACATTTTAGCATGTCAAGCGAGACTATTGTGTGTGAAATCATTATTTTGTGGATATCACATAAACAATTTTGTTTTCAATCTTCCTGAAATTCCTGGTACGATAACTTTGGTCGTACTATTCTATCAACTGGTACCACCACACTTTTTATAAAATTAGCTATGTACAACACATTTGACTTGTTATTCTTAATATTAATAACATTTGATATTTTATATTTACTCAATATCATATATCAATCAATACTCAATATCATACAAAAAATGTGTGTACCTGATTATAGTAATTAGGGTCAGCCCCTTGAGCCAGCAGCCTCATGGCGGTGTCCAGTGAGGAGCTCCTCACGGCACTGTGCAGCTGCCGGCCCAGCTCACTCGGGGGCTCATCCCGCCGTGCCCTCAGAACATATGCTAGCCGGAGGTGTTTGGCTAGGATAAATTCTGATTTTATTGGGCTGCAATTGAAACAAAATGACATCAGTATCGAATTAAGAAATAAGATAAGGGTATAAAATTAATGAGTATGTTATAAAAGTTTAAAACACATTAATATGTATAATACATGTTTTACAAGTTATTTACAACAGATTTTTGTTTGGGATTAACATTGTTATTTTGACTTTTCAATATAAATTAAAATCTAGAAAACCTGAGTCCATTCAACCCATAACACCCATTTATAGAATGTATAATTTTAAATTTAATAAGTTCAAGAATCACTAGTAAAATTAGAAGTTGTTAAAGTATCTTACTGAAGTGGATCTTTTGGCTGAGGTTTTTTTCGGAGGTGCTTCGGTGCAGAGGTATCGAGTAAGGAATGTTCCCAAATGCTATTGACATTCTGTGCTGTAAGGGCCTGCACCATCTGTATGCACCAGAAGAACACCATTATTTACATGAATTGTGCACACCAATAATTAAGTTTTAACACTACAAACATACCGCTAGAAGCGACGGTGGCCATGAGCCTTGCCGTAAAGACTTGACGTGAGATATGTGTCGCCCCATACTTCTATGTACGCTACAGCATTCCGCGCATAGTAACAACCCACGATTGATCGACGCCCAAGACGGATCTGATGCAAAAAAATAATATCACATTCATTGAGCAATTAACACAGGAACAAATTAGGAGCAATAAAAGGAACTGTAACATCAATTGACCTGATGCTCCGCAATCGGAACAAACTTCCACCGAAGACCGATGTTTAGACCTCGATATCATCATCTTCATTCACTTTATGATATACTATAATCTAAAAACAGTTACAGCTGCACTACAACATAAATGTTAACTAGTTTTTAGGATAAAACTAGCTTCGATACAAAAATAAAACATTTTATGAATGAACTGTCAAACGTCGGAACAAAACTGTCATCAGTCACGTTGAAGTCAATTTGACAATCAAGCCAAGTAATATTTGTCATATCTATCACAGAGTACCTAGGGTAAACGGAGGAGTAATTGGCCACCGTTTAGGCACTCTATAGGCCGCGTTCAGTAACTCGACCAAAACGCCCAAAACGACACTTTTCTATAGAAATTTGACCGTTTTGGGCGTTTTGGTCGAGTTATGGAACGCGGTCATAGATATATAGTAGCAGAAAATATCCATTTTATGTGTATAGTCTATACAATTCTACACAGTCTGTGACAAAATACACGTACACGTCATACCAAGTTTGACAGCTTTGACATCAATCAAATTTTGCCGAATGTGCCGCCCGCTGTGCCGCTGCCGCTGATGCTGATCGATTTACAAAAAGATTAGAATTTTTTACTCCTGAATAAAATAATTAAACCATGAAGTTGCTGTTGTTTATAGCGTTTATATCATGCGCGTGGTTGGCATCAGCTGATCAAGAAACTTTAGTATTAGTAGACAACCTAAGTATAAGGGAAACTCATTCACAATTCTTCAAATCTTTACAAGGTGAGTTTTGAGTGACGTGGGTTCATAACGTGCCGGCATAATTTGACCTGATAGATTTATTTAACCAATATCTATGATTTCCTTTTAGAACGCGGTTACTCTCTTACGTTCAAGTTAGCGGATGACGCCAACCTCGTTTTATCGAAGTATGGAGAGTATTTGTTCAAGAACTTGATTGTATTTGCGCCGTCCGTGGTGGAGTTCGGTGGTCAGATCGACACGGAAGCCATCACCAAGTTCATCGATGACGGGGGCAATGTACTCATGGCCGGCAATTCTGCCGCCGGTGACGTCTACAGAGAAATTGCTTCAGAATGTGGTTTTGAGGTAGGTTACCCTGGTGTCTTCCTGGCGCTGTCTTGTGTAAAGGTCATGTTCATGATTATCAACTAAAGAGCGACCTTGTAGAGCTAATATATTTTGTTGTTAACAAATGAGCTAATTTTTTTGTATAACTGTACAACTCAATTACACAGACTACAGCTGATAAACAGCTTCAAGTAACTTGGAACATGGTTTGATGTTTTTTGGGCTAATGGTTCTTATAAATAACTTTACATTTTAATACACAGAGATATAAGCAAAATAGAGTCTATAGATACAAGTCTAGACACTCTTTACTTAGAAATGGAGTTCATCAGTAGATTTAACTCCATACACCTTTATTGTAATATTTTTTTTTATTTCATGACATTATAGATGGATGAAGAATCTGCAGCTGTCATAGACCATTTCAACTATGACTCCCTGGATGATGGTGACCATACAAAGATTGTGGTCTCCCCCAAGAATTTGATCAATGCCCCAACCATTGTTGGCTCTCAAAATACCAAGCCACTTCTTTTTGAAGGTACTGGGCTGATCCTGGATAAAGACAACAGCCTGGTGCTACCCATCTTAACTGCTGATAGCACTGCGTACAGCTACAATCCTAAAAGTCAGGTAAAGTTATTCATTTAAAATATTAACTGCTCTTGGCCAGTGTGGTGGACTATAGCCTTAATCTTCTCATTCTGAGAAGAGATCCACGCCCAGCAGTGGGACAGTTATGGGTAGCAATGAAAATAATAAATAATGATGATTTTTAAATCATTTTGTTTTTATGTTGTTTCTTTTCACTTTAATAACTTTGTACTTTTGCTAATTCAAAGGCTCAATTTTGTACAGAAGGAAACAAAGAAGGGTTTATTATTCCCACAGATTGCACCACACCAATAATTGTAAAATAGCTGTTTGTTAATGTGGGGATTGACTGAGGTACAAACATCGGGTGCAAGCCTTTGTGTTTTTTTATCTTTATTTCTTTGTGTTATAGGTGAAGGAGTACCCACATGCTGTGGGCAAGAAGACAGTCCTAATTGCGGCTCTGCAGGCCAGAAACAATGCTCGCATCATCTTCAGTGGCTCCTTGTTCTTCTTCTCTGATGAGGCATTTGCCTCTCCTGTGGCCAAAGTGCATGTAAGTAGCAATTTTAATATAAAATTTGGTATTTTTTTTATTGACCTTGACATCCAATTGGGAGTAAGACAAGATCAATTTTTTCTACTGAGGGAGGAATTATGAGAACTGATGGTAACTCCCCAAAATGAATTGATAGAATACCAAGAGGCTAAAATGTAAAGACATTTTGTTCTTAGAGAAAGCAAGTAAATTATGCATAATCTTTTTATAATGTAATTCAATATCAGTATTAGAAGGCTGAATAGTGAATAAATTTATTTCATTAACTAATAAATTTCCAGGGTGACAAACTGAAGGCGGACATATCAGGCAACAAGGCGCTGGCGGTGCACCTGAGCGAGTGGGCGTTCGGCGAGCGCGGGCGCCTGCGCGTGCGCAGCGTGCAGCATCACCGCCAGGGCGAGACCGAGCCCTCCAACACCTACACCATCACTGATACTGTGGTATGTGGAGCGCTGTATTATTTTATGAGTAAAGTTGTATTCCATCATGTTAAGTTTATCAAGTTTGTAAATTGGTTGTCCATTTCACTTTTTAACACTACATATTTATGATACTATAGTATTGAAAATTAGAATTAACACATATTCTTAAACTAGCTGTGCCCGCGGCTCCGCCCGCGTGGAACTCTGTGTGTTACAAAGTTTTTCCTGCGTGAATCCCGACCCCGCGATAGTTCTAATATAAATAATGGACTATATTATTACTCCACACATACCAACACACACAAAGAGCAGTTGATTTTTACTTTGTCTTAGTCACACCGTACAAAAATCCGTTCTGTAGATCTTGAGGAAATCGACAAAAAGACTAAGATATAAATGTAGAGGATTTTATTCTAAAGTTCAAGCAGAGTCCATGAGTTTAGATTTTAACATATTTTTTAATTTGGTTTTTACTTGTTAATGTATAGATATTCATAATGTATCTACTTATGTATAAATATATAGATATTGATGAGCCCCCGAATTCATTCGCTCATAAGAGATTTTCCCGCGTAAATCCCGATCCCGCGAGAAGTCAGGAACAAAAAGTAGCCTAATATGATGCTCCATATCCTGCTCTACTTTCCACTGAAAGCCCCATAAACATTTGAACCCCCGACCTCGTTCCCGCATATGAGATTTCCCGCGTTAATCCTGATCCTGGGGGAATTCCGGGATAAAAAGTAGCCTGTCCCATAAAAAATCTAAGCCCATCCATGACTTCGCGCATAGGAGTTTTTTTTACGTGAACCCTGATGCCGCGGGAGTTCCAGGATGAAAAGTAGCCTATATGTTGTTCCACAACTTTCTTTATCTCCTAGTGAAAGTTCCATAAAAATCGAAGCCCGTGACTTGGCGCATAGGAATTTTTCACGCGTGAATCCTGATCCCGCCGGAATTCCAGGATAAAAAGTAACCTCTGTGTTGCTCCAGAATCTCCTCTCTCTCCCAGTGAAAGTTCCATAAAAATTTAAGCCCGCGAATTCGCGCATAGGAGTTTTTCCCGCGTGAATCTAACGAAATGAAACTAATTAAACAGATCCTAAATATAAAAACAATTTTAATTAGAATAGGAAAGATGCGAAATAAAGTATCAATACTATGTTTAGAAGGTTTGTATTTCCAAAATTTTAGATTTAAATATACCATAAACAAAATACCATGAGACTTTGCAATATTTATAGTTTTCCTACGAAATAGTCATTAGCGTGATTCAGCTACTTGAACATCGCCATCTTAGACAAACACATCTTAGACATCGTTATGTATGACAAAACTTAAGTCAACTCGAATAAACACTGTATCTCTAACTGTACCAACTTTATCCCCATTTTTTGCGCCCTTTGCTGGCTATTTTTTAAAATCCTGAATTTACATTGAAGATTACTTATTTAGCTATAATAATTTTTAAATATGGGGTTAAAAATATTTCCAGTTTAGTCAGAAAGTTACCTTAAAAATTAGAAATTTCCGCATTTATTTGTGTTTTTTTTCTTTTCCTTACAAAATATCGAAAAACTGAGAAATACGTATTCTATTAATTTAAGTGGTAACCCTTTGTTGCAAATTTAAAGTAAATCGGACGACGTTATAAAAAAATTCCATACAAACTTTAGTCACCTCTCCCTAGGGAACCTTAATGTTATTCGAAAAAAGAAGTACCCTATAATAGACACCAGTATATAGGTAAATAACTTTACCAAGCTTCAATGAAATCCGTCCAGTGGTTTAAGCGTGATGATCGGTCAGACAGACAGACAGACAGACAGACAGACAGACAATAAATAAATAAAAAATATTTTTGAGTTCTATCTCGATATGTAAGTGCCCCTTAGTCGAAATTTAAAAAAAATATTCAATGTACAGAACACGTGCTCCTACAGTTTTATTATAGTATAGATTATTTATTTATTTTATAATAATATTATACTCAGTTTCGTAATGCATGTGCATAGTAAAGATACGGATTGTTAAGCAGAGAATTTAACATTTTTGTCAGGTTTACCGCATTGAGATTGAAGAACTGAAGAATGGAAAGTGGCAGCCGTTTGACGCGAACGATGTGCAACTCGAGTTCGTGCGTATCGACCCCTTCATCCGCACCACACTGAAGAGGAAGCCCAATGGAGTTTATGAGGCAGTGTTCAAGGTGCCAGACGTGTGGGGAGTCTACCAGTTCAAGGTGGACTATGACAGGGTCGGCTACACTAGGCTCTACCATTCCACACAGGTAAACTGTTTAGTTATTTATCTTTATCAACTTACATGTAATATGACGGTCGAGAGAATGGCAAAAATCTATAATTTTAGTACTAATGTGTTATTGTGTGAGGTACAGCACATGATGCTCAGAATTAAATAGGTTACAAATTTAATATATAAGTAACCATTCAATTATGATAACTTGACTTCTGCGCCAGAAGAGTTGGATAAAAATTGTGATTCACAGCATGGGCCCAAATTTATGAAATTCGCCTAATTTGATATTTTTAAGTAAATGTATAATAATATTTTTATTTTGTTTGCTCCAGGTTTCAGTGCGTCCTCTCCAGCACACGCAGTATGAGCGGTTCATTCCTAGCGCGTATCCGTACTACGTAAGCGCATTCTCTATGATGATTGGCGTATTCCTGTTCTCGTTCGTCTTTCTCTACTACAAGGAAGACTCGCCCAAGACTAAGGCTGAATAAAGCATTTACTAAAATGTTCAAGTTGTAGTGCGTTTGTTTTTTAATAAAGTTTCTTAGTAGAAAGTGTCTGAAAAAAATATGTATGTATGAATTAATAAAGGTGTTAAGGTAAAATAAAATATAAAAACATATTTCTATTTATACTTTTTAATCCCTCCCTATACGGAGTGACTTCTTGAGTAAGTTGGAAATAACTGATTAATAACATCCAACTTTGCTTACATATTACGATCCACAGTTACGATCAATATCGATGGCTGTTTTTAACGTTTTTAAAACCCGTAAAACGCCTGATGAAAACGAGTCGCAATTTATTGTTCTACATCCTGCTTCTGATCTGATAAAATATTAAAGAAGGTATTAAAATAACATAAATTAAAAATATTACAATTTTTTCAACTCCTAATAATGGTAAAGATAAGTTTTATATAATTTAGAAATTATATTAGAATAACGTTTCTTATTTTTTCTTGAACGCGTCTGTAATGTCAACTGACAATTCCATCATTTTCATCTTGAACGCAACGGTTGTGAATGTGATGGCATGCATGTCATTCGGGGCCTTAAATTTTTTTGGACAAATGTTTTAATTTATACATTTTTAATAGCAAAAATTACTGAATAATTCTTTTTTATATGAAACCGTGCCAAAAACGAGCTCAATATTTGTAATACGTGTAAAATAGTGGTACCATTGATGTAAATCGTGTAGGCAGTGCTTTGATGTCTCCGTAACTCTCAAATTTCACTAATTCTGAATGTTTCACGGACAATTGGACTGCAACTAGTTGGAAAGTGTATTGGTGATAATTTTCGTGACATAAATCGATGCGGTGCCTGTCGCAGTGATGTGTTTACATCTGTAAGCTGTCCCCGTGAGTATGATGTCATTGTAGTGACTGCCATTAAAAATACGTTGGCTTTGTGCCCACCCGTTTTCCTGCTAGTATTATAAATCTAATACGGTTTTGTGAAAACAACCACGCGGAAAAGTGCAGCGAACCCTGTAGGTTATAGGTGATTTGTTCCAAATAAATATGCTAATGAGGCTTTCATTCTGATCTCGGCGGAGCGTACGACACGAACGGTGTTATTATGCATCTAGTGTCCAAGTTTCTATTCCAAGTGATGTACGAACAACTTTAGTGTGTTGATCTTACCTGATAAGTTAGGTTTCCTGCTGAACAGTTGACTCAGTACATGTTTCAATGCAAAGTAAGTGTTAATAATTCATTTATAAAAAATGCATACCTGTTTAGAAATACCCAGGTCCCGGAGATGGCCTTGACTCAAGATGTGGGTTCTATTTGCTTGCTGTATGCTGATGCTAAATGCTCCCACATAGTATAAATAGACTTATATTGTGCTAAGGCCACAATTTGTTATTGAGTTTAGCACTACAGTAAAAATATATCAAATTGGATTCGTGTTGCAAAGCAAAATGCAATTTCAGTAGTGTAAGCTAGATCTAGTAGTAACCACCGTCAGTCAAGAAATCTTTAGTTTTTTTAGTGGGGCATCTATTACTTATTTTGTTAGTTCTACTTCTGAGTAACCAAATAATATGTTTGTTTTTTGACAACATAAGAAACTTATTTTGGATTCTGTGGTATTAAAATCTTGAGGGGTCAAAAAGAGCAGTAATTCAGTACTATAAGTGTATTATTTATTATTGATATTACTATTTTATATTAAATAAAAGCTGCAATAACAAGATGAGCCATTTTGGGAGTAACCGCAAACAAATAGACAAACATTTGATGTTATATTCAGTCTTTCTATGGCTTTTAGAGCAGTACCTGCATTGTGTTAAAGAAAATTATATTACTCTTACTTATTAATTTACATAACCCTTCCTTGAGACTTATACCATAACATTAAAAAAACCTTAATTTGTGTTATGGTTATATTAATTTTGTTGTACTATTCTTTACCTGTAGTAAATCACATATGTACCAAGTTTGGCAGTGTTATATAAAAATTGTAAAAGACAGTCAAATTCAAATTTAATTTACACACACATGCTGATCTTTAAACCTTGAACCAAACACGGGTTTTACATCACATTAGCTGATAACCTTATTAAATGACATGATAACTAGGAGGAAACAGCTCCGGCATGATGTAAACAAACCGAGTGGATGGTCTAATTTAAATGTAATTAGTTCATAAAACCCAACCTTCTCTGAGTCATTACTGGTAATGAGGAGTTACATTTATCTCATAAAATTTTAATATAGCACCAAAAACAAAGGAAGAATGTGTCTACCTATTCAGTAGATTATCAAAAAGTTATACCTAAATGATTGCCTATGGTTGTTGTGTAAGCCCATTTGCACTTCAATACAATAGAGCAGGGAATAATCTCCAGAAATTACAGGTGTACCTTTGTCATTCACACTTTCATTGTTATACATTACACCTTACCATTTGTTAAATATAGCAGGGTCCCAAGAGAGCTGGTTCAATTGGATCTAATCAGAATTATTGACGCACAAAAAGTGTCAAACTATCTCAACACAATATATTTGGGTTTCAAATAAACTCAATCAGTCTCAGTTATTTTTTAACATTACAATTCATATAAAAAAAAATCATCATGCATTATTGACATCATAGTATTTAAGAATTTTATGATCAACTGTATCAACTTTTTCATGGTGAATTTAATTTTTTTTATATTGATTCTTACATAATACTTTAATTTAATAATGATTCTTCCTAGATTTGTTACATTTTAATCTTCAGTGAAGTATTAAAATGAATAATTTCATTAAAAGGAGAGAGAGAAGGTACTTTGCATTTAGCATACAAAACATAACATATTGACTGTTATGGCATCACTCTTTTGTATTATAATTTGTCACAGAGTGTGCAGCGGCAGTGAAGATGGATCCATCGCGACGGCAGCGCACGCAGACCAAGGCCACTGCGGAGGAGCAAGCCCTCGACCAGATAGCCAGGGAGGTAGGTTACAGTCATTTCTCTATTTGCATGGTTTTTCTAGGTGAAGCTATGTACTATCAGATGTCGGGATATATCTTAAGATGCATTATTCATTTTTGATCAGTAGACAAACTGACAAATACAAGGGTGTTATCATACACTTGCAGGATCATGTTGTCAGACCTAATCCAAAAATAGTAATTTAATGATTTATACTAATAGCAATTCCTTTTTGAAAAAGAAAATTCATTTTTTTTTTCTTCTTTGATCTCAAAAACTTGCGACATTGCTTTCCCCCTTGGTACGGTTATACTTGAACATGTAGCTGTAGAAGGATTGGTAAGCCTTATGGCTCTGTTAATAAGGGCTAAAACTACGGAAGGAACTCACCTGTTCGTCAGTGACGCTCGAAGTGCGCTATGATATCTCTTTAGCCGCCCCACTTGACGTGCCGCCGCGCACAGTGCTCACGAACCGTGGAAACAACATCCTAAATTCTTCTAATATTTTATTTTTTTAATGGTACGTTGAAAGCATCAAATCAGCAATTATTTTAATAGTTTTACAGCTGCCGTGAACATTTTATTTTCATACATGATTAATTATTTTTTAATTCCTCATATAGTATACATATACAGATGACGGTACCTACGGGATGTGTGTAAATGCCAGTAAATGCCTTAATTTAAATTGTTTTTCGTGTGTTGGTATCTATAATATCCATAGTCAAACTTAATTATGTGATTGTTTGTTTTTAAATGGCGTCCAAACGGATAAAGAGATTGAAACAAAATTAACCATGAAGAGAAATTAATAACAACATGAAAAAATTACTACCGAATTTATTTGTAAACAGGCAAAGCTGCCTGACAAGACTTTTTTGCTAACATCAAATTTCCTCAATTTTATTATTTCCTTAGCTATTGTGAAGTGGTATTATCAGGGTCTCTGTCAATTAAAAGTCGTACCTAGTAAAATATCCTCCAGAACCTTGTCGAAAAACAATGCAAGTGAACGTTGTTCCCTCGTAGCCACCAGCGCACCACTGTGCAATGCACCTGTTAATAGACTGTGTGAAATAAGAACGGGTAAAAATACACTTCCGCGTGCAAACACCTTCACTGACAGCACGTAGCGTACACTAGGGTGAAGTATAGTATGTAGAGTATAGCACACGACTGTATTGCAATAACGAGTATGTCTTTTTATGTAGGTAAATAAACATCGCCTATGAACATACAAACACCAAATGCAATATGATATGATGCGTTAAAGGCCAAGGAACTTCTTTCTTCAAGGGAAGAAATTAAGATGTCCTAAAAAAGTATAGTAGGGTATAGCGGGGTTGTTGTTGTTGTTGGTTGTCTGTTGAAGTGTTGGTAAAGTAATCTACGGGTTTACCACAGTGTCGTAAAAATAAATGCGGTGGCGTAAAAAAGTGGTAAGTAACAATATCTTCGTTCTAAAAAGCGATGTCTCATGCATGTTCATATTCCAGGCTATTGCCTATAAGAAAGTTGCTGGTCTCCTTTAAAAAATTTGCAACTAATTTTGGAAAAATAAAATAGTACTGAAGTAAGCAAGATAATGTCTTTTTGCTTTTTTGGCTTTTAAATATTTGTACATAGCAATGAGTGCTTTTCTAACAAATTTTGAATATGTATTTATACAGTCACGGCCCCATTTCAGTTTTATTATTAGTGTAGATGTAGGATAAAGTTAGTGGTGCACAGCTAGGGTTGCCACCCGTACTTTATAATAAAGTATTGTACGTTATTTCAGGCAATTGTACTCTATACTTTATGAGAACAATAAAGCACACGAAAATACTTTATTTCGCATGATTTGATTTCTTTGTAATAAAAAATGAATCACTTATTAATTTTAATTCAAATATTGATTGTAAAGATGCTGTGCAATTGTTTAGTCGAGATCCTAATTTGATACAAACTGTAAAAAGCAATAAAAATATGTTTTTAAATATAATAATAAAGAAAAATAAATTGTACTTTATTTTGATACTATGTACTTTTTTTTTCTCACCAATGTACTTTATTTGCAAAAAAAAAGTTGCAACCCTATGCACAGCCCTAAGCGATGCGCCGCCCGATGATCTATTTACGCGACCGTCGAGTGCATGGCGACGACACTCGGCCGAAATAGCCGCCGCGACGCAACTGAACGTCGCCGGCTAGGCCTTTACAGGCATTCCCTCTTACTTTCAATGCCGAGAATCGTACCAACTTTGACGATTTGCTCTCAGTTTCTCGTGTGCGAGATGAGACGATCCTCGCGAGTCATTGTTAGAGTTCCAGAGCGTTCGTCACTGAGATTTATGAGGAGGAAGAGGGTGACGAATTTGGTCGTTTCGTAATGCTCGTTAATATGGGTGCTCGTTAACCGTTAGGACAACAGTTACATGAATGCTACATAGATCTATGCGGGAAGGAAGGAAGTTTTAAATTTTGAGGCTTTAGCAGTGGAGGATAATTAATTACGTCTTTATGTTTATTTCTGTCTCTGTCTCTACATCTCTACCTAAACTTTAAAAAACTTTACACCAGTTACTGACTTAATGATGAATGTGTTAATTAAGTATTATCTGCACTTTAATCCTATTCTAGATAATATTTTTCTCGGGAATGTTTGGGATATTTTGTTACTCTATTACTCATGGTAGAGATTTGCTGAAGGGATGGCATAGTTTAGATTTCGAAATAAATAGCACGCACAAATACAATTTAGTACCTATCGACCGACCGCGGACGACGGGCAAAAGATTCCCGAGTTTGATTTCTGGCTAACATACATTGAACGGAGAAATGGTATAACTTTGCTCTGCCTTGCACCGCTTCTATTCATGCCGCTTGAGACAAAAGGAAGCAAGGAGCAGGAGACTCCATGTAAGAAAACTGTAGTTATATTTGCACAAATTAAAATTAGAACAACAACAACACTACTGTATTAGTCTTCTTTTTTGATCCATTTATAAAGTTCCCCTTTTGTAATGTTCCTTTTTGATGTCTACGGGAATTGGGAACTAAACGAATGATCGCTCCCCGTTAGGAGTACCGCCTGGAATGTTGAGCGCTGTCGGCAGGATCGTGAACAAATAACTCACGAATCCCTACCCAACGTTGAAAGTTATTGAGTATCTTACGGAATTTATTAAATCAGTAGAAGAGACCTTATTTTAGCTTGGCCGATCACTAGCGGAGCATTCCATAGTTTACAGACTGTAGCGATTAGAGTAAACAAGTACATACGTAACAATGTAAATATGTAAAGAAAAATCTTGGTACACTGTTGTACTCTGATATAATTGTGTACTTAATTTTTTAAAGTAGCGATGGGCACGAACGTTCATTCGTTTTATAGTTATGCTCAGTGGTACCTAAGTTGAATACCAACGACTTAATTTTATTCTTCCGGACTAAATTATAATCTAAATTTCAAGCTATGCTTCTTCGGAACATACTTTAAACTGTTTGGCTATTACTGCCGTGTCGGAGAAGGGTGGTCGTATATCTTACTTATCTTCTTACCGTGTCATTAGTTTTTTAGATTCACTTTGATTCAATATAGAGTTGATTTATCAAGGTGAAGAATGCTACTTCGCTATCTGCGTTTCGTGCGATTGTTTTAGGCTTAAAAAAGCATATAAATTACATTTTCACATGAAAATGGAGCAACATTTCAATGTGATTTCTTGTATAAAGAGATAGGTAAAGGTGTGGAAAAATAGGCTACTTCGGCTTCTCGCGGAAAATAAATCTAAGATCCTCGGGAAATTTCGTCCCAAATAATATGCTACAGATGGCGTTAAGGGCGCAATAACAGTATGATTGTGAGTAGGTAATAAATATTTTAAAGCAACTTTTAAGTTCCCGAAGCGAAGCGAGAACAAAATTACTAGTAAATAATGATGTACTAGTTGTACGTACAATACGTACGTAGTCTGTTTTAGAATAATTTATTTGATAAATTTAGAAGTTGCCTTTATATTATTTTCCTTAACGGTCATATTGTGCCTGTGTAAAATAATAATATTGCAAAATATTTAGCTATTAACATTTACAATACAAATTATTGACTGGTTGCTAGTAGGAAATAAATTAAGTCTCCATATTATAGCGTGGGCGATGGTTGAAATAAACGCCCTTTTGGTATTTCGGGAATAGATCACGGAGTGCATTTAAGAGCGAGGGGGATTGTCGGAATGACGATTTCTGATTATTGACTTTATTGCCGTTTTGGGTGGTCTTGCTTGATGTTTCGTTTACATAATTTATGAGTCAAATACGTATTGTGTACGCCAATATTTTGACCCAGTATCATGTAGTCCTTGGAGATGTCAGATGTGCAGATTTGTCACGATAATTTCCTTCGACGACGCAATTGAAGTGATAATAAATAAATTCTAATACACACATATTAAGTAGAGTGTTGGAGTATGCTCAAGGCATCTTCAATGATGAGCAAGGACCTGTGTTCAGTAGAGGGCATGAATGGATTGTAGCCAAACAAATTTTGAAAATTAGACTAGGATTCGAACCCAAGCCCCCATTTTCGGCAGTCCGATGTGCGTTAAATTAAAAGCATTTGGCTATTAATGTTTATCGCCTAACTTCAAGCGCTAACGAGCTGCCTTTATCAACCTTTGCCAAATTACAGTGTAGTAGTACCTAGTACGACGTCGAAAATTGGGCCATTGAGTGATTCGGTTGCCAAAACTTATAGGTCAGTTTCAGAGCCTGCCCTGAGGAGAACAATAATGGTCATACTTCTGTTTCTCGATTTATTAAATTGAAAAGAGGAGTGTCCGTTGCCTACGCGTAGGCGCGAAAGGACGTTGACTCCAGGCTACATGAAACTGGGACACTGGATCGATCGGGAGCGAGACCCGACTTAATGCTATACTATTACGCTAACTCAGCGTAGGCTGAGGAAAGGATGTTTGGTTCGAATAACGGGAACCTTTGGAACGAAGCCTTTGGAGTCTTTTGCGTCAGCGTCTAGGAAAGTTAAGAAAAATCATTTGATGGTTATTAAGATTGTAATTCTTATTTTTGTTCAGGCTTTTTCATGTATAAAAAAAATATTATGCAATTTTGCCGCAGCACGCCCTGAAAGAGTTTCAACACTAGCAGTTTATGCTGCTTTTCAGTGGATCTGTACGAGTATAACTTTACGTACTGTATTTATGTATTTTGGAAAAGTTTTTTTTTGTATGACGGGTGTTTTATAATTATGTTCCCCTAAGAATTTTGAGCACATGTTTATCGTAACAAAGCAAAGGCAGTTTTTAGTCAGTAATTTGAAGATTAATCTTTGGAATATTCATTCTAAGCGCATGTTAAGCCATTCTTAATTTTTTTTTGCCTTTATCTATGTTGTTCGATGGCGTTTTGATTACAATACAGCTTGATAAAAAACATACTAGTGTGACCATGTACTGAAGGAATTGCTGCTGCTCAAACCGCAACCACAACAATCGTAGTTATTTGCAGAAGTTGTATTATCAGCAACACGCGGAGGCGGAAACGGCGCTATAGGTCACTGAGGCTCGTTTCCTCGAACGGCCAGGAATACATCGTTTGGTGAATTCACGTTGCATGCATGCATGGCACATGTGCGAATATAGATTGTGACTCAAGTTATGTTTTATGATATTTTATCCAGATGGATAGGCCTTTCCTTGGGAGGTTCTGGGCCATTTTTATTTTCGAGACATGTGACGTCATTATGATTGCGCTCAGCGTTACCTACAATAGATGAAGTACCTAAAATAATTATGTTTAGTTATTTATCCTTATAAATTAATGGTTCGGTAATTTCAGCTACATTACCTATCGGTTACAAAACGTCTATTTCCATATCTTTAACTCAGTTCATTCCATTCCAGTTCTTTAACTCATTAATTTTGCGTGTAGTATTTAATTACAGCCTGAAAATGTTCACGTAATCGGAACTACATGCCGCTTTATGAAATGCACGCATATACACTTTCATACATTATCCTATTCGATAACAGACGACGCAGACGCTTACGAACGCTCGTAAAACCTTTGCCGTATCGGTAGGTGCGGAGCACGTTGTACTAATGCCGCCTCTACACATAGGCCAGCGCATTCGCCAACGCGCTGGCGGTGCGCTTGCCAACGTGCTTGTGAGTTAATCCACACATTGGAAGGTCGTTCAGTATGCTTTGGTTCGGGCCAATGTGCGGACGGATCAAAAAATGGATGTTGAGTTGGTAACAGCTGCAGCTGTATATTTATTCACAGCTTATAATTACTACGTAAATATGTACGAGAAAAGGGTGATACTTTCATATTTATAATATTAAAATAATAATAAAGTACGATGCTCTTACTTTGAAGTAAAATATCGTAAGGAAAACGGAATGTCCAAGAACCTTATTTATTTAGCATTTTTAATACTTACAACATTTTTATTTTTATGGTACTTATTTTTTGGATTCCATAGGCAATTTTCACTCTGATAGAGCTCAATAAATTTAAAAGTTTCCTCATTACTCATATTATACGCCATTTTGTTACGTTAGGTGTTAATACGCCGCAAGAAGAAAATATGCACTCTTGATCGCTGCTCCGGGCAAACTGATCGCGCGGCCAATGTGTGGATGGTGCGCCAAGCTTGCGACAAGTGTTCTTTGATGATACCGACACCGCGCGGCAAGCTCGCAAGCGCGCCGGCCAACGTTCAAATGCCTACCGCCAACGTTCCAACGCCCGTTCTACACATTGGGAGCCAACGCACTTGCCAACGTGTTGGCCTATGTGTAGAGGCAGCATAAACAGGATCTGTCAACGACCAAGTACTCAAAAACGATGTCTGTACTTGTCAGGTACTTCATAAACATCTTGATGATAATCATTCAATAAACCATATCGTAAAGTATGTTGTTATGATTTTTCTGACGGTACATTTAGGCTGGCCTACTTTCCAGTGTACATTTTGACGAGCCACCGTCTGAATGCAATGTAATGAGATGCTGTCATTACGGTAATGGTTGGCAAGATTTTAATGAAAACTGAATAATTAATTTGTGATCCATTTTCTAGAAATAAATAAATGTATTTTGGTAACATAAAGAAATTACATTATTACTGACAAGCATGTTCACAATTACTTTATTTTTCCAAAATAACTTAAATAATAACTTAGGTTAAAAAAATATTTAAACATTGGTTTAGAACGCGTTTTGGTTGACAAATCTCGAAATTTTCACTTTGGAGCGAAGTCATTAAATATATCGATTTCATAAGTCGAAGAAGTCGATGAAGTGTAATCCCTAGTGCCATGGGACTATGGGGAATTAAAATTACCCGTGGACCCGGTAATGGGTCAACTCACCGGGACCACGGGTAAACACCCCTTTTTTCGCTTTAAATCCTACTTATAATTTAATGTACGCCTTAAAATACAGCTCCATCTTGGAAAATATGTAGTAACTTGTGGGTACTTACAGTTTAAGACCAAAATCACTTTAAATTAAATCATTATTCCGTCAAAGTGTGTAATGAATTAAAAGGGGAGCCCAGAAAACAATTATTTACTGTTTAACTTGTTTATTTAATCATTCAAACATACATCTTTTCCCATAGTAAAATATTCGTGTTCTCTATAAGTCTTCCTCTGACAGTTGTATTTTTAATATCCTTTTATAAGTAAACGGCCTGTTACTCCTTCTTGTTGACATAATTAGTGATTGTCCAAAAGGAGTTCCTTACAGAATGTATGCAAGTACCTACATAAAAATGAATCATATTTAATTTGGATGGTTATTTGAACGGTACCACTAGGCCTACAGCTAGTAGAAGATCCGAATCTATATCGACATTCACCGGGTTGATAATAGAATCAAAGTTGTTTTATAATAAATTTCGTATATTAGAAAATATATTAAAAATGGGTTGACAACAAAAATCCTGGACAGAATATTTTTAATTATTTTTTAAAAAATTATTTTCATAAAATGTTGTACTTATGATGAAGATAATAATAAAATTTTATACTGGACTTAAAGTATAGAACATATAGAATGTGCAGACGTAGGGTAGACTATTATTTACCTGGACGAACTACTGGGTAGACAGGTATAAACAGGTATGTCAATACTAGTTACTTTTCACTCGATTTGATAATAATCTGCACATTCTATATGTTTTATACTTTAAGTCCAGTATAAAATTTTATTATTATCTTCATCATGCAATATTTTTGAAAAATTATTTAAAAAAAATAATAAAAAATATTCTGTCCAGGATTTTTGTTGTCAACCCATTTTTAATATATTTTCTAAGATACGAAATTTATTATAAAATAAGTTTGATTCTATTATCAACCCGGTGAATGTCGACTTAGATTCGGATCTTAGACTAAGCGTTACAGCTGTGATTGCGCACACATGAGCACCGAGTCGGGTCTGGTGACGTCAGCGCCATCGATCTGTCTGCACCCCGCCCATTCCCCGGCCGCGGCCCACCCCACTAGCTGATGCAATCCCGCTCTACCCGGCGAAATTCTCTTTTAAATGCAGAATCTATTAAGGAACTCAGACTCACAGATAAGACAACCCTTGTATGATTTTTCATCTGCCCTCTTAATTTACTTTCAGACGTAGACGCTCTGTATTTGGTTAATGTTAATTAATCATGAGCTACGGTGGCCGTCAGGCCGTCTACCATCAATTGACAATTGACTCGTTACTTTGTTTGTCGCATTAAAAAAATTCTTAAATTTATTTATTTTTTCTCATTAGATGTCTATAATCACCACTATATCAGGCGGTGCATTCATGTGCGTTTTTGACTTACATGTTAAAGAGGATAATGTTCATTCGTTATTTTCAACGCCATGATCAAGTCGATATTCAAGATTTCTTTTTAGAATTATGTATTTCAAATTACAATTTACCTATGTTATGTTTAGCCACACATGACAACTTTCTCCTCTTTTTTCAAGCGTGTTACATAATTCTGTAGTGAATTAAAAGACGTACTGGTTATACATATTTGTGTATGATGGTAACATAATGATTAGGCTTTTTAAGCTTTCAAACCGGATGTTACATACAATAAACGGATTTTGTAACGTTGTCATGATTTTTTTAAGATTGGTAACCCGTTCTCAAGTCATTTCCACAAATAATTTATTGTTCCGGTTGCACATCTAATTTGTTTTGAATTATGATTATTCATTTTTATTCAGCGACTTTATTTTTACAACTACATATTTTGATACTAATGTCTTATTTATTAGAATTCCGTTTGTCTTTCTCATGCCATTTATTTTCGTTTAAGCCGAAGAAGATTTCATTTAAGTACTGCTTTCTTGGCATTCAATTTATAATTATTGACTTGTTAAATTATAAAGTAGTATTAGTTACAAGTTATGTACCGATTGAGCTCAGTAAAATTTATTATTAGTTACGTATACATATATGTAGCCTTCTAAGACGCAGTAGAGTCATCTTAGAAATTGTGTGAATTTAAGCTCCAGTTTTCGGTTGATACAAAAGAAGTACCGAATAGGTGGAGTAAATTTCACTAACAAGCTAACAACATGATAGCACATAGATAATGTCTTCGTAAATGAAGTATGCTAGCGATTACAGTGTTTTATAGAGCTATTTTTAGAGTAAAAATAAAAAAAAACTTGAACTTTCTCTATCATAAAGGTGGAAGCTCAAAGATTTCTCATAGATAATTATCCAAAGTTAATGGTTTCTCAACGTCATCCTAGTGATCATCATTACGATTGTGTATTCTCTCTGAATTATAAAATTTCAAAGCAATGACATTATAAGTTAGTAGACATCATTGTTTTCAAGAGATTCTTTCCAAATCCTCTCAACGATACAACAAGGCACATTCACACATTTCATTAACAAGGTTGAGGTTATGTCCAATCTGTTGACTGACATTCTTTAACCAGGTTATAATTAATTTCTTCTAAACCCCCATTACTTCGAAAAGATATTGTTATCTTTGTAGGGGGCAAGAAACCAAAATTTATTGAACATTGAAAATTGACTTTAAAACTCTATCCTTGGCCTAAATATTTACCTACTCTACCATTATGATCTTCCTAACGCTGGAGAATAATGAAGAGTTTATTAGATTCTAAACATTGTTACTGACAGAAAGCTCGTAGTCTAAATTGTTGTGCCGTGGTAGGCGGGTAAGGAGTAATGAATGTGGACATAAGGCTGATGCTAAGATTACTGAAACGTTGCCGAGAAATTCCATAATTCAGCACATGGCACATGGTTGCGTTAATGAGCAATTTATAATGCAGCTCATTAGTGTTTCAAATGAGAGCAACTAATTGACTAGTCCTGAGTCCTGCGGCAAGCCTGCCCTATCGCCGATGGGCGTGAGATCGACGTGACAGGGCAAAAGTTCAAGTGTGGGAGCCACAATATAAACATGTTACAATACCTTCACACATACACAAAGTGAAACCTTCAAGAGAAACTTAAAAACCGGCTCGCCAATATTAACGGTTACGTACTGTTGAGCGACTTCGCCTCACAAATCTACATCCTTTTATACAACAATTCAGTTCCTTTGTAATGACTAATGACTTAATATTTTAGGAATGTATTAAATGCTTACGTTTTATGTTTCATATTTTTCTGAAACTATTGCAAACTATGTAGTCAGTTGCCCATGACGGTTACAGAGGCTGACCCAGATTACGACACGGGAGATTACGAGGTCGATATTACAAAACTGAGATATTCATAGCCTTCCAATTAGCTAATAGCTTATACGACCGACAATGTAAATTTTTGACTGTAGTTGTTTCGAGCGTACCGGCTGGTAGTCTCACTTAGTAAGCCGGCGTCCGCGTAACGCAGTAAATGCATTTTCGAGAAGCTCCGGTCGTTTCGCGCTCCCGGAGGGCTAGGGGGGTTGGTCGGTTGGGCGGGCGGACGGTGGGGCGCTGGAGTAGGGGGGGCTCCAGCGTCAACGACCGCCACTCGGCAGTCTGCGAGCGGAGAGGACACCGTCCCATGCACCCGTGCAACTTTCCACTCCCGACGATCGAACGTTCGATTTTGCATCGCGTCCGCTTCTCGGCGCCGTGCGACGCGACGCGCATTCCGAGCGCCACCGCTGAAGGACACGGAGTTCGTTTGGGACGAGTTTCGTCGCGATCAAAGTCGAGGATCGCTGATCGCCCCCGCCGTTAATTGACTTATTATTGTGCACGTGCGCTCCTTTCGGCTCGCCGGCGTCACGCCGACGGACGACGGGCATCCCTGCTGGCTTCGTGACGCCCCGCGCGAGACGGCATCGATTTAAAATAACCGGATTTTTATTTATGAACGTCGTGGAGACGGCGCGGTGACGACGCGTCAATGATGTATTGATAGACTTGGACGTCCCCAAACCTGGATTCGGAGTGCTACTGTGCAAGAATGGTGAAATTGGGCCTGGCGATGGTGGTGGGTGTGGCGCCGGCGCTCGTATCGTGGTGGCGCGGCCAGGGCCCCTGGCTGCCGGCCCCGCTGGTGTCCCCCACTCTGTCCCCGGCGTCCGAAAAGGCTCCAAAGCTGTGGGCTCAGCGCCGCTCGCCCTCGTTGTCGGATTGCTTGGAGAGCTCTAGCGACGAGGACTCGGCACGGTCTATCGTTTGCCATGTGAGACCTAAATTAGTAAGTCACTTTAATTACTTCGACTATAATCTAAATGTTAATGTTAAGTACTGCCTCTGTATTGTATTATATTGTATTATTGTAACTTCTTCATCATAGATTGATCTATAAAAATATCAGAAAGCAGTTTTGGGAGGTTGAACAATTTGAATATTATATTAATATTTGTAAAGTTTTACGAAACTCGAAGAAAACACGACCAAAAAGTAACGATTGGACGTGACCGCGAGGTGTTTTTGTGACCACTCCATTTGCAACGGCGTGTTCTTGTTCTTAGAGGTGAAACAGCTTTTTCATCACCCCTATTCGAAAAAGACGACTTGGTTCGGACATAAGGGGTTCCAAAGTTGCTGTTTTCTATTCAGCGGGCCGGAATGAATTTTCATACAACTTTTCCTGCCGGCTAGATCTTTTCCGTCCTATTTTGAATTTAGAACATTTTAGTATTTTGCGCTAAAGAAATCGAACACAAATATTGTTTGAATAAAGAATGTCTGGTTCGACGCGAGGGCCCCGCCAGCTGAATAATAAAAAAAGAAATCAAATTAAGATCGCTCGAACTATATCCCGCGTTTTCGTGCATTTTTACGTATTGTTAGAAATTTTGTTTTGTTTTGAAAAAATGAGTTCTTCCAACGATAGTGAAAGTATCCTCCTGATAGTATAAAAACTGAAGCGAGTAATGTGATGAATAGTTTATTACCTGCGAAATCCCGGGAAAAATATTTGAAAGCCTATGATAATTTTTTGGAATGGAGAAATGCAAGAGGCGCCAAGAATTTTTCAGAAACTGTGTTTTTGGCGTACTTCCAGAACTTAGCCAAAACTAAAAAACCTTCCACCCTTTGGAGTATCTACTCAATGCTTAAATCAACAGTCAGTTCTAATAACGATATAAAACTGGACACATATTAGAAATTAATAGCATATCTGAAGAGGATGTCTGATGGATTGAAACCTAAAAAATCCAAAGTGTTCACAGTCAAAAATGTGGAGACTTTTCTTAATGAGGCACCCGACGAAATCTTTCTTGCCGTAAAAGTAAGTACAGTTTGTCAAGAAAGTCATGAAAAAAAAGGAGGGCGCCACTATAGTTTACATGGCATCACCATGACACTACTCTATGTCTTTTGTAGTTGGATTAAATAGTGTTGATACTTGATTTTTTTTTATTCACAAAATAATATTATTGGACAGATGACCACTAGCACATAAGATTTTGATTATTCTTATTTGTTTCTTCATAAATGTTTTACATTTAAAAGTGCATGCTCTCATGTGCGTCACAAGTTATATTACCATGAAGTTACATTAATTATTGTCATTTTTTCATTAATTTAATGATAATAAATAATTCACCCTCTCATTACATTTTCATGACCTTTCCAAAACAGTGGTAGAAATAACCTACATTACAAAATATTCACATGCTTATTTTGGATTTCAATGAGAATTAAACCTAACAAAATAAAAAGATATGTTAAAAAGAAATATTCTCTTACGAAAAGCAGCTTTTAAATATACTTAAATGAATCAACAGAATAAATTAAAAAAAAAACAAAATTTATTAAGATTAAAGAATTTTTATTAATTAGTTTGTATCCGAATCAAAATCCAGGTATTCAACTCCTGAAAAATTTGTTTCTGAACAATGAGGTTGTTCTGTTTCAGCACCTTCAGAAACACTAGAACTGTCCTCACCCTCCGAGATAACCTCCGAGTAGTGAGATTGGTTCATTTCTTCATCTTCAGATTCACTTGAACTATCTTCGCCCAGCGGGATGACAAAATCGTCTATATCATTATAGAGAGTTCCTCCTCGAGCATAATATTCATTTTCAATCTTAATAACGTGGTCAACACAATTTTTCCAGTCCTGTACGGTTACTGATTGAAATGCTTCTTCTGCCAACTTTGCTATATCTTGATGACCTACATTTTTTTGGGCAATGCGTTTTTTTACTATTGCCCAAATCAATTCAATCGGGTTAAGATCGTAATGATAAGGAGGTAGTCTCATTACTGTATGACCATGCTCTCCTAAGAGTTCATCTACGTAATACGACGGTTCAGGTTTATGTTTTTTTACTAACATCAATAATGATGGTTTCCGTAATGTTGGATCAAATGGAATATTATTTTCTAATAACCACAATTTAATCTCTTCCACTCTTGTAGCACTTGTAGGAGCCTGCAATAAAGTAAATCAATTGAATTACAATTTTTTCAGTCATGAATACTTATAAAATGAAAATATAGAAAAATATAGTTTCTTAAGATACCTTATTTGTTACAATTGAATGATATGGTGCATTATCCATCACAATTATTGATGGTTCTTTAATATTGGGCAGTAACTTTTCAGTTACCCATTTAGTAAAATTGTGTGCATTCATCTCGGAATGGTAATCTTCCTGTTTATTTTTACCAGAAAATATTAAAAGTGCATTCGGCACAAAACCTTTCTCACTACCGGCATGCACAATTATCCATCTCTTTCCTTTTGATATCTCTTGTTTGACACCAGTTATATTGAGAGCCTGCCAACATTTTGTTACTTTATATGACTCGTGAATATAACTCTCATCCAGATATATTATGTTTTTCTGAAGTTCTTCTGGCAATGCTCTGTTTTCAAGAATTTGTCGGAGATAATATTCCCTCTTTGAAGCTATTGCTGGCTTCTCTATGAGAGCAAGTCTATTTGTTTGACATTTTTTATATTTGAAACCGATAGAAATAAGAATTTGTCTTAATAATTCATGGCTGCCATCAAAATTAATATCTTCCTTTAAAACTGCCAACAGTTTTCTCAGTGTAGGTACTTCTTTTTTTACTGTATAAAAAAATTGTACCTTTTGGCGAATGGCACATAAATCGAAATCATCAATTACTTTTTTAGGTCTTCCTTTCCTATGTTTTCCAGGCGTTACAAATTTACTACCACTTTTCATGCCTTGGTCCACTATGCGCCGAACTGTACTTTCAGATACACCTAAAACCGAGAATATCTTAAATATAAACAGACACTA
This sequence comes from Hesperia comma, assembly GCA_905404135.1. Classification (NCBI taxonomy): domain Eukaryota; kingdom Metazoa; phylum Arthropoda; class Insecta; order Lepidoptera; family Hesperiidae; genus Hesperia; species Hesperia comma. The sequence goes on from FR990018.1 coordinate 19,278,015, forward strand.
TGAATATAACAAGCAACGAAAAATACAAAAGGATCAAAATTGTTTACGGTAGATAGTACTAATATTTATACCTATAGCTATGTATTTGCTACGTAAACACCATAACCTCAAAAAATATGTAAACAATGATGTTAATCGGTTAAAATAATATCGAAACGAATGATCTTTAGCAGGTTAATGATCGTTTACTGTGTTTAATATAAATCTGCTTATAAATACCTGTTACTTTTGCTGTTCTACCGTAAACATCATCCAAGTTGGAAAGGATCTTTCCGGCTTTAAATTCCGCCAAAAATTCCTGGTATACTTTAAATATTATACTTCGTGCACCACTCTTATAAACATTCCGACTCATTTTAGCTTTGAAAACGGCAATTCTCAAATTCAATAGCTGAATAATAAAAAAAGAAATCAAATTAAGATTTCGTTTTCAAATTAAAATTAAGTTTTCGTGCATTTTTACGTATTATTTTCTATTATATATATATATATATTATTTTCTCATAGTGGGTGATGAAAAGTAGAGTGTATCACTCGGGTGCAAGTATATTTTTGGCTCGGGCGACGTACTTTGAATCCCTCGCTACGTTCGGGATTCTACTAAAGAATCCCTCGCTATGCTCGGGATTCTACTCTAGAATCCCTCACTTCGCTCTGGATTCAAAAAACGCCCTCGCCGAAAAAATATTACTTTGCACCCTTGTCATACAATCTACTATTTTGCATTGCAGTAGCAAAAACCAGAACGTTCGCAATACAGACAGGGATATAATAAGCTGAGAAGTCACGCCACGAATCAGTGTTACTAAACTCGAGTATAACTCCGAATGATGATGGTAGGTAATGTAGACTACTTACATGTTGGTTGGGTAACAAAAATAGGCTACATTTATATAAATGTCTTATTTATAGTTTAAATTTTAAGTTATGTTGTTAGGCTCTATCCGCTATCGCCATAACATTAACTTAAAACGGGTGTACCGCCATCTTTTGCCGAAACGTGGGATCATTAAGTGACTTTTAGGTGGCGCTAGTAGTACATACCTGGCTAAAATGCACGTAGGAAGATGTGTGTACTGTGTACTTTCGCCCAAATCACTTCTAAAGGTTTATTTCGCTTTTATAATAAATAGATAATCAAGCTTCTGATATATGTTTGAGCTTGTGATAAGTATATGAAAGCATCCATACAATCCCTACAGGACTTTTAGAAAAGAAACGTTTTTTATTCGCTTTAAGATTCCTCAATACTTTATTTTCCTATTATTTATATTATGTTCTATGTTGGATTAAAGTTTTATTCGAGCTGTAATTAACATCATTTAATTAAGAAAATCAGACCAATTATATTTCCAAAAGTTCATACAGTTATTTCTAAAGGTGTCCACGTGAACATACTGAAAGTCCCTGACTGCAGGGGTAGAGCGAGCGGTGGGGGAGTATTGGGAAGATCCCTTATTTCCGGTATTTCTTATATCTCATCTCACTAACAAAGTATGTATAACAAAGGATTTTGTATGTAATTTTCGTTTTCAAAAACAGCGTAGGTCCTAGTCATCTTTGTAGGTATTTGTCATCACTCTTCTGTATAAAGCAATTTTGCCCTAACCTTGTCCCGTTAAATTTTATCAGGTCAATTAAGTCTAATTATGTCTAGGTCTTTAAATTTAGTAGTGTCTCGAGCACGGGCCGGAAATTGAGTAGTGTCTCGAGCATGGACCAGCTAAATTAAGAGTTTTGCATCGTTCCAGTACAGTCCGTTTTTTTAGCAGAGACTTAAGTACAAAACAAATCACTGGGATTCCGAAACATCACTTTTCCACAATGTTACACGCGTTAAACAACTTACAAACAATTCAATCGATTCACTCGTTATATCGCACTTTGTTTTACACCAAAAGCTTTGAATTTACAATAATTATTATGCTTATTATCTTAAATCGTTCAATTCCATTACAACTCATTTTTATAGATGAATAATTTCAACAAGAACTTGACATGTTTGACGACCCGAATGGCGCAATGGTTAACATGCCGATCGCTGTTCCGAGGGTCCTGGGTTCGATTCCCAGCGAGGTGGAAATTTGAATGATGAATTTAAATTTCCGTTCTCGGTCTGGGTGTGTGTCCTTGTCTTGTGTGTTGTCCAAGGCACCCACGACACAGGGAATCCTAGTGTGGGGCTTTGAGTGTGAAGCGTTATTTATTTATTTATTTGCAGATGACAGATGGAAAAGACGAATCGATTTGATGCATTAGTTTTACGATTCGTTATGTCACTTTTATCGATATTTACTCGATTAATAAAATGATAGTGGAGTAAGTGATTAGTATAAAATTTAAGTGACATTGCATTCCTGTGTGTCTGAATTAAATTTAGTGTGTTATATTATTATTAGTATATTTAGTTGTATGTGTTAAATTTAGTGTGACATTTATTTAAGCATTATTTAATTATATTCTAAATAATAGACATTTGTTTCATTCGAATAATATCGTTGAGCACAATCGATATCGATACGACTCGACACAACAAATTCGCGGTAATTTCAGTGTCTTATTGTCTACTATGACTTTGACAAATTGTCGGCCATATTTATTTTGTAGTTAAGTCTATTCTAAAAAACGGACTATAGATCGGCGGAGACGGCAGAAATCGACGTCCACGTTCGTTAGCCTATGTAATGAAGTAATGACAAAATAATCTAGGATTGAAAAACTTAATTGATTTTGCGTAACGTTCATTGTAATTGATTAAACTTGATTTAATCTTGATGATAATTAGGTTCTTAATTATAACGACAAGATCGTTAAACGCTTGAGTATTTGGTATGATTTTTTTTATAATCAATTCGCAGCGCGCATAGCCCATAGGCTTACGTCGATTTCTCAGTGATCGACTGAGTTGTAACAGCGTGCGGTCGGTCGTTAGATGGATGACCACTAGTGTCAAAAACTTAAGCATTTTTGGGCTTCGGATGGCACGTAAGTATATGCCGTAGGTTGCAAGCACTGGAGATGAAGAGAGACCCATGCCGTGCAGAATAGTGGGTCGAAGCCATTATTTCTTCACTTTGTTTTGTGATGTAAAAAATATTTATTTTTAGTTTACATTGGCGATCGAATTAGTTTTCATTGGAGCCGCCCACTGATATTTATCAATCGTGCGTTGAACTGCATAGGTAGTGCATTCAATCGATCGAATTCAGAGCTGTTGGGATTGTAGAGCATTTTCCCTCGTAGCTCTATCGTCGTAACCAGAGTTGGGCAAAATTTATTCGAATGACGAATAACGAATGAATAATTTTTTCTAAAATTATTCGCGAATAATAAATAACTTGCTTTATTCAAAGGAAAATTATTCGAATGACGAATAATTTTTTTTATTCGTTATTCGAATAAAGATAAAAATAAAACAAAACAATAATATTTTTCAAATCAAATATGTATTTATTCGTATAATTGTCAAGAATTTACAGTTGTGATTATTTCTTTACAATATTTGTTTTCATCATTACTCTTTCTTCAAACATGTTGTCAGACAATCTACTTGATCATGGTGGCATAAGAAAAAACGCGTTCTACGGATGCACATATTTTTTATATAGTCTGAAGGGTAGACGTAAGAGCAGACGAGCCACCTGATGGTGAGTGGTCGTCGTCGCCCATCGACACGAGCAACACCAAGGGAATCACCAGTGCAACGCCGGCCCTGAAGGAGAACCCTTTTTACACCCTTCTTGAAGAGCCCCATGTCAAAGCGATCTGGGAATACCTTAGAAGGAAGCTCATTCCACAGCTTGCAAGTTATTTTTTAACCACAACTGATAAGAAAGTACGCTATCTCACTCACTTAACTACAAATTCATAATTAGGTAAGTTTTGTACGACCCGTCTTGTAAACAAAATATCTTTGCCTGTTGCCTGGAATAAAAACTCCAGAAAACAGGTAGATAGTAGACATTATGCTAATTATACCAAATCGCCTCAACCCATTTTTTTTAATATAATAACACAAAGGAACCGCAAAACACTTGGTAATGTGATGTAAGTAACTTAAGAAGGTGTAAAATTATTTAGAATAACGAATAATTATTCGAATAAAATTTTATTCGCACCAAAATTATTCGCGAATAAATTATTCATGAATAAATTATTCACGAATAATTTCAATGCGAATAAAATTTTATTCGAATAATTATTCAGATAAAAATTTATTCGAATAATGCCCAACTCTGGTCGTAACGATATAATGAGCGGTTCACGCATATTTCTAATTAGTAACGCTGAATTCCTTTACAGACCTACTTGGACGTCATAAAAATACGTAATATAATTGTTTACTTTCATTACTTCAAACATTACTTTAATTATAATTATTCGTTTAGCTCCTATAAAAAACACGATGAAATTTTTTTTTATTATCTACCTTTCTATAACTAAAACCTAAAACTAAAAATACAAACTCAATGTAGGTACATATTTAGATAGTTTGCAAAGTCGTGCTGGTTCGCATATTGTTCTTTTATGACTAAGCCATACTGAGATCAGACTCCAGTTCATTTAATTTTCTGTGACTGTGACGAAAATCATGGGATTATCGTTGTCGGTTTTTGTCGTTGTTGTCGGAGTAATCGATTGAAACTTTCGTAAATTGTAGGGGCGATTAGTGCGTTTACGTGAAAGTCTGTAGTCGATCTTCGATCTAGGCAACTTCTTAACAATTTACAGAAGTTATAGTAGGGCCATTGTAATTGATCATATTTGACAATTCGTCAAAATTCTGGAAAGTAATCTTGTAAAGTAGGGCACCCCATATTACTGATTGTTCCCTATTAGATATTGTTGACTTTTTACCTGACGTCGTTACAAAGTTACGTCAGTGAACTCTTTTTCTTTTTAAACATTAGGGATGCTACCAAAATAAATATATCAATGGATAAGTTGAATTCGACGAGTCGAACTAATCGTCAAAAAGTATTTCACCATTAATTAAAAATAAAAGATATTTTTTACAAACATAATTAATTTTGTTACATTTTGCACCCACATGAAGCAAAGACTGACGGTTGTTAAATGAATTTGAATTTGGGCTTGATTCGTTTGTAGGTATTTGATGAGAACTTTAGATACACCTAAGGTAGGTTGAGATCTGTAAGTACTTGTCGAAGTTAAAGTCGGTATTTTTTTATAAAAGTTAATTAGCTGTAATTGTGCCTTCGCAAGTTATTGCATCAATAACATATTTTGGCTGCGCACATCTTATATTAATAGCACAGGCGCGCGAAGCATCCAGGTGTGTCATAATGACAACAAATTATATTAAATCTGGATCATACATCGATCATTCACCTTTGCTATTACGAAAGCGTATCGCGTCAACCGCGGCGCACCGCATCGCACGCACATGCGCTCAAATGTCACGATATTTACGTACGCATCGCGTGCGCGGCGCCCGCGCCGGCCCGCGGCTTCCGCGAGCGCCCATAGATCCCGTTCTATCGGTCCAATACGGCTCTCGGTTACTGTTAATCGCCCGCGTTTGCCTTTGGCTTAACCGCGATACTAGTTCCCGCGCCTGTCCCCTATCACTTTTTGCCCTGCGGTAATGGTAACTCACCTCAGAGTGCAATTTTTTGCGCGCGACACATTTCCCCCGGCCAGGGCGGCCACTGCGGCCAGTGCTTGACGGCGCGCCACTATCGCTGCGCGCGCGACGTGACCGCGCGAACTGTTGCCCCGTGTTCTCTCTTGAAACTTAGTGAATTTAATTATTCAAATTATGTAATTGTTTTGTTATAAATATTTATTTAAACGTTTCTGTGATATCGTTTAAAGTGGTGATTCATAATTAACTGTGATTATTCAATTTATAAATAACGTTCTTATATTTTTTTCATAATATGTCGTTATTAGATTTTAATTTTTAATTATTCGGATTGTTAACATTCTTAAGTTATTGTCCTGTCCAGTAAGGTCAGTCGTCTATAGGTATAATGTGGATCAGTGCCATATTTAGGAAATTCCGCTGACCTAACTTACCTGGAATTTTTACTTTATTTGTAATGAAAATATCTGCTGCCCGTTCATAATAATCCTTTGTTGCGTAAGAACCTAAGAACAGTGCCATATAAGCCGGTGAAGTTGTTGATTATACTTAGTCGTGAATAAATTAAAATCTTTAGTGGAAAAGAAAAGAGTTTAAAAAAATCTGTTCAATACTTAATTACTTGAGATTAATCGTACAAATATGGGTAACTACGAGTATAATAGTACAAATTCTGATAATATTATTCTTCGCTACCATATTACTTCTTAATATACCAGAAGGATTTAACATTGAACTGCTATCTTCACACCAACTACATACAGGTGTTATTCATGGACACTTACCGTGAAACAGAGGCGTTAAATGTATAAATTTATCAACCGTATGTTACCTACTTTTCTTTGAAGATCAAAAACATTAATAACATACTACGCCGTGTTAAATATTAATATTTCAACAATCTTAAACTCGTATATTATCAGAACTGTCTTCACGTTTTTATCTTTCTTGTCTTGGTCTAGTTCTTTTCTCCGGATATCAAAAAATCCAAATATTTAAATTTTAACTTTTATTTCATAGAAGAGAAGTGTATTTTTTACATTAGATTTACGCATAAGTAATACATGTTTCAGAAATTATTGCCAAGAATCAGAATATTAAGCCCACTGCCCACTAGGTAAATTTTTGACGTTTTTTTTGACTTTAGAACGTCCCATACAAGCTTACATTGAGAAGAATCTCTATAAAAAGTCAATGTTAAGATGATTATCAAAATAGCCGTCATTACTCTGAGTCTCCCTAAAGTTCTTTTACAATACCTGGGTGCGCAGTGTGTGCTGCAGGCATTGTGTTTCGCACGCTGGCCGTGACGTCCTTGCACCTTTGTTAGGCCTGGGCAGCGCAGCGCCACTGCCCACTGCGCCATGCACGACACATGATATCGGAGAAAACTGCACCAGTGTGTCGGAGAGGCATGACGTCAGTTATATGCGCAGGATACTGAAGGTTAAGGGCACTTGGGTATCACTTGGCGTATTGTATAGGATGCCCTGCACGTGACGTATCAGAAACTGGCTCAGGTGGAACGATATAAGCTTCTGTTCAAGACTATTCATAATAGTTTTATATACGCTGTACAACATCAGTATCTTTAAATTCTTTGCATTTCCAATTACTTCTTTTCTTGTTGTTGCCACTCTACCGCTTGATAACGTAATTATGCCAAACGACTTGTTCGTGCCGAGTAGGGCTTTCCATCGTTTAGTTGTAATTGATGGCTTATGGTTTGTAGCACATTCTCCATCGGAGTTTACAAGCGTCCGTCCATATGCCTTTAACTTTTTCCAGTTATCCATGTCGAGATCTAACTATTTACAAACATGAAAATCTTTTGTTTACTGCGATTTCAGCTTCAATTAGAGTAAACTAATTAAACTGGCAGTGTTCTATTTAGTAACGATTAATTGGTTTTGGAACAGGTATTACTGTTATAACTGTTGTACCCTTATATCTTCTTAAACGTGAAGTAACAGCTGCTTTGTTGTCACTTCGACTATTGTAAAATATACCTTTATGTCCTTTATGTGTTTATTAAAGCCTCAATTATCCTGTTAAAAGTGCAAAACGCAAAATATTTCTATGCTAATTGCATTTTCTCCCATTCAAAACTAGTCAGCAATGAAGTTCATTAAGGACGCTAGGTGTCTTCTAATCGCTCAAATCCTCCGTCATTAGCACGGCCGATAGTTAATTACACACAATAGCCACATTACCGCTATCACCAGAACCGGCTGCGGGAACATGAAGTTGATAAGTTCAGTGCCAACTGGCTCGTGATAACAGCCCTATGTGGCTCGCTTTAGGTTCAATTAGGTTGTAAAATTAAAATAGCAATTTAGCCGTTGTTGTGATGACGAACAAGTGTTTATTTTAACGCTGCGTACTTACTCTTACCGCCTTTGATTAGGCGTTTAAGATGTGATGATATAATCCAAAACATTGTTTATATTGAGTCATAGTTTGTATAATTTTGTGTAGGTACTTTTGTTTTTTCAAAATTAAATTTTGTATTGGTTATGTCCTCGTCGAGGCTTCCTCTGTCTGGATACTGCTGTATCCTTGCATTACGCTAATTCTTATCATTAATTTGTTATGTTCTCAATTAAATTTTGCTACCTATAACGCTTTGTTTGGTTTTGCAGTACGTTGTCTTTTTCAAAATTATATTTTCGGCAATGTTTTAATGACATCATGTTTTCCATAATAGTTGTCATTATCCATGCAATCTTTTATCTTTTTTAAAGAAATTTGTAGTTGTGCAGATGATAAGTTTGTGTCTCAGTTGTAGTATACTGATGACGTATCATTACATTACATAAAGTAATGTTATTGTGTTAAAAGCGTAACGTAATTTCATTAAATTGAATATTATTTGGGTTAACTTGTTACATGACAGTGCTTTATTTAAACCTCTTGTGGAAAGACCTCTTCTATAATGACTTCCTGAAACACCTTTTTTATTTTTCGTCGTTATAAGTCATGTAATAAGTAGGTACAATGAACTCACAATCTTTTGTCATATTACTAGTTGAACCCGCTCTTGCTTCGATGTAGCAACAATGAAAGTACTCGTCGCAAAATTGCCCAAATTGGCATTTTCTATTCCTATGTGAAATCACGGTAATTATGATAATTTTACCGTGGTGAAATTCAGAGTAAAGAGAATTTGACCTAAATATGTTAGAGTTCTAAGAATTTCTTCTACTTTCCAAGTTTTGTGGCTTTTAGGTAGTACATACATTGGGAAACTGAATTTTGTAATTGTGTAATTAAGAAATGTAGCTTTCTAGCCTGTCTAGCCTAAATTAATTACATCATATTGTGTATGTGTAGGTAAAACTACTACGTATGCAATTATGTATAGTTTAATGCATGTAAGTGGAACTATTTTTAATCGACTGTAAAGATTTACAATGAGAATGATGTCTACGAATCGGAAGCGTTTAATTTATTGCGCCATTAGTAGATTCCATCACGTCAACCGATAGTTAGCCTGTAATTAAACCACTATTAAATCAAACAGGCAAGTCAAGAGAAAATTGGAACAAATTCGCACTATTGGAATTTCACTATTTAACTGGCTCGAAAGTATGGCCGTGACCCAAGTTGAGCTTCTTTACTTTTTTCAATGGACAAGTTTTTGGGGAATGTGGACGAACAAGTCAATTACTTATGGTGTAGCGTGTAGGAACTTTAGTTTCGAAAAATGACGTAATATCTTGATTGTTACGTCAGTTTATAATCATTAATTTATTAAAAACCGGTTTTAATCTTCATTATAATTTAGGGACCCTTCGATTTCATTACCTACTTTGCACGTAGGAAGATCAGGATCCGTTTATCAGGATTGTGCAATCCTGATAAACGGCCACTTCCATTAGGCGGCTGCGTCGCGCCTCAATGGCACTCCTCAAGTGTCGACTGTCTGCGCGTGCGCACAGTAGCTCACTCGACGGTTGTCACTCACGTTATTGGACTTAAACAGTAAGATGTCTAGCATTTTATTGTAATCGTAAAATAGTTTATCTTCATATCTATCTTCTAACCTACATGTAAACAATATTTTAGGTAAAATCCAATAATTTCATTACCTATTTTATATTAGTTTTATTGTAAATATTATAGCTTTCTGTCGCAAATCCTGAAGTACTTATTTAAAAATCGGCCATATTAGAATAATTTGAATCGATTATCCTCACATAAACATGCAGGTCCGGTACGTCCGCAAACGCTTCCGCGTAGATGTCTCATAGGTGCCAGACGTCCCAGTCCCTGATTATGCACGTAACGGTGCAGTTTGATTACGAAAGCGATAGTGGCCCGAGTGCGTTATTTAGACCCGCGTGTCGCCGGCGCGCCTCGGAGCTGATAGGCCTGACAGTATGTCAGCGGCGCCGCGGCCGACGCACGTGTGACCCTCTCCTTACCTGCAACTCGCAAAGTTCGCAGATTACTTATATTTTTAATGATCGTGTTGACAAATAAAAACATTGTTACCCAAATCCATACCTGTTAATAAATTGATAATAATATGTTAAGTGCTACAAACAACATCATCACCGGCTTATGGCTGACATTCTAAGTGTATATTGGTCAAGGAACGATACTCGTATAAAGTGGAAAACGACGATAAGATAACATTAATAGCAGTATATTTTATCTTATTTTTGCGTAGTGCAGTGCAACAGCAACTCTAAACAAGAGCTGTCCTTCCTTATTGGGTTGACTCGACACAGTAGCTAAGTTCCCGATAGATTCAAAACGTTTAATGTTTACGGATGCTCCAGATGTGGGAATGTGAAAACAGTGCGCGAGAGACTTGTTCTGTTCCTCGGAATTCGGTGAAACAATAGCCATTTAATCACCGTTGTCAACAATGGGCAGGCGGTCGAAATTAGCTACGCCGGACAACAGCGACGAAGAAAGTGGTGACGCATTTACTGATGGAGATTTCGGCGATTCTGACGAAGATACCATTGTTGAAAAGAATGAGAACTTGAAGAAAGGACGCTTGCCTCTAAATGAGACAGTGAACGTAGATGTAAAGGAACCAGGCCAAGAGACCTGTGACAAAATAAACGGAAATCATTCAGTTCAACATGTAAATGGGCACATTAATCCTGGCACTGTTAACGGGTTTAAAAATGGAGACATTACGGAATCCAGTAGTTCATCCAAAGATAGTATCGATGATATCAACGGAGATCAATTAGCAGCGGAAGCACGACGAGATTCACATAGCGACAATAATCCTTCAATAATTGGAATTCTTGGAGATCAGCAGAACCATGTAAGCCTTTGGATTGATATTTAAATAATTTATTGGTGTAATTTATTAGTCCTTTTATATTTAAGTCCTTTTATACTCTTTTTGCTCAATTTTAATAAAACTGAATTAAGATCGAGAATGTTGCAGACAGGATACGTTTGCCTCTGAATCATTCTCGAGTCATTGAATTTCCCGCTCGCTTTTGTAAGCGAGCTAAACCTTTCCGGCCACTAACATCTTTAAAATCCTTTGCTTTCCGTTTTAATCAGATCACATGACTAATTGAAAAAGTGACCAAGGACAATAGGTAGGTAAGCACTATCTTATCTTCATCATATACATGGCTCGCGAGGAGATTGGGCGGCCAGTATTATAAAGTTATCTCCTTCAGTGTTTAAAGTACTCATAAACAGTTACGTTCTGTTTACATAAGACCATTAGAACACGTATGTACGCTAGTTAAGTCCATGCAAAACTTTTTAAGGTTAAATCTAATAACCATTTCGTGACTGTGTAATTCATGACTTGAATGTGAATTGTTTCGACGATAGCAATTCGCCACCAGTATTAAGTTGTGAGTGAAGTGAGCAAATAATAAACCTTAGAGATTTGTCACAGCCAAGTCGTACTGATTAAAATTTGAGCTCGGTAGCTTCCCGTCCCTTGCTAGTCGATGCAACCGTAATCTATGGATGATTGATATTAAAATTGAATGTGAAACGAATATTAATTATCACGTCTGGCTCATCGACAAGTTGGTGGCATCATCCTGAACACTTGCGATATTATATTACTTACCGGTGACGCATAACGCGTGGCAGTGTGCACGTATGTAGGTGTATTTGTCCAACATGTCGTCGTCAGAGCTGCTTCTTCGACTCACCTGTAGAGTACTGCTCCTCTATGTAAGTTACTAACAAATGCACTATGACTATTTCCATTCAAAGCTTCTTTGGTTTATTAATTATTAAAGTCTATTCACTTTGAACTCTGTTCAAGTATTTTCATAATCGCAGGACTATGTATTTCTTCTTTTTGTTTGTATGTTTATTTTTGATGAATATGTTTGAGATAAGTGTAGTTTCTAGACATTTTCCTGAGTTATAATCTTTTTGGAAAGTGGAAGTAGGAAGTCAGTAAAAAACTATTTATGTCTGAATAACGAAACACTTGTCAAAACATCTTTTAATTTGTTTGTAAGCGTTTGACGCTTATGGCTTATATGTTCCTAATTTTTACTACAAATGAGACATGTGTTATACTTGACGAAACTCTTGACCATGATGTCATCGCTATTATTGTAAGGATCGTTTGTAGTAACATCGTATAAATTTGAGACTGTGCCCTGAATAAGACACATTTAAGTAACATACCTACAATCTTAATCTGATATATCTTATAACTGTTATAAGCAATTACTCATAATACTGTTTCATGCTACATACTCTACATAGTTTCCCAATTTTCTCTGTTTCAGTTCAATGAGTGAATAATCGAATGAATTTTGTTCATGTAAGAGTACTATAATACGAATGTTATTAATATTTTCATAGGTGTGATAAGTTAAATTTTGGACCTTAATCAGACCTAAGAGTATTTTCTTTTTTAACACGCTTTTATTAACTTCACCTGTATGTTTGTATGTTTGTATGTAACATTTATGTTAATATCTTCCGTGCCCCTCAGGCGTTTTGCTTCAAATTCATAACGCACCTATAAACAGTTGATCCCTAATTTTCTAGACCCTTTCCACGCAAATCTATCGCGGGTTTTCCTAAAAATAGGCGTTTTTCCTAACTTCTTTAATTTCCACCTTCCCTAGCCTATAACTTCCAAGTTTATCATCCGATTTCTTCCAAACCGACTTCGTTGTGCTTGTACAACTGCCCTGCGTCGATCCCACCGCTTTTCAAGCCAATCCGACGAAAAAAGTGAAAACCGAGTCATAGTGGTAGATCTCGTACAAGTTAATTTTATTTGTAACCGACTTCTTTGGGCGCGATTTTGACCCACTTTAAACGGCTAGATTTCGTTCAAACTTTGTAGATTTATCGAGTTCCGATGACATTACACTATTTTGATAAAATTATTCCAATTTTCAATATGCAAAATAAGAATTTAATTTTTTTTACTCTCACACTAATGCCATCTACCCATTTGCTACTGCCATCTACCCATATTTACGGGCAACTAGCTATAACTCCGTATTCAGATTGACTGCGTACATTACGTTTTACTAGATGGCGTTGTTCTTCTGTTTATTTGAATTCTAATTTATTACGGGAGTAATAGTCGATAGATCGATAGAGACCAAATAATAGTTTAAAATTATAAAAACAAGCTATTATAAATAAACAAAACTAAAAAGGAGAAAATAAATTATAGTTTAAAAAAACTAAAAAACACGCTTTTTATAGTTAACTGAACTAAAAAAATTGAAAATAAGTTTAAATAAATTTAAATTAAGAATAGTGTTAAAAATTTCAATAAATATGAATTAATAATAGTGTAAATAAAGAAAATATTTTATTTAAAAAAAAGCGTGGGGTGCATGGTGTCATTTTGATAATATCTTAAAAAGCACCCCACGCTTTTTTTTAATAAAATATTTTCTTTATTTACACTATTATTAATTCATATTTATTGAAATTTTTAACACTATTCTTAATTTAAATTTATTTAAACTTATTTTCAATTTTTTTAGTTCAGTTAACTATAAAAAGCGTGTTTTTTAGTTTTTTTTAAACTATAATTTATTCAAATTATAAGTTGCTTGTTAAAATTTACATAATATGAAATCTTAACCCGAACAATTTAAGCGAACCTTGATGTTTCTATTACAACCCTTAATGTTATTATGTACTTCACATTAGACCTTATTTTCCAATTTCGGCAACATAAATAGCAACACTTAAAAACGACCTGCAAAGTGCATTATTATCTTGATTTCTTAAATTGGTGGTTTGTGGACATAACTGTCATAAGTAGTAGTTGCTGTACACAATCTCTTGTGTAGATCGTATCAACGTTGCAAATTATGTGTTATATTCTGCTATTGAACTGAAACTAGTTATTTCTATGTATACTGTTACAACGTGAATTATTTCCGCAGAAGCCTTTTATAACATACACGAGTACGATACGACGCACTTTGAAAATTCGTACACTACTTGAACTATTATGATTTGAAACATGTTCATACATAGTAAATTCGCAACAAAAAAAAAACATTAAAAGCGGATGCAAGCAACGCTTACAGAATGCAAATGCATTTGAAATATCCATGATCAATGCGCCTGCGAAATATGGCCCTGACCGATGCCATTTTGAAATTTCGTAGTCGACTTTGCTTGGTTCTCGTTAAGATTTTAGTTATTGCCTTTACCGTTATGGTATGACTATGTTCACATATGGTATGGGCTGGGATACGTGGCTTGATACATGATACAGGCAGATATTGTAACTATACTGTAATGTGCACTGAAGGATGCCCCTGACATAACAACTGACGTAAGCCAGGACAGCATATGATGTAACACATAATAGTTTTAACAGAATAGGGGATTGAATGCCGGCTTCCTTGTGCACGTAACAATTTCAATTGGAATTAATATAAATTGGCCATTTACATAAATTGTCCGGTAGGGTGGCGTAATTTGTGTCTTCATTAACCCTTACATCTAGGACCATGATCTACTGGTACGTTCGCCACCTGTAAATGTAAATATCGTTAAATATTTAATAGAGTACCTATAACACAGATAGTAATGTTTTTCATAGACTTCACAATGATATTGATCTCGCAAAAATCTTTTTTCAATTAAATGAATTTTCAACTTCACTTAAGTAATTATCTAAATAGCAATTGCAAATTTTTCAAAATTATTTACCAATTGATTTCCCAACAATATCGTCAATATATTTATTCTCCAAGTATAAGTAAGACGAGAGTATAAGCTTGCAGAGATTCACTTATAAGCCTTCTTCGTCACCTCTTACTATCAGGTGGAATTGCTCTCAAGCACTATCTTATACCAAATATAAAAACAAGTCTGACACAGATTTGAACCATTCTACATATTTTCATTTCCTCTGGACAAATTAGTTACGACACTAATTGTCCGTGAAACTTCAGCGCCATTTATCAATAGCTTATTGATATTCAAATTTGGTGTCTGAATAGCACAAGCTACAATGCTAAAAAAGGTTGAATGTTTCGACGAAGTTACTTTTAAATATGTTGACATCATGTGAACGTTACCCTTTGTGTCTCAATAGCTGTAGCTGTCGAAATTACAAATGCTGCTTGCATGTTGCTTTAAATTATAATCGCGTGAATGTTAAGTAGTTTATTTAACTCAAAATTGAAGCTAAACACGAATCACGAGGAACACGTTGCTAAATTGTAACAAAATTACGGTCTTCGTGGAAAGTGTGAGCTACATGTGCCTTGGGTTTTCTCATAGTAGCAAATTTTTGGTAAGATGCATGCGAACTTTAGCAATAACAAATGTAATTCACAACTTTGTGAAGAAACGATTTCACATTCGTTTGTTCAGAATGAATAGCGCAATAGAGTGGGCTTCGTAACAGTCTGAAGTGGGCAGACAATCTGGTGAAAAGGATGATAAATGTGATTAGAGTAACAGTAATGGCTTGCAGAGATTCACTGATGCTCAAGCTCGTTATATTGTTAAGCAAGCAGTGTAGGCAGAATGTATATTGGAAGGTTCTGTGTGAGCTATTCTCATCTTATTATTAGGTACTATCTTTATGACTGCGTTTAGTGCTATTGTGTCAGTTACTGACAGTATTAAAACGTGATAGTGTAGGAAATTAATGAGCGTAGCTCAACTTTTTCTTCACTTTACAATTTGCGTGTTCTAACCTTCTCACCATTAATCCTGTTCGAGGCAGATGTAACCTTGTTAGTAACATTGTAGAACGCCTTGACTTTCTACATACAAATAGACATATTCAGAATGTTAAGAACATTAGAGCAATAAATACAAACAAACAAAACAACAATTCAGTCTACGAGCAAGTCATTGGAAGTACTTAAGTTATCACAGTTTTGCATGTTTAAGATAAGATTAGGTACTTATTGTCGTTCCGATTCTTTGTGATATTTGTACAAATATTTTTTCTCGGTACAACAGTTTTGTAAATACTTCGACTGTTCGACGGATTATCGACCTGTAAGTGGAACACCTCTATGTCCTTGCTCGAACACCGGCTCTCAGCTGATTGTACCGTGTGTTACATTCGCAACGGTACTGGCGTCCTTGTGCGGTTGCAATTCGGATTATATTTGCTTGACGAAATTAAGGAAGACGGTCGGTGCCTATGATGCCTTTCGTATGTTATCTGCTGATGAAATGTCGCTAACTGCCAACATTTTTGGGTTTTCAATTCGGTGGATTCAATGAATTGAATTTTTGAATTTTGGTGTTATTGCAGGCAATAATATGACTTATGTTTGAAGATTCTTTTGGACGATTCCTTTCACTCTTTGCCTTCAACTTTTGCAAGATAAGCAAAGTTCAATGATACTGCCAAATTGAATACATGTTCAATAAATTGTTGTGAACATCGTGATAGTTCAAGTAATTCTGTATTATCTAACTCAACTGTTAAGTACGTAAATAAATGTTAACATTAACTTGGGGGAGTCACCTCGCTGATTCACCCCGAATATATATTCAAAGAGCATGATGAAAATTTATCATGTGGCTTCTTTAGAACTTTTCATTAAACCTACGACATCAACCTTTTTTAATTTTGTATAAGGCTTCCTCGGAAGCTAATTACAGGAAATTGTTGTGTTCCGTGCGCCTTGTGTATGCTGCTGTTGTGTACTTAGCCTGCATATGCAATACTCGCTGCAGGAAGTTACGTTTCATCATTCCTATATAAAACTACTGTTTTATTATCTACTGCCTGCCTTATTTCTTAGCTAGTAATAGGTTACTTGTAAACTTTACTTAAAACATCTTCGTAGTTTACTTAAATATTACATCACTAGTTTTGTTTCCATCTCAGGGGCCTTATTATGAACTCTTAATTCCAGACAGTTTACGTTCACAACGTGTGGGTGACAGAGACAACGCTTTACAAGTAATAAGGCGCTGTCTCTGTCACCCACACGTTGTGAACGTAAACTGTCTGGAATTAAGAGTTCATAATAAGGGGGCAGGAGTCAGTGGCTGTTGTCAACCCTAACTTCACTTGTTGCAGTAACACTTTAGGACAGTGTTTGTTTACTGTAGTGTGTTCTCGTCAAACTACATGACTGATGGGTTTTAAAGAATCGAGTTTATGTTATGCTCGCCCGATCGGGTTCACTGGAGTGTTTATTGTTTCAGATAAAAGGAGTTAAACACCGCCATTGTTGTTTCTCATAGCCCGCATCTGTTTTTTATAACAGCCCTACTGTCGGTGTCACTCAACCTAACAGTACAAGAACGGAACTATTGTCTTGATTGATTGAATTTTACCTCATTTATGAATCATCTAGGTATTTTTTATTTCTTCCGATACTAGTTTTAGATTTGGCTAGCGATCTTGTTAACCATTTTCCTATTCTGCAGTCCCTACGAAAAATTTCTTATGTCATGATTTTATTTTGGATTTTCAAATATTTATTTTTCTATCAGTTTCACTATTAGTATTCATTTCTGTAGTTGTGACCCTGATCGTCGCTGTGTCATCTATATTAGGGTAGATAGTCGTATCATTTTTTTCGGTTCAAACTTTTAAGTTTTTCTAGCGGTTTAAATGAGAACAATCACATTAATAAAGGCGTTTTACTTACCATTAAAACGCTTATTAAGCGATAACCTTATTTGAAGCCTAAATAAACTATTTGAGAGTAGCGTATTTGATTTCCGGTAACGAGTCGGTTTTTCCTCGAATTCTCATTGGTCACCCCCCACCATTTTAGTTCTCTAGCTGTACACCAGGTGGCGCCGCGTGCACAAGCAGGCTAGGGTCGGCGCCTTGCTTCATTGGATCTCAAATATAATATTTAAATTTTCACCAGGCAGAATTAGAATGCTAGGCTTCAAATAAGGTTATCGCTTAATAAGCGTTTTAATGGTAAGTAAAACGCCTTTATTAAGCTTTGAACCGTTATTTGAAGCCTAAATAAACTATTTGAGATTTGTCTGTTATCGCCTGGTGTACAGCAAACGCCAATGTGAAAGTGAAAAAATTAAGAGTATTTCAGAATTATATCTATTACAACATTATTTTGAAGAAAATAAGAAGCTAACAAAAAAGGGAAAGGTGAGTATTAAGTAAACACTTTTATATTCTGAACAAAATATATTTAATTACATGTGTATAAACAGGGATAATTTATTATTAACAAAATGCAAAAATATCATTTATTTCCATTAATTATGTAATTCCCTTTATATGACAATAATAATTATTTCCATTAATAATTAAACGTTTACAATAAACCTTTAATTAACAATTAAACATTACTCATTAATTGGAGTAAACAGTTGTGATACAACCGACGTACTCGAAGGTAAAGGTGCTTTTTGAATTTCTCTGCAATAATATTTGAGAAAGGTATTTTCCGATCTCCAGTTACCTCTAGCAAGAATTTCATCTAGAGAACAACTTTGTAT
Source organism: Hesperia comma (assembly GCA_905404135.1). Lineage (NCBI taxonomy): Eukaryota > Metazoa > Arthropoda > Insecta > Lepidoptera > Hesperiidae > Hesperia > Hesperia comma. Next base: position 19,296,532 of record FR990018.1, read on the forward strand.
CCAATTCTTGGAAGCAACTGCAGGTCGAACGCTACCTGGACTAGCCTTGATACCTGCTTGAAGTAAAACTTTTTTAATCCAATTAGCAATATTTGTACGCGAAGCTTCCTTCGGTTGGCCACATACTGTTAAAAATAAACTTGTCTTTTTGCAGATAAAACGCCTGGGCTGAGATAACTCTATGACTCTCCGTATCCAAAAGATGGGGTCCAAGGCTTGACATTCTGTATTTTTACGAAGATGCCATCCAGATTGCCTATTGTACGCGTTATCTGTTTTGGACCCAAATTTAGGCCAAAAAATTATTGAATCATCTGAAATCAAACAATTATTAGTTTCGATGTCTAATAAAGTGAGATCGTGTACGCGACGACCTGAGCATAATAACAAAATCACTGCTGCACGAGCGGAACATTCAAATAAATTGTCTTGGTCAGGTAAGTTAGTTATCAACCAATTGGTAAGAAAGTCTGCATCCCATATTGGGGCCTTTGTCTGATTTTTTCTGACAATCTGACTGTTGCAAATAGCCTTCAAGGCTTGCCTGACCAGCACATGTGAACTTAACCGGGATTCTGCATTAGGGTTGCATAAAACTGATATGGCGGATTTATAAACTAGTATGGTTCTATATGAAAGTCCCTCGATTTGATGTAAATCTATCAGATATCTAGCTACATCGGCCCCGCTGGGATGGGTTACAGAAACAGAGTTTTCGTTTGCCCAGCGGCCCCATTTTTGCCATGCTGGTTTATAAGTCCTTATAGTAGAATCACGCCAACTTTTTTGTAAAAACTGTTTTTGTTGATCTGACCATCCTAATAACGATTCCGCCCACCCCCACATCTCCACACCTGTAGGTACATGTCTGGTGTTAGGGGTGGAGGCTTGTTGGTTGCTGTGTCTATCATTACCTGATTTAAGTTGTGTATTGTGAAAGGAGGATTCAAAACGCGATTCTTTAAGTCTGCTCGCCAAAAGACCCTCGTCCATCTCGGTGCTACCACCAAATAAACTCCCGTGGCTGAATTGAGGTGTTGTAAGACCCGAGGTATCAGAAATGGCGGTGGAAACACCCACGCGAGTGGGAAGTTCCATTGTCGACTGAATGCGTCGTAAAACTGTGCCTGTTGATCTTTCAGATCCAATGTGCTGTATGCTGGAACTACGTGAGCTGTTGCGGATGCAAAAAGGTCTATTACGGGGTAACCCCATTTGGCAAATATTACGGATGTTATCTGGGGAAGAAGGTGCCATTCTGGAGGAGGAGCCAAACGCGACAGCCGATCTGCTTCTCCGTTGTAACGGCCTGGAATGTACTGTGCTTGTATGTGAATATTTAACTGGTCCAATAAACTGAATATTTTGTGTGTTGTTTTCATTAACATAAGTGACTTGGTGCCCCCCTCCTTTTGTAAATACGATACTACTGTACGGTTGTCGCTCTGTATTAACAGTGAAGACCCTACTAGGTGCGGACCACGATCTTTTAGGGCGTACCAAACGGCCAGAATTTCCCTCACATTGGATGGTAAGCTCGCTTCTTTCTCGGCCCATTGGCCTGACAATCTGAGATTGTTGAGTTGAGCACCCCATCCTAACTCCGAGGCGTCTGTCACTAAATAGTCCGATACGGGAGGGTGGTGAAGACGTGACGACCGAGTTACATTGATATTCCACCAATTCAACTCTTCCAAGGCGTTCGACGGTATCGGGTACTGATAACGAGGGTTTTGTGACATTAATTGTTGGCAGTGTCTCAGAAGGGCACGATGATGCAAGCGGCCCCTGGGCACCGGGAAACTCGCAAAATTTACTGACCCCACTATGCTTTGGATTTGTTTTAGATTGGTAGTTTTTCTTTTTATCAAGGCTACAATTTTTGCTCGAAGATCCTTGGATCTTTCTGGAGGTAAACTTATTCGATTTGCAAGTGTATCCCAAACAATTCCTAGATACTGAACATTGGTCCGCGGCTTTAAAATCGACTTGTCGTAGTTTATTTTCCACCCCAGCTGTTCCAGAATGGTTGTGGTTTCCCGAATCTGATGCTCCAGGAGAAGGGGATCTTGACAGGCTATTAGATAGTCGTCTAGATACACGCCAATCCGAATACCTTTTTGCCGCAATATCTGTGCCACCCAATTTGTCAAACTTGCGAAAACTTTTGGTGCACACGCTAGACCGAAAGGCAGGCATGTCATCTCCCAAAGTTGACCCCTGTAGATGACTCTGAGGAAGCATCGATGTGCTTGCGAAACTGAAAGGTGGAAGTATGCGTTGGATAAATCTATTTTGGCTAACCAATCTCCCCGTTGTAAAAAGTTTACTATTCTGTGTACATTTATGAGTTTGAATTTGTCTACTGCCACGTAATAATTTAGGTTCTTTAAATTGAATATCGGGCGCATGGAACCGCCGCTTTTCGGTGCTAGAAATATCTGTGACACGAAACTGGGGCTGAGCGGTGCTGGTTTTAAAACCCCCATTTCCACCAACTGCTCGATAGTTGCATCCATGGCCTTCGAAATAGGGGTTTGAAAAGAATGGAGACCCAAGTTTGGTACTGTCAATGGTGGCCTGGCTATAAATGGAATGCGAAAACATTCTACAATTTTCAGAATGGCCGGAGGAGCATCTAAGAGTTGCCATTGCTCTATGAATTCCGTTAGACGCCCTGCCCTGAAAGGGGCATAGTCAATATTTTCTTTTTGACGATCGACGTGGTCCTGTCTGGGAAGACATTTTGTTTGAACCTCTATTTGTGCCGGAGTACATTTCAGGGACCTGAAAAGTTTGAGGTCCCGATCTACGAGAAGATCTTTGATAGGTATTTGGCCTATAGGCGGGGCGAGGGTAGTCGCGCCCCTGGTTATTAAAATTGTAAGCATTCCAGGCACCTTGGAAAGGTGGTCTATTTACATTTTCCATATTCGGGTTATTATGATTCACCGTGTTTGGCGCTCTCATGGTATGCAAGTAAGTTGAAGCATGACTAGGCATGACCTGAGCCTGCTGATAGGGCTGTGCTTGCGCAGCAGCTTTATTTTGTGTCGGCGCTCGGAGCGGCCAGAACACCTTAGGTACACCCCCAGCTTTTTCGATAGCAGAAGAAAATGATTCTTTATTAAACAGATTTTCGCTTGTGGGTGGAATTTTACGTAAGCTGGACTTTACAAAAGAATCCTTTACGGAACGTAAAATACTATCACGTCTCTGCTGTACCAATTCGGCTCTGTGGCCGCATGCTAACTGTAATACATCGCTACTGACTTTTTGAAATTTACCGTTAATAAACAATTCTGTTACTTTTTCTTGTAATAATCTAGCAGAAACATTGCCCGAAGAATTTGCCCACTCTATCAAAGCTGTAAAAGCACTTTGTGCAGCTTCATTCTGTATAATAAGAGCTTGCGTAATAGCGGCGAACCCTCGCTCGATAAGTGCTAGAGAAGAATATTTGTCGTAAGGTTTAATTTCATCATTGCTTTCTAAACAAGTAAAACCAGGAAAAGAACAGTATTGTTTTTGTACCTCTGAGTAGCGTACGTTATTCCAGTCCTCCGTATTAAAATGTTGTATAGAATTAATTAATTGTACACGAGATTGCAAAGATTTTTGTACAGAAGGCTCTTTAAGTACAGTATTAAGCGTGAAATTCAAATTAATAGGTAGTTGCTCGCCAGTTTGTTCTGGGCGGTCTGCGCAATTTTCAAGATTATATAGTTCACCGCTAACGTTCATGCTAATATCCGATTCAATCTCCAAGTTTTGCTGGTGATCGGGCACATAAGCACTCGAATGACAGGCAGGTTGAAAAGCAACGCTATTATTGGCAATGTAATTTTGTATACCACTTACTTGTTCAGCCAGGTAATGTATAGTGTCCTCGAGTTGCCTTTGCCGTTTACCACTGCGTCCCCTTGACCGGGATCGCTTCCTTTTATGTTGCACTCGGCGGGGTGACGGGGCGGTGCCGGCGGGCGCCGCTTTCGGCGCGCCCGACGCCTGCGGCTGCGGCTCGTGCACCTCCACTTCGACCGTCCGCTTACGAGAACTCGAGTCAGAAGAGGAAGACTCTGACGTATCCGAAGAGTTCCCTTCACTCATATCTATATAATTTAAAAAATATTAGACTCTACGAACGATAAACTCGTTAAAATAAAAAGTAATAGTATTAAATTAAAATTATTAAATTATTAAAGTAATAAAATGTACTTGAATACGAAAATAAGTGTACACTTACTTTCTTAGAACACAACCGACTGTTACGAAAAGCAAATCGCCAATGAAGCAAGGCGCCGACCCTAGCCTGCTTGTGCACGCGGCGCCACCTGGTGTACAGCTAGAGAACTAAAATGGTGGGGGGTGACCAATGAGAATTCGAGGAAAAACCGACTCGTTACCGGAAATCAAATACGCTACTCTCAAATAGTTTATTTAGGCTTCAAATAACGGTTCAAAGCTTAATCAAAATAATGATTGCGGGTCTTTGTTCATTTCAGTGACTTTACGTAATATTTTATGTCGTCTAGACAGGGAGACTCCCCAATCCTAGGCGGGACTGTAGGGAAGAGTTACAGTTCTATGTCAGGCTAGACCGTAAACACGTACATTAGCGTCAATGTAGACTTATCAAGAAATGTCGAAACGATAAAGCTGAAAATATAATATGCTTTCTTTTTGATTTTTCAGTAGTTAACACAAAAGATCTACAATTCAGTTTACAATGAGGTAAGAAAACATTGATCAAACCAAATAAAATACAGTTTTAATAGGTACCTAAGCGAGTGTTCCGCTTCCATCTTTATGTGTTAGGATGTTTTAAATTTACGGCATCCATGGGCATCATTCAGTGTTCACCCGCAGGTGACTTGTCTGAGTGTTCGTTTTCTATCTGAATATTTAGGGCAGCAGGGCAGTAAACCTAAAGTTTATTGTCAGTCAACATAATTCTAAAGAAGCAGTCATAGATTTCTAAAATATTAGTTAAATATAGTGGGATGCCGCACGGCACACGGCACACGGCACACCGTTGCACAAACGAGACCATCAATTACACGTATCTTATGTGTATTGAGCGGGCACTTGGAATTCAGCCCACGATGTCTTGCATTCGTTAATTAATTGCAAGATATTGCTAGACCGCTAAAAGATTGGCGAGTGTAGGCAATCAGTTATAGCCAACCTGAATTAAAATTACAATATTTATTAGTTTCTTAAACTGGTACGGATTGTATCTAAGCTTACTTATCTAGGGCAATTTAGGAAAATTAAAGGGGGAAAATGCTTTGCAAGACCGCGGTTAGGTAACTTACTGGTTTAGTTGGAAACCTGGTTGATTAATAATAATGTGATGAACGAACTGAGGATGTTTCTTGCGCAAACGTTATCATGTCGGATAGATGTTGGAGGATCATAGGTTCAATTTACCTGCAAGGTGGAAATTTGAATGATGACGATGACTCGTTATGCTTGGTTTGGGTGTATGTGACACAGGGAATCTTGTTGTGATGGGTATGTAGTATGTGTCATAGTATTATTTTAACATACAAACAGATGAATAACAAGATAGCATCATACACGAACGTATCGATAACGATAAGATAGGGCATAGGAAAAATAATAAACAAATCCGTGAGCTATGTAAAGTGGACGTAGAGATAAGTATTTGTTCATTTTCAGTGCATTCGATTAGGATATCGCACTTCTTATAGCTGTGAATTGAGGACAGACAATCGATCAACCGGTACTAATGGGTACTTAACCCGTCGACAGTTGGCAGCGGGGTGCGGGTGTACCCCTATCGCTAGCTCCTCACTAGTACCCTTGGCCGCCCTGTAGGACTCGGCGCGCGAACACGCGTGTAGGTGGCTCTCAAATTGTATTCCGATGTGATCATCCGTATAGTTTTTAGTAGCTAGCATTAGCATCTACAGTTTGGTCGTTTGATTATTTTGTATCAAATGTTTGGGGAAATCGTTCGGCTTGCTGTCGCGGTGAGCGTTCCGTTTTAATATTATTTACATTTTATTATTTGAACACTCGGGAGTTATCGCTTACAAATATTGTTTTGAATTGAATTGTCCGTATCTTATTGGCGATGAAGCTACCGTCAGTCGAATGTACTGCTTGTCTTTCTCCCCTTGTTTGATATTTTCGATCTCACCAATTTCCATATCCAATATGTAGGTTAATTGCGTTTCAAAAAACTATTAAGCCTTAAAAATATGGAAATGTTTCTAGCGTTCATGAAAAAGGAAGGAAAGTAGGTACCTATAGGACGTAGGTCTTTGTAAGATTGTATTAAAAAATCGGTATCCTATTTCAGAATACTTATTGCACCTCGGATGAAATATTATGTATCTAGGTACGATTGATATGTCTTTTAAAAATCTGCCTGGAAAATTTTATTTGGTCCTGTCCGGAATCAGGAGATTCGGAAGTTTTGTCTCCCCCCTGATGGTACGCTCATGATCGTATTCATTTTGTCGTTAGCGGTAGTGTTACCTTCTTGAAATGCTGAAGATCTCAGTGCCTACCCTATTTTTATCCCTATAATTAGACCATACAAAACAATCTTAAGAGTAAAAAGATTCCACCCCGTCCCAACCTAAACGCCAACTGCAGTGTTTGAATATTCATGATACTAAAGAGTCTGTGTGCATTGCAGGCGGAGCAACGGCTGGCGGCGCGGCGCGCGGCGCGGGCGGAGGCGCGCGAGATCCGCATGCGCGAGCTGGAGCGCCAGCAGCGCGAGCAGGAGGACCACGCCGACAAGGCCTACGACATGTACGCCGGTAAGGGGGCTTCACTTACCTCACTGAAGGTGGCCGATGCGGCAGGCGACCAGGCGACCGATCTCTGCGGCAATGCCGTGCAGTTGCTATTGTATGTCGGAATGGGGAAGATAATCCCATCTGTCGTCTTCCGCGTTGTGCATACCTTATTCCTTGTGCTGTATTAGTAAAAGAAACCAAAGCTTTCTTTAGCTTCATAAATCACTTCCTGATCAACTTGAGTCTAATCGTATTGAGATAACCTTAATCACATCTGCGGTATACTATGACACTTGCCAAATTAAAATAATGTTACGTTTGACTACAAATTCATCTCAATATGAGAGCTAATGCATAAGAAAAACTAAGTACATGCTTGTAACACTACGCCAGCCATAATTGTAAGGCTACAAAGAACACATGATAATTCAACATGCGTCATTTATCATGTCGTTTCCTCTCATCACCTCGTATAAGATGGTAATGATTGGTGGTGTGTGTTCCAGAGACGGTGGGTCGCGGCGGGCGCACGCGGCTGGCCGCGCTGAGCCCCGCCGGGCTGCACTCGCCGCGCCGCAGCTCCGAGGACTCCGCCGACGACATCATCAGTATGAAGGATCTCAGGGTATGCTCACTCTGTTCCATGTTTATGATTAGCCGATTTTATGTACTGGTTGTGCTTTCGCCTTTTCGAAGGGATCTTGGGATTTCCTCGTAGTAACTCTCACTTAATATGGTAGGAGTAGGAATAGTTAGGTACATTAAAAGGCGACCACTGCGACCAGACGAATAACGGTTCTAAGATATTGTTACGTGTCAGGAGTATGGGGTTCGAGAAAATGCCAAAATGTACCACAAAGACTTTATTGTACTCGTAGACACACAAATTACACGATGTACACAGTACACACTAAAACACTCTGCACGTAGGTACTGGTAAACACACTCGTCGAACACTGTATCGCCCGTAGAAATCACTTCACTTCGCACTGGTATCGCTCGTAGGTATCGCTGGTATCTTCCTGGTTCCGCTTCCGAAACTAGAATGTCCGCGGTTGAACGATCGCCCCTTTTTATACCACTCACGCACCATTCACGCCAATCCAGAACTTTCTCGCTAAGTCCGGACCCGCTTCGAACAAAGATTCGAGAACATTCCTTGCAACCGACTTTCGCCCGTATGACTATTGCCGTAATGGTCGAAGCGTCGTGCGTACTTTTGAAGACGGGCAAACGCGCTATTGTTCTATTGTTGACTCGACATGTTTATGGCCCCTATTGTTTATTGATTTCGGTGTAGCGAAGTAGCGCTAGGGTTGTCACATTGCCCCCCTCTTAGTCATGCTCGTCCCGAGCATTATTCGATCCATGAAATGGTGCCAATCTGTCCACGTGCACGATCTTCGGCTTTCTTCTGTCCCCCTGTCTGATCCGGTAGGTCACGTCGTTAATCCTCGTGACAACTGTGTAGGGGCCTTCCCATCGTGCTTGTAGCTTCGGAGACTTCCCTTTCTTCCGCAGTGGATTGTGCAACCATACAGAATCTCCCTCCTTAAAACCATGTTTCCGAGCATCGCGATCGTACCGGGTTTTCATCTTTTCGCTGGTCTTCAAACATTGCTCCCTTACAAGATCATGTGTCTCGTCCAATTGTTCCCCTAAGTCCGCGATGTATTCAACGGTTGGTTTCGGGGCATCTGGCGGTGTTCCGGTAAGCAAATCCAAAGGCAGACGCATTTCTCTTCCGAAGTTAACTTTAGCGGGTGTAAATCCCGTGGATTCGTGTATGGCAGAGCGATATGACATCAGGAACAGAGGAATGTACCGGTCCCAGTCTCGCTGATGTTCCTCGACGACCTTGGCCAAGTGATGTTCCAACGTTTGGTTGAATCTCTCCACCATGCCGTCAGATTGAGGATGCGCTGGTGTGGTACGTGTCTTATTTATTCCCAAAAGATCGCACATCTCCTGGAATAACGTCGACTCGAAGTTCCTGCCATGGTCGCTGTGTAACTCCAATGGTACACCAAAGCGGCATACTACCTCCTCGACAACTTTCTTGGCCACGGTCTTCGCCTCTTGGTTCGGAGTTGCAAACGCTTCCGGCCATTTGCTGAAGTAGTCTTGAACCACGATGATGAATCTATTCCCGTCTTCAGACTGAGGGAATGGCCCAGCAACGTCTATGGCGATTCTTTCCCAAGGGGCTCCGACGTTATACAGCTGTAGTTTTCCCTTGGTTCTAGTGCGGGGCCCTTTCACTGAAGCGCACACTTCCTGCACCAATCTTCAACGTCCTCTCGACACCGCACCCAATAAAAGCGTTCTCGTATTTTTACGAGGGTCTTCTTGATGCCGAGATGCCCACCAGAAGTGCCATCATGTACGAGCTTCAGCAAATCAGCCACTTTACTCCTGGGGATAACCATTTGCAGGGTTCTTTCCTTTCCGTTGAGTGATTCCCAGCTCCGGTAAAGCACGCCATTCTCTAATACAAGGCTGTCCCACTGAGCCCAGTATGCCTTAGTAGTTGTGCTTGAGGCTGACACATCACTCCACAGTGGCCTCTGTCCTTTGGCTTTCCACTCCATGATCGGGCTGAGGTCTTTGTCTTCCTTCTGAGCTTGGCTTATTTGTTCCCCTCCCCAAGACTCGTCTAGGTCCTGCATCCTTATCACTCTGACTTCTTCTTTAGCCTCATGCTTGATGCAATGTCGACACTCTTCGGAGCATGGGCGTCGTGACAGGGCGTCGGCATTCGAATGAGCTCTTCCGTTACGATGCTCTATTACGAAGTTGAACTCTTGAAGCTGTTCGATCCACCTCGCAACCTGGCCTTCCGGGTTCTTGAATTGCAGAAGCCACCTAAGAGCGGCGTGGTCCGTTCTTATCGTGAACTCGCGTCCCAGCAAATATTTGCTGAAGTGCTGAAGGGTCTTCACCACAGCCAGTAATTCACGCCGAGTCACACAATAATTCCTTTCAGGTTTCGAAAGGGTCTTGCTGAAGTACGCAATGACCACCTGCTGGCCGTCCTGGTCTTGGGATAATTTATTTATTTATTTATTTATTTATTTATTTATTATGTTATCCGATGCCAGTATTGCTAGCGTCCGTGTCCACTATGAATCTCCCTTCCCTTCTGGGATAGCCAAGAATCGGAGCCGAGCACAGACGTTCCTTTAAGCGAACAAACGCATCTTCGCAATCGGAATCCCAACTGAAGATCCTCTTGTCCTCCGTGAGACGGTGTAATGGCTTGGCTATCTCTGAGAAGTTCTTCACAAACCGACGGTAATAGGCGCATAGTCCCAAGAACGCTCTAACATCGGTCTTGTTCTTTGGTGTCGGCCATTCTTGAACAGCTCTTATCTTATCTGGATCAGTGCGAACACCTTCGTCCGATATGATGTGTCCCAAAAATGATACTTCCTTCTTGAAAAAGTCACATTTCTTCGGATTGAGCTTTAGGTTGGACTCACGGAATCGTCTGAATACCTTCTCCAGATTTTGCTTGTGTTCCACGAAGTTTCGTCCCATGACTATGACGTCATCGAGGTACACCAGACAAGCGTCCCCCAAAAGTCCCACCAACACTCGCTCCATGAGACGCTCAAAAGTGGCAGGAGCGTTACATAATCCAAAAGGCATTACGCGAAACTGCCACAAGCCATTTCCGGTTCCGGTGGTAAAGGCGGTCTTCTCCTTGTCTTCTGGCCGGACTTCTACTTGCCAGTAACCACTCTTCAGGTCGACCGTCGAAAACCACTTCATGCCACCAAGCATATCCAACGTGTCGTCAATCCGAGGCAGAGGGTAGCTGTCCTTCTTGGTAACGGTGTTAAGCATCCTGTAGTCGACACAGAATCTAGTACTGCCATCCTTCTTCTTCACGAGTACCACAGGTGAACACCAAGGGCTAGTTGACGGCTCGATCACCTTGCTGCGCACCATGTCCTTGATCATTTCTGCAACTTCGTGTTCCTTTGCCAATGGTACTCGTCTCGGTCTTTGCTTGATCGGTGAAGTATTGCCGGTATCTATTGGGTGAGTGACAATATTTGTTCTTCCAAGGTCGCTATCTCCTCTGGTAAAGATGTCCTTGTAGTCCATCAACAACTTTGCTGCCTGAGTGTATTCTTCAGTGCTCAAATTCCTCCTTGTCGCCTCCAGCAAAGATGTCATGTGATCCGTTGATCGAGGCTTGTCTGAGTTTTCTTGGACCTTCCTCAAGCTGTCCACGGCTTCACATCGGCCAATAACCGTATTCTTTGCGAGATGAATCGGCATGCTGCTAAGATTGATGACCTTTAACTTGGCGTCACGTTTGGTCATGAGCAGTGTCCTTGCCGTGATCCAACTAGGATGATCTCCGTAGTCTTCTACTACGACACATCGATCCAGCTTTATCCCTTCGGGAAACCAAGGTTTCCGATCTAGGTGCTAGCTTCACTGTCCTCAAACAGTACACTGCTCCTGAACATGAACCGTCCAAGAAGACTTCTTGATCCTTGAAGCTTAACACTCCTCTGGCTATATCAACTATACAGTGATGTGTCCGTAGAAAGTCCAGTCCGATAATGCAGTCGTCCGTTATATTCGCTACTAAAACAGACTGCGTGTATATGTCACTTCCGAGTTTCAGTCTTGCTTCCGTAACTCCTAGGACGGTCACTGGCTGGCCTGTCGCTGTCTGCAGATTGCATGATGGTCGTCCCTTTTCCCACATGATAGTCCGCTTGAGTAGTTCCGGTCGAACGATGGATTTGGATGCTCCCGTGTCAATCGTAAAGCGACAGGGTATGCCATTTATTTCTCCAGTAGTTACGAGGCTGTTTCCGTCACAAGCTTGTGATACCAAGACAGTAGGGGCTCGACGAAGTCCAGCCAGTGCCCGCCCCGCGGCGCTGGCGCCTCTTAGTTTAACGGCTCCTGGGTGTCGACTTGGGTTGCCGTCGACACCGATTTCGGTTGCTTCCGAGTCCGGCAGTTAATCCTTATATGGCCTCGTTCACCGCATCCGTAGCAGATAGGCCCAGTACGTGGTTGAATTGCCGCTACGACTTCGCGCACCTTGCAACTTTTATAGTCGCTTCGTACCGCTTCTACTTCAAGGGCATGCGCTAAAGCTGCTTCCAAGGTGGCGTGATGACCCAAGCGCACCGTTGCCCTCACCTCGGGGTCCCGTATTCCGCTGACAAATGCCTCTAAAACTTTGTCTTCGACCGGTGTGGAACTCGACGCATAGGCTCGGCGTACGAGGCGTTCGATCTCCGTAGCCCATTGCTGCAGTCCTTCGTTCGACTTCTGGGATCTGTCTTTAAGTTGCGCGCGATATACGTGCTCTAGGTGCTTCTCCCCGTATCGAGCTTCCAAGGCCTTAAATAGCGACTCCAAGGTACGTCGCTCGGCGGGCAGGTTCTCAAGGACCAGCAGTGCCTCCCCTCGAAGAGCTAAGGTAAGTGCTGCCAATGAGTGCTCGTCTTCCCAGCCATTCCCATTTGCAACTACCTCGAACTGGTGCCTGAACGCTGTCCACGAGGTCGTGCCGTCGAAACTTGGGACCTTAAATTTCGGGGCCCCAGAACATGGGCTGGTTGCTGCCGTGCCCAAAACCTTCATTTTTTGCAGCTTCTTGTCCAAATCCACGAGCCTAGTTTCGTGGGAGTTGAGTAACGCGTCATGGGTCTTGAGGGCTTGGTCGTGCTCGGATGTTCGCACCTTGACCAATTCTAGATCCTCCTTCACGACGTTCAAATCCCCCTGGAAACCGTCTAGCTTTGCATCGATTGTCCCTAGGCCCGCCTCCATGGTTTTGCGCTGGCTCTTCATGTCTTCGCGCAGGCTCTCCATTGCTTCGCGCTGGCTCTCCATTGCTTCGCGCTGGCTCTCCATTGCTTCGCGCTGGCTCCGCTGTATGGCTTCGCGCTGGCTCTCCATGGCTTCGCGCTGGCTTTCCAGTTTGCTCTCCAGTTTACTTTCCAGGCGTTGTAAGACGGTTAATAAGGAGGCCATATCAAATGCGCCCGGTGTCGTCGCTGATGCAGCTGACGTAATCGTACGTTCAGCGGTGGTCTCCGTTTCCGTGCGGTCACGCCCAGGCGACTCCATCCGTGCGGCATCCAATGCCGTTTGCCGTCGCGTGCGAATCCCGTCTTCACTTTGCGGTACTACAGGCATCCCACTTCTGACACCAATTGTTACGTGTCAGGAGTATGGGGTTCGAGAAAATGCCAAAATGTACCACAAAGACTTTATTGTACTCGTAGACACACAAATTACACGATGTACACAGTACACACTAAAACACTCTGCACGTAGGTACTGGTAAACACACTCGTCGAACACTGTATCGCCCGTAGAAATCACTTCACTTCGCACTGGTATCGCTCGTAGGTATCGCTGGTATCTTCCTGGTTCCGCTTCCGAAACTAGAATGTCCGCGGTTGAACGATCGCCCCTTTTTATACCACTCACGCACCATTCACGCCAATCCAGAACTTTCTCGCTAAGTCCGGACCCGCTTCGAACAAAGATTCGAGAACATTCCTTGCAACCGACTTTCGCCCGTATGACTATTGCCGTAATGGTCGAAGCGTCGTGCGTACTTTTGAAGACGGGCAAACGCGCTATTGTTCTATTGTTGACTCGACATGTTTATGGCCCCTATTGTTTATTGTTTTCGGTGTAGCGAAGTAGCGCTAGGGTTGTCACAATATGATGACCAGCAGCCTCACAATGAATCGCAGTATCAGATCAGAAGTCAAGAGAGGCTGTAGACAATCTCTCTTTACTTCTTAGTTTATCGTAATCCACGTTCGCCGCAAGTCAATGAATGTTGTTCTGACCTATTCCAGCACGAGCTGAAAGAGGTGGAGGAGAAGTTCCGCAAGGCCATGATCCTGAACGCGCAGCTGGACAACGACAAGGCGGCGCTGGCCTACCAGCTCGAGCTGCTCAAGGACCGCATCGAGGAGCTGCACGAGGAGTACGCGCAGCTGCAGGTTAGGCCAAATACTAAATATGGCAAGATGTAGTTATTCAGTCAAACAAGAAGTGCTTGTGTCGTGCCTTATTCAGGTCAGGTGGAATTAAAATCATATTAGGACGACGCGACGGTAGCGGACTTGCAAAGGCAACTGTGCAGTATACTAAACAGCTGATTGTTTCTGATTTTCATTCTTATTTATTTTTACTGAACCTCACATAAGTAACGAACAAAGAGACGACTTGTTAGTTCTTACTGAAAGAATTCAATTTAATTAACCTTAGCAGAGTGAACGCAAGGTGTTGCAACACCCAGATAAGAAACGAAATGTGTTATTAATATAGATCGTGTATATTTCCAGCGTGAACACAAAGAGAAGTGCTCGTCCCACGAGCGCTTGAAGCGCGAGCACGCGGCGCTGGAGCGCGAGCTGGCGGGCGCGCGGGACGCGGTGCGCGCGCGGGACGCCGCCGCCGCCGCCGCGGGCCGCGCCTTCGTGGAGGCCGCCACGCTGCCCGCCGGTGGTGACCCCGTCGGTGACGGTGGTGACCCCGACCCGCCCGGCGTCGGCCAGGGCTTCGGCTCCGTGCCGCCGCTCGCACTCGTCTCGCACTCCTCCGAGCAGCTGCTCAACGATGCTGGCGAGGGGACACTCGGTTGGTTTTGTTTGTTGTTTGATAATGTGGAGGGTTCTTTAGTCTTGTTGTATCTGGATTGTGTTGTATTGGAGTGTTTCGGATTGAATAGAAGTGGATTGTGGGTAGATATGCGCGAGATTTTATCTGATTGATTTGTAGCAGTGCTTTGTGTTATGAAATAAATGATTTTCTTTCTTTCTTTCTTCTTTCTTTGATTACAGAAAACAATTTTACCTGATACATTTTGTCCAAAAAGCGCTTACAGAGGCATTTCCAAGTCTCCAGATGTTATTTTAATTTTACAATCTATAATCGTTAGTAAGTTTTGCCCGACTCACCTTATGAGATGAACATGATAAACTCTATGCCCGCACAGTCTTATAATTTTTTGTGGGCATGAACAGTTTAGTTTGTTTGTTGGAAACATTTGCCACATATTATGTTGGTGTACAGTATGTAATATGGTGGTATCGTATCCCACAGACGTACGGTTGCAGAAGCTGGTGAGCTCGAAGCAGGAGCTGGAGTCGGAGGTGCGCAAGCTGAAGCTGCGGCTGAACGAGGAGCGCGCCGCGCGCCAGAACGGCGTGGCCGCGCACCACGACCGCGACCACGACACCGAGTGTGAGTGTCAAATACCAACGACGTCATCGGTCTAATAATGCTAGATTCACAATGTCATACAAATTTTGACGTAATTTGTGTCCTGTCCCCTTTTACGTTTTTTTTTGTGATTGTTGAAAGCCAATAGTTCCTCAAGCCGCCAATAGATGGCGATACAACACTTAACACTGAATCACGCTATCGCAACCTTGTTGTACAAGCTTTATGTAAAGGTCAATAAAGTCACGAACTATAAGCCCACAGTGCATACAGTGAAGCGCACCGCTTGTGTTTCACAGTGGAAACCCTCCGCAAGTGCGTGTCAGAGGCGAAGGGGCGGGCGGCGCGCGCGGAGGCGGAGGCGGCGCTGGCGGCGGCGGGCGCGGCGCGGCTGGAGGCGCAGCTGGCCCGCCTGCGCGCGCGCCAGGACCACCAGGACGAGCGCGAGGAGCAGCTCAAGGTGGAGCGCCGCCGGCTGCAGCGGGAGGTATGGACGTTCGAACGATAGTAATGACTTGATACGCAGTTGGCGCCCAGAAACGTCCTCGGCGTTGTCGTGAAATGAGCAAACAACAAAAAAGGGCACCCACATTAGGGTCCTCTTTTTTATTGTAGTTGTTGTAAAATGCTTTTAACATTAATGTGCCCTAGCGCACATTCATACCAATTTTAATCACCATATTTTTATTTCAAATAGATATATTAATATGTCACTACAACCCATGTATCTGCGTCTCCCACGTTCTTTGGAATCTCGCGCTTGCTCTAGAAAATTTCTACCTCTTCTATCAACTATCTTCCAGTTGAACATGGTTTTTCTGAAGGGAACCAATTCCGTCAATTTTAATTTGAATCAATGTGATATTCTGTGTGCGTATAACAATTTCTGTCTATTACAGCTAAATACTTAGATAAGTATACTTTATTTTATTTGCAGGAAGTAGTTGACTTCTGGGCCGTTTTAAATGGCGATAGTTAACGGTACTGTTGTTACTACAGAGTGTTCCCTCACTGTGCCCTCGCCCAACTCAGTTTATTGAATGCACCTAATTATCCTAATGACCGTGTTACGCTTTGATAAGGCGTTGTTGATACAAATTTATCGATTAACTTTAATATAAGTCCATAATTTTAATACAATTAAAATTCTTTCTCCTCTTAATTTTTTTTTGTATATAAACAAACCGATTGTTAATTAGAATAGTTTTTTGCAATAATTAATCCGAACTAATTAATGTGTTTTTGTTGTTAAATTGTACAGAATACTTTTGTACAAAAATTATTTCATGTAAATGTGTTTTAAATGTCGGCATGGTAACCTTGTACAAACACAGTGTTCAATTTACTTTATAGCACGAACGGCTGTCAGAAGTCAGACGGGCCACCTGATGGTAATCGGTCACAGTTTCCAATATAGGTGAGAAGTGTGTCACAAGAGTTGACATTAACTCTTTACGGGCCCTGATGGGGGTCTATGATGTTTTAACTCGACTCTTATTATAAGGTCGATTAAACATTTATTACGTCCTTAACTTACTACCGATGAACACTTTCACTAATCTGTAGTATATACTTGAATATTGCGTAGTTAGTCAGCGTATTTAGAAATGAAATTCAAACACCTGTACGTGTTTCCAGGCGCGGGAAGCGCTGAACCGAGTGGAGGAGCTGGAGACGGAGAACAGCCACCTGACCAAGCGGCTCGACAAGCTCAAGAACGCCAAGTCCGCGCTGCTCAAGGACCTGTGACCGCGCCCCGCCGCGCCGCGACCAGATACCTCGTGTCCCATCGCCCCCCGGAGTCGAGACGATGGAATGTATTCAAGTACTCAGCCGGCAATGTAACGCGTGCAACTTATTTCCGCCCTCTGTGGAATATGGAAGATCGTGTCCTATCGCCCACCGGAGACAACAGAACGGAACGTGCTCTAGTAGTCAACCGGCAATGTAACGCGTGCAACTTTTTTCCGCCCCGGGTAGAATACGGAAGATTTATATAATTTTGAACACCGCTATTCAGGTATAAACGATATGCGTGTGATATATGATTGGTACAGTCAAACCGTTCTAGATAACTGGTGGTGAATATCGCCGATTTTGTGTATTAGTTTATATCTGGGTAGCGTCGGTCCGCGTAGTGCGAGCGGTGCCGCTGGACGGTCTCAGTCTTGACTTCTACAATATAAATATCCCGGATAACAGGTTTGATAAATGAACTTATAAAGTGACTGACATAATATGGCTGTTTTCGCCCTAAACCTCATAAATGCGACGCTAAGGAACTAATAAAGTGTTGTAACAGCAGCAAAACCAATACAAGGACAGACGACTAGACGAACGTTTTGTTTTATCGAACGGTCTCCCTATATGAAAGTTACTGATTAATAGAGACTGAACTCTTCAGTGTATTTATATTGTAGAGGTCGGGAGTTCCGGGTTATAGGCTACAGAACTAAACGCTGTTGCTGTATCGCATATTGTAGGGAGCTAAGAGTTTATGTCTCTCCGTGGAAATAGCGAACAAATGTTTAAATCGTAATGTCGGTCACGTCACCGGTGTCTCTGGGACCGGTCTGCAGAGACGTGACATTTTATTCAAGAATAACAATGTACCAATAGTGAGACGATGATTGACTGGAGCGATGCTATGCCGAAATATATTGAATTAATCACTTAGTTTGAAGTAACTC
This sequence comes from Hesperia comma, assembly GCA_905404135.1. Taxonomy (NCBI): domain Eukaryota; kingdom Metazoa; phylum Arthropoda; class Insecta; order Lepidoptera; family Hesperiidae; genus Hesperia; species Hesperia comma. The sequence goes on from FR990018.1 coordinate 19,314,230, forward strand.
GCTTGTAGTAACTTCGTTTAGAATGGAAGGTGTTGGGACCAGTGATGGATTACTGATGAGAAGTTCTATCTCGATCCGGAAGTGGTACATTTGTGGTGGAGACGGAACTGAAAGAGTTTGGCCACCGAGGTCTGCGAGACTGCGACTTCCATATCACTTACACATTTTTAACCTCGAACTTTTAATGTTTAAAACTACTAAATATCATCACTCCGAAGAATATGATGGGACATGATGTGATATCCGTTGTGTATTTGTATGAATATTGTGACATAACCGATGCAGGCATTTTATGTGTTTAATTGAATTTGAATTTATTTTAGTACTTGCGGGAGACGAATGTAACGCCCGCGACGCTTGTAAAATATTGTGTATAGATGACGTCATTTATAATTCCACACTGCCGTGCGGGAAACTAAATGTGAATCGCGAAATTAATATTATGTTATAAGGTATTGCGTGAACAATAGCATCTTGTAACATAATAATAATGTCGCGCATCTGACTGTTTATAATGATCGTGAATGGAACACTGGACGCGAGTTTCTCACTAGCGGCACACGTGGTTAATATTTGACATCGGCAGACATCTAAAAAATTTGGAATGTCAATGATTTTCGACATAAAGTTAGTTAAAATTATTTCAAACGTGAATTCAATAAATAAGGAGACCTTGATCTTTTTTGCCTTTTTAACTGTAAAATTTCACCATAAGACTGATTTACACGCCATACTACTTGTTACATTTAAGAATCATTTTCTATGTAATGCATTGTGATAAAATTCATTTATTTGCTGCATTTTGATTCAATTTGCTTATCAGTTAATCGAATCTTTTTTTGTAATATTATTCAACATTTGCATTTACATCCCAAGGCCCCTGGATCATAAAACTCCGTCAGACAAAAAAAATCCAATTTTTCTCATAGTATTTTTATGAAAATAAAGGAAAAATGATTTGTCTGTCTTCACTTATTATGCACTTACTTTCACTCACATGGCTCCTTTATTGAGACTGATTTAACCCCAGTTATAACAGTATCTATTATTATAAAATATGGAAAATCTGGCATGTGGGATAATGTAGGATTAGCTTGTGCTAATGATCGTCAGTGCTAACCGATGTCTTGTAGTCCGTTGTTAAGTGGCCGATGTAGAGAAGCTCGCGTCCGGCCGTGACGTGTAATACTTTAATCCAATTGTAAATGACACCGTTATGAATATATTTTTAACTGTAAAATAATAATAAATAACGACTAATGTGTATAATTTAGCGGTTCGTTTTGTATTGATCATTGATTATTTATTTGTTGCGCTATATAAATATGCTCGTATATTATGTGTATAGGATTTTTTTTATATATTAAGATTCGTTTTAGCTTGCCCGAGTTGCGCTTTCGTACTAATATTGAAGTGATCGTGGTAGGGACTTGCCATTTGTTACATCACTCGTTGGGAGTAGTGCCGGCCGGCGCCGCGCGGGGACGCCACTCGCACGGGACATTACCGCGGTCGCTCACATGCGCGCGATCATGTGAGGATGTGTGCGTGAATGTGTGGGAGACGAAATTTGAAGTTCGTCATAGCTTTGAAAGCTTGGACAAGCAATAATGCATCGGGAACTTCGCATAATACTGTCCAAGGTCGACTTACACATGTGGGTTCGCGTATTTGCGCGAATGTGAGTGACCAGCCTTAGAAACGGAATCATTTCCAGTAAGCCTTGCAGTTAGCGTATTGTAATGCCATGGTTAAACTGAGTATTAGCAGTGTAGCGAAACAGTAGTGGATATACAGCAGTAGGGTAGATAAATAAATTATTAAATAACTCACACAGGTCTTAGTTTAGCGTAGTTAGCAAAATAAGCTGTACGGCATGCGAGTTGCTGCCGTTACTGTGGTCCTTTCTTGTTACCAAATGCTTGTAACTTGTGCATAGTCGTCTTGGCTCATCGTAAGTATAATAATTATATAAAATGTAGCTATTTGTGACAGTCATACTGCATAACGGTAGCAACTCATCTTTGTTGTCATCGCCCGTTTCTGTGGCGTCCTCGCGTTTGCGTCGGTGCGAATGGATCATAGGTGTAAACATTATGAGGTATTTTAGTAGCTTTTGTATTTAAATTTTAAATTATTGCTCAAAATTGTATCCCATTTTGTAACATTGTGATAGTCGGCGGTGGGGGGGCCCTCCCCTCCTCCGCGCTCCCCGCCGCAGAAGTTACCACAACATTTTGCTATCATTAACAAATTATATTTTTATATGATTATGATTATAAAACTTTATGTACTTGCGGTTCGATCGAGGCCCGAAAGATGCAACAATTGATAACTAGGAAATTATGGAACCAGTTAATTATTCAGCAAAAAAAATATTAATTATATAATTCCTTTTAATTCAATTCAATTTCAATGATGTAAAGTGCAATAAATCGATACACACGATCGAACACTTTTCGCTATTCAAACTTCGCCATCGCTTCGATGAATTCCTACTGCGCGTCTTGGAAAAAAGAGAAGCGGCAAAAAACTTCCATGAATTACATAGTTACCTGGCTACATGGGCGTAGCCAGCCTTGGGCTCAGGGTGGGGCAACTTTCTGAAATAATAGGTATGGTCTTAACTAGCAAACTATACCCACGGACTTTTTTATAGCCTAAAGGGCTGACGTGAAAGCGGACGAGCCATCTGATGGTAAGTGGTCATCGTCACCCATGGACACGAGCAACACCAGGGGAGTCACCAGTGCAACGCCGGTCCTGAAGGAGAACTCTTTTTACATCTTTCTTGAAGAACCCTATATTAAAGCGCTCCGGGCGTACCTCACAAGGAAGCTCATTCCACAACCTGCAAGTTCGCGGCAAAAATGATCGTGAAAATCGGAGCCTCCTTGTTCGTCATGAATCCAAGGGATGAGAATGATACTTCAATCTTTAGCAAGTGGTGCGATGATGGAAGCGTGAAGTTTGTACCTAATCGCACAATTTCTCGGAGCACTCACCGTTGTCAAGTCGTTGAAACACGCAGATACATCCTATTTCTCTCCTAAAACCTTGGTGTTCTAGCCTGTTAGTGATTCGTGGATAGTTGACAACTCGAACTGCGCCCATTTGCACGGCGCCAAAGACTAAGCTGTTATTGTGGCGCCCCAGCCCAGAGATGAGAAAGTACTCCATGTGAGAGGTGTCCTGAGCTTTATAAAGCATCAGTAGGTCCTTCGCATTGAATTACTGCTTCGCCCGGTTCATGACGCCAAGCACTTCGGAGGCCAATTTGGCCTTAGCTTCCAGATGACATCGACACACCGACACACATGTACTAATAGTGTGCGCGGTACCCTGGAATGAAGGCGCCATGACAAATGGGGTTTTCTAAGCGAAAAATGCGCAAACTTTTCTGTGTCTTCTCGGGTTGAACTCAACTAAATTGAGTCGTCCCCATTCCGAGACTTTCTCCAGAGAATTCTCAACTTCAGACACAACTTTCCTACCGTGTTGTCATCTTCATAGCAATGAATACTGGTTGCACGCTCCAGCATATCATTAACATGCAGAATTAACAGAGTAGGAGACAGCACAGACCCTTAGGGAACACCAGCGTTTATAGGTTTCATATCTGAGCAAACACCGTCAAGTACGGCCTTTAATATCGCTCAGATACAAATCTGGCTACCCAATTGCATGACCTCTCAGGGAGACCGAAGATGGATGCTTCGCGAGAAGAGCCCTGCCAGTCTCGATCGAAGGCCTTAGCGATATCCAGGAATGCTTCCTCGTTGCTATCAAGGGCCTGGGCCCATCGATGAGTATCATATACTAAAAGTTCGCCAGCTGTACGTCCGTAAAGAAACACGTACTGCCGGTCACTGATCAACTGGAGATCCTCCAGATATCCTAGGGGCTGTACATTTATAATACCTACGCTCCAAAACCTTAGGATTAACCTGTACTTAGCCGGGTCACTAAGATTGCCCTTTTCGGGGATAGGATGAAATAGCGCTACTTTCTATGAAGACGGTACTATTCCAGTGGTGTAGGATAGCGAAAATAGGTGCTTTGAAACGGGAGTAAACTCGGGAGCACACGTCTTAATCACCACTGCAGAAACACCATCTGGTTCACTCGACTTCTTGGTATCGAGGGACAGTAGTGCTCGTCTGCCAGACTTACGAGTAAAAATTGGCCAAGTGCGAGTCGGACTCGCTCATGAAGGTTTCCGTAGCAGCTAGTAACAGATTATAAAAATATATTTATATTTGAGTAGATTGAATGAAAGGTAAATTGTGTTTTAGGATTTAAGACGTGTTAAAAAAACTACTTACTAGATCTCGTTCAAACCAATTATGGGTGGAAGTTTACATATTAAGGTACATTATAATTTTTCTTTAGTTTTATCGTGCTCTCATTTTAGAAGTTACGGGGGGACATTTTACCACTTTGGAAGTGTCTCTCGCACAAACTATTCAGTTTAGAAAAAAAAGATATTAGAAACCTTAATAGCTGTTTTGAAGACCTATTCATAGATGTACCCACGCGTATGGGTTTGATGAAAACAAAGAGTTTAAGTTCTAAGTGAGGGGAACCCCCAAAATTTATTGTTTTTTTTTTTCCATTTTTCTGTGAAAATCTTAAAACGGTTCACAGAATACATCTACTTTCCAAGTTTCAACAATATATGTAGGTAGTTCTTATAGTTTCGGAAAAAAGTAGCTGTGACATACTGACTAACGGACAGACAGACTTACATGACGAACCTGTTGGCGACAAAGCTGGTGCCAAGAAGTTCGGATTTTCCCTTTGCCTTGTGGACAACTGATTTATCTAGTAATCGCAGTGGTGGAAAAGAAGACCGACAGAAGTTGCCCTCGACAGCCTTAGCCAGCGACCAGAATTCTCGACTCCCGGGTAGTCGGGTAGCCGACTAGCTGCTCGCCAATTTTGCCAATGAATTTGGTCTTCGCCATGGGGCAGATGGATGCTATGCGACACGCTTGCGGTTAGGTGAAGTGTTGTCGTTAAGTGTTAACTTTCTTACGGATATTATGTAGGTAGTTTGTGCCTGGATAATTTAATTTTTTAGGTTTCGGTAGGTGCCTGTAAGGTACCTCAGGTCAGAGCCAGGGTGGGGCAAGTGCCCCACCCTTGTACTGAGCTGCTGGGCCAGGGTGGGGCAAGTGCCCCATCCTGCCCCACCCTGGCTACGCCCATGCCTGGCTATATAGCAAATTCATGACCGTTATTCGTGCACCGATCGAACCACACAACGCTTCGTATTTATTGTTCTGTATGCGACTTGACACTTGTATTTACACGATTCCAACCGTCTTATGTATTGTAATACCGATAACAATACAAAATGTGAATGTTATATTTAGTTAATTTTATTACTATTAAGAACATGCTCACTTTCGATGTAATATTGCTTCGAAAAACGTTGTTCGTGATTTTTATTATTTTTTACAGTTATATGTTTCTCTCAGTAATATTACATGGAAATATCGTATAAATTGATATAGAATCATTCGACGAAGTGTATTCGTTTACAAAGCTAAATAGTAAATGTCGTACTGAACTCAAATACAGCGCTTACCCACCTTCCGGACTGGTGTCGTGTAAATACCTTGTTGGAGTCGGGCCGTCGGGCTGTCGGTGACGTCACGGTGCCGGTGTTGCAGTAACAATACGCATGTTGTTTAGTGGACATATTCTAATACTATACCTAGGAATATTGTTAAGTTTGAACGATCGATAAAAGTATAAGCCCCGCAAGTTGATATTGCGATGGAACATTGTCACAATAACAGCTGCGTGACGTCATCCGTCGCAAAAAAGTACAGATAGCAAAAAAAATTGTAATAAAAAGTAAATAAGCTAGGGTTATGGGTTTATTTGTAATGGGTTTATTTCAGGAGCACGATTATTAATTAATTTCTTACTCATTTTAACGGGTAACAGGTAACAAAACTAAACAACAAAACTCAAAAATAAAACAGGATAACAAAAACAAAAAGCTATAGGTAACAAGTACTCGATGCGCGTAAGCACGTAAGCGCGGGCTTTCCTTGCGAACGGTACTGACGGTGCGCGTCGACTACGTCACTTTGACGTCACCAAGATGGCCGCCAATCGCAATATCAACTTGCGGGGCTTATAATATTATGCTCACCTTGTTTATCATTTGAAACATTTTAAAAGTTCATGACTAATGACCATTCTTTAGTTAATATCTTGTACCTTATAGTGGTTAAGTTGAGAGATTAATTAGTTTATTTTTACTGCAATTTCGCATCCGTCACATTCATTTGTTCCACAGCTGCGGACGGCCAGACCGTGTAATTATTTGTAGATATTTAAAATTGGCCTTCACTACTATGTAGCTGTTGCCGCTTTTTTCGTAAAATATATTTTATTTATTACATTCTGCTGATTTGATAATGTTTATGTAATATAATAACTATCACTTTGTTTAAATAAATAATAACTGGCCGACAGACGGTTGAATGTAATATGTATTATATTATATAAAATTGGTTATAATTTACAAAGGGCGGCACCAGCGCAGTGCATCAATCAGAGAAATATAGAGTACCGTGCAGGTATTAGAGATAGAGATGAAAATGTATCGAAAATTCGCATTGGAAATTGTAAAGCTAACGAACTTGAATATACCTCTAATGAGAACACGCCGTTTTATTTCGTTTCCCGTTTGCTGCTGTGTACTCCATTCTTGGAATTATTGCTTGAAGTAAGTTATCTTACACTCATAGGTTGGTAACATACGCTGGACATACACTAAAGGGGGTACGCAGCTCCTGATCTAGGGGGAAAATGTGCTAAATTCCCGATCTAGGGAGTAGCTAATCGGATTTTCGAGGCAAATTAAGGGATACAACTTTATCCGGTTTATCTACCCCAAGCGTACGCTTATGTACACATTCACACCGTATTGCGCATGGACTCTAGTGTAAAAATTCATAATATGCACACTACCACAAATATGAACTAAGGTTTTATCATGAATCTCAGCGAAGGCCGGAACTACTTTTGCGTCAGACGGTGGTGGTGGTGGTGGTCAGTGTACCTTATCTACTAAATAATACAATTTTATCGATAAGGAACACAATACTGAGAGAGATAGACTAAGTGATTTACGATATTATGTTCGGCTCAGTAAATCTGACGAAATACACTGTTACACTGCTTTCAGGCGTTTTATATTATGTACATCATATCCATTTACTTATTTATTAACAAACCCGTTTGCTGAACGATCAATCTCTGATTACAAATAAAACCAAAAAAAACGTTCTATCAAAATATGTATTTCTAGAGTAATGGTAGCACGAAGGATGCGTTGGTGGATGCATATTTACATTGACTGTAATGACAACAAACGAAACTAAATAATTATACAGTATTCAGAAACATTTCTTCAGGAACCATATTGGTGTACAAATATATCAATAAAAATATTACGTTGACAAGATCCAGCCAGGTACACGTCCACCTCCAATCAATGTCGTCCAGGGGAGGGCCGCAGTAGCAAGTGTATTACATAGACGTAGAGAATAACGTAATACATCACTGAATACGTTTCCAGGCAAATATTCGTTCACCAGCTACAGTTCGAGACAAAAAATTTCTGTTTTTATTGCAATAGATACGCAAAAGGTGCTCGCTCTCAGACAAGCGCCGATCCGTTCGTTGATAAATATTTTCTCATTTAAATACTGCAATAAGAATGAACTTTTCTAACTTTTATATATTAATTATTTTATTGAGAGCATTAACTACAAATATGCCTATTGAAACAACATATTTTTTTTACTAGTAACATTAACAAAAATTCTTTACATACTTTAATAAGCAAGCAATGAAAAATTGAGTTTTTAAATGTACCCAAAGTAATCAGGGGATATGATAGTTTCCATTTTTAAATATAGTATAAAAGGGCAAAATAATACGACTCGTGTTACAACTTCAGTTACCATTTATTGAATGATGAAAGTATTGACAACAACAAATCTTCCTTTGCTGTCGTCGTTCCAGTTTCAAATAGGTACCGGCCAGGTCGCTGGCCAGTATCATTTTAATAGAAAACCTGAAAAGAAAGATCTGACTCCTCTCCTCTCCTCACTCCTCTCCACTCCACTAAAACACTACTCTGCTCAAAAGCACCGCTCCTCTCAATAGCACCTCTCCACTCCACATCTGGCAACACCAGTATGCCAAAACTGCCCTCGCTTCAGCACATCTCATATCACCACCTCCTGCAGTCATTGCTCCTCACAGTTGGTATAGCAGAGGCATAAAAATCCTCCGTTACAGTCGGCCATCCTGAAACAATTGCGTCCCGCAATTGGCACGCATACCACAGTATTACAATTCAACAAAATCAACACCAAATAACAGACCATAATGACATGGCTCGGCATAACATCTGCATGGAATACATCACCTTTTAAAGCTGAAATAAGAACGATAACTCCTCCATCTAAAATAAATTCGAAAACTCGGCTCAACATTTCTAGCGACCCTTCATTTGTCAATAAAATCAACTCCAGCTTTCAGTTGCCATAGCATTGCAAATAACATCGATTGTCAAAATCCTTTGCTTCACTTTCTTCCAATTTAAATTTTATACCACAATAACAAATTCTCTCATAATTTGGGGTCAATTCTTCACATTTGCCATGCTTTACAATCTTTCTATACGCCACACATTCACTTAATTCCAGCTTAATTCTCTTTATGATTTCACATAACTTCCCTTCAATCAATAAATTCCGATTTATCTGTCATAGGCTTCACAAATATTCTTCGAGAAAATGCCAATTTTATTCCAACATCGATTCGCAATTCTCAATCCAAAATCTGTAGGTATCTTTTGTCTATTCTTTATTTGTTTAGATGAAAAGGCATTTTTGTTTCCCAGCATTACATCTTTTGTTTTCTCTACTGACAGTTCACTTCTTTTCTCAAAAATTTGATACTTATGACATTGCGATTTATTGTATTTTCCACATCATGGAATATCAATTTCCATTACTTGCTTTCGCATATTATCTCCAGAGCAACAATCTTTATCGTAGGATGATACGATGACACTTTCTCACAGGCGAATCTGAGTCGAGCGCTCTTAAATCTTTCTGCACATTTTATCCAAACTGATGACCTTTTAGACAACGAATCGATAGCATTTTCAGCCTTGCTTCGTAATCTCTTCGTTAATCCATTTTTCACCACAATATCGATCGGACATCCTTAGAAAATTTTCTGACACATCACGTCATACGATTACGTATTTCAAATCTTGTTCATTTTAATCGAGAACGCACAATTTCGGCCATTGTTTTCTATTCTCTCCATTATTAGCACGTAGGTATTATGTTCTACAACATAATTATCCCACTTCTGAATATAAAAGGGCAAAATAATACGACTCGTGTTACAACTTCAGTTACCATTTATTGAATGATGAAAGTATTGACAACAACAAATCTTCCTTTGCTGTCGTCGTTCCAGTTTCAAATAGGTACCGGCCAGGTCGCTGGCCAGTATCATTTTAATAGAAAACCTGAAAAGAAAGATCTGACTCCTCTCCTCTCCTCACTCCTCTCCACTCCACTAAAACACTACTCTGCTCAAAAGCACCGCTCCTCTCAATAGCACCTCTCCACTCCACATCTGGCAACACCAGTATGCCAAAACTGCCCTCGCTTCAGCACATCTCATATCACCACCTCCTGCAGTCATTGCTCCTCACAGTTGGTATAGCAGAGGCATAAAAATCCTCCGTTACAATAGTTGAATGTTTTTGTTCCTAATAACGTTATAATCATATTTAAAATACAATCATGAGTTACAGTAAAATACCTAATAATGTAAGCATTCACGCACAAACGCTTGTCTTTGAGTGGCGCTATATGTGCAGCAAAATAACACTAGTAATAATCATTTATACTAAATAATATTATCTAACACTTAAAACTAGCTTAGAGAGATGTCAAGCCCAGAGAAAATTTACAGTGATCAAGTCATCAAATTCATAAAACACTTGAAATAATACAAACAATACCTTAACTACAAAATACACTATTTGGTAATACAATTCTGTACCGTCAGTGAAAAGTAGTACAACTCGACATATACGATTTTTTATGTTTTTACGTCATAAAATTACAAAAAAAATTATCTATCGATCTGTATATTCAGATTAGTCCTACGACAAATAGAAACGGAGATATTTTTTGTGTCTAGTGGTATAAGTAAGAATTTTGGTAATTAATTTCGTGTTTATCCATATAACTTCACTTGTATTATTATAAAACATTTCTTCGCTATCTTACAAATGTGTACACTGATATAAGTTAAGTAGTTTTATAATTCACAAAATTATTTTAACACTTCAGTTTGTGCAACCTAATACAACTGTAATTGTATTAGTTTATCCCAGACATTTAGTTTAACTGAATATGTGAATAGTGATGCAACTTATGATAAATTCCTTATCACCATTACATTTTTAAATTGAAAATAGTGTAAAGTAATATACGTCGAGTTATATTAAAAAAGTATTGTGGATCGCGACAAAGATGGTACAAAGATTTCTGGAACTCCGGACTGTTATAAACGATATTATTTTTCGGCACGCTACCGCACCCCCAATGCTCAGTGGTTCAGAAATATCCATTGCCTCATCCGTCCTCTTGATATTGCGGCCTTTAGAGGTAGCCACAAAAGAAATTTCTGGAGATAAATATTGCACAACTAGTAAAATTATACCTTTAGTCCGCTGCATATTTTCTAAAATCACTTCAACTATCGTAGAAGAACCTGTGGCAAAAGAAGTGCAGAAACTGGCTCTGCACGAAATGAGAAAAAGAATGGGTCCTATAGAACATGTAACTGCTCTAGCTATTGCATGCATTTTAGACCCTCGATTTAAAAAAATGCACTTTACCGATGCAATTGCTTGTAGCAATAGTGTATCGAAAATCAAAGACTTAATGAAAATTAATTTGAGTCAAAATGAAGATGTCGAGTCCGACTCCGACAAGTCTGATAAAAGTGAAGAGACCTTTTCATTATGGAGTGACCATCACAAACTGGTACAGCGCAATTGGAAGAGTACCAAATCTGAAGACAGCTTGTCTGATGAACTGTCAGTTTACCTGACAACTCCTGTTGCAAGTCTTAACGATAATCCATTGGAAATTTGGAAAGACTACAAAATTCAGTTTCCAACATTGCATAAACTCGCCTATAAATATCTAACAATAGTGGGAACATCGGTTCCATCTGAAAGACTGTTTTCGCAAGCGGCGCAGGTGATGACTCAGCAAAGAAACAGATTGAAGGGCAAAAGATTAGGCAAACTTTTGTTTCTACAAAGTGTAGATAAACAGTATTGGGATATTTAATTAATGTTCAATTTTTAAAATTAATAATAAAGGTTTTGTGTCTAAAAAGTGCTTGTTTTTTTCTTATCTCAACCACATTCATATAACTTACAGAAAAAAAATCGATGTATGGGAAACATCGATGTATTTTTTGATATATCGATATAACATCGATGCAACTAACCGATGTATTGCATCGAAAAAAACATCGATGTTATTTTTCAGTGTCCATCACTAATCGCGACTGCATTACGCAATTCATGTTTGTGTAAAATCATACAACTCGCACCCTCCCCGCTTCACCGAAATCATTCTATTTCATTCCTTCCAACAAGAAACTGCAAGATAAAACGAGACAGGTAGGGAGCTTAGAGAGCGGGGTAGCGCAACGAGCTTGCCAGTCCGACGCCGAGGCTTGTAGGTGGTGTCCGTATTTACTGTTCGTGATGGCGCGAAATGTAAGTAACATGTACTACTTTTCACGAAGATGCATACAATTGGTGTGCCATATTGACAATAGTTATATGACTTTACACCAAACAGAATGTGTGTTTTAAGTTACTTATACTTCTTTACACCAAACCAACCGCGTGTTTATACTAACATAATAACTTTTAAAATTAAAATAAACAATATTATAATGTGTAGATAACGTGGGTACTACACGTTTGTAGTAAGGTACTTATAACAACACCACTACATTTTTGTCATTACTTACATTATTTGTTGAATTTTTGAATTAAAATATTTTTTATCTACGTAAGTAGTAATAATTTTATTTATCTGCTGATAAAAATGCATTTATTAAACTTATTTTAATGGTTTATTTCAGTATATTACAGTTTTAATTTCATTTTTTGCAGGCAGTTTCAAAAGCTCGTATTGAACGTATATTGAAAAACGCTCAACATACTGTCGGACCCAGTTTTACACCGAAAATTTACCGTGATAATGAGCAACCAACCTTAGCCGACGATCCGCACATCAGCTCAACTGCAGTATCTGCATCTGCTAAAAAACTAGATGCAATGAATGTTGACTTTGGTGAAAATACTCAACAAACTGTTGGATCCAGTTTTATACCAAAAATTGACTATGGTAATGAGCAGCCAAACTTAGCTGACAATCTGCACATCAGCTCACCTGCAATGTCTGCATCTGCTGAAAAACAAGATGCAATTAATGTTGACATACTCGAGTTTGGTGAAGACATTCAACAAACTGTCGGACTCAGTTTTATACCAGAAATTGGTAATGGTAATGAGCAGCCAACTTTAGCCGACGATCCGCACATCAACTCACCTGCAGTGTCTGCATCTGCTGAAAAACAAGATGCAGTTAATGTTGACATACAGGACTTTGGTGAAGACATTCAACAAACTGTCGGACTCAGTTTTATACCAAAAATTGGCAATGGTAATGAGCAGCCAACTTTTGCCGATGATCCGCACATCAGCTCACCTGTAGTGTCTGCATCTGCTGAAAAACAAGATAAAATTAATGATGACTTACTTGACTTTAGTGATGGCAGCGATGACTATTTCATTCCGAATAGTGATGAAACATATTTTAGTAGCAGTGACAGTGAACCTAGAAAAAAAATAAGAAACCAAAAGTCCAGAGGTATAGTGGTACCTGATAGTGATGTAACGAATATTCGCATTCGCATTCGCATTCGCGAATATTCGCATCATTTTTCCATATTCGCATTCGCATTCGCATTCGCAAAATTTATGCGAATGTTTTGCGAATATTGAACTACACCAGAAGAAATTAAAAATAACACTGCGTTACACGATTTTGGTACCCGCTTAACTGTTGGATGCAATGAATAGGTATGTAACAAGTCATTGATAAAAAGTACCAAGCATAATATTAATTATTATAATACCAAACATTATGTGGTATCATCACGTCTAGTTTTCGAGGTATACGTCAATATTATTATTTCAACTACCCTCACTTTGGACGCTTAAGAAGCAGTTAACATTTTTGATGTTTTTCGATTCATAATAGTTTTTTATGGTATTGTTTTGTTTACAAATTATTTCTTTATGTTGTAGACATATTTATTCATATAAAAAAACGTTTATTAATACTGGACTAAGTGCACGACAAACCTGCTTAAATGCACCAAAGCAGTTTTGTCACGTTCTCGGCCACTATATTGTGAAATGACAACAAAAACGTCTACGTAAAAGTAAGAAGTATACAATGTGTCTGGTCACCAGTGTCGGAGATTTAAGGGGAATGAAATTTATATCGACAAATCTCTATCTAAATTCTCTCTTGCCCCCTCCTCATGGAGGCCGAAAGATGTCTCATTTGAAAGCTAACAGTGTAGGTAATCAACGTAGAAGGAAGGTATCAAGGTAGAAGAACAAAAAAGGATTTAAAAAACAAAATTCAATATTTTTTCATTGATATTTTAGTTTAGTTCCTTTGACATGAAAACTAACCCGCCAAAGTACTTTTTTGTTGTCTTGTCATAATACAGGATATCACCTTAATAATAAACATTACATCAACGCCATAAGTTTAGAAGTTGATTTCTACATGCAGAACTGATTATTAGACCAGTGCCGAAGCCGTTAAAATTGGTCAAAAGTAAAAAAAATAGTAACTGGATGAAATCTATTGGGAAAGGAAGAAAACATGACAAAAATAAAAGGAAAAATAATTTACGGAGTATCTGAGGTCGGGAAGAGGTTGAGGGGGGTTTAAGGGTAAAAAACGGTTTCTCGCAATTTCCAGAAAAACTACAATTCCTAAAAAAAATTAAATGGCAAAATTTTAAGTAATTAATAAATTAGGGGTGAGCGGGTCTGGTTGGTGATTACGTTAGTAAGCCAATATTTTTTACAACTATTCGCATTTTCTGCATAATTTTGTCTACTTTTAATTAAATGCATAGGCTTTGCCCGCTTTTCTCGAATGCTTTTCCGCTATGCTCGAACCAAACGCTATTCCGGCGTTTCTCAAATTGCAAATAGATTTATGATCAAGAGTCGGGCATCAAAAATAATGAATTCTAAGCGAGTAAACGCTATTTTGAGATTTCTACCGCCAATCTACTTACCTTTCTAGTGTGATTTTTTATAAAGTTAAAAATTATAAAAAAGAATTGCTTACGTCGTGTACCTTATACTTGAACAGCCCTCTAGCGGGGTGAAACTTTAGTCAGTTGAGTTCTAATCATTTAATTAGTTTTCGGACAAAGATGCAAATGGATCACGCATAGAAAATTAAGTTCAAATAAAAAAAACTGAATATTCGCATTCGCATTCGCATTCGCGAATATCGAAATCAGATATTCGCATTCGCATTCGCATTCGCGAATGTTCAAAAAATGACATTCGTTACATCACTAGTACCTGAGAGTTCGGAATCAAAATTAGATGACTCAACCAATGAAGAAAATGGCACAGGACTGAGAAAAGAAAGAAAAAAGAGAAAATCGTTAAAAGAAAGGAGAGCAGATAGATTAGACAGGCTTAAGTTAAGAAATGCTGGGGAGCCCTATTTTACTAAAAAAGGAAAATTTGTAAGATCTCGTTACCCTAAGCCTTTGGCGATGTGTCGAATGAAATGCGCTGATCGAATCCCAAACAATGTCAGACTATACGTTTTTGAAGAGTACTGGAATCTAGGGTCGTATGATGAACGAGCAAATTATGTGCAAAAACTGGTTTCTATTGAGAAAAAAAAGTCTTCTAAAGTGGGCAGCAAATGCAAACGAGAGTACTCAAATTCGTATAAACTAATACATTTCACAGAAACATACTCCATTTGTAAGGGATGTTTATTAAAAACTCTCAGTGAAACCAATAGTTTTTTACAAACTATTTGTGAAAAAATAAAAAAATTTGGCCGTGTACAGAAAAGTGAAAGGGGGCGAGCAGCGAGCTACAAAAAAGTTTCTGAAGAAAGGCTCAAGGAAGTCGAGCAACACATTTCAAAATTTCCTGCATATGAAAGCCACTACTCTAGAAGTAAGACATCAAAGAAATATCTCAGTCCGGACCTATCTATAGAATCCATGTTTAATCTTTACAAATCGGAAACCGCAAATCCAGTGTGCAAGACTGTTTATGCTAAGGTTTTTAGAGATATGAATTTATCATTTAAAAAACCAAGCGTTGATACTTGCAACAAGTGCAATTTGTTGCAAGCTAAAATAAAATTAATGGTTTCCTTATCTGCAGATGAAATAATTGCAATCAAAGAAGAATTTAAATGTCACCAAGATGATTATGAGTCTGCTTATAATGAAAAAAGGAAAGATAAAGGCACTGTTGGAGATGATACATGTGTTTTCGCGTTTGATTTACAGCAATGCCTGCCAACACCTATGCTGTCGACATCATCGGCTTTTTATAAGCGTCAGCTTTGGGTGTACAACCTTACAATACACGATTTCCAGACTAATTACGCATATTGCTGTATGTGGCCTGAATGTACTGGTGGGAGAGGTGCCAATCAAATTGCTTCGTGTATTTATGATTTTATTATAAACAGACTTCCATTGCTACACCCTGCAGCGAAAAAAGCCATATTTTACTCTGACTCCTGCCCTGGCCAAAATAAAAATTCCATAATTGCGACAATGTTTATGTTCGCAGTTCAAAATTCAACTCACTTGAAATTCATCGAACATAAATTTTTGATTCCAGGTCACACCCACATGGAGGTGGATAGTGACCACGCTCTGATAGAAAGAGCAAAAAAAAGAACGACCATGAACATCCACTTACCTCGAGACTGGTATCAGCTAGTTCGTACAGCATCTAAGCGGGAACACAAATTTTCTGTGATGGAAATGGACACCAGCGATTTTTATGACTTTGCACACTTTATGAAACAGAACTTCCAAATAAAAAAGACTGATGTCAACGGCAAAAAGTTTGTCTGGTCAAATGTAAGGGTCATGAAATATCAAAAGGATAAATTTGGGAAATTCGAGTACAAAAACAATTTTTCAGATGAAGAGTTTTTGGTAATGTCTTACGAAAAAAAAAATAAAACATACCCATATCCTTCTATCAATGCGGTAAAAAAATGTTACAGCGGACCGATACCAATTTCCGTAGCTAAGAAAAAGGACTTACTCTCTCTTTTAGAGCACATTGACCCAAGTGCACATTGTTTTTATCATAATTTACTAACTGCTGCAAACGTACAAGATGTTGGTCCAATTTCAGATGATGAGGAATGAACGGACATCAAACTTTTATTTCTTACTTTTTTAAATACTTTTATATTTTATTGTCTTTAGAACTATGCTCGTACTGAGTAGATAAGTTATAGTTTTTACTAGTATTATGTGCCGTGACTTGTAAAACTGTTTTATTATAAAACATATTTTATAGTTAAAATAACCAAAATGTAGGTATTTTTAACTGTTATTTTACTTTTTTACTGCCTTGAAATATTATGTTCTCAACTTAGTTTATAATTTATACTTTTTTGATTTGTTTTACATTGAATTGTGAAAATATTTTTATTTAAAACAAAACTTGTACTTTTAAGAATATCTATTGTGCTCAGATATTGTTATTCCTATTTAATAGGTACTTAGACACTTTTGTTATATTTTTACGTCATTTGCGAGCCATTATATAAATTAAGTATGTTATTCTTGAAGAAGATAACGTAATAAGTTTAGTGTGTTCATTATTCTTTAAAAGAGCTTTTAATTGTGATTACATTATTAAAAGTAAGTTTAAATATTGATCTCAGTGATAATACTACTGTAAGTAAGTACTCAGTAAAGCTTTTTTTACTATTTAAGGATTGTTGATTCCTTTATATAAAAATTATTAAGACTGAAGATTATCATATAGGTTGTTAAATAATAATAATTATAATGAGTAATTACTATTAAGACTGATTTCTCATATGCCATATCCTACTACTCTAATAAAGGTTAATTTTTGATAGTACTTAGGTCTTTTCTTTTTCCTGCCCATTATCCTTATTTTATTTGTAGTCCGCGCAACATATCCTTTTCTTCTACTCCGCCTTGTCAGTCGTCACCTCTACATTATTAACTCCCTTCTTTTCCATATTTCTTTCATACAATCCATCCATATTTTCTTTGGTAGGCCTTGTACCTTGTACATTCATTATCATTCTTGGTGCTACTTTCAGACTTCCTCTAATATACTTATTTCTTACTCTATCCATTCGCGTTACTCCACACATCTACCTTAACATTCTCATCTCCGCCACATACAATCGCTTCTCATCCGTCTTCATTGCAGCACAACTTTCTGATCCATGATACATTACGACAGGTCTTATGATAGTAGGTATCATAATAATAATAAAATAATTTTATTGTTACCGTCACGAAACACCTTATTAAATTCTTAAACATTGCCAGTCCTGTTTATTTCGAAGGCATGACTCACTTTATTTACCCTTTCAGTGGGGGAGTTAATTTTCGATTGATAATAATAAAAAAAATTCATTAATTTCTTAATTTTTGTTGCCAATCTGCACATTTTACACAGAAAAATACATAAAAATTTTGGTGTAAAATAATATATCTTAAAAAAAGTCTCTATTTTCTAAAAAATAATGTAAGCATCCTTTGTATGCCATAATATCTTACAAAATTTATTTTACATAATATTGATGGTTTCTTTCAATTGTTCAAAAAATCGTTTTTATTAGCGACTTGTATCGTTAACATCCATTATAGTTGCCACGTGTAAATTGATACAAATTAATTTGCATCATTATACACAAAAGTAAAATTCGTGTCTAGTGATACAACTCGCATTTTTTTTTAAATTTCAAATTTGAAAACCAAGTAAGATAGAATTTAATTAAATATTAAAAAACTGTTTGATGAACACTAACTATTGAGCTTTCATTCAACACTCTACGTGAAATACGGACGAAGTAATAATTTTTCGAAAATTTTAAAACTTCTTTTTGAATTTCCCAACATTTCATGTTTTAGACTTATACTACTTTTCACTGACGGTACAGAATTATTATTAGCTACATTGTTGCTCCAGTGGTGCTGAAAGAATAAAGTTGAGTATGCTATTTCAGAATAAACTTAATAATCTAAAATCAAAATAACTATGAATCCCTTAACTCAACAGAGCAATTACTAAATCATGTATTAGCTATAAATTTTGAATTAGGGAATAATAGACAATTATATGATTCAAATAAAATTGGTTTTCTTTGGGCCCAATATCAGGATGTACTTTGACATTACTTCACAAGATATGTCTTTAAAAAATAATAAAATAACAAGTAATGGGCATCACATGGGTAGTGTCGTTTGGATTTAGAGATTCTTAAATTGTTGAATTAGATATTATCCAATGATATGCACAGATTTGAAGTATAATAAACAACACAATTTTAAGACACTAATTGTTTGCTTCAATAAAAAAAAAATTGTGAGTAATACATTCAATCCTAACAAATATTTATTTCTTGGCTATGCCCATACTTGAAAGGAAATAATTAAGTTTAATCTCCTTTATAACAAAACTACGTTTTGCATTTCAATTAACAATCTTTGAAGTAATATAATGCAACCTGATTAGATTACGCCATCCAATGAGAAGCAATACAACCTATCTTCCCTTTGAAAGATGACACTTACAACTATTATCAAGTGGGTAGATATGGAAAAGATCTAAAAAGATTTAAAATTGTATGTGCAGTATGCATAGCATATACAACTATCAAACTATGAGAATAGTCAATCAATGCTTGGAAGAGATGAGGCTAAGTTAACTGAAAAATCTTTAAACAAAACAATAGCAAACCAAAAGAATAAATGGAGACAGGGTCAAACCAAATTCAAAACTTTGATTTGATAGTGTAAACATGTATTACTTCTCATTGGAGCGTCAACTTACAAACGTTACAATGGTAGGAGCGCTAGGGCGCCACGTGCTGGCCGGGCGCCAGGCCCGCGTGCTCCGGGCTGTGCTTCTGCTTTTTCCTCTTCTTCTCCTTTTTCCGTTTCTTACGCTCCTTGTCGTCGTCGTGCCTCTTTTGCTTTTTGTGTTTCTTTTCATACGTGTCGGGGTTTGAGGAATCTGTAATTGAAAGATTATTATTATTATAAAATTTTTTTTAGTTCACACTGCATACTCATGATCTCATGAAACACTGGTTTCATAGTGGTCAATATATTTGATGCTGGCCTGTGATGATATGTATAAGGCCTTCTTATTTTATCAATTATGTATTAATATTTTTATGAGTTACGGCTATATTCTGATGTTTATTTTTAGTCTAATTCAATTGTTTATTATTTTTATGAAATTTAATAATTATTTTTTATTTAATACTGATTGTGATTGTTACGGTTTTGAAATTTACTTTTATACATTGTTGGTCGTTACTTCTCAGCGTGTTGTTTACACCTGTAACTGAGATAGCACTTATGTTCAGAATAATGCATGAACCATGTAAATGAGAATGGTGTGTATCTTGTTGGTGTAACGTTATAAATAAATAAAAAAAAATAAATAAATAAATAAAATAAATAATATTATGATTATGATTACTGACAATAACCACCAAATTACAAACAACAAAAATCATTGCATCTCTGCAACTGGGGCAAAATACTGTCTGGCTCTGGATCCATGCACCTGGCTCAAAAAATCAGTGGACAAAATAAATATTACAACTATCAGCTGGGACATAATAAAAATCTGCAATAAGTTAACTTTAAAATCATGTGGACAGATATTCTTAGACTGCATTATAATTAGAGGAATTGTTCCTGATTCTCTCATAAATAGGATGACCATTTTATATAACATGAAAAGGCTTATGATAAAATCATGCAGTTCTGTAAGACAGGAAAAAATTTATTCCACAGCAACTCATCACAAATAGTTATAAAATATAAATGCATACCTTGAAGCGGTGTTTCCTGACCGGGCGGAGCTCCATCTTTGTGCTTGTGCTTCTTGTGCTTGCTTTTATGTTTCTTAGGAGGTGTGGCGCTCACATAACGATACTGTTCTGGCAGAGGGCCAGGGTGCAGTCGAAAGCCTGCGAGCTGCGCACTTGTCAAGGGCAGCAGTTCCTTGCCTCCAATAGGCCTCTTCGCTATTACTGACCCCAGGGTGCTGTTGTCTTCTTGTCCGGGTCCATCCACAATGCCCGGTAAATTTGGCAGAAATGATGATAGGGATTCTTTAAGCTTCTTTCCATTAAATTTACTATATGAATGCTCCAGCCCATAATAAGCCATTAAATTTGTTGCCCCAGTGAGTTCACATTCTCCTTAAATTGTAAATAAATAGCATTAGATACCTGTTCTGAAATATTCTGACTAAAAATAGTAATATTTACAGCTCCATCACAGATGAATTTTAAAATTATTGTTGAAAAAAATTAAATTTTACATTTTACTGTCTTAAAAATAACTTTACTATCTAATAAATGACCGAAAAACTATATATTCAGAAATTCAGAATCAGAGTTGAAGAAAAATTCAGAGTGGCATTATTAGAAGCCCCATTTCATTTGAGCTTGTTTTTAAGAATTGAAATAATCAATGCAGTCAAGTTTACGATAATTTTTAAGCAATACCTGGGGGTTCTTTCATCAAATAGAACGGTCCACTGTGTACTATTGCAGGGTTTTTGCCGAGGGAGATGGTAGTTTTGAGAGTTCCAGACGAATCCTGGCGAGAAACGACTGGCGACCTCGCTCCTCGAGGCGAGGACTTCGGAGAATATGGTTCTACTTTTCTAAACTGATCAGACATCATCTTGCCTAAGCATTGTCTAGTAAAGCTTTCTGATAAAAACAAAAATTTGTAAAGAAAGTAATGGAAAATAAAACTGTCCTTCCCTCCCTTGGCGAAGACGAAGTCGACTCTGAGCATAGATTACAAAAAAATCAGAATTTTATTGCGTTGCGGCAGTGAAACAGATTATACAATCTACAGATAATAAATTTGGATCACTTTTATGTGACTTTTAATGGACTTTTACGTGCATCTAGAATTCTAGATTCTAGATCAATAGGGAGACAATAGTCGTCCGATTCTATTATCTGAATTTGTCTGATCCGATCGTCTGATCAGACAAATTCAGATAATAGAATCGGACGATTAGCGAATCGGACGTGTATTGTGTATATTACGCTAGGTTCACATTACTGTGTCGGGGTGTGTCGTGGCGCGCCAGAAGGCAATCGCTTACGTACATTTACTACTATGACTAGATTCACATTAGTAGGTTGTGTTATGTTGTGTTGCGTTGTGTCGCTGTCAAATCGCTCGACGCTCGATTGCGACAGAGAGGTGGTGGGGGATCTGTCGCGCCACACTAGTGTGAACGTGATCAATTATGTCATTACGTACGACGCCTTATTGCGAGCGAGGCAACTTCAAGCAATGAATATTTTTAAAATGTTAGATGAACTTATTGAATTAGTACGACAATTCAAAGTGTGCATTGTAATTGTGTAATTGCTCAAACTGTATTTTAGTAAATCTGAAATATCGCTGGAATCTTTCATCATCACTTTTTAATTCTTGAACAAGACAATGAAATGCACCTCTAGTCTCCCTGGTTCTATTTAAAGGATGAACCCAATATCTCCTTTTCTTTTTCTTTAGAAGATTCATCATTAGAAGAAACTGAATATCTTCATCGAAATCGCTGTCAGAGTCAGACGATTCCATTTTATATACCTACGTGTTCAATCCACAACTCTTGAAATACGAATGATCTAAAAATGCGCCATATTGCAACACAACACACCACATTAGTATGAATACTCTGCGACACAACAGACGGCGCCACACCACACCCCGACACACTAATGTGAACCTAGCTTTATGAACAAAATATATGGCACGAGTGCCTTCCGATTGTCTGATCTGATCAGACTATCGAAACCGACCAGTGTTGCAACCTTGATTTTTTAAAACGGGCTAAGCGGGCACCCAAAAAGGGCTAGATTTACTAAATTGGGTATTTAAAAATGGGGCTAGAAAGGGGCAAAAAAGTTAGACATTTTTATGAAATGCAATTTGTTTGTTTCGCCTTTGTTATGTGGGTATTTATCAATACACTAATAAATGACATTTTTTGAGTCTACCGCCGTTTCCAACGGTGCTATTTTTCTTTATAAGAGTAGCAGAAAGGTGAAACAAACTCCTCAGCACATCTTTTAAATCATAATATTTCAATGATTACACAACATAAAACTTCTAGTCGTTGTCGTAATTTAATAATAAAATCATAATAACGGTCATTTACCAAAACATAAAAATACTACAATTAATTACAATTTAAACTGTTAAGATCAAATCATGATTGCATTTACAAATTGCTCAGTTTATACTAGCATGGCAGATTGTACAAGTTTGGGGTGTTCCCCGCTAATTAAAGTAATAGTTAGGTTACCACAAACAAAGCTAAAAATATGCTGAATTAATGTAATTGGGTAATTCTTTACCTGTTGTTGCGTTTAATTTTTGAATTTTACATATCAACTCTTTGAAAATAGTAGTAGGTAAGGGAGGATTTCGGAAAAGGGCTAGATTGCCCTTTTAGGGCTAAATTTAAAATTTGGAGAAATCAAACCATAGAAAGGGCTAGATCTAGCCCCAAAAGGGCTAAGGTGGCAACACTAAAACCGACTATCGGAGAGAAAAATCGGACCTCTAATTCCTGCCTTACGCGTGTCCATAGAGAATAAAGATTCAAAAGCATATTCAAAAGAGATACCACCACAGACGCGGTACCACTACCATTTTCTATCGTATAACGTCAAGATATATATTATGATATTCACCTTCTTAGCTTTTCGGCATATCACTTCTATGCATAATATATAAAGTTTTTATGTACATGCTTATTCAATTTTATCATTTTAATATAAAAAACAGCTATTACGGAATTCCACGTATATCGTACATTGTACTGATTGTACGATGTATACAACTTAGGTCAACTTAATTATTTTACATCTTTGGTGATTTAATAGTGGATACAGTCAATGTTTTACACTGTGAAATGTATGTATTATACTTATGATTACTGTAAAATTTACAGCAATCTATAATACAAACCTATGGTAAAAAGTACAATCCGTTATGACCGTAAACCGTAAGTTGAGCAAGATGTACGTCACTATTAAAAATAATTTAAACTTTTAGTAAAATAACAAAATCTTTCAGTGTATAAAAATTGGAACGTTTAACAAAAAATATGTATTTTCAAACTTCAAAAAGGCTAGATTCTCATAAAATTATTTAAAATTTAATATTGTCTATGCTTCCTACCACGTGTTCTTGATTATGTGGTAGGTACATCACCAGTGCTAAAAACGCAATTGGAAAAAAAATAAAATCAAGTCTATGATACATGAATTAGCTTCTCGTAACGCGCTACGGTTTTCGCTAATGTGTTTGGAAATAAACAGCTCAAAGAGCCTAAATTGAATTGTGTCTGGATATGTGATTTTTTTTACAGCAGAAAAATGATTGTTTACAATCATAACTATGATAGAAAAGTGGTGCAACACATCTGATATCACCAATCCTCGCAGTGCGAAGTGACGCCATTTTACGGGAATGACCAGCCCGCGGCTGCCTCCTATTAGGCCCGATGTAAGGAGCGCTCTACCCAAACGGATGCATGGAAACGACTCTTTACTGTTGTACTCGTACTGGACGTACGATTTCAGAGGTACAGTCAATATGATACACTGTTGTTATCGTAATTCGAATCATAATTTCGATTTCCTCTTGTTTGAATGTCTTTTGTTTCTCAGCAGTCAAACTAAGCACGTGTTTTGTATTCCAGAAAACTATGGAAGATGGTAATGTAGCCCATACGAAAGACGACAAGATCGCATCTGGTTCATTGGCGAGTTTGTATAGCGACCGGCCCAAGTTGACGGCGAACGGCCACGATTTCGTGGGTGAGCAGTCCAGCCCGTGCGAGAGCGCGCGGGAGCCGCGGCGGGCGAGCGCCGACCCGCACGACAACACCCGGAAGCGCATTAATCCCCTGCGCATTCACCTCGGCAAGCGCCCGTTCGTCGATAATTCCATCTCGTTCAATAGTGCGTGCAAAAAGAAAAAACAGTTTGTGAATAGACCCAGTGATCCCAGTGCAACAAAATTAATACCCCCTCGCGCCCCCAAGCTTATACCCAAACGAGTTGACCACCATCAGTTTCACAATGCTGCTTTACATGTGGATAACGAACAGGACAAGCCGGTCCCCAGGCTCGTACCTAAAAGCCAATTACAGCAATTTAAAAAAGGTAAAATTGAAAAAGGACCCCAGTTAAAGGAGTACGCTCAAAGCTTAGGACTTCAGCCTATGGTGAAATTCAAGTGTCGGAAGTGCTGTTCTATGTCATTCAAAACTCTGGCAATGTTGAAAGAGCACCAGCTTGTTTGTCGAGCTCAAGCTAAAGAGCCTGCCCTGAGCCCAGAAGCAGCACCGAGTACAGATATGGGCAGTGGACCTTCAAGGGTTACCCGTAAAGTGTATTTATGTTCCGCTTGTGGCACTTATTATGAAAACTGGAATCTGTTTCTTCATATGAGAGAAGTTCACAATAGGCACATCTGCCTTTTTTGCTTGGGAATGTTTTCAAAAGCCGAGAAACTATCATCACACCTTACAAACAAACACAATGTGCAGGAGTTTAATTTTAGTAGTAAAGAAGAGTTTTGTAAAGTTTACAACGGGACCTTGTATTTAATGTGTTGTGCTTGTGATGAGATCTGCAGTGAACAAGATGACTTTTTTAATCATGATTGTAATAATGTTAAGCCTAAACCTGTGCCCATGCTTGTTAGTAAAAATACCACCAAGCCAAATAATGTGAAGAATGCTAGAAATGCTCCAGAAACTATAAATGGTCCTAATACAAAAGACGTATTGAAAAATGTTACTGAAAAGAGAGAATCATGCGATTTTAAACCTGAGACTTATACATCACAACTTCAAAAGCCTATTAAAAATATGACTAATTTTGAACATAATAGTAATGTAAGCATGAGCTCCGCCACAAGTAGTACCCAAAGTAACACATCTAGTATATCTGAAATAGTCCCGAATCCAGATCATTCAACTCAAAGAGTAAATAGCCCGGCAATTGGAAATCAAAATAGCGATTGTAATACACCTTCACTACCAAATGGAGATGATAGCTTGGATCAATCAGATAACAGTGATTCACCAGAACCTGATATCCCATCTCCAGCAATAGAGAGTATACCTACCAAGCCTGAGGAACCATCCATTCAACCCGTAGAAAAAGAGGGTGGTATTAAGTTAAAGCTTAGTTTGAATAATGCGAATTCACCTGTAATCATAAATTCTACAGTAGACCCTACTGTAGGTCAGCAGTATGCTAATAAGCCTCCAACACGGACACGACGACCACCCAAGAGGTATGAGAAATCTATTCCGGAACCTGTGCAAGCTGCGAAACCACCTTCAATTAAAATTACAATTTGTGATAAAGCTGACAGCCCATTTGTTAAAACAACAATTGTTGAGAATAGCAAAGAGATGACATTAAAAACATTGATAAATAATAACCTAGAATCTGAGCCTAAGCCTGTTGAAGTAAAACCAGAAAACACTATAAAAACCACCATTTATGATAATAAATTAGAAGAAATCAACACACTAAATAGGGTTCCAAAATTAACAGTGAGAGTGCCTAAAGAATTTTTGGATAAAGATTCTTCCAGTGATTATTCGTCTGATAGCGACATTAGTGACAAGTTGACAGTTGATGATAATAAACCTGACACTACTATTGATGAGCCAGATAATACTAAAGAAGAAGTAATTCCTGAGCAGCTACCACAGCCGTCATTGCCTTGTGAGGAACAAGGTCATGGGGTGGAGGAGATTAAAAAAGAGATTGAAACTAAACCTGAGCTTCCGCAAGATGAACAAGTACAAACGAAAGAAGAAACAATAGATCCTAGGCCAGAATTAAAGACTGAACCTCCAGATGAAGACACTGAATTGAATGTAGAGGACCCGAATGTATCAGACGATTGTGATATTCCTATAACCGAGTTGACTTTGGATAGACCACTTGATAAATATCCATTAAAAGAGTTACTTAAAGTGTTTCTGACTTCAACAGTTTTTAACTGCATCTATTGCAATCATGCTAGAAAGATTGCTGTGAATTGTGAACAGCTTGCTTTACATATGGTTTCACAGCATAGATTCTCTGCAACGGTGGATAGCATAACTGCAGAGGAACTGATGCCAGAAACTATTACAGCAAAAGTGAAAGCAGGGGCCGTGGAACTATGTTCAATCTACATTAATTTGGACTCTTATGATAGTGTCGATAAGTGTGAAAATGTACAATATAGTAATATTTTTGAGTGTTTTCAGTGTTATTTCAAAACTGCTGTTCACAAGGATCTCTATTTACATAATCGTAAAATGCACCAGAAAGCAATTCTTCTGTGTGTTATGTGTAAAAACAATTTTTATTCTTATAGTGAGTTGCTGTGTCATTTGTGCCCTGGAACATATGATTCTGATTATGAAACTAAGTTTAGATGTTGTTTTTGTAATTTAGATACTATATCATCATCATTTAGATTAATGGTCCATCTTAGGAAGATACACCATACCTGTGATGTATGTTTAGAATTTTGCCAAAGTCAGGCACGTTTATCTAACCATGTCTGGAAACATAAGTTACATCACTTATGCTATCGTTGTGGTATAGCGTATAGAAATAAGCTAGATATAACAAACCACCTATTTTGGAAGCATGGCACCGAGAGTGTACTTTGTAAGAGATGCTTACAAAAGAAGTGGCCGCACGTCTATCATTTCTGCACACCTCCAGCAATATTTAACTGTGATGAATGTAATTTACAGTTTTCTCGAGCAGTGTACTTGAAAGTGCATAAAAGATTACATTCTGAAGAGTATCCACATACATGTAATGAAGAAGGCTGTACAGAAAAATTCATCTCCAAAAAGCTTTTGGATAAACATTTAGAAGAACATAAAAAGAAATCATTGCCAGACGAACTTACTGAAGAGGCAACAGCTGTAACTAATGGGAACGCTTCAGAAGAATCAAAAGAGCCAATCCCTGTTATTGATTTAATTGATGATAAACCAACAGAGGAAGCTGGAACTTCCGAAGTAAAAAATGAGGCTGAAACTGAGTTGCTATCTAAAAAATCGAAAAAGAAAAAATTAAAAGATAAAGATGCCCTTTTGTTAGATATGAATTTGCCTGCATTAAATTTGTCTGAAAGTGACAGCAGCGATGAATCTGATAGTGGCGCCCCAAATACTATCAGAGAAGAGAAGCCACAAGATAAACTCATTGGAGAAACCACAGAAGAATCAAAAGAAGTTACAGTGGAAGCAAAAGAGTCAAGTGAATCCCACACAGAAACGCCGCTAACGAAATTAGAAAATGACAAAATTGACCCAGTAGAAGATGAAAAGCCAGATGAACAGCAGGTTTTGGAGATATGGGACAATTTTAAGAAATACCAGGCGAAAGTTGAAAAGCAAAAAGAGAAAACACCGCCTCTAGTTCCTATCAGAAAACATGTTTGTGAGTCAGACCACGATTACTGCCTAATACCAATCGACCTGAATGGTGATGATGATATGTTTAGCTTAGATAAAAAGAAAAGTAAGAAATCTCCTAAGAAAAGACATGGTGATCTTTCATCTAGTAGTAGTAGTAGCAGTGATAGTGATTCAAGTTGTTCGTGTGGATCAAATTGTAGCTGTTCCTCCAGCAGTGGGTCGTCATCGTCTAGTTCGTCAGATTCAGATTCATCGGATGAATCAAGCAGTGAAAAGAAAAAGAGTAAACAAAAGAAGTCTCTTCCTAAAAGGAGAATTAGTAATGGCTCCAATGTTGATGTGATGGGAATGTCTGAGACACCAGTATTAGTACCCGAAAAACCCGAACCGCTTATTGCTGAAACCGATTTAGACACAGACGAAAGTGAGACAGACGAAGAATTTTACGATAAGAATCCACAACAGATAGCTAATAAATTACACAACGAAAAGAAAAATCAGCTAATGCTTTTAGCATCGGTAGCACCTTCTGAAGGAGGATCGGTTTCAGAAGAAATCAGTCGGTGCACCACACCTGTTAAAGAAGAAAAAGAGGGAGATCCAAAAGAAGAAATAAAAGAACCAAAGCTGGAAGAGGCTGAAACAAAAGAAAAAACAAGTAGTAGTAAGAAAAAGAGCAAAAAGAAAAAGAAATCTAAAAGCTCCAAAAAACATGGACCTATTAAAATTAACATTCCTAAAGATGTGATCGCTAAATCTGAAGTGGAAGCACCAACGCCGCTAGCACCTAATAAGATCACTATATCTTTGCACTCTAACACAGTACAAATACCCGAGGCGTCTAAACCCGTCGTGCCCACCACTGTCGCCACTACGCCTGTTACATCAGCCGAAAGCAAACGGGCGTCGAAGAGAAGGCGTGTTCCGAACAAATTTTACGGATACTCCAGTGACGAAGAAACCCCGCCGAGCGTAACAGCGGCCTTAAAACCTCAACTGCCGCCGAAGCTAGAATGGCGAAAAGAGGATTTGCCCTCTCCAGTCACGCACAAACCGAAAAAAGAAGTACCTTCGACTGTAATACCGCAGAGATTATTCAATTACAAGGAGCCTATCAGGTTGACGACTCCCATACCTGATCCGGAACCTCCGCGGATTCTGATGAATACCGAGTCGATGGAGTCGAGCGATTCCGATTCGAGCGGCGAAGGTCCTCTGGAGATTTATCAACCTAGCAGCGTGCAGAGCTCGTATCCACTGCCTCCACCGACGTACCTGAACTCTGGCACCTCGAGCTTGCCGTACGCATTCCAGCGGCCGGCGGTGCGGCAAGCGCGCGAGGGCGAGAGCGTCTACTGCTACTGCCGCTGTCCCTACGACGAGGTCTCGGAGATGATAGCGTGCGACGCCGAAGGGTGCACTATAGAGTGGTTCCACTTTGAGTGTGTCGGTATCATGGTACCGCCTAAAGGCAAATGGTACTGCCCTGAGTGTAGAAAAAATCAAAGTTTCTCAGGTTACAGATAAGTCTATTAAAATTTATGTGTATATAACTATTCTGTATATAACTTATTGATGATTGTAGATAAATTAGATTTACCTGTATATCTTCGTAGGTAGGTAGTCTGTGTAAGTTAGAATTATTAGGTCTGAAAAATGTATCATTGTTATAAAGTACATGTTATGCTTGATACTGGCTGTGCGGCCAACTCTGTAACCTGGCAAATTGTTAATGACATTAACATATACAGCGAGATGAGAATATAAATCCAATTTTTGATACCAGTTCTGTCATTTTATTTCATTGAAAAGTAATTTATTTATTTATTATCTAACATTTCCTATCATTACAGGTATACACCCAATGCAATAGACACATATAAGTTACTAATTATAATAAAACTATTAGGTACTTAATATTGATAACTTAACACTAAAACTAAACTAACTTAAATACTATACTATTAACTGAAATAACTTTTATATTAACTATAACTAATCAAATTTAATAACACTATTGCAATCTTACTCAATGGATCACAAAATATATCCACCCTATCATGCAGCACATTAATTACATTGATTGCCCGTGACAGTGGTGTCTTCTGCAACAGCACAGTTCTAGCTATCGGCACCATTAGCAGTTTTGGTTTTCGGCGTCTCTGTATAATTATACTTAGTTGTCAGGCACACAGAGCTTCAAATAGCTTAAGACTCCCGAATTTGCCTCCATTCCACGCAATATTTTAATTAAATACGCTATAAGTGCGAATTCCCTGCGCACTCTCAGTTCCGTGTACCCAACCATCCCCAACACAAACAATGTTGGATACATTATGGGATACAATAAATTAACCCTATCGCAATGAGATTCAGTGTCCATTGCTTATGCATACATACAAAAGATTTCACGAACATAAACATCGACAACCCTAGAACAAATGTAAATTTTATTTTTATCTCGTAAATCTCTGCATCGGACCGGTTCGAACCCGGGACGCTTCACTTCGCGCAAATTAGCGCACAAAAATTGGGTAGATTCAAAGTGTCGCGTTGTTTACATTGCTTCCAGTACTTCCTATAATTTGGTTTGACAAAAAATTTAAGTTCCCTTTACTCATTTACTTTCAGACAACTTTAAACTACAAACTTTAATAATTCATGATTTCTGTATACAACTCAACGTCATCGATTAGTGAGAGTACGAGAGCACGATCACTTATTTCTCTATCACTGTTTCATTGTATTAATTTATCTGAGACGGAAATGACGTCACATTAAATTGGCGCTGGAAATGGAACTCCCGCGATGCCTGTTTACTCAATTACATTTCTGGTTTGCAAGGGTGTTCGAAACAGTGGAGAAAGTTAAGTAATTTTGAACTTTGTGTTGAAGGCAAATAAAATCTAATTATCTAAGTACAACGATAAGGATCTTTGGTCCTTTAGGATTGATCTTTTCAGATTTTGTTTACCTTACCAACGGATAAATTATCATGCTCATGATGCTCATTCATCTCTTTCAAGTGGGTTTATAGACCAAAGAAGTAAATTGACCAGAGACCACACAATAACCGGCTCTCGTTGGAAAAAACCCTACTTCTTACATTTACAATTAAGTAGTTAAAATAGTGAGATTTTAATGTTCTCTTTTTCCTTTCTTAAGTGTCATTTTTACCAGAAAAAAATCGTTGTTTCAAAAAAACATTTCTAGCTTATGTATTCCATACCTAAGTCAACTTGGTTTTTGGTTCTCTCGTGTCTTTAGGCTTATCTTCAGCGTGTTACATAATTTATTTTTTGGATGGGAATGTTGACTTATACTCGTATAGTTAAAAATATTACAGTAGGTCTAGGTACACAGGCAAAAACAAGAATAGGTACATTATATTTTACTTAGGTCTATGAAACCTGTAATGTTTACATACATACATGTGATTTTTGCTAAATATCTAATACAAAAAGTATTAACATACAAAACGCACGAGATTGCTATTTTCCGGCGGGGATTAAGCCGATGTTATTGTGTCAATTGACTAGCATTGCACCTGCAGCTCTAGTCTAGTCTAGTACAGCTAAAATTTAGCACAAAACTAAGTAACTAGTACTGGGAATGTATACCCCAATGGGACGTCGCTACCGGCGACATTCGACGATCGTGGATACTTCCACAGTATGAAGAACACTTTATTATGTCCTCGCTCTCTTTGTTATGCAAAATTTTTAGGGGATTACCTACATCCACGCTAAGTTCAACTTCAACCCTATTCTATGCAGTCATAGTTCGTGGCAAATATCTTGATCGCTTCCGTGCTTCGGACGGCACGTAAAGCCATCAGCCCCGGTTTGGTCTAAGATCCGAATCTAAGTCGACATTCACCGGCTTGATAATAGAATCAAACTTATTTTATAATAAATTTCGTATCTTAGAAAATATATTAAAAATGGGTTGACAACAAAAATCCTGGACAGAATATTTTTAATTATTTTTTAAAAAATATTTTTTTAAAAATATTGCATGATGAAGATAATAATAAAATTTTATACTGGACTTAAAGTATAGAACATATAGAATGTGCAGACTATTATCAAATCGAGTGAAAAGTAACTAGTATTGACATATATACCTGTTTATACCTGTCTACCCAGTAGTTCGTCCAGGTAAATAATAGTCTACCCTACGTCTGCACATTCTATATGTTCTATACTTTAAGTCCAGTATAAAATTTTATTATTATCTTCATCATGCAACATTTTTTATGAAAAATATTTTTTTTTTAAATAATTAAAAATATTCTGTCCAGGATTTTTGTTGTCAACCCATTTTTAATATATTTTCTAATATACGAAATTTATTATAAAATAAGTTTGATTCTATTATCAACCCGGTGAATGTCGATATAGATTCGGATCTTCTACTAGTTGTTATCGAGTCTAGAAGTTATCGAAAGGGTCATGGGCTTACATAGGTGCTAAACCGTAACTCTGTTAAATGCTCTTACGTACCTACTAAAACATTACCTAAAACAGATCGTTCTTCAGTAGCGTTATAAGATCTGGACTGGATAGGATGGCTTTGCTACAACCCATTAATGACCTACTACCGAGCACGGGTCTCTCCTCATTACTGAGGAGGCATGCAGCACTCTACCACGCTGCTCAGTGTGGATTGGTGGAGTGGCCAACCCAGTAGCGGAAGTTACCATGCCGCCCGAAGGCCTTCCGACGTGGCTTAATTATGTAGTAATTAATTTATATGATTGAAGATACTAAGTACTTTACATAGGTACCTACTGTCTTTGTCTCTGTGCTATTGAACAACAAAATATATCAAGAAAACTTTTTTATAGATAAGTTTTTGACTGACAGAATCATGCCGTAGAGAGTTAATGATAGATTTGTCAAACTAAAATATTAGCCGTCAGGTCACAGGCCGTGTATTTGATAAAGTGCAAAGTGCTAGAATAGAATCATTTATAGATTTAGAAATGGATATATCATCAATTTGTCTTCACAAAAATATCTGTAATAGATTTGGTAAGTTGCACGAATATCGGATAATAATCAATGAATAGGTTGTGACAATAATAATGAGGTTCTTGAGGTGAGAAAAGATTTGGCGAGTACAGCTACCTCTCCCGTTCAGACTCCACATTCATTATACCTACTTTCTAGGTGTGTATTTATGATGGTACAAATGTAACTAAAACTATTTACATACCTACTTGGATGATAATCAATAAAATTAATGATTATAATATTAAAAAAGGGAAGAACCTAACATTTAGCTCTGTGTGACGTATCAAGATATACTGGTGATCCTAATGATTTAACCCTGGATATAGTGACACTCCAGCACGCTGAAGATTGAAGTTTCATCCACACCAACTTGGCCAGTGGAGTGCCTACCTTACGAATCGTAAGCCCGTAAAAGGATCGTAAGAAGTTACGATTCTTTTTACCACGCAACATGCTAATTGTGGAATTAACTTCCTTCTGTGGTATTATCCCGGAGGTCTATGAAATGTACCTACGTATGTATAAAGAGTTTCTGTCAGGGCAGGCATTGCACTGGTGACTTCCCTGGTGTTGCTCGTGTCCATAGGTGACAATGACCAGTTACCTACAACCTACGCATTAGGTGGCTCGAATCATCTACTTTTAGGTCAGCCCTTAGGCTTAGGGCATTAAAAAAAGACACAACTCAACGATTTCATTTACAAAGTACCTACTTGGTTGGCGACTAAGAGCTGAAATTATATAAAAAATTTCATTACAGGTAATGCTGAAGAAACCCATTTTGAATCCATGACAAGAGAATCTGCAATGCCTGTGCCGGTGTTAGAAGGTAAGTAGGTACCTACCAAACTCAATAATATTATTAGCTAGTTAAATAACACCATGAAGTGGATAACACCCGCATGTTTCGCAGTTGCTGTAGCTATAGGCAGGGTGGTATTATCATCATATGGCTCTCTACGAAGTTGTCAAAAACTTCGCATAATTATTTGCGAAGGTCCTACAGTTGTTGCTTGGCGTATCGCGCGAAAACGCGAGTGTGAGTGAGCGCGATAAAGTACCTACCTAAGTAAACTTAATATTGAAGTTTATAAAGTTTAATGTTTCGCAATAAAAAGTTGGCCATAATTATTGTGTGTTTATTCGTTTGTCGTACATTTTGAACATAAAAAGAGATCATGGGCACGAGTTTAAGTAGGTACCTATTTACCAAAGCTGATTTGTGTCACGAAGATAAGCGAGGGTACTTACACTTACAAGGCTTAACCAATAAGAATATTAACTTCAACACAACTGTGTTGTATTAGTACATTATGATACAAG
Source organism: Hesperia comma (assembly GCA_905404135.1). Classification (NCBI taxonomy): domain Eukaryota; kingdom Metazoa; phylum Arthropoda; class Insecta; order Lepidoptera; family Hesperiidae; genus Hesperia; species Hesperia comma. The sequence continues at coordinate 19,348,550 of FR990018.1, forward strand.
TGCGCGAAGTTGGTCATTACAGTCGAGGCGGTATTGAGCCCGAGCCGCAAGGCGAGGGCTGTAATAGAGCCAAGACTGTAATGAACAAAGCACACGCGTATCATACGACGTTTTTCAACACACTTGCGAGGAAAAAAACAATTAGGTATCGACATTTTTCAGTCACAAATCAGCAAATTATAAACGAACAAATGTTTGCACAAAATGGCGCGGTTTATTTTTTCGCGCGCCGTATCTTTGGTTGAATAACTATGCGCGCGCAGGTTAAGTCCAGAGGCACCGAACATTCAGCCACAATATATTAAACTAAATAATTATGTATTTCTAATAAGAATTTACGGTAATTAATGATTTAAAATATTGTATTTTTTAAATGATTTAATAGATAATTAGATGAAGTATAATCTTATCTTATCAGATTTTGACTAAGTACAACAAGTTTATTTATTTACAAAATAACAAATCTTTTGGTAACAACCTCTTTACGGATATTAAAAAAAAAGTGGAATAAGAAAAACACTAGTGCGGCAATGAAAAGTAAAACGCACTAGTGTGTAATAAACCGCATTCCGCGCGTAAGACTAAAGAAAAAATAGCAACTTTACGAGCAAGTGTGTTGAAAACGAATATACCAGCAGAGTTTTCTAATATGAAATGAGTTTGTAAAAACCTACTTCGAAGAAATAAAGATTTGAATTTGAATTTGAATGAAATGTTGCGAAAACGAGGGTGCTGTGTTCGCCGTTCGTAAGCTCGGCGTCGGAACCTGGCGTTGGGAGGGTATTCAGGGTATTGATTAACTCGGGCGGCCGGCGGATTGACGAAACAAAACAAAGTCACGTGTACCGGCAGGCATCTTTTTGTTTTTGTAGAGAGCCGCTGCAAAAGAGGGGTGGAACTTTCCATACACAGCAACAATTTGGCGTTACCCGTAGCAATACTGAAAGTGCGCACTCAAATCATTTCCCGAAAACTTTTTATAACTATTTGTTCAACTTTAATTAAATGCTTGGAGTTGACCAAATTCGAATGTCATTGACTTGTGTACTTACCCAATATATAACATTTTAATGAATAATAATGCTTGCACATTCACCCTTAAACTTCATATCGTTTGTTGCGGGTGGTTTGCACGTTCCTAGTTCCGTATGCTTTAAATGAAACAGAAAAATAGATAATAAATAATGATTATTATCCACTCTGTGCACACACGCGAATTTCAGCATAGGTACCCGAATCCGACTGACTCTACTTAAGTACTCTTCAGAGTTTCATAGTTTGTATGAAGTTGTAATGACACTTTCAGGCGCTGGAACGTATCTATATCTGACATTGTACGACGTTATTTATACTTACCTACATAGATTTATTCTGCTCACGTTCAACAGAATGATCGAAATAGTCTGTTTTGTATTGACCTTGCCGCATAAGTGGAATATATTCCAATTTTTATTAGGTAAGTAGGTACCTATTACGTACTGCTTCTGTGATGTAGCTGTACCTACCGCGTGGATTTTCTGCCTCTGACCTTTTTGTCTTGCTGCGAGCTTATTCACTTTAAATTAATACAGTCTTGACTTATCGCTAGACGACTGTAACCGTATAAAAATATTCGCTTACCTGAGTCAAAGATATTTATAGGTAAATGCAGTGTCTAAGCGCTGTTTTACATTAGGTCCAACCTTCAAGGTTGGACCCATGCATAAAGTCGGTAAATAATGTAAATATGCTATACTTATTTAGTACCTATGTACTGACTATGATATACGACGGACGCGTAAGTTTTCAACAGAATTCCCTTTCCCATAGTTAGTTTAGTATCAATAATGTAGATTATAGATATCTACTTTTGTCGAATGTTTTGTTGAGATAACGATTTAACGACATAGGTACTTAGGTACCTACTAGGTAGTCTAGGTACCTTTAAGTGAATAGCCAAGCTGACAAGCGACGAATGCGCAGTGAATGCAGTGATGCGAATTGCAACGTGGCGGCAAAATAGCCGCTCCGATCTAATTTGCACCAGTCCTGTCCTGGAGAGTAGGTACGTATTAAATGCCTGCCTGCCTATTGATATGATTCGAACTTCGAACGAAATCTACAATTATAAATGGTTGAAGTAACAATTAATTAAAAACAAAGAGCCTTCAAATTAATTAAATATTTTAATATTCAAATTCAAATTCAAATCTTTATTTCTTCGAAGTAGGTTTTTACAAACTCATTTCGAAAGTCAAGTTACGCCATCGCTTCAACAAATCCCTACGATGAGTGGTCTTGGGAGAAGAAGCGGCAAGAAACTCCCAAGGAGTCTCTTTTTTCTCTTTCACCACTCACAGTACAGGTATCACTTACTACTAATTATGGCTAAACAAAAAAAAAACTAATTCTAGTCTAAGTGGAACCGGTCGCGGCATTATCACACCCAGGCACCCTTATCATTAACATATTCATCTATAGTATAATATCCTTTACTAACAAGTTGTGATTTTACACGTCGCTTGAACGTTTCAATAGGTAAATCACGTATCTTTTTGGGTATCTTATTGTAAAATTTAACACCAAGCCCCATAAAAGATCGCTGCACCTTACGCAGGCGAAATGAAGACGTAGTAACCAAATTGTGTCTCCTTCTCGTTAGATGATTATGCGTATCACTGTTGACTTTATATGTGCCTAAATTTTCTCTTACGTATAACAAGTTACTATAAATATACTGTGAGGCTACAGTTAATATGCCTATTTCTTTAAACTTTTCCCGCAGAGAAACGCGCGTTTTCAACCTATAAATAGCCCTAACCGCTCGTTTTTGCAGTACAAATATGGAGTCTATGTCAGCTGCTTTGCCCCACATTACGATGCCGTAAGACAAAAGACTATGAAAATAGGCAAAATAGACAAGTCTAGCAGTTTCCACGTCAGTAAACTGCCTTATCTTTCTAATTGCATATACCGCTCTACTTAGTTTAGCTGATAGTGCTGATATATGAGAGCCCCACTGAAGTTTAAAGTCCAAAGTGACACCCAGGAAAACTGTGGACTGTTCCATTATTAAATTTTCATTATTTAATTTAACAGTTTTCTCAATTTTTTGGACATTTGGGAGGATAAATTCTACACATTTTGTTTTTTTAGTATTTAAAAGTATTATAAGTTATTTGTAGTAAACCAATGAGATAAGCGTGACAGAGCACTGTTTACGTCGTCAAAGTTTGTCTTATTTCTATTTGTCTTAAATATAAGTGATGTGTCATCAGCAAACAGTACGATGTCCGCATGGTTTTTATATGGCAATAATTTTGAAACTGTATTGCCTTAGTGATAATTTGATTGTGAATTGCATCTCCACAACCTTGGATATACTACCTACTTTACATTAACCCCCTCCGCAAACAAAATTTTACGCCCAAAAAGACCTAAATGTTTGTACCGGATAAAGATACATATTAATAGGTACCTACACTACCTACCATGCCACACGTTTGAACGTTGAACGGTTGAACAGTTGAAACTTGATAATGGTGAATGGTGAGGGTACTTACTTATTTGGCAAATAATATAAAAAAGGCTAATATTTTCAAATCCTTTTATTAATAAAATATATCTTTAATCTTATTAACTATAAGTAGTTTGATTTTAACAGGCTCGTTTATTTTTTTTACTTATTTACTTAGATTATTTGTTAGCCTTTCCTAAACCGGATAGGCTTATATTTCATGTATTTCCTGAACTATCAATAAAACACATATAAAATTATTTAACATCAATATGCTCTGTAGACTGCACCTATTCATTAATCGTTGGTGAGAATTTAGAAAATGTTTTATTTTCTCGAAATACTCTTCACCAGGGAAGCTCCTTGCCGTCATACTGCAAGAACTTCCCACTGTCTTGCTCTCCTAACTTGTCTATGGTGGCGAAAAGCCCGGAAATGCTGGTTTCGACATCGAGGGGCGCATTTTTTCCACCCATGTCCGTTTTCACCCATCCCGGATGTACGCAGGCGACCAAGATCTGGTCTTTCTTCAGATCAATACTCATCGATTTCGTTGCAGCGTTTAAAGCGGCCTGGAAACATTTAAAAAAGTAAGTTAATTCCCCAATATTCAAATGCCTAATTCTTCCTCATCATTTATTAGCGCTTCGCTTCTTTCGCGCTTTTGCTAACCTGTCAGTTTTGTGTGGTATTTTGGTCCGACAAAATATCCAGAATATAAATGCCCTGGGTAGTAAGCTGGTTGCAATATCTTAGTGTTAGACTAGTGTACTCACCTTGGAACATCTGTAAGGATAGAAGCCACCCTGATCGTTGCTGGCTATGGATCCCAGTATCGAGCTCATATTGATGACGACAGCTCGCTGCACCCCTATGGGCTTGTCGCTGTTCGCTTCCGATGCTTGTTTCAGTAGAGGATGTAGAGTCTGGGTATCACATAGCAATTAGTTGTGTTGACCATCATAAAATTTTCATCAACATCATAGTAACTCTGTCCAACTGCTGGACTTGAGTCTCCTGGTGATGTTTTTCTTCACCGAAGAAGTGATAGAGAATTTCTAATGGGACATTAGTTTTTGAAAATAATGTGCCTTGTTCGGGACTCCAGCTCTAAAGCTGTTCTGTGACTGGTTCTAAAACCATTTATAAAATTCATTATGTAATAAATACTTAAGATTGGATTTTCCATTAACACAGTCCTGATTGCCTTACGTAACTCTGAGGTGAAGTTTTCTTACATTAAAGGTTCTTCGTTGCACGCCTTGTAGGTAGTACTGGCAATATCAAAAAATAATGAGCAACAATGACCTACTTGCCGTACGTCTATACCTATTGTATGAATATCATTTCTTCATGTTTATACTTACGACATTCATGATATAAGTACTCGTACCTTCGTTAACAGGATGGGAGCTATAGTGTTCACCGTCAGATTCTCTAACAGTTGGTCGGCCTTCACCAGGTTGAGCTTGGTGAACTTCGTAGTGACCCCCGCGTTATTGATCAGAAGATTCAGGCCTTCGTTTCCGACCACTTTACTGATTTGTGTCGCTATATCTCCATAGTTTGATGTGTTCTTTACATCTGTTATTTAGCAGACAAATTAATTTAAAGTAACCTACTTTAATAGACAAAATGGTAAGTAGGTATGCACAGTTACCTAAATTTAGTATGTGAAGATTTTTGTTTTCTTGGGATATCTGGTTTAACTCCTGTAAAAAAAAGATAATAAAAACTTTTAGACTCCTTTTCTAGGATAAAAACGCTTGTAGGGTTGTAGTTAAGTAAAAAATGCGTGAAAATGCAATGTAACATCTTTAATATTCTTACATAACATTTTATACGCATTGCAGATTGTGTGGAGTAGGTAAGTAGGTACAGTCAGCGTCATATAGTACGTAGCAGTCATGATTACCAAATACTTGTGGTACGGGAGCCGACGATGCTAAATGTGTACTTGCTCGAGCGTCATAGAGACCTATTGGGTTGCAAAGGTTAGATGATAAGGAGAAAAAAATGTTATATAATGTATACCTTTTCATCGGTGGGGGAAGCGGCTATAGATCTTTAAATATGTAAAAAAAAACTGCCGCATGGACATACTCGAGCGCGTCAGATATTGATACCATCAATGGCCTACGTATTTTTAATAATGTATGTATGTTAATCTGACCGTTTGCATGGTGGGGGTGATCGTACGTAAGGGTTGAAAATGAAAAAAAAAAAATTTAATCGAGCGCGTCAGATTTTCTAAGGGGGTGTTAAGTGCACCAAAAAAAAGCTCTAATTCAATAATCTGACGATTTGGATGTGACCCAAACTCGCAGCCATTATACTAATATGCAAAAAAAAAATCGCCATTTTGAAATACTCAAGCGCGTCAGATTAAGATATATATGGTTCATCTTTATGTCCTAGACTTGCTGTCTCTTAATCTGACGATTATCTAGAGGGATTTCCCTAATCTGCCAAAAAAAAAAATTAAATCATTGAACTTAATTAATAGAAAAGCTCAGGAAATAGCATGCAAATAAAAAAGTGTATGTTTTTAAGTAGAATACTTGTATTTACATAATATAAGGGCCGTAATATCAATCATAGTTTAAACTATGCTTCAGAGTTTAGTCACGAATTATATTTTCTTAAGATCAACGGTAGATAATCGATCAAGTCCAGTTTAAATTATTTAAACTCTCCCGAAGGTTGGTTAAAAACCTCCTTGTGAGATTAACCTTTCGTTTAATTTGACGTTTCTTCAAGATAGTTTTTGAGTTATTCATAATCATAATAATGTGTATTGAATTTATGGTAGTTGCCTCATAACTTTTGACTGGGTATTCCGATTTTTATAAATTTTTTTTATTCGGAAGCTGGTGCTTGTCTTGTGATATTGTATAAATTTGAGCAACCTCTAATGGGCAGTTTTTGAGTTATTTTTAATAATGTGTGTTTATGGTCGCTACCTCATAACTTTTTACTGAGAATTTAAATTTTCATCCTTTCATCCTTTTTTTTAATCGAAAGCTCGTCGTATGTTTTCGTATAAATTTGAGCGAAATCTGACGGGTACTTTTTGATTTATCTCTACTTATCGATTTTGAACATTAAACTTTAATGACGAATTTTTGTTATTTCGGCTCTTATAAATCGTCAGATTATATATTTTTCGTTATCCTTGAATCATTTCCTTCAAAATAAATAAAAAATTAGCCACGCTCGAGAATGTCAAGATGGCGTTTTTTTTTAACAACTTTGTAGCCCTCCCCTTTCATTGCGTCATTCTCAAATTGTCAGATTAGTGGAATACACACTTTTTAGCATGTAATTAACTCACCGTACCTTAATCTGACGCGCTCGAGAATGTCTGATGATCAATTTTTTTTTACTAATCTGATCCTTTATTCTTGAGGCGCGGCCTCATATATGGGGCTCATATTTGGTGGAGCTACTTAACTGGGTGCCAGATACCTCCTGTACCTTAATCTGACGCGCTCGAGTAAGTACAAAAATCCCCTCTTGGGCTCCCCAGCTATTGGAAACATTCATTATGACCATTAAGAACGGCTCAACCAAAGCGATCAAATTTTTCAGACCATCTACCGTGTACAAATATATCGGAGCACGCACAACACCGAATACTTGATAACATCCAAGTCGGCATTAATACCGTGACAACCACAACGCCACTGGTTGCCTAACAGCCAAAGTGTTCAAAAGTATGAAGCAACCAAAGTATTCAAAAATATGTAGCACCCAAGTAGCCAAAATTATAGCAACACATAATAAAAATGGACTTTAAATGACATGCGATAAAGTTCATTGTGCATCATTTCTTCCGATAAGTAAATTGATTAATTCAATGTCAAGTGCAAGTCATGTATGTCAAATGAAGTGGTGCTTCAATGCTTGCTTTGATATATTTAATACAAAAGCCATCACATCCATAGAGATATTACAATAGAGTGGGTGAGCCATACGGCTACCCATACATTGCAATCGCCCCCGGTTAGAAAGAGAAACAACGATAACGGTAATTACCTATCTCTCTCCAATCCCGATGATCCAGAAAGAGAAAGGTGATTACTAAATATTTCATCTCTTTTTATCCCAGGTACGCTCTGTAGCCTCGCCAGAAAGAGAAAGGTGATTACTAAAGATTTCGTCTCTTTTTATCCAAAGGACGCTCTGAAGCTTGGCTTCTGCCCTCTATTGTAATATCTCTATGATCACATCGGATACAGTTATGCATCAATAGATATTATGGTACGGGAGCCGACGATGCTAAATGTGTACTTGCTCGAGCGTCATAGAGACCTATTGGGTTGCAAAGGTTAGATGATAAGGAGAAAAAAATGTTATATAATGTATACCTTTTCATCGGTGGGGGAAGCGGCTATAGATCTTTAAATATGTAAAAAAAAACTGCCGCATGGACATACTCGAGCGCGTCAGATATTGATACCATCAATGGCCTACGTATTTTTAATAATGTATGTATGTTAATCTGACCGTTTGCATGGTGGGGGTGATCGTACGTAAGGGTTGAAAATGAAAAAAAAAAAAATTTAATCGAGCGCGTCAGATTTTCTAAGGGGGTGTTAAGTGCACCAAAAAAAAGCTCTAATTCAATAATCTGACGATTTGGATGTGACCCAAACTCGCAGCCATTATACTAATATGCAAAAAAAAAATCGCCATTTTGAAATACTCAAGCGCGTCAGATTAAGATATATATGGTTCATCTTTATGTCCTAGACTTGCTGTCTCTTAATCTGACGATTATCTAGAGGGATTTCCCTAATCTGCCAAAAAAAAAAATTAAATCATTGAACTTAATTAATAGAAAAGCTCAGGAAATAGCATGCAAATAAAAAAGTGTATGTTTTTAAGTAGAATACTTGTATTTACATAATATAAGGGCCGTAATATCAATCATAGTTTAAACTATGCTTCAGAGTTTAGTCACGAATTATATTTTCTTAAGATCAACGGTAGATAATCGATCAAGTCCAGTTTAAATTATTTAAACTCTCCCGAAGGTTGGTTAAAAACCTCCTTGTGAGATTAACCTTTCGTTTAATTTGACGTTTCTTCAAGATAGTTTTTGAGTTATTCATAATCATAATAATGTGTATTGAATTTATGGTAGTTGCCTCATAACTTTTGACTGGGTATTCCGATTTTTATAAATTTTTTTTATTCGGAAGCTGGTGCTTGTCTTGTGATATTGTATAAATTTGAGCAACCTCTAATGGGCAGTTTTTGAGTTATTTTTAATAATGTGTGTTTATGGTCGCTACCTCATAACTTTTTACTGAGAATTTAAATTTTCATCCTTTCATCCTTTTTTTTAATCGAAAGCTCGTCGTATGTTTTCGTATAAATTTGAGCGAAATCTGACGGGTACTTTTTGATTTATCTCTACTTATCGATTTTGAACATTAAACTTTAATGACGAATTTTTGTTATTTCGGCTCTTATAAATCGTCAGATTATATATTTTTCGTTATCCTTGAATCATTTCCTTCAAAATAAATAAAAAATTAGCCACGCTCGAGAATGTCAAGATGGCGTTTTTTTTTAACAACTTTGTAGCCCTCCCCTTTCATTGCGTCATTCTCAAATTGTCAGATTAGTGGAATACACACTTTTTAGCATGTAATTAACTCACCGTACCTTAATCTGACGCGCTCGAGAATGTCTGATGATCAATTTTTTTTTACTAATCTGATCCTTTATTCTTGAGGCGCGGCCTCATATATGGGGCTCATATTTGGTGGAGCTACTTAACTGGGTGCCAGATACCTCCTGTACCTTAATCTGACGCGCTCGAGTAAGTACAAAAATCCCCTCTTGGGCTCCCCAGCTATTATTTCAAACTTGCCTTAGTATTAAACTTGACATTGATTTGAATTATAGATATTGACATACAATGATAGATAATAGAACGACATGCCAATAACATTAGGTTTAGTTTATTGTAGTTTATTTTTCTAATGTTCCATATTTTTGAACGCTTTGAATGCTTGGATACCATTGACGAGATGACTGTAACTATGTTTATGGTGTTATGACTGACCCGATGTATATGACATTTTAAACGTCTCGGCCATTTGAGCGACTATATTGTTGTCAACAATAAGGAAACTTTGCTTGTTGTTGTCTCGCCTGGCGGGAGATCTCCCTTTGCCAAACCGATATTATCGACTTTTTGGTTGCGTCTATTTATTTGAATACCCTGATTGTCTCTAACTATTTGACGCTGACTAACTGACTTTAAATTAAGTAGGTACCTACTTAATTTAAAAAAATGCCTATATTCATTAACGACATTATCCTTTCGAAATTGAATGGTGTAAAAGATGATCTAACTAAGGGTTAACCCGGTAGGTATTATAAATGTAAGATAAATAATATTGTGTAACAGTACATTTAGCTTTTACTTCTAGTTAAAGATTTATCTAGAATAATAATTATGTTATATTGCAAGTCATAGTGAATCCGGACTACGTCATAGTTGGTTTGGTACTTTGCTAGTAGTAAAGTAAAGGTAGTACTACTAGAGCTCTAGGAAATACTCGGAGGAAATACCTAAGTCATTCGACGATGACGTCATCTGTCAGTCACACTCCATAGCGCGATGACACGGTTAGTCCGCCATCTCTTTCTAACGCCGTACAGTTGGTTGAGTTGGTAAAATAAAATTGCGGTTGTTTTGAGTCGCAAGCAGTCACCAACGGTTCTTTCATTCATTCAGTGTAATCGTGTTTGGTGGAGTAAAGAGTGATAGTGTTAGTGTCAAAATTGAATTAAAGTGCAAAGTTACAGAAACAGAAAGATGGCACCAATAGGTAAGCGTTATAATTACCTCAGAAATATTTCTACACGTAGCAAATATCTTCTCAGCCTTGTCGTTTTTGGTCAGATATTTTATCATTCCAAGGCCTAAGCCCCGGTTGGCCCCAGTTACGAGCACAGTTTTCATTCTACGAGTATAACCTCACAGCACAGAATTTCTTGACGTTTAGAAAGTTATCGTAGGTATCGAATTTTTCCCGTCTCTGTCACTTGATTCACGTCAAAATGACAATGTTCAGTAATTTTCTGAGGATTTGTATTTTTTCGAGGCCGAGAAGCCGCGTGAATAATCTGGTGGTGGTAACGCGCCGATCACTGTCGACTAGTAAGTTGGGCTTCTACAATCTTTACATGTAGCCTTGAGACATTGATTGTCGAGTAACCTCAACACTCTTCTGGTAATGGTAACCTACATACTTTCAAGGTGTAATAATCCTTATCGCTTACGATTGTAAGTCCCTTTTCGTTGTATTCCCAGTTGTTTCGTATACCTATTTTTGTTTTGGACGATTTGAAAACAACCTCTTCGCACTCCTTGGTATTCTGTAGGTTTCTGCAAAACTGACGAAAACTTGCACAATATTTATGACATAATAATTTTTTTGACATAAAATATTTTTGTAGTAAACTTGGTATCATTGATAAGGTAATCTTTATGAGAATATTACAAATTATAAGTCACAATTTATCTTTTTGATATCATTACCCTTTTTCCATTATCTTGCTATTTATACAATGAAGTGTTGGCCAGTGCCTGTCTGTAAATTTAAAATTAGGTTTAAAGATTACTAAAATCCCCAAAAGTTAATTTTGATTGGACATGTCAGGTTGGATTTGTTGCCGTAAAGCGACGGTCAAGTCGGTGGCTCCCTTGGTGGTCGAACCAGGTACAGCCAACCACTCGGCTGGACTCACTTGTGCTGAGTATATCTATTGTCCTCGCATTCATAAGCTTTTCAGTGCACTGTACATGACACTAAAGTTAGTGCAGTACATTAGGAAATACATTACATGTGCTTATATTTTTTTATTTATTTTTATCTTATGTCTATTTATGATAAGAACTGATGCCTTTCTATTTGATTTAACGTACTCCAAAAAAAAATATTGGTTTGTAAATAAATTGAATGTAAGTTTATGTATCTATTCAAACTAAATATTTATTTATTCAAAGCAAATTCACGGTGAAAGTATGGTTCAAAACTAATTTTTTAAAAGCTAATAATATCATTCAATGTCTTGGGTGCTACATCTGCAATCTAAACTCACGCTCTTTGCATTGTTCATATAAATAAAGAGTTGAGTGTTCACACAAACATACGCATTATAGATGGAACATACGACTATGACTTGGCTGTCATTGGTGGTGGGTCGGGAGGCCTGGCCTGTGCGAAGGAGGCCGTGAACCTCGGGGCTAAGGTTGCGGTCCTGGATTTCGTGACCCCTTCCCCTCAGGGGACCAAATGGGGTCTCGGCGGGACGTGTGTCAATGTGGGATGCATACCCAAGAAATTGATGCATCAGGCTGCACTTCTTGGGGAAAGCATACATGTGAGTCTTATTTTATATTTGTTTTATTTATTTAATGATTCATTTTTCTATTTAAATATTTAAAAGGTATTTCTAAGCAACATTGCAATTGTATTGAAATGAAATAACATACAAAGACATGGAAGTTATATTATACTGTGTTCCTTTACTCCATTCCCAATCCACCGTTCCCAGTGGTTCCCTGTCTATAGTTTGATATTTTATGTAGTTTTTGATTTTTCTTACATTTTGTCTTTTTATTATTATTTTTTTTTACTTGTAGGTTATGGTAAGTGAATGAAATTTGGATCCCACAACCCGTTCCCCGATCCTGATCCTGAACTATTCCTCTTGGACCATTCTAACTCCTAAAGTAAGACACTTGTATAGATATTGCTTAATTTAATAATATTACCATAATTTTTTTATATTTATATTTCATGTAAGTATATCATTTAGAACCAAAGATCAGATTTCTACAAATCATAACATAATTGCTGAAGACTATAACATCATTTTATTTATTTTCTCATAAATATGGTAGAGGAAATAAAATTGTACATATTCTCTTAAAATGGTTCATAGCCATAATAAAGTACCTATACTCTGTTCAGATTGGAGCTGGACAAAAGGTAAATATTGCGTTGCCCAGCAACAGTAAACAACCATGTAACACAAACTTTTCGTCGTATTATCACTATAATTATTATTTTGTATGGTAAGCGAAAAACTTAACGAAAACACGTAACACTCACTACACTAGCAATATTAACAAAACTAATATGGCTAAACACAAATTTAAACTTAAACAAACAATAAAATTAAAGAATTAAGTGCAAATAATGAATATTGAATGCGAGGACCGCTCAATTATGTACATGTAAACAAACAATAGCCAATGGCGACCTGCCGGCCACAGACTGCCACTGTCATACACAGACTGCCACAGACTGTCAAAGATAACTTAAACTGAAGTTCTTGTTTTTGTTTTGTCGTTTAAGATCGATTTTAATTATTTTACACTATATTTACAGTGCAAATTAACACGAATTAGTTATTTAAAAGAGTCCAAAACGTAAATAAAATTATTATCGTGTTTAAAAAATTATTGTAGTTCATTTTAATTTTACACATTACTGCGTGGAATGAATCGAATATAAGACGACCAAGTTACAAAGTCAGCTGGCGTCATTATTATGGTAAGGATTTGGTAGACATTTTCTTTTATAGGTATAGACAGGCTTTTCAAAATTTACATCATTGGGAAGAAGGTTTCAAATCGCTCGACGTTTTTAAGGTTGTGGCTGCATGAGTAATTTAGTAACGAAAGTGTTAAATTATATTAGTTTTACCGCATTTTCTCGCAGTTTGAAGTATTTATCGATCGTTCCATAGTTAAATATGGATTCAGAAAAATTTTAGTGAGCAATCTAGTTATACAATAACGCGTTTGATTCAGAAATACATGTTGGTTAGTGACAGTTAGTGAAAACCCTACAGAAGAATTTTAATGGTTTGTTTTGGTTTTGTCCAGCTCCAATCTGAACGGAGTATAGTACATACAGCTCTATTAAATGTTTAAATTAAAATAACATTAGCTTTATTTAGTACTAGCTGTGCCCGCGGCTCCGCCCGCGTGGAACTCAGTGTGTCACAAAGTTTTTCTTTCTCTACCTCCCACTGAAAGTCCCATAAATATCTGAACCCACGACCTTATGAGTATGAGTTTTTACCGCGTGAATCCTGATCCCGCGGGAATTCCGAGATAAACCGAAGCCTATACGTTGCTTCACAACTTCCTCTATCTCCCAGTGAAAGTCCCATAAAAATCTAAGACTGCGATTTGGCGCATAGGGGTTTTTCCCGTGTGAATCATGATCTCGCGGGAAGTCCGGAAGAAAAAGTAGTCTATACGCTCCAGAATCTCTTCTACCTCGCAATAAAAGTATCATAAAAATTCAAGCCCGGGCCTTCGCGCATAGGAGTTTTTCCCTCGTGAATCCTGATCCCGCCAGAATTCCGGGATAATAAGTACCCTATGTGTTGCTCCAGAACCTTCTCTATCTCCTAGTGAAAATCCCATATAAATCTAAGTCCGCAACTTCGCACATAGGAGTTTTTCCCGCGTGAATCCTGACACCACCAGAATTCCGGGATAAAAAGTAGCCTAAGGCCCGGGGCCCATTATCGGCGTCGGTCAGGATAAGGATTTTAGGTGATTAAAAGCATTATAGGTACATTACCTTCATGGCAATAAAGTAGAAATTTCCATGATATATATGATCGTAGTAACAAAAATCTTCGGTATGCTTAAGGCTACTGAATCGGCAGCTTTGAGGATGCTTCGGTATACTTCGGGATCCTTCAGTACGCCGTCGCCCACCGTCGCGTCGTCACCTTCGCCGAAGCAGCACTCGGTGCGGCATGCTTAAGGACGCCTCGTCATCCCTAAGAATGTTGCAGCATGCCAAGGCCATGCCAATTTCCGACAGTGTGCGCTGGCATGTAGGGATGCCGAAAGATCCCTTTCCTTGCCGATGCCGATAATGGGCGCCGGGCCTAAGTGTTGCTCCAGATCCTCCTCTATCTCCCAGTGGAAGTTCCATAAAAATTTAAGTCCGCGACTTCGCGCATAGGATTTTTTCCCGTGCGAATCCTGATCCCGCGGGAATTCCGGGATAAAAATAGCCTAAATGTTGCTCAGGAATCGCCGCTATCTTCCTGTGAAAGTCCCATAAAAATCCGTTCAGCCGAACCGGAGATTAGCGCGTACAAACAGACAAACTTTTTTAATTTTAATTATTTTTTTAGATTGTTGTTCTAGTACTCTTTCTTAACCTCCCTATAGATTTTGTTTTGTCACTTAAGTCAACTTGAATAAACACTGGAGGTACCTCTAATTGTACCAACGTTATCCCCATTTTTGCACCCTTTCCTGGCTTTTTTTTTAAATACTGAATTTACATTAAAGATTACTTATTTAACTATAATAATTTAAAAAAATGGTGTTAAAATCATTTTCAGTTTAGTCAGAAAGTTACCTTAAAAAATTACAAATTTCCGCATTCATTTGTGTTTTTTTTCTTTTTCTAACAAAATATCGAAAAACTGAGAAACACGTATTCTATTAATTTAAGTGATAACCCTTTGTTGCAAGTTTGAAGCAAATCGGACGACGTTATAAAAAATTTCCATACAAACTTTAGTCACCTATCCCTAGGGAACCTTAATATTATTCGAAAAAAAAAGTACCCTATAATAGACACCAGTATATAAGTAATAACTTTACTGAGTTTCAATTAAATCCGTCCAGTGGTTTACGCGTGATGATCGGTCAGACAGACAGACAGACAGACAGACAATAAATAAAAAAAATATAATTTTGAGTTCTATCTCGATATGTAAGTGCCCCTTAGTCGAAATTTTAAAAAAATATTCAATGTACAGAACACGTGCTCCTACAGTTTTATTAACCGACTTCAAAAAAGAAGGAGGTTCTCAATTCGACCGTATATATGCTTTTTTTTTTATGTACGTTCAGCGATTATTTCGTCGTTTATGGGCCGATTTTGATAATTCTTTTTTTGTTGTAAAGTAGATATGCGCAGTGGGGTCCCCTGATAAGGAAACCAGGATCTGATGATGGCATCTCAGAGAAATCGAAGGGAACTTTCGAAAATTGTATGGACAACTAGTGTGTTTGTTCATGTTATCATAAGTACATTAAATCGCTACCATTTCATGAAGATCTGGAGTCGATCTGATGAAGCCGAAAGACAGTCGAGGGAACTCCTCAACGATTTACTGCAGTTATCTAGTGTTTGGGCTTGATTAATTTGTAGTGACGGGAACTTTACACTTACATGTTGAATTGAGCGCCATCTGGCGAGTAGTTTTTGAGTTATCTCTACTTATCAAGATTGAAGTCGGTTATTTTTTTTTTGTAAAAAGCAATTATTATAGTATAGATTACACTAGCTTAGTTCGACAAACAATGCTGTTTGACAACAACGGCAGTTTTACACGCTCTCCGAAGCGGAAACGGAAAGCGAAACAAAAGCATTTAGAAAAAGAGAAGTACTCAGGTATTTTTTACTATTTTTAGACGTCATCCATCCAACTACCGACCGCGCAATGC
Source organism: Hesperia comma (assembly GCA_905404135.1). Taxonomy (NCBI): domain Eukaryota; kingdom Metazoa; phylum Arthropoda; class Insecta; order Lepidoptera; family Hesperiidae; genus Hesperia; species Hesperia comma. Next base: position 19,364,572 of record FR990018.1, read on the forward strand.
CAAGCGCAAGCAAGCAATCCGTCTGGCTTTGATTTGAGGGCTTCCTAATGTGTAGTATAGTTTAATTATTTAGCACTCACAGCCCCGGCTGATGGTATCGATCTTGTGACTGTGATTGACTGAGGTATAACTGCGGCCGTAGAAGTTGTTGGTTGGGCGATCGCTTACGTCATTTCTTGAGTTGCCTTCGTAGGGCGCCTTAGGTCGTCGATCCTGGTTTTAATCGTTCGATAGTAGTTGTTAAAAGTTGGAACATACCAAAATGTAAAAGCTTCGGACATTCGGATTGGCCACATGGTTTTCAGTAATGAGAAAACCCGTATCCTGACTTTACTAACATAATCATAATGACAATCATGTACATTCATAATATATTATTGGAATGTTATCCCACCGTAGAATATCACTTACTTATCGTAAATATTGAATTACATTCCATATGTAAGCTGCAAACATGATGATTATATTTATGTATAAGACTGATAGCACGTGACATATTATTGAATTTATACTGTGTCATGCACTTCTGATTCTCGGCAGTCGGCACAATGCTGGAGCATTGTACCTACCTTCATGGTGGAATCGTGGGCAAAACCTGGTTAGACACTATCGATTTGTAAAATTAAGTAACCAACAAAAAATTATGTTGCTCGCTTATTACCTTGTTGCGTTTCCTAGCCATTACCTTCAGAAATACAAAATTTTGTTTGGAATCAGTCTCTTCTACCAGCAAAAGCGAATCAAATACGAGCGAAGAATGGCTATCCGATTATTTGCGGCAGCTATTTTTTCCTACAGAAGTTAAGAGTTAGTAATCCACACAAAATTGTGTTATAAGTATTAAACATAAGTATCTATGCTCATTTAAACGTGGCTAAGGCTAAGTACCTTGCTGTCCAGCACAAATAAATACACCTATGTAAATTTGCTTCAAATATTTTACTGCCCTCTATTGCGGTAGTTGCCAGTCCCATATTGAATATCTCGATCAATATTCCACTTGATAAAATATTAACTGTCGAGCAGTCAAGGGCGATATAAATACCTACAATAAATTCTTCCCTTACAACAGCCAATTGCCTGACTCATCGAACCGTCAAAGGATGTTTTATTAATCGAAAGTAAATTGCTTAGCAACACTAGTAGTAAGACGACGTCAACAACAATTTGCCCTATACAAAGTGCAAGTTCGATCATGTGTGCAGTTTGCAATATTATCGTCACATGTCATGTAAATAGGTAACTTCTGGGAGAATGTAGAATGCTTCTGAAACCAATCGTTATCAGCGGGGAGAGATCATAGGCCTGTTGATTAATCTGGTTCAACACTTGTAATCTTTAAAACCAAGATACGTTGGATTCCCATCCTTTTCCATCTACAGCCATCAGGACCGGTCGACGTCTTATTCGCAGATGACATCCTGCCGTGATGATAAGATGACGAGTGAGACCGGAGACAATAATAAATAGGCTGGTCAAAGCCGTCTTAGGGCATGTCGGGGCCCTCGGGTACACACAAATTTGGGACCCATGTAGACATTTGCATGTAAATGGTTATCCAAGACCTGTAACTTAAACTAAATTGGTATTCTGATAGTTGCTCGTATGTTGAACAATTATGGAATTTGTTATTTCCAAGGAATTAAAATTAAAACCTTATTTAGGATTCAAAAGCATCTCTGGTAATTGTTTTATTTTTGTTGGCGCGTGAATATAATTCAATATTGAAGAGAGCAAGGTCAGCAAGGGGGATGAAACTAATTATTGGCAATAGAGTTTAAGAGCGCAGCGAGGGGCATCCTAAACTTATTACTGTAAAAACCTGCAGAATTTATGTAGCTATTTTTTTCCCCATAATAATAGGTTAACGAATGTTAAAACGACGTGAGAGTAAAAAAGGATGGCCAGCCACAAGATAGCACCGCTAGGCTACCACCGCGAAGGAAACGTTCTTAATATGGCATTTGTTGAACTAGTAACTAGAGTATAAGTTACAATGTATGTATATGAATATAAAACTATTAAGTTACCAATCTGTCGTCATCGTAAAGCTTATGGAAACGTTCTTTCTTTATTGACGCGGTACGATCATACGATCGATCATAATTATGAATAATATAGCAGAGCTGTAACGTGTCCAAAGAGTGAGGTTCTCACTGCACCGATATTAAATTACCAATCGCATGGTAGGCACCTAGCATAACGTGTGAATTGGTCGTTAGCGTTGTTAATTTATCGTTTGTAAATTCTATGAAGCTCATAATTCGCCGTTTTGTGTCAAAAAAGTAAGTCATAGGCTGATTTAATAACGTAGGCGCGATCGGTAGTTAAATTGGTCACAGCATATCCAAGAAAATTGTGCTCTAGAGGTCACTATAAAGGGCCAGTTCCAGGTTGTGTCGAAAAGGAGGATGGGCACAAATGTATGGAATCTGGTACCGGCACCAATCGGAGTAAGTGATACATCGTTGGAAAGGTATTTTTGTGTAGATTGTGAATAACCATAGCGCTTGTCCCGGTTCATTGTCCGATCGTAGTAATCTTACTTGAAAATATGTTTAATTATCAGTATAAATAAAGCCATTCGAAATAAGTTTTATCGTTTATTCTATATATTATACTCGTATATGTTACTGTAAAAACCCGCACCACGGTGAATACTAAGATTTACCGGTCAATTCTAAGATTTACCAGTCAATCGTAAAATTCACAAACACGATTTGGTAATTGTCCGAAATAAAAATAGTGTCAATTTTTTCGGGCTTTTACCATCATTCATTTGATGAATCTTAGGATTTACATTTAGGCATTGTAAATGTTGTCGAATTATGTGCGTTTTAAGCATTTAAATGTCACTTGCTACAAACGGTGAAGGAAAACATCGCGAGAAACCTGCATGCCGGAGAGTTCGCAAAAACTCAGAGGTGTGTGAAGTCCGCCAATCCGCACTTGGCCAGCGTGGTGGACTATGGCCTTAACCTTCTTATTCTGAGCGGAGATCCGTGCTCAATAATGGGCCATGATGGGTTGAGATGGTGATGATGATGATGATTTTTATTTGTTAATTGAATAAGCTCAAAATCTGTGCAAACATCATCAAAATCAATCGAACTATGTCAAAGATATGATTTTTTAAGTTCTAATTCGAACTGAATTTCGTATCTTCTAAAGGCTATATTTCAAAACGGACAATTTGTATGGGTTTGTCGCCATAGTAATTTTTTGTACTCTTGAAAAGACCTTTCAAATGACAGTAAAGTCATTTTGATTGGACATGGGTACCAAAACGCCCATCCTCCTTTATTATTGGGTATTTGAACAAAGGAAGTGCCATACAGTGTTCGAGTGGGGCTTTAATGCTCATCCATTGCTTTTTCTGTTCAACATGTTTCGAGCAATATACCTATTGCTGTATGTGACATAGCTATTTTGACCCCAAGTCTACTTGGTTAAGAATCATGCCGAATAAGTAAATATACAAGCCAATTTCATGTTAGGTGGTGTGCGTCGCCCTTGGTAATCGATAACGATGAAGCAGAAGCGGATTAAGGTTCGAGAGCGCCCTAGGCTTCATCGGCGCCCTTATACCCGCCAAATTAGTCAATTGAAAATTTCCGCTCGCGGGCCCCCTTTAGGGTGCGGTTCTACTGAGGCGGAGCGGAGTGGAGCTTTGCGCGATTCACCAATCACATGACTTGAAATCCACATCTCATTGTGCCTCGCGTGATTTTCAAGGCATGTGATTGGTGAATCGCGCACAGCTCCGCTCCGCTCCGCCTCAGTGGAACCGCACCCATATTCACCAATCACGTAGCTGGAAATCCACATCTCATTGTGCCTCGTTTGGATTTCAAGCCATATGATTGGTGAATCGCGCACAGCTCCGCTCCGCTCCGCCTCAGTGGAACCGCACCCTTATAACCTCGCGCCCCTAGGCCCGTGCCTAGTTTGTTTTAGGCATAGGCTGCAACTGCAACAAAGGTAGAGATGTGTTGTTGGCCAAGAAAGAGGAGAAAAGAATTAGAAACGAAAGTAGTACAACCAGCACGGCATTGTTATCTGCGTTGATTGTTGAATTTGTGATTACTGGTAACCGTGAGCCGTTTCCGTACTTCTGAAATTATTTGATGAGGTGTCTTGTTGGATGCCAATCAGTGGTCTTTATTTCAGTTTAAGATGGATTAAACACAGCAATAGGCCAATAGCATAATACCTATACGGGCTGGTCTGCCCAGCTTACAATTTCTTCTTTTGTAAGAAGAGCTGATTCCTCTCAGATTCTTCTGCACTTTAATGGGCCTCTTATCTGACCTAGTGAGAGTTGCCTGATACATAATAATATAGAACATTTACGAATTAAACAGGTGTAGAATGCCAATGGGTTAAAATTTAATTCAACGTCATCATGATCGTTGGTTCCTCAGACCAATAAACTATAGACGGCGTGCCGTGAACAAAAGCGTGAAGCCGGCAAAAAGTACGCCTCGCCTTGTAATACACACGGCGGCACTCACACCAAAACGACTTTTGTGTTCTAAATAATAAAAAATGAATGAAGCTTTGTGTTCCAAAAAATAAAGTTTAAATTTGTTCTAGTTCAAACTGTCAACATAGGGCATTCTATTGGTTCCGATGTATGTTTTAGGCACACTTTTGCCGGCTTCAAGCTTTTGTTCACGGCACGCCGTCTATAGTTTATTGGTCTGAGGTTGGTTCTATCACCTGTCTTAAAGATTACTAGCTGATCCGGCAGACGTCGCGTCGTCTTGCAACGTTGCAACATATATTATTAACTAGACGCCCTCGCTTCACTTCAGGATACTTGTTGCTCCGCTCCTATTTGTCGAAGCGTGATTTATATAGCCTATGGCTTTCCTCAATAAATAGACTATTCAACACAAAAATAATTGTTCAATACGATCCAGTAGTTTCTGAGATTAGCGCGTTCAAACGAAGAAAAAAAAACTTCCGCTTTATATTATTAGTATTACATATATTTCCAGTTTTCGTGATTGAATGTACATTAATGATGACATACATGTCCTTTACGTACTTTAAATAGGTTAATTGAATTCCATTACGCAACAATTTGTTTTATCCGCATTGTATAGTACCAGTGACTACATGGTGTTTAATACTATAATTACATTATAACAATAGTAGGTAATGATTCAATGACTATTAGCATTTATTTCCTCTTTCAATACTCGTTAAAGCACAATTTGGTATAAATTTTTCCATAACAGCATCATCGATCGGGGCTGCTGCGGCGTCCTCGTGTCTTGAGGCGGTATGACTCAGCGATTATAACATTTAGTACAATTAGTACCTACAATATGCCGTGCAGCTATCTCGACTCTCGTCGTCTTATAGCAACTACGTGTGATTAGTAGCTACACTAGTACATTATCATCTCCACCGACCCTGCCCTCCCCTCACTTCCCCCCCCCCCCCCCATGCGCGTACAATTGCAATGTTGCATAATACTTATTAGTTGTTTTGCATTTTATCTAACGAAAACAATGGCGCGCGAATATTTATGTGTCATGCATTCATATGCTATTAAATCAAAATATACTGTTGTTTGAAATATAGTCAATGTTTTTATTACGTTTATTTTATTGTAATACATTTGTTATCAGATGAGATTGTTAAATTTATCATTTATAAGTTATGTTCAAGGCTCGGTGTCGAGATAAACGGGCGGATTTTTGTCAAAGGAAACAATTATTACTTTACTATTGTAGTAATAAAATGGATACCTAATTGTTTTTAAGCGTTACATGTTGTCCAGGTGTTGCTTCAACTGGCTTCGGAACAATGTATCCGAAAATGGAATATTTATTTGTACAGGATGTAATTTTTTTTATGGTTCATATTTAATAAATCTATAAATCCATACTCAATAAATACTAAGTTGTAAGAGGATGCCTAGAATCTTAGGTGCCCTCAATATGAATTCAAAGCACATGTACTTATAAGGAGCAATGTATCAAACGCTCCGTTGTGATTCCAGGAAGCGGTGTCATACGGCTGGGAGGTGCCTTCAGTGGAGTCCGTCAAAATCAACTGGGCGGCGCTCACTGAGGCCGTCCAGAACCACATCAAGTCCGTCAATTGGGTCACGAGGGTGGACTTGAGGGACAAGAAGATTGACTACATCAATGCGCTGGGCGAGTTCAAAGACCCGCACACCATCGTGGGTACCATGAAGAACGGGAGCAAGAAGGTTCGTCAGTACCACGCCATTATCTGAGTTCGACCCATTTATGTCGTCTCATCAACTGCTCAACTTAACATTAAAATTGCGATTAAAGTGGGTATTACACCTTCCTAAATTTAGGATTTGAAATAGGATAGGATAGGATGTCCTGAATTCAGGAAAGTTTAATAGTATTTAAGAAGCGATACGCGATAGTGGCATCCTAGTTAGGACACAATTTAGGATTGTATCTTTTCATTTCATTTATTTATGTGCTTTAAATGTGGTACATCAGAAGTTGGTTAATATACATAAATATCGGGATGCAAAATTTAGGAAGGTGTAATATCCACTTTCGCCTTACTTTCTTTAAGTGGATCTGTTTTTCTTTTTTTGTATTTAATAATGTTTATAGCACAGCGTGACTTAAACCCGCATTTAAGTCACAGTATTCAGTGGCGTAAGTAGGTCATTTTTTCATGGCAAAAGACGCCAACTTCACGCCGTTCAAAAATAAATTATTGAAAATTGCGAAGGTAGAAATTAAAAAATATATAACATGAGGGTACTTTATGACATTGAGTGACGCAAACGCGAAGGTAGAAATTAAAAAATATATAACATGAGGGTACTTTATGACATTGAGTGACGCAGCACCACCATGTAAGCCTGCACTTATTTATCTTAATTATCTATACTGTGCTTTAGTCATATTTATCTTTACTGCTTTTTAAAATAATTCAGTTGAAGTATGTTTTGTGTATTGTAGGTAGGAACCTATGTGTGAAATTGTTGGTGAAAACTGTTACTTTATCATATTTTAATGGGAAATATTATTGAGTAAACAAATAACCTACTTACTTAACATAATATGGGTAAGTACACATAAAGGATAAAGGACACTGTTTGGTGAAATCAGCGAAAAAATATTTCATAATTAGTTATCTTATCTTCTCAAATTGTTGATTCAGTATACTAAACTAGTGCTTAATACGGGTTATGCAAGAATTTACATAGGTTAGAGATTCTCCTAAATACAGTTTTATGTTGTACAAAACTTGAATATAAACATTAACAACTTCGTAATAATTCCTTTCAGGAGGCTTTGTCGTTATTTTTTTATCTGTCTCTTCATGTTTCGAACACTTTGTAATTCTCTTTCGCACAATAAAATTACATTATCATCATCGCAACTCAAAAATCTTTATGAAATTAAAGCATCAAATTATAACTTTTATTTATTATAACTACAATAAAGCGGGTTTATGTCACTCGTGCTATAAAATAATATACGATACTCGTTCGTAAAGTTGTATTTTTGAACGGCGTATATCGCACTCGCTTCGCTCGTGCGCTAACTTCACGCCGTTCAAAAATGGGCAACTTTACGCACCGTATCGTAATGTACTATTTTTTTAAAGACAGAATAATGCTCGATTCACACATATCAGTGAAGTCACCGTTCCGCCGGCAAATCTTTCATACATTCTCGGCATTATCAGCACTGACACTGCCGAGAATGTATGAAAGATTTGCCGGTACTGTGACGGAACGGTGACTTCACTGATATGGTGTGAATCGAGCATAAACGTTTCTTATTCTTATTTAGGAGTTGACGGCGAAGAACATAGTGATCGCGGTGGGCGGGCGGCCGCACTACCCGGCGATCCCCGGCGCGCTGGAGTACTGCATCAGCAGCGACGACATCTTCAGCCTCACCAACCCGCCGGGGAAGACGCTCGTCGTCGGCGCTGGCTGTGAGTGCTTATAGTTTTAACGTTTTTGGTTGAAATTGATTGAGGATATAAAAGTTTCCGTCAGCATGAGAGGCATGATACATAATATTTACATAACATAATATTTAGCTTATACCCATAAGATAAAGTATCTATTAAAGGAAGTGCCAAACAATATGGCATATATATAATATATTGGATTGATTAAAACTATGCTAATTATAAGTAGAAGTGCAAGAAAGGAGTTGTTTCAAAATGTATGGAGCCCCGGCCACCACTTTGTACACCATACTAAAATATGGAGAATCGCAATTCAAACAGTTTTTAACTATCCAATCACTTCAAATTGGTTTAGTTTTTTGGTACAACACAAAAATATACAATTAAAATTGCAACACAAAAACAAAAATCCGTCATGGCGGTAAGCTGTCATCACATGTCACGTTGGTTGATTTGATTGAAGTTTGACATATGTACGTACATTTCTGTCATATTAAAGTGACAGTAGACAGTTCGTGATCTGTGATCAATGACAAATTGGTAAGACGCCATGTTGAAACTTGATAAAATTAAATGATAGATACAATTTTTGTACCAGAAAAGTATGCATTTAGGTAATATATCTTTATTTTTCCCGAATTCCATGAATTTTTCTCGATTTTTCGAGGTACTGTACATTTAATTTAAATTTTATTTAAATTAAATTTCTTTATTTATTGCATTTAGTCAGATGGTTGGCTACATTATACCTAAGTGGGACTGACGCGACGCGTTGACGTTCTAATAAGGAAGTGGGGATCCGGTTATTATTCTCTGCATAGTTACTAAAACACCAAAAATATAAGTTTGCAAGTCAATAGCTGGTGTTCAAAGTTTTCCAATTTCGTTGTTGCTGTTAAAATGTTATGGTACCTAAGCCGTTGGTAAAATAATTTCATACACTGAAAAGCTTCCTATCTATACCTTCCAGACATCGGCCTCGAATGCGCTGGTTTCCTGAACTCGCTGGGCTACCCGGCGACGGTTTTGGTGCGCTCGGTGCCGCTGCGCGGGTTCGACCAGCAGATGGCGCGCGCGATCACCGCCGAGATGGAGGAGCGCGGCGTCAAGTTCCACCACCGCTGCGTGCCCCTGTCCGTGGAGAAGCTCGATAACGGACAGCTCAAGGCGCGCTGGTCCAACACCGAGACCGGGGAGCAGTGAGTAGTTGCAGTGTTAAGGATATATGGCTGCAACCCATTAGTGGCCCACTACTAAGCACTGAGCCTATTATTGAGGAGGCCTAGAGCATACACCACCACGCTGCTTCAGTGCGGATTGGTAGAGGGGATAGTGGCTAACCCAGTGTTGGAAGTTTTCAAGCCGTCCGAAGACCTTCCGATATGGCTTAACGACTGCTATCTTTCGATAACAACCGGGACCGACGGCTTTGCGTGCCTTCCGAAGCAGGGAACGGAAGCGGACCGCGCCCTCAGTTGTTTAACTTGGGATCGACATCACTTAAGATCGACGCATGCCGCCAGGCTATGAGCGCTTCTCTAAATGATAATTCTGATATGTAATTTGTTTGAAATAATTGACAATAATTAACAAATGAATAAATTTAATATGGTTGCAGATCGGAGGACGTGTTCGACACGGTGCTGATGGCGACGGGGCGGTACGCGCTCACGGCGCAGCTCAACCTGCCCGCCGCCGGCGTCACCGTGAGTACTTGTGCCCATAGATAGATAGATAGATGATCTTTGTTTGTAATATAAAGTATGCGTCCAGTCTCCAACCTCTATGGCAGAGTACAGACGGCTCAATAAACAGGTCTCGAAGAGCCGGCGACGCGATTTGCGGAGGGATAACGCAAATCGTGTAAAAAACACGATTGAGCGGAACCAAGGCTCCAAAGTGTTCGCCAGGGACCTGTGTATTGGCCAAAGTCAGCTTACGAGGTTGAAGACCGAGTCCGGTACCATAGTCTCGTCAAAACCCGAAGTTCTGAGAGAAACGGAGAGCTACTACGGACGGTTGTATGACTCCTCGCAAGCTCCAAGTCCTCACAAGGAGAGCGACAAGCGAGCCAAATTAACCCGACATTATACCGAGGATATCCCGGACGTCAGCCTGTATGAGACTAGAGAGGCCCTCAAACAGCTTAAAAACAACAACGCACCGGGAGATGACGGAATCACAATAGAGCTGCTAAGAGCTGGAGGGAAACCCCTCCTGGTGGCGCTCCAGAAGTTGTTCGATTCCGTTATCAATACTGGAACTACCCCGGAAGCGTGGAGCAAAAGTGTAGTGATCCTGTTAAGCCTGTAAGCGATAAGGCCCTTTTGAAGAACTATAGGCCCATTGCACTTCTGAGCCACGTTTACAAGCTGTTTTCGAGGGTGCTCACTAACCGCATTGCACGCAGGCTTGACGACTTCCAGCCTCCCGAACAAGCAGGATTCCGAAAAGGCTACAGTACCATGGACCACATACATACGCTGCGGCAGATAATACAGAAGACCGAGTATAATCTGCCGCTATGTGTTACCTATGTGGACTATGAGAAAGCCTTCGATTCTATCGAGACCTGGGCGGTACTAAGTTCTCTCCAGCGGTGCCGGATTGACTATCGGTATATCGAGGTGTTAAAATTTTTATACGCATCAGCCACCATGTCCGTCAGAGTACACAACACAGTGACGAACCCTATCCAACTGCAGAGGGGTGTCAGGCAAGGGGATGTTTTGTCCCCAAAACTGTTCACCGCTGCGTTGGAAGACATGTTCAAGCTGTTGGAGTGGAATCGACGTGGCGTTAACATTAATGGCGAATACATAACACATCTTCGATATGCCGACGACCTAGTCATTCTGGCGAGTTCCATGGAAGAACTTAGTACTATGCTCGGGGAATTGAACAGCGCCTCACAACGGGTAGGTCTTAAGATGAACATGGACAAGACGAAAATCATGTCGAATGTCCATGTCACACCTGTACCGGTTGTTGTTGATGGCGCTGCTCTCGAAGTTGTTGACGAGTACATTTACCTGGGACAAGTGATCCAAATGGGTAAGTCCAACTTCGAGAAAGAAGTCACTCGTAGAAATCCAACTCGGATGGGCTGCGTTCGGGAAACTGCGTCATATCTTGTCGTCCAAAATACCTCAGTGCCTGAAGTCGAAGGTTTTCGAGCAATGTGTGTTGCCAGTGATGACATACGGCTCCGAGACGTGGTGCTTCACTATTGGTCTGATGCACAAGCTCAGAGTCGCTCAGCGGGCTATGGAGAGGGCTATGCTCGGTATTTCTCTGCGTGATCGAATCAGAAATGATGAGATCCGTAGACGAACACGGTTAACCGACATAGCCCAAAGAATTAGCCGGCTGAAGTGGCAATGGGCCGGCCATATAGTTCGGAGGACCGACAACCGTTGGGGAAGAAAGGTCCTCGAATGGAGACCGCGTCTTGGAAGAAGGAACATAGGGCGCCCCCCGACCAGGTGGACTGACGACCTGAAGAAGACGGCGGGCATCCGCTGGATTCAACGGGCTCAGAACCGGTTAGAGTGGCGCCAATTAGGGGAGGCCTACGTCCAACAGTGGACATCGAAAGGCTGATGGATGGATGGATGGATGGAATATAAAGTATTTTTAACAAAAAAGCATACTTAAATTCACGGCTTGTTGCATGGTGCAGCCGCGACGTCATTAATTACGTAATCTTGGACAAATCGTGCCTAATAACGCGCCCATGTACATTTTAAAAGTTAACGAACAACTGATAATGACGTATAGTAAATGTAGTGAATTTTCGTAATTTGACATTTCTATTGTTCAATCTTGAAACTGAAATTATTAAATTTATAGACAATAGCGAAAAATATCGGCTATTTTCTTGACCCTTTGGATTCCAGCGAAGTGAACGTACTATGGGTTTCATGTCATGAATTCATGACGTTGGGGATTAATAGATTAAGAAACACGTTTACACAAAACGCCATATCTATGTACGTTACTGACAGTGACTCGCTAACTCGCCGGTGGCGGGACACCCGCCATATGTACGTATATTCAAATACACTCCCAATATTTCTTTCTTCTTTCCTTTTCTTTCAATCTTTCAATAAATCCACATCCCCACATTCCAGACGGTATCGGAGAGCGGCAAGATAGTAGCGGAGGCGGAGCAGAGCAACGTGCCGCACATATACGCGGTGGGCGACGTGCTGGAGGGCCGGCCGGAGCTCACGCCGGTGGCCATCCACGCGGGCCGCCTGCTCGCGCGCCGCGTCTTCGGGTCGAGCGCCCAGCGCATGGACTACGAGAACGTCGCCACCACCGTGTTCACGCCGCTCGAGTATGGCTGCGTGGGGCTCAGTGAGGAGACGGCGTTGCAGAGGTTGGTGTGGTGTAGGTTTTGTGTTCGGTTGATGTCGGATCTGTGTTTGATATTTTCGTGTGTGAGTAGGGTTAGTGATTTTACGAATGCGCATGAATTGAAAGTGTGTACGCGCGCTTGTATGCGTATTTGGGTGTATGTGTGCGTGACCATATGCGTGCGTGCCAGTATATAAGGGCGTGCTCGTGTTTGTGAGGGCGCGAGCGCACCTCGTGTTCGGTGCCAGCACCCAGCGCATGGACTACGAGAACGTCGCTACCACCGTGTTCACGCCGCTCGAGTATGGCTGCGTGGGGCTCAGTGAGGAGACGGCGTTGCAGAGGTTGGTGTCATGTGGCTTTTGTATTCGGTACGCCGGTGGCCATACACGCGGGCCGCCTGCTCGCGCGCCGCGTCTTCGGGTCCAGCGCCCAGCGCATGGACTACGAGAACGTCGCCACCACCGTGTTCACGCCGCTCGAGTATGGCTGCGTCGGGCTCAGTGAGGAGACGGCGTTGCAGAGGTTGGTGTGATATAGGTTTTGTATTCGGTTGATGTCGGATCTATGTTTGTTTCGTGTGTGTGTAGGGGTAGTGATGTTACGGATGCGCGTGGATTGGATGTATGTGCGTACGCGCGCTCGTATGCGTCTTTGGGTGCGCGTGTGCGTGACCATATGCGTGCGCTCCAGTATATAAGGGCGTGCTCGTGTTTGTGAGGGCGCGAGCGCACCGCGTGTTCGGCAGGAGCGCCAAGCGCATGGACTACGAGAACGTCGCCACTACCGTGTTCACGCCGCTCGAGTATGGCTGCGTGGGGTTGAGTGAGGAGATGGCGTTGCAGAGGTTGGTGTGGTGTAGGTTTTGTACTCGATTGATGTCGGATCTGTGTTTGATATTTTCGTGTGTGAGTAGGGTTAGTGATTTTACGAATGCGCATGAATTGAAAGTGTGTGTACGCGCGCTTGTGTGCGTATTTGGGTGTATGTGTGCATGACCAATTGCGTGCGTGCCAGTAATTAGTGCGTGCTCGTGTGAGGGCTCAAGCGCACCTCGTGTTCGGTGCCAGCACCCAGCGCATGGACTACGAGAACGTCGCCACTACCGTGTTCACGCCGCTCGAGTATGGCTGCGTCGGGCTCAGTGAGGAGACGGCGTTGCAGAGGTTGGTTTGGTGTGGTTTTTGTGTCGAACTGGGAATGTTCGGTTGTTGGATGGGATTTTTTCGTGTTTGTATTACGTATATAAGTGATGTTGCGGATGACTGTAGATTGTATCTATGTATGGATGTGCGTGCGCGCGCTTGTGTGCGCGATTGAGTATATTATGTGTGCGCGTCCGTGTGCGTGCGTAGGTATATGCGAGTTCGTGCTTGTTCCTATATGCATCACATGGTAGGTTACAAGTGACTTGATTTCTCTAAAGTTAGGCTTGAACCGTCCAATGTTCCGAATAGTTTGGTAATGTAAAGTTATGAATAATAACGATGTAAACATGACGTGTATCTGTAACATTTCAGATACGGCGCGGACAACGTGGAGGTGTACCACGCGTACTACAAGCCGACGGAGTTCTTCATCCCGCAGCGCAACATCAAGAACTGCTACCTGAAGGCGGTGGCGCTCCGCGCGGCGCCGCAGCGCGTCCTCGGCCTGCACTTCGTGGGGCCCGTCGCCGGCGAGGTCATCCAGGGCTTCGCCGCCGCTATGAAGTATGTTTGCTGGTTTTGTTTGAAAATTGATAGGTGGGACGTAGTGTTCAAATGTAGAAAGTATGGTGCCAGTAGGGTGTCATCTATTTACGGCAATTGTTGTCACAACCCATTCAGAAGTTACAGCTAGGATATTTGTACGGCCATATCCCAGCATACTGGCCAACAGTGAAAAATTGACAGAGTCCCACGTTTTTTAAAATATTACGGTCACCTCTCAAGTGTGCAAGTTTCCTCACGCTATCTTCTTTCACTGAAGCAAGTTATAATTGATTCTATACGTGCATATTTTTGACTATCAAAACATTCCTACAAGTATGGCTCCGAGTCCCCCTGTCCAAAAGATTAACAACGACAAAAGGTGTAAAAAGAGTTCTCCTTCAGGGCCGGCGTTACACTGGTGACTCCCCTGGTGTTGCTCGTGTCTATAGGCGACGATGACCACTTACCATCAGGTGGCTCGTCTGCTTTTATGTTAGCCCTTCAGGCTAAAAAAAAAAACCATGTGACCACCACTATTTATCGCTATCAGTAAATAAACTGCCAACACAGTCAAACTAACGGCCACTGTCCCCGCAGATGCGGCATCACGATGGAGCAGCTGACGAACACGGTGGGCATCCACCCCACGGTGGCGGAGGAGTTCACGCGGCTCAACATCACCAAGCGCTCCGGCAAGGACCCCAACCCCGCCTCGTGCTGCAGCTAAGGTGGAGTGAGCACTGATACGAGGTGGAGATGGATGTAGGATGTGGAAGTATACGCTGGCTCACTGGCTTTGTAGTAAATAATAAATAAATAAATAACGATACACACTCATAGCCCCACACTAGGATTCCCTGTGTCGTGGGTGCCATGGACAACACACAAGACAAGGACACACACCCAGACCGAGAACGGAAATTTAAACTCATCATTGAAATTACCGCCTCGCTGGGAATCGAACCCAGGACCCTCGGAACAGCGTTCCGGCGTGTTAACCATTGCGCCATCCGGGTCGTCAACGTAACTAACGCTATACAGTCCAACACTAGGATAACCTTTCTGGTGGGTGTCATGGACAATATGTATGTATACAACACCCACACAACACGCACACTCAGACTGAGAATAGAAATTTAAACTCATCATACAAATTTCTGCCTTGCTGGCAGGCAAGGATCCTTAAACTATTGTTAGCGATTTTGCTATTCAGCTCGTCAATGTTCTATCTATACATAACTTACAGCCGTTTTTAATGTTACATCTCTCTATATTCTTTCGAAGATAACTTAGTGAATAAAGTAATAAGTAACTAATGTCATAATATTCTGACTAAAGTTTGACGATTTATAGCTAGATACAAGAACGGTGATTATAGGTACTGTGGTGAGGATTGTGGGTGAACTGAATATTAGCAACAGTTTGCAGCGCAAGTTAGAAAGAAAGCTATGTTGAGCATCGCGTCCAGTGAAATACTTCCATGTTTTATATGCATTCGTATGTTACTTAGTGTATACTGGATGACAAAAAAGGACATTTTTATATTTAATCACAAAAAATACAATTTATTCATACACGAATTTATAAAATATAAATTTTGTTATTGTTAAAAATGTCGCTCAGGATAAAATATGATTATAACATGAGCAAATATATAGTATTTTGCTTACTTTAGTGATAACATAGACGAACACACAGCACGCAGAGTGTAGTGTATGTCTGTTCTGTACAAAGTGATAGCTCCAATACTGGTACTGTCGTTGTATGTGTGACCAGTATACACTAGAAGTGCGCTCCACAGTTATGGGCACAATCCGGGAGCGTTCTCAACTAATTCACTAAAAAATGTATTAATTATTTATAATTCTATCGCATGACATGATAATGTACTCCTAATACCTTAATGAGAAACATCATCTAATGATGTGTGATTGAATATTCTCATTTTAATTGGATATTATGAATTGTTTAAAAATTCAAATTAATAAAACTATGTTTTAGCGACCACTAATTTCTGTTGTATTTTATTAATTATATTAGTTAAGTGGTGTCGGTGTAATATGAACGACATTTAAATTTAACGCTCCCGATGTCTTTGGAACTTTATTCAGATATGTTATCCATTATAATGCATTATAAATATTTTATAAAAAGCTTATAATAATGTATGACGTAACTAAAAACGATATAATAAATTGCACCTAGTAGTGATCAGTTTGTAAATCAGAGATTGTGATGCGATTTAATCAATAATGTCATGTTTTTTTATCAATTTTCAATGGATAGAAATCTGAGTCAAGTTTCAGTAGAAGTACTTAGAGTTATTCTCTTGCCTTATTACTTTCAGTGGATAGTACAAAGATACCCAGTTTGAATAAATATGTATCAGATTTATATTTAAGAACAAATTATTAAATAAATTTTGTGGGTTACGTTAATGTTATGAAGCGGGCACTAACTCGGACTTCCGTGCTGCAAGTATTACAAACCATTCCATATAAATTGTTAATGTGTAATATTTTATACGGATACCCTGGTGGCTGACGTATTCTAAAGCAAAACACTACTTTTATAGAGAGAGTAATTAACGATAATGTACAGAACGATGTGAAAAGATTTTTTATTGATATCCTGACTACATTTAAAGTACAACAAAATAATAATAAACATGACCCGTAAAAAACTCAAAAAAACTCAAAACTCAAACTCGTTTATTTCACGTAGGTATTTACAAATACGCTTGTGAATGTCATTATTTGATTCTACCGCCATTTTTGCAAAGGTGCCTTATATTCTTTTGTAATGGAGGAGAAAAAAAATGGCGAAAAAAAAACTCCTCGGCATCTTTTAAAAGATCACTTACATCTACCTACAGTTTTATACGTACTAACAGGAACGTGTCACAACCACTAAATATTCACCGACGTAGGATTCTCCATGGTGAACTACAATTTGATATATTATCATACGTAATATCCGACGCTGATCTACAATATACGTGCAGATTGCGCGGGCCAAACCAACAATTTGCACACTATGATAAATAAATTGTATGTATCGCCTCTGTTAGGATCTCACCGTCCGACCGACCGACCTACCTACCGACCTACCGACCGACCTACCTACCGACCTACCTACCGACTTACCTATCGACCTACCGACCGACCGACCTACCTACCGACCGACCGCGGCCGGCCGAGGGTGCAAGCTCAGTATTACTGGTTGTTGTTGTCTCGCTCGCACGTTGCAGGCGCGCATCAGTTAACTAGCTGTTTTATTTTGTAATTGTGATCTATTACTTGAATAAAGTTGATATACTTTTAATATTAATTGTATTATTTCATCTATACCTTACACACGACGAACTCCAGGTCGATATCAATATTAATAACAGGGGCACGGCCAGCTCCTTGATAGTCAGATACTAATCAAAATTTTGAATTTTTTGCGAACCGCAATTGAACTTTTTATAATGTAATACCATAAAAATGCACAGAGAACTCGGGTACATAATAAATCGAGAGCCACAAAAATAATCCTAAGAGCCGCATGTGACTCGCGAGCCAAAGTTTATCCCGTACCTCTGATATATAATATCGACACGTAAATGTAGAAATATCTGATCTTACCCTCGCACAAGAAGAACAATTTTTTGTTAAAGAAAAAGAATACCCACATGAAAAATATTTATATCAAGTTTATTAAAGTGAATCAGCGTTCATATCTCCTCGTTGGTGGTGTAGCGCAGCATGTCGGGCGTCTCTGGGCACGGGAACCACACCTGCGCGGTGGGCAGCGGGTAGTACTCGTGCGCGCGCACCAGCTCGTTGTCGAACCGCCAGAACCGCGGCCCGCGGAAGAAGAACGTGTCTGGGAACAAGCGTAACGACTCACATGTAATGACATGGGGTTTACAGCCTTCGAAAGTTTAAACTACGGTGTCGCTTCAACAAATCCTACCGTGAGAGGTTTCGGAAAAAGCGGCATGAAACTCTCCAGAAGGTTTTTTATCATTGTTGCAGATGTAGCTGGTAGAAGTCATGATAGGACATAGTTGGCCCGGGAAACCATAGTGGAAGTTGTGTTAACCCAAATTTTGGAGAATTGCATGCCGTCTGAAGGCCTCTGTCGTGGTTTAAAGTCAGCTGCCTTATTAGGTGCCGGGACCGACAGCTTAATTTGCTCTCCGAAGCACAGGAACCGTCAAAAAGTCTTTGTCACTAGCTCACAAAGGTCATAGGTGGGTAATCTGAGGACCTCACTTTTTTATATAGCCTATGCAGGCAAATGAGTAGACGGATCACCTGATGGTAAGTGATCAACGTCGTCCATGGACATTAGCAAGACGTGGGGCGTCACCAACGCGTTGCTGGCCAAGATTGAAGCGGTGGGCAATAGGCATATGATCAAAGTACCTAAGGTCATATTGTTCTCTGTGGGAACCCCAATGACAAGTGCGTTCCACCTCACCTCCTTCCCATATGAGCGCAGCATCGACCGGGTACGGCACCTGGCGCCACGCCGACATGTCCTTGGGGTAGCCGCGGTCCATGCGCGCGGTGCGCTCGTCGTAGCGCCAGAAGCGCTCGTACTCCACCAGGTAGGTCTTGTTGTTGTAGTTGGAGAGGAAGGCCGTGCTGAGCTCGCGCACGGCCGCCGGCACGCCCAGCTCCGACAGCCGCCCGCGCCGGATCAGCCGGAACCGCGCGCTGAACTCCCAGTAGCTGCGGCCTGGAGACATTGTCATGCATCTAGCTTTCAGTGGCTACTTTAAGTCAATAGCCGATACAGAAGAATACAGATTAGTAGCCAATTTAAAAATTCTACTATAATTTAAAATAATAATTGATCTTGAAAGATGCAACGCCTCATTGTTACTGGCTACGCGCGCACTGGTCGCTGCGGCCACATGTTTTTTGTGTGTAGGTACAGGATGGTATTTTAGAGCACGATGTGAATGCGCGGGAGCAACTTATAACGAGTGACTTTTAAAAACTTAAGACGCGCATAACTTCGAAAAGTCAGAAATACGTGCCCTAGGATTCGAACCCGGCCCCTAAAGTAGGAGGTCACATTCTTAAGCACTAGGCTATCACCGCTTAAATTCACATTAAATATTGTGACTTTTTAACTTTATTTATCATAGGACCTACCATGGAATACAACGATATGGCCGTTCTGTTTCTCGTAGATAGTCTTGATGACCCTAACATAGGTGGGCAGGCCATGGAACACGTCGTGGAAGCGTTTAGGGTAGCCCTCGTCGATGTGTTTCCTTTTGCTTAGCACCCACATCCACTGAAACATTATATTATATTTCATTACAAGGACACAATTGTAAGGCTGTTGATTTTTCAACTACTAGGCACGGGCGCGTTCCATCAAGGTATAGAAATTGCTCAAAGCATTCCTTTTACATAAAAGTAGATAGATGTATTGAACGTTGTGATCGCTTATTGCAACACGCCCTATAGGTAGGTACTTAGTATGTAGGTAGGTACTACCACTTAATACTTAGGTTTGAACATATTACCTCCTCCTCGAACACGTATATCTTGCCCTGGATGACCTGGATGGTGTCGTAGTTGGTGAAGCAGAGGTCGGGCAGGTCGTCCTCGTCGAAGTCGTCGTCCTCCTCGCTGACGGCCTTGGTGAAGCGCGGCACCAGCGACGAGCGCGCCAGCACCGCGCCCTCCGTGCTCTCCACTGACTCCGGCGTCTGGGGGACTTCCTGCTTCACTGCAAACAAATAAGAATTATAATTTTTTGATTGATTCCCAGTTTCCCCCGCGGCGATTGCCACCGGAGGCAAATGGGAATTTTACCTCTTTATTACGTATGCATGTGTGACGACATCGCATGTCACACGATGATGTCACGGAACCTGGAGGGAGCAATCGAAGATTTTTACATCGCTCACAAATAGGTATGTCTAAGTACAGAGCCCTGAGAGAATTCACTTAGGAACCGGCCACCTCAGAGGTGTGAAAAGTCGAAAAGATTCTAGAACTCTGTGAGGTACCCTGTAACTGTAACTTTTGAATCAAAAAACTGTTCCTACGCTGACTGTAAGAGTTAGTATGTATATAGTTAATTAAATTATAAGTTATTAAACAAAAAACTTACAATAAAGCTCTTGCATCCCCAGAATATCGTCGAGATGTAGTTTTTCCACCGGCACTTGGTAGTACGGGTACATGACGGAGGCCTTGACGTTGGAATGGGACAGTCCCAGCGCGTGGCCGATCTCATGGACGGCCACCGCGAAGAAGTCCGTGACGTCCTCGTTCTCCTCGTCAGGGTTGTCGCCCCACAGCTCGTCGTCGTCGAAGTGCATGCTGCCGTGCGGCGGCGGGAAGGCGTGGGCCACCACGCGACCTGGCCCGTCAAAAGGAAACCTGAGTTAGAAAAGGACACATGTAGTCTCACGGTTCAGCTTTAAGTGTAACAGTGTTTAGCTACGTAGCTGCACAGGGGTTATCTTATTGAAAATGGACAAGGTTTTCCCTAAGTATGACTGGAGTTTTCGAGAGTGATGCTATTTATAGTGTACCTATGGTCTGTTGTATTGAACATTTCCAAGAACATCAAGCATGCAGGTTTACCTCCAACAAACAGAACTCCTGAGTAAATTTTCTTCCTCAGGATCAAAAAGAAATTCAAAATCTTTTACGCACGTATGCCTTCCAGTCTGCAGGTGTCCCAATTATAAACACTATCGAGGAAAAGAAACCGTGAGAGAAACTTCTCACCTTTTAAAGTCTACATACAACACTTTCTTTCTAAGCTTACCCGTCTCCATGGTCGCGGCTGGTGAAGGAGACCTGTATGTCGGCCTTCTGGTCCACGCGCACGAAGCGCAGCCCGCCGTGCGGCGCCCACACCGCCAGCCCCGCCGCCATCAGCTGTTCCACCCGGGACTTCGGTAACGTACTCGAGCCGTTCACAACCCTGAAAATAACATCCGATTTTGTGGGTAGGTGCGTACGTAAATTGTGGAAGTTACAGTAGGTACAGCTCTTTGATGTTTTAAATGTCTAGATGGAACATCGAATCCCCGCAAACGTGTCAAAAAATTATCATTAACTGTTAGCCACAATTTTTATATCATTACGCATACATAGACAAATGACGAAGGTGTTAATCATCGCCTGCACGCACACATGCTTGATAATGTTGCCTTGTTTTTTTTGTTTTCATTGTAGGGCGACGCGACGCTCAATCTAGACATTTAAAACATCAAAGGTAGGTATAGGTATAGCAGGTAGGTTGTAGGAAACAATTACGATCTTAATTTTAGTATCCTTTAGAAAAAAACATTGGTAAATATTATGGGCGTTATATGGGTATTGCTAGTGGTAGCAGGTATTATTTGAGGTTGATAAACCATATCAACTGTAATACGACCCATAGAAATGTACGAAATTCTTGTCAACTCAAACGTAATTCAAAACCATTTTGTTATCATTAATGTACGACATAAGTAGGTACCTATTTACTTACCTAAGTAAGTAAATCTGTATATTTTTATTTACAAATGTTTCTTTTTAATAACGATAATAACGAAAGACGAAGGTAATATGTAAAGTAAGTAATAACCTGTAGGAAATGCTTTGCCGGCCCCAGCCTTGCTGAATGATGTACCGTCGTCGTCTGTTCTTCGCAGATTCGCTCTCAATGTCTTTCACTCCACATCGTCGTTTTTTAAACAGCTGGAAATAATAACACAACATTGCATAATCTCACAAAAGAAATAAATACATACATTGTTTGTCAACATCAGAGGGCACGAAGTTTAAGTGAATCCTATTTGGTGAATTCCGTTATTCTGAGTTCGAGATACGTTTAAAAAAAAACAATAACGAACAATATCGATACACCGCCCAAGGTCCATGCACCGCTTTCGGTTGCACCTTGCCACCTGCCGCTGCGGCGGCGACTATAGCAAAAGCTTCTATTGCACTGCTCTAAAGATAATCCTCCTTCGGTGGTTGCAGTGCAGGAAATCTGAACTGTAAATACACTCACTCGCGCACACACAACATCAGCAGCATCTCTTTAATAAGGCAGCGCGGCAGCGCTACAAAACTTCCAAAATAGCAAGCAATCAGGGTAAATACCTAAGTAATGTTTGACTTACACTTCGAGTCTCCGGATCCAAGTGGCCAGTCTGCGGCAGTCCAGCGAACTTCTGCATTCTAGCCACCGCCTCCGAGATAGACTGCGTCGTGTACGTCTCGCCCACGTCGTACGGGACATCGGGTAAGTAGCCATAGGTCTTCATAAACTTCAGCTGTGTGCCAGTAAGTGTAAGGCAATAAGTGAATGTAAGCAATAAAATAAAATCAGCGTGCCTAGTTAGGTAAGTGCCTAGTCAAAACAATAATCTAGGAAATAGGAAGGTACTTACGATTGATACCTCTCGGAATGGCTCGGAGCGTTATCAATTTGTACCTAAATCAGTGTACTTGAACCAGATGTTTTTTTCTTCTATTTCGTTAATGCCATTACTTACTAGGTTGTGGAGTCGTTAAATTTATTATTGTTATAATTCAGTTCTATTGTAACAGCGCAATAATATGGCACATTCGGCATTACTGCACGCGTTGATGACCGCAGGCATAAGGTTTATACATTATCAAATTACAACTGAGAATATTGGCTCAATTAAACTACTACAGACCATGAGACATTTCGCAGGATGTATACATTAATTGGATTTTGCAAAATGAACCAAAACCACGACACGGAACTAGCATTGAAATTAAGATGTACCTATTCCTATTAAACTAAACATAATTCAGGTTAGTGGACTAAAGGGCAAAAGATCACTTAAAATTTATCAAGAAAGATTAGACAAGAATTTTAGATTCAAGTCATTAACAACACCGAGTCACTGACCTCTTCTGGGGTAGGCGCTTTCTCAACTAAGAATATAGTTCTACATGTCACGGCACTGGCAGTGAACGCGAGGAGAGTCAGCACGCACCAGCCTCTACTCATGATCGCGATTCGACTGACAAAGAAAGCAAAATAACGTGTGGACTTATTTGTACTCGCTAACCTTTGACTTGCCGATAAAGCTCCACTACGCTGTATAAATACTCGGCAGTCGGTAGTACGGTGAACGCCCTGTGATACTCTCCCGTCGAGGGTTACTCATGCCGTCATAATGGGAAGTGCATGGGCTTACTCATGCTTTAATCGAACGTGCAGTGTTTGTTTACAAAGAACGCGCGGGATATGCACATTCTTTGTCCTTATATGTTATTGGCGCCAACGTTAATTTTAATCTTATTACCCTGGAGTATATGAATGTTTACAGTGCCATTGAAAAAAATAAGCGAGTGTAAAACTTCGAATTAAGACTAAATGATGACTCTTATCACACGACCAGGGGTAGCGGCCGAGCAGCGGTCCCGGGCACTCCCAGGGTCGACCCCAGTCGTGGAAGGTATCTAAAATGGGTTGATGGCATTGTGTGTGTTTAAATATTAGCTTCCGGCCATTATTTTTGTGTTTTTTTTCATGTTAACTTTGCGTTAACAGACAGACACTTCGTAAGTTCGTAACTCACTGAGTGGTGCAATCATTGAGATACTATGTACTAAAGGGTGCAATCATTGACCAGGAAGCAATAGGCATAGAGATAGGAATATACTTTATAGATCAATGGCAATAGGAAACAAAAAAATTGACATTTAGTTATCCTTGACATAAATAAATCTTACGTCAAACAGACAATAACTTGACATATTAATTAAATAAACAACTCCGGTTCTTTAGCAATTGAAAATGCAGCCGGAAAACTCTCTGGAGAAAATTCATTCGGTGCCGAATTTGCGACACGGCTCCTCCACCAGCGCCAGCGGAGCAGACTTCAGAAAGCTGTACAGTCTCTCGCTGTCGCAAATCAAGAAGCATTCGGACATCGGCGAATACAACTACAAACCAGCTCCGTTTGTATGTTCGCTAATTGTTCATGTATTTCTTGTAACTTTACGGATATAAATACATGGAGAATACATGTATAACTCTACACAGTCATTGCCTCACGCTAGAATTCTCTGTGTCGTGAATGCCATGCCATGGACAACCCACAAGACAAGGAAGAAAATTATAAGTGTCAACAATAATTATTGTATTAAAATTTCCAATATATCTAGTTATTAAATTAATTTTAGGTAATACTTAATACTTAGGACTGAGTGAGATTTTCGATCTATTGATGATCGATGACAGCGACGTTATCGTAGCGCACTCCGTAGAGACCCGTCTACGAAGCGAGGGCCCCGAGTTCGATTCCCGGCCGGAGCAAGCTTTTATTTGATAGATTAATGATTGTTTCTCTTTGTACCGGTAAGTTGTATTAGGCCTTGGACTCTGTTTGAACTCAATAATACATAGAGCCACCTACATTCTGGAGCTAGAACAAATTAATAATTAACTGACGTATTTACTTAACTTACATAAATAACCTACGTATATTTGAGCAGAACATCCGCTGGATCTACGGCTACAACCCGCACGTGGGGGTGATAAATCTGAGCGAGCAGGGCAGCAGTACAGCGTTCTACGCGGCCGGCAACTGCGCCGTGCTGCACGACTGGCCCGCTAATCGCATGAGGATACTGCAAGGCCATGTGAGCACCGCCACTGACTGTACTTCCTAATGCGTCATAGGATGTTGTTGCTCCTGTGTACGTTGTGCACATATAGGGCAGATATTAGTGTTATTTATATTTTATTGTGACATTTATAGTGTTTCTTATTTTAATTATAACAGTTATTCATAATAATATTCCTTTTAGTAATTCAAACTGAGAGATATATAGATTAATTGCCCTATGGATTATTCACTCTACAATGAAAGAAAACCCGATTTTCATAAAGTCGGCTTGTTTTGTTCGTATGCGTAGGTAAAATGTGTAGCCACTGTGGGCACTATTGAAAGAGAAAATGAGATTTCAGGCAACATCAGTTAAAAAGCATCGTCAATTGCATTATCACGAATACGAGTCAAGTCTAAATAGGACATTAATTAATTTATATCAATAATTTCCTTATTCACAGTTTCTTCTTGTATTCCAGAGACACACAGTCACATGCATAGCAAAGGACAAGGAAGGCAAGTGGCTGGTGACGGCAGACTCGGGTCCGGAGAACCTCCTGATCATCTGGGACAGCAGCGACTGCTTCCCGGTGAGGACGGTGTTCGCGCCGCACGGCCGCGCGAGGCTCGCGAGGATCGCGCTCAGCGCCGACGCCAAGTACCTCCTCACGCTGGGCTACCATGACAAGGCTACGCTGCGCTGGTGGATATGGGCGCTCGGGAAGGATGAACCGCATGGTATTTGTTGAATTATTACTTTCTTTAACTTGTTTATCCAGATCTTAAAGTGTAAGATCCCGATATTACCTTGGTTTACTCAAAATATCATTATGAAAGCGGCAAAATAAGGTAAAAACCAACGAAAGTCGGTCATAGAAAACTTGAAAATTTTGCGCGGATGAAACGTGTTGAAAACTTTAGCATGAGCATGAAAAGGCCGTTTCAAAGAAAACTGTGAAGAGACCACTGTGTGACGATCGAACTCTAGTTCTTCATAAAAAAAAACATTACTTAATATGTACTTAACATCAAAAAATAACAAAGTAGGAAACCTGACTTTGAAAGTAGCCATATAATTATGACGGTCCTATCAATATTCCAGCTACAATCGATGTGGACATCCCCCACGGCGGCGTGGTGGACATGGCGTTCAATCCGCACAACTCGGATCAGTTTTTGTTGATGACCAAGAGCGACATATGGATTGGGTTATCAGGAGTTAGTGCATTTTTCCTTTATCTAGAAATATGTGTGATGGCAAAAATAAAATTTATGAGAGCATGGCACACTGACCACAACAATTTTCCACAAAAAATTGTAAGCCAGCTACAAAAATGCCAATATTGATAATAAAAAAATAAACATGAAATTCGAACTACCAACTATTATGTAGGTATGTAGTTAGCAGTTTGTATTTTTGCATCACTTTACCGTTCAAGACCCTCAGCTTAATTACACGTCATAATTTTCTAGAAAATCTTCGTCATCGAAAGAGGACTTCTCAAAGAGACCGATGATTACGAATTGAAAATTCGGATGCCTCCAAAGAAAACAAGTCCTGACGTCGGCAAACTGACTTGCTTCACATTCGTAGAAGGAACTGCTCAGATCCTCGTGGGGACCGACCGAGGAGCAGTTCTGGTTTACGGATATACGATAGAATACCCAAAGGGAGAGGGAGACATTGATGCATCAAATATTGAAAATCTTCGGTTTGTCAAGGTGTTGAAAGTGGAACAAAATAGAATCAATGATATAAAGAGTATAGATGGGTAAGCACCGAGGGCTAATCAATTGTACCTCCATAATAATATTGAAACAAACAGACAAGTTCAATTCTTTCGATGTGTTGCTAACTATCAATTAGTAACTTTTATCCAACTGAATAGCCAGTTCAAGGGCATATGGAGCTGTTGAATGTCCGGGTAGAACAATTTTACATCTTTCTTCATCTCTCAGAAATCATTTGTTTGATATCCAAGCACTTTATCAAGAAAGTATTTAAGGTGTGAGTTTTCAGGGTAATAGTGACCGGCAACAGCGTGGGGGATATTAACTTTTACGATGGTCAGATGAAACTGCTTTACTGGGTGCACGGCTTCCATGTGGACAACGTCAAAAGCCTGAGCTTCAGCATCTCACCAAGGAGTTATGAGATACTGGACCCTAAGTGTAGGAACCCTTATGACTAATCGTAGTTTCGATGATTTATTCTGGTTGAACGGATACTTAAGTGGATCATGATTTTTGGTGACTGATTTTTCCAGGCAAGAAGATGTGCGTGTGTTGGGATAAAATGGTTTCAGAGGTAGATCCACAGACCGGTGAAATTTGTCAGAAGCTAATGAAAACAAAAATAGCTACCGATGCCACTGTGGGTGGGAAACCCTTTTTGGTCAGGGACTTCATAGTGTGTCAGTATATTTTTTTCAATAAATTATTTCATTAACAGCCTAGCTTCCTTAGAAATATGAAGGATTTTTGTCTATTCTAGGTACGGGTCACCAAGGTGTTGGATTCGTTGATTTTATTACCGAGAAATATACGACAATATTGGATAACACAATCTCTCATGCTCTTTCGTTAACTGTGCACCCGGACAAGTAATTTGAAAATTTTAAATAATTCAGCTAACTTGCAGAAGATATTGATTTTCTAAACTGATAATACAGATCTTTTGCTTTATGTGTCCAACTCGCTAGAGGAGCCCCAAGTAACAGTTGTCTCGGAATTCATAGAACCAATTTTACATCAGAAGAACTCCAGAACCAAATTTTACAGAGGAATTATAGTGGTCTAAGAGAACACATATTTTATCTGCAGGCGTTATCGCTTGATCCTATGTTGTAAGTTCTGTTGTTTCAGGCCATACTTTTGTGTTGGATTTGAGAATGGTATCATAAAGATGCATAATTTCGTTCAGCACAAGTTATTTAAACGCATAGATCTCAGGGATCATTACAAAATCATCATACCGCCCAAAGATGATTCTATAAAAGGCAACACGGAGATCACAAAACCGCACTTGTCTGTCACGTGCCTCAAATATTCGCCTTCAGGTTTGGCTTTATATATTTTGAAAGGATAGTTTGGTTGTTTATAGATTATGATTAATTTGTATTGATCGATAGGGCTCAAAGGGCTCGCATGCAAGTTGCGGCAAATTTGCTGCTAGTGCATACGTAGGAATGGGTTGTATGACGAACTGTTCGTTTTAATTAGTCCTGGGCAAAAGTTAAAGTACGAGTCCTGTACTCAACAGCATGGTGTATACCGACAGTACCGACTGATGAATATTACAATTTCGTCTCATATGGCTATCATGCGAGTTATCGATCAGTGAAAAAGAACCCTAGATAAACATAATTAGCCAAAAATATGTAAATCAGGAGTATAGGTACCTATGACATGCACCTATGGTTCATAAACGTATTATTTTTACAGGCCTACATTTAGCATGCGGGTTAAACACCGGAGAGATAATCTTTTTAGATCCTATCACTATAGATATTCTCACTGAAAAGCCTTTCAAAGATACTCGACACGCGATCAAGGAGATAAATTATAGCAGCGACTCTTTGACCATGGTCTTTGTGGTAAACAATAACGAATTAGATACTAAATTAGCTATTTTGGACTTAAATTTTGAATGCTGTTGTTATTGTTAGGGTGGGTAAAATTTTCAACCGAATGTTTTGCATTAAAAATCCTACTAATATTATAAATGCGAAAGTTTGTAAGGATGTATGTGAGTGTGTGTGTGTGTTAGTTGCTCTTTCACGCAAAAACTACTGAACGGATTTTCATGAAACTTTGCAGTAATAGGTACATATAGCTTAGACATCGGAATAACATAATTTGTTAAAATTTATAGAGATTTTTGAAGGGACTGGTTTCCCGAAGCGAAGCGAGGGCGGATTTACTAATTTAATTTTCATAATTGCCGTCTCTTCAGGATGTCGGCAGGACTGTGGGCGTTTACAAATATGACTGCGACCAGCTCGTGTGGCAGTTTGTGGGCAAGCATCGAGCTCACTACAAGGATATATCCACTGCATTCTTCTTACCGGCCAAAAATGAAGATGGAGAATACAAAGTAGTTTCTTTCGGAGCTGACCGTATTATGGTGGAGTATGACATTGGAAAGAGCTCTGAAGAATACCTCGAGATCTTCAGCTTGGATAGAGTCGATCAAACTGCTATTCCGCTAGCGGGAATACCCTGGCCTACGCCGAAAGATGTAGATCCAGAATCTCAACGTACTAATTTACCATTGATTCTTGTTGCTAACAATGAGGTAATTCTTACGGTCTTTGCATTTCCCAATGCCATATTATAAATAGTTTTTTCAACATTGCCAATGAAATAGTAGGTACTTCATCATCATCATAGCCCATGGCCCACTATTGAGCACGGGTCTCCTCTCAGAATCAAAAGGTTAAGGTCATAGTCAACCATGCTGGCCAAGTGCGGATTGGTGGTCTTCACACACCTTTCGAGTTTTTGCGAACTCTCCGGCATGCAGGTTTTCTTACGATGTTTTCCTTCACCGTTATAGCGAGTGACTAATTCCGAAAAGTCAAAAGTGTACTCGGAGATTCGAATTCGGATCCAACAGCAAGGGGTAAAACAAAAATTATTTATGTTAAAGCCATTAAAGGTCATCGACTTTCAAAACTTTTTTCCCGCAGCACAAATACAAAATAATAAACTACGCCACAACAATGACCCTGGCGACGGTGCTGGGCCCGCGGTACGAGCACCCCGTGGACAAGCTGCAGCTCCTCACCGTGGGGAAGGAGGACCAGGAGTCGCAGTACTTACTGTTCTCCACCAAGAACGTGATAGGTCTCCAGAAGATGCCGCTCGATGGGAACCCGTGGAAACATGTGGGAATGCTGGGACACCCCGTAGAAGTACATATTACATATTTAATGTACATTACATAGTAAGCATTGGGATTTTATTGAGTTAATGGGCTCCAGTTATGGTTTATTTTGAAAATTAATTAAAAAATAAATAACATTTTTGTTAATTTAAATCGCCCTCCAATTTTTACGAGGTTGAAATACGTCGCTGTATGGCCTATTACTATGCTACTGCTATGTATATGTACTTGTGCTTATCTAACTAAAAAATGTATATCTTAGGTGATAAATATGTGTTTCCGTGAAGATTGTGGAGTTTTACTTACTATTGGAGCAAAGGACAACTGCGTTACCCAGTGGGCAGCCAACTACAGGTTATACCTACGCCTTAACTTACACATGAGCTGAGTTTTTCATTTTACTTACATTCTACTTGTCATTCTTAGATTACTTAGTACCAGTAGATATTATAACCTACCTACCACTACATACTACATCTACAGACTTTTACAATATTTTTGTGTATTTTTGTAGGAATTTTTGCATTTGGTAGTTTCGTTCGGCCGTGCGTTGCCTGTCAGTCACTAAGTCATGGAAGAGTGTTTTATAGGACGAGATTCAAAATCTCCTATATTAGTGAACTAGCGGCCCGCCCGCGGTTTCACCCGCGTGGATCCCGTTCTCGTGGGAATATACCTATGCATGTATTATACATAAAAACCTTCCTCTTGAATCACTCTACCTATTACAAAAAACCGCATCAAAATCCGTTGCGTAATTTTATAGATTTAAGCATACAGACAAACAGACGGACAAAAATAGCGACTTTGTTTTATACTATGTAGTGATCATACAAAAATACCTTGCAGAGCTGTAGAGACGACGACCAGGCTCGGCAGAGGGGACCTGGACCCGTACTACTGCCTGATCGAGGAGGGCCGGCCCGGCTGGCTGTTCCACGAGATCCGGGACCTCTTCTACTACATCCAGATCCTCTGCCAGGGCACCTTCTCGCCGGCCATCCGTCGCGTCAAGGACTACATACCCATTGACTCGCTACCGGACCTGATGAGGGCCCTGGGTTACTTTCCTACGGAGTATGAGGTTAATATTAGACATGGTAATCTATAGAATCGTAAAAGCACATTGTATTGTTTGAAAAGTTGGGAAGTACTTAAGTAAGTATAGGTACCTTTTAATGTTGAATTCAACGATTCGTGTGGCGGTAGCCCAACGGATGCCATGAGTTTCAATTTCCTTTTTTGGTCCTAATATGTTTGTTTCCTTGGCTTTGTTTTGCCCATAACACCCGCAGAGAATCCTATGAGTGTATAGCGTTATTATTTATTTTTATTTAATAAAATAAGAAAGAAAATCTTGAATCCTACAATAGTTTAGAAACGTGAAGTAGATTGAAATATTATTTAAATCTACAATGGTAGGTACCTTTTTAACACCATGTTGGAACTTAGAACATTGACAACAAAACCTGGAAAGAACTTTTAGCTACTTATTGTGACCATCTTTTGCAGGTTGAAAATTTAATCATAGAAGCGAAGTACAAAGTATACCAACAATCACCTTCGACCGAAATAGACTTCGAAGAGTTTGTAAAGCTGTACATAAACCACAGACCGGCTTTCGGCGACAGTTACAAAAACCTCAGAAACTCCTTCAAGTTGTTCTGCACATCCGAGCACGAGTCGGAGTGCGTCATCCACCGGGAAGATTTTATTGACATGCTGACTAATAGCGGTGGGAGATTATTCATTTTTAATGACTGTATATAGATCCTTATATAATCACTAGCTACCCGCCCCGGCTTCGCACGGGTGCAAGTTAGATTTACCATAGCAGCGCCATCTATTGATTACTTACTCAACCCAGTCGAAAGGTATCGACATCTGTTAGAATCATTTGGAGTTAACAGATAATTGTGACTGTCAAATAATATTGTGACTGTCAAATAATAAGAGACAAATAATTAGAAATAAATTAAAATTGCGACTATAATTTGAGATTTAAAGTATCCTATCTCTCAAGTTGGATCGAACTGCACATGGTGTGCGAATTTTATTATAATCGGTTAAGTGGTTTAGGAGTCCATCGCGGACCAACATTGTGACACGAGATTTATATATATTAAGATAAATATTGCATAACTAAATCTTGTTGGATCTTATTTGAGATAGTTTATTTAGATATCTTGCACTAGATTCAGAAATTCATAAACTCTTACAGATTTTGTGTAGGCGAACGTACCTACTACGTAAATACTACGAAATGGCTTCTAATTAGCAGCAATTAATATAATACCTATGCTTCTTTTATTTTTAACATTATTATAGAAAATTGAAATTAGGTACTTACTCGCTTTGTCTCAGGCGAACATTTCTCCAGAGAACAGGCTTGGTATCTGCTCTCAATTTTGTACGGACACAGTTTCGAGGAGAGAGCGACCATGCCGGAAAACAACTTTTCTTTTCTGCCGGAAGTAAGCGAAATTAACATTCCCCTTTATTTGGTATATGAGAGAAACAAATTAAAAGCAATGAGCTGCGTAGGTAAGTCCAGATGATCTGTCACGAGCGACAAAAGTACCGACTACCTACAACCATACCGTGCTACAACAAGTACTCTTTGGCTACAACCATGGGCTACAACTTATGAACAACAACATTACCTACAACTTATGAACTTATTGTAGTCGCGTGGGTAGGTATTTTAGTAGCCGCGCATTTCGGGTCATACTGATATTATATTTTTATGTATCTACATGTTGCATACTACCGAATATAGGTACTCTGTCCGGAAAACTTTATATTAAACACATTCATTCACCTTCATGAATCATAACGAGCTGACTGAATGTGATCAAGGTCCAAAAACTGTGAATTTATTAAGGTTCAGTGAAATTATTAAAGTTTACCGAAGTAGGTACTAAAAGTTATAATTTTTTTTAATCATAAATCGATAATCGATAATCAATTAAAATTCTCTTATCAGGTAATATCCTTTGAAGAGTTAGTGAACACTATTATTGGTATCCAAGCCGTGGAAAATGTGTCAGAAAACTCGGTGCAATCGGTCGTCTCTCAAAGCGTAGCCTCGGATTCCGACGAACCCATGGACTAGACTAGAGGAAGACTACCATCTACCATAGTTATGACAAGGATCATACTTCATACCCAGCAGTACCCAGCTGCAACTACATTAATTAGCATAAAAACTGATCTTATTTATGTTCTTTTGTGTCATTAAACGTTATGTATTTTATTATTCTTGTTTGTAATAAAAACGCATTTATTCATGGCATATGTTTTTAATTTGAAACCTATTCCGATCACTTCCTGATATATTATTATACAATAAGGTACATACCGAAAAATTTAATAGGTACGAAAGATTAAATAAGGATGCTCAGTCCGACAATGGCTTCGATTCATCCGTCTGTTTCTCTCCTAGCCTTTACAACATTCAGCGGTTCATCATGTTAATTCAGCGGATTCGGGTGTCCGTTGTCTTTTTCAAACTCACTTCAACACTGCGTAAAACAGTTTATGTTAATCCAAATAGTTCAAGATGAAGATTTAATCCATTCTATTAATTTGTCGAATTTTCAGCCCAAATAACTTGGGGACTTTTGAACGCTTTGTGAACCTTATGTTGAACGCTATTCAGGCTATTCCCGTATCCACGAGTGCACTACCATTTAATTTGAACAAACTGTCTGTCGGGTGTTGAAATACCTGCCTGGTTGACTGTGCTGTAAGAGACCCGGCTCAGGATGAGCCGAATTCGAATCCCGAACTGAAGCACATTATTTCGCAACTACCCGGCCGGATGACGGAATTGTTAACATCCCGGATCGCTGAATGAATGAATGATTGAAATGATTTATTTCGAACTTTGTTTTTGCTTGTTTTTGCAAACACTTTTCGAATGTCACTCTACGCCATCGCTTCCACAAATCCCTACGATGAGTGGCCTTGGTAGAATAAGCGGCAAGAAACTCCCAAGGAGTTTCTTTTTTTCCCCACTCACAGTTACAGAGAACACTTATCACTATCGCTGAACACTTATCGCTGTTCCGTGGGTCATGGGTTCGATTTCCAGCGAGGCGGAGATTTTAATAAGTGTTATTATTTGGTCTCGAGTGTCGGGGCTAATACAAGGGCACTAATGTTACATTTATATTAGATTTTGGTAACTCGATAGATAAAGTGATATGATTAATTTTTATTAATTAAATATAAATTACTTTCTGAAAGGCCAACTGATTCGTGTGAGTGGACTCAAATTTTTTTGTAAATAATTAAAATATAATTAAGGACATTACAGCGAACGGCGACAAAACAAAAACACGAATTATTCTTCAATACTTATAGTTTATTATTCATTATTAACTATAAACAATTTTCTTGTACATTTTGTCGAACTATAAAAAGTCGCAATCGCAATTAATTATTCACAACATTCCACACATACATTTATTGTAAAACATCTTTAGACAATTTTATTGCTGTTGGCTTACTGCTGACAAGGTTTTGAACATTCATATTCCCAGTGGAATCAAACTCTGTAATCTCATTATTTACTCACATAATATATTTAAGTACATTTCAAAAACGGAAACAATAGTACTGCTAACTTAGAATGTTTGAAAAGTTTATTGCATAATTCCTTGAATTCCTTCCAATTGTGATAAAAAAAAGTTCATTCAGTAAACAGGTAATTCAATAAAACATAAAATGGTTTTGTAACTTGAAAAATGAACTGTTCCACATTTTTTTTCAGGAATATCTCATTAAGTCTACTATTCATATAGCATTAGCGTTGAATTAAAAGAGCGAAAATATTGAGTATGTATCAAATGCAACTGCATTCAAACTGCAAACTCAATATTGTAGGAAGTGGAGCTGTCCACCTATAGACGTTGATGTTTGTGAACTTACAGTTATAAGACACACTGTATTTACAATAGTAAATAATTTTAAAATTTCACATGCAATATAAGTTAAAACATTTTTAATACTAAGCAAGTAACTAATCAACTGCAATAATCACCAATATGTCCCGCTGTGCTACTCAATTACAACTTTTAAAAATACATACATACATCTAAAACAATATTAGAGAATTGTAATATCTTAATCACAATGTTATCATAAATTATCCATACAATAGCTACACCCACATGTATCGTCTTCATTCGTAAAATAATCTTTGTACATCTAAAATCTAAAAGAATATTGTATTTACAAAAGAATTACACATGTAATTAAACTCACTCTATGGGAGGTGATGTTAAACCATTGAAGCAAGTTATTACTTGTTAACAAGTGGTGCCATACTGATATTGTTCTGAATGGGATTTGGTTGGGATGGCCTCCGACTGAAACCCTTGATATCATGCAATTATCATGGTAAGTTTTATAATGAACTGACTGATTGTATTAGTCTTTAGTATAAACAAGGCAGCATAGTTCAAATGTAGCTAGGATCAATCTTAAATTTTGAGATTTCATGCATATTTTCATACCAATGTACCCAGATATCAATTACTGTAACTGGTGTACATACACAATCAATAAGTGCCTTTGAAGACCAAGATATTGAGAATGGAACACTCCCACACCCGAAGTATGTTATTCCTATTCAAATTCTATCTAAAAAATCTTTATTTCTTCGAAGTAGGTTTTTACAAACTCATTTCGAAAGTCAAGTTACGCCATCGCTTCAACAAATCCCTACGGTGAGTGGACTTGGAAGAAGAAGCAGCAAGATATCCCTATCATCGGCCTATCATCACTCAACTGGGCACCTGATTTAACCATACAAGGCAAGGGTTGCAACTAAGTATACAAATTGGCACCTCTGAACAATTGTAAAGGTCTTGTACTATTAATTTTAAGAGAGGTAATTATTCTATTCACAACAAGTTTATCGATACAAACATATACCTAATATAGACATCACGATGTGATGAAGTCAAAGTATGTTCACTTTGCTCTTTCATCATCAATAACTTATCATTACATTATACGATAGCAAATTATCTAATGTAGAACCTTATATTTCGTTACCTTAAAATCCCTAAATGAACCAAATCAAATTTTATTGCATTTTTAAATTGCATGACATTCATCAAATTTATTGTATACTACTTACACAGTTAAAGTTTCTTGTTATCAAATAAGAATTTTAATTGAATGTGTTTCTACTTTTCAACTTACTCCTCTCTCAAATTAGGCTGTATATAGATTAGTTGCTGCCAGGGTTGAATTGATAACAAATTGAAGAGGACAAGTTGAATGAATTGAGGAGTCTTATCTTGTTTTCATTTATCCTGATGTCACAATTAGGTCTTAATCAATGTTATTAATTTAACAAAGTCCAGTTTAAATTGAGTACCAGTTGAGGCTATAACAAATGCTTTATAAAGACATTTCACACGGAGTACCGCATCCTGGAGCTCTAGACTAGAAATAAATCTCTACAACATAACAGCTACGGCATTGCTTGAACATACAAAAGTATGTACCAAAATTAATTGCAGCACACGAACTACCTTATAAACAACATGACAAGTTATTTGGCTTAACACATAGATATTTTCAGAGACACACATCAGTTAACACTAACATTGCAGCTCACCACATATTTCAAATAAAATTTATAATGTGAAGCACTGTGCATCTTCAGTTCATAAACTTACGTGGAGCAGTTTGTTCACTATTCATTCCACTTTCCCTAAGCTTTTCTTAAAGCTGGCATTCTGTTTCAGTCAGTCTTTAACCGCTTTGCTGGTGTTGTGGTGCCACTGCTTTGTGAGTTGGAGTCTTCGGAAAAGTTCATATGTGTAGAGGTGAATTCCGTTGGGCCTTGAGAGTCACTGACCGTAGAAAAACCTGTAATAGACATAGTTAATTAATTTTAAATGTTGTTTTACACCATAGTATGTTTTCTCACTCCCAAAGGTTAACTGGTAGATAGGGATTGCAATCCGGTATCATTTTCAATCCGGTTGGATCCGGCCGGATTTTCGTCAATCCGGCCGGATTGCTTAGGGTCTAGTATTTGGTGTTTTTTAGTTTTGTAACCTTGAAGGTTGATGTAAAATATACCTTTACATTACGAATACCTTCTACGAACCCCTATATAACGAATTTTCAACTATCAAAAAAAGTGTAAATACCTAACATTAACGAACTTCGTCAACTCAAAATATCTATATAACGTTCCTACCAATATCGTTATCCCATAGTATGTAATTTAGTCGCGACAGGTTTCTACAGGTTTTTTCCGTAAAACAATCGAAGTCGTTCGATAGAAAGTAATGTAAACAGTAATGTAAACAGTAATAGCTCAACACTATTGTTAAAGATTCTAGTTGCAATGGCTCAGAAACGTAAAATATATGTTCCTTATCAATCGCAGAAAAGCGAAACATCATTAACTATGTTGACAAAAATCCTACGACGAAAAAAGTAGACATAGCTAATAAGTTCGGGAAATAGTAGATTGTATAACAAAGGAGCAAAGTAATATTTTTAAGGCGACGCTTTTTCAATCCAGAGCGAAGTGAAGTAGGAGTCTGGAGTAGAATTCTTTAGAAGAATCCTGAACGTAGCGAGGGATTTAAAGTACGTCGCCCAACCCAAAAATATTTGCTCCCTTTTTCAGTCACTTAAAGAACTCATTTTTAAAACAAAACCATGAATTTATAACAATCCGAACGTTATTCAAACAGTGCGCGGAAAAGATAATTGCGGCGCACTTATTTAAATAAAGAGGACGAAAATCTCATTCCCGCCCGCTAAAAGTTTCTTATAGAAAACATCAACTTTTGGCGCACTTAGAGGCGAACCAAGTCGTCTTTTTCGTATAAGTGGGATGAAAAATATACTAACTATACTCGGATTTTTAATTAGATTCCAGATTTGACATAAGCTAATGTCACTTTTCAAAATTATGTTGCCAGCTTTTCAATAATAGTGATTACTCACACGATTACGAACGATGTTTTGATTATTCGATTTTTCTTTATTCGATATGTCTATTATAATGTGTTTTAATAAAATATAATAAAAATCAGAGAACAATACGGAAAGGTTATTTATTCAAAATTATATATAGTAAACGAAAAATATTAAAATATATGCTTTTATACTCTGAATTATAATTCGATTCCTCATTGGACATTAGCTACTGTCATTTTGTAAAATAATGATACCACGTCACATAACCTGCTATTAGGTTATATGAACTACAAATTCACGGTTTTAAGACTGCCCCCTTACCAATGCGAGCTGAACCCTATTGAATTGATATGGGCGCAGGTAAAGGGGCATGTAGCTCAAAATAATAAAACCTTCAAATTGACAGACGTGAAAAGTTTATTTGAGGAAGGAATTCAAAAAATTACGGCTACCGAATGGTCTAAATGCGTATCCCATGTTGTCAAAGAAGAGGAAAAAATGAGTAGGCTAGATATGCTAATAGACGACATCACAGACACATTGATAATAAATGTCACAGAAAGTGACAGCGATAGCGATAGCGATGACCGTGACATTTTATGAAATAAAATATAACCATAATACACCAATTTGCTTTATTTCTCATGTTCCCTCATGATCACATTTTTTTATTAATTTCACACACAATTATTAAAGAAAACTCTCATATCCTCAATTAATCGTCATAACTAAATTATGCGTTCAGAAATATTTAATTTCGTGATATACTTAGTTTCTGTTAAAGTAGTAGTTGTTTAGATGCTACTATATATAAACGAGAGGAATCGAGTCGGAAATATTCCATTTCCGTATCGAATAATTTCGGCAACGTCACTATTTAGTAGTTGTCATAACGTTGCAACACTGAAATTGTCAAATCTGGAATCTAATTAAAAATCCGAGTATAGTTGTTTTTAAATAGAAAATACATAGAGAAACAGATACAGATACTCTATGCACTTAAGTAATAATAAAACGTTAATAATTCAAACAGCCTTAACATAACTGTCTTTTAAAATTGTACTTATAATTCATCTTCAGACATTCATAATGTTAAATGCAATTGAATATTATTTCTGTCTGAAAAAACGATCTAAGGAAACATAGACACATAATCGGCTTCTGATGGCACTACAAATCTGGCAATGTCGCGATTTTTTTTGATTTACCGGATCCGGCGCCGACTCACCGGATCCGGTAGGTCCAAAAACACGCCAGATCCGCCGGATTACCGGATCCGGTAATCCGGATTGCAATCCCTACTGGTAGAGAATGCTTTTAGCATTAAGTTCGCCTTTTTTATCCTGTACTTGTGTAAGGTGCAATAAAAGTTAAAATAAATAAATAGTAATAACTGTGACATAAGTGTATAAAATGTTGTGTATTTTTTTTCATTATACTTTTTACATAATTATTATAATATTATACTATACTTCAATTGATTTCATTATACACACTAACTAGTTTTTTTTTATTTATAAATTAAGTAGCAATTTTTGCATGATGCACGGTCAGATATACATACAGCATTGATATT
This sequence comes from Hesperia comma, assembly GCA_905404135.1. Lineage (NCBI taxonomy): Eukaryota > Metazoa > Arthropoda > Insecta > Lepidoptera > Hesperiidae > Hesperia > Hesperia comma. The sequence goes on from FR990018.1 coordinate 19,403,604, forward strand.
GTTAATATCTCAGATTCAAAGTTATTAATTATATTGAATAGTGAAAACTGCATTTTTAGATATAATGATGTGCGAACAAATATACAGAGATATCATACTAAATAACAATTATAACCAGGACTTCTCAATATGTATTTTTAACACCCTTAGGTACGGCCAAATATAACTTACAATTTTATTATAGGCATACAGGCTGTTTTGAAAAATTCAAAATTTATGACATTTGTCTGGATTTGTTGCACAGCCCAGTCTCGCATATTCTATTACGAAAATGAACTATCCTCTTCGTCTAACAGAATTTCTGAATCAAACTTATTCTAAAATTTAAAAGTACTTCAAAGTTACTTACAAGTGTTAGAGTCTTCGGCCATACCGAAATTGGAATTGGATGAATCGTGCATTTTCTTTGGAGTCAAAGCGTTTTCCTTATTTTCACGTTTCGCCGCGTGTTTTTTCTTCTGATCATTGGTCGAAATGGGCACCCATTTATATATTTTCATTGTCGTCTCGCCGATCGTTACCCATTTTTTCTCCCTAAAAGTCAGTCAAATATAGTGCAATTCCATGAAAACAATTTGTTATATGAAATATTCAACTTACCAATGGCGAACTTTCTCAACAGCCTGCATGACTCTTTTGATGTCATCTTTAACACGGTTTCGAGTTTCGGCACGCACAGAACGAGACATATTAAATAAACACTTAGTTATTCCTAATCAAAAATCCTGTGATAGTTTATTTACTTTAAAAAATTAATTCACACTTTTAGTTAGTATGTCGGCGCTATTTTCTGATTAAGTTGTCCGCCATTTATTTACAGGCTCCTTGACATTGCCTTTGCCTGAATGAATCCCGAATTGACATAAATTGATGAGATGACATTTGATTTGACTTTGTGCTTTTGACAGATAAATTAAATCCTCAGAGGTTACATAGACAAGTAAAGCTGGAATAGACGTCCGATTTTTCTCTCCGATAGTCGGATCCAAATCGGATCCCATAGGGCTGCAATAGACGTCCGATTTTTCTCTCCGATAGTCTGATCAGACAATGAGGGTCACCGTTTTTGTACTCACCAGTTGGCGTCACCGGCGAGTGAGGTCCTGCTGTAAAAGCCCACCTCAATGATTCTTTTATCTATGGCCCACCTATATATAAACAGTGACAAGTGATATTCAGACAAGTGAGAAGTGACAGTGCCACAAACTTATCTGACCCGGTGGCCAAAATTGGAACTAATGCCAATGTTATACAGCTGTTGTCAGACAAAGACAAAGACAGTATAGTAAACCCAACTTAAGACTGAAACGAAAGAGGCGCTGTCGGACGCATTTGACATTCATTTGGCCAATCATTGCACACTAGTAACTGATAGATGAATGACCACAACGTACTTATGAATGACTTTTCGTTAGTTCCAATTTTTGCCATTTCAGAGATAAGTTGGGCGCACTGTAGCGCCCTTCTTACTGGGTCAGATAAGTTTGTGGCACTGACAGCCAGACCTCACTCTACAGTCTACACTAGCGCCTCTAGCGGCGAATTCACACGCCTTTTACCCTCATTGGAAGGCACTCGTGCCATACATTTTGTTTGAATATATAATACAGTCCTATTCGCTAGTCGTCCGATTCGATTGTCTGAATTTGTCTGATCAGATTTTTGGATCCAACTTTCGGAGAGAAAAATCGGACGTCTACTGCAGCCATAGTCTGATCAGACAATCGGAAGGCACTCGTGCCATACATTTTGTTTTGTTTACAATACGCGTCTGATCCGATAGTGGGATTGGACGTGTATTTAATTTATTTGTTAATATGTACAAAATGTATGGCACGAGTTTAGCACTAAAAGCACTTTAAATGTCACAGGTCACAGCAAATCATTGCATTGATCTCTTGTCTATAGATTCTATCTCTATGAATTTGTAAAGCTGCATTTTTTACCTGTGGTGGCACCATTTCGCGTTTAGTTGATTAATGTTCACAGTTTAGTTAATGTAATTTACATACAATTTAAATACAATTTGGTGACTGAAACTGAAATGAGAGCCTTTATATTTTATAATAATTTAAATAATGAAATTATTTTCATTGTGATAAATAAAAGATATACCTACTCAATTCATGCCTAGAATATTTTTCTGTTAGTCCACTTTAAATAACGAAACGCTAAAAACTAACACTGCCATTTGCATTTGATAGGTAGAATTCAAGTTAGAATGTTTTCAGCCAATCATAAAATCTAGATTTTTAGATCGGATCAAACGAATGACCCAGTGATCGGAACGTAGGTAATCGAAAATCAAAAATATGAAAAATTATCCCGAATGAGAAATTTCACAGGTATTTTTGCCGAAATAAAAATAAAGTAAAACGATAGAAATACGTCCAAAATGTTGTTTTAAAGCACAGGTAAGGTACTATGAGGCACTATGTCTACTATAATTTTACCGAAAATTCTAAACTCAAGAGATAAGTCAGAAATTCAGCGTAGATAAATTTTGATCTCAGGCGGCTGTCAGTTGTTTTACGTCTTAGTGTGTTTTTTATTTACTGGTTTCTATTTATAAATGCTTTTAATTGAACAAACATTTTCACGCTGCTGGAACTGCAGGGATGCGCTCTAATGGCTCTAATGGCTATGATGCAACGAGATGACAAGGTGGTTAATTTAAACTGATTACGCTTTCTTCCTCTGTTCTCTGCTTCTTTTTATATTCTCTCATATCTCACTGTAGATTTTGATGATCTCACAAGTTGTGCATCGATTTTTCAATGCAGTCAAAACATAACCTTAAAATTGTGCTCTAGGCTTACAGCAAACCTATTTTTGACACTAATTGGGCCAGTCGAATTTAACTTGCTCTCAGTGTTACTGTGTTATTCAGCACAGGCGAATTATTAGGCGTCAATCTCGATAATTCGGTTAATCTTATAGCAGTTACTGTTGTTGGCTGTATGTATTGAATTCAATCATAATAACAACAGTTTGATCCATATCATATAAGCTTATATTGCAACTATGACTATAAGTCTATAGTATTCATCACGGGTATCAAACATAATACAGGTCTAACATGAGTTAACAAAATAAACAACTTCCAAAGTTATGTTATGCAAAGTGCAATGTTATTGAAAACTCTAAAAACAGTAACAAAGCAGCTTAATTATTTGACTCCTTGAAATTATGTATGAAATACTTTATATATTAAGCTACTGGTGTCTTATCAAAAGTTTATATGGTTTCTTTTTTGCCCTTTGTAAACATAATGGCTTCCGAGCATATAGTTCATGTCATATCTCCTAAATTTATACAGATAACATGCCCATTACTGTCCGAAAGATGTTTGTCTATCAATTTCAATTGAAGTGAGAAACTAATCTATTTTTTATTTTACTCCAAAGTTAGATGTTCCCAAGTACTTAATGAATGCTTTATTAGTACGTAGTATGTTTGTAATTGAAATTCATTCCTCAAGTTATTAATTTCATATTGATTTATTTTTGATATGAATATCAGAGGTACACTTGGGGCCTGCTTCAATGTTCTTAGTAAACTAGCCATTGCAATATTAATTAAATTGATCATGTATAAACATTTCATGATGTCAACACCATGGGAAAATAAAATCCCTCCTTAATTGTTAAAGTATAGTTAGATATATTGTATTGTCCGTCCCGAACTGTGAAATGTTCGCCTCAAATTAATAATGAATTGCATAAATCAAAGCACACATAGTAGCTAATTGCAACAATAATGTAATAATGCTTGCTTGTTGCACCCTTATTAATTCCGTTGCATTTCTATTGGAGACAATAACAGTGTACTTTCTTTAAAAATTACATAATCAAATATTGATTGTAACAATAAATAGCCTTAATATTATTGATGTTACGTTTGATACTCAAGTACTTAGGATAACTACTCCCCCACAAGGCATATAAGAATTCAAGGATGGCCAGCCTCCAGTGGTGGAATTTGGGCACTGCATAATATACTAATAATTTATTCCATTTGCAAAACTGGCCATAAACCAGGCCCTAAATTTTGGCCTCAGAGTATTCTGTTATTGGCTCCGACACATTCTTATGCCTGTTAATTTTTGTTGCAGTTGTGTCCTGCATGTTGTGTTTAAACCATAGAAGTGGTGCGTTAAAATTATATAATTGGCATTGTCCGGCGTAAGGTTGGGCTAACGAAACGTGCATCTTTCATTCCCGTATGGCTGCGTATGTAAACCGTACGATATCGATGATGGCTGGCGACGGGCCCCACAACGTTGCATTGCTGAACAATGGGACTGTGCGCGTGAACATGTCCAATGTGGACTCACCGCTCCAGATATTTGTGAGAGCTAAGAAGAAGATCAATGACATATTCGTGGAGATTGATGATTACGTCAAAGATGCTGTGGTTTTCATGCATGGTGAGTGATGGTCATGTTTTTATACTTTAGATATACTTCTCCTTTTGCATAAAAACTGTACATAACAATGGAGTACCTACCAAACTACAAGACACAAATTTTTACATACTCTCCATCTTTGAGACTGCCACATGTAAACCACAATTCAAAGTTGATCTTATAAAGAGGGGCAGCTAGTATAGTTTAAGCTGCAGTTAAGCCTTATATTGCTCAGCAGGATGAACATTGAGCAGGACAAGTTGGCTCAAATCTGGAGCATAGATGCAGATGAAACTGTTTGCAGCTTAACTATATACGTTTGAATTTGTTTAACGTTTATTGAAGAAACAATATTAGCATTATGATCCATAACTCCATTAAGTTGTAATGTGTTGCTTAAATTAAAAGTGGGTCTGTAATTTGATTATAGCAACTTATGTGGTAAAAAGTGATGTACATGTAAAATTGAATAAGTGGTTCAATGTCTTTGAATACATTATTTATAATTGATGTACTTGTCTCCATCATGTAATTTTATTGATGGGTCAAAACATCTACTTATTTGGTGTGAGTATTCTAAACCATTCATGGTTTATAATGTACATACTAGCAATGTGTACTAGGTACCTATTGGGCAGGCTAATAGTACATTATGTGTCATCAATTAGTTTTACTGCATAATATGCTCCCTGCAGGTTGAAACTACAACTCATTCATGAGTTATTTGATGTTTATTTATATCTGGCTCAAACTTCCAGTGAGTATAATTTGAGTAACAAAACAGTACTGCGTTCTATAAATGAGTGCCTCTCATTGTTTCACAGCTGTAGTACACAACATACATTGTTGTACATAATAATAATAATTATTATTATTTATGTGATTGATATTGTTCAACTGTGTTGTGTTGGTGTTTATGTCTAATAATGATTAAGGTGGCCTATTGTACATTTTGAATAGGCCCTTATTAAATTAGTGACCTTTATTATTATTACGAGATGTGTTCCCGCGACTTCAATCGCGTGTGGAAGTGTTTCCATCAACACAACCAAAACTGGCCCACTGTTGGGCATGGGTCTTATCTTAGCATGAGGAAGTAAAAGCCATAGTGCTTGTTCATACTGAACACGCGGGCGCGGTGGCGCGCGCGCGCGCGGTGGACGTCGCGAGCTCGTGTTCACATTGACCGCCAGGCGTTTGCGCGAGAATTATTCAGGAGACCTACTACGAAAAACGAACGTTGACATACGTTACTTCGACGTTCGTACTTTGAATTTCGTACTACAATAATGATTTTGTGTTCGTTTTTCGTAGTAAGCCCCCAGTAGATATTGCCGCGAGCGCGCCGCGCGCGTCGCCGCGAGCTTGCCCGCTCCATAGACCGCACGTGCGATTCCTGTGTGAACAACTGAACACTTGGATATTACGCCATATGTTTGATATTTTGTGACCGCGACCGCCACCGCGCCCGCGAGTCAGTATGAATGAGCACATAGTCCAACTACTCCCTTCATTAAAGTGTTTTGATCGAGTATGGATCACGTTTTGATTGTGAGATTTTTATCTTATCTTAAGCCTAAGTTAGCAAAGTTTGCTGTGAATATTTGATGTTGCATTACAGCTGTGTCCGGGGAGAATGGTATTGCAACAGCACAAGATGTCACCAACGTGGAGGGGTACGTCAGCAAAGTGGAGGCCATACGGGAAGTGCTCAAGCGGGATCACATGAAAGTGGCTTTCTTTGGCAGGTACATTGGACAATTGTTATATTTTACAGCTCAGTTGCATTGAATTTGATATAGGTAATGTGTTCATGTTGTTTAATAATGTTTTCACATATCGTTTGTAGGACAAGCAACGGCAAAAGTACGGTGATAAATGCCATGCTGCACGACAAGATATTGCCGAGCGGTATTGGGCACACCACCAACTGCTTCCTGCAGGTGGAGGGCTCCGACACGGACGAGGCCTTCCTCCGGACCGAGGGCTCCGAGGAGAAGCAGAATGTACAGGTTGGTTCAGGTATACTTAATTAATTAGGAAAATACCTCCTCTTTATCATTTCCATACGATGCGATGCACAAACCATCCAAATCGAAAAACCAAATTGTGGAGAGTAATCTTTTAGATAAAACTTCTTATTATACACCTTGCCGCCCTTTCCTATATTTTATTTATCTGCAATCGTCAGCTTGTTGCTATGTCACACAGTATAAGAGTATGTCATATAGTATAAGAATGGGATATTGCGAAATGTGGCAGGGTCGCCGTAACCTGTTAGGACGCCCGTGTGCAAAATCCCCTTCCCCTCCCCTCCCTCCCTCTCTATATGCACCTCTCCCCCTCTCGTCGTTCAATACCAAGCTCACATAGATTTACTTTTATGACGTCTGGCCGCAGTCTATTTGCTGTCCCCTACCCTCATGAATGCTCCCGCGTCTGGTGCACGCCTTGCTCGCTCGCCCTTGCACACCCGCTTACGGTGGCCCTGAAAGGCAGTCGATGTTCTAATCCGTGTGTCGTGCAGTCGGTGAGCCAACTGGGGCACGCGCTGTGCGCGTCGCGGCTGCAGGAGTGCTCGCTGGTGCACGTGTACTGGCCGCGCGAGCTGTGCGCGCTGCTGCGCGACGACGTGGTGCTGGTGGACAGCCCCGGCGTGGACGTCACCGCCGACCTCGACGACTGGATCGACAAGTACTGCCTCGACGCCGACGTCTTCGTGCTCGTCGCGAACGCCGAGTCTACGCTCATGGTTACGGTGAGATAATCGATGTAGACTTTGGGGACTTAGTTCTTAACCAAGATCAGAGCTGAAGAATTCAGAATGTGTTGAAGTTCTAGAGTTGTAAATAGCAGTATCCTTCGTGTGTTAGGGTTCCGTATCCAAACGATACCAACAGGGAAATAAAATCAATGAAATAAAAATAAAAGTCAATAAGCATATTAGTAACACGGTCTCTCTATATTTGTTCAACAGGAAAAGAACTTCTTCCACAAGGTGTCGACAAAGATCTCGCAGCCGAACATATTCATACTGAACAACCGCTGGGACGCGTCCGCCTCGGAACCGGAATATTTGGATCAGGTAAATATCGCTCTTTTACAGCACGCGTCCATTACATCTTTCGCCTTGGGTATCGTTCCGTTATTTTAAATAGAAGCAATCTAAGTGATCAAAGTTCCCGAAACAACGCAATGCGCTGTGTGGACGCTCCCTGACTGAGTAGCGTTGCGAGGCGGCTTTACACCGCAAAAGCTCGCACAATCAGTATAGAACCATCAGGGGCGAACTTCAGCCTCGCTATGCTGCCTTGGTCGTATCGTCGCTCACGCACATTCGCGCGAACCTTTGTACATTGCACGAATTGTCACAGCTTTTACATCTATTAATAACACGAATTTGTCAAAAACTTCGCATAAACATTTGCAAAGATCCATGCTATTCATGTGGGTTCGCGTATTCGCGCGAATATGAATGAGCGCTCTTAGTCAAGGTCGTCCTACGACGCCCCTTGCCCATATCGTGACGATTTCCCTCCCTGTGGCAGGTGCGGTCGCAGCACGCCAACCGCTGCGTGGACTTCCTGTCGCGCGAGCTGCGCGTGTGCACGGCCAAGGAGGCCGAGGAGCGCATCTTCTTCATCTCCGCCAAGGAGGCGCTGCTCACGCGCATGCGCGAGCGGGAGAAACCCGTCTCCTGTGAGTTATATATCTGCGTTGTGCCTCATTGATTCCTTCTTATCATCATATCGACGTATACTACTAATGATATTCATGTCCCGTATCAATTTGTATCGGAAACGAGAATTTGGAGAAAAACTGTTAAAGTTTTTGCGACATGTATAAATTAAATCAATAAAAATTAGTATATTAATAAAATGAACGGCTCGTTGGGCAGCTCCCATCCTGGCGGAGGGGCACCAGGTGCGCTACTTCGAGTTCGTGGACTTCGAGCGCAAGTTCGAGGAGTGCATCAGCCAGTCGGCCGTGCGCACCAAGTTCGCGCAGCACTCGCGCCGCGGCAAGAGCATCGCGCACGACGTCATGCAGGCGCTCGACCAGGTCACACACGAACACACACACACACATCCACACACACACACACAGTTCGAGGAGTGCATCAGCCAGTCGGCCGTGCGCACCAAGTTCGCGCAGCACTCGCGCCGCGGCAAGAGCATCGCGCACGACGTCATGCAGGCGCTCGACCAGGTCACACACGAACACACACACACACATCCACACACACACACAGTTCGAGGAGTGCATCAGCCAGTCGGCCGTGCGCACCAAGTTCGCGCAGCACTCGCGCCGCGGCAAGAGCATCGCGCACGACGTCATGCAGGCGCTCGACCAGGTCACACACGAACACACACACACACATCCACAGTTCGAGGAGTGCATCAGCCAGTCGGCCGTGCGCACCAAGTTCGCGCAGCACTCGCGCCGCGGCAAGAGCATCGCGCACGACGTCATGCAGGCGCTCGACCAGGTCACACACGAACACACACACATCCACACACACACACAGTTCGAGGAGTGCATCAGCCAGTCGGCCGTGCGCACCAAGTTCGCGCAGCACTCGCGCCGCGGCAAGAGCATCGCGCACGACGTCATGCAGGCGCTCGACCAGGTCACACACGAACACACACACACACATCCACACACACACACACACAGTTCGAGGAGTGCATCAGCCAGTCGGCCGTGCGCACCAAGTTCGCGCAGCACTCGCGCCGCGGCAAGAGCATCGCGCACGACGTCATGCAGGCGCTCGACCAGGTCACACACACACACACACACACACACACACACAGTTCGAGGAGTGCATCAGCCAGTCGGCCGTGCGCACCAAGTTCGCGCAGCACTCGCGCCGCGGCAAGAGCATCGCGCACGACGTCATGCAGGCGCTCGACCAGGTCACTCACACACACACACACACACACACACACACACACACACACAGTTCGAGGAGTGCATCAGCCAGTCGGCCGTGCGCACCAAGTTCGCGCAGCACTCGCGCCGCGGCAAGAGCATCGCGCACGACGTCATGCAGGCGCTTGACCAGGTCACACACGAACACACACACACATACACACACACACACACACACACACACACACACGCGCGCACATGCACACGCACACGCATAAACGCATAACATACATTATAAAGCAAGTGTACTTGTTCGTGAAGTGAGCTGTTGGTGTGGTCGTGCAGGTGTACAGCAGCGCGTGCGAGCTGAAGAGCTCGAAGGTGGAGAAGCAGCGCGTGCTGCACGAGCAGCTGTCGGCCGTGGAGGAGCAGCTCACGGCCATCACGCGCCAGATGAAGGACAAGATCAACCGCATGGTCGAGAGCGTCGAGCACAAGGTGATTGTGGCGATGATGATAGAATACTGTGGGGGTGTTTAGTGCTTGGTTTAGTGGGTGTTACGATCTGTCACCACTTTTGGTATTTTTGAATGGGAACCTGTGGCCTTTCTTAATCTGTATAGTTATAGGTATTCCTCGAGTGTTGTATTATGGGGGTTTTCAAAATATGTTTGAAAATAGTTTTCAGACACTGTGAAGTATTGGTGACTCTCTAGTATTGCTTGTCTTTATACGCGATTGTGCGTAGCTGAACTCTGAAGGGCTGTAACATAAGTATTAAGTAAAAAGAGTTAGTGCTAAAGATCTAAAGCTAGCATTAGTATATCGATTCCAAAGATAAAATAATTCCTTTGGTAACAAAAAGTAGCATTAAATTATTCAGGAACATGAAATTTTGTAGGTCAACTGTATATGGTACCGTAACTTTGTATGTCCAAGTGACGTGTGTGTGTCTGTGTGTGTGCAGGTGTCGTTGACCCTGAACCAGGAGATCCGTCGGCTGTCGGCGCTGGTGGACGAGTACGACACGCCGTTCCGCACGGAGCGCGCGGCGCTCGACCAGTACAAGCGGCAGCTGCACCGCCACGTGGAGGCTGGACTCGGCAGCCGGCTTAAGAAGCGCCTCTCCGCCGATATAGGGCATGAGATGGACGAGGTGCAGCGGGAGATGGCCGGTGAGTTGGTTAGGGTGTTGTTGTCAGTGGTGCGGATAGTGGCCGACCAGTACATTGGCAGCTGCACCGCCACGTGGAGGCTGGCTTAGGGAGCCGGCTCAAGAAGCGCCTCTCTGCGGATATAGGGCATGAGATGGACGAGGTGCAGCGGGAGATGGCCGGTGAGTTGGTTAGGGTGTTGTTTGTCAGTGGTGCGGATAGTGGCCGACCAGTACAAGCGGCAGCTGCACCGCCACGTGGAGGCCGGCCTGGGGAGCCGGCTCAAGAAGCGCCTCTCTGCGGATATAGGGCATGAGATGGACGAGGTGCAGCGGGAGATGGCCGGTGAGTTGGTTAGGGTATTGTCAGTGGTGCGGATAGTGGCCGACCAGTACAAGCGGCAGCTGCACCGCCACGTGGAGGCCGGCCTGGGGAGCCGGCTCAAGAAGCGCCTCTCTGCGGATATAGGGCATGAGATGGACGAGGTGCAGCGGGAGATGGCCGGTGAGTTGGTTAGGGTATTGTCAGTGGTGCGGATAGTGGCCGACCAGTACAAGCGGCAGCTGCACCGCCACGTGGAGGCCGGCCTGGGGAGCCGGCTCAAGAAGCGCCTCTCTGCGGATATCGGCCATGAGATGGACGAGGTGCAGCGGGAGATGGCCGGTGAGTTGGTTAGGGTGTTGTTTGTCAGTGGTGCGGATAGTGGCCGACCAGTACAAGCGGCAGCTGCACCGCCACGTGGAGGCCGGCCTAGGGAGCAGGCTCAAGAAGCGCCTCTCTGCGGATATCGGCCATGAGATGGACGAGGTGCAGCGGGAGATGGCCGGTGAGTTGGTTAGGGTGTTGTTGTCAGTGGTGCGGATAGTGGCCGACCAGTACAAGCGGCAGCTGCACCGCCACGTGGAGGCTGGACTCGGGAGCAGGCTCAAGAAGCGCCTCTCTGCGGATATCGGCCATGAGATGGACGAGGTGCAGCGGGAGATGGCCGGTGAGTTGGTTAGGGTGTTGTTTGTCAGTGGTGCGGATAGTGGCCGACCAGTACAAGCGGCAGCTGCACCGCCACGTGGAGGCTGGACTCGGCAGCCGGCTTAAGAAGCGCCTCTCCGCGGATATCGGCCATGAGATGGACGAGGTGCAGCGGGAGATAGCCGGTGAGTTGATTAGGGTGTTGTTGTCAGTGGTGCGGATAGTGGCCGACCAGTACAAGCGGCAGCTGCACCGCCACGTGGAGGCCGGGCTGGGGAGCCGGCTCAAGAAGCGCCTCTCTGCGGATATAGGGCATGAGATGGACGAGGTGCAGCGGGAGATGGCCGGTGAGTTGGTTAGGGTGTTGTTTGTCAGTGGTGCGGATAGTGGCCGACCAGTACAAGCGGCAGCTGCACCGCCACGTGGAGGCTGGACTCGGCAGCCGGCTTAAGAAGCGCCTCTCCGCGGATATCGGCCATGAGATGGACGAGGTGCAGCGGGAGATGGCCGGTGAGTTGATTAGGGTGTTGTTGTCAGTGGTGCGGATAGTGGCCGACCAGTACAAGCGGCAGCTGCACCGCCACGTGGAGGCTGGACTCGGCAGCCGGCTTAAGAAGCGCCTCTCCGCGGATATCGGCCATGAGATGGACGAGGTGCAGCGGGAGATGGCCGGTGAGTTGATTAGGGTGTTGTTGTCAGTGGTGCGGATAGTGGCCGACCAGTACAAGCGGCAGCTGCACCGCCACGTGGAGGCCGGGCTGGGGAGCCGGCTCAAGAAGCGCCTCTCTGCGGATATAGGACATGAGATGGACGAGGTGCAGCGGGAGATGGCCGGTGAGTTGTTAGCGGTGTGCTGTGTGAAGGATGGTGCTAGTGGTGGTGATAGTTTTGTGGTAAAGAGTTTGGCCTCGTACTCGGGGAATTCTAGTAGGTACGGATTCCAGGGCACAGGCTGTGGACTTCACGTGCGTTTAAAGCATTTTCAACACACTTGCTCGTAAAGTTGCTATTTTTTCTTTAGTCTTACGCCCGGAATGCGGTTTATTACACACTAGTGCGTTTTACTTTTCATTGCCGCACTAGTGTTTTTCTTATTCCACTTTTTTTTAATATCCGTAAAGAGGTTGTTACCAAAAGATTTATTATTTTGTAAATAAATAAACTTGTTGTACTTAGTCAAAATCTGATAAGATAAGTCTAATTATCTATTAAAGCATTTAAAAAATACAATATTTTAAATCATTAATTACCGTAAATTCTTATTAGAAATACATAATTATTTAGTTTAATATATTGTGGTTGAATAGCGGTGTTCGGTGCCTCTGGACTTAACCTGCGCGCGCATAGTTATTCAACCAAAGATACGGCGCGCGAAAAAATAAACCTCCGCGCCATTTTGTGCAAACATTTGTTCGTTCATAATTTGATTTGTGACTGAAAAATGTCGAATGTATTTTATACCTACCTAATTGTTTTTTCCTCGCAAGTGTGTTGAAAAACTCGTATGATACGCGTGTGCTTTGTTCATTACAGTCTTGGCTCTATTACAGCCCTCGCCTTGCGGCTCGGGCTGTGCAATACCGCCTCGACTGTAATGACCAACTTCGCGCACTTGTATCATAATGTACTATTATATCATACTTGCTCAGTAACTAGGGATTACTATGGTGGAAAGTCTCCTTGTAAGTTGGTGTTTGCAATTCAAGGCAACATTACGTCGCACTATGCTTGAATTGTAATGTTCACATTACAGTTCAAGCTATGCAAAACTCCTTGGTAAACAATCTCTTTTCTTATAAAATGGTAAGAAAACTTTTTACTGAAAAAAAAATCACTGAACATGGCGGCATTTAATTTCCATACATTTCAAACTATGCAAAACTCCTTGGAACTCAGAGCCGTAAAAAAAAATAGAAAACTATTTACGAAAAAAAAATGGAAATGGCGGCATTTCATTTGATCTGAAAGTTTGTGAAGTTTGTTCGTAAAGGGATTTAAGTTATTTACAACAATGTCAAGCACTTCATCAGCAGCAATATTACTATAATTAATTATAATAAGTAACCATTTTTTTCTATTTTTTCTCTAAATTTGCTAATTATTCTAATTAAAATTTCATTTTGCATTACCAATGTTTTATTTACCTCACAAGAATGATATAAAGTAGAATGCTTACCTCGGTTGCAAGTAGCTATTACACCCTCGAACTATATTCACCCTCGCTCGCTGCGCTCGCTCGTGTGACTAAATATCTCGGGTGCACGCGATCCATTAGCGCCCTATGCAAGCTGCGCTCGCACTGGCGCCAAATTGGATCTTGTTCTGTAATAGCTTACTTACGTCCCTTGTGTAACAATCTACTATTAAAATGTCACTCGATATTACAATAAATGAAAGGTAATAATAATTGTGAGAAAATCTACATGATGATGATATTTTACACAACGTACGTACAAACGAACGTAACTACGTATGGATCCGTACATGTTCGTACAATTTTTTAAATAACTTACTATAGTCGGCACAATCATAAGATTCCGATATGACGTCTGTCATGTATGAACACAAACTAACCTTGTATGGACGTCTTCAACTTACTTATTACGGAAATATATTTTGTCGATTTGAACCGCTGGTAATGATACTATGAAGCGAAGATATTTCGTAGTGAATGATAGGTCAATTTGGTTAAATTATGCAATGCACTATTTACTGTGCATATACAGTATACAGTTTATATTTATTATCAATGCAGCTTTATAAGTAGGCACATAATGTACTTGTGAATCCACCTCCTCTTCGCTTTGGAAAATTGTTTTTATGTTTACAGATAATAAACACTTCTTCCCATTTTTGCAACATATTTTATTGGTACATCGCTTCTATTGCTCATAGCATGATGTTATAAAATTGCCCACAGTTTGTTAAATATTTTAATTAGGCATTAGTCCGTAATATTAAACGCAAGTAACTAGCGGGTTAAACGAATTGGAGATATATTGTTTACTTACTACGAGTATTTAGATATGTACGTACATAGGTAAATACTAGAAATTCTGGCGAAATATGTAAACCATCCCTGCCTGTTTTTTATTTGTGTTATTTATAAATTTTATATATAATTTAATTTAATTTTAATCAGTTTACATCATAAATTGTGTAAAATTGAACAAATATTTAAGACGTCACTACAATGTTTTATAAGGAGGCTGAATTTATAGTTATGTGACCTCTTGAAACAATTTATGAATCGACCATAATCGATACATTACTATAATCGAAAGTATGTGCTACCATGTCACACCCAAAATATAAATAGTTATAGATTCCTTAATATATCTAAAGCATTGCCATTTTTCGTAGCTATTATAAATTCCCGATACATACGTTTTTAAGCCTTTTCCACTCAAATCGGATAATTATTAACCGTTTAATAGTTTATTCGTTTTCACTAGATTAATGAAATTTCCATTTTAATAACTAATATAATTTCCTCACCTTAACTTACTGGTCAAATTGCCTTATTATCCCTTTCGGTGTTAATCTCAACGCTACATCTGTTTTTAACTGATTTTAAGAAAACAATCAGAGATCGGTTTATAAATTATCGTTCCGAACTTAATTAACGAAACGATTAGAAAGTCTTATTACTTATAATCGGTTAAGTTTATAAATCGGTTCATTTAATGCATCGATTTTTGTTGTACTTCACTATTGTCACTGTGATGACAGCCTTCATATCGGAATCTTATGATTGTGCCGACTATAACTATATCAATAATTTAATTATATCAATAATTTAAATTTTAAGTTATTGATATAGTTAGTGAGTTAGTTTGTTGCCTTTTTACATAATTACGCAAATACAAAGCCATTGATTGAATTCTGTGAGACTAGGACTTGTTCGCATTAAAGAGATGATAGACTTACTATGTCTGTACCGAGATGCTGCGACTCGCTCGCAGCTGTCAGCTTATAAAAGAACAGTAAGTAACGTGCCGCGTGGTCCCCAGAGCGCATGTACAACATCCTGCCGGCGCACAAGCGCGCGGCGGCGGCCAACTACATCGTGCCGCACCAGCAGCCGTTCGAGGTGCTCTACCGGCTCAACTGCGACAACCTGTGCGCCGACTTCCACGAGGACCTCTCCTTCCGCTTCTCCTACGGGATCACCGCGCTCATCCAGCGCTTCCAGGGCCGGAACACCAACAAGATCGCGCTCAACAACCCGCCGCAGTACACGCCGGTATGTTTGTACCATAGATTTATTATATAACTATAGATCGGCAATTGTATCACTTGGACGAAACCAAAAATGAATCGCCCACTGTCAATGTCACCGCCGAGCGCGACGCCTACCTGGGGGTTTTTGTATCTAGAGGAGTCACATCCAGGTACCGCAATAACGATACCGCCGTAACCATACTAATTAAGACTACAAAGGACGTTATTCCACACAGAAATGTAAAAACTAAATTAAGTATTTTGAGAAAATTGAAGAACAATTTTTTACAAGTGCCCGCTAAGCCCGCTATGCCATCTAAAAATTGGTTTCGTCTATCTATCTCGCTCTGCCATACGTGTATCATATGTTTTGCTCTTTTGCATTGCCAATCTATCTAAACGTCAGTGTATGATACATCTATGGTTTGTACTTTGTATACCATGCGACGCGTGACGGCATCAAGTATCATATAGACAATTGTGTTGATCTGGAATAATGGAGTAATGATGAATGAGTCTTTCAATTAGATGCTTATCCTTTAAATACTTATAAACCTACAACATTTTTAATTACCCTGAATAATACCAGTATAGAAGAAAAGTAAAATTAAAGGTAACATGGGTATGGTATATGGTACAAAAATCTTTTGAGAAATGATTATCTTTAACGGTACATTGAAGGACATACACATAATGTTATAGTGGTACTCTACGCGTCAATTACATTTTTTCAAGGCATTCAAAGGATTCTAAAGAAAGTAACTGTACAGGATTGTGAATTAAACACTGTACTTTTGCCTTAAAATACTATAATTCATCCTTGTATTACAATTAGGTACCTACATTACAACTTGACTCGACTTTAATTTCACAAAAACAAAAATAAGACTTTCGTGGTGCGTGCACATTAGAAGATGCATTGGCGGCGAATGGGCGAACGAATGTGCGGCGCTGACCGTAGAGTACTCGAAGCCGCAGACACCTCTCGTTTGGCCGCGACAGAGTAATATTATGTACTGGCGTGTACAGTAGGTCTATTATGAGTTTTTAATACTATACTCGCTAGCGACTGTCGCTTAGAATTTGTATGAGAATTGTAGTTCAACATCGTAACCGCTAGAGGCGCTGTACGGATTCTCATACAAATTCTAAGCGACAGTCGCTAGCGAGTATAGTATTAAAAACTCATAATAGACGTACAGAACAGTAACCATTGTAAACGAATCTCCCCGTCCCCAGATCCCACCAGCAATAGGGCCGGCGGGCGCGCCGACGGAGGTGGCGCGCGCGAGCAACGGGCCGGCGTGCGTGGGCCCGCTCAGCGCGGAGGAGTGGGGCATGGTGTCCAAGTTCGCGCTCGGCGCGCTCACCTCGCAGGGCACCATGGGCGGCCTGCTGCTCTCCGGACTGGTGAGATGGCTCGATATGGTTGGGTTGGGTTGTAGTAGGCGTGTGCGTGTGGATTAGGGTTGAGGACATAGTTCAGGAAACTTGATAAAATATAAT
Source organism: Hesperia comma (assembly GCA_905404135.1). NCBI lineage: Eukaryota > Metazoa > Arthropoda > Insecta > Lepidoptera > Hesperiidae > Hesperia > Hesperia comma. Next base: position 19,420,734 of record FR990018.1, read on the forward strand.
AGTAATTTCTTCTGGGTACTCCAAATGTACATGAATAGTAAGTAGGAGACGTTATCAGTTTGGTCCTTCGAGCTGAATTCAAGTTTATAAGTCGTGTTTTGGCACTGTGTTGAACTCGATAGAATGTCTTAGTAAAATTAGCTTACATTAAAAGAGAAGCGGCATGGAGAAAGAAAGCGGATTTTCGGTGAAAATTTCATTACAGAGTATTTTGCACTTTATGTATTTGATAAAGATAAATGATTTGGTAAGGTTCGAATTTGTTAGATAAAGTTTGAAAGTAAATGAATGGATAACGCGGTCGCCACACTTTTAGGAACAAACTACCCATTCTTTCACTGCGCCAATCGTAATGTTCCAATGAACATTTCCCGGTGCAGTTGCTGAAGACGGTGGGTTGGCGCGTGGTGATCGTGACGGGCGCGCTGTACGGCGCGCTGTACGCGTACGAGCGGCTCACGTGGACGGCGCGCGCGCAGGAGCGCGTGTTCAAGCGGCAGTACGTGCAGCACGCCGGCAAGAAGCTGCGGCTCATCGTCGACCTCACCTCCGCCAACTGCAGCCACCAGGTGCAGCAGTGAGTATCCAGCGGCCTTTGATTGAGTAAGGTTAACACGTTCTTTGTCAAAGTGGGTGACTACGCCTCTTTGGGGGCACTGCAGGGCTAGAGCGTGGCGGTAAGGGGCTCATAAAGAATGTTTTTTTAGTTTTGCTTAAGTAAATGAAAGTTGGGGCTCGCTGAAAAATAATCGATTTCTGTGATTCTGTGTAACTGGCAAGGAGCCGTCCACGATCTGTACATGACTAATCCGTGCAACATTCAAGGCCGCCGTACCGGCAAAATTGCTTTTCACCCCTCACCCTCGTCATTCGATACTAACCTCACACAGGTTTTGCCAAGTTTCACGCACTTTTATGCCGCCCTACCACGGTCCATTTGACGGTTCCATTTGTCCACCCTTCATGCGTGCCGCCCGCTTGCGGTGCAAACTTTGCAGCTTTGCACGCCCTCTCACGGCGGCCTTGGCAACGTCCGCGAGAGCAATCGACCAGGCATACATTTTTTTTATGGAATTAAGATAGCAAACGAGTATGCAACACCACCCATCCGCTGCTGCCCATAACAACTGTGATCGACCCAGAACTAGACTCAAAGTGACTAGGATGGTTAGTCCAGTTATAGTCGGCACAATCATAAGATTCCGATATGAAGGCTGTCATCACAGTGACAATAGTGAAGTACAACAAAAATCGATGCATTAAATAAACCAATTTATAAATTTAACCGATTATAAGTAATAAGACTTTCTAATCGTTTCGTTAATTAAGTTCGGAACGATAATTTATAAACCGATCTCTGATTGTTTTCTTAAAATCAGGTAAAAAGAGATGTAGCGTTGAGATTAACACCGAAAGGGATAATAAGACAATTTGACTAGTAAGTTAAGGTGAGGAAATTATATTAGTTATTAAAATGGAAATTTCATTAATCTAGTGAAAACGTAGAAACTATTAAACGGTTAATAATTATCCGATTTGAGTGAAAAAGGCTTAAAAACGTATGTATCGGGAATTTATAATAGCTACGAAAAATCGCAATGCTTTAGACATATTAAGGAATCTATAACTATTTGTATTTTGGGTGTGACATGGTAGCACATACTTTCGATTATAGTAATGTATCGATTATGGTCGATTCATAAATTGTTTCAAGAGGTCACATAACTATAAATCCAGCCTCCTTATTAAACATTGTAGTGACGTCTTAAATATTTGTTCAATTTTACACAATTTATGATGTAAACTGATTAAAATAAAATTATTTAAACAATTTATAAATAACACAAATAAAAAACAAGCAGGGATGGTTTACATATTTCGCCAGAATTTCTAGTATTTACCTATGTAAGTACGTATAAGTAAGTAAGTGCCTATCTAAATACTCGTAGTAAGTAAACAATAAATTACTCCAATTCGTTTAACCCGCTAGTTACTTGCGTTTAATATTACGGACTAATGCCTAATTAAAATATTTAACAAACTGTGGGCAATTTTATAACATCATGCTACGAGCAATAGAAGCGATGTACCAATAAAATATGTTGCAAAAATGGGAAGAAGTGTTTATTATTGTAAACATAAAAACAATTTTCCAAAGCGAAGAGGAGGTGGATTCACAAGTACATTATGTACCTACTTATAAAGCTGCATAAATATAAACTGTGTACTGTATATGCACAGTAAATAATTCATTGCATAATTTAACCAAAGTGACCTATCATTCACTACGAAATATCTTCACTTCATAGTATCATTACCAGCGGTTCAAATTAAAAAGATATATTTCCGTAATAAGTAAATTGAAGACGTCCATACAAGGTTAGTTTGTGTTCATACATGACAGACGTCATATCGGAATCTTATGATTGTGCCGACTATAGTAGATGGTGTTAGAATATTAGTTGGTTAGTTTGTTAATCAGTGTGAGGACAGAGACTGTTAGTAATAATTAGTCCTGTTAGTTAATGTTAATAATAGTCCAGTTAGTTATTGTTAGTATGAGTCTCGTTCTAATTCGGTCACAGATGCGTTGCTACCCCTGAGGACTGAGATGGTCGCCTCTAAAAAAGTGTAACCGGCTCCACACCTTCCTGTCCGGAACACAATTGTTCTTAAAACACGGTAGGAATGGTACTAAGTACCGAGGCGGGCGGTGGTACTTCCCCGGGTGAGCTCTAGGGACTCTAGGCCTACCACCTGCTTCGTGTACATGACAAAATCCATAACCACGTTCGCAGGGAGCTGTCGACGATGTTCGCGCGGCTGTGTCGGCTGATCGACGAGGCGACCACGGAGATGGACGAGGAGTTGTCTGAGGTGCGCGCGGCCATCCAGCGACTGGACGAGGCGGCGGGCGCGGCCAAGCGCCTGCGCAACAAGGCCGGCTACCTGTCGCACGAGCTCGAGCTCTTCGAGGATAACTTCCTTAAGCACTAGCGGCGCGAAGCGGTGAGTGACCGACTTGAATGAGCTTCGGTACTGTACGAAGCGGTGAGTGACCGACTTGAATGAGCTTCCGTACTGTAATGTGTCGCTAAGATTATTTTACTAGGTCAGTATGTCGTGATTTGAGTTTGAATATTAGGGTTACCGTAGTATGCTTGCTTTCTGACCGACTGACGAGTATTCGCCTGACTATATCACCATACTTGTAGACTAAATTCTACCGTTCCGTTCGTGTATACGAGACCAATTCAGTAGGTGTGTTAGGACAATCAGATATTGGATAGATGAATGTAATGATCCAATTAGTTTGTATTGCCTACGACATAATTATGTATTTCAATGGGCATAGAGCAGTGCATGCACCACAGTTCAATAAATACATTGCATATACTTTTAGCTACAGCGACACCGTTTCGTTTGGTTCCAGCGAGCTGACATGGAACGCGCACATCCGCGCGGCGTGTCGGCGGCGGATTGAAGTAGATATTATACGTTAATTGCAGTGAAAAGAGGCGGGGACGGCGTTTTGAACGCTAACCACATTTTTAACGAGACAGACGTGCTACAAATGTATAACTTAAAAAACAATTCATTGTGGATCGCAAAGTAGTCAAGTTTAATCAATTTGCTCCGTGCGGAATTTAAAATCATGACAATTATTATTTTAACAAAACGCTTTGTGCTCGTATTTTTAAAATTAACGAATAGCATTATGTTTGTCGCTGCTCGTCGATACTACGTTTGTTACCGTTCGAAACGTTCCTACTTTACTACTCGACGTTTTGTACTTGATGTTTCCTTTGTACAGTTTGTTGCAATAATGAGCTTTGTTAGTTTGTGATACGAACTAAGTTGGCTTGACTAACACGTCACAAATGTTCCGGGAGGGTCATGTGATTATATAGTGGCTGTTATATTATAGACTCTGGTACACTTCAATCTAACCGCCGGCGCTGAAGTCGTCCTAGGGCTATAACGGGGGATGGGCGACCTTTGGGCAGCGGAAGGCTGCGGCGATAGCAATCGACTCGGGTAATGATGTTCGCATAGTAAAATTAAAAGTATTAACTCGGGTCGAACGCGCGTCCAGCATATTCTCAAATGTATAGTCAAATCTTATGTACATTTTTGTTGTTATTTTATTATTATTTAATGCGTTTTACGTCGCAATGAAATCACGCCGGACGTAGTCTATAAACTTGTTGAAACGTTTGACTTTTAGTTGTTGATCATTGAGTTTATTTTACTTTGTTCACGTGTTGAAATATTTACCTTCTACGGTCGTGGTGCTAGAGCCGACAGCGCGTGTAACGGCGTGTTGCACACCGCTACAAACGTGACATGTATCCAACTGTTATAATTATAATGTTGTTGATATCCTGTTAGGAGTACCTACTTTAATATGGACATATTGGAGATATTAAATATTACCTTATATTGTCTATGGTATTTTGTAAAGTGAACAATGTGTGTGAGCAGCACGATGTATGTTATATATTGTTACGATGGGCCTTTTCGATCATTCTTTTTAACTAGTGTTCACGTCATGCATAAAACTAATTTAAAATTCATCCCATGTTGTATTTTTTGTCTACGATGTATGAATTTTTAAATAATTTTGTTTTACCAAATAGCCATGTACAAGATTCGGTTTGATTTATAGCTTTTGGAACCCTAGCATTAAGTAATTTAATTACTTATAAAAATATACAGCAGGTCCGCAGCTAACAGGTCCTTGAATACGAAAGTTGCGGAAGGGCGCTGCGCACCTCACACAGCAGGAGCGGAGGGTCTCCACCGATTAGTTACCAGCTCGACATTACTGTGACACTGTACAGCGTTGACTGTGTGCCTCGACTTACACAACAACTATTTTTATTACCTGAAAATTACTGGGAAAAATTGATTACTTTTAAAGATATAGCTGTGATAATTTTAGTGCTTATTTAAGAATTTGGTGGTAGACGACAACTCGTAGGGACACGGTCAACGTTGCCGCAGTGGCCTATAAATTATTTCATGTTTCTTTTTAAGTTTAATTTATAGTAACTTATTGTTCCGACAACGGAGTGTGGTTTCGACCTGTGTCGCCTGAGGCCGACGTGTAGGGAGCGGAATACATGGAAATTGTATTTATCCACAAGAAGTTTATATAATTTGTTTACTGACATTTTACGAATTAATTATGGAACAAGATATTGAAATTAAAATAAGAATAGTTTGGGCGTGCAAGCGCAGCGCACGCGCATTGACAGATCAATATAAACATTAGAATTTTGAATAAATTGCAATACGCGTGTGCTGTCCTGCTCGCTCGTTGCTGACAAATAATTTTGGTACAAAAAATTTTCATTGTTCAGGTCTCAGCTAAAATTAAATTGTACTTGACAAACGATAAGTGAAGTAATTATGGGAGTAGTTGAGGATATGTAATATTAGGGGCATTTAGCAGCTCGCAACGTCAAGGCTATTGTGTAGCGAACGATGGAATTGAACTGCGAGGGTGCCGCATATTGTTGGAGACATAAATTAATTTGTTTATCATTTTGATATTGTATAGATGAATTTGTTTGTAAAATAAATTATGTAGAGACATGAGTGAATGAACGGCTAAGCGCAGAAGAGTAGAATGGAAGCCTTGTAAGTACCAACCTAATGTGTCCACGATATATCCAGGAGAGCGCTTGGTAACAATGCGTTACCTTTATTACATAATTTCTATCTCAAAAAGTATAGTCAATAGTAATTGTATTGCAATATGCACCAATTCGCGATGACATGTGTTAGCTGTCACAATGACAGATGACAGTACTCTATTCAGCGAAAATACCATCGAATAGATAAACGGTAGATGCAGTCTCCTGGATACGCCCGTGGACACGTTGAGGGGTGTAATAGAGTACTCGTATAAAAACGTTTGTAAAGTACGCGGTATTTATTTAAGTCGCTTACAGGAGCTTGCACTCGCGTATGTACCGATAAAGAAATGCAGTTCCATAATTCATTGTTATCGTTCGATGGACGGCGGCAGGGACGGTCGTCGACGCGTTGCGACCATGCATCCGTTTGTGTTAGATAGTTTTGTTGTCCAATGTAATTAGTCGTCATAAATAGGTGAATTTCTTATGTAAATAAAACAAATAAAGGATTCCTTTATAATAAAAAGTGTGTTTTATTGAAATAATCAAATATCAACGTTAATATAAAAATAGAGTAAATACAAAATATAACTATGAGATCAATTAACGTTCATAAAGATACTACACTTAAATATAATAATTATGTTTTACAAATGCATTTGTTTATGTACTATAAAAGCTAACAGATAATTGCAAGTCCGGTGTGTCTACAGTTTGTTTCTATTGGCCGCCTCACGACTCCGTGATTTCCTGTCTAAGCCGGCAACGCCTTGGTGACACTTTGGTGTTACCGACTTCCGCAGGCGACGGTGGCTTCTTGCTATCAAGTGGGGAGATTTTCATTATTTCTTTATAAAATATCAACTGAACTAAATCCAATGTAAATTACAACAGATAACTGGTGCTTTTAATAGTACAAAAACAAGTGCGTTGTCAATTATATGGACAGAAACACAACGACAACTCATACAAATGCATATAATTTAATATGCAACTATTCGAAAACAACCGTTACTGCCTTGAGTGTTCGATATATAACTGCTCATTTGCGCACTGTTGAGCAACTTAACACATTTATAAGTTTTTCACAAAGTTCTCCATGTCGCGAGTAGTATACGTCAATATATAGTCAATGTTCAATTTTCCTTCCAAGTGCTTTGCTGTAATTTTCGTTGGTGAATGCTGGAAATAACGAAACAAGAGTTACTCCAAAGTAATAAGCAATAATAGCATCATCCCGTAAACCAGTCCCTAGGACTAGTCGTTTTGGAAGAACCAGCAGGAAATTTCCTAAATATTAACACACTCGTATATATAAATGTACTAGCTGTTGCCCGCGGCTCCGCCCGCGTGGAACTCAGTGTGTCACAAAGTTTTTCCTGCGTGAATCCCGACCCCGCGAGAATTCTAAGATAAATAGTGGCATATAAAATATATTGCTTCACACAAATTAAGAACAGTTGATTTTTTAGTCATACCGCACAAAAATCCGTTATGTACCTACCTAGATCTTGAGAAAATCGATAAAAAGACTTTAAGATATAAACGTCGAGTTTTTTAATTCCAAACTTTAGGCATAAGTTTAACCACGATAATTAAAAAATATATATTTTTAAACTATATTGGCAGTTTTTCATTCGGGTGCCAAGACATAAAGACCAGAAGTGATGCTGACCCTCGAGAAAACAACTTAAAGTTGGTCATGAGAAATAGAGCCGGTTCGATTCCCGATATGTAGATATCCCGATATATAGATATTAATGAGCCCGCGACTTCATTCGTTCAAGGGAGTTTTTCCCGCGTAAATCTCGATCCCGCGGGCGGTCCAGAACAAAAAGTTGCTTATATAATGCTCCATAACCTCCTCTACGTCCCTCTGAAATCCCATAAACATCTGAACCCACGACATCGTTCCCAGGGATGAGTTTTTACCGCGTGAATCCTGAACCTCGTGAATCCTGATCTCGCGGGAATTCCGGGATAAAATAACATATAGGCATACAACTTCCTCTATCTCCAAGTGAAAGTCCCATAAAAATGTTAGCCTGCGACTTGGCGCATAGGCGATTTTCCCGTGTGAATCATGATCCCACGGGAAGTCCGGAAGAAAAAGTAGCCTAATACATTGCTCCAGAACCTCCTCTACCTCGCAATAAAAGTAGCATAAAAATTTAAGCCCGCGCGTTCGCACATAGGAGTTTATCCCGCGTGAATCCTGATCCCGCCGGAATTCCGGGATAATAAGTAGCATATGTGTTGCTCTAGAACCTCTTCTATCTCCTAATGAAAGTCCCATAAAATCTAAGTCCGCTACTTCACACATAAGAGTTTTTCCCGCGTGAATCCTGATCCCGCCGGAATTTTGATATAATAAGTAGCCTATGTGTTGTTCCAGAACCTCCTTTATTTCTTAGTGAAAGTCGCATAAAAATTTAAGCCCGCGCTTTTGCGCATAGGAGTTTTTCCTGCGTGAATCCTGATCCTGTGGGAATTCCGGGATAAAAAGTAACCTATACTTATATTATGTTACTTCACAACTTCCTCTATCTCCCAATGAAAGTCCCATAAAAATCTAAGCTCGCGACGCGACGTGGCGCATTGGAGTTTTTCCCGCGTGAATCCTGATCCCGCTGGAATTCCAGGATAATAAGTAGCCTATGTGTTGCTCTAGAACCTTCTCTAACCCCAGTGAAAGTCCCATAAAAATCTAAGCCCGCGACCTCGCGTATTGGAGTTTTTTCCGCGTGAATCCTGATCCCGCGGGAATTCCGGGATAAAAATATCTTATATGTTAATCTAAGTTGCCCTCTATGTGTGTGCCAAATTTCATGAAATACAGTTCAGTAGTTTTTGCGTGAAGGAGTAACAAACAAACAAACAAACAAACAAATACACAAACTTTCACATTTATAATATTAGTAGGATAGTAGGAAGTTTTTCCCGCGTAAATCCTGATCCCGCCGGAATTTGGATATAATAAGTAGCCTATGTGTTGTTCCAGAACCTCCTCTATTTCTTAGTGAAAGTCGCATAAAAATTTAAGCCCGCGCTTTTGCGCATAGGAGTTTTTCCTGCGTGAATCCTGATCCTGTGGGAATTCCGGGATAAAAAGTAACCTATACTTATATTATGTTACTTCACAACTTCCTCTATCTCCCAATGAAAGTCCCATAAAAATCTAAGCTCGCGACGCGACGTGGCGCATTGGAGTTTTTCCCGCGTGAATCCTGATCCCGCTGGAATTCCGGGATAATAAGTAGCCTATGTGTTGCTCTAGAACCTTCTCTAACCCCAGTGAAAGTCCCATAAAAATCTAAGCCCGCGACCTCGCGTATTGGAGTTTTTTCCGCGTGAATCCTGATCCCGCGGGAATTCCGGGATAAAAAAATCCTATATGTTAATCTAAGTTTCCCTCTATGTGTGTGCCAAATTTCATTAAAATCGGTTCAGTAGTTTTTGCGTGAAGGAGTAACAAACAAACAAACAAATACACAAACTTTCACATTTATAATATTAGTAGGATGCACTTAAGCATTTGAAAACAATTGATTAATATCGTAACAAATATAAACTTTTAATTCTTTGTAAATATTACTGATGTCGCCTTGTTGTTACTTTTGACAAATTTCGAATTGTAACATCAGATGCGTAGTGGCTCTATGGGAAATGGTTGGTTCATAGAACTGTAGGATCATGGTTCTGACCTAAATAAAGAAAATATGCCTCCAACCTACATCTGCTAAACAACATCCACCGAAACCGACTTTATTCCTTTCCTATCCTTTGCCCACTGCTGTGCCATTACGTACACTGTGCACTAAGCCACTCACCAGCGGCGCGTCCTCGCGGAAGCTGCCCCGCTGGCAGAGCACCAAGCCGTCAGTCTCGGCCAACCCGTAGTGGCTAGACACGGCGCGCGCGGCGTGTTCCGACACGCCCAGCCACGCGCGCAGCGCCCGCAGCGGCACGCCGCGCCCGCGGCTGCTGTACGCAACGCATATCACTTGCAACGTGTGCCTGGGAACAAACATTACATCGCCAATTAATTACGGTTGTAAAGCAAAACCATCCAATACTTCAAATGTCCGGACAGGCATATTGTATTTCTTTTAAATAATTTTGAATTAAAAGGTACAAGTGAGTTAAAATTAGTTGCTAGCCCTATCTAAAGCAGAAAATTATATACCTACATACAACGGAGCCAAAAGATAGCCCATACGTGAGTGGTCACTACCTACAGACAGTCCTATCAACAATGAGTTGAGTTGTACCCGCCCAGGAAAGACGGGACTACTTTTTGTGCCAAGTGCATTGTGTACCTGCTACTTTTCCGACGTAAATGACGAGTAAACTGACCTCTGTAACATTGGCAGCTGCAAGGCGACCGCGCAGAAGGTGAGCGGACACAGGCGCCGCATGAGCCTGGCCACGGTGGCGTAGTGACCGCGCAGCGCCGCCGCCGCCAGCCGGTACGCCAGCCGCACCAACGGCGAACTGCAAACAACTTACGTTGAACCACAGACCATTGATCTCTCTTATATAGGCAACTTAAGTACATAGGATCACCTGTATTCCGAAAACTATAAAGTTTAATTTATTTTCATTTGATGCAGACTGCAGACTCTATTAATTGAGTAGCTACACAAAGACTTGATCTAAAAATTTGAAGGTAGATGATTGTCCTCAAGGTGGAAATTTGAATGATGAGTTTTAATTGTTCACAGTTTGCTGTGCATGTCTTTAGATATTATGTATGGCACTCACAAGATTGATGGCAGGATTGAGCTGTGTGGGTCAATGAGTGTGTAGCATTATATGTATTTTACTGACTGATACTATTCCTGACTTACAGAAAATGCAAGAAAGGTGTAAAAAGAGCTCTCCTTCAGGGCCGGAGTTGCACAGGTGACTCCCCTGGTGTTGCTGGTGTCCATAGGCGACGATGACCACTTACCATCAGACGGCTTGTCCACTTTTTCGTCAGCCCTTCAAGCTATAAAAAAATGCACTGATAAAATCACTTACTGCCTGACATCATCACTCAATCGCCGAAGCCGCCACATTGGGGATTCTTCATACAGAGTTGTCAATACATACAATGCCTCAACTAGCTCCCTGTTCCCCCCAGGCTCCTGATCTTTCTCCTCCAAGTTACATTTATCCATATTACGTATGAGAAAGCTCAGATTGCATGTATCTGAACTCTTCAGTTCCAGTTCATCATAAGAGTAGAGGCAAGTTTTCAAGCACTCCAGAAGAATGTTGCGATTGAGGGTTGGAGAATAGTCATTTACTGGTGTTTCACATAATCTGAAATGAGTTATATGAAATACATTTCAAAATATTCACAATATAATAAATACATGCAATAGGACCAGGCTTACTTCAAGGAAACACTAACCCAGGCTTTCTGCAAATATTTTATATATAAATGCAACTTGCATAAATAACACTTACAAGTATCCATAATAAACATGGAACCTGATCATAGGTTCTAGTAAAGTGATCCGCTGATCTGGTGGGAGGTCCTGTATAATCATGTCCTGGCGTACTGCTCGCAGACGATCTGCCACAAAGTTATAGATAACCAGGGTGGATGCATCTTGCCTCTTTGTCACTCTGTAAATTAACTACAAATTATAATCTAAACTTATCACACTAACTTTTATGCATGAAATATGCAAATAGTTTAAAAATTCCCACTTTTTTAACATTTAACATAACAATAATACATGGCCATTTAAACTCCATATTAGAAGAGATGCAAGAGATGCTTAGAGGTTGACCCTGCTAGGCTGCCCTAAAGAGGAACATGAGGCGAACAGACAAAAAGTCGAACATTATAATGCACTTTTAAATTATCATAAACATATTTTAGCTAACACATACTATCTTGCGTTAAATCCTTCCTAGTAATTAAGCCAAAGTATACAAAGTGACCTTACTCAAATAGCAAGTAGTTGACAGTTTCCTGCAGCACGTGGAATGGTCGGAGATTGTGCGGCACGGCCAGGTTGGTGTCGGCGGCGGGCCGCGAGTAGCTCTTCACCAGCCTGTGTTTGCTCCCTACAACCTCCAGGATATGAACCAAATGCTCCCTTTTACGTCTGTTTATAAATATTGCATGTTATCTACAATTCCTATTGTTTATTTTAAAGTGTGGGTTTTGTTGACTATATAAAAGTCCATTTTAGTTGGATCATCTGACTTTACTTTCACAAATTCACTTAATACATGATGGTAAGTAATGAAGTAAACAATGGCATTATAAATTACATCTTCTGTAATATTCACTATTATAACGTAATATGTATTACCTATAATCTGCAAAAAACTTACAAATTGATTTCTTCACTGGGACACATCGAATTGCAAGTTCCTTTGACGGTTGTAGCTATAACATTATCCTCATGAACAGATTCCGGTTTGTGATTGTTTAGGAAAAAATCCATATATGATTGCGATGGTTTCACTACATTTTCCATGGTTTTTATAATAAAATAAAATAAAATCGACCGGCCAACCCCCCTTACTTTCGACAAGACCGAATATATAAAATGACAATTACTTGACACTTGACAATCGTGACATTCATTGACAATGACAGCGCTCACTGTGGCCACGTTCCGTAACTCGACCAAAACGTTCCTATAGAAAAGTGTCGTTTTATTCGAGTTTTGGAACGCAGCCTGTACTTTCCACTAAGCGTCAAAAACGCTCAAAACATTTTTCATATTTTTTTAACGTATATTTTATTTTTATTTATTTATTTTATTTAATAATTTATGCACACATAGATACAGTTTACATAAACTTAATTCTAGTAAGGATGGTGCAAAGGTACTGCTTATCTCTATGCTGAAATTTCTTCCAGCAGACCTGTGACTGGAGAGTGACATTTTCAGCTGGTAGAAAGACCGTGCACACAAAAAATAAAATAAACTACTTTACCTAGTAATACTATACCTAGCTAATATGAATACTATAATAATAATAATACTATAAATAAAATATTACGTATTTTTCTATGGAAAAAGCAGATAATTTTGAGCGTTTTAGTCGTTTAGTGGAACACACCCTAAAGGGACATGCAAAAAGTGTCAACTGAGAGTACTTTTGTTCCCACAAATAAATAAGTTCTTTTGATAACTATTGATCCAATTTGATTAATTTCGTATTGATATACTTTTTTGAATCGATACTTTCTACGGTACGAACGTACTTTATCTAAACATTTTATTTCAGTAAAGGCTAAATTGAAATGAAATGGCAATTATTTGAATAACTTTATTTTCATTTAAATATCATACATCAACAATTTTAGCTTTGAGTTCCGTGAGTTCTTTCGCATGCATCCACTTGATTCCTGTCGCAGAAGCAGAACTCGGTGGTCTTGAAATACACCTAGGACAAATAAAACCAATTAGGATAAATACATTATGTAGTTTTACAGTAATTTCATTATAACTCGGCTGATGTGAACTTTGTTTTCCTAGATGTTTGCGCAAGTACAGTAACTGACCAATCAAAACACGGCGACCATGACAGTGTTTTGTGATGCGCTATTTTATATTGGCCATGGTCGTTTTTACGTCCCTGGTATTGGCTAACTATCCTACTGCCCGCACTCCCCGCCTCTTACCACCATTTTGGCCTTAAAATCGACATCTGCGCAGCCACTTGTAGCTATGTTCACATCAGCCGAGTTATATTGAACTTACTGTAGGTACCATCGCCATCGACCGGCGAGTAACTATAGTCTTTTCTCGCTCGAAAAAGCAAAACAACGTGGCATTCAATGTAAACAAATAAGATGCACATTTATTAGTGGTAAAAACTGGCAAACTGGGAATCCGTATTTTGACAATAACTTACTCAATCTTTTTCCCAAAAAGGTTTTCCAAGCGGACCTTGGCGAAAAGCCAGGGCCCCTGGTTCTTGTGCTCCTCCTGGCAGAAGGCGACGCGCGCGCGCTCGTAGCGGCAGAACTCCTTCAGGACGATATCGTAAGGGAACGGGTATATTTGCTCGATGCGGCACATCGCGATCTTGTCCTCTAGCTTTTTCTCCTTTCGTAGTTCGTCTATCGTGATCGCAACTTTACCCGAACAGAATATTAGCTTCTGGACACCTTCTGGCTTTTTACTCGCTGGACCGCTTTCTCTGATCGCCCTAAAATGTAATGATTTAACTAAATTGTATTGTTTTGGAAATTGAGTAGTAAAAAAAATGACTGTCAATATCGAATTATTGACGCGTATTTGGGCTTCACCAAAAAGAAACGACCACCATCACCTGAATAGGTGTGTTTAGTAGGATGCACCAAGAGCTAGGATATATTAGAACTTAGAACACCTTAAGGTCAAGGATGGTTAGATTGGTTACATAACTTTAATTCCCCCATCACCCTTCCACCATCGGACGACGCGACGTACAGCGGGTATGCATCCCTTTGTCGTCGACGTCCCTCCCGTGCGGACGTCACGTTTTGCGTCCTCATTTATTATACGCACGGCAAGGGACTGGAACAAATTGCCTGCGTCGGTGTTCCCGTCCGATTATGATTTAAGTGTCTTCAAGAAAAGAGTGAATAGGCTTCTAAGTTAGTGCGCTTTACCACCCATGACTACATTGCTGCTTTCCATCAGGTAGTAGGTGTAGTCAAGCATTAACTTAAGTATATAAAGTAAAAAAAAAATGTTACCCAAAAGTTCTTTTTTGCCTAATCGATAAAAATTATGTAACCTTTGAAAGCGAGTTCCCGGCAGGAAGTCCGTGAATGGAGACCGGTAGAAGGGATGTTTCAAACCAACTTTGGGCGTCATCAGTATGAGCGGTTTCCTGAAGGGCATCGCTATCTGCCGCCGCATGAGGTGGAAGTAGTTCGCCGGCGTCGTCACGTTGCACACCAGCCAGTTGGCCGCTCTCAGCTGCTTTACTGGAAATATATTCACGTGTGATATAGTATTTCAGAATTTCATTTAGTGATGGCAGGCAGAGTAGCCTGAGACAGTCTTTCAGTGCCATTTACTCGACGGTTTAACTTCATTGGTAATTTCAAGTTTTAGGTAGGTGACTGCAAGATCTGTAACCTAATGTATACTGTCTCATAATTTTCCCTAAGGTCAGTTCTTGACCCTCTACGATATGAGTTTGCTTGTTTCTCAAAATCGAAATATTAAAGAGAGGCTCCTCACATTCCAAGTCCTTGTCGTCAAGGTCCGGTAAGTTGTCCTCATCGTCATCCGCTTGCTGTAAGTACCTCTCCACGCGCCCGGACGAGTGTTCTGGACCCTACAAATTGATTATAAACGTAACGTAACACGTTTAATTCCTAATTACCTAAAAGGCATGAATGATGGCAAAATAATGTTATTGGCGGAGAGATTTGGACATGGCCGTTCGTCTTTGACTGTAAAAATCTGCAACGAAAATCCTGGAATTCAGGACTTTGCGTCCCCTGGATCAGGAGCTAGGTCCGCCCATGTAGTGGAACATACTCCTGCAGTGGCAAGTATTATTATAAGCAGTGATGTGAGCCGTTACCGCGCCGTCGATCCCGTGCGGCAGCTGCACCACGATGCCGGACTGGCAGACCCACTTGCTCTCGCCGTTGGCGATGAACGTGTCGAACACGGGCTGCGCCGTGTCCGCGAAGTCGCCGTACTGCGCCTCCCACAGCGTCAGCAGGTACGGACTCGAGTACGAGTAGCCCACCTCGAACCCGAGGATACCTGGAGGGAACGCCCTTATAATCCCTATTATATCTCCTCAGGTATCCTTGAGCTCATGTTAAGAATACTTGTTATTTTGCAATGTTTTAATTTTAACTTGAAACACTCATTAGCTCGGCGGTCTGTCGGTAGCTGAATGGGTAACTGCTCTTGGCAATTTTTTTTTGAGTACTTCTATGCTTCGGGGGCAATTAAATCGTTGGTCTCAATACCATTAGGTGTTAGTCGCTTAACCATCTAAGGAACCTTCGGGCGGCTTAAAAAATCCTGTACTTGGATTAACCACTAACACTACTACTAATACTATTCGCAGTAGTAGACTATTAATGACCTAAAGCCAATTACAGCTTACTTTATTCAAAATCAGTCAAGTGTAAACAGCCTGACCGAACCTCACCAGCCGCGTTATATACGTAAAATGAAGCCTCACCGAACTCTGAGAGCGAGCTGTTGTGCAGGCTGTAGTGCGCCTGGTCGGGGTAGAGCGTGTCCAGCACGCGGTACGTGGCGCCGTCCACCGCCTGGTGGTGGTACACGTGGTGCCTGCACACACACACACACACGTAGCGCGGCTTTGTTACATACCCTGCACAGGTGTAAATTAAACCTCTATCTGTAATAAGTATCGTAATTTATCATCATAAATAGGTACTGCTGCATACTATAGGAGCGTATATAGTTTCAGATCCAGAGGGATCCAGATGCCCCCCCATAGCATGCCGTACCAAATTCATGTCTCAAATGTCGATCGAGGAACACTTCTCGCGACAGGGAGGATCAACGGGGACGTCAAATATTCTGCGCCCATTCATTATCTCTGAAGATTCCCATATGATATGTAGAACAAGTTGCTAGGGCGGTACCTGTGCGCCATGGTGCCGCGCTCGACGTCCTCGCCGGTGAGCCGGATGTGGATCTTGTCCCGCAGCAGCGAGCCGTACGCCAGCGCCTCGCCCATCGCCCAGTCCGCCACGCCCTCCTTCACCTGACACCAGAGATGGACTATCTTATCCCGAAGGGCGCCGTACCTAAACTTTACTTACTTTACAGCTCCCAGCCCTTGGTAGTTCAATACCAATCTCACACAAGTTTACTTTCATGTCACCCGCCGCAGTTTAATTGCCGCTTACGGCGCCCCTGATTATCCCTCGAATTAACTACGTGCCCTAGTACGCGAGGCGCTCTCGACATTAGTGCTACTTACAGTCCGCCCAACTTAACTCTGAAATGGCAAAAATTGGAACTAACGAAAAGTCATTCATAAGTACGTTGTGTTCATTCATCTGTCAGTTACTAGTGTGCAATGATTGGTCAAATGAATGTCAAATGCGTCCGACAGCGCCTCTTTCGTTTCAGTCTTAAGTTGGGTTTACTATAAGTACGCCTGCAACCAACACATTATACTGCGTGACATATCGTTTTATGTCACTCTGAAGCTTGAATAAAAACTTTGCATTAATTTGAAAAAAATCCAAAATTGCAGGTACTCCTTACGATGTTTACATCAGACATTTCTAATGCGAACATTATTTGAAAATATTTAGGTATTTTCATAGCTTTACCATCTTTTCTCTGTTGGCTAATATCCTGTTAATCCCCTTGTGCACCTCGAAGGCCCACGGCTCCGGCGGCTTGCAGAAGTGCTTGGAAATCGTCGATATTGTTGTTTCACTGATGCCAGTCTCTTCTATCTGTACAGGAATAAATTTTATTGTAGATAAACTTGATAATTTGCAGAAACTAACTTCCATTTTGCTTTTCAGTATTTTACTTTCTTCCCATCCCTTGGTTACTCTAATAGAGATACCAAAAAGGCTGCAGTAACCACCACAAACACTATACCTACGAGACATTACACCCACAAACCAATTCACACAGTACCTTCTTCGGGTCCCTAGCCTCAAAGAAGCCGGTCCAGGGCGTGTCGATCCAGTCCATGATGCTGAGCTTGGTGATCTTCTTGGCGAGCTCGAAGTGCTTGTTCAGCGTGTCCATGTACTCCTTCTCCCAGCCCTTGATGTCCGCGTCCGTCACCACGCCTTCCGCCTTCAGCTTCGCGCCGTAGATTTGGTCAACTGTTTGTCGAGGTGTTTTGCATTGGGTACGTTTAGGGTGTTACCAGACCAATCGGTCGATCGTCGATTGGTGTAGTAAACTATTGACGACTAATCCATTCCACCATCGATCGGCGATTGATCAATCGGTCTGATCTGATTACACCCTAATAAAAAAATATCTTAAATAAAATCCCTTGAGTATTGTAGTTTTTTTGGGCATCCAAATAGGTTCGTGTTCTGTCATTCAAGCTGGACAAAAAAAAGATTATTTTTCTACTAATGAGGAAGACCACTTACAAAATCTACTCTTTATTAGTAAGTCACCTCGAGAAGCTGATAATACTTTTATAGCTTTACAAAAAACGACCCTAACCAGTCTTCATGGTCTTGATCTTCTTGTACATGAACGGCTGCGTGAACATGGGCTCGTCCTCCTCGCTGTGGCCGAAGCGGCGGTAGCAGACCAGGTCGAGCACCACGTCCTTGCGGAACCGGCAGCGGTACTGGATGGCCACGCGCGCCGCGTGCGCCACCGCCTCCGCGTCGTCCGCGTTCACGTGCAGCACCGGCGCGTCCACGCACTTCGCTACGTCTGGCGGGTCAGGGCGTGTTGTTACACTGGCTGCCGCTTAGTGCCCCCGCGCATTAGGCGCCAACCACATCACTGCGGCCAAGTAATTCTTCCATGCGACCAGCGGCCAGCGGCTACGCTCTGGCCACGCGGCCAACACGATACGCCAATTTGTATGAAATTACTCGGTGTGCGCGCACTGGTCGGCGACGTGGCTGCGCGGCCTGGACTTCAATGCGCGGGGGCATTTAAGGTGTTGTTACATAGGACGCGACATACGGTTTTATTGGTGTCTGTCGTCAGGGCATTATGTTGTTACTGTTCGTAAGTGATGATTTGAATGTAAGGATTAATTGATCACTCTACAGTGTCCTGCGCCCTCGTTAAAGGACTATACGCTATTTCGTCCGTTCCATTCCGTTCATCCAAACCCATCTCCACGTTACAAAGCACTCCCGAACCTGAACAATACGGCGAGCTGCGTGCAAACCGCGGATCAGTGGTGTAGCCGATCTGGTTGTTGCACACGATGTGGATGGAGCCGTGCGTGGTGAAGGCGGGCAGGTTGCCCAGGTGCATGGTCTCGTACACCACGCCCTGCCCCGCGAACGCCGCGTCGCCGTGCATTATGATCGCCATCACCTGGGTACCGGAGTGGAAAGGGTAGATGAGCGAACTAGACCAGGTCAGTCAGGTCAGTGTCGCTTTGGGCTTTAGTAACGCTAACGGTATCATCGATGAGTTGTCGGCCGAAAACTTAGAAGAAAAAAATTTAATAGTTCATAGAAATTACCTGAAAATGTTACTTAGATCTAAATTCTCCGATAAGACAAGATCTAACTGAATCCTAAATAATAATAGGGGTCTTGTAAGTACCTAACTCCGTTATAAGCTTCCTGTCAAACGAAGATCTGAAGTTCAATTCCCGCGAAGGGATAAATAAATGTTTATCCAAGCACAGCCATAGATAGGTTGTTTGTAAGCTCTCATAACCCTCTTAGCTATATGACGAAATCATAATATTATGTCTCTTTTCGTAAGTGAACACCGCATGGACTTGTGATGATGTCTTGTATACCACGACTATTGAAGCATAAGCAAGTTTGAGGTCTTAATCCTAAAACTTCCCGCGACCCACGAGTAGATCCAAACGCCAGAATACAGTTCACTGTAACAGCCAACTAACCTTGTCCCCGTTGCTGTCGCCCTTCCAGTACTGCTCGGCGCGGGCCTTGCCCACCACGACGGGCGACACCACCTCCAGATGGGAGGGGTTGCAGCTCATCGACACCTTGATGTACTTGTTCGTCTTGCGGATGAACCGGTGGATGTACGTGCCCAGGTGGTACTTTATGTCGCCGGAACCCTGATAATTGTGTATTTAGTACGCATCTTCATTAAGTTTCATAGTAGGTACGTATCTACTATATACCTACTTCACTATTGCTACATGATTATACGAAATAATTTGTTCACTGCCACATAATAACTATAGTAGTTACCTATAGGTTTGGAGTTTTTACAACGAAAGTAAGTATTACGCTGGATTGTCAGATTCAGACACCTTGGGGAAGCACCTACTTTGCGACATAGCCGAGCAGTTTGCTCCGAAATGATTCATGATTCCTTCACAAGAACAAGTTCTATTATCTAGAATGGCTTATTTATTGCTAGCTACAGCACGATAATGTACGGAATACAGATACGATGGTGTTGATAGAATGTAATCAATCCAATGTTTACCGGTTCCTTGGGCTCCATGGGTTTGAACTGCGCAAAGATATCCGTCAACTGTTTGCGGCACACGTTCACCAACATGTTCAGGCGACCTGGCAATCAGGAATCAGGAAACAAGTTTTATCGTTCTTGGAGACTTATTTTGAGTTTGGGGTGTAAGAAATTTCATTCATCATGAGTCCCAGCTTAACTTCTCTGCCCGTGATAAATGGTGCTAGAACTCTCGGGTCTGTTTATAAATTGTGCTAATATTTTAATACCTCAAATAAATCTCCTGCCCGGCGAGGCGACATGAGCCATGGAGAAAACTTCAATAGCGTGATTCAGGGCCATCTTTACGTAATCTTGCGACAAGTGTGCGAGGTCTCCAATAGCCACGTTCGTTTCAATCGTAGGCACGTACCCCGATGCTGCATGGCCATGACGATGCTCTCGACGCCGAGCTGCGTGCTGGTGTCCACGATCTCCTCCAGCATCACGATCATGGACTCGCCGCCCTCCAGCCCGAACCGCTTCTCCGCCGGCCACTTCGTTGCGAAGTACTTCTCTAAGCTGACAAGTAGTACGTATTAAGTACGTATTAAGGACTGTTCGGGAATTATGAAAATAATGCTCACAATGCGATTACCTAGCTATCAATTAACAAAATGTGAGATGTGGGAAAATGTCAACCACAAATTACGTAAGTCGTTAAAGCGACTAGAATGCGGTTAAATAAATTCAAACCTATACGTTGGATATTTTAATGTAATATGCTTATGTATTGTTCCTACGTAGGTACATATCGTACACGTATAATATATATCACACAATAACAATAGTTTGGTCAACAAACATAATAGCACCACTTTATGGCTAAACTCCATGATGGACAACTTCACTCTGCCCCTACGTTCCTCACATCGCTCCAGAGCAGATTGTTGTAGCTTACCTCACTTTAAACCTTCAACAACGGAAGGTAGAGTAAAATAAGCATGCTACTCACAAAACAGCCTTGGTGAGCCGGCGCATGATGAGCCGTTTCTCGTCGATGGTCTTGTCGAGGGCGCCGGGCGTCTCCATGCGCTCGCGGATGAACTCCTCTACAACGGAACCTAGACTTAGTAACGCATATGACTCACAAAACAGCCTTGGTGAGCCGGCGCCTGATGAGCCGCTTCTCTTCCACGGTCTTGTCGAGCGCGCCGGGCGTCTCCATGCGCTCGCGGATGAACTCCTCTACAACGGAACCTAGACTTAGTAACGCATATGACTCACAAAACAGCCTTGGTGAGCCGGCGCCTGATGAGCCGCTTCTCTTCCACGGTCTTGTCGAGCGCGCCGGGCGTCTCCATGCGCTCGCGGATAAACTGCAGGCAGTCCAGGTCATATCAGCTAGAGTTTATAAGGCATGTGACTCACAAAACAGCCTTGGTGAGCCGGCGCATGATGAGCCGCTTCTCGTCCACGGTCTTGTCGAGAGCGCCGGGCGTCTCCATGCGCTCGCGGATGAACTCCTCTACAACGGAACCTAGACTTAGTAAGACGCGTGACTCACAAAACAGCCTTGGTGAGCCGGCGCATGATGAGCCGCTTCTCTTCCACGGTCTTGTCGAGCGCGCCGGGCGTCTCCATGCGCTCGCGGATGAACTGCAGGCAGTCCAGGTCGTACAGGTGCATGTACTCCACGCCGATGGAGCCGCAGTACACCGTCTCCAGCCGGTGGATTATCTCCCTGACATATTTATAGTAAGGTAGATCTTCTATAAAGTATCCATATTTACGTCTAATATTTGTAATTGATCGATAAGTACTTGGAACATATTTGAGAATAACTTATTGGTACGATGATCTCATGACAATGATTTTCTGAGTTGCTTTTTATTCGTCGGTTTGTCTGTGCATTTTTTTCAGTAGGTAGGTAATATCAGGAAATTAAAATTAGATCCCTCTTGGGACCCCAGGCAGATGTTAACATGCTACTTTATTCGAAAAATATGAAAGAAAAATTGGGTTACAATACGTAAGTATTTATAAGCATGAGTATCTAATAATTTAAGATGACTTACCTTAATGTTAACGATTCTTCTTTCCCTCCGATAAAAGTTCTGTCCGGTAATTTGAACACCATGTCCATGTGTTTCTCGCCTGTGGTAAAAAATAATAATCAGGTACCTATTTATTGAATTGCAACATTTGGAAAAGAAAGGTAAGAAGCGACAAAAGTGGCGCCCCTGCTTGGTGGTAGGGCTAAAGCCCGGTTGACTAGTTAGGTTCCACCATCTTGTTTGAATCAGCTCCAAACGACTTGTCATCCTGTAGAGCTGAGAGCTAAGGAGCCAATACTTTCTATCTTCCTCACTCTTTCATGGTCAGCAAAGCATCGCCGATGCATTTGATTTCACTGACTTCCGACGTTGACCACTTACCAACGGATATCTCACTGCTCGTTCATCGGACATTTACACAAAATAACCAAGGCATAGCGTACACAGCACAGTTCCCAGTTCCCTGGCCACGATGCGGCACTCGAGCCCCTTGAGGTCGAGCGGCGCGTGCTGCTTGTTGAGCAGCCAGCGCGCGCCCATCGTCAGCGACAGCGGGTCGGTCTTCGCCAGCAAGTGGCCTCGGGCCTATAGATAGATATGAATAACGCTATACACTCATAGTCCTACGCTAGGATTCCCTGTCGTTGGTGCTGTGGATAATACACAAGACGACACATACGTAGGTATCTAGAGCAAGAAAGTTAGTGGTCACCCTCATTCAAGACATTGCCAATTCGTTATCAGTCAATGAGTAAGCAGGAGATCCGTATAAATATTTTATCATTATTTATTTATCGAGATTTAAGCAGTGACAGCCAATGTGTAAAATTTGGGACTCCCGATCGTGGAGGTAATTTTCAATCATACACAGTATAAGTAGGTCTGATAAATGCATCATTACAAAAAGCTTTAACTAGACCTGGTAACTCCTTATTAGATTCTGTACGGCCAGATGCAGTTTGAGTTTTGTTTTTTCCTCTCTATCGTCGGCTTCTTTCTTTTGTTTCGGTTCTGTGGCAATAAAATGGTGATATTCATTTTAAATGTAGGTACCTATCTATAAAAAAAATTGACTAGTGGCTAAATGCTGAAATCAAATCAATAAACAAATTAAAAATACAATAGGAATAAAAATTTTAGCGTTTCCATACTCACTGACAGTTGTTGGACTAAATTCATCTTCAAACTCTTCGATTTTCAAAACTGGACCATTCAGACTTTCGTAAAGTCCATCCCACGACTGAAAACAAACATTTTGAATTAAGGATTTATACAAAATTACACAAATAGTTCCTGGTACTGAGGAAGGTAATAATAACGATAATGTTCTCGTACTTACAGAATCAACGTTGCCTTTTGTTTTCGCCCAGTCCAGGTACTGAGCTTCCAAGAAATTGGCGTTTGTGCCGCTGAGGAAAGATTCCGCTTTTGATGAAGACACCCTTATCATTTTATTGAAACACTGCAACATTATTGAGTCGTTAGCTGGCAGTTTGCTGCTTTAGATAATTCAAAGTAAGCGACTCGATGCAGCTCGGTCGGATTCTAAGGCTAGCCGCACACACGCAATATTATTGTCAATATTAAGAGTATTTTCAATAATATTGCGCGTGTTCGGATTGTATTGTCATATTGTTCAATATTATTGCGGATTTCCAGAAATTTTGAAATAATATTTTCAATATCAGGGGGAGGCAGGGTATTGTCAATATTATTGTGTGTTTGCGAATGGTATTGCAATATTTTAGTTGATCGGGAGCTTTCAACGAGGGCGTACATTAGATTTAAAAAAAAATGGAATATGAAGACAGCTTCGATAGTGTTCCTCCCTGATAAAGAAAAGAAAAGAACTTTGGAATACATCGTCAAATGATTATCGTGATAAAATGAAAAGGAATATTGCACTAGACAAGTTATTCGTCATTTATAAAAAGATTTTTAACCGACTTCTAAAAAGAAGGAGGTTCTCAATTCGACCGTATATATGCTTTTTTATGTTTGTTCAGCGATTTTTTCGTCGTTTATGGGCCGATTTTGATGATTCTTTTTTGTTGTAAAGTAGATATGCGCAGTGGGGTCCTTTTAAAATGATGGCATCTCGGAGAAATCGAGGGCAACTTTCGAAAATTGTAGGGACGACTAGTGTGTTTGTTAATGTTTTCATAAGTACATGAAAGCGCTACAATTTCATGAAGGTCTGGAGTCGATCTGATGAAGCTGAAAGACAGTGAAGAGAACTCCTCAACGATTTACTGTAGTTATCTAGTGTTTGGGCTTGATTATTTTGTAGTGACGAGAACTTTACACCTACATGTTGAATTAAGTGTCATCTGGCGAGTAGTTTTTGAGTTATCTCTGCTTATCGAGGTTGAAGTCGGTAATTTTTTTGTAAAAAGCAATAATTATATTTTATAAATTCTTTTCGCATCCAGTCTTTAATCCATCGTTTCTTTTTCGATTGGTTTTTGTTTTCTAGCAAAGATAGTATGATAAACAAGAATGCAGCTTTTTTCTTTCTGTCCATTTCACAAAACACTTCCGCGCAGTTCGAGGATCTATACAGGATTGAACCAGTTGTTGTTAGTTTATATTGGCAATAATATTTTGCAGTATGCGGGACCTTATATTGATAATTATTATTGACAATTTTAGTTTGCCAATAGTATTGCGTGTGTGCGGCTAGCCTAAGGATATTAATCAGCATGCAGGATAAGCATTAAATAAAAATAGACAAAACTTGACTTACCACTGGATTCAAAGGTCGACAAATATGTGCAGTCCTCAGAAATTGAAAAGCTTTTAATAAAGCCATCTTATATCATTCACTTGAATCGATGATTGGGGTTATTGTTTAAAAATATATATTGAAATAAAAACATACAAAACAACAATATTATAAAAATATCAATAAAATAGTGACAATGTTACTTCTGAAGTAAGTTAATTTTGATAGAAGTCAATTCAGTTTGGCAAAAGTGTAAAAATGGCCAGAACTTGTAGAAGACTAGGTAATTATTCAGCCAAGTAGGTGTACAATATAACTTTTATTGTTAATATTCTGCAATTTAGGGTCATTCCCTGTGACTTTATGGGTTTATTAAGTTGTCGGCGGCCTAAACCAAAACGATAGAGCTGTTTGTTAACTGAAAACATTTGATTAATCGACACAGCATTACACCTCCGAGGACGGTAGGTATCTAGGGTACGACAGTAGGTAGGTATTCGAGGTAGGTAGTTGAAAGAAATCACCAGCAAACAAGGTTATCTGGGTTCACAGACCAGTGACCATCAATGGGAGTGTGAATGTAGCCTCTTTCTTATACGCATTAGCAAAGTGCAGATTGCGGGACGTAATATATTATTGGATTGTAGGGCTTCTAGATATTGTAGGCCTGTAAGAGCCCCTTAAAACGTTTTAAGTTACTTTACATCCAGTTTTACTATGTATCAATTAATTCAGTCTACAATAATTAGTAAAGTACAGCTTCCACTAATTTCGGCTCGAAGGACCAAACAATAATTACCCTGAAAATGATGTAACAAAAATGGCACATTACCTATATTTATAAAAACACACAAATCGTAATAAAAATTTTCTTTATTGCCACTTTGACAGTCCATTTCAAAATTACAAAATAGTAACAACATAATATCACCAGCATCACAACAAATTCGACAAGAAATTGAAACTACTTTATTGCAACAACAAAATGGAATGTTGTTAAACCTACGGTTAAGAAACATACAGCCTTAAACATAAATAGGTAAAAATATATAATTTGGTTTGATGATTGATTTCATACGAAGTATGTTAAACTTAAAAAATGGTTTCATTTTGATAATATACATACTATACAACCTACTATACAATACTATTCACATTTCAATCAATATGTATTCTTATGTAATCTTTTTGAAATATGTACACTATTTTGTACTGAAGTATGGCAAATCTTACTTTTTACCGCAACCAAAAAGCAATGATGGTTTCCATGTTAATAGCTAAAGTATCAAGTTAAGGTTAACAATAAAAACTGTGTATTTTATTTAATATACAAATCATTTTATAGATTCCACAAAAGCAATTCATCAACATAAAATCATGCTATATCATGTAAAGTATCTATTTTGAGCATTCACAGTAAGTGGGTAAAAATGGCCGTGCTCTGATGGTTAAAAGTTATTATTTAGTCAGAATTCATACTAGCACTCAACATAATTACCTTCCAAAGATGAAAATATACCACTACATACTTAATAATATTGTACCTTCCTTACGCAACGATAATTTATCACGAAAGTCAACATACAACTAATAAGTATAATTGAGTGTAGTGTAGCTCATGTGTATAAAATGATTTCAAAAATATTGTTCTGTAGACCTACTGACAAAAGCTAAAATAGTTTACATTACCGATGTACATATTGTAGATCATTTTACGTATAGTTTGAAAATTATATACATAAATTCAACAAAATATAAAAATGATATATTTGATGCATGTAAAAGCTTTAAAAATAGAGTTGGTCGACGAATCATTCAATCTATAACTAAATCGATTCTCAACTTAACCTTAAAAACATTTACTTACATAAATATCCCGTTTGTTTTGAGCTAATTATTTTAATATACATAATATTAGTATTTTTATTAGTCACCTAAGCTTACGATTCTTCGAGTCGTTTCTTACGTACTAATAAGGCATCCGAGGATTGCTTATGTAAATGTCTAATCTGCCTTTTTGGCCTTCTGCTTAGCCTTGTCTTTGCCCTTGGGTTTGGACGGGTATATGACGAACAACGCCAACTGCACGGCGCACAGGAGGAAAGCCACCACGTTTTGGACCTGGAAAAAAATAAATTGGTAATGTTAATTTCGCTTTAGTCATCGTAAAAGTAAAAATTTAAAATATTTTTTACCATTACCATGTACTTATATGTCTATATATCTGTTGTCACTTTCTATGTCGAAGTTATGTAGTCAGGCATTCATTTACTATTGGAATAAATCAAAAAACTTAAGTTAATACTTATGCGCATGGTAGGGGAAAATGGGGTCAGCTGTACCTACCATTTACAAAATCTACATCAAATATCCAATCTCAAGCAACATTATGTTGTTGTGAGAGATAACAAAGCTATAAATTCTCCAACTCGTTAACAATTATAGATGATAGCCGAAATACTACGACAGGCCAGAAACGACCATATTAATATTAATTATTTACACTAGTGTTACGTCATATCGTAGAGTGGCCATTATATGAAAAGCGCAGCAATGATAAGGCAAGAGTACTACTTTGTGATAAATTTCTATGAAAGGACAGTGAGTTTCCGTGCACTGTTTCATAAATTAAACCTAAATATTTCTATTTTTATTGTATTATAGTGTGCAAGATAAGATAACACTTGCACGTTATTTGTTATCTTTCTATTTACTAAAACGTGAAACAAACAGCTATCCTCTCTTCGATATTTGCAAAACAGACAATAAAATAAATGCCGCAGGTCCTATTTAATTGTTGCGAAGCCAGGAACTGGGTGCGATCCTGGGTACAATAGATGTTCACAAGTAAATAATTGCTCTAGCTAACTTAAATTTTTGAATGACTCATAATTATCTAAGGGGCCGTCCATTAATCACGTGATGTTTTTTTTGGCATTTTTTAACCCCCCCTCCCCCTTGGTGATACATGGTGAGATTTAAGGCTACCCCCCCTCCCCCCGCCCTTATCACGTGTATTTTTTCGTACCTCAAAAGAATCATTTTTTTAATATAATTATATAAAAATAGCATTTGCCCGCGGCTTCGCCCGCGTGGAATTCGTTTATATCGCGAACCGGGGAAATGGGGAAGGGGGTACGTCAACAACTATTTTCCTGGGAAAATTCATCGAAATCATTCATGCGGTGTAGATTTTTGATACAAACTTTCATCCCTTATTTCAACCCTTTAGGGGTTGATTTTTGAAAAAAAAAGTAGCCTATGTGTGACTGTGTGACGCTTTCATTCCGAATTTCATCCAAATCGGACCAGTGGTTTAGCTGTGAAAACGTCACAGACAGATAGACAGATTTTCGCATTTATAATATTGGTATGGATACTTACTGGTATAAGTACCTATTAAGTATCATCAAATTGTATTACCTATAGAAAATTAATATTCCAGTGTATGAATTTTGTACAGGGTGGCCAAAAAGTCATGGATCAAACGCAACGACCGGTTAGCTGTAAAAAAAGTAAAAAAAGGTGTTTATTTATTTAAAAATACAAGTTCACAGTCGTTGTTTTAATTTCAGGATCCTAGAAAGAAATTTACTTTACACATAGCCATGTGTTATACCTTTTTAGAATCCCCATTAAATGCACTATTACTTGTGATACAGGGTCACTTTTCGGTAGAACATTTTTTTCACAGTGGGGTCCGATGTAAAAGAAAAGTTACGACGAAGGAAAATAAAGATTATTAAAACGTGTTATTTTTTCCAACTCAAGACAAATACACAGCGATACAAAGCTGTGTCTTATGAACAGACTACTCAGTTGCATCATATTAAATAAACAAAAATGATACAGGATGTGAATTTATCGAATTGTAGTAACATTTACTTACATTGAAAAAGTTCATTTCCTTAAAAAATACAAAATCACTTATAACTTTTCAAGGGTTGATGATAGAGACCTTCTGTAGAACAGTTTTTTGCAGCGAATGGCCCCAGCTAACCGGTCGTTGCGTTTGATCCACGACCTTTTGGCCACCCTGTATAATGAGTGTTAAAACAACCAGTGTTAAAACAACAGAATAACTGATACTGGCAAGCTGAGTCCGGCGCCGACGCACGGTTGCCTGGCAACGGCAAATCAAAGGTCACACAAAGGCCGCTTTTCCGTTGAGTATCTCGCGCTTGCCGAAAAAATAAATACACGTGATATATTACTTTACCCCCCCTCCCCCCTTGTGATTTTTCGTGACTTTTTATGGAGCCCCTCCCCCCCCTTTCAAGCCTCACGTGATTAATGGACGGCCCCTAACTCAGAATCGTCAGAGAACAATATAATATTAGAGATTATTATACTTATTATACTTATTATCTTTTCATAGCTATTATGTGTTTCTATGTAAGTTTATGTTTACACAATTTCAAGATAAGGAGCAGCTACTTTACTTTATTATTCACTAGTAAATCCGCCCTCGCTTCGCTTCGGGGAACCAGTCCCTTCAAAAATCTCTATAAATTTTAACAAATTATGTTATTCCGATGTCTAAGCTATATTACTGCAAAGTTTCATGAAAATCCGTTCAGTAGTTTTTGCGTGAAAGAGCAACAAACACACACACACACTCACTCACTCACATACATCCTTACAAACTTTCGCATTTATAATATTAGTAATATATAATATATATATATATATATAAATACTAGCTACCCGCCCCGGCTTCGCACGGGTGCAAGTTAGATTTACCATAGCAGCGCCATCTATTGATTACTTACTCAACCCAGTCGAAAGGTATCGACATCTGTTACATATAATTGTGACTGTCAAATAATAACACTCTTAATTTAGTTCTCTTGTGTGGCGCTAGGTGTCTGTTCATCTGTGAATGAGACTACCATGTCAATTGTCATTACTTGCAAGAGACAAATAATTAGAAATAAGTTAAAATTGCGACTATAATTTGAGATTTAAAGTATCCTATCTCTCAAGTTGGATCGAACTGCACATGGTGTGCGAATTTTATTATAATCGGTTAAGTGGTTTAGGAGTCCATCGCGGACCAACATTGTGACACGAGATTTATATATATTAAGATAATATATAATATATATATAGTAGGAGGAGTACATTAATATTCATGATATCAAAATAATGCACAGTAACCAGCGGCAAGTGAAACCTGTGTTTAGAGGGGTAATGGTGCGTTTTTAACAGACTTCAAAATAGGAGGAAGTACTCAAGTACCTACATATATTATTGTTCAAGTACTCATGTACATGTACATATTGTTACGATTTTAAAAATTCATTTAATGTACGTGCACAATACGTTCTCTTGGAACTATCTACAATCGATATTATAAAAGGATTATCAGATTATATCTACAATCTTTGCTATAAAATATGACTTCTTTATCAAGCATTACAATTTCAAACCATTGTTAGCGTGTGTTGGTTAAATCCCTAACTATTATCACTTGCTATACGATAATCATGATGCGGGATCCCAGCGCCAGTCAACACTTGATAATTAACTTATTGTTCGGTCTGTAAGTCTGTAAATGCAATCTAATCAAATTATCCTAAACTATGGATCGATCGAATGATAAATCGATATCGTCTGATAATGTCCAATATTGTAACATATTACATATTTAACTGTATTTATTGTGCAATGAGGTGTAAGAGTTTAGGTCTAGTATATTTGGAGAAGTAAGTAAGTAAACTTCGTCCTATTAAGAACAATAATAAACTGTTTTTTCCCGACTCAAGTCGGCATGAATACGGCATGATAACGGACGATTCACACATATCAGTGAAGTCACCGTTCCGTCACAGTACCGGCAAATTTTTCATACTAACACTGAGAAGTGTCAGTGCTGACAATGCCGAGAATGTATGAAAAATTTGCCGGTACTGTGTCGGAACTGAGACTTCACTGATATGTCTGAATCGATTCTAAGCTTCCACCCATTGATGGCTTATTGCAAGAGATGAATCTCTCCTCAGAACCGAAGAAGCCTTAAGCATAATTCAGTAGGTACACAGCTCCAGTGCGGACTAGTTAGCAACCAACCCAAGTATCCAAGTCTCCAAGTATCCAAACTCCAATATGGCTTAACTATTGCTATCTATTATATGCCTGTATCAATCATCCGAACTGTATTGGATTAGTGGGTCACTCTGAAAACCAGCGGCCGTGGTTTCTCCACGACCATAAATGCTGAGAGTGAGCCCTTTTCACCCACTTGTATAGCATTATGTCATAGTTTTTAACATTGTTATAAGGTGAAATAAATATTTTTCTTTATTTCTTTCTTTCTTATTGGCAATAACCGGGACCGACACCTTTACCTGGTGTCCGACGCACGGCAAGACCCAATATTTTTTTGTTATTGGCGGTCACCCATCGAACTACCGTCCGCGCTCACAAATTATTACTTAGTCGATGGAATCGACGCAAGCCACTGGGCTTAGAGCACTAAATTAAAACAAATATGTAAACAAGTTGAATTAAATAAAACATGAGACTCACGACAAGGAACTTGTTTCGGAGGATGATCCCGTACAGCAGCCACATGAAGGTGACGACCGTACCGGACAGGATCAGCGGGAATGGCATGCCCTCCGTGCTTTGGTTCTTTATTATATCTTTCTGTAACAACAATAAAACCATTCAAAACATACCACGGACCTCTATATTTGCTCCATGCCACGGACCACCCTTTAGCTCACTTACACAGCAAAAGGATATAGCACTTAAAATAACCGGTGACGGATCAACTTAAACAAAAGCATTAATTTAATTATGATCTTTATGTCTTAGTTTGCACGGTTGAATATTTCCATTCTACTTGGTGCCGGTTCGGAGTCGGTGAGAAGTGGATCACGAATCACGAGTAGTACGTCTTTATGTAAGTATACAACCGTAATGACAAAGACATATAGATCATAATTGAATGTTTTTGTTTAAGTTGGTCTGTTCTCGCGTCGTTGTAATGTGCGTAGTGCTTAACTATTTTGATTTGCTCTTTAGATTAAAATGTGGATGTCTTCAATTTATCAGAGATTGCTCTTAATATGCTATTTTGCAATAAAAAATATTATTTAATGTAGTAACAAAGTATACGTATGGGGGCTAAGGATTTATTTCCTTCCTTAAGTCATTTTAGAAACACTATTTTCTGTAATATTGATCGTATGACACCCATTTAACTGGGATGCGATGAATATCAGCTCGTATCGAAGGGAGCCACGTATCGATTTATAAAATTGCTTTGTAAATTCAAATTATGTACTATGAATGGTAATTCTAACACTTCCAATTCGCAGATAAATTAATAGTGGTTTAGTAATTTCAATACACTGACGTGTGCATCGATATGCAAATGAAGGACGTTTTAGTTGTTCAGTGACACCTTGCTGTACCGGTTATCTTTTTACTTTTTAACCGACTTCAAAAAAGAAGGAGGTTCTCAATTCGACCGTATATATGCTTTTTTTATGTTTGTTCAGCGATTTTTTCGTCGTTTGTGGGCCGATTTTGATAATTATTTTTTTGTTGTAAAGTAGATATGCGCAGTGGGGTCCCCTGATAAGGAAACCAGGATCTGATGATGGCATCTTGGAGAAATCGAGGGCAACTTTCGAAAATTGTATGGAAGACTAGTGTGTTTGTTCATCCTTGTTATCATAAAAACATTAAAGCGCTACCATTTCAAGAAGGTCTGGAGTCGATCTGATGAAGCCGAAAGACAGTCGTGGGAACTCCTCAACGATTTACTGCAGTTATCTAGTGTTTGGGCTTGATTAATTTGTAGTGACGAGAACTTTACACATACATGTTGAATTGAGCGCCATCTGGCGAGTAGTTTTTGAGTTATCTCTACTTATCAAGGTTGAAGTCGGTTATTTTTTTTGTAAAAAGCAATTATTATTTGATATATAGTCTTGTCTTGTCAATAAAGACAAAATGAATGTACAAGTTCCATATAGAAGAACTCACATCCAGAAGTCATCTATCGGCCCAGGTTGCAGCATCGAAAAATGATTCTTACTTATTACATGCCCCATTACTTTCAAGTAATAAACATGTTTGGTTTGTATTAGTGTAATCTATTGAAGGATATTTAGTCAAGGCTGAAATGATCATTTTCCACGTGGCCCGCCTGCTCGTTCTCTATCTTTTCGCACGCATTGGGCACTTTAAAACGCGTCCGTTGATAACATGCATTTCAAGAAATAAATATTTTTAAAAACACCCTATTTAGGGTGCCTTTCCAGCAGTGATGTGCTATGCTACGTCGCTATAGATGCGTCTGCCATCCACCAATCACATTCAACCCTTAGGGGGTTTCTAGGCAGGCTAATGTGTGTTTGGTAGATCTTAAACGCATCTTTAGCAACGTAGCATAGCACAGCTCTGGTGGAAAGCCACCCTTAAACCCGCTAGGTGTGTACCAGCCGCATTGTTATAAATAAAACAGTCATCATCATCATCGCAACCCATTTTGCTGGGCACGGGTCTCTTCTCAGACTGAGAAGATTAAGGCCCGAGTAGGGGGCCGAATTCTTAACCACTAAGGCTCACTAGGCTATCACCGAAAAATAAAACAGTAATAGTCAGTACACTCACCAATCCAAACAGCGGCGAAGCTATCAAATAGAACATAAACGCAGTGATGATAGTCCCAAATCTGTTCTCGACGAGGGCCGGGTCTTCCATCTCGGCGTAGGCGATAAGGCCGGCCACGAGCGCGCCGGCTATGCCCATCTGCGCCCATACCTTCACCTTCTCCAGCGAGTAGTGGAAGTACACCATCACGTAGAGTATGTTAAGCGCCAGACCGATGAAGTTCACCTGGATCATCTTGTCGTCGCGGAGGATGAAGCCGAACTTCAGGTTCAGGATGCTCCTAGAAACGACGCGAGGTTTAGATTCAGGAATGGAGGCTCGAGCACTGTCTGACGTAGATATCTATATGTACTGTACAGAGCGTACACTTAGTTAAAACTTTACATTTATGTACTGGGATAAATTTTAAGTTTCAGACATTACCTACTTTTGGGGTTCACTAAAAGCTTCTAGTATCTAATTCTTATGCTAACTCAATTATTACTGTTTAGAACTTAGATAATTAATGAATAATTCAGAGTTAAATCTAGATTCATGTTTTATGAATGGATGTTTTCAGCGCAATAAGAATTACGTAAAGTTATAACATTACGTATCAATTACCTAAATGATTAAGTTTAGTCGAGAGGAAAATAAAAACTTAGTAGGATATTCTTTTGTCGTTTTTTTATAGTAAAATTATTCAGTCCATAATTTCCATAGTTTCAATGGCTATAAGATAAATCACAAATATTGTTTAGAATAATCTTATATTATGATTATTTTATTCCATCAAAGTAATGCTTATTTTTTTATGTCGCTTAGCTGCACTCCAAAACTTTACTATTATAGTTGACTTGCTAAACATTAGCGTGAATTAATGAGCTATATTGTTGATTGTTGGCGTCAGCACGAAATTGAGCGTACCTACCAATTGATAAGGACATTGAGATCAATTAATCTGTTTTGTGAACTACAATTATTACTGTTTCATGGCTCGCAAATATCTTAGTCATTGTTACGTGCGAACAAGTTTGGACGTCCAAACTGCTGTCCAAACAACTGAAGGCCACGTGGCCTTCGACACGTACGAGTATATAGGTGGGAATAAAAAAAGGTTTTTTGCTAGTAACTAAGTATTTTAACTGTCGTCGTAATATATTGGTAATAATATCGTTTAATAATGTCCTTAATAATATCCTTTAAATTTAGTAGGTGAAATAGTGCAAAATACTGAACTATGAGGCTATGGCACGTTTCTTTCAATTCTTTATAGTTGTTGGGATTCGGAAGGCTAGTTTAATGAAGAGGCTCCCCCTATTTGGTGATGTCTTTTTCACCCCTAATCTCCGCCACGTGGCTCATCTAATCGTCATCGACTATTAAATTCATATGGCGATTTGGGTTGTAATCAGGTTTTGTCGATGTGGCTACCGTGTCGATTTTACTATTCATTCACACGTCGTGGTACTTAAGTTCAGGAAACGAAGTAGACATACAGTCGACACGCTTATCCATTATAAGTCTGTACCTGGTGGTAACTGCCATAGGCTACCTCTCCCCTCCCTCATCTTCCGTGCAATTTTCCTATGATGCTATGATAATTTAATTACCCTTCGCAGAATTTTGACATATTTTTCTGTCAAAGTACAAAAAACTCGTACTCACATGATAACACCACCGATGAAGGCCATGAGGGAGATGCCCTTGGTGT
Organism: Hesperia comma; assembly: GCA_905404135.1. NCBI lineage: Eukaryota > Metazoa > Arthropoda > Insecta > Lepidoptera > Hesperiidae > Hesperia > Hesperia comma. Next base: position 19,455,554 of record FR990018.1, read on the forward strand.
TGCCCTGCTTGTAGATGTCGTAGCAGAGGAAGGAGCCGGCGAACATCTGGCCCGTGGTGACCACGGCCGCCGCCGTGCCCACCAGCTCCTTGTACGGCTGCAGCACGTCTGCGAGCGCGTCCATTGTACCCTGTGGAAGATAATAACACTGGTAGACCTGTCCGCGCTTCGCTTCGGGAATCCTGGCCCTTTGGGGCGAAAATGACTCAAAAACTTTTACGACTCAAAAACAAATATTCCCTACCATTTTATGCATGTACATACCTATTATACCTATAAACCTTTCTCTTGAATGACTATCTATTAAAAAAAACCGCATCAAAATCCGTGGCGTACTTTAAAAAGGTCTGAGCCTGTCTGAGCATACCTACATAGGGACAGAAAAAAATGCTAATCTATTAAAATATGTACTATAAATTTTAAAATGAGATGCGTTAATTGAAACTTTACATGAGTTAGGTTGCGGTTTTTAAGATGCAGGTGGTGACATCGTTTATGCAACCGCCAAATAAAACCCCATAATTTAATTATAAGTTCCATTGTTCATCTTTGTCATCAATATTCATTGAAGTAAACGGTACTTAAGAATCACATCCTCGCATTTATTGAACAAAATGAGTCTCAATTGGTACGGAGATGAGGTTGTGCGTCACGCGCACACCCATAGGACGCAGACGTCATGGGTTGCGGTTAATGACTGCCTGTTGTTTAAGTAGGCAATGGCCGATAACAACTCCTAGGGGATTGCTGAGGCAATTTAGCTATCATTAACTGCCTAATGAGGATCCTATCCTAACAAAGTTGGCCTGGGCCGCACCGCGTCACGATTTTCTGCACGATTAATGTTGAGGTATGGCCAATATTACATTCGAAAATTTTGAAGCTTTAGATAACAAAAAATTCCAACTAAAAGAGATATGACCGTAGCAGTATTCAGTAGGATCTTCTGCATAAATTATGAAAGCTTGTTCTTGATAGTCTCTTATTCTAAACTTTCATCCACTGTTTTTGCAAAGGTTGCGAAAATTAAGAAACAAAACAAATCATTTATTTTGTTTTCTTTTTCTCAGTTGAAATTGAGTTTCACGGGCACCAGTAGCTGTGCACCGTGAAGCCAAGTGGCAGCAAAACTGAGCAGTTTAGAGGGGTCACAGGTACCTACAGAATTAACAATGTAAGATGAGATAAATTTATATTGCTGGTACATTGTACAGTATCTGATAACAGTGGATATGGATATCTCTTAAATTGTTTACACCAATAAATATTTGCTTATTCCAACTTTGGAATTACTACATATATTTTTACAATGATACTCGACTTAGTTTTCAAGTAGGCATTTCCATCAAATATAAAGAAACTTAGAAGAAATTTAATTTGTGACATTGAAGGAGTTAATATTTATGTCCACATGTATTAACTAACTATAGAATGCGCACATATTTTTGAAGAATAGATTATATTATAATTAAGTTAATATCAATGGATTTTCATGAAGTTTTAACCTCAATACAATACTTGCTTAATGTTAACTGTAATAATGAATGACAATATTGTTAGACAATTTAAAACAGACAAGAATGCAGGTAAGTGCTATGTAAATTAGCCTTGTTAAATTATCATTCAAGGTCATATCTATAATTACCTTGTGTAAGACAGTCTCTACCTTAAACAATATCAAGTACAATAGAAATTCTTGTGCTTACAATATATTCAATAGACTTCAAATTTTCAACCAAAATTTAGAATCTATGTCTAAATCCCCATCAAGTTAGAGAAGAACTAGAGTAATAAATACCCCTCACAGACTTATATTTTGTAGTTTTTCTACATGATTTAAATTACATTAAAAATTGTAACACAAGATACAAACTGCATTATCATTTAGTTATTAAATATTAGTATGTCAAATTAATAAATAGAAATAAATTAAGAATGTTGAAGTCGCAGAAAAGGTTAGCTTATTGAGGTTATATTGAGTAAGTCTCATTATAAATCCTATACCTTGTACTACAATCCATACATTGTGTTTTGTCAGCATATAATTACTATTTTTGATTACATTACTTATACAAGTTGAGATCCATTATTTATGCAAATATTGATCCATAAGCCATATTCTCAGAAATACAGCTGTGTATACAGCAATTCAGAATTAGTGGAACTTCACTGATGAAGTCAGCATTTTGGTAACTGTATTGTGTAACCATAACTAGTTTATAAGAAAGCATATATGCTTTTACGATATATAGTAAGCAAAAAATATGTGTAAATGTGATGTACATGACCAGATAATAAAAAAATCTTATAATAATGTGATCTGCCCAAGATGGGAACCAAAGTGTGAAGTCTGAAGTGACTATTTCTTTGCAAAAACGGTCACTACCTATAGTGCTTTAAGTACTCTGTGTTATCTATAGCAAAAACTCAAAGTAAAATTATAGCTACTGTTTATAAGGCTATGTATCTCGTTCACGAATAAGGGAAAAATAATATTATATACCCATGAAATACAAATATTTTATTTCAATTATTAATTTCCTCATATTATGTACTGCGGCTTATTTGTTCTACAGTACCTACTTTAGTACATAGTATCTCAATGGTTCTACACGAATGTATATAAAAAAACAAACTTTGAAGTATGTACTTCGAAATATTTCATAGTAAGTTAATAGATTATAGTTTAATTAATACTTACGGTTTTTTTGGTTATAGTATGTCAGAATAAAACAAAAACACAGTCAATAACTTCGAAGGACAATTGTGTAAACCGGTTAACTTTTTACAATATCAATTTAGTCGATTGATAAAAATTTGCACTATATACACGTACACATCCAAACCACACCGTAGCTCGACTTATTTTTACTGATTTTGACAGTTGACTTATTTGCAATTTTTTTGAATTGACTTGACTTGACACTTGACAGCTGTGCTTGACAGCTTGACGTGACGTGGGCCGCGTTCCGTAACTGTCCGTGCGTTCCATAAGCGAAAAAGTGTCTGTTTGGGCGTTTTGGTCACTTATTGGAACGCGCCACGATTGGATCAATATTTGATTTAAAGGGGAAATGATATTTTGCGCCGTTCCACTAAGTGCTAATAACAACCAAGCCTTTGACCTCTGTTTTTCGTGTTCACTAGCTTTTTGTGTTACAATTTTGGGACGGATTGTTGACGATGTAAACATTACAAATGGTCGGCTGGAAAAATTAGGCGGATACTGAAAGTAACTTATAACCTAACATATGCTATAATTTGTTATTCCTATTGATAAACCTAAAAATCGGTTGGTTAACTTCACGTCTATCAAAAATTATGCACGTTTTTTCTGTCTCGCTAAAACGTTCTACAAACAGCTATAATTTTTTTCGGAAATATAGTAAAATATATTGTCTTCGATGACATAACGTGCCACAGTATTTAGATAAACAATAAATCCAATATGCTTACAATTGGTATATTGGCAAAAAACAATTAATTGTACATAATTATTTTACAAGAGGCATTTTTCGCGCACTCAACGTCTTGCAAGTAAATGTTCAATAAAAAAATAACAAAAAAAATGTAAAGTTCGCATTATGCCACGCTTTTCAAAAATTAAAAGTAAAATTATAAGGCGTTTAGGAAACGCAACATACCCGCTTTCATCACCGCTTTACATTTTTGAAAAGCGTGCCAAATTTGATAGCGTCCACAACGCCCCACTGATTCAGATGGGTCATTATGTTCAAAAATGATGATAATCCATTAGAAAGAAAGAAAGACAGAAAAAAAGAAAAAATACTTATTTCACCTCATAACAATGTTAATAACCTTAAAGCTAATAAACATAATGCTATTCAGGAGGGAGAAAAGGGCTCACTCTCAGCATTTATGGTCGTAGAGAAACCACGGCCGCTGGTTTTCAGAGTGACCCACTAATCCAAGTCAGTTCGAATGATTGATACAGGCACGTATGTCTGTAACCTAAATAGTAACATATCTTACGAACAACAATGTACTTGTGTGTATTACGTCATAACCGCTCAAACGAACACCTAGTTTCACGACCTTAATACTAGTGGATCAGTTTGTGTGAAATGTTTTGAGCGTTATGATAAGCCACTGGAACGCGGCCTCATATTATTAATTGTATTTTTTGTTGATGGCAGCACTTAATTTGTGTTTGGAATTTACATCGTTATTATTCTATGGTCCAAATACTTATTTGTCTGTGCTATATAGATGATGCTGCCTCTACACACAGGCCAGCGCATTCGCCAACGCGCTGGCGGTGCGCTTGCCAACGTGCTTGTGAGTTAATCCACACATTGGAAGGTCGTTCAGTATGCTTTGGTTCGGGCCAATGTGCGGACGGATCAAAAAATGGATGTTGAGTTGGTAACAGCTGCAGCTGTATATTTATTCACAGCTCATAATTACTACGTAAATGTGTACAAGAAAAGGGTGATACTTTCATATTTATAATATTAAAATAATAATAAAGTACGATGCTCTTACCTTGAAGTAAAATATCGTAAGGAAAACGGAATATCCAAGAACCTTATTTATTTAGCATTTTTAATACAATTACAACATTTTTATTTTTATGGTACTTATTTTTTGGATTCCATAGGCAATTTTCACTCTGATAGAGCTCAATAAATTTAAAAGTTTCCTCATTACTCATATTATACGCCATTTTGTTACGTTAGGTGTTAATACGCCGCAAGAAGAAAACATGCACTCTTGATCGCTGCTCCGGGCAAACTGATCGCGCGGCCAATGTGTGGATGGTGCGCCAAGCTTGCGACAAGTGTTCTTTGATGATACCGACACCGCGCGGCAAGCTCGCAAGCGCGCCGGCCAACGTTCAAATGCCTACCGCCAACGTTCCAACGCCCGTTCTACACATTGGGAGCCAACGCACTTGCCAACGTGTTGGCCTATGTGTAGAGGCAGCATTAGATTAGATCTGACAAACTTGACATTAGCGATTTCCAATTTTCCTGAAGATTTCCCGAATTTACGAATTTTGAACCATCTCGATCTATTTTAAGACGGATGAGTGATAAGACAAAGTGAAATTCTTTACGAATTTATCCATAAAGTAACGCATTTTGTCATGGGCTTCACGGCATCGATATGAAAATTGTCCTATGAATAGTGCGAGGTTCGGACGAGGAGTAGACCGAGTAGAAGCTATCGTTTTAATATGCAATGGAAAAACTTAAGTTTGAGAGGACGATGGCTGTGTGGGGTGCTGCTGCTGCTGCTGTGTGTAGCAGCAGCGCAGAAGATCGGTGATCCGTACAAGATCCTTGGCATCCACCGCAGGGCGACTCTGCCCGAGATTCGGAAAGCCTACCGACAGCTAGCTAAAGAATGGTAAATAAATTATGTGCACAAGTTTGTTAATCGTAAATTAGGTTTAAGTTCTTTACACATAGTCGTTTTGACCTATTTCTTTGTAGAATTAAGAATTTTAATAAGCTTGCTACAAGTTATTGTTATCATGGACTCAAACATTAGTATAGATATCAAACACAGTGAACAAATATTTGGCCATTTAGTTTGACCGCTTTTATAGGTATTATTCACTATTTTAAGCAGTGAATTTAACACATTTATGTTAGTACTTATTTATCATTTACTAACCATTTATAAATGCTGTATTAAAAGGTTAGCATTATGAACATTATACTCCTTACAGGGTGTTAGGGTAGGAATTTTTCATAAACCTATATTTGTAAAATATGATGTAGTTTTAAGAATAGTTATCACTTGCTTTGGTGAAGAAAAACAGTATGACCTGCATGCCTAGGAGTTCTCTTTAACATGTGGAAAGTCGGTCAATTAGCATTTAACCCTGTACCCTTCTAATAGTGAGAGGAGTATTCTGTCCAGCAGTGGGGCTGCTTTGTGTTGTGAAGAGGAACCATCACCACAATTTAACATTAAAACAAATTAACAGTGACATATTATTATTATAAACATTATTTTATTATTTTCATTCCTTGGCTGTTCATCCAGGCATCCAGATAAAAATGAAGACCCCATAGCTGAATCTCGCTTTGTGGAAATCAAGCAGGCATATGAATTGCTCTCAGATACAGAGAGAAGACAGGCGTATGATCTGTATGGGATCACCAATGAAGATGACCACATGTACAAGCCCAGGCATGATTACAGCCAGTATGCCAGGTTCAGGTATGTACAATGAATTAAAAAATATATACATTTAGTTTTTGGTTGTTTGTTTTATGTTGGAAATTGATTGTGAGCAAATCTTTAGATTTTCTGATTCAGCAATAATTATGTACACTTTGCTACAAAAACTCTTATAAAATTTTAAACTAACAATTGGGCTCATTCAAACTTTAATTTTAATACATGTTGAAATACATTTAACATCACATATTATAAGGGATAAGTAGGATTTGTTCATATGCCAGAAACATGACTCATCTCATGAGTAATATGCTGTTCCTGGGATCTTTATGGAATCTCAATTAAGCATATGATTGAGCCAAATGTTCAACATTTTTGTTCCTTTATTTCCATAATCCAAATCTGTATAATATTAATTATATTAAACTGAAAATTACTCACTCAGTAGTATGTATCTATGAAAATAATATTAACTGTAGATGTAACATTTATGAGTAGAGAGAGAGAGAGTAGTTTCACCAGAAGGGTAAATATTGGGTTAAATATCGATTAATCTTTTACTTGTGTGCAGTGAAATTTTACTTGTATGTACGACAAATTGAATGTAGGACTAATTTTTTAGTTTTATTTATTTTGTTTCAGCAGTGACCCCTTTGAATTTTTCAATTCCCATTTCCGGACACCAGACCAAGATATAACATTATTCCATAAGCTCTCTGTGACAACAAGGTGAGACAAAAAATTAAATAATGGAACTTTACATATTTCTGATATGTACTTTTAACAGGATTACTCATTATGTTGGCAATTTATCTGTAAATAATGCAACTACTTCCATTTACAAACAAATGATGCCTCAGAGGTTTCATTTGTATGACAGCATGGTTGTTTTCCTTTTGCCATCAAACTTCTTTAATTTGTTAGGATTTTTAATAGACTATCATTGAGTTTACTGACTGTTACAAAACCCTTACGTTTACATAATAATTGTATCTTACACATTAATTAAAAACAAAATAATTTATTTGCCAGGCATTTCGAGAACAACATAATGGAGAAGAGCGTACACACACCGGCGTTAGTCCTGTTCTACACGGACTGGTGTTTCGACTGCGTGCGGTCGGCGGCGGCGTGGCGGCGGCTGGTGGAGGCGCTGCAGCCACTGGGCGTCACCGTGGCCACCGTGCACGCGGGCCACGAGGCCACGCTGGCGCGCCGCGTCGGCATCCACGGCGTGCCGTGTCTGTCCTTCGTGTTGAATAGACATAACTATCTGTATAAGGAGAGCTTGTCGTCCCTGCCGAAGATTTTGGGTGAGTTTGGGATTGGGGAGGGGTGGTGGTGATTGTGTTTTTGTTGTGTTGAATTGTTACTTGCTTGTTAATTATCTCATCTGATAGTGACACAATAGTGGTGTCCTGGGGTGAAATCAATTTTGACTTGACAAAGAAATAACCTGCTTGCTTTGTTAAAGTTAAATGGCATGAATTTTATTGTACAAAACAATTTTGACATAGATTGGCTCAGATACATTACACCACTTGGAAAAATGTTAGTACATTTTACAACTTCGCGTAGTTTTTCTCGACAAATTAAAAATGGGACACAAACCTTAATTCGTTCTGTTGGTGTACCAGAGTTCATCCGCTGGAAGTTCCCGTACAAGCTGGTGACGAAGCTGACGGACGAGAACGCGGACGCGTTCGTGAGCGACTTCGAGGACAACCGCGTGAAGGCGCTCATCTTCGAGGAGCGGCCCACCATCCGCCTGCGGTACCTCATCGCCGCCTACCACTACCGGGACCGGGTGGCCTTCGCGTGAGTTACCTTGAACTTTGTCATACAATGCTTTGAAAAAAGTGAGTAAATAATTAGGTTAAACTATCTTTATAAATTATAACTTGATAATTCGACTTTTTTTTTGAAACATTTTATTCAGAAAAATACATAATTACAAGCACAACAGATATCCCGCCAAACTATCGAGTAGTTTGTAGGCGGAAAGTATACGCTCTTATTTATATGACTACAGTACCTCTTGATGGTAAGTGGTGACTTTCCTAAATTATGCCACACAAAACTCGTGATTTATGGAGTATCCATCTGACCTTGTGGATGGTTGATTTATGATATTAAACTTGAAAATGTTTTTGCTTCATATTTTTTGAACTCCACTGGAAGGCAACAATATTTCACCCTATTGACTCCCCACCATCTTCTTTCCAATGCTGGACATAGTTCATGGACAACCCTATTTAGTGTTCAACGCTGGTGATAAGTGATAACCGATGATTTTGTCTTGATATCGTCTATTACAGTTTCGTGGACCTGTCGGCGCCGAACACGGGTGAGGTGCGCGCGCGGTACGCGGTGCAGCGGCACGTGGACAGCATGGTGGTGCTGAAGGAGGACGGCGCGGCGCCCGCGGCCACCGTGTCCACCACGGAGATCCCCACGCAGACGCTGCGCCAGCTCATCGAGGCCAACCAGATGCTCACGCTGCCCAGGCTCTCCTCGCAGGTGAGCTTTACATGAGGGTTAAACTTGGTAAGCTAAGCTACAACCCACTAATGGCCCACTACTGAGCACGGGTCTCTCCTCATTACTGAGCAGGCCTAGAGCATACTCCACCACGCTGCTCCAATGCGGGTTGGTGGAGGGGTTAGTGGCCAACCCAGTGTCGAAAGTTTTCAAGCCGCCCGAAGGCCTCCGACATAGCTTAACGACTGTTCTCAGTCCGATACAGTACAATCCGGTCTTTGTGAGTGTGGACTGTGTGGGGATCTTAGACTGGAACAATGACTGTGTAACAAGAAGTAGCAGCATTTTTTTACGTAATAAGTTAGTAGCTTGAGCGCACTAACTTTTAAAAAGCCTGTTCACTCTCCTTTTGAAAAGCTGTATGGCTTCCTTTCCGCAGAGCGTGCTGGACGCGGTGTGCCCGGTGGAGTGGCGCGCGGCGCGGCGGCGGCTGTGCTGCGTGCTGGTGGCGCGCTCGGCCCGCGCGCTGGGCGAGCTGCGCCTGCTCGCGCGCCGCGCGCCCGACCGCCTGCGCTACGCCTACGTGTATGCGCACGCGCAGCCCGACTTCGTCAACGCGCTCGCTAATGGATCCGGTGAGTTATGTTTTAGTCATTCGTTGAGGTCCAATTTAGATTTGGAACTTGTGACTTTTTCATACTATGTACATTTTTCATTAATAAAAACGAAATTTAATTCGTATTAGTTGAGAAATTGACAATGTATCGAAAAGGAGTCGTATTTAATTGGTTTAAATGGAGTAACGATTTTTTACATCACATTTCGATTATTTAGCAGCTATTCTATATTTATAAAAATATGTTATTTCAACTCATTATGTTTACATAATCGCTAAATATATTTTCATAAACCCCCACGTCATCCGTCATCCCCAGGCATAGACATGTCGGACGTGGAGCACCGCATCGTGGTGATCTGGCGGCGCGAGGCGTCGCGCGTGCAGTACGAGTGGCTCAACCAGAGCTGGCCCACGTGCGCGCACTGCGCCGCGGACGACGACGGCGCGCCGCGCGGCGAGGAGGCGCTGAGGTGAGTGTGACCTCTGGTTGATAGGTGCGGTCTTAAATACTAGACTATCACTTGAACTATGTAATGTTAGGTGAAGGCAGACTCGGGAAAAAAGCTGTGAAAAATTATTTACAGATTACTTAATACTCATTCAAATTCAGCTCGAAGGACCATAATTTTTATTTGTGTTTTAATTTAAACTTTGATATCCTTCCAAGAAAAATTGAGAGGTATTTACAGCATAAGTTGGATATCTACAGTTTATATGAGTTTTCAGATACCAAGAGAGACTGAACGAGACTAAGAGGGCGCTGGAGCAGCTAGTGAAGAGGCTGCTGAAGCCCACCGAGGTGGTGCCCTACGAGGCTCACGTACAGGTAAATATAAATGTTCACTGAGCAGGACAATTTTTATATATTAGGCAGATTAACGAGCAGACAGGCCGTTTGATTGGAAATGCACATCGTCGCCCGTGAATATTCGTAAAACCAAGGGCATCGCGCCTAGTCCACAGCGATGGAATGTTTTGTTGCAATGCTTTCACTACTCACAGAAATTTGAACTCTTTGCCGTTAGTTAGTAAGGTACAAAATGCTTTAATAGCATGTACCGAAAAGCCTTATAACTATAACGATAACTTTTTCAGTGGATTTTGATCCTAATACAATAGGACGCAAACAGTAATAGCTACGTGGTTTGAGCCTTGTGGTGAGGGCCTGGGTATCAAATCAAAAATTATGTATGCAATTACTTGCTGCGACGAAATTAAACGACATGGTCAAAAATCGTGATTAATTGATTACACAATGCAATTACATCTAGAGGATTGTTAGAGTGTTCCTATCAGAAGCATTACCGTGTCTCTAAATGTAATTGTAATTTCTAATCATGATACCATTTTGTGCACCTCTGAATATATACAGGACTTTACGGCTTGTATATAAGAGGAGACAAAGACCAGTTTTAGGTTAATTTTGCTCCCATGACAATAAGGGTGCGGTTCCACTGAGGCGGAGCGGAGCGGAGCTGTGCGCGATTCACCAATCGCATGGCTTGAAATCCACGTCTCATTGTGCTTCGTATGGATTTCAAGCCATGCGATTGGTGAACTCCTCTCTGCTCCGCTGCGCTCCGCCTCAGTGGAACCGCACCCTAATGCTGGTAACGGTGCGCAGGAGCTGCTGGACGAGGCGGCGGTGGGCGCGCTGTGGGCGGCGCTGGGCGCGGCGGCCGAGTGGGCGGAGCGTGGCGCCGCCTTCCTGCGCACGCGCCGCGCGCTCTCCGCGCTCTCCGCGCTCGCCACCGCCGCCGCCGTCATCGCGCTCGGCTACCTCGTCGCCTATAAAGTGTATGTACTTGGTTTTGTGTTTTTGAGGTTAAAGTACTATTTTGATGTCTACATGAATTTTTATGGAGCGGATTTTTTTAAAGAAAAGTTCATAGGTAATAATTTAAAACATTCTGGATTAACACGGCACAGTAAAGTAGGTAAGTACTACCTACTTTACTGGGTCGGGTTGGATTTGGAAGTCTAAATTTAAAATAAAAATAAATAACTTGGTGGTTATCCACTACCACTGTATAAGTTCATCTGTGAACAGCCATTTGTAGAATTGTAGAACAACATTCTGTAAACATAAAATAAACCGGTTATATATAGGTATGTATTCATTAGGTATATTTTTGCTAATGACGATTCGATTTTTGATGCGTTTAACGTACACTCCGAACCGGCCAAATAAAGTTGGTTATGATTTTCTTAGTCTGTGAGTACTTGTAACATAACAGAATTCAAATAAAGAATTCCAAAATTAAAAGTCAACTTGAACATACCAGGCGTCTAGAAGAAGAGTCAGTGCAGCGTGCGCGCGAGGAGCGGCGGCGGCAGAACGGCAGCGCGGGGGGCGGGGCGGGGGGCGGGAACAACAACGTGGCGCCGCCGCAGGTGCGCCTGCACGAGCTGCGCGCCGAGAAGTACAACGGGCTCGTCAGGTGGGTACATTACGTCATCAGTATAGGAGTGTACGACTACACCAGGCGTCTGGAGGAGTCGGTGCAGCGCGGGGGGCGGAGCGGGGGGCGGGGCGGGGGGAGGGAACAACAACGTGGCGCCGCCGCAGGTGCGCCTGCACGAGCTGCGCGCCGAGAAGTACAACGGGCTCGTCAGGTGGGTACATTACGTCATCAGTATAGGAGTGTACGACTACACCAGGCGTCTGGAGGAGTCGGTGCAGCGCGGGGGGCGGAGCGGGGGGCGGGGCGGGGGGAGGGAACAACAACGTGGCGCCGCCGCAGGTGCGCCTGCACGAGCTGCGCGCCGAGAAGTACAACGGGCTCGTCAGGTGGGTACATTACGTCATCAGTATAGGAGTGTACGACTACACCAGGCGTCTGGAGGAGTCGGTGCAGCGCGGGGGGCGGAGCGGGGGGCGCGGGGGGAGGCAACAACAACGTGGCGCCGCCGCAGGTGCGCCTGCACGAGCTGCGCGCCGAGAAGTACAACGGGCTCGTCAGGTGGGGCCTTACGTCAACAGTATAAGCTCAGACCAATAACCTATAGACTGCGCGCCGTGAACAAAAGCGTGAAGCCGGCAAAAAGAATACACACGGCGGCACTCACACCAAAACGACTTGTGTTCTAAATAATAAATGAAGCTGTACGAGGCAATTCGTACATCTTGCTGCGTTGACAATTTACCTGAGCCGCGCGATTCATTTTAATTAATTATTTAGTGGTACGTTAAACGCGGTACGATCAACACGGTCCGTAATCAACGGTCGCAGCAAGGCGATCGCGCGTGCTCACTCATAAATCAATCATTTATCATTTAATTATAATTATCAATCAGTTTAATATAAATATCAATCAAAACCATACCAAGTAGTATAATTTAACTCCAACCTAATTATCAAGCAATCAGTTAATCAGTATCAAATCATATTATCAAGACAAAGAGTGTAGTAGTCAAGCAAGGACTCTACATCCTTTTTTGGTCCTTCGAGCCGGATATCATCCTCTTTTGGTCCTTCGAGTATCAAACAGTGATCTAACGCCTCGCGAGTGTATCCAAAAAAGTGGTGACGTGAGGGGAACCGGTGGAGAGCAGTGCACGAGGTTCCAGATAATCAAGTAAGATCTTTCCTATTTATCAAACTAAGATGGAGGATCTCCTCGTAACACAACAGCAGCTAATTGGAGCTATTGAGCAGCTTTACTCCAATTTTAAGAAAGACGGGCCGGAACGCAAGACCAGGGACTACATCAAGCGTAGACTTGAAACCCTGGATCAATATTGGCGTGATTTCCAAACCAATCATGTGGAGTTATGTGGGTATGGTATAAAAACTCATGATTATTTTACTCTCCAACAATATGAGCAATGTAAGGAGCGGTACGAGCATATACGGCTGGCTATCCAAAATTATCAAGCGCGGGATACCAAGCCGGCTACTCCGCTGCTACGCCCGGCTACTCCGCTAGGTGCATCAGGGACTTCCGCGGCGGGGGAGCAGCCTGCAGCAAGGCCAGGCACTTCGAAGGAAGGTATGTCAAATGAAGGTGCTGCAACCATGCAGCCGACTACCTTTAGATCACAGGGTATCAACAGCAAAACGGACGAGTTGCTTCGAAAGCAAGCGAGCAACTTCAGAGCATTGCAGAGAAAGGTAACTAGCATCAATTTAGATATGGTAACAGAGAAATGGGAATTCGATGATATTTTACGTACATTACAGTCTCGGTGGTCAGTTATAGAATCAATTCATTTAGAAATAGATAGTGAACTAGAGGGTAAAAATCACGAGTACGATAACGTATTTTATCACTATGAGAGTATTTACGAAGATATCAAAAAAGCTATCAACAAAAAGATGTGGTCTGCAAGTCATAGAGAGAAGTCAACACCTCAAATGGAATTGCCAGCCTTCAGCGGGAATTTCCAACACTGGATGTCCTTTAAGGATCTCTTCACAGAGACCATCCACAACAACCCATCATTATCAAACGCGCAAAAGATGCAGTTCCTGAAGGGTAAACTTCGTGGTGAAGCCGAGAGACTGGTGCAACATCTACAGATCGGTTCAGGTAACTACGTCACATGCTGGGAGATATTGAACAATAGATATAACAACATGAAACTTATTTTTACATCATATATTAACGCTATCATGAATATACCGGTTTTACAACAACCGTCGCTTGGACACATCAAAAGAATCCACGATACTTCTTTAGAATCGCTAAACGCTATAAAAAATCTAGGCGTAGACATCAGCACTTGGGATCCACTTCTCGTTCATCTAATAAGTCAAAAGTTGGATCCTGACACCTATAACGAATACATAACTTCGTTAAAGCATCCTAGAGACTTGCCATCTCTGAAAGAATTTTTTGAATTCCTAGAAAGCAAGTTTACAGCTCTAGAAACTTCGCGTAAAAAGCAAGAAAACCCGACGTCGAAGTCATATCATTATAATCATTCATCAAATAATATAAATCATAACAGCAAGTTACATTACAAAAAACCTACTTATTTTAAACAAACATTCGTTTCGAATAACAAAGTTGCGAAACCTTCGTCCGGTAAATATAGCAAGTCCGCAAAATATTGTACTTTGTGCAATAATAATGAACATGGAATATTTTATTGTTCTAAATTTTTAGAAATGCCATCGCATCTAAAACGTAAATTTATTACGGAAACGAAGTTATGCAAAAACTGTCTTTATGATCATCAAGGTAAAAACTGTTTTTCCGAAAAACGTTGTCGCGAGTGCAATGGAAATCATAATTCTATTTTGCACGATGCATTCAGTAATAAGACGCTTACGCTGACGCGGAATGACGCGCACGCTTCCAACCATATGGAATTGAAATCCAAGCAGGCGCATGGCAACACACACGTGTCGTTGCAGGGTGCAGCGCCCGAGGTCCTGTTAGCAACAGCCGTTATCAAAGTATTGGCTCACGATGGATCCTATCATAGCATGCGTGCACTTCTCGATCAGGGCTCCCAAACATCATTAATATCAGAAAAGGCAGCACAAGCCTTAGGGTTGCGTAGAAGGCGGTGTCGCGGAGTCATTACGGGCATTGGAGATAGAGAGAGCAATTGTAAAGGCGTTGTCACACTCACGTGTCAATCATATCACGAACATTTTTCTTTAGAGACCGATGCATTTATTATGAAAACATTATTGAAAAACTTACCCAGTTATACATTCCCGAAACCGAATTGGTCATTTTTAAACAATGTTCCTCTAGCAGATCCGAACTTTAACATCTGTAGTTCGGTGGATATATTGCTGGGAGCAGACGTATACAGCAGTATTTTGTTAGACGGAATATTTAAAGCAGGACCGAACTTACCGATCGCACAGAACACGCGTTTTGGTTGGATATTGAGCGGGAGTGTAGAGCGAACATTACAATGTAACGTAATTTTAAACAACAATGATGAAATACAACAGTTTTGGAGAATTGAGGATATCACTGAACAATCATCTATCTCATCACAGGATCAAAGCGTGATGGAATTTTACAAAAACACTACAACGCGCCGTCCGGATGGTCGATACGTCGTTCGTCTACCTCTCAAACCGAACATAGAGCAAGATTTAGGATTATCACGAAATAAGGCCATTGCACAATTTAAACAATTAGAGAGGAAATTTAACAATCAAAATCAAGTAAGTAGGGAATACAAACAATTTATTAATGAGTTTATATCGTTGAATCACATGACAACAGCCGACGGTAACGCGACTCCGAGCTATTATTTACCTCACCATTGCGTGTTACGTGAGGACTCGACTACTACAAAGCTGCGTGTAGTATTCAATGCATCGTCGAAAACAACTACTGGATTAAGTTTGAATGACTTAATGGAGAGTGGTCCGAATTTACAACAAGATCTTCAAGGTCTCCTTATCAAGTGGAGACAGTACAGATACGGTTTCACATCAGATATCGAAAAAATGTTTCGACAGGTTTGGTTACATCAAGACGACCAAAAATATCAAAAAATAGTATGGCGAGATTCACCGTTAGAGATGCTAAGGGAATATCAGTTAACAACAGTGACATACGGCACCAAGGCCGCGCCATTCCTTGCAATGATGACACTCCGACAGTTAACAAGTGATGAAAAAGAAAACTACAAACATAGTATAGCGCCTCAGGTCATTGAATCGTCATTTTTCATGGATGATCTCGTTCACGGATGTCATTCTATTGAAACAGCAACAGAGCTTATTCCAGATCTTATCAATCTACTTAAATCTGGGGGATTTAACCTGAGGAAGTGGAAGTCTAACTGTCCTGAAATATTAAAATTGGTCGACAGCAATCAAGAACAAATCGACTATGATTTCAAGCAGGCGGAATCATTAAAAACACTAGGACTTAGTTGGAATCCACAGCATGATAAATTTAGTTTTACATCAAAGATAGATTTTTCTCAGAAACCTCCAACAAAACGAACCTTGCTGTCTGATATTTCTAAACTTTTTGACCCTCTTGGTTGGTTGTCTCCGATATCAACAAAAATCAAGATTTTATACCAACAAGTGTGGGCTTTAGAAATTCAGTGGGATGATCCTTTACCTGACAATATACACAAGGAATGGATTAAGATAAAGGGTGAAATGCCACAAATCAATCAATTTAAAATACCAAGGTGGTTGAGAACTACTGAGCATTGTTCCATAGAACTCCATGGGTTCTCTGACGCCTCGATGAAGGCATACGCCTGCGTCGTGTATTGCAAGGTGAAGTCACTCAGTCATACATCAGTTATCATGGTAGCAGGGAAATCAAGATTAGTACCTGTGAGCAAGAGCAAGAACTATTCTTTACCGAAATTAGAACTTTGTGGTTCTGTCTTACTCAGCAAGCTTATCACCAAAATCAAGGAATGCCTGATTGGTTATCATATGGACATTCATTGCTGGGTAGATTCCATGGTGGTATTAGGATGGATAAATGGTGCGCCAGAGCGCTGGAAGCCATTTGTAGCAAACAGAATCAAGCAAATCATATCAATCATCAAACCAGACTGCTGGAGGTATGTCAAATCCGATGAGAACCCAGCAGACTGCGCTAGCAGAGGGTTAACACCATCTCAGTTACGAGATCACGAGTTGTGGTGGAATGGACCCACATGGTTATCATCGTTTGAAGCAAAAAATCAAGAAATCAATCAAGCAAATTATATCACAGATCAAGAAGTTAAAAAATCTAAGGTAGTGGCTACAATTACCACACCAGGACAAGAAAATATTATCAAGCAATTGTTAAGCAAATATAGTTCATTAAGCAAATGTACTAGAATTTTAGCATGGATATATAGATTTTTATCAAGAAAGCAAGAAAGAAAAGCATATTTAACATTAAGCGAAGTAAATAAAGCAAAAATCAAATTAATCAAGCAACAACAGCAAGAATATTTAAATGAAGAGATAATAGCATTACAAAAAGGCAATAAAGTATCATCAAAAAGCAAGATTTGTATGTTAAATCCTATTCTCGATAAAAATCAAATACTGAGAGTAGGAGGACGGTTAAAACACGCTCATATCAATTTAGACATGAAACACCCTATCATCATTCCAAAGGGTAGTCGACTATCAGAATTAATCATCGATCAGTGTCATGAGCTCACATATCACGGTGGAGCTAAACTAACATCAGCCTTTATGCGACAGAAATATTGGCTGGTTGGTGGTCTCAAGGCTACCAAAAAACGTATTTACCAGTGTGTAAAATGTAGGAAGCACAATCCAAGTCGTCACTATCAGTTGATGGGAGATCTACCGACATCACGATTGAACCCATCACGACCATTTTACCACACGGGAGTAGATTATACAGGACACGTGCTCGTAAAGTCTAGCAAGGGACGAGGCATCAAAACCTCAAAGGGCTACGTGGCTGTATTTGTTTGTATGGTGACCAAGGCCGTACACCTAGAATTGGTCTCAGATTTGACCAGCTCCGCTTTCCTAGCAGCGCTACGCAGGATGGCTGCGCGGCGCGGGGTGCCCAAACATATGTACAGCGATCAAGGTACAACATTTATCGGAGCAAACAAGGTCCTGCAGCAAGAATATGAAGCAATATGTAACACCTTTGACGATGATCTGGTCGCAAACGTTGAAGAGATGGGCATTGCATGGCATTTTAATGCTCCATCGTGGCCATCAGCAGGTGGTTTATGGGAAGCTTCAGTCAAAAGCCTAAAATATCATACAAAAAGGGTAATAGGTGAACAGAAACTTACCTTTGAGGAATACAGCACTCTCCTCTCGCAGCTGGAAGCCTGTTTAAACCAAAGACCTCTATGTCCTTTGACTGAAGACCCAGAAGATTTAGATTGTTTGACACCATCACACTTTTTAACAAATGGGCCTACACTAGCATTCTTTGACACAGAGACGGACTTACGCACCCGCTGGCATCTTACTCAAAAAATCTTTGATGATATTTGGAAACGATGGCGATCCGAATATCTCACGCAATTATAAGCACGAAGCAAGTGGCAACAACCACAAACAAACATACAGATCAATGACATGGTTATAATACACGATGCTAACTTGCCCGCCGGTAAGTGGGCTCTCGGTCTTGTCATACAGTTGCACCCCGGAAGCGATGGATACGTCAGAGTCGTTACGCTAAAAACAAAAAATGGTGTTTTAAAACGACCTGTCGTCAAATTATCAATTTTACCTGTTCATCAAGATAACGAGGTTTGCAAAGAATCAGAGCAAAATCATAATCAAGAGAGTAATCATGTATATCACGTAACACAAACAAGAAGAAGAAATACATTTAATTTATCAAAAATGATCTTCGGATTATTAATGTTTATAATGACCCTTATAGCAAGTACAGAAGGTTCATTTCATATAACACCTCTTCGGAACAATCAAAGCTTATATTTTGATAAAGTTATAAACATGCACGTAATTAGAGACGAGTGGCGCCTCGTAGTCTACTACGACATGAGTCCTTACTGGGAAGGCACGCAAGCATTAAATAAATATTTACATTGAATATTTACAAAACATTTGTGTTAAGATAAAGGACGTCTCACGTTGCGACGCGATCATGTTGCAGCTTGAGCACGGTAATGAACAGCTGAAATATTACAATGGTTTATTGTTAAATGATAAAAAATCACGCACACGCCGTGGATTGATAAACGGAGTAGGATCTATTGCGAATAGTTTATTTGGAATCCTGGATAGCAATTTTGCCGAAAAGTATGAACAAGATATTGAACTTTTGAGAAAGAATCAGGAACACTTAGCATTACTGTGGAAAAATCAAACTAGTATAGTGGAGGCAGAATTTAATTTACTGAAGCGCACAGAAGACATCATGAACAAACAGCATAAGCTTATCAATCAACGTTTACATAATTTGGAGAACATTGCAAAGGAATGGGAGTCTGAAAACTTACAAAATTCAGTTATAAATGACTTCACTCTCTCTATGATGATGGCCAACAACATACTACTTCACCTGAAACAAATGCAAGATACGTTGTTGGATACTCTGACCAATATTTACAACGGTCAGCTGAGCCTTCATCTGCTTACGCCTGATCAACTTCATCATGAACTAAACATCATCTCTGGAAAGATATCAAAAGATTTATCAGTACCGTTTGATAGCATAACTTTACCAAAAATCTATCACCTGTTAAAAGTAAAAGCAAGAATTTCTACTAACTATCTTATATTTGAAACCAAAATACCTTTAGTTCACCGAGATGTGTATGAAATTCATAAAGTCATACCCATCCCACAATTACATAACGACCACACGATGATTCATATCGAACCCATATCGAGTTACCTAGCAATTAACATAAAGAAAGATGCCATGTTACCGATGACTGAAACAGATCTAAATGCTTGTTTACATCAAGATTCAGAAACAATGTTATGTTCGATAAAGAAACCAGTGTATAATATCAAAGAAGATGAGAGTTTCTGTAAAACGGATCCAGTTACTAGCAAGTGTAACGTCTATCAGGAACCCTGTGAACGAATATGGCACGAATTAAATCAATTTAACAATTATTTTTATTTTTGTTGTTACCAATGCCAGATCAAATTGCTTTGCGACGATCAGATTACCCCGCTACAGCTACCGAGTGCCGGCCTGCTAACTACAAGCTCAGGTTGTATTATCAAATTCAAGGATTTTACAGTATTTACTCACAAGCAGGAGATGAGTGAGCTGCATATCAAAGCAGAGCTGGAAGTCCAGAAATTATCACCCATCAATTACATCATAAATATATCTATACCTACGCCTACCCCTGACTTCACCGAAGGAAACAGCAGCGATAACAGTGCGTTGCTTGAAATCAAGGAGCAGATACATAATATGCAGCAGACGGTCCCGCTGTACGACAACATCAACGTACACGACATTCATCATTATACGGCATTGTACGTCATCATAAGCATCTTGGTCGTGGGAGCTATTCTCTGGGCGGTAAGGAGCCTTCGGCGGAGATCGTCCCCAGCGGTACGGCCAGCAGCGGCGGCGGCGCGGCAGCAGCCGAGCGCCCGCCCACGCGAAACAAACAATATCCAGTGCGGTGTTTGTGATCAGTGCGGTATAAAAACCTCGCGGTATCAACGTCGTTTGATCGGTAGTGGTCAGTTTAGTGATAACGTAGTGAATCAATCGGGTAATCGTATTAGCAAAAGTGTTCAGTGTATACCTTCGGGTAACGTTATCAAACAAAATAAAAGCACGTCACCTTCTTTTCGCGCAGTATACGTTGTCGGTGACGATAGTATCAAATACAATTCATTATAGTTATTTTTCACATAATTGTTTCCATATACTAACAATTAGTTTAATGGATTAGATATTGTTTATCATCTTGTATCATCTCATCAATTTAATCTTTGCATTTTTGTCGTCGTGGGAGCATGTACGAGGCAATTCGTACATCTTGCTGCGTTGACAATTTACCTGAGCCGCGCGATTCATTTTAATTAATTATTTAGTGGTACGTTAAACGCGGTACGATCAACACGGTCCGTAATCAACGGTCGCAGCAAGGCGATCGCGCGTGCTCACTCATAAATCAATCATTTATCATTTAATTATAATTATCAATCAGTTTAATATAAATATCAATCAAAACCATACCAAGTAGTATAATTTAACTCCAACCTAATTATCAAGCAATCAGTTAATCAGTATCAAATCATATTATCAAGACAAAGAGTGTAGTAGTCAAGCAAGGACTCTACAGAAGCTTTGTGTTCCAAAAAATAAAGTTTAAATTTCTTCTAGTTCAAACTGTCAACATAGGGCATTCTATTGGTTTCGATGTGTGCAGCTGACTTTTTGCCGGCTTCACGCTTTTGTTCACGGCGCGCAGTCTATAGTTTATTGGTCTGAGATTATAGGAATGTTGGTCTTTGTCAGACGACTGACGAGTCAGTCGGCGCTAGTTTGCAAGTTTGTTTAAGGCTGTAAAGCTCTAGCCGGGGACGATATTCTTTGCCGCAGTAGCGACTGGAGAGGAATGTATCCGCTTGCATACATTATTAGGAACTCAGCCTATGAATCACTATTGGTTATACATAAGTCAGTTTCAGCATTTTATGTGTATTAGTGCTGTTTTGTTTATTGGAACGAAATTTCTTGTCGTACGGTACGGATGGAGGTAGGACATAAAATTTGCAAGATTTTTGGGCTTGGACATAAAATCCGTCACGACAGGTATACCAGATGTGTTTAACCGAATTGTTTTCTAGACTCCGTTGGGACCGTTGGCGTTAGATAAGGAATTCGTTTAAATGGCAACCCACTCAAATGCCAGCTTTCTGCCCCTGTGTTAACGTTCATTGTAGATTGACGGGGAGAATTTAAAACGAAGAGGTATCACACAAGTGCAATAAAGTTATTTTTAGAATAGATTCGTGGGACGGACTACACATCTATGTATTTAATGATATGGTTGAATATCGGTTGCAGGCTGTTGAAGCCGGGCTGCCGGTGCATCGTGCTGCTGGTGGACGCGCAGAGCAAGGTGCAGCTGCTGTCCAAGTTCCACAAGATCGTGTGGCCCTACCGCAAGTGAGTGGCTCCATGTACATACACCATACGAATTATAGGGCATGCACATCAGTTTTTTTAGGGTTAGGTGGGTTTTGAGCATTTAAATATCACTTGCTACAACGGTGAAGGAAAATAATCATCGTGAGGAAACCTGCACACTGGAATGTGAAGCCAGTCAATCTGCACTTAGCCAACATGGTGGACTACGGTTTTAACCTTCTCATTTTGACAATAGATTTGAGGTTCAAAATGGTTCTATCGTGTCCATGAACGGTATATATATACGTGCGTTGCTCAAAAGCGCAGTGTATGAAGCGTAACATCTGTTTGTACAGTATGGTCATTTTGACTGATGTGAACTTCGTTTTCCGAGATGTTTGCGCAGATACAGTAACTGACCAATCAAAACACGGCGGCCATGACAGTGTTTTGTAATGCGCTAATTCGTATTGGCCATGGACATATTTACGTCCATGGTATTGGCTACTATCCTACCGCCCGCACTCCCCGCCCCCTATCACAATTTTGACCTTAAAATCGACATCTGCGCAGCCACTCGTAGCCAACTTCATATCAGCCGAGTTAAAGTGACCTTACTGTACCAGTGACAGTGTGTAAGGGCACCGTTCACCCGCCAGGAACAAGACGCTCGTGTTCGCGTACCTGGCGGTGGAGCGCGGCGTGGAGTGGTTCCGGCGCGTGCTGCAGCTGTCGCTGGGCGGCGGCGAGCTGCGCGTCAACGCGCGCAACTGCGTCGGCACCGTGCTCGCGCTCAACCCGCACCGGAACTACTTCTGCATCTACCACGCCAAGCATCCGGAGGGCGCCAAGCCGCACAAGGTGGGTCGGCTCGTGGTATAACCCCACCAGCGAGCTGCGCGTCAACGCGCGCAACTGCGTGGGCACCGTGCTCGCGCTCAACCTGCACCGGAACTACTTCTGCATCTACCACGCCAAGCATCCGGAGGGCGCCAAGCCGCACAAGGTGGGTCGGCTCGTGGTATAACCCCACTAGCGAGCTGCGCGTCAACGCGCGCAACTGCGTCGGCACCGTGCTCGCGCTCAACCCGCACCGGAACTACTTCTGCATCTACCACGCCAAGCATCCGGAGGGCGCCAAGCCGCACAAGGTGGGTTGGATCGGGTGGTGTACGGGAGCGAGAGTGGGGGAGAGAGGGAGGGGGGTGGAGAGAATGGGGGGGGGAGCACAATATTATCGAGTATTTTGAACGTACGTGTACGGATGTATAAAGTTAAAAATTACTTTATGCAAAAGATCCGATAGCGTAGGGATGCGCAACCCCGCGAATTTGCAGAGACATGTAGCAACTATCAACGCATCTAAATTTGAACTTTACCACTCCCAGATAAGCTTCAAAATAAACTCTAGAGCCTCGAATTTGCAGGGTTATGTAAGCCACTAGCAACACGCCCAAATTTGAACTCTACCACAACGAGATAAGGTCCAAAACCGTACTAGACCATAACGCCGTATACGACGTTATTGCAGCGCATGAACCGCATGACGCGGTCGCTGGGCGGCGGGGGCGGCGGGCGCGCGGCGGACCCCGAGGCGGGCGCGTTCATCGGCTTCCACACCGACCCGGACTCCTCCTCCGACGAGGCCGACCCGCCCGTGCTGCTCCAAGGTAACACTACCTACTATACTAGTACTGTGGCGACATCGCACAACGTCACACGGTGACGTCACCGAAGCCTGAATCGCGCTATCGAAGAATTGTCGATCGCCGGCATATATACAACGCCTCGAGTACATTCACTCGGGGCCACGGCCGCCCCCCAGGCATGTCATCTCGCCTGGCGGGAGATCTCCCTTTGCCAAACTGGTGATTGCCAAAGTACCTTTGATGTTTTAATTGTCTAGATTGAGCGTCGCCCTACAATGAAAATAAAAAAAAACAAAGCAACATTATCAAGCATGTGTGCGTGCAGGCGATGTTTTACACGTTCGTCAATTGTCTATGTGCGTAATGATATAAAAATTGTGGCTCAGTTATCCACAATTTTTTGACAGGTTTGCGCGGATTCGATGTTCCATCTAGACATTTAAAACATCAAATTCTAGTACCTACCAATTTACCATCCTGTTTATATTATTACCGCTATTGTAATTACAGCAGCAGCTGTTGTGAAGTGTTACTTCCACTATTTTATGACAATGTGACATAGGATTCTTTAGGAAAGCTGTAAAAAGTGCTTTCCTTCAGTGCAGACACTGCACTAGTGACTCCCCTGGTGTTTCTCGTGTCCATAGACGACGATGACCATCAGATGGCTCGTCTGATTTTGTCGGCCATTAAGCTATAAAAAATTAAGTGTGTATTTGTAAATGTAATGTAGGGATCGTTATAACCAACGTCTTTTGTACATTCCAGAGAACCTCCTGGACGGTCTGGAGAACTGGCTGGACCGTCTGTTCGAGGGCAGCACGCACCGCTACTACGTCAACTACTGGCCCGACATGACCACCAAGTGAGCGCCGCCCGCCGCCGCTAGGTAGGTTACGTATGTCTGTCTGTACCTGTGCCGGGCAACTTACTATAGGAACGTCTATACGCCAATAGGAACGGTCTATACGCACATAGGAACGGTCTATACGCCAATAGGAACGGTCTATACGCCAATAGGGACGGTCTATACGCCAATAGGAACGGTCTATACGGCAATAGGAACGGTCTATACGTCGTCTTGGGCGTTTTCCGCTAAGCGAAAATGACGTTAAAATTTGTTTTGTAGATACAGGAATGCTTTGAGTTATGATCGCTTGGCGAAACGCGCCTTTGTTCATTGGTATTGATAGAAGATATCAAATGCTAATGTGTAGCTTACTTCAGTGAGGACTTTCGTTCTTTTTTTTATGGAATTAAGATAGCAAACGAGCATGCAGCACCACCATCCGCTGCCGCCCATGACAACTGTGACCGACCCAGAACTAGACTCAATGAGTCTCGTTCTAATTCGGTCACACAGATGCGTTGCTACCCCTGAGGACTGAGATGGTCGCCTCTAAAAAAAGTGTAACCGGCTCCACACCTTCCTGTCCGGAACACAATTTTATTGTTCTTAAAACAATTATTACACGGTAGGAATGGTACTAAGTACCGTGTGACCGGTTCTATATCAATATCGTATTGTTTGCAAATAAAAGTAATGACAAGTATGACAATGACAAGTAAAATAATGACAAAAGTGAATTAAGTCTGTCCTTAAGTGAGTTCTTATTGTGAGTTGCCTTACACAGTATAAGTTCTCAATACAATACTACTTCTAGGGTGACATATGAGATGGGAAATTCTAACATGTTTTGTGTTCAACAATATTTCACCAACAAAGTGTATACATAGCTGTATGTGTAAAAACGATGTATTATTTCGTAATACTAGACTTTCCCTTAATGAGTCTTAAAAAAATTCACACGTGAAAATTAAAAGTTAATAGGGTGAATGTGTATATAAGTGCTATAATCAGTACTACTCAAGTTAATTATAATATTAAGTTAATTAGGGTTAACAATACAACAAGATGCCATCTTCTTAAATGTCGCTTTCGAAGTTTTCTTAATTTCTGATGATTTCTCATGACAGACCATTAAGTACCGTATACTAGTATCATTTCTTTGAGCAATGTGGCCCTTTTTATACAGTTAATAAATTCATAGGAATATGGACCAATAAACGTCTCATCTTGTTAGTTTGTTGCCAGTTTTACTTTTGACTTATAGGTATACTTCGCGACATACTAGAAATTGTAACATACTACATTCTTTTTATTATAAGTCATAATAAAAAGATTAACTTTTGAGTTCTATGGTTAATGATATATTTTTATTTAGAGTTATAATAAAAAATGCTAGGTGTCTTATAGTTTCTACTTTCCCTTGTAAACTTCACAACCTGCTCCTAAATCTGCCAATATTCATTATTATTTAAAGTAAATTCTGATGAGTAATAATTAAGTAGCCTAATAACTATATACTGCCCAAACTCTTGTCTTAAGATTTATCTAAATACACCATTATAGTGTTATAAAAAAGTTTTTCTATAAATTATACTCGATGCACACGTTAAATTATCCTCACGAAATAGAAGTCAGCTGACCAATTAGCGATTGGTCCGTGCAAGGTTTTACTACCATTTCTCATACATTCTCCTACCCTCAATTTTATTACAGTAAGTTTTTTCCAATAACCGTGTGAATTTTAAATATTGTGGTAACATTCTGAATAGAATAGTTTATGTGATATGTATTTGTTGTTCGGAGTGTGGACGTCGGTTTAGTTTATGTGACGGTCATTTGACCGGGAAAATATTGTCTGGTAACCGTGATCAGACAGGTATACTGCCCAAGACCGCAATTAATCTCTAAATGTTTAATTTTCGTGTTTACTCTTCGACTGTACTATATTTATGTTTTGTCAGTAATAATAATAAGTAAAGAAAATGTTATATCAAACATATTATTTTAATGTAATAGACTCTGTATGGTGACTGCCCGCTGTTTAGTCATATAGTTAGACAAGACACGTGAATCTATGAATCGCTTCAATACAGGATACAATTCGAGACATACCAAGCACTTTGCTGTGGTCTTTTCGGGCATTAATTTTGCTTGTGAGTAACTATTAAAATATATAGCTACTTAAGCTCATATAGGTGTCTGACACGCCAAATTTATTTCATTATTCGCGCAATTAATACAAATTTAAACATCAAATTGGTATTAAAATTAAACCAATATTGTATACTTTTCCAGGGACCTCTATAGTGGTGACCCCGACGGGATGCATCTTATACTAAAGGTTTTCGGTTCACACGTAACGTCTTTTGCCTAGCAGCGGGATGTCACCTACACTATTAATTTATAAGTTGTCTATATGAGCCTGTTACTGTGTGACTGTTCTCTTGTAAATTATTTTTATTCTTAAGAATTTTCGGATTTATCGGACCTGACCGGATTGTTATATTACGTGTTTATATGTTACAAGTTTGTTGTTACAAATAATCAAATAATCATCGGGAAACGTGAAATCATCACAACAAATTTACTATACCCATACAATTAGTAAGGTTTCAACCAGAAATGTGGCTGTAGCCAAAATCATTTAATACTACTCAATTTCTGAAAAGTTTCAGCTTGTGTCTGATAGATCTGAGTACACAATTTACAGTTTAATGACCTACATTAGCTGGGTCTATGGAGAGAATATGCACTGTAGTGTTTGTTCGTCCGCACGGGATCTAGTCGCAACGGACAGTATTATACACGACGCACCTCATTCTTTAATGACAATATAGATCCGTGTCGCGGTGGACATACGTGACCACCGATGTGGTATTTACTAAATGTAAATATACATGTTACTCAACATGACATGTATCGATTTAGTATGGCTTCAATTCGGCTCGAAGGATCAAACATTTTTGAGCCGTCTTGAGTTTTTTCTGCTTTCAATATAAATAACAGGAAAGTTTGAAATACAAATAAACTAAAAGACTCAACTATACAAAAATATATACTGAAAACGTAATGTGATTTTGCATTGTGAACCTCAGACACATCGGTAGAAACTTATGTCTGTCTCGACACGCAATGACCACTTTACAACTTTTAAATCTTTATATTTATATAGATAGAGTAATGTAATCTCTTGCTTCTCACTCGCTATAAATACTGCTAAAGCATAGAAGTGATAAGTTATGTAGGACGATAGAGTAATATCAGTGCCTGAACCGAATATGATGAAGTTGAACTCGCGTGGAGTTTAATAATTCGTTTTGTACCTTTGTACGAAGACCGTGCTTTATGATTAGGTAATGATGTTGTGTTTTACATTGGCAGCTCGGATTGACATGTTTAATCTAGACTAAGTTCAATATTACATTAATAAATTTATACTTTTCTAACGATAACGAAGCGAAAATGTAACCGTTCGACTTCCAAAGCTTGCCATCGATGCCAAAATATAATTAAATTCAACCTTGTGTAGCTTAGTAATTTTAAAATGTATTCCTAAAGTATTAACAAAGTACATTATAATAATTGTTTATTGTTAGTAACTGTCGTATTAATCAATGTATTTTCGTTGTTCACAAATATCGATTATTCAATGTTATACTAGTCAATATTGTATTACCAAATAATAGTTCAATATTTTATTGTTAAGTTAGTTGTTATAAATGTAAATAAATTGTTTGTCGGTGAGCTTCCAGAGTGAGATCCAGAGATAGACGCCACTAAACGGCTCCTATTATGTCCTTAACACTTATTTTTCAGTGTTGTTGGCAAGATATATCGAGGTGGTAAAATGTATAATAATTATGCTAACTAAAACTAAACCACATAACTATTGTAGTATCATGAAATCGTTATCCATCTACCTCAGACTAAGAAATGCATAGTATTCTCCATCTTGTCTTGCTTAACCCCGCAGTAAATATAAGCTCTAAATCCAAATACAGATGAACCTTGAAATGTCTCTCAACGCTGATCCGAGGCGGCCGTCCACGTCTATCACTGGATCCTAACTGCACAGGCCATAGTGTTAGTAAGCGTCGTTATGGTGTTTCCATCTAGGTAGCCGCCAAATTAAAATTTTCGGAGATTTTAACCCTTTTATTTGACTAACATACGAAAAATTGCATGGATATAAACACGAGAACTTTTCATTTCGCGAGCTCTAGAGGGAACCACCGTCTTCGCATGCTAAGTCAAGACAGTGTGGGTAGTCAGAAATGGGAACATGATGAAGGAATACAAGTCGATAGGTAATTTGGATTAGTGAATTTTATAGACGTTACGGAAACCTATGTACAATTTTTTTCGGGTTGGAGATGCTGTTACAGATAAGGTAAAATGTCGTTTATAGGTAAGACGATAGTTGTAAACAAGAAGCATGTGTTAGGAATAATTAGTCGATTTTTGCACTATTATACCGTTTCATTCATCTTAAGATTGATTAGTGGTTTAGTAGCTCGCAAAATTATGGAGCTCGGACTCTACCGAAGTACTGTTCAAAGTGTTTCGATGATAAATTTTCTATCGTCTTACTAGACCGACCAAGACCGTTTGTAATTTGTACTCCGAAGTGATAAAGCCATGCACCCGCCAATAAAGGACTGCACACATAACAACGACTCCACGCCAACGCGGTTACGATTACGGAGCCATTCAAATGTAAGCATTCAATAAAGATCCTTATATCTTGGACATTACGGTTGAATTTCGAGTGTACACTTGAAAAACGTGGACTACTCCCCACCCTCTGCTCACCGACGCCGTTCACACTCGAAATTCAACCGTAACGTCCAAGATATAAGGATCTTTATTGAATTCTTACATTTGAGTGGCTCCGTAACCGCGTTGGCGTGGAGTCGTTGTAATGTGCGCAGTCCTTAATACCTACTTGCCTTTTAGAAATACATGTAGAGTATGTAAATTGCATAAATTATATATGCTTGCCATTTTTGTATATTATACATTTTTACACAATAATAATGCAGGTAGACATTACACCTATTCTTGTCACTTAATTTTAATCATGCTATGAAATATACACGTTGCATTTTAAATTTATTTTGATGTTACAAGACGAGTGATCATTTACTGAAACGATTGAATTGAATGATGACAATGATCATAATCTGTGCCTTGACTGCGTGTCCTGATAGTGCGGAGTTTGCTTTTAGAAATATTATCTGCTTGTTAAAAGCGGGCTACCTCCGACAATAGATATTCTTATTGATGAAATGGTCATTTTAGCAAATGG
Organism: Hesperia comma; assembly: GCA_905404135.1. Lineage (NCBI taxonomy): Eukaryota > Metazoa > Arthropoda > Insecta > Lepidoptera > Hesperiidae > Hesperia > Hesperia comma. The sequence continues at coordinate 19,485,142 of FR990018.1, forward strand.
CAATATAAATGTAGATGCAAATAGATATAATTAGGTACCCTTGCGTTGTCTATGCACATTGCACATTCAACACCAATTCTTTCCCGATTCAACAAATACCAAAGCATTGAAATTAGCTTTAGATTATATCAGGTTACAGGTGGATGAATTTTCAACATTTACTTGAATGGAATTAAATAAGGTCGCCTCTGAAAATTCAACGGTAACAAAAAAGAAATATAGGTCATAGTTCAATCGGCACAGAGTTGGAGTTGAGTTGACATAATGAGCGCAACGCTTAATTTTACTATAGTTGAGAAATGGAACTCTGTCCTTTATCGCGCTGTCATTCTTTTTCTTAGGCTATCATTCCGATCAATTTGTCTTCTCCGAGGTTTTGTAACGTTATTATCATTACCTCTAATATTATATACTTTATAATTTTCTATGTACATACATAGCCTTCGCTTGCACCTCCTAGTGTTCAGTATCTAAGACGGGGTATGTTGGTTCCGTCTAAACTCTGGCACTTCTCACACAACGCTATTCATAAGCTACGCGACTGCAACGCTACCCAAAATTTGTATGTATTTGACACTATGTACTGACAGGACGATGCGTCTTCTGTCAGTCAAAAGTGTCAGATACATATAAATTTTGGTTTGCGTTGCAGTCGCGTAGCTCATGAATAGCGTAATGTGAGAAGTGCCTTAATATGTATTGATAGGATGCACTCATATAGCTGTCGACCGTACATTGACAATGCAACGCTTAGTTCTTAATGCCTAAGTATGTCTTTCAAATCGTGCTGCTTTTATGTAAACGAGATTTAAAAAACCTAGCTTTGTTTAAATTATGTTGTGTGTTTACCAGGACACATCAGTAACTCGTCTCTATTATTTTTTTATAATATATGTTCGCGTGTATTACATGGTCTGTAACGTTTGGCGAGTGTGTCATAGTAATGTTTATTTACCGCCGTGTTGGTTGTCTGTATATGGGTTGTTGACAGAGCTTTCGTCTATACTAAATTTATTGTTACTCTTAAATTATGTTAATGTTAAGAACACTTTATCTAAAATTCTTTATCTTTATTCCAGTATCAATTTGTACAATAAATATTAAATATTGGTATTGATTTGTAAGTTTTTATTAATGAAAAAACCCGAACCCTTTATCAAGTGTAGAATAAGTATTGCTGATTAATGCTGATAGCTTTTTAAAAATTGGAAACAGACATAGTGTGGTAATTATTTATATCATGGTTTAAAAAGTAGGATAATTTTCCTGATGCAATTGATTAATAATTATAATAATTGTTTGAGACTTTGTTACAAGAATGATTCCATTTGTTTTAAATTAATTTAATACGGACCTCTAGACACATTCCTGGGGAGGAGTTATTCTTAAAATATTATTAGGGAATTGAAGTTTCATAATAGATGTCCATGGGATAAAGACACCCTATTTTACATATTTTTGCTTCTACATTTTGTTACCATAAATAATTAATCATATAACAGTATGAATTACTGATACTTTGTTATAAGAATTTAAGAAGGACACGAATAAAATACTTCAATTGTAATAATAATTAAATAATTATTTGTACAACAACACAAAATTACATTATTTTCTATATAAGTAGTCTACTGGAGTCAACCAAACATTTTCAGCTGTGTTTTGCACATGATTTTATAACTTGTCTTACCTGCAACAAATAGATCAATTGGATAACACCATTTATTGAAATAAAATGTATCCTATCTTCATACACATTAATTATATTGGTATTGATAATGTATAAGTTAAATGTATAATAAAATATATGTCATAGAGCTAGCCAAATATATGGTTACATGCAAGCTACACACAGTTATATACAACATAACCTACCTATAACTATACTCATTCTAAATATTTTTTTTTTTTTATGGAATTAAGATAGCAAACGAGCATGCAGTACCACCCTTCCCCTGCAGCCCATAACAACTGTGACCGACCTAGAACTAGACTCAAAGGGACTAGGATGGTTAGTCCAGTTAGTAGATGGTGTTAGAATATTAGTTGGTTAGTTTGTTAATAAGTGCGAGGACAGGGTATGTTAGTGATAATTAGTCCTGTTAGTTAATGTTAGTAATAGTCCAGTTAGTTATTGTTAGTATGAGTCTTGTTCCAATTCGGTCACAGATGCGTTGCTACCCCTGAGGTCTGAGATGGTCGCCTCTAAAAAAGTGAAACCGGCTCCACAAACCTTCCTATCCGGAACACAATTGCTCTTAAAAACAATTATTATGACGGTAGGAATTGTACTGAGTACCTTGGCGGGCGGTGGTACTACCCCGGGCAAACTCTAGGCTCTACTACCTAACAAATTAATAGCCATACAATATTGATAAATCTAAGCAAATAAAATAGGACAGCAGATATTGCAATGAAATATATTTAAAACCCCCATTCTCAAGTACTAGACTAATGAGGGTCGCCGTTTTTGCGCTCACCAGTTGGCGCCACTGGCGAGTGAGGTCCTGCTGTCAAAGTCCAGTACATAAACAGTGACAAGTGACATTCAGACAAGTGAGAAGTGATAGTGCCACAAACTTATCTGACCCGCTGGCCAAAATTGGAACTAATGCAAATGTTAAACTGTTGGTAGACAAAGACAGTAGCGCCCCTCTTACCGGGTCAGATAAGTTTGTGGCAACGACAGCCAGACCCCACTCTGCACTGCGCCTCTAGCGGCGAATTCACACGCTTTTACCCTCATTGTGGTGATATAAAGTTCATAAAATCATGATAAAGTATATTTTTATTATCAATTTGAAAATAGTGTGGGTGAGTGCCACAAGTAAGTAGTAGAACAACAGGAAAGTAGGATGTCCAATGCTATAACAGATAAATATCAAATTGCAGTTGGTTACCAGAAGGAGAGTAGTACCTGGTATAGAAATGCGGCATCCAACAATGAAAATTTTCTAATATGTTATGTCTTCAATAGGGTCTACAACATACAGTAGAGATTGAAGTTGATAAAGAGTTCCTTACAATAAAATAAGGTATTTGTAATGAATAGTTTGTCATAATCATGCATTATTCTCCTGACTTCTACAAAACTAGACACAAGAATACAAAACACTTTAGTAATGGTTTCTACTTAATCAAATTAATAATGAAACGGATAGATAGGTAAACAAAGCAGCAAGCAATTTCTAAGCTATTAAGGCTATCTTAATAGCTTAGAAATTGTACGATGAACAGATACAAACCTCATCATTTAGACTATTAATAAATATCTAGGCAGTGTTCTTCTTTTTAGGATTTAGTTCATATTCACAGTTTGCATATGCCAGCCCTATGCCAACACCCATGCCGGCAATGACGGGCCATCTCCGCCTCTTCAGGAACAACAAGGATGTAAGTGCCCCAAGTAACACTCCACTGCCTGAAACCAATAACATGTACCTGATTGTACTTTGAAGAAAGTTAATATTGAACATTGCAAAAACTGATAACTCTAACTTTATTAAATATATAAAAATGTTTCTTCTTTTATAAAAATATATAAAGTATATAAAGGGGTGAAAATGTTTCAATTGATTATTCATAATCCGATTTAAGATATAAGCAACAATGATTTCAGCTAGAAGTCCTGGTAGTTAGACGTGTAACCTGCTTCAACCATAGGAAAAATCAGTACGAACTAACATTTCAACTTAATTGAAAACACATCATAATAATGCAAAATTATGTTGCCTATATTATCAGACGATTAAACAGTACTTCCAAATATTTTCCTTGTTAACAAGCTACCATTACAGTGCAGGCTGCGCTGACCATTTTATGTAAGTTCTGCTGTCACTCAAACCCCACAAGCACAGTAATTTAGCCATGAAAGTAATTTATATGCAAACTAATTACCCATTTTTTATATTTGAAATACAATTTATTTCAAGTCATTAAAATATTCTTGATTACAAGGAAAGTAAAGAAGAATGATAATATTGATGACAAATAGATAAATAAATGAGTTTCAGTTTAAAAAATACCTGTTTTTATAATTCCATCAGTAAGACACATGTCCAACTTAGCTGAAAATTCGTCTTCGACTTCATCCTTCTTTCCTTTTGCCATGTTGTGTTTTTTTCTGTTTTATAAGCAAAATGCAATAGTTTATAGTCTAAGCGTTACAGAATGAATAAAATACGTAAATAGATATATTATAGTGATATTAGCTCGCTTTTACATAATTCGGCGTTCGAAGAAAAACCACTTCTTTCATGACATAACATGTGATATGACAATTGACAATTATGACATTAACATTTTGACATGATAGACCACAGATCATGTTAAAGATACCCTGTGCCACAGACGAAGTCGAAAATTTTCAATATTATTATCGAGTATCGAATCATTATGGTACGCCCAAATTGCCCATTGCCTTCAGTTGATAATTGTTTTTGGCTGAATGTATTAACACTTATGCTTATGCCATATTTGAGCCATATTATAAAGAGATGTTAAGGAGATGTTTTTGATTCTACCATGGAGGATAGAATTCTACAGCTGATTTTGACATTTCTTAATCAGACTGTCAGACTCAGCTTTGACACTGGCTCAGCTGGCTCTGTCACCACCTGTCAACCTGTCATAATAAAGAAGGTCATGAAAAAGTGATGATAATTTGTAGTCTAAAAGGCTGTAAATACTTAAATAAATAGCAAATATATAATAATAATGTAAATATTATAGTGTGCTGAAATATATAACATTATAAAAATTAAACAGACGTCGGAATATAACTTATTTTTAGATAATTTGTTGGTGCGTGTTACTTTTCGGAAATAAGATGTAGAAAATTTAAAAAACGATGTCTCAACGTATATGTATGGCCGGCAGGCCTAAAGCGTTATTATTTTTACGACAAACAAGTACATCTTCAGATACAAAGTCAGTGCAGCCTCCGAACCCTCGTAAAATTACAAGCGACATGGTGGGGCCCCCCGACCCCGTGTCCAACCTGCGGAAGATCATATTTAAAGAACCAAAAGATGAGAGTAATCTGGAGAAGAAGTACAGAAAACTGAGGAGCGAAGTGCAAGACTGGAACCAGAACTTTTGGACGCAGCACAATTCAAGGTTTTTCCAGGTGCTTCTTAGATTTATGTAATCAAAAATTATTAATACAATTTAACTAAAATTTCATTTGAGCTATGTAGTATAGAAGGTCTGTAACTATCTTGGTTTAGTCATCCAGGAACAGTTTAGGTTACATTTATAATGAAGTAACTTTAAGATTTTTTGGGAAACATATGAATTATTTCAGAACTTCATTTACTAGCTACTTTAAAGCAGATAACTTAAGTTATTAACACTTTAAAATTAGGAAGCAATAGAAATGAAGAGTTTGCTTTTCATTGCATGTTTTGATTTGATTGAACTGCGAAAAGGATGCCCACATACAGGATACTGTTTTCTTTTATATTATGATCCATCATCTTAGAATAAATGCAGTTTTATTTTTTCAGGAAAGAGAAGAGTACCTGAAGAAAAACCTGCCCGAAGGAAAGTCTAACTTGACAGCTGATGAAATGAGTGTGTTTTACAAAGCATTTTTGGACAAAAACTGGAAAACGCACATAAATTATAACATTGAATGGTACAAGAAAAATTTCACATTATTAGTACTATCTGTACAAGTAAAATTAAGGAGATTATTTAAAATTAAAGATTCAAAATAAATGTGATTTTTAAATGAATTTAATTTGAAAAATATATTTATGTGATCACAAATTTTCATTGTTTAATTTATTCTGTGAAGTCTGTATTTATTTCTATTTTTCTCTTTTATAATTATTTTCGCTTTTGATAATTCTAGAATTTTGCATGTCTTTTTTTGCATTAAGCGAAAAGATAAAGTCATTATATTATGATTTATGATATTCATAAACACTGGCTAAAAAAAAGGAAAAAAACAACAGCATCCATGTTGTTGAAGATGTCAATCATTGTCATCTTTTATTATTTGTACAATTTCAGTATTATGTTGAAAATTCATGGTCAGAATGCTAAGTTTCAAATGTTGAATAAGAGATACCTGTACTGAGGGCTTACAATGTATATAGCACTCAGATGGCTTGTTGGGTTGTCTTTGACCATGTGGGTGGCTATGTGTAGCATTGACTTGTACATTGAGAGTATCAAAGGAAATCCTTATAAAGGTTGGCTGCTACATTATATACTATATTTTCAGCATTATGTTGTGTCTTAGAATAATATTATAGTATAGAATGATAGTAGTCATACAAGCCCTCGGTCTAAAATGAAGCACTAACCGAGTTGGCGTCAACGTGTGGAGCCGGCCATACTATGAAATACCTACTTATTGAAAGCTAACCTGTGAAAAGTGATGTTATTACATTTCTTTTGCTTTTCGGAAGTTTTGTGACAAAATGTAACAGCACAAATCGTCATAATAATTTGTTTTCGCGAGACTAATACGCGAATACTACGGAGCGCATCGGTGTTTGGAGCCTGGCTCCAATGAAGGTGCTACAAAATGGCCGCGCTGACTTGGTTTCTATCTATACTATAATATCTAATTGTTGTGTAGTACTTTTGTTTCATCCATGAGGGATTAAAGACCGACAACAACAGACAAATTCAGACAATACCTAACATTCAAACAATAGTAACAATAGTTCATTAAATTACTTAATGTACATATATTGCGCTTTATTAATATTATCTTACTTCGCTTCAGGATTTAGAATAAACCTATTTAGATCTCAAAATATTACCAATACAGTAGAGAAAAAGTTGGAATTAAACAGAAGAAAACCCATATTACCTAAACAACAGGACACCGCTGTATTACATTATGCTATGTTCTTCGCCGGTGCTCTTGCGGTATCCGTATTCAACAGGAAAAATGAAATTATACTTTACACAAGAAGAAAGTTCCTACACATCAATGTCTGTACTGCAAGAATTGTAAGAAATAGTATAAAGTTTAAAAGAACCGCTCTGAACGCCAGTGTTGCTATATTAAAATTTATACGAAAGTTTTGGGAATATTCCAACATGATTATAAAAAACCATTTAGAGAAAAGAAAAACACTACAAACTCATCACAGAATAAATTTGGAGTTATTGAAAAAAATCAAAGAGTACGCAGAAGAAAAAAAGAATTTGGGTCAGCTCCTTATATCCGCAATCCATGAAAATAAATCTATTAGAATGCGGTACCAGATCGAAACAACAGCTAAAAACAGACTTTTACAATATATTGAAGATACACAAAAACAAATTAAGGAACATCGATCCAAGTATATTAAATTTCAGCGTTTGTATTTAGTAACTCATCAAGAAAACATTTTTCTTAAGGCTTGTTTGAAAAAAGCGTGTAAAGAAAAAGAGGAAGCTGAAAAGAACCTTTTTAGCTTGGTGAACGAAGTGTATCAGTCAAAAAATAACGATTTGAAGGCTTATTGCAGTCGCTTCATAGTTAGTACTAGAGAGAATTTGTTAAATTCAGATGTTCATGCAGAAATTCAAAAATTTTTAAATAATGGTTCCGAATCTTCGAGTTCTTATCATTGTCGGGTTAATACCTGTGACCATTTTGATTTAGAAACCGATACCAAGATAACTGAAATTTTACCAGAAAATGAAACTCTTGTTCCACTTATTTCTGACGCCCCAAAGTTAAAAGGACTTCCGGGTGAATGTATTTGGACAGTAAAAGATAAAGATGGTATTATTGAAAAATTATACGAATATGATTATGAGACTGACTTTGATAACGGTGACACAATCAGGAGAATTAGAAAGTATTCTGTTTACCATGATAAAGACTGCCTTCTAGATTTTACGAGGTGAGTTTTATTGCTTTAAATTATTGATCCTATCCTATCCTACTAATATTATAAATGCGAAAGTTTGTAAGGATGTGAGTGAGTGTGTATGTGGGTATGTTACTCTTTCACGCAAAAATTACTGAACGGATTTTCATGAAACTTTGCAGTAATATAGCTTAGACATGGGAATAACATAATTTCAATAATTTGTTAAAATTTATAGAGATTTTTGAAGGGACTGGTTCCCCGAAGCAAAGCGAGGGCGGGTTTACTAGTTTAATATTAAACGCTATTATGTAAAATATTTTAAACCTTTTTTACAGTTCTAAAACCGCGGTTTTCGACATAAGTGCGACAACTATTTCATTACAACAACAATATTTAAAAGTGGAGTACCCAATAACTCATCAGAGATTTCTGACGGGATCGCAAGCTTTCAAAAAATTTTTACAAGATAATCAAAATCTTGTCCAGCCTCCAATGTCGCAGAGGCAAGCTTTGCTTTGTCAGTAAATTTATACCAATGTTTTTATTTTTTATAAAAACGTTTAATTTGTGAAAATAAATTTTTATTGACTTTGCTATAAAAATATTTCTTTACACTTGGTAACACCCTAATGACAGTTTGTCAAGATTGTCAATTTTATAAAATTTGTTAAGTCGCACTTGTCATAGAGCTTGACAAGTATTGTATCACCATTAATAATTAATATTAATTTACATTTTGGAATAGGTAGATACTTCTTTATTAATTTCTTTAGATTTGGAAAAGGGCTAGTAATAACCTATATGTAATATAATTTGGGTGCACTTCTTACAAAAAGTAGGTATTATAGGTTACAAAGCTTTTTGTTTTGGTCGGTACAAAACAAAGTGGTACAAAGAAGGTTATTGTACGTGATGTGTTGCCATTCTGAAAGAAAAAAGTTAAATTCCTATATTTTGTAACGGACGTGACGTAAGCTGATGCACTGCCAGCTAAATTGTGCCTAAAGGAGCTGCCTGCCAACGCATCACGTAGCCTTAGCCTTAGTTAGAGCCAAAGCCAAGCCAAAGCCACCGCCCGCCATATTGATGATTCCCTCCAGCCACAGCCAGGCAGCCGTCACAGCCAGACGGTGGAGCGGAAGGTGTCAATATAAGCCGAAGCCATAACCTTAGCCTTATCTGTAGCCATTGACGATACTTTTTGCATGAACTGATGTTATTTGAAAAAGAAAGATGTGACGTTGACGAATTTGATTTGGTATTCTATTCGAGGTATTGTCATTGAGCAGAAAATTATAAAATCCTAAAGTAAAAATAGTCGTATTATTTCCCTTCTTTTACATTCAGAAGTGGATAATAATGTTAAAAAACATAATACCTACGTCCTAAGACTGGAGAGAGTAAAAAGCAATGGTCGAAATCGAGAGCGATAAAAGTATTATAGAAGGGGAGACTTGGGCGTGGAATTGTAATGCTTTGGACGTGGATCAGCGCTTCTGGACATTAGGTGACTTCTGTATTGTTTTTTACTTTAATGTTTAGCCAGAAAAGGTATTACGAGAACCTATAAATGAGATTTGGTAATTTATTAGACTCGGTTGCTATTAAAGAAATACATTGATCAAGTTGGGCAGAGACAGGATTTCTTTTTGGAAATGTCTCATGTTAGGTCTGGAAGGATCGATCGTGGAGAGATACTCGCGTTTGTATTTTGTTGTTACAGGTCAGGTGATGTTCAATTCCAAGTGCGTATTGCCGCTAGTAGAGAAATGTTGAGGATGGATCTCGTGGAACAGCTGAACAGAGTTAAATTTTATGCCAATGACGAACTGATAAGTATACTTACTACGATATGGAAAATGGTTTTCAAGATGCAATGCCATATTTACTTGAAAAGGAAAAACTGTCTAATCTGTCAGATAAAATTTGTGAAAGCCCTCAATAAGAATCCATAACCAGTCTGAATGAAGAGAAGAGCCTTGTCAAAATGTAAAGCGAAATCAGTGAATGCTTATCAGTTTTATAAAAATGATCATTACGTGAAGGAGTATATCTCAGCATAAAAGGTGATGTATGCCATTTCATGTCGCTGTCATCATGCTGTGCAAGTACAAGTACAAGTTGTGGTTGATTTTGTTAAACTAATTTTAACACCGTGTGCGTTCCAATTGCGGGACGCAATTGTTGCAGGATGGCCGATTGTAATGGACGTGACGTAAGCTGATGCACTGCCAGCTAAATTGTGCCTAAAGGAGCTGCCTGCCAACGCATCACGTAGCCTTAGCCTTAGTTAGAGCCAAAGCCAAGCCAAAGCCACCGCCCGCCATATTGATGATTCCCTCCAGCCACAGCCAGGCAGCCGTCACAGCCAGACGGTGGAGCGGAAGGTGTCAATATAAGCCGAAGCCATAACCTTAGCCTTATCTGTAGCCATTGACGATACTTTTTGCATGAACTGATGTTATTTGAAAAAGAAAGATGTGACGTTGACGAATTTGATTTGGTATTCTATTCGAGGTATTGTCATTGAGCAGAAAATTATAAAATCCTAAAGTAAAAATAGTCGTATTATTTCCCTTCTTTTACAATTTAGCGAAAGTCGAGTGTCCAAAAGATCTTCACATTGTAATGTCGAAAAATTTGCAAAACATTGATTTATCTTTACATACTTGGAATCATATAGAAAAAGAAGGACTAGATCTTGATTATTCTGTGCCCATACCGAGGTTAATAGCAACCAGTTTATTCAAAGAACTGGACGATGCATTAGAGTACTTCACTGGCGATCTATCTCAAATAAAGTGAGTAATTTTTGTTTCTATTTCCAGTTACATTTTTATTTTTAAATTAATTACATACCTAATTATTGAATAGATTTTATAGTTATCTCTTAAAGTTATGTTGATTCTACCCTCTTTAGAATAGAGGGATGTATTGTTGGATATGGATACTATTAAACAGTACAAATTATTTTTAGGATATTTGGCAAAGTGTACCCTTTGCCCCGTCAACAAGTAGCATACGGAGACCCTGGCATCCAATACACATATTCAGGAATAACGGTACCAGCATTGCCGTGGCCAGCGCCGGTATTAGCCATTCGGGATTTCCTCTTCAAGTTGAAGGGCATCAAATATGATTTTGTTTTAGTTAACAAGTATGAATTCATTTTGGATTTTTGTTAGGAACATTGAAATTTGTAGTTATCATAAAATTGCTTACTCACGCTAAAGAACCGGTATTATACTATCCGATATAACTAACTTCGCTTTTATCAGAAATTAAATACTTAATTAAGACTTCGCAAAATATTGCTACATTAACATGATTATCTCACTTTTATTATAAATTATTCTATAAATTTAATTCAAAGAATACGAGTGTGTATTTTTGATAACAAAACATCATTGGTTTGTTGGTGACAATTAGTTCGGTTAGCGACAAGAATCAAATGCATATCTTGATTTTTTATATCAGATACAGAAATGGTAACGATCACATGGGGGAACATAGAGACAATGAACCTGAGCTAGATCCGGATTACCCCATAGCATCCGTTTCTCTAGGCCAAGAGAGGCCGTTCGTCTTGAAGCACAGAGATACAAGAAAGCCAGGTCAAAAGAAAAAAGAAATACCACCGGGTAAGTAAGTATACACACACTTCGTGTTTATTACTTTAAATCTTCATACTTATTTATTGTAACTGAATCGTCAATGTTACGCAACTTATAAAACATGTATCGTAAAAGCCTTGCTTCGTATGTGACCGTCTGCTTTGCCTTAACATTGACGTCTTCCTCTTGAAATGGGTTTTCGATGACGGTACTCACGCGCCGGCCGTAAGTCTCACAACCTTCGAGAAATTGTAAGCATTCCTTTATTGTGTTATCTTTCACAACGATCAAGTGTTTTGCGAGATTTTCCAAAAATGATAAGAAACAGCGTTTGGCGTAAAACCATGTATCAGTGCCTAGGCGCTTGTTAAATGGTTCCAGAGATTTAATAACTCTAGAAATACCAAACTCATAGTTTCCTTTGGCGCAATATAGAGTGCCTATTACAAGGTTGACAATACATAAATGATAAAACTTCTTCTGTGGATCTTCAAATATTTGTTGCTCTTCTTCTTTTTCTATTTTTCGCATAATGTCTTCAGCTTCTTCGTTTTGTGATGTCATTATGTAAGATACACATAAATTGGCTAACACCACTGCGCTTACATCTAAAATGTTATCGTACTGTTTTTTAACTATAGGCTCATAGAAACTGGCTGCTTCTTTGTACTTGTTCTCTTGCATGAACAAGACATGTGCAACATTAAGGCGCCAAACATCTGATTCATTGCAAAATTCCACTGATTTACGAAATATTTTTTCTACTTGCCCATAATTTTCTTGATCCCAGTATATTTTTGCTTGCGCCATTACAACTGGTATATACCTCTCTAATGCATCCTCATACTCAACGACAGCTTTCTTAACTTGGTCATTATCACCCTGAGAACGACTTTCTTGAACAACTTTTGTCAACTTACGAAGTTGTTCCGCATGTTTTGAGGCTATATCTTCGTATTTCTGAAAGGCTTCTTCTGGTGATGTCTGACTAGTAATAACTGCATCTAGAAAATCGTACAAATATGGCGTGAGATACTTGTACGTGAACTGTGCGTTCTCAGCTAACACATCTGCAGCTAAATCGTAATATTCAAATTTGCAGTATAAAAGCAGTAGGTTAGCGAATGTTTCTGTAGGGAATGGATCTTGTTGGAGTAAAAAATGTAGTTTCTCGAAACCATCAGTAGGTTTTACGTCAATAGAAGTGAGTGCTAAATTATGCAAAGTTACAGCATCTAATTCATGCTCATGTCTCGGAGGCATATCCGCTAGTGCTTCTCTAGCTGCTTCGATGTTTTTTAGTTGATATTCAATAGCGGCTTTGAGATTAAATACTTCTGTAAGAGCTGTTTCATGTAACGTTAGAGTATTCCCGACTGATTTTACTTCTGATGTATCTGCTTGCATGCCCACAGCAAGCTCTGGGTGGTCACGAATCCCTCGCTCAATGACTAAAGTAATATGTTTCAGTGCTTGTGGATATTCTTTGAGACGAAAATAACATAATGCTACATTGTAATGCAAATGAGCGTTAAAGCCTAAAATACTAAGACTTTTCGAAAATTTCTGTAATGCTTCCTCATACTGGTTTTCTTTGTATAATAGACACCCCATATTGATGTCCTTGTCGGGATCGTCTTGTGGATATGAGTCTAATAAACTTTTTGCAGTTATGATATCTTCTTCCCCATATTTAATCGCTGATTGTAATTTTATTACCTTCCTCTCTAACTCGGGAGCTGTAACTTGCATCGTCACTTTGTATGCTTCGTCGAACATGGAGGCTTCATATAACGCTTGCGCAAAATAAAGTTTGTACTCTGGTACGTCCGGATGCATTGCTGAAAGTTGTTCGTAGCAGTTCGCTGCTTCCACAAAAGATTGAGTTCTAAAGTAACAGTATCCAAGTAGTGAAAGTCCAGCGCGATTTGGGTTAAAATTTATGGCATCGTTAAGTGCTTTTATTGCGTCTTCATATCGTGATTCTTTTATCTGTGAAAATATAAAATGTAACGTGTTATTATTTTTTTTATCTTTTCGACCATTTGCTTCACTAAGATGTAGATATTGTAGATCCTATTTCATCAATGGATTCTCAACATCTTTTTTAAGTCTTGCAGTTGTCATTATCATCCATGAAATCTTATTTGTTGATTTAGGTAAAAGATATAAAAAAGGTGTCGACATTTCGAAATTACTTAAATATTGATTTGAATTTAAGGACAGATAATCTGAATAGATTAATTTAATAAGTGGGACGAGCAAACGTCACCACAGGCATGCATCCATCGAGTGGCGTTATTAACGAAATCTGTGAGAGATATTTGTGATAAGTCTACAACATGGACACAAGTTTCACACGGAATATAGGTCGCTTTAAGTGTGCCAACTTGGCTTATTTATGTACTGGTTGGTGTATATTCTGGCACCTTATGTACCTACGGTTTTGTCAGTTAATACATGGCTCATGGCAAATAACAAATATTTGTGTGCAACTATTATAGATCTGATATTAGATGAACAATTATTACTAATGATTTGAGCTTAACCTGCCCTTTGAAGAACGGAAGTGCTCAACAATACTCTTATTCCCAGCCGTTACTTATAGCACGCAAGTTTGCCTACAAATTCACACCTTATTCCGACATAAGTATTTATTATGTATCTTATTTTTTTTTCAATTTTCCGTTTTTTTCGTTTACGCTCATTGCACATAAGTACTCAAAAACACCTAAGGTTGATTGGTAGAGAATGCCTTTAGGTATTAAGCACATGTAATTTTTTTACAACAAAGGATAAATAAAATATTTGCATAACGTGGCGATTTGTATCATCGATGCTGTAGTCGTGTTGCCGTTAATCTAATCTAAGCTTCCTCGTTATGGAACGCAGTTTGCTGATATCTGTCGTTTATCGTTATTGCGAATCGTATCTTGACACGCAAAATATTTCCTCATGGGTTTGGCATCGATTTGATGGATTAACGGCATGGGCGAGGCCGTTACATCACTACGAGATTATAATTTATTTATGCAATATCCATAAATATCTATTACGATCGATTATTATAAAGTAAGTATATTATTCCTGACAGGGGTGCGATTTGTTTTAGGTAGGTAGGTATTTTTTATTTTAATTATCGACAAGAGAACGGACGAGCCACCTGATGGATGGTACTTAATGGTCACCATCGCCCATGGACATGAGCACTGAATACGGATGCGTTATCGGCTAAGAAAGAAGAAAAAAAGAAAGAAAAGAATATTATAAGAATTTTAAACAACATAATTTCATAGTTCCCAATAGAAATATTTTTACAAATAACTACAATGTTTTATTAGTTGCACTGCAAGGTAAGGTATGGCAATCCTATTTTTGTAATTTTTAAGGGGGTTGCAACGCACTGTGTAAAGTTTGCTTTATGTGAAAGAAAATAGGTTAAAGTTTAGTATGTGGACCGTTGAATTTAGGGGTGTGGGGGTGGGGATGGGGTGGGGGGGGGTTATGGGATGAGGGGAAGTTCCACCCCGAAGACTGAGACGCGGAGCCTTATAGTTTTTTTTTCATCGAATTTTAAAATCTTTACCTAAACAGTACTAAAACGACTAAAACACGAAAACTAGATAGGTCCTCGAAATACAAGAAAATTTATTTTTATCAAAAACTGTTTGTCGCAGATTGTTGTGGGTGGCAGTTTATAACCGGAATTCAACCCCCTACATCCCCACACCCTTTTCTTGTGTTTTGAGGGGGTAGTTTTCGTGTTTTAGGCGTTTTAGTACTGTTTAGGTGAAGACTTTAAAAATTCGATTAAAAAAAACTACTGATTTTCGCAGTCTGAAATTTTGCCTAAATATTCCTTAAACTAAACTCTATTAGATATAAAAATATGGTTACCCAATTCAACGATCCACATACTAAACTTTATCCAGAAAATATATTTTAAATGGCAGACAAACGCCCGCCGGGTCAGAGAGTGGCCACCATGTAACATTTACTTAATTTTTCTTGTTCATTCGAAGTAATGAATGGGTTTCATGCACTCACGCCTCATGCGGAAACGTATTAAACCAAGTATATTAAATAACTTTATGAAACGTTGCTCACCATTGTGTAGATCGTTTTAGTATATTGTCCATCAGATATTTGCATGTAATCCATTTTTTCGGTTGTTTTCCAACTTATCCTCCTATCCTATTCGTACTGCGTGTGCGTGTACAACGCAATGACGTGTTATGTTTGTTGCTGTTGTCGCCATGGTTACCACCACAGTTTATTAAAGTATCTATTTAAGCTAAAGATTTCAATGGCGTGTAGTTTTTGAGTTATCTTTACTTGTCGAAGTTGAAGCAAAGAGTTGAAGTCGGTTATATTTTTATGAAAAGTTAATTATGTATAGGTACATACCTATTATTATAAAAACTATTTTACCCCTCAAACTGAGTAATTTTCGAAACCTTTTCTTATTGCATTTTCCCTAACAATTAAATGCAGGACGTGTTTATATTTTGTTGTCTAAGATAAAATTTAGAGTAGCTAGATAATAAAGCTTGCTCATGCGCATTGGTTAATATTTAAGTGTTTTTAAAAAATTTGTTTAAATATTTTTTACCTGGCTGTACTTTGTACGAGCGTGCGAGTTGATGACGGAATTATTAGGTAAATTCGAAAGGTGCCAAGTCGCCCGATCGTGCGAGTTTTTATCGTGCGATATGACGACTAAGCCTTTTATAGTAGGTATCAACCATTCATGAAATGTTTTCCATGAATTCATTTTTCTGATTCTGTGGGAATGTTTCTCAGCTGGTACTTAATGTTATTAAGTAATGAAGTCAATTTAATTTCAGTTACCATAAACTTGGAGCATGGCAGTGTATTGCTTATGAACCCGCCGACGAATGAAATATGGTATCATAGTTTGCCCACACGCAAGAGATTAACTGGAGCTAGAATAAACCTTACTTTCCGAAAAATGCGTAAGATAATCTCACACACGACTATGATTAAAAATAAATAAATCAATTCAATTTAAGTGTTTTGCACTTATTGCCATTCGTAATCCGCTTCGAGTAGTTATTTACTCGAAGGTAATCCGTCTCCTTTTGTAATTGTGTCCAATTATCAAAATCTGTAAGTATTTTATTTAGCAAGTAAGTATAATTCTGTGGTTAAGAATTCAGCCTCCTAGTCGGAGGGTCCGGGTTTGAATCCCAAGGCACGCACCACCGCACCACTGACTTTTCGGAGTTACTGAAGTGCGTTTTAAGCATTTAAATGTCACTTAAGTACTTGTTACAAACGGTGAAGGAAAATGTAGTGAGGAAACCTGCATGCTGGAGAGTTCGCAAAACTTAAAGGTGTGTGAAGTCCGCCAATTCGCACGTGGCCAGCGTGGTGGACTATTCTCACTCTGAGAAGAGACCCATGCTCAATACCATGGCCATGATGGATTGTGATGATTATGATGATGATGATGAGATCAATAAAATGATTGAGAAGTGAAGGAATCTTGTTTTATTAGCGTAAAATGTGCATGAATTGCATGATAGTTGAGCTACCTCGTAAGAAGTTTACAGATTTCAAGTGGCCATTGACTTAACGGTGGCCAATAACACCTCAGTCCTCGTATTATTTTTCTAATCTGGCTGTTTAAAAGAAAAATCAAGTAATAGAATACTATAAAAATTACAATAAATAATCTATGCCAATGTTTTGATGTTGACGTTTGCTGTCATGAATGTGACAGAATGAAATGAAATTGTCAAAATAAAGGCTGCTGGATGAATAATGTATTGGGCGATTGTTTTGTAAATTAAATTTAAAATAATAGTTCACTAATATTCTTCATCCCATTAAAACCTGTAATATAACATTCCTGTTGCTATAAACAAGGTGCTGCGAGGTGAGTAACGTTAAAATTGTTGTATTACAATATGTAAGTGTTTATCGAAATCTATATGCTTTAGTCAAGTTATCTACGATGTTTTCAAGAACGACGGAGATAAGCGTAGCCTATATAACGCTGGCCGTTCAACGGCCGTTACTTTGTCCTGTAATAAACTTGGATTGCGAGTTTTCGTTTTTCCATCGGTATCCGAGTATGGGCTGATGTGTTTGTAAAGTTTTGGGGTCGAGTTTTTTAGTATTGACTTTTGGATTAAATTTGAATACAAAGAAGTATAAACAGAGCAGACTTAAAATACTTAGTAAAATTAATTTTAGAGTTTAGTATCTTTTATGACAATTATAATTTATATTTAAACTATAATTATGTGGTACGGTCCAAACTTGCAACGTTCTTATAAGTACATGGTTGCATCCAAGATGCCATCGCTGAGGATTGACCAGAGCGACCTGAAGTGCAAGAATGGGTGCGATTACTTCGGGAACCCGCAGTGGCAGGGCTACTGCTCCAAGTGTCACCGAGAGCAGTTAAATCGACAGAGACGCGCTGGTAAGTTTAATTATCATTATATTATATGATTATACATACTTTTAAATCTATGATCCATAATTTATATATTTTTCACTGTTTGAAATGTCTCTCAAAATTTCAAGCACACAAATAACATTTTTGATCTATTATTCACAGACAAACTGTATGTACTTAAGAATATTGTTTTATTTATTGTTATTGTTCTTCTTTTCCTTCTTCCAAGACCACTCACCATATGGATTTTTTGAAGCGATGGCATAGTTTTACTTTCGAAAAGTGTTTTAATACTCATGTCCAAATATAATTCATTTCATTTTCGTTCATTATGCTTCTGTATGACCACTTCCAAGCGTCAAGTCCAACTGCTTTTTGTTGGTTTTTACTATGAATCGTTTTTTTACTAATGCTGTTTTCCATTAAGTCCATTTGATGTGACAATGTGAGGCATACAAACAATAGATATTTAGTGATTTAGTTATAGTCAAACCTGTAATCTTTATCTTTACTCATATTAATATTAACTCTCCCTGCCTAATAATTTTGGCATCAGGTTTACCTTTATCTCTGTCCTGTTGTATGGCTCACAAATTAATGTATTTGTTTTTTAAAGGGCAAAGATATTATGGTTATAGTTTAAATATTTTTAAGGGGGGATAATTAAATTATCTGTCCTAAAAATCATAATCATATTACAAGGCCCATTCTTTCAAGAAGATGAGTCACTCCACTCCAATACAAGTGATTTAAAAACATGTTTTTCTTCTATTATTTTATAGAAAATAATATCAAGATTATTGAACTTCACCTTGATCAAACCTAACTATTATCACCATACACTTTGATAAAAAAATTGACATAACATTTTGATAAAGTAACTGTTTTAAGCACTCAAGGTTAATGCAGAACAATAATGATAGATTGTGTAATGACAGAAATCACATACTATTATTTATTTTTATATCAGCGTAGCTATAAAGTTGTGATAATAATGTTGAAAAATGATTTCGAATGGATGCAATATTTAACGTAATACAATCATAATGAGAAATAACAAAAAAATAGGGTTACTAAAACTTATTTTTTACACCGTTTTGATATGCATAAATAAGGTTACTAAAATATTCTTCTTTTATACCATTTTGATATTATCACTGTTTCTTATTATTGTAGAAGCTGACTTACCTGCAGATAGGTCACAAAATGGTAAGCAGTGTGCAATATTAGAGGAGTAACAGAAACATAACATAAAATTAATCTGCTTGTATATTTAAATATAACATCTATTTATACTTACTTAACAAATTCTAAAGTTGTAGGTTGAATAAGCTGTGTTATCAAACTGGTGTCCTTGACAAATATGAATAACTGGTACTCACTGGGCCAATGTCCTTTTGTTTTGTGTAGGGAGAATCCGAGCTGATATCAATATCTTATCGCTCATAATCTAACTTAATATGAGATGTCCCTATAACTTTATCGCCCCACATTTTTTTTTACTTTTTTTTTTGAATGGAACATATGTGTGGCTTCATGGGATGCAGCTGCTCGATCGCTTGTTACTTGTATTCTAATTTAGCAAAACATAACATTAAATTGACAGGAATATAAATTAATAATACATATCCATTGGATGAATAATGTTAAGCCTTGACAAATGCTTTTAAGCAGTCTTTGTACTATGGAAATTACAGTTGGTAATAATTAATTCATCACATTTTAAATTAAAGTACATTTTAGAAGCAGAGGAAACAAAGACTCATGTCAAGTCATGATGAAATTCAATATGATTTCAATATTATGGTAATGTTATCAGAGAAGGCAGAGAAGGAGAGAGCGACCTCGGGGACACTGCCCAAGCCGGAGCAGAAGAAGCCGGAGCGCGGGCTGAAGCTGGTCTCACACTCGTCGTTTTCTAAGTTCGAGGAGAAGCGCCTGCGGCAGAGCGAAACCCTCAAGAAGGCTAACCTGCTCAAGTTTACCGTGTTTAAGAAAAGCAATACCGCAGGTAAGGAAATTAAGATTCAATCTGTTATGGTTAAAATTTATTTTATTACTATTTATACAGGACTAATCCAGGAGTATCTTTAGTACAATGAAGATGACAATACTAGTAAAGACGAGGTATTGTACAAATATATTTTCCACCATACGAGGTATCAATTTCTAGGGTTGCTTTATGAGTTATAGTTAGTCAAAAATATTGATTTTATTGGTCCTAAATAGTATTTACTTATTACTTATTTCAAAGTTTAGAACTGTTTTCTTTTTACCCCACTTTCTCTAGGAGTTGTTCAGTTATAATGTAGGAGTAATACAGAAAACATTTAGCTATCTATGTAAGTAAAGGTATCGAAAATCAATGCCACCACCATTAATACACGTGCGTGATAGCCATGTAAGAATAAAATCATCAAAGTCAATATAACACGCACGTGTGTGTGTTATCCAGAAGAGCAAGACCAGTCAGCGGAGCGTCGCGTGGCTCAGTTCAAGGCCCCGGCGGCGGTGTTGGACGGCGTGCGCGCGGACTGGCGCGCGCGCTTCCCGCGCCTGCCGCCCGCCGCCGAGCGCGACGCGCGCTACTTCGTGCAAACCTTCATCACCGACGTGCTCAACCACTGCCATCTGCTCTCTGTTGACGAGCTGTCGGAGCGCGTGCAGAGGCAGTATCAGGTAGGTGTGGCGTGGATTGAGTGGTGTCTGATGGGGTTGTTTAAGAACTGGATGGCGTGCGCGCGGACTGGCGCGTGCGCTTCCCGCGCCTGCCGCCCGCCGCCGAGAACGACGCGCGCTACTTCGTGCACACCTTCATCACCGACGTGCTCAACCACTGCCATCTGCTCTCTGTTGACGAGCTGTCGGAGCGCGTGCAGAGGCAGTATCAGGTAGGTGTGGCGTGGATTGAGTGGTGTCTGATGGGGTTGTTTAAGAACTGGATGGCGTGCGCGCGGACTGGCGCGTGCGCTTCCCGCGCCTGCCGCCCGCCGCCGAGCGCGACGCGTGCTACTTCGTGCACACCTTCATCACCGACGTGCTCAACCACTGCCATCTGCTCTCTGTTGACGAGCTGTCGGAGCGCGTGCAGAGGCAGTATCAGGTGGGTGTGAGGGGTTGGGAATTGAGTGGTGTGTGATGGGGGTTTTAAAGGGACATGTGAATGGTGATGCTAATTGGAAGGGTATTAAATACGAGTGTAATAAATGTTAACTAACCATCTGCTTAAAAATGTGGACTGCTTGGATATTATCCCTTTTTTGACTTGGCTCGGTAATGTGGTGGTTCATTCGTGGATGAGATGTACCTATGAAAATCTTGGGAGTTTCTTTGCGCTTCTTTTTCCATAAATATTACAGACTTTCACAAAGTGCTGGATTATCTTAAATTGTTTTTCAAATATCCAGTACTTGTGATGGGAAAACAACACTACTGGAAAAGCATCAAAAGAAATGTCTTTTAAACACAAAATTGAACACTTCATTGATGGTGGACCCAAACTAAACGTTCCGTTTGTTGCAGCGGTACATGAAGTACCTGGAGACGTCGGCCACGTACGCCAACGTGGACGCCGACACGCGCGAGAAGCTCGTCGACTTCGTGGAGAAGCACGCCATGTCCTACCTGCACGAGTCAGTCCCATATTATATCAGTTCTTCTTGACTTAATATTAGAGGGCGTCGCAAGAACCAGTTGCAAAAACAGTTTTATGTTTTGTATCGATGGGACCGTTTCAACGCCCTCTCGATTACTCAGTGCTTACGATTTTGAATTTGATCACAGCGATACCTACTGTAGTGGAGAGGAGAAACTGTTCATTGTCTCACTTTTAAGCCCAATATGTTGAGGAGGAAAAGGGGAAATCTCCCGCCAGGCGATGTCACTGCCTGGGGACCGCGCTCCGATGTTAACTTCGGACCATTTTGTGTATATAGTTTGTATCTCTTGTAACTTTGATATCGCGATTGAGGATACGTCATCCGATTGGCGAGTTCAGTATGACGCGTATGACGTAGTCTATTGTTTTACTGCACTCGTTGCTTGTGGTTGCGCGGTCAGCATCATGTGTGGCGCGCGTTCATGTTACTGTAGGTATCGCGCCGCTACAATGTATTTTATGTACTGTGGCAGGCTACCGTCGGTGGTGTTCTCGCCGGGCGGCACGGACGACGAGCGGCTAGACCGCGCCATGGCCGAGCGCATCCAGCAGCTGGGCTGGGTAGGCGAGCGCCAGCTCGAGTGCCGCCTGGACCGCGCCAGCGCGCACTGCCGCACGCTGCTCTACCGCGCCATCAACGGTACGCTCGCCCTGACCCCATGCCCACACACACACACACACGCTCTCGAGTGCCGCCTGGACCGCGCCAGCGCGCACTGCCGCACGCTGCTCTACCGCGCCACCAACGGTACGCTCGCCCTGACCCCATGCCCACACACACACACACACACGCTCTCGAGTGCCGCCTGGACCGCGCCAGCGCGCACTGCCGCACGCTGCTCTACCGCGCCATCAACGGTACGCTCGCCCTGACCCCATGCCCGCACACACACACACACGCTCTCGAGTGCCGCCTGGACCGCGCCAGCGCGCACTGCCGCACGCTGCTCTACCGCGCCATCAACGGTACGCTCGCACTGACCCTATGCCCGCACACACACACACGCTCTCGAGTGCCGCCTGGACCGCGCCAGCGCGCACTGCCGCACGCTGCTCTACCGCGCCATCAACGGTACGCTCGCACTGACCCTATGCCCGCACACACACACACACACACACACACACACACACACGCTCTCGAGTGCCGCTTGGACCGCGCCAGCGCGCACTGCCGCACGCTGCTCTACCGCGCCACCAACGGTACGCTCGCCCTGACCCCATGCCCACACACACACACACACACGCTCTCGAGTGCCGCCTGGACCGCGCCAGCGCGCACTGCCGCACGCTGCTCTACCGCGCCATCAACGGTACGCTCGCACTGACCCTATGCCCGCACACACACACACACGCTCTCGAGTGCCGCCTGGACCGCGCCAGCGGGCACTGCCGCACGCTGCTCTACCGCGCCACCAACGGTACGCTCGCCCTGACCCCATGCCCACACACACACACACACACGCTCTCGAGTGCCGCCTGGACTGCGCCAGCGCGCACTGCCGCACGCTGCTCTACCGCGCCATCAACGGTACGCTCGCACTGACCCTATGCCCGCACACACACACACACGCTCTCGAGTGCCGCCTGGACCGCGCCAGCGCGCACTGCCGCACGCTGCTCTACCGCGCCATCAACGGTACGCTCGCACTGACCCTATGCCCGCACACACACACACACGCTCTCGAGTGCCGCCTGGACCGCGCCAGCGCGCACTGCCGCACGCTGCTCTACCGCGCCATCAACGGTACGCTCGCACTGACCCTATGCCCGCACACACACACACACGCTCTCGAGTGCCGCCTGGACCGCGCCAGCGCGCACTGCCGCACGCTGCTCTACCGCGCCATCAACGGTACGCTCGCACTGACCCTATGCCCGCACACACACACACGCTCTCGAGTGCCGCCTGGACCGCGCCAGCGCGCACTGCCGCACGCTGCTCTACCGCGCCATCAACGGTACGCTCGCACTGACCCTATGCCCGCACACACACACACGCTCTCGAGTGCCGCCTGGACCGCGCCAGCGCGCACTGCCGCACGCTGCTCTACCGCGCCATCAACGGTACGCTCGCCCTGACCCCATGCCCGCACACACACACACACACACACACGCTCTCGAGTGCCGCTTGGACTGCGCCAGCGCGCACTGCCGCACGCTGCTCTACCGCGCCACCAACGGTACGCTCGCCCTGACACATGGACATTCACACGCACTCATGTACGCTCACACGCACACGTACGTACGCACGCACGCACACTGTACGTACGCGCGCAAGCACCCGTATACGTACTCATTCACTCGTACAAATACTGAAAATATTGCATTAAGTTTTTTCCCTTGCGTACGTAAACTTATGGTGTAACCCGTGTAACTAAATAAATAAATAAATAACGTAACCCTATTGCAAATGAATAGTTTGTACTGTGGGCAGAGCTGCTGGGCATGGACAGCGCGCCGTCGCCGGGCGGCAAGCTGGCGCGCGTGCGGCGCGCGTGCCGCCACGTGCTCGCCATGTGCGCCGGCGCCTCCGCCGACGACCTGCTGCCCGCGCTCATACTCACGGTATGTCTGTCCTACCGCCCGTACTATGCTCTAGTGTGCATATACCACAAATATTCTTTTCAACACACTTGCTCGTAAAGTTGCTATTTTTTCTTTAGTCTTACGCCCGGAATGCGGTTTATTACACACTAGTGCGTTTTACTTTTCATTGCCGCACTAGTGTTTTTCTTATTCCACTTTTTTTTTAATATCCGTAAAGAGGTTGTTACCAAAAGATTTGTTATTTTGTAAATAAATAAACTTGTTGTACTTAGTCAAAATCTGATAAGATAAGATTATACTTCATCTAATTATCTATTAAAGCATTTAAAAAATACAATATTTTAAATCATTAATTACCGTAAATTCTTATTAGAAATACATAATTATTTAGTTTAATATATTGTGGCTGAATGTTCGGTGCCTCTGGACTTAACCTGCGCGCGCATAGTTATTCAACCAAAGATACGGCGCGCGAAAAAATAAACCGCGCCATTTTGTGCAAACATTTGTTCGTTTATAATTTGCTGATTTGTGACTGAAAAATGTCGATACCTAATTGTTTTTTTCCTCGCAAGTGTGTTGAAAAACGTCGTATGATACGCGTGTGCTTTGTTCATTACAGTCTTGGCTCTATTACAGCCCTCGCCTTGCGGCTCGGGCTCAATACCGCCTCGACTGTAATGACCAACTTCGCGCACTTGTATCATAATGTACTATTATTTGTATACCAAATACAGACAAACAATGATAAAACTTAATTATGGTATACAAAAAACGGCTTCGCTAAAGCAGCGAACTCTTCCAGATATTCTTTGGGTAAAGGAATATAGTAAAATGTAGGCAGAGGACTAACAATTAATCCGAATTGTCTGATGGTAAGCGATAACTTCATCAATATGAATGACATCCTCAATGTGTTGCTGGCGAAAAAAAGTGGGAAGGAAGAAAAAGAAATAAATAAATAAATAACGCTTCACACTCATAGCCCCACACTAAGATTCCCTGTGTCGTGGGTGCCATGGACAACACACAAGACAAGGACACACACCCAGACCGAAAGTATAGTTAACTTTAAGCAAAAGCTTATTAATACACCTATGATAACTATATCGCAAATTTTTTCAGAAGCAATCTAAATTTAGCCTACACAAGTAATGTAATCGGTTGGTCGTGCAGGTGCTGAAGGCGAACCCGCCACGGCTGGTGAGCAACATCAACTTCGTGACGCGCTTCTGCAACGCGCAGCGCCTCATGACCGGCGAGGGCGGCTACTACTTCACCAACCTGGTAACTACCTGCCCGACCCTCTTCTGCAACGCGCAGCGCCTCATGACCGACGAGGGCGGCTACTACTTCACCAACCTGGTAACTACCTGCCCGAGCCTCTTCTGCAACGCGCAGCGCCTCATGACCGGCGAGGGCGGCTACTACTTCACCAACCTGGTAACTACCTGCCCGAGCCTCTTCTGCAACGCGCAGCGCCTCATGACCGGCGAGGGCGGCTACTACTTCACCAACCTGGTAACTACCTGCCCGAGCCTCTTCTGCAACGCGCAGCGCCTCATGACCGACGAGGGCGGCTACTACTTCACCAACCTGGTAACTACCTGCCCGAGCCTCTTCTGCAACGCGCAGCGCCTCATGACCGGCGAGGGCGGCTACTACTTCACCAACCTGGTAACTACCTGCCCGAGCCTCTTCTGCAACGCGCAGCGCCTCATGACCGGCGAGGGCGGCTACTACTTCACCAACCTGGTAACTACCTGCCCGAGCCTCTTCTGCAACGCGCAGCGCCTCATGACCGGCGAGGGCGGCTACTACTTCACCAACCTGGTAACTACCTGCCCGAGCCTCTTCTGCAACGCGCAGCGCCTCATGACCGGCGAGGGCGGCTACTACTTCACCAACCTGGTAACTACCTGCCCGACCCTCTTCTGCAACGCGCAGCGCCTCATGACCGGCGAGGGCGGCTACTACTTCACCAACCTGGTAACTACCTGCCCGACCCTCTTCTGCAACGCGCAGCGCCTCATGACCGGCGAGGGCGGCTACTACTTCACCAACCTGGTAACTACCTGCCCGACCCTCTTCTGCAACGCGCAGCGCCTCATGACCGGCGAGGGCGGCTACTACTTCACCAACCTGGTAACTACCTGCCCGACCCTCTTCTGCAACGCGCAGCGCCTCATGACCGACGAGGGCGGCTACTACTTCACCTACCTGGTAACTAGCCTATGATAGAATGCGATCCATCATCCGTCACAACTTCTAAACTAACAAATAGGGAATATGCCTGTTATTCTTCAAGTGAATATATATTTTAGTTCACAATGTAACGGTGTGTGTGTGTCTGTGTGTATGCAGTGTTGCGCGGTGTCGTTCATCGAGAACCTGTCGGCGGAGTCGCTGAGCATGGACCAGAAGGAGTTCGACTGCTACATGGCCATGCCCGCCTCCATCGGCGGCAGCGCATGGGTACGTGATATCTATACTACTATACTAATAATATAATCCATTACAAACGAATATAAGGCACCTTTGCAAGAATGGCGGTACAATCAAATAATGACATTCACAAGCGTATTTGTACCTACGTGAAATAAACGATTTTGAGTTTGAGTTTGAATAAAGCAGAAGAAGGCACCTTTGCAAAAATGGAGGTAGAATCAAATAATGACATTCACAAGCTTATTTGCACCTACGTGAAATAAACTATTTTGAGTTTGAGTTTGAATAAAGCAGAAGAGTTTGTTTGTTCGTTTGAATGCGCTAATCTCAGGAACGACTGGTGAGATTTGAAAAAATATTTTTGTTTTGAATAGTCCATTTATTGAGGAAGGCTGTAGGCTATATAACATCACGCTACGACCAATAGGAGCGGAGCAACAAGCTTTCCGAAGCGAGGGCGTCTACCTAATAATATAAGTGTAGGACGACGTCTGCCGAGTCCACTAGTAACAGATAATAAGGCCACACTTATAAGTGTTTTTATAATGTTCAAGTACTTGTAGTTTCATTTGCGTCAAGTAATATCTTTATCACTTAACGACATCTGTGCAAATGACTATTTATAAGAAAAAAAAAATTTAAGTAACTGATTTCAAAAAAAGAAAAAGTTTTCAATTCAACTGTTTTTTTAATGTTTGCCACCTCTACTTCGTACTGGGTGAAACTTTATTGATATTGTTTTTTGTATTCGAAAGCTGGTGCTTGTCATTTGGTCCATATAAATTTAGGCGATCTTTTGAGAGCAGTTTTTTATTTATCAGATCTTTAGTTGTCGATGATTAAAGCAAAAGCTTCTATTGCACTGCTCTAAAGATAATCCTCCTTCGGTGGTTGCAGTGCAGGAAATCTGAACTGTAAATACACTCACTCGCGCACACACAACATCAGCAGCATCTCTTTAATAAGGCAGCGCGGCAGCGCTACAAACATGCGCTACGAATATAATTGATTCGTATCTTTGATGTTTTAAATATCTAGATTGAGCATCGACCTACAATGAAAACAAAAAATAAGGCAACAATATCAAGCATGTATGCGTGCAGGCGATGTTTTACACGTTCGTCTTTTGTCTAACAGTTTAACAGTAAGCCACAATTTTTGACACGTTTTCGCGGATTCGATGTTCCATCTAGACATTTAAAACATCAAAGTTTCGTATAATGATGTGATGTGTGTGTGTGCGTGTGGCAGGCGGCGGCGCTGTCACTGT
Source organism: Hesperia comma (assembly GCA_905404135.1). NCBI lineage: Eukaryota > Metazoa > Arthropoda > Insecta > Lepidoptera > Hesperiidae > Hesperia > Hesperia comma. The sequence continues at coordinate 19,512,935 of FR990018.1, forward strand.
GCGGCGCGGTGCGCGAAGCGGACGAGCAGCGCGCGCTGGCCGAGCGGCTGGCGGCGGACGCGCGCCGCCTGCGCGACGACGCCGAGCGCCTCGCCGACAACGCGCACTCCTTCGAGGTAACGCCCCGCCACGTATAATGATGTGATGTGTAAGTATGTGTGTGTGTGTGCGTGTGTGTGCGTGGCGCCTCGCCGACAATGATGCACTTCTTCGAGGTAACCGCTTCATACGTACTTATAATCAACTTTTTGGGGTTGCAGGCGACCGGCAGTAGATATTGAAGTAACGAACCTTTGGGAAATAGCAGTTTGTGCAAAAATACCTTCATAATTGTATTTTAATTAGCTACATGAAGTAACTTTAGTTTTTCAGTTTGAATACCATGTCAATACCGTATGGTGTGATGAAAAAATCTTACACATTGTATGTCCTTGCCTCCAACCGCACCGAGCGATAAGAAACTTCACTCGAAAAATGAATGTGCGTTAGTAAATTAGCTATGTATGTTTTGTGGCTAAAACCCATTAGTGGCCCACTACTGAGCACGAGTGTCTCCTCATTAGGGTGCGGTTCCACTGGGGCGGGCGGAGCGGGGCGGAGCCGTGCGCGATTCACCAATCACATGGCTTGAAATCCACATCTCATTGTGCCTCGTGTGGATTTCAAGCCATGTGATTGGTGAATCGCGCACAGCTCCGCTCCGCTCCGCCTCAGTGGAACCGCACCCTTATTGAGGAGACCTAGAGCATACTCTACCACGCTGCTCCAGTGCGGATCGGTGGATTTATGTTTTATCAATAAAAATATATGAACAAACGATTGTATGTAATTCGCCAGCAAGAGATCAGCAAGAAGGTGGAGGACGTGCTGGCGAAGACCCCGCTGACGCTGCAGCCGCGCCGCCCGCTGCCGCGCCTGGCGCCCCCCGCCTCCACCCCCACTACCGCCCCCGCCCCCGCGCTCATCGACCTCGGCTCCCCGCCGCCCCGCCCGCTGCAGGCGCCGCTCACGGAGACACGGGAGCTACCGCCCGACGATATGGTTGGTTATTGCAAAGTTTGGGGTGTTTGAGCTTGCTCTTGTTTAAGGTAGTAAAGGTCCGCTCATCGACCTCGGCTCCCCGCCGCCCCGCCCGCTGCAGGCGCCGCTCACGGAGACACGGGAGCTACCGCCCGACGATATGGTTGGTTATTGCAAAGTTTGGGGTGTTTGAGCTTGCTCTTGTTTAAGGTAGTAAAGGTCCGCTCATCGACCTCGGCTCCCCGCCGCCCCGCCCGCTGCAGGCGCCGCTCACGGAGACACGGGAGCTACCGCCCGACGATATGGTTGGTTATTGCAAAGTTTGGGGTGTTTGAGCTTGCTCTTGTTTAAGGTAGTAAAGGTCCGCTCATCGACCTCGGCTCCCCGCCGCCCCGCCCGCTGCAGGCGCCGCTCACGGAGACACGGGAGCTACCGCCCGACGATATGGTTGGTTATTGGATTTTATATTGCAGCTTTGGGTGTTTATGCTTGTTATAAAGGCTAAGCTGTCTGTTGTTGAGATTCTTGTACACTAATTTCTACTGCACCTCGTCTCAAAATCACTCAAAATGAACTAATCATCTAATAAGAACGGAAATGATCTGGTCATTTCCCTGTTACATTCCATGTAACATGCAGTAAGAACTAGGTGTTCATTTATAAGTCATCAACGCACAGCCCAACCTACTGGATTGATCTGGCGTATATTTGCCATGCAGATAGCCACTGTGATGTAGGCATCCGCTAAGAATACTTTAAGCTAGTAAACCTACTCTCGCTTTTCTTTAGTTTCTTTCGCCATTTTTGTCTTCAAAGTTAAACACCATTCCTAATTGGTAGTATTATTTTTCAAAAGGCCCCAACCATCCCCGAGATAAAACCAGAGGAGCCTGCAGTTCACACACTCGAGCCCAGCGAGCCGGAGCCGGAGCCGCGGAAGGACGGATACCACTTCGAAACTCCTAAGCCGTCGCCTTCCAAGTCGCCGCTGCTGGACCAGCCCTGGGGGCTGAAGGAGACCAGCTCGTTGGAGCTGCTGACGCCGTCGCCGCTCGGCTTCGCGCCCTTCGACCGCTCCATGGACGAGCTGCTCACCCCGGAGGAGTTCGCGGACCCCGGCGCCCCGGGGCTCAGCAACATCAACTACGACATCGACCTGTCGGACTTCAGCGGCGACAACAGCCTCGCGGAGGACCCGCCCAAGGAGCAGAGGACCACGTTGAGCCCGGACGGCGCGCGCCAGTTCGACCCGTTCGCGCCGCAGCCGTCGCGAGCCTACAGCGCTCTACTGGACAAGTTCGACGAGTTCAGCCTGGACTCGACCGGCCAGGAGGCCTTCGAGGTGGTGCACCGGCCGGACCCCTTCGACCCGGTTCCGGTGAAAGAGCCCCGGGACCCGTTCAGCCCGGTGCCCGGCCAGACGCGCTCCATTCTCGACGAGAGCGGGTCGCCGCCGGCCGACTGCCTGCTGCCGTCGCCGCTGCAGCCGCAAACAGGCAACTCCTCCAGTTGAATCGTTGCCCCATTTCAGTAGCCAAATTATTCGCCCGGTGCTAGGGAGTTTCGGTAGAAACGACTACTAGGTTATATTTGGCCGGTAAACATTTGTATAAATATGTCTAGTGATATTGATTTGAATTATTCGTTAATTCGAGATTATGTTGATAGATCTGGTTAATAGAATTTATGTTAATGTTAAGATGGGTTGTCTAAATTATATTGTTTATTGTTGACCAAACCAAAGCCCGATGATTATTGTTTTAATATAGGGTGATATATTGATTACATTGATTACGCATATTTTAGTTATAATAATTTATTATTTAAGATGTCTGTCAAAAATATAATGCACATTACAATTCTAACATGTATCACCAGTAATAAAGAACATAATATATTCAAGAGTCCATTTGTTCTCTCATTTCACTGAAACCACATAAGTTATTAGAAAAATTTATTTAACCAGCATAACCATAAATTCATTACCTAAAGATATAGAAAAGTATTTAAATATATATTCGAGCGTATATTCGAAGTACAAAAATTTCGTCACAGTTTTTTTACAATGTGACTTTTTTACTTCAAAGCTTACTCGTATGAATAAGCATGAATTGGATAGAAATAATATGAAATGAATTAAATCTAATTAACAATTACAACCGATATAGTAAATTCAGTGTGATAACAACAAATTAAAATGGTAAGATTGTCTCAAAGAGGATTGACAGTAATTATAAAACCCAGTCCTAATAAATAAGCCAGCTGTCCCTGGTTGAAGATGCAGGTGGAACCAATTGCTGTTCGTATTTGTTACGGAGGGATAACCAACAATCTATTTTTCATGAGTGTCTGACTGTGTTGTTAGTCTTGTGTGATATCTAATTGTGTGATTACAAATACAGTCAGCGAACATTTAGATTAAGTGATTAAGATACTCCAGAGACTAGTGCCCTGTGCAAACTTTATCACTATTAGTATATGATTTGCTTCTATTTTGTCTTTTCACAAAAATAAGGTATAGTCAGTTCAATTGTATATAGTAAAACCACAATACTCATTTATTTTATTGAAAATATCCAGCCTGATAATAATATTATTTTAAAATTATAAATAATTACAATGACAAAATCAAGTCAGACATAAATGCCAATTATTTTTTAATTGATTCTGACCACTTCTAGTTAAAGCACAATGTGGTGGTAACGACCAGCCTGCTGGCAAGTGGCATGCGGTCATGGGAATATTCTTGCAGTTAACTTTCTATTCAATAAACATCAGTCCTAAGCGTACACTATGAGCTACTCACTGCATCCTAATATTGCTTACTTATAGTTAGTGGTATCCTCCACTCAAGTTATTATGCTTGAGATGTGCCCTCTTTTGGCATTTAATTTAGGAAATATTTTATAATACCATGTAGAATAGTAGAATCATTAAATATGGAGCTTTCATTTGAAGTTATAGCAAAATATTAAGTTTCTTTTCCCCTAGTGCTCCATTACAGATTAATAAACAGACTTCTAGTAAGCAAACATGGATTGCTATTTCAAGAATTAAAGTGGGACATATTTTTTTAAATGTTACTTTTCAATTTTTAGGTGCACGAAAGTTTGTCACTTCATAGCAAAAATAACAGTTGTGGCTGTGGTACTTCTTTCATTGAATAACTCGAAATTCTATAGATTAAATGTTACTAGTACATGCACATCTCGTAATTAATCTCTAATTGTCAGGAACCATTGGACCATGCCATCGCAGTCCTGACAGCCACACTAAATACAATGTGTAAAGCAATAATACAAATTGCTCAAAACCTTAACAAAAATAACTTTAAGCATATATACAAATTATTGAAATTTAGTGAAAATTATTTGTTCTTTTAGGAAATTAAATATATCACTTACTACAATATATGGGAGAAAAATGAGACCATTTGTTGAACTGTCAAACCGTTACATCCAAGATGTAACTAAGTGAAAGAAATTTTTTCTCCCAACTTACACTAAAGAGATGAACACACATTTACATATCATAATCATAGTAATGAAAAAAAAAACATTATTTTTGGCTTACATTGATGTTGATTGATCAGGTAATTCATACAAAACAGGTCATAATCCGGTAATCAGTAAATGTCACATGAGTGTTCATGTGAATTTCAAACAATTGAAATTGTGACATTGATCCCGAGGTTTCCATTATCTGCAAACAACTGGGCTAGGGAAGTATCAAAAACAAGGCAATCAGAATTCATTATAGCAGATGAGACACCTTCGTGAATAGATCGAGGCATTGCTTCCCACGTCAGTCTTCTACGGTGCCCATTCAGTTCCAATCTGTATGCAAAATTCTCAGCTTCCTTTCTTGATCCTATGAGTTGTACAATCGCAAAGAACTGCTGATGCCCATCAAACTTTTCTTGCTTCTCTAGTACTAACATGAAGTGGTGATTGAAGCAGGACTGCATCATGACCCAGTCCACTGCGCCGGGCAGGTTTATATCGGTTGCCAGAAAGACTATGTCCTCGCCTTGTAGAGTAGTGATGCTCTTGTGGGACATCATCAGATGCGGCATCACCTGGTCGAGACCGCCTTGCCACTTGCAGGAGGCGCCGGGACAGGGGCAAGAGTAGGGCCTGAACTCACAAGCTTCCTCGTGCTCGGCTTTCTCGGTGTGCACCAGCGTGACCGTGCAGCCCGTGTTGGAGTGCTTGCAGGGGAACATGACGTTACTGGCGACCTTCTCCATGGCCAGGTTGCGGATGTTGCCGAGCGGCCCGCGGCATGTCGGGCAGCAGTTCAGCTTGGGTCGGCAGCTGGAGCACACGAGGTGCCCGCTCTGGCACTGCAGGATCGGCGGCAGCACATAGTCGAAGCACACGGGGCATTCGAACAGCGAGGCGAGGTCGGCGGACATCGCGGTGGGCACGTTCACGAGCGCGGGCACCCCGGACGCAGAACAACTGGAACCGCTAGCTCCGCGCCTCTGTTTGTTTGTGCTCATGTCACTGACATGCGCACGTAAAATTACTCTGTCAGCCCCGTTCGGCTTCCTCCGTTTATTATTAAGGTACACGTTACCTAGATCATTTATAGCCCTCCTCCGCTGATGTTTTCCGTCTCGCTGCGGGGTTGTAGTAAGATTCCATCACAGCTCTGAAGGCCTGCGTTTTATTTTCAATGATAAATTTGATTTATGTCACCTATACATTAGACTACTTGTGTTCTTGTAAAAAACACAATAATTTAGGAATGTTTGTGAAAATTACAATCGTAATACACTTATTGCGATGTTGTAGGTCACGACAATAGGATGCGATTCATTTTAATTTTTAATAATTCTATGACAATCTTCGTCGCACTATCGATGATTTTGATGAATGACGGATTGACGGGCCATCCAACCAATCGAAAATCATATGACAGATAGTATGATGTCATTTGGCACTACAGGTATGCCAACTGCCAACAGCACAAAGACCATAGAGTATATTTAATCCATAGAGCATACACAAATAAATATACCATCATCTGTGGTCTATACTATACAAATCACAGACTTTTATTTAAATAAACATAAAGCAGACCCATATCGGAGAAAAAAGCGTGCCAGTTATATTACAACATTTATAACTACAGTGCCACAAACTTATCTGACCCGGTAAGGGGGGCGCTCCTGTCTTGCTCTTTTCTAACTACAGTATAACATTTTGCACTTGGATGATCTAATGTCTAGATGGAACATCGAATCCGCGTAAACATGTCAAAAAATTGTGGCCAACTGTTGGCCACAATTTTTATATCATTGTATAATTGATCACGCATACATAGACAATAGACAAACGTGTCAAACATCGCCTGCACGCACACATGCTTGATATTGTTGCCTTGTTTTTTTTTGTTTTTATTGTTTGCGATTGAGGGCTACGCTCAATCTAGACATTAGATCATCATAGCATTTGCATTAGTTTCAATTTTGGCCGCCGGGCCAGTTATGTTTGCGGCACTGTACAGGGGGCATAGTACGAGTTTTATGTGACATAACGTGCTCGCTACGTAAATGCGAGTTAGCTATTTGTATGGGATCGAAGCAGAGCTACCTAGCGGACGTAAATGGCTCTGCTTCAATCCCATACCAACCACAAATTCTAATTTGTGACACTACTCCTCGACTTGACACTCAATGCCAAGAACTTTTAAAATTTCCTCATAAAGTAGCCAAAGTTTTACGGTTTTAAAATCTCCAATTACCAAGCAAATGTTTAAAATAATCTACACTGTTTGTTCACCAGGTGTTTTTTTTTCCACCAACAACCGTCAAAGTCGAATAGAAGAAAATCATACATACATAAAAAGTCTTTATTTTATGTATCTTTTTCCTAAATCTTAGGTTGCCTGGAAGAAATCGCTATGTAGCGATAAGACTGTCTTTTGTGTTGTATTTTATTTGTAACATTGTTCTATGTACTTATATTCTGATAAAGAAACAATAAAGAATAGACCGGAATTTCTGGGAATCACGTAATAATTAATTTGAACTCAATCATAATTTTTAGAATTGTAGACTCATAAATCTGAGAGTACCTACGTTAAAAAAAATATCTGCTTATTTGGTCAGCAAATAATAATAGGGTAAGAGAGCTCAATTTCCGAAAAATAAAACAGGATATGATAACAAGTGCGAGTCGGACTCGCGCACGAAGGGTTCCGTACCATTATGTATAAAAATAAAAACGCTAAAAAAATCTGGTCTGTTGTATGAAAGCCTCACTTAAATATTTAATTGTTTTATTGTAGCCACATATTACGCACAACGCCATCTCTTGGACCGAAAGGTAACTAAACTATCGTTGATGCGTCGAAAGTATGGCTGCCCACTTAAATATTTATTGTATTCTGTTTTTTAGTATTTGTTGTTGTAGCGGCAACAGAAATACATCATCTGTAAAAATTTCAACTGTGTAACTATTACAGTTCATGAGATACAGCCTGGTGACAGACGGACGGACGGACGGACGGACGGACGGACGGACAGCGAAGTCTCAGTAATAGGGTCTCGTTTTACCCTTTGGGTACGGAACCCTAAAAACGCCAAAAAATCTGGTCTGTTGTATGAAAGCCTCACTTACATATTTAATTGTTTTATTGTAGCCACATATTACGCACAACGCCATCTCTTGGACCGAAAGGTAACTAAACTATCACTGAGGCGTCGAAAGTACAGGATCCTACATAAATATTTATTTTATTCTGTTTTTTTTTTTTAGTATTTGTTGTTGTAGCGGCAACAGAAATACATCATCTATGAAAATTTCAACTGTGTAACTATAACGGTTCATGAGATACAGCCTGGTGATAAACGGACGGGCGGCCGGACGGACAACGAAGTCTCAGTAATAGGGTCCCGTTTTACCCTTTGGGTACGGAACCCCGTAAAACAGAGATTTGGTAAATTCCCTAAACGATTTGATTAAGTCACGGAGGATGATTAAATTACTACATAATTTCATATTTTCCCTAAACAAATCTAGTGATTTAAATAAATACCTGAACTAGATCAAATAAGCATCGAATCCAGTTTACTTGGCGGTACCGACTTTTCTGACATTTCTACGAAACGCTCGAACGCTCTACAACTGTATAAGATTTGCATTCGACCGGTATTATTATATGCCGCCCCTGTGTTGCACATCCGCACATGCGGATCCCAAGACTCTTTATAGATTTCAGATTGTCCAAAATCTCTTCTGCCGTACTGACGCATACTGATATGTGTTAAGAAATAGTGACTTACATCGGGACTTAGAGCTCTCTATCATCCAATAGGTTCTTAAAGAGTTCTCTGAAAGATTCTTCAAATCTTCAGGGCATTCCATTCTGTGATCAGGGAGGCAGCGAATTACACCCTTTCACCCCCTGCCGTCATCAAGCCCGCCGACCTAGGAATGTCTTGTTGACCCTCCAATGCACATTGTAAATATAACTTACTAGAGAACCGCCCGCGCTTCGCTTCGGGACCCGTAGGTAACAGCCGCGTAGGTCCCGCTCCCGTAGGAATATCGCCTAATAAGTAGCCTATAATATGAGATACTGGAACATCAGATATAACATTTGCCTATGACATAGGTAAGTAAATTACATCTACCTAGTATTTGATAGCGTGAATCAGATCTTGCAAATGAATTTTACTAACGCCATCTATTAACAACATCCAGCACTAAATATCTAGCAAGTAACAAAACATCGATCTTCCCATGGGAATGAGATGTTTTTCCGTGGTAAAAAGTAGCCTACGTCACTCTCCACCCTCCTAACTATCCCCACACACATAAACCATACCATATTATAGCCATGTTGCGACGTGAAAGAGTCACAAACAAACAAACAAACAAACAAACACACTTTCACATTTATAATATTAGTACGGAAGTACGGATAAGCGGTTGCTCTCTCGGGAGCACTGCTAGCGCTCCGACTCTCCAATCAGGGTCGTATCGACGAAGGCTTAGAGGTCAAACGAAAGCCAGCCTCGGTGGTGTTTAGTGGATAAGGCAGCCACGGTTCTAGGTTTAACGTGAGTCCCATATAACCAACACAGCCGGCTGTGATGGTATGCATGAGCATTCACGCCTTCACCTTTGTCTGGACGCAAAAAAGGCGCATAACGTGCTTAAGTTTATTAATGTAGGGGGAACTTTCAGAAATTGTGTACCAGTTAGAAAGAAAGACGTGAAGGTGGTTACAATTTTATAGAGTTGATCTTCTCACTCTTCTCAGTCCTCAAGACATTGTACAGCAAATTAGATCAAAACACTAACTAAAATTTACTAACTAGACTATTACGAACGAACAAGAATAACTACCTACCTAATAACAAGATTCACAGCTCTCACTAAGTCTGTACGTAACAGTAATATATGATAAACCGTGATAATAATAAGTACATAATTTACTGTAATGATTTCCAACGGCGACGACGACTTTCACAAGCAAAAACATAAATATTTTTAGCCTTGTTTGTAATTTCATCATGAGAAATGTATAATTTTACTGCTTTTGTGGATAATATATTATTTTAGCACTGAATGATTCGTGAGTATTTGAATTCATTTTACGTATATCACGCGGCTTTCCTCACGTACTGTTTTGTCGGATTCGCCCGACTAGTTTCGAACCGATTCCGTCCGACTTGTGATTGACTTGTGACTCACAAGCGAGCTCTCGTCGCCGGTGGCTCCTAATGACGAACCTCGGAATCGGTTCGAAACTAGTCGGGCGAATCCGACAAAACAGTACGTGCGATAAGCCGCGTGATATATACGTAAAATAATATATTATGAAGAAACATATATCTAGGTACTTATATATCAAAGTTTTAAAAATATGCATTAAGAATAATTTGAAGTAGGTACAATATCTATTAAATTTCAGAGGTATCCATTTAATTACCTTCCATCAGGTTATTGAGATCAAATTAGTGATAAGTAGACAATAAATAATTATAATAGGGCATGGGATTTCTGAAGTTAATAGGTACAAGGCCGGTAACGTTGTGTCACCCGGTTCGAGATGTGAAAGTGGTTACCTTTGGCCGAACAAAGATAATGAAATGTCACTTGTTCACTTTAACGCATTCGTGGTTATTTTGAATAACATTTACCTCAAATAATAACAGCTTACAGTGAGCGACCAAAAGCAACAGCGCAGCATGTCATGGTCATGGGGGAATGACCATTCCCCCATTGTAAGAAAATCGTAATGTAAAGGTATATTTTACACTAGCTTCCGCCCGCAGGCTGCGCCCGCATGGAATTCGTTTAAAATTTACCCCTCTATTTCACCCCCTTCGGGGTGGAATTTCCAAAAATCCCCTCTTAGTGCTCCTCTACACTCCCCAAGGAACATACATGCCAAATATCAGCTTCTTCCGTTCGGTAATTTCGGCTGTGCGTTGTCTTGTTGTGCGTTGCGTCAGTCAATCACTCAACTCAGTAACGCAAGAGTTTTATACGTATATAATATAGATACATACTCGTATACATTCAGAAAGATACGTATTTTGTTTTGTGTAGTGAAATCATTTTTCTTGTAGGTATGGGGAATAGTTTTCGGTTTTATTGCTTCTATGTAGACCAGTTATTCCTAATTTTATTATACTTAACTAATTCAATATGTTAAATGATAACAAATTACAATACAATGACATCTGGAGACTCGGCATTGAAAACGTAGCTAGACGGTTCTTGCTGGAATCGGCTAGAGCCGTATGCTCGGGGAGTGTCTAATAGTGTAATAACGAGGAAAGCCGCTCATGGGGGTTCAATCCACCCTAGGCACAGAAATTGGTGCCGCACCTCTCTACATCCCGTATAGCACATGCCAATGTTGTCCCCAGGCATGTGCCGGTGTATACGGGGGCTTATCTAGTGAGCGGCGGGGCACCACTTGCCGTATTTTCAGTTCTTATGCAATTTGATTGGCAGGTGTTAATAGTATTCCATAACTCATCCGCCAGACGCTCGAAATTTCACCACAACAGCAGTGTCTTGTTTTAGAATAGTTCTGTGCCTACGTCGTATACTATTTTTGGATTTATTTGTATGCATCAAATTGTGCAATCGATAGAGTCCATCTTTTATACCATACACGCATAGTAGGTACATATGTATCAAAGTAGATCTTCTAAAGGAGTCTAGTACGTGTTACATCTGTTTTCTGATACAAGTCTTCCAAATAGCAAACTTGAAATATTGTCACTATATATTATATATCAATAGAATTGAAAGTTAGGGTGAAGAAAGTCACTCAGCTTCTACGGATTCGAGAAATTGGTCTCGCGTAGCGCTCTTTTTCAGCCACTCCCTTATCCCTGTGATGTTATGTGGGAGATACCCCATGTAAACAAAAAATAAGAGAACGTAACAAAGATAACTGCACTAGGTATATCCTGTTGCAATTAAACCATTAATTACAATTATTATCACAATGAAGGTATCATTTAATTTCCGAACACGGAAGACCGCGGGAAATTTTTGTCGCTGCGGAGAGAATTAACGATTTTAAATCTTTCTTTGATTCATAATATGATAAACATCTACTTCAGGGAAATGACTCTCCATAACAATGGGAATATACTTGGAATTAATTCATTACGAATATCAGTTGTATCTGGGTTTTCGTGGTTTGTAGGTACCTATACCTATCTACACAGTAGGTACCTACATTGTCTATTGTGTAATTTAATGTACGGAAAAGGCTCATTAAGTCTGTTTATCTTTTTAATTCTACACCGATCTGTGCGTTATCAATAAACAATGACGCCTTTTACGGTTTGTTTAGCAAGTTGTATTAAAACAAATAGCAAATTCATCTAATTATTTTGTAATCATACGCGTATGGCATTGTTCGCAATCTCGTAAAGACAAACAAGCGGAATACACACGTTAATGCAGTGCCGCGTCATGGTTACGAAATGAAAGCGACCGCGACGTCCGCGACAGAGTCGGAGACGTTGGTTATGTCTGTTGGAGTATGTAATATTTGAAATATTTCTGTCGATTGTTCATTGTTAGTCTGTGGTGGAAAACCGATGTTGATAGTCGCTGTGTTGACGTCGGCGGAGTTCAGTGCGCGGGAAATTTTGACGATTTGACGATTTTCCAAATATTGAGAAAACAAATTGTAATTTGTGTTATGAAATTGAAAAGTGTTCACAGTGTTCCGTTCATGCATAGTGAGAGTTTATTATTAAATTATTAAGATTGTTATTGAAGAAAAGAACAAATCAAAAATATTTTCAAGCGATATACAGGTATGAAATTGTTTTTTTTCTACATTTTAAGCATGTTATAAACAATTAAAAATAATATCCATACCAATATATAGGCCCAAGTTTTACAAAGGTTCTTTCTATTTGAATTTATAAAATTGCATCTATGCGTCCTGACAATTTAATATTTATTGAAGTAATATATCTAATATTAAATTTAGTGAATACTTTCAGTCTCCTGAAAAAAGTAATGGGGTCAATTTATAACTCAGTCGAATAAAAAAAATTTGAATAAAATATTGTTTTAAAAAAACAATACAGTGCGATTAAGTATGTATGTGTTGTATTTTTTAATTTTTCTATTGAACCTATTGGGGCAGCTTAGAATAACTTCTGCCCGCTACCTCACGCCGGAGGTCAGGGTGGCGTAAGAGGCGATAGGCAGATAGAGCGCCCTGCTTGTGCTTGGATCTGCGGGGTAGGGCTAAGGGCTAAGCCTTTGATGATCTAATATCTAGATTGAGTGTCGCCCTACAATGAAAACAAAAAAACAAGGCAACAATATCAAGCATATTGTGTGCGTGCAGGCGATGTTTTTCGCGTTCATCTAATGTCTATGTGTGCGTAATGTGTGTGTAATGATATAAAAATTGTGGCTAACAGTTAGCCACAATTTTTTGACACGTTTGCGCGGATTCGATGTTCCAACTAGACATTTAAAACATCAAAGGCTTTAGGATTATATTACCAATTTTATAAATTTTATAATTAAGTCATTACATCAATTATTAGATAATGACATTATAATCATATTTCTGTAAAGCTCTTTCTTTCCTTCTTTTTCTTTTGTAATTTAAAGAGTATATTCAACATCCGGTATACCTAATGGCAAGAGGAAGGGTATCTTAATATATGAAAACCCTTCTCGACTCGAGGTCCCTTTCATCCCTCACTAGTGACAAAAAACCTCGTATGTTATGCTTGCAATTACTTACATACCTACATTTTATTTCTAAAACATGTCAGGAATGTGATGAAAACGTCAAATTCAATATTTATTTAATAATTGAAAAGTAGGTACCTACAAATATAAATAATCTCGTGGCAGTTTCAAGTTTTAAGCAAACACTTATAATGTCGGTAAGTGTGTAAGATTGTCAATGATAAAGAGATATCTATGCAACAACATCTCTACCTATGTACCTACTTTATATTGGATTACATATTTTTATCTGCTATTGATGTTTAAAATTGTAAACAAATATGGCGGACTGATATCGGAAATTAGTCATTCACATTCATAGTTCACTGCTGTTATTGATCTAAAATTTTATTTCGTGTAAATTAAAACTTTTGTAGTAAGTATAAATGATAAAAAATTCAAATTACTGCATGGCTGGTGCCCCACCGGCTAAACGATTTTTATTAAGGTTCTTGGTAAATTTAAATAATTGAATACTGATTGACAATCTTCCCACTTCAAAAAAATTACTTGTAAATCTATGGGTTCGGTACATAATATAAAAGGCAAGCCTGATTGACTTATATCTCAACGTGCAGCCAAAATTACTGTATCTTGTAACTTGAAATTAGGTTCCTTTCATGATGTAGGTAAGCACTAAGAAAGGATTTTTAGAAAATTAATCCCTAAGAGGCTGCGTAAATAACTGCTGGTTTTTACTCTTGTTGGTACTAAAAAAACAAATTGCTCCACACCTTTCTAACAAGAACATAAATTGCTGTTAAAACAATTTATTATGGGCGGATTTTTAGTGTAATCCAGTAAAAATAAACATGACGTAACTACTGGATACTGTGACGGGGTAAAACACGTAGCGATGCACGGGGTTCATCAATCACAGTCGCGTGGCTCGGTGTTCCTACCTCTTCATAGTTATGTAGGTATAATAAAAGAAAGAATAAAAGAAAGATACTAAAAAAGTACATACATATCGAAAAAAGGAGAAACCGTTTTGAGGAAAGGACAAGACAGTAGTGAAAACCACGTGTAAATACTATTGTAAATTAAAGTTTAGTTACGTAGGTATTTGAGGTTGCAGTAGAATAAAGAAACTCACATATAAGCACAAAATGTTAGAACCCTAAAATTTTGCACCCGTTTTTTTTGGTTCTTGTGAAGAAAAAAATAACAAAGAAAAATAAAATCGTAAGCACAAAAAATCGTAAGCATCAGAGGCGATGATGAGGACTTACTTACTAATATTAAGTACAAATAATGCGCAAGTTAGTGAGAATGGATGTTTGTCACTCTTTCACGAAAGAACTACTAAGTAGATAGATTTGGATGAAACTTGGCAGTGTTATAGCTTATGTTCCATGACACATAGGCTACAGGAGCGGGACCAACGCGGCTGATATCTACGGGTCTCGAAGCGAAGAGAGAGCGGTTCTCTAGTAGGTCATATCGCTCACTTGACCTGGCGGCTGGCAAGGAGCCTTTTAGGGCACGGCATGTGGTGGTATCAAATACTAACTCAAAACATCGAAAAGAAGGATATTCCGAGAGATGCAAGTGGTCGACCCTTTAAGGGCGCTTTTAGTGTCATGCGGATTTGCTCACGCACGCAGGATTGGCCCGCATGCGTAGCACCCGCAAAGAACAATTTCATATATGAATTTATTATAAAGCGTGATAAACGCACGCGGGACGCGGGGCGCTGTGCGGGGCGTCATCCCGCAGCGGGGCATCCGCATGCGTGAGCGTCCCTACAACACTGCCCATTTTAGTGTCGGACGGGGCGCACGCACCATATTGTACTAATCGTCTACGCAACCCGTTACGCAACCCGCAGAAGACTGAAACTTAAACTGCGTATGATCCGCAGCGTGAAATTTCACGCATGCGGGCCAATCCCGCGTGCGTGAGCAAATCCGCATGACACTAAAAGCGCCCTTAATTATTGAATTTTTAGTGCACGTAGGTACTATTTATGAAAATCTGTCTGTAATTAGACGTCCTTATTATTTTAGACTGACGCAAACTTCCTAATCATTTGATAAATATATTAGTGATGACAAGTGTATAAAAGAGTATCCTGTTATCAGATTTGAACAATTGGAGCCGATGGATTTATGTTGTAACGTTATCACCGCCACGCGAGCGCCACGCCGCCGCGCCGGCGCCGCTGAAACGGATGTTACGGCTGAATTCAGCGTAACGCGGTGTCATCTTATGGCTGATTTACATTGATACAGTCCCTAGGGCCAGCATTACTGGATTCCGGCGCTGAATCAGCACTGTATCAGTGTAAAAATGTTACAATTCAGTCCAGTATCCAGTGTTTTTTCATTGCGACTGTATACCTATCTGTATACAATTATTCGTGCACGCCAACCTTAGAAACGGCTTAATCCGATTTGAGTGCAGTTTTGTGTGTCATATTGTGATGAGTTTCACATAACATTGAGTTTTTTTATTTAATTTAAATCGGTTAAAAACAAAAGTTATATGGGTGAAAACCACGCGGGCGAAGCCGTGGGCGGATGCTATAATAAGTAGAACTGTAAGAGGACCATGCTCCACCTAAATTCTTCACCTTGGTGAAGTAAACAAAGAAAGCAATGCTTCTACTAGTTAAACATCGAAATGTAACATAATGAAGTTCTGCTGTAGATAGGTATACGGGATAAACATAAGATGCATCTCTTCTCTTCGTTTCGCCATAGCTGTGTAAAAACAAACTATTTGTTCCAAATAGAGAATTAATGTGCATATATCGCGTAAAAATAAGAGCCAGCCCTGAAACATCCCGTAGGACGATATTTCTGATACGAGCATTATAACTGTTTAAGTTATTACGTTATTTTATATTTTTCCTGTTTCTTACGAGTTTATAAAACGCGCAAGTATCTTCCGAACGTGTGCCTACACAAAATAATTTATGTCGTCTCATAATTTATGTATTTTTTACTCATAATATTTTTAAATATGCAATTCGTCATAAAAATTACTACCGACCACCGGGTAAAAATAAACACTGTGTCTTAAAACTTTGTATTTCTTGCTTAATAATGATGAATACAAGTTTTCTGATTTAGATATCTGCATAATATATTTTTTTGCCTCTGTTTAAAACTCTAACATCCATAGCATAGGCATAACCATAGGTATTTCCAGCAATCTTTAATATATAAAACTCTTGCGTTACTGGTGATTGACTGACAGACAATGAGACAACGCATAGCCGAAACTACTGAACGGAAGAAGCTGAAATTTGGCATGTATGTTCCTTGGGGAGTGTAGGGGAGCACTAAGAGAGGATTTTTGGAAATTCCACCCCGAAGGGGGTGAAATAGGGGCATGAAGTTTAAACGAATTCCACGCGGGCGAAGCCTGCGGGCGGAAGCTAGTCTTTATCATAAGATACGAGTGAGTGAGAAAAGTGTAGGTATTTATATGCAAGATGTATGCCATATGACAACTTTACTCGAATTTAGTTTTTATAAATATATTGTTTTGAAAACTACCTAGGCAACTTCATATCCGTTTCAACTTGTCCTGACGTGAGTACCTAATATCGAAAGAAAAAGTGGAAGGAAGTCGCATGGAGATTTTCTCTATGCACAATACCTACGGTGCAGAGATTTAGAGCTATATAATAAGGATCTTACCTATTGTTATATTTTAGCATGTACTTAACAAAGGGTAAAATATAGTTGTTAAGTTTATTAAATATTTTAAATTAGTTAAGTCTGTAAAGCGATATCCATAACAATAGAATTAAAGAAATATGTAATAAAACTGAATATAAGTAACAGATTCTATACTTGATCGGTTACGTTACTACCTAGTACCATAAGTGGTAGAGCAGGTAGAGTTCGGCCGGGGTAGCACCACCGCCCGTAATTTTATTAGGTAGGTATTAACACTGCCCGTACTTTGGTTTTTTTTGTTATTTTATTTAATTTCAGAGTCTCGTTATAATTCGGTGACACTTATAAATTTACAGACGATCATTATTATTATTATTACAGTCTTCAAGGGTAGCAACACATCTGTGATTAAATCAGAACGAGACTTCTTCAGTTCGTCGTTCTTGTTTGGGGTCTGTCGCAGTTGTCATGGGCGGCATATACATAAAAATACTCGTAGAATATGATTGTATTAGTGCTATTACTGCAGGACCTGTAAACCTGGTGTGGTTTTAACGAACTTGATAAGAGATTTGTGATAACGTCTACTGAATAAACATTACGTGGCCTTTAGCGTTGCTCTATGAATAGTATAAAACGTTATTACTATACGATAATTATTTATTACCTACCTATTGTGATGAAGGTGTGAACAATATTATTAAGTCTTAAATTATACTAGGTATTGTAAATAATTGACTACTTAGTCTTTAATATTTTCGCATATTTTTATTGCTTAGCTTGTAGGTAAGTAGTCTGCTAATGTCGTTTATGTAATTACCTATTTGTGGCGTTTTTTATAACCTTGCTTCAACGTTCATATCTACAAACTGTTGCTTGTAAGTGAAAGAAAGAGATATGTAGCACCACTTACTTTCAACGTAATATGAGACTTTAAGAAACTGATTTTATTTAGAGTTTAGTTATGATAACAGTGGTACTAAATACAGCTTACCTACAACTGGTAATAGAGTCATTATTTTTCTGCATCAGACTTATTCTGCTCAAGCGGGTCTTGATGGCAGAGCATGGATAATATTAATAAATAAATAAAACTACATTCCAAACCAGGACTCTATGAGTCGTGGGGGCCGTGGACAAGACACGGACACATCCAAACCGAGACCAGAAATTTAAACTCGTCAATCCAATTTTCGTCTAGGTAGGAATCGAACCCAGGATCCCTGGAACGGCAATCTGCCATGGTTAGCATTGAGCCGCGCCGCGCCGTACGTACGAAAGGGCGTAAAAATTAAGTGTTGTTTTATCTTCACAATACATGACTTTAGCTCCTTTGTTGTGTTTTTTGTGGTCTGAGTGAGAATTGTCGAGGAATGCAGTGGAAATGATGGTCTCACATCGCGACGGTAAGAAAGTGACGGTCAGGTGACATGTGACGTCGGCACGCGTTAATGGCTTATTTACGTGATCCCGGATTCCATTCCGCCGTCCGCGTCCGTGCGACGGACGACCATCACGGAATCTGACTGTAACAACAACATTAATAAAAGTTATATTTATAGCAATATCACTACTAGCAATGCGTTTTGTTACGCCGGGTACGAATAGTTAGTACCTAATAGTCCTACCTAACAGAATAGTCAAGGATCAGGCTTTTTATGATTTAACTAGAGAACCGCCCGCGCTTCGCTTCGGGATCCGTAGGTCACAGCCGCGTAGGTCCCGCTCCCGTAGGATTCTCGGGATAAAAAGCAGCCTATATGTTATACTGGAACATAAGTTATAACATTTACCTATGACTTAAGTAAATTAACGATACATGTAATGTAGTATTTGATAGCGTGATTCAGAACTTGCAAATGAATTTTACTAACGCCATCTATTAACAGCATCCGGAACTAAATATCTAGCAACTATCAAAACATCGATCTTCCTATGGGAATGAGATGTTTTTCCGCGGTAAAAAGTAGCCTACGTCACTCTCCACCCTCCCAACTATCTCTACACACATAAACCATATCATATAATAGCCATGTTGCGACGTGAAAGAGTCACAAACAAACAAACACACTTTCACATTTATAATATTAGTATGGATGTGCAAGCTGTTTCCCTTTTTTGATAGGGATTGATTGCAGGATTGTATGATTTAGAAACACATTTTGATGCTGCAATTACAGTAATAATGTAAGTAGCTGTTAAGGAAGTAAGTTGCTCGTACAAAGTAGCATAGTAACTACGAATTTCCTTTTACAAATAGAACAACGCTCGATAGATACTGTAATAACATGCTCAAAATGTTACTTTTATATCGATCCTTTATCTGAACTTCGATTTATCTCATTCATCCAAAATTTAAACTAGATCAGTAGGTATATTATTACAATAATATGTAGAAAAAGAATAATTCTTAAAATTACCACCTTATATAAATATTTCATTAGGTAAAACTGAACAAAAATCTCAAGAAATGAATCTCAAGTGGCTCCCAATCCGTCTTCGACGAAACACTAGGATATTATGCCTCCTTTTCAATATACTCCATTCCTCTACCTCTCCTTCTTATCTACGTGACAGATTCTCCTATGCCCGTCCAACAGAAATGCCTTGCAGGTCTAGTGTAAGAACCAAGCTTAAATTTCCTCCTCACAAATCTAGTTATTACTCCCATTCTTTTACTGTCCATGCTGTGAGATTATGGAACTCCCTTCCGCCTAACATAAGAGACGCTAAAACGCTGCCTAAATTTAAATCTCTGTTAAAGGAACATTATCTCCGTTCCTGTGACTGACCACTGCAACCATCGTATATAAGTATGTATATAAATATGTTATTAATACTTTTCTTTTAATTGTATATACCTATTCTATATATTTTATATTTATATGTATATAGATATGTATTTCATTTAGTATATGTATTTACCTATGCAAGTTTATATTATGCAATGTATATATCTATGTATCTTATTTAAGTACACGCTTAGTTTGCTTTACCAATGCAATTCTCCTCTTTACGGGTCTGCTGGAAGAGATTCCTGTATGGGATAAGCAGCACCCCAGTGCTAAACTTTCGATATGTATTGTTTAACAATGTAATTGTTTGTGTGTACTGAAATAAATAAATAAATAAAAATAAATAAAAATTGTTCACTTTATATCGACAAGCAACAGAATGGGAACACAATCAATTTAGTTGAAGTCCAATCAATTAAATATGATACATAACATATTTTTGGGGATAACTCAGAAATATTAAAAGGATCGAATAAAAAAGAATCATCAAATCGGTTTACAAATGACGAAAAATGGCTGGATGTACCAATTAAAAAATATTTGTGTCGAATATACCCAGAAGCAATTTTTTAATTCGGTTAAAAATTACAAGAAATTTACGAGAGCGCATAACGAAGGCGGAATACCAGTCATATTCGAATTTGCAGAACCTATAAAAAGATAGAATAGAAACATTGACTTTGCCACAGATGTGACCTGTTCTGCTGCAGTCCCGATTCTGCCAATTTTTTAATGCTTCAATGCGTTAAGTTTAAATAGTTTGACAAATTTTGTATTCGGACTGTGTAATTCTTTCTTTACAAAATATGCGAAACTATACAATCCACAATATTGCGATGTAAGTAGTAGTTTTTACTGTTGTCTGGTTTTGTTGACTAATCTCAAGGTAAAACTGGCGGAAATTACAGGGAAACTGCGACGTTGATTGGCGGCGTCAATAAAGAGTACTATAATTAAGTTTATTCATGATTTCCGATATCCGGCAACTTCGTAAATACCTACGCTGATTTCAGTGCCCGTATTCCGGAACTTCGTAATAACAAGTAGGTACCTAAAAAGGGTAGTTAATGTTGTATGTAATTACACATATAATAGTAGTAACTATGTTGAAGAAATCGTTGATAAAAGTATTATCACTTGACAAAAAGCATTACAATGTTCATTGGCTTAAACTGTAACCGATAAGCAAGTAGCTGTCATACTTCAATTATGTGGAAAACCACTACAGGGAAATCTCGTGACGTCAGGTTATTGTGACGGTAGTATCGAGTTATAGTAAGTCGGCAGGTACATAGAAATAATAACTGATACGTCATTATATCAAAGCAATTGTAATGAAAGATAAATATAGTCCAGCTATATTCATGGCATTTTGGTTTTGTAATGGATGTTCCTATCAAAACACGGTAAATGATTTAGGTACATTGATATTTGTGACCAATCTTTCTGACGCCTGTTAACTCGCTGCAGTAAATCGTCATATTATGTACGAACTGTGCACAGGTCGAATTCGAAACCAGTTTTAACACTTACTGACTAATTGTTCAATCGATTTATAAAGTTGATTAAGTTAGACAATAACCTTTTAATGACTCTAAAGAGCACATCTCTTTCCTCATCAATTCATTATTAAGGAGGCGTAGTCTAGGAGCATACATACTTACCTACTCCATCACGCAGTTCTAGTGCGAATTTGTGTCGGGGTAAGTAGTTTATCCAAGTTTTCATGATAAATGACGTCCTTAGTAGAGAAAATAGTTTAATACCTACCTTAAGGTGTGTATAAGAATACACACAGGAAGGTAATTTGTAAATATTGCTGCTCGCAATATCGCATAGGTATATCGATATGGCAAGTTGATTGCAAAGACCTATCCAAACAGAGGAAGCACTTGACACCGTGTACCTACCTACTTTGTCATCACTGAGTATACAGTAGTAGGTAAATCGGTTTACTTTGAAGAGTAGGTACAACGTCAATAAGTCAGACTCTTTATTAGTCCTTCAGGTTTTCAGGTTTTTTTTTTATGGAATTAAGATAGCAAACGAGCATGCAGCACCACCTTCCGCTGCCCCCCATAACAACTGTGACCGACCCAGAACTGGACTCAATGAGTCTCGTTCTAATTCGGTCACAGATGCGTTGCTACCCCTGAGGACTGAGATGGTCGCCTCTAAAAAGTGTAACCGGCTCCACACCTTCCTATCCGGAACACAATTGTTCTTAAAACAATTATTACACGGTAGGAATGGTACTAAGTACCGTGGCGGGCGGTGGTACTTTCCCGGGTGAGCTCTAGGCCCTACCACCTGTAAAAAAGCCAATTTATAGGGTCTGCACGAGAAGCAAACAAACTAAATCACTGTTGGCTGTTGCAAGTGTAGGTATAATACTGATAAATTAAAAATACGTGTTTTTACCTTCATGATAATTTGAATAGTTTCCGTGGAATCAGCAGCGTGTATAGGGTTGCCAAGTAATGTGAGCCATTCATATGTAGATATATTTTGACTCCTGTCCTGTCCTGCGCCCCTATCTGTTAATTTATAAATTTTTCAATTGCGGCTCGATTGAAGTTTGACGTATTTCCTTTTACAAAATGTGTCCAACTATTCAAACGAGACCCAATTTATGCATTAAGAAATTATCAGAATCGGGGCTCTGCTATTGGCGGATATCGCAATAAGTAGGTAGTAGGTAGTGTTAGAAACAAGTCGCAAAGCGCCTAATGTGCTAGGGAAAATACAGACTGAAACCTAGTATTGATAATAATGTTGAGACAATTAATGTTTTCTTGCGTCGTCGGAGCCAGTCATGCGCGCAGGCATCTCGTGTGGGGACGCGTTTGGAACTTACTTTCTTTTTTAATGATTCACTAACCTTGCCTCCTGTCTTCTCTTGTGACAGTAAGTACCTAAATAAACGCTGATGAATATCGTATAAGATTTTGAGTCATGTAAGTAAGTAGGTACGTATTGTAATTTTACCTTCACTTTTTTATAATAATATGTAGTTTTTATAATAATAGTTTTTAATATAATGTATATAATGTAATAACACTTTTTTATAATAATAGTAGTAAACACTAAATTCTTGAAGATGCTCTCATGACACTTAATCAGCAGGAAGTATCGAAGCAGGAACCTGCACAGTAATTTGTACAGCACCCTGGCTATCATGTCGAACTGCGGGTCAGTTGCAATCAATTTCATTTCATGGTAGTGTAGGTATGTAAGTAGGAATCACATTATTAAATTCTGGGATATAATTTAATTGAAACGCAACCCCAACATTATAGAAGAAAAATGTTGATTTCGGTACTTTATACGGTTGATCTAATATTAAATACAGAATACCAGTTGTATTTAATGTATGCCTCTAACACTTATGCCTATGCATTGTCATGCAAAGTTATCTCGGTGTACAGCGGGCGACGTTTCGTTATTTGCATACTTGCCGCTATCTACGAGCACGTATCTCTATAGATACCTGCTCTTATTAAATCATAGTTTAGAAACACTTCTATAAAGTACTTACTTAAAGATATTTATATGTTTTGTATCTAGGAGTAGGTATATGTGTGAATAGAAAAATCAACTACTATACAAGTTAAGAAACTGAAAAACACGTTTCTATCAATATCGCCAGTTCCAATCTAGTAACGTCAGTGAGAACACCAAGTTATTGAGTTTGTTTTTTTGCCGGGGGTGCGTAATATAAATTCAAAATTGTATATTATTCATTACCGGGGACGGGGAGTTCCCTGAATGTGCACAGTGTCCAAAAAGTGTGAATTTCACGGTATGAAGATGTGATTGTAAATACGTTCCGTGAGAACAGATCAACAGACCCAGTCACCCAGCCTTGGCGTAGTGGACGTACCGTTCCATTGTGATCGGTAAAAAACTTGCTTTTGAGGTTGAGTTAAATTCCTCCGATAATTACGCAAAACTCGTTTATTTAATTTGAAGACTTTATGTGTTCCAAGCCCTCCGGACCGGAACACATTGATGACACAACACGGATACGGCTAAAAAATGAATAAAAAAAGATATCAGGTTGTTGTTATTAGGAGCTACCTATGTCTTAAGTAGTTTTTAAATTATATACCTGATAAAATAAAGGAAATCAGACCAAATAGGTAATTCATGTCATTTTCAAAGTTAAAACAGTAGGTACTTTTATGTGTTATGAACATACCTACTAAAAGTCCTTGACTGTGGGGGGTCAGGCCATTTTCTATAGACATAGCAATGTTAAATACTATACGATTAAAATTCAGCCACAGATGTAATACAGTATTAGAACTGACACGGAATGTTTTATTATTATACTTCTCACGATACACTTCAAACCCGCCGCGCCAGGCGTAACTTTACACATCGTAGTAAGTAGAGCCGGTAAACTCTTTGTTTATAAGGTAGCCGGCTCCGATAACAATGAACGTGCTTACCGCGGAAAGTATTTCGCCGTTTACGATTAACGAGTGTATAAATGCGCGATTTACACACGTTTTATAGCCGAGCTAATAGGAAACAGCACCGAGGTGTACTCGTAGTTTTGCGAGTTATTCAAAGCTCGCTACTA
This sequence comes from Hesperia comma, assembly GCA_905404135.1. Classification (NCBI taxonomy): domain Eukaryota; kingdom Metazoa; phylum Arthropoda; class Insecta; order Lepidoptera; family Hesperiidae; genus Hesperia; species Hesperia comma. The sequence goes on from FR990018.1 coordinate 19,537,221, forward strand.
TCCGTTGGTTCTATTTATGAGGGATTTTTTGCATGTTTATATAGTGTTAGCAATTTGTCAGAAAATAATTGGTCGGATTTGAATTTTTGAGATTTGAGGTTTTTAATTTTCGGAAGGATTTATAATCTTACCAAAAATATTCTTAGACATGCAAAATGTATGTATGTTACAAATGAACGTTTCAAAAGATCTCATATTGTACATGTAAAATTTTTACATGTACAATGTACATGTAAACTTCATTACTTATCCATAAAATTTGTAACCCTTCGAACCTCTGGCCGTTTTCAAGATGTGTGATTGGCGTTTAAAGCAAAAACTGTGCTCAGATAAGCCATAACAAAAAACCTACAATCTACACGGTTAGAAGATTCTGCATTCGATTTTCCAAAAATATTTTCTTAGTACCTTTTTCACTAAGTACATTAATAATAACTAAATTTTTTGTCCAAAATTAAATATTTTGATAGCGATTTGCGATTTAATGAATAAATCACTCGGTTGTCGTCTTACATGTTTATACACATCACGGTTGTATTTTTTGTTTACAGTTTTATTCACACGTTTATTCATACTTAAAGAGGTCGTTTTGGAAGTATTTAGGTGATTCACACGGATCGTATCGCGCTTTGATAACTCTTCTTATTTTTATCGTACCAAACTGACACTCACTTGTTACTTTTGTAGTTTTGATAAGGAAGTAGGTTCACTAAGTACTTCATATCTGTTGTTGTTTGAGTTGTTTCTAGAATTTGTATGCTCGTTCTTATCATGGGAAATTCAGGAAAGTTTGCTCAAATCTTGGGTTTGTTAGAGAAATCAGTTATTATCTACGTTGGCGGCCGTCAGATAAACTCTGGTGACGAACCCGTATGTGTATTTTTAAATATACGAGTGTGACACAAAAGTATAACAATACCCAATTATAGTATTATCGTACGTCATCAAAATTCAGACTCCGTAAGTTTAAAGTTCTTCCTTTCACCGATATACAAAATAAGATTTGAAATTGAAAGTTTCTTACTTCGTAATTGTCATCTATTTCATATTTAATCGAATGATCGAAAACATTTCCACTCGTATGTCTGTAATTTGGACGATAATCGAAAAATAGCTGTATTCCATCGGAAACGCGCCATAAAGTTATTTGTGGAGAATGCCACGCTGTGCCTAATAACATTACACGATGCCGCCGTGCGACAACAGCCGATGTAACGCATTACTCGGTATTAAATGAGATGACATCACAGCACCATCCTACAACGTTTGCACCCAATGACTTCTTTGGTATTTGTATCTCTTGAGGCTGTACTGTTACTTGCGGAGGCAAAGGTTAAGTAGTCCACGTGACCTTACGACAGTTACTTATTGTGTGTACACTGTACATACGCCAATTGTCACCGCTGACACAGTATCTCATTTTACTATGCCTCTGATATGCCCAAACGAGAATTAAACAAAAATATAAAGTACAAAACTTTTTATATCTCAGAGAAATATGTACATATCTCTTTTAAGTTAAGTTCAATATCTTGAAATTCATTGATGCCTTTTATTGTAAAGAAACCAAAAAAAAAAAACAAAAAATAGGTATAACGGTAGTGGCATGACGGGTGAAGGGTGTACAGTCAAAACCACAGAGAGCTAAGTCAGTCTATTCAGGTCCTGGAGTCCTGAAATATGTGGAGATCCATTAATGCATGTTAGAAAAGAGTGATGAACTTTGATCTTTAACCTTGCTGCTCATTCACATTCGCGAACTCGTGCAAGTGCTACAAGTGTAGGACCAATCTTCTCAAATGAATATGAAGTTTTTGACACATTCGGGGTATTATTAGCTGTCAAAGCTTTTACAATTCGTATATTTACACAAATTCGCGAGCATGTGAGACAGTGCGGTAAGGGCAGACACGAACTCGGCGATGGGACAATAATTATGAGTGGTGACGACGACTGTGCTGTCTGTCACGACTTTACGTGTTCAAACATAGTAAAAGCAGCCTCTAGTCTTGACATCCGTTTTATTCACAAACAATGCCGAGAGTGACTCATTTATGATAAGACCTAAATACCGCACAGGAAACTAGTTACTCTAGTCAGGTTGGTATCATGCGGCCATGCGGCATTCGGGGTGCGGTGTTTATTAGTTTCACCTCCAAATATTATAAGGTTTAGTAATCGTGCCCGTACTAAAACACTGTTACTCAATTTTATCAGGCGCTTCATGTTGAACGACCTTCTGTTGGATATCACTTTTTAGAGATTTATGTTACTGATATCGATTTGCTACAGACACCATTTTACTACCCAGTGGTTTGTCTATCTTCTTCCGTGTCTTACTATTTCCGCGTATTTCTTTATTCTTTCCGTGAATAAAATCTTGTGTGTTGGAGTATGCCTGTCAGAAAATAACTTTCCTATGCTTTTATTTAAATTCAACTTAGATATAAGGAATTATAAAGTAACAATGCTTTATAACAATCATAATTACTTCAACACAAATAAATGTCAATATAAGTAAAAACAAATCCAACGCTAAGTATGAAGAGAGTTTCGTAGAAAAGTTATTAAACGACGGCATCGATCCGTGATAGTTTTTCTGAGGTGTTGATCCTACTAATATTATAAATGCGAAAGTTTGTAAGGATGTATGTGTGTGTGTTTGTTGCTCTTTCACGCAAAAACTACTGAACGGATTTTCATGAAACTTTGCAGTAATATAGCTTACACATTGGAATAACATAATTTGTTAACATTTGTAGAGATTTTTGAAGGGACTGGTTTCCCGAAGCGAAGCGAGGGCGGATTTACTAGTATTATAAATGCGAAAGTTTGTAAGGATGTATGTGTGTGTGTTTGTTGCTCTTTCACGCAAAAACTACTGAACGGATTTTCATGAAACTTTGCAGTAATATAGCTTAGACATCGGAATAACATAATTTGTTAAAATTTATAGAGATTTTTGAAGGGACTGGTTTCCCGAAGCGAAGCGAGGGCGGATTTACTAGTATCGCATAAAGTTACTAATTTAGTGGTCAAGGTGGCAAATAAATAGTAGTAAATTGGCGAAATGAACGCCTTAGACAATTCAACTAATGGAACCTGCGCCTCGGCCGCTCGTCGCGTCCAGATTAATTGTGCACGATCACGCCACCATGCAAGCGATGGCCGTACCTAACTTTTTGTCATTTGCTACTATTTTATACTTGACGATGCATTAGGGATAAAAAGTGGTGTTTTTGGAGAGGCTTTGGAACAATGCTTCTTCAAATGCTTGAGCAACGATATTTGACGATTTTAACGTGTGAAAAAACCTTCGGCATCAGTGGACGGTGTAAATTGATAGTCATTTTTAGTAGGTACTTAAGATAATGTTTAGTTTAATAAAGACTAATCATCGCAATTTTCTAAATTATGGATATGTTATGTTAATTATGTTAGACCGCGGTTGCCGTCGAGTGTACCTACCTACTGCGAATTTCACGGGAGACATGCGTTTTGGTTTGAATATCTATTAATAACAGCAGTTAAATGTTCAATGAAAAGGTTCAGATTGTTATATGTTTAACAATACCTGTATTTTCCAGAACATGAATCTGCCACTATAATGTAATGATGAAGTGAGGAATTCTGGGTAATGTGGTAACCAAAGATGTATTAAATATCCAGATGCAACATCGAATCCGCGAAAACGTGTCAAAAATTTGTGGCCAACTGTTGGCCACAACTTTTGTATCATTACGCACAGATTACGCACCCATAGACAATAAATGAACGTGAAAAACATCGCCTGCACGCACACATGCTTGAGAATGTTGCCTTGTTTTTTTTTTGTTTTCACTGTAGGGCGACACTCAATCTAGACATTTAAAACATCATTGGTGGTAACATTTATGTATTTAATTCGTTAAATTTCTATTGACAGGGAGGTGCAAGCCAAGGGTGGCCTAAGTCGGTAGTGGACACAGAGTGGCAGGATAAGGCGTTGGTCTAAAATGGTCGTGGACGGTCAACCCTGGCGGCGCCGTCTCCATAACACGTTTTAAAGGTAAGTCGTAAGTCTGGTCAGTAAGTCTGCCTTTGAAGTTGAGAGTGCCGACACCATCCAGATAAATATATTTACGGGTTAAGGGTTAAGCCGTACTAGCGTTTGGGAGTCAATAATTTGCAAATTCACAAATCATTAAAAATTTTCAAATCACGTAACTCAATAATGCATCAGGGACAAATTTAGCTTGAAACAATTTTCTTGGAGAATGCATAAAAGATAAAAAAGCTGTTTACGCTCATTAAGTTGACAGCTAATGGAACAATGATTGCGATGGCTGCAATGGCCAAAGAAATCGTAAGGCCTTGAGATCAATCTGTTCACCTAACGCCAAGTGGAGCCCTAAAAGTGGCGTTTGAGATATTTGATGACTTACATAGAGCAATAGTTATTCTTGCTGCCGTTTGAAGGGCTCTGGGTTCGATTCTGAGGGAAAAAGGAGGGGAAAAAATTTAATGTAGGAGAGAAGAGGTTCAAAATGTAGTGTTTCTTCATCTAGATATGTAATTTTTTCCTACTCTACACGGAATTCTAGTGTATTCGTAAATGAGATTTAATGTAGTTCTAATTACGGGGTTGGGGCCGCTTTCGACTGTCAGAAATTACTCGCACTCCGTAAGTAGGCAAATAAGGTATTAACATATGTATCTTAATGAGCCGCTAGTTATGAGCTATGTGACAGCACAGTAATTCAAGAAAATCGACCAAAGCGACCCAAGTCGCTATGTGTATGGCCCCAAATGAATCACTCAGTGAAGCGTTCGTATTGTTGAGTGTTTAAGAGCGTAGCACTTGATTTCTACTCGTCTCTACCAAATATGGTGTCAGCTATAATGATACAAACAAAACATAGATGAAAACAATGAAAATAGACACTTTAATGATTATTTTACTTTACAATTGAAGTGTTACTAGTGGGCAGTAAATACTGTGTAATTTACTTTATTAGTCTTCTTTGATATGAATATTGGAACAGATTAGATTCATTGTTTTTAATGCGGAGCGTGTTTTTAGGTGAAGAAGATTACTATAAAACCTTTGCATTTAACATACCGCCTTCTAGCATCTCTGCGTGGGTAGTAAAGCTGTTAAGTAACGCTTAAAGAAATGTGTGGGTAGTGAAAGAATTCCATTAGTGTAGTACCAGTACCAGTAGATGCGCTCAATACATAATTAGACGCATAGTTAGACAATTTAAAACGATCTTCTTACGTTGTGGAAGTACCTTTATACCCATGAGTGGAAGAAGTTATACATAATGTATTTTATACTAGCTCGCATTGAGTTTCAATTATTTCAGATCTTCGATTGTATTAGATCAGAAAATACTCTTCAGGAATAGCAATTTTTGCTAGGACGCCATTTTTGTAACTCTTATAGTTTAGCTGGTCTGTTAGGTATGGTTCTGCATCAGGTGATTGACGACGAGAATTTAAAATGCCTAGTACCTAATCATTATGCATTTTTTTATTTTTTGATACTGTCTTTTTCAGTATCATAAAATATTGTTAATTTACAGTCAAACTGTGTGGAAATCATAAATTAAATATATTTTCTGATTTATCAAGTTTATTCAGTTTATTTGAATTCATCGAGCCTGATAAACGATTTATTAGGAACTTTTCATAATTTTATGTGATAACTAATTTTCGAGCAAACTTATCTGGATATATTTTCTGTAATTTCAGATGGTTATGCTACATCGAGATGTGATAATCCAAGCAGTTTATGTGATATTCCTAGTATGGACAGATTCCACATCATTAGTACAAGGCAAAAATTTAAGCACGTTGTGCCCAATCGGTTTCCAGCTCGCATACACAGAAGATCAAATAGTATGTTACAGAAAAAAAGACCCAGAAAACTTTTCAGATCTATACAAAGACTGCTCTCATAATAATTTTTCTTTGGATCTGTATAACAAACTGGACATAGACAAATCAAATGCTGTGTGGAGTGAGTACAAGAATGCGTACCCTGGAGGACCCTTCCTTGACACTAGATTTACAGATCATTTCTACCACGAATTAGATTTGAAATATAAAGTGACATTTCAGAATCAAAGTCTAGAGTTGGAGGATGATCTGTGTGTTGTGATAGACCCGGTGCAGGGCTACATGGCGGTGCGCTGCGACGAGAAGCATTACAGGTACTGCTTCGTCGAGCCGATGGCAGTTGACAGCGATGTTAAGGTGAAAGAACAATGCAAAGATTTGGACGGTTCACTGAGCTTCTCCAGCCCAGTCCCTACATGCTTGACGATCTTATCTGGTACTACCGAGAGGAGAAAGTCTGGGTTTAACGCTACAGTGCCGGTTAGAGCCACATGGAATCAGGCACAGGACTTGTGCGAGAAAAAAGGGGGTTCATCGTTATTGAATAGAGGTTGGCGATATGCCAATCATCCACGATTGCTTAGCACGAAGAAACCCAAAACCTACCCGTTAGGCATCATCATGACAACTGATCATTCTTTATTGAGGTATCATGCATCGGGTGATCATGGTGAGGTAAGCATTTGTTATTTTTTGGCGTAAATTTTTAGAATTGCCAAAAGTGATGTTCAGAAGTGAAAAAGCGATGACACTGCTTGCGAAAAATTCCATGTTGTTTGAGGTTAGTTGTTGGTGGTTATGGGCTGCAAAAAAGATTTGAGACAAGAGAGATGAAAAGTAAAAGAATTTGTAGTTTGTTATGAACTGTATTGTATTGTATATAAATTACGTTAATTGCGTAACGTTAATTTAATTAAGATAATAACTAATCTAATTTCCTGGGTATAATGCAGATGAACTTGAAAACAGTTTGTCTTTTGTATTTTTTCTGTTGTAGTTTTGCTTCATTTATACATTTTTTTACAGTTCTTATAAGTTATTTTGTTTGTTTTAGATCCCACCGTCAGAATGGAACTTCAAATATCCTGTTGAAGGTACTAACCTTCTTGGAGCTATGACTGAGGATGTATGGCACCTTGTTGATTCTTCGTACATCTTCTTCGACGTCCTCTGTGAACGTACTATTAAGTCTAGAAACCTTAGTATAGAACTGAATGTTGATGAGTGAGTTCATAATTTTCATAAATGAACATACCTACATTTCCAAAATATTTAACTCTATATACTTTTATCACTATTCATTCACCTGATTCTCTACTTGATCCTACTATCAATTCCTCTCAAATGCATGGTATCGAATTTTCCTGCATGAAATCCCATTTTTAAATAATCAAATCTGACAAATGGTTTGGACTACAAATTTAAATTATTATAGGTACGATGTGAACTTAATTAAACACAGATGTCCATTTAACCTCTTAAATGTATATATTTCAACTAAATTTCATTATTTCTCTTTCAGAGAAAACAAATTAGTTTTAAATGCATCTGATCACATCAATAAAGAAGACTTTTACTGCCTTACTGATTCGGAACCAAAATACCCAAATATAGTTAAAGCACAACCCAGATCTGACAAGGAATTTATACTAGCGCCTGAATCAAACGATGGTTACTACTGGTGCATTTACCGAGATCCTATTACAAGAAAATCAATAAAAACCAACAAAGCTCTTTTTATACGTGAAAAAGATTCCCTACTAAACGTTTACGCAATAAAATTTAGAAGTAGGAAAGATTACAATACGGATAATTTTGAAAAGAGACGCTTAAAATGGGAGAAGCATTTAAAGGAATACATATATTACACAACTAAGTACCTCCAATACTTCAAAAACATTCCCGCAAGTAATAATACTGAAGAGATTTTGAACAATTTCAAAAAATCTACCGGAGATGTGGAAATAAAGAATGAGAAAGTAATAAGAAAGATTCAAACTAAAAGGAAATATTTGGATGGAGAAACGGTTTTATATCATGTAGATTTGTATCCAGAAATGAAAGCAGTGCCACCGGGGAAGTGGGACAGTGTAGAAGTGATGCACATGCGACCTGTGTACAATTGTCTTGAACTGCAGACGGAATATGGAGAGACCGTCCCCAGGATATCAATGGGTAAGTGGTTTAATGTAAAAAAGAGCAGACCGTTCGCCTGAGGTTAAGTAGTTCTCATCGTTTATGGACAGTATAAACACCCAAAATGTCACCGATGCGTTGCCGGACTTAAAAGGGTTGGAGAGCCCGCATTGTTACTAGTTTTTCATTTTTTATTGTAAAAATATTAAATCATAGTATTTAAAATATGACAATTAGTTAATTTGGACTGGCTTTTAGAACAGACTGTTTTCACAAGAAATTAATAAGACTTCTGTTCGATAATATTATTAATTATTTAGCAATAAAATTAAGATAACCAGTTATAAATTATGTTTGGTACTTTTAATTATTAACTTAAGATTTTAAAACTGATTTTGTAATTTTTTATTTGTTATTAATAGCCCACATTATTGTATTTATCTAGCATATTATATTTAATACAGTTATGATTTAATACTACTGGTTTATTGTCACGGTTGCTCAGTTGCTCACAACATGAATAGCCTCTTCAATGATTTAATTACGCTCTTCGAGATCAAGGGTTAAGAGGCGATGATTATAATAATATTGTCGTTCATCTATGACGCATTGTTAAGATGAGACTATTATATCAGCCAAAGTATTTTCCTTAAGCATTAAGGTAAATACTTATTCATTGATCTTTTCATAATACGCAAGAAATAAAACATAATGTTCATTCACGTAATTCATGAGAGCATTTTATTATATTTCTCGTGTTAAAGAGTTTCATTAGTTGCGAGAAAAATTTCGAACTGAAAGCCTAAGCATTTGAAAGTATGTTATAAATGTTTAATGAGTATTCTACTCTAATGCTTGCCGACGTAGAACTGATTATTTAAAACTATTAAGAATTCCTAGTCGATGCTGCTCATAGGCATCTGGTACGAACTAATTTGAACTAATGCCTTGCATGAACACTACCTTTGAAATTCTTTACGAAATTTCTGCTTTACGAGTGTCATTGAATCCAACATCTCCATAACTAGACATCGTTCGGAATTTATACGTTTTTTTACTGAAATTATACTAAAATGAAACATTACAACATTTGCTTTTTTCGTATGCTATTCTAGCATGGTTTGGCCTTGAGCAGGGATAATTAAGTGTTCGCGATGTTTTATCATGCTAATAATTAGAGTTGGGACATCCTTGTCTACAAAATTATGTCTAATTATCACAATGAAGTCTTTAATTAACTTGACTTTTAATATCAGGTTGTACGTACCTTCTTCATTATTTAAGATCATTGCAGAGTAGTTATATCTTACTGTCATAATCGTTTCTAGTTAGACTAATTAAAATATTTCTCTATCTCAGTTTAACGGTACCTTTAGGCTCTAGAAATTCAATATAGGAGGTATGTATCGGGAGATCAGTCCAACCAACAACCTAACTAAAAACTATAGTATCTTTGAAAAATATGTAACGGAAGTTACGTGGTGTTGAAGGCAACGCCGTGACGGTGGGGTGCGTGACGTACAAGTGCGTGGGGGAGTTCAACGAGGGCGTGCAGTGGGTGGCCACGGCGCGGGAGGGCTGCGCACGCGCCACCACCGCGCGCGCGCGCCTGCGCCTCACCGAGACTAGCCCCGCCGACACCACGCCGCCCACTACTGTGAGTACTGACCGTCGATGATTGTTATAACAGCAATGTATGAAATTAAATAAACATACTAATGTGATAAACCCATATTTTAAATAAAAAATTGCGATCCTCTTAAAACGGAAAACTAACTTCGATTTACGATTTAAGACATCTTAATTATTTATTAAGCCAGCTTATGAATTTTCTTCACGTTATCTTTACTTAAATCAAGAAAAAGAAACTGAAAAAATTTCACAATAAATATTCCACGTGGATTAGAGTACGAGATTTCTAAAGGTATATTTCAACAGCCGTGTGACAACACAAGCGAGAGCTCCGAGGAGTATGACAGCAGACGTCCATCGAGGACTAGCACCACCACGATAACCACGGCCTACATCGAAGACAACGCCACCACCACCGAGACAGTGGCGACGGCCAGCATAACGACTGAGCAAGTTATGACAGTGACCACTCCTTGGACCACCACTGAGGGACCTGTCTCGACGGAGTCAACGCCGATTACAGTAAGTCGAAGGTAGAACTGAAATGTTGACATAAGATCCCGTTCGGTAGTTCATTCGTTACAAATTGTATGTCTGTTAGTCTCATTGTGTGTGTACCTTTTTGTGTTGATATCTTCTTCTAAATTTTCAGAATCTTTTAATAAGCTTTGTATAACTTTGATATTGATTTAGTGACGATTATCTACTGATGTTTATTGGTGGATAAAGTCAGACTCTTGTCCTTTAATTGATTTATAATCTAATGATATCATATAAGATAATGATATAACTGATAAATCATAATTTACTTGCTAAAATGCGGTACAGGTCTTACATCAAATATTTAGAGTCGCTCACATTTGCCACCAATAGAGGCATGCAAATTACATAAAATCCTTTAATAATTTAAAATCTTACACTGCATTTCTCTTGAGCACTATAACACTTAACTAAAACAACTAAAAAAAGAAATAAGAAAATCACATTACACTATTCATAACATTCAATTTGATCATAATAACAAAATCTCAAAAGGTGAATCTTCCCTATCAATAAACACTTAGTTTTATTATTATTGCGTGTTTTATTATATTTATCGTCTGTTGTAAAATCAGGAATTACCACTGGTATGATAGTTACACCAAAACTCAATAGCCTTTCGTGGTTCCATTCACAGCCTGAAGATCAATTACAACAAGTTATGGATGACTTGGATCGGCTGGTCAACGACACAGTATCCATGGATAACATTACAACAGTTTTCGGCCAGGTCAGTATTGATTCTTAATTCTGAGAATATCTTATCTTGTGAGAAATCTTATATTGTGAATGTGAAGTATGACAATTTGGGATATTTAGGTTAACAGGACAACCCAGTATGACCACCGAGAATCACCGAACATAACAGATATTACCTAAAATTGGAACTTGTTTGCTATATACCGTTAGATGTCCTTCATTTATTTCAAAAAAATCCATGAATTCCAGATTTTCATATCCATTATGACAATCGAGGATCTTAAGTTTATGTGTTTAAATGATTTTTTGGATTGATTTCCATGTTACGTTTCAGGTGAACAACATTTTGGAAGTGGATGAAGACTTGGAGATTCCTGGCCGCTTGCTACATTTGCTAGATCAGCTGGGGTCCGCAGTGGACCTCAAGGGGTCGCACACGGCAACAGCCGTGAACACCAACGTCGCACTCTTAGTTGGCGATGCGGATCCCGACAGACCCATTCGGGGTTTGAGAATAGCTACTAGAGAAATTGATCAATTCACAAATGAATCCTTTGAAATCATGACCCGTGAGTTCTTTTTTTTATCTTTACCACTCCCTAACTAGCAGACAATAGTAAGAGGTCAACGGCGCCTACAGACATTAGTTATATTACGCAAGGTCTAGCCAAAATCCGATAAATTTTTGAATGGCTGACACTAGAGCTAGACGGTAAATGTTGACGATGTGGATTTCATGGAAAGATAATAAATATACTTACAGCCCAAGTAACAATAATAATTACCCTACCCTAATCTTATCACGACTTAGCACTACCAGGAAGCCAGAACGGAGAGTCATTTTCTGTTGCATCCGACACCCTGGTTTACCGCTTTGGGATGGCGTCAGAATTCTAGACCACCCATATACGGTTAGGCTTAAATTGAATTCTTGACAAAGTTTGGCGCTAGCAATATCATTTATTGTGTTTCATACTTCAACCTGTTCCTAAACAGAAAATTGTAAGATTTCTGTTCACTGTACAATACAAAATGCAATCATTTTTGATGTCCGAAAATTCCCAACTCCGACATGTAACGCTTTTATATTACCTAATTCTATTTTGGTTGTGAATATTTCCAGAGGTGGCGGACTCGTCCGCTCTGGACCCTGGTACCAACGAGGTGGTGATCCAGCTGCCGGCGTCGGTGGCGGAGTCCGCGCGCCGCATCAGCTTCGTGGTGTTCCGCAACGACCGCGCCTTCCATGCCGTCCAGGGGGACTCCGCCCCTCGCGTCAGCGTCAACAGCCGCGTGCTCAGTGTCAACGTGCAGAACCTCACGCAGTTTGAAAAGGGAGAGGTATTATGACGTCTACTTTTTACTGTATTGATGATGTTATAACTTATAAAATGTTTCACTTCTACTTTAAGACTTTATCAGACGAATGTTTTCGGTCTAATGATATTTCAGGTTACTTATAATCAATATTGTCTCTTACAATGTTACAGGTCATAGATATTCACATAAGCCCAATCACGGCAAACGTCCCGAGAAATGAAAGTCGGGCCTGCGCGTACTGGCACTTCACGGACGACGACGGGGCTCGCGGCTACTGGTCGCAGGCCGGCTGCACGCTGCTGCGCGCGGCGCGGCCCGGCCTGCTGGACACCTGCCGCTGCGACCACCTCACGCACTTCGCCGAGGTGCTGGTGCCCCGGACGCTCTTCTCCGAGAGGAACGAGGCCGCCCTCCAAGTCATTTCCATCGTCGGGTGCTGCGCCTCCATCCTAGGATTGCTAATGGTGGCCGTCACCGCTATATTGTTCAGAACATGGCGACGAGATTTCAACAACAAAATTTGGCTGCATCTGTGCATATCGATCTTGTTCATGTCCCTGTGTTTCCTGGTGATCGCATTCGCAAAGTTCGACCACTACAACGTTGGCTGCATGCTCGTCGGGATCGCAATGCACTACTCTGTTCTTTGCTCGTTCTGCTGGATGTTGGTCGCTGCGGTGATATCGTATAGAAGATTAGTTTTAGTGTTTACTAGAGAAGCTTCCCACAAATTGTTGAGGGCGTCTGCGTTTTCTTACGGGGCCCCGTGTGCTGTAATCGGCGTTCTTCTTTCTGTCGCTCCGCACTCGTATGCGGGCCGTTTCGAGGAGAAGACTCCGTCGGGTTCCTTCTGCTATCCTTCCGGCCTGGCGCTGTGGCTGGCGGTGTACGCGCCCATAGCGGCGATGCTTCTCGCGAACTGGATACTATTCGCTATAATAGTTCGCTCCGTGTTCGCAACGAAGAGAATTCAGAGACACGGCGACTCGAACGAAGCGATCAGATGTGCTTCCGTCAGCTGCTTGCTGGTGTTTCTGTTTGGACTCCCCTGGATCTTCGGTCTCTTCGGTTACAATATTGTGTCAGCCTATTTATTCACTTTGACGGTGACGTTTCAGGGTTTCATTCTGTTTATGTTTTTCGTGTTGGGAAACAAAAAGACGAGGGACTTGTGGCTGAACAAGCTTAAGATCAAGCAGACGCGCAAGGTCCCCGTGACGTCGTCCACGTACACCAACCGCAGCACGGGGTACCGCGGCGTGAACCCTCCCTCCACGATGGAGGGGAAGGCATCCAAGCCGCGGTCCTTGACGTCCTCCGACGATTCCAAATTTTCTTGACGAAGGCCTTACCTTGTGAGACCTGGGAGAGGCCGATAGTTCAGTGTTCCGTATCCACGTGAACATTGCAGAAAATCAATCGTAATCAATGTTCCTGTCATTCGTCCAATGTTTAGTCCTAATCTAATGTCTTATTTTGGTTTCAATGAACCTATCATTATCACGCAGTATTACGTTGACATTTTATAGTCTCAAACTTAGTTATTGTATTATTCACGTTTTTTATAACTATTTTTATGCGGGTGTAGTATATTATGTATTTATATTGATTTGTTTTTCAATAAAATTATTCATTTAAATCCGGTTGTTTACATCGGATATAAATTCATATGTTAACAATATTTTCTGACTTTTGTAAGTGTAATTTGTGTAATGAGTATAACTTATAATACTTAATATGTTCAATATACAATATAATATATTTGGATTTATGTTTACATACGTTTTATAAGCGTTAAACAGTTTTAAGGATCTTTGGAGTGTTTAAAGATTCGTTTGTATCGATAGAAATTACAGGAAAATGTTTTTTAAGTTTTTTCTCTTCCTTTGTTTCTCACTAGTTGGCGGTAAAGGAGAAAATTCTCTGCAACTTGCAAGTGCCTTTAGTGGCATGACTTTCTAGTTATCCTTCTTCAGTAGTGAACAAGAAATAGTTACTTTGATACTAGTTATATTTGACTTTAATATTTAAGTATTGTTAACAAAAGCATAATTATAATAATGTGTTATTTCGTGTACAGAACAAAATGTTATAATATTGCTAATAGTATGTTGCACTCTGTATGTAGGGACACAATAAGAATCGAGGCATTTATTAATAGTATTAAGTATTTAATTTATTCGAGAACTATGTTCGTTATAATAAAGAACGTTATTAATTATGTCTTATTTAATTATTCATTTAATTGATTATGTTTATACGAGTAGAACGTTATCAATGTATGTTTTACGGCTAATACCCGGAGTTCGGCTACACCTAATTCTAACCGACTATAACTAGGTGTACCCGGCCACGTGTAGCCCAGTGCTTTAAGGTTTTGAAACAAAAGAAATTAATCACAGGATGAAACCCATTGGAAAAGGAAGAAGATATGCCAAAAATACAAGGAAAAATAATTTAAGGGTGATCTGAGGTCGGGAAGGGGTTGAGGGGGGGGGGGGGGGGGGTAAAGGTAAAAATTGGTTTATCGCAATTTTTGGAAAAACTACAAGTCCCATGAGAAAAAGTTATATGGCAAAGTTGTAGGCAATAAAAAGATCTACAACTTTAGTATTGAAATTTTTTCACATAACCTCTAATTTAGGCGAAAAATTCAAATAACTGAGTTTTTGGTTTTTTATTTTTATCTTTTACAAAACATATTTTATTTTCACGAAATTTGGTGAAAGCTTACCTTTTTATATCCCAAATACACTGAAATTTTTTAGATTAAAAAAAACGTTTATTTTTCCTGCTTATTTACATAGAATTTCGAAAAATCACCCTAATTTTCAATCGAAAAATCTCACGTCAAAATTTTAACTTTTTCAAAAAATTCTATATGCGTTTTGTTCACTAAAATCTCTACTTTCTGATAGTGTCAAAAAATATACAAGCAAGTTTTCTCAAAAAACCGGAAAAACTCTGATTCGACTTTTTTTAAATGTTGTGTAAACTATTGAGCGATTGGGTCTCGGGGGCCTAAGCCCCCCCGCCTTCAAAATGCTAGAAGTCAAAATTCATTTCAAAACAAAAAACAAAACCAAATAATTGAACTGAAAACCAAGTTCTAAGTTCTAGCCGACGACAAATATGTAGGATACACCTAGTTCTAATTAACCACACGTGGCCGGCTGCACCCAGTTGTAGTCGGCTATAACTACATAGGTGTAGCCGCACTTCGGCTATTAGCCGTAACATATTATGCACCGGAAAGGTAAATTAAAAATCATAAAAGCTATGATTGAGGGGCTTTATTACAATAAAACCCAAAATATTGTTAGTCAGAATTTTTGTCTGTTTGATTGTGAAGTGAATATGTCGTATTACGTCTGCCCTTCAGGCTATAAAAAATGTAATTTGTTAATTAATATGGGCTTATCTCAGAGACAGCTCTATCGATTTGAGTGCGGTTTTCACTCATGTATTTTGAATCGATTGAAATAAAACAAAAAATTAAAGTAAAACAAAAACTAGTTACCTACGTTAGTTTAAATTAAAGAATCACGCCCTATAATTATCGAGTGTGGATACTAAGGGACTGGTTTCCCAAAGCGAAGCGAGGGCGGGTTAACTAGTAAAAAAACCGGCCAAATGCGAGTCGGACTCGCGTACGAAGGGTTCCGTACCATTATGTATAAAAACGCCAAAAAAATCTGGTTTGTTGTATAAAAAGCCTCACTTAGATATTTAATTGTTTTATTGTAGCCACATATTACGCCCAACGCCATCTCTTGGACCGAATGGTAACTAAACTTACGTCGAATGTATGGGCAACCACTTAAATATTTATTTTATTCTGTTTTTTAGTATTTGTTGTTGTAGCGGCAACAGAAATACATCATCTGTGAAAATTTCAACTGTGTAACTATTACGGTTCATGAGATGA
This sequence comes from Hesperia comma, assembly GCA_905404135.1. NCBI lineage: Eukaryota > Metazoa > Arthropoda > Insecta > Lepidoptera > Hesperiidae > Hesperia > Hesperia comma. The sequence goes on from FR990018.1 coordinate 19,553,359, forward strand.
CAGACGGACGGACGGACGGACGGACGGACGGACAGCGAAGTCTCAGTAATAGGGTCCCGTTTTACCCTTTGGGTACGGAACCCTAAAAATATATTTATTGTATTTATGTCGCACAGAATTGAATATTTTTATTGTTTATATTCTATGTCTAGGGTTGGGGCGACTCCAGTTTTCCGGACGCGGTAGGCCGTTGTAGACACTAGGTTCCTTGTGTGGAGCCAATACTGACCGTTCTGTTTGGTCATGTTCGCCATAACATTAAATTGTCATCGGCCATTGTCCTCTGTGCGAACTAAGTTAATTAATCAGACTTGGATATTGTTAAAAAATCCTGTTTATTTAAAATATCTGCCAAATAAATATCGATAATAAACAAACAAATTGTAATACAAGGTAAAGTTGCAAAGGAATTCAATGGTAGGCCCAGTTACCTAATCCAGTAAACGAATAGGTGTGTAAATTAGTATATTAATCACCCATCCAATTGTTTATTGAAAGTCGCCAATATTAAGGAAAATAATATTACGTTTTAAGTGTAATTAAATGTTGTTCATTTTGTGTAGTTGTCAGTGAGATTTATAATAGCAAGGGTGTCACAATACAGCCGGAGAGTATTAGCATGATTATACACCTTCCTAATTAAAGGTGCGTCTACTTTACTTTAGTTACTTGAGTACTAACTGCTTTATAAGTGGCTTATCAAAGATACACGCTACGTGATGCCTCCCGCCTATAAAAATCACTTTCGTACATTGAGTAAATGAGTAGTTTTTCGAGTTCGTTACTTGTCATTTTTGTTCTGCATGTTCTGTATGTATAATTGCTACTACTTTTTACAGTAGGTAGGTTGTTTCTACTTATCATCATCAACATCATGATTGAATTCATCTATTGCAAATATAATTAAGTATTAGTTTACGTCAACTATTATCTACTAACAAACTAGTAACTACATAATCATCCTAGTCCCCATTTTAGACTTTTTCTGTATCGGCCAGTTGCAATGGGCGGCGCATTGTATATTATTACATACTAGCTGTGCGCGCAGCTTCGCCCGCGTGGAACTCAGTGTGTCACAGAGTTTTTATTACTGCGTTATAATAATATAAGTAATCAGAAAGCTTCGAACTGCTTGGCTATCGGGAGTTACACGTGTTATTGTGAGTCAACCATAAAGGATAGACATATATGCTGTCGTGGGGTATTTTTTTTATATAATTTTAAGGAGAACATTTCCGTCATACATGATTTCTGTGTAGCTTTAACCATTAAGGTTGCATACGCGCGATAGCGAAACTTATCTGGATATATTTTCTGTAATTTCAGATGGTTATGCTACATCGAGATGTGATAATCCAAGCAGTTTATGTGATATTCCTAGTATGGATAGATTCCACATCATTAGTTCGAGGGAAAAACTTAAGCACGTTATGCCCAATCGGTTTCGCATACACGGAAGATCAAATAGTATGTTACAGAAAAAAAGACCCAGAAAACTTTTCAGATCTATACAAAGACTGCTCTCATAATAATTTTTCTTTGGATCTGTATAACAAACTGGGCATAGACAAATCAAATGCTGTGTGGAGTGAGTACAAGAATGCGTACCCTGGAGGACCCTTCCTTGACACTAGATTTACAGATCATTTCTACCACGGATTAGATTTGAAATATAAAGTGACATTTCAGAATCAAAGTCTAGAGTTGAAGGATGATCTGTGTGTTGTGATAGACCCGGTGCAGGGCTACATGGCGGTGCGCTGCGACGAGAAGCATTACAGGTACTGCTTCGTCGAGCCGATGGCAGTTGACAGCGATGTTAAAGTGAAAGAACAATGCAAAGATTTGGAGGGTTCACTGAGCTTCTCCAGCCCAGTCCCTACATGCTTGACGATCTTATCTGGTACTACCGAGAGGAGAAAGTCTGGGTTTAACGCTACAGTGCCGGTTAGAGCCACGTGGAATCAGGCACAGGACTTGTGCGAGAAAAAAGGGGGTTCATCGTTATTGAATAGAGGTTGGCGATATGCCAATCATCCACGATTGCTTAGCACGAAGAAACCCAAAACCTACCCGTTAGGCATCATCATGACAACTGATCATTCTTTATTGAGGTATCATGCATCGGGTGATCATGGTGAGGTAAGCATTTGTTATTTTTTGCCGTAGATTTTTAGAATTGCCAAAAGTGATGTTCAGAAGTGAAAAAAGCGATGACACTGCTTGCGAAAAATTCCATGTTGTTTGAGGTTAGTTGTTGGTGGTTATGGGCTGCAAAAAAGATTTGAGACAAGAGAGATGAAAAGTAAAAGAATATGTAGTTTGTTATGAACTGTATTGTATTGTATATAAATTACGTTAATTGCGTAACGTTAATTTAATTAAGATATTAACTAATCTAATTTCCTGGATATAATGCAGATGAACTTGAAAACAGTTTGTCTTTTCAATTTTTCTGTTGTAGTTTTGCTTCATTTATACATTTTTTTACAGTTTCTATAAGTTATTTTGTTTGTTTTAGATCCCACCGTCAGAATGGAACTTCAAAGATCCTGTTGAAGGTACTAACCTTCTTGGAGCTATGACTGAGGATGTATGGCATCTTGTTGATTCTTCGTACATCTTCTTCGACGTCCTCTGTGAACGTACTATTAAGTCTAGAAACCTTAGTATAGAACTGAACGTTGATGAGTGAGTTCATAATTTTCATAAATGAACATACTTACATTTCCAAAATATTTAACTCTATATACTTTTATCACTATTCATTCACCTGAATCTCTACTTGATCCTACTATCAATTCCTCTCAAATGCATGGTATCGAATTTTCCTGCATGAAATCTCATTTTTAAATAATCAAATCTGACAAATGGTTTGGACTACAAATTTAAATTATTATAGGTACGATGTGAACTTAATTAAACACAGATGTAATCAGGTGGTAGAGCCTAGAGTTCGCCCGGGGTAGTACCACCGCCCGCCAAGGTACTCAGTACCATTCCTACCGTCATAATAATTGTTTTTAAGAGCAATTGTGTTCCGGATAGGAAGGTTTGTGGAGCCGGTTTCACTTTTTTAGAGGCGACCATCTCAGACCTCAGGGGTAGCAACGCATCTGTGACCGAATTGGAACAAGACTCATACTAACAATAACTAACTGGACTATTACTAACATTAACTAACAGGACTAATTATCACTAACATACCCTGTCCTCGCACTTATTAACAAACTAACCAACTAATATTCTAACACCATCTACTAACTGGACTAACCATCCTAGTCCCTTTGAGTCTAGTTCTAGGTCGGTCACAGTTGTTATGGGCGGCAGGGGAAGGGTGGTACTGCATGCTCGTTTGCTATCTTAATTCCATAAAAAAAAAAAAAAAAAAAAAAAAAATTTAACCTCTTAAATGTATATATTTCAACTAAATTTCATTATTTCTCTTTCAGAGAAAACAAATTAGTTTTGCATGCATCTGATCACATTAATACAGAAGACTTTTATTGCTTTACTGATTCGGAACCAAAATACCCAAATATAGTTAAAGCACAACCTAGATCTGACAAGGAATTTATACTAGCGCCTGAATCAAACGATGGTTACTACTGGTGTATTTACCGAGATCCTATTACAAGAAAATCAATAAAAACCAACAAAGCTCTTTTTATACGTGAAAAAGATTCCCTACTAAACGTTTACGCAATAAAATTTAGAACTAAAATAAAATTTAGACGCATAAAATGGGAGAAACATTTAAAGGAATACATATATAACACAACTAAGTACCTCCAATACTTCGAAAACATTCCCGCAAGTAATAATACTGAAGAGATTTTAAACAATTTCAAAAAATCTATCAGAGATGTGGAAATAAAGAATGAGAAAGTAATAAGAAAGATTCAAACTAAAAGGAAATATTTGGATGGAGAAACGTTTTTATATCATGTAGATTTGTATCCAGAAATGAAAGCAGTGCCACCGGGGAAGTGGGACAGTGTAGAAGTGATGCACATGCGACCTGTGTTCAATTGTCTTGAACTGCAGACGGAATATGGAGAAACCGTCCCCAGGATATCAATGGGTAAGTGATTTAATTTAAAAAAGAGCAGACCGTTCGCCTGAGGTTAAGTAGTTTTCATCGTTTATGGACAGTATAAACACCCAAAACGTCACCGATGCGTTGCCGGACTTAAAAGGGTTGGAGAGTCCGCATTGTTACTACTTTTTCATGTTTTATTGTAAAAATATTAAAGCATAGTATTTAAAATATGACAATTAGTTAATTTGGACTGGCTTTTAGAACAGACTGTTTTCACAAGAAATTAATAAGGCTTCTGTTCGATAATATTATTAATTATTTAGCAATAAAATTAAGATAACCAGTTATAAATTATGTTTGGTACTTTTAATTATTAACTTAAGATTTTAAAACGGATTTTGTAATTTTTTATTTGTTATTAATAGCCCACATTATTGTATTTATCTAGCATATTATATTTAATACAGTTACGATTTAATACTACTGGTTTATTGTGACGGTTGCTCAGTTGCTCACAACATGAATAGCCTCTTCAATGATTTAATTACGCTCTTCGAGATCAAGGGTTAAGAGGCGATGATTATAATAATATTGTCGTTCATCTATGACGCATTGTTAAGATGAGACTATTATATCAGCCAAAGTATTTTCCTTAGGCATTAAGGTAAATACTTATTCATTGATCTTTTCATAATACGCAAGAAATAAAACATAATGTTCATTCACGTAATTCATGAGAGCATTATTATATTTCTCGTGTTAAAGAGTTTCATTAGGTGCGAGAAAAATTTCGAACTGGAAGCCTAAGCATTTGAAAGTATGTTATAAACGTTTAATGAGTATTCTACTGCTTGCCGACGTAGAACTGATTTATTTAAAACTATTAAGAATTCCTAGTCGATGCTGCTCATAGGCATCTGGTACGAACTAATTTGAACTAATGCCTTGCATGAACACTACCTTTGAAATTCTTTACGAAATATCTACTTTACGAGTGTCATTGAATCCAACATCTCCATAACTGTACATCGTTCGGAATTTATACGTTTTTTTACTGAAATTATACTAAAATGAATTTTCGTATGCTATTCTAGCATGGTTTGGCCTTGAGCAGGGATAATTAAGTGTTCGCGATGTTTTATCATGCTAATAATTAGAGTTGGGACATCCTTGTCTACAAAATTATGTCTAATTATCACAATGAAGTCTTTAATTAACTTGACTTTTAATATCAGGTTGTACGTACCTTCCTCATTATTTAACATCATTACAGAGTAGTTATATCTTACTGTCATAATCGTTTCTAGTTAGACTAATTAAGATATTTCCCTATCTCAATTTTACGGTACCTTTAGGCTCAAGAAATTCAATATAGGTATGTATCGGGAGATCGGTCCAACCTAACCTAACTAAAAACTATAGTATCTTTGAATAATGTAACTTAATGTAACTTGTAATTCGCTTTCTTTCTATTAATATATTTTATATCTAATATATGTACACTTTAGCTGTAAGTTTTCCAAGCTAAATGCTCCGTACATTTTCTATGAACTATCTTTTGTCTCACGCGCCAGGCGTGTTTGCTCGTATCACATAGAAATTGTACTAGCAGTCCGCGTGCGCTCGCCGATGCGCACGAGAACTTTTCTTTATAGCGAAAGTAAATCTTAATACTTTATGAAAGAGTTTAAATTGTTTCGTCATTATTTTAAACGATATAAAATAATAATACATTTTTATAAAGTAAACAATAATAGTTTTTATTTATTAAAATGTGGTGGTTCAGCGCACGAGCGCACTCAAGGGACAGCCGCCACTGCTCGTGTGTTGTCTAAGGCACCCACGACACAGGGAATCCTAGTGTGGGGTTTTGAGTGTGTAGCGTTATTTAAATAAATAAATTAAGTTACGTGGTGTTGAAGGCAACGCCGTGACGGTGGGGTGCGTGACGTACAAGTGCGTGGGGGAGTTCAACGAGGGCGTGCAGTGGGTGGCCACGGCGCGGGAGGGCTGCGCACGCGCCACCACCGCGCGCGCGCGCCTGCGCCTCACCGAGACTAGCCCTGCCGACACCACGCCGCCCACTACTGTGAGTACTGAACGTCGATGATTGTTATAACAGCAATGTATGAAATTAAATAAACATACTAATGTGATAAACTCATATTTTAAATAAAAATTTGCGATCCTCTTAAAATGGAAAACTAACTCGTTCGCGGTAAAAACCGCTTCGATTTACGATTTAGGACATCTTAATTATTTATTAAGCCAGCTTATTATGAATTTTCTTCACGTTATCTTTACTTAAATCAAGAAAAAGAAACTGAAAAAATTTCACAATAAATATTCCACGTGGATTAGAGTACGAGATTTCTAAATGTATATTTCAACAGCCGTGTGACAACACAAGCGAGAGCTCCGAGGAGTATGACAGCAGACGTCCATCGAGGACCAGCACCACCACGATAACCACGGCCTACATCGAAGACAACGCCACCACCACCGAGACAGTGGCGACGGCCAGCATAACGACTGAGCAAGTTATGACAGTGACCACTCCTTGGACCACCACTGAGGGACCTGTCTCGACGGAGTCAACGCCGATTACAGTAAGTCGAAGGTAGAACTGAAATGTTCACATAAGATCCCGTTCGGTAGTTTATTCGTTACAAATTGTATGTCTGTGTACCTATTTGTGTTGATATCTTCTTCTGAATTTTCAGAATCTTTTAATGAGCTTTGTATAAATTTGATATTGATTTAGTGACGATTGTCTACGGGAAGTAAATAAATAATTGCCACGAGTGACGAAAAACCAAGACGCGAATATGTATGCCTATTGGTGGATGAAGTCAGACTCTTGTCCTTTAATTGATTTATAATCTAATGATATCATATAAGATAATGATATAACTGATAAATCATAATTTACTTGGTAAAATGCGGTACAGATGGTCTTACATCAAATATTTAGAGTCGCTCACATTTGCCACCAATAGAGGCATGCAAATTACATGAAATCCTTTAATAATTTAAAATCTAATATACATTGCATTTCTCTTGAGCATTATAACACTTAACTAAAACACCTAAAAATGAAAAAAGAAAATCACATTCATATATTACACTATTCATACATTCAATTTGATCATAATAACAAAAATCTTAAAAAACGAATCTTCCCTATCAATAAACACTTAGTTTTATTATTATTGCGTGTTTTATTTATACATATTTATCGTCTGTTGTAAAATCAGGAATTACCACTGGTAGTTACACGAAAACTCAATAGCTTTCGTGGTTCCGTTCACAGCCTGAAGATCAATTACAACAAGTTATGGATGACTTGGATCGGCTGGTCAACGACACAGTATCCATGGATAACATTACAACAGTTTTCGGCCAGGTCAGTATGGATTCTTAATTCTGAGAAAATCTTATCTTGTGAGAAATCTTATGTTGTGAAGTATGACTGAAGTATGAAGAAGTATGAAGAACATAACAGATATTACTTAAAATTGGAACTTGTTTGCTATATACCGATAGATGTCCTTCATTTATTTCAAAAAAATCCATGAATTCCAGGTTTTCATATCTATTATGACAATCGACGATCTTAAGCTTGTGTGTTTAAATGATTTTTTGGATTTCCATGTTACGTTTCAGGTGAACAACATTCTGGAAGTGGATGAAGATTTGGAGATACCTGGCCGCTTGCTACATTTGCTAGATCAGCTGGGGTCCGCAGTGGACCTCAAGGGGTCGCACACGGCAACAGCCGTGAACACCAACGTCGCGCTGTTAGTTGGCGATGCGGATCCCGACAGACCCATTCGGGGTTTGAGAATAGCTACTAGAGAAATTGATCAATTCACAAATGAATCCTTTGAAATCATGACCCGTGAGTTCTATTTTTATCTTTACCACTCCCTAACTAGCAGACAGTCAACGGCGCCTACAGACCTTAGTCATATTACACAAGGTCTAGCCAAAATTCGATAAATTTTTGAATGGCTGACGCTAGAGCTAGACGGTAAATGTTGACGATGTGGATTTCATGGAAAGATAATATACCCAAGTAACAATGGGTTATTCCTCAATTCCCCATTGGAAGTCCCCATCAATGTGGATTAATAATTACCCTACTCTAATCACGAAGCACTACCAGGAAGCCAAAAAGGAGAGTGATTTTCTATTGCCTGCGACATCCTGGTTTACCACTATGGGATGGCGTCAGAATTCTAGACCACAAAAATACGGTTAGGCTTAAATTGAATTCTTGACAAAGTTTGGCGCTAGCAATATAATTTTTTGTGTTTCACACTTCAACCTTTCCCTAAACAGAAAATTGTAAGATTTCTGTTCACTGTACAATACAAAATGCAATCATTTTTGATGTCCGAAAATTCCCAACTCCGACATGTAACGCTTTTATATTACCTAATTCTATTTTGGTTGTGAATATTTCCAGAGGTGGCGGACTCGTCCGCTCTGGACCCGGGTACCAACGAGGTGGTGATCCAGCTGCCGGCGTCGGTGGCGGAGTCCGCGCGCCGCATCAGCTTCGTGGTGTTCCGCAACGACCGCGCCTTCCACGCCGTCCCCGGGGACTCCGCCCCTCGCGTCAGCGTCAACAGCCGCGTGCTCAGTGTCAACGTGCAGAACCTCACGCAGTTTGAAAAGGGAGAGGTATTATGACGTTTACTTTTTACTGTATTGTTGATGTTATAACTTACAAAACGTTTTACTTCTACTTTAAGACCTTTATCAGACGAATGCTTTCGGTCTAATGATTACAACTTACAATGTTACAGGTCATAGATATTCACATAAGCCCAATCACGGCAAACGTCCCGAGGAATGAAAGTCGGGCCTGCGCGTACTGGCACTTCACGGGCGACGACGGGGCTCGCGGCTACTGGTCGCAGGCCGGCTGCAGGCTGCTGCGCGCGGCGCGGCCCGGCCTGCTGGACACCTGCCGCTGCGACCACCTCACGCACTTCGCCGAGGTGCTGGTGCCCCGGACGCTCTTCTCCGAGAGGAACGAGGCCGCCCTCCAAGTCATTTCCATCGTCGGGTGCTGCGTCTCCATCCTAGGATTGCTAATGGTGGCCGTCACCGCTGTATTATTCAGAACTTGGCGACGAGATTTCAACAACAAAATATGGCTGCATCTGTGCATATCGATCTTGTTCATGTCCCTGTGTTTCCTGGTGATCACATTCGCAAAGTTCGACCACTACAACGTTGGCTGCATGCTCGTCGGGATCGCAATGCACTACTCTGTTCTTTGCTCGTTCTGCTGGATGTTGGTCGCTGCGGTGATATCGTATAGAAGATTAGTTTTAGTGTTTACTAGAGAAGCTTCCCACAAATTGTTGAGGGCGTCTGCGTTTTCTTACGGGGCCCCGTGTGCTGTAATCGGCGTTCTTCTTTCTGTCGCTCCGCACTCGTATGCGGGCCGTTTCGAGGAGAAGACTCCGTCGGGTTCCTTCTGCTATCCTTCCGGCCTCGCGCTGTGGCTGGCGGTGTACGCGCCCATAACGGCGATGCTTCTCGCGAACTGGATACTATTCGCTATAATAGTTCGCTCCGTGTTCGCAACGAAGAGAATTCAGAGACACGGCGACTCGAACGAAGCGATCAGATGTGCTTCCGTCAGTTGCTTGCTGGTGTTTCTGTTTGGACTCCCCTGGATCTTCGGTCTCTTCGGTTACAATATTGTGTCAGCCTATTTGTTCACTTTGACGGTGACGTTTCAGGGTTTCATTCTGTTTATGTTTTTCGTGTTGGGAAACAAAAAGACGAGGGACTTGTGGCTGAACAAGCTTAAGATCAAGCAGACGCGCAAGGTCCCCGTGACGTCGTCCACGTACACCAACCGCAGCACGGGGTACCGCGGCGTGAACCCTCCCTCCACGATGGAGGGGAAGGCATCCAAGCCGCGGTCCTTGACGTCCTCCGACGATTCCAAATTTTCTTGACGAAGGCCTTACCTTGTGAGACCTGGGAGAGGCCGATAGTTCAGTGTTCCGTATCCACGTGAACATTGCAGAAAATGTCTTGTCGTAATCAATGTTCCTGTCATTCGTCCAATGTTTAGTCCTAATCTAATGTCTTATTTTGGTTTCAATGAACCTATCATTATCACGCAGTATTACGTTGACATTTTATAGTCTCAAACTTAGTTATTGTATTATTCACGTTAACTATTTTTTATGCGGGTGTAGTATATTATGTATATTGATTAGTTTTTCAATAAAATTATTCATTTAAATCCGGTTGTTTACATCGGATATAAATTCTTATGTTAACAATATTTTCTGACTTTTGTAAGTGTAATTTGTGTAATGAGTATAACTTATAATACTTATATGTTCAATATACAATATAATATATTTGTATTTATGTTTACATACGTTTTATAAGCGTTAAACAGTTTTAAGGATCTTTGGAGTGTTTAAAGATTCGTTTGTATCAATAGAAATTACAGGAAAATGTTTTTTAAGTTTTTTCTCTTCCTTTGTTTCTCACTAGTTGGCGGTAAAGGAGAAAATTCTGTGCAACTTTCAAGTGTCTTTAGTGATGACTTTCTAATTATCCCTTCAGTAGTGAACAAGAAATAGTTACTTTGATGCTAGTTATATTTGACTTTAATCTCTAAGTAGTTATTGTTAACACAAGAATAATAATTATAATAATGTATTATTTCGTGTACAGAACAAAATAATATAATATTGCTAATAGTATGTTGCACTCTGTATGTAGGTACACAATAAGAATCGAGGCATTTATTAATAGTATTAAGTATTTAATTTATTCGAGAACTATGTTCGTTATAATAAAGAACGTTATTAATTATGTCTTATTTAATTACTAGTAAACCCGCCCTCGCTTCGCTTCGGGGAACCAGTCCCTTCAAAAATCTCTATAAATTTTAACAAATTATGTTATTCCAATGTCTAAATTTATAGGAACGCGTCGCGTCGCGCTGCGGTCGGCGGCTGCCGGCCGATAGGTACCACCGCAAACGCTACGCAATGTATTTTTAATCTCTAATATCTTCGAAAATATTCAAAGAAATTATGTGCTGTAAAAGGCCATATAAATCTATGTTAAATCAACAATCTATTTAAGGTATTTAATTAAATAACGAATAATGCTGTAGTGCTTAAAATCGCTTCGAAAGTTAGCTATTATTTGCCGTAAAAAGTAAATGACAAAAAATGGTTTTGTGGGATATCGATAAGAGATAGACATATACCATCGCGGACTTTTCTGTAGACCTTTTCAAGGTGTACAATACTTAGTACATTATTTTTATAAATCCTGTAAGGTTAAGCCTGCGTACGCAATGTAAGCGGCAAGAAATGTAAGAATTTACGACACCACATTAGAAACCCTGAAAATAACAGTATTTCTCCATTATTTAATAGATGTTATTATACATAAAAACCTTCCTCTTGAATCACTCTACCTATTACAAAAAACCGCATTAAAATCCGTTGCGTAATTTTAAAGATTTAAGCATACAGACAAACAAACAGACAAAAATAGCGACTTTGTTTTATACTATGTAGTGATTCATTTAATTGATTATGTTTATACGAGTAGAACGTTATCAATGTATGTATTACGGCTAATACCCGGAGTTCGGCTACACCTAATTCTAACCGACTACAACTAGGTGTACCCGGCCACGTGTAGCCCAGTGCTTTAAGGTTTTGAAACGAAAGAAATTAATCACAGGATGAAACCCATTGGAAAAGGAAGAAGATATGCCAAAAATACAAGGAAAAATAATTTAAGGGTGATCTGAGGTCGGGAAGGGGTTGAGGGGGGGGGGGGGGGGGTTAAAGGTAAAAATTGGTTTATCGCAATTTTTGGAAAAACTACAAGTCCCATGAGAAAAAGTTATATGGCAAAGTTGTAGGCAATAAAAAGATCTACAACTTTAGTATTGACATTTTTTCACATAACCTCTAATTTAGGCGAAAAATTCAAATAACTGAGTTTTTGGTTTTTTATTTTTATCTTTTACAAAACATATTTTATTTTCACGAAATTTGGTGAAAACTTACCTTTTTATATCCCAAATACACTGAAATTTTTTAGATTAAAAAACGTTTATTTTTCCTCCTTATTTACATAGAATTTCGAAAAATCACCCTAATTTTCAATCGAAAAATCTCACGTCAAATATTTAACTTTTTCAAAAAATTCTATGTGTTTTGTTCACTAAAATCTCTACTTTTTGATAGTGTCAAAAAATATACAAGCAAGTTTTCTCAAAAAACCGGAAAAACTGTGATTCGACTTTTTTAAAATGTTGTGTAAACTATTGAGCGATTGGGTCTCGGGGGCCTAGGCCCGCCTTCAAAATGCTAGAAGTCAAAACTCATTTCAAAACAAAAAAACAAAACCAAATAATTGAACTGAAAACCAAGTTCTAAGTTCTAGCCGACGACAAATATGTAGGATACACCTAGTTCTAATTAACCACACGTGGCCGGCTGCACCCAGTTGTAGTCGGCTATAACTAGGTGTAGCCGCACTTCGACTATTAGCCGTAACTTGACCGGAAAGGTAATAGCTGGGGAGCCCAAGAGGGGATTTTTGTACTTACTCGAGCGCGTCAGATTAAGGTACAGGAGGTATCTGGCACCCAGTTAAGTAGCTCCACCAAATATGAGCCCCATATATGAGGCCGCGCCTCAAGAATAAAGGATCAGATTAGTAAAAAAAAATTGATCATCAGACATTCTCGAGCGCGTCAGATTAAGGTACGGTGAGTTAATTACATGCTAAAAAGTGTGTATTCCACTAATCTGACAATTTGAGAATGACGCAATGAAAGGGGAGGGCTACAAAGTTGTTAAAAAAAAACGCCATCTTGACATTCTCGAGCGTGGCTAATTTTTTATTTATTTTGAAGGAAATGATTCAAGGATAACGAAAAATATATAATCTGATGATTTATAAGAGCCGAAATAACAAAAATTCGTCATTAAAGTTTAATGTTCAAAATCGATAAGTAGAGATAAATCAAAAAGTACCCGTCAGATTTCGCTCAAATTTATACGAAAACATACGACGAGCTTTCGATTAAAAAAAAGGATGAAAGGATGAAAATTTAAATTCTCAGTAAAAAGTTATGAGGTAGCGACCATAAACACACATTATTAAAAATAACTCAAAAACTGCCCATTAGAGGTTGCTCAAATTTATACAATATCACAAGACAAGCACCAGCTTCCGAATAAAAAAAAATTATAAAAATCGGAATACCCAGTCAAAAGTTATGAGGCAACTACCATAAATTCAATACACATTATTATGATTATGAATAACTCAAAAACTATCTTGAAGAAACGTCAAATTAAACGAAAGGTTAATCTCACAAGGAGGTTTTTAACCAACCTTCGGGAGAGTTTAAATAATTTAAACTGGACTTGATCGATTATCTACCGTTGATCTTAAGAAAATATAATTCGTGACTAAACTCTGAAGCATAGTTTAAACTATGATTGATATTACGGCCCTTATATTATGTAAATACAAGTATTCTACTTAAAAACATACACTTTTTTATTTGCATGCTATTTCCTGAGCTTTTCTATTAATTAAGTTCAATGATTTAATTTTTTTTTTGGCAGATTAGGGAAATCCCTCTAGATAATCGTCAGATTAAGAGACAGCAAGTCTAGGACATAAAGATGAACCATATATATCTTAATCTGACGCGCTTGAGTATTTCAAAATGGCGATTTTTTTTTGCATAATAGTATAATGACTGCGAGTTTGGGTCACATCCAAATCGTCAGATTATTGAATTAGAGCTTTTTTTTGGTGCACTTAACACCCCCTTAGAAAATCTGACGCGCTCGATTAAATTTTTTTTTTTTTCATTTTCAACCCTTACGTACGATCACCCCCACCATGCAAACGGTCAGATTAACATACATACATTATTAAAAATACGTAGGCCATTGATGGTATCAATATCTGACGCGCTCGAGTATGTCCATGCGGCAGTTTTTTTTTACATATTTAAAGATCTATAGCCGCTTCCCCCACCGATGAAAAGGTATACATTATATAACATTTTTTTCTCCTTATCATCTAACCTTTGCAACCCAATAGGTCTCTATGACGCTCGAGCAAGTACACATTTAGCATCGTCGGCTCCCGTACCATAAATTAAAAACCATAAAAGCTATGATTGAGGGGCTTTACAATAAAACCCAAAATATTGTTAGTCAGAATTTTTGTCTGTTTGATTGTGAATATGTAATTTGTTAATTAATATGGGCTTATCTCAGAGACGGCTCTATCGATTTGAGTGCAGTTTCCACTCATGTATTTTGGTAGTTTCATTTAACTTTAATTTTTTGTTTTATTTCAATCGTTTTATAAAAACTAGTTACCTACGTTAGTTTAAATTAAAGAATCACGCCCTATAATTATCGAGTGTGGATACTAACGGACTGGTTTCCCAAAGCGAAGCGAGGGCGGGTTAACTAGTAAAAAATATATTTATTGTATTTATGCCGCACAGAATTCAATATTTTTATTGTTTATGTTTTATGCCTAGGGTTGGGGCGACTCCAGTTTTCCGGACGCGGTAGGCCGTTGTAGACACTAGGTTCCTTGTGTGGAGCCAATACTGACCGTTCTGTTTGGTCATGTTCGCCATAACATTAAATTGTCATCGGCCATTGTTCTCTGTGTGAACTAAATTAATCAGACTTGGATATTGTTAAAAATCCTGTTTATTTAAAATATCTGACAAATAAATATCGATAATAAACAAACAAATTGTAATACAATAGGTAAAGTTGCGAATGAATTCAATGGTAGGTCCAGTTACCTTATCCTGTAAACGAATAGGTGTGTAAATTAGTATATTAATCACCCATCCAATTGTTTATTGAAAGTCGCCAATATTAAGGAAAATAATATTATATTTTAAGTGTAATTAAATGTTGTTCATTTTGTGTAGTTGTCAGTGAGATTTATAATAGCAAGGGTGTCACAATACAGCCGGAGAGTATTAGCATGATTATACACCTTCCTAATTAAAGGTGCGTCTACTTTAGTTACTTATGTAAGGACTAACTGCTTTATAAGTGGCTTATCTTATAGTGGCTTATTTTATAGGTGGTAGGGCCTAGGGCTCACCCGGGGAAGTACCACCGCCCGCCACGGTACTTAGTACTACTTAGTACCATTCCTACCGTGTAATAATTGTTTTAAGAACAATTGCGTTCCGGATAGGAAGGTGTGGAGCCGGTTACACTTTTTTAGAGGCGACCATCTCAGTCCTCAGGGGTAGCAACGCATCTGTGACCGAATTAGAACGAGACTCATTGAATCTAGTTCTGGGTCGGTCACAGTTGTCATGGGCGGCAGCGGAAGGTGGTGCTGCATGCTCGTTCGCTATCTTAATTCCATAAAAAAAAGAAAAAAGATACACGCTACATGATGCCTCCCGCCTATAAAAATCACTTTCGTACATTGAGTAAATGAGTAGTTTTTCGAGTTCGTTACTTGTCATTTTTGTTCTGCATGTTTTGTATAGGCTACTTTTTACAGTAGGTAGGTTGTTTCTACTTATCATCATCAACATCATGATTGAATTCATCTATTGCAAATATAATTAAGTATTAGTTTACGTCAACTATTATCTACTAACAAACTAGTAACTACATAATCATCCTAGTCCCCATTTTAGACTTTAATTCTGTATCGGCCAGATGCAATGGGCGGCGCATTGTATATTATTACATACTAGCTGTGCGCGCAGCATCGCCCGCGTGGAACTCAGTGTGTCACAGAGTTTTTATTACTGCGTTATAATAATATAAGTAATCAGAAAGCTTCGAACTGCTTGGCTATCGGGAGTTACACGTGTTATTGTGAGTCAACCATAAAGGATAGACATATGCTGTCGTGGGGTATTTTTTTATATAATTTTAAGGAGAACATTTCCGTCATACATGATTTCTGTGTAGCTTTAACCATAAGGTTGCACACGCGACGGAAGCTCTTATGGGTGATAACGACTGACCGAACTGACGAGTAGTTTTGAATTAAGTTGAATAATGTGTAAGGAATGTAAGGATGTTTAGTGTACTTATGGTTTTTTCTTAATAACTTTTTACTCAGTATTTAGATTTTTATGATTCCCATTTTATTTGAAAGCTGGTAAGTACTTGCATTGTGGTCTCATATATATTTGAGCGGCATTAGACTAGTACCTAGTTTTTGAATTATCTTAATAATTTTTATGTTTGTATGTTACCTCATATCTTACTACTTAGAGTTCCAATTTTGATCATTATTTTTTTTATCGAAAGCTGGGGCTTTAGATAAGGTCCCGTAAGACTGGTAGTTTTTGAGTTACTCTTGATAGTGAGTTCAGTCATAGAGGCGAATCTATACTTTATAATATAAAGCGGAAGAGTTTGTTTGTTCGTTTGTACGCGCTTATCTCAGGAAGCACTGGTCCAATTTAAAAATTATTTTTGTTTTGAATAGTCCATTTATTGAGGAAGGCTATAGGCTATATAACATTACGCTACGACCAATATTGAGCGGAGCAACAATTAAGTCTCCGAAAGCGTGTAGACGCTTTAATATGTATGTACATTGCAGTGAATATATTGTGTATATTGCAGGACGGCGTCTGCCGGGTCCACTAGTTATATATAAATCCAGGTGTGGGTCTATGAGTCATTGGCGACCTTTTTATTAGTCAGTGACAAAGCAAAATAGGTAACGTATTTCTACGTCCGCGCGCGCCCCCATATTACCGTGCGCGGGATAAAATCAGCCACTGGGAAAACCTATTATATTATTGAGTCATTTTAAATTCCAATGACATAAAATATATACCTATACGACCTATACGTGTAGAATTAATAAAATTGTATAATTGAAGCTGCGTACAGGAAGGAAAGGCCAAAACTTTAATACTATCCCGTCCATGAGAATAGCGTAGGTACATATCATAATAACGTATCATTGTATATCATCAAAAATATAACTTATAAAAAGATGTAAAATGTATACAATTACACAGAAAAATATTAAAGTGACATCTAAAGAAGAGCAAACATTCAGTGGTACGACGAGGAGTTACAATTATCTTCGTACCACTGGTGGTACGAGGAGGAATGTTAAATTCCTCGTCACTCCACTGGTGGTACGACGAGGAATACATCGTGGTTTGGTCGCATAGTTAGCCGCTTAGTGCAATGCTCCCTCTTTATTACGTTGAAAATCAATACATTATTGTTCGCTGATGTTGTCATTGCAGTATTAAATATTTCATTTCAATTATGTGTTGTCTTTGCTATTAACAATTTATTACGGTATTATATTAACATAAGTATATAAACTTAGAAACAATAAACCCGAATGGCGCAATGGATAGCACGCCGGATCGCTGTTCCGAGGGTCCTGGGTTCGATTCCCAGCGAGGCGAGGCGGCGATTTGAATGATGAATTTGAATGTCCGTTCTCGGTCTGGGCGTGTGTCCTTGTCTTGTGTGTTGTCCAAAGCACCCACGACACAGGGAATCCTAATGTGGGGCTTTGAGTGTGTAGCGTTATTCAATTTAATAATTAATCTGTTCACTTATTTAATTTAATAATTATTCTTTTAATTGGTTATAATAGTCCAATTAGTTTCTGAGTTGTTTGTAGATATGACATAAAATGGAATGTTATTAAGGAAAGGAGAATTTTGATAAAAACTAAATTGTCAGTAATGAGATTTTGAAGTTTCTTATTGAGTTTTAAATGCAACGAAAGATAAAGTTATAAAGTTATTTGTGTAGCGTTATTTATTCATTTAATAAAACAATCATGCATATTTCCTATTACAGATGTGTGTGTTCCGCCGGCGTGTTGCAGAGTTTGTAGGTTGTCTCATGATACTACATTTGATATATAAATCGAGTCCTAAAGGACTAACATCACAAAAATTAAAACTACCTAATTATTTTGTACACACAGCTTCAATCAACTTAAGGCGTTGCCACTGTATCCTTTTAAAATGATGATGGCGTGGAAACCCTTGGTCCGTGGAGTCCCGATCTCCATTATATTTTTAAAGAAATAAAAAGTAAACGAAAGAAAAAGACTTGCCATCCCAGAGCTGGCAAGTTTGTAGCTCAGCGTATTATAACATTGCTATTGTTCAGAAACGGGGTTTGTGGTTTTCCTCAATGAATGCGTATAAATTATTTTACGATTTCAATACGTTTAATTCGGATTAAAATTTCAAAAATATGAAATGTATAGCAACGTATGCGCCGCGCCGGTTGCTCGATTCGTTTTTATAGTGGAGGCGTCCTGCACCGGCTTCTTTCACGCGTAGGGACTTCCCCTTTCGTCAATAGATGGCGCTATAGATATCGATCGCCGACACTGCTATACAGCGAAGAAATGTTGCCAGCACAGTACACACCTCAGGGCTCTAATTTAATTCACTTATTTTAGTTTTGTTTATTTCAGAATGTATCTTTACTTAATAATTGCGATCTTATTTATTTTCGAATGTCACTCATTGTTTGGTTTATTGCATTCTAAAGTTTACATTGGTTTTTCCTTACAATATATGTAGTTAACAGTACCTATAATTGTGGCTACATAGTAGAGAACCATGCAAGAAATTCAAAATCGTTTCGCTTCTGGGTCTGGTGCCCAATAGGCTTCGATTTTATTCATCTGCAAAACAAATATATCTGTTATAAAAGAAAAGGTCCAGAATACTTTTCAGATCTTCATAAGGACTGTTCCAAAAACATGTTTTCTATGGAGCTGTATATTCAGCTCAAAATAGATAAGTCGAAAACAGTTTGGACTGAGTACAAGAACATGTACCCTGGAGGACCATTTGTTGACGGTTTGATCCTAGACGCCTTTACCTACAAATTAGATTCGAAATATAATGTGACGTATCCCAATCAAAGTTTAGAGTTGGAGGATGATCTGTGTGTTGTGATAGACCCGGTGCAGGGTTACTTGGCGGTGCGCTGCGACGAGAAGCATTACAGGTACTGCTTCATCGAGCCGATGGCAGTTGACAGCGATGTTAAGGTGAAAGAACAATGCAAAGATTTGGAGGGTTCACTGAGCTTCTCCAACCCAGTTCCCACATGCCTGACAGTTTTGGAAGATATTCCAAGAGCTACTTTGAAGGAAAAGTTGGAGATTTTATGTAACAAAAAGGGTGGATCGACTATATTAAACAGAAGTTGGCTCTATCTTCATTATGTTCGAATTGTAAGGCAACATTATCCGATGATTAATAATTCCGTGTTCAACGACTCATTAAAGGACCATGAGGTGATTAACAGTAAATGATTAGATGAATATTTAGTCACTACTTGTGATTTTTAAAACACGTCTTGATGCCGTGATGTCAAGATGTAGCTACATTTCAAGTCACGTATTTATATGAGCATGTTGCTTAGGATTCCGTAAAGAACGGTAAGAAGGGTAAAGAACGGAATCCTAATTAATCCTAATAATGCTTCCGATAACTGACTGTATATCTGTTTGTTTGTCTGTCCGTCTCAGGGTTCTTTCTCTGAATGAAATATGTAGGCACTTGAGGTATGTGTTACTAAGTCATCATCATCATCATCTCAACCCATCATGGCCCACTATTGAGAACGGGTCTCCTCTCAGGATGAGAAGGTTAAGGCCACCACGCTGGCCAAGTGCGGATTGGCGGACTGAGGTTTCCTCACGATGTTTTCCTTCACCGTTTGTAGCAAGTGACATTTAAATGCTTCAAACGCCCATAACTCCGAAAAGTCAGAGGTGTGTGCCCTGGGATTCGAACCCGGACCCTCCGAACTCAGACCAATAAACTATAGACGGCGTGCCATGAACAAAAGCGTGAAGCCGGCAAAAGTGTGCCTAAAACACACATCGGAACCAATAGAATGCCCTATGTTGACTGACAGTTTGAACTAGCACAAATTTAAACTTTATTTTTTGGAATACAAAGCCTCATTCATTTTTTATTATTTAGAACACAAAAGTCGTTTTGGTGTGAGTGCCGCCGTGTGTATTACAAGGCGAGGCGTACTTTAATACTTTTTGCCGGCTTCTCGCTTTTGTTCACGGCACGCCGTCTAAAGTTTATTGGTCTGAGCCTCCGAATGGAAGGCGGAGTTCTTTACCCCTAGGCTATCACCGCTACGCTGTGCTACGCTACGCTGTGTTACTAAGTAAATATGTTTAACTGTAGCTGCAATAACAACTTTGCACTATCGATCGGAGGTACCGAAGGTATCGATCGAGCAACATTTTAAAATTAGTCCAATAGCACAACAGGGGTCGCCGAAATTCAACAAGAGAACATATTCACTTAGTAACCATGATAACGTAATGACATTTACAAGTTTTGTGCTATCTTAGATGTTTATAGATAATCTACCCGCTTACTCTAGATCCAATTGAGAAGAATTGACTACAGTAAACGTTATTTTTGTTAATTCACGTAGAATAGGTTTTGTGTTAGGTACTTTCCATTTCATTCGTTTTTGACAAGTACCCTCTTACTCGAGACCAAATTTACAAAAAATGTCAACAGCAATCCGCAATTTCAATCGAACTTATTTTCGTCGTAATTAATTCAAAACGCGTCTCCTGGATTTAAAAATGGCTTCAAACGTTCACACTGTGTCCTGGATACAACTCACACCAATATCAAATTCAGCCTTACCTCAACCTTACCCATTTTCGTGAAGTAGGTATCTACACGTCATTGAAATGTACAATATAACAAATGTTAAAAAATTCAATAATCTTACTCCCAAAGGGGGCTTTCGTACAAAAAATTAAGTAACGTATTTTATAAAATAAGTGTCGTAAATATAACAACGGCTTGAATTATCCGGACACTTCTGATGAATAAAAAAATAAGTATGACTTTACATTATCATGGCATCAGCACTAAGGTTGCACGCGCGGAGGTAATGGTTATTATGCCGTTTGTAAAAATAGTTCTTAATTTAATTAACGGGAAAGAAAAAAGCGAGTGGGGCGTAAGTACGGTAACGAACATAATTAGATGACATTTACCAAACGTTATGCTATTTTCAGGTACTTCAGTATTTGACTTACGAAGATTTATCGAAACGGCATCTTCCAGTGGTCATTATGTGCGAACGTATTGCTATTGTTAAGCCCGCAATGAATTCAAAAATTGAAATGTAAGTTGTTTTTATTGCAACCCTTTTATTTGCTCAATCCATAGGTACAGTACCCGGCAATAATTAATGCACATCGGTATTCAGAAAGAGATAATCGATTAGTTTCGGCTTTGTCGAGCGCTGTTCTTACTACACAGTCCTTACCGCTGACTTGTCACTTTTCTTTCGAATTCGGTAGAAGACGGTCGCGTTCACTCATTATTCGGCACTATTCGGCAAGTGTTTAGTATAGCCGCCTTTTGCATTGTTTGCGATACATGTGATGGAATTTTTAGCACTTCCAGGTTTTTAGACAAAAGTTTTGGTATTACTCCAGTGGTTGATAAAACTATTGGTAATATGTGGACAGTCTGAACCTGCCATTGCGTCTGCATTTCAATGGCCAGGTCTCGGTATTTAGTCAATTCTTCTGATATTGTGGTTTGCAAATTGTGGGTATTGGGTATGGCTATAACTATATCTACAATGTATGCAGTCTGTCACAATGTATGTTTGTCATTCACGGTGATATCAGGCCTATTAAAATGTACAGTTTTATATGTCAATATTGTTCTGTCTCAATATAATTTGTGTGTTTTGTACTTATAATATGGTTGTTGTTTTGGTATAAATTTGTATGTATGTGCTAGATATTGGGTGAATGATGCTGGCAACCTGATCATGTCGGTGTTTGTAATTATTATTATAAGTAGTTGATAGGGTGCTTTATTAGCTCTTAATAGATATTGCACTATTAGTGCAATGTGTGAGAGAGACAACGCTCTACAAATCCGTAACTGGCCGGGAATTGTATGTACCTAGGTATCGGAAACTTTCAGCATAATTTTCATCAACTTCAAAATGGCTGATTTGCTTGAAAATTTACACAAAGTTTATAGACCGATGACAATTTCATGTTATGGTGCGTACAGACTACATAACAAAACATGTTATAAAACATAGTTAAATAACATGTTTTTTTAATGTGGACGATATGTGTTACAAAAACAAGTTATACAACATGTTATTAGTTTTTGCAACAATGTTATATGCTATATTTTAAGAAATGACACGCATTGAATTGTTATAAAACACTGTTATACAACAATGTTATTTTAATGTGTACGGTCTTGTTACATGTTTCATTGTTAGACAACAATGTTAGATAGTGTGGACGTGTTATAAAACAGAAGTTATATAACATGTTACATAATCTGTACGCACCCTTAACAAAAGGGAAATCCTTGCCGGTTCACGTCATATTGTCTATATTCATTGTTTTTCATTTATATTTCAGTTAGCTTTGGGCGGCATTGTAATATCCGTTCGTAGCTATTAACCATTCTGCTAAATTTTATGTGTGTAGGTCAAGCAATTCAAGTAGATTCAGTTGATATTTCGTGATGAGTGAGTGTTTAAGTTTCTCAAATTATTCATAAGCCACTGTAGACAGAACGTAACAGTTATAGAAAGTATCGATTATACTTATAACTTGGTCTTAAGACTAATTTTATTGATGTGGTACTTAATCCTTGTGTAAATCGTATAAGTATTCGGTTTCATATATGTATGTATTTGTAAGCAACATCTAGTATTCCTATGTTTAAATATATTTGTACGATATTGGTTCATTTATATTCATACTTATTATCTTTAGTAAAGAATGTGCTTGAATAGGTATATTTTATGACTGCTAGAATGATGAATACAAAGAAGAAATTATACAAAAAGACAATTGAGCGAGTAATAAAAAGACGAAAGAAGAGTAGTAAAAACTATTGAAAGAAACTTAATGAAAAAAATTGTTTCAGAGAGGGCAATTTAAAATCTGTACATTGGCATGGCTGTTCTAACAGCAGGAGAGATTTTTATTGTTTAAGTGATTCGGTGATGACATTCAGGCTAGAAAAACCATATAATATTACCCCGCCTGGTGATGGATACATTTGGTGCGTTTGCAAAGATCCGATTACACATCACAAACAGTTTTCTAATAAGGTTCTTTACATTAAAGATAAACAATCATTGCTGAACGTTTATGCTGTCAAAATACGAATAAATAACACAATGCATAACCCTGATGATATTGCTGCCATTCAGTACATTTTCAACGAGAGATACAATTTTGAACACGTTAAGATAAAAAGGACATACGTAGATGGTAAAACAGTTCTGTGCCACGTAACTTTACGTCCAAATGACAAGATCGACATGATACGTTGGCAGAACATGAAAGTTCTACAGTTGAGACCTGTGTACTATTGCAACGAGTTTAAGAATGAGAACGGATCAATAATTCCTCGAACGCCAATGAGTGAGTTAGCAGTTTGGAATTGTTTGCTTGTACATATTACATCGTCGTGAGCTGATGCTTGTTTAAGAACAGTAAAGATAATATTTGCTAATTTGGGGCAACGCTGAAGCTTGTTTCCTTAAGTATAGCTTGACCAAGAATATGGAAACAGAAGAAATATTATTTTGGAAAAATGTTATTTTCACGTTTTGGCACATTAGTACAAAGTAAGTACATGCATATTACATATTGTGTGTGTATGCATGTTTATTGTCTGAAATAAAGATGTTATTAGATTCATTATTAAGAATAACAAAACACATCCTGACATTAGTCAGTAAAACAAATTATTAGTCCCATGAGCTTACCACAATATGGCGAGGTTTTCTATATTCCTGGTCAACCTATAGCTATACGAAGTTTGTCCCGAAGTGATTTTCTAGTTTATACGCATAGTTGATATTTGAATATGAAGTCATTAGTCTCTGCGGATAAGTCGCAGTTTTTAAATTCGCCGTATAAAATCCCTTCAGACATTTTTCTCAAACATCTTCTATAATAGTCATATGTTGGTGTATACATTCTTTGTTTGTTGCATGTTCCTATGTGGGAGTGAGGGAGGCGCTACTTGCATGAAGGTATACGCCATCATACATACGAATTCGCTCGCGGATAGTTGCAAAGTAGATTAACCTTTAATCTGTAACCAATGCATTACCAAATTTCCAATGAACAAGGTTCATTGAATAAGTTGTAAATTAACAGCGAGGTTAAACGATTTATTTCAATATGTATAGTTATTTGTAAAAACCTATCAAGCTATTGTTACCACCTTTCAGACGACAAGGTCACAATGGGCTGTGCGACGTACACGTGTGCTGGGGAGTTCAATGAAGGAGTGCACTGGGAGAAGCTCGAGAACGATGATTGTAAAGTACGTCAGGTTAGTACTCTTCCCAACATAATGTTGCGTTCACATGCACGTGTCACTTTTTTTAATTTATTGTTCTTTTCTTTTATCGTTAGTTTATCGCAAATAGATAGACAGACGCGGCGGAAGACTTTGTTTTATATTATTAAGTTAAGAATATTGCTGCCATTCAGTACATTTTCAACGAGAGATAGGTACAATTTTGAACACGTTAAGATAAAAAGGACATACGTAGATGGTAAAACAGTTCTGTGCCACGTAACTTTACGTCCAAATGACAAGATCGACATGATACCACTATTAATTATTCATGTGATAATACGTTGGCAGAACATGAAAGTTCTACAGTTGAGACCCGTGTACTATTGCAACGAGTTTAAGACCGAGTACGGATCAATAATTCCTCGAACGCCAATGAGTGAGTTAGCAGTTTGGAATTATTTGCTTGTACATATTACATCGTCGTGAGTTGATGCTTGTTTAAGAACAGTAAAGATAATATTTGCTAATTTGGGGCAACGCTGAAGCTTGTTTCCTTAAGTATAGCTTGACCAAGAATATGGAAACAGAAGAAATATTATTTTGGAAAAATGTTATTTTCACGTTTTGGCACATTAGTACAAAGTAAGTACATGCATATTACATATTGTGTGTGTATGCATGTTTATTGTCTGAAATAAAGATGTTATTAGATTCATTATTAAGAATAACAAAACACATCCTGACATTAGTCAGTAAAACAAATTATTAGTCCCATGAGCTTACCACAATATGGCGAGGTTTTCTATATTCCTGGTCAACCTATAGCTATACGAAGTTTGTCCCGAAGTGATTTTCTAGTTTATACGCATAGTTGATATTTGAATATGAAGACATTAGTCTCTGCGGATAAGTCGCAGTTTTTAAATTCGCCGTATAAAATCCCTTCAGACATTTTTCTCAAACATCTTCTATAATAGTCATATGTTGGTGTATACATTCTTTGTTTGTTGCATGTTCCTATGTGGGAGTGAGGGAGGCGCTACTTGCATGAAGGTATACGCCATCATACATACGAATTCGCTCGCGGATAGTTGCAAAGTAGATTAACCTTTAATCTGTAACCAATGCATTACCAAATTTCCAATGAACAAGGTTCATTGAATAAGTTGTAAATTAACAGCGAGGTTAAACGATTTATTTCAATATGTATAGTTATTTGTAAAAACCTATCAAGCTATTGTTACCACCTTTCAGACGACAAGGTCACAATGGGCTGTGCGACGTACACGTGTGCTGGGGAGTTCAATGAAGGAGTGCACTGGGAGAAGCTCGAGAACGATGATTGTAAAGTACGTCAGGTTAGTACTCTTCCCAACATAATGTTGCGTTCACATGCACGTGTCACTTTTTTTAATTTATTGTTCTTTTCTTTTATCGTTAGTTTATCGCAAATAGATAGACAGACGCGGCGGAAGACTTTGTTTTATATTATTAAGTTAAGAATATTGCTGCCATTCAGTACATTTTCAACGAGAGATAGGTACAATTTTGAACACGTTAAGATAAAAAGGACATACGTAGATGGTAAAACAGTTCTGTGCCACGTAACTTTACGTCCAAATGACAAGATCGACATGATACCACTATTAATTATTCATGTGATAATACGTTGGCAGAACATGAAAGTTCTACAGTTGAGACCCGTGTACTATTGCAACGAGTTTAAGACCGAGTACGGATCAATAATTCCTCGAACGCCAATGAGTGAGTTAGCAGTTTGGAATTATTTGCTTGTACATATTACATCGTCGTGAGTTGATGCTTGTTTAAGAACAGTAAAGATAATATTTGCTAATTTGGGGCAACGCTGAAGCTTGTTTCCTTAAGTATAGCTTGACCAAGAATATGGAAACAGAAGAAATATTATTTTGGAAAAATGTTATTTTCACGTTTTGGCACATTAGTACAAAGTAAGTACAGATGTTATTAGATTCATTATTAAGAATAACAAAACACATCCTGACATTAGTCAGTAAAACAAATTATTAGTCCCATGAGCTTACCACAATATGGCGAGGTTTTCTATATTCCTGGTCAACCTATAGCTATACGAAGTTTGTCCCGAAGTGATTTTCTAGTTTATACGCATAGTTGATATTTGAATATGAAGTCATTAGTCTCTGCGGATAAGTCGCAGTTTTTAAATTCGCCGTATAAAATCCCTTCAGACATTTTTCTCAAACATCTTCTATAATAGTCATATGTTGGTGTATACATTCTTTGTTTGTTGCATGTTCCTATGTGGGAGTGAGGGAGGCGCTACTTGCATGAAGGTATACGCCATCATACATACGAATTCGCTCGCGGATAGTTGCAAAGTAGATTAACCTTTAATCTGTAACCAATGCATTACCAAATTTCCAATGAACAAGGTTCATTGAATAAGTTGTAAATTAACAGCGAGGTTAAACGATTTATTTCAATATGTATAGTTATTTGTAAAAACCTATCAAGCTATTGTTACCACCTTTCAGACGACAAGGTCACAATGGGCTGTGCGACGTACACGTGTGCTGGGGAGTTCAATGAAGGAGTGCACTGGGAGAAGCTCGAGAACGATGATTGTAAAGTACGTCAGGTTAGTACTCTTCCCAACATAATGTTGCGTTCACATGCACGTGTCACTTTTTTTAATTTATTGTTCTTTTCTTTTATCGTTAGTTTATCGCAAATAGATAGACAGACGCGGCGGAAGACTTTGTTTTATATTATTAAGTTAAGATAATTTGTGGATGTTGGTATCTCGTGATCTCTTGATAGATAATACCGCTATTACAGCTTTTTAAAACATAAATATATTTCTCTAGTGTATTTTTTGACCCCCAGGCTTCAAACGTGAAGCGAGTCATAGATGAACTGCTCATGGAGAAACAGTCAGTGCCAGTGGAGAACATTACTGCAGTCTTTCATGAGGTCAGTGTAACAAGATTATAAGTATAGTAAGTTAATTTGAAATCAACATAATGAATTAAATAAATATGACGGAAACTGGGTCCTGGTGATTTTTCGTTTAAAGTTAAGTGTATTTTTTAACCTATGAATCGATTAAAAAAACTAGCATATGAGTTAAACCGAAGATTACCGAAGCTTTAAAATGAGTAAGCATGAACCAATAAAAAGGTTCTTTCTTTATTGGTTCATGGAGTAGACGGACATACTGAAAAAAGATGAAAAATAGTTAATTAGTTAAGTAAATCTACAAAAACTAGGGTGTAACTTATTCTATTTCAGATAAACAACCTTATGGAATCGAAGGAATCCGGCAAACTGTTGCCTTTGTTGGACCGCTTAGGCTCCACTGTGAAACTAAACAAATCTCAGACGATAGCGAAGATCGTGGAGCCTAAAATAGCACTGATTGTGGCAGATGTTGATTCTAAAAGGCCCGTGTGGGGGTTCAAGATATTCGCCCAAAACACCAGCCATTTCACAAACGAATCCTTTGAAATCATGAGAGGTGGGTGCTCTGATTTTTTTAATAATATTGAAAAATCAAACTTTTACATTCTGGGAAAAGACCCCTGTTCAATAGAGGGACATGATGGGTTGACATAATGATGTTGATAAGTGACAAATTTTATGTAAGTAAGTATAATTTTTTAACTTTACTTGAAAATTAGGAGAAAGTTCCTAATTTGGTTGCAAATTCGTTTTTAATAGATAGAAATATTTTGAAGAAAACAAATTACAAATTTTAGGTTGCCTATTTTTCTAACATCTTTACAAGTTATCAAAAAAAAGAGACAATACAATACAGAGAGACAGAGACAGTACAATACTGCCGTCGTAATCAGAAAAGGCACAACTAACATTTTGCAAAAGTTGAGAAAAACGAGTTTAAAATATTTTTTGAATTTTGTTAAAAAAAACACGATTAAATTTTTTTTACGGAATTGTGTGAATGTTAAAAGTTGCGTTTGTTTAGTATGTATACAATGATAGTAATATTATATTTTTAATTTTAACGGATTTACTTAATTTTTAGCAAATTTGTTTTTAACGTAACATAAAAATCAGCATTAAAAGAAAAATATTACATTTAAAAGGCACAAATAACCAAATATGCCTTTTCATTGTAAAAGATTTGGGTAAAAATTTAGAATGTTGTGATGAAAAGGCACTTTTACTCAGTTGTGCCTTTTCACTGTTAATTATTAGAATAAATAATTCCTAAAATGTTGTCATGAAAAGGCACAAAAGGAGTAAAAGTGCCTTTTCACTTTAAATTATAAGAATAATTATAATAATCAATTTAATGTATTACAAATAAAAAGGTGAAAAATAGGCATATCTGACAATATGCCCTTTTGTTGTAATAAAACTTTAAAAATGGTGCAGTTGTGCCCTTTAAGCTTATGGTATCTCTGGTAATTTTAAAGCTAAAAATCCACAAAAAATCAGGCGGATAGGCCGTTTTATCCTGATTCCGAATATATATATAACTCAATTTCACAAAAAATGTCAGTTGTGCCCTTTTTCGGTAACACGGCAGAATAACTACACCAAGGAAAAAATATAAAAGGAGAAGATACCGACATTTCATTTCTTTCAGGTTGTTTTTACTTTTTTAGTTTTTATCGAACTCGAATATTGTGTCCCCAGAACATAATTGAATTGAAACCCTATAGGTATCTGTGTGTATTTCATGTTTTGAAAATTGTCGATCATGTCAAAATAACGCAGTATTTAATTTAAGTTCCTGGATAAATTTTCCGTTAGATACTTATCAGCGAATTGCTAGTGAGAATTTGTTTTTTTCAGAGATATCTGATCCCTCTCAAACATACTCGGACAGCAATGAAGTGGTGGTGGTGTTGCCTGCGTCCGTGGCTACGACCATGACCCGTATTAGCTTCGTGACATTCCGCGACGACTACGCTGGTTTTTTTTCTTCGGCCAGCGGGCGCTACGCCGCCATCAACAGCCAAGTGATCAGCGTCACCGTACAGAACTACAAGCATCTTGAGAAAGGAGAGGTAAACAGTAACTTTGTTGACTGTAACCGTTAATAAATTTAAACGTTTTTGTTTCACAGGGAACTAAACTATAGTTATTTATGTATTATAATGTTATCCTCAACATGAATTGAAACGGTTTAAAAGTGTGTATATTATATCGCAGGTAATTGATATTCACTTCAAACCCATAAGAACAAATATTCGGAGGAATGAAAGTCGGGCCTGCGCGTACTGGCACTTCACGGGCGACGACGGGGCTCGCGGCTACTGGTCGCAGGGCGGCTGCACGCTGCTGCGCGCGGCGCGGCCCGGCCTGCTGGACACCTGCCGCTGCGACCACCTCACGCACTTCGCCGAGGTGCTGGTGCCCCGGACGCTCTTCTCCGAGAGGAACGAGGCCGCCCTCCAAGTCATTTCCATCGTCGGGTGCTGCGTCTCCATCCTAGGATTGCTAATGGTGGCCGTCACCGCTGTATTATTCAGAACTTGGCGACGAGATTTCAACAACAAAATATGGTTCCAATTATGTATACCCATATTTTTTAGGTCCATCTGTTTCCTGGTGATCGTATTCGCAAAGTTCAACCATTACACAGTTGGGTGTATGCTAGTCGGGATCGCAATGCACTACTCTGTTCTTTGCTCGTTCTGCTGGATGTTGGTCGCTGCTGTGCTTTCTTACAAAAAGTTGGTTCTAGTTTTTTCTACGGACTCTTCACATAAATTGTTGAGAGCCTGCGCATTTTCTTACGGATCCCCGATAATCGTCGTCGGGGTTCTTTTATCTGTGTCATCTCAATCGTATGCGGGAAATCTCGAGGAGAGGAATCCGTCGGGTTCCTTCTGCTATCCTTCTGGCCTGGGCCTTTGGTTAGCCGTGTACGCGCCTATAGCAGTAATAGTTCTCGTGAACTGGACGCTATTCGCTTTGATAATTCGCTCGGTGTTTATATTGAAGAGGGTTCAGAGACACGGCGATTCGAACGAAGCACTAAGATGTGCTTCCGTCAGTTGCTTGTTAGTGTTTACCTTTGGATTAAACTCTATCGCGGGGCTTTTCGGTCACAACATAGCAGCGGTCTATTTCTTGACTACAACAACGGCATTTCAGGGTTTTATCCTTTCTTTGTTTTTTATTTTGGGGAAAAGGGAAACAAGAAAAATGTGGCTCAAAAAAATCAAATCGAGCTGCAAGGTACCATCCGTACCATATTCGAAACGAATAAATGAAAATTCAAATGTATTCATTCTCCAGAATAGAACAAATTAACAACAGTAATAATAGTAGGTAATGTGAAATTTAATTGTTACTCATTTTTGATCAATAATATAAAACTAATAAAGAAACCGTATTGCTGATCAAAAGTGTTAGCAGTTACTTGGTATGATTACTCGTACCTTCTAGGGAATGCAATCTCGACTCAAGATCGTAAAGTCGAGATCCCTCGGGATTAGAAATATCAATCCCGCGGGAATCAGGAATCTCGTCTAGTTAAACAAATCACATTACAGAATACAATGAAAACTACTTGTTTGTGATAGTGAGGTTAATTAAAACAAAAAAGGTAATATTTGAAAGAAATTAACATGAGCATAATCAAAACAAGAGTAGGTATATCTAAATTAGCAGTATAGCTCCAGGAGATTAAAAAGTAGTTACGGCATATTATATCCGTTGCAACAAAGCCAGCTGCTGAGAATGCCCTCTCCGACTCAACACTGGTAGATCTCCTCCATGTTTATCTAAGCTTGACTCTTAATTTATCTAAGCTTGTGGATCTGGATACCTTGTAAAAGGACTTTAAGACGCTCGCAGAATTTCTTCTAATTAGAAGAAGTGAAGTGAGGTATTAATTTTTCTAGCAGGGTGTGCCCGAGCGGATGAGCGTAGCATCGCTGACCATTGCCGCCCAATCCCGTCATTCTCGAATTATAATATATACGTACCTATTATAATATAGGGAGTAATTATAATAGGCACGAGTATGTGATAATTCTAATGAATTCTCATTTTCTTTCTTACTTTTTATGTAGGTAATGTTTTCAGTAGACAACGTGACGATGTGATCTCTTGCTCAGTTAAATAAAAAAAATCATTTAGCTACCTGGTTGTCTTTTACGTTCCGCAATTAGTGTTAGCATCTAGCATCTGTTGTTTCCTTATCCTTAGTTACAGTAGTATCGGAGCGGATTAACAGGCCCCTACAATTTATTATTATTAATTATTTTATGAAAATGCAATCGCCTATTAAGTCGCTACGATCTCAGTTGCGCTCAACTCTGACCACTGTAAGCTCACATTATCGCCACTCGATTGGTTATCTAGAACCAGTGGGTCGATTATTTAATCAGGTCGGCCTTTTGAAACGATTAGTGTTGCTTGATTGTCTATTAAATATCGATATTTTTTATATCATGGTTCCCTCAAAGTATATCGTTATAACATCGATGCTACAATTTTTAGTGTTACTGAACACCATCAATAGTACTTTTTAAGTCTGGTGTGTAAAGAGTACCATAAACGTTTCACCCTCAAGCTTTCGACTCGCTGGGAATCGAACCCAGGACCCTCGGATCAGTTATCCGGCGTGTTAACCATTGCGATATTAGGGTTGTCTAGTTTAATCTAATAATACTTTGGAGGTGTATAAGTGTAATAATCCTCATTCTTAAGTAGCCATTATTGCATTTATGTGTCATGGAAAAAGTAATAACAAATGCAACCATCGTGATCTTATAATATTAGGTACGCGTACGTCTCTGGGCGACAGTTAGGTATCACTTAATCTCGGGACTTGTTTGCTAGTAGCTGACAAGTAACATTTAGATTTGTTCCATAGTCAGCGGTAGTATTGCAAATTGCAATAGTTAACATCGATAGTCTAATGTAATTCGACTTGTTATCGAATATCGATATCGGTTACCTTAGGACATAGAACCTGCATAGAACCGATCAGTGTGAGAACATAAAAGGATCTAAAATTAACAAGTAGACAGTTGCTTAGCGACGCCCTCTGACACGCCGCATTACCTTCTTGTTTGAGTTGCTACGAGTCACCTTTCACTTTACTCTTTAAGAACTGCATTTTTTGACCATTAGAAAGAGATGGGTTATCATGTACAGCTTCAATGAATAGATCTTTGAATGATGACCATTGCTGGTAGCTGCCGCTGAAGAAAGGGATGTCGATTTGTGGCGTTGTTCTTTCTCGATGTGAAACAGACCACATCTTGGCGTTGAGTGATTTTTTGAGGTCGTTAAATGTTCTTTCGTGATTAGAGAAAGCTTCCTCATAGTCAGCATTTTCTCCTCCTAATTCGCTATCAATCTCCCAGTGCAAGGAGTCAATAACCGACCATCGCGATTGAATGGATTTTAGCGCATCTTCATATTCCCATTGATGTTTAAGACAGTCGATGTCTATGTTAGATATAGTGCGTGTAAATGCCCTAAACTGTGAGACTTGCTTACGCAGCAGGTCTTCGGATTTGCTGTTGGTTCCTTGTGACCTGCTGCTTGACGTGGATGGAATCGTCAATTTTGCTAGTTGTACCGGTGTAGCGGACCTACTTTGCTTTTGAATAAAATCTTTACATGAGTGGTAAAATTCCCCTATTTTTTCGTAAAGACCATTAGTAAAATATGCGTGATTTCTGTCACCAAAACCACACATCTTGATATGGTTGGATTGGACCTCCTGCCAATAAGAGTCTAAAGTCTCTAGCCGGCGCCTTACGTTTTCAGGCGTCTTGCGCTCCGCTCCATCCTTCTTGAAATTTGTGAGGAGCTGCTCTATGGCTACTTTTAGTTGCATTTGGGTAGCATAGATATCTTCCATTGTGTGCGACATGGTTAATCGATATAATATAAAAAGACCTTACTTGAATTCTTCAGGAAAGGTATTGGTATGAGTAGTTCACCCAGATCCTCGAAGACTCGATGACTGATGACGTAGATGTAGTGCTGATCCGGTAAGCAGGGCACGTATCCACAGAACGAAACAAGAGACTGGACTTGTCACTTGGAAATGTTACTGTAGACACACGCGAAAGGTCCCGCTTTCCGACGCTCGAAGGACCATAAAGATGTTGGGAACACCTTTGACGTTTTGAATGATAAGAGTTTTGAGTGTTAGAAAGATTTAATGAGTGATATAAAAACTTAATTTAAATGAGTGATTGATTTGAGTGATATACTGAGTACACTCGCGAAAATGTCTTGTTTGTGTCGCGCTACGATGTGCACTGAATGCAATTAGCGATTCGGGTAAACGCGTAGTCAGCGATGTGCGGTCAAAGACCGTACATCTAGTGTATTTTTTGACCCCCCGCCTTCAAACGTGAAGCGAGTCATAGATGAACTGCTCATGGGGAAACAGTCAGTGCCAGTGGAGAACATTACTGCAGTCTTTCATGAGGTCAGTATAACAAGATTATATAGTATAGTAAGTTAATTTGAAATCAACATAATGAATTAAATAAATATGACGGAAACTGGGTCCTGGTGAGTTTTCGTTTAAAGTTAAGTGTATTTTTTAATCTATGAATCGATTAAAAAAACTAGCATACGAGTTAAACCGAAGATTACCGAAGCTTTAAAATGAGTAAGCATGAACCAATAAAAAGGTTCTTTCTTTATTGGTTCATGGAATAGACGGACATAGTGAAAAAAGATGAAAAATAGTTAAGTAGTTAAGTAAATCTACAAAAACTAGGGTGTAACTTATTCTATTTCAGATAAACAACCTTATGGAATCGAAGGAATCCGGCAAACTGTTGCCTTTGTTGGACCGCTTAGGCTCCACTGTGAAACTAAACAAATCTCAGACGATAGCGAAGATCGTGGAGCCTAAAATAGCATTGATTGTGGCAGATGTTGATTCTAAAAGGCCCGTGTGGGGGTTTAAGATATTCGCCCAAAACACCAGCCATTTCACAAACGAATCCTTTGAATTCATGAGAGGTGGGTGCTCTGATTTTTTTAATAATATTGAAAAATCAAACTTTTTCATTCTGGGAAAAGACCCCTGTTCAATAGAGGGACATGATGGGTTGACATAATGATGTTGATGAGTGACAAATTTTATATAAATCGGGTCCAGTAGTAGAGTGGGCGGTCATTCGTAATATTTACATTCCAGATAGGTATTCTTGGCTAAATAAGCAATGTGGGCTTCTTTCATATGTCAGGACGTGAGCTCAGGATATCAAATGAAACACAGGGTTAGTTCTAGCCAAACACACCACCATCTCCGTTTATTGAATCAGACAGTTTGGCTCAGTAAATACGTTATTAGATCATTTAGATTTGGTTTGGTATTTTGACATCTTGGATTTACTTCACGATATTACGATATTGGTGTTATCGATCGATCCACTCGCACTCGCGACTCACGCGTTATTTATCAACTATTATTAACGATTCACGGCATTTCAACATAGAAGGAGCTTTTACAAGATATCACACCGCTAGCCATACTTTTATTATTTTCCAATTCTATTGACAGCTATCAGATTCCCTATTAATCATCGCGTACAGATTAATCGCATCAAACCAGTATCATAGGTTTACTACCTCCTCCGTCACGGCCATCGCTGACTCATCGCCCGTCCTCGGGTGATGCTCCGCCCCGTTAATATTACCATCTCAATTGCTCGACCCGCAATTTTCAATTAGTTCAACCCGAAACAAAACTCAAAATCTTTAACATCAAAAATGACTACTGCTGCTACTGCTGCGAGTGGATTTCAAAAACTTTATGTTGCATTTTTTAACCCTGACTACCGTAAGCTACCACTCGCTTCGCTAGTGTCGCTATGGAGAAGAAGCGAGTGAGAAGAAACTCCATAACATAACAACACTTATTTAGAACAAAATTACCAATTTATTATTTGCGCGATTTGTTTTAACTTTTACTCGGTACGTCGTCACCGTATAACTATAATCGGTACGTCGCGTCACTGCCATAAAACCGTATTCGTTTCCGCATCTTCCCGCGATTCATTCTCAAGCACGCTCTACCAGCGGCAACACGTATGAGGCATTGAAGATTACCTGTAACAACAAAACACATACGCGAGTATCTCTCCACGCTCGGTCCTTCCTGACCTACTAAATAATAATCAACGTTCACAGTTACGGCTGTCTTACATCCACACACGACCTCGTCAATCAAATCAATCACAAACCTTACTGATCACATAACTTTGAATTACATACGGATAATCTTTTGGACAAATTAACGTGCTCACACAACTTACTATCACAACATGTAAAGTCTGTTAATACTGCCACACAGAAACTTGAAGAAACATACCACGAAGGCCTCTGACTGTATATTATTTGCTGTATAGGTTTGCCACACAAGCGTCTCAATATATTTGCCACGTAGGCTTTACATGACGCAGGCGTTGGTGTTCAGGTATGCCACACAGGCGTCTGAAGAGTTATGCCACATAGGCCTTTCAATGGTCATGCCACAAAGGCCTATCAATAGATTTGGCACACAGGCTAGTCAGTGACACATAGGCTCGTCAGTGAAACACAGGCTTGTGTAGATGGCAGTTGCCAACGGTAAGTCACCAACGCTGTTATCGGTATATCCCGACGCGTTAATAGTTGTTGACGTTAAAGGCCAGCACTCAGTTTCCATGGAACATAACAATCAGGCACAGACCATACTTAAAATTGTCGCCCAGGTGTTAAGAAAGCGGTACATTTTATTGACTCAGGTAGTCCACATCAAAATAATTCCATAATATAATCGCCTTTTTTTTAAAAGATGGAATTCACTCAGAAATTTATTTTGTGATCATCTTTTTACTCGTATATCAAAACCCCATGTGTACCACAGATGAGTGATGTAAAGCTCCTGCTACCCCATGACCACACTCGTATCAAAAAGTTAATAACTTTATCTTTTGTTACATTTACAACTGAATAAGAAACTTCAAAATCTCATTATTGACAATTTAGTTTCTGTCAAAATTCGCCTTTCATTATTTAATTCCATTCTATGTCATATCTACAAACAACTCAAAAACTAACACACAAGACAAGGACAGTCTCACCCAGACCAAGAACGGAAATTCAAATTCATCATCCAAATTGCCGGCTCGCTGGGAATCGAACCCAGGACCTTCATAACAGTGATCCGGCGTGTTTACCATTGCGCCATCAAATATTGTTTTATGATTCATTAATTGAGCAACGTAATTCAATACTCAAATAACACATACTTACTACTTTATAGATCTGTCATAACTATTTCTGACAAACATTTAAAACCTTTAATTCAATTAAATTCTTGTCCTAGACACATTATATTGAGGTATTCTTAGTGTTGATTATTGCCTCTTAACCAGACCTCTCGAGTATTCAGATCAATAACCAACCTCATTAAAGGTCCTCAATTACCCAATGAATAAAACAAAACAGAAATCACCTGATATCCAGAAGCGTAGTGTAACAACACTTAAAGCATTGTAATTCCAAGTACATCTCTCTCTGAATAGATTTGTGTTAAGTATTGTTGCAGATTCCTTTTTCCTTACATAGAATGCTCATAAACAAAAATTATTGTATTCCACAATATTCAAAACTTGCTTTAACCAATTTATCTTAAACTCTCACTCCCTTGGTATCTCAAGTTAGCAGAGATCTTCTTTGTGGTACTTATTTTGAAGTGTAATTTCCTCTTTTAAATTTCAATCGCTTTTTATCAAAATATTTCTTATTCAATGTTTCGTAAACATAAGCCTTATTTCCATGGACCAGTGATAACAATTGCTGACATGACAGATGGCAATCTTAGCCTTATCCACAAAAAAAATTTTTCAGGATTCTTTATCCCACTATCTGAAATCGGGTCCAGTAGTAGAGTGGGCGGTCATTCGTAATATTTACATTCCAGATAGGTATTCTTGGCTAAATAAGCAATGTGGGCTTCTTTCATATGTCAGGACGTGAGCTCAGGATATCAAATGAAACACAGGGTTAGTTCTAGCCAAACACACCACCATCTCCGTTTATTGAATCAGACAGTTTGGCTCAGTAAATACGTTATTAGATCATTTAGATTTGGTTTGGTATTTTGACATCTTGGATTTACTTCACGATATTACGATATTGGTGTTATCGATCGATCCACTCGCACTCGCGACTCACGCGTTATTTATCAACTATTATTAACGATTCACGGCATTTCAACATAGAAGGAGCTTTTACAAGATATCACACCGCTAGCCATACTTTTATTATTTTCCAATTCTATTGACAGCTATCAGATTCCCTATTAATCATCGCGTACAGATTAATCGCATCAAACCAGTATCATAGGTTTACTACCTCCTCCGTCATATATAATTTTTTAACTTCACTTGAAAATTAGGAGAAAGTTCCTAATTTGGTTGCAAATTC
Organism: Hesperia comma; assembly: GCA_905404135.1. NCBI lineage: Eukaryota > Metazoa > Arthropoda > Insecta > Lepidoptera > Hesperiidae > Hesperia > Hesperia comma. Next base: position 19,591,260 of record FR990018.1, read on the forward strand.
GTTTTTAATAGATAGAAATATTTTGAAGAAAAAAATTACTAGGTTGCCTATTTTTCTAACATCTTTACAAGCTATCAAAAAAAGAGACAATACAATACAGAGAGACAGAGACAGTACAATAACTACACCAGGGAAAAAATATAAAAGGAGAAGATACCGACATTTCATTTCTTTCAGGTTGTTTTTATCTTGAATAAGTTAGGCCTTGACTACTATCCCATTTGATGTCAAATAACAAAGAAGCCTTTAGATTAATTGACCTGGGAGAGGCCGATAGTTCAGTGTTCCGTATCCACGTGAACATTGCAGAAAATCAATCGTAATCAATGTTCCTGTCATTCGTCCAATGTTTAGTCCTAATCTAATGTCTTATTTTGGTTTCAATGAACCTATCATTATCACGCAGTATTACGTTGACATTTTATAGTCTCAAACTTAGTTATTGTATTATTCACGTTAACTATTTTTTATGCGGGTGTAGTATATTATGTATATTGATTAGTTTTTCAATAAAATTATTCATTTAAATCCGGTTGTTTACATCGGATATAAATTCTTATGTTAACAATATTTTCTGACTTTTGTAAGTGTAATTTGTGTAATGAGTATAACTTATAATACTTATATGTTCAATATACAATATAATATATTTGTATTTATGTTTACATACGTTTTATAAGCGTTAAACAGTTTTAAGGATCTTTGGAGTGTTTAAAGCACAGGTTTAAAGATTCGTTTGTATCAATAGAAATTACAGGAAAATGTTTTTTAAGTTTTTTCTCTTCCTTTGTTTCTCACTAGTTGGCGGTAAAGGAGAAATTTCTGTGCAACTTGCAAGTGCCTTTAGTGGCATGACTTTCTAGTTATCCTTCTTCAGTAGTGAACAAGAAATAGTTACTTTGATGCTAGTTATATTTGACTTTAATATCTAAGTATTGTAAACAAAAGCATAATTATAATAATGTGTTAAGTATTTCGTGTACAGAACAAAATGTTATAATTGCTAATAGTATGTTGCACTCTGTATGTAGGTACACAATAAGAATCGAGGCATTTATTAATAGTATTAAGTATTTAATTTATTCGAGAACTATGTTCGTTATAATAAAGAACGTTATTAATTATGTCTTATTTAATTATTATTTAATTATTATATTATGGTTATACGAGTAGAACATTATCAATCCACTCATCCACTCATCTTCCAAGACCACTCACCGTAGGGATTTGTTGAAGCGATGGCGTAACTTGACATTCGAAATGAGTTTGTAAAACTCTTGTCATTACCTACAACATTGCCATATAACTTTTTTTCATGGGACTATTACCAACCAATTAAAAACCTTAAAACCCCCCCCTCAACCCCTTCCCGACCTCAGATCACCCGTAAATTATTTTCTCTAGTCTTTTTGGCATATCCTCTTCCTTTTCCAATGGGTTTCATCCTGTTACTATTTTTTTGTACTTTTGATTGTTAACAACGCTATTGGCACTGGTCTAGTGTGGTTAGAACTAGGTATAGCCATACACCGGTAGTTAATCTTAGATTTATTCTATTTCTCACCGGCTAGAAACAAGGCAACCCACTATGGATAGGTATAGGTTAGGTTGAACTGTATTAGAATCACGAGGAAGAAGGGACCCCCGAAGGGGGCCCGTCGATAAGCGTCAAAATGGGGGGGGGGGGTCTCGAGGGCCTAAGCCCCCCCGCCTTCAAAATGCTAGAAGTCAAAACTCATTTCAAAACAAAACCAAATAATTGAACTGAAAACCTAGTTCTAAGTTCTAGCCGACGACAAATATGTAGGATACACCTAGTTCTAATTAACCACACGTGGCCGGCTGCACCCAGTTGTAGTCGGCTATAACTACATAGGTGTAGCCGCACTTCGGCTATTAGCCGTAACATATTATGCACCGGAAAGGTAAATTAAAAATCATAAAAGCTATGATTGAGGGGCTTCATTACAATAAAACCCAAAATATTGTTAGTCAGAATTTTTGTCTGTTTGATTGTGAAGTGAATATGTCGTATTACGTCTGCCCTTCAGGCTATAAAAAAATGTAATTTGTTAATTAATATGGGCTTATCTCAGAGACAGTTCTATCGATTTGAGTGCGGTTTTCACTCATGTATTTTGAATCGATTGAAATAAAACAAAAAATTAAAGTAAAACAAAAACTAGTTACCTACGTTAGTTTAAATTAAAGAATCACGCCCTATAATTATCGAGTGTGGATACTAAGGGACTGGTTTCCCAAAGCGAAGCGAGGGCGGGTTAACTAGTAAAAAAACCGGCCAAATGCGAGTCGGACTCGCGTACGAAGGGTTCCGTACCATTATGTATAAAAACGCCAAAAAAATCTGGTCTGTTGTATAAAAAGCCTCACTTAGATATTTAATTGTTTTATTGTAGCCACATATTACGCCCAAAGCCATCTCTTGGACCGAATGGTAACTAAACTTACGTCGAATGTATGGGCAACCACTTAAATATTTATTTTATTCTGTTTTTTAGTATTTGTTGTTGTAGCGGCAACAGAAATACATCATCTGTGAAAATTTCAACTGTGTAACTATTACGGTTCATGAGATGACAGACGGACGGACGGACGGACGGACGGACGGACAGCGAAGTCTCAGTAATAGGGTCCCGTTTTACCCTTTGGGTACGGAACCCTAAAAATATATTTATTGTATTTATGTCGCACAGAATTGAATATTTTTATTGTTTATATTCTATGTCTAGGGTTGGGGCGACTCCAGTTTTCCGGACGCGGTAGGCCGTTGTAGACACTAGGTTCCTTGTGTGGAGCCAATACTGACCGTTCTGTTTGGTCATGTTCGCCATAACATTAAATTGTCATCGGCCATTGTCCTCTGTGCGAACTAAGTTAATTAATCCGACTTGGATATTGTTAAAAAATCCTGTTTATTTAAAATATCTGCCAAATAAATATCGATAATAAACAAACAAATTGTAATACAAGGTAAAGTTGCAAAGGAATTCAATGGTAGGCCCAGTTACCTAATCCAGTAAACGAATAGGTGTGTAAATTAGTATATTAATCACCCATCCAATTGTTTATTGAAAGTCGCCAATATTAAGGAAAATAATATTACGTTTTAAGTGTAATTAAATGTTGTTCATTTTGTGTAGTTGTCAGTGAGATTTATAATAGCAAGGGTGTCACAATACAGCCGGAGAGTATTAGCATGATTATACACCTTCCTAATTAAAGGTGCGTCTACTTTACTTTAGTTACTTGAGTACTAACTGCTTTATAAGTGGCTTATCAAAGATACACGCTACGTGATGCCTCCCGCCTATAAAAATCACTTTCGTACATTGAGTAAATGAGTAGTTTTTCGAGTTCGTTACTTGTCATTTTTGTTCTGAATGTTCTGTATGTATAATTGTTACTACTTTTTACAGTAGGTAGGTTGTTTCTACTTATCATCATCAACATCATGATTGAATTCATCTATTGCAAATATAATTAAGTATTAGTTTACGTCAACTATTATCTACTAACAAACTAGTAACTACATAATCATCCTAGTCCCCATTTTAGACTTTTTCTGTATCGGCCAGTTGCAATGGGCGGCGCATTGTATATTATTACATACTAGCTGTGCGCGCAGCTTCGCCCGCGTGGAACTCAGTGTGTCACAGAGTTTTTATTACTGCGTTATAATAATATAAGTAATCAGAAAGCTTCGAACTGCTTGGCTATCGGGAGTTACACGTGTTATTGTGAGTCAACCATAAAGGATAGACATATATGCTGTCGTGGGGTATTTTTTTTATATAATTTTAAGGAGAACATTTCCGTCATACATGATTTCTGTGTAGCTTTAACCATTAAGGTTGCATACGCGCGATAGCGAAACTTATCTGGATATATTTTCTGTAATTTCAGATGGTTATGCTACATCGAGATGTGATAATCCAAGCAGTTTATGTGATATTCCTAGTATGGATAGATTCCACATCATTAGTTCGAGGGAAAAACTTAAGCACGTTATGCCCAATCGGTTTCGCATACACGGAAGATCAAATAGTATGTTACAGAAAAAAAGACCCAGAAAACTTTTCAGATCTATACAAAGACTGCTCTCATAATAATTTTTCTTTGGATCTGTATAACAAACTGAACATAGACAAATCAAATGCTGTGTGGAGTGAGTACAAGAATGCGTACCCTGGAGGACCCTTCCTTGACACTAGATTTACAGATCATTTCTACCACGGATTAGATTTGAAATATAAAGTGACATTTCAGAATCAAAGTCTAGAGTTGAAGGATGATCTGTGTGTTGTGATAGACCCGGTGCAGGGCTACATGGCGGTGCGCTGCGACGAGAAGCATTACAGGTACTGCTTCGTCGAGCCGATGGCAGTTGACAGCGATGTTAAAGTGAAAGAACAATGCAAAGATTTGGAGGGTTCACTGAGCTTCTCCAGCCCAGTCCCTACATGCTTGACGATCTTATCTGGTACTACCGAGAGGAGAAAGTCTGGGTTTAACGCTACAGTGCCGGTTAGAGCCACGTGGAATCAGGCACAGGACTTGTGCGAGAAAAAAGGGGGTTCATCGTTATTGAATAGAGGTTGGCGATATGCCAATCATCCACGATTGCTTAGCACGAAGAAACCCAAAACCTACCCGTTAGGCATCATCATGACAACTGATCATTCTTTATTGAGGTATCATGCATCGGGTGATCATGGTGAGGTAAGCATTTGTTATTTTTTGCCGTAGATTTTTAGAATTGCCAAAAGTGATGTTCAGAAGTGAAAAAGCGATGACACTGCTTGCGAAAAATTCCATGTTGTTTGAGGTTAGTTGTTGGTGGTTATGGGCTGCAAAAAAGATTTGAGACAAGAGAGATGAAAAGTAAAAGAATATGTAGTTTGTTATGAACTGTATTGTATTGTATATAAATTACGTTAATTGCGTAACGTTAATTTAATTAAGATATTAACTAATCTAATTTCCTGGGTATAATGCAGATGAACTTGAAAACAGTTTGTCTTTTCAATTTTTCTGTTGTAGTTTTGCTTCATTTATACATTTTTTTACAGTTTCTATAAGTTATTTTGTTTGTTTTAGATCCCACCGTCAGAATGGAACTTCAAATCTCCTGTTGAAGGTACTAACCTTCTTGGAGCTATGACTGAGGATGTATGGCACCTTGTTGATTCTTCGTACATCTTCTTCGACGTCCTCTGTGAACGTACTATTAAGTCTAGAAACCTTAGTATAGAACTGAACGTTGATGAGTGAGTTCATAATTTTCATAAATGAACATACTTACATTTCCAAAATATTTAACTCTATATACTTTTATCACTATTCATTCACCTGATTCTCTACTTGATCCTACTATCAATTCCTCTCAAATGCATGGTATCGAATTTTCCTGCATGAAATCCCATTTTTAAATAATCAAATCTGACAAATGGTTTGGACTACAAATTTAAATTATTATAGGTACGATGTGAACTTAATTAAACACAGATGTAATCCATTTAACCTCTTAAATGTATATATTTCAACTAAATTTCATTATTTCTCTTTCAGAGAAAACAAATTAGTTTTGCATGCATCTGATCACATTAATACAGAAGACTTTTATTGCTTTACTGATTCGGAACCAAAATACCCAAATATAGTTAAAGCACAACCTAGATCTGACAAGGAATTTATACTAGCGCCTGAATCAAACGATGGTTACTACTGGTGTATTTACCGAGATCCTATTACAAGAAAATCAATAAAAACCAACAAAGCTCTTTTTATACGTGAAAAAGATTCCCTACTAAACGTTTACGCAATAAAATTTAGAACTAAAATAAAATTTAGACGCATAAAATGGGAGAAACATTTAAAGGAATACATATATAACACAACTAAGTACCTCCAATACTTCGAAAACATTCCCGCAAGTAATAATACTGAAGAGATTTTAAACAATTTCAAAAAATCTATCAGAGATGTGGAAATAAAGAATGAGAAAGTAATAAGAAAGATTCAAACTAAAAGGAAATATTTGGATGGAGAAACGTTTTTATATCATGTAGATTTGTATCCAGAAATGAAAGCAGTGCCACCGGGGAAGTGGGACAGTGTAGAAGTGATGCACATGCGACCTGTGTTCAATTGTCTTGAACTGCAGACGGAATATGGAGAAACCGTCCCCAGGATATCAATGGGTAAGTGATTTAATTTAAAAAAGAGCAGACCGTTCGCCTGAGGTTAAGTGGTTTTCATCGTTTATGGACAGTATAAACACCCAAAACGTCACCGATGCGTTGCCGGACTTAAAAGGGTTGGAGAGTCCGCATTGTTACTACTTTTTCATGTTTTATTGTAAAAATATTAAAGCATAGTATTTAAAATATGACAATTAGTTAATTTGGACTGGCTTTTAGAACAGACTGTTTTCACAAGAAATTAATAAGGCTTCTGTTCGATAATATTATTAATTATTTAGCAATAAAATTAAGATAACCAGTTATAAATTATGTTTGGTACTTTTAATTATTAACTTAAGATTTTAAAACGGATTTTGTAATTTTTTATTTGTTATTAATAGCCCACATTATTGTATTTATCTAGCATATTATATTTAATACAGTTACGATTTAATACTACTGGTTTATTGTGACGGTTGCTCAGTTGCTCACAACATGAATAGCCTATAATAATTCAATGATTTAATTACGCTCTTCGAGATCAAGGGTTAAGAGGCGATGATTATAATAATATTGTCGTTCATCTATGACGCATTGTTAAGATGAGACTATTATATCAGCCAAAGTATTTTCCTTAAGTATTAAGGTAAATACTAATTCATTTATCTTTTCATAATACGCAAGAAATAAAACATAATGTTCATTCACGTAATTCATGAGAGCATTATTATATTTCTCGTGTTAAAGAGTTTCATTAGGTGCGAGAAAAATTTCGAACTGGAAGCCTAAGCATTTGAAAGTATGTTATACTTAAATGTTTAATGAGTATTCTACTGCTTGCCGACGTAGAACTGATTTATTTAAAACTAAGAATTCCTAGTCGATGCTGCTCATATGCATCTGGTACGAACTAATTTGAACTAATGCCTTGCATGAACACTACCTTTGAAATTTTTTACGAAATATCTACTTTACGAGTGTCATTGAATCCAACACCTCCATAATTGTACATCGTTCGGAACTTATACGTCTTTTTACTGAAATTATACTAAAATGAAACATTCCAACATTTGCTTTTTTTCGTATGCTATTCTAGCATGCTTTGGCCTTGAGCAGGGATAATTAAGTGTTCGCGATGTTGTATCATGCTAATAATTAGAGTTGGGACATCCTTGTCTACAAAATTATGTCTAATTATCACAATGAAGTCTTTAATTAACTTGACTTTTAATATCAGGTTGTACGTACCTTCTTCATTATTTAAGATCATTGCAGAGTAGTTATATCTTACTGTCATAATCGTTTCTAGTTAGACTAAGTAATTAAAATATTTCTCTATCTCAGTTTAACGGTACCTTTAGGCTCTAGAAATTCAATATAGGTATGTATCGGGAGATCAGTCCAACCAACAACCTAACTAAAAACTATAGTATCTTTGAAAAATATGTAACGGAAGTTACGTGGTGTTGAAGGCAACGCCGTGACGGTGGGGTGCGTGACGTACAAGTGCGTGGGGGAGTTCAACGAGGGCGTGCAGTGGGTGGCCACGGCGCGGGAGGGCTGCGCACGCGCCACCACCGCGCGCGCGCGCCTGCGCCTCACCGAGACTAGCCCCGCCGACACCACGCCGCCCACTACTGTGAGTACTGACCGTCGATGATTGTTATAACAGCAATGTATGAAATTAAATAAACATACTAATGTGATAAACCCATATTTTAAATAAAAAAATGCGATGCTCTTAAAATGGAAAACTAACTCGTTCGCGGTAAAAACCGCTTCGAATTACGATTTAAGACATCTTAATTATTTATTAAGCCAGCTTATGAATTTTCTTCACGTTATCTTTACTTAAATCAAGAAAAAGAAACTGAAAAAATTTCACAATAAATATTCCACGTGGATTAGAGTACGAGATTTCTAAAGGTATATTTCAACAGCCGTGTGACAACACAAGCGAGAGCTCCGAGGAATATGACAGCAGACGTCCATCGAGGACCAGCACCACCACGATAACCACGGCCCACATTGAAGACAACGCCACCACCACCGAGACGGTGGCGACGGCCAGCATAACGACTGAGCAAGTTATGACAGTGACCACTCCTTGGACCACCACTGAGGGACCTGTCTCGACGGAGTCAACGCCGATTACAGTAAGTCGAAGGTAGAACTCAAATGTTCACATAAGATCCCGTTCGGTAGTTCATTCGTTACAAATTGTATGTCTGTGTACCTATTTGTGTTGATATCTTCTTCTGAATTTTCAGAATCTTTTAATGAGCTTTGTATAAATTTGATATTGATTTAGTGACGATTGTCTACGGGAAGTAAATAAATAATTGCCACGAGTGACGAAAAACCAAGACGCGAATATGTATGTCTATTGGTGGATGAAGTCAGACTCTTGTCCTTTAATTGATTTATAATCTAATGATATCACATAAGATAATGATATAACTGATAAATCATAATTTACTTGCTAAAATGCGGTACAGGTCTTACATCAAATATTTAGAGTCGCTCACATTTGCCACCAATAGAGGCATGCAAATTACATAAAATCCTTTAATAATTTAAAATCTTACACTGCATTTCTCTTGAGCACTATAACACTTAACTAAAACAACTAAAAAAAGAAATAAGAAAATCACATTACACTATTCATAACATTCAATTTGATCATAATAACAAAATCTCAAAAGGCGAATCTTCCCTATCAATAAACACTTAGTTTTATTATTATTGCGTGTTTTATTATATTTATCGTCTGTTGTAAAATCAGGAATTACCACTGGTAGTTACACCAAATGGTAGTGATAGTTACACCAAAACTCAATAGCCTTTCGTGGTTCCATTCACAGCCTGAAGATCAATTACAACAAGTTATGGATGACTTGGATCGGCTGGTCAACGACACAGTATCCATGGATAACATTACAACAGTTTTCGGCCAGGTCAGTATTGATTCTTAATTCTGAGAATATCTTGTGAGAAATCTTATGTTGTGAAGTATGACTGAAGTATGAAGAAGTATGAAGAACATAACAGATATTACTTAAAATTGGAACTTGTTTGCTATATACCGTTAGATGTCCTTCATTTATTTCAAAAAAATCCATGAATTCCAGATTTTCACATCGATTATGACAATCGACGATCTTAAGTTTGTGTGTTTAAATGATTTTTTGGATTTCCATGTTACGTTTCAGGTGAACAACATTCTGGAAGTGGATGAAGACTTGGAGATACCTGGCCGCTTGCTACATTTGCTGGATCAGCTGGGGTCCGCAGTGGACCTCAAGGGGTCGCACACGGCAACAGCCGTGAACACCAACGTCGCGCTGTTAGTTGGCGATGCGGATCCCGACAGACCCATTCGGGGTTTGAGAATAGCTACTAGAGAAATTGATCAATTCACAAATGAATCCTTTGAAATCATGACCCGTGAGTTCTATTTTTATCTTTACAACTCCCTAACTAGCAGACAATAGTAAGCGGTCAACGGCGCCTACAGAACTTAGTTATATTACACAAGGTCTAGCCAAAATCCGATAAATTTTTGAATGGCTGACGCTAGAGCTAGACGGTAAATGTTGACGATGTGGATTTCATGGAAAGATAATATACCCAAGTAACAAGGGGTTATTCCTCAATTCCCCATTGGAAGTCCCCATCAATGTGGATTAATAATTACCCTACTCTAATCACGAAGCACTACCAGGAAGCCAGAAAGGAGAGTGATTTTCTGTTGCCTGCGACATCCTGGTTTACCACTATGGGATGGCGTCAGAATTCTAGACCACAAAAATACGGTTAGGCTTAAATTGAATTCTTGACAAAGTTTGGCGCTAGCAATATAATTTTTTGTGTTTCACACTTCAACCTTTCCCTAAACAGAAAATTGTAAGATTTCTGTTCACTGTACAATACAAAATGCAATCATTTTTGATGTCCGAAAATTCCCAACTCCGCCATGTAACGCTTTTATATTACCTAATTCTATTTTGGTTGTGAATATTTCCAGAGGTGGCGGACTCGTCCGCTCTGGACCCGGGTACCAACGAGGTGGTGATCCAGCTGCCGGCGTCGGTGGCGGAGTCCGCGCGCCGCATCAGCTTCGTGGTGTTCCGCAACGACCGCGCCTTCCACGCCGTCCAGGGGGACTCCGCCCCTCGCGTCAGCGTCAACAGCCGCGTGCTCAGTGTCAACGTGCAGAACCTCACGCAGTTTGAAAAGGGAGAGGTATTATGACGTTTACTTTTTACTGTATTGTTGATGTTATAACTTACAAAACGTTTTACTTCTACTTTAAGACCTTTATCAGACGAATGCTTTCGGTCTAATGATATTTCAGGTTACTTATAATCAATATTGTCTCTTACAATGTTACAGGTCATAGATATTCACATAAGCCCAATCACGGCAAACGTCCCGAGAAATGAAAGTCGGGCCTGCGCGTACTGGCACTTCACGGGCGACGACGGGGCTCGCGGCTACTGGTCGCAGGCCGGCTGCACGCTGTTGCGCGCGGCGCGGCCCGGCCTGCTGGACACCTGCCGCTGCGACCACCTCACGCACTTCGCCGAGGTGCTGGTGCCCCGGACGCTCTTCTCCGAGAGGAACGAGGCCGCCCTCCAAGTCATTTCCATCGTCGGGTGCTGCGCCTCCATCCTAGGATTGCTAATGGTGGCCGTCACCGCCGTATTATTCAGAACTTGGCGACGAGATTTCAACAACAAAATATGGCTGCATCTGTGCATATCGATCTTGTTCATGTCCCTGTGTTTCCTGGTGATCGCATTCGCAAAGTTCGACCACTACAACGTTGGCTGCATGCTCGTCGGGATCGCAATGCACTACTCTGTTCTTTGCTCGTTCTGCTGGATGTTGGTCGCTGCGGTGATATCGTATAGAAGATTAGTTTTAGTGTTTACTAGAGAAGCTTCCCACAAATTGTTGAGGGCGTCTGCGTTTTCGTACGGGGCCCCGTGTGCCGTAATCGGCGTTCTTCTTTCTGTCGCTCCGCACTCGTATGCGGGCCGTTTCGAGGAGAAGACTCCGTCGGGTTCCTTCTGCTATCCTTCCGGCCTCGCGCTGTGGCTGGCGGTGTACGCGCCCATAGCGGCGATGCTTCTCGCGAACTGGATACTATTCGCTATAATAGTTCGCTCCGTGTTCGCAACGAAGAGAATTCAGAGACACGGCGACTCGAACGAAGCGATCAGATGTGCTTCCGTCAGTTGCTTGCTGGTGTTTCTGTTTGGACTCCCCTGGATCTTCGGTCTCTTCGGTTACAATATTGTGTCAGCCTATTTATTCACTTTGACGGTGACGTTTCAGGGTTTCATTCTGTTTATGTTTTTCGTGTTGGGAAACAAAAAGACGAGGGACTTGTGGCTGAACAAGCTTAAGATCAAGCAGACGCGCAAGGTCCCCGTGACGTCGTCCACGTACACCAACCGCAGCACGGGGTACCGCGGCGTGAACCCTCCCACGATGGAGGGGAAGGCATCCAAGCCGCGGTCCTTGACGTCCTCCGACGATTCCAAATTTTCTTGACGAAGGCCTTACCTTGTGAGACCTGGGAGAGGCCGATAGTTCAGTGTTCCGTATCCACGTGAACATTGCAGAAAATGTCTTGTCGTAATCAATGTTCCTGTCATTCGTCCAATGTTTAGTCCTAATCTAATGTCTTATTTTGGTTTCAATGAACCTATCATTATCACGCAGTATTACGTTGACATATTATAGTCTCAAACTTAGTTATTGTATTATTCACGTTTTTTATAACTATTTTTATGCGGGTGTAGTATATTATGTATTTATATTGATTTGTTTTTCAATAAAATTATTCATTTAAATCCGGTTGTTTACATCGGATATAAATTCATATGTTAACAATATTTTCTGACTTTTGTAAGTGTAATTTGTGTAATGAGTATAACTTATAATACTTAATATGTTCAATATACAATATAATATATTTGGATTTATGTTTACATACGTTTTATAAGCGTTAAACAGTTTAAGGATCTTTGGAGTGTTTAAAGATTCGTTTGTATCAATAGAAATTACAGGAAAATGTTTTTTAAGTTTTTTCTCTTCCTTTGTTTCTCACTAGTTGGCGGTAAAGGAGAAAATTCTGTGCAACTTGCAAGTGCCTTTAGTGGCATGACTTTCTAGTTATCCTTCTTCAGTAGTGAACAAGAAATAGTTACTTTGATACTAGTTATATTTGACTTTAATATTTAAGTATTGTTAACAAAAGCATAATTATAATAATGTGTTATTTCGTGTACAGAACAAAATGTTATAATATTGCTAATAGTATGTTGCACTCTGTATGTAGGGACACAATAAGAATCGAGGCATTTATTAATAGTATTAAGTATTTAATTTATTCGAGAACTATGTTCGTTATAATAAAGAACGTTATTAATTATGTCTTATTTAATTATTCATTTAATTGATTATGTTTATACGAGTAGAACGTTATCAATGTATGTTTTACGGCTAATACCCGGAGTTCGGCTACACCTAATTCTAACCGACTATAACTAGGTGTACCCGGCCACGTGTAGCCCAGTGCTTTAAGGTTTTGAAACAAAAGAAATTAATCACATGATGAAACCCATTGGAAAAGGAAGAAGATATGCCAAAAATACAAGGAAAAATAATTTAAGGGTGATCTGAGGTCGGGAAGGGGTTGAGGGGGGGGGGGGGTTAAAGGTAAAAATTGGTTTATCGCAATTTTTGGAAAAACTACAAGTCCCATGAGAAAAAGTTATATGGCAAAGTTGTAGGCAATAAAAAGATCTACAACTTTAGTATTGAAATTTTTTCACATAACCTCTAATTTAGGCGAAAAATTCAAATAACTGAGTTTTTGGTTTTTTATTTTTATCTTTTACAAAACATATTTTATTTTCACGAAATTTGGTGAAAGCTTACCTTTTTATATCCCAAATACACTGAAATTTTTTAGATTAAAAAAAAACGTTTATTTTTCCTGCTTATTTACATAGAATTTCGAAAAATCACCCTAATTTTCAATCGAAAAATCTCACGTCAAAATTTTAACTTTTTCAAAAAATTCTATATGTGTTTTGTTCACTAAAATCTCTACTTTCTGATAGTGTCAAAAAATATACAAGCAAGTTTTCTCAAAAAACCGGAAAAACTCTGATTCGACTTTTTTTAAATGTTGTGTAAACTATTGAGCGATTGGGTCTCGGGGGCCTAAGCCCCCCCGCCTTCAAAATGCTAGAAGTCAAAATTCATTTCAAAACAAAAAAACAAAACCAAATAATTGAACTGAAAACCAAGTTCTAAGTTCTAGCCGACGACAAATATGTAGGATACACCTAGTTCTAATTAACCACACGTGGCCGGCTGCACCCAGTTGTAGTCGGCTATAACTACATAGGTGTAGCCGCACTTCGGCTATTAGCCGTAACATATTATGCACCGGAAAGGTACATTAAAAATCATAAAAGCTATGATTGAGGGGCTTTATTACAATAAAACCCAAAATATTGTTAGTCAGAATTTTTGTCTGTTTGATTGTGAAGTGAATATGTCGTATTACGTCTGCCCTTCAGGCTATAAAAAAATGTAATTTGTTAATTAATATGGGCTTATCTCAGAGACAGCTCTATCGATTTGAGTGCGGTTTTCACTCATGTATTTTGAGTCGATTGAAATAAAACAAAAAATTAAAGTTAAATTAAATTAAAGAATCACGCCCTATAATTACCGAGTGTGGATACTAAGGGACTGGTTTCCCAAAGCGAAGCGAGGGCGGGTTAACTAGTAAAAAATATATTTATAGTATTTATGTCGCACAGAATTGAATATTTTTATTGTTTATGTTCTATGCCTAGGGTTGGGGCGACTCCAGTTTTCCGGACGCGGTAGGCCGTTGTAGACACTAGGTTCCTTGTGTGGAGCCAATACTGACCGTTCTGTTTGGTCATGTTTGCCATAACATTAAATTGTCATCGGCCATTGTCCTCTGTGCGAACTAAGTTAATTGATCAGACTTGGATATTGTTAAAAAATCCTGTTTATTCAAAATATCTGACAAATAAATATCGATAATAAACAAACAAATTGTAATACAATAGGTAAAGTTGCGAATGAATTCAATGGTAGGTCCAGTTACCTTATCCTGTAAACGAATAGGTGTGTAAATTAGTATATTAATCACCCATCCAATTGTTTATTGAAAGTCGCCAATATTAAGGAAAATAATATTATATTTTAAGTGTAATTAAATGTTGTTCATTTTGTGTAGTTGTCAGTGAGATTTATAATAGCAAGGGTGTCACAATACAGCCGGAGAGTATTAGCATGATTATACACCTTCCTAATTAAAGGTGCGTCTACTTTAGTTACTTATGTAAGGACTAACTGCTTTATAAGTGGCTTATCTTATAGTGGCTTATTTTATAGGTGGTAGGGCCTAGGGCTCACCCGGGGAAGTACCACCGCCCGCCACGGTACTTAGTACTACTTAGTACCATTCCTACCGTGTAATAATTGTTTTAAGAACAATTGTGTTCCGGATAGGAAGGTGTGGAGCCGGTTACACTTTTTTAGAGGCGACCATCTCAGTCCTCAGGGGTAGCAACGCATCTGTGACCGAATTAGAACGAGACTCATTGAATCTAGTTCTGGGTCGGTCAAAGTTGTCATGGGCGGCAGCGGAAGGTGGTGCTGCATGCTCGTTCGCTATCTTAATTCCATAAAAAAAAAGAAAAAAGATACACGCTACATGATGCCTCCCGCCTATAAAAATCACTTTCGTACATTGAGTAAATGAGTAGTTTTTCGAGTTCGTTACTTGTCATTTTTGTTCTGCATGTTTTGTATAGGCTACTTTTTACAGTAGGTAGGTTGTTTCTACTTATCATCATCAACATCATGATTGAATTCATCTATTGCAAATATAATTAAGTATTAGTTTACGTCAACTATTATCTACTAACAAACTAGTAACTACATAATCATCCTAGTCCCCATTTTAGACTTTAATTCTGTATCGGCCAGATGCAATGGGCGGCGCATTGTATATTATTACATACTAGCTGTGCGCGCAGCATCGCCCGCGTGGAACTCAGTGTGTCACAGAGTTTTTATTACTGCGTTATAATATAAGTAATCAGAAAGCTTCGAACTGCTTGGCTATCGGGAGTTACACGTGTTATTGTGAGTCAACCATAAAGGATAGACATATATGCTGTCGTGGGGTATTTTTTTATATAATTTTAAGGAGAACATTTCCGTCATACATGATTTCTGTGTAGCTTTAACCATAAGGTTGCACACGCGACGGAAGCTCTTATGGGTGATAACGACTGACCGAACTGACGAGTAGTTTTGAATTAAGTTGAATAATGTGTAAGGAATGTAAGGATGTTTAGTGTACTTATGGTTTTTTCTTAATAACTTTTTACTCAGTATTTAGATTTTTATGATTCCCATTTTATTTGAAAGCTGGTAAGTACTTGCATTGTGGTCTCATATAAATTTGAGCGGCATTAGACTAGTACCTAGTTTTTGAATTATCTTAATAATTTTTATGTTTGTATGTTACCTCATATCTTACTACTTAGAGTTCCAATTTTGATCATTATTTTTTTTATCGAAAGCTGGGGCTTTAGATAAGGTCCCGTAAGACTGGTAGTTTTTGAGTTACTCTTGATAGTGAGTTCAGTCATAGAGGCGAATCTATACTTTATAATATAAAGCGGAAGAGTTTGTTTGTTCGTTTGTACGCGCTTATCTCAGGAAGCACTGGTCCAATTTAAAAATTATTTTTGTTTTGAATAGTCCATTTATTGAGGAAGGCTATAGGCTATATAACATTACGCTACGACCAATATTGAGCGGAGCAACAATTAAGTCTCCGAAAGCGTGTAGACGCTTTAATATGTATGTACATTGCAGTGAATATATTGTGTATATTGCAGGACGGCGTCTGCCGGGTCCACTAGTTATATATAAATCCAGGTGTGGGTCTATGAGTCATTGGCGACCTTTTTATTAGTCAGTGACAAAGCAAAATAGGTAACGTATTTCTACGTCCGCGCGCGCCCCCATATTACCGTGCGCGGGATAAAATCAGCCACTGGGAAAACCTATTATATTATTGAGTCATTTTAAATTCCAATGACATAAAATATATACCTATACGACCTATACGTGTAGAATTAATAAAATTGTATAATTGAAGCTGCGTACAGGAAGGAAAGGCCAAAACTTTAATACTATCCCGTCCATGAGAATAGCGTAGGTACATATCATAATAACGTATCATTGTATATCATCAAAAATATAACTTATAAAAAGATGTAAAATGTATACAATTACACAGAAAAATATTAAAGTGACATCTAAAGAAGAGCAAACATTCAGTGGTACGACGAGGAGTTACAATTATCTTCGTACCACTGGTGGTACGAGGAGGAATGTTAAATTCCTCGTCACTCCACTGGTGGTACGACGAGGAATACATCGTGGTTTGGTCGCATAGTTAGCCGCTTAGTGCAATGCTCCCTCTTTATTACGTTGAAAATCAATACATTATTGTTCGCTGATGTTGTCATTGCAGTATTAAATATTTCATTTCAATTATGTGTTGTCTTTGCTATTAACAATTTATTACGGTATTATATTAACATAAGTATATAAACTTAGAAACAATAAACCCGAATGGCGCAATGGATAGCACGCCGGATCGCTGTTCCGAGGGTCCTGGGTTCGATTCCCAGCGAGGCGAGGCGGCGATTTGAATGATGAATTTGAATGTCCGTTCTCGGTCTGGGCGTGTGTCCTTGTCTTGTGTGTTGTCCAAAGCACCCACGACACAGGGAATCCTAATGTGGGGCTTTGAGTGTGTAGCGTTATTCAATTTAATAATTAATCTGTTCACTTATTTAATTTAATAATTATTCTTTTAATTGGTTATAATAGTCCAATTAGTTTCTGAGTTGTTTGTAGATATGACATAAAATGGAATGTTATTAAGGAAAGGAGAATTTTGATAAACACTAAATTGTCAGTAATGAGATTTTGAAGTTTCTTATTGAGTTTTAAATGCAACGAAAATAAAGTTATTTGTGTAGCGTTATTTATTCATTTAATAAAACAATCATGCATATTTCCTATTACAGATGTGTGTGTTCCGCCGGCGTGTTGCAGAGTTTGTAGGTTGTCTCATGATACTACATTTGATATATAAATCGAGTCCTAAAGGACTAACATCACAAAAATTAAAACTACCTAATTATTTTGTACACACAGCTTCAATCAACTTAAGGCGTTGCCACTGTATCCTTTTAAAATGATGATGGCGTGGAAACCCTTGGTCCGTGGAGTCCCGATCTCCATTATATTTTTAAAGAAATAAAAAGTAAACGAAAGAAAAAGACTTGCCATCCCAGAGCTGGCAAGTTTGTAGCTCAGCGTATTATAACATTGCTATTGTTCAGAAACGGGGTTTGTGGTTTTCCTCAATGAATGCGTATAAATTATTTTACGATTTCAATACGTTTAATTCGGATTAAAATTTCAAAAATATGAAATGTATAGCAACGTATGCGCCGCGCCGGTTGCTCGATTCGTTTTTATAGTGGAGGCGTCCTGCACCGGCTTCTTTCACGCGTAGGGACTTCCCCTTTCGTCAATAGATGGCGCTATAGATATCGATCGCCGACAGCTATACAGCGAAGAAATGTTGCCAGCACGGTACACACCTCAGGGCTCTAATTTAATTCACTTATTTTAGTTTTGTTTATTTCAGAATGTATCTTTACTTAATAATTGCGATCTTATTTATTTTCGAATGTCACTCATTGTTTGGTTTATTGCATTCTAAAGTTTACATTGGTTTTTCCTTACAATATTTATGTAGTTAACAGTACCTATAATTGTGGCTACATAGTAGAGACAAGAGATTCAAAATTGTTTCTCTCCTGGCTCTGGTGCCCAATAGGCTTCGATTTTATTCAACTGCAAAACAAATATATCTGTTATAAAAGAAAAGGTCCAGAATACTTTTCAGATCTTCATAAGGACTGTTCCAAAAACATGTTTTCTATGGAGCTGTATATTCAGCTCAAAATAGATAAGTCGAAAACAGTTTGGACTGAGTACAAGAACATGTACCCTGGAGGACCATTTGTTGACGGTTTGATCCTAGACGCCTTTACCTACAAATTAGATTCGAAATATAATGTGACGTATCCCAATCAAAGTTTAGAGTTGGAGGATGATCTGTGTGTTGTGATAGACCCGGTGCAGGGCTACATGGCGGTGCGCTGCGACGAGAAGCATTACAGGTACTGCTTCGTCGAGCCGATGGCAGTTGACAGCGATGTTAAAGAGAAAGAACAGTGCAAAGATTTGGAGGGTTCACTGAGCTTCTCCAGCCCAGTTCCCACATGCCTGACAGTTTTGAAAGATATTTCAAAAGCTACTTCGAAGGAAGAGTTGGAGATTTTATGTAACAAAAAGGGTGGATCGACTATATTAAACAGAAGTTGGCTCTATCTTCATTATGTTCGAATTGTAAGGCAACATTATCCGATGATTAATAATTCCGTGTTCAACGACTCATTAAAGGACCATGAGGTGATTAACAGTAAATGATTAGATGAATATTTAGTTTCTACTTGTGATTTTTAAAACACGTCTTGATGCCGTGATGTCAAGATGTAGCTACATTTCAAGTCACGTATTTATATGAGCCTGTTGCTTAGGATTCCGTAAAGAACGGTAAGAAGGGTAAAGAACGGAATCCTAATTAATTCTAATAATGCTTCCGATGACTGTCTGTCTATTTGTTCGTTTGTATGTCCGTCTCAGGGTTCTTTCTCTGAATGAAATATGTAGGCACTTGAGGTATGTGTTACTAAGTCATCGTCATCATCATCATCTCAACCCATCATGGCCCACTATTGAGCACGGGTCTCCTCTCAGGATGAGAAGGTTAAGGCCTTTGTCCACCACGCTGGCCAAGTGCGGATTGGCGGACTGAGGTTTCCTCACGATGTTTTCCTTCACCGTTTGTAGCAAGTGACATTTAAATGCTTCAAACGCCCATAACTCCGAAAAGTCAGAGGTGTGTGCCCTGGGATTCGAACCCGGACCCTCCGAACTCAGACCAATAAACTATAGACGGCGTAAATAAGTAAATATGTTTAACTGTAGCTGCAATAACAACTTTGGACTATCGATCGGAGGTACCGAAGGTATCGATCGAGCAACATTTTAAAATTAGTCCAATAGCACAACAGGGGTCGTCGAAATTCAACAAGAGAGCATATTCACTTAGTAACCATGATAACGTAATGACATTTACAAGTTTTGTGCTATCATAGATGTTTATAGATAATCTACCCGCTTACTCTAGACCCAATTGAGAAGAATTGACTACAGTAAACGTTATTTTTGTTAATTCACGTAGAATAGGTTTTGTGTTAGGTACTTTCCATTTCATTCATTTTTGACAAGTACCCTCTTACTCGAGACCAAATTTACAAAAAATGTCAACAGCAATCCGCAATTTCAATCGAACTTATTTTCGTCGTAATTAATTCAAAACGCGTCTCCTGGATTTAAAAATGGCTTCAAACGTTCACACTGTGTCCTGGATACAACTCACACCAATATCAAAGTAGGTATCTACACGTCATTGAAATGTACAATATAACAAATGTTAAAAAATTCAATAATCTTACTCCCAAAGGGGGCTTTCGTACAAAAAATTAAGTAACGTATTTTATAAAATACTAGCGGCCCGCCCGCGGTTTCACCCGCGTGGATCCCGTTCTCGTGGGAATATATGCATGTATTATACATAAAAACCTTCCTCTTGAATCACTCTACCTATTACAAAAAACCGCATCAAAATCCGTTGCGTAATTTTAAAGATTTAAGCATACAGACAAACAGACAAACAGACAAACAAACAGACGGACAAAAATAGCGACTTTGTTTTATACTATGTAGTGATGTCGTAAATATAACAATGGCTTGAATTATCCGGACACTTCTGATGAGAAAAAAAATAAGTATGACTTTACATTATCATGCCATCAGCACTAAGGTTGCACGCGCGGAGGTAATGGTTATTATGCAGTTTGTAAAAATAGTTCTTAATTTAATTAACGGGAAAGAAAAAAGCGAGTGGGGCGTAAGTACGGTAACGAACATAATTAGATGACATTTACCAAACGTTATGCTATTTTCAGGTACTTCAGTATTTGACTTACGAAGATTTATCGAATCATTATCTTCCAGTGGGCATCATATGCGAACGTATTGCTATTGTTAAGCCCGCAATGAATTCAAAAATTGAAATGTAAGTTGTTTTTATTGCAACCCTTTTATTTGCTCAATCCATAGGTACAGTACCCGGCAATAATTAATGCACATCGGTATTCAGAAAGAGATAATCGATTAGTTTCGGCTTTGTCGAGCGCTGTTCTTACTACACAGTCCTTACCGCTGACTTGTCACTTTTCTTTCGAATTCGGTAGAAGACGGTCGCGTTCACTCATAAATAAATATAAAGAATTGTTAAAACCTCCAACAGAACTTCATTATTATTATTATTATTATTTTGACGTTTGTTTTTCTCTCCGAAGAGGTCCTAAATACTAGTACACGGGCGTTAGCCAAGTGTACCAGTGTAGCATTACGTTGTTACTAGTTAATATTTAAAAACTTGCGCACTATTCGGCAAGTGTTTAGTATATCCGCCTTTTGCATTGTTTGCGTTACATGTGATGGAATTTTTAGCACTTCCAGGTTTTTAGACAAAAGTTTTGGTATTACTCCAGTGGTTGATAAAACTATTGGTAATATGTGGACAGTCTGAACCTGCCATTGCGTCTGCATTTCAATGGCCAGGTCTCGGTATTTAGTCAATTCTTCTGATATTGTGGTTTGCAAATTGTGGGTATTGGGTATGGCTATAACTATATCTACAATGTATGCAGTCTGTCACAATGTATGTTTGTCATTCACGGTGATATCAGGCCTATTAAAATGTACAGTTTTATATGTCAATATTGTTCTGTCTCAATATAATTTGTGTGTTTTGTACTTATAATATGGTTGTTGTTTTGGTATAAATTTGTATGTATGTGCTAGATATTGGGTGAATGATGCTGGCAACCTGATCATGTCGGTGTTTGTAATTATTATTATAAGTAGTTGATAGGGTGCTTTATTAGCTCTTAATAGATATTGCACTATTAGTGCAATGTGTGAGAGAGACAACGCTCTACAAATCCGTAACTGGCCGGGAATTGTATGTACCTAGAGGTATCGGAAACTTTCAGCATAATTTTCATCAACTTCAAAATGGCTGATTTGCTTGAAAATTTGCACAAAGGTTTAAAGACCGATGACAATGTCATGTTATGCTGCCTCTACACATAGGCCAACACGTTGGCAAGTGCGTTGGCTCCCAATGTGTAGAACGGGCGTTGGAACGTTGGCGGTAGGCATTTGAACGTTGGCCGGCGGGCTTGCGAGCTTGCCGCGCGGTATCGGTATCATCAAAGAACACTTGTCGCAAGCTTGGCGCACCATCCACACATTGGCCGCGCGATCAGTCTGCCCGGAGCAGCGATCAAGAGTGCATATTTTCTTCTTGCGGCGTATTAACACCTAACGTAACAAAATGGCGTATAATATGAATAATGATGAAACTTTTAAATTTATTGAGCTCTATCAGAGTGAAAATTGCCTATGGAATCCAAAAAATAAGTACCATAAAAATAAAAATGTTGTAAGTATTAAAAATGCTAAATAAATAAGGTTCTTGGACATTCCGTTTTCCTTACGATATTTTACTTCAAAGTAAGAGCATCATACTTTATTATTATTTTAATATTATAAATATGAAAGTATCACCCTTTTCTTGTACACTTTTACGTAGTAATTATAAGCTGTGAATAAATATACAGCTGCAGCTGTTACCAACTCAACATCCATTTTTTGATCCGTCCGCACATTGGCCCGAACCAAAGCATACTGAACGACCTTCCAATGTGTGGATTAACTCACAAGCACGTTGGCAAGCGCACCGCCAGCGCGTTGGCGAATGCGCTGGCCTATGTGTAGAGGCAGCATCAGAAACAAAAGGGAAATCCTTGCCGGTTAACGTCATATTCTACATTCATTGTTTTTCATTTATACTTCAGTTAGCTTTTGGCGGCATTGTAATATCCGTTCTTAGCGGACGTCTATTAACCATTCTGCTAAATTTTATGTGTGTAGGTCAAGCAATTCAAGTAGATTCAGTTGATATTTCGTGATGAGTGAGTGTTTAAGTTTCTCAAATTATTCATAAGCCACTGTAGACAGAACGTAACAGTTATAGAAAGTATCGATTATACTTATAACTTGGTCTTAGGACTAATTTTATTGATGTGGTACTTAATCCTTGTGTAAATCGTATAAGTCTTCGGTTTCATATATGTATGTATTTGTAAGCAACATCTAGTATTCCTATGTTTAAATATATTTGTACGATATTGGTTCATTTATATTCATACTTATTATCTTTAGTAAAGAATGTGCCTGAATAGGTATATTTTATGACTGCTAGAATGATGAATACAAAGAAGAAATTATACAAAAAGACAATTGAGCGAGTAATAAAAAGACGAAAGAAGAGTAGTAAAAACTATTGAAAGAAACTTAATGAAAAAAATTGTTTCAGAGAGGGCAATTTAAAATCTGTACATTGGCATGACTGTTCTAACAACAGGAGAGATTTTTATTGTTTAAGTGATTCGGTGATGACATTCAGGCTAGAAAAACCATATAATATTACCCCGCCTGGTGATGGATACATTTGGTGCGTTTGCAAAGATCCGATTACACATCACAAACAGTTTTCTAATAAGGTTCTTTACATTAAAGATAAACAATCATTGCTGAACGTTTATGCTGTCAAAATACAAATAAATAACACAATGCTTAACGCTGATGATATTGCTGCTGTTCAGTACATTTTCAACGAGACATTCAATTTTGAACACGTTAAGATAAAAAGGACATACGTAGATGGTAAAACAGTTCTGTGCCACGTAACTTTACGTCCAAATGACAAGATCGACATGATACGTTGGCAGAACATGAAAGTTCTACAGTTGAGACCCGTGTACTATTGCAACGAGTTTAAGACCGAGTACGGATCAATAATTCCTCGAACGCCAATGAGTGAGTTAGCAGTTTGGAATTATTTGCTTGTACATATTACATCGTCGTGAGTTGATGCTTGTTTAAGAACAGTAAAGATAATATTTGCTAATTTGGGGCAACGCTGAAGCTTGTTTCCTTAAGTATAGCTTGACCAAGAATATGGAAACAGAAGAAATATTATTTTGGAAAAATGTTATTTTCACGTTTTGGCACATTAGTACAAAGTAAGTACATGCATATTACATATTGTGTGTGTATGCATGTTTATTGTCTGAAATAAAGATGTTATTAGATTCATTATTAAGAATAACAAAACACATCCTGACATTAGTCAGTAAAACAAATTATTAGTCCCATGAGCTTACCACAATATGGCGAGGTTTTCTATATTCCTGGTCAACCTATAGCTATACGAAGTTTGTCCCGAAGTGATTTTCTAGTTTATACGCATAGTTGATATTTGAATATGAAGTCATTAGTCTCTGCGGATAAGTCGCAGTTTTTAAATTCGCCGTATAAAATCCCTTCAGACATTTTTCTCAAACATCTTCTATAATAGTCATATGTTGGTGTATACATTCTTTGTTTGTTGCATGTTCCTATGTGGGAGTGAGGGAGGCGCTACTTGCATGAAGGTATACGCCATCATACATACGAATTCGCTCGCGGATAGTTGCAAAGTAGATTAACCTTTAATCTGTAACCAATGCATTACCAAATTTCCAATGAACAAGGTTCATTGAATAAGTTGTAAATTAACAGCGAGGTTAAACGATTTATTTCAATATGTATAGTTATTTGTAAAAACCTATCAAGCTATTGTTACCACCTTTCAGACGACAAGGTCACAATGGGCTGTGCGACGTACACGTGTGCTGGGGAGTTCAATGAAGGAGTGCACTGGGAGAAGCTCGAGAACGATGATTGTAAAGTACGTCAGGTTAGTACTCTTCCCAACATAATGTTGCGTTCACATGCACGTGTCACTTTTTTTAATTTATTGTTCTTTTCTTTTATCGTTAGTTTATCGCAAATAGATAGACAGACGCGGCGGAAGACTTTGTTTTATATTATTAAGTTAAGAATATTGCTGCCATTCAGTACATTTTCAACGAGAGATACAATTTTGAACACGTTAAGATAAAAAGGACATACGTAGATGGTAAAACAGTTCTGTGCCACGTAACTTTACGTCCAAATGACAAGATCGACATGATACCACTATTAATTATTCATGTGATAATACGTTGGCAGAACATGAAAGTTCTACAGTTGAGACCCGTGTACTATTGCAACGAGTTTAAGACCGAGTACGGATCAATAATTCCTCGAACGCCAATGAGTGAGTTAGCAGTTTGGAATTATTTGCTTGTACATATTACATCGTCGTGAGTTGATGCTTGTTTAAGAACAGTAAAGATAATATTTGCTAATTTGGGGCAACGCTGAAGCTTGTTTCCTTAAGTATAGCTTGACCAAGAATATGGAAACAGAAGAAATATTATTTTGGAAAAATGTTATTTTCACGTTTTGGCACATTAGTACAAAGTAAGTACATGCATATTACATATTGTGTGTGTATGCATGTTTATTGTCTGAAATAAAGATGTTATTAGATTCATTATTAAGAATAACAAAACACATCCTGACATTAGTCAGTAAAACAAATTATTAGTCCCATGAGCTTACCACAATATGGCGAGGTTTTCTATATTCCTGGTCAACCTATAGCTATACGAAGTTTGTCCCGAAGTGATTTTCTAGTTTATACGCATAGTTGATATTTGAATATGAAGTCATTAGTCTCTGCGGATAAGTCGCAGTTTTTAAATTCGCCGTATAAAATCCCTTCAGACATTTTTCTCAAACATCTTCTATAATAGTCATATGTTGGTGTATACATTCTTTGTTTGTTGCATGTTCCTATGTGGGAGTGAGGGAGGCGCTACTTGCATGAAGGTATACGCCATCATACATACGAATTCGCTCGCGGATAGTTGCAAAGTAGATTAACCTTTAATCTGTAACCAATGCATTACCAAATTTCCAATGAACAAGGTTCATTGAATAAGTTGTAAATTAACAGCGAGGTTAAACGATTTATTTCAATATGACTGTATAGTTATTTGTAAAAACCTATCAAGCTATTGTTACCACCTTTCAGACGACAAGGTCACAATGGGCTGTGCGACGTACACGTGTGCTGGGGAGTTCAATGAAGGAGTGCACTGGGAGAAGCTCGAGAACGATGATTGTAAAGTACGTCAGGTTAGTACTCTTCCCAACATAATGTTGCGTTCACATGCACGTGTCACTTTTTTTAATTTATTGTTCTTTTCTTTTATCGTTAGTTTATCGCAAATAGATAGACAGACGCGGCGGAAGACTTTGTTTTATATTATTAAGTTAAGATAATTTGTGGATGTTGGTATCTCGTGATCTCTTGATAGATAATACCGCTATTACAGCTTTTTAAAACATAAATTTATTTCTCTAGTGTATTTTTTGACCCCCAGGCTTCAAACGTGAAGCGAGTCATAGATGAACTGCTCATGGAGAAACAGTCAGTGCCAGTGGAGAACATTACTGCAGTCTTTCATGAGGTCAGTGTAACAAGATTATAAGTATAGTAAGTTAATTTGAAATCAACATAATGAATTAAATAAATATGACGGAAACTGGGTCCTGGTGATTTTTCGTTTAAAGTTAAGTGTATTTTTTAACCTATGAATCGATTAAAAAAACTAGCATATGAGTTAAACCGAAGATTACCGAAGCTTTAAAATGAGTAAGCATGAACCAATAAAAAGGTTCTTTCTTTATTGGTTCATGGAGTAGACGGACATACTGAAAAAAGATGAAAAATAGTTAATTAGTTAAGTAAATCTACAAAAACTAGGGTGTAACTTATTCTATTTCAGATAAACAACCTTATGGAATCGAAGGAATCCGGCAAACTGTTGCCTTTGTTGGACCGCTTAGGCTCCACTGTGAAACTAAACAAATCTCAGACGATAGCGAAGATCGTGGAGCCTAAAATAGCACTGATTGTGGCAGATGTTGATTCTAAAAGGCCCGTGTGGGGGTTCAAGATATTCGCCCAAAACACCAGCCATTTCACAAACGAATCCTTTGAAATCATGAGAGGTGGGTGCTCTGATTTTTTTAATAATATTGAAAAATCAAACTTTTACATTCTGGGAAAAGACCCCTGTTCAATAGAGGGACATGATGGGTTGACATAATGATGTTGATAAGTGACAAATTTTATGTAAGTAAGTATAATTTTTTAACTTTACTTGAAAATTAGGAGAAAGTTCCTAATTTGGTTGCAAATTCGTTTTTAATAGATAGAAATATTTTGAAGAAAACAAATTACAAATTTTAGGTTGCCTATTTTTCTAACATCTTTACAAGTTATCAAAAAAAAGAGACAATACAATACAGAGAGACAGAGACAGTACAATAATTATAACTACACCAAGGAAAAAATATAAAAGGAGAAGATACCGACATTTCATTTCTTTCAGGTTGTTTTTACTTTTTTAGTTTTTATCGAACTCGAATATTGTGTCCCCAGAACATAATTGAATTGAAACCCTATAGGTATCTGTGTGTATTTCATGTTTTGAAAATTGTCGATCATGTCAAAATAACGCAGTACTTAATTTAAGTTCCTGGATAAATTTTCCGTTAAATACTTATCAGCGAATTGCTAGTGAGAATTTGTTTTTTTCAGAGATATCTGATCCCTCTCAAACATACTCGGACAGCAATGAAGTGGTGGTGGTGTTGCCTGCGTCCGTGGCTACGACCATGACCCGTATTAGCTTCGTGACATTCCGCGACGACTACGCTGGTTTTTTTTCTTCGGCCAGCGGGCGCTACGCCGCCATCAACAGCCAAGTGATCAGCGTCACCGTACAGAACTACAAGCATCTTGAGAAAGGAGAGGTAAACAGTAACTTTGTTGACTGTAACCGTTAATAAATTTAAACGGTTTTGTTTCAAAGGGAACTAAACTATAGTTATTTATGCATTATAATGTTATCCTCAACATGAATTGAAACGGTTTAAAAGTGTGTATATTATATCGCAGGTAATTGATATTCACTTCAAATCCATAAGAACAAATATTCGGAGGAATGAAAGTCGGGCCTGCGCGTACTGGCACTTCACGGGCGACGACGGGGCTCGCGGCTACTGGTCGCAGGCCGGCTGCACGCTGCTGCGCGCGGCGCGGCCCGGCCTGCTGGACACCTGCCGCTGCGACCACCTCACGCACTTCGCCGAGGTGCTGGTGCCCCGGACGCTCTTCTCCGAGAGGAACGAGGCCACCCTCCAAGTCATTTCCATCGTCGGGTGCTGCGCCTCCATCCTAGGATTGCTAATCGTGGCCGTCACCGCTGTATTATTCAGAACTTGGCGACGAGATTTCAACAACAAAATATGGTTCCAATTATGTATACCCATATTTTTTAGGTCCATCTGTTTCCTGGTGATCGTATTCGCAAAGTTCAACCATTACACAGTTGGCTGTATGCTCGTCGGGATCGCAATGCACTACTCTGTTCTTTGCTCGTTCTGCTGGATGTTGGTCGCTGCTGTGCTTTGTTACAAAAAGTTGGTTCTAGTTTTTTCTACGGACTCTTCACATAAATTGTTGAGAGCCTGCGCATTTTCTTACGGAGCCCCGATTATCGTCGTCGGGGTTCTTTTATCTGTGTCATCTCAATCGTATGCGGGAAATCTCGAGGAGAGGAATCCGTCGGGTTCCTTCTGCTATCCTTCTGGCCTGGGCCTTTGGTTAGCCGTGTACGCGCCTATAGCAGTAATAGTTCTCGTGAACTGGACGCTATTCGCTTTGATAATTCGCTCGGTGTTTATATTGAAGAGGGTTCAGAGACACGGCGATTCGAACGAAGCACTAAGATGTGCTTCCGTCAGTTGCTTGTTAGTGTTTACCTTTGGATTAAACTCTATCGCGGGGCTTTTCGGTCACAACATAGCAGCGGTCTATTTCTTGACTACAACAACGGCATTTCAGGGTTTTATCCTTTCTTTGTTTTTTATTTTGGGGAAAAGGGAAACAAGAAAAATGTGGCTCAAAAAAATCAAATCGAGCTGCAAGATACCATCCGTACCATATTCGAAACGAATAAATGAAAATTCAAATGTATTCATTCTCCAGAATAGAACAAATTAACAACAGTAATAATAGTAGGTACTGTGAAATTTAATTGTTACTCATTTTTGATCAATAATATTAAAACTAATAAAGAAACCGTATTGCTGATCAAAAGTGTTAGCAGTTACTTGGTATGATTACTCGTACCTTCTAAGGAAAGCAATCTCGACTCAAGATCGTAAAGCCGAGATCCCTCGGGATAAGAAATATCAATCCCGCGGGAATCAGGAATCTCGTCTAGTAAACAAATCACATTACAGAATACAATGAAAACTACTTGTTTGTGATAGTGAGGTTAATTAAAACAAAAAAGGTAATATTTGAAAGAAATTAACATGAGCATAATCAAAACAAGAGTAGGTATATCTAAATTAGCAGTATAGCTCCAGGAGATTAAAAAGTAGTTACGGCATATTTTATCCGTTGCAACATAGCCAGATGCTGAGAATGCCCTCTCCGACTCAACACTGGTAGGTCTCCCCCTTGTTCCTCTACACACAAATAAATCTTTAACAATATACAATAATACATTTTTATTATTGGCTCTTAATTTATCTAAGCTTGTGGCTCTGAATACCTTGTAAAAGGACTTTAAGACGCTCGCAGAATTTCTTCTAATTCCTCCTGAAGTGAAGTATTAATTTTTCTAGCAGGGTGTGCCCGAGCGAATGAGCGTAGCATCGCTGACCATTGCCGCCCAATCCCGTCATTCTCGAATTATAATATATACGTACCTATTATAATATAGGGAGTAATTATAATAGGCACGAGTATGTGATAATTCTAATCAATTCTCATTTTCTTTCTTACTTTTTATGTAGGTAATGTTTTCAGTAGACTTAACGTGACGATGTGATCTCTTGCTCAGTTAAATAAAATAAAAAATCATTTAGCTACCTGGTTGTCTTTTACGTTCCGCAATTAGTGTTAGCATCTAGCATCTGTTGTTTCCTTATCCTTAGTTACAGTAGTATCGGATCGGATTAACAGGCCCCTACAATTTATTATTATTAATTATTTTATTGTTAGGAGAAGAGTGACGTATTTCCTGTCAGTAGAGGGGATTAGAGTGGGAGAAGCTATGAAGTCTATATAAGCGTTGGCGAGCTCAGTCTGCGGGCAATTCACGTCGAGTTCACTTGGCAAGGGGAACCTCTGCTCGTTTAAATGGTCAAACTAAATATCCTGTCACTTAAATTTGCGTGTAATTAATTGTTAAATGTGATTTTGTTTATTTTTAAAAAGTTCGTTAATGTGTTATTTAATTTTCGTAATAAGTAAATAAGTTCAGTGTAATTTGTATTTTTTTTATTTTGCGTTCACTTCTAGTTGCTAAAATTATATTGAAAATGCAATCGCCTATTGTGTCGCTACGATCTCAGTTGCTCTCAACTCTGACCACTGTAAGCTCACATTATCGCCACTCGATTGGTTATCTAGAACCAGTGGGTCGATTATTTAATCAGGTCGGCCTTTTGAAACGATTAGTGTTGCTTGATTGTCTATTAATATCGATATTTTTTATATCATGGTGCCCTCAAAGCCCATAATATCGTTATAACATCGATGCTACAATTTTTAGTATTACTGAACATCATCAATAGTACTTTTTAAGTCTGGTGTGTAAAGCTTTCGACTCGCTGGGAATCGAACCCAGGACCCTCGGATCAGTTATCCGGCGTGTTAACCATTGCGATATTAGGGTTGTCTAGTTTATCTAACAATACTTTGGAGGTGTATAAGTGTAATTATCCTCATTCTTAAGTAGCCATTATTGCATTTTATGTGTCATGGAAAAAGTAATAACAAATGCAACCATCGTGATCTTATAATATTAGGTACG
Organism: Hesperia comma; assembly: GCA_905404135.1. Lineage (NCBI taxonomy): Eukaryota > Metazoa > Arthropoda > Insecta > Lepidoptera > Hesperiidae > Hesperia > Hesperia comma. Next base: position 19,621,723 of record FR990018.1, read on the forward strand.
CGTACGTCTCTGGGCGACAGTTAGGTATCACTTAATCTCGGGACTTGTTTGCTAGTAGCTGACAAGTAACATTTAGATTTGTTCCATAGTCAGCGGTAGTATTGCAAATTGCAATAGTTAACATCGATAGTCTAATGTAATTCGACTTGTTATCGAATGTCGATATCGGTTACCTTAGGACATAGAACCGATGAGTGTGAGAACATAAAAGGATCTAAAATTAACAAGTAGACAGTTGCTTAGCGACGCCCTCTGACACGCCGCATTAGGGCTAGCGCGCACTGGTGACTTTTGTCAGCGCGACAATAAAGTTTTTGTCATTGTCACGTCATGTTACCCAAGTGGAGTGCGCACACGAAAATTGACAGTGACAAAATTTTTCGAAGCGAAGCGTCATTTGCCGATATGAATTTCGAAGAGACGGTCGTTCTCTGTGAACTCATGAAATGAAATGACTGATTTTTTTATCGAATTAAGATAGCAAACGAGCATGCAGCACCACCTTCCGCTGCCGCCCATGACAACTGTGACCGACCCAGAACTAGACTCAACGAGTCTCGTTCTAATTCGGTCACAGATGCGTTGCTTCCCCTGAGGACTGAGATGGTCGCCTCTAAAAAAGTGTAACCGGCTCCACACCTTCCTATCCGGAACACAATTGTTCTTAAAACAATTATTACACAGTAGGAATGGTACTAAGTACCGTGGCGAGCGGTGGTACTTCCCCGGGTGAGCTCTAGGCCCTACCACCTGCTAAATCTATATCTGATCTATAGTATTTTGGCATTTGATCGTAAGGTCATAGCATAAACCATAGATTTTAATTGAACTTAGATTGAATAAACCATACTTTAAGACTGCTTTGGTCTTATGGCCTTAAATAGTTTAAACTGGACTTGATCGATTTTCTACCGTTGATATTAAGAAATAATCCGTGACAAGAAATGAAATGAAATGGAAAATATTGTTCTGCTAATTTCTTCCCACACTTTAATTTTCACATTAATATCTGAATACTCTCTCAACTTTTTATCATAAAGAGCAGGTCTCTTTTCCACTTCTTCTATAAGAACATCATTATCAATATCGTCTTCGCGAATGTTTACATTTTGCGTAGGTTGTGAGTGTTGTGACGCCATTTTGCGCGCGCCAAAGTCGGTAGTCAGAATGCAAATGGCGAGCGACCGACGACGAGAGTGACAATTTTGTTACCAGTGCGCGCACCGCTACGAAAACCTAAGGGCGCGGTGACAGTTTCGTCACGGGCTTGTTCGCCGGTCGGCGTACACAAATGTCACCCAGTTGTCGCGTCGTAACATGCGCGCATCTCCATACATATCCACGGACTTGATAAGAGTAACAAAACAGTCACGCTGACAAAAGTCACCAGTGCGCGCTAGCTCTTACCTTCTTGTTTGAGTTGCTACGATATTGAAAAATATTCTCATTCCTTGGCTGTCATCCAGCTGATCGAGTAAAAATAAGTGCAAAAATGTTTTGGGGCATCAGTCCTGCACTCGATTTGCAAGAGGAATACCTTCAACGTGGCGATGAAAGCTCATACGAACTTAATTTTTTGGTTATCGGTGGATCCGACGCCAGGCACCTGATAAAAACTTTGTCTCAAGCTTATCGGCATAACAGGCGATACATGAATATCTTCGTCGTCGATGGATGTACAGAGCTCATTGCTCGCCAACTACTACTTCTATCGCTGGCATTGGAGAAAACTACGCGATGTGGTCTTTTAGAAAAGACAAGACGCTTTCTCGAAGTATATGGAAATCTTCTTCTACGGCCTCCAACATCCAGGTTCCTCATTGCCAAGGCCAGACAATTGACCAATATGGTCACCAATTTGGAATACATGAACTGCCTTCTTCCTAGTGTTTCTTTGGAACAGTTAAAATATCGCGAGCGAGATTACATGGAAAATCTTTTCAATTTCTGGACTACAGGTAACACTAACCAGTTTAATGCTTGTGAACTATGGGAGCATAGGATTAGACACAGTCTCGGAGTAAGATATGATAATAGATTTGGAGTCTACGATTGGGATTACCATATGCGCATGAAGGAAGTAGGAAGGCAGATTTGCTATCAAGAGTACAAGCATTTTAGAGAACATGGTGTCGCTTTTACTTGGTTAGAAACTGAAGTCTGTCGACCGAACGTCTCTTTAGTTGCTGGAGTCTATAAATGTGGAGACAGATATCTTCACCGAGGTTATCTTGGAGATATGGTAACCTCGCCGTATATAGCGTACGGGTTAAATTGCGATGACAAAGATATGCTAAAATCTTCTCATGGCGTAAATTTCAAACGTGCCACAGATGTCAGTGAAAGAAACGTAATGCGATTTCTCTATGAATTAGAGAATCGTCGTAAATTTGACGTTAATTCTCTGAAATTGGATACAGAGCAAAATTTGGGAGCAGTAGTTATGAGCGAGCTCGATGCCAAAATATCAGAGTGCGGTCCAGAGGCTCCTTTACTTCTACGCGAAGATCGTGACACTTATATAAATGTTGACTATGGTAAGATTCACTTTTTGTCCCTTTCTGCCTTGGATCATTACCCTCATAAGCCACAATTTCAGGGATTATTTCACGGAGTGTTTGTAGGCCACAATATGCTAGCTAGAGTCAAACCGAGTGTCTGGTCGATGGCACGCGATGAAGCTGTGGTTATAATGGAGTCGCGAAAGTATATGGTCGAGTTGAAGAGAGATGATGTCAAGGGTTTTGGTGAGCAGATTCAGCAGGCAGCAGCTGCAGGACAGTGTGAAAAACTAACAGTGTTTGATCCGGAAAAAGACGATTATGCAAAGTTTCTCATACACAGACGTAGCTAGTTTTATTTTATCTGTTCTATAATGTTTCTTCCAGTATCTATTATGTGTTGTTGCTCTTATTAAGCACATTAAAGGACTTGAAATATTGATGAAGTCGTCTTTTAGGAGATTTTAATTTGTATTAAATTATGCGCCATCTCTTACTTAATTACTTTACACAAGTCATGTCATTTACTATCCTCCGATTCACTGCTGCCTTTCGGGCCCATAGCACCACCGGCTTGCACCACCGGTAGTGTAATGGGTACTTTTTTATACCCATGGCACTACCAAGAAATAGTGATGTACTGCCATTAAATGTAAATAGTTCTATAATAATAAAATATACTTAGGTATGTTAAAAACAATTTTATTTCTTATCATCATTTGTTTCGAATAATATCTTTTTATCGAATGTTCAAATGCGCTAATTTTAATTAAAGTAATTAGGTTAGCGAGGAGCGAAGCGACGAGCGTGTTAGGTTAACAGGAACCATCGCACGAGCCGAGCGAGCGAAGCGAGCGTGCCGCGGCAGCGGCCGGCGAGTGCCAGAACCGACTTTAGGGCGTTTATAATCTGAACATTTCATGAAATGAACATTGTATAAAATAATATTCGATCAAATGAACATTATGTCAATCAATAAGTATTACACAAAATGAATATTCGATCAAATGAAAATTATGTCAAACGATATTATACAAACTGATTATTATCTTAAACGTTGTTCGATTTATTAAAATTATATCAAAAGTTGTTATACGAAACAAGGGTAACCTGGCAGCACATCACCTTGGTAGTGCCATGGGTATAAAAAAGTACCCATTACACTACCGGTGGTGCAAGCCGGTGGTGCTATGGGCCCGAAAGGCACTGCTGCCAGGGCTAAGGAAGTTTCCCACCACAGCTGCTCCTCTAGATAGGTCGGGCTTTGGAATGTCTTCCTCGTGGTTTTATTGAAAAATTTATAAAAATTAATATGACGTATGAGGCTTTGTCCCTGGATCCCTGTTGTCGGAATCGAAATTTATATTGCCCAGTTGAATCCAACGGTCTCTTGAGCGTGGCAGTACTCCAACTTGACGAACACCTTACTTCCTCTCTTTGTGGTTCTCTTTGCTGAATAGCTGTGACGTTAATTTAAGACCTCGGCCCGAGTTAAATGGGTCTGCCCAAGGCCATCGGACTAGTACCTAACATTCCAGAATAGTCATGTGTTTTGGTTTGGATTCTGACCTAATAAGACTGCAAGTTGCGTTCCACATAGAATTCGTTTTAAATCCCACTGAAAAGCCAGCTTTCCACCCCTATGATTAATTTGCAATTTGCGATGTACTGTATACCTGTACTGTACCTGTACCTGTACTGTACTGTACCTGTGTAGTACCTGTACTCACTGCTATGCTAACATCCTGCTGTAAACATTGAAAGTAATACCTTTCAAATTGAAAGTGAATTTATTTTGTTCTAATGAGGGTCGCCGTTTTTGAGCTCAGCAGTTGGCGCCACTGGCGAGTGAGGTCCTGCTGTCAAAGCCCGCCCATAAATAAACAGTGACAAGTGACATTCAGACAAGTGAGAAGCAATGATTAAACTTTTATCATTGGTGAAAAGTGACAGCCAGACCTCACTTTCCACTAGCGCCTCTAGCGGCGAATTCACACGCTTTTACCCTCATTACGGTTGCAGTGTTGTAAAGATATGTAAAATGGGTCTTTATATTCCCTTTTCATCGTGTAGCACAAGAGAAGAAAAGAACTGCATTGATGTCCACTAGAGTCCTCTAGACTCTAGAGAAGGTAATCTCTTACCATCAGATGATTTATCTGCTCGTTTGTCGGCTATTTACATTACAATTGGTTAGCAAAACAAACCACAGCTCTACGTGGCTCTACGCGTCAGGAATTCAAGCGATAGGTAGGTACGTCTTACAACTTTCATTTCGTTGAGGCAAGAATATTTCACTAAACCAAAATTCTTCTTCTTTCTTTTCTTTCTTCTTGAGTTCCTTCGAGTGATAACAGTTGTTATAATTATGCTCGTAGGAAATAAAACAATGAAAAAAATTTGTGTCATCTATTTTCTTTCATTAATAATATGTTACATTCATTCAATAAATCATATAGCAAATATATTTACAAGGTCAAAATCAAACAGAAAATGTCAACGTCTCAACGTTTTTCGTTTAAAATTCGTATTTTATATTACATAATAATATCACTTAATTTAACATTTTCTAAGTTAGTAAGGGCGGTAGTGATGTCATGAGCCCGAATCATCGTAACTTGGTGGAAATTATTCCCACGCCTTGTTTTCTCACAGTTGTGACGTCAGGAGTTGCCTGCCTTTGTATCAGGTTTTCGCAGGATTGCTCGTTGAAAAACTTATATTCTCCAAAATGTTTCAATTGTGATGTGATACAATCAGGATACAATACTCAAAGATTTTGTAACTATACTAGACTTGTATAAATATTACATTTAGAATTAGTAGATTATTTATTCAGAGATAGATTTATAGTGCTACTAAAAATTCGCTTTCATGTATGTTAGTCATTTTATACACAATAATTTATACATTAGTATTACATCTTGAAATAGTTTTATAAGGATTATAATAGGTAATATGATGTAAATAAATGTAATGTATAGCATTTTTCTTTATGATTTTGAACGTTTTGGAGAGTATAAGAGGCAGATATTTTTAATATTAACGAACAGAATTTCTGAAGTGTCTTAAACCTACGATTAAATTACGACTTAGTTAAATTGTAGCTACAAGTGTTTATCTAAACATTCAATACTATACGGCAAGTAACCTGGTGGACTATAATGTTGAAAGAGGCGCTAGGCGGGACAAACTGACAATTTAGGTACAAAAGTCAAGTCAGGCTGCTATACAGGGTGTTGCGGACCTCATCAGATGCCCATTCCAGATCAATTTCATTTCAACTCAATTTAAAATCATAACGGGATCCGGAAGAAGAATTTTCAAAACATTTCGTCGATTTACATGCAGTTCCCTTAATTTTACGAGTATCGTTATTTACCAGTTACTTACTCGTAATTCCCTAATTCACTATGATTAGAAGATGGCAGTGTTCAATTTTTTTTAATGTTTGAATCCTAAATATTTGTGTGGTCGACGATGGCGTGTCTAATGTAAACCTGACCTGATGAGGCGATGAAGGCAAGTACTACGACTATGAAGCAACTCTGCCTCATTTGAAAGTCTTCCAGTGACAATTAGGTAATCTTAAGAAGTTGCTTTGAGCACGCATCTACTATCCATATCATTAGAACTGTAGTTGTTTTATATTATGATCATCCCAGACGAAGGCTGTGTCATGCCTTCCCTCAAGATTTTTGTTTACGCCTATCTAACTTTTTCACCAGCACCCAGGGCTGACTGGTAGAGAATGCCATTAGGCATTAAGTTTTTGCCCTTGTATACCCTAGATTAAGGTGTTGCAAAATAAATAAATTTAAAAATAAATAAGATTCACAACTCAACGCAAACCAAAACTTGGTGATCTGTATTTATCGAGATCGAAATATTTGCGATTTAACGAAGTGCTCAACTTGACGTAACACACAACAGTTTGTGAGCTTATTGCAGGCGTATATAACTCTGAACCTTTACGGCCATGTTGCACCTAGAACGCCACGGCATACGGTGCAAAAATGCCGGCTTTCCACCCTTGTGTTTAAGGTTCATTGTAGATTAACGGCGAGAATTTAAAATGCCTTAAGTAAATTTTGGTTACAAGCTGAATTGAACTGTAAGCATACGTAATATATTTGTTTTTAGCGGACAGTGGCAATTAGCCTCGGCGACTCAGGTATGATTGATTGTACGACCTGGTTTCAAAGTTTCTTAGAATATTACGTTGAGAGGCATATCACACACTCAGCAGTTATTTAATCTATCGATACCAATCTCCCGGTGTAAGTACTTAATAAAAGTCTCCAAGACTGATCTACTAGAGTTGTAGGGAACACCTCAGGGACAAAGTTTTTGGTCTGAACTCCCTAAGTCCTAATAATAGCATTCCAAGTGGCTTATTGTGTGTGTTACCTAAACCTAAACGCGATCGCCTCATTTGGAAAGGATCTTTATCTAAAACGCTTTCTTTATCTTAAATTATCGTGTTTATCTAAACATACATTTCTATCTAAGACCACCAATCGACGTACATTAAATATTTTATCCTTTTGGTGTGTTTATCAGTATCCACTTACCGCTATACAGCTATTATTTTAATTACACTGAATATTCTATATAGGTACGTAAGATTAATATTGTAAAACATAATTATTATCTTACCCTGGTATAGTATCTAACGGTACGTATAGTGAGTATTTACCTATTATATTACTGAAAGAAACCAATGGACTGTTAATGTTTTTCTTACATCTAAGCATCGTTTTTATACTGTCCTTTTAGATGAGCAAATAAAAAGGTTATTATCGGTTCTAAATTAAGTTTAACTGATTTGTAGGTATTATTTTAATAACATCGATATGGAGGCTACCTCGACTATTGTCTTTTTGCAAACGACCTTATAAGTTTAGGGAGGTATATAATTTTGGGCATTATTAAGAAAGAATCTATTCGAAAACAAATTACATCGGTTTGTATTATAAATTGGTTTATAATTATTTTAGGTTACTCAAATTAGGACATCATAGGATTGATTTTCTAATTGGACTTATATACATTTGCACTAAATTCGTCCTCGTACCATATTAAAAAAATGGATATTTTTCTTTTACGTGAGAACATACAGCGATGCTAACGACCAACGGCCGCAGTTACAGGGCGTTGATGACAGGCGATACATGACTTTGTCCACATTAAGGCACTTCTCACACAACGCTATTTATGAGCTACGGGACTGCAACGCAATCCAAAATTTGTATGTATCTGACACTTTTCACTGACAGGAGTCGCATCGTAGACGCGTCTCCAAATGCGTTTTCAAATGCGTCTACGATGCGACTCCTGTCAGTCAAAAGTGTCAAATACATAGAATTTTGGGATTGCGTCGCAGTCGCGTAGCTAATAAATAGCGTAATGTGAGAAATGCCTAACAGTAAAACCGTCGCGCTGTTACGATGATTCGCGCAAAACAGACCACTACCGTGAGCAATGGCGATCTTGGGCGCCGTTCGCAATTGACGTGTTAGGCCTACGCGTGCAAACGTGTATGCGCGCTCGCGTCACTGTGCGACCTTTTTTTATTGAATTAAGGTAGCAAACGAGCACGCAGCACCACCCTTCCGCTGCCGCCCATGGCAATTGTGACCGACTTAGAACAAGACCCAATTTAGGGACTAGGGTGGTTAGTGCAGAGGCGATGCAACGGATCCTCTACGAATACATTTGTCACTTATACCTTGGTATTTGGGCTGTTTCTCTGAAAAATTGTTACATAATTTAGATCAACTAGTCTGTTGTCTATGTCACGTCTGAACTGCACAAAAGTTATTATGAATAATTCAGGATTTCTTAAAAACAATAATATGAAAAATGTAAAATGAACAGAATCAAAAATGCCGAGTACTAAACTAATTTCTTCAATAAAAATTTTCATGGCAATGGCGATTTGAGACGACTTGAGGACACCAAATAATTAGATCGTAGTTGTATAAGGCAAGGCAGCTGCGTGCATTGCGGCGTGCAGGCAGCGAGCGCGCACACCAGTTTGCTGTACCGTAACGCGCGCGCACCACGCCGCGCGCCTCTGGGCTGGCGGCACTCGCACGGACTCCGGACGACCGATGCATTGATCCACTACCGACACACACCGCCCGCCCAAGGGAGAGTCCACACGATATTGCGTCGTGTCAGAAACTTTGATCAGCCGCCGTCGATCAGACCGCTCCGTGTGAACACTGGTTATTACTATGTTAACGCAACGACAGCGCTCGCGTTAACGCAACGCCCCATGTGGACGCTCCCTTAGTCTACTAACATGGAGACTATGACAAGTCTCCATGTCTGCTCATTTTCAAATGCTTCAACAGCAATGTTTGACAAATATTCGACACATTTGGTGTACAAAATGTGACAAACTATTCAAACACGACGATATTGAAACATTTACAAATTAGCAGTGTTGGGCCCCAGATAACTCGATTACACCGATGTATCGATTCCTATCGGTTTCTACTCTTGAACCACACGGTGTGATGTCGTTGTTAGTGTGGGCAGTTGGTGTCACGTAACAAATTAATTTAAACAGTTTCATACATACATCAATACAAACATTATAATTTTACTAAAGTCGTTCGGTTAAAATAATCGGTACTCGAGTATTGTTCGTGACGTTACCAATAAAATTTAACCAACACTCATACACATATCAATGTGAAGCAACATTTACATACATACATATGTTAACAATATATTTACACATTCCAACAGAGTAAGACTATATTATCTAAATCTTGGTGTAGAAAGCTATATTGTGCAACCAATAGTTTGAAGCGAACAAACAAGTGGAGTCTACGAGGAAGATGTGTTAAATAATATGTCAAATCGATAAATTATATCGTTAATAAATCGTTCGTTTGTATCTCTGTGATGCCAGTATCAAGAGAAGTTTGACTTTCGTCTGAGCGCTTATTATATTGATTTAGTAAGATTTTTTTGATAACTTCATGCGATTTAAGTACAAGTAGGTATTAGTTCATTCATCAAGTAGGTATTATGTCAATTTCATCTAAATGGTCTAGGATGGTAAGTAGATATAAAATTAGTGCAGGGGTTTTTCAATTACCATCCATATACCACTAACAGATCGAATGTGATTTGTTGTTCTACGACCGGACTACCCAATACTGTCTGTAGAAATATTCTTCCTATTAATGTTGGAAAAACCTGTCTTTTTTTCACCGAAGATCCCTCCAAAAGTGATTGTTCGTTCTGTGCACGTATAGCTTTCTAACACCACGACACCACAATTTATACATTCATAAAAACAATAACACAATTACTTAACGATACATTCACAAGGAAACAACCTTATACAAAATCGACATCACATCGACGTGGAGTGCCCCGCCCAGTCACAGAGTAATGCAATAATGTCTACCCTGTACGCGTTAATAACTATTTTAACTTAAATATACATTAACCAGTTTCTATGAGTGTATCCGAACGTTGTGCTGATGAGGGGCCAGCGTTGGCGCAGCCTACACCGCTGCACGTTACTCAAACGGGGGCTAAATAGAGTAATATTAAATATTCTCAACGTGCGTCAACATTTAATACAAGTGTGCTAACTTTTACTTTAAAATGGGTAATATTTCTTATTTATTATTTAGAATATAGTCAGTTGCACGAGACATTTACATTGAATGTCTGTACTGTGCAAATATTTTAACTCTGTGATTCTGAAGTCGGCTACAGTAGTGTTGCTCTAGTTTTGAGATATACGGAACCGTTCAATACGGACCTCACTTTAACTCACTGAATCGGCTCAAGTGTTTCGGCTCGAGACTGGTGTTGTATGTACGACTACTAGCCAACTTCAGAATGCATCATGGAGTTACTAGCACTATATAACCGTGTTTATAGCTCCAGTATTAGCTACGCCAGCATTGGCCGGACCAGAGCTAGACGAATTACTTTAACTATTCAATAATTTAACTTTAAGTTACCTACGAGTTATATTCATGGCATCGCCACCTAACCTAGCGTAACCCGAATGAGACAGCGACCCCCTAGGTCGTCGCCGTGAAATAAACCGTAAACTATAACATTGGATTGTGGGGACAGCGACGAGACGTGACGCCATTGTTTTAATACTAACAGTACTAACTCCAATACGAATACCAACACGCTAACATTGAGACTGAATCGCGTTGCATCTCGTCCCGTTCACAGGTCAACATACATACAACCGGTACCGTCGGCGTAAATTCGTTAATGTTCAATACAATCATAAGAATAAATATATCGTATCATACATATTTTGATAAAACTCGAAATAACTTTTATTCACATTAACGTTACCTATTTAGAATTGTATTTAATAGCTAGATACAAAAAAAATATTAGTGCACGGTGTTACGAGATCGCGTATCGACTAGATTAGGTTGTATACTGTTGCCGGGAGCTCTGCGGGGGAACCCGCGCGGTCACTTTGGTGTTACGTAGTTCATTAAATTTCTAAAGTATTGTGAATAAATCGCGAAGTTGGGCGCATTGTTCGGAGAGGTGATACAGATGACAGCGATTGTTCTCTCCGGGGACGGTAGCGGTGCCCGCCTTCTGCGGCTGCTCGTATGGTCCAACGAGGGCCACGCGACGCCGTCCGTCCGTCCGTCCGGCCGGCCGAGACGCGTCACGTTAAAGCTTCGTTAACGAATACGGGAGCTCAATTTGTTATACGCCTATCTAATTTGCAACTTCTACTTGAGCCTCGCGTCCGAAGTCCGGCGAGCTCGACGCGTCCGGGACCTCGTCACCGCACAGTACTTAACGCTACGTAAAACGATGAGTCCACTTACATAGGGGGCGCGCGCGCCGCCGCCGCGGGCAACAGAGATAAAGAGTAAAGCGTATCGATTCCGAACGAACACTACAACACGAACATAGGGCGCGGCGGCGGCGCGTGCAGCTCCAGTAACACTAGTAGCCTATAATAATCATCAGTCATATCGTAATATACCTGTGCATAAGTTCAATTATTATTTACATTCGACAAGTAAACCTGTGCACGCGCGGGCCGCGTCAGGCCGCGGCCGTTGCGAAAATCCGCCGACCGCGCGGGCGTGCCGGTCGACGCGGCGAACGCGTCGCGGAGCATCGAGAAGAGAACTCGATCGATGACGTCGATCATTCGACTATGTACAGAGTGAGACGGGTAAGATATTCGGGGCGCTGGCGGATTTTTGCAATCGGCGTCGTGCAGGCGGGACGCGGGAGCGGGCGCGGTCCGTGGTTACGTGTTGCGAGCGGTGCGGGCGAGTGCGGGTCAGTGCGTGTACTCGGGGAAGACGGCGGCCAGGGAGGGCCGCTCGCTGCCGGAGCTGCGCGGGGAGCGCGGGGAGCGCGGGGAGGGCGGGGAGGGGAGGTACTCGCGCGACGGCAGCGCCTCCTCACTCGCCCACCGGGCTAGCTGTTGTTGAGCTTGAATAAATTCATCACTAGAAAATGATAGAGAAGAGGAACGAGGAGTCGAGGCGCGTCGCTCGGCGGCGGGCTCCTAGCCTATGACTCTTCGTCGATACAATTTTGCCAAAATTTATTTTTGTATTCGATTTGTCATCTTTAGGTAAAGTGTATTCTTTCGGCCACTGTTTCTCACAATTCGGCCATCAGATGATCTTTAATCTTGTGTTTTATACATTGCTTAAATTTTTTAATTCACATTGCCAATTTGATAAGGGACTTGTTTTTCAACACGAATTTCAATTTCTATATGTACTTGTGAGTTGGTGAATCAAATTTCTTTTACTCGTACCGTTCTTTTCGGGGGAATAATGTAATGAATTGTTTTGAAGCTAATAATTAAAATCTGTTTGTGTCTATTATGCAAACGCCTCTGCAATAAGGCTAAGGAGCCCGCCAGCACATTTGTAATACATGTGAGTAGTTATTATGTAGTGCTGTAAACAAAATAGTTAGTTAAAGTGTCACGTTTAATTAATAAAGATACTAACTTCAAGTAGTACCTATGACTATGTTGTAACAGGCTCATAGACTATAAACGTGTTGGAACTATTCATGAGCACTAACTTTATCTGTGATGTGTTCGCTAACGAGTATCGAGTGGTATCTGAGTCGCTAATCGTATTGAACTTGAAGCCCTTTTTAAAGCAATCGTGATTAAGCGATTTAGCAGTTACCTATATGATATTTAGTGCACACTTGTTACAAGATTGGCAAAACTAGTGATTGATTGACGGTAAGTTGATCAGAGTATACGGAAGGCAATTAATTATATTTATTGTTTACCAAATTAAGAGCCGTATCACAATAGGTTATATTTCGAAAATGTTGCCGCTATTATTGCCATAAACAATGTTGTTCATTTAATTTTCCATTTTTAAAAGCTCGGTTGCCATGACAACATTGCGGTACGCGCAAAGCAGTGGAAAGCCGTTATCGATCGAATGTGCAAAATATGAGTGTTGTGTATGAAAGCATGAATACATAGACTCGGTCATTCTACTTCCATAATTCCATACACTGGAGTTAGTTCGTACAGTCCGTCGCCGAGGACGGACGTGTTTATTGCGTCTCATTCACCGAAATACTGAACGCTGCCCTAAGAATTGATTAAAATTACTTAAGTGTAGATAGATAAATCATTAAGCATCTAAAGAATATACTTAGATATGTACGTAAGTGTTTTTTTTCAATTGAATCTAAAAAATATATACCGTTAAAATGTGTACACTTTGTTTCGTCAGACGCGCGCCACTTAGCAATACGGCTCTTAATAGTAGACAGAATTAAAGTAATCTAGATTACTAACCTTCAACTAGTAGTTATCCCGAAGCCAGCGAGACGGTAGAGGACGGAGCGGCTTATCATACTTCTTTACCATTACCATACTACATACATATATGCGGTCCGGGTAAAGTTGACGATGATAATGTTTACCTAGCCAGATTTCAGACAGGGGGATCTATTGGATAAACTTTCGATGACAAGTGACTATTTTGAGAGGATGTTTAACTCCAAAAACTTTAGTGTCTATTTTTAAATTTCTTTACGCACACACTTCACTTCACTTCACTTGGGGAGTAAGCTGGTGAATGCGTGACGAGAGCGTTACGAAAAGTGTGATCGGCCGAGACGAACGGAAGTTGAGAGGGAGATATAAGTTTGAGACCATAGAAACGTGAACATAGAAGAGTTACGTTTCTTATATTGCTGTAGGGGCAAGTGAGAGGTGCGAGCATACATTTTCTTTCTCTCCTTCTCTCACAGCCAGTTACGTTTCATATATTTAAGACATTATACAGAGGTCTATTTAAATATAAATTACTTCAGTAGTCTGGTGAAAGCACACGAATAGTTTTCTATTAGCATATATTGGCCCTTGTACTTATACACAAGTTCACTTAGTACAAATTTAATTTACCAGTAATAAAAAGGTATGGTATGGTAAACATTAACCATACATGAAAATAGTTTATCCAAGAGAACGGGATATCATTTTCGTCAAGGGGATCGGCTAGGAAAATGATATTGGATTTGAATATTGAATATACCATGGCGTTCTGCTCAATTCAACTGCTTCTTCTGTCTGCTCAATTTTTCATGAATTAAATTAAGTTTACCTCGAGGTAAATACCCTGACGATAATCGCCGCGTCGCTGAACCACTAGTCGCCCGAGAACGTCGTTAGTGTCGGGAACATAGACGTAGAAGAAAAGTATAGATCTCTGGTGAGCGAGGCCAATATGAGATAGCACGAGATCTTACGATTGTATGTGACAAAAAAACAACTTATCCAGCAAAGTAATTCGGTGTCCTAGAAAAAACCGGCACGCAAAGCGAGACAGGAAATAGTATCGATCTAAAGTTCACGTCATTAGCGTAAGTCGCTGCTTCTGTTGTGCGCTCGATGCCATGGGTCTATAGTCTTCTACGTGTACGTTCGGTAACTTTGTCGGGGCGGGGTCTCACCTCTCGCTGTCGGGCGCGTCGCGCAGCCGCTCCGTGTCGGCGGTCTCGTAGAGCGCGTCGTCGTCGGGCGGCGCGCGGTGCGGGTGGTGCGCGTGCGGCGCGTGCGGCGCGTGCGGCGCGGGGAACATGTGGTGGCGCGCCGAGCCCCGGAACCGTCCGTAGCCGAACCGCGCCTCCTCCTCCGGCCCCAGCCGACGGCAGCGGCTGCTGCGACGCATTCCGGGTTATTTGGGACCCCATTGCGAGGTACGGTTTGGACTTTTTATCCGGCTTCAAAGAAGGTGGTTCGATTGATCGTAGTTTTGTGTTACCTCATAATTTATTACTGCGAGATGTCTTTTATTAATCCTTTAAAATGCGCGTTTAGTTGGCTTCGACTACGTTGATGACGTTCTCGTTTTATTACTTTTTGATGTTGCCCATGTCTTTGTCAATGCTGATTACTGTGTTCGATATAATATTACAATGTCCATTGAAACGATACTTTGTGGTTTGCAACCGCTGTTTGTAAATTATGTACTAAGGTATGTTAAAAGCTTGTCCAACACTTTTTATTGGTGTATTTAAGGACAGTATAAAACATATTATTTGCGAAGTAAACGTTGATGGATCATAGTCAAAGTTAGCATAAGCCCGAAGCATCGCAGCACACGAATCAGAACACTAGACAGCATGAAGTAGCTCAAAGATCACAAAATCATCATTTATCTGACAACAGTCCACGGAAGCTGATGAGGTGACAATGAGCATGGTGAATTGCATGCAACTTTCAATTTATTTTTTACAAGTCAGAGAAAAATTAAATGACCAACATTTTATTTGCCCTGTTGTAACGCCTACTGAGCCTTTAGTCCAAATGGACATTTCAGTTCACCGACATCCTCAATACACAAATTTCCCTAAATACCAAAATAGTTAAAAACTTACGATGAAACTTCTCCCGGTTCGATCCTGTAATGTCTTTCGGCTTCGGTTTCGGACATTCTGATGTCCTCCGAACCGGAGGGACTCATGTGTCTGCTGGAGTGATGTTCCAGTTGTCGGATCAGATCTTCCAGATTCCTGATCCTGATGGGTCCACATTGCGGGCCCTCGTCTTCTTCCTCATCACCAGCGCGCTGTCTTCTTAGTTCTGCCTCGTGTATTTTCTCGGCGCTCGGGGCTCGTTCTCTCTTATACTCATACTCTTGAAGAGCTCGCAGATCACCGGACCCTACTGCGGCTCCCGCACTCGCTCTCTGCGCTGCCGCCGATTTTAATGCCACTATTATATTTTCATGGTATCCGTTTAAATCCTGAAATGAGCATATTGGACCATTAATAACTTTACATAACGATTTCATCAATTAAAAGATCTCTAACAATTTGACGTTATAATAAGCAAGAATAACAAGGATTCCTTACAAAATACTTCAGTGAAATTTATAAAAATCACAGTATGCATTACCTTGCTTATTACCTTAAATTTATATTCCATGTCGGCGACGGCTCCGGAGGGCTCCTGGCCGTCGGACTGGCTGCCGGCCTCCAGCTGCTCGGACTGCGAGTCGTCGCCCCACTTGTCCTTGCCGTCCACGGCCCCGTACCCGTGTTTCTTTAGTATTCCTTTTTCAGGCAACTTCGCCATCGAGTTTGGAGCTACGTCTATAAATGCTATGTCCTCTTCTCCTGAAAAGTGTCATATATTCCTATTGGCCTTGGATATTTAAGCGTAGATAACATTGCCAGCTTGCAAGTAATGTTTGGTAAGTATTTAACTTTCGCTTAGTTAATGTACAAAATCATTACCTCTGTGAGTTTTATTATGGTACGACATTAAACTAATTACTTTTTTTATTTTCAAAATATACTTACCAGAATGTGTCGGCTCATCCTCGCTTCCAGAGTGCACCCTTTTCATTTGCTTATGGTCCCTGAAATGTAATAAAATCCAGAAATACAATATATGATTACAGGATCATAACCCACTAAACAAATAGCAAGAATGGTTTGCTAACGTGCTCATGGCGTATTTCACTTTTCTAAGTTGGGAAACTATTAATCAAATGAATGCAATCATTACTCTATCTGTTAAAGCTTTCAAACCATAAAGTAAAATGATTTGGCTAGATGAAATCGATTGAAGAGATATGGGTGGGAAAATTGGAGATATAGTTAAATTCAAATAAATTAATTTGTAATTGGTGAAATTTTGTAATTTCCAATTGGCAACTCACGGATATCTGCTAGTGGTGCCACCTCCTGACATGTGATTCCCCTGTCTGAAGATCACTCGCTGGGAATCGCCGCGGCTGAGAAATTTGGAATTGCCTCTTAATTTTGGAGTCGTTTTTTCATATGAACAATACAATATTAGATATTATCAAATATTTTTCCATCAAATCAAGATTTGATTAACAAATTGAATTCATTTTCGGTAAATTAGAACCGATTTAATAAATATCAACTTGATCGCGACTGGAATGAAGCTTGGATGTCTCTTGATCTTTATTTTATGCTAATTCGTTACAATTGAACATGAGTGATATTCAATTTTCTAATTACTACTCTATGAAATCATTATAGGTACAAAATTATTGAATAAAATATAATTTGGATTGGAGATTTAAATGTGTACTGCATGAAAAAGAAGCGTGTTTATTGAACGCGTGAATATAAATGTGTGAATGTAGTTAGTCACACTATTATCACACCACTCGTGAGTATAGCAAGGATTGCTTGCAAACTTCTAAGTCAAAGCATTATCGAATGTAAGCTTAGTGTGGGAAAAGCGATATTTGTGTGCACAAAAGACTTGTGGGCGTGAGACGCAGTTTCCGCGCCAAGCTTTGACGTACCTTAAGAGGTTTCTGTTTGAGTACACCAGTTCCGTTTAGAAGAGAGAACAAAAAAGTAACTTTGAGGAATTTTAAACAAGGTCAAAATAATGGGTGGGTAACGTATTCTAGATGTCATGAAAAGGCCAATATCTTCCAGAAGCAGTAAATTTTTTTGTCACTCTAGATTACGTTCGGAAGATAAAGTTAGGGGTATTCAAAAAATTATCTGCCAAATGATGACCTTTCAGTTTTTGCAAAATCGATGTCACTGCAATTATTGCATTTTATTTCTTCTTCGAGAGTCATCATTTTGGCAAATATTGAAACGTAGAGCCAGTGTGGTTCGGTGTGAGTAGAAGTCAAAAAATAAACTATGCTTGTAGGAGGAGTTTTAAAAACAAATTAAATACTGTTTAAATACTCAGTAACAATTAAATACAGTATTGACTTAAAATAAACATAATGAAGTGTTTAGTTAAAAGTGAGACCAGAGTAAGTACAGTAACGGGTAGTCAATAAGTTACTTGTTTAAATACATTTATTCTAACATAAAGTTGTTGATAATTCTAATTCATACATATGTTGCTCACCTGAATGTGTTATTGAAGGAGTGCATCTTGCCTCCATCGAGGGAGATGTCCTCTTGTGAATTGTTGGAGGTCGTGGAGCCACCGGCGAAGCTCTTTGCGATCGGTTTCTTCACGTAGGGAGGGTCGTACTTCGGGATCGTGCTCTTTTTCCTGATGCAGGCGTGGCGTGGGAACGCACACTCAGATCAATCGATTACGTTTACAACAATGAACACAAGGAATCGAATACGGAATCGAGAACACCTCCAGATTTAAAAGGGGTCACAAATTTTGAATTCGTGTTTTCGTTTCCGATTATCATGAGAGATATTCGAACTGAGGAGGGAATGGAAGCTGACGTGAACTTTGTTCCATGTGAGAATGTTGTTGTTCCATTATTGAACGTCATTTTTTACATCTCTTACAGATTAATGTAATACATTGAAAATGAAAGTTATATTGGAAAATGGTAATGAAATTTTGGAACAGAGTTACAGAGTTGAAACATCACATTTATTTGGATGTTTGAATTCCATAACATAACAGTACAAAATGTTTTGATGTTTATTAGGATGTGTGTAATTATTATTAGATAAATTATTAACATGGTCAGCTTACACTCCTATACTCCCACATTTAAACTTGAATTTAATAACCTTGTTAAGGACCATTATGGTGTTGATATATTTGAGTAAATTAACGTACACTGGAATGTAGTATACTATATTAGTAGCAATAAAATAATATGTTTCGCCATTTTTGCTACAAATGATACTAATAATATTATTTGAATTGTATCCATCAACACCATCATAGTGGTATCCAAGATCTCAATTTAATTGGAAAGACTGGCGCTTTTGGATATCTCAATCAATTCAAATATTGATTTAATTTTTGGAAAGTACATTAATTTATTAACTTTTCGTTTCATTCCTCATGGGAATTGATGTTATGTGGAAACATAATCAAAAGATTGATCTTAGCTTAAGTGATTATGGTCTTTTTTCATTAAAAATATATTAAACCGTGAATGCTTAGCAGTGCAAACATTTGAAATGTTTTAGCTTAATGTTTTAGGAATCGATTTTTGTTTGAAAAAATAATGATTCTAAAGAGGAGATCAAAATTAATATTCTTAATGGAAAATGACCATGAATTCTTAAATATAACAATAGGCGTTGCTAACTAGATAGATAGCTGCTTGAAAGAAGAATCCGTGCATCGCACATTCGCTTCTCGTGCAAAGGTTAACATGTAGGTATGTAGAACTTGGTGGTAATGGCTGATGAATGTGAATTCAGAGTTGAGCGTTCTATATCTTCACGTGTTCATAAACATTTTGAAGTTAATTAATGAATTAGAGGTACAATCCTCGCTATGACTTAAAATTGCTGGCCATGCCATCCACTCCATGATGTAATGATAGTAATTCTAGCGCGAAAAGTCGATTCTGCGGTTAAAGGTAAAATTTAATGCATTCTCTGAGTGGGTGGCGTCGACCTGTAGGAAGATATAGACGCGACCGCGCCGCCGGGGACTGTCGCGGGCGCCCGGCGGCGGTCTCCGAGCAAGAAAGGAAACGAAAACGAGTCACAGTTCACATAAGCCAATGCATACATCCAAGAGCCCAGAATCTTAAGGGTTTGAGTCGAGGTGTTGCTCGAGTACAACGTGGAAAGCCTTGACGGCATGCAGCGAGGCGGCCGGACGGCGCCGCCTCGCACGGGCGAGTGGCGCGTGTGCGGTGCGGGCGGGCGGGCGCGGGGCGCGGGGCGCAGGGGGCGCGGGACGCGGGCGCGGGGGCGCAGGGATCGCGGGTGGCGGGGCGCGGGGCGCGGGCGCGGAGGGCGCGTGGAGCGAGGGGCGCGAGGGGCGCGAGGCCGCTCACGAGGCGGCGCGGCCCGGCCGCCGGCGCTCACACAGAACCACAGATCAAATGCAGTTGGGGCGCGCCGACGGACGCCGACGCGCCACCCGCCAACTAGCTCTACGACCACAAAGTATACGACAGTAAAAAATGTCCAAGTAACAAAACAAAAAACCAATCTCCGACTTTAAAAACAGAAACACCAACGCTAACTTCTAAGGTAAACATACAAGTATACGAGGGTGACGAGTTAAATTTCTTCTTAAGACTACCTTTGGTCTGTTTTCTGCTCACTAACCTTAGGCACAGGGAGAAGTTTTTGTGTACTACGACTGACCTGTAGCAGAGAGCGCTCAGGGCAAATACTATGAATACCCCCCCTACCACAGACATGAGCACCGCCACGAGGAATACCGTGTTCGATCCGTGGTAGTTCTCTGCGCCCAAAGAAAACGAGGTGAGTACGCGCAGGCCGGCAGTTCGTTGAGGTCGCGTCACGAGGACGGGACGTCAGCGACGCGAGCGGCGCCGGCGAGCGCGCGGGACACAACACGACACGGCAGGCACGAGCGACGGATACGGACAACACCGAGTTACCATCGTTACCTGAAGCAGTACGCCATCCAAGCGAACCCAACGAACACAGACAGCACGACCATGAGTAACAATATCACCATGATCATGGTGCTCATCTTATTCCCCTCGTGTTCACCTGCAAGACAGAGTCCCGCGCGTTAGAGCGCCGGCGCCGCCCGCAGTGCCAGCCACGCCTCTTCCGAGCATTGCCTCTCTAGCTTCAATCGTATCGTACGCCACCGAGTGTGACGAGCCCGCGAACCACCACGTGTTAGGCAGTTTAAACGAATTTTTTGAATTTAGAAGTGCAGTGCTCGGATTAGTTTGGCCAATTATTACATCTTGGGATCAACAGAGAACAGGGGGATATAATAGAAGCAAGAGACACCTGAAATCATAAAAGTCAACAGTAGTTAGTGGTTACCTAGTGAAGTTGCTAAAAGACAGAGAAAGGAAAAAATTCAAACAAAAAAGAAAATCATTAAACAATAATAGTAAGTAAAATAAAATATTTACACATAATTTATTAAGATGTCGCAGATAAATATTAAAATTAGTCTCTTCTGGCCATAACTTGATTACAAATTAAAATGTTTATTTTTACCTGTGTTGTAAGTTTGGATTATTTACGCTAACCTTTCTGTAAAGCAGACAAAATTTATTATTAATATGAATTAACTTTTATTAATCATCAGTAGGTACGTATGTGCGAAAGGACATTGTATGTTTTCTATCTCCTATCGTCAATTGACGATAATATTATATTGTACGATCTCAATTTTCTAACAAAATTGATAATCACTTCATTCATAGTTTGTAACGATAGTTATGACCAGGTAGTTATTTATTTATAATAAAATTCAATGGTAGCCATAATTCATTCTTGTGCAATCTTCATCGTTTCATTGAATTATATTATTTTCTCTTTCGAAGACATTGCACGTTATAAGTTCAGGACAATGATAATTTAAAATGCTAGGTAATTTTATTTAATATTGCAATATGTGAATATATTATTTATCATACAGTCATTATCATTACGTTATCCTATAACTCTCTGAATGAAATAATTCAATCCACCTCGATTTCCGTACTGTGGATTGGATTTCATTTCTCAAAATGCAAAATTAAGTGCATTTCTAGTAAATTATCATTGGCAACTTTAACTTGGCTAAAACTTTTCAAATTGCTACTATTCGTTCTAGTACTGGCACCGACTCACCATATGGCGTTTCCTTTTTGGTCATGTTGTAGGCGGCTTTAGTGGAGTTCTCCGGAACCCAGGGTGTGGGGGATGGCAGCCCGGTGTCCATGAGGGAGCAGTCCGGTCCAGTGAAGCCGCGATAGCAGACACACTTGTTGGTGTTGGCGCAGACCTGAAACGTGTGATGGAAACCATTTTAACTGTGGGCAACATGGAGGAATTACCAGTTGGTTATGATCTCGGCTATCTTTCTATGATAGCCACTTTAATTTTATGGCTGATCTCAATATAATGAAATGTTGAAATAAATTAGAAATAAGAATAAAGAAGAGCGGAAAGAAATTACAAATTCTGTTCAACGAGTAAACACCACAATGGCCACATTCTGCCCTGAAAGTTTTTATTAATGTGTAATAATTGTGTAAAAAACGATGCGTTGAATAAAATCTGCTGGTATTGGGTAATGTTCATAATAATTTGCAAATCGCAAGAGATTTAGCTTTCAAATTAAGCGTTTTACCACATCGGTACTGGTGTTTGTAGAAAAGTTATCGCGTCGATTAACACTGCTCCGCGCTGCTCAATTTCCTAATAGTTTATTAACTTGCTAACTCTGAACATTTAACGGTATATGTTACACCCACAATAGAGATAGTACATACACTAGAGTCTACGGTACAGTAAATAAACAATATAAAAAACAATGCCACACTGATGTGTTGATAGCCAACAAAGAAGAAAAAAATAAAATAAAAGAAAACAATAGCAATCGCGTTAATAAGTGTAACAGAACGTAAAATATTGGCAAACGCAATATATTATCATTACTTTGAAAGTTTAGCTGATTAGAAGATGATTTAATGTTGGATAAGACTCGAGGGACTAGCAGGTGTGTTGTTGGCGGAAGTTTAACCAAGTTACATTGTTTGTGGCTTTCCACGATACAAATCACTGTCGCGAGTCTTTCGATGAACAATAAAAGGTTTGTTCTGGTCTTATCCTCAAAAACTGACACCTTAAGTACGACTATCTGATATCTAATAAACGCACGTAGATAAATTTTATTTACCTATAGTATATTGTAAATTCACTTTTATTAAAAATGTATTTTATTATAAAACAGATCTTTAAAAACATTACAAGTTAGTAAAGAAGTGGCGATATTGAAGAAATTGCGACCATTATCGATTATAACATTAATTAATTTTAATTTGTAATTTAACTGATAATATCTGAAACTAACCCCATTGATACACATTACAAACCTAGACCTAAAACGAAAATGGTTTACATACATGTCGAAGTTAACTTAGATTCAGCCGTAGTCACAGTTCCGAAATTACGTTCGAGTAATTTCATTGAGCGACGAGCTCTGTACGGCCGGCATAAAACGTGATTAGCAAGACTCGCAGAGAGTTGGTAACGTCCACCCACAGTTAGTGGCTCACAGGTGGGCCCTAACTACGTTGGCTACTGCCACTACACCGCGCCAGTTAGCAATCTCACTGAAAGTTACCACTATTTAATGCACTGATTGCGAATCGGAGAGTTTGGGATGAGTTAAAGGGATGTTTGGTTAGCTTTCGTTTCTAAAGAGTGTTTTGATTTTTACTAGTTCAAGTAATTATAAAAATTTCTACAAGCTCCCAAAGACTCACAAATGACAACTAATGCCCCGTCATTGTTCTTATTCAAATCAAGTGTCTTAATAACTGAAGGTTAACCTTTATTCTACTATTTAAAACAAGGTCTTCTGCCTTGAATTTATTAGTAGATTTTAGAGTCAATATTGCAAAACACTAAACTTCTTAATGAACTATTTGAATCCTATAAAACGCTTAGGATGGGGTTCAAGTTCCTCGATTTAAACTTACAGAGTGTTTAATTTAAATGTCACGGCAATCCTCGTCTTTCTCTAAAATCCAAAACGACGGTAGATAGAAAATCGAGGAAGTCAAACGTAGGTGATAATTTACTGCTGGACGACTTCGCTTCACTTCAGGAATCACGTTGTTTACGTTTACAAGTATTAGACCTTTTCCCATTTTTGATACACTTTTCATTGACGCTCCGCTACTAGGTATTAGTCATGATTTTATAATAGCCTTCCTCAATAAACGGACTATCAAACACAAACAAACACTTTCGAACCACAAAATCCCGAGATAAGCCCAAATAAACAAAGAATCTCAGCGGCTTTATGATATTAGTACAGTCAACGTATGCTCACCCCTTTGGCGGAGCACTCGTTGTTGTGCTGGTCGGTGGGGCACTTGGTGTGGTCGATGAAGGGGAAGATCTAACAATCTTAGCAGCTTTATCATATACCTAATTATAGCTAATAGATGCTCACCCCTTTGGCGGAGCACTCGTTGTTGTGCTGGTCGGTGGGGCACTTGGTGTGGTCGATGAATGGGAAGATCTCATAATCTTAGCAGCTTTATCATATACATACCTAAGTATAGCTAAAAGATGCTCACCCCTTTGGCGGAGCACTCGTTGTTGTGCTGGTCGGTGGGGCACTTGGTGTGGTCGATGAAGGGGAAGATCTAACAATCTTAGCAGCTTTATCATATACCTAAGTATAGCTAATAGATGCTCACCCCTTTGGCGGAGCACTCGTTGTTGTGCTGGTCGGTGGGGCACTTGGTGTGGTCGATGAATGGGAAGATCTCATAATCTTAGCAGCTTTATCATATACATACCTAAGTATAGCTAAAAGATGCTCACCCCTTTGGCGGAGCACTCGTTGTTGTGCTGGTCGGTGGGGCACTTGGTGTGGTCGATGAAGGGGAAGATCTAACAATCTTAGCAGCTTTATCATATACCTAAGTATAGCTAATAGATGCTCACCCCTTTCGCGGAGCACTCGTTGTTGTGCTGGTCGGTGGGGTACTTGGTGTGGTCGATGAATGGGAAGATCTCATAATCTTAGCAGCTTTATCATATACATACCTAAGTATAGCTAAAAGATGCTCACCCCTTTGGCGGAGCACTCGTTGTTGTGCTGGTCGGTGGGACACTTGGTGTGGTCGATGAAGGGGAAGATGGAGGTGCAGGACTGGTTGACGCAGACCAGGTGCTCGCCGCACGGCGTGCCGTCCTGCACCAGACCCAGCGCGCCGATCTCCGGGTGCTCTGGTAGGCCCGTCGTAGCTCTACAAGGTAGAGAAGGTGCGTGTAAATTGGTGGTAGGGTCTGTCGTGTGGTAGCCAAATTGGCTTCTTTTCTTATTTGCGTCTTAAGGCTGCCAGCGATGTTGTTATAGAATATGTATTTTAAGAGCTAGGAAAGTCAAGATTTATTTTAAGTGGGTTATAAATATACGTCATGTGACGTACGGCGCGCGCGGTTCGTCGGCGCGGGTCTCTTTTGACTATAAAACGGTACAAGATATATGTAGCTCGTGACCCGCGCGCCGGTCAACCTGCAATGCAATCACCCTGAAAGTTTAGTCAAGCATTAAGTTAAGAATATACGTCAGTACTTACTTGCACTCGTATTCATTTCCCTTGATGGTGATGACGGTCCTGGTGTAATATTCGTCCATTCCCGGAACCACTGGATTGCGGTTCCCGGAAGCGCATTGCAACGATCCGCATTTTACGTTCCTGCAATAAATATATAAAAACGTCCATTTGTACCATATACAATTCTGAAATACTTTCAACATTTTCATTCGATGTTACGACGTTCCATATAAAGAACATCAAAAGATTACCTAGTACTCATGTGACATAAAATTTTGATAGATGAAGAATGTTCTCAGTAAAATTGTCGAATAATCTTTACTCACTCCATGTCACATTTAACATAGTCGCCGTTGCTGGCCTTGCCACAATGTCCCGTCACCGCGCCCTTGGAGTTGAACTGCTCGAAGCACTGGGAGTCGGCGCCGACCGTCCCGGGGCCCCAGATCTTCTCGCACTGGGTGGACAGCGTGGGGCACTGGCCAGCGAAGCAGTACCCCTTGCCTGATGCGCAGGATTCGCCGTTCTTGCGGTACGAGTCCACAGGACAGGACCCCGAGAGGCCAGTGCAAGTTTCTTCTAGGTCGCATTCGTTGGCAGATTCCCGACAAGTTACTCCGCGAGGTTTCAGCTGAAATTGACATGGATGGGATACTTGTTAGTAGTATAGAGCTGAAGTAAGCTTACTTTAACAGTTGTTTAAGCCAAATCTTCAAGGATGAATCACCAGATTAGTGATACAAATATTCCCGACATCATACCTGGCACTTCTCGCAGCATTCCCCCGAAGCGCACTGAGCCTCCTTGGTGAGTCGGCAGGTGAAGGGGTCGCAGCAGGGGTTCAGGTTCTGGCACTCGGAGATGGTGCCGCAGTCGCACTCCTCGCCCTCGTCCAGTCGCCCGTTGCCGCACTGACGGTGGACCACCAGCTGCGGACACATTCACATTTGTTTAATCAGGGCTTCATTGAATAATTTCCCACGAATGATTGGAACACTTGCCCGCGTCAGTATTTTCGCGTAAGTATGATGGGGGAATCTTCAAGAGGTGAGTGAATAGGCTTTAGCAAGTTAGTGCGTTCAACGAAAAGGACTTTATCGTCACTTATCATCCGGTGGGATCGTTGTTAGGCAGTACCATAAACGAAAAAAAGATGTTCAAGTTCATGAAAAGGTTATGTTGGCAACTGCAATAAATTCTTGACTGTTTTATTATACCCTTAAGAATGTTGTGTGTTCAAAAGTTTTTATACGAAAATAACAAATATGTAGTTTCTTTAATTATATATGTCTAATTTAACTGTAAACTGTATACATAGGTATTTGAAATGTATTTGATACATTTGAAGCGGTGCTTGTCATCTTCATAACGTGTTGAAACAAGGCAAGTAACCCTATACTTTGTAACACATTAGAACAGTTCCACACAAACAATAATTGTTTATGAATTATTCATCTTCGCAAACTAAGTCAAGTATTCGTGAAATTGGGAACACCACGTCGTGCGTTCTTATCATTTAAATAATCCATTGTGTCTGTTAGCGTCGTATATATTGCTTAGTTAGAAGTTAACTTGAAATTCTGGGCTTACAATATAAAACATGGCGACTAGGGTCCCCCGCTCTTCACATCCGGCGCTCGGGCGCTCTTGACGAACCCTTGGACTTGTGACGGGCGGCTCGTAATTTAATTGTGAAAAACGAATTTCATCCGAGTAAATTCGTAAAATTATATTTTAAGGAAGTCTGGTATCATGTTTATGTGGAGGTATTCTGGATTATTCGCTGTTTATATTCGTACAACTTGGATGTTTTATTAATTTGTACCGTTCTTAAACGTCATTTAGTTATGTGATGAACAGCAGACAGTCGGAAAATTCTGAACATTATTATTTTTATAGCTCAAAGTATAATAACTTTATTTCTAAAGTTACCCAATGAACTTACAAATAGATTTTTTTATTTTACAATCTACCTTCGTGTAGGTATTCTGTTTACAGTCACTACATTTCACAGAAAAACATTAATTAGATAGGTACTCACCAATTTAAATAGCCATTTTATTACAGTTAATTTAACCTAAAGCTCGGTCGTTACACTAGCAATAAAAACAGATCGTGGTTCAGAAATAAAACAATCCACAGGCGCAATCATCTCCCGATAAATAATAATATGTAAACGTGCCAAATCGAAGCGGGAGTGGTGGTGCATTATCATACCGTACTATGTAAATTTATTCCAATAAACTCGTCCGAGCCCGCTGCTGTTATTATATATTCGCAAACGAAGAGATAATTCCGTGCGCGGGCATCCCGCATTAGCATAACTTTTATTAAAGGAGTGGGCTCGCTAAGGAGCACGACCGACGACAAACAATGCGGCTCTTCTGATTAATTTTCGATGTGAAAATCTACTTTGCATGCGAATCGACTAACCGACGAGTCTAGTGGCGTGAGAATGACGCTTTCGAGAACTCGAATCAAAACTCCAACTAAACGCACCCGCTCGGCTGCGGCCGGGGCGAGGTGTCGCCGTAACTTTTAATGCTAAGCGCTAATTATAAATGAAGTTGTATCCCAGACCCTAATGGCTTTTAAATTGAGACCTACGGAACGGCGACGAAATTTAACAAGTTTAATTGATACAATTTCGGAATGGCACTGCGTCGGTTTTAAAGTTATTAGCCTGTTGAAACAACACGAAATTTCACTGGCCTTTTCATTTGCGTTTGTTTCCGAACGTCGGTTGTATTTTAAATTTTCATTAAAACTTCGCCATTGGTAATTATTATTTCTGTCCGCCGGTAACAATCGTTGATGAGGATTCGGCGATTCAATTTACGGTCATTATTCAATATTTGTTCTGGGCCTCAACACCGCTAACTACCACGACTAATAAACTTACCGAAAATCCATGCCTTTGTCAGAATAAGCCATTTGTGTACCGTTGATTTCTGTGGTATCCATCGGATATATTACATTTTTATGACTTGAATTACGTTGTTTTTGACGCTCGTAACTTGTAATGTTATAATATAACTGGCATTTTCCATATTCACATTAAACGATTAAGTTATTTATCGTTATGACATCATTCAGGTATAGTAAGGTTTAAGTATCTTATTTCAAAAAGGAGAATTTATCCGGTCTTGTTAGATAAGAAGACCCTTAAAATAGACATAGGAAGAGAATGAAAAGGAAACACCAGTATCTTACCTCATTGGGTTTGTTCAGTAAACACAGGCCTTCGCCAATCCTGAGCTCGTTGATGTAGTCGCTCTTGGAGCAGTCGGAGAACTTGTAGGGCTGCACGTTCTCCAGGCCCACGATGGACTGCGCCATGATGCAGCCGTGCCAGTCCCGGCAGAAGCACTGCTCGCGACCGTCGTCGTGTCCCATGCCTGCGAGATCATTTACGTTATGATTAAGTTACTATCACTCGCGGTTAGTTCTGCTGATTTCAAAAAGAGGACGGTAGTTAGAAATGTGAAAAAGATTAGTCTGCAGACTAATCTCGAAGGTACTTGCATGATGGTGCATTCTACCCACATTTCTAACTACCAGACCTACTACAAGACCGAGTCAATGGCGCTATGTCCCTTCCATTAGAAGTCGCAAACCTCAGTAACATCTGGACGTAGCACCATTGCAGATGTTACTGAGGTTTGCGACTTCTGATAGAAGGGACATAGCGCCATCGACTCGCTCTTGGTTGGTGTACCTTACACCATGAGCAAGGCAGTTTGTATTTGACTCAAGGATGGTTGGATAAATAACAAAATTAATCAAATATGTACAAATACACCCCAAGCATCTACGAACAAATTTCCTTTTCTTCAATAAAACTGACAATAAACCTATTAGCATAACTACATCGTGAACACATCATAATTATCCATTAAATTTGATAGGTTTAACTATCTACAAGCTGTAATAAATCATGTTTGGCAGTTGTAGTAATTATCATTATATTATAGCTATCAAATTTCAAGTTTTGGCACAATAATCGTAGGAGCCAATAATCCACATTGAGTTATATACTGACTTAGGTCTATATTGTATTATGATAACGCGAAGTTATTAGGTATTAAGATGTTGGCAAACTTTGATGTTCATCGATTTTAGATGGTCACTGAGTATGGCTGAGTATGGATAAAGTTATGCGATAGGCGCATACGTAGAACTGTCTTTAAGAGTCCATACGAGTATACGAGTATACGGATAGAACCCGATAAAATGTTTAGAAGTTCAAAGCAAGATTTAGGGTAAAAATATGGTTATCAAACTTGATTAAACTTTATCAAGAAATAAGGCAACGTAAAAAGGCAGGTATAATGAACTTACCGATGTTATGTCCGATCATATGCGCCATGGTGCCGGCGAGGAGGTGGGGCTCGTATGTGTTGGTGTCGACGGAGATGCCCACCGACTTCGGCGTGCACATCGTGTCCGGCACGGAGATACCGGACTCTCCTCCGGGAAACGTGAGCCCACTGGAAGAAATGACTTGTATCTGGAGGTGTACTTGTAACTGATGTTCTTTAAGAGGATCTTACATTGCAATCGACTCTGAAATCGACTTTAACTGAAACACTGTATTAATTTTTCAATGTGTCTTTGTATAGGTATCTACCTATTAAGTTTAAAGTAATTTGGAGTAACCTAATCCGTGTAGGAACTAATCGCTCGCTTAAGCTTAATATTGTATATGTAAGTACGTTTACACAAGCAAATGATGATTCAAGAGAGCTCAATTGCTTCATTGTTCTAATGTTAAACTCAAGCTTGGTAATACCTTTTCAGAATGGTCACACACACACTCAACCGTAAAACGATATATCGTAAAAGTCGTTTGTGTTATGAGGCGGTCTAGACATAAAATGTTTCGACTAAGCATTCGGACAACAAATTCGAAACATTACAGTTAATACGTAGACATGTTTATTTTATTGATATTGTGATGTTGAAAATAAGCGTAGCTACATTTATTACAATCACTCTTTTAGGACGTTGAAATATGATATGAATGTCCTAAAATATAGGTCTCTACCACGGACGGTACACAGAAAGTTTGTGGTATCCATAATATTATATATTGCCTCGTATTTCATTTAATAGTCACATGTAATGTTTATTTTTTTTTTCTTAGGGGAGGCCTATGTACAGCAGTGGACGCAGAAAGGCTGATGGATGGATAGACGTTTAATTTTAGGAATTCTCTATGCTTTCATTTCGTTTGGTCCGATAAACATGCGTGCGTTAAGTTTTGCGATCTGTAAAACAGAAAGATTACAACGTATGACGATTGTATTTATGTTATCATTAATTCAAAATTGAATGATGAATAAAGTAAAACGAATCAAAGGTAATATTAAGAAGGTAATAGTTTAATATCTCGATGTATCCTTTAGGTATCGTAAAAGTAAGTGTCAGACTAGATCATACTATAATAATTATTATTGCATTATTTTGAATTGAAGATAAAATCTTAATATGTTGGCTGTGTTCGTGAAATCTAGAAAATTACATTTATAAAACGAAGTAAGTAACCAACGACAATTTGTGAGAAATGAATGCTCGTTACAGTATTGTGATCGAACAATAAGTAAGGAGCCCACCGTCCCGAGGTATGGAAGTTGAAAAGCATTGTATTGTATGTTTATTATAAAATTGTAATAAATCTTAACACAAGTCAGCAATGAATAGAAACTTCTCAACAAGCTCAGATCGCCAGCGGCATTCACAAATTGTAACAGAGATAGCGAGCTACGCAGTAACTTCGCAGAACTCACTTTCGAAGTGTATTCGTCGGATTTCAAAGAGTATGCGTCGAGTTCCGAAGTGTATTCGGCGAGTTTCGACTACGAGTCGTCGCGCATTGCCAAGTTTAGTGAAGTAAAGCAAATATTGGAGATATTCTAGCGAAGGGTATAGTTGTAGATCCATAAATTATTATAACGATAATTATCGCCAATGACAGTTATACTAAAATTATTAATTTTTATTGAAATGTAGACTTCGTTTCGTAATATGTAAGCGGTTTCACGATCTGTATTTCGCGGCTTATCCCTAACCAGCTGCGTAGCGTCGTGTTAACGACACATTTACGTAAATACTTAGAAGATTTATTAGTTTTATGGTCCTTAAAACAAGTCGTAGCTAGGGCGAAAATTACGTCAAATGTAATAGAGTAAGAGCCCGCGACGCGCAGACCTTCGTTATATTATAAAAGCTGAAAATTCTTCTATATACGTCCCATATACAGGTATAAGCAAACCCAGCCTATGCAACCTGGGTCGCGGTGGCTTTGGCAGGTAACAGGTAGTAAAGGTGGGTAAAATTGTGTTTCAAATTTGTGATAGCATAAAACTTAGTTTTCATATATTTTAACTTACAATCATATTAGAAACCGCCTCGTCTATTGGCGGACACTTAGGACGGTGGCAACCCCTTGCCAGACACCCTCACAGTCTAATTATTTATAAATCTACTTTCGTCATAGTATAAAATCTGACTTTTATATATGTTATTCAGAAAATTATACGAATATTGTTTCCACAGTCCGCAGTCACTTTCGATGGTTCCCCTATCTTCCCAGACACATTGAAGTCTACTCCAGGCGTGCGCGCGATGAATATACATGTAGGTTGGTGCGAGTGAAATAGCACGATCTATACTCTAAACTTATCAAGAAAATTAATTATGTAGATTTATAACGGATTAAAAAAGTAAATTTAAAAAAAATGTAATATACCTGTATATGTAATATACCTGTATATGGGACGTATATAGAAGAATTTTCAGCTTTTATAATATAACGAAGGTCTGCGCGTCGCGGGCTCTTAGACCATAAAGTGAATTTGTTAAGTTATGATTTAGTATTTTTAAATGCAGTATATTATGATAAATTGTACAATAGAAACATTTGTAAAAGCATTAAGTATTTGTTGTTATGTTTGCTAAACATTTTAAATTAAATCATAACTAACCACAAAAATAACATTTTGGTACGAGATTTTGAAATGTTATTTTTATTACAGCTTTATTCTCTTGCCAGACATATCTAACCATTTCTCTCAACATGCCGATTCTTTTACTGAATTAGACCAATTCATTTTTTTCTCGTTAGGATTAGATTCATCAGCTGAAAGATACGTCTACGTATTAACATAATATTAAGCAGATTGTGAGCTCAGCGCAGTTCGAGATGAGCAGTCGCTTTGTAAGTATAAGCGCTGAACGAAACTTAATTACGCTGAAACCTGAAATGCTTGTTCAAGGGATTCAAGACCGAACATTATAAGCGGTTTTCACTCAAGTAATTATATGGTAAATTTCTTTTGATATTAGGTGCTCGTGAACAGAATTAAATTTCAATTTAAACGTCTCCAGCACTATTTTAGTGTTTAATTGTTTTTTGTATTTTGAATGGCCATTTTGCTTCTTCCTGCCATATTTAAACTTCCTAACTACGGTTGCTACACCTCCATTAAACAGATTAGGAGTTTTCCACCATACTCTCTACAATACATCATCCTTGTAACTATACATAGATATACCTGAAAATTTTATTGTATCTTCTATATTATGTCCAGACTTCTTTATCCAGAGATCTTTGTTTAGTCAGACACCCTGTATAATTACACAATAAAGTTGAATGAATGGACAAATGAATGAAATGTTTATTCGAAGTAGGTTTTATACAAACACTTTTCCAAAATCAAACTACGCTATCGCCTCAAAAAACCCTTATGGTCTATTCTTTGACGAAGAAGCGGCAAAAACTTCCAAGAACCTTTTACTTGCGGCAACATTACAACTACATTGTATACCTGAGCAACTGCGTGGTGTCCTTCTCGATCTTGAACAGTTTCCGTGCGGTGTAGTCACTGAACTTCTGGATGGCGCGCGTGATGTCCTGCTTGCGGTCGATGTCCGCCTGGTCGGCGCCCTGCCACGACTCGATGTACACCAGCGACACGCGCGTGTTCAGCGTGCGGAAGTACTGCGTCAACGACAAGCAACGTTACGGCTACAATAGATACCTGAGCAACTGCGTGGTGTCCTTCTCGATCTTGAACAGTTTCCGTGCGGTGTCACTGAACTTCTGGATGGCGCGCGTGATGTCCTGCTTGCGGTCGATGTCCGCCTGGTCGGCGCTCTGCCACGACTCGATGTACACCAGCGACACGCGCGTGTTCAGCGTGCGGAAGTACTGCGTCAACGACAAGCAACGTTACGGCTACAATAGATACCTGAGCAACTGCGTGGTGTCCTTCTCGATCTTGAACAGTTTCCGTGCGGTGTAGTCACTGAACTTCTGGATGGCGCGCGTGATGTCCTGCTTGCGGTCGATGTCCGCCTGGTCGGCGCCCTGCCACGACTCGATGTACACCAGCGACACGCGCGTGTTCAGCGTGCGGAAGTACTGCGTCAACGACAAGCAACGTTACGGCTACAATAGATACCTGAGCAACTGCGTGGTGTCCTTCTCGATCTTGAACAGTTTCCGTGCGGTGTAGTCACTGAACTTCTGGATGGCGCGCGTGATGTCCTGCTTGCGGTCGATGTCCGCCTGGTCGGCGCTCTGCCACGACTCGATGTACACCAGCGACACGCGCGTGTTCAGCGTGCGGAAGTACTGCGTCAACGACAAGCAACGTTACGGCTACAATAGATACCTGAGCAACTGCGTGGTGTCCTTCTCGATCTTGAACAGTTTCCGTGCGGTGTAGTCACTGAACTTCTGGATGGCGCGCGTGATGTCCTGCTTGCGGTCGATGTCCGCCTGGTCGGCGCTCTGCCACGACTCGATGTACACCAGCGACACGCGCGTGTTCAGCGTGCGGAAGTACTGCCACAGGAATAAGATGGTTAGCAGGGTACGAATTAGAATTAAGATTGTTTAATGGTTTGGAAGTGATTACGTCTTTCAAATCGGTGAAGACTGGTTAGAATTAAAATTAAGATTATTTCATATCTTTGAAGTGATAACATCATATAAGACTGACTACATGCATAAAAGTCTGGTTGCTTGCATGAAAAAGTGTCACTTTGTTAATATTCATTAACTAATTGTATTTGTAGGTTGATAATAGGTTGGGACGAAGAATTTCAAACCTCCGGGATTCTAACGATTTATTCAGTAAAGCAATGTTAATATGAAAATAAAAGTTCCAGCCAGTGTTGGCTTCATATAAACTAAGCTGCAGGAAAACCACACCTGTGCGAGACTACTATAACACTAGTTTAACAAAACAAACAGGACGACATGCAACAGTATTTATTTACAGGTTTTATTTCACGAGCTATTTTCTAGCGCAAAGTTTTTCTTAGCTTCTCATTATCTTAGACGGATTAATAGACTGAATGAACTGACTGAATGTGGGATCATTCGTTGTTATTGTTCTACGAGAGAGATGGGACACTTCTATAAAGTCTGTAAAAAAGTGTATGTTGGTCTCTAATAATATGTATACATATTTCATATTATCTTTCTGTTAAGACGTAAAACATCGTTATTAAAGGTAAAAATGACATTATACAAATATCTAACATTTTTGGATCCTGCTATAGACAGTGACGATAAAGGGTACAATGATTCGACGAGT
This sequence comes from Hesperia comma, assembly GCA_905404135.1. Taxonomy (NCBI): domain Eukaryota; kingdom Metazoa; phylum Arthropoda; class Insecta; order Lepidoptera; family Hesperiidae; genus Hesperia; species Hesperia comma. Next base: position 19,656,322 of record FR990018.1, read on the forward strand.
AACATAACAGACATACAAAACAAAATATATACAGGCATAGAAAATCGCATGTTCAGTTAGCGGCCCGCATGTCGTGCGATGCGAGGCAAATTTTTCCCATCTCATCGAGAATGCAAATGCAATTTCGTTTTTCGTCGAATCTTCTATTCGTTTTGGGACGTGATTAGAGGGATGTGGGGAAAAGTTCTAATTCTCTCGCTTGGTTTTAACCAGACAATAAAAATTGGGAAAGAGGGTACCCGCTTCAATAAGCACAATATTTTATTGTGTATCTACAGGTTTTACCGTTTTGTCACCTGGGAATTTTTGAGCCTGGGAAAGTTTTGTTTCTCGGAGACAAATTCGTTTTCAGGGTGAGTAAATTCTAGGGATAAACTCATGACATATTTATTATAAGTTCAACAGACGTAGACGGTTGAACTATCTACCGTACTATACCTATCGAGAACAAAGTACACGAGATAAGTAAAAATACTTAATACCATATAAACTATTAAGTAGAGATTTAAAACCTTTCTTGATTCATATTATACACACATAGGTTCTTTGACATGTGAAGAGTATTTAAAAAAAAATGTGAAAATATTTAGCTTATGATCTCTTATCTCTACTCTTATGCCTATACTCTTACCTTTACTTTTTAACCGACTTCAAAAAAGAAGGAGGTTCTCAATTCGACCGTATATATGCTTTTTTTTTTATGTACGTTCAGCGATTATTTCGTCGTTTATGGGCCGATTTTGATAATTCTTTTTTTGTTGTAAAGTAGATATGCGCAATGGGGTCCCCTGATAAGGAAACCAGGATCTGATGATGGCATCTCAGAGAAATCGAGGGGAACTTTCGAAAATTATATGGACAACTAGTGTGTTTGTTCATGTTATCATAAGTACATTAAAGCGCTACCATTTCATGAAGATCTGGAGTCGATCTGATGAAGCCGAAAGACAGTCGAGGGAACTCCTCAACGATTTACTGCAGTTATTTAGTGTTTGGGCTTCATTAATTTGTAGTGACGAAAACTTTACACTTACATGTTGAATTGAGCGCCATCTGGCGAGTAGTTTTTGAGTTATGTCTACTTATCAAGATTGAAGTCGGTTATTTTTTTTTGTAAAAAGCAATTATAATATAGACTTTGGCTCTTATCAACAACGATGGTAAAAATAATAAGTTTCATTATTACGATAGGCAGTGTTAAGAAATTTTACTATGTAAATAGCTATTAAAAATATATAAAAAAAGCAAATAATCACCAGACATACGTAGTCACCATCGTCTATATTCTATGGCCATAATCATCAAAGCATCAACCAGTAGAGAGAGGAAACTAACCAGATCAGCAATATTGGCGACTTGTATCGCATCGTGGACCACCTCGGAGCGGGTGCTGCCGTTCCTCCTGTCGAACATGGCCTTGTCGATCACCAGCGCGGTCTCTATGTACTTGGTGGTCTCCCTGACGTCGCGTCTCCGCCGGTTCAGAGACCGCAGCCCCACGTTGTGCCACCATCGCCATGTCTCCTCGTCCGTAGATGATAACGTTTCTCTGGAAACAAAGTTGGAGGAATTTAGAGATTTGTTGGTTTATTTCATACGGTTATCTGTCATCGATATCCGTTTGCGAGTCGTGATATTTCATTTTGTATGGAAGGTAATGTGCCGATTGTTTTACATTCTAGTAACATAGAATTTTGAGTATAGTATGATTTATCTGTAAACATTGTAAATAATCTGTTGTTATCTATCAAGTCATGTGTACGTAACTGCTCATCCTTTCTTCTCAATGAAACCATAGAGATAGGAATATACTTAAATGAAACTTACAGTCCGCCCAACTTATCTCTGAAATGGCAAAAATTGGAATTAACGAAAAGTCATTCATAAGTACGTTGTGTTCATTCATCTGTCAGTTACTAGTGTGCAATGATTGGTCAAATGAATGTCAAATGCGTCCGACAGCGCCTCTTTCGTTTCAGTCTTAAGTTGGGTTTACTATACAGTGCGCCCAACTTATCTCTGAAATGGCAAAAATTGGAACTAACGAAAAGTCATTCATAAGTACAATGGGTTTACTATACGTCGTGGTCATTCATCTGTCAGTTACTAGTGTGCAATGATTGGTCAAATGAATGTCAAATGCGTCCGACAGCGCCTCTTTCGTTTCAGTCTTAAGTTGGGTTTACTATACAGTGCGCCCAACTTATCTCTGAAATGGCAAAAATTGGAACTAACGAAAAGTCATTCATAAGTACAATGGGTTTACTATACGTCGTGGTCATTCATCTGTCAGTTACTAGTGTGCAATGATTGGTCAAATGAATGTCAAATGCGTCAGACAGCGCCTCTTTCGTTTCAATCTTAAGTTGGGTTTACTATAGTATCAAACGCACGCACACCTTTATGTCACAAGAAGATAAAAAAAATTATATATCTTTAGCGACGAAACTTTTCTTTCATGTACCTACTTGCTACCTTAGTTGTTGATGGATTTTGTAATTATGGTAGGAGAAGGTTAATTAAGTATCTATAACAGTTTCAATCCGCAATCTCAAGGCGCGGCTCGTTCCCGGTATAGGCTTACTTGACGGACATAACACGGATAAAGTTGATTAAAACATCGCAGGATTAGTCGAGGTCGAGACAGCTGATAAAGGAAGCTTTAATCGTTTTTAAGTCGGTCTCCTTCCGAACTGCGGCGAACAGCCTATATTTGTCAAGGCGGATTATTTTTGACTGACAGAGAAATAAATGGACACCACCTTTTTGTTCAATTTCTTGCTGAACGCGATTTGATTTGATTAAAGGAATAATTCTGCTTGTTGAAAGTTTCAAAGGTTCACGTTTTTAATGTATTTTCAAAAGCAATTTATGTTAATTATAGATTATGGGCTATGGGTACTTATTTCAAAGTTCATTATGAGCGGTGAAAGTTTATGTTATATTTATTTATTTATTTATTTATTTATTTATGTTCACAAAATCCACAGCTCTTAGAAGTAAAGATTACATAGCATATGTGCAAAACTTATAGCCAATTACGGATTTTCATTTTATAAATCATTACTATTAAACTGCCACTGAGGTTTACAAAAATACATACATCGCGATTTCGAGCGTGCATGAGAGTGCGTGGGTTTGTGTGTGTGTGTGTGTGTGTGTGTGTATACGTGTGTTTGTGGGTGTGTGCATGTGTGTTTTATTTACATGTATATTGTAATACTATAAATAATTTAAATAAAAAATACTATATATATAAAATTTTAAATACATACATCGTGTATCTCATATAAATATATAATAATTGTAATAATAATTAAATTTATAATAATTGTATGTGTGTTTATTACTCAACTTTATTTGATTTATTTAAGAGGTTTAAGGTCACCGTCGTTTATGATTTTGCACACTTCTTTTTTAAAACTATACTTATTGGCATGAAAAATATCTATACTATTAAATTTTTTATTAAAGCTTGTTTGTAGCCTGCTAACCAAGGAATTTTGGGCATAATTACATTTTGTTTTCATTACCGCAAATAACGATTTTGTTGCGTGCCTAGTGCGTTTTTCTGGCACATAAAGACGTAAGATTTTATATGTTAGTGCCATACAATCTATATTCCCATTACATAAACCATGGAGAAACGACATATCTGCCAAGTGCCGCCTGCCCTCAAGTGACATGAGTTTGTAATGAGAACAAGAGTCAGAATAATCTAGAAAACTACGAGAATATCGGTAATTAAGGTATTTGACAAAACCGTCCTCGCTTACTTCTCAGCCTAGGTCATGACAAAATAACTGTGATGTGTTTAATATCCCTTTATGGATATATCGGTTTCCCTTACAAACTTCCACCTCTTTCAACTTCTCGAGGGAAGATTTCTGGGATATAGGAAACTCTATACCTTTTGGATTTTCGTTTCCTGTGCTTCTAGAAAGTTCGTATGCACACAAACGTTACTATAATAATCTTACCTCACCATTATACAGAGCTGAAGATACACAGAAAAACCGAATGATTCGACATCGAGACCGATGCAGACAATGTCGGAGACAGATCAATTATTTCAATACTTTACTCGCTCGAATACGGATTGACGTACGATAACGACATCGAATCGGAAAACATGGAATCGTTTTAACATACCGAATTAATCCTGTGGGATTTACCGGAATGTGACGGGCGTGCGTGTCTGGAAACGTTTGTGCCGGAAACATCCTTACTTACTAAATGGTTTCGGACGTTGCGTTGTTGTTCTTTAACTGACGTCTACTTAAGACTTACTTAAGACACGCAATTTATTGCTTTTATAGGAAAAGTAACTGTACTACAATAATTTAACAGGTCGCAAACTACACTGGAGCAGCGTGATCGATAGTGCTCTAGAATTCGCCAGTTAAGTAAGATAAATATTTTGAAGCAGAAGATATAATTGTGACTATGATAATTATCTTTTATATCAATTATGTCTCTTAAGCAACATCAGATACATTATCAGTTTTTATACGCAAATATGTAAAATCTAATAATATGACTTCCAATAAAAAGAATCGACTGTTTAATTACTTACCTAAACGGTTTATAAATCGTAGAACTTCAAAGAATTTAATACTTGTATAATCTACGACTTCTATAAATGATTTGAGCGACGAATCGTTAACTAAAGACTCCTTAAAGCAAATCAAAGTTCTATCGCTGACCACAATCTCGGATTCATTACGGCCCTCCAAATTGCAAATCATTTGCCCGCTCACATTTCAGTGTCGGGTCTCGCGTACGCCGGCTGAGATCGTCAAAGGCATCATTAAAATATCCTTCGTGGCATCAAAGCAGCAAATAATGTCTTATCGTCGGACGATTGGATCCGGAGATACGTTGTAAATTCATCGTTAAACGCCTATTTCAGGATAGATGGAGGTATTTTGATAGCTCGTGGGATTTCGGAATCAATGCCCCAAACGCTCAAAGGACATCTCTTTGATTGTAGGAGATTACGTCTGAATGGTCTGCGAATTTGTGGCGCTGACAGGATAATTAACGTTAAATCTCCCGTTGTATTATTTTAGAGACCGTAAATTAATTTTATATCCGAAATATGTTTCGATATTCGATGCGTCTGTTTTTAACAGTGGCATTTATTCAACGATTATCCTTTAATCACTAATTTACTGTAGTTGTTTTTGGGTTTCATAAGTTTCATTACTCAACATCAGTAGGTGTTTAGCTACATGACGCAGAAACTTCTTATTGAGAAGAGCTATTGAAGAGGTGAGGAGGGTGCTCTGTCAAACCGCTCCAGTGCAGATTAGCTAAGAGACTTGTTAGCAACCCTAGTCTCAGAAATTATGCTGTACAATTTCCTCCGATAAAGCTTAGTGACTATCTTGTGACAACAAACACTACCGCAATTACGTGCCGTCCGAAATATGTAAACATTCTTGTAATTTTGCTATTAGCACTTACTCTTGTATATGAATTCCGACTGTTTAGTCCGGTGATACAGTTGACATAAATAATAAGCAAGCAAATAAAGTTACCGTTGGAATTGATTCAGAAAAGGGTCAAGAAAAACAGATTTTCTTATCTCCACAAGACCGGCTTCACACAACAAATCTACATGATCCACGTTGGGTTTCAGTTTTCTTTGGTTGTATCCATCGATTATTGATACAGCAATACAATCGAAGCCCCATTGTGAGTCAAATCCGCGGAGTGCTCCGTATAAATCATTCAACTGAGCTCAATTTGTAGTCACTTTGGCCAACTATTTTGGGAAACTTCTTTATATTCGGTGTGTTGTGCTGAAGATTGTACAGCCTTGATCTTGGCCAATGGATGCCCTTCAATTTCAAGATAACTTATCATAAACCCTTATTTAAAATCAGGAACATGTCGCCTCGATGCGTTGCCAGTTAACCCCTTCACAAACGGATTTTTTTTGTAACGTTAGCTCTTCATTCAACATAGCTACCAAAATATTACACCGAGTTAATTCCATTTAAACACAAACAGAATGTTTCTTTATTTCATACTAGCCCGCGCGGAATTCGTTTAAACTTCACCCCCCCTATTTCACCCCCTTCCGGGGTGGAATTTCTAAAAATCCTCTCTTAGTGCTCCCCTACAAACCTACACATACATAATACTAAATACTAAATATACATGCCAAATTTCAGCTTCTTCCGTTCAGTAGTTTCGGCTGTGCATTGTCTGTCAGTCAATCACCAGTAACGCAAGAGTTTTATATATTTAGATAAACGAGGGAAATTAAATTTTGTATTAAATTCCATGGAAAAATTTAGCTTATGAAATTCATAGACAGCAGATAAAGCGAAAGCTGGTATAATAGATAAGTAATTTCAAAATTGTTCAATAGCAAACAGAACTATGAAACTCGACAGAAGCGAAGGAATGAAGGTGTCTGCATTATTAAATCGAGAAAGTTGAGCCGGTCAAAGGGGAAACTCGAATATAATATAATTCCCGACCACACTACTTTCAAAGATTCAGTAAGTATTTGCGAATATTTTTCCCGCGCGGCTGGAATTCATTAGGAACTTTCCATTGTGGTGATGTTGCTTCAGGAACTGGAAAAAACGACTTCCGAACTTTCGCCTTGCATTATTCACCCGCGTTGTGATTTATTGTCGAATTATGATTCATGGTGACTTCCTGTACCACTATCGTATAATGACTGTGTTTGTTCCTGTCTATTGAATTTATTATTTTGTAACGTATTACTTTCAGGCAGCTGCTATCGAGTACTTTCTTGTCGTGTCATATTGAACGATAAATTTTATGTATTCTGTGCAAATAATTTTTCATTAGAACAAAAGTTTTTTTTGTTGCATTAGGTACTTCAAATATTATTTTTTTAACCTAATTGTCAATCCCTCTGTTAAAATTTAAGAATTCGTCAAATCTGAAAATGGCAAGCCAAATATAACGTCGTGTTTGTACCACAATGAAATTATAATTTAACTGAGTGGTAAAGAGGCAAGAAACTTCCAAATTAGGAAACGAAACGCCCAGTAAGTACTGAAAGATTAAAGTTATTATGATCCTAAACACCAAAGATGGAAGCCCATTACTAGAATATAAAATAGTAAATAGAAAAAAATACGTTACTCTGAGTCCCAGTAGCCTTTAATTCCTACGTTCTAAAACAAAAAATCTTGAATATGGCGAAAAATTATATAACGTACCTACGGGTTAGAACCACATTGTAGCAAGGCGATTAAATGTGACGTCCCTGGATCCCAAGACGAAAACAACGTGACGTGTGTCCGTGACACGTGTCCCACACACGTGACGGCTCCCGTCCTACCGACATGTGTCTTGCCCGGCGCTGTTTCTAACTTGACCTTTTGGATATGTCGTTGCCAAATCATTGAAATTATTCAAATACCTATGCCTAATTTTAAAGTTGAATAATTTTGGTTTTCAAAGATTCCATGTCAACGTAGCAGTGATTGCGCCAACATCCCAATTCGATCAGTTGAACAAGAACAGAAGACAAAGAAGAGAGAATAAGAGCTGATATGTGGCATTTGAGAAGAATACGTAATTGTGGGGATTTGAGGCACTCAATTTTTTACAATATTTCTATTTCTGTTAGTTGTTCATTAACTTCAATCACACCTACCTAGTGCTGCTTATTTCGGCGATCGAAGGCTCACACGAGCCAATAGTTATTGCTAATAGCGAAGACGATCTTACTCCTCTAGTATAGTTATTTAAAAGTCCAACGATTTAACGCTGCTACATGTAATGTCGATAATTACCTTACCAAGATGACGATGATCGAGTAAGTGATGATGCAACTCACGCTATGGCGCCAGGGTCGCGTAGTCTCTCGATGAAGGACAGGTGCTTGGTGCGGCGGGTCTTGGGCCGGTAGTCCAGCTTGTTGGCGCAGCCCTTGTTCGACTTGGTTCGCGCTTCGAAGATCACATGAGGGTGTTTCTGCTGAAACAAACCGATCCATACATTAAATGCTGTCATGTTATTTATCTTAAACACGAGATAATTTGTTTGATCAGTTAAAGTTTCACTGTGGCTTAATAAGTTTCCTTTGTCATATTTTAATTTAATTTTGTGTTTTTTTTCACAAAGGCTATCTTGAAGAAACTAGCGATTAGAAGTAGAAATTAGTAACAATATTTAAAACTGTGACGAGTTTTATTTGTATTTTTTTTGTTTTTTTTTTTGTTTTTTTGTGCGTGTACCATAAAACGTAATAAACAATAATAAATAAAAAATCAATATCACTTAAGTAATAACTTTGTTTCATTGTTTATGTAATACAAACAATAGTCAGTGATACAACAGCATAGTGTATAAGTTGGTACAGCATTTAAATTTTTATTCTTTATTTAAAAGTATTGAAGAAATAAGGTAGGTAAACAAGGAGGACTGTACACCAATAGAAAATTGTATTTTTATCTGTGCCAATTCCTCTTGTCGAATATTGGTCAGCATTGTTGAAGAAAGGAATTATAAAAGAGATGAAACTTCTGAGAATTTTTACAATAGAAATGTAGATAACGGCTGTTCGCATTTCAATACCCAAAAAATACTTTATTTTAAAATACTCAGTGGAATTTTAGAAATTACATAAAACGTCCAATGTCGTTATCGCAACCCTTAAGACCGAGTCTCTTCTCAGAATGAGAAGGTTAAGGCCGTAGTCCACCTGTCCACCACGCTGGCCAAGTGCGGATATGCGGACTTCACACACCTTTGAGTTTTGCGAACTCTTTGGTATACGATGTTGTCCTTTGCCGTTATAGCGAGGGACATTTAATGAGGGTAACCGCGTGTGAATTTTATGCTAGAGGCGCGAGTGAAAAGGGAGGTCTGTCTGTCACTTTTCGCTTGTCTGAATTTCATTTGTCACTGTTTATGTATGGGCGGGCTTTAACAGCATGACCGCACTCTGCAGTGGCGCCAACTGGTGAGCACAAAAACGGTTACCCTCATTGCTTAAAACGCACATAACTCCGAAAAGACAGAAGTGGTCATTGGTCCGCATGGAAACTTCTCGTGCCCTGGCCTCAGGGATAATTGAAATCGGTCCTGTACCTACTAAGTTTGTTCGTTACAAACATCCTAAAAATAAATAAACAAATAAATAACGCATCACACTCATAGCCCCACACTAGGATTCCCTGTGTCGTGGGTGCCATGGAAAACACACAAGACAAGGACACACACCCAGACCGAGAACGGCAATTCAAATTCATTCAAATTTCCGCCTTGCTGGTAATCGAACCCAGGACCCTCGGAACAGCGATCCGGCGTGTTAACCATTACGCCATCCGGGTCATCTAAATATAAATCTTCTATATAATATTCGCAATGATTAAATAAATATTTATTTTTATATCAATAGAAATAAACTATAATGTATTTTTAGTAAAATTACACAATACAGACGTAAAGTATATTTCAATAGGTAGGTACTGGCCGGTTTCCTCCCAAATATCACTGAAAAGATGGCGGCTATCTCAGTGAAAAATGCCGCCAATTTACCGCAAACACTGCTAAATTGGATGTTTCCCGCGACCGATGGACATTTCGCGCCTTTATTTTATATTTAGAATTTTATTTTTGTCTTGTTTGTACTTATGAATTTCATATTATAACACAAATAAATGCTCACTGTGATTTTTATGCCAGATGGTTACGTTACGAAATGCTATAAGGTTCAAAATAATTTTAATAAAAAAATATTTTAAACATTATATTTAAGTACTTATTTATATTTTTAGGAATTCTACCATATTAACAGAAAGTTATGATACCTAATTTAATGATATGATTTAATTTAAAAAGGCCAATATAATCCTCCGACACGGTAAACTGCATTGTCTGTGAACATTGAGATACTATGTACTATACATCAATGTCTGTGAATATTCCCACAACACACAAGCGTCACCAATCCAACGTCAACCAAAGGAGAACAGTTTAAACCGTTCAAACTATGTAAGCAAGACACGCCCGGAAGTAATAACTTTATGCACGGCAATATTGTGTAATTATCTCTATATCTCTAAGTATCTAGGCACGAGCCGAGGAAACTTAATATGCATTTTCCCATTTGTACACAACTTCCACTTAAAACTCAAAGCAAGCTTCCAACTATCTGTGAAGAACTTCGCAAGAGTAAGTACGAATAGGTATCTGAGTAACAGTATAATGACGCTCTCAGGTAACATACATATATGGATATACGAGTATACAGACAGAATATGTGTGCGTTTGCATAGAGTAATATAAAATGGTATAACCATGGATTGAAGAGTTTCGATGTTTTTTATATATCTAAGGCTCTCAGAAATGTATTTAGATGACACATGAACCATTTTTAAGCTTCATCTCCAAAAATACACAGCGAAAATCGCAACAAGTAAAATCAGAAACGGCTTAATCGAATGCAATGCGGTTTACCATGAAGTGTAATTTTGTTTAGATATACCTAGGTAGAGAACCTAGGTATGAAGAATTTGATTTATTTTAAGCGATAAAAAATAATAACATAACATATAAAAATCAATAACAATAACATTAATATCACACGGATAACAATTTTTAAAGAAGTCCATCAAAAGTTTTTCGAGGGTAGACAATAAATGGTACAATTTTCACGAAGTAAAGCCAGGAGGTAACTGGCACTTAATTTAATTCAAATATTATATTCGGCAATATATTTATGCCGGAGCTCCTTAGACGCTTTCCATTACAATGAGAAACAAAATGTATCGCGATCATAACGGTTGTACGCGCAGCCTCCGCTTACTCAAATGTCTTGGAAAACGACCACAATACTGCCCCGGAGACAACCCAAAAACCACCTTATTGCTCCAGAAATAAGACCACTAACAGCCGCAGCCTCGACACTGCAATATTGCCAAGCCTTTTCATACAAAGTATAATGCTACTTCTTAATAAATTGCTCCTAGGTGTTGCATGCAATGTTAGTTACGCTGACATATTAGAGCTTTCAGCTTTATTGCAATGAAAATACAGCGGAAAATTGCTTATTAGCCGCCGAGGACAAAGGAATTTTGCGTTTGAAAGGACGCCTCAGTATGCCACTGTGTTGTGCCTTTGTAGCTACTAGTTTTTTGATTCATTTACATTTTTGTACGTTTGTAGTTTTGTGAAAAATCTGTTTGATACGTGTTTTTGTACGAAACGCGGCGTGTAATTTGAGTTGATTTAAAATCTTGTTTGTGAGAATGGCTCGGAGTAAATTTACAAGTTTAATTATCACTGTAATTATAGTTTACAGCGAATGCAAACAACGCAATGGAAACAGGAGGAGGAGCATAAAATACATTAATGATATTACGATGTTTAAACATACACACTTCCGTCGCGAGTCGTGAGTGTATTGCTTTCGTATTTTCTTAATATTCGCAGAACTCAGATTCTTTCAGGCATCGGGTCATTTTATGTCGGGCCAATTTATGTTTTAAAGTAATTGTGGTGTCCACACCAAACCGGAAACGCCGGAACTCATTACCCGCGGCCCGGCTACGGGTCCCGTGGGACGTCCTACGATTGTGTCGGGGGATCGGTCCCAACTCTGGGGAACTCAAAACATGCCACTTATTGGGTCAGCATTCGATGACCTTTCTGACAAATGTGCGAAAGACGCCCTTACTGATAAAAAGGTGTTGGCTTAACCTATTTGTAATATTGGAAAACATATTAATTATTTGGCCAGAATAAAAATTTACTTTAATGTAAACAAAACTGACATCACAATAGGCTAGTTGACTAGTTTTGGAAAAATGCTTAATCATGTACTGTAGTGTCAATTAAACAAAAATATTATTTTTGGTCAAATTGTGAAATGAACTTAATGACTTAAGGTTTTAAAGATGATAAGATGATAACAGGGACAAAATAACGAGTTCTTATATTATAAAATATTTTGTCTCGTTTCCCATAGAGCACAACCTTTCTCCATAATTATACATTATAAAATTTCGAAACGTGGTTGGAATAATTCATAACATGGCGCTGAAATGTGGCAACGAATCTGAGGTAAAAATTCACGCTGAAATTTATGGAATTTCGAAGTCAACGAATTTATTCATTGCGTTGAAAATTTAATATTGTGTAGTTCCTTACCACGACACCACCACAGGTAATCGAATCGAATCAAACGAGATGTCACTAAGAAGTTTAGTTTAATTTCCGTTAGAGACGCTGTTGTCACGGCAAAGACACTAACTACAAAGTGTTTGTGAAATACTTCAGAGGCACTGTTCAATTAAATATTAAAATATGAACCAGGTGTCTGTATACTCCAAACTTAATTGCCTTTAAGTAAAGGAAATTATTGGGAGATAAGTAATTTGCTGCGTATACGACTATTCACATAGGTACAAACTACCCAATATATATTTGAAAATGTCTTTATTTATTAATTAGGTAATATAGGTGACGCAATTTAATATTTTTAAAGCGATTACAAAAACACTACTTAAACTTTAATTCAAGTTCAAGACAATACATCAGTGAAACCATATCTAAACGGGACGACACGAAGATGCGATTAGTAGGACGAAACGCATAGACAAATAGAGAAAACATCTATAAATCGTTTGTATTAACCACTTTTAGCATAGCTAGGGGTCATCTTTGTTAATCGATTGTTTCATAGATGATAACACTAGTGATGAGGACATGGCGTTAGATTGTTCAAAGTAGTATTAGAGAATCTATTGTTACGAGAATCTCTCAACGTGTAGGGTAAAGTCCACTACCACCCTCCTACCCTCAGTCCCCTCACTTCATATCCACCCTTCGCCTTCGATAGACTTGACACATCCTTGAAACCATATTGACCTGAAACATTGTCAAGATAATATAAATTGGTCCAGCCGAGATGTTTTCTCTTCCTAATTGTAAGGTCAGTCATTTTAGGCCGAAAAAAACTATTAACCGATAGCCCTAACATTGTCTTTTAAACGATTCTTTCTCCGTTTAAGTGACATGAAATTAAACCAAATTTCATAATCTAAATGTAATTTGTAGAAGGTTCTGGTCATTCGAAAGATTTCTACTACGAGTATAATAAAAAGTTTAAGCCTAGGTATATGAATTTGCTATTGGTCAATCACAGAGTCTTCATGAATAAAAGAACTCCAATTATAACGATAAAAACTGTAAGTAATACCAGCAAATAATCATTTGTTTTGTACACGCACCTAACATGAAAATTAAACGTGCGTATTCGAAGTCCAACCCTACAAGAGAAAAGCGACGATTCACTGGGCCATTTAGAAGAAAACAAGAGTACAATCTAAAGTACTGCGAAAGCAATTTGTCTCCTAGCCAAGCCCCAACAAACTCGAACAACTGCGAAAAACGTCTTAGAAAATGGACAGAAAAAATATTGATGACCAGGTGAGGCCATTTTGCCGGGGCTTATAAATAAGATCCAGGTGCGTCTGGAACGAATGCAGCCACTTTCACCTAAGTTATTCCAATGTTAGTAGCCGTTAGGTCGTGGTTCTACAATAGTGCTTTAATCCTAGGTTTTATTTTTATTGAGCTACGGAAGATTGACCAAACCTACCTAAAGAAAGACAAGAGACGTCTTTCTCCTCTCGGGAAGGTAATTTTGATTTCACTTTTTTGTACTTACAACTCAATTTTTTATAATGGCATTCAATACAGAAGTAATCTGTTTTTACTTCTTTTTTATGTAAATTGCGCTGAAAGAGTTTCCCTTATTATATTATTATAATTATAAGCCGTCCGCAAATTTTATTACTCAAAGGGCAAAACTCCTTCGCAAAAGAGAGATTAAAATCCATTATCCACCACAAGGCAGTGTTGTTTGGTAAACTTATAGGCTTTTGCGGATATTACGGAGATCCCTCCGATATTGTTGTGGGTCAGCTTGATGTTTTTGTAGCATTGTCCTTATTATAGATCTGATAGATTTTAAAAACTTATTGACTGAAATACAACTTATGAGCAGGCTGTGTTCCAAAAGTTTAGCCAAAGACAAGATAGAAAGTGGACCTTCTAAAGTCATAAAAAATATTTTCTTCAAATATTGGTTGATTCTGAAAATCGATCTATCAAATTTATAACACAGTATAGTGTCTCAGTCATTAGTAGCTACTGAACAGGAAATATAAAATAGTTTTGAGCGAAATCAATGCGAGAAAATTCGACATCGCTTTAATTTGGAGCCACGACCTAAACTAGTTTCTCCGGAACGCTGTCTTATCCATCTTTCGCGGAACAATCGAATATAAATCGCGGGCCTTTTAGAGTGCACTCGATTTGCGCGGCTCTTGTTTATTTATTAACAAAAGGGATATCGATGGCGGTGTTTGTGTGACAGATGGCGCGGCCCAACGGTCTTGTGTGAATTCTAAAGCAATCCTTGTTTTACGGATTCCTTTTGGGATTTCGTTGCTCGTTGAATTGGAACCCAGGCGTGGGTTAAAGTGTTGTCACGCCTGATTTTTTTGGTACATTTAGAGAAATAATATACTATATGTAATAAATGTTTTCATTTCTATGAATGATAGAAGCACGTAGCAGTATGAAATGAAATACGGTGTGATACGGATGTCGTATGTGTGAAAAATACATTTTCAATGGAGTCAAGAGAGTCTATATTAGCCATTGAATTTCGACTGCATGCAACAGCCTTTATAATTAAATGTACATTATATTGTCATTTTTATTGTATCTAATTTCTATAATATGCGTAAGTATTATTACAATATATTTAATTATAAATTATTTTATAATTAAAACAAAACCTTGTAAAATTACAAAAAAAATGTTTGAAAACGGAAAAAGGTTGCAGTTTTTGAACGAAAAAAGCCTCGATTCTTAAGTCTCCATTAAGCGTTAGCCTAAAAACATTTACAGTACAGAACCCTGACTCAACTTAGTCCGATTCATAACACACCACACCATTTTATCTTTTTATTTACTCGTATATAACACATGTAAGTACCCACACTCAGTCTTTCGCAGCTCAAAGTAATTTGGTGTGTCCCGTAAGGAAGCCTTAAAATTTCTCTTTTTCCAACTTGTTGGTAGCCAGCCCACAGTGGTCCCGTCCCATGTGTTTGTCACTGTCACGATGAGGGATCGCGATCGTTCGATCGGGACACCTCGGGACCAGCGCCGTGCCCTCGGGGGAGACGGGCCTAAAAAATTAAAGGTGTTCCAATGTGATTTAAAATCCGATCGTAGCTCCTGGTACACTTAAGTGATTCGATAACGTACGCTTTAGGAAATCCTACTAATATTATAAATGCGAAAGTTTGTAAGGATGTATGTGTGTGTGTGTGTTTGTTGCTCTTTCACGCAAAAACTACTGAACGGATTTTCATGAAACTTTGCAGTTATATAGCTTAGACATCGGAATAACATAATTTGTTAAAATTTATAGAGATTTTTGAAGGGACTGGTTTCCCGAAGCGAAGCGAGGGCGGATTGTCTAGTAAGATATATTTTAAGAGTGCATCGTGTGGTTAAAGAAAGGATGATGAAAATTATATTTATTACAAGGGAAGGGCTTTTACTTAATAATTGTTGAGAGGTCAGTTTCCTGCACAAGGCATCTTAGATAAAATCATGTAAGCACGTTACTTTATAGCAGGACCAAAAGCTGCTAAAGCGATGATTTATTTTTGAGTTGTATAGTTGTACACATATTGCGCAAACTCTACTAAATACAAATATGCTTTTGATACTTATATAATAGCTGGAGATCAAATTAAAAAACAGGGGTATGTTTCATGTTTCATCATAAGGCGCTGCTTAGAATCTGAGATCCTAACAACAGTATTTAATAATAGGTGTTAATCTTTACAAGCGTAATGCCGAAGTTTCAGCGATCGAAGAGGGGCCGGATTTACTAGTATCTAATTAATTAGTTATGGCTGAAGTCGTTAGCTAAATTGTCTAGTACTAATCAGACTATCTCGTGTAAACCGATCGACAAATGGAGAATATCAACGACAAACGCCCAGCGCAGTACGTTCTATCTGCGAGATATATCGCTGCGTTTTATCGCCGTTCCGAAAGTGATTTTGAATGGCTCCAATCATTCTCACAAGGGGTTTTATTGCGAAGCTTCGGGGACTAGTGAATAGTTGAAATTATACTGAATTTATATAAGAGTTTTTTATACTGAACTCCATGTAATATAATTTTAAACCATTAGTACACATTTTACTGAAGTGGTTTATTGTGGACAGTAATCAACAAATCACCCTCCTTCGTGATACAGTGTCATACTCTTTTAAGTTACGAGTTCATGATGTTGCGCACTTAAGTATGTTCTTATTTTTTTCTCTTTTAGTGACCACGATATAATACCACAAAGTTCCTGTATAAAACTATTAAATCGCCGGACGTAAATTAGCAAAGCCAGTCCGGGGCGAGTCCCAATGAATTTTTAAGCGAGCCAATAGAATGTCAAACAATGGCGTCGATTTGCCGTGCATTAAGTATTCAGTTGCCGCGGTCGCGCCGCCTGCAGGGAGCCCGCACTGACCCTCACCAACTTTGCTATATAATTTGCATCCGTTTAAGTTAGGAATCTTTTAAACACTACTTACAATCAACTATTTGACTTTGGGTTAATCTATGTGTAGGCCTATCGCTCAGACCAGGGTTTCCACCTTAAAGTTTGCCTTGCAACCGAATGTTTTGTCGTGAAACTACAAGTATGGGTTTCAAACAGTAGGTACCTATTTCGATTTCAATCGTTGATAGGATTTGATGTGTTGTCTTGTGTGTTGTCTACGACATCCACGACACAGGGAGTCTAGTGTGGGGCTATGAGTGTATAGCGTTGTTATTGTTATTATACCTTAAGTGTAAGAAATTATGTGTTGTGGTTGCTATGGATACTACATACACTTAGACAAAGAACAGAAATGTTAACTCCTTCAAATGTAATCTCGTCAGAAAATCGAACTCATTCGTGCGCCCGGCACGTGGACCACTGCATCATATTTTACGAGATGCCAAACAATATCAGTGATTTAGGATGAATTAACTAGATTTACAGTACATTAGATATTCAGTGCGCTCCCGCGCAGGATGGACTTACGTTTCAAAACTTTGCTCAATCTAATTTGCATTGGTACAAGTTGATGGAGATCTACCGAGCGGTGCATTCGGCTACGAATCTATAACTAGGGATTTACTTTAGCACAATGTTCATGTATGATAATACGTTACTTAGCTCGGGATTTTGATGACGCTTATGTCGCAATGGAGCATGCCGAACCGGTTTTGGAAGGGAAGGTTTCGATACCCAATGTGGGGAAAATATAATTATGAGTGAGTGAGTTTTTGGCGCGTGTGAAATGATTCATTCCTCATTCGAAGGAAAAATTAAGGTTATACTTAGTTTGAGTTATTTATGTGAATATTAGTGGCTCTGTATGTTGTTTAACGTTTCAAAGATAATTATTAACTGAGAAATACTTATTTGTTTCTGGAGCGGGTGACAGTGATTTCTTGTGGAGTTCGAGTGGGCGGCAGTTACGTATCGGTTTTATCTTTCTATTTCATAACACGGATCAGTCATTACATTGTGGTATAACCTTTTTATTACATTCTTCAAAGATGACACTGGCAATGAAGAATGATTCGTACCTGTAAGTTGCAAAGAAACTTCTTACGAGTTTGTTACCAATTTTTCTTCCAAGGCTACTCACACTAGCTAGTTCTTGAAGCGTGAGGTTAGTCTTTTCATATTACTTTACGTTGCCTTATCATCACAAATGTAAAACATTCAATCGCCTGTCAGCAAATAAACAACACCAGTTACAATTTAAATCTGTTATGCAAATCGGCCGGCGGCTCGTCCGCCCACCGCGAGTTTCGTGGCCCCGCCGCCAGAGGGCGACTGCATAAATATTCCAGAAATATGGCGCCCTTTACACCGCTGATAAAGAGCCCGTAAATTAGCAGCAAACGAGCCAAATTATAAATCGCTTACCGCCGCCTCGCCTCACTTCACTTGTTTTTATAAAGAAACATCTTAGTCGAGGGGCTTTTACGGAGCGCTTAGAGAAAAAGTTGTGGAAGAGACTTTTCCTTAGTGGCTAATAGGTCGTCTGTTCACGGGCTGTGTAGTATGCAAGTATTCGCAACGCTCTTCCCCTTGTTTTGAATTACAGCAACACTACCGTTGTGCACTTACGTTGGAATTAACTTTTTTCTGTTAATCATTTTATTTTTATAAATTATTTGTAACGCGAACACGACTTTTTTATGTGCAGACAGTGCCAATTATAAACGCTGCTAAAAGAAAAAAAAAGTTATCGTTTTATTCAGTTATTTCGGCTTATTTCAAATTGAAACTGGAATTCTGTCATCCCTACTTAGTCGTCATTGAAGCTCGGATTAGAGTCATTAAAACTTTTTGATTAAACACGTAAAGTACCTATTTATATATAAAGTATTCGGAAAGCAATGTAAAAAATGTAGGTATAAACCGAAAACTAAATTTAACACAAGGGCGTATAAATGTACAAAATTTTCAAAATCAAATACATTGAATTGCATAAGTCGAACAAAAACTCCCATTAATTTCCAAATAAACTATTGCTTATAAATAAACCGTTATAGTAAAGTAATAAATCAACAATTATGTAACATGACCTTGGCATTTATTTAGACACTCTTTTCGGCTTTAATTACGAAAATATAAATCCCAAGTAGGGTCAGACTCGCAGGCCGAAAATAACCGCCTCCGGTATAAGATCTAATAAGATAACGAAGATTAACGGCCACCGTTTAAATTCAGAAGCGGGGACCGTGGGCCATACATCACGATCGGGAATATTCCGGCCAGGGTTGCCACACCTACGTGGCATTTCCGGGAAAATTCTACTATTGTTAACGTAGTCAGATTGTAATATACGTAAATATTTCTTTATAATATATACTATACATAAATCATATAAAAGCGAAAAATCAATCAGTCGTTACAAAATATCGAGAACGGCTTGGTGTATAAATTAAAGTTCGGCAGTGAGGTAGTTCATTGTCCGTAGACGTCCACTAAGAACGGGTTACGTTTAAAGAATTTATTTCTCATAAGATTTACAAAAAAATCACTTACAGAGAAAACACAAGAATCAATGTAAATAAACTCGAGATAACATGCGAGTAATCTTAATCACTGTTAAGACAACGCTAGTCAATATTAGGACAATGTAGGTAGATGCAAAAAATTGTGTTCTAATCATATGGTTTCATCATATTCCACCCCTAAGAGGAGAAACTAAGGGATAAGACTTTATTGTAAACTCAGTTATAAGTACCTCTACGCAGGCCAAGCTACGCGCAACAGCTAGCATTTTTTTAATTTTTGAAAAGTAAGTTGTAATTTAAATATTATAAAAACAAAACAAATATTACGCGCGTTACGGCTTCTTGATTAGGTAGACTTGAGGGAGAAATACAAGTTATGATTAAAAAGAAACTTTCAATAAAATCTAATCACCTAAATACGGGACAAGACAAAATTTCGAAACGCCCGCCCATCTGACAACCCTAACGGGGGTGGGGGACGAGGGTTCCGATTGGAAAAGTGTCAAAGTAAGGCGTTAACGTGGCAAATAGCGAGTTTGACCCAACACTTGATAACGCTTGATTTTTTTCTTAAAAATGTTTTTTTTTTTGTTTATTTAACACGAGTGCCCGTCTTCGTTTCTCTACGGTAAACCTGTGCCTTGTATTGGAATTGTGAAAAACGAAACTTTAAAATTACAATAATCATATCGAAATGGCGAATACGAAGATAAAATCATACATAAACGCGTCTAACTGTTCAAATATATTCATCTCGTTTGTACTTGCAATTGTAACATAAAACCCAGTAGATAAATAATAGATTGGACCTCAAACTGTGGAGGAAAAGGGGAGATCTCCCGCCAGGCGATGTCACTGCCTGGGGACCGCGGTCCGAATGTTAACTCGGACCATTTGTTTAAATACTTTGTATATCTTGAAATCTTGATAGCGTGGTTGAGGATACGTCTCCTGATTGGCCAGTTCAGTATGACGCGTATGACGTAGTCTATTGTTTCACTGCACTCGTCGCTCGTGGTTGCGTGGTCAGCATTATGTGCGGCGCACGCTCATGTTACTGTAGGTATGCGCCGCTACACAAACGCTATGTACCAACAAAGAGAAATATTTATTAGCTGCCAAACATTGGCCAAATATTAGCACCAAAATTAGTTTCACGTAGCCAATCCAAACTTTATCCGGCTCGTTCAAAAGTTATAAATCACAGTTCAGTTTAAAGTTGTGCACTTTACCAAATGACGTTCAGGAACCACTGAACTTTGACCTTTCTCATAAACGCCAGGATTTGTGGTTGCATTTCTGCAATTCACGCTGAGTGCTAGAACTAATATTACCGCTGCTTTTTACGCTGAGCTAGCCGCTGGGTTTAGATAGATTTAATGACTAGCCTGTCTAACGGATTTTTGATCGATATGCACAACCAATTGCTTATGATGTAATAGTCAACCAGTTGTTGTGTGTCCAATGTGTGTTGTACATGTTTCATGTTAAAAGCCAAATGAATCAGTCGATCTCACGGAGAAAAGCCGTTTCCACGAATTTTTGAAATTTCTAATAAAAGAGAAAATTTTAACTCCCTCTAAGATTTGATGGAAGACGTAACTTGTACGTAATTTCTTTAAGGGCTCTCATATCTCGCAAATAATTATTATTTTCCTTAGATCGAGGGTTTATACTCGTAATAAAAAAAAATTGTTTTATAAAGTATCTAGGTAACTTATATAAATCTCCTAGGTATAATGAATCTGGCTAGCCGGTGAATTTTACTTTTATAAAAGATCTATTTTTATTCAGAGCAGACATTAAAAGAAAGCTATCAGCCGGGGGACAATGGGCGAGGTAAGACTTCTCGTTACAAACTAACAATTAGTTACTCAGCTTTACCTGGAATTAGGGTTCAGATCTGGACTGCCATTGTCCCAGCGCACGACCTTCGACTTTCCTTTGAGAGGAAAATAGTGAAAGGAACGCGTAATCCAGATCGAAATCGGGTTGGTATTCCAAATTGTTCAGTTGAAAGCTTTCTTAAATATTTAACTACGATTTGATTTTCTGAAATGTTAATAATTTAAGTTTTATTCTGGTGTGCTAACTATTACCCTAAAATAATCAATCGTGATAACTTCAACTTACTAACCACGTGTGGTTCTAAAGTTAAAGAGTTTGGTAACTAATTTATCAATTGTTTATAGAATTAGAAATACAGCAATGCCTTGGTTAACGAATGAACATTTTAACGCAAGGTTTTCTGCAGCGAACAAACTATTGGGTGCGTAATCTATTTGGTATTGTAATAAATTCAACCAAGATGAAATGAAATGGGTGTTACCAAGATACCCCATCGGATCACCGATACCAGTCAGGCTAGTAGGACTAGGCAAGAAAGAAAAGAAAAAGAAAGTACTGTTTAATTATGCAACTACTGCAACATACTGTAGGTATCCTATTAAACGGTTAAGTAACGTAGACGTATTTGTGTGCAAGCCAATAATGCTTTAAATAAAGCACCAGTTTCTCTCATGTGGCTTACAAATTAGTTTTGTTCAAACCGCTATCGAGCACGTTGGCCGGACCACCAATGAAAAGTGGCTGTAACTTTTACTTATTCAACTTGATGTAAATGCTGCCGTCCTAACGTACACCGACGTATCAAGAATTTACTAGCTATTGCATGAAACTATAAATTATACACTTATTTCATAAAACGTGGTTCTTTGTTCGTTTGCAAGATTCAAAATTAATTACAAATTGATGGATTTAATTATTATGTTAATTATTAATTTTACCGCTTGACGACGGTAATTTTAAATCAATTTTGTTGTAGGTACTTAATAATATTTGTAATGTGCCTTGGTCGTGCATATTTGTGATGATGACTTTTCATAAAATGGCTTGGATTTTCATAAATGACTTAATTTTATTTTATTTTTATATTTCCATTTCATTGTTTGAAGTTCTATGTTTATAAGGACCTTATTATTTATAACTTTTTACCTTAAATTTTCATTTTACAAAAAACTTATGTCCATCGGCTTTAACATGCATATAATTCTTATGAGGGCGTAAATCATTCTGTATTAACCTCTGCACTCTCCCTTCAAACCTCAACCCTCAAAGCCTCAAAGCCGAATGACGTGACGTGAGATCTGATGCGTGCCAATCGTCCCGTTCGTCACCGTGACACGTGTCGCAGTCACGTCCAGTCACGCTCTTGCTGCAGCTGCCAGTGACTTAGCTATTAGTGTTAGTAGCATTTAGCATCGTATGTTCAGACGAGTGATAATAAAGCCTAGCATGTTCAAGCGTATATTTTTATCAAGATCACCTCGATTCTATTTAAATGATTCATATTTAGTGGTCCACGGATTGGTAATTTTTGGCGAAATTAATAAGCTACGATCGGTTTCTGCTGTCTTTCTACCGTAAGATACTTGGTATCTGTGTTACCCTGGTACTAGTGTCTCTGGTAATCGTGGTCTGTATTCGCGGCCGCCCCAAACTACTTTCTTAACGTCCAAGAAAACTTCATTAAAATCATCTAAAAATCAATATAGCTTTGCAAAGAAACTGTCTCGAAAGCAATATTAAATCCTCCCCTCGAGCCACAGCAGCGGACCTCCAATAATAACGCGATAAATTACCCTGTCCACGTGTGACTTACGGCCGCCGCGCACCGGCCCCTAACAAATTATTATCGTGTTATTTTTTACCTACTGGACATTAATTCACCGCTGTACTAGATATTTCTCCTTTATTGGACTCGCAAGGGTTTATTCATTTGGCCGATGTCTTTTTGTGTTCTGTCCTTTTTGTTTTATTTAAAGACCAGTGTCTCGGAAATAAAGTAACGAATGTTAGGAAGGTTTGTGTGTTAGGTACGTATTTGAACTCAGTATTTACTTACGTTTACTTAATTTATTTTTGAATTTTTAAGGCTTAAAGTTAATAGATTTGTTTATTGTCCCCAATCACCCGTTTTCATCACGATGATTTTTGATCTGTGGAGGTTGCTAATAGCCATGAAGTCGCTGAACTAAACCTAGCTTTAGGTCCTTATATTTGTAGTGAAGATTAATTTAATAATTTTGTTTTTAAGCATTTTATTTTCTTATTTAATAACTGAAACTGTAGTTATCCGTATCCGATGACGCGTATAATCTCTCCATGGAAGATATTTAAGAATATTATCAGAGACACGTTTCTGAAATTTATATTTTCTTAGTTAGCACCAAAGTAAAAAGGTAACAAAATGCTTTAATAACAAGCATATGGCGCGAGCTTCAGCTTTTTCATATGTACCTCTAGGTATACAGGAAATATTAATTCTGAAAACGAGCATTATCAAAGCGCAAAACACTAACCAAAAAAAAAATAATAAAATCGGTCGACAAACAACTCTCCCGCGAGCAGTTGTTTTCCTTTAACCTATTTATACACATACAAAAGTCGGCCTGTCTCTAACAAGACGTAAACAAATCATTCGCGTCGAGTATTATTCAAAAGAACATCACACAAACAATATGTAGATTGCCCCACTCTGTACTTGGAAGGGTTGAGCGCTCGTAAAGAATTCAAAATATGAATTAGATAGGGGATGGGGATGTTCCTCAAGTGAGCAGGGGTTGTAATATTCTTTAATCGGGGGAGCTGTTTAAACTCCGCGGTTATTCGCTGCGGGCGTCGGAGTAAACATTTGACTGGTCGCGTCATAAATGGTTTTTAACACGTCGGTAAGATCGAGTGAATAACGTTTTATTGTTTCGTTTATTTGCATTTTAGTAGAAGCACGGTTGGATCTGAAGATTTTATTTATTTTTTGTTCTTCATAAAATTTATAGGAAACTTACACTTTAATTTTTCTTTGTGTAAATGTGCAAGTGTGTGACTGTTTGAGAGTTTGTGCATAACAGTGTTTGCGCGCGTGTGTGTGTGAGTGTGAGTGTGCTTATGATTAAGTATATTGTATTGTGTCCTCATAGTTAAGTGGTTCGTTTATTAAAATATAACTTTCGGATTTGATTTCAGGACGTTATGAATTTGGCGATATGATTAATGCCCTTAACAGTAAAATGAGAAAGGTTATACTAACAAAATTAATAAACCAATTGCAATTGCATAAAGGTCAAACTAGGTTCTTCTTCTTATAAAACTAGTACCTTATTCATTCCATAAAATAACATTCACACGTAATAAATAACCTACAGTAATAAATAACTACATCAAAGGCAACATTCTAAGTTTGATTTTTAGCCATGTTCTACGAAAGAAGCTGTACTGCAGTTGCTCAACCGTTATCTCAAAACTAATCTCGAACCGTCAACAAATAGCAGAGCGCAAGCAGTCGGCACCAGCCATAAACTCCAGCCAGTCCGAGTCACATTTACTTGAGGCATGCCCCAATAAATAGCGGATGTCTCAACCCGACTCATTTCTCACCCGCCCGTTCAACTATATTTAACCCGTAAATCGCTGTAAATATGCAGCCAACGATGAAATATTCTCAAAGGAAGTTAAAAAACTTAAGCATAACTTCTTCCTTGTTTGGGTCTACTCGGATTGCAGAGAATTATCCGATTTCTTCACTTTATACTCAGTTTAGAATTGATTACCTACTGAGATTATATTGCAGAATTATATAGGCTTGTTCAAATTAAAATTTAAACCAGTTAATAGTAAACCGAATTGAATTTTTGATTTCGGAATTCCGCATAAAATTGCATGCAGTACGGTTTGCGTTATTTGGAGAAATATGTAGTAGAGTTACATAATGTACTTTTGGTTCATAGGGCCCATATAACCCTATGAAGATCGTCATACATCTTGTTCCTTTAATATCACTTAGTACAGATATAATCCCATCAAGAGCATTTTCAACTTTTTGTTCACGCTTCGTCACAAAGGTCCAGTAATATGCCGGTATCAAGATTTTAGTGCATCGGACCGACAATTTGGTAAAGTTTTCGTTCAAATATAGGTAGGTACTTGCCCGACTTTGTCGGCAAGGAGGATCAATTCTATCGGCAGACTGATCCGTTGCGCTCCAGCGAGGCAGCGAGGCAACTTTACAAGCCTCGCTCGCACATACAGAAATGTTATGGGCTAGACAAACACGGAAATTTGGTGTTTAACGCCGGCTTGGACTTGCGAAGTTTTGACAAACAACCCTCTAATCCTCCGAGCGGTACATCCACGGTCCGGTTGGTGCCGCGTGCGGAGATCAAGAGATCAGACTTAGTGTGTGAATGTTGGGTTACTTGGGTTTGGCGATTTGTGCGGATTTCAGCGTTCGATCATACTTAAGGACGCAGCTGTCATATTCAAATTTAGAACGATTTATTCTTTTACTATGACAGTTGTATCTTACCGTCTTGTATCAGGTGGGTTTACATTCATTGATTCAGTGGTCTCGAAAGGGAGGGAAAAATTCAAATCTCCCTCAGGAATGAAAAGGGCAGACTTTAGGTTGCGTCACCTATGTCACTTACTATTTATTTACTACACATCTAAAATCACGGTTTTAAAACGTTTATAAATGTTACTGAATATATACTCATGTACCTATTTAATTACACTTGTGGAACAAATTCACAATAATTGTAAATGAATAAAGAAGAACAGAAAAAAGACTCACGCAAATATAGAATATTACACAAAAGGACAACCAAACACAGCCTTATTCCGAAACGTATAAATAAAGCTATTATTGTACAGTTAACACAAGTATGCCTATCAACGCCACTCTTAATAACGTGTGTAGGCAGAACCAATCATAAGTGTATCCATCCAAACATAAACAGCGTAGATGGCGCCCCGAGCGCTCGATGTAACTAATTAAACGTTTTCATAGCTCCTGTTTACTTTCGTTCCGTTCCACAGAATAAACAAACCGGATCGGCAGGTCTCAGATTACTCTCGATCTAGCCTCATAACTGGCACAGATCATATATTTCCATCATTATTTATTTGATCAGTTAAGACGGGTTTGTATTTCTGAATATTGATGAAAGGTGATATTAACAAAAAATTCTAAAAACAGACTTCGATATCTATTAAAATGAGAACATCTTTGAAGTAGCCAAAGTCAGTTAAATACGCATTTTTAGCGATAACTCAAAAATTACTTACCACGCGACAGTCCCAGTCCTTAAACGTATTAACAAAGTAACCAACTAACCAGCTAATTTTATAACAAGTCTTGTTAGAATTAGACTAACGTAGACCTGAATAAGACCGACCTAACCGAAGGGTGGTGTCGCATGTTGATTTGCTACCATATTTCCATAAAAAAGGCCAGCACCAATTTTACGAGCATAAAAAATCATCACATTTTCGAAAACACGAATTTTCTGCTTTTTAGAACACCTACATCAAGTATAAATGTACCTATATAAAATATATACACTTAAGTGTCTGTAAATTGCTCGACTGCTAAGCGAAGTTTGCTGGTTTTGACTGTCGGAAGCACACGTTATATTACAGATATAATATAGTCTGTAAAGTCTGAGTTAAGTAAGATTACAACTTATGGAGAACTGGGCCGTATTACGATCACACCATAGTTTTCGGCCATATAATTATTTCATTGTTGTATTGATTGTAATAAAGTTAAGAATGCGTTCTTGGATAATCAAAATAAATAAGTGGTTACCAATCGAGATATCTACTATGTATAATGTACTAGCTGTTGCCTGCGGCTTAGCCCGCATTAAAGTACTTTTGATTAATTTTCAAACCAATTGTCAATCCCTTTTTACATCCTCAGGGATGAATTATGATAAAATCCTTTCTGAGCGAACTTCTACTCCTATAAACTACCTGGGTATGTCAAGCGATTTTCGAATTTCGTGATAAGTGAGTGAGCGTTCTTTGATTTTTATATATTGAGATTAGGTAGGTATATATAACATAGATACCGTAATTTAATTAAATTAATATTTTTCATTTTAATGAAATAAACCATGTAATAATTATTGTGTGTAGCTTGCCAAAATATTTTCTTAATTAAATTTTCTTTTTAAATAGGTAAGTATCTACTATATTTCCCAAACGTCTTATATTTCATTGCTTATCATATAAATATAACTAAAAACACAGCTAAGCAACCCTAGCGTCTAATAAAATCATGCGGTACCTACGAGTACTGTATGATTCTTTTAACGCTACGCACTCACAGCCCCTCACTAAGATTACCCCGTCTTGTGAGAGGACACTCAGACGGAAGACAGATATTTAAACTCATCATTCAAATTTCAAACTCGTTCAGAATCAAACCCGGGACGAATTTGAACGGCATGGTATCCACTCTCTGTCAGTCAAGTCTCAATATAAACAAACCACGCTGCCACGTAAACGAACAATGCAACATCTGAAGAGCATAATGCACGTAATAAAACGAAGTATCATTAGCAGCCCGCATGGCAGTTAGCGGAACGAACAGGAATGTTCATTACTGCCCCGGTCCGCCGCCCCGAAGTTGGAGCGAAGGCACCGGTGCACGCTTCAGCTAAACTAATTTGAGATAGCACGCGACCGCGGCCCGGACGGGAACGCGCCAAGTTGTTACATGAAGATGTATGTCGCTTACATGATTTTGAGAATTGGAGATGCTACCCATGCTCTGTAGTGTAGCTCTACAGAGCGAGGACTTCAGGTTCAATTTTTTGCTTATATAATTAACTTTTTATAAGTTACCAGAAAAGATAATCAAAAAAGTAATGGACAGATGTCGCTCAAAATAAAATGAGACCACACGAACGACCATACGAATACTCAGTAAAAAGATAAGGTAACGACCATAAAAAAGAAAAGAAATACAGTCAAATTGAGAACCATCTCTTTTGAACTCGCTTAAATACACAAGTTAATGCTTAAGAACAATCCCACGTGATGGTAAGTCGTGATGAAATGCAAGGTTTTTAAAGGAGTACGTATTTTCATTTTGGTTCTTTTTTTCACAAGGCATTTTAATCTTATCCCATGTAAAGATTGTAAGAATTATTGCAACTCAAGTATTATTACAAGCTTATTAAATATCAGTATTATCAGTGAACAACAAACTTCATAAAAGTTCATTATTGTCATTAAAATAAAAAGTTAAAGTATCATTGCTGACCCCAAATCCATATTTCATAAAAAGCAGCTGTTTCCAAATACTTTGTCACTATTATACCCCAGTAATGGACAGTTGGGAAAATATTTATGGCAAATTAACCTTATTTATGAGTTTTTCCGTATTTACGAGTTCGAAAATCAGTCTCCGATGTTCGGTCGCACAAAAGATTTATTGGTCAACTTTCGCCCATAAAAAGGCTTGAAAAAGGCCCGAACAAAGTTTTCTTGTAAAGGTTTTATAAGAAAATTAACTTGTAATTAGTTTTGTAAGTAACCCATACCTACCTGCTGCTAACTGACTTTACAATACGGCTGTTAAAAAGTTACCTTAACTTTTCCTTAAACCTTTTTCAGTTTGCCCAGCCTTTTTTGTTCATTTTGTAAAGAAACATGAAATTTCGATGTATTTTTTCAGTATAACATGGATTTGAACTTTATGTAAAAGTAATTTGATCTCGATAGGACCCGCGGTAACTATATAAAATTTGCCAGGAATATTTTCGTTTTGCGATTAATACCTAAATAAAATTTATCCATTTAGTGATTACTTCATAATTGTAATATAAGTTAGTAATTCTACCAAATTGAAGCGAGACTTACTAGAAATCGTTAGTAAGTCTCGATTTGACTCGGTCACAGATGCGTAAAAAAGTGTAACGGAACCCACACATCTCTAACCAGAACACAACTGCTATTAACACAATTATTACCCGGTTGAAATAGTCCTAGGCAGAATGTCAGAAACTACTGCCGATCTATAACCTATTAAAGGAAATATAAGAAAAAGTAGTCTCGGACGCTTGTACGGGGCCCCTTACATCGGTAATAGCGTCCAATTGATTGATAGCTCAATTTATCAAATTGTCGGCGCAACACGTCAAAATTGCTCAGTTGCAGATTGCGTTCGATTGAGTCCGGGCACGATCGGATAATTGCTGAAGAGTATCCTCCCGATAGACGACCATTAGGTTCTTTCCGCCTCAGATTGGAATATTAGACATTTGGTAATTGCTACGGTATTCACAGGTACAGTAAAACTGTGGTAAAACGCTATACTTTTGTTTACGATTCACGCTTAAAACGACGTATCTGTGATTTCGAACGGAAATGCCATTTTACCGTTAGCCTCGATAAAATAAATAACACCACGGTTTTTTCTTCCATAGTTCGTTTTACGTTCGTTGAACTCACAGTACACTCAGTAACTCGACTCAAAGGAGACAAACAGCAAAAACTGTAGATGTTAAATTGGTTGTAGAAAATTGCTTAATGTGTAGGGTGGCCTGTACACGTTCAAAATTTACGTACACACGCGGAAAAAATAAGGAAACTCCAATCGTAAGTACGAATCCATTGTAACATATCCATTTCTGATAACCCCGATGTGTCTCTGCTATCGCACGTAATAAATCCCGCGGGAACCAGACGGCACAGTCACAGCGCACTATCTAAATAACTGTGGTGATCTATCGTGCGTTCGTTCGTGAACCCACCACTCTATTTGACTACGTTTTATTTAACAACTCCACAGTAACGGGGTGTCCTACGTGAGCGACGAATACGACGAATACGACGCGACGCTACGCAACACGATGCGATGCTACACGCGACAATAATAATAATAATAATAATCTTTATTTCAGACAATATACATCCATTTACAAAGTAATATGAATGTACAGAGGTCCATATCATAAATACCTTACAGACTAACATACATAACAAATATAAACTTAAAACTACGAGTCACGTTTCGCGGCGACGTGAAGCGCTGGTCCGGTGACCTTCGGGGGTGGTCGGCGTCCGCGGAACTTGCGGAACACGACCCCTTTTGGCCACAGCTCCTCCTTGAGGAATGTCGACAGATGTTCGGTCGGTACGCGCAATACAAACGCAGTGAAGTTCACACAATGACAACGTGTAACTGATAACGCGAAAATGATAACGTGTTGTCGCAGACTGTCACATAGGACGCAAGTAGGGATACCGTTGATTTGATCGCTTACGTCAAATCGCAACGTCGCGTCGCGTCGTTGTCGTCGCTCACGTAGGGCACCGCCTAAGTGGACACAATATTAGGGATAGTGCACAATTTAACATTATTATCATAGTAGGTAATTAATACAAAAATAAATTTTGTATGACGACCCGTATGGCGCAGTTGATACGCCCCGATCCATAAATCCTGGGTGCGATTTCCAGAAAGGCGGAAATTTAAAATTATGAATTTAAATTTTTGTTCTCAGCCTGGATGGGTTAATTGTCTAACACGGGATATCCTAGTGTGGTGGGACTGTGAATATGTACCTGTATTTATTAATATCTAAAATCATGAAACATGCATAGGCCATACGATAGCTTTACCAATTTATTTCGTCCGCCAATCCGCAGTTGGCTAGTATGGTTAACTACAGCCTATACTACTCACATTCTGAGAGAGTACCCAACTAAGGAGCGGGACCATAATGGTTTCCGAAGCAGATCTTTAACATGGTTTTTCAATCCACACGTCACCAGATCAACAGCGATCCAATTTCACAGCATTTAAACTGCGGGTTCTTCAACACGCTCACCTGTCAGGGTAAGCGCACCAATGTTTACCATAACGCTAAATCAATGTGAACGTCGCGAGGCTGTTTAATTCGAGTGGGAAATTAGATACGAATCCGAGATGCGGTGGAATGTTTGATTTGATTTAGCCGTCGTGTAGGAAACGACCGGGAGCCGATGGTGGTTGTCGTTTTTACTCGGTAACCGAAGACCGATCGAGGGTCTTGGCTGTTTGAAAACATCAATCAAATTACATTTGTGTATTTAATTTTATAGTATTACATCATGTTTGATTATTAAAGAAGTTTTAATTGATGTTT
Organism: Hesperia comma; assembly: GCA_905404135.1. Classification (NCBI taxonomy): domain Eukaryota; kingdom Metazoa; phylum Arthropoda; class Insecta; order Lepidoptera; family Hesperiidae; genus Hesperia; species Hesperia comma. The sequence continues at coordinate 19,687,425 of FR990018.1, forward strand.
GCGTTTTTATAGAATTTAATACTCTTCACTTATTTCCACAGGTGGCATATAAAACCTTTTTAATTTCGCAAGATATGGCAAGATTTGACATTTACTTTATAATCTTATAACGTAAATACATTAAATAGTGATTAAAAGAGCGGTGAAAAGAAAACAAAAGTATTCACCATAATTAACTGGTTGTGAACCCACCGTAAAAAACACACGAACCCAACTCATTTCCGTAAAATGAATAATGCACCCGCAATTTGCTAGTCGATTTCACGGTCAAAAGTTTTGGGCAACTCAGCTAGTTTAACCGAAAATTGCCCTCCGCGAAGTTAGTTCTCACTTGTTAATCCGCAACTTTAAATTCGTGGCGACAAAAACAATCGCTGGGTGGGTGAAGGGCGAAAAATTTTACCGGCTCGTTAGCCACGTCGGCGGCCAACTTTTGGGTGCTTTACCCTAAAAACGATTGGCGAGTCGTAGTTAGGACCTGTGCGCTTGAAACGTGACTGCGCAGGGAGGCCAAACGTGACTGGTTTTTGTGTCAGCCGAGTTTGGATGAAACGTTTGTAGCGCTTATTTCTTTCTAAAGTTTCAAGATAAGCTGCGGTGTTACGTTTATGTTTTAACTGATTGTCATTTGAAGTCTTTTTCACTTTTTCAGTCACAAAATATCGTTACTTTTAAGCGTTTAGTTGTAAGTAGGTACTTTTAGCTCGGTTAATCTGTTTCTAATATAAATACTTAATTAAAAAATGCCTTTGTTTCCGATACAGATAAATATAGATTGTAGTGACCCTGTCTGCAAATCGAGAGTTTTTGAGTTCGATTTCAGGCCGGAGCATACATTTATTTGGAAAACACAGCCACTCAAACATAACTTAATAACTGTTCAAAGTGACCCCCATTTTTACTTATGCACAAACGAGCGCGCTTGCGTAAATTTCTTTTTAATTTCTATGTACTGCACATTGCTGTAGCGAAAAGTCATTTTTACAATTATTGAATTCACGATAATTTATTAACGAAATCGCAAAGGAAGCGCACACGCCGATCGCTTGCTTCCGACTGACTGCGGGCGGCGAAATACAGCGTCAAAGCGGGCGGTTTCGAGTCAAAGCGTCAAAGCCGACGCCGACGCTGCGACGCAGTCTACCCTTTGATTTTAGGAGACCAAATATTAATATTTTTTAATATTTCTCTGACAAAATATAACATGGTGTACAAATTATTGCAATCGATTCAGTTATTGATTCTGAACAAACTACTTTCGGATTTAGGGTCTACTTAAAATCACGTTGTATAGACTTTAACTAAGGAGAAGGCTTTCAATATGACAGTATTTTTTATCAATCTCATAATAATATTACTGAGTTCAACGATTTTTATAATTCTTTATTCAAAAGCTGGTGCTTGTCGGCTGCTTCCATATAAAGAGTAACATCTCACGGGAAATTTTCGAGTTACCTCTACGTATCAATTTTGAAGTCGGTTATTTGTTTTCAGTTAAATTATTTCTTATCTACATATCTCAGGGCACTCTATACCCAAGAACAAGCAAGCTTCGCGACGCCGCGTGATATGAGTCGTCACACCGCACACCAATGCCTCACACACTCAATTTTACAAGCCTCCAATATTTCAAACTTGCCGACTCCACCCCGCAGCCTGCCATTTCTAATGATATAGTACCGTCAGTATAAATCTACATACCCGTAATGAGACCCGCGGGCTCCTGACATCGTAATGTAATCAGCTGCTGAATTATGTGAGCGAAGTCACCGAACGCAATTTCACAACTTATAATTGCTTCGCTCGGTATATTTGGGGGGCAGGTATAGGAACTATACGTGACGATATGTCGGAAACGTTGTGTGATTTACTGAAGATATACGAAGAAGATATAATCCGATGATTGGTGGATGTTTTCATTCAGAGGGTCCGAGGTACGATTCCCAGCAAACTTGTGTTATTAAGTTTTCCGTCTTCCAGTCTAGGTGGGTGTTCTTTTCTTTGTATGCTATCCATGTGTCATTTACTTATTAGGTACTAACAACGTACCCAGCCACCGAGGTAATATAAATTGAATAACATTTTTCTAGCTATAAAATATAGAAAAACTTGATGTTGTAATACTAAAATTCATCTACGCTACACACTCACAGCCCCACACTAGGATTCCTTGTGTCGTGAGCCCTAGGACACACCCAAACCAAGAACGGGAATTTATATTCATCATTCAAATTCAATTCAATTGACGCATTCCCGTAACGATCAAGTGGAGATCTTCTAAAAGATGTACAAATATCTCCAGGATCAAGGTTACTTAGCCGCTGCTGACACTGACCATTCACAGATGGCCCGTCTGCTGTCATCAGCCCCTCAAGCTGTAAAAGTAGCCGTGCTGTTTCCAGGGATCATTAATGTGCCGGTGACAGCAAAACGGCTAAGCCCGCTGGCAAGCCGCCAGTTCCACTGGATCCGCGTCCATTATCCGCAGATTTCTATCGGCCCTTCCCTTGCTAATTTGCTGTTGTTTTGATATTATTTTCCAACACGAACAAAAAGTCTTCTTTAGCTTCAACTTGTGAACTAGAACAATGTTTGATTAATTCTTTATCTTTATTCAAATAGCTTGCAGCTCGCAAATAATATGGCAAATGATAATGACTGGAATCTGTTTACAGATATTTCATAGACTCTTTCTGTGATTATTTTCTATCAATTTAGCTTCAAATATCAACAACACCTCAAAAAACCTTACTGCAAAATGTGTAATTTCCTGCCCTGATAGTTTGGGTTGTGCGTTAATAAGTCAGTCAGTTTTTATGTGTTTAGATAGTAAGTTAACTTATAGATGACAACGTGTAGTAGAACAATCTGATGGTTTGAGTCAAACAGACTAAATATGAAATAATTATGTTCTATATAAAGCTCCTTAACATTTTTCGCCATATCCTTTTGGTACAAACAAAGATCAGTTAACTTTTTAATTAATCTTTAATCTTTAGATTATTTTTATTGATTTGCGGTTACACTTTTTTAGAGGCGACCATCTCAGTCCTCAGGGGTAGCAACGCATCTGTGACCGAATTAGAACGAGACTCATACTAACAACAACTAACTGGACTATTACTAACATTAACTAACAGGACTAATTATCACTAACAGTCCCAGTCCTCACACTTATTAACATACTAACCAACTAATATTCTAACACCAACTACTAACTAGACTAACCATCCTAGTCCTTTTGAGTCTAGTTCTTGGTCGGTCACAGTTGTTATGGGCGGCAGCGGAAGGGTGGTGCTGCATGCTCGTTTGCTATCTTAATTCCATAAAAAAAATTAAAAAAAAATTTTTGGCGACTGTTATTGTGTTATTACTATGTATATGTTTGTCGTTAGAAAATATATTTTTCGTGTATTACGAAATACAGTTACGATAACCTAAATGAAATAAATATTGAATAACGATTAAGTACCTTTTGAATTTAAAATAATCTAAAGCTTGCCTCTCGTTACTTATAGAAAGTTCACGACATACGCCGAAAAAAGAATTCGTAACATTCAATATTTCTTTATTATCTTCGTCGAGAGCCAATTTCAAAGCGAAGCATCAGACAAAGAAAAATACTAAATTAAATTCTACTATGAAGACATACATTAATGGATTTGTTCAATCGTAAGTACTCGTAGCGACGACTTTGATATCAGAACATGTTGTAATCAAATGTGATGCTCGTCTTTTACTATGTACTTACTTCTTTATTGAATTATGTCTGTCCTGATGTGATTGATGATAGTAACTTACTTACCTAAATAATACAACTTCGACGTCGAGCGTCGATAAGAAGAGATAACTCAAAAAGAACTCATCAAACGTCGGTCATACCATTTCTACTGCGTAATTATTGTTTTACTTTTAGATAGAAAACTGTGGTACCCGTTACATTTTTTTAGAGACGTTCATCTTAGTGCTCAAGGCATCTGGGACCAGATTAGAACAAGAGTCGCGTTCTAGTACATATTTACTAAATGGACTATTCCTAACAATAACTAACAGGACTTCCTATACTGGGTTGCCTTGACCCTTGCTTCAAATGCAACAGAGCTTGGTTTTTATACCAAAAGCAAGATGCATTTTGAATTATACTCGTAATATTAACTTCTTAATGTCCGTGCCAAGGTTGTCCGTTGATTGTCACGAGAATTCATCGTGCGTCATCTCTGACTGTTCAAAAGAAAGAAATGAAATGAAAGAATGTAGACAATGAAACAAAATTGCGAATTCCCGCCTGTTCGGGGAATTCGGAACCGAGTAACAAGCTCTGTAAATTGATACTTTGCAGCGTTGGCCGTCATTCCGAATCATGCCACTCGGAGACGAATTCACCTGCTCGCATTTAATTTAACTTTTTTATCCCTAAGTTTTTTTTATAGCCAGAAGAGCTGACGTAAAGCAGACGAGCTACGTGATTGTAAGTGGTCATTGTCGCTTAAGGATACGAGCAACACCAGGGGAGTCACCAAAGCAACGCCGGCTCTGAAGAAGAACTCTTTACACCGGTCTTTAAAGACTCCATGTCAAAGCGCTCTAGGAGTACCTCAGAAGGAAGCTGCAAGAAGTGTTATGATTTAACCTGGAATGTATGTTACATGAATGTGTTCCTACAGAACTCTTAAACTAATTAACATTGTGTGACTAATAAGGTATAATTAGAAGCACCTTGGTTGTCTACTGGTTATAAGCTCTGTGACGACGTTGAACTGAATTTGAGGGGTCTTCTAGACAGAAGACAAAAAAGTTATTATTAAAAAGATGCCGCGTTGTTTATTTTACAGTAAACGAATATTTAGTTTTCCTTCTAGCAACAAGACTGAGAACCGGTTATTAAAAATATTGTTGAATCTTTTCAAATTAATTAGCAAAATTGTCCAGATATTTCCAGAAAATTTTAATGTCCATAGTCCCTAATCGACAAAGTTTTCTTGTTTTATGCTTATTACGATATTTTAGTAATTATACTAAGCAGCTTGAGTTAAAACGTGATTTATGATTTTAAACTTAACTCATTGCGGATTTTACATACATACATTTTATTATGATACGGGTACATACGATATGTATTTTATTCGTCAATATTTCGGCGTAATTATTACTAATCGTGTGTACCAGTACGATAGTGAAATGTGAAACGTGATTTTTTTCTCATTTACGTTCTTAGCTGTTGCCCACGAGGAAGTACTTATGACAGATTTTCATACAAATTTTCATCCTTTAGTTTACCCCCTTAGGGGAGGAATATGACATAATGTCGATATTTCATGATCAGTGAGAGATATTTCACTTTTTCTGGGAAATTTTACTCCTATAATATTAAAGGCTGCCGCGTAGTTTCCTCAGTGTACCAGCACGGAAGCGTAGCAAGCGTAGCACGCGTAGCAAGAGTAGCACGCGTAGCAAGCGTAGCACGCGTAGCAAGTGTAGCACGCGTAGCAAGCGTAGCACGCGTAGCAAGAGTAGCACGCGTAGCAAGCGTAGGTCGCGTAGCAGGCGTAGCACTTTACAGATGCAGAAGTTACACTGTGTTCTACAATATTAGTAGACGCTTCTGTTTAGATACCCAGCGACGGAAAACTATAAAGCACCGTTGAAATTATCCCAAGAGATTGTATTTTTGGGATAAAAATATCGCATGTCTGTTACAGGCTCTTAAAATTCCTACATACCAACTGTATCTTTGCGCCAAATTTCATCAAAATCAGTTCAGTACTTTAGGAGTGAAAGCCTAACAGACATATAGGCAAAGTTTCTTTCGAATTTATAATATTTGTAGGGACAAAGTAAATTAAGATGTCAAACGAATTTATTTCTAAGTAAGTATAGTAATAACGATTAAAAATATAATTTTGTGATATATTGGCAGTCACTACAGAAATTATTGTAGGTTAACAGATAGATCTATCTATCCAAACCATTCTCAATATTGTTATTGAGATCGACCGATAAGCCACCGCATAAACGTCACGATTATATCATTATATCGCTTTAAGCGTTTATCCGGAACGAAATGAAAATAAAAATAATATGATAGCTCAAGATATAATAGTCGTCGTTCCGCTGAACGAACAACAAAAGACAAGAGAATGAAAAATGTTAAGACTCGGTGGAAAATAATCCGTGGGGAATGTTATTACTTTTCAAATTACTCGTGTTAGAACAGACGTAATATTTGTTTGCTTGACAACGTTCCCGTGAAGTCTTCCGCCCACCAACCGTTCAAATGGAAATATTAGGATTTATCAGGAGTTTTATCTTAGTATTATAAAAGATATCAAAAAAGTTCTAGACGTGTGTGCAAGTGTGGGGCACTAATGGCTGAAATAGCTCAGCAGTGGGACTCTTGGGCATGCAGGGCCAGCAGGGTCATGATGTTCACCGAAACGAGGTACAATTCAATAGGAGATGCTGTTTCTAACCCAGCTCATCGTTAATGAGATCACCGCTCAAACTACTTGGTGTCATTGCTTATTGCAGTACCAGCAGTACCCCTTGACAATCAGAAAGCTAAAAGTGAATTTATCTGTCTCATTTATTAGTCGACTTCAAAACCTCGTTCTTGTCCCTGGGGACGAATCATTATTTTTCTATTTCCCAACAAATAATTTAATCTATACTTCTATATTTATTATACTCGTATAAAGCAGAAGAGTTCGTTTGTTTGAACGCGTTAATCTCAGGAACAACTGGTTCGAATTGAAAAACTATTTTTGTTTTGAATATTTCATCTATTGAGGAAGACTATAGGCTGTATATCATTGCGCTACGACTAATGGGAGCGAAGCAAAAAGTTTCTCTACTACACGTTGTGTCTACTATACTATAAATATCGCAGGACATTGCTTGCTGGGTCACCTAGTGTGTGATAAATCACGTCACTGTGTATATAGAGTCTTACAAGGATCTTTTGGCGTGTTTGTGACAGAGACAGCGCCTTACAGTTTGCCTTGTCTGTAGCCAAAAGATCCTTGTACGACTGCACCTACTTTTTTGTAACCCATGCGTTTGCATTTTGTTCTGACATGATAAGTGTCTAGTGACAGATAGAAATCCCGAACAACACGCAAATGTAACCCTCATAAAATTACGCCCAACACAGAACATCGAGAAGCAATCCCGTATCTCGCGCGCCGTATTAATCTGTCCCGTATATAAAAATAAGCAATGAAATTTCATTTACCGATCGGAATCTCATTATCTACGTAACGCGTTATTACAGTTAATTACTACACTGCCCGGAGCGGATTGTAATTCCGTTAGGGGCGTACGCCCGCCATATTGGATTACTGAGACGTTGGTGAGTGAGATTCATTGTAAGGCAAGAATCATTATGTCACCTTTTATTTACGGTCCAACTAAGCCTTCGTTGCTTGGTTTCGGGTTACTTTTTTCATGTAACTACCTAGGTACCTACTATTCTATTAGATAGGTACCTAAATACATTCATGTACAGGCAGCGAGTAGGGAGTGGTGAGTTGCGATGTTCTCAGTTAATGATGTCATATTTTAAACATACTTCAAAAAAAGAGGAGGTTCTCAATTCGACCTTCATGTTCTTATGTTCACGTAGTCCCATGTAAATTTGAGCGACATGCCACTGGTAATTTTTGATTTATCATCGATTTAGAAGTTGGTTACATTTTCTAAAAGAGTTATTGTTGTCCATGCCTTCCATGACATTTTAGGGGAAATATGTATGTCACCTAAACCTATTTACCTAAATAGGTGACATACTGTAGACGTAACTGTAACTCTCACTGAAACCTGGACAAACGTTATTTACTCAAGGAAAGTTACAAGACAATATATATCAGAGATTAAAGATTAATCTACATACTTTGCTGCAATCTGCGAGCCAACACGCAACTATAGTAGTGTATGTTTACATGCCTTACTCACATTCCCACAGACGAACATGCAATGAAACGAAGAAAACTCACGAACACAGTACAGCCAATTGGCAGTACATTCGATGCTAACACAAGACCGATGGCGCCCCCTGCGGCCATGCCCAACAGCACGTACCAATGTCACACATGGAATCTCGGCGCGTGACCGAATATGCGGGGAACGTTATATATGTACATGGGTAATCCCACGTCCAACAAATGTCCGTCGTGACAGACACGGACGGAGAATGGCCCGCCCGATGTTTTGTTCCAGAGCACTGGATGTAAGATAACAGGATTTCTGTTTCACGTTGGAACAGATTCAAACATATGTTGCAACCAAACGAAACTATAGGAAATATTTGCAACCGTAAAATGAAAACGTGTTGGTATATTCATTGACAATATTCGTCGAGAGGCCGAGAGCACGCTAAAGCGAGCTATATTTAAAACAATTGTTAACTACGAATACTTGGTTGTTACTGAAGAACCGAGTCGGCCAAGTCAATTTAACCGAGTCTATAAGGGAGAGTTAGAAAGTAGACCTATAGAATATTCGGTCGAGTATCTAATTGAGGCGTAAGAAAGTAGACAGAATGTTCGGCTGAGTATCTAAACGAAGAGTAAAAAGTAGACTGATTATTCAGCTGAGTATCTAATAGAGGCGTAAGAAAGCAGACCGAACATTCGACTGAGTATCTAAACGAGGCGTAACAACATGTAGATTAAAATTTGAAATTTCACGTTATAATAACCATTCCCAGGGCTGTTTTACGTTAATATACTGACGTGGCACTGACGAATGCGAAAAATATAAATCACGGATCGCGCACCAGAAAATATGAGCTTGTATGCGATAATATAACAGCACGTTCCAACATCGCACATGTGGATCTCGACGCGTGACTGAATATATATGCGGCGGGCGATAAGTATGGATAATCTCACGGTTGACAAATGTCCACCGTGCCACACACCGAGCCGTCCGTCGCTTGGGAATTCGCTTCTATGTTCTTTTATTTTAACGTTTTCATAGTTGTTTTGCTACAAAATAATCAGAAAAGCCGTTCGATGATGAGTGATCATCAGCAAACCTCCAACAAGCTTACAAATAGATAATTTGTTGGGATTTATTACATACTAGTAAAGCCGCCTTCGCTTCGCTTCGGGTAACCAGTCCCTTCAAAAATCCCTATAAATTTTAACAAATTATGTTATTCCGATGTCTAAGCTACATTACTGCAAAGTTTTATGAAAATCCATTCAGTAGTTTTTGCGTGAAAGAGCAACAAACACACACACACACACACACTCACATACATCTTTACAAACTTTCGCATTTATAATATTAGTAGGAAAATCTCCTCCCCCGATCCATTTTAAATTGTTTCTTTTTTCAAATACTTTAGATATGCAGCCAGCCAGTATAGCTTTATATACATGTATAGGATATATTAACATCACTCGGAGATTAGTAGCACAATGAAGACAGTGGGCGATTTATCTTGCCCGGGGCTTTGTTAGCGAACGGCGGGGCTGCCGGGGACGACCGGGGACGACCGGGGACCGGCGGGGCAGGGTTTGTTCATTGGATATCGAGTCCGATTGTTGATGCCACGAGACAATGGAGGGATGAGAGTTGCGAAAGTCTATTTCAATTGTAAACGTACCTATACATTTTGTTAGTTTATTACTGTAAGTGGGGTTCTATAACTTTAATATTATGCTGATTTGATATCAATTGATACGGGTTCTGTAACGAATTGAATTCTATTCATAATGGACAAGCCTAGAGACGTTGAAAAGCGAAATAAAAGTAAGTATGTATTACGATAACGTAAAAGATGTCTATTTGAAATAAACTATTATAGGCAATGCTATATACAACTCATCCGAAATGAGAGCGGGTTTATTAGTATGACATGAGATATGATTAATGGATTCAATCCAACATGCCTACAAGACAATTATATTCACGTATAATCTGTGAAACCAATCGCAAGATTCCACAGGAGCCTCAGCGGTATAATCACGCGAAGCATTGATTAGCCCGCACCGCGACCGCCCGATGCTCCGCAGTAATTATGTGTAATAATAGTCGTGTCAAATTAATGTTACACTAATATTATGGTCCGTGTAATCGCTTGTCGCTAGTTAGTTATTAACCGCCGGTTATGTTGTCCTGGTACCTTTTAATCATCATTTACCTAACCAGATGACCGCTAGTGGTAAAATTTCTTGAGCGCTTCCGTGCTTCGGAGGGCACGTAAAGCCGTCGGTCCCGGTAGTTATCGATTGATAGCAGTCTTTAAGCCATTTCGGAGGCCTTCGGGCGGCTTAAAAACTTTCGACACTGGGTTGGCCACTAACCCCTTCACCAATCCACATTGGAGCAGCGTGGTGGAGAATGCTCTAGGCCTCCTCATTAATGAGGACAGATCCGTGCTCAGTAGTGGGCCATTAGTGGGTTGTAGCTTAGCTTACCTAACCAGAGTTGACAAAATAACGCTACACACTCAAACGCTACACAATCAAAGCCTCACACTAGGATTCCCTGTGTCGTGGGTGCCATGGACAACACACAAGACAAGGACACACACCCAGACCCAGAACGGAAATTTAAACTCATCATTCAAATTGCCGCCTCGCTGGGAATCGAACCCAGGACCCTCGGAACAGCGATCGGCGTGTTAACCATTGCGCCATTCGGGTCATCATAATTTACCTAATAATGCTCACTTTTATAATACGAGTAATAATAATAAACCATTCATATCCCCACAATAGTTCCCCACTATTTAAACACATCATTCAAATTTTCGTCTCGCTGGGAATCGAACCCGTCCTCGGAAGCGATCCGGCGTGTTTACCATTGCGCCATTCAGGTCGTTCAAATAAAAATTCAATCTGGTGCATTTTGTCAAAATGTAATCATGATTGTAGATTGACCCAGTCTGTTTTAACACAAAATATACATGATTGATGATAATGACATGATGATGATGTAAAGCTCCAAACTTAGAACTTTAAAGCTTAAAAATATATATATTTTTTATTATGATTAGTTTTAAAACTATAATGACTTTAATTAAAATTATAACAGATACAATAATTATATTACATTGTTTCTAAAACATCGGTACTGGGGTCCATACAACGTCGTACAGCGATGAGTAGCTTCATTATACTTAACGAGCCATCTTGAATAATTCATTCGTTTTTTTTTATTGAATTAAGGTAGCAAACGAGCACGCAGCACCACCCTTCCGCTGCCGCCCATGGCAATTGTGACCGACTTAGAACAAGACCCAATTTAGGGACTAGGGCGGTTAGTCCAATTAGTAGATGGTGTTAGAATGTTAGTTGGTTAGTTTGTTAATAAGTGTGAGGACAGGGACTGTTAGTGATAGTTAGTCCTGTTAGTTAATATTAGTATTGCCCAGTTAGTAATGATTAGTGTTAGTCTTGTCCCAATTCGGTCACAGATGCGTTGCTACCCCTGAGGACTGGAGATGGTCGCCTCTAAAAAAGTGAACCGGCGCCACACCTTCCTATCCGGAACACAATTGCTCTTAAAAACAATTATTATTATTATTATTATTATTCGTACAGCGATGAGTAGCTTCATTGTACTTAACGAGCCATCTTGAATAATTCATTCGTTTTTCCTTCAGAATAAATAACTTTTGTAAGTATGTACGAGTATTTGGTTCGTTAAAGTAGGGTAGCGTTACAATTACCGTCTGTTCGAAAAGATTTGTGTATTGTTACAATTATGATACAAACTCAAAGATTTATACCTACAATACACTTAAATTACTCTCTAATCTATTCTGTATAATGAAAAATATTTTGAAATAACTTTTAACAAAATAGAACTGACTTTAATGCCGAAAAGTAAAAATCGGTTCAGTAAAACGCGGTTAGTATTCCTAAATCCTTCTCCTAAGTCTGATAAACACGATACTGAAAACCGTATCAAAATCGGTACAGCCAAAAAATATGCCTAGAACCTTCTCCTAAGTCTGACAAATACTATGCTGAAAACCGCATCAAAATCAGTTCAATCAAACGCGAGATAATCGCGCACAAATATACATACATACATACAGGTCAAACGGAGAACCTCCTTTTTGAAGTCGGTTAAAAATGTATTAAATACCACGTTATGTCATAATAATAATTTAAGAAGGTTTGTGTGGCTATGCTTTATTTTAAGCGTATCTTAAAAACGGTTTAACCGATAAATGTTTGTGGTTTTCATAATTTTATTCGTCTATCAATCCGCACTGCTCTGCTCTAGGCTTCCTTATGAGGAGAGATCCGTGTTCAGTAGTGGGCTATTAATGGGTTGTATCCATATTTGTATTGTAATGTACCTACTTCGTGTAATATAAGTGTTTGTCATAATTATTTCAATATGTTCTCAAGTAAATAACATGTTCATTTTAAGGAAAGTCTAAGTAGGCTAAAAAATAAGCGGTTTTAGGTTACACATTTATTTCATTGAGACAAGCAGCGATAACTCAAAAACTACTCGCCAGATGGTGCTGAATTCAACCCATCTTGTTGTAAAGTTCTTCGTCTCTACAAATAAATCAAGCCCAAACAAGGTAACTGCTGTAAATCATTGAGCAGTTCCCTCGGCTGTCTTTCGGTTCCATCAGATCGACTCTAGACCTTCATTAAAGAGAAGTAGTACCTTTATATAATTAATGAAAAAATTAACATACACACTAGTTGTCCCTACAACTTTTGAACGTTCCCCTCGATTTCTCTGCGATGCCATCATGAGATCCTGGTGTCCTTGAACGAACTTGGTGTTGAATTGAGAACCTCCCTCTTTTTCATTTAGGTTAATAAATAACAATTGCTCATCCAGATAAAATCTAAAAAGTACCAAACATTCCATTGAAAAATATCACAGAATATCCTGTAATAAGCCGCACTTGAGCTGAAGACGTGTTGGAGATAGTACACGTGCGAGTGAAATACAAAATGTATAGGAGCGAGCTAGCACGACACGGCTCATTCATCACTGACATGACTCGCCAGTTTCAACTTCTTCAGGACGTGTGCAATTGTTACATCGGCATTCCTGTACTGCAGGGTTTCTAGTGAAATTATCTTAATAGTATTTGTTAATGATATAACTAACGTAAGTAAAGATAACTCAAAAACCACTCGCCAGATTTCGCTCAAATTTATAAGGGACCACACGATAAGTCTTTTGTTTCAAACAAAAAAGTTTCAATTTTTCAACATAATATCAATCAATATTTGAACAATTCAAGTTCAAAACTGTAAGTATCAATAGAAACATAGCCGTATACAATATACCTACCTACATCCTGATGAAATCAAATTTCTATCATACCTTGAAAACAAGCCAAAAATATAACATAAAAACTAGTTTTATCAAAATACTAGTTTAGCAGCGAACGAACAACCTTACAACTGAATTCCCCGTTCAGTAATGGCGCAACAAATAGAGCCAACACCTAGACACACCCTGTTAGGACATAGCTTAAGTGACCATGTTGTTTTCAGCCCAAAACGGGACGTCTATTTTCGTCAATATCCAGGTTTTGTAAACATTTACAAACATGCATGCCAGCCTACAATATCTGCCATTTTACACCCATGGCGCTTGAATAATGAAGTGAAAGGGTGAATTTCCCGCGACCAAAAATTGCGTGGCATCGATGAAATCGATACTAAAAAACATAGTTGTAATGTTCAAATATTTTTTTCTGGTTAGGTGAATTGGTCATCTATGTGTGGCACTAAATATTTTAATAATAGGTATAATAGGTACTCTAAAAAAAATTTTTGAACCTCGAAATCTTTCATTGCCATGGCTGTCCACAAGTCACCTCGATGTGTATTAAGCCTCATTGATAAAAATCTACTGATTATTTATATTTAAATTTAGTTTTATTTGATACGTGAATAGTTAAAGTATTGTTACGTAATACATGTATGCAAATATCTAAACAATACAACGAATGACTAATAAAAATGTACTTGTCCCAGAACCACCTTTCATCGCCATGGCCTAAACATTTTGAAGAATATTGTTTTATCTAACGACTTGCGTCCCGCCCCTTGTGTACTAAACGTTGCATATTAGTGCCATCTAAGTGCTCGACGCGGTAGGACATGCCTAAGTGCCTTAGTTTTCGCGCTATAAATATAAGTATTCCATTTTTCTGTTGGTGGACATTTTTTCTTTCATCGCCGTGGATAGGTTTATCTTCTATTTGAATGAGTTTGACCTCTTGATTGATCATTCGATAGAATGCCATTTCTGTTATGTTTAATTATGAAGTGTTTAATATTTCGAATAACTAATAGATTTTTTGTTATTTTATATTTAAGCCTTGGTTTTCATCGCCATGCTTTCATTTCCGTGGTTTCCGTGGTCAAAATTTGCTATGGAAATGAAAAAAATTACACGGCAATGAAAAAAAATTCATTGCCGTGCCTTGTAATACACTTGAGTTTCATTGCCGTGTCCTAGTGTTTCATTTCCGTTGCTTATGTTTTCATCGCCGTGCACAGTGTGTTTTTGACTCTCAAAATCGGACATTCCCTTTTTACCCGACTGCGTCAGAAGGAGGGCAATGTTTTTATAGTGTTTGTATGTACGTGTTGTATGTATGAATAAATGTTTGTATAATTATAATATATCTTCTTTTCTTTGGCACGCTCTACAGCTCAAACGGCTGAAGGGCTTTTGACACATAACGTGTCGTTGAATTTGTCATAATAGTGGTAGCATAATTGGCTAGTTCTATTTTCAAAATGGCGCCAGCAAATGTAAAAAAGGGATAGGTTTGTTTTTATCTTAGCAATATGAAAGATCGTGAAAAGGTCACTTCAAAAAAATTTATATCATATAACGTCTAACACTGTTTTCACACAAATTATTTAAAAGTGTACCAATTTATACAGTCGAATTTTTTGTTTTTGTAAATACCACTAGTTTAGATTAATACTATTTGAACTACAAGATTAGGACAAACGGAGCTCCAATTTATACAGAAAAACAATTATGCCTTCTTCTATATATTATCCTTCTATCTATCAAAATTACTTATTTGCGATGAGTTATTCTCATTTCTGTTGCTTTAAGGTACTAAACAGACATGCTTATTTTTAGCATACTCTTAAGCATGCTTGTAACTAGCATGCTTTTTATCTGTTTACATTTGCCAGCAATTGTGCACACTCCTAAATAAAATCAGTGCGAGTATCACTCGCACCTATAGGGTTCTGTATGGGGTATTTTTTTTATTTAGGGGTATTTATTTATTCAGTAATAAGACGGATGCCAAATTAATGTAAAACACCAGAAGAGCCTTACTTTACTGCTTTTAAATGCATATTGAATCAGACAGATATTTTTGCAAATCGATCTTTACATAAGTATAGGGTGTCTCAGTAAGAGTGCACTCTTACTGAGACACCGTTATAATCATCCTATTTGTTACTTTTTTATGCGAAAGAATTTAAATAAATGATCGCTTTTATTCTATTAACTTTTTGTGTAATTTTAATCCATTTGCAGATTTTAGGACTAATAGAGAAGAATATTAGGAGTATAGTAAAAATTGAGAATCAAGTGTAGGAGGCCGTGTTTTTGTAATGAGTAGCAACAATTGGTCTAAAAGTAATCAAAACTGCTGTTCATAAGATGTTGATTCCACCACTTGTATGAGAATGAAATTTGGACAAGGAGATATTATAAAAAATGAATGAGAGTAGAATAAGTAAATAATATGGATTTTCATTTCCGTGGATGTGTTCATTCCTGTGGCACAGTTCTTTCATTGCCGTGGATCCTTTTTTCATTGCCGTGCACGCATGTTTCATCGCCGAGGAACAAAATTTTTAAGTCTCGATATCTCGTTAGTTTTTTAAGTTATCTGCTAGACATTAAGCAAGGATACATACATTATCAAGATCTATAAAAAATGCCAAAATTTTCTTTAAAAATGTTCAAGATAAAAAAGTCCACGGAAATGAGAATTTTTACGGGCTTGTTGAAATTGACCCGAAAACTGCATTTTGAGGGTTCCGTCGTAAATAACTGCGCGACTATCCAAAGAATCCCGACAAAACATAGTCCGGCCGTCAAATGTTGTCTTTTTTAAGATACGGGATATTTTACGGGCATTCTTTGAAGACGCCGCCGCCGGGACAGACAATCGGAAACCGGGACTGTCCCGGACGGCCTGGTCATACATACGCAACGTACTCTCCTTTGTCCTCACGGCACTGGACAAGGGAGCCGTTCATAATGTGAATTTATCGAACCTGACATCCGAAACCTCTAAACAGAAACAACGACCCGTGTGCTACAATCGTTACCACATCGCCGTTCGGAGGGTCCTGGCTTTGATTTCCAGCGAGGCAGAAATTTGAATGAGTTTAAATTGTGTTGTCTACGTCACCCACGACACAGGGAATCCTAGTGTGGGGCTATGTGTAGCGTTATTGTTAATGTATTCAAAATTTATTTTCTCCCCGAAAAGATTTGACTCCTAGCGTGAGCATTGATGGCAACAGTAATAACGATTACAGAATACAATTTCACCTGGAGCATTTAGCCTAAAATGTTATTACGATGATGAATTAAGATTACACTTGGAGTCACGGAAATACAATCGCCAAGAACAGTCTCACAGTGTCATTTCTCGAAAAATTCTGGCGATCTTTAGACCGGCCTATAGATGTAATTATAATCATTAATCAGGACGTAGTTATGCAAAATGGATCCAACCCACAAAACCATTTTTCTAGTTACTGTCACAAATGGCATCTCCACATCACCTTTCGTATAGGCAAAAAATATTCAAGCTGCTTCAAGCTGCATGGTACATTATTCCATGTGATATATGTAATTTATAGAGTTAAAAAGAACCATGTGTAATGGTAATTTGTATAATGGATGGATCTATTCTGCATAACTATGTCCTCATGATTACATTTTATCTATCTCTGGCGGATAGTACCTACACGGGCACTAGCCAAATGTTGTTATGCAATTAAATTGTTTTAAAGTAACTTTGTATTTTGTAATTATTCCAAAGTCCTAGCTTTAAAAGTAAGTTTAAAATAGGTACTTTTTAATTAAATATTGAAGTTTGATAAAATAAGTCCTCATCAACAGCATCTGATTCGTCATCATCACCAACGATAAACTTGGTTCGAACAAAACACACTCACCTAATAATAAACACTCACTAAATAAAGTTCTAAAGCAAAAAATATTTATTCAATTATTTCAATTCCGAAAAGACGAAGGCGAATACAAATAAATCAGCAACAACGAGATAAAAAGATAAATTCCTACAATGATTCATCAAATCAAACCACATGAAAGCTAAGTAGATGTCATTCACTAATGACAGTGAATATATTAGATACTAGCTTTTGCCCGCGGCTTCGCCCGCGTGGAATTCGTTTGTATCGCGAACCGGGGAAGTGGGGGAGGAGGTACGTCATCAACGATCTCCCTGGGAAAATTTATCGAAATCGTTCATGCAGTGCAGATTTTTCACACAAACTTTCATCCCCTATTTCAAGCCTTTAGGGGTTGATTTTTGAGAAAAAAAGTAGCCTATGTGTGACTCTGTGTCTTCAACTATTTTCGTTCCGAATTTCATCCAAATCGGACCGGTGGTTTAGTCGTGAAAACGTCACAGACAGACAGACAGACTTTCGCATTTATAATATTAGTATGGATGCTGGGACGATAATCTTTTTGAATGTAATTTAATTCTTTAATTTATACTGTACCGTGCCGAGACAAAGGCTGTTGCTGTAATACTCATATCCGTCGGTCATGTACTAAAAACGCGCATCTCATTTTAATTTTTAAGCCATAAGCCAGATTAAGCATGAAACTATGAAATTATACGTAATACTAAATAGGTGGTTTGAAAGGGATTGTACGTTATGCACTATTATTTTATCTTTATTATTCATGTTCATTCATTTGTTGATTATTCGTATAAAATACAATAGAGATACAAATGATAAAATATGTTACTTTATATTCATTCGTTATCAAATGGATTAATCTCCTATTTAAATAGTGCACGTTGTACTCAATTACTGCGACTAAATTTATTTTAATAATTTCTATATCTGTAAATTTTGATTATTAACTAAAACATATTTTATAATGAAATTAAGGTAACTATGGAGAATGCAGCACGACTTTTCCGTGGCCCCTCATCATAACGACGCTGCACCCACATTAACACTGAAATCAGGACATGGATTGTAGGAGCTATTGCACGTACACGTGACACCAATGTCACCAATAATGCCTATTGGCGATTTTTCGTATGTAAGTGCACATAGGCATTCCTTCACATTCACATAATTTCATAGCCATCATTTGTAGAAATGAAATAAATCAGTGTAAAACCGACACTCAACGGGATTGGTTTTATTACGCTACCTTTCCCTCTAAAACTGTTTCTATCCTACAACGTAGTGAACGGTACATGGATTGTTAATTCAATTTAGTTATATTTATCACTAAATAACCTAACACCGTTGCACAGTAATAATAAAAAATCCAAGGTTACGGTTACAAGATGGATATTTTTGTTAATCTTTAGTATAGTAACGGCCTTAAATGTCACACACAAATTTATTGACACGATAGCAGCGTGGAACCCATCCAAAGATTATAGCAAGATACGCTGAAATAATGTGAAACAGGCGCGTTTGCTAACCCTACATTATATTTCATCATATATATTATACATATGTAATAAATCTGTAAATGAACGCTGTCTGTAGGTAAATGAAAAATATTTGAGGAAACTATTACTCTTATAAAGTACTGAAAGCCAATATATTTTTTTTAGAATTTTTGTCAATTTCTGTGATTTTGTTTGCGCTTCTTTCAATAACGACTAAACAGATGTGAGTGAAATTTCGAATATCATGTTGAGGTAATTTGCTCTTAAGAAATAGTTCTTGCTTTATTTAAATCAGTTAATAAATACAAATATCAAATCCTTCCTATCAAATGCAGCTCATAACGATTGGGGTCCCGAATAGTACCAAAGAATTTTTTGAGTCCGCGGAATTCAAATTACAATCTACCTAGTCATTGTCAGGTGACGTCACTATCAAGCTATAGTCACATCAAAAGGGTTGACCATGAACAAAAGCTGGGCTGTTTGCCAGAACACTTCGATAAACATAAGCACAATTATTTCTTTATTTTTCCCCAAGTTTCCACACGTATGTTAAACCTTCACTTAATATGATTTTGATTCAAATGTAAACGATTTCTAAAATGTGGATAGACAGAAGTTGTCGATCGAAATGATGTAGAGTTATGTTTTTACTGGAACCGGGTTTCAATCCATTAGTGGCTCACTACTGAGCAAGGTGCTCTCCTCATACCTGAGGAGGCCTAGGGTGTACCATGCTTTCAGTGTAAATTCGTGGAAGGTTTAATGGCCAATTTATTTTTCATGGCTTAACGATTGATATCTTGCGATAACACCTGGGACTGACTGGTCTACGTGCCCTCCGAAGCACGGAAGCGTTCAAGAATTTTTTGTCACTAGCGGTCACCCATCCAACTACCGACCGCGACCGCAGTTGCTTAACTTTGTTGATCACTTTAGAATCGACACAACCCGCCGGACTATGAACCCTTGAACTCAGACATTTTAATTTAAGAAATCGTTTATACGGCTGTTCGTCCCTCTCTCTGTATTAAATTTCAGTTTTATAAGTTTACGGGAGGTACTAATGGTATTTTGATATGGTCGGACCCTCATCTGTTTCGTACAAATAGCTCATTATTTAACGATAACTTCAGTATTTAAACTTATTCAGTGCTCCCAGGTCCACAAAAAATATTCACCGAAATGATTTTTGCGCTCATCTTCGGCATTGTCGTCTATAATTTATGTGCAAAATTCAAACCTTATTATCAAATTGGTAACGGCTATGAAAATAGTATTTTAAAATGAATATTTATTTCATACTAGTAAATCCGCCCTCGCTTCGCTTCGGGGAACCAGTCCCTTCAAAAATCTCTATAAATTTTAACAAATTATGTTATTCCACTGTCTAAGCTATATTACTGCAAAGTTTCATGAAAATCCGTTCAGTAGTTTTTGCGTGAAAGAGCAACAAACACACACACACACTCACTCACATACATCCTTACAAACTTTCGCATTTATAATATTAGTAGGAAGTAGGATAGGATAGAATTTTACGGAAAGCAATATAATATAGCTACAACAGAAAATTTGCACTAACAGAGGACAATTCAAACGCACTCACCATGCGTTTAGAATTAGAAATTCCCACCTAATTTCCATTTCAACAATATAGGATCCTGTTCCATTGAGTGAGTAGTTCACACATAGCTCCGGCTGTCCTCGACAATGCAAAATACGAACCTCCAACTGATATCCAGTTCAGCTATTTGTATGAAATTCTCAACTACTAATATTACTCGCGACTCATAATGAGACATTCCAGCTGTTGTTTTTACACAATAACATAATATTAAATGCCCTCGCTCTAGCGACATCGCCAGGATAGAATTAGCGAAGCTGGCCACTGTTCATGGAACCGTCTACTAAATGAGAATACTTCGGAGCAGAGGTCAAGTATGAACTTAAATTAAATTCTACAGATTTTGATATCAGACAGGATGTAGTCGTTAAGATCCTCGTTGAGATTGGTGGCAACTGTACGGGAGTGGTTTACATTATAGGTACATTCAATGATGGGCAAATTGTAATCAAAATAACGATTTTTATGGAATTAACGTAGAAAACAAGCATGCAGCACAACCCCTTCACTGCCACCCATGACAACTGAGACCGACCTAGAACAATACTCAAATAAGGGACTAAGCTGGTTAGATCAGTTAACAGTGTTAGAATATTAGTTGGTTAGTTTGTTAATAATTTTTAGGGTGACTAGTAAGTAACTTTTAGTATGAGTCTCGTTTTAAGACCAGATGAAATCATTGAAATCGATTATATTGGGGTCACATTTGGGTTATTATTAAAATAACTAAGTTTTTGTAAAAAACCAGACTTTATTAGAGATATCTGAAAAAGTACTCTTTAAATAACACTACATGCTACTGAAAAAAGAGCCACTACACTAGAACCACTATCTTTCAAATGAAATAGAAATTATCAAGATCAGTTCACCAATAAAAGTTATGAGGTGACACACAAATTAAAAAAACAGTCGAATTGAGACCTTTCTTTTTTTGAAGTCAATTAAAAATCCTTTAAAGTCCTACCCATTTGCGAACGCTTCATCAATAAAACGGTCCATACAGAACTATTCGCGTCACTTGCAGTCCTGATATTGCTTATATACATAGTTTTATTACAATTGTAATTTATTTATCGCACGTCAATTTCAGTCATCACCGGCTGTCAATAATGTGTGAGTGATGTACGTTCATCACCGAGCGAGTACCTCCCATGTAAGGCCGCTATCCCACTGACGTTTTACGAGCGTTGGCGTTCGTCCAACGTCTGCGCAGCGTCGCCGACTGGACTGCGTTTTGACTGAACGCAACGTTAACGTCGCGCTCAGTACCTGTTCCTAAAAAACTTAACAGTAACGCCGCGTTGACGCGACGTTAACGATGCGGAATCGTAATGTCAACGCTTGCCAATAGAGACCTACGACGTCATCGTCGCGTCTGCGCAGCGTTGACGTCGGAGAAACGCCAACGCTCGTAAAACGCCAGTGGGATAGCGGCCTAACCGAATCAATTTAATTAATCGTGTTCGTTCGAGCGCCGACGAAAACAAATTTAATTTGGCGATATACTTTCATGAAATTACATTTAAATTCAATTTAATAATGTCGATGGATAATTTATGTAATATTGACACGGTAATCCATAAAACGGCGGATTAAGCGCCATTGTGACTTTTAAATGTGTTCATGTTATTTGCGTCGTTGATTTGATATTATTGGAAAATATTTTGTTTTGAAAACATTTTTTCAACAACAATCGATATTAAGCACGAATCTTGTTTATTATTATAGTTTTCTTGCTCAGTGTAGAAGCATTGGTATACAGTGAGGAAATGCTGCCGGAGTCATCTTTGGATCTAGATCAATACTAGCTGACCCGGCAAACGTTGTTTTGCCAAAAAATGTTAAAGGTGAACAACCCTTATCACTTAGGGGTATGAAAATAGATAGTATATATCTTAAATAAATTAAGGTTTGTTTTTACAAAGGGGATTCTATTATAATATTTAGTGTATATTATGTAATAAAATTCTGATGAAAACTCAAAATAAATGTCAGCGCATGGAACTATTAATAAGGGTATTTATTAATGAAGTAAATTCTATACTAATGGTTATTAATTTTTCTGTTTGTTTGTGGATTATTTCCCGTCAACCCGGAAAGGGGTAACATTGTACAAGTTTAAAAATAACATTGAGTAAAATATTGCTTGTACTCAAGCTCTTCTTTTTATTCTATGAGCCGTTTATTCTAAGACCCGTGAAAATAACTTCCAAGGATATCGCAAATATAAAATCGATTAAACACAAAATAATAAAGTAATTATAAAAGCAACAACCGTTCGTCCGTGTTATTCGAATCGTGTATCCGTAATAAACAAATGAGTTACGAGGCGGCGACCCGGTCTAATCGAATCCGGGTGCAAATGGGAAACAAACTATGCGTAAATAATGTGTTTGCATGAATTTGCAATAACAAGATGCTGTAGTTAGATTGTTCTGATTATTCGCTCGATTATAAATCTGTTCGATTTGCGTTCAGTATTCGTATTTGTACCTTTGTTACGTTATTAAGGATATATAAACAAGATCATCTCAAAATCGTAACATACAGGTACTCACATAAAGATGTTGTGTTGAAACCACCCTGGAATACTAATGCAAATTGTGATATAATGATCTGTGAAGATATGAATAAATAAAACGCTGAGTCTGATCATTGCTGCGTTAACCAATTTTCGTTAAAACCGGACTTACACCCTTAGTCACCAAGGGCACAAAATATATACCTACTAGTTTGTTGGTTGTACCTAGTCGATATTCATTTTATTTTGCTTTGATGTAGTCCCAATTTCAAACACCTGTATTTGGCTTAATAGCAAAATAATTTATTCACTAATAAAATAAATTTCACTGAACTTGTTAATTTTCAGTTTGTTACAAGCAGAGTACCCTTAAGAAACGGCGTCATTAGCAAAATACTAACAAATCACAATTTACAAATTGCTCGCTTTTGTTTAAGAATAATGATTACAACATGATCAACGGGGTCGCAAAAATATTTACTGGCCTGACTAAATTAAGGTAGATTGCCAGGTTAAAATATGGGTGCGTCAGCTTAGAGGTATAAGCGGCTTTGTGTTTTGATTTATGGGGCGGCAAGGGGTAAAAATGGCCTACGAATAGGGTTATAATCATTTTTAGTAATACAAATATAAATATCATTTCATTGTGTAATAATTGGTACCGTTACCACACAGCCTGAATTATGAATAACCCCGCAGTCCTTTAAATGCGGTTCAATCGTTTTTAATTCTTCGTTAATAGAAATTTAAGAGACCTACCTACCTGTGTTTTTTAATTTCTAAGTCAATCTAGAATTTAGTCATAATTCTTAAGCAAAGGATAAATAGAAGCGCTCATAGCCCGGTGGCTTGCGTCGATCCTAAGCGATCGACAAAGTTAAGCAACAGCGGGCGCGGTCGGTAGTCGAATAGGTGACCGCTAGTGGCAAAATATCTTGAGCGCTTCCGTGCTTCGGAGGGCACGTAAAGCCGTCGGACCCGGTTGTTATCGATTGATAGCAGTCATGTCGGAGGCCTTCGGGCGGCTTGAAAACTTTCGACATTGGGTTGGCCACTAACCCCTCCACCAATCCGCATTGGAGCAGCGTGGTGGAGTATGCTCTAGGCCTCCTCAGTAATGAGGAGAGACCCGTGCTCAGTAGTGGGCCATTAGTGGGTTGTAGCTTAGCTTTTTTTAAAGGATAAATTAATATGTGTTATGTTGAAGTGCTGACAGCATGCGTCAATCCTAAGCGAACAGCGGCATTGAACACCAACAGTGAGCGCGTCCGGTAGGTGGATGGGTAACTGTCAATTTTTAGGGTTCCGTACCCAAAGGGTAAAACGGGGCCCTATTACTGAGACTTCGCTGTCCGTCCGTACGTCTGTCACCAGGCTTTATCTCATGAACCGTAATAGTTACACAGTTGAAATTTTCACACACACACACACACAGATGATGTATTTCTGTTGCCGCTACAACAACAAATTACTAAAAAACAGAATAAAATAAATATTTAAGTGGGCGCCGATACTTCCGACGCTTCAGCGATAGTTTAGTTACCTTTCGGTCCAAGAGATGGCGTTGTGCGTAATAAGTGGCTACAATGAAACAATTAAATATTTAAGCGAGGCTTTCATACAACAGATCAGATTTTTTTGGTGTTTTTATACATAATGGTAAGGAACCCTTCGTGCGCGTGTCCGACTCGCACTTGGCCGGTTTTATTATTTTACCGTTTCCGTGGTTTGAGAGGCACGTAAAGCCGCCAATCCCGATGGTAAGTGTCAGACAGCAGTCGTAACAGCATGTTACTGTCCGCTTAAAAACTTCAGGCAGTTGGAATAGCCACAAACCTCTCCATCAATTCGAACTGGAGTATGCTCTAGGCCTCCTCGCTTATGTGGGAAGACTGGTGCCCTATGATGGGCTATTGTTGACTTAAAGCCATAATATACTCTGAATTATAGTTAAAAAAGACTATAATGTATAACGACATCCTGTCTTTTCTGTATGAAATGAACCGATATTCTCATATGGGTGTTGTGTGGGAAGCGTTGGCAAAACATCATCGTGTATTGTCCATCAAACAATAATCATTACAACGATACCATCCACATCCTCATCTGGTCACCAGCCGACCTTTTAACCGACTTCCAAAGAATGTCCGACAGTGTCACGATGTAGAATTCATCGAAAGCTTTCAAAAAGCTCTCTCGTACCAATTACTTCTTTTCTCGATGGCCAGACTCCGACATATAATTTAATCATAAACTACTAACCTACATATAAGGAATATGGAATACCTTAAGGGTATACTTCTAGTCTCAAAGAAGAGCTCTGATCAGAAAACCATAAAAGCTCAGACAGAAGTAAGTGGTCGTACAAAAAATGTGTCTCAATACTTGAATAGTTGATATAAGAGAGTCTATTCAAGTACGATACCGCACGAAATTTACTATGTAGTAACCTTAAGGCACTTTTCACATTACGCTATTTATAAGCTACGCGACTGCAACACAACCCAAAATTTGTATGTATTTGACACTGTCTACTGACAGGAGTCGCATCGTAGACGCGTCTCCTGTCAGTGAAAAGTGTCAGATACATACAAATTTTGGATTGCGTTGCAGTCGCGTAGCTTATAAATAGCGTTGTGTGAGAAGTGCCTAACTGTTCGTGGGTTCTCACGCTGAATACATACTTATATTGTTTGTCGATTCTTACCCGAATACGTAGTTGTATTATATCACTAGTTTCATGGCTATAAAGCCGATATTCGAATATAAATTCGAATTCGCAGTGTTTAGCTTACCCACAAACCATAAGTACAACCAAACTGGACGAAATTCAGTTTCTTTCACACATAAAAAGGAAACAGCCACATTATTCAAAATTGGACATATAAATGACTGTCTTCAAGACAATATTTTATTTTATACCTTTTTTTCTTTTCTACCAGTATTTGTAAGTATAAAGTTCTTCGATTCACACACGGCAAATGTTATTGGAAAATTTTCTAAGCTTCTCGTGTAAACATCCTTGGAATATAGTTCTAGGTTCAAACTACGCACTTAATTCAATTCATAAAAACTGTTGATGAGAAGACATGCATGACTGACCGATAGATCGCCGCCGTAGAAGGGATGGATGACGAAGGTCTCGTTTCCGATGTGGATGACGCCCGAGACGCCGTTGCACGTGTGGAAGGCCGCTGACGCGCCGGGGTAGTCCTTCACTGTGCCGTGGTAGTAGCAGTGCTCGATTTCCTGGGAAAGGACGTTGAGGTGAGTGAGGTTTGTATTACACGAATTCACTGGAGGCGAGTGAGAGAGTGAAAGTTGGACTTTTGCGTCATGTTGATATTGAAAAGTATAGTAAATTTTAAAATCTGATCTATCTTTACATAAATGATTTTTATTAGAGGTTTTTACTATTGCAATAGAACAATAATAATTATTAGATTTTTCGTCCGTTTGTCTGTGCGCACATGTGCGCAGTCTTCTCAGACACGCTTGACTTAATTGATTGTGGTTTAATACATTACTTATTATTATATTATAATTAATGACTTCCATTTAAAATCCAGTTTCATTTAAATCAGTTCATAATTAAAACTCATATATTATGTTACTTTATAGAATTACGCCAATTTCTGAATATGTCTGCTAAAGGACTAATTCCCCGAAACAAATAGAGGTCGGGATTTTTGTTTTTTACACAAGCGTCAAAACTTCAATGTGTGCACCAAAAAACTTTATTCGCCATAGTTCTAAAAGTTGTGTGTACTAAACATACATTCGCCATTGGATGTAAAATTACTGTAACGTGTAACCCCACATCGTTTTCGTACATTACCTCGCCTTTCAAAGGTCTTTGGGAGACTAATTAACATCAACTTAATTTATTCCTTTGCGAACGTAATTAAATCCTTTCCAACGTTTTGAAGTGCTCTTAGTGCTACTTCATTATTAATAAATTTAGCTTACGCTAGCTCAAGAAAAGTCAGACGAATGGCATCGACAGGATTGGTTCTTCATGGAATTAAGATAGACATCGAGCGAAGACCATGTAGCGCTTTTCCACTGTCGCGCAAGTCAACTGTGACCGACACAGAATGGGGTTCAAATCGGACCTAAGACGGTTAGTCCTGTCAGCAAACGGCGTTGGGTCGCTAGTTAGTTAGGTTAGTAGATAATAGGAAAGTGGCAAAGACTGTAGTTTTTATCTTGTTTGCACTTAGCTCTTTATTCGGTCCCTGTTTTATGGAAATTAACCATTAGATTTATGGCACTACAGACATCTTTTTGTTATAAGATTATATTGAATATCAAAAACTCTTCAATTAATCACATCCAAGTATTTCTGAAAGTATTCTTGTAGAAATAAGACGAAGCTTTCGAATTTTCCAGTAATAACGGCGCGACGTCCGTAAAAAATGGAAAATTCAATAATTTTTTCTTCAGTGAGGGGCAATTTCGTGCTCTGTGAGTTCTTATAATTTGTCATTCACGAGTATCGTCCTTTCAGCGAAGCGGCGATATGACAGTGTGGCCATTAGTAGAGAGTACGGATAATCATATATTAGACTAGCAAACCCGCCCTCGGTTCGTGTTGGGAAACTTATTCCACGTTTGTAAAGGTTTAATGTTTATTTTGAATCAAACCTTCCTTTATTGCGCCCGTCGTCTTTAGCAATTATTTGATTGAAACTACATGTTTCATGAATATTGGATATTTTTCTACAAATCCAGTCCTTCAACAACGTTATACCCAAATTCGATACATTGCAATATCGATATATTGCACGTGCACCGTTTTGACATATAGAAGGACAACTAAAATTGTACATAAAAAGTTGATCAAATTCAAATTAGCATTAGTTCTTTAAAAATTTAAATTGCATTATTTAATTAAGTATCTTTGCGAAAGAGTCATGGATGCAAAATATTTTATGGTGAAAAGTGTATTGAGAAATACTTATAGGTATGGATTAAAATAAATAACTTTTGACTTGAGTAACTTTCGATAATTATATTGAACAATTGCGACACTCGGCCGGCGCGAAGTCAAAATAATAAGAAACCGTAGTAGGTACCGACTATGAAAGGACAGGCGCATTACCGCTGACTTCTTAGCCCCTGTATAAAAGCCACGTCGCAATTACGTACGTTCTTTTTGCTCCGCGGCGAATGGAACGAATGAAAGACCGGACCGCAGCTACTTGTAAGAAATCGAAAAGGTTTCATTCATTTGAGCGACGTAGATGGAAAGTCGATTTTGCCGCGGCCCGAGAGAACCGATTTTCATTTTACGATACACAGTCGCACGTGAGAGAAACTTAAGTATATATCGTAAAATTGCTGACGATGGAATTAATCCTCCATTAGTGTAAGGGAAAAATGTACAAGATAAAGCCTTGGACTATGATACGAGTACACATACTCGTAATGTATCTTTAATGTTGACCTAATTTTGCCGTAAACGCGATATTATTTAACTGGAGTAAAATATCGAAATCGTGATGAAATAGTAGATTCATGTCCTACCCCTACCAAAAGTTGCATAATATATTGTGTACTCAAATATGTTAAGTAAATTTTATTGATTGTATACCAAGGTTAAACATGATTTAAGGCATATTACGGCGAACTGAGTGTCTATTTTTAACGATTTTTGGAAATACTATATCTAGCTAGAATTAAGTATTCATGGGCCGAGAACAAAGATTTATCTGTTACATAAATGTTTGCCTTGGCCGAGAATCTCGGCCCGAGAATAGAACCCTTCGCCTTCGCTTCCCAGGCACGGCCTCTACCAGTTAGGCTATTACGTCTAGAGAGTTTATATTTCATTTAATTATCTAAAACCAGCTGCTGTCACATTTCTCTAAAAATAAATTATTTCATGCAAATCAGTTCGGTTTTCGAGAGGAAAAAATACTACTGATGCTCTTCATTGCTCTTCTCAAGCACATTTTTACTGCCTGGGAGTGCAAACAGGATGCTATTGGCATATTCTGTGACCTCTCAAAGGCCTTTGATTGCGTTGATCACAACATATTAATAAATAAACTTAGGCATTATGGTATCTCAGCACTATCACTCCTTATAGAGTCTTACCTGTCTGAGCGTGTATAAAAAGTAGTGATTAATGGTATAGAGTCCTCAGGAGCACACATTTCCATGGGTGTGCTTCAGGGATCAATACTGGGACTATTGCTATTTTTAATATACATAAACGATCTTCCTCATTTTACTCGGGATTTGTGTGAAACTGTATTGTGTGCTGATGATACATCCTTAGTTTTTAAAGTAGATAGAAGAAAATATTGCTTTGACGATGTGAATAATACTGTTTCGCAGGTACTACACTGGTTTACTTGTAATAACTTGATGTTAAACGCGAAAAAAACCAAGTGTGTCAAATTCACGTTACCGAATGTAAAACAGGTGCCAACTAACATACTTCTAAATGGGGAAGTACTTGACATAGTAAATTCTACAAAGTTTCTTGGCCGTACGATAGATTCTCGGTTGCAAAGGAGTCCCCATATTGAAGCCCTGTCTGGGAGACTCAGTTCTGCTGCTTACGCTATTAAGAAAGTAAAGCTCTTAACTAACGTGGAAACAGCAAGACTAGTTTATTTTAGTTACTTTCATAGTGTGATGTCCTACGGTTTGTTGTTGTGGGGCACAGCTGCAGACATTGAATCTATTTTTATATTACAGAAAAGGGCAGTGCGTGCAATTTACAGCCTCAGACCTAGGGACTCGCTGAGAGATCTGTTTAAAGAAGTTAATATACTCACTGTTACATCACAATATATCTTGGATAATATTATGCATGTTAAAAAGTACCATGATAGTTTTTTAAAGAAAAGTTATGTCCATAATATTAAAACTAGGAATAAGGCTAAGCTGATTGTACCAAATTTTAGGCTTTGTAAAACTGGTGGCTCGTTCATGGGTAGATGCGTAAATATTTATAATAAAATTCCGTTAGAATTGACGGAAATGCCATACTGTAAGCTAAAAACTCATGTTAAGGACATTCTTATGACGAAGGGTTATTATAAACTGGATGAATATTTTCAAAATGAAAAAGCCTGGACATGAGTTTGAAATATAGCCTTAAGTAGTGATAAGAGTTCTCTGTAACTGTGAGTGGGGAAAAAAAAGAAATTCCATGGGAGTTTCTTGCCGCTTCTTCTACCAAGGCCACTCATCGTAGGGATTTGTGGAAGCGATGGCGTAGATGAAATTCGAAAAGTGTTTGTAAAAACCAAGTTCGAAATAAATCATTTCATTTCATTTCATCAAATATTTTTATACATTTCATTTTAAACCAATACCAGTTGCCAGTGATCCGTGCAGGCCATAATAACCTGTGTCTTCCGAACTCCAAATAGTCCCGGGCCGAGTGTTTCGTAAGCTCCCTAATCCGCTGTGGAGCTTGATTGCCAACAAACACTTCCTAATGAAAAACGTGATGTCCGCACGGCACGCCGACCGATGATAGTCGAAACTTGCCGAAAATTGACGATTTGTCGAGCGAGAGTTTGTTTGCATCTTAATGAGAAGTTTTTGTGACAAAGAGTGACGATGTTAATGCTTATGTTTTTCAACCGACTTCAATGTAGGTTCTGAATTCGACTGTAATATTACTTTTGTGTATGCCTCAAATCTTTTTATTAGTCGAACTGATTTTAAGAACTCTTTTTACTATAGAAAGCTAGTGCTTTTTGTCGTGTGGTACCGTCAGTAAATGAGTACTTGCTTTTTGATTTATCGCTAAAATTTAATTAATAATATCTTTTATTACTAATGTATTGTAGAAGTCGTTTTAAATAAAGTAAAAGAACGATGAGAGGTAATATTTGTTATTAAAAAAATAAGTTATGATTAGTGAAAGTCACCAAGTACGCAGGCGGAGTACCCGTACTTATTTTACGGTAAGTTATGCCTAAGGTTTTCGATCATCATGCCCCCGTATTCACAAACAATAGTGTAAAACATTACAATGCGTACGTCAGAATCGACGTGAATATAATAATAACTATCTACGTACGTATTGTATGTGTGTCATGGATATAAATGTAAATCTCTTTATAGCACGTCAATGTTGACAAAAGCATTGTTGTGGATTGCACTGAAGTATTGTGAATACAACGAGCTTTGGTTCAACAAAGGATATACAATTCCTTTCCAAATTATGCTCTGTCTATCTGGCCCGAAACAGTAGACTCGACGAGCGGGATAATGAATTAATTCTTTACAAAAAACAGTCTTCAAAATCGACAAGTAGAGATAACTCAAACAGTATTCGTCAGAAGTCGCTCTAATTGTATTTGGGACCAGACGACAAGTTAAAATTTATGAGAACACACAATAAACGTTCTTATTTTTTGGAAGTCGGTTAAAAAGGAGTGCCGGTAACGTCACCGCATCGTTAATGTAAAACATGTCATAAGTTACCATGGCCCATGTTCATGACAATATGGACATCCAAGCGTTGTTACTCAAGATGAAAGCAGAGGAGCACGTCGAAGTTTAACGAGATGTATTGCAGCATAATTCAATAGGGGTGGTAGTCAACAATAAATTTATAACAAATTATTTCGAACTTCTTGCAGTAAAAAGTTTTTGAAAATAAGTTAAAAGTTTGAAAAATTAAAAACAGCCGCTATAAAACCGCAATGAAATATATCTACTAAATCAATAATAAATTTTGATGCAAAGTCGTAATTTTATTCACTGTGCTGCCACTGTCCAGGAGTTCCCTTATATTTAGCCAATTCTGAGCGTAGCCTCCGATCATGCTAATTATAAAGTGCAATGTTGTGGTAACTAAAGCAATATTCTACATTTCAAGTCGGTGGAGTAAATAAATGAAGTATTTCTTATTTTGCTTGAAAGATTTGCCATAAGTAGATACATATTATTATTAGGTGTGCAAAAACGTAAAATTGCTCATTTAAAATTAATATTTTGATAAATTGATGATTTTACCAAAAATCATTACTCTCAAAATAGTTACAGAAGTTAGCGAAGACCCATTAGTTAATATAGGACAGGCTAGGTATATACAGTAAATTCTCGCTTTGTATCGTAATTTATAATATAGCATAGTCGCTAAAGTATTCAAAACAGGTCGAATTACAATGATCAACATACCCAGCAACAAAAAGATACACTCCTAACTCCAAACGCACTTAATCACGGAACGGAAAAAATAAGTTCTCCAGGGTCATTCCATGAACTACGGGCTATTTCCTTTTGAATTTCCTACTACAAGGGTTGAGCCGTACAGGGGTCGTGTGGTGAAAAACGGTCACTGCGAAATTATCGTACTGATGAAGACAAACTCTGTGATAAGGTTGGTAGATCGTTAGTTGTAAACGATCAGGCATTTTATTTAAGGTATCGTGAGGATATATTCAACAAAAATGTAATAATAATATACCGTGAAAATTAACAGGGATTATTTACGACACGGCGTCCATGATTCGATCTTTTCTCATAAAGTGGTGGGTAAAGGCCATAGTCCACTAGGCTGCCCAATTGTGGATTAGCGGACTTGCGACATTTTTGAGAACAATGTCGAAAACTCTTGCGACGCTGACCCCTTCACAGACGCAGATGATCATTTAATTATAACTCGCACATAATTTCTGAAATATCACTTGCATGTTATTAGACCCCCTATGCTTGATTCCGACTTTTCAACCACACAGCTATCGCTATATCTTTGAGATTAAAATATTAGTTTATAAGTATTTGATTTAGGTACGACTTTATTGTCATAGGTCCACTAATATTATGTTTGACATGATTTCTATCAGGTACAATGATTTGAATAATACAATTCCTGTAACTGTTACCG
The DNA here is from genome assembly GCA_905404135.1 of Hesperia comma. NCBI lineage: Eukaryota > Metazoa > Arthropoda > Insecta > Lepidoptera > Hesperiidae > Hesperia > Hesperia comma. The sequence continues at coordinate 19,720,105 of FR990018.1, forward strand.
ATCAAATTTAGAATTTGCTGAGACGCGTCAAAGACGATATACATGGAGGGAGCTGGCGTATATGGCAGCTTTATTACATTTCCCTTGATTCTACGCAAGCACCAAAAAGCCTCAGGTTGGTAGGAATCTCCAAACTAGTTTTGAGGAGAGCCGCTCATGGCTGTATTGACGGATACGGCGAAGGCGGGATGGAAACAAATTGCCGGGCGCCCCTCGCCCTGGGGGAGGGGAGGTAAGGTGAGGAAATTCAAATTGGATTGAAGGAAGTTTAGATTGGATTGAATTTTCTTGCCACCTTGTTTAATTTAAGGGCGGATGGCCGATGCGGGGAAAAATTCGTCGATCGAGTCTTCGTCTGCCGTTTGTTCCGTGTGATTGGTTTGTACGCATGCATTGGGATCAGTTTTAAATATTTCGGTCCTGGAATATATTTTCGTAACAGAAAATGACAAGTTACTTCGGAGGATATCTTTGATGTCAACGAGTACCTACTATAAAACGAGCACTTAAGCAAACCGCCTTCGTTACGTTTCGGAAGAGATTATTATTTCATTGTCAAATAATAATATAAATAGGAAATAATATTAGCTATTCACACTTTAACAATCTTAGCCTTCCTCTATGACGTAACAGTTTTTATATTCTTCGTCTTAAGTTTATGTTTGAAAACAAAATCTTCAACGCCTCCTTTAAATTCCCATATTCTTTTAGTCGCGACAACTAATCAAATTGCAGTGTTAGTGAGCTGGAGAAACAAGCAACCAACTAGAGTGGTGTCCGTCACGTGTCGCGACACTGAGCGACACGAGAGGACACCGCGCACACTCGCAGCAGAAGCAGACAATTAAGTGTCCTTCGAGAAATAGGACACTCAGTCTACGGGGCGGTGAAAGTGTCCTGGTTTTATTACTGAAGAAGAAGACCTGTTTTTGCATAATAAATACGTCCAGGCAGGTGGCAGGTGTTTTTGTTAAGGAAATCTTAATGGTACTAGAAAATGGATATTCTTTTTTTTAAATCTATGAAAAGTGTTTTAAACACGATGTTAAGAACCTTTACTTTTTTCTACTTTAACCTATTGAAGAGCTCGGGTTTACAACTGAAGTGCTTGATTTAGTTCCATCCGATGTTAAGTGAAGATTAATCCAGGAAAGTTAAGCGCACGAAATTAGGTAACGCTTATTAATACTTGCCTCGAGGACGCTAAGATTATAATAATTGCAAATAAAACACAGGTAGGTAATTCTGAAGGGCTGTTGCCAGGTAATTCTAATATCCACAATAGAATAATCTTAAGCGAATTGCTAGTAAGCATGGAAAATTCTAAGGACTCACGAAGACTTTCGAAATAGCTTCACACACACACCTATATGGCCATCGGGATCGACTATTTTACGATCTCCAAAGGATGAAAATGATTAAGGAATTTTCGTTACTATTGTTGGTGCCATCCATCAGGCCATCCGTCAGACAAGGTGGCTGGCCTAACTTATGATCTACTTAGAAGTCAGTCCGCCTCGATGAGTGAAAATACTCATTATCTACATTGCAAATCAGATCTGTTCTCTCATTGTTTATAAACACAATTACAACTTTTATTAGAACACTGTTCTGGTACTAAGTTATATTGTTTAACACTTGGGCATTTGGATGAGACATTACTTATCTCATAGTCAATTATTCGATTTCACACAAAATGTTTTAAGGTTTTTAACTTTGGCTGAAAAGAGTAGGAGATCTAAAAACTTTGATGAAGTAATCTTGTTAAAGATGTAGATAGGCGTGCTCGGTAGACTTTGGCCGAACGCACGACTTTCCCAGATAAAATTCGACTGGGTATGTATTTAGCAATAGATATTTGGTTAGAGATATTGTATATCGAGTGAGGGATCCAAAGTTAAATTTCCAGCCATTACAATTATTCCACCAACCTGCACTAGTGCAGCGATGTGGAGTATGCTTGAGTCTCCTTAGTTAGGCAGAGATTCGTGCCTGTTGAGCTATCACTGGTTTGATCAAGCACTAGTACAGATAAAAAGCTTCATATATTTTCATAAACCTAGCTAACTACCATCATAGTTTGGGTACACCGTTCGCGGACTCGAGACTTTGTTCAATAGTGGTTCAACTGGTTTCACATCCGGTGTTTTTTTTTTATTTATTTGATCCAATTTACATTATAATTAAATGCTATATTATGATCTGCCAAGCTGTATGACAGCTTGTCGACAGTCGTTCTCGAGGATCTATTTACACACACATTACGAATATTTTTTATACATTAAACCATTGAGCTAATTTTGAATGTAGCATTATTTATTAATTTTAATTAGTTCTAAGCACGCTAATGTTACGTTAGTGACTTTATGATTCAGTGTCTATGTGTGCATTGCACGAGCGCGCAATGTGTGGAGCTTTACATCAGAACTGTACGTGTATATTTTGTGTTTGATGTGTATTTCGAATTGATTACACAATTCTCGATGGTCGCCCGAGGCGGCAACGTCACACATTGAGTCCTCAGGCTTGTGACGTGCAATTTTTCTTACACGATTAAACTCAAGCCAAGTGGCAACACGAGCACTCCGTACAGGCGCGCCATATATCACGAGCGGGTTGCGTTTCATTTTTCTTTCCAACGTCTTTAAACCTCATCTAATGTTTCATACTCCGACATTTTGTAATTAGTGTCCTGCGACCGTTGACGTGAAACCAATAACCGTTATAAACAAGCTGGTTAAGTTTATGGTTTTGCGTTTATTTTTGCAACTGGTTTTTAAATGTAACTAGTGTGTCGTTAGTGGTAACAGTATCCTGTATCTTGCTAAGTGAAAGGAGAAAACCTAGTTAGTAACCTATTTAGGCACTATCCTCGTAGCAAAATGATTAGTTATGTTCTATCAATTGCCTATATGCCTGCTTACTGGACTAACCATCATAGCCCATGGTCAAGCATCATGTGCGGCAGCAGCACTCAGCAGCATGGTTGGTGCTGCATGCTTGTTTGCAAGTGTTATTCTATAAACAATCATTTTATTTGCGTCAGTTGCAAAACGATTTAAAGTCACTTAATTAATTTTTGTTCTGTCTAATTTTATTTACGTCAGTTGCAAAACGATTTTTTTATGTGTTCCGGCTGGCTGATTGAGAGCCAGTTAAATAATTAATTTTTGTTCTGTCTACTGTCTTGAATTTTTTGGCCAGCAACGCAACTTTTGGCGTAAATGATATGCACTACCAGGTTTCTCTGTTCATTTAAGACTATTGAACAATAAATTAAGTAAATATTGTAGTATAATTTTGCGTATTTCCGTCCTCATATTGTGCGATAAATCTCTGTGCAAGTATTTATGGACCTCGTGATAGTCAAATTGTTTTAATTTAGCTGTCAGGCTGCCTATTAGCATAGACATTCCGCCTTCGTTCAATCTTCTCTTGCGCCACGCAATCTTGGTTGCTAAGCCGAGCGATATTGTACTAGAACGATAGATGTATGATGCGGTGCGGTTGAGCGAGCTACGAGTGTAGTCACTGTCATTTTAAGGACCTTGAACCCTCAGACCAATAAACTATAGACGGAGCGCCGTGAACAAAAGCGTGAAGCCGGTAAAAGTCAGCCGAAAGCACACATCGAAACCAATAGAATGCCCTATGTTGACAGTTTGAAGTTTTGAACTAGAACAAATTTAAACTTTATTTTTTTCCAACACAAAGCTTCATTCATTTTTTATTATTTAGAACACAAAAGTCGTTTTGGTGTGAGTGTATTACAAGGCTAGGCTTACTTTTTGCTGGCTTCACTCTTTTGTTCCCGGCGTGCCGTCTATAGTTTATTGGTCTGAGCTTGAACCAAGTTGGCAGTGACATTGTCTATGAAGGGATTATGAAGTTCTCGGGTTCGGTATCAGAAGATGTGCAAATGTAGTGGCGCTGGGTCTGCGATACACCCGATTCGGTTATGATTTTATCATTATTTGCGTACATACATAGTAACTGAATGTTGTTTGCATGCTTTTCTAGCGAACAAAGAAGGAAGAAGAAAAAGAAAAGGTGCAACGAATATCAACAGACGACAAAAAACTGATGCTTAGACGGTTCAATAGTACATTTCACCGTTTTAAAATTGTCAACCATAGTGAAAATACCTAAAATACTCCATTAATAATAAGAATCCAACAGGAATATCAGATCGAAATCTTAAAATAAGTTTTCGCTTAAGCAAAACGGCAGCGAACGTCAAAAACATCCAAGCGGAAAAATTTGTCATCTCATCAAATCTCTCCCTCGTGGGAATCGGGATTAAATGATCTGTCGACAAAATCGCGCAATAAATCGCTCTAAAGTTTTATTGACAACCTCGCTTTATGACTTTGATTTTTCGTCATCGATTGACAGCGCTGTCACAACACACAGCTGTAAGCTCATGACCTTTCAACAAATAGGCATATTTTTTATTTGAAATTTATATTAAAATATATAATATAATATAATGTATTTTCAGTGACGAATGTAAACTTATTTTATAGCACAGCGTGACTTAAAGCCGCACTTATGCCACAGTTAGCCGTGGCGTAAGTAGCTCCTTATTACATGGCAAATGACGCTAACTTCACACCATTCAAAAATGAATTATTGCCTATTGCGCGGGTACAAATTACAAAAATACATGTACATGAGGGAACTTTATGACATTGAGTGACGCAAACCTGCACTTTAGTCATGTTTATCATTCTGTACAACTATTTATACGAATTCAATTGAAGTATGTTCTGTGTGTTGCAGGTAGTGAAATTGTTGGTGAAAACTGTTACTTTATCATATTTTTATTGGGAAAATATGATTGAACAAAAAATAAACTACCTACTTAACAAAATATAAGTATACATAGATGGTAAAGTACACTCTTTGGTAAAATCAGTAAAAAATGTTTCTTATATGTAGTTATCTTCTCTTCTCAAATTTATTAGCTCCAGATCAGGAAATAAAACATTTGATAATCATAACTTAAATTAATATATTACTTATCCTCATTATAAATTATCATGGTACAAAGCTTCACATAAAATTTAATATATCTCCACTCTCGTAAGTATTGCGCCATCGCTAATCATGACATTCTTCCACAGATCACAATTAGTGTAGCATAAACGTCAGACCACAGAGTACGTAGAGACGTCATTTACAAATTAAAACATTACTCAACTTCGGTAGTGATTGATATTTTAACATGTCAGTACATTTGATATAATTAACACAAACAAGAGATAAATAATATAATCTAACATAATAGGAATGTATTGGCATGTCTTAGTCACTAAAGCTAACAATCGGCCTTTCCTGACTTTTTCACGTCCCGTGAAATAATTTTAATAAATATGTACTATAAAAGTTTTCCTATTAACTTATCACTTAATAAACATTGTCGTTTGAATAAGAAAAAATACATAATCGTCAAGAGAACATCATTAAGTTACAAAATCATGCTATAGCTACACCATTTTTAATTCTAGGTATAAATAAGCTATGGTTCATTTGTACACTCAATTATTCATTGACATATTACATTTTATTTATATTTATAAGCTTTAAACGATTTCTTCAAGATAACTATGATCTGAATATCAATGAAATCTCTTAGGCTGCATGCAATACATTAGACACTGGAAAATTTAATTGAATGAATTTGAGACGACCAAAATATAGGTATTAACTCAAATTAAAATTACAGGAAAACTGTCTAGAAAAATAACATACTGCACATAAATAGGTACAAAGCTCGCTGCAGTTATTTCACATAATTAACTGGCAAAGATTTATCGCTGTAGCATAAATTTATCTCACTTAGATACATAATACATTTCTTGAACATGTAGACTTTATAGTACACTGGTACACAAGCAAATATCTAAATCCACAAACTAAAATATATCCTGCTAATATCATGTATTATTCGTGACTATACCTAGATCGTTCTGCTCTTCTAAAAAACGTAACAAAAAAGTTATTTTCCTGCAAAGTGATAAGGAATTCTGAATTTCTTATTAATAAAACTCTTGGACTATTCTACTTTTTTGTACCCTTTTACATCTATCACTGGTTGAACATGTTCTCTTGTATCTTCTGATCATTTGGCTTCTTAACATCTATGACTGATAAAGTAAGTCCGAAGGATGAATGCTCCCACTTAGGTTATCTTTTTTTCTGGTCTCAATTGAATCACCACCTCGACACGTACTAGCACATAATTAAGCACGAGTCTTTTCAGTTGTTTAATGAATTGATAAATTTGATATTGACTTCATTTTGTTATATTGTAGATTTGGAAGGATTGGTTCTGATGCCATTGTAACTCAAGTTCTTGTTAACATTTTCCTTTTGATCAATGCGGCTTAATAAAATACTTGACTCGTTTATCATATAAAAATTTGACTATTTCATACATTGTGACCTCTTCCTATCTACAGTTGATTCTTCCGCTGAACCATTGTCATCTCTGCTTGTCCACAGTGGCTGTGATCATTATGGCCTCTTTCTATCCACAGTTAATTCCTCTACTGAACCATTGTCACCTCTGATTGTCCGCAGTTGATTCCTCCATTGTATCATTGTGGCCTCTACAATCCACAGCTGATTCTTCTACTGTATCATTGTGGCCTCTACTAATCCACAGCTGATTCTTCTACTGTATCATTGTGGCCTCTACTAATCCACAGCTGATACCTCTTCTGAATCATTGTGGCCTCTACAATCCACAGCTGATTCTTCTACTGTATCATTGTGGCCTCTACTAATCCACAGTTGATACCTCTACTGAATCATTGTGGCCTCTACTAATCCACAGCTGATTCACTATAATTTTACAGCATTAAAATTTCAGTATTGCATGATTTCTGTAATGTTACAACATAACTAATTTGCTTAAATCCGTAAATAACACATTATCATCATAAAACAGCGTGTAAGAGGATCAATATCTTAGTAATCCACATATTAGATATACATATGTAGCAGTCGTCTACATCAAAGTTAACTTTTACTTTCAACAAAATGCTGAATAAATTGATAAGTTAAAATTCTGTGTTGTTTATTATTTTCATTTATGCCATATCGTACAGCGTTATGATATTTTCAAGTTCTTACTTGCCTAATATTGATTAAATTGTAAATGTGTTGTCAGATTTAACTCCCTTTAAGTGAACTAAAGTTTCTAATGCTACTGCTACATCTGTGTATGCGTCACAGCGTCAATGTTAGTGTTAATATCCAAAAGCATACTGCTTAACGCGCTAAAATGTGTATTGGTTACGTCTGCATATTAATGCATTCAATCATTACATTGTCGTAATTTCCGTTGTCGCTTTTCCGCTTAAAATAATGTAGGCATACATCCTTCTCCTGTTATATCGTCTCGTCTCGCTCTTATTATTTAGTGCACTAAATTCTCTTTGATGTGTCAACAATCAGGCGCGACCCAATTTAGCTCTTAGCGTTTAATGCCGTTAGTAATGTCGCATACAAATTAGCGCGCTAACATGTTGGTTACGTTTGCGTACTGTTAAGACGCGTTATGACACAGGTGTAGCCGTAGAGTAAGACTCATTAAATGCTGTCTAGGTTTTATCAATTGCAACGTGACATTTACGTACCTACATAGAAGTTTTTATACATTTGGTAAAACAATGGTGAAAAGCTTAGGTACGTTTTTATCACTGCCTATAATTTTGTTTCTAATATTTCTAACCAATGGTCTCTTAGAAATTGATTTTTCATTAGTAGGTAACACTCGCCATTGTTAAACAAATAGAAACTTACCAATCTCACCATATAAATATGGCGTTACAATTATTTAAATGCGCACGGGTTCGCACATTAACTTGCAGTAACTACTTTACGCATACTAATCAAGTAAACATTTTGTAAGTGTTTAAAAATGCTTATTTTCATAATCCTTCATTTCTCACTTACTTACTTTTCTCACTTATTTCTACCGTCTAACGTTTTTCCTCAGCTTTTTAATTATCACAATTTCACTACAGAAATAATGCAATTTTAAAATAAAACTGTTATTACTCTTTGTTCATCATCATTGTAATCTATTACTGTCCCACTGCTGGGCACGGGTCTCTCTATCCAATGTCCCTCACATAACTCAGGTACTTACACATAGTCTATTACGCGGCCAAGAACGTATTGGCGCATTAAGAATAATAATCAGGTATATTTCACACCTATCTCTAGAAATTCAACATATTTATGTATTTCTAGTGATACAACTTTCTTTTGCTTTTGCCATTAATACTCGAATTCGACGCATCAATCTACCGATACCTTCAAAGTACTATCAGTTAAAACTTATTTCCTCTTTTATAACTATCTAGATCATTTCACTACCTATATCTGTTATGTCTCTCTGATTTATCACATAAGTAGGTATTTTATAAATCACTGATATTATATTTTATAAAATGTATTAAACTCTATTCATTTGTCAGCAACCTGCATACCTCTACTTATTATCTTTTCACCTTTGATGCTTTAAATGTCCAGACGGAACATCGAATCCGCGGAAATATGTCAAAATTGTGGCTAACTCTTAGCCACAACTTTATATCATTACACACACATTACGCACACATAGACAATAGGCGAAGGTGTAAAACATCGCCTGCACGCACACATGCTTGATATTGTTGCCTTGTTTTTGTTTTCATTGTAGGGCGACGCTCAATCTAGACACCCAAAACACCAAAGCTTTTCACGTAACTATTTTACCATACGAGTTATAAAATACTTTATTTCTGTAGTGTTGTTCGTTACTCACTCTCAACAAAATATAATAATTTATTATTCGGAACAAAGGTCTTTAAATCTGCTTGCGGTATAAATTCACTTACTACATAGAAGATATCGTCTTTGTCTTTTATTACAGATATAACTGAAACACACCATCTGTGTTAGCCTAACAATAAAATTTATCCAAAGTAACTACTACAATCGTTCTTATCACAGTCTACTGTTGTATAAGTTCAATCAAACAGATGTTTCTATATTTCCATGTTTAGGTATTTTTCACTCCTACACCTAAATCTAAAGGTTACGTTTGTTGTTTTTTTTTTTTTGTTTGGTTGAGACCAATTCTGTCGGCATCATATTATGTTCGGGCGAAATCCTATGAAAGTCATTATATGTATATATATATAGACGTCAACATAATTAAAATATTGCTTTTCTTCAGCGATATTTTTTCTAAAATAAATCAACCTATCAAAATCTTGATTGTGGAAAACGGGTAAAATTATTAGATATTTTATGGCAGTAATAATAACATTTCATAACCTCTGTATTCATACTACACACAGGCATAGGTATCTATACCTAATGCTTACTCACAAATTAAAATTAAATCTTACCTACTTCTATTCAATTCTTGGCTACTATAAAATGTCATAATATCACTATTGAACATCGTTTCGGTTTTTTTTTTGTGTTCTTCAATCTATCAATTTATACTCTCAGGAAATAAATTTGTATAATGTCTTAAATTACTTTAACAAATTTTGTGTCATTTAGATTATTTCTTCAGATAAATTAATGTTAGACACGTATAAAATACACGCATATAATAAATACTTGCAGAAATATTTTGGATGGTTTCATTGCTAACACTAACAAAACTACATGACCATGACCCTTGAATGTGATCATTAATAAGTAGATTTGAGCGATAGATTTTAATAAGCGACATTTGATATACTTAGTTACACTTAATTATTTCAAAACCAATCATCATCTTTAATATTTCACACCACATTAAAGATTTAAATTAACAGATTTGTCATAATACAAATTCTGGATAACCTCATCTGTCTAATATGTACCCATGAAAACTAACAGGGATGGGTGTCTAGTGGTCTTATAAAGTTATAAGTTTGTAACATTAACATTTACTACTTGATAGATACCTCTCATCAGTATAACAAGTATTGGCTAATCTCAAACAATTATTATATAACTTCAAAGTTTACCTAATATTGTGGTATTAAATAATGTCAAATTTAATTGTTTAATAAGAGTTTATCTACCTGTCTCCAATAATCTATAATCATGTACTGCTTATATCAAAATAGCTCAGCTAATTTCAATGTGGTTCACATTGATTCAAGAAATTACATCACAAAGATAATGTCAATTTAAATAATCCCATATAAACTTTAATTTCCATAGCGATTACTCACCATGCATATTTATAAAAATCGTAAGTGATCAATGTCTGTACATTAATATTAATCTGGAAAATATTCTCAACAGTCTCTCTACTAATGAAGTAAATCTTATTACAAAATCTCTAAAATTCTACTCCGTTATCTGATCACTTTTATCAAATACTTTTAAGTAACATAACTCTATACCTAGCTGGTTAATGGTAGGCATCTCTGTATCATTACGAAATGACTATGATAAATCTAAAATTACGGATTTATACTAAGACCAAATTGTTTACTGTAGGTACCTACATAGTTCTAGATCCTTGTCGACAAGATCACAAGACTCATTGCCTTGATAAAAAATGCGCACAAACCTTACACGCACACAATGTGTCGGCCAGACACAGACATCTTTAATTCTTGTAGTCTGAAACTCTGAAAATCTGAAGCTCGTTGATCAAACCTGTTGCTGTGTCTGAATTCAATAATACATCTTCCTGTACACTAGACTTTGTCCACCTAATGCTATTTCTAGTCCAATTCTCATGTTATTTGAACTCCTTCTGTACTTCCAAGCATGTCTTTCATTTGCATTGCAACATCAATATATTATTCAAACTGAAAAAATAATAATAGCAAACAGTATCCATTCCGACTCAGTTTACATGATACACAATCATATGGGTATGTGCATTTATATTCATATTACATAATGTTTTTATTCAAAACACTAAACTTGATTGACATGATACAACAGATCTGATTATCATAATTAGCTGCAATTTCGTTTTCTCTGTTTATTTGTTTAACACTTGAAATGCTTTATTGATGAAACTAATTTTGGTTATATTAACTTCATCAAAGTTGATTTTCATTTTAAACAATTTTATCTAAACAAAACATAATTAGATTTATAATACAAATACTCTCTAAATCTCTACTTTCTAATCTTTATTGCCTGAATGCGAGTAACAAAATTTCATAACGCGTTCCGCGCTTTTATATTAATACGCAAAAAAAAATCATGACAAATGAGAATAGGTATGTTTACATAACTTTTCATAGCTACTCTCAAATTAAATGATGATCAATGAATGATATTATTATCATTATTCGTAATATACATATTCAAATATTCTGACCTTCTTGTGGACGCGAACTCGTAGAAGCATATAGCTTCTATTTATCCCACTTCTGATCTATTAGCTCCAGATCAGGAAATAAAACATTTGATAATCATAACTTAAATTAATATATTACTTATCCTCATTATAAATTATCATGGTACAAAGCTTCACATAAAATTTAATATATCTCCACTCTCGTAAGTATTGCGCCATCGCTAATCATGACATTCTTCCACAGATCACAATTAGTGTAGCATAAACGTCAGACCACAGAGTACGTAGAGACGTCATTTACAAATTAAAACATTACTCAACTTCGGTAGTGATTGATATTTTAACATGTCAGTACATTTGATATAATTAACACAAACAAGAGATAAATAATATAATCTAACATAATAGGAATGTATTGGCATGTCTTAGTCACTAAAGCTAACAAATTGTTGGTCCAGTAATTTAAACCAGTGTGTTATGCTTGTTAGTCAAGAATTCTGATAGGTTAGCGATTTTCCAAAATACAGTTTTATGTTGTAGAAAACTTAATTAAAACATTAATAAGTTCGTAATAATTCCTTTCCGGAGGCTTCGTCGTATTTTTTTATTTGTCTCTTCATGTTTCGAAATCTTTGTAATTCTCTTTCGCACAATAAAATTACAAAAAATATTATCGCAACTTAGAAAGTGTAACTAGCAATGTATCTATATGAAATTAAAGGATCAAATCATAACTATTATTTATTATAACTACAATTAAGCGGGTTTATGTCACTCGTGCTATAAAATAATATACGATACTCGTTCGTAAAGTTGCATTTTTGAACGGCGTATATCGCACTCGCTTCGCTCGTGCGCTAACTTCACACCGTTCAAAAATGGCCAACTTTACGCACCGTATCGTAAATGTACTATTATTGGACCGATTTAATCATAACCACGCAACCATTACTGAAAACTGTTTTCAAATCGGTTCTGATATTGACGGGAATCGATCCATTAAAATTGTAATCCTTACCATGAACCTATAGAGAGAAATCCTTACGATTAGTTTTAAAATATAAAAAAAAACATATCGCATGGCAGCTTCTATTCACCGCAGCGTTTTATTTTCTTTACACCGTTTTCAATGCACGAATGAACGTAAAAGCCGGCCACTGACCAATAGAAAATGTCCTTTTAACACGTTCGCTGCGTTACGGGCAGAGTTTTGCCGTATTTGACTTCCGAACTGTGCGGCGGTCAATTGTCTGTGTCTTACGCCCGGTGCGGGGGTGGGTTTTATATGTTCCCGTGCACGCAGAAAAGAGATAAATATATATCCAAGTTTCTTTCTTCAAATGTATTCCATTTTTCGAAAAAATAAGTACGGCATATAATGGTGCCGTAACGCACCAGAACTTAATTATTTATCTATGGTGCGATGCGGCATGTATGTTGCCGTAACTTAGACGCCGTACCGCACTGTAGGGAACTCGCGCGCAGCTTCAGTGTGCCGTAGTGATGTGCGCAAGGATCATCGTTTGCACGTATCGACACTGGATTGCGCTTTATTAGCGCTCGAAAATTAATATGAAGCGTTCTCGTAAGAAACTTGATATAAATAAAGTAATTAAGACGGAAGGTGGTGAGGTATAAATGTTATTAAAATAATAGTCTTTATCTATTTTACATTTTTTTCCAATCAAAACTTAACCAGACGATTAAGAATTGATCCTATTTCTTTGATCTCAAATTGCAATGATTATGTTTCTTGTTACTTATATACTATATATATAATTTTACATGACAAATCAATGATAATAAAATAGCAGTTTTCAACCTATTTTGCAATTTTTTCACAATTAAATCTTAACTATACGATAAGAAATTGATCCGATACATTTGTTCTCAAATAATTTTAATGCTTATGTTCCTAATTACTTATATTTTTGTTTAATTTTGCATGACTTTAATAAATGTAAATAAAATAACAATCTTCAACTATCTTACAAATGTTTCCCAACACTAGTTTTAAATTCGGTCTATCGATCTACATGCGGCACGGCATGTATATTGCCGTGAAATCGTTGATTTTCAAAATTATGCATAACTTCTAAAATATCAGGTCGAGACCCTGGCGACGTTAGCCATGTGTCAATAGATAAACAATCTATCGATTCGTTTATTTTTTTAAAGTAAAACATGGGTTTCCATGTCTGTAAGAGCCTTCAAAGTCAGGTCCTGGTACAGCAAAATACAAGCCGTAACGCACAGCAGGCAATACTGATACGGCAAGATTATGACTCGTAACGCATGGGCAGTAAGTTTCATTTTTGTGCAGACGCAGTGAACGTGTTAAAGCACATGATCCAATTTCCGGGAAAAGAAACAGAATAGGCCAAGCTCTTTTAGACCCGCCGAGAATGAGCGCTGAATTCGCTCCGATTAAAAATAAATGTTTAGAAAGCATGTACTTATATCAAAAGAAACCTCTTATATAGATAATCATAATGAAAAATTCGATTTAAAATTACAAGTATAAGAATACTATAGGTTCTAACAATCCTTACTAATATTATAAAATGTGAAAGTGTGTTTGTTTGTTTGTGACTCTTTCACGTCGCAGCATGGCTATTATATGGTATGATTTATGTGTGTGGGGATAGTTAGGAGGGTGGTGAGTGACGTGGGCTACTTTTTAGCGCGGAAAAACATCTCATTCCCATGGGAAGATCGATGTTTTGTTAGTTGCTAGATATTTAGTTCCGGATGCTGTTAATAGATGGCGTTAGTAAAATTCATTTGCAAGTTCTGAATCACGCTATCGAATACTACATGTGATTTACTTAGGTCATAGGCAAATGTTATAGGCTACTGTTTAGCTGAGATTCCTACGGGAGCGGGACCTACGCGGCTGTTACCTACGGGTCCCGAAGCGGAGCGCGGGCGGTTCTCTAGTAGAATATAAAAAACAATTTAGTGGATTGTGGTCATCGTTGCCGCAACGAATCGTCGATGTGTTAAATCTAGTGCACGTCTTCGTTTCGCTTCCGGAAGCTTAAATATTTCCAGACTTTTACATTTTGCGTCATCAACTAACTACTTGAGCAAATTAGCTTTTTCGTATAACCAAACATAAATATAATATTGTGTAGTTAAATAATATGTACTACCTCAGACCAATAAACTATAGACGGAACGCCGGGAACAAAAGAGCGAGATATATAGATATAATATAAAAAATTCAAATATTAATGAACAAAATAAGTTTTAATCGAGTGTTGATTCAATTTAAATTTCATTGGTATCAAATTTTGTTTCTAGACCTAAACATATTTCGAGAATTAAACAATAAATCAAACATAATCCTTTTGCAAACTTTTCCCATTTATTTTATTATTCCTGGAATTGGGCAATCTCTTCCGAACAGATATTTTGTTTCACGAAACAAGGGACTTGTTCGATTGTCGAAAAATAATATGAAGCGAACTTAATCTTTAACGTTGTTGGTACAAGGGAGATATTAAAATAAGTTTAAATTTCAAAACTCGACGACTACGTAGACTACTTAGTGCTACGTAGACTACTTTCTCGTCTAAGTAGTATTTTCTAGTAGTGCGTAGTCAGTCTCGGCAGAATGCTGCAAACGTAAACATAGCAGCGCTGGTTTTCATTCCGAACCTTTATTCGCTAATAAGTCATATACCTATCATCGGACCCTCGCTGACGGTACCAACGATGCTTCAAAAGCTCTCGTTTTCCGGGAATTATCGAAAAACAATCGAAAGCTCGGCCCAACGTCTAATCTCAATCCGGCGGCTTCAAAGTTAAATTTTCTCAAAACTCAATTAAAACCTCTCTCCGACTCCTAAATGTCTAAGTGACGAATTGGTAGGGACACCGTGCGTTTGGGTGAGACAGGTCATTCACCAAAAAAATTTTTCAATGTAAAAAGGTGATAAATGAGCAGACGAGGTAGATATATGATATTTAGTGGCATATGGATGTATGTAACGGTAAAAACTAATAATTTGGAAACCGAGTAAGGGGACACAAGAAAAAAAGCAAAAAATCGTGGTAGAAGTTTAAGGCCATCATTTTAAATTTCCGGCTTGTTGGAGATGATCATTCGAATAGTATTCAGACATTGTAACCATTATGCTATTGCTTAAATTTCAGACAAAACTATTAATCATGCAATTAAATTAATCATTATCACATTAAAAAGTCAAAGGAAAATAAACTGAATGTAAATTCAAGAAAATCGCCTGTTACATCATCTCAAAGCGCTATTTGGGAAATGTCCCGTCTTTCAAAGTTACTAATGATCCTATAACCTGTCGGTCGGCGTGACGTCACGACCTCAAACTGTCTAAGTTGTGCCGGCTCTATAATTTCACCGGTGGACTGGTGGGTCGGACAGGCCTGACGATCTGAGCCAACTTAGAGGATTGACTCCCGCTATTAACACTGATGATTGTAGTTTTTTCCGTTGCTTATTATTTAATAATATTTTTGGTTATCCTAGCATACATGCATGCACGTATCCTACGTTTGTCTAATTGTAGTGAACTGTGAATATATTTTTAGAAGTTGTGTATGTTCATCATTTACTACCTAACCTTAGCATACAAAAGTATGCAAGCGGCATACAATTCCTTGATAGCGTGTTTCGTATTAAACACATAGCTTGAGTAATTATCACATGCGTACCCACATCGCGAGTAACAACCCATATCACAGTAAAATATATTGTACGAATGTATATAATACAGTCTAACTGTGTGGTCAAACTACATACGGGTGCAGCTTTGAATGTTTACATTTAACATTAAAAACGCGCCACCTCGCCACAGCGACTCGACCACGAGTGCCCCTCCGCCCGAAACCGTCAACTGCTAATTACTTCGTAGTTCCAGCCCCGAGAGCACATCTCCAATTTCAAAATTTATTTAATACTTTTTCAACAATTTCACGGTGAGATTTTACTAACATGTAGCCTGAAAGCTGCCTAGAATGACGGGGAACAAGTCTATATAGATGACAGAGGATGACTCACCGTCGCCCATGGATTATGTAAAGCGGCGTGACGATAAAGACAGAAGGAAGAGTAGGAAAGAAGAAAAGACTATGGAAAATTATACCAACAGTTACTGATGAGAGACCATGCAATCAGTTTGAACATTCTTTATGTTGTGTTGGGAGAACTAAGAAAGCATTTTGAAAGTTCAAACGTAAGAAAAAAAAGATTTTTATAACTTTAAAATATTGCAGTCTCCAACTGCTAGTGCAAAAATAAAATACCATTTGAATTGATATCTTTTAAAATTCACGTTCACAATCCGCTTCAGTATTTTAAAACTTCCATTTTGTTTATTTCACAGAAACAACTCCATTCGTCGTTTGAATTTAGTTAACAAAAATAACTTCAAATAAAAACGAATCAAATAACAGGGCGCGCTCCATTCAATCATTCGGAATCCGGACTTAAATTTTAATAAAGATGGGCCTTTATTTATCGACGTTTAAGGCCAAAAAGTTGCTGTTCGTTCGAAACGCACGGGGACAGAATTTAAATCAAGTTTCACTACTACAATCAACTAAAGTTTATATAAGTCGGTAGAAGTATTGCTTAAATTTTTTTATACAAAACTAGCTAACCCAGCAGATGTCAGTATGAATTATTTATATTTAAGCATAAATTTTCCGCATCAAATTTTAAGACAGCCATACAAAAACTGTAAAAAGAATAACTTTGGCAGCTATTGACCTTATGAAGACCCGTCAGATATATATTTTTTCTGAAATATCTCCTAAGTACCGACATAAACCAAGCACATTATAAAGTATTAAAATAAAATTTCATTATAATTAAATAGGTATATTATAAAGTACCGATAGATGAAACCATTATTTGGCTTCATACAATTTGGGAGTATTTATCAACGCAATACATCCTGTATTGATTGCATGGTGACCGTATTCTAGATTGTAGGTATTTTAAACTGTAGGTATTGTTGACTCACCGTTCTCACTTCGCTCTCCGCTCCGTTTGCGAGGTATTGTGTTTGCTTCAGGTTGGGTGCTAGCAGTTGTCTGTGGACAAACATAAACAATATTAACTCTTATTGTTCAAATAATTTAATTTAGAGTGCCATAAACTTATCTGACCCGGTAAGGGGGGCGCTACTGTCTTTGTCTTAGTCTGAATACAGTATGACATTTGCATTAGTTCCAATTTTGGCCACCGGGTCAGATAAATTTGTGGCACTGTAAATGTTTTATCATCATCATTATATCAAAAGCAGTCTTAGCCTTCAGATAACTGAAAAAGCCAGGAGCGTAGAGTCATATGCTCTAGGTCTCCATAGACATAAGGAAATACCAGTGCCACAGATTACAAAATAGCTCAGTAGTGAGCAATAAATGGGTCGACGCTATTGGACAGACCATGTATTATGTTCATCGATTCGCATTCAATCGATTTTTTATTTACATAACTAAGAGCACACAGTTTAAGTAATTTACTGTCCTTATTCTTCATCATTATAATATTTAGATTTCACTTCACTCAAGATAAGTCACAAGCGAGCTCTCGTCGCCGGTGGCTCCTGATGACGAACCTCGGAATCGGTTCGAAACTAGTTGGGCGAATCCGACAAAACTGTACGTGAGGTAAGCCGCATTATAAACGTAAAATCACTCAAGATACTTAAACAGCTAATAGGTAGTGAACGCAGTGGTGTTTGCTCTAATAAGCAAGGTCGGATGTCCACGATTACGTCCATCATATTACGGCGGCGGAGCGTGCATGCTGCATCATAATTTTGTTCTAAATCGCAGCCGACTTGATTTGATTAATCGACTATAATGGCAGCTAATAGCGCGCTGCGCTAAACTGTTTCCCAGATTATAGCGGCACCTGCGTTATTGTTCGCTTTGTTTTCGTTTCGCTAATGAATGTCTTCTAATATGTAAATATGTATACAAATCAACCGTTACGACCACGACTATCTTCTAAATAATTAAAATAAATTAGAATAGGTATGTATTTTCAAATGAAAATAGAATGTTCTCGTGTTCTTTAACTTTATAGATCAAGATTTTTTTTTCGTTTTTTTTGTTTTTGACTTAGTTTTTACTAGCTTCCGCCCGCAGGCTTCGCACGCGTGGAATTCGTTTAAACTTCACCCCCCTATTTCACCCCCCTCGGGGTGGAATTTACAAAAATCCTCTCTTAGTGCTCCCCTACACTCCTCAAGGAGCATGCATGCCTTTCAGCTTCTTCCGTTCAGTAGTTTCACAAAGAAGAACAGCTATCTTTTAATATCTAACACTGTGAACATAACACTCAAAACATATCATAGCATAGCATACTACATTGTAATTATCTCTAAGCGGGTCTGAAGGCCTACGTCATTTTAGTGAAGCTGAAATTTCGAGGACTTACAATGTAATTTGCAGTAAAGAATATTACATAGCATTTGCTAACCTGAAGGCGGGGCCTTTTGGAGGAGTAAATGAGGGGAGGGGTGCCGTACGCGCAATTGACTCTAATAAAATAAGATAAATATTACACAAATGGATTTCTAAATTACAAAAATTTACATGACATGTTTGAACGACCTATCTAACGATATCCCACGCTATAGCATTAACGGGAAATAAATTTTATTCCCTCTTCTTTACCCTGCACACGATGCTGTTATGTTTTGAACCTAAAACCGACTATAGTAGAAACGCGCTCGGTATGCGTTCCTGAAGTCTGTCATTCGACTGGGCGATGTAACTTTGAACTGGCGTACAAATTAATTGTCAATTTTTAATATCTTTTAATTGCCTTATTAACGAGTGGATAACATTGAAATCAAACATTAAATCGAATAATTATGCCAACTTACAATAGTCGTATTAATCTTGGGCTAAAAGTATTACAATTACTTAAATAACAAATATAAAAACAAATACCTTTTAAAAGAAAACCACGTCAAACGGCGCTCGTTCAAGGTTATATTCATGTCATATCAACTTTTTGTTTTTGTAGTGATGAGACATAATGAGGCTTTGGGCAAAACGTCCCACTCTGAAAACGTCCCACGGGACGTTTTTGTCCTTTGATTTAATTTAATTTTTTAAAGCTAAAAGCTAAATTCTAATTAAAACAGATATTATGGCATTTGTATTAGTCATTGTATAATTATTTAAAAATAATTTATGTTAAGTACTGTATTTCAATTTCTTTTTATTATCAAATAGAAGCTAACCTTAATATTTATAGTGAAAATATCTTACACACGTATGTAGATTTTTCTGCCGACTATATAATTTAATTTTGAATTTCTGGGACCTATCGACCCAGTCAAAAAATTACGGGGGCGAAACGTCCAATGGGACGTTTTCCGAGTGTGACGTTTTGCCCAAAGCCTCTTTATTGTACATCACTAGTCATGATGAATTGACAGACTTCAGGAACGCATAGCTAGCGCGTTTCTACTATAAGTATGACCCTAAAGATTCCTATAATCAATAATCCAAGCTTCTGTTTTCCGTGTAGGTTAGTGTTAGTATCTTGTAGGTATTATTACGACATAGGGAATGTTAGTTAGTTGTGTTTGAAAAAGTCCTTATTTAGTGTGTTAAAAATAAAAGAACGCTTGCGGTCGGGTCGGAGATTTTATTGCAACAGCAACATAGACAATAAATGCATAGACATAGAAGTAGTACACAGATAATAGAAGACAAGTTATTTAACAGATCAACAGACAATAAGTTATAGCAATTTAATATTTCTAACTGTGTTCGTAACATGCAGGGAAGCCATACATACGTATAGATATACCATAGTGGTAAGTGATCACAGCCACGCATAACACAAAAGGCATCGTACGTAGTCAATCAAGAAATAAAGAAGAGGAACGTAAGAAGGGTGAGTGTGTATTGTTAAAGTAACTCTTACCATAATTGCTGAATATAACACTCATCATTTTCATTCATCTCATTTCTCCTCTCTCAAATCTATCCTCATCTCTCTCATCCTTTATGTGCATAGCTTCTCGTACATCACTTGGGGCGCGTCAGTTAAGCGGCGGATCTCCAACTCCGTCGGTGGAAATGCCTCGGTAAACTAATTTTGCTGATAAGTAATTTTTTTGGGGCAACGTTATTTGATACGTTGCAAGATACAAGCTGTAGCGATTATAATTTACGTTAGTGATTATAGTGTAAAAAGTAATGCAAAAGTTCTTAATGTACAGTAATATGTATGTTGATGTAATGACATAATATTATAAACATATACAAGTATCTTGAGTGAAAACAAGAAATATGTGGAGGTTGACGGTGATGTTAAAGTATGTACAATATTTATTTTTACGGGAATTATAAATAAAGTTCCACTTGAAAAAAATCTTGAATAGACATAAAATACGTACTATGCACTAGTACGGTCTTATGTATTTTGTCACTAAATTAACTATTACCATTATTCGGTTCATCTCAGTCCTTCAATTGGGACTTTCTTGTTCCGCTAAATCTTCCGCTACGTCTTGTGAAAAGACCACACATTTTTCTGGGAGATATTTCACGTATTCTTTGGCCCGGGGCGAGCTTATGAAGATTTCAGCAGATTTTCTGCAGGAAATATCTATTACGATGATTTGGATGCTCGTCCTTCAAGTGGGGGAGCCTGGGGTCTGTTATGATATTCTGAGTTATGATTGGCTATCACATACTTATTCCGTGTCAATAACAATTTACGTTTACAACATACAATTTTATTAGGGTGACGCAATTCATTATAAAGTGTTTTTATGTCAATTTCTATCAAACGAGCTAAAAAGCTAAAAAGTTTCTTAGGGAGTGTTAGGGATAAAGTCTCGTATTAAATTGATTACAGATATATTATGTCGTCTTTGGGTACTGAAATGGTAGCCTGCAATAAATGAAACCGACTCCACAAAAACATCCATACACCGAGAGCAGGCAAGGGTGTCTTAAAGTCTAGGTGACTCTTTTTACTACGCTAGTTTGACACAGTCCACCATGAGCCGGCGTTAGGCCTTAATTCAGAAATGTATAGGGCTTCTTGCTTTCCTATCGACTTTCGCCAAATAACCACGTTATATAGAACTACAGAATGGGCGTCTCCCGAACATAGATCTGTTTTCACAATGCTAAGCTACATTGTTCTGCAACAACAGTGTAGGGATAATTTATGTTACCGGGCTTATCCTCTCCTAATGTATGATAATACTTAAGCTGTTGTGTTGTTCTATAAGTACGACCATAATAAAGACATTCGCCGCGCAATTAAGGTTCTTACTCTTTTGTGAACTTTATGAGCTTGTACATTTTTATGACTTTATGATTTGAATATGAAAATCTCATTTTAAGAGACTTAGCTCAATGTGTGTCTTTGAGTCCAAACTTAATAGGTGGATACTTAGAGCTCGGTACTAATCGTGTCGCATCGTAAAAAAACAAATTAGGTAGATATAATGCGTTAATAATACACTTTTGCAGATATTTAAAACAGGTCGTTAAAAGACAACTCAACCATTTTGTTAAGATAATAATATTATCATTTATTTGTACCTACCTACTCTAATTTTATTTATTAGGTACGTTATTAAAAACAAGCAAAAACATACTTTGAAAGTAAAACAAGTTTTCTTATTTAAGTTATCAAGTCGTTAAGATGATGATAGATGAAGGACAAACTAATGTTACTGCGGAAAGTTTACAACCCAAATTATCTTTGTTGCCCGTCGGTCTCTTTGGGCTGTTTGAAGGTCGCCTGTGTCCAGAGGAGAGTTTTTGCCCGCTTTTTATTTAATCAAAGATTTTTTGCGTGTATTTATTTTAACCACTGCGCACAAGGAAAGATTAAAATAAAATCCTTTGGTTTAACTCGATGTGTTAACAAATATTTAGTCGGTATTATTTGTTTCAAATTAATTATTAACTTCATGTGAACCGATTAAAACAAAAGTTTAGTTTTGTATCTCAATGTTTACCTACTAGATTATAATACGTCACAGAAAGTTTCATTTAAATTGGTTTACGTTTAACAAATTTGTACAAACTCTTGTGTAGAGTCGATTCTGAACCTGCTATTTGGCTATGATTGTCAAAACATTGTATCGCCATCGGGCCTTGATCTCTGTGCCCAAGTTAATCAGATTTATTGAAGGTTAAAATTACTCTGACAATTAGTCTGAAAATTATTCTGAAAGTTCAAGCGAATAATATATACAAGGCTGTGTTAAGATATGTAATTTCAAGAATCCCGTTCCATAATTTTAGGATGTGGGTGCTAAAAATAGTATTTCTGTAACGTACTAAGTAAGGCCATATTACTAAATTAAAAAAAATAAAATAAAATAACCCCATTACATAAGGCGATATAACGTAATTAAATAACGCTTTCATAACACTTGTTCGAGCCCTTCAGGTCCATTAAGTTGAATTCCCATTAAGTTGAATTCTCTGAATGTTGAATTCCCGTTAAGTTGAATTCTCCGAATGTTCGATTCCCATTAAGTTGAATGAACAATGGAGGTATCTAACGATATTATTTACCTTGTACTGAACGTACCTACTGCAAATAAATTATATTCAAAATGCGTGAAGCAGTTACATCACACTTTCCAAACAACAAACATTTCCATTTGACAACATATTATACGACTTACAACTTTAAGTTCATCATAATAACTCGCAAAATCCCACAAAACATACACACAATTGCCGTAATACATCTACATCTTGTGAGATCATTTGGAGGAGTCGAAAATCCATGTTAATTCTCGCCGAGGTTGCCTCTTGGTATGGTAATTAAGTCATTACCACATAATAATGTAATTATAATGGTTTTAATACACGGAGGGTATTTAGGACTTTCAAAAAGTGTGTTATGGGAATGAAAGAGCTGACTTTTTAATAATTGCTTTTTACAAAAAAAATAACCGACTTCAATCTTGATAAGTAGAGATAACTCAAAAACTACTCGCCAGATGGCGCTCAATTCAACATATAAGTGTAAAGTTCTCGTCACTACAAATTAATCAAGCCCAAACACTAGATAACTGCAGTAAATCGTTGAGGAGTTCCCTCGACTGTCTTTCGGCTTCATCAGATCGCCTCCAGATTTTCATGAGATGGTAGCGCTTTAATGTACTTATGATAACATGAACAAACACACTAGTTGTCCATACAATTTTCGAAAGTTCCCCTCGATTTCTCTGAGATGCCATCATCAGATTCTGGTGTCCTTTTCAGGGGACCCCACTGCGCATATCTACTTTACAACAAAAAAAAGAATTATCAAAATCGGCCTATAAACGACGAAATAATCGCTGAACCTACATATAAAAAAAAGCATATATACGGTCGAATTGAGAACCTCCTTCTTTTTTGAAGTCGGTTAAAAAGTAGGAAAACGCGTGAATTCAAGATTTCTTGAGCTTGTGGCGACATCGCACACACGTCACGCGGTGACGTCATCGAAGCCTGAAACGCGCTATCGAAGATTTCTACATCGCCCGCATATATACCACGCCTCGAGTACATTCGCCTCGAGGACATCTCCCTTTGCCAAAAGCTCTTCTCGGGTTCGGAGAGTACGTAAAGCTATTGTCCCTGGTATCATTACCTAGCAGTTATTAAGCTAATATACCTACATATATGTATATGTCAGAGGCTTTTGGGTGGCATAAAAATTCTAACTCTCGCTTCGCTAAATGCTGAAAATACACTCTTAAAAATACTTTTAAATGAATAAAAAAGTAGGTCATAACTTTTTATAACGCAACAACCGCGGACGTAAATTTATTTTCTTTGCGTGTTCTAATCACATGTTCCCAAAACAACATACGTCATGTAATTATAACACGTACGCAAGATACAGAATCCAAATTCAAATTCTCGCTCCAACCGAAACTGAAGTGATGCTTAATTTTTTCCACGAACAGGACAGGGTCCTGCGATAAGCTAATCTGGGCATACAAAAACAAATGAACCGGTTACAATAAAACAAGTAAGAGCCATGCAAAACGTGAACCTCTGCTGTTTTCATGCAAATTATCTCGCGAGTGGAATCGCCGCGCGCGTTTTTCTTTGAATATTCATGCAACGCCATCTCTCGGCTTAATTTGCGAGTTGTTTTCGACGTATCCTTCGTCACGCGTTTAAAACTGTTTTGAACGAAGAAAAATAGCGCAAAGATTACGATTTGCAAGAAATAAAAGAGAAGTACCTTTAGAGGAACAAAGTACCTGTATTTCGCTATCCTTACCTATATTGTTTTGTGTAGGTACAGAACAATGATAAAGCTTAAATAACATTTCAGTGTATTTAAATTAGAGGAATGATAATAAAAACATTCTTTTGACAAACAAAAAATTCCGTTTAGACGTTTTCAAGGGTTGGTAACAAGGTATAGCTTTCCGAAGCGAAATGAGGGTAGCTTCCAAATACCTAAAATAATAATAACATGTCAAAATATATAATACAGAAACCTCGAACTGAATTTTCCGAGTGTTCTAGCTCCACGATAACGATAGGCCCGTTCTATTCGAATTTTACCGTACATTCTGTGGTTTGGGGTTAAATTTGGGGTAAATTAAATCAGGTGACGTCAGAACGGTTATTCAATCGCTCGTGACGACGCGGCGCTTCCGCTGAAGCGCGCGTCCAAGGTAGAAGCAGCGGAGGGTAGGCACTACATATTATATTTTTTAAGAATGCCTTCAACCAGTTAATCATCTCTAATCGTCTAATCATCTCTAATCTGGCAAACTAGTACATTTTTAACCAAAAAATTAAGGAAGTTCTTAATTCGACAATACATTATATTATTTATGCTTTTTTATGTGTTCGCGGATTTCTTCGTTGTTTACGAGCCAATTTTGATCATTCTTTTTTTGTTAGAAAGAAAAGTAGATATTCCAAGGGTAGTCTCCTATTAATTTTATATTGGGACGTCCTATTTATACTATAATATTATTTCCGCTACCTCCAACATCTTGTTCCACCCTCTCGATATCGCCGCGACTAATGAGGCATGCATGTATTGCGTAAAGCCGGGATAATCGCCTCCTATACCCCGCCGTACATTTATGTATGACGCGTACAATATCAAAACCTGGATCGTATACGTTTGAAATCGCATTAGATATGAAAGGATTTTTTACCTATAATAACTTACAATACTGATAATAAAACTAACGAACTAATACAAAATGCGTTCACAATTTAATAATCCTTATATGACAATGTTTTGATCCATGAATTATGATAAATATTTTATGATACATTTAATTATGATATAATTATTTGAATGTTGAGCCATTAATGGGTTGTAGGTTGTAGCCATGCAAAGCTATAAACATAAAGAGAAAACTCAGTCTTTTTTTTTTAATATTCTTAAACTTTACTGTAGCGAGATATTACTCGTCTTATACAAAGATATAGATTAAAGTATTCGTAGTTTACAAGTTAAATTCAAAAAATTGACGTTCATAAGTGAATTTGTAAATTCCCAAATGAAATAAACAGTTTGACTTTGACTTTAAATCCTGTGCACTTATCGCAAATAAACACTGTTGTAAATAAGACCTGTAAAATTGTTTTCTAGTGAAAATAAACATCTTTTAAAGTGCAAAAAGTTCATATTAAATTCTATCCAGGGCTCAATCAAGGAATGTAAATTCTTTTAAAAAGCTTCTTTTGAGCGCGCTGTGTTGTTGTATTTTAACATAAATTATAATGCAAAGGACAGTGTTGTTTTGATGTGGAACGTCTTTAAGATTGGGTTGTAAGGGTTGTTTATTACTTTTTTTATTTGTAATATAGTATATGTCACAGATTAATGGATTTCTAATATTTCTATTGTGGGATATCTGGCGTCCGCCATGTTCTACGTCTTAAAACACAGATTGGAATCAGTGCGCACAACCGGCGCGGTCGAGTCTCGATTGTCTAGTGTGTCAGTCGTCACTGCATAACCAATGCCAAACGTCACAGTGACACGCGACATCTCTAAGACAAACTTGACTAGAACTACTGACTCAATGAATAGGCTGAATCGATAACAGATGGCGTTACTAGTACGTAAACAAGTCCATTATTTTACTTCTCCGACACGGCCATACTGACAAACAACGCGCTCTCGCGTTGAGCACTATGACTTTATAAAACGCCAAACTGTCAGTAATACACTAGACAAAGCGATATAGCTTTCAGATTACACGTGTACAAAGCGTTAAGCTTTCAGTTTACACCAGAAAAAGCGATAAAGCTTTCAATTTACACGTCTACAAAGCGTTAAGCTTTCAGCAATACACCACATAAAGCGATAGAGCTTTCAATTACACGTTTACAAAGCGTTAAGCTTTCAGTAATACACCAAACAAAGCGAAAAAGCTTTCAGTTTACAGGTTTACAAAGCGTTAAGCTTTCAGTAACACACTACACAAAGCGAAAAAGCTTTCAGTTCACAGGTTTACAAAGCGTTAAGCTTTCAGTAACACACCACACAAAGCGAAAAAGCTTTCAAGGTCCAGGCGTCAGAAGTACAAAGCGCGGAGCCTTCAATGTCCAGGCGTCGGAAGTACAAAGCGCGGAGCTTTCAATACCCAAGCGTTGGGAGCACAAAGCCCGGGGCTTTCAATGTCCAGTTATCATCAGAGCTTGCTCGTCCATCCTGATCTTCTTAAAGTCACTCTCAAAAATCTCGTCTCCGTCCGACCCGGTCTAGTTTCTTACCCTGTCAACCAGTATTCCAAAACAATGGGCCACTACCAAACCAGCACTTACACCGCTTTAAAGCTGCAATCCAAACCCAAATCCAACACAAATTGTCACAGTTTACCCATGAACTGAAATGGCTGAAGGTAATAACTTTTCAAATCATAAACATCATCACGTTGCTCAGTACCCAAAATAAATTAACTGGTCACCAAAGATTACCTAATCCAAAACAAACTTTACATTTCTCACAAAAGTTATTTTTCTCAAAACAGTTATCAGTAAGTACTCAAAACAAGTTCACTGAAATTTAATAAATCTCTCAATAAAATTATGAAGTTTTATTAGTTAACCACTATGTAACTATAATGCTGTCTATACCGTCAATTACTGACATCAATTATTCAGTGCATAAAAGCAAATCAGTAATTTAAACCATTTATCAAAAGTGAGTATTTGATACTGCGTAAATTTTTACTTACAACTTTTTACATGAAGATTGTATCAAATTTCATTTAGTGAGTCATTATCAATTAGTCCAAAAATAACTTAACTTACATCTGCAAAGTATGAGAGCGAAAACCGATCTGACAATACCATAGATAGGTACCTCAAATTTTACATACCTTAGTAACTTATTATTTCAAAATCATGAAAACAAATAGTAACTTTCTAATCTTAATACTTCGATCTGAATAATAAGATAATAATAATCAGACTTAAACAATTCAAAAATCCTAATAATTAACAAAATAATGGTAAACAGATTATCTCATTATTAAATTGAAGGCATAGGTATTCACTGCTTTTGTTTAGTAACACAATATTTCTTGTATGTTCCAACAATGGCTCCTTTACCTAATGAAGACTCGAGTAATAACATAATGAAGTATTTTAGTTGCAATCCTACCATGTGTTATTATAACAAACTTTTAAAACTCTAATTCAGTTTATGTGTTGTCCCGCAGACATTCCATCAAACGAATAGTGTTCATAAACCTTTCCAGTGTCTTTTCTCAACCTAAATGCATTATTGACTCATGTTTGTGTATTGTTCATGGTATTCCACACATATCACATATCCTATCGGAGCTATTACGTTTCTTGACTAACAAAATAGGACTAGCAAATGGGGAATAACTAGGTCTAATTATTTGGGCA
Source organism: Hesperia comma (assembly GCA_905404135.1). NCBI lineage: Eukaryota > Metazoa > Arthropoda > Insecta > Lepidoptera > Hesperiidae > Hesperia > Hesperia comma. Next base: position 19,748,321 of record FR990018.1, read on the forward strand.
TCAAGCAGTTCATTCATTTTAGAATACACTAATTGCCTTTCGTCTGGGATAAGTCTGTACGGTCGGTGATGGACAGTCTCATGTGGATCGACAAGACGTACCCATCCTTAAGTTCACCTATTATTAACTCGGGTATATTATGGTAATTCCCTTCACAAAGGCATGACAATAATATTGCTCAAGGAGTTCTATTAATTGTGGTTCGAATTCAGATGGAATATCAGTAGTACTGAATAAAGTCCACTGTCTCAGTTATTTTAATTTTCTAAATACTGAAACTACTTTCGGTTATAAGAACACTAAATCCCAGACTTAAAATCTCACGGCAAATCATAATAATTGCAACTAAAAACTCATCCGGTATTACAATATGAAAAGTACTTATCTCTAAGTGGTAACCGTCAATCAAACTTAAAATATTGTCATTACACAGTAAAACATAAGATGTATCACACGACATAGGTAGCTGCCATGGGGCAAGCGCACGTGGTATTACACAAATAACATAGCACACGCCATAGGTAGCTGCCATGAGGCAAGCGCACGTGGCTATTACACAAATAACATAGCACACGCCATAGGTAGCTGCCATGAGGCAAGCGCACGTGGCTATTGGACGACTCACCCCCCATTAAGAAGGCGGCACAGTATTACAGACGCAGGGATATTAGGCGTACTAATAATCTCGACTAATTGAGCCATGTTACGGTTTTGAAAATCTAATATTGCACGCCATGAATCCTCACCCTGTTTCATGTTACCAAAACAAGGCGATGTCACTCTTGGTTCCAGACAGGTACCAGACAAGGTCCTGGTCTCCAGCTCCTTAAAACCCAGAATCGCTTCCCAAACGCAGCTCAAATCCGACGTAAACACCTACGTCAACTTCATTCACTTCGAAAATATAGCGACTAAAGCGGGCAAGAACCCAACCAATTCGTCCGTAATAGCTCCAATAACAATGCTTTGGACCATCAGATAACGCTTAGACAATATATTCAAAATTAACAATGAACCACGCGGGCATTTAGAATACTACACAAAACAATAAAATGTGCTTTACTTTATTATTACGTTCCAGTTCAATAATTGCAGCATATTTCTTTATTTATATCCATCCTGTCAGTAGTGACATTTCAGATTAGAATTTAAGCCAAGAACTTTGTTTGTAAATTAAATCGCTGTAATATTAATAGTCATTTAAAATTTGATGACCTATCTTGACATAAGTTGGCAAATGTGCAACAACATTAGAGTGATTATTCTTTACTGAACATAACATCTATCTCGTACTGAATGCTCGTTACCAGAATTATAAGCAAGTTCAACCATACCGCAAGTTAATCCAAGCGACGCAACAAAATAAGCTGAAACCGAACACTTTTTTTTTTAAATAATGGTTCGATAAACATCACTATAGTGAGACAGTGAGACCACTCGAAAACACCCTGTCACATAATAAATAAAACCTATGAAAATTGTATTGTGTTTCACTTTTAAAACAACGTGAACTAATGAGTAACCAATGAGGGTAACCGCGTGTGAATTCTCCGCTAGAGGCGCCAGTGAAAAGTGAGGTGCTCACTTTTCGCTTGTCTGAATGTCACTTGTCACCGTTTACGCATGGGCGGGCCCTGACAGCAAGACCTCACCTCGACGGTGGCGCCAACCGGTGAGCACAAAAACGGCGGCCCTCATTCGATCGACGTCGCCAATGAAAAACCAAACCGTTCACTTTTTAAAAGCGTAACCCGATCATTGTTGTAGGTACTAGACAAATGGAATACTTCGCCAAGTTGAGTACAAATAAAGCAAACCATTTTGTATGTGTCTTTTTTTTTTCAATTAATCCTTTCAGCTATAAGCGGAGCACCAAATCACCAAACACCAAGACAATTAAAAGAATACTTTCGTTATTCACCGCTACCTGACCTTTACTTTCAGTATCAGTGGTGTCAGTTACTGCATACAAATTAAAAGTATTCAAGAAATAATTTTAAAAATTTAACATGCGACAAAAGAAAACACTTGTCGAAAAGGTCACTGCACTGTACGTCATATCTCGTTATCAATTTAAAAATGTATCAACATTGAATGCATAACCAAATACCTCACATCAAACGTTTATTTTATTTTATTTTTAGGCACGACCTTATAGTAAACTTCCTCCATTATCTTTAACAATTTTGTGAACGTAGATTTTTAATTTTAAATCGAAAACATTTTCATTTAATTAACAGTGTGATGTATGAGGTATGGCCACTTACAAGAACGGCCATTCGATGAGCAAGTATGTTGTAAGAAGTGACGTTGTCATTCTATTAATAAATTATTGGAAGATTAATATGCCTCTTTGTTAATATCCCGAAATTAGCCCAAACCAGGAATATTACACCAACAAACCTTACGGACGGACTCTTACACGGTCTCTTCAAGACCCGACCAGCTGAACTAAGATTCATCACTAGGTATTACCCGACTCAAATTCACTTCTTACATCACAACACTTCAAATGGTACTTGGCCCTTGGGCAAAATTAAAGTCTGTTACCACATGTAATGAAATTAAAAATATGCCATACCATTATACTCGCCGTCTTACTCGAAAATCCTCCACACCGATATAGATACTTGCCATTTTGCACAAAAATTCTACGCCAGATTCCATCTTACATAGCATCATGGCAACTCAATTGCCGTTTACGCCTCATTATAATTATCACCTGAAAACTTTCCGTTGCCACAGGAGGTTGGGTAAGCACGTTGGGTAAGTGCTGTCCCGATCCCACCGCTGCTGTCACAGATTAATGGATTTCTAATATTTCTATTGTGGGATATCTGGCATCCGCCATGTTCTACGTCTTAAAACACAGATTGGAATCAGTGCGCACAACCGGCGCGGTCGAGTCTCGATTGTCTAGTGTGTCAGTCGTCACTGCATAACCAATGCCAAACGTCACAGTGACACGCGACATCTCTAAGACAAACTTGACTAGAACTACTGACTCAATGAATAGGCTGAATCGATAACAGATGGCGTTACCAGTACGTAAACAAGTCCATTATTTTACTTCTCCGACATATATAAAGTTGACAACCTCACACGCCTGATGGGAAGGTGAGTAAAGAAGAGAAAAGAAAAAAAGAAAACCCGTCTCTAAAGCCTCTAGCTAGGACACGGTTGACTTAGCAAAATAGTGGTAATTGGCGAGCCATTGGTGCTTAACCTTAGGGATTATCATTCGGCTATCAGTGGTTCTACATTAGTTCCACTTATACGTAAAAACAACCAGAACAAAATTTTGATACAAATATTATTTTAAAAACATGTCTACCAACGTCAAACTAATGTATCCTTTCGTCAAATCCTAACAAAATTCAAGATATAAATTGGTTACTCTTTGAGCCAAAGCCCGCTGCGCTTGCCTTGATGTGAAGAGTACAAATTGGGTATAATAAGTTCATATCAAATTCGTTTTGGGTTACGATTCTTCGTAATGGAGTAATCCCAGTCTGTATCTTTACTATGTAATTTATATCAGTTTACTTTTATTTATTTTACCTGTAGTACCTACATAATTGTTGTTCCATTGAACGATCAAAATTGTGGAGAGATTTTATCCTTCTTCTATCGATCTTCGATCCACGGTGCACACATACGCAACAACTTGTGTACATTTTACGAGTACATTGAGATACTATGTACTACCTTAATGGCATACTACGAATTGCACGAATATAATGGGAGACTACGTGAAAGTTCGAGAACCGCGCGCTTTGAACATAGAGATAGGAATACACTGCTTTGAATGTGCGATTAACGTTTAAGTTTGACAGCTGGGAAAAACATTTGTGTTGTGCATGTCACCTGCCATATTGACTGCTTGAGGGGATATGAGTGTGCAAACTTTTTGTTTACGTTAAGGACAAAGAATCGAGCATGCGACCCACTTTTTTGCAACGCATTGGTGATTCTCATCGACCATGGGTAGCGGTAGTCACTCACCTTACTCACATCTGCTCGCTTGTCGACTGTTTACATGAAAAATTCATTGCATACTATATGAAAACGACAAATAAAAAGGCTCGAGTAAAAGCGACAACATTTTAAACTGGAACCATATTTACATTTTCGAACGTTTCTTTTACGGCAAAAGAGGTTAGGGGATGTGTAAGTTTGTCGTGAAACAAACAAAAATTACTCTGGCGCTTATGTGCTTCTAAAATACATAGATGTGGTTTGTGACTTTCTTGCCTTTGGTATTATTGACGATCATATGTGATGGTGTAACGATAGTACATTACGATACGGTGCGTAAAATACCCTATTTTCTTTAATGGATACCTTGCGCAGGAGTATTTTAGATCACGCTGTGCTATAAATTCACTTAATAGGTTATTAAGTAGATAATTATAAAGACAATCAGTTCTCAACTGGTTTGCCAATAAGCTTCTCAACTGTTTTGCTAGCTCTGCTGACTAGGGCTACAAAGATTTTATTTGCTCTTACAATAATTACTTATGACGAAGGGTTATTATTGGATGATTAGTTCAAGGATGACATTGGACATGAGTTTGATATATAGCTATAAACATAAATGACTGGTGGCTGGAACTGTGAGTAGGAAAATATCTTTGGGAGTTTCTTATCGCCTCCTCCTTCAAGCCTCTCACGGTAGGGATTTATTGAAGCGATAGCAAAGTTTCACTTTTGAGATGTGTTTGTAAAAACCAAATTGGAATAAATTTATGTAATTTCACTTAAGTAATGTTTTTTGGAAATAGAAAACTAAAATTGACAATAGAAAGACGTGTATCTACCAACTTATATCTGAAATGGGGAAAACTGGAACTAATGCCACCATGTTAAAAAGTCATTCATAATTACGTTGTGGTCATTCATCTGTCAGTTACTACCTGACGAATTGAGTGCAATGATTGGTCCAATGCGTCCGACAGCGCCTCTCTTCATTTCAAGGTCAAGTTGGTTTTACAATAAGTATACATTTTCAGTCATAGCAAAGTTGTCATAGTCTGAAAATATGTCAGTGTTGATTTTAAAACTAACTTGGAAAGGTGGACAATATTTGAATAAAAACAATTCACTAATGACCAAAGATGTCACCCCGACTGACAGACAGATCAAGACAAAAGTGTACAGCGCCATCTGGCGATGTCTTCAAGGGAAAACCGTCCTTATTACCTATCATATTGAAGACAATAGTCGTTAATTTGCGTGTCAAGTCGAGCGAGCCAGGATTTCGTCGTGTCACGGACTGACAGGTTAATCCCCGGGCTTTATAGTTGAGTGTGGGTGGTCCGTTGTCGGGACTCTGCAGACTTCGAGAAAATTATTTCATTGAGACAGTGAATATTTATAGTAACAGAGTGTTTTATTGTGAATGTTTTTGTCTTTAATTTATCCATAGTTCACTGCCATGGCTTAAGGCAGTACAATAAATAACAGTTAACAAAATCAGGGGGTACTATTTGGTGTTGTAGAAAATATCGATCATAATAGGTATATTATTCGAATTTGAATAATGCCAATCGGTAGCTGAAACATCAAAGAGTTTACGAGAATGAAAGAAAAGCAGAGGTTAAAGCCCTGCTATTTATAAAACACCGCTGAAAGAAAATATTAGCTGTAACGTATGCCTATATACCTACGTTACACATGACCGTGTCCATAATACACCCACATTGTTTTTTTTCCATATTAATGGGTGAAATTTTTTTTAATAATTATTTTTTTACGTACGGTTAAATTTCCACCGCCATTTCGAAAGAATGCTCTACGCTTAAATTTATTTGTTTTAAATTTTAGCTACGCCTCAACTCAATCTATCTAATCTCTCAACTCTAATCAAAGTTTAAACTAAACGCTATCAAAATTAATACTAAACTCAATACAGCAATACACTTTTTGATCTTCTTTGAAAACTTTAACAAATCGTGTTCGATAGAATCGAAAACTTATGAAACGGTTTCCAAAGTGTGCAAACATCTTAAGCAGTCGCTCTCATTCTGATAACATTTCTTTGATATCAACTTTGAGAAGCACTTAAACTTTCTTCTAACTAGAGTGTTGTATTCTGTATAAGAAAACAACACTGTTTTATCGAGCTCTCTTTTTAACATTCTATTTTCCAAGAAGGTTTATGTTTAGAACCAAATGTATTAGGAATAAAGATGAATTACGTAGAAGTTAGATGTTTTTGATTACTGAGATGCCATAAACAAGATTATTCCTAGAAAAATAAAGTCACTATAAGTATTCGTTATAAATTCTCAATAGTGACTTTTTTATCGCTAGCTATCCGCCCACGACTTCGCCCCTTAAGGGTAGGTTTTTGGAAAAATAAAGGCCTTAAGGGTTTTATTATTGAACTATTTTCATTCCGAATTTCATTGAAATCATGCCCATAGTTCCGCCGTGAAAGCGTCACAGACAGACAGACTTTTGCATTTATAATATTAGTATGGATTATCCTTATACAAATTATTACTAAGTAAGTATTGTATTTTCTATATGTAGGTATATTATGTTTTTTTTATACTTCGACTTAAAACAGTGTTGGAGCGAAATACTTATAATAGAAATAATTAAAGAACCTAAATTGTAAGCAGAGCTATAAGCAGTACCCCTTTTAATTCACATCCTTACCATTAAATTTTCTAAATAAACTTACTGTACGAAATGTGACTGAAATTATAATTACAACGTTCAATTTTACCACTACATTATACGCTGTCTGCTCATTATTCTGGTACCTATTTTTCCTGTTATAATTTCACTTAGAGACAGCCATCCGCTTGCTCTTTTCTAGATAATATAGTGAGGCAATCATGCAAATACACCCCTTTGAAGCCGCCGAGTGCCGAGTGCACTGCTTCAGTCTCAAAGGACTCCCCACTCGAAGATAATTTAGTGAAAAATCATAGAAATAAGGACATCAAAGATTTTACTGGCCTTGTCTTACGGTGTAACCTTTCATTTTAAATGAAACAGCGCTTTGTATTTGAATTCTCATTAAAACAAGCAAGAAGTCCTTAGAATCGTAAGAAATTGTATGTACCCTGAAACGTGATTGATACTTACTCACATACCTAATTAACTTAAAGAACATGTGTGTATGGTGCAATTTTTAATGAGCTTTGGAGCCAGTAACTTCTTTCTTTTTTCTTGTTGTTGGATAGAATTTCCCTATCGCACGTTACGGTTGGAACTTGAAAATGAAAAGTGTAAGATTTTTGCATGACGGAAATGGCTGAAGTTCCAAGTGATTAGTCTACGCCGTCTATTTTTATGGTTTAGCAACTGTTGTTAGCAAGTGTCCTTATCATAGTAACATATCCAAATGAGCAGACATGTTATTTTTGTCTATTCACCTAAAAATAAATCTACCTACGTTATTAATAAATCTCACTTTGCCCACATCGAAGGCACAGTATTTTATGCGCTAGCTAACAAAACATACGCGAAGACAACTGTTTCCTATACGCAGTTTAATCCGAACATAGCATCGTCTCGCTAACGTTGTTTGCCGAACACTCACGAGTGCCCGAGCAGTTTCATCTCGAGATTTTCATGACAAAGCTTTCATATATTATATTACTTTAAAATTATTTCAACTTAAGTGTCTGTTTACAAAAAAAATATATATTACTCATTACTCTCAATATGAATAAGTTCAGATAACGCAAAACCTCGACAGACTCGCAAAAAATCGACTCGCTTCGAATGGGGAATCTTCATAGCCTACCGTAGCAAATTACATAAGAATGTACATAAACTATAAATAACCTAACGGTGAAAACCGTATCAAAATCCGTTGCGTGGTTTAGAAGAAGAAGACTTAGAAAGGTACAGATATTCTATATACTTCGAAAATAAAACCGCTATTCTTTGAATTCGGGGCGCTGATACTTTTGTATAAGAAAAATTTCTATAATTATTATTTAAGCATAAATGACCTTGAACTTCAGGTGTCGAGAACATTGTCTGTTTAACAAAAGATCCGCGCGTCTATTCCCGACAAAAATATATGTGACAGATAATTGTGTGCTCAGATGTTGGTAATTCATGTTATATGTGCTTAAACATATGGGCATTATTTTCTTAGAATCCAATATTAAATATTACACATGCGAAAGTAATTCAGTCTGACTGTTACCTTTTCATGCTTTTGTCGCTGTTTAAATTAAATTTCGTATAGGTAGATAGATAGATAGACATAGGATAATTTTATCGTAGTAATCATACGTTAAGAGAGTGGAAGGATATAAAATTCCAGTATTTTAAGAAACGTTTAAGTTAGGAATGGTAAAACACACAATCACGCCTGGTGGACATCTCGTTCTGGCGGATGCCAAAATAAAATGGAATGTTATCTGTAATAATTACATTTTGTCCAACATACTTATTATTACAACTACCAATGAGGATCAAAACTGGAGACATGGGAATGCCCGCGAAAAACCGTTTAACTTATCCCGTTTAACCGTTTGTAACTAAGGCGCTCGCGGGGCACTTTCGGAACAGCAGATGCAATTGTAATCTTAAAAGCTGATTACATTCCGCCAATCTCTGCTGGATGCTGACGACGGCAACTCTGCGCGAACTGTCAATGTCAGTTAAGCACGCGGAAGATGTGTGTATTAAGTGAGGCCGCACACCGACACCACATATTACTCGCAACATAATTATATTTACGGCACCATTTACGGCATTGCGATAGATTTATGCGGCGACAAATGTATTGTGTATACGCACATCGGAAGCACAGTTGTAGCGTCTATTTATATTGTCTTACATTTTCGTAAAGTCATTGTTGTCATTTTTGAAGGATGGCGCCACATAAAACGAACGTGTTCGATCTTCAATTATTATGGTGCGACAGACGCCTCGTCACAAACTGCACCTACAACAAATGTGTCCTTGATGTGCGGGTTTACATACAAATATAGGGGGGCGATATATATGTTGCGTTTCAAATGTGGCGCTACAATTATTGTAATGCAAATGTATCTCTGGTATGCGGCCGCACTAAGACTGCGCTTTGAAGTAACGAAGGCAAAGTCGAGCCAGTTTGCTAGCTAGACGTTCTATAATAACGCATGTACGAGCGTTTTCCTCATTTTTCTAATCTAAGCACGCCCTCTGTGTGCCTTACTCTCGAGGTTTCAGAGCAGACTGCGTATTAGCCGAGTTGCAGTAGCTTGCAGTTGTTTCAGCGAAATGTTTATTTTGCACTTCAATAATTACTGCAGCTGCATTTTAAGTAATGCCGGTGTCTATTTTTAGGTGTCATAGATATTTTAGGATGGGAATAAAGTTTGTGATTCGGCTGTTTAGACGATGTTGATAGGGTTGCCAACTTTTTTTTACAATAAAAAAGTATATTTAGGTCTCAGAAGAATAATAAACAGTATTTTGGAAAAATGAAGTGTTTTATTTACTTAATGTTTTAAATACATAATTTTTAGAGATTCTTACACAAATTATTAAATTAGTCCTTTCTTTTTTGTTAATTTCATACACCATTATTTGTCTTATACTTAAGTGTTAAGCATTTTGATGCTGAACAGTATTTTGTATACTTTTTTTTTGGTTCAACAGTAAAAAGTATAATGTAGTGAAAAACAGTATAATACTGTTTTTAACAGTATAGTTGGCAACCCTAGATGTTGATGATTCTGAAGCTAACTGAATATACGATTTATTTGTGATTAAATAACAAGAATTACTTCAGTAAGCGTGTCTTAGTCCTGGGTAATATAAAAATTATAAAATTTAGATATCAAGATACTTCCATTTTAATAAATGTGATTTTACGCTATATCGTATCTACACTACCTATTCAAAGCTATATACCTACCAGGAAGACCATAAATTGCGCAGTTTTTCAAGAATAGTTCTATCTCTAGGTATCCTTTGTAGTCTTGTGGATGCTTCTATCTGGTTAATTGCACCCATCCTATCCTACTAATATTATAAATGCGAAAGTTTGTAAGGATGTATGTGAGTGTGTGTGTGGGTTTGTTACTCTTTCACGCAAAAACTACTGAACGGATTTTCATGAAACTTTGCAGTAATATACTTTAGACATCAGAATAACATAATTTGTTAAAATTTCTAGAGATTTTTGAAGAGACTGTTTTCCCGAAGCGAAGCGAGGGTAATTGTAAATTCTTTGATACTATGAATACGTACAAAATAAAAGCAAAATAAAGTTAGTGCGCATGACCATCCAATACTCCATAGTCAGTAAGTAGGCATCAAATTTCGACATAATTTAGTCAATCATTTATAGGCATAGAAGAGAAAAACTATTCTTGTCCTTGTTTCACCTTGCCTTAGGGCGCGTTCAAGTAGAACGCTGGTTACCGGCGCCGATCTGCCAGCGCTTATCGGTACTGGTCCGTTGACATAACCTCGGTCGTGTGACAGGTCGGAACTTGTCGCGTTTATCGGCGCTTATCGGCACTGGTTCGGCACAAAGTATAGTACCTGCGCCGACTACCTGCGCTGATAAGCGCCGATAAGCGCTGGCAGATCGGCGCCGGTAACCAGCGTTCTACTTGAATGCGCCCTTACCGACGACACGACGTAGATAAAGTCATTACATAGCGTAAACGTAAACAAGCCTATACCCTTTTCATCTTGTACTCCGTAAACCGCATAGCAAATCGAGTCGGTTGACGACTGGGATACGACGGCGACGCGACGTTTGCTCGGAGCAAATTAACTTGTTAGCGCGCGCCCGCGACACGTGACACGCGACCACGGCTTGGTTAATTATTTTAGTTTATATGCCCCTGGCGTTTCATACTACGAGCGTCTAACCGCGCGTTTTGTTCACGCTCAGGCTCTCGTTCAAAATTTCGTGCGCTGCGATATGGACAATAGTGAAATGTCAAAGGAACGAAACAAATATAATGTATTTGTCACGTCAATTGTCAACGCTTCCAAGCAACCTACGCTAGATTTCTATAACCTAGGTATATAGGAAAGATATTATGAAGTAATAAAATTACCTGTTACCTTGTTTCATGTTTCCCAGCCGATACATGAATACAGAACACAGCTTACGATAGCAGTGACATCAACATTTAAAAACTAAGCATTTCTTTGAATTCAAGCAAAATAGTATTTAATTTATGAATTTATTTTTACTAGGTACTTGATTAATGAGTTTTTTATTAAGCCCCAAAAAGGATACCTAACCAAAAATGGAATAAAAAGTACACTGGGAGACTTTAACAATCGACAATTCTAATCTAAAATAAGTTTACAAAATAGGTACGTATGAAATACAAAAAGTGGAAATAATTAAGAAAGAAAATATCACTAAGTAGTTTTTAAAGCCGTTATAAAAAACGCTACTCGTGTGAAATGTGTTAATACCACATTATTTATGGTGACGGAAGTTCTCAACTCAATGTTGTGTTTATTACACCGTTACAAGGTTTCGTGTTGCGGTTTAAACTCACATCTAATGTCGATGGAAGTTTATATAAGCTACACGGTATAAGATTTTCAATGTAATAAATTTTAACATTTAGCTTTATTTTTGTGTGTAATAAAAACAAAATTAAATATCAGACTAACATTCTATGATATAAAAGAAGAAGATAATATAAAAAATAATGAACAGCTTTAAACAAATCGTATCTTTCAAATAAAACTCCCGTGTATAGCTCGCTAAGCCGTAAGCTTCTTAAATTCGTCGGGTTTGACTGATTTTCGTTTTTATTTTTGGAGTAAAAGTAAAAGGAAATGTTCTTTTTACTTCAGGCGTAAAATTCACGAATTTTATTTATGTTTTTAAATTTAAATTATTGCTTTTTACAAAAAAATTACCGACTTCAACCTCGACAAGCAGAGATAACTCAAAAACTACTCGCCAGATGGCGCTCAATTCAACCCATCTAGGTGTAAAACTCTCGTCACTACAAATAATTAATCAAGCCCAAACACTAGATAACTGCAGTAAACCGTTGAGTAGAAGAAAACTACAAAATTCATCGTTATTCATGTTAATACTAGTAAATCCGCCCTCGCTTCGCTTCGGGGAACCAGTCCCTTCAAAAATCTCTATAAATTTTAACAAATTATGTTATTCCGATGTCTAAGATATATTACTGCAAAGTTTCATGAAAATCCGTTCAGTAGTTTTTGCGTAAAAGAGCAACAAACACACACACACACACATACATCCTTACAAACTTTCGCATTTATAATATTAGTAGGATAATATATATTTGTGTTCGACAGAGATAATGATGAGAATATAAACAAAGGGCCGATGATAATATTCGCGCAAAAAATCATAACTTCCTTTGACAAAGACACGGTATCTTCGCTAATCGAAAACAGGTCTCCTAATGAAATATAATTACCAACGTTAATTACAATCAACATTTAATTTTGTCAGACAGTCGCTGACATCTTTCACGAGATTTAGGGTTCCTTGAGACAACGTTGTCGTTCCCTATACTAAGGAAAGAAATGAAATGCTAGCAACTTTACTCTTTTACCTTACGTTTTTCATGGGCCATTTTCTTCGAATTCGCTACACGGAACAAGATTCTTGCTAACAATTACTAGCTGGTAGATAATATTATTACCGAAAGCTATCAGAACCAACTGTCACTAACAATGTCTGCCACAGACGTCATAGCTACTAACGAATTAACCATCCTCTGCTGACCAGACTCCTCCCTCCTTCCTCGTCCCGATTTAAACCCAGACCGAGAACAGAAATTTAAATTCACCATACTTTCCGTTTCATACCTCGTTGGGAATCGAACCCAGGATCTTTTAAACGGCAGTCTGACGCGGTGACCATTGCGACGTGCGGGGACATCAGCAAAAGCATCACCGATCATCGTTATTTCTGTCTGACTGTACAACACGAGCGATCTGCGATCGGAAGACGTGAAGAAATTTATAATACTTCAATGTCGCTATCCTTTGCACTTCACTTCTTTGTTTTATTAAATCTTCCATCACAAGTCCCTCTTTTTCCTCTTGAAAAAATAACAGCAACTTTTATATTCCAAGACACACTCCAAATTAAAAGTTATAATGGCTCACAAATTTGGATCACACGGCTGATTGATCAAAGGACTTCGCTCGGAGCTCGTCTAGTTTGTGGTCGCGTCGCCTCGCCGTGCAGCCTTCGAATATAATGAGTTTTTAATTAAAAATGTTATGAAGAACTCAGACCAATAAACTATAGACGGCGTGCCGTGAACAAAAGCGTGAAGCCGGCAAAAAGTACGCCTCGCCTTGTAATACACACGGCGGCACTCACACCAAAACGACTTTTGTGTTCTAAATAATAAAAAATGAATGAAGCTTTGTGTTATAAAAAATAAAGTTTAAATTTGTTCTATTTCAAACTGTCAACATAGGGCATTCTATTAGTTCCGATGTGTGTTTTAGGCACACTTTTGCCGGCTTCACGCTTTTGTTCACGGCACGCCGTCTATAGTTTATTGGTCTGAGATGAAGAATATATAATTATGGTATAAAATTAACGGAGCGATACAATCATATTTTACATTTATTACAATACTTATCAGTGCCGCCTCCACGCCAGCTACATTGACAGTTTATTCTGCAGGTTTCTTCGACTTCTTTGACGACCCAAATGGCGCAATTTTTAACAAGCCAGATCTCTGTTCCGAGGGTCTTGGGCTCGATTCCCAGCAAGGCGGAATTTTGAATGATGAGTTTAAATTTCCGTTCTCGGTCTGGGTGCGTGTGTCCTTGTCTTGTGTGTTGTCCATGGCACTCACGACACAGGGAATCCTACTGCAGGGCTATGAGTGTGTAGCGTTTTTTTTTCTTCTAAAAATAAGAAAGTGAACTTCTTTTAACTGTGTTTTTATGTGTGTTACCATATAAGTTTTTTTTGGATGAATCGATTTTGATAATATTTTTTTAATTAAAAAGCTAGTCTGTGAATTAGTCTTGCTTTTCACCTGGTCCCATTAATGTTGAGCTACATTTGGCATCTAGTTTTTGAGTTTTCTCTGCTCGTCGATGTTGAAGCGTTTTTTTTTGTAGAATATTTAAAAAAATCGTCGCATTTGAATCTCAATCCATGATTCTTTAACGTTTAATATATGCCACGCGTGCCCGTACGTTTCATAATGTATTCGACGACATTTTTCTTCTGACAGACAACGAACCTTCGATCAATATGGCCTGTCTTTTGTTACCTACTATTTGTGTAATATAAAATATGATACAAATTCCCATCAATCATGACTACATGGCATGCCTCTAAGCCGTTCACACTAAGTTACTAGTCGTTTATTCAGTTATTTATCTTACTTCTGCTTAACGATAATAGCTTTCGTAAGCGGAAAATGCCACACACGAGGTCTTTGTGGCCGTTATTTCGAGGAAGACATATTTTATGACCATGCCCTTAAAATAGGGTTGTGTTTATTACACTCGTAGTACTTTGAGTGTACCTACTTTTAGGACTGCAAGTGTAGATGATGTTGTGATACAGAGATAATATCATCCTAAAGATAAAAAAGTACCAATACTCCAATAAGGGCGTTATTTAACTAAATCATAAGTGATATATTCCAATCTTCACGTAATTTTTACGCAGTGCCTCATTTAAAATTACGTTGGGATGGCGCCCAAACCGGGACCGACGATTTACGTCACGTTAAATTAGATTGGAATCGATTTCATGATATGCTCGGTCGAATGGTCCAATTGAGTGGGCCTCTGTTAAATAAGCAAACATCATGCTTTAACAATTTTGTGAAATTATTCATCCAAAGGCTGAATATTTGCATTAACAGTTCTTACTCATTACCAGTATTTTTATGTTGCAGCCGATAAATAAAAAGTCCGGCCGTAATTTTAAGTAGGTATAAAATGTAATTATGTAGATGATGACTTAGCTATATACATAGTTAAGACAATCTATCGTAGAAATATGTGGACATTTTACAATAGACTGTCGTACTGTATAGGAAGATATTGTGACTTAAAAATAAATCATGAAATGTGGCAAAAATAGCTCAAATTACGCATAAAATTTAAAAGCCAACAGTGTAAAAACGTTATTCTAAGAATACCTGACTCTCCATTAGAAAAAGTGCGCAAAAATCAAACATTCCTTGGTTTATTAATATTTCACAACTTCTCTTTAAATTTTACCAGAGGCTGACAAAACAGAACAAAAACAAAATATAAGCTCTAATTATAATTCCACGTCGAAATACCTAAATCATTGGGTTTTGGAGGCAACTGAAAAAATAATCATCACTGGTAAAAGTTCCACATCGAACGAGTAATGAGAAGAATTTCCGAGGCGTCTACCGACTTCGGGAACAAAAAAGTTGAGGGCGGAAAAGTTTTTCGATCGGTAACGTGAAACCAAAAACTTCGGCGCGTACTGATGCCAACTTTGGACTTCGTTGACCCATTTTTTTAGACGACTCAGTGAAAGTAGATTTCTTTGTATCGGCTATGCATTCTATAAGTTTCCAAGTTTGGTTAACTTAGTCGTGTCAAAATGTTCACGATTCTTCACTGTTCCTGATTGAATGATATCCCGATTCGGTTTGAGTTTTTTAGTTTATGTTTGTGTAGTTTATTCAAATATTTTCTTTTGTAGTTACCTATCTATTCATAAAAAGTGTGTTTGTATTATGATCTCAAAATCTTCCGAGACTGAATTAGAATAGAATAGAATAGAATGAGTCTTTTAAGAATAATTATTAACTGGACTATTGCTAACAACAACTATCAGAAGTAACTATCAGTAAGTCTCTATCTTAGTTCTCATACCTACTAACAAACTAATCAACGAATGTTCTAACATCGTTTGCTAGCTGCTGTCTTTTTTAGGCCTCTGGGGATAGGATTCTAGGCTACTCGAAAAATGGTATTTTGATAATTTTATATCTACACAAATTCCGGGCACCTTCCAAGGCTATTAGATGTAAAATCCAGGACACTCTTGTATCAAGTTGGTCATAATAATATTTTGTCCTTTGTAAAGGAAGCCTTACATCTGAGTCACATAATTCACGTCCGATACAGATATAAATTATTTACCTTATTGCCCCGGCACCCTACAGCGCCGGCATAAAAAAATACTAAGACGATGACGAATACGCGGCATGAATATTGTGAAGGTAATTTATTTTTTGTGAAAATGGGATTTCGGAATTTGACCAAGGGAAAATTTAATGTTATTATTTTTTGATCATTAACCAAATTAACGGTATATTGTGAAACATAACAATAAGTACCTTTGAAACAATTATTGTTATTCTATTGCGTTTTAGACGTTGACATTAGTTTTAATAATTTGCATTGGTTTAGTTTTAATAATCATAATTAAGAAAATCCCGTGAAAATCATGAAAATCCGTTTAGGAATCTTAAACAGCTAGAGCTTAGAAATCGCCCGGAGTAGTACTACCTCCCATATGATATCTAAAATATTTTTTACCGCGTGATAATTATTTTAACAGCAATTATCTATTTATTTATACATAATTGAAACTTACGTAAATAATGGAACAAAAGGCGGACTTAATGCTAATATCATTCTTTGCTAGTCAATGTTAAGCCAGTGGGAGAAAATAAAAGGGCGGTATCAACAAAGTTCAAAACCAACAAAATAGATAAAATGGGCACGAACCCGATTTTATTATTATGTTCTAGTTAGAAAGGTGAGAAACCAGTTAAACTTTTTAGTAACCATCTCAGTCCTCAAGTGTAGTGATAGGTACAACTTTGGCCGAAACGAAAATTTTACTAACAATTCTTAACTGGGCTATTAGTATTACTAACAACAACTAACAGGATTAAGTATCATTAACCGTTCCTGCCTTAATTCTCGTACTACCTAACAAAGTAACTAGTATAATGCTTTGACACTATCTGCTAACCGGACTAACTATCCTAGTCCCCATTTAACACTTGTTCAAAGTCAGGACACAGTTGGCGCTGCAGAACGTCAGAGCGGTGGTGTCACATGCTCGTAGTCAAACTTAATTTTATAAAAAAACAAATCAGTGAAGTCGCGAATCTGCATTTGGCTAGTTTGATAAAGTAAAGGGATTAAGGTTGCACTCCTCATATTATAATGAGGCATAATGAGTAAAAAAATACTAAAACAGCGGTCACAACGACATACATACGTATCATGTAGGGATTGCGAAGCCGCGCCGCCAGGTGAAGTATGGTAGTGAGTATTTTATATCCAGAACATTTTTATTAACTCGGTACATTCAGAATTTCAAGCACCCGCACTCATACTTGTAATATAAATTGTAACTGAGGCTCACCGTGAGAGTATTCCCGTTGAAATTAAATAAAATCCGCGCTGAAAATTTGTTAAGCGGGCCATTTTACGAGTATTCCATATTCGGATTCATGATTTTTCTAATGTAAGTTAAACTAAGACAGTTAACCATGTATTACTTTGAATTATTGTAAAAGAAAACAATTATTTTGTTGTCTTCTGCAACAATGTTGGGTTGGCAGCTGATAATCAGCAAATACATTGGTAAGCTAGCACCAACGACCATAGACTAGTGGGATATGTAGGATAAAGCGTGGATTCCCCATCATATCTGGATATCCGACACTTCGATCGAGATTGAATACCATCGTCTAAACATTCATGTAACTCCTTAAAAGACAATTGTGGTTCAAGAAAACCAGTTAGTACCAGGGTTTCTAAATGTAAGTAATTTAAAGCGTTCATATTCTTTATTCTTTTTACGTAAAGCAACAAATCATCTAAATTCATCATTTTCTTTTGCGCGTATTTCAAAAGATTTATGCAATACTTAAGATATTTTTTCTTGGCGGAAAACGGCCTGAGGACACATTTTTTAAAATCCGCACCTGATTCAACAACAATTTATATCATCATAAAAATAAGAGCATATTACCCTTAGGACGGGCGATAAGGTTTCTTGAATGTCGCGTCTAGGGACGCTCCCTTAGTGTACCTATGATATTTTCAAGCATTATTGTAAATTTTCCGAGAAGACGGTATATAACCTGCGTACGCCGTTTGGGACACGATGAGTTATGAGATCCCCTCCGACATTTATAAGCTGTGAGGGAAAATACGGGAATTAGACTTGAGCGGCGCGGGTCGGAGGGTTGCAGCAATGCGAAAGGAAATCAGACTGAGTTGTATAATAAACGCTCACACACATATAGTCCTGCTTTCGGATTAATAAGTAAAAGGTTACTCGTAAAATTTACGCAGTAAGAAACCGCGGCGGATTAGCCGTAGTGCGGCCTCGGCCTATAGTAAGATTCGCTGTGTTAAAAGTGCATGGGCAAAATAAACAAGGCATTATCCGTTATCAGCAGACATATACATGTGTCATTTCAGGATCCGCCCCGACTTGAAGTCGAACCTGACATCTTGCTACGTAGACAAGTTCGTTAGAAATTGGTTTAGAGACTCGTTATTCTTTCGTTCTTGCTGTTGTCTTGCGTTGCTTGTTGTACACACAAGTGGGACATAAATAAAAAGAACCACAACTATGAAACACATTCTTATTCGTAACCCACTTTTGACCCCTTCATAACTCAATAACCATTAGAAATTAACGTGTTAAAGGTATAATATGTTTTATTTTAACACAGTCCGTCAGTATAGCTTGTTAGAAACCCTTGTTTACCAAACAGAATGACAACAAAGTAAATACTCTTTAAAGTAGAATGTTGTTCATTTTCATATTTATCAAGTAAACAGAAACCATACATCAGTTTCGCGTTATATTGTTTGTGAAAATAGTTCAACGTTAAGTAAACAATGTTATTTATTGACATGAATTGTTTAATATGACGTGTTCTATTGTTTGCCAATCATCCGCCCTTTCCCTGAGGCTGATAAGCTGACAGCTTGGGCTGACAAAACGAAGGAACCATAATACTCAATTGGCTTAACAGTGCCTTATTCTATGTCCGTTTTGCTTAAGGGTAATATTGACCATTGAAAGGAACAAACACATTTGTCGTTGTAGAAATATTATTTAGTCGCTTATATTAATAATACAGTTACATTAATAATTATTTTTGTAAGTCGATGACGTGGAGACCTAAGTCGTAATACCAAATAAAATTTAATTGGTGAACAAATAGAAAATTAAGAAAATGGATTTTTGCAAATTAATACAAACCCGGTTACAAATTAAATAATATTTTATTATTGCTTTTATAAATTCACATTTAAATCATTGTGTAAACATTAGAAATTCCTACTTAAAGCAACCGTAGAATGTGATTAGGCAGAAGTGAGCAACTCCCTTTGAGGAAATAAGAAAGGATGGGGGTAAAATATCGACCCTTGGGGAACGCCCCAAATTCGGGGAACAAAAATATTGGAATATAAAGTAAACAAGCTTGGGAAATGCATATGAATCAGTTTTACAGGTCAGAATAGGTGTACCCGTACGAATTGAAATGTTTCTTCTAGACATAAATATTAACATATTGTAATCAGCCTTCTTTTTTACTTCAAACGCTTATTTCAGATCAAGTAACTATAGTGGTAAATAATAACGATTCTTGCTTTGTTTTTTAAGGATTAGGTACTTAACACTTATACTGATAAAACTATCACCTTCTTTAATAAACGTATTGCCACACTTATTAATTTATTATTTATAGAGTTCATACAATCTTTCTTAGTCATATTATTCATACATATTATAACAATAAATAAAATAATATTTTAATATAAGCAGTATCTTCGATTCCATTCCACAATTTTCTTTGCGGACTCGCATTCTGAATTAAGGTCGTGAAAATTGAGGTCGGAACAAATATACATTTTCATTCAATAAAGTTATAATAAAACAGCTACCACAAATTGAATGCTAGTAGCGACCTGCTCTAGTTTACGTGGCACCCTGATCTGATACGATGTCAATTTGAAACGAACTAAACTGTGTTAAAACCTACGAGTATGTGCTCATTTTATGAATTATATTTTCAATTATATTATTGCACTGGGACCGCTAGTGCGGTTTCAGCCGCGTGGAATTTTGGTTTTAGTTCATCCTCTTCTTATCCTTTTTGGAGGAATATTATGTATGCCAAAGGAGAACATTAGATTTGGGCCTGGAGCGAACAGCTTGTTCTATAACCCCAAATAATCTTGCACATTATTTTAATACATCCATTTCATATTTAAAAATCAAGTTACATCATATCATTAAAACATTATACTATGATGAGACACTATGTGTGCGCGGTGCGTAAGACGACTATATTTCATTATTCCCATCATTTTCCGCAAAAACGGAATATGCACAATGCAGTAACAATATTCTCGATCTAAAAAGCGATGTATCATGCATGTTCATATTCCAGGCACAAGGTCCTTAAGGAAGTTGCTGGTCTCCTTTAAGCTCCTTGCGTTCAGTAGTTTCGGCTGCGCGTTGTCTACCAGACAGCCATTCAGTAACAGGTGAGTTTTATATATTAAATAGGTATATTTATTGTATTACGGTAACATTAATTATATTCACTAGGACGATATAATAATAATAAACTTTTTATTTGCTCTCTCAAGCAAAACTCTCTCTCTTAAACGAAGGTTTAGTGATAAGTTTGATGCCATTATCGCTAAAAGTTCACAATTGTAAGTTGCAATTGCAAGTTCATGTTGGTTTAAAGTTACATAATATTAATAAAACAGTGATGCGAATTTTATTGAGACGTACCTAGGTATTCTAATCAGAATGCCTAGGTTCAAATGTTTACACATGTGCGGATTAGAAATGAATCGTCATGTGATTTAATGGCAGACAATATCGTGAAATGCTATCAAAGGAATGTGAAGTCTAACAATTTGCACAGCTTTGTGGATTATGCCATGTACCCCTCACATTGTGAGAGGAGGATCGAAGTCCAGCAGTGGGATATTCACGGATTGCAATGATGAATGAGTGGTTGTTAAATTTAATACCAATTAAGTTGTTATTTGAAAGAATAATAAGCAATTCGCGACCGTTATCAGGTTATATTTATCGAGGGATTAAAAATTATTATTCAATGGCTTCAGGTGGATTATAATTTGTCACTGTCACTGATCCCCGTGGGGGTTGTTTTCAGCTTAAATTAACTTTGTGACATCAAAACACTTTAGATTACTTAATTATCTAGGGTGCTAAGCTATATTAAGAAGTCACTTAGCAATGCCTACTACATATATTAATTGTTTTATAATTAGATTAAGTTTAAATGTAGTTACAGAGATTTTAGACAATAAAAAAATAAACTCATGAGGGAAGGTGGGAGGCTAAAATTTTTTACATCATGTTACGAACTCGAGGCAGTCCGTCCGTCTCGCTGGGAATCGAACCCAGGACCCTTGGAATGGCCGTCCGGTGTGGTAGCTATTGCGCTATATTCGTAACTACGACGACAAACCTATTGTTATTATGTGGTGAAAGTGTATGTTAATATGTGTTTTCAATTGCGGTTCTGTTGTATTAACAACTCCAATCATTTCACATCGAGAACTCGAAAGTTACAACGAATATTTTACTTCACTGGCACACTTTCGCAAAGAATAAATATTTTGACAATGGAGCTCTGCGTACTTTATTAAATCCGCTTTTACTTGAATATTTTATGTACATATTTGAAAGAAACAAGACTGATTTCGCTTCCACGATAAGAAAATGGAGGTTCTGTTAAAACAACCTAACTTTATTTACTCGCGAAGAGCAAGCTTGTTGGAAATACATCCTTCGCTCTATCGACAACAATGGTGAGTCTAGTCGAGTTATAATTTCTTTGAAAACTATGACGCGGTACAATTTAAAAACAACTGAGAACAATTTAAACAGTCGGTTCTGCTTGTTTGTTCGCAATGACCATTTAATCCTTACTAATATTATAAATGTGAAAGTGTGTTTGTTTGTTTGTTTGTTTGTTTGTTTGTTTGTTTGTTTGTGACGCTTTCACGTCGCAACAAAGCTATTATATGGTAAGGTTTATGTGTGTGGGGATAGTTAGGAGGGTGGAGAGTGACGTAGGCTACTTTTTACCGCGGAAAAACATCCCATTCCCATGGGAAGATCGATGTTTTGTTAGTTGCTAGATATTTGTTTTCGGAGATGTCAATAGATGGCGTTAATAAAATTCATTTGCAAGTTCTGAACTACGCTATCAAATACTACATGTAATTTACTTAAGTCATAGGCAAATGTAATAGGCTACTTTAGCTCTGCCTCGAGAACTCCCCGCTCCGGCTGTATTCAGTGTACCGCCCGCCCGCTGGCACTATCCTGTTGGCTGATGTCCGCAAGTTGCTGGACTCGCCGACACCGGTGGTGGGCGCGGGCGACTGCATCCGGGGTGGAATAGCCTAGCTGCCAACAGAAGTGGAAGGCTACTTTTTGATGCCGCTGAACAGCACGGCTACACTGTCGAGGGTGTTGCACACCGTTACCGCGGCTCTGAATAAGAGAGAACGCGTGTGTGCAGTATTCCTCAACATGGAAAAGGCGTTCGACCGTGTTTGGTACGACGGCTTTCTCGGCGTCGGCGCCGTCGGCGCCCCGGAGTGCCGTTAAGGTGATCTCCAGTTTCCTCGAAAATAGAAGCTTCAGAGTAGTGATTGAAGACGCCGAATCCAACGAGCGTCCGATCGCAGCCGGCGTCCCGCAAGGGAGTTGCCTGTCCCGGTCTGCTACGCCTGCTACACCGGCCCTGTATGCCGATGACGTGGCGTACATCACCACGTCGCTGAATAG
Organism: Hesperia comma; assembly: GCA_905404135.1. Taxonomy (NCBI): domain Eukaryota; kingdom Metazoa; phylum Arthropoda; class Insecta; order Lepidoptera; family Hesperiidae; genus Hesperia; species Hesperia comma. The sequence goes on from FR990018.1 coordinate 19,771,110, forward strand.
AACCCACGCCATCGTCAAGATGCAGCGTGCGCTTGATGCCCTCCCCGAATGGCTCGCCGCGTGGAGACTGTCGGTGAATGTCGGGAAGACGCAGGCCGTGAACATAGGAGGATACCTCAACAGGCGGGACCCTACTCTGGAGCTTCACGGACAAGATATCCAATGGGCCCCACAGGCCAAATACCTGGGGGCAAAATCGACGGAAGACTTTCGATGAAGCCACAGGTTACGAAAGCCGTCGCGAATTCCAGAAGCGCGATGGCAGAAACCAGTGCTCTCCTCGAGCCTCCCTCTCGGACTGAAGCTCGGGGTCTACAAGACCTACATCAGATCCCGCCTCACGTACGCGGCACCGGCGTGGTACGCGCTCGCCAGCGAACCGCAGCGCAAGAGGATGCGCGCGGTTCAGGCGATTGCACTCCGCCGGCTGACTGGTGCGCCGAGGTACCTACGTCAGGAACGCCGTCATCCAGAGGGACCTTCGAGTCGAAGATCGAAGATGAACCCCATCCCGTTTAAGACTCTGTGGCCTGTAAAAAGGCCACCACTCACCGGACTTGACCTATTGGTTAACCACAGATGGACAACCAAGGGCCTTAGGGCCCAACCCAAGGACCGGCCCGTTTTAACGGGCCGCGAGAGACACCCCCAAAGGGGAACTAACTGTCCCGAGGGCTCCACACACCTCAGACAGGGTGGAGTGAAGAGAGCGAGTAGTAGGCTACTTTTTAGCCTAAATTCCTACGGGAGCGAGACCTACGCGGCTGTTACCTACGGGTCCCGAAGCGAAGCGCGGGCGGTTCTCTAGTACTTATTATAAAAGTAGTGAAGTCACCGTCGCTTTGAGAAAAAATTCTTAAGTTCGCTAAGATTCATTTCAGAATTGTTTTTGCGCTCGTAATGCCGTCAATAGCACTTTTTTGATTAAAAGTAAAAGAATTAACGTGTTAAGGTAGCACCTTTCCACTGCCAACCATAACAACCATGGCAGACCTAGAACAACACTCAAATATGAAGTAGGATGGTTATTTGATTAGTATGTTGATAAGTGTGAAGACTTGGACAGGGACTGTTAGTAATATCCAGTTAACAAAAACATACCGTATACCTACATACGTTGTACATTTTTTAAGAAAATTTCAGAACAACTCTAATGGTGCGTACAGCTGATTATGCAACATGTTATATAACTTCTGTTTTATAACACGTCCACACTATCTAACATTGTTGTCTAACAATGAAACATGTTACAAGACCGTACACATTAAAACAACATTGTTGTATAACAATGTTATATAACTTGTTTTTGTAACACATAGCGTCCACATTTGTACAACATGTTATTTAACTATGTTTTATAACATGTTTTGTAACATAGTCTGTACGCACCATAAGGATTATAATCATGGAATATAAAAACTTCTAGTCTGATAATTCTGACACTGGTTTCCTAACGACGGGTAAGTATATTATGAATACTCGATACGACGAAAACGATACCGAACTCATAAGTTTTAACGGACGTAAGGGTTATAGACAATATCGAAGGCCGTATGGGTTTATGAAAATCGGTTTAAGCTCTAGTGCCAAACCAAACACCATACTTAAAGTAACCTCATGAATTATTTCGAATTTCTATATAATATAAACATACTGTTAAGAATTGAAGAGATAAATCGCGTCTTCTGGCCGGCGTAATATTAACAATTTAAAACCAATTTTTATATTATCTGTTTTAATATCGACGAAATTTTAACAAACTGTAATCTAATTTACTTCCTTTATGCAATATGATAAAATCCGTTCTTAACGAACGTCTACTAACTGTGAGCTAGCTTCCCGTTAAACATCCTTGCGTCAAGTGGTTTCCGATATGTGCTGAGCGAGTTTCGCTTTTTATATATTAAGAAAAGAACAGCTGATACTTGAAGAAGTGAAGGCTTTTTTACTGACAATTAGTTTTTATTCAAATATTGTTTGTTTGCAGATAAATGTCGAGAGACAAAACTTAATTAGGAACATAAAACTCAAGTCCAAGCTGTGTCATTCTTGAAGTAATAATCCAGTCGATTTTCCCATACAAATATTTCTATATTTTTATTCTATAAATGTCGAAACTAAAAAACGTCATTCCTACGCCATGATACGATGTCGCGGTCATGGCTCCCACACCCTAAACTAAATGATTTTGAATTTGAATAACCCTTTATAAGACTGGATGCAGGATACTCTCAAACTAGCTGACAACAAATATAATTAATATTAAATCCTTAACATAATGTAATATTTAATTGGCGCGTGTGTACGTGTTTACAGGTGCAAAAGCGGCAATAAATATATTTTTACGCGCTGCAATTAAGTCATTAAATCGGCCATTAAGCCGATTGCGAATCAAACGCGCCATTGCGCCATCGATCTATACAGATTAAACGCATTAGCATAATTCAAATACGGTAACGCCTCATTGTTACATGAGAAATTATTATTTAACATAATATTCATTGCTTGGAAATCTTTAAGGTGTTTTATTTGCGTTAGGGCGTTGTAAAACTTTGTGAACGAGATAAAATAATATAGTTTGACGACCCTGTAACTTTGTTGTGTTTGATTCCCGGTAGGGTTAGGTTAGGTGTTATGTTATTGCACCACAGGGAATTTTGAATCATCGTAAGAAATAATAGCAGAATTGACAAGTAACTCAATGATCTAAAGAAGTAAGCTGAAGTTTTTCACCTGAAACATTTTTTTAAACGACTTTGAAAAAAGAATAAAGTTCTCTGTTTGAACGAACTTTAATTACTGGATGAGAATATTTTAATAATTCGTTTCATAGTCAAAAGTTATTGCATATACCTAGTCCTATTTAATTTTGAGCGACATTTGACCAGTGATTTTTGAGGTATCCCTAGTAATGCATGTTTAATTGACATTGAGTAGGTTAATAAAGTTATAATTTTATTACTTGTCAATGTCAAAGTTTCTTTTTTAAATGATATTTGATGATAATAAAACAAAAATATTAATCGGAATCACTGATAATTTCTAAGCAAAATAAACCGGTTCAGTTATTTTAATATCGTTACAACAATGGTTCGTATGTTCCATAGCTTACACAATCATATGTAGAAGCCGGACGTGGGTGGAAGACGAAGTTACCTCCTGTTACCTACTGTTACCAATATAATTAATCCATCTGAGGAGCCCAGTTCAATTGGAGTTGAACTAATTGAAGCTCAGGGCTTTCAACTAAAACTACCCGAATGGCGCAATGGTTAACACGCCGATCGCTGGTCCGAGGGTCCTGGGTTCAATTCCCAGCGAGGCGGCAATTTGAATGATGAGTTTAAATTTGCGTTCTCGGTCTGGGTGTGTGTCCTTGTCTTGTGTGTTATCCAAGGTACCCACGACACAGGGAATCCTAGTGTGGGGCTTTGAGTGTGAAGCGTTATTTCGAACGATATTTTATTGTAAGTAAAAATGCTACACAATTATAGACCCACTAGGATTCCATGTGTCATGGATATAATTGCCAAGCTCAAAAATAAGACAAACAGTCAGACTGCGAGTAGAAAGTAGCTTTATTAAACTCATCATTAAAATTTCGGCTTGTTTGGGAATTGAACCCAGGGACTCTTGAACTTCAGCCTAATATGGTCCTCGAAGGCCTTGATGGTGTAATACGAAGTGCGGGCGAACTTCGCGTGTTGAAAAGCTATAATTTAGAGTCTGTGAAAATGTGCGTGACATGTATTTACTTATCACCTTATTAATTTTTGTTTTACTTTCCTCCCCCTAAAGCAAGTCAGCGATTATGTCAGGGTTATGTTTCGTTAATCAAAGATAAGTTTATATTTCTTTACATAAATTATTTTTTGTTAAAAATATATAATCTTTTGAAACTACAAATATATTTGCCGTGTAATGCGAATAAAAAAACATTAACCGGAAAGTAACGATTTGTTACTTGTCACCATTACAAAGTCAAATTAATTTTCACTAGCGGCCCGCCCGCGGTTTCACCCGCGTGGATCCCGTTCTCGTGGGAATATATGCATGCAATAATGTAACAACTGTTGGTGAACCAAATAAATAAAATAAAAATAAAATAAAAATGTATTATACATAAAAACCTTCCTCTTGAATCACTCTACCTATTACAAAAAACCGCATCAAAATCCGTTGCGTAATTTTAAAGATTTAAGCATACAGACAAACAGACAAACAGACAAACAAACAAACAGACGGACAAAAATAGCGACTTTGTTTTATACTATGTAGTGAAGTTCGGTAACACTGCCCGCGAATCAACATTTAATACACCCAAAGAACAGTAACTTTATAAAACTGCTTAACAAAATGAATTTTACGACCTTAAACTACTAACCGCCGCTTAAATGTAAATGCGTCCATTAATTTAATTTTCCACTTTTGCGACGATAAAATCGGACATTTCAATCGTTGGACACGCGATACTGTCTCTTTTATCGTCGAAAATTTACATAATTGCCGCAATTGTTCCACCTCCCTGTCTACCTTTATCGCAGCTTTTAATTGCTTTTAGATTTTTCCGATGTGCGATTGTGGAGCGGCCCAATCCTGGATCACAGTGTGATAACAACTCTAGGAATAGGTCATCAAAACCTGCCATTGTGTTTAGCATTTTTTATTCTTGTATACGTTTTTGGTTTCATGCTAAACATAAATATTATACTTAATTATGAACAATTGATCGAATTACATGTGTCATATAGCTGCAATCAATGTGTGCATGGACAATAATAATTATGATATCACAAGGCATGTGTGTGCACAGCACTTTTAATCAATTCTCTCAGAAAAAAGTAATTTAAAATCCCAAATGGAATCCTTCTACGTAAGTTCAAAATTTTGCTACAATATGAGCTCAAAATCTATGCGAACTACAAAAAGTATATTTGTCGTTACAAGCAAAAAATGTAAAGCAATTTACATTTGAACACACAGACCGACTTCTTTGTGAGCCAATCAAATTGGCGAGCGCGAAAACTCCATTCCGTGTTGTTGATGTTTTATTAGGAGCCCGCTGTGAGTGTGAAAAATCTGACAGTCTTTGTACAAAGCAGACTGTTGAAATTAACAACGGGCAAACCTGATGCCTTTTTGTTTTCTGGTTCTGTGCGAGCGTGAATTACTTCTTCCAGCGACGTGCTTTCAAATGTCTACAAGAATCTACTTTATGCTCGTAGCAAATCGCATTTTATAGCTGTTACGGGTGAAAAATAGGAATGATCAAAAGTTTTCGTTTTGTTTTTAATAGATGTTAATTTGACATATTATTATGTCATTTAAAAATTTACTTTTAAGGTATTCCATACATCATTGGGTATTCCTTATTTAAAACGTAAGCAATACGGAATTTGTGAATTCAGATTTGTCTATTTTACACAAGATGGAATTTGTTATAAATTAACAATATAACATTCAAATTTATTGTAATCATAGTGTTCACAAATTGACAACATCTTATTATTAGTTGTTCTCCGGTTCATCGTCAATTATTCAAAGTTTCATCTTCTGTCGGCCATTATTTAAATTGATAACTTGTTATCATGACAAATCATTGACAAATAGAGGGATACCTAGTAAACGACAAACTCTTCACAAATTTGAAAACCAAATATCTTATTCAAATATTAACTTTCAGAACTTATGGTATAGATCATTTTTTACCTGTTTTTTGTGTTTTTATTTATTACCTATTCGATTACAATGAAAGTGTCTTCAAGTCAAGAGCGAATAGGCAAGAAGTCTGGATTAGTGCATTTTACCATCCACGACTGCATTGCTGCTTTCTGTCAGATGAGATTGTAGTGAAGCATTTGCTTATACAAAGTAAAAAAAGAATCCGAATATTATTAAAATGTAACAAATCTATGTACAATAATATAATTAGAAAATGTTCTGTAACCTTTCTTTAATTCATGCCCTCATAGTCTAACGAAGTCTAAAAAGGATAAAAGGATTAGTGGAGACAGACAAGTAGCCATGAACTTGCGGGGAAACGAGTTATTGAAACTATTAAATATAATATTTTTTTATCCTTTTTTTCAAAGTCAAGGGCTAGACCTTGACATAAAAAAAATCAGGATAGGAAATGGCAGCCCCCAATAGATTTTCTGTGGTTATCACTATAATGTCCCTTACTCAAAGCTTTTATAAATTTTATTTAATTTTCGACTCGGACATGACTTTTTAATTTTAAATGTTACTTTGTATCAATACAATGTCGCTTACTTAGAGTTTACTGATGGTTTTCATGGGTTACCCCATAGAGTTATAAGATCCCTTGTGCACACAACTTACACCCAAGACAGTTTACGTCCAAATAAAGAACAAACTATTCACATTTATAGGGGATCCAAATATTATGGCACCACGAAATATACCATTAAGGGTCGCCATTGAAAAGTTTATCGATAAATAGCAAACTATAATATTGACGACCCTGTTTAGTTTTGATAGTTCCCTTCTCCACGAAATAGAGGGTACCGGGTTTGAATCCTGGCCATGGAAGATATGTATGTGACAAATTAATATTTGTTGTTGTTGTTGTAAGCGTCATTAGTGTTAGTAATATTTAATTTCTGTTTTCTGTAATATTTGAGACTCTTGCAGGGAATCTTTATGCGGGGGTAGCGAACGAGCGTTTATTGTAAAACACTAAAATGTGACCCTGATTGTAGTAAAGTATAAAACTGATTTTTTCCTAAACTGATAAGACTGTTTCTGAAATTAGCTAGCTAAATTATTTATGGATAAATTTAATATAGATTGATCAATTATGGTTTTATTAAAAGTATAGGCAAAACATAATGGCCCCGCTCTGCTTGAGTATCATGCCATCATCAGTCTCATATATACATTTAAATAATATCGCCTCAATTTGCAGAGTGATTTCGTGGCATTCTTAGGCTGAACACATACATTTATTTTTAACGCTCAACACTGATGCTGTCAGCACAGAGCCACTTCGCTACGAGCGCATTGGAGTTAGAGTAAATAAATAGATAGATAGATAGTCTTTATTTGCAATGTAAAGTAGATACAATTAGACTTAACAAAAAAGAACAATTAAATTCACGGGCTGTCGCATAGTGCAGCCGCAATTTGCACGTCTGAACTAATAACCGAATTACCAATCGGAGCCAAATTGCAGATGACAATACAATAGGTACCTACGAGGAGGTCACAATTATACATCTTTTATATTCAAAAATTATACAAAATGGATCCTGCTCAGCATAATACTGGTACCACCAAATATTTCAACCATACGCCAAACCATTGTTCAAGTAACGATTCCCTTTAAACGAGAACTGGAAAGTTGTCCAACTTTTGGGTAAACGGAAAACAAGTCTTTCAACGGAGTTGGAGGGAAGATAAATGGATTCAGAAAGTCTTCCTGAAAACCCGAAATGGGATGGTTTACGCATGTTGTAAAATTACGAGGAAGAGTGATAATATAAATAGATATATTTGACGCTCGAAATCGAGATAAATTGTAATACATAAATGAATCGATTTTGAAATAATATGAAGCGAGGAAGACCTTTGACATGATTCTTTTGATCAAACAAATGATGAGTATAGAGTTTGACTTATAAGTTAATAATTTGAAAGTTTAAGAGGTCTTCGTATCAATATTGATCAATTTTAATTTACAATTAAACTAAATTATGAGTTCAGTGGATAATAAATTCTCTGTCTATTTTTTGTAACATGAATTTTTTATGCTGCATAAAATCCTGAAAGTCACCTACGACCGCCTAATATTGACATTAGTTACATAAATTCTGTGCATGCATTGATGTTTTCTGTACCTCGTAAACGTATTATACACCCGTACAAAAAAGTTCGCACGTCTTAAATAAAACAAACACGTCACCGTCGCAAAAAGCAGTCGATACATAAAAGTGATTGTATTCCGGAAAGTGAGTACTTACGTGTTGAGTTCTAAGTCCAATCTAAACTTATGGTTGAACGCCTTGATGAGGAGTGACGTGCGATGGAAGTGCTTGCCGGTCTGAAACAAAGGAAATCTCTTGAGTACACGTTCTTAAAAGTTACTACGCTTATATTTACAACGGATTGTGTCAATCAAATGGGAAACAAACACACGTGAACGAAACTGCGTGGCACACAGTTTCACAGTTCGATTTTCATGATCTTTTCTGCCACTTATATTTCTTACTTTCGGCCACTTATTCAGCGTTTAATTTTACGTCTTTTTGGTGCAAGTGAGTTCGTCAAGAAAGCTGTAAAAAGCTTTTCTTCATACTCTTGTCAACAGGTTGGGGAAGCATAAGCGACTCCACAGATACAACAAAAATGTTCTAAAATTATTGCCCGTTTATTTCGTGGTCTGTCCATTTTTCTTCGTGTCTCGGAAAACGCTGTACCGATTTCAAAACGGTTTTCACTAATATAAGTATTGCAGCTCGTTGGAGGCAATATTAAATGTTTGTTTTATTTCAGTCAGCACAATAATAAAAAAAATATTTCAATGGTGTAACTAAAAAATTCAATAGACGTTTCTCACATCGAGGTCGGGTCAAAATTATATATTGCTTTCATCGTTCTATATTCCAATTCCTACATTGACCTCCATCTCACTGAATTACGAGTGACTTACCTCAGCCTTTGTTAAGAATTGTACCGTAACGTACCACATAAATTGGTTATGAGTGCTGCGTAGACGTTATTGACATCCTTGGCCTATTTGAGGAACTTGTTTTCGCTTTTAAGACCACGCTGTAGGGGTGGCTAGGGAGCTAGTTAATTTACATGTAAGGGTGAGGGAATTAAGATTACGGTTGAAGGGTACCGCGTTATCGTTTTTAGAGTTCCGCTACTAAAGAGGAACTAGCTGAACCCCATTATTAATGCCTCGACTCTGCCTACATATCTGTTAGAGGACGCTATCTCTTGAACCGATATAAGTAGACTCCTGAAATTTCCACAGAATGCTTGTTACTGTGGTTTAACAATACATTGTAAATAAACAGCAAAATAATAAATAACCAGTAAATGGAGGTTTTTGATGTCTTTCTTTAGGCGATTTATCTCATAAACCGTTGAAGGTAGACACTTAAAATTCAGTTAATATTGCTCGGTGGCACGGAACCCTATTTCTGCGACTCCAAATCGCACTTGACATAAATTTTTACCGCATGTTAATCTAAAAACATAAAAAAAATACGAGAAAAAATTCGCTACTACCAAAATAATTAGGTCTGATCCATGGCCTATAATACATGTTTCTCCTCATTTACTGCATACTCAATTACCCTGTCCCAGTACAGATACTTTAACTAACATAAAACATGCAGAAAATAAATGAAATTTCCACACCACCGAAGGGTCTCACCCAGAACAAACTCCACTTAATAAAATTGTATTCACCTCTGTGTCGTGGCCGGAATTAAATTTATGAATTCAAATAAAATTTCCGTTGGCTCAGGCCCCTGGTTTGTTCTCCGACCTTTGCAAATGAAGCTAAAGTTCTTAGCCCACCATCAACTCCTCGTCAATTCCACTTCGACCCGACATACTATGAAGGCTTTGAAAAGAGACATACATCGTGTTACTTACTAATGTGCAAAAAATTTGTTTACCATGCTCGGTAATCCAATATTAAAGCTTAACTTATATGATACTAGCGACCCGCCCCGGCTTCACACGGGTGCAATAACTATTTAATGGGTGTTATTATACATATAAACCTTCCTCTTGAATCACTCTATCTATTAAAAAAAACCGCATCAAAATCCGTTGCGTAGTTTTAAACATTTAAGGACACAAAGGGACAGAGAAAGCGACTTTGTTTTATACTATGTAGTGATAAAGCTCATAATTCAATGGTTTCATTTGATTCTATCCTTCCTATATGTCGCCCCTTTATAACGGGACCCACGTTAGTTCACGGTTTTAATATTGAAACGATTACCAATATGATTGCGAGGGCGAGTTTGTGTTATTAAAATTTGGTTATTGTTAATTATTTAGGGACGCTTAGTTCGTTCTTTATGAAATTAATAAACGGGAAGGTTCATTAAGTGTTAATGAAAGACAGTGAGAGCGATATTAAATTGAACCAGAGAACAGTCGAAATGTGTGTTATATTCGTGCCTACTTCTGCTTCCACTCATTAATCTCTTTGAGTTTGATAGCTGTGGAGGCCTAGAACATACTCCAAAGCGATGCACCAGTGCGGATTGGAGACCTATGTAGGTATAAATGTTGAAATATAAGTGCTGATAAACTTATGGACACTTCTTTTACCTTCGTTACAGTATCTGAAGGAAACGGGGAAAGTAAGTTTTTTTTATGGTACTGTGGTAGCAAACAAGTATGCACTACCACCCTTCCACTTCTGCCCGTTCCGTGTTACAGATAAAAATAGAATAGAAAGAGCCAGTTATACTTTTTTAGAGGGAGCCATATCAGTCCTCTAGGGTAGCAACGCGGGACCGAATTAGAACGAGATTCTTACTAACAACCCACCTGTCTTTTTTTTATGGAATTAAGATAGCAAACGAACATGCAGCACCACCCTTCCGCTGCCGCCCATAACAACTGTGACCGACCTAGAACTAGACTCAAAGGGACTAGGATGGTTAGTCTAGTTAGTAGACGGCGTTAGAATATTAGTTGGTTAGTTTGTTAATAAGTGCGAGGACAGGGTATGTTAGTGATAATTAGTCCTGTTAGTTAATGTTAGTAATAGTCCAGTTAGTTATTGTTAGTATGAGTCTTGTTCTAATTCGGTCACAGATGCGTTGCTACCCCTGAGGTCTGAGATGGTCGCCTCTAAAAAGTGTAACCGGCTCCACACCTTCCTATCCGGACCACAATTGTTCTTAAAACAATTATTACACGGTAGGAATGGTACTAAGTACCGTGGCGGGCGGTGGTACTTCCCCGGGTGAGCTCTAGGCTAACAAACTCAGCAACTAATATATAACACCTACTTATAACTTGACTAACTGACTTGCTCGTTTGCTGCCTTAATTCCATAAACAAAGACTCCAATAGGGACCAGAACTGTAAGTTATATAGGTATATAGTTAGTAAACCAGCTGGTATCTAGGCTGGTATCTAGTTACCATGTTAGAACATTAGTTGGTTAGTTTGATAATAAGTGTGAGTTGGATGTTAGCGATTGTTAGTCCTATTAGTTGCAGTAAGTAATAGTCTCGTTCTTATTCGATCACAGATGCTTTGCTAACTTTGAGGTTTTAGAAAGTTAAAGTCAAAGTCAAATATATTTTATTGTGGACAATAGGCACAAAGTTTGATCAGATACAATAACGCTATTTCGGCTTATTCCACAAATCCCCTTCGAAGATCCTCTTCGAAGGGGATTCGATCTCTATGTCCTACCTGTCACAGATATATGTACAATAATAAATACTACAAACTAAAATAATAATTATAATAAATTGGATTAACATTAATTGTCACTATCACATTATAAAATTACAATTCAAATTAAATTATAAACTTAAACTATATTATTATCTCCTTATCATCTAGAAATTCGTTAATTTAATAAGTTAGTTAATTCATGTAACAAGATAATTAAATCTTAAACCGTTGTTTACAAAGCTTATAATCATTATAATAAGACATTTCTCCAGCAAAAATACAAAGAAACCTATCATTAAGAACGTTTAAGAGTAAACCTAATAAGCTCTAACACAACAATGCGTCCTAGATTTATTCATGACAATTTTATTATTCTGAGTTTCTTCTAGAGGTCTAAAACGATTTATAATCAAACTGAAAAAACTCAAAAGCATACAAGTATTTTTTGACTAAATTTCAAACAAACACTTAACTCGTATTTTACTCCGAGTCAGTGACCTTTCGCTTTTATCAAACATCTTACACGTAGAAGATAATAGAGGAGACATATGAGATATCTACTTGGTTCAACTTTAGTTATTAAAAATGTAGGTAGCCATGTATGTAGCAATATTTTAAGCTAGTTAACACTATGCTTTGATTTGATTTAGTAATCTGTCATATCTATCGACTAATATTGACACACGGCACTTTTGGGCGGAAGGTGGCTGCTTTCTCGTTTGCTATCTAAATTCCATAAAAAACCTACAATCACGTAAAATTCCCAATAAATTTGTAGATGGTCTCTTAATATTAACATTATATTATTTACCGTCCATAGCCTAGTTGGTAGTGGCCCAAAACCCTCGTTTCGGGCCACTACCAACTTCAGGCATCGATTTCGGGGCGGGAGAAATATTTATCTTATATATAAAATTCTCGTGTCACAATGTTAGTTACAGTGCGCCCAACTTATCTCTGAAATGGCAAAAATTGGAACTAACGAAAAGTCATTCATAAGTACGTTGTAGTCATTCATCTGTCAGTTACTAGTGTGCAATCATTGGTCAAATGAATGTCAAATGCGTCCAACAGCGCCTCTTTCGTTTCAATCTTAAGTTGGGTTTACTATACCTTACTCCTCCGAAACGGCTTTACCGATTTTTACCAAATTTTATGCATATGCATATTCAGTAGGTCTGAGAATCGGCCACTATCTATTTTTCATACCCCTAATCTAAGTGATAAGGGTTGTTCATCCTTAACATTTTTTGGCAACACAACATTTGCCGGGTCAGCTAGTGTGATATAAATGTTAGGCCCTGGGTCATTTGTCTTGTCCATGCTAATTCAAAACCAGCAATAAACAATAATTATGGTTGTAACGAAGCATAATTTCATGGTCGTTTGTAAATCATAATAAGAAATTTGAAGTCACGTCAAATCATTATTTTGATTATTTCCTGCCCCGTAATGAGAAACTTGAAAGTATCAGTCATATTTAATTATTTTTGGACCGTCTTCGTTTTTCTTCGCGAACCGTAAACAAAATGCTGCGACTTCAACTGCATAAATATTGGACGTAGGACGTTAGGAGTAAATTCCAAGTTTCAAGAATACCACGTTATAGGAATTGTGGCATAAGGCGAAGTAATCGTACCTATGAATAGACTTCGCTGCAAATCAGGGCCCCGTTTCAATAGTGTCTCGATTAAGTGGTTTGACACATTTTGTATGCGGAAAAACGTGTCAAATTGTTCAATTTTGTATACAGAATGTGTCAAACTATTCAATCGAGAAACTATGCTCACAGCTTGTATGTAAAACTTACGATATTTTAAATCTTCGCCATCAAATCAATATTAAATTTCCGTTCTTCCGTGTGCCTTTGTCCTGTGTGTTATGTCCATGTCACCCACGACCCAGGGGGTCCTAGTGTCACAGGTCATTGAACTTCTCCACTACCTGTATTATATGTATGAATATCGCTGTGTTTCGCTGCGAATACAACAACTAGCTTACAAGGCAAGGCTCCGTTTAACAAAACGAAATTCAAGTTTCTTATTACAGCGAGAGATGTCTTTGAGTTTTCATATTCACAATTAAGTCAAATTTAACAAAGATCAAAAAAATTCAGAATACATACATTTTTAATAAAATATTCAAAATGCCTTATTATGAAATAAATCACAGATCGCTTAAGTTTGTTTTCTCGTAAATAAATCTGCCAGTTTGTTGAAATTTGGTAAATAAATACATAAATATAAATGAGCTTAGCTTACGATTTCGTTCGCGGATTTCGGGGGATCGAGATTCACACAGGAATTCCGGGATAAAAAGTATCCTATAATATGTTGCTGTACAATCTCCCCTATCCTGTATTTTGTATTTGGTTTGTATGTATGTTTGTATTGTCATATACGTAATACATACCAGAATCACTCATTCGTTCATACAATATTTCATTAATTCATTAATTCAATGTTTCATTCATTTCATTTATTCATTCATTAGATAACAGCCATTAATTCATGTGAATTCCGTACTGAAGCTGATGATGAAGAGAGACCTGTGCTCAGTAGTTGGCCATTAATGGATTGAAGCCCTACCAATAATATTTCGTCCGAATTACATGGACCTTGTAACTAGTGTGAAATAAAGATATTTAACCATAGCTTTATTATCTGTAACAAAGATCTTCCTCATCAAAATACAATGTACAAATACTCGACAGTAAAATTTGAATATCGAAATATGTCAAAAACTAGTCTCGCAACATTGCAAATGGCTCAAGTTGTGAATCCATAGCTCGCAGCGTCTCCAATTAATTTTTTCACGGTCTCAGAGCCACAAAGCGCCTGCGATGCAGAATAGCAACGCGACAATTTCAATTTAAGGTACCCCGTTCGGTGTAACAAAATCGATTTTCGTTCCAATCAGTTATGAAGAAAAATCGTTATATTATACTATTTTGCAAGCCCGCTACATTTTGTTGTTTGATTTTTGGTCGCAGAAAAATTAATTTTCAGAATCACAACCGTTAATAATGCCCGGTTCACATTATTCCAGTACAGCATTCCAGTCCAGCGCTGGAATGCTACTGGAATAATGTGAACCGGGCTGAACCTGCACTGGAATGTACCATTCCAGTGATCAATCCAGTCCAGTCGACTGGAATGGCGGTCTATTTTTCATTCCAGCGCGCCCATTCCAGCGCCACTGGAATAGTGTGAACGGCCAATCCAGTGCTGGATTACACGTTGAAGAGTGAATACGAATTGTTGTTTTTTTGGGATAGGTAATAGGTGGTGACTAATTCCTAATAATGAAGTTAACTGAAAACCAAACTCTTCAGTTTGTTTCTTTGTACAGAGAACATGTATGTTTGTGGGACATTACTTCGGAATTTTATAGACACAAAGACATGCGCCAATCCGCCCTGCAAAATATTTGTGAGGGTATGCAAATAGAAGGTTCTTCTCAAATATCAGAAATCAGCTACTTCTTCTAACAATAATAATTGAACAGTTTTAAAACAATTTTCAAACTCCTTTCTTGAAAGCATTGTCACTGTAGTGTTACCGATCTACAGCTTTTGAACGACTGGAATAAATGTGAACGATATGATCCAGTCCAGCACTGGACTGGATTACTGGACTGGAATAAATGTGAACCGGGCATAATTCTGTGATGGTTATTTTATCTGACGACTCACTAGACTGAATGGCTGTTATTTGGTTAGTCGTGTATAATTTCTTCGAATCGTCTGAAATATAAAACTAGAAACTTGAGACAGTATTAGGTAAAATAATAACAACCCGCACTCGGTTCGCTTCTGTAAGTACACGCGACCGAAAACTCAAATCATTTATTTCAGGCAAAATATATAAACAAATCCATCTTATTTTATCGTTTTCGAGTTTCGAGGGCTACATTTGATGTATAAATTAGATGATAGGTATGTAATGTTATGACTGGTAAGAAATCTTCTTAGGTATGATAGTAAGACGTATTCTTAGAAGTTACCGAATTCCAATAAAGACACATAACCACAAAACTTGTACTGTGGAGATGTCAAAGAATTTTGAGAAACGACAAGAAGCTTATCTTCTGAGCGAACAATAAGTAATCCAACTCTCCGTAACCTACTTGCAATGTTTTATTTAGGTTCATTGAAATTAATGTCACTGTTAATACATATAATAAAAAAATATAATTTTTTTACAGTAGGTACTATTAATAAAAATCGTAATGAAAATCGTTATTAAATAGCCGGTTATCTGAGCTAACGGCCGTGTTATTTATCTTCAGAAACTCGCGGGCAAAAAACTCCGTAGCGAAGTTGAGTAAAGCCAGAGTTTCATAATTACGTTGGCACGCTCGCGAAATCCCTGTTTGAATTGTAGCAGAACTAAATACGCCGCAGAACTAAAATAATTGTTATGAGAACTGTTATTTTCTTCTGGTTCATTATGTTAGCGCGTTTTTTAAAAGTCGTTTTGAATAGTTGAAATAAAAGTATGGCGCAACAGTATTATGCTCGAGGGTACTTGCACATGTAATTTATTCTGTTGGTCTTTTGCCGAGTGAATTTTTTATAGCTCGTGAACTTTAGTCACCTCGGAGCAAGTGCTATTTTTAGATGCATACGTAATTTTGGTATAACAATGTTATTTTTACATTCTCCGTTATGTAATGGTGCGTACACATTATGCAACATGTTATATAACTTTTGTTTTATAACACGTCCACACTATCTAACATTGTTGTCTAACAATGAAACATGTTACAAGACCGTACACATTAGAACAACATTGTTGTATAACAATGTTATATAACAAGGCACAAGTAGGTAACTCGTGCGCAAAAGTTATATAATATTGTTGCACAAACTTATAACATGTTGTATAACTTGTTTTTGTAACACATAGCGTCCACATTGTTACATAGTCTGTACGCACCATTAGAACTGCATTCATTAGAACACATAGTCTGTACGCAACATTAGACTGACATTCAAAACAGATCTATTTGATAAAATAAGAGACCCAAAAAGAGACCCAATCAATAAGCAATAGGAACGATTAATCCAACACGTAGAGAAGGCAGTCAGGTAAGAAGAGGCACGCCAACAAGAGCGTTACAAGTATAGTCACACTTAACCAAACTTTAGGCTAGGGTCACTAACCTTCCGTGGCTCAGGTGTTACACGACAACACATCAGCGCTCAAGAGCCGAGCGCAAACATTTATCTGTCACGTAAACAGTAGAAATTATCTCCATCATAGTTGTAATACCCCTTCGCTACGTACTCTTGAACTAAAGCAACGTACTTTACAATAGGATTAGGGCTAAGCTTATCATAAATACTGGAGACAGCTCGCAGTATTCTACCACTTCGTGTACCAATTTCTACTGGCATATTGTTCATCAATAAGAGAGTTTTTGCTTCTATTTAGGCAGTTTCGTACCTAAAGTATCTATGGTATTATAAGCTCTAATCTCATGCCAGCAAAACAGAGCTTCGATTCTGCCAATTTTTAAATGTTTATATTCCTTGTCACTTCAGTAGTTTGACACATTGTTGTGTCAAACCATTTTAACCATAAGGTCCTTCTCGCACTGCGCTATTTATTATCTACGCGACTCTACAATGAGGGTCGCCGTTTTTGTGCTCACCAGTTGGCGCCACCGGCGAGGTGAGGTCCTGCTGTCAAAGCCCACCCTTACATAAACAGTGACAAGTGATATTCAGACAAGTGAGAAGCGACAGCAGTGCCACAAACTTATCTGACCCGGTGGCCAAAATAATAAAAAAATAATGCAAATGTTATACTGTTGTCAGACAAAGACAAAGACAGTAGCGCCCTTCTTACCGGGTCAGATAAGTTTGTGGCACTGACAGCCAGACCTCACTCTACACTAGCGCCTCTAGCGGCGAATTCACACGCCTTTACCCTCATTCCCACAATCCACAATTCGCCGACACTGACACTGTTCACTGACACGCATCGTAGACGCGTCGCCTCGGTACCTATATAGACAACATCCTAGGCGCTTGCAAATAGCGTTGTGTGAGAACGGCCTAAGAATTCGTAGTATTTATAAATTAGTAAAACCGAGGCCCAGGGTCGTGATCGTAGAAGCCAATAGAAGCCAATTTCGATTCGATTGAATTATATTTAATTTTGTATAAATATAATTTTACACATGTGAAATATCATCCCTTTACGGGGTGAAAATGAGAGTGGGAAGGATATTAAATTTCGCACAACTGTACTTATCAGATCGTGATAAAATTTTCATGCGTAGACCATGACCTAGAATACGGTATATAATATTTTTTTATGGAATTATGGTAGCAAACGAGCATTTATGTTATATTGATTCTTGACTTGACCTGCCCTACATCGGTACAAAGGCATCATCTCTGGTGTTACTGTGGTGTTACAACGTCTGCACAGTAGCACATCTGTTTCAACTATTCACGTAAAAACTCAATTTCAACATCTAACAAAGTAGATATGGACGTATGCACGTGTTGCAGTACCGAATTTAATAATCGACTATTTGGAAGAGACAATTTACAGAACGAAAATCCGCCGGCTACTTCATCCGACCGGAAAATTGACAGCTCGTGGATAATCCGAGCAGAATTTCCAGCGAAACCAAATTCAAGGATATCTAAAATTTTCTACGTAACGCAATCATAGACCGCCACGTAACACAGTTAAAAACTTAACATCATTGAGAGCCAGAGGTGAAGGTGGCCGTCCGTTCGCGTTTCGCGGCTCGCTGACGACGAGGGTCTAATTTGATCAGCGGCGACCGACGCCGGATTAGTGCGTCGCCCGACATGCCCTCGGTGTGATAAATTCCATTACCTAACACAACGTTCGACACTTTCGGCTTGTAAACATCGGTACTGGTTTCTGGGATTTTAAGTACACTTAGCGGCACCGTCGGACGGAAAATCTAATTTGGATTCGAATAGCACTTTTCTAGTGACCGTTACAAGTGTTGAGGTATTTTTGTAGTTGATGAATTTATGTATGTCCTACGTTAGGTGGTTAATAGCGGACCAATTTGGAAGGTTTATTTGTTGGAAATAAGTTTCTTGTCGCACAATATGGATGGAAGCTACAAAGTAAAAAGTGTAAGATTTTTTCGTGACAGAAACACACGTGACAGAATACAATTGGCTGAGCCCAGCCATAGAAGCGCGCTTATTGGTCAATCAGTTTTATTAATTGCAGTCTATAAGGTGCCAGCCCCCTTATTATGAACTCTTAATTCCAGACAGTTTACGTTCACAACGTGTGGGTGACAGAGACAGCGCCTTATTACCTGTAAAGCGCAGTCTCTGTCACCCACACGTTGTGAACGTAAACTGTCTGGAATTAAGAGTTCATAATAAGGCCCCAGTTGTCAGGTCAGGTAAGTCTACTGTCAGGTGAGGTATGTCAGATATTCACGTGACAGAGTTATAGTGCAACAATATTACTTCGTTCCAATCGAGTGTTCTACGAAACTCATGCATTCGTTTGTATACGGTCTGGGAATCAATCAACTAAATGTAATTATTTTAAGCTAATCCAACATACGATGCTAGTGTCTATTAAAGATCAAAGACGATGCTATCATCTATTATCTATAAGACACTATTGTCTTCGAAAGTTCCTTTCCGCTTTTTTTCCAAGGCCAATGAGGGCACAAGCGTGTGAATTCGCCGCTAGAGGCGCTAGTGGAAAGTGAGGTCTGTCTGCCACAAACTTAATTGACCCGGTAAGGGGGGCGCTACTGTCTTTGCCTTTGTCTGACAACAGTATAACATTTGCATTAGTTCCAATTTTGGCCACCGGGTCAGATAAGTTTGTAGCACTGTCACTTCTCACTTGTCTGAATGTCACTTGTCACTGTTTATGTATGGGCGGGCTTTGACAGCAGGACCTCACTCGCCAGTGGCGCCAACTGGTGAGCGCAAAAACGGCGACCCTTTTTACGGCAGGGATTTGTTGAAACGATGACGTAGTTTGACTTTCAAAGTGTTTGTAACACAACTTATACAACAAATAAACTTTATATTATTCACTTACAACGAAATATAAAAATAAATCTGAGAAATAGTTACCCACAATAACATTTTATATTTTGCTTAAACTGCCAATGAAAAGAGATGCCGCAGTAAACACAGCGAGCGTCAATAAAACAAGTAATTCACTCGGAGATAAATCTACTCGAGAAACACCGACACACTAACAAGGCGCTATCGATATGCTTATGATATCTGAAACGTGCTTTACAACTGGGTAAAAACAAACATTTTCTGGAACTAATAGTTTATATTAGTTATTGTATTTACATGTTTAAAAACGGTGAAGGAAAACATCGTGAGGAAACTTGCATGCCGGAGAGTTCGCAAAACTCAAAGGTGCGTGAAGTCCGCTAATCCGCAGTAATTGGCCAGCGTGGTGGACTATGGCCTTAACCTTCTCATTCTGAGAAGAGACCCGTGCTCAATAGTGCGCCGTGATGGGTTGAGATGATGATGATGATTGACATTGTTGCAGGGTTCAAGATTTCAGTTGTATTTTTTTTAACCCCCGGATCGATGCCCCCGACGCAAAAAGACCATAGCTCCTGAACGAATGAACCGTGAAATGAATTGTGTTGCCAAATACCTTAATCAAACTAATGCATGAAAATACGAATTATATCCTAATATGCATCTTGTAAAACATATTATTTAAAGAAGAAATATTATCGAATTTTCCTAAAATCACAGATGTTATACATTAGTCTGTAACAAAATATAGTTATTAAGTTATTATAATATCATTGGCAACCCCAGATAAACATACATTGTTACATAGCTTGAAGAATTTGATCGTTTAAAAACAATGTAACTGGTAGTTGAAACTTAAAAACATTTTAAGCGAGTACCCAATAATATTTTCCACTCTTCTTTTATGCAACAATATCCGAAGTTGATATGCAAGAAGGATAATGATAATAAAAAACAGGGTAAAAGTTTTACTGGCGCCGGAAACTCGTAAAGGTAATGTGATTTTTATCGGGCAACTTTAACATTGAGATTTTACGCCACAACGAGATTTTGTGGGTTTCCAGATTTATGCACATTTTTCATGTACCTCATAAGACTGAAGGTAATTAGGACCATTTAAAACCACCGTACTGTCGGCGTGAAAAAGTAGAGTAATCCGGTCATAGGGAGTTGAATAACCTTTCAAATAGGAGATACCTCTGCAGCTTGTTCGTAATAGGATTGAAGCTACGAAAGCTTTTAGAAAATAATAGACTCTAATCATCTTGAGATTAAGCGACCTTTCCGGCTCGTGGTGTATCCTAGGTGCTAAACAGTGGATAAGGTCAATTTCACAAGTTCCTTCTCTTAATTACTTGGCATATTTAGTAGTTTTTTACCAGCTTTGATATCCACCTTTCTCCTAAATTCGAAAGTGAAACGCTCTTTAAGAGTGGAAGAGTTTGAAATAATACGATTCTAATTCTTGCTCTTAACCGGCAATGCGTAAACGATGTCATATTTTTTGGAATTATGCTAGCAAACGAACATACAGCTTCCTTCAGCTGCCGTCTGTGACAATTGTGACTGACAAGGAATTAGACACATATCGAGACTAGGATTGCTAGTCAGTGACCCTTTGGAGATACTGATGTCCGTGGGAATTGGGTAACGCTAACCCTAAATCACCAGATCTAGCCTATTTTTCGTATATTTATAAAGGCTTCGAAGGGTTAAACCCGTTCGTTAATACCCTGTGTCATAAAACTCTTCTGTTTGTCGTGCATGACGTGGTATAATAGAAATATTTAACGCAATGTATCGACGCTTCGAAACATCCGATGGGAAGCCCATGTTTGCTCTGCGAAGTACCCAGCGAGGGTTCACAATCTCGGCCATTATTTACGTACGCCCAATTTAAATGGCTCTTTAGCAGCATCCTTTGCAAACTGAGGTCCCCTATTCACATACAAATATACCCAAAGTGACCCTCGAGAACTCCCCAAACGTTCGGTTTGTAAACGCGTACATTGAAAATTATAAAAAGATTTCATTCAGATCTGGCTCGAATTTCGGAATTTTAGTCACGAAACCACGAATAGCCCAATACAGGGCATGGGATTTTCTTTACAACTGAGAATATCTAGAGCACGATCCACTACGCTTAACTGCGCCCTAAGGCACTAAAATGTGAGTTGGTAGAGGATCTATTTGAATGTTATAAAGATGATGGACTGATGATAATCTTCTTTCTTGAAGACTTCCACATTATAAGCAGGCGCGGACAAAAACGCAAATAGAAGACCAAGGCTACTACACCGCTGTGCTCCAGGCTTTGTAGATTTGTTTTAACTAGTTTCGAGATACTCATAAGCTTTGCATGCTTATCCATTGCATCCAAGCTTACTTTAGCTGCAGACTTACACACTTACACTTACACTTACACTTAATCTCACAAGTAATGTAAACTGGGTTTATAATCATAAAGTAAATCTTTACATTATAATAAGAATCTGCAACCGATTGATTATACTGTAATATTTCCGAATCTATACATTTCATTTTAAGACCACGAAAACACGAGCGACACTGTAAGCACCTCCCAATTTTTCTCGTGAGCCTCGCTCCATATGTTAAAGGAGTATGTGAGTTCTTCTGCCGACCGATTTATTTCTTACAAACTTTTCATTGCAACAGCTACAAAAGTTTTTTTAGCTATGAATAATTTTTAAGCCCCGGCGCTAAAAGAGGGGTGTTATAAGTTTGACGTGTCTATCTGTATGTCTGTCTCAAGGAATCGGAACTATCTAACTGATTCGCGGATTTCAATGCAGTTTTTTTCATTGGAAAGCCCGTTTCCTTGCGTTGGTTTAGTTTATTATACTCTTCAAACTACTTCCACCAAACATAGCTAAAAAGTACGGCAAGTAAGTAAATTGGCATTCGATTAAGAAAAACCGCACTTAACCGATTTCATTCATTCAGGAGCTACGGTGCCGCAGACAGACGCACAGACAAAGATAGACAGACATGTCAAACTTATATCATCCCTCTTTTTAGGTCGCAGGGTAAAAACAAAAACGCCCAAAAAGGGTGCTTAACATGTATAACAGGAATTTGGATGATAATTTGTACAAAATGTTTTATTTATCAACAACGGCCGACCCTGTCACCGTGCCAATCTATTGTTCAGTTGGTAAATTATATTTTTATCAGGCTGGCAACATAGCAGCCATATCTCAGCTGGCCACTCTTAGCTAATTAAAAGCATTGGCCCCAGTTCCCCTGATCCCCGGATAATGTGGCTCGCTCCTGAATTGATTTCGGGGCCGCCCCGGCGGTGTTCGCCAACTACGGAAATTTCATTATGTTTAGCATACAGACATTAGCATTACGTTTGGCTAAGATAGTGGCGATGGTAGCCATGTTTGCTGATACGTATTTGTTTGTGTTTGAGTCGGACTATAGATTTTATCTAGGTATACTTACTTTAACCTTCTCATTCTGAGAAGAGTTTGTTTGGTTGGTTGAACGGGCTAATCTCCGGAATTACTGGTGCGAATTTTAAAATTATTTTCGTGTTGGATTGTCCATTTATTGAGGAGAATTTTAGGCTATATAACATCACGCTTCAACCTGTATACTATTATGCACTAATAGAGTAGAGCTACAATGGAACGTGTAGGAAAAATGGAAAAATATTCAAGTTTCCCGAAGCAAAGCAAGGGCATTAACTAGGCGTTCAATAAAACTATCGTAAATTATTTATTATGATGACCCACTTGAAATTACCACACAATTTAATCTTGTAGATTTTGCTGTTTTGATTTCTTAACTTAATGTAGATACTCAAAATGAAATAAAACAAGATTCTGTTATTTTAACTTTTCATTTTAAAATACATTTGCAAGATGGTGGTTAGAATAAAATATAATGAAATACGTAATTGTATCAGGTATCACCTGTACGAATAAGTTATATCAAAGAATTTAAATGTGTCTAAGTTGACCATTTCAGAAAGGAATCAAATGTCGACAAAATCGATAAACGCGAGTGCCGACTATCCATTTCAAAAACACCAAGATCATTTTGTCAACATTAAAACAAATGCAACCGCAAAAGGTTAAAGCGTTTCTCCCGCGAGTTCCACGTCAAATATAAAATTTCATCGGGGAAACAAAAAGCTTCGCTATGACAAGTCAGAAATTAATTTCGCATCTCGACACGGCACACGGCCAGCGACCGCATTCTGTCAGGCCGTCGGTACAAGGGATAGCAAAAACCACAGCCGAGAACAATAAAACTATCAATGCAGCTGAATATTTGTATGTATATGGGATAAATATTAAATATAGTGACGGTAGGGAGATGAAATAAAATATATTGCAATTTATTACTCGAGTTTAATAGATAAACAGACAAAGCAGCGGATATAAAAAAGTTAGTTTAAGTCACTCTTTTAGCGCGAGGCCGCACCACGGTTTTTTCCCGCGGCGGCAACCGCGTAACCGTGCAATTCCCATACATTATCAGAAACCGCAAGTGCGGCCGCTTGTATTGCTTTCCTTGAGTTACAAAATTTACGCGGTAAGAAACCGCGGCGGCTTAGCCGTAGTGCGGCCTCGGCCTTAGGTTCCATTGCGATAGGTAGTAAAGGTGCCCATTAAAGTTTGTCTAGTAGTTTAGAAAGCGATTAGTTACAAATTTATTATAATGCATTCCTATTCTACACTTGATACTTGACAACATCACATGAGCTCCTTCAAAAAACTTGATCGCAAAACATACATAGGCAGGTATAGCATCCTTTATGCTGATATTTTGATGCATTTGATTTAATCGGATTTTGAAATCGTTTTCTCGTGTATCTTTCAAGATTTTATTTATTTATAGCTTTATTACGCTCTTTATTTATTTCTTTCTTTTTCACTTTTTATATGGTAGTATTGACAGCAATTCCACCCGGTAGTAAGCGGCGATGAAGACTTTCATGTAGAGCACATGTCATTGTTTTTCAACTTCTACACAACTGGTATTCGAACCCAAAATCTCCGAATAAGTGGAAGCATTTTTAACCACTAGGCTATCACCAAATTTTGCCGCAGTGATTGGCTTTTACAAACTTAGTAAAAAAATCCTGCGCACACTCCAAAACAAATCCTGAAGGAGACCGAGAGGTCGGCTACTCTCGATTATGATGTATATGTTCTCATGGACGACCATGACAATGGACATTGACGACCTGGATGGCTGAATGGTTAACACGCCGGATCGTTGTTCCAAGGGTCCTGGGTTCGATTCCAAGCGGGGCGGCAATTTGAATGATGAGTCTAAATTTCCGTTCTCGGTCTGGGTGTGTGTCCTTGTCTTGTGTGTTGTCCATGCCACCCACGACACAGGGAATCCTAGTGTGGGGCTATGAGTGTGTAGCGTTATTTATTTATTTATTTATTTTAATAGGTTCTTCTCAATTTTGAAGTAGGTTTTTTGTTTTTAAACTGTTCATTAAATTATTTATATGATTTACATGAGTGAAGTAAAATAAGACCGATCGACCTTCATTTGTAGACGTGTTTTTAAAAGTTTTGGCTCGTTAGCTATATCCATTTAAAGGTTTCATTGCCATGGTTATTATTAAAATATCATTCCACATGTACATAAACATTCCTTACCCGAACCATAACGCGAGTCACACATAATCATAATCCGCCATCTACAATGCAAACACACCAAAAGAAATGCGTACAGAGCAGAGATCAAAGAACGGGGCAAAACGTAAGATTATTATTTGATCTCACGTTTTGCTCCATAAACCGTGCAATAAATATCCGAAAGAGCCGCGATACAAAGCGGATATTTATAGAAAAGGGCAAATTTGTGGGAGTGTGCGCGGCTCTCAGATAAGTAGCCGACGCTTGCTTTTAGCCGATATTACCAGTGCTGCCAGCGAGGAACAAGGACTGTGTAGGGATGTTACTATTTGTAATCTAAAAGGAAAAATACAATACAGTGGTTTAAGAAAGGAATATGAGAAAATTTGTTTATAATCTAATTATATCTGTACACGAAAGATTATGAGAAAAATAATGATTTGAGGTCCTTATTAATGCAATACAATCCAAAATATTGTTTGAATTTGTTGTATTTTGTTTGTCTGTCAGTTTGTATGCATTAATCTCAAGGGGCTTGATTTGAGTTTTTACTTATGAATTGTAGTTAATTCACCTAAAAATTTATTTACTTTAATTTCTACAGTTTACAAATAAAATAATAAATGTAGTTTTAAGAAACCAGTATAAATATTTCGTCGTGTTAAATGTCGAGTGTGTGTCCTAAGGGACATCCAGAAGCGAAGCGAATACGGATATACGAGGATAATTCGAGTTTTCAAATTCAAATAATTTAAAATTTATGGACGATAATCTCATTAGGTACTTCTAAGAAATAGACGTTTTATAGTCAAACTTCTAATGAGTAGCTTGGCAACTGGTGGTCCGAGAATAGCTTGAACCCAAAGATGTTTTAAATATCTAGATGGAACATCGAATCCGCGAAAACGTGTCAAAAAATTGTGGCTAACTGATAGCCACAATTTTTATATCATTACGCACACATAGACAATAGATGAACGGGTAAAACATCGCCTGCACGCACACATGCTTGAGAATGTTGCCTTGTTTTTTTTTTGTTTTCATTGTAGGGCGACGCTGTATTTATATTATGAGATGTCGGTATACCTAGGAAATTAAATGTCACAGTATTTCGATTCTAACACAAGGAATTACCTAGCTAGGTTCACTTTTATTGAATAAGATAAGAACCGAGTACCAAATAAAGAAAAGGATCACTAAATCATGATGTTGAAATAAATGATACCTACATCGAAATTCAATCCTGACTTACTTATCACATTCGTATACGAAACATTTTCACATGTGATTTTCGTAGCGAGTGGTCACAATTGCTGTATTTTTTAATCAACCGAAATTATGTTGCCAAGTAATTATATGAATAACATGACGTATTCTATCGGGCGAATAGGCGAACTCGCCTATGCGAATTTCAAAAATAAGGAAATACAAAATTCGTGTACGTTTTCGTGATTTTCGTATACGACTGAAATTCAAAAATCGAGCCCCCTGATTCGAATAAGAAAGAAATTGAAAACCGCAACTAGTTTCTAAATAAAAGATGAAAATCATTTAGTGATGCAGGTATTTTCTCTATACAGAATATATTTAGTTTTGTAGTTTCACTTTACCGGAAGACTCTTTCATTGTATTAAGTTAGAGTGGACTGACAGACAATCGTCGGTCTCACAGACTTACAGCCTGAAATGGGTCATCACGCATTAGAAATAAAGGTTGGCCTGATGTCTGATGATAATCATAAGTGTCTGGTAAACGTTGGTACATTATATTTACACAAAAATAGTATATTCTATTTACACAAGAAGGGACTTACGTATAAATACATTTTCTTTGGGTCAGACGATTTTTGCAATTTTATCAATGTTTAACTAATAAACATACATATGTTTTTATTTTCAGTTTAAAAATCTAATTTTTATTTATGTGTTTCTCATATTTTCTGTTCAAAAATATGCTGGAGACATTTCCGTAATCTATAAGCAGCTAAATAATTAAATTTGACTTTAATCTCCGCCTACTAAAGTTTATTTTCATTTTGATTTACTTACCGCACTGAGCTTTGCCTATTAAACTAAATTTATTAAGATTACATGTATTGTGTACCCTTTTCTTCTCATTCCATCGTCTGTACACAGTCGCCAAGATGCGATTGTTCTTAGCGATAAGCCCGTCTATTGTCCTCACAGTCTTATGGAATTTAGTTTCAAGTTCTTTCATGTATGTAGCTGTATTGTGTTGTTGTATTTTGTTGTGTATTATACTGTTTCATGAAAACAAAAACATTCGTACATTTTTTTCTATTGTTACTTAAATTTTGCGTTTATTTAGTAGGTACGATTTTAGGTATCGGTTTTTGGATTTCAATAATTAAATGATTTAATCGTTATTTCCAAGATTCGAATATGTATCCTTAAAGCTTTAAATAACACGTTGTCATTATTTTATTTGGTTACTAGTAGTTGAAAAGGAAGAAATTCGTTGCGATTATTTGCTGAGTATATGAGCCTCTGTGTCTTAATAACGAAGAAAACAACTAGCAGTATTCGTGACTCGAGCGAGCTTATTGATAACGACAAAAATGTAACTTCTTAATAATAATAAAATCTAAGCAATTTTGTGACTACCACAGAGGTGCTAGATCCCAAAATAATATACCTAAGCACAAACACCTAAAAGGTTTAAAAGCCTACCTCTGTTCCGACTTAGCTACATAAAGAGCATCCGTGTAAAAACACAAACATATGCAAAAATTTCTTGTATTCCAAATATAACAAACAAAGGCAATGAAAAATATATGGGAAAACAGTACAAAAAGAACAGGCAGTGAACATTACTACAGTACGATATTCGTGTTATATGACTTTTGCAATTTCATTTACGCGACAGCGATGTACAAAGAAGCGAACAGTGCGAAAAATCTTACAACCTGACAACTTCACTCTCCTGTCTCTTCAATAGCTACATTTTAATATCAGAGCAATAGTACTTTGTGTAAAGTCTTTCTCATATTGTTTCGTTCTTTATACTCCAAAATGAAGTGACAGAAAATCACAGTTACGCTCTCAATCTTTTGTAAATGCTTATCTAACTATTTTTCTGTATTTTTTTTTTTGTGAACACATTCAATTGGAAACGTTGTGACAATTTAATTTATAGTTAACATAATTATAGAGATCCATTTAAAAAAAGAAAGATTCCGATAAATACATTTGTCTATTCCAGTACCAAGTCGTTCTTAAAAGATTAAACTCTTTATTAAAACCAACTCTAATAAAATATGTATGATAGTTTCAATAAGATACCAACTCTGAAATTGAGATCAATCGCTTCACAAATAAACAACAGCATAAGCGGGAGAGAAACGATGAGACAGACGAAGTTTTCTTAATCTCGTAAGTACACAACGGTTTTAATTTCAGAACAATAACTCTTCGGAATACATCTTAACTTCCGCCTTGCATAGTAAATTCCAGCTGCAGAATCGCAATTTTGTCGTAAAACATAAATCATGACGGACGTTCCTCTGAGCATGAAACAATAAACGTCAGTGACAGACTGTTTTTGCGAAGATTCAGAGGCATTGCTCAGGAATACTTGGTGAGGCATAGCGACATTGTTATCCAAACGAGCATTGGGTGAAGGAAATCGCGCTTGAAATTTTTTGTCATAATATGTTTTCACAGCTGTACTCTTGCATTTAGTATCCAATTACGAGTATCTAAGGAGCCTTTCAGAGTTTAATTTCATTTGATGGTTTCCTCTTGCTGAAACAATATCTGATCAGCAAATTTGTAAATGATTATGATCTAATGACCATAAACTTCTAAACTGAATTTTCTTCTCATCATACACACTCATTCAAATTCAAAATCAACAAAAAAGTGTGCATAAAATAAAACAATAAATCTAGTTGACTGTGTCGCCATATGTATCGTCGCAAAACTTCCTGAGCTTGCTTACAAAACACTACGAGAGGTAAAGTTTTTCGGCAAGAACTGTACCAGTGTTTACGTGTTTTTAGGCAAAACACTTTCTATGTCCATCTTGGGTGAGATTTGTACGAGTTTTCCTGTTGTAATGCATCTCGCGGGAGACTTTACTTTTTATCCTTTTTCCCCTTTTCAGTTGGATATCATACTGATTGTTGCGGACGATTTTCAAAATGAAAAGTTGTTTTAAACTGGAGTCTGAATTCCCGGCTTCATATTTGTGAGTAAAAAAGGTTACATTGGTTTCTGCTTTACTTTCTATATTTTGTTACTTATCATTATTATTAAGATCAATCTCTTCATCATTTTCGCAAATGTTTAGTCCTAGTATTTTCATTAGATAACAGCCACCGATGATTTAAGACAGTGTTTATCACTTATGCCAGATCTGATGGTTTGAGTCTTAATACTCTCCAATATCGAAAATATCGAAGGTTCTTTGTAAAGAGAAGTATTATTTAGTGCAAGCGCCTATTTTACTCACGCCGGAATAACGCGAATCAGTTTAGAAGCTTAGATTCACCAGTAAAAACTTATTTAAGGATCATTTAATCTTTAGAACCTGATCGTTATATGTCAAAATATCCAGCGTCGCGTTAAAAGATTTGTGGACGTTCACCCCATCTATATTTGCCGCTGATCGCCCTTAAATCCTATCTCACTGATTGAACTATTACCTTTAATGAAATGTGCGTCCGAGTGAATTATGTGCCCTAATCCCTCGAAGACTACGCGGCTGATCGTTGAAACCATCCGAACCTTCCAACACCCACCTAACCTTTACGCTTAATAAAACCCTTGCTGCAAGCACTTAAAGTTCAATTTTGTGTGATCAGCAATTATTTCACTTGCTGCCGACGTGTTCTTATGATACGGGAGTAAAGTTGAAATTCGTCTAGCGGGCACTGAAAACAAATTTGTGACGGTTAAATAGAGCGATCGCATTGAACATTCGATTTATCCCTTGCGTTTTGCGAGTTTCGATATCGCGTTCCAGTTTTGTTGATCGCGTGTCCGTTGGGACTAACGGATGGTTACACATGTTCACTTGCGATTAATATCCAGCATCCAGCGGTGCCTGAGCTGGGTACTGAATTGTTAAGTAAAGCGTTATTTACAACTTTACTTTAAAACACTTTTCTGTGCTCTAGTCAATTCAGTTGAGCAATTGAGGGCTCTTTCTGCACAAGTATTAAGCCACCCACTCTTTCTATTGTGTAGATCTTACATCCCGCACGCCTTAAGTAAGGCAATCAGTTTCCCTCCTTTCATTATCCATTCTTCCATCAGCCTTTTAGCGTCTACTGCTGGAAATATGCCTCCCCTAACTTGGACTACTCTGACCGGTCCGTCGCCTTCTGATTGCAGCAGATGCCTGTTGTCTTCTTCAGGCCGTCAGACCACCTGGCGTTCTATTGCAGCAGCATAGCATCGCATTTTTAGTCAATCAAGTAATTAATAATATGAACGATTATTTTTCTCATCCCTACGCGGTCGGCTCCAACCGAATCGGAGCGTCTGTTAATAGCCTAAGCAAATACACTATCGCCGTTGAATATCGTTAGCATTAAAAATAATATCGATGCGACCTCGGCTGCAAAATAAGAGTGTACTGGCTCTTAAGCTATCAGCCAGTACAGGTCGAAAGCTGACTAAGGTCAAGCATCGGAGTTTTTTCCTTACATCAAGCAGGGATCGGTTTCTGTCTATTCATGACATACCTTGATCTTCTAGCTTAGGATTAACATCAGATTCACATTATTGTAGGTTACCCAAATTCAATTACTATAGTTTTTAAAAAATAGTATCATCATCATCACCCAACCCATAACTGTCACACTGGTGGGCACGGGTCTTTTCTCCGAATGAGAAGTTTGAGGCCATTGTCCACCACGCTACCCAAGTGCGGATTGGCGGACTTCACACACCTTTGAGTTTTGCGAACTCTCCGGTACGCAAGTTTCCTCACGATGTTTTCCTTCGCCGTTATAGCGAGCGATATTTGAATGCTTAAAACTCCGTTAAGTTAGAGGTGCGAGTGCCCTGGGATTCAAACTCAATAAAAATAGTATATTATGTGAGATGTAATGAGATCCGTGGATGATTTTAATATGCCATAACTCAAACTAAAATTGTTAGTATTCGTTAAGTTTAAGCGAGTCAGAGAAACAAGTGTCTAAATAGTACTTTATTATGCGAAATTGGGGCAAAAACCATTGAAGCATTCAGGTAAACCACATTACGAACTGTTTGCTACGGTACAATTCACTATTTACATTTTTTTCACGAAACTACACATGCGTTCAAACGGACTAGATGGATAATATTAACAGTATTTGTCATCCGTTCTAAACTCGACTCAAATCCCTTACCTAAAAGCCTAAATTGCTGTGACGAAGCGCTAAAATGAACAAGACACAATTCAACACACTGTACATTCCGAACCTTATAGCCCTGAAAATAAGGATGTGATGTAGGTAGTAACTCAATGTTTTTATTTCTGCACGAAGCAGGTGTGTTGAAACACGGAGCGCATTCAAGCATTCTCTCACGACGTGTCCATTGGAGTGTGAGGGTCCTTATTGGAAAAATATAGGGAAATCACATCGACCCGTGCTCATTCGACTATCCCCGCGTAGTCGAATCGAGTTGTCATAACAAACGAGAGCAAACACTGCCTCGCAGTGAGTATTTGTCGTACAATGGCGGACAAACATAGGATGTTGTTCGACAAAAATAAACCGTTTCAAATGATTGAAGATACCGGTTCCAATGTTTTGTTAGAGGAATGTTGTTCAAGGATGGGCAATTAAATAAATATAGTAATGTATAACGTTACACTTCTATATACCCATTCTAGGAATCCCTGTGTCATAGATGCTTTAGATAAGAAAACATACACCAAAACTGAGAAAATAATTTAAAACTCATCATCATCGATCAATAACAAAGAACGAGTGATGCTTATCATTTTGATAACTGCCTCTCCGGAAACCAAACACAAGGGCCCTCATTTGAATGGCGATCTGGCATGGTAACATGTTATCTGTAGCAATTTATCAATGTATTATCTGAAGCAATTGTTATTGTCTTTGATTTGATAAACGTCATTGAGCCGGGCAGGCTCCTCTCGCCCCTTTTTGCTTTACGATCTGGTGTGTGAAAAGTTAACAGTTACAGAGTAACTACTGCGCAATACGCGTAAGAGTAGTATTTTTATGGAAATAACGGACAAATGAACAGGTGACCCTTGTGATGGAAAGAAGTTGCTGTCGCCCATGGACATCAGAGATAGAAAAGGCTTCATCATCATCATCTGCGATGCGTTTTCAGCGAAGGAACAAGAAACAGGGACTGGCTTTGAAGCTTCCGACCTGGGTTTCAGCCCCACCACTAAACATACAATAGTTAACAATTAACACTCCATAAAGATATCAGTCGATCACAATCATCTAAGGCGGCAGAGAAAGGGTGGTGCTTCAAACTCATTGGCTATCTCAAACCCATATAAATGTAGGGAAATAGGTAACTATTTACACCGATTTATTAAAGTTTAGAAAGGACCTTTGTTTGTTACGTGTTACACGAGTAACAGTCCAAAACATCATGTTTGCAGAGGGTTTGTTCAACGCACGTTACTTATGGCCTGTCTCCTCCAATACACCGGGCTATTGACTCTGATAGCTCCGTAAACATTGGGTTCAAGTCGGCATATACGGCGAACCGGGGTGATCTATCAAATTGCCAGGGCAATGGAAGTTAAGACTTGAGTATAGGTGTTACGGCTTAAAATTTATAGGCATTTGAGAAAATATATTGTTTAGGTGAAATTGGCTAGAATTTTTGATTGACTGAAGCGCACTGGGTCGTTGCTTTAATTTGGAGTATCGCACTTTGCTTGAATACCTTGCTATGGTCTATCACGCTGGTCAAATGCGGAATGGTAACTTCACACACACACACTTTTGAAAACATGTCGAATTCTGTCATGCTAGTTACGGTCTAAAGGTGGTGAAAAAAGTGTGTCGACTGCTGTCTCTAGCTGCATACTGTACCTAAATATTGCTCGCCAAGTTTTTATACAATTTAACTCCAGCCATATACGCATCACTTAGAACTACATTTAAATATGTCGATGAAAACTGCTTCCTTATTTTAGTTGCAATAGACCACACAGATAGGCAGATAATCATTGTAAAAATCATTAATAATAATAATTATAATATGTATCTGTAATAAGAAAACTAAAAGATATTAGCCACACACCCGCGATATTATCAACAATAATATAAATATTGACAAAATTATTATAGATGTGCGATTATTCTTAGCTCCCCCTTCCTTCGTCCTCTCTCAACATGGGGGAGTGACTGGAAAAATTCTAACCTTTGTTACATAATAACGACCATTCCACTAATGAATAAAACGTTTTAGCTTGTTTTAATCTCGTTGCCAGCAATAATTAGTGTGTCCAATTAGCGTAATTGAGTCCAAGGATGACGTGAATCCCGCGGGATACGGGATACTTGAACTCATTATTAGATTTTCGTTTAAGGATCCGTAATTGAGTTTTGTTAATGTGAAAATTTTGCCTTATACTCTAGCAGTGGCTTCGTGTTATAAACAGTTACATCTCGCCTCTCGCATATACATATCTCCTTATTAACGTTTTGTTATTTCCCCCCATTATAGTAAAAACCTTTCCTTGCATTATTTTATTATGAAACTAGGGTATGATTTTTTAACCTATTAGGACTATTTTCAACCACGAGAAACCTCAACAAAGCATCATGCATCAAGAATCAAGATATATTGGTTCAAGTTGAGTTGTCTGTCAGTCCGTTATATACTGTTATATTGCATTACGTAAACCGTGTTATGTTACGTTACATTAGCGATGTAGTAAGTACATTAAGTGAAGGAAATAGAAGTCTATATTTCCCAGATAAACTCAAGCTTTTATTAAGCTCGGTTGTAACTAGATTTTTTCTAGGATCACTACATAGTATAAAACAAAGTCGCTATTTTTGTCCGTCTGTTTGTTTGTCTGTTTGTCTGTTTGTCTGTTTGTCTGTTTGTCTGTTTGTCTGTTTGTCTGTTTGTCTGTTTGTCTGTTTGTCTGTTTGTCTGTTTGTCTGTTTGTCTGTTTGTCTGTATGCTTAAATCTTTAAAATTACGCAACGGATTTTGATGCGGTTTTTTGTAATAGGTAGAGTGATTCAAGAGGAAGGTTTTTATGTATAATACATGCATATATTCCCACGAGAACGGGATCCACGCGGGTGAAACCGCGGGCGGGCCGCTAGTTTATAATATAACAAAGCAAATAAGTGCTGACATTATGACCAAGATGCATAGGTAATCGAGACGTTAGAAATTATATTTTAAATTGGTTATAATTACATCTCATGTATTGCGTAAGGTTGAGGTAAGGCCAAATTTTGTATATATTATGTATATTAAGTATATGATTAAACTGATTGTAAGGCTGAGGTTACAGTAGGTAAGCAGCGACTTGCGATGCGACTGGAAGAGCGAAACGAAATAAACCTGGCATGGCTACATTATAAGCGTAATTTTCTGATAGGTTCGCTTCTATTTCGCTGATACGTTGATGTAGCCGATGCCATGGTCACAATAATTTTGTTTCTGTCGCGTAAAGAAATCATTGAAATCAAAGTTCGCTAGTAATTCTCTATATACAATGTAGCCGTATACGTGAGCATTTGTTAAGTTGTTTTAGTCGTTCATGTGTCGCAATACGCGTCGCGGCTTAATGTAGCCTCAGCTTTAGCGGTGACCATCATAAAAACAGCAATTTTAAAAGCATCACCGATGCCGAAGAAAAAGATATAGGTCGGCGAGACACGACACTCCGTTTGGAGATTGATTTAACCAAGAGGGTGTTAACCAGCCAGGCTTCAGTTCTTCCATCAAGCATGACAGCAGCACATCTTTTTATCATCATTCTAGGCCGCCCCAACACGGATAAAATTACAGGAATTCGCTGATATTCAAATTTTGGCAACGATTATTCAAGAAACAAATCTCCGCATCATTATAACGAGGAAGGGACAAACAAGCGCCATCTATACATCACACGTATTTTTATTACACGTCGGTAAACAACTAATAAATATTGCCAGGTGTACCTTAATACCGTTCCACAAAATTGAAAAGGTACCGTAACGATAAAGAGATTAGGTTCAACTTCGCGCTAATCGACTCCAGGACGCCTTGAGTTTGCGTGTCGGACGAAAAATGATTTTACTTCCCGGTGATTAGGTTTATTTTTCTTCGATAGGTACGCGGTGAACGCGTAGCAGTGCCGTGGAGTTGTCAACATGATTTAGTAACGGCAGGGAGGATGAAAAATGGCGGTATCGGGACACAAATCATCTAAACGCCTATTGGCGTAGTGATGAAACGATAGGTTTAGGATTTAGCGGTTATCTGCGACGGACAGGGAGGCGGCAGAGTTAATTGATAGCATTTGTCATAAGTAATGAAGTGGCAACAGGAATCGGTGGAATAGAGCTAAAAGGGCAACTGATTCAGCGCCCGGCCGGTGAGCGAATCGCTTTTGTGATTTATTCACAACTCTATACGCAAATATACCAGCACTAACAGATAGTTTATGTTTCTACACCGCGAGTTGCTCTTTTTGATCTGACTCGGTGGCATTACTGTAACTATAGATGCGTGTGAATGAATTAGGTAGAAAGAGATATAAGAAATTTTACTTCTTTACTTTTCGCACGCGAATGACGTATTTTACTTCTTTTTACGCATAATATCATTGTGCACAGGGTATTCGACGATTTACGGCACACAAATTACATCTGCACGATATTGTTCCAAACCAAAGTATCAAACTTTGGTGAATTTAAGAAAGACATTTTAATGGTTTTAAGTTACGTTCCTAACGCTTTGATATTTTTAGTTGCACATCAAAGCGCGAACTTCGAACCTTTGCCTTTCGTGCAAAAATTGGCTGATGAGTTTTGTAAGCTTATTAATATACAATAAAATATGTGAAGTAATAGCTGTCATGTAATTGAGACATTGGATGGAAAAACTTTATCGATTATTGCATTACATTAAAGAATAGCGAGAGTAGAACAGCTGTCATGAGAATACAATGTCAAAGGATAATTCATAACACATTGTATTGTAAAAAAATTAATATAAACAAATGTTTTAACAAGTGCACTATTATTATTTGCAAATTTAATTGTCCCTTTAATAGAGAATCTGAAGCTGTCCTATAGTTCTCAAGCCCGCGTTCGAAACCGCCAAACACGTAGGTAGCAGCAAAGGAACTGCTGAATAACATAATAAAGAAGTGAGAAACGTTATTAATTACAATCGAGACCAAAGAAGACCTCAGTGTCCATTAACAAAACACGATCAAGGCGCTAGGGGAGCGGTAAACAATAATATTTGTTCAGACAAATGGAAATAGGAATAGAGAGCGCCCTATGTTTCTCGCCGAATAATCGATAATGGTAACTCATGTAGGGCTGCCAAATATTGTTAAACAATGATACCTTGTTTTATTTTCGTTCTGTGTACCAAGTCCTTTTATCTTTAGTAGGTACCTACTCTTATCAGTACCTACCTACCCTTAATACAGAACAAAGCTCCAATAGGGACCAGAATGGTTAGTCTACTTGGTAGACGGTGTTAGAACGTAAGTTTCTTCGTTGGTTATTACTTTTAAGCCAATCGAAATCTGGTAGGTACATACATGAATTGTTATGTACAGACATGGCCAAAGATATTATTAAATTTTGAGAAAAACTACTAATTAATATAACAATCCAAAAATTAAACATCCAGCAGAACCTAAAATGTCATAGATACCTAATAATTAATTCGCCACACAGTCATAGCTCGATACTAAGATTCCCTGTGTCGGTGCCATGAACAACGTACAAGACAAGAACACACATGTCCAGATCGAGAACAGAAATTTAAATTCATCACTCAAATTTCCGTCTGGGAATCTGTCTGGGAATCGAACCTAAGACCCTTTGAACGGCAATCCGTCTAACCGGTATCCATTGCGCCATACAGGTCGACAATCTAAATATTATATGTATATGTAACTCAAAGGTGACTGACTTACTGACATAGAGATCTCTCAACGCACAGCCCAAACCACTGGACGGATCAGGCTGAAATTTGGCATGCAGGTAGATGTTATGACGTAGGCATCCGCTAAGAAAGGATTTTTCAAAATTGATCCCCTAAAGGGGTGAAATAGGGGGGTGAAATTTAAACGAATTCCACGCAGGTGAAGCTGCGGGCGTAAGCTAGTAATTATATAAGTTTAGTTTATTGTAAGTCTGCTCTACAATACTGTGGAGACAAAGATATTGTTATTTTCTTTGGTGTATTTTCCAAAGGTCCATTAATTGTACTGTCTTTCAATTGCCAGTCTATTGAAACGGAGAATTTTGCTCACAAGTTCTAAGAACAATGTGACTTCAGTAACTAATAAAGGCTACGGTGGAAAATAGAGAATAATAATAATATTGGTGCTATGTGAATTCGATATCTGTGTAATGTGACTATTTATATGCATTATAGATTTTAATAATGTATTTAGTTTTATTATGAGAAATATATTTCAAAAAGATTATAAAATTATGTAGACCAGAACCGGATAATCATGTTAAAAACGAAATAGAAATGCAGTGGAAAAGACGGAACGGAATAGAAGTTATTTTTAAATATAAAGGTCATGATAGAAAAAAATTATATTAGAAAAGAAAATAAGATTCCAAAGGA
This sequence comes from Hesperia comma, assembly GCA_905404135.1. Lineage (NCBI taxonomy): Eukaryota > Metazoa > Arthropoda > Insecta > Lepidoptera > Hesperiidae > Hesperia > Hesperia comma. The sequence goes on from FR990018.1 coordinate 19,808,975, forward strand.
TTCTTTTATATGCGTTCGGACACAATAATTACTTTAAACCCTTAATCACTGCTGGTTTTACGGTTTACGGTTTAAGATCCTTTATTTCTCATAAGATTACAAAAATCACTTACTGAGAAACATTAATATCATGTTAGTAATTTTACAAGTGAGCGTACTTACAGACGATACATTATTTTTAACGCACTCACTAACATAACAATTTATTCACATTAATAATATGCACAATTACATAAAATTATTAGTTAAATGAAATAATTAATCACTATATAGACACTCAATTTAACAAAAATAGATGAACATAACAGATTATGACAAAAAGTAAATGTAGGTAGTTTTGAATCATTCATTTCAAGTAGTGAGACCGATTCGAATGAACCAGAACTTATACACGCCCGGTCGCATATAAAAATTCCCTTATTGAAGCCAATTCTGAGCGTATTCACCAGTCTAGCTTTTTACTACGATTCGGAAGTATAAACAAAAACTACCTACAACATAATAAGTTGCAGTGTCATCAGAACTACCGTAACGTGCAAATTTCAAGGCCCTATAGTAAGATGTAGTAGTTCTAATTCTTACAACATTTGACCCGAACATACCTACAGACATTGCAAGTTAAATAAAGCCTCGCAATTACAACATAATAAGTTGTAGTGTCATCGGAACTACCGTAACGTGCAAATTTCAAGGCCCTATAGTAAGATGTAGTAGTTCTAATTCTTACAACAGTTGACCCGAACATACCTACAAAAATTGCAAGTTAAATAAAGCCTCGCAATTACAACATAATAAGTTGTAGTGTCATCGGAACTACCGTAACGTGCAAATTTCAAGGCCCTATAGTAAGATGTAGTAGTTCTAATTCTTACAACAGTTGACCCGAACATACCTACAAAAATTGCAAGTTAAATAAAGCCTCGCAATTAAAGTACAAAACAAAACCACTTTCCCAGTGACAAAGTTCAAGTCGAGGCCCCAGTTAATGGCGATTACTCGAACCAGCAGACCAAAAAGGCCCCGGCATGTACGAGTGCTCGTAATGTTTCGGAAAATTACGTCCTATCATCCTCAATTACAAATACGCGCTTATAGATCGTTGGCAAATCGAGGCAGAGGCAGTCGAGGCACCGAAAGTGATTGGATATTGTTATACTGGGAAACGAACCGCTCGGCTACGTCTGTCAATCGCTTCGACTCATTTATTGGCAAGGTTCTATCTTCATTACTGGAGGCTTATAGCGTTTCCATAATCGTGATCTCATCCCAATTGTTAGACAGGTTGGTGGTCAATCCAGGTCTTCAAAGTTTACATGTTGCCCAAAGACTTTTTACTTGCTATTTTATCAACATGCCGAATTAAATATCCCATTTCCACGGGAAAAGTGTTTAAATCAAATAAGCGCTACACATATCGTCACGAGCGCAATAACGTTGTGATGTGTAATGTCTTGGAAATATTAGATTATAGATATTCAAAAGTTATAAACGTTTCCGAACGTAAGGATTAAGATTCCCGGCGCTTAAAATCCCAGAACTCTAATAAGCGTTAAAAACATACTCTCTTAAAAATAAACCCAGCCAAAGACATAAATCTCGCGCTATCGGTGTTTTAGTCGAATAATTCACGGCTAAGTTGGATGCACTATGTAGAAGTTCTTCAAGTGTCTTGAGAGGGTTTTTGTATAAGGTTTACCTAGGAACACATAACTTTGTAAGAAATTTAAAAAAATATAGATAAAACCTTATAACACTTCTATCGCTCGATAGACAGACCTGGAGAAACTTTACTTCAACGTACAATATAACAAAGAGCTAAGTAAAGAGTTCAAGTAGAATAAGATCATCGCGGACACATTTTTCTATACAAACGGGTAATCGCGAATTTGAATTGTTTTATCGAAATCTAGACTCAGTAACATGGATAATGGTCACAGCAAGAATCGATAAAACAATGCAAAATCGTGAGTACTCGTTTCCATTTGAATTCTCAAGTAGAGTTCTCTGTAATGTTCTCAAAGGCGTACGAATTCTGCCAATTTTGATTTGGTCAATATGCCAAGCCCAGCTGTGCGACAGTTATGGATTGCAACGATGATGAACACCTTTCAAACTGATAGATACTGTTGGACTGTGAATCTATGGCCTTCAAACTCTTCGATCTTGTAATTGGTATGAGTGTCTTTATAAATCATACTCATCCCGAACATAGATTATTTACATAAAATATGCAAATCCGTAACGGTGACATAAAATATGTAGATCCACCATTTAAGATCTAATACCGAGTTACCGTTTCTATAGCCGTAATATAAGAATCGCTACTTTTTTTCTCTGCAGCCGTACATCGCTCCTATTCGGACAACACTCTAAAACATCTTAGATAAATAATGTCGGGTAGCTCTAGATTTATCACTAGCTCGGTGAATCTCGTGTAAAAAACTTGCTCCCAACACATTTTCTTCGCTAGTTACGGTACGATGTTAATAGTTTTTGTTCCTCGCTGTATATCTTTGAATTAAGTGCAGCCTTTGTGTTGCTTGCTTTACTGCGATTTTGGTTTACTTGTTATGTGTACTCAATGTTTAATTGCGATAGCGGGTAAAACCTATTCGAGCAAAAAATCTTAAGTACTACTTCACTACATAGTATAAAACAGTTGCTTTCTCTGTCCCTTTGTGTCCTTAAATCTTTAAAACTACGCAACGGATTTTGATGCGGTTTTTTTTAATAGATAGAGTGATTCAAGAGGAAGGTTTATATGTATAATAACATCCATTAAATAGTTATTGCACCCGTGCGAAGCCGGGGCGGGTCGCTAGTAATTTATAAAAGCGTGTCCGAAAGTTTGCAGAGACAAAACCGCCAACATGAATTGACATTGCCTAGTTGCACCATGATGGATAGCTTAACGTTTGAAAGGAATCCGTGGAGCGCTGGATCCGTCAAATTCCAGTCCAAGTCAATTAGGAAAAGATTTAGTATGGGCGGATTTCCACCGGCATCCATCAACTTCAAATTATTTGGCATCCGACGTGTTGGGCGCGTTAGAATGACACGGGCTTGTTTTAACCTCTCTCGGGGCTGTTCAAACCACACAAAATGTCAATGTTATTTTGGAGTTACTAGTATTATTACTGGGATTTTGTATCTATCTGTTTTTTATGGAATTAAGTTAGCAGATGAGCTTGTAGCACCACCATGTTGCCACACATGACAACTGAGACTGATCTAGAACAAAACTCAAGTCGGGAATAGGATGGTTAGTCATGCTATTCATTGCTAGTAATAGTCCAGTTAGCAATTGTTAGTAAGATTGTGATCCTCCTTGATAAGTACGTCACAGATACTTCTGCTAGCTATAGGAAGAACATTGACCGTTCATCAAGTTACGGTCTTTTGAACTGAAGAGGTATACATTTGAAATGTTTACAAAGTAAATATTACTATGACTGATACAATAATACATATCACAAATATATACAATAAGACATAATTATACATTATGACCAGATCATTGAGATACTATGTACTAATGGACCGGACAACATAATATTTTATTTGTTCAAAATCCACTTAAGAGTTTTTAGCGCGCTCTGGTAGGTATTAAAAGGGTTATACGGCCTTATTTAATGTATAAGCATTACCAAGAACATTTATATACCACACTTATAAACAAGTACTGTGTTAAATCTGTGAGTCTCCTGTTAGAATCAAAATGATTAATAGAATCTAATCAGAGCTTGATTTCAATTTCAAGAAGGCACTTTACTTCCAAAACATTTCAGGTCTCGCTGTTATCCTTCCATCATATCAATTTACTGGTGAATTTATTCGCGGGATTAATTCTCTAATCAAGTCTGGGAATCGAATTTAATAGACAACGGCGCTAGATTGCACGATCGCTTGAACTAGAACTCACTTAGATGGATAGAGATAGAGCTCTCTTAATGTCAAAAGTGAGTTTTACAAGTTAGTGTTTACTATTTTTTTTATGGAATTAAGATAGCAAACGAGCATGCAGCACCACCCTTCCGCTGCCGCCCATAACAACTGTGACCGACCTAGAACTAGACTCAAAGGGACTAGGATGGTAAGTCCAGTTAGTAGATGGTGTTAGAATATTAGTTGGTTAGTTTGTTAATAAGTGTGAGGACTGGGACTGTTAGTGATAATTAGTCCTGTTAGTTAATGTTAGTAAAAGTCAGTAGTAGTTAGTGTATTTAAGGTTACATCATTTTCCACTAAAAACAGTGGGTAACTAATCAAGCAGTAGCTTATATAATATATAATTTATGTCGAATAACTAACATTTTACAGAAATGTAACCGACTTATAATAACTTTCGAAGTTATATTCCGATTTTATATTTACTTCTTTTTTATTCGAAAGCTGGTGCCTGTCGTCTCTCCCCATACAACGATAACGACGTGTAATTATGAGCTGTCCCTTTTTATTGATTTTGAAGGCGGTAATCTTTTTATAAAAAAAGTTTATTAATGTCGGTTAAAAAGCTATAAATGTTTGTCAATTTTGCCAAAGTCTGAATTTTAACAAAAAAAAACAAATTCTTATTATTTTGGTAAGTAAAGCACCTGTGTTTTCAACTACCATTTTATATTTAGTATGTGAAGCGATATTTAGGTATAGTGTAACAGTGTTAACCAGTTATCTAAATCATCCATCACGAAAGAGATCATTTTAACAATAAAAGAACAGAAAAGACATCGTACCTACTTATTATAAGAACCAGAAACTGATCGAAATTATTCACCTCATAGTCCGTCTATGATTGAATTTACCCCCTTTTTCTCCTTTAAGAGGAAAATAACATAAAGGGGGAAATAATTACGGCGCGTTTCCGATAACGTTGGGTGAGTTAGTAATTAAGATAGGGGGTGAGAAGTTGTTCCCTCAGAGGTGCGCATTCCATTCTGTGACGTCGCACTATTTTTTATTTGCTTTTGATTACGTTCCAAAGATCGTTATTGGAATCGGTGTCATGTTCTCAATAGCAGCTCGTTACTGTAATTGTATTATATGAAATGGAGCTTTATTAGCGATATCTATGACGCAGGCTTTTCATATTGTTTTTCTGCAAAATTTTGCTGAAGCCGTAGAAACTTGCGTGTCTTGAATAATTACAATTTTTTCAGAAGCTGGTGGTATGGTAATTTTTTTCACAAGTAGACAAACTATTTCATCGTGGTGGTAGTCATAAGAATTGTTACAATGAATGTACTGGTTAATTTTTATTGTAGGTACATAATTGATATTATTGACCTCAGAGGCTTAAACCGATTCACTGCCAAGAATGAATAGAGAAGAATCAAAGAAGTTATTGTTAATAACACGATGAGTGGGTTTTCAGCGGATTGAAACAAGAAATTGGCAAGTTTTAATAAGTACCTACTTATCAGTTAATTACTTACCAGTAATTAAAACATAATACCAATAGGTTTGAAGGAACCAAAGGACTCCAGATACAGGTTGAATTTTAACGCAAAACAAAAAATGCCAGTCAAGTCGAAATCACATATCAATAAATCGATAGGTACCAAGAGAAAAGGAGGTTGCAGAGTTGAAAATAACGAGAATAGTGGATTTATTTAAAAGCATAAATATTAAGGCCAATAGATGCTACTTTTAGGGACACATTAATTTCTCGTGTAACCAATTTCATAATGAGTCATATTTGTTCTGGATACGCTGCAAGCGACATCAAGTTCTGTTACGATCGCTCTAAGGTTCACTTTCCGATTTGATCGCGCCCGAATAGGGATGTAGTTATTACACGAGCGAACCAAAGTTACCAGGTGTGATTTATAGGGACACGAGGCTTTGAATTAAATCCTCGTCATAATTTCACGTGGAGTGGCGAAGGGAGCGTCGTAACGGATATTCGTGGTTAATTACAAGGGGTTATTCGATATCGTGTATTTGTTTGAACAAATTACGTTTGCCGCTTATATCTTACTCTGTATCGATGTACAAAGTAACTAATGGCTACAACCTATTAATGGCCCACTACTGAGCACGGGTCTCGTCATTAATGAGGAGACCTACAGCGTACTTCACTACGCTTTTCCAGTGAGGATTGTTGGAGGGGTTAGTGGCCAACCCAGTACCGGAATTTCATGCCACCCAAAAGCCTCCGACATGGCTTAACGACTGCTATCTATCATCTATCACAATCGGGACTGACGGCTTTATGTGCCCTCCGAAGCACGGAAGCGCTCAAGAAATTTTGCCACTACCGGACTAAGTGACTAATAAAATTTTGCAATATTAACCTCTTTACTTGACTGCGCTACGTAAAGAACGGTAATGTGTTAATAACGGTAACATGTTTGTATGTATGTTGGTTTGGCCCTTTGTGGCACTTTAAAGATTTAAATTTGTGTGCAGATTTTGAGGATTCTTATCTAAATTAACCGATTGTCGCTGTCTTTGAGTTATGTATAAATCAAATCGAGCCCCATTACCGTGGCATCTCCGAGAATATATTATGAATTTAAATTTTACTGCGGCCAGTTTTTCCAATATTTTTAATCGACATCATTACTCATTTATTGCCTGATTTTTTCTACCTAAATACCTAGCTAAGGCATGATACATTTAGGTCCAGTTAACGTTTAGGGATACCTATGATATCTGTACAGATACATACACAGACAGAATTTTAAAATTATAAATAAATAATGTACACAAAAAATGGTGTTTTAATATAGTAGGTAAACCAATCTTTCAGATACAAGCCAGGTTATTGCAGCAGTAGCTCAAAATTTCGCCAAAACCGGGCTCACCGAGCATTTAGTTTACATACATTAAGACGTTATAGGCCCTCACGTATTACCCACAAATTGCTGAGGTCTTTTGCCTAATAAATTGCCAAAAGCGGCATCTGTCGCCTTAATTAGAGGCGAGATTATAGGCCTCCGTACGTGAGCTGGCATAACAAAATTACTATCGAAAATCTGACTTTCAAGTTTGTTGATCCTGAAAACAAAAACATTTGACTAAACATGAACTATTAAACTAGTTAACAATAAACCATTTCGTTACCCTTGTGTTGTAGAATTAATTTTCGTATTCATGAAATGAAGGCGAGTTAAAGAGAACACAAGAAATCAGGAACATGGAAGGAAAATGTGTTTAATTTGCAAAAACAACTTAAAAACTACAAAAATATTTAAACAACGTTACAGAACATCTGGATTGCACTAAAATCGTAGTCATTAGCTTTCTTCAGTAAGCAAAACGTAGTAAAAGACTAAAAACGGATTTTAAGGCATTTAATGTTGGGAATACAACAATAATTATGTTACCTTTAAATTTATTTTATTTACCTTCTAGTAATTTTCTAAATATATTTTTATCTTTTATTCTGCATTGAATAAAAAAGAACATTCATTTTATAGCGAATGCAAACAAAAAATATTTTAATACAAAACGCATTTTTATTTTCACAAAAATTCTGTTTATAAACTTTATCTTACCCTTGTGTATTTAGTTTACGGTACCGCACATTAAAAAGTTTTGATACAGGATATAAAACCGTGCCATAGAGAATTTTATTTCATTTTTATGCAAAAGAAAACTAGAAAACTCTCACACAACGAACCTCTTTGGTCTTTGGCCTCTAATTAAGACGACAGATGACGTAAAGGGTTCTCCACGACAAGAATACGATTTGTAGGGCATTCACAGTGAGCAATGTCACCGGAGCTCAGCATGTGGCGTGTCACAGATAAAAAGTGACTCTGCAACTTTAATCCTCTTTAAGGCACTTCTCACACAACGCTATAAATTTATGAAGTACGCGACTGCAATGCAATCCAAAATTTGTATGTATCTGACACTTTTCACTGACCGGAGACGCGTCTACGATGCGACTCCTGTCAGTCAAAAGTGTCAGATCCATAGAATTTTGGGATTGCGTTGCAGTCGCGTAGCTAATGAATAGCGTAATGTGAGAAGTGCCTAAGTCTCTCCTCATTATTGAGGAGGCCTAGAGCATACTCCACCACGCTGCTCCAGTACAAATAGATGGAGAAGTTAGTGGCCAACCCAGAATCGAAAGTTTTTCCCGCCGCCCGAAGGCCTCCAACATGACTGCTATCTACAGATAACCACCGGGATCGACGATTTTACGTGCTTAATATAAAACTGTACTTTTACTAATGGTCCAATGCCTAATTACATAACTTCACACAAAATTTAATCTAAATCGATTAAGCAGACGAAGATGCAGATGTTACTTTTGCATTTAAAATGGTTCACATTGGGGTAGCCTAGAATATTAATTACGTTCTCATTCCTACAGACCAGGAGAGGTGACAAAACCGGCTTGGCTACTTGACACAAACTTTATGTTATTATATGTTAAACTACTTATAAACAAAAGTTTGTTTAATAAACATTTTTAATGCTTATTTTTACGTCTTCCTTTAAGAACCTCACGCCACGGCGCTGAAGAGAAGCTGCAGGCATTATTAATTTTATATGTATAAGACAGGCCAGAATAAAAACAATACACGATCGTAAGTGAAAAACTTATTCACTTGTTTTCTTGCGGGCGAAAATTCGCAGGCGCGCTTTCCGATTTTCTCGCTTGTAATTATTATTTTAAAGTATTTTGCTTTCTGTGTGTAAATAAATAATTAGTTTATGAGCATAAAGTGTATTTGTTGTGATTCGTCGTTCGGTGCTAAAGAAGATTGAGAAGGAAATTCATTCAGCGGTGTGTAAGTACCCGTATGCATCTATCAAACAATCATGAATATTGAACTGTGGAAGATAGCCACGATTCTAACTTCTTCAACCTTACCTATACTGGTAGATGCTTACAGACACAGAATCAGAAATATGTCAATAAGTAAATGTTTGTTACTTATAAACACAATTCTATAACGTAGAATTGTTATTGTAGAATAACAAGATTTTGTTCAGACAAGTTTGATTTATTTATCTGTTGAAGAATTTATATAATTTACTTACCCTTGCGCGTGATCTTGTGCCTTGCTGGTAGTCCGATCCGAATCGCCCCTGGAACAAAAATCAAAATGAGATAAAATAGTAATAATTAAAAAAAACCATGACTTCTTTGACCGACTTAAAATAAGACTCAATTAAGAACTAGTATGGACTAACTAAGTGGACTAAGAAGTTATCAAATGGTGTTAGAATATTCGATGGTCTCGTTCTAATTCGGTTACAGATGCGTTGGTACCCCTAAGTACTTAGATGATAGCCGCTAAAAAACTGTAACAGGCTCTATCCGAAACACAATTGTTGTTAAAACAACATTTTCTTAAATTATTAACTGTGCCATATAAGTGGGTCATTTTCGTAATTGCCTGTCGTTTCGTGATAGGTCTCCCCTCCCCTAAACAGTGCCAACTTGACTGCTTTTGGGCGCTCTGAATCCAGCGGCCCCTATCTTTTTAGGTCATTAATCTTTGTCCCTTTCCACATCATAATTAATGTAATAAGAACATTAAATTCTCAGTCATTAAGGTTCAAGACGTCATAACACGTCAAAACACTATTCACGTAAGCGCCACTCTTGCCCGCTCTTTGTCAAAACTTCCGAGTAAATTGGATACCTCTCCGTACTCATTTTCCTTCTGATTAAATTCGGACCCCTTGCGCATTTCTTAAACAAGTGTGAATGGGTATGGCAAAGTGAATTATGTTGTTACAACGTCGCCTGTGCGTCATCTTACGCGTTCGGGTGAAAAAATATATTCGCGCCTTTGCGTGTGTGATCGAATATACTTACCTAGTATGTGTGATATGAGAGTTGTATGACAAACTTGTTATATAATCTTCAATCTTAATATATGTATTCAGTTCATCGAGTTCATTGCTGGACGTAAAACCAAGCTAGTAAGCTCAATAGTAAGTTATGGATTGTGATGAAAACCACTGGTACCTATCTATTTCAAAACTATAATAAGATAAACATATAAGTTGGAATTTCATTTCTTGTAAGTAAGTAAGTTAGTGTAAGTTAGTTGATTCATTTTAGAATTCTCAGTCGGATATAAAAAATATAAAATTGGACACAATTATATAATGTATGACGAAAGTTATGCGGTAAGGGTTATTATAAATAGGGGTATCAGTTTTAAAAGTAACCCATCGTTTCTACAAATAACTATATTATTTTGTTATTTATAAACCAATGAAAATTACACTAAGAGTGTTCAAATACCTTCTATGTACAGAATCGAACAGATATTTTATTTCATAGATATTTTAAAGGAAATGTTAAGTGAAGCTTGTTCGTTATACTCCAAGCAACTAAAACGATGTCATGATACCAGAAGTTGGTACACTCACTTAGTTTGCGGCTCAACAACTGTTCGCGCCGAGCTTGCGCCGCCGCGCCGCAACAACCAGAAACGGTGGTTTACGCTACTTACTTCTGTTAGAAATTTGGCGCTCTAACAACGATCAACTTGTTAAAGAGGCTTTCGAAGATTTCATATTACAATTTTGATAATAATTATATTTAAACGCTTAAAACAACGCATATACTGACAGCCCCGCGGTAGGATTCCTTGTGTTATGGGCGCCATTGACAACACATAAGACAAGAACATACATTCAGACTAAGAACGGTTTAAGCTCTATATCAAACCCAGGATCCTTCGATTGGCGCTCCGACATAGTGACCCTTGCGCCATACGGCTCCACGATCAAATTTCCCGAGTTCATGACGCCATGGACAACACATAAGACAAGACACATACATAGTATATTATATAGACTAAGGAAAGAAAAACTGTTTTTTTTTTTAAGTCGGTTTACTGACGATAGTTGAACGTGACAACGTCTTAAGAAAATACTGATGGAATGATTGACAAATAATATCATCAAAGTAAACAAACGTCATGAAATCGTATTTAAAGTTACAGAAATTTATCAATAAAAATAAAGAAGGAATACAGGAAACATTTATAAAAACGACTTTGAGTGGTAAAATAATTTTAATGTGAATATTCATTCGTATAGTAGGAAGAAGGATGAAATAATAGTAACAATTTAAAACATTTATTTATACAAAGAATTATATTTAAAACATTGTAACACCATCCGCCATCTAGCGCTGCTAACCGTTAGACCATTAACCATTAGTCACAACTAAGTGAGGTAACAAAAAGATTACTCTACTTCTTCAGAGATGGCGCTGTACCATTTTCTGAAACACGCCAACGTGTGTACGCCGTAGCTACCATAAGTAATGTTAAGGAGGAAGCCTTTCACTTTTTATGTCTGTCTCTCTCGCTCTTAGGCGGGCTAACCATGCCCGAGTGGAAGGGACGCGTGCCTCTCACTCGCTCTCATTGTAAGCGCATAACGTGAGCGGCGGAGCGTGACCGTGACACAGTTTCTTGAAGTGCCCCCCAGCAAACCAATTTATAAGACGTTATCACGTCAAAAACTTATCATTAAAATTTGTGCGTCGCGGGAACTCGAACCCAAGACCTTTCTTAAAGCTTGAGCCATTTATCATATGATTAAAGGCAGAACATGGACGTGGAATATCATCAGCTCCTTTCAATCAAAGTTCTGGTCAAATACTACTATCCGATGTGGGTTAACCATTTACCTTACCAATCTAACTACTAACTCCTTTTATACGTTTTACGTATTTGGGAACTTTTAGCTTCCCTCTGACCTGCCAACTTGTTAATGCTTTTGATAAGACGATGCCAACTAGTGTGAGCAGAGTTCTAGTGATAATTTACGACCAAGGGCTTTTTATATTCGACCATTTCTAAATTGATACAATATTTTTTTTATCTTCTGCCCTTTGTAAGTTACGCTTTATGTGTTCTAAATTAACGAAAATTAATGCTACGACTAAGAAAATAAAGAAAATTCTCTAATGAGAAGAGCTGTCCATAAAATGCCTGAAAGTCTACCTAGTTAGTATATAATTTTGCTTCCATCTGTCTCTATGTGAGTATCAACAGCACTCTAAGTACCTCTCTTCGGTCCACCAGTTACGTCGACTAACGTGGTATCTATCTCCCTAAAAATAGTTTTAGGGAAAATAATTTTAGGAAATATAGATTTCCTAGAGTAACTGCCAGAGCCTCGACAAGGGATGTCGAATTTTATAATCGTATCAATCTTTCTTTACCATTGATCTGCCTGTTGCATTCTGTTCGATGTAAAACATCCCTGGGCGCCTCAGAAAGTTGGGAAAGCCGGCAAAGTTATTTCCCGCGGTATTTCTATCTGCGGTTACCTGATTCCTCTGGTAAATCTTTGTGGACGGATAACTTAATGAAGACAACTTAAAAGCTCCGAGAATCGTCGCCGTAATCTAGTTTTGGGGATAACTTTGATGGACACATTGTACGACAAGAAAACGTATGCTTATATGTATGCGTGATAAATGGGTTGATGTGTTCTACGCTAAGTATGTATACAAAGGCAAAGCCAGGCGCATACATAGTCACATTGATACCTTTGTTTAGTGATAATTTACTGTTCTATCGGAATGAAGCCAATGCCTTAATTGAATTAAGTTTTTAAACTATTACACTCCTCGTAGACGGAGGGAGTTGCGGTTTTCACATAAGGGTAAGTAGTAACAAATTCAATTACTCTGTCAACGCATTGTTAACTTTACCGCAGCGATTAGTTAAGCGCTGCTTCCTCAGTTAATCGAGTCAGGCTTTGTCGTGCAACAGTCAGCTTGGTAGTGTATAATGGTGGTATTGAACATAGTTTTGAAGCACATAATCTTTGAACACACTTAACGCAAAATATGAAATTGTTTCATCTTTAAAATAATCATCAAGCTTATCCTTCCGTCATACCTAACAATATTTCTGGATTGTGGAATATCAGAACCGATCACAACATGGGGATCTGTTGATACTACATTTTCTATCTAAATATAAATACTATGAACATACAGCAGTGTTGGTCCATCACCGAATACAACTAGAATTAAGACACTGATTTCAAACAACCATTAAAACCCTCAAAACAAAATGGCCGATGTTTACGAATATCCGTCCGCCATATTTTACTAAGTTTTCTTGAGTAACTTGCATAAATTATCCGACATCAAATAGTTGGGCTGTCTAATAGTTTGTAAAGACGTTGTGGTGAGCCGCTCCGTTTCCCTCCATAAAACTTAAAGTTCCCGGAGATTATATTAGTGTTGGAGGTGGTTTCAGTTGATTTAGACGTATTTTATCATTATCTAATCATTGAAGTCAGCCTAGAAAATTAGCGTTAATGGATTTTAGTGAAATCACCAGAGTGAGACAAAATCGAATCGGTGATCGTAAAGACCCATACACTGTCGATTCATCGTTACGATATTCATGATTGCATGAGTTTTTGTTGCGATCTCCGACATCGTCTTCGATTAAGTAAATCGTTAACGATCTTGACATACACCATCGATTCGTCGTTTCGATCAGTTTGATGCGACGGATCGTACAGATAAATCGTACAGTGTATGGGGCCTATTAAAAACCTTTATGTGCAAATAACATTCAAAACGCAACGCTCAAAGCAAATTAAGTTTGGACGGCAAGTGTCACCGTCAATATCTATGTCGCAGCCAACTTGCTGAATTAGCCATTCAATTCGAAATCTAAAATTAAAGCGGCATACAAAATAGCTATCAAACAAAAGTATTGAAAATCAATTGACAAGCAGAGTTTAAAAGGGTAACTGAAGATTTTCTTTTACACTTCTATATTCCACCGTTCGAAGCGAAACAAAGCTTATCGAATGAAGACGGACTATTCGATTAAAATAGATAGATAAATAGAAATATAAAGGAAAATAAAAGACATGAGAGTTTAAAGAATCCAGTCTTCACATTTGAGTTAGATATAAAAACTAAGGAAGCTGAAACGGAGAGAGCGCGAGTTTCTGTAACAAACTGCATGCACGAAAGTTAAACGAGTACGGCAAAAGTTTACATGATACCTACAGGCTGCATGAGACTTGAAACCTGGCCACTTTGAAAAGATATCCAATTTGCGTCAAACTACATACCAGCGTTTGAATAGTTATAGCCAGTTGAAGCTACTCTTATGTTTCGTTACTTCAACATGGTACAATTGAATATTTAAATATTAAAACAAGAAAATTCTAATTATTATGGTCCTCCAGTAAACCCATAAAACTTTCTGCGACTTACAAAAGCCATAACTGAGAATTTTCTCCTTACTTTTGACAAGCTCGATGTTATGCAATTTTTCAATTTGTTAAAAGGGTACAAATTTTTTGATTTACTATCTATTTTACTGTATCATAACTGAAAAAGGCATTCGAAAATATCAAATAAGCATGACAATAGCTGTAACAAACCAAGTTCCAAAATAAGATTCAACTAGACCGTTAAAAACATAAATTCTTTAGCAGATATTACAGATTATAATTCCAACTGGTACATTTTGCTCGAAATTTTAACATGATTGCGAATTATACTTGGAGGCACGAAAATGCCCCCATCAAGAGCAATGTACCTTTTCTCGAAATTCGCTCTCAGGAGCATTTCTTTGCCGCCAGACGCTATAATTACGTTTTTCAATCATCATTACCTTTTGTCCATCTCTGTTCTTTAGTAGAAATCAAATCGATTCCCTAGATTTAACATTCCAAGTTAAGGTTATTAAATTAGAGTTTTGACACTATATTCTATGAAACAAGATCCCACAAAATATTTCGAAGTAATTTTTGGACACTGAGACAAGAAAGTTATGTTGATGTCCAATAATTCACGCTAGTTGTTTGGGCAAACTCTGCTGAATTTATCGGACGTCAACTCCAACTTCGTACAACTCGTTTAGTGAGGTAGTCGACATTTTAGTTTCGACAAATTCTGTCTTTGAATTACGTTCGACATCCATACTTTTGTGTTTACTGAAGAACAGAAAAGTTGTACAATGGAATTCACAGTTTTCAATAAAAATGTGTGATAGAACTATGATAAAAGTCAGTCAAATCAAAGTCGGAGTTGCTCACGATAAAATTTTGAGATACTTAAGTGTGAACGAAAGTGCCATAAGAATTATTAATATTCATAGAAGAACGTGTAAAAGGTGTATTAAAGCAATTAATTTAATTTTAATTTGCTTGAAGGTAAGGTTGAAGTCCGGTTGGCTAGCTAGCACTGTCTTGCCTGGGTCAGCTATCAAACTAGATTGAAAGCGATTATTTTTCTTTCTGGTTTCTTAGAGAGTTACTCATCGGTAATACCTTTACTGATGTTGATTACTGATGTCTATGGCACGAATGATGATTTGCATAATCAATTTATTTTAATAAAAAATAACCAATATCTATAAGTGGAGATAACTGATAACCTTCCCATCAGATGTCTCTCAAATTCATATGGACCAGACGACAAACATCAGCTATCGAGTACAAAAACAAACATAACACAAACACAAATAAATATATACATAGTCGAATTAAGAACGTTCTACTGTTTTTTGAAGTCGGTTAAAATTTCTTAGATCCTGTGGCATCTGTTGACAGAAACAAATAGCAGTTCAAAGTAAGTGGTTCAGGTAAAGAAAGTTAAAACCGAGCGACGCAATAACACCGAGAGCACATAATTTATCAGCCGCTGGAATACCTCCAAATTCCAGCGTGGATTGAAAGGGGTGCTAAGTTACTTCTGAAATGTTTTATGTGCATGTGAACCCACTGAACGATGTTCTACTTTATTGACAGTGGTTTTTAAATTTCAGTTATTTGTTAAGGTGAATGAAGCTGCAAGTAATTTCAATGATTTCGAGCAGGGCCTAATAAACCGTTATCGTTATAAAAACAATATGTTTGTTGCTGTAAAAGTGAAATGGAAATATGACTCTAATGGGAGGGCTCGTATTCAATTCCTTCACGCATCTTTATTTTTTGTATCTCTATGTTTTTATTGGAAATTTGACCTGTTAAAAACAGACTTAGTCTTTAACACTTAACTTAATTTACTTACATAATATTACATATCTAACTTTGTAATATTGTTGATATTATTGACAATTATTTGATGTATGTAAATAAATTTATTACGTGGAAAAGAAATATAAAAATATATTAAACCAACAAAAATGTCAAAACAAAAGGCGGGTTTATCGGGACGAAGCGAATTCTTTCAGGCAACCCTTCAAAGGGATAGGCATACAAATGTGATACTGAAAGGATAGCGGCCTTGGCATACACAAAGTCATCAAAGACAATAAAAGAGATAAATATTAAACAATTTCTACACAAACATTTATCACAGCATTGATAAGCAGACGAGGTAGTGATGTTATACTAATACTTAATCCTTTTTTATTGTAGCAGATACTTATAACATAGGAATGTACTTTATTTAAAATTGTTTTGTTACCACCCGCCGCTTGTAAATAATCAAATTAAAAAATAAATAATAAATCATCAAAAAGCAGCAGTGAAATAAGACAATATAATAAGGTTGAATGAATAATTAGAATGTTTTAGGGTATGATTTTGACAAATATTGGGCAAGGAAAAATTTAATATCATTATGAAAATTCAGAAGAGTGACTCATCCTACTTCCTACTAATATTATAAATGCGAAAGTTTGTAAGGATGTATGTGAGTGAGTGAGTGTGTGTGTGGGTTTGTTGCTCTTTCACGCAAAAACTACTGAACGGATTTTTATGAAACTTTGCAGTAATATAGCTTAGACATCGGAATAACATAATTTGTTAAAATTTATAGAAATTTTTTGAAGGAACTGGTTACCCGAAGCGAAGCGAGGGCGGATTTACTAGTAAGTAACTAATGCAGAAGAGATCCATGCCCTAGGCTATTAACAGGTTGAGGTATAGACGAAAGAAAAAAACCTCTAGTGAGTGTGCCCAACATGTGAAAGAGATATTAAAGCACTACAATTTCATGAAGGTCTGGAGTCGATCTGATGAAGCCGAAACACAGTCGTGTAAGGAAGTCAGTGCGTGAGTTTACTCTTCAATAATATAAATTAATACCCTAAGAATGTGTGATTTCGGAAATTATAGGCTTTGTAATTAATAAGTTACAACATAATTATGTTATTTTCATGCCAACGTAACAAGGTCTTGAGGTTTAAATTACGCACTTAGAAATCAGAGATCTGTATCGGTATGTTTCAGCTAAAGTTATAAGAAAAAAATATATGTTCAACGTTCGTATTTTCAACAGGAACCCTTTGATATAATAAACTAAGGTCAAATTTCGAACGCAGACCGGGTTTCTGGTACTATGTTAAAAGATAATAAATGTTTATTATAGAGCAGTACTTAAACTTTTTGTATTGTTGAACTTAAGGAAAACGTTTTGATCGCACATAAATAAGAGAATCACCGCCGATTTAATTATTTTTCTGAAATTCAAAGCGTCTTAATTTTGAAGACTACCTGAAACATATTTCTTTGAAGTGAGAGCCGAATAAGTGGCAAGGATATTTTTAACGAGCTGATATTTTTAGACAAATACGAGTACTAGTAAATCGACTTAATTTCGCTAAGAACACATAATTAAATTATAGGGGAGCGTCACTCCATCATTTTGTTAATTTGTAAATCTAAATCAGGATAGAAAAAGATGCGAGATAAAAATATCTGAAATCAATTAAAAGTATCATATTACTTTGTGTATAGTTTGCTGTCGTCTACCTATTCATAAAATATCTAGATAAGACAGTACTTAATTGAATTCATAACTACAAACACTGACAGTAAGTTGATACTGCGACATTTTGACAGCTGCTAGGAAACTGACAATGGTTGGAAGCATGAAGTATCCTTAGGCTTCCCTATTTTTGTTGAGACCTGTGACCTCTAGTGGAACATCAATGATTTGAAACTAAACCAGGTCAATATGCTTCAACTAAGATTTGTGATAAAACGGAATACATAAAGATGGCTGATTGTTATCCCTCTTATTTTCACCATTCAAAACAACTGTTGTACCCTACTTCGGGTTTTCAAATTTCCATTTTCTATTCCCAATCAGCAGAAAATGAAAGCCTTGAGCGAACTTTTCCTCTGTGCCTAAGGCCCAGACGGTATGTAAACAGAATTAGTCTCTGTAATCGAATATCGGGTACCTTGTTTGTCCATGGACCAATTACGAAACTTGGCGGCCGAGATTGGATGGGAAAATACATTGAGAAAAGTTAAAACTGAAATAAATTGACCCCCTCTGCTGGGCCGGCAATGGAGTATTACTCATTTAGTAAACATCGTTTCAAAATGGTTTCAAGTACCTAACTCTTTTCTCTAGGAAGAAGTTCAAGTCAAAACAAGTAATAAGTTAAAAACTTTAACCCGCCTACTGAATAGAAGTATTAAAATATTAAGTGATAAAGTTATCGTTGTTATCGAACTCTAAAATGTAGTAAATCCTAATATGGGTGGTTATTTTTTATAATTATTATAAATTCTTTTTCAGTTTTTTTAAAGGTTTATAATATCAAACGAGCATGTAGCACCCTTCAGCTGCCACCTGCTGTAAGTACATATACCTGAACCAGAACAAGATTAAAATTGATGGGGACTGGGATGATAGGTCTAGTTAGGTAAAAGACTGTATGTATAAGGATTGGGACAGCGACTGTTAGTTATAATCTTGTCATGTTGTTGGTACAAGGGGCCAGTTGGTAATTGTTGGTAGGGGTTTCGCTTGAATTCGGCAACTAATGTATAGTATAAAGATAAAGATGGATTTTCAAAAGGAAAGAAAAAATTTTCGAAAGAAAAGGAGGACGTTTCAAAAGTGTAATCGTACCGAACCATGTAGTTATCGTTATATTGAAAGGAGACTATAAATATATCAGTCGGGAATCAAATCTGGGATCAAAATTGATTAAAAAGAAATACGTGTAAATACTAACCAACGCAAACGCCAGCTTTCTGCCTATGTTGTTAAGGTTAATCGTAGAGTGACAGCGAGAATTTAAAATGCTTTAAATATTTTTTTCTAATAAATTTAACTGTGAGCACACGCAAGAAATATGTTTTAGGCGGGTGTGACAATTTCATATCTTCGGGAACTCAAGTAATGTGTCATTGATAGCTTTATGAAGTTTTTTCATTTACCTAACTTATTTTATTTTTAACTAGCTTCCGCCCGCAGGCTTCGCCCGCGTGGATTTCGTTTAAACTTCACCCCCCTATTTCAACCCTTTCGGGGTGGAATTTCCAAAAATCCTCTCTTAGTGCTCCCCTACACTACCCAAGGAACATACGATGCCAAATTTCAGCTTCTTCCGTTCAGTAGTTTCGGCTGGGCGTTGTCTGTCAGTCAATCACTAAGTAACGCAAGAGTTTTATATAATATAGATTCGTAGTCATATTATCATGAGTTAATATTGCTACCTACTGTATTCTGGATCTTAAAAACTTCCAATTAAGGGTGGAAATCAGTCAGAAGCAATTGCTTCATTAGTGAAGGCAATTAACTTCATGGCAACGTTACTAACGCTAATGATATTCTTGCCTCACGTAATACTCGTTCTGCCGGTTACTTTGTTCCTAAATCCTTACTAATATTATAAATGTGAAAGTGTGTTTGTTTGTTTGTTTGTGACTCTTTCACGTCGCAACATGGCTATTATATGGTATAGTTTATGTGTGTGGGGATAGTTAGGAGGGTGGAGAGTGACGTAGGCTACTTTTTACTTCGGAAAAACATCTCATTCCCATGGGAAGATCGATGTTTTGTTAGTTGCTAGATATTTATTTCCGGAGTTGTTAATAGATGGCGTTAGTAAAATTCATTTGCAAGTTTTGAATCACGCCATCAAATACTACATGTAATTTTCTTTAGTCATAGGCAAATGTTACAGGCTACTTTTTAGCAGAGATTCCTACGGGAGTGGGACCTACGTGGCTGTTACCTACGGGTACCGAAGCGAAGCGCGGGTGGTTCTCTAGTATTTATTGTAATTCGGAGTTTATTCTCTTGCTTAATGATTGTATCTAAAGATTATTATCGGTGTTTCACCATCTTCGTTTACCTTTCAATATCTTTCTATAGGTATAACTATTGAATTTGACTACTTTTTGAGCAAGGTGCAGTCAGAAATATTTATAACAATAGGTATTAATATCGCGCGAACAGTAAGGCAGTCAAATTCGTGTGATTGCCATAATTTTCATTTAAGAATAATATTGTCTTCCTGTCTGACACATTTTTTTTTCATTTTATCGTCATTTGTAACTGAAGGGTCATTACTGATGTTTTTCCAATGTTTCATTAATTTCGATATCTTTGATTATGACACGTATAGACGAAAACAATAGTTTGATTCTAAGCAGTCAGTGTTGATATACTAAATCTGTGACAAAAACACAGAAGGTACAGTACTGAAACTCTTTCGACACTACGTAGGTAGGTAGAAAGGGAGTGCATTTAAGTGAATTTCAAATTAAAAGATTCAAAGATTTATTCAAGAACCAAAAAAATATTTCACAAAAGGAAAAATGTCGTGTCTTAGTAGGAAAAGGAAAACTAAAATGGAATTTTCAAATATTCTTCAATTATTGTTTCCATCTACAGTACTGCAACGAGCAGAACAGCTGCATTACTGGAAATAAGTATTTCAAATATCAAAGGATTTTTTTTCATATTGTTCGTCAACTGACTAATTGAAATATGTTTTTTTTTAATTAATTTGTTTGTGACCATTTCCTCATTGCTATAGATTTGCATCTGTAATTGAAGTGACACTTACCCTCATTTGTAAAGTTTTTTTGTATGTACCATGACATTTAGTGTTTACTTTGTTGATGCAATAATTAAATAAATAAAAATAAATAAACTGTCACCAATAGGATTTTATGGAGATGCTTTTGATTTACAGCAAAGGTAAATAACTACACAACTATGCGAATTGTTATGCTTGCACCATGCTAACTGTAATACCAGAATTTGAGTTTTTTAAACTTACCTATTTGTTTGAGCAATATTTTTTTCATCCATTCATCCATCAGTCTTTATGTGTCATTATCATCTCAACTTATCATGACCTACTATTGAGCATGGTTCTCTTCTCAGAATGAGAAGGTGAAGGCCATAGTCCACCACGCTGGCCAAGTGCGAATTGGCGGACTTCACACACCTTTGAGTTTTGCGAACTCTCCGGCATGCAGGTTTCCTCACGATGTTTTCCTTCACCATTTGTAGCAAATGACATTTAAATGCTTAAAACGCACGTAGCTCCGAAAAGTCAGAGGCGCGTACCCTGGGATTCAAGCCCAGATCCTCCGAATAGGAGGCCGAATTCTTATCCACTAGGCTATCGCCGCTACATTTATGTGTCACTACAAGTTATAGACCTCGCTTTAAGTTCTGCTACTCATACCGGTCGTCTGAAGGTCGTCAATCCATTTGGCCGGGGGTGATATTTGAGATAAAAAGCAAACAAAATAAAGTACCTTATACTTCTAGATTTACCCTAACTTAGCCTAACTAAATCAACCTTTTTTTAAACTGAATGATTCGCGAATGTCTGAATACAATTCACGTGTACCGCGGGTTACCTCACGTATTTGTCCGAGTAGTTTTGAACCATACCGAGTGCCTTTTCTTTCTTTACCAAAATAGAAAGGCGAATCCTTTCATAATAAATGTGAATTAAGCTACATACATATACACGTAAAATTAATTATCCCTACATTTATATATACCTCATTTAGTTTTATATAATTATTTAGCATTGTTTTTGTCGCAAACTACAAAAAATATCTGAAATTAAAACAAGTCTCCTGAAAATAGTCTTTAAATCATAAAAATAAATCCACACAAATACTTTCGTCGGGGAATGCTAAAACAGTTTGTAATTACTTCAATACCTGCAAAAGGTGTCGATCGATCTTACCGAGTTTAAACAACTTAGGGCCAAAGTTAAATTGGCTTGAGACAAATATTTGCGAACTCAACCGTTACGATTGGGATGTTCCCTTTATCAGTCTCTATTATGAGTTGTTGTAGTAAACGTAAAGGACGTTACTATTGCAGTTGACGTTTAGAATTTGTATGAGAATTGTAGTTCAGTATCGTAACCGCTAGAGGCGCTGTACGGATTCTCATACAAATTCTAAACGTTAACTGCAATAGTAACAGTTTGACGTTTACTACAACAACTCATAATAGAGGCACTGAGCGGCTGCGGATGCCTGGAATTGTAAAATTATAATTGTGACAGCTGCACGTATTGATCCTACTATCCTACTCCTACTAATATTATAAATGCGAAAGTTTGTAAGGATGTATGTGTGTGTGTTTGTTGCTCTTTCACGCAAAAACTACTGAACGGATTTTCATGAAACTTTGCAGTAATATAGCTTAGACATCGGAATAACATAATTTGTTAAAATTTATAGAGATTTTTGAAGGGACTGGTTTCCTGAAGCGAAGCGAGGGCGGATTTACTAGTATTATATTATGTAAATGCGAAAGTTTGTAAGGATGTATGTGTGTGTGTTTGTTGCTCTTTCACGCAAAAACTACTGAATGGATTTTCATGAAACTTTGCAGTAATATAGCTTAGACATCGGAATAACATAATTTGTTAAAATTTATAGAGATTTTTGAAGGGACTGGTTTCCCGAAGCGAAGCGAGGGCGGATTTACTAGTTGTGAATTTGGAAGTGACGGTGTTTTTGATTCGCAAAATCGAAAGAAAAAGCAAAAGACTAGACTTGGATTGTATATATTTCGTGCTTTTTGCGATTGGGAGTGCTTATGAAATTAATTTATTTACTAACACAGTAATGTTAAATCTAATTGTTAGGCAGTTAAAACTACAATTATTCTTAACAAGAAACAGAGAAACATACAAAGTGTTATCATATTTTTTGTATTTATTCACCTCTTACGACGTATCCTTAGAACGGTTGTAGGTATATTTTCACGGAGAACAGAAAAAAGTCAGTCAGCCAAACATTTTTTCCCGAAAAATATGAAATTGAAGTTTTGGCTTTTATAAATTTGTCTACCTACTCCTATTATTTTCCGGTACAGGGATGCTTATGAATTTATTGAATCAGGCAATTCTCCGAAAAAATGAGTGGCAGAAAAGTGCTCAGCTATTAATATTCATAAATTAAGCGTATTGATAAATACCTACATAAAATGAATGTTCCCAGAATTGAAAACTCAGTGAACGCTAATTACCCGGCTTCAAATTAAAATATACGTAGAGCGTATTAAAATCAAAATACCCGTTAAAGTTAAATTTACCTACGAGAATTGAATTTCTATACTTCAATACTCACATTAACCCACTAGAATCTAAGTAGGGGCATTATTGTCCTTAATTTAATATCGGACTTCAAAATAACGACTTTTTACAACAGTTAATTAACTTTCTACAAATATAAATAAATAACTTCAAAAAGTCTACAGATAACTCCAAAGGTACTCGCCAGATGTCGCTCAAATTTAAATGGCACCACACGTCAACCCAACTATACAATGTACGAAGTACGAACGGGATCGCATCATCCTTTAGTCTATTAGTAAATGTGTGTGGTAAAAGTACTTTTTTACCGGCAGGCTAGCTCCCCGCTATTCAATCAAAGTTACGTGAAGTCTCGCCGAGATTGCCAATAACATCGCACAATCTCTTTATTAAAGATTTGTAATATCTAATAAGATTTCACGTGTTAGGCAAACATCAAAGGATTGTTTACCCGCTCCGTGAACAAGAAATTTGGAAGCAATCAAAACTTTAACGGCACGGCTTGCTTTTGTCTGTGGATGTGTAATAAATTGTGTTGGTTGTTTGTTTGCGTGTTGTGTAATTTGGAAATACCTAGTAACGGGGGGTGGCTCAAATTAAAGAACTTAAAATTGATGTCTCAATGTTGGTACCGCGTTTGGGCGATGTCAGAGTAACATCGGTGGCAAAATTATTTATTAGAGGCAGAATGAATTCAGCTTTTGTATAATACAGACTTCACTGTTAGATACTGTTCTTTGACGAAAAGTATATAATGGTACTTATCAAAGTAAGAAATAATAAAATATGACTGGTTTCCTGCTGACTAGTGACACCAAGGTTTTTACTTTTTATTGAAGAATACCAGGTTTAGCGGTGCTCGTGCCTTATTGTGAGCCTCCTGAGACTAAAGTCAACAGTAAAAATGATTTTGTTCCATTTTTCAATGCTATAGAACACCTCCTACACAGAGTTCAATCACTTCGTACGTAACTGATAGCATTATCTTTTATACCCAAATGATTACTCCTGATACCCTGGGCTGATACAAAAATACTTATCTTAAGGTTCCATTAAAGTCTACATCAAGTTATTTGTACTTACATTTTGCAACGTAAACATTACATATGAAGAAGCTATGTGCACTAAATTATGCTTCGACATATTGGAACACATTTTTTGTGTACCGTGTTTGACGTCTCCGGACATCGCATCACGCCTCGCGATTTAACGCTTAATTCAGACATCGAGTACAAAACAAGAAGTGTTCTCAAGGGGAAAACTTCTTAGCTAATAGAAAAACTCCTGGTATCATTAATCACTATTATCCAGAAAGTCGTGCTTCACAAAAATTCTACTCTACGCCGGCTTTATATCCGCTTCGATGTTTAAGGCAATCACTTAAAATATACGGCGCTAAACACTTATTGACAAAAAGCCAGCAATATAGCCTTTAGAATTTTATTAAAGACATGCCAGATTTAGTAAGAAAAGATATCATTGTACGCTCTTAGTGGGTCTATCTATCCTACTTCTCTGTGCCTTTTGGTGCATCGTACTGTACAATAGTGTACAACCCTACTGTACAACAGAAGAGACAAAATCTTTTTGTATTAACATCCGTCTTGGGCGGGAATTAAATCTTTGCTTTGAACGTCTGTCTATGCAGTATAAGCCGCCAAAAAAAATGTAATTTTTAAGTAAAATAGTGCGTTCAATATAATATGAGACACGATGTACTGTCACTAGGTATACTGAGTTCGCATTCGTGAAGAAATTTATTTTAATTGCCAGCTTTGCGAGAATTAAAATGCCACAAATAAACTAAGCTCACAATTTAAAACGCACTTTCCTCCCTGGTGATAAATTCCTTTTTAGCATGGATAGCATGCACTTACCTTCTGCGTGTTGATCTCCCGGGTGGAGATGCCCATCTTCTCGTGGTGGCGCAGCTGCACGGGGTATATGACCTGGTAGTAGTGCGCATACGCTTACAAGCTAAAGTGAACTTTGCTCACTGGTGATAGATTTGTTTTTAGCGTGGATTGCTCACCTTCTGCGTGTTGATCTCCCGGGTGAAGATACCCATCTTCTCGTGGTGGCGCAGCTGCACGGGGTATATGATCTGGTAGTAGTGCGCATACGCTTACAAGCTAAAGTGAACTTTGCTCACTGGTGATAGATTTGTTTTTAGCGTGGATTGCTCACCTTCTGCGTGTTGATCTCCCGGGTGGAGATGCCCATCTTCTCGTGGTGGCGCAGCTGCACGGGGTATATGATCTGGTAGTAGTGCGCATACGCTTACAAGCTAAAGTGAACTTTGCTCACTGGTGATAGATTTGTTTTTAGCGTGGATTGCTCACCTTCTGCGTGTTGATCTCCCGGGTGAAGATACCCATCTTCTCGTGGTGGCGCAGCTGCACGGGGTATATGATCTGGTAGTAGTGCGCATACGCTTACAAGCTAAAGTGAACTTTGCTCACTGGTGATAGATTTGTTTTTAGCGTGGATTGCTCACCTTCTGCGTGTTGATCTCCCGGGTGGAGATGCCCATCTTCTCGTGGTGGCGCAGCTGCACGGGGTATATGATCTGGTAGTAGTGCGCGCCGATGTTGCGCACCAGGTCCTGGTTCTGTCTGTACTCGCGCAGCAGTCGCTCCACTTCTCCTGAGGACAACGGAACAACTACAGTCTTGTACCTATAGTTTCAGGACATCTATACATATAAAAAGTCGGTAATTGATCTCTGTTTACACGTAAGAAATATGGAAAAGCTATTACTGGAGGTTTATATTAACGCAAAACAATGATTTTTAGTTCTTTTTTCTGTTTATCTGTGGATTTGTTTGTATCCTCCGAAGCGGCTTAACCAATTTGGGGGTGATTTTCACTAATACACGCCGGTAAACTTGACTCAATAAATATGTTTATTTTATATCAATCGGTTCATAAGTAAAAAAAGTTATGCCAACTAAAAGAATCAAGCCTAACAACTTACGGCTACTGGTTTCCCGAAACGAAGCGAGAGGACTAACTCTATTCACGATATTTCTTGAGGCTAAATCCCTCACCAAAGAAACAGTCTTTTTCATCATTGCAATAAAATTTAAAGTAACCCAAAGTAAACTTAACTGACACGGTATTCAACATATCAAATAACGACACCAACGAAACTCATACAACCATTTTTACTAAAACGTCTCGTACCTTTTCAATTTAAGTATTTCATTTCAATTACACGTGCTGCCGTACGTCCTCACCCGTTGTAGGTGTTGATTAATTATATTTGCGAACGGCAAACACGGTGAAATTTGAATACCGTTCGCAGAAACGAATTTTATTTAGTCCTTGATCTGAACGCGGTAAGTGCGCCGTAATATATTCAATTTCATACTAGCAGCGAATTAATTCGACGACCCGAATTACGCTTTGTTCCCGAATTCGGTCAATGGATCTCAATAGGATAGTTCTAGACCGGTTGTGTTATTATGTATAGAATAATTGTAGCAATATCGATAGAACGGTACGTTGTTGCTTCACTGCTTTTATGATAACAGGCATGGACTTCTGATCCAGGGGGAGGCGAATCGAATTGTCTAGGAATATTTGAAGAGGTACAACGACCGTAGTCAAATCGAGATCTACTTGATCCGAGTTCCATGAGAGGACAGCTGTTTCTGTCGGATGACTAATTTTTATATAAATGTGGAGGAAAAGGGAAGATCTCCCGCTAGGCGATGTCACTGCCTGGGGACCGCGGACCGATGTTAACTTCGGACCATTTGTATATATGTTAGATTATCTTGAAACATTGATAGCGCGGTTGAGGATACGTCTCCTGATTGGCCAGTTCAGTATGACGCGTATGACGTAGTCTATTGTTTTTACTGCCTCGTTGCTTGTGGTTGCGTGGTCAGCATATGTGCGGCGCGCGCTCACATTACTGTAGGTATCGCGCCGCTACATAAACAAATTAAAGAAGCGAGGCGAGGTCCCAGGCCTTCTTGTTAGTTCTCAACTGATGAAGGTAAAACACATAAGGTCTGGACTCCTGAGTTAGCCACTGATGTTCTTCTATCGACAGGAATTGAGGCCTTAGTCTTATCGTCCTATCTGAGGTTATAAAGGTGAGTAGGTATAGATGAGAAACTAATGGATGTCAACAGTTGACATTTTTTCATTCTCTCATTCATTCATCTTCATTTTCAGTATAAGAAAATGAACACGAGACCTTTAGTTTCACTTTCTGCGCCGTTTATTTCGAGGAAAGCACAATAAGATACAAGCTTTGACAGCCCTATCCCGGTTTTGTGCTACATAGGTAGGTACTATACCCCGATACTGGGTTAGTCACTAATCCCACCAACAATCCGCACTCGAGCAACGTGATGGAGTATGCTCTAGGCCTCCTCAATAATGGGGAGAGACTCGTGCTCAACAGACTATACAAAAAACATTTGCATCTACGTCATACAATTCTACGAAATTTTGATCAAAACAGTCATAAGCCTGTAAGACAACTAAAGTCTTATTTTTTTTTTTTTTTTTTTTTTTTTATGTATGAAGCAGGCAGACGAGCAGACGGGCCACCTGATGGTAAGCAGTCACCGTCGCCCATAGACACTCGCAACACTAGGGGCATCACCAGTGCGCTGCCGGCCGAGAAGGAAGCGATGAACCCGCTTCTTGAAGGTCCCCATATCATAGCACTGTGGGAATACCGTCGATGGTAGCTCATTCCACAGTTTACACGTGCGTGGCAGGAAATGTCGTGTAAACCTTACTGTGGACGAATGCCAGGTGTCGATGTGATGTTTGTGGAACCTGGCATTGCGGCGCGTGGAATGATGTTGTCTTATAAGGATCTTTTGGCGTGTGGGTGACAGAGACAGCGCCTTACAGGTAAGGCAAACTGTAAGGCATATCTCTATCATCCACGCGCCAAAAGATCCTTGTACGACTGAAAATTCAGTTACACTTAGAGGCTGTCAGTATAAGAACAGGTGTCAAGTTGGTAAGCTTTCTGTACTTCATTATGACGTCGGTAAGTCGCAGCTGTAACGGAGCTGGCGGTTAAACGCAAATATTTATGCGGTTGCTAGCTTGCTAACTAGTGAATTTAGAGATTTGAGTCACGGTCGACGCTTGTTTGAATAAGGTTGAAATGTCTTAGCTTTGACACCGACATCACGTTGGCTCTTATTAAACGCTGTACATATCTAATTTAACCAGGTGTATATTTTACTAAACGAGGTACATATGTGTCTGCCATGCCCTGAATATAAAATGAACGAGTTAATGTTTTGAATATCCGTATTTTAATTTAGAATTATCGTGTAATTTTCTTCAACGGAATGCAAATCTTTACTAATAGTGGGTGAAAAGTATAGAAATTGATAAGAGCAACCCAAACATAATTTTCAAATACCTACTCATTGACATCTCATTTAAAACTCTCTATTCTCTTATACAACTAATACACAATAATTCAACAAAGGAATACTAATATGAAAATAATTAATATATCGATAATATTTATATCCACTTATCATCTCCACTTAACTTCAGTCGGGACTGTTGTCAAGTAATAACTATGTTGTAATAAAAATAGGAAAATAAATTAGTTGCTGTACGTAACAGATACGCCAAGCCTTATCCCCTTGTGATAGGGTTGCGAATGACAGCAATGTTTAATATCCGCAAGTTATTGATAACTTATAACATTATACGACGCCCCTATCAATTAATTATTGCGCTGATTGACGGCTCTCTTGCCGGCTTTCAGTGACGCTGGGGAGTGACGTCGTACTAGGAACATTATGGATATGCCAATATTTGTGTATGTAAACTATAGTTGAGTCCAAACCAAAACCAAGTTTATTGCCTGTACTTACAGTTTAATTTAGCTTGTCTGAAAAATTGACTAAGGACATTTTTAGATAACGCCGTCAATCTTAAATGTACCTTAATCGCATTGTCGGAACGCTGGCATTTGCGTGCCATGCAATAATAACGAATTTCAAATCGAATTGAAATAGAGTACAGCAATCCTATCTCGCTTCATTTTGGAGAATATTTTTTTGTAGATTTAAGATAGTTAACGAGCTTGTAGCACCATTATTCGTTATGTTGCTATTTGCTATATGAAGTCTACGAAGGTCACGATAGAAAAAAAGTTTTTCTTTTTAGGTATAATGGAACATGTTTAGTAAATAAATGCTAACACACTCATACCCGTCCAATATCAATAGTGCTCTAATTAATTGATATAGAACAATAGTTCGTTTGCGTTTAATATTGAATTCGTTAAATAGCTACCCAAAGAATGCCTACTTTCTGTAGATTGACGGCGAGATTTTAAAATGCCTTGAGTAAATTTTGCTCACAGGCTTAATTGAACTGTGAGCAAAAATAATGATTTTTTTCAATGACCTATAGTATTTTTTGTCGGCAATGCGTTGGCGACTTGTTTTGGTATCGTTGACTCATCTGCTTGTGTTTCATTCTTAAGCTTCCAAAATATGCTCTGAAATTGATATTTTATTGTAGAAAAGCGAACAATTTGTTAAGCACCACTTTGCGTGCCAAATAATTGGTTAAAATCAACTTGGCACCGAAACGCAATTACACCAACTTAACAACACTCGGAATTCGTAATTCGGAAGATTTTAAATATTTATCATAACAGTGAGCCGGGGCATAGTGTTGTAACGTTATTGCTATACCGACAGGACAACACTAAGTTTGTATTGGTATAAGGATGGAATAAAATATGAAGAATAATTATTATTATTCCATAGTTTTATTATATTCACATGGGAACAATAGCCAAAAATTGTTCATAGATATTTTAAATGACTTTTTGAAATTCAGTCGCATTTATTCTTCAATACCTCTAGTAACGCTGATTATCACGTTCGTTACGTAGAGCTTATTTACTGCTGGATATCTGAAAATGGAATTTTGATAAAATTGACTAGGGTTATGGTATAGAAGAAGATAATATGATGATGATGGTGCAGGTAGGTATAGTTTTACATTCATACATCCCTACTCTCTAAAACTGTTTTAAAAGCCACGTTAAACATCACGCTAATTCTCAGCAAAGTTAGCCAAAAAAAAAAAACAATTACGCCATGTAATTTGAATATCGAATGTTAATTTTGAAAAAAGGAAATCCAACGAATTGTTTAAAGAGTTGACTTGGCACCGAAACGCAATTTAATCGGCTCGGATGCGCTCGGCGTCGGTAATGCGACGGTTTTTATTCTGCGGGGTGCGGCCAACGACGATGCAGTTACCAGTAACAGGTCCGTTCGATCAGCTATTTTTAACTCCATCCGACAAAATAGGGATTTCGGGGATTTCGACAGTAAACAGCGCCATATTCCGGATGATGTGGTTTCCTTATGTGGTTTTTTAAAACAGGAGTAAGAGACCTTCGTAAAACCAGGAGTGAGAGAAACTCTTAGTATGTCCCATATTGTGCTGCCACGGCTACTGTCTTAATGCGTTAATTAACGCGCTAATATAGTGAGTTAAATTTGACTAGTAAAATTGTTCATTGCTCTTATTTTATTGTATTAGTAATTTATTGTAAATAAAAGTGGTATATTAGAAACCCGTTACTAAGGATTAATGTTAATGTTCTGTAAAAAATTTGTTGCTCTGTACTTCTTGACCTATACGAGTATTCCTAATGAAAAAAGTGACTCGGCAGATCGTTTTTAAAAATTTGAAGTATCCACACTTTTTGCATTATTTTTTATTTTATTTTTACTGACATCACATATTTTATTATTTTATTGACACAAATCTCTATAATTTTTAATTACCAGCCCGTTTTTTCGTAAACTTCTGAACCAAAATCTTCACCCTGTACGCGAGAGTTACATGTAAAAATTTCAACCATTGTACTCTCTATGCTACCAATTACAAAAAAATTGATATTCTATCGATTTTGTTAAAAAAACAATTGTTTAAATGTACGCCATTCATTGCTCTGGCTTCGCTTACTGTTGTTTTTTATTTCGCCTCTGTAATGCAAATTAGTTGTTTGAACAAAGCCAGTTACATTGGTTTTTAAATTGGAATAGTATAGGGGCGTGGAATTGTTTTGTTGGTAAAGATTTTCTTCAGAACCTTTCGTTCACAAAGATGGTTTCTTAAATGAAATAGTCGTGTGCAAGTAATGAACCTATTCGATGAAACAGGCTATCATGAAAGTAAGCATTGCAGATTGCGAGGAAACGCAAATACAGTAGTAATTTTACGTGACTTTATACATGAAGAATAAATAATTATCTCCACTTTACGTTACTAACTCAAAAATTAACCTCCAGTCCAGATGTCGCTCAAATTTATTTGGGATAGACGAAAAATACTAGTTTGAATAATATACTGTAAAGTATATTATAGGTATATTATTTGACCAAGTATATTTATTCATACAAATTCTCCAAACTAAAGTTTAACGCAGAGTTACCGCTGTTTCAGCACATTTTTTAGCGGAGTTTATTAGGCAAATGTACGCGGTCGGCTAAATTGAAAACGAAAGATCGAGTGTGGAGGGTTTCTTTTGAGGCATTTAGATGAGGCTTTTGAAAATTCTTACATTAGTTTTGGGATATTCAGACGTCCACATATTTAACTCGAATGTAAATGATTAATTAATGCGGTTTATATAAACATTTAGTAACATTCTAGCCCAGCGGATAATTCAGTGGTCCCTTTTTGCTAGTTTTGCTATATTGGTTTAGGAGAAAAGGAGATTCCTTTCGGGTTTGGAAATGATCAAACGATACTAACAGTAACCACGAATTTCCCCGCCATTATTTTATTACTAATTTAAGGATTGCAATTGTTAAGTTTTTTTTTTTTGTAGCGGTGATAGCCTAGTGGTTAAGAACTCCGCCTTCCATTCGGAGGGTCTGGGTTCGAATCCCAGGGCACACATCTCTGACTTTTCGGAGTTATGTGCGTTTTAAGCATTTAAATGTCATTTGCTACAAACGGTGAAGGAAAACATCGTGAGGAAACCTGCATGCCGGAGAGTTCGCAAAACTCAAAGGTGTGTGAAGTCCGCCAATCCGCACTTGGCCAGCGTGGTGGACTAAGGCCTTAACCTTCTCAATCTGAGAGGAGACCCGTGCTCAATAGTGGGCCATGATGGGTTGAGATGATGATGATGATTGTTAAGAATGGAAAATTTTGGCCTCACCTATTAATGTCAGAAATTGGTAAACAAAATTTTAAAACAAGCCCAAACGCAATATCCATGCAGATATTTCTGCAGAAGGCCGAAAAAAGAAAAACTGTTTTTTTTTACTTTGGAGAACCGAAACTCAGTTATTAATTACCTACCACAGAACCGTCGTTTCAACTCAGCATGGCCCAATATTGAACAGAACACAGGTCTTACAAAGAATGCAATTACATCGCATTAAAGCTAAGCGTCCACAGATCGGTATCGTACGCATCGCAGTATCGCAGTTTGTATAAAAAGTACGATCCGTACGATGCGGATCAGTGGACGCACTTTTATGATTTTCTATACAAAGAATACTACGATCCGTTTAATGAGATGCGTCCGATGCGTACGATACCGACCTGTGGACGCTTAGCCTAAATGTACAAGGATTTACCATTTTAACATTTTTAAACATTACATTTCATTTTTTACATTTTTGAATTAATAATAAAAACAAATAGGCACTTACAACCTACAGAAAAATGTGGCTGCTCCTTTATCATATTCTGAGTTTATAGTAAATATAATATAAGAAACGAGTTATCGATTCAAACGTTTCATTTAAACTCGTGTTCTATTTAGTCGTCAAAATATATCACCCATAACAATTATACGTAGTACAACATCCAACACAACCATTTCACTAATCCATTCGCAAAAGCAAAATCGCTCTTCACAGAGCTATTCGAAACAGCTCCGTCGGGAATCGGCTCACGAAATATGATGGGGATTATAATACATCATGATGTAGAATAATCGAGTCGCTATGTACAGAGGGCACAGCACTCGGATAATTCAATTAAACCCTGGTCCAATTCCATTAAAGTTTGAAAGCGTATTCATGGGAAGTAAATCTTTTGTAATGCGCAGAGGCGCGGGATCCCGCGATTCGTTGCTACGTGACTAATTGAGTTCGCTCAGGGATGAGGTCGCTGGCAAATTATTTCTACTATTGACTTTCGGCTCAGTTGATTCCGGTTCTGGATTGTGTTGACTTTTTTATTTGATATTTGCTGAGCCTCGTTAGGAGAATCATTGATTTTTACGACGGTTACCGGAGTATGGTAGCAGCGTGTAAGATGCGCTATGAACCGAGAGCTTGTGTTTGTCTCTAACGATCGGTTATAGTCACAGAGTAGTAGAGATAAGGAATCTGCGGGTCTCAGGGTCTTTTTACTCGGATATATTCAGGAGATCGAAAGTGTTCTGGTGGAGGAGCGGACTCCGCTGTTGAGTAGAGTTTCTGCCAGTCCCTCATGCATGCTAGTATCGCAATCAGTCGCCTCTCAGATGGTCGGTTCAGTATCCACGTTTAGGTTTGTCCTTTTTTATGTAGCCATATCCTTCTGTCTCATAGGTATTGTAATTATCTTGCGCCTTAGTCACAATAATGGTCATCGGAAAGAATTAAAAATGCACGTAACAAATGTATTGTTACAATGATTGTGTCAGAAGCTTAATTTGTGACCACTAGTGGCAATTAGTTGTAAATATTACATGAGATTATATACTACGCCTTGTGGGTCTACGGTTGGCACAGGAACATTATCACTGTGGTCGGTCAGTAGTCTCTCAATCTATCCACATGCTTACCTTCAAGTGTGGCAAGCTCCTCAATTTCAAATTGTCCTACTTATTACTCTTAGGGTCCCCGCAGACTGACTGCAGCCACCGGCGGCTGTGGCGCTGTGGCGCTTCTTTGTAGAAGCGCGGTCCGGCTGACAGCCGCTTCGGCTGAATTGTGCTCACTGTTATTGGAGCTGTTGGCTGTTGGGCGGTTCGCGTTTCTAAAAAGAAGCGCCACAGCACCACAGCCATCGGTGGCTGCAGTCAGTTTGCGGAGACTCTTACTTGAGCAGGCCGCGTTCGAATCCCAGGGCACACGCGTCTGTCTTGTCGCCCTTCAATGTCACGTGGCTGTAGTGTTGTAATCAGAGGTTTGTAGTGAAACACATGTAGCTCGAAGGATGACTTTATTGAGACTGACTTACACAAAGGATTACGGTTTATATTAGGTACATCTACACACTACATGGCGACCCTGCCTGGCCGGTGCGCTTGTGGCGATGCCGCGTCGCTCGCTTGCGCACCGGAGGGCATTACAAATGAACAATCAAGAACAATAAAATCGTATAATTAAAAGTAAAACAGAAGTGTTTGAAAAATTCATTGAATACAAAAACAGAGTAGATTATTGCTTTTTACAAAAAAAAATAACCGACTTCAACCTGATAAGCAAAGGTAACTCAAAAACTACTCGCCAGATGGCGCTTAATTCAACATGTAGGTGTAAAGTTCTCGTCACTACAAATTAATCAAGCCCAGACACTAGATAACTACAGTACATCGTTGAGGAGTTCCCTTGACTGTCTTTCGGCTTCATCAGATCGACTCCAGACCTTCATGAAATTGTAGCGCTTTCATGTACTTATGAAAACATTAACAAACACACTAGTCGTCCCTACAATTTTCGAAAGTTGCCCTCGATTTCTCCAAGATGCCATCATCAGATCCTGGTGATCCTTTCAAAAGGACCCCACTGCGCATATCTATTTTACAACAAAAAAAGAATTATCAAAATCGGCCCATAAACGACGAAAAAATCGCTGAACAAACATAAAAAAAAAAGCATATATACGGTCGAATTGAGAACCTCCTTCTTTTTTGAAGTCGGTTAAAAAGAATAATTATTATTTAACAAAATAAAAAAAAAATTAGAGCAAGAATTTTTTTTATTGAAGACAAAGATTCCAGCCCAGCATACCAGCATTGATATAATAATTTTCTGGACAAGATCGTCAATCATCATCATCACCCGTCCGCGAGTTTCTACGAAATTCATCATTTGGACTCGGTGCAGTTGAAGTCGGAGAAGTCAGAGAAGTGAAAAAAAGTACTGGGCCAGCTCGAGAGCATCACCAACGGTTGTTACGATTCATCAAGAAATATTAAGTGATGGTGAATTGTGTGAGGTGTGTTTGTGAAGTGTATTTTCTGTGTAATTGTGTAATTATTAAGTAATTAATAATAATATGGTTTTGCAATAATTTCTAACGTAATCGTGAAAATGCATACATAGTACGGATAATAATGTAGTGTTTGCAAAGTAGAATTTAAATTCTCATGGCAGGGAAAATATCGCATTATTGTCATTTGTCATAAATATTTTTATTTATTTATAATGGTTTTTTTTAATTAATAATAGTAGTCAGTAATATTAAGACAAGCAAAACTTTTTTCAACTAATTTTGTTTACCGCGATTGCATTGCATTAATTACTTACGTTTAAAACTTTGATTAAAACAATGATGTTCTTTGTTACAATTATCATTAATTCATTACTCATCTTTAAAGGAATGTGGATTCGTATTGCACAGGTGATGCAACGCCGCCAGTATCGTTTCAAATTGCAATAACTTTCCGTATAAGTAGGTAACGGAAGATGAGACCTATTGTTTTGATTAACTTTATAATTTTAATCTATCTTCTTTCGCTCTTTGTGTCTATCTTTGAGTTTATAATTATTATAATATATTATTTAACATTCAAATGGAATTTGCAATGATGAAGTGACTCGATGATTTTTTTTAACATCTATGTTATGTATTTAATGGATTATGACATTTCTTTATGAAATAATTTACGTAGGAGTAAAATTACTAGATTGACCAGAAAGAAAATATGTATAAGTTTTTTTTTTGTATGGATTTCTACAGTAAATTAGTATTTTTAGTAATGATTGGACTGATCATCCAAGAGTTAAGAAAATACCTAACATACTGATGAAATAGAGTTAGAGGTCAAGTTTTTTATGTTGGATTTTATAAATGTGGAATTATTTAATATTTTTGAGACCATTTTCTTGATCATGCTGTACACGAGATGTCTGCGTGAAAGAAATGGCTCAAGGTACACTCATACGATTAAAAGTATTAGTGTTCAAATATTGTGTTATAAAATGAAGATAATAATGATGAGAAATAAGGTATAGGCGCCTTGAAATGAATAATGTAGTGAAAAAAAATTAAAGATGTTTAAATGAATTTACGTTGAAATATATGTAGAATAAAGTAAAATATGAAAGTGACTTAATTAATACTTGCTGTGACTGAATTTTTTTAACTCGGATATGACAAAAATAACTACCTGGATGAGACTTTAATATTAATTGATTTATTTTGGATACTAGTTTATAACAATGATTTTGTTTAAGTATTATTTTTTCCTTATTAATTTGAATTTAAGTATGTATCCCTAGCTTAACTTACTTGTTTTATCATTATGTAAGTGGTTAATTTTTAATAATTATTTTCTCCTTCAAATCATATTTTTACATTTTGCATTGTGTAGTGTTTAGAAAAAAATGAAATCTGTCAATTTAATTTTTTTTTCAAAAAGCCGTGGAGATGTACTGTGTAGATGTACCTAATATAAACCGTAATCCGTTGTGTAAGACAGTCTCAATAAAGTCATCCTTCGAGCTACATGTGTTTCACTACGAACCTCTTATCACAACACTACATGGCGACCCTGACACTCGTTATAACGGTAAAACAAAACATTTTAATTCTGAAAACAGACCCGTGCTCAGTAATGGGCCATGATGGGTTAAGATGAATTACAAATCCATCATTATCCTTTTGCGTTCGTTACGTTGATCTTAAGATGTTGTTTATTCATAATAATAATTTACATAATCGTCGATGAATAAATCAGTGTTTATGGATTTTCTAAATGGTTTCACTGATGGATGCCATATTCACTTAAAATTTCATTTATCAATGTTTGATTGAAATTTATTGGCAACAGTCTGATATAAGTTCTATCAAATTGGAGATTTTAGAGAGAGATTTTTATTATATTATGTAACTAAAAATTTACGGTTTTAGCAATGTTTCCTTTATCTGTGCTATAAGAAGTTTCTCAATAGTGGGCCATGATGCGTTGAGACGATGATATGAAACACTATAAAATCCCATTCAATGTTCTCTTGAAGACGCCCACGTTATAACTTGAACTTATTAATACCAACACAATAACCACTGAGCTTTTGTTAAAGAATGTTTTAACGCACGATACTTACAAGAACAATTTGAGCAAACAATATACTTTTTCACGCAGTACTGGTAATTAAAACACAATGCGACCCTCTTGTGTGTGTGGATACGATAAATCATGCGTTGATGAGATATCCAAGGGATTTTCAACCTAATTAC
Source organism: Hesperia comma (assembly GCA_905404135.1). NCBI lineage: Eukaryota > Metazoa > Arthropoda > Insecta > Lepidoptera > Hesperiidae > Hesperia > Hesperia comma. The sequence goes on from FR990018.1 coordinate 19,846,672, forward strand.
ATTGTTTGAGAGATGAAAATCTAAGTAAAACAGCGTTCAGGGATTTTGTTTTGTTACTGTACGTTGTGCGAGTTACCTAAGCCCAAAACTGTCAAATTTTGGGTGGAATTATGATAAGCATGCATGAAATAAGAAATTATATTTCGAAATATTTAATTACGCTTGATCAACATCGTATATTTAGGCCATTAGGAATTCAGGAGACAGTCGACTAAGTTGTTCAAATATAACTTTAACAAAAAACACAACTTCAACATCGATGAGTAGAGTTAACTCAAACACTACCCTCAGAGGGCAATTTATAGGGACTACATTTTAAGTTCTAGCTTTCGAATAAAAAAAGATTCATAAAAATCGGAACACCCTCTAAAAAGTTATTACACACACATAAAAAATATAGTCGAAATGAGAACCTCCTCCTTTTATGAACACCTCACGATACCAAGCACATACAAGGTCGCATATGGTAATAATGCTCTAATAATGGTACTCTGTACACCCATGAATAAAGTTGTGCCATTCTATCGTATTAAGCCATAAATTCTGCAAAAATGATGTAGGCAAAATTTTGCAATTCATGCCATCATAATATATCAGAATCATACTTAGGATGTGAATATTGGAGAAAACGCGGTCGGTACGATGCGCTGTGCATCTTCCCGACGCTAACGTGGCGTCACTGACAACGATTGTATAAATTTTAATAACAAAAAAATGTGTGTGTCGTAGAACACTTGGTTGGAACGATGTTAATGTATTTGCTGACAGGGAGTAGCCAATAGTATAGATTCAAAAAGATAGGCATCATATATATGAAGTCTACATCTATTTTTTGGTTGCTTTGGTGACGTTTTGTTAAAAGTGTTTTAGCGGGTTTTGAAACTAGACGACAGAATTCTTAATCGCGTTCGCTCGGCTAATTTTGAGGAATCAAATCGCTAACACTCGGGCGCGAGGCTTTGCAGGGGTCCATTATGCACGGCGCGTTTACTGACACTAAGACATGTTGCCAGTATGCATTCTTATATGGGCGCGGGTGGCCTACATGGCGCGCTGCCACTGAATTACAGAGGTAGTACAATGTAATATCAATATTTTACTTGGAAATCGTGCAATTTCTACCATGCCCGATCGCCGGAACAGGGGTCCTGGGTACGATTCCTAGGTAGGTAGAAATTTGAATTCCACCATCTGCTAAGTAACTGCTGAACTTCCTAGTCCTTAAATTGAGTCCTGTGGTAGTTTGCCTGCTAGTTTGCTACGTTAATTCCATGAAAAAAGTATGGCGACGTGGAGAGCCAGTTGGGTTAAAGCTCAGCAGAATTTTTTAATCCAGATATATTGGACTTGATAGAAATTATTTACTATAACTATCATTTATATTGCATAGTTTCAATTCAACATTACAGTAGTTAATTGAGCTTTTGTTCGCTTTATATTATAAGAAAAGAAAATGACTTCTAAATCATCAGTTTTTTTACATCTTCTATCAAATAGGTTTCCCTAATCGCATCCAGAAAATATTAATTGTTATTGTATCAACTTTCCTACATTTATAACCATAAATGAAATATGAATACAATTTTTAATTTTCGAATCCAGCCAACAAACAGGAACCAATTCATCACACCGGGAAATAAACAAGAGATCGAAAAATTTATTGCAACTCGGAAAAATATATGCGGTGATGAAACATTACTATTATTTACGCGTGGTCGCGTACACTGCACCATATTTTTGTGGTCGTATATCGAACACAAAATATATTACCATAAATATAATAAAACTAACTAATCGATGTTACATGGAAGATTATGAGAAAAATATTACTGTTAGGTATTATTAAATTTTTGTTATAATAAGCGATTTTCAATTATATATTTATAGTATGAGTGTACGTGTAGCGTTATTAATAGTAAACTTGGTAAAAGGATCTGTAAAGTTTTTTTTGTTGTCAATATTAAGTTTTCATCTTACGTTTTGTGTCCACCCCCTGAGATGTGGCTACGACTGCTTCTTATATAAACATATAACGATAAAAATATACATGAAATAACAATTTGATTGGGATACGATTTTTTTCTCAAGCGTCTTATAAAATACGTGCTTATTAATCTTTCAAAAGAATATTTCAGTCTGATTACCTTCACGTAACCAAGCTACGCATAATATATTATCTAAATAATAAGGCCGACCCTCATCTATCACTATACCATCATAACCCTAATGAAATAAACATCGTTAGATACTGCTAGTGGATGTAACATTGATGTATTGCAGACAGTGATTGCGACTGCCCGTGATACATCACGCTGCGCTTTAGCACTGACGGGTTATCGGATTCAGTACGAAACCTAAGGCTCTTCTCACACAACGCTATTTATGAGCTACGCGACTGCAACGCAATCCAAAATTCGCTGTATCTGACACTTTTTACTGACAGGACACGCATCGTAGACGCCGTAGTGTTGACCTGACCGCGCTTGTAAAAAGAAGCGCCACAGCCGCCGGTGGCTGCAGTCAGTCTGCGGGGACCCTTATAGATTTAAATGCAATAGGAAGAAAAAAAGAGACGACAAAAGAAATGCATAAATTACAAAAACTTTCACGACAAAAAAATCATGTGGTGACAGAAGTTTTTCCTGTCGATAAAGCCCCACAGGTAGATAAGCACTGGAAAGTTAAAAAAATTTAAACTTCGAAAATTTTCTAAGACTTGTTCGTTTTTGTTCATTCGTTCAATGTTCTCTTTCGTTCAATTCTCACCGTGCATATGACAAGGACTTAAACTTTTAACAAGAAAACCTTGTTTTATAAAGAAGTTTAGCTTTTAACTTGTTTTAACGGAATAATCTCCGGTCCTTTTAAAAGGCGAACGAGTGCGAAAATTTTCACGAAACTTTTACCTTGTTTTTAACTTATTTTAGTTTGAGGTTGCAATCCTTTTAACGTGCTGTGTTGTTGACAAGTGTGCGTGATGTTCTGAAGGCCAAATGGGCCGATTTTGATTTTGGAATTGATTTTTTCAGAATCTTTTAAAAAGTATCACTAAACATAATTATGACGGTAGTTAAAATCAATAAAACAATCTTTTATTCATTATATATTATTTATGATACATCGAAGACCGAAACACAACATAATCACAGGTAGGTATTTGAAATTTTATCGATACTCAGCTCCCTGCTATGTATGACATTAACTTGCCGATATTCAATCGGCCCGTGATTTGCTACCCATGCGGGCTCCTGAATATAAATCGAGCGTCCAAGTGTACTATGCACACTGTGGCGAAACGCTCAAGAGTATAAATTTTACTAAATTAAGATCAAGACTGCTTTAGGCTACTATACTCGATAAGCCGATAAGCAAACAAACTAGCTAAATACAAGCTTTCAATTACAAGTCTGTTAACATCAGGTAGTAAAAGTGCTTGATATCACTTATTCTTTGTAGAACAACATGATAATGGAGCAGATGCAACAACATACGTATTATACCTAAAACATCAGAACTGACTATAAGACTATTAGACACTTGCCCTCATCCAATAAACGGATGAGGGAAAGTGTCTAAACATTGTTTACCTTCATTTAGTTAATGCCCTGAATACAGTCCAAAATGGTGAGCACTTTAAATAATAAAGATTTTAAAATGAATTCCGTAATCTTCTCATTCTGAGATGAGACTCGTTCTCAATAATGGGCCATGATGGGTTGCGACGATGATGATGAGCCGTCACACTTATTAAAAAACTAGCCAACTAATGTTTCAACACCATCTATGAACTAGACTAACCATCTTAGTCCATTTGAGTCTTATTCTAGGTCAGTCTCAGTTGTCACAAGTGGCAGCGGATGGGGTGACTACATGCTCGTTTGCTACCTTGACTCCATAAAAAACATTCACATTCATCATGGCGATGTTAGATTTAAAAAACAAATCTAAACAAATGACAAAACAATTTCCCCCGCAGTGTGTAAGCACCTCCATCGTTTAACGTGACGCACGTTGTAAACAGCACGACATTTTAGAACTCGGTACAATAATATTTTTGGTACTGCAAAGAAAATTTTTGGTACGAAGGAGAGAAATATTTTTGGTATTGAATCGGAAACATTTCGTACATTAGGTCAATAATAAATAAAGTTTATTCTTATCTTTTAGCAGCAAATTTAATGATGCATAGCTCTAGTTTTTCTTCGATTGATAACAGAGATCTAGAGTATACTTCTTCATGCTGCTGCAGTGCAGGCTGGTAGTGATGTAAGTGGTTAGTTTAATTTAGTTTCTGACCGACAGAAGGTTTCAACGACCTAAGTATTGTAGACTGACTTAACTCTGACTGGCTCTAATAGTCCGGCGTTTCCCAATTCAATAAGTTTACCGTGGTACAATGGATATTTAGCGCGAGGCCGCACCACGGTTTTTTCCCGCAGCGGTAACCGCGTAACCGCGCGATTCGCATACATTATCAGAAACCTCAAGTGCGGCTGCTTGTATTGCTTTCCTTGAGTTCCAAAATTTACGCGGCAAGAAACCGCGGCGGTGTAGCCGTAGTGCGTCCTCGGCCTTACTGAGATGTAATTTGATAATGTCACTGTTACGTTTGACGGTTGGAATTAGTCTCTCGGAATTTGAACCCAATAACGATTAAACCATTCACTGATAATTTGTAAGGAATACTCTAAGCGCGAGGCCGCACCACGGTTTTTTCCCGCGGCGGTAACCGCGTAACCGTGCAATTCGCATACATTATCAGAAACCGCAAGTGCGGCCGCTTGTATTGCTTTCCTTGAGTTACAAAATTTACGCGGTAAGAGACAGCGGCGGTTTAGCCGTAGTGCGGCCTCGGCCTAAATCTGCAGAAAAATGTGTTTTCAGAGAATTTAATACTGCAAAAAATTATAATATTATGAAAATAATAAACTGACATAGTAGTGGAGTGCCGTAAGCTTTAAACCTCGGAATCCAGGGACTATGAATGAATATTCATAAAAACTGTTGGACTGTATTTCAAAATGCACAAATAGAAAAGTTAAAAAAAACTAATTCACCGATCTTTTTTTATTTTTTTTATCATTGTTGGTAAGTTTGTGACCCCATAACTTCGTGTTGGGTAAACCGATTTTGATGATTCTTTATATCCTTGAAATATGGTGCTTTTGGTATGGTCCCATATAAATTTGAGCGATATCTGACGAGTAGTTTCGAATTAACTTGAATAATGTGTAAGAATGTTTTGTAGTGTGTACTTATGGTTGTTTCCTAATAACTTTTCATTGAGTATTTAGATTATGATAATTCTCTTTATATTTGAAATCTGGTATTTGCATTGTAGTCTCATAGAAATTTGAGCGGCATCTGGCTAGTAGTTTTTGAATTATCCTTAATAATTGTTTGTATGTATGTTACCTTATATCTTACTACTTAGAGTTCCGATTTTGATTATTCTTTTTTTACTCGAAAGCTGGGGTTTCAGGTTAGGTCCCGTAAAAATTTTAATTCCGTCAGACGAGTAGTTTTTTGAGTTACTCTTAATAATACTAATTTAATTTATCGTCGAAATCGAAGCACCCAGTGATAAGTTATTAGGTAACGACCATAAATTAAATACACATTAGTAGGAGTAACTTTAAAACTACTCGTCTGAGGGAACTCATTTGTTTAAACATCCAAAAATACATTTATCTTGGCTCAGATTATAGTCAAAACAAGGAAATAATTAAACAACTTACAAGAATATTTTATAAACCCTCTTCGCATGAAATATTCAGTCATAATACGTTGATTCAAGTTGCTTCTAAAAGTCAAAACAATTAGAACAGCAATTTGGAGTTGTTCCAAATATATAAGTCGTTGACGTCCAGATTTAGCTCCGAATAAAATCACGCCATCTACGCAGACTGAATGGCAGTTTGAACCGATTAATTGAAATTTTACCGGCCCCATTGAAACTGTTTTTGGCTGGCAATGTCCGAAATGCAAAATGAAAATCCTTATTGCCTACGACGTAGCTCCGTAGCTAATCTACGCCGTAGACTCTCTACGCTAACGTAGTAACGTTGTCATAAGGGTATGGTCTTATTGTTAGCAATTAGCGGGTATTGCGATGTTAATATTTGGTCGGTGACGGTACGATTAAACTTCCACAGTGTGTTTGTCGCATATTAAGATGTGTAATTGCGTATCCTGGTTAGTATGAGTACTAGGTGATAACGGTGTCAAGGTTACTATTATTAGGGTTAACCATTTATCCATCTCCAAATATGCGATGAAGCTGCTAAATGACATATTATTTATTCGTCTTCTATTATGAGAATAGACTTGTATGCTTTATGAGATTGCTTATTGTTTAAGATCATATATTATTTACATCCTTGTGTTACGTATTGAAGTAGTAAGATAACATTTAATTAATTAATTTGAGCCTTACTCATATCACTTGAAATTAATGTTAGAACATAAAATGTTTTGTTTATCATTAAGGTAACTAACTACAGGAAAATCGCTTATCGCCTATCAATTGCTCGTTGGCTATGATACAAGCGAATACATTATCGTAGCAACTCAGCAATGTACCAGCACTAAATGGTATGCCATTGATTTCGCCAGCGTGCAGCTTCATTCAGATGTTAATATCGAGGCGTAAAATCCGATTTGGGTTTGATTCAAACGCACAACGTTATTTTACTTGAAGTTTTAAATATAGGCCTTTAGAATCTGAATGAAAGTTAACAGCGTTTAAGGCGTAAGAACCTCTTCTATGAGCTTTGAGGTTATTCATAACCTTGGCATAACTTAATAAATTATTTAAAAATGGAAGGAAAATAATCTTAGATGTTCCAACAATTCATATTAGTCTCCTTAGCAGAAAATACTGAGTGCAGCTATGTTGCAAAGACTACCGAAAAATTTAATTTAGTGTAAAAATATCCAACTTTTTGAGAAAAATAACTGACTCCAAACTTGATAAGTAGGGATAATTTAAAAATTAGCTCAAATTTATATGGGACCAGATGTGAAGCTCTACCTTCCGAATAAAAACAAAGTATGAAATCGGTTCATCTAAGTAACCTAATAAGTAAATAGAAAGTCAACTGTAATAATATGCACTTTTGCAAAACCCTGTACAACTACCGAGCACTATTGAAATAATCGTACCTCGTACGAATATCATAAGCGATACAAAGCGTTCTTAGGGCCGTAATGGTGGGCGGTTTGTAATAAATCTATACATACACGGCGAGGCTTTCAGGGGAAAGAAATGAATGGACTGGAGGCTTTGTGGCGATACTGTAGTGTAGTGCCGGTGTAGAACTAATAGAAGGGCCGACGGAGAGCCTTTTAGCTGTGGTTTACCATTGCTACAATACACCTCACGCTACATGCTTTTATTGACAGAACATAGAACACTTGAGTATTGGATGGGAATACTTGTAATTCTAAAACCTATTTTAGTTTATCAATAAAATCTACAGACAAAATAAATTCTATCAATATCCATCGATGTAAAAACATATTATATGCAACTTCAAGGAAAAATTTTAATCAAGAAATATCTAAGTGATTATTATCTTTATTTTATAAGTTAACCTATTTCTTAGCTATCCCATATACTCGTATCTAAATAAAATAAAAACTGCATAATAAAACAAAATTTACATTGAAGGACAATATTAAGTTACGTGGGAGTCTTCAAGAAAAAAGTGAATAGGCATTTTTATTTTTACTACTGCGTTAATGTTCTTATCATCGTTAGATTTTTGCCACATATCTTACATTTGTTACCGTTTTACCAACAAAAGGTTGTTAAAGCACATGTTCGCAGCCAGATAGATTCTAAAATAATTTTCCGGTTCAACTATCCAATATTAGATCCTGAATGGGAATGCGAATGCATCAGATCAGATATAATCTTGTGCGTCGTAGTGAGCGCTGGCAACGCGACGGCTTATATCGATCATAGATAATCAAGAGATTTCAGCTATTAGGGAGTGGTACTCGTAGTTGAATTGGTAACAGCTAATGGCAAATCTGGTGTATTTGGCCGTATTGGGGCGACTTGGGATACTGTCCCAATGACTGTCTGACCCAATTAATGATGTCGCACAGAACCATTTCAAATTCTCAAATTCAAATTCAATACAAAATTGATTTATCGATATAGGTATCTAGCGGAGCTGGTTGCAGAGAAGGTGGTTTTCATGCCTCTTTGTTATTTAAATATTCCTCTATGCCTATGCTATACTTATCAGCCCGTGCACTTAAGCTGGACCATACGACAAGCGCCAGCTTTTGAATATAAAAGTAATTATCAAAATCAGTTTACATATTAAAAGCAACGAGGTAAAACACAAAAGTGCAGTCGAATTGAATACTTTCTTTTTTTGAAGTCGGTTAAAAAGTCGGCTGTCAATCCCCCAACCACACTCAAACAAGAGTGTAAAGTCCTACAAGGATCTTTTGGCGCGCGGGTGACGTATGGGTGACAGAGACAGCGCCTTATAGTAAACCCAACTTAAGACTGAAACGAAAGAGGCGCTGTCGGACGCATTTGACATTCATTTGACCAATCATTGCACACTAGTAACTGACAGATGAATGACCACAACGTACTTATGAATGACTTTTCGTTAGTTCCAATTTTTGCCATTTCAGAGATAAGTTGGGCGCACTGTACAAGTAAGGCAAACTGTAAGGGGCTGTCTGTGTCACCCACACGTCATCGACGCGCCAAAAGATGCTTGTAGGATTATACCAAAGTACCAACCCAGCGAGGCGTCATGAAAAGATACAGATAAAATATAATCTTTAAATCCTTCCACCAAGTAAAATAAACATACTGCGTAGTCCCATAGTCATCAACATTTTTAAAAATAAATATGAAAAATGAGACCGATATTATTTTCCGCGACGTTCTATAACCGGTTTAACAGAAAGAAGGAATAATTTACGTCAGCGCGGTCTAATGGGAATGACCGAACTCATAGTGAGAGTTAGGTACGTGTTTCACTAATGACGAAACAATTCGAGCGAAAAATAAAAACCTTTACATGACCTGGCTGGCTCATTACACATTAATCAACTTTACAGACTGACATGTATGCTGAATTCGAACACGGACATCGTTGAGAAGAATCTTAACACTTTCACCACTCGCCTCACTAAAGATTTACTCGATGTAAGTGTATCATAAAACATAACGTGGAGAATAAATATTCAATTACGAGTATAATATACACCTAAGGTTTTATAAAAAAACAGTATAAAGTTACCTATTCCATGTTTAAAATTATTTATCCCTGTCTTAAGATTCTCTGAAGTCAAAGGTAAGAAAAAGACAAAATAAATTAAACATAGAATAACTTTATACTGCGTATATTAGTAAGACAGTTAGTTTTCAGGGAATTAAATAATATAATATCATGGGGTTTTGTTCTACGTGTTTGCTTTTGGGCGTGGTTAGATTGAAGTGCAGAAATGATATATTTTCGTTAATGTGTTTCAGTAGACTACGACGTAGCTTCGCGGTGCAAATACACGTGTTGTCTTTGCTAGTTAAAAAGCATACAATTAAAACAAATTAATTACGAACTAATTAACTTGCCTTTGCAATTATAAAATAATATTAAATTTTTTTACGCCCATTTCATTTCAGTACTCATTTATTTCGCTCGATTTCAAATTTCGTTAAGTATCGCTTATCGTCAATAGCCTTCAAGGGAACAGCGTGTTTACGGTGGCCCAGCACACAACCCACCCTGGAGCCGTTTACTTTTTAACTTTTACTGGGATTAAGGATTTTATACAACCTAACCGGGTTACCGCTGAGAGTTTCACGTGTAAAAGTTTCGTTGTAAATTGTTTTCGGGTAACGTAAAACGAAATTTTACGGTTGAATTATATGAGTTAAATATGAAAATGTTAAGTGCGTGATTTTAAACTAATTCTCTAGTGTTTTCCTGTGGGCGATGATTTTAATAATAACTGCTACCTTTTACCTTGTAGCAATATCTATACCCAATATAATACTCCTGTTAAAACTTAGGAACAACAATTTCATACACGTCAAATTTCAACCCACTAGTCGGCGGCACCAATTAGGGGAGGTCTATTACCTACTACTAGACTTCAAAACTTGAAAGATAAACAATAACTTCAAATTATCGCTATAATCACGAAAGCAATACAAAATAATACATAGGTAGTTTTGGGCATATTAGGGTATAGATAAAAATAATATAATCATACAGGAATGAGGGTCGCCGTTTTTGTGCTCACCAGTTAGCGTCACTGGCGAGTGAGGTCCTGCTGTCAAAGCCCGTCCATACATAAACAGTGACAAGTGACATTCAGTCAAGTGAGAAGTGACAGTGCCACAAACTTATCTGACCCGGTAGCCAAAATTGGAACTAATGCAAATGTTATACTGTTGTCAGACAAAGACAGTAGCGCCCCTCTTACCGGACCAGATAAGTTTGTGGCACTGACAGCCAGACCTCACTCTCCACTAGCGCCTCTAGCGGCGAATTCACACACTTTTACCCTGATTAGGTATCTGCAATGAAAAATTGGAATCAAAAGAACTGTTTAAAATTTGTCGAGTTTCAATAACACCAAACTATATTCCTACAATTTCTCTAAGTAAACCTCAAAGTTAAATGCGCGACTACGATCGCAAAACAAGATTCAAAGAAAAAATATAAAGCATGAAGCTTTCTGTGAAGGAAAACTATTGCTGCACTGTAAAGAATCTCAAATACACGCGGGAGTCGACATACAAGAATTCCCTCTACCAAGAATTTAGTCAAGCTATAAAGTAAAGATTGAGTGAATTCTTAAACGCCTAAGATTGAGCTGATACAAGTTAAATTTCTTGATAAACAAGTTGAAAGTTGGTTTCTTAATAAAATAGGTTAAAAGTTTTCCACGGCTTTCTTGTGAAAGTCAGCTTGTCGTATGCACACTGAACTAACTCCGAGAGGAATAAATGCTGAAACTTATGAAATATCGTTATCTTAAGTCTTTTGAAATATCTAACTCTTGGACCCCTCAGCTTAGAAGTTTTAGAAAGTTCTACTATATAGAACTTGCAATCTTCAAATAAAGGAGGTTTGATGAAGATTGCTTGAATAGTAGCAGTCATTAAACTCATCTCATCATCATCATCGCAACCCATCATGACCCACTATTGAGCACGGGTCTCTTCTCGGGATAAGAAGGTTATTGAACTGGTTGCATCTAATTACTTTGTTTTTTCTTGATTTAAGATACCCACTCAAGGTAACCATTTTTCCTATCCAGAACAAAAGGAAAATTTGGCAAAGAGGGTACCTCTTAGGAACGGATTTTATCATATTCTACTCCTAATGGCAAAAATTTGTAGTTAAGAGTCTGTCTGAATTTTTATTCATTTAAAGCACACACTACGTAACACTAATTCCAGGTGTTTTGGAAAATCAACCCCTGAAAGAAAACTTAGGCATTAAAGTTTTGAAAATCAGCCTTAAGTACTCCTATACGGAACAAAACTTAAAATAACTTTTAGGATATTTAAAAATACGAATATAGGAATCTATATCTTCGCGTAAAAATGGTAAATGCAAAAAATACGTTCAAAATAAACCTATTTATAAAACGTTTTATATAAATTAAAAATAAACCTATTTATAAACCTGCATGAAATTGAAAGACTTTTAGTTTTCTATTGCATAGCTAAAAACTAAGAAACGAAATGATTACTCGTAGCTACACTCCTCACATTTTTCCTCCATCTAAACGATATTGAAAACTTTTTTGAGCATGTAACAAATAAAGAAGCACGCCCAAAGGAAACAACATAAACAACATACGATGACGTCTGCATGATATTTCGAACGCATTTGCATATCAATGTACTTACGTTCTACATAAATATAAGCATAGCACTCGCTGAACCTCGTATGCGATACAAGCGAATACGGGCGATGTCATATTGAACATCGCATGTGGCTTGAATGCCATCTTGTAAAATAATTTGCATGTCAATTCATTCGGCATGTAAATTTGAATGCCGGTCGAATGTTCGAACGTGACTCGTCTTACAGTCTATAATGAATCGGTAGGTACACCGAGTGGCGCCTGGTTCGAAATAAACTCACTTAACTCATGGTGCAGTTTGTAATTTACGGGGTATGGTAACCGCATTCACTTAACGAAATATATAGCTATGTATACCTAGTGTAGTATGCAGCTGAGACACCTATTGAACTAGGATAAACATTGTAAGGGAATGCCAATAGATAGTGCATAAGAGTAACGTCTTTTGATATAAACTGAAAATGATAGGTATTTTGGAAACGGAGAAGAAAATAACCTAATCCAGGATCCTTGACCGGCACTCCGGCATGGTAGGTAATCATCATGGTAGGTAACTATTTATGAAATACTGCTCCGCCAATTTAACATGAAAAAAATCACAATATTATGGGTTAAATACAGAAATACTCTTAAATTTAAACACATACCCTAGCGGAACTGGTTGCTAAGCTGGAAATTTATATGCATTTTTATCATTTACATACATCTTCGCTTTAGTTGCCCTTCCATTACTTACATGATATTTCGAACTGAACTAAACTCGATTTTAACATGCATGTTATACTCCAGCAACGCAACAGATGGCTCGACAGCTCAGAATTATTACGCGGAACAAGTTCCGGCTTCAATCTATGTTCAAGCTCTACAGAATGGAAGGAGGCGAATGGCATAGGCTTGACCAGCGTAAGGCTATGTCCACACGGCGCGTTGCGTCAACGTTGCATTGTGTGACTTTGATCAGTCTGCGTTTACACACCGCACCGTGTGTACTTGGTTATTAACCGCTTTATATTTTTATAACTTTCTAGTTTTTATATTTTTATTAACACTTAAAATATTCCGAAGTTTGTCACTTATTTGCTCACCTATTGAAGTACCTAGAGTACTTTCCGAAGTCCCACAATTAGTCCTAAAATTCATGCGTTAGGCCTCCTCAGTAATGAGGAGAGACCCGTGCTCAGTAGTGGGCCATTAGTGGGTTGTAGCTTAAGATACAATATTTTTCAAATGAAAAAACAAGTCAAAACACGGCTCGAAGCTGTAGAATGAGTTTTGAAATTACGTTATAACAATATTGTTTAATGTTTGTTTTCTTTGCTTTCCTTGTTTCCATAGCTTTCATATTGCTCATTTTGGGTATGAAAATAACACAGGATGTTAAAGTTACTCTCCTGTAAGCCTTTCATCTACACATCCATTTTATAAATGCGTTATAAAAAGTACAGAGAATGAAAAAATGAACACCTTAACAATGGTCTGACCCACATCCTGCATTAAGCTATTTCTATTATGGTATTGTAAATTTATTACACATTAGTGACAACTTAGTCATTAGCAATTTAACCTTTTTGCCACGGAATATACTAGTAAGTTATGCAGTGCAGTGAAAGTCCGGTGGTTTGACCAATGGGCACTTAAATTTTGGTGCATGCATATGCATGACTCTTACGTGAACCTCACATAGAAAATGTGCGTATTATGGTGCGTACAGACTATGTAACAAAACATGTTATAAAACATAGTTAAATAACATGTTTTACAAATGTGGACGCTATGTGTTACAAAAACAAGTTATACAACATGTTATTAATTTTTGCAACAATGTTATATGCTATATTTTAAGAAATGACACGCATTGAATTATTATAAAACACTGTTATACAACATTGTTGTTTTAATGTGTACGGTCTTGTAACATGTTTCATTGTTAGACAACAATGTTAGATAGTGTGGACGTGTTATAAAACAGAAGTTATATAACATGTTGCATAATGTGTACGCATCATTAGAAATCGATTAGCTTTTACTAAGGCGAAAAATGTCGTAAGGAAATCTGCACCCTTGAGAGTTTTCTATAATGTTCACAAAGGTGCGTGAAGTCTGCTGAAACTATGGCCTGTATTCTCAAACAGAAACAAATCACTCAGTAAATAAAATAAATAAATAAATAATAACGCTACACACTCATAGCCCCACACTAGGATTCCCTGTGTCGTGGGTGCCATGGACAACACACTAGACAAGGACACACACCCAGACCGAGAACGGAAATTCAAACTCATCATTCAAATTGCCGCCTCGCTGGGAATCGAACCCAGGACCCTCGGAACGGCGATCCGGCGTGTTAACCATTGCGCCATCCGGGTCGTCAAATAATTTATGTTCGTAAAAATTTCATCTTGAATCATTTCACAATAAACCAAATATATTGGAACTTCATTATAGTGAAGTAATGAACGTTGTAGAAATGTAAAGACCGATGAATGGACATTGAGGTTTTAGTACATAGTATCTCAATGTGAATGGATGGATGAATGTACCGAAATTAACATAAATATACAGCTCTTTTATAATTTATACTTAAATCAAGACTTACAACAATTTATGAATCTCTTACGGTCAACAGCCAAGGGTCGCCTAAGAGACTCCTCATAAAATGGTACTAAAATTACTGTCACTAATAAAATTTTAATCGCTACAAAGCAATATATTGATCATAAACACCAGTTACACTAATACCATATTAAAACGCACACATACAAAATGTAATCCTTACTAATATTATAAATGTGAAAGTGTGTTTGTTTGTTTGTTTGTGACGCTTTCACGTCGCAACAAAGCTATTATATGGTAAGGTTTATGTGTGTGGGGATAGTTAGGAGGGTGGAGAGTGACGTAGGCTACTTTTTACTGCGGAAAAACATCCCATTCCCATGGGAAGATCGATGTTTTGTTAGTTGCTAGATATTTATTTTCGGAGTTGCTAATAGATGGCGGTAATAAAATTCATTTGCAAGTTCTGAATTACGCTATCAAATACTACATGTAATTTACTTAAGTCATAGGCAAATGTAATAGGCTACTTTAGCTCTGCCTCGAGAACTCCCCGCTCCGGCTGTATTCAGTGTACCGCCCGCCCGCTGGCACTATCCTGTTGACTGATGTCCGCAAGTTGCTCAGCCAGGATAGTGCCAGCGGACCAGAGGGACCTTCGAGTCGAGAGCCTGGACGACTTCATCGAGAGATTGGCACGCAACATGTTCGGGCGTGTCGACGCGTCGCGGTTCCCGCATCTGCAGGACCTGGCGCCGCTCCACACCCGTCCACCGGACCGCCGAGCCTTTCCGCGCGACTTGCTGGTTGCGCGGGACGGGCCTAGCACTCACTGATACTGGGGCTTCGTAAGTCGTCGCCTGGCGCTGATCGGCTCCTGCTGGGCTTCCCACCAGCGGGATTCACCCGGTAGGGCCTCGATCGCTTGGGCGGCGCGAAGATGAACCCCATCCCGTTTAAGACTCTGTGGCCTGTAAAAAGGCCACCACTCACCGCACTTGACCTATTGGTTAACCACAGATGGACAACCAAGGGCCTTAGGGCCCAACCCAAGGACCGGCCCGTTTTAACGGGCCGCGAGAGACACCCCCAAAGGGGAGCTAACTGTCCCGAGGGCTCCACACACCTTAGACAGGGCGGAGTGAAGAGAGCGAGTAGTAGGCTACTTTTTAGCCTAAATTCCTACGAGAGCGGGACCTACGGGTCCCGAAGCGAAGCGCGGGCGGTTCTCTAGTATGCAAATATTTCCAACAAACTCCACAAAGTTGCCACATCAAAGCGGCTACGCTTTAGATTTTATAAACTAGTTCGAACCGGTTCTCGGCGGTTACGATTCCGGTTTTAGCCGGTTAGCTGCTGCTATATGAGTGCTTTTTGAGCGAGATACGCAGCTTTGTGAGTACTAGTGTGTCGAATGCTTTGAAACTGTGAAAATAATGTGGTTTTCTCATTTGTCAGGGACTCTGTCGGTTAACGATCTCGTCTCCTCAATGTGTCCTTGTGGATCTATTTGTATAGCTCGGTCGCTCATTCATTTCATTCAGACGAGCTTGTTAGGGAACATTATGTGGAATTAATTAGATCTTACTGACATCATGTGATTTTGTGTTAAGTACCTACGATTTCTATGAAGATATAATATGGGCTCGGAATAACATTTTCAGAGCCTGCTTATTTAGATATAGATATGTACATACAAATAAGGTGATGTTAATGAATATTGAAACCCATTTATATCAGCTCCATTTGATTTCACTATCAATAATATGTAACGAATCTCACCTCTTATATAAGGCACGATTTTTCATCGTTAGTAAAGATTACATGTATCTTAATATATATAAATCTCGTGTCACAATGTTTGTCCTCAGTGGACTCCTAAACCACTTAACCGATTATAATAAAATTCGCACACCATGTGCAGTTCGATCCAACTTGAGAGATAGGATAGTTTAAATCTCAAATTATAGTCGCAATTTTAATTTATTGCTAATTATTTGTCTCTTATTATTTGACAGTCACAATATTATTTGACAGTCACAATTATCTGTTAACTCCAAATGATTCTAACAGATGTCGATACCTTTCGACTGGGTTGCGTAAGTAATCAATAGATGGCGCTGCTATGGTAAATCTAACTTGCACCCGTGCGAAGCCGGGGCGGGTAGCTAGTAGCTTATAAAAACTACCGGAGTGATGGCGGTGCAAATATACTCTTGTGTTAATTACATACCTACTGATTTCACCAAGTTAGCGTTCATTTTAAAGATTCGAGGGTAATTTCGCTTTTAATTTTAGTTTTAGATTTAGATCGTCTCATATTTGTTTGCTGACGAGACATCGCCGTTGTATGCAATATTATTGTCCTCATAAAAAATCGGCCAAGTGCGAGTTGGACTCGCGCACGAAGGGTTCCGTACCATTATGTATAAAAACGCCAAAATAAATGTGGTCTGTTGTATGAAAGCCTCACTTAAATATTTACTTTAGTTTTTTGTAGCCACAAGCAACGCTATCTCTTGGACCGAAAGGTAACTAATTTATCGCTGAAGCATCGAAGCCATATTTCGACTTAAATATTTATTTTATTCAGTGTTTTAGTATTTTGTTGTTGTAGCGGCAACAGAAATACATCATCTGTGAAAATTTCAAATGTGTAACTATTACGGTTCATGAGATACAGCCTGGTGACAGACGGACGGACGGATGGACGGACGGACAGCGAAGTCTCAGTAATAGGGTCCCGTTTTACCCTTTGGGTACGGAACCCTAAAAACAAATGATCCAAAACCTTGACTGTTAATAACAAAGATATTAAAACGTTCGGTACTTTCATAAAAAATAATTCCGATAAATCAATGTAACTATGACTGTGATAGATAATTACGGAACGTATGAGACAGATAGCTGTCATTAATTAGGCCAATTAATAGTTCGCCCAACTTATCTCTGAAATGGCGAAAACTGCAACTAATGCCGCCATGTTAAAAAGTCATTCACAAGTATATTGTGGTCATTCATCTGTCAGTTACTACCTGTCGAATTGAGTGCAATGATTGGTCAAATGCGTCCGACAGCGCCTCTCTTCATTTCAAGGTCAAGTTGGTTTTACTATAGTAAAATTTGACTGTCCCATTTTGACACCCTAGTGACCTATGACCCTAGTGATACTCTCAACTTGTTTTTTACTCATAACATAACATTGGTAAATACCATTGTTTATTTGCAAAAATCATTAATCCTCATCCGTAAAATTGGACAAAAGCCCAGACCCCTGGCGCGCCGGAGAAAACAGTAAACAAAATGAACGAGGCAACATTTTTACCGTGATACGTAAAGTTTGTGCAGTCGATGGTTACGGGGCGTCGCAGGATATCCCGCTGCGCCCCGACTCGAGCTACGAGTATACTGTTTATAGACAACTATGGAGGGAATCTATACATACTCGTATAAATAAAGAAGTTTCTGCTTGTGTGTTCAAAATTAAAGTGTTTTTTTTTCAGTGAATTTATGGTTATATAGTGGGTATTTAAATGATACTAAAACACTTTTGTCTGTCTGTGTGTCTGTTTGTTTGTCCAGAATAATCTCCGGAACGGTAGAACGGATTTTTAAGAGACTCACTTATGCGAAGTCTCATGCGAAAAATCTCACATGCGAAGTCTTGGGCTCAGCTACTTCTATAAATAAAACTGTTACGACGCTGTATAGCTCTGGTTGAGTAGAAGATTGGAATCCATCATCTGATTTGTGTAGACGTGGTTCGTTTCTAACTCTGATTTTGTTCGAGTATTTTTTAACCGTCTAGGCATGGGACATGTAAATATCAGATATTTATTAATGAATGTCCTTGAGATGAACCAGTTCTGAGGAATCGATCAATCGACCAATCTAAACAAATCGCTATATTATAATTTACTAAGATTATGAATTAGGTTTGGATAAAAAATTCGAATCAACGAGATAAGATCCAAGGCCAATAGTGGCACAATTACGAGTACCTGTTACATTTTTTATTTTTAAACTACAAAAAGAACTTCGCGAGTTACTGGGTCAGTAGCAGGACGTCACTTTGCCGGTGTGATTTTTTTAAATAAAATTTATTTACCGCACCGCCATAACTCTAAAGCACACGGCGCGATATAAACGAGCGTTTCCGGGATATCCTGAGCGCACCGCGCCATAACCGACTCTCGTAACGGTTTTTATTGTAACCGTTTCACTCCGTTGCGGAATACTTTTTACAATTTATTCCTCCTTTTATTTTGTCACATATTGCTTTGTAACATCATTATGGTAGTATTTGAACGGGCTAGCCTTTCTGGGGGTTAATTCGACTGTGTCCGTGGACGGATTTTGAGCGGATGTGCGTCACATGTTGGTTTCAACATTTATTATTTAGATGCTTTGACACTAGAGGTCGAAAAATTAATATAAAATTGGTTCTCTCGCTCAGCGTATTAGCGTTGCTATTTATTCAAGAAATGTTACCATCTTGCGTACTGCTCTGTGGGGACCTTGTGTTGTATACATTTATTTTAAATTTTGATAAATCGTTTTGCTTCACTTCACAAAACATCTCATAGTACTTATATTCACAAATTGTAAAACGTTATTTTTAAACCAATGTAACCGCTTTTTATTTACAAATGGATGAAAATAAAATAAATACTAAATATCAACCTCACTACAACATATCAGTGCAAATGGTTTCTAAAATTAGCGCGTACCAAACCACAGAAAAACAAACAAACACAAAAATGTCGATAGTGAAGACGATAAGTAACAGTCCATTATCACCAATGTATAAACATCGATCAATTCCAGATTTTTTATGTGAAGATCACTCGTTCTAACAAGGCACTGGCATAATTTTTGCGCTAACTGTGTTCTTAATCGTAGACGACGTAACAAAACTTTTAACTTAATAAAACAAAAAAATGTTTTGGGAATTGCATACATTATTAAGAGAACGCGTAACTTTTAATTTAATTCTAAAAGTTCGTGTTCCAACAAACTTTTTAGTCCGGGAAGTCCGAAAAATTTCAAATGAATTTATTGTTACACTCACCGACAGGGCTTTCTTCATTCCAAAACGAGTCGTCCAGTGTATAATCGGCTTCTGCAACAAATTAAATTTACAATTAGTTTTGTTGTAAAATAAATTAGTGAACCGAAAATTTTTGAAACAAGTTAAATCTGTTGGAATTTAAAATAAATACGCTGATATTTTAATAACGCAGTTTTATTTTAAGTACTTTCCACAATGTATGTAACGTACCATCTTGTTCTAAAAAAACATGTCATCAAATCGAACACAAAAAAATATAATATTCAAATAATAATGTTGCCAACCTATAAATCTATAAACCTATTACCTTGTTTCACCAAAATCAAATTACATATAAAATGAACACGGACAAAAGGATATATAACAGTTATAAAACTAGGTTACACTTTTTTAGAAGCGAACATAACTCTTTCTCTCATAGTTTTCAAGAGAAGCAACACATATGTATAATTATGACCGAATTGAAACAAAACTAATAACTACCTGGAATATCACTATCAGTCCCTGTCCTACGGCCTACGCTTCATGCCTACAAACGAACAAATTAATAAATTTTCTAGTATCATTCGCTGTCTGAGTAACTATCCTAGTTCCGATTTGAGTCTTACTTTGTGTTGTACAGTTTTTATAGGCGGCAGCTGAAATTTGGCATGCTTATATGCTATCTTAATTCCATAAATAAAAGGTAGGTATATTACAATAAATATGTATGAATGCTGTGACCAGCCTTCAAAATAAAATAATAATAAAGCTACATTCAAACTGGTTCATCGAACTCGAAATCAGACTCGTCACAAGTTAAACAACAATAAATTCTCCGTCCTCTTAGACATAAAAAGTTCCCAGCTTAAGTCTTAAGTGTGATAGTCATTTTATAGGGCAGATAAAGATTTGGTCTAGACTGTAAAGCTTAGCCGTAATGTGTGATTCGTGAATGCCCATTTACGTCATCACTCGCAACAAAAGGAATTCTAATGCAGGAGGAAAATTTGAACACTGATAACATTTTCAGAGGTCGAACTGAACTTTCTAGTTGAAAAACACATTAATACTGACGGATGATGTTAGGTTTCAGGTTGGAGCCCGTTGAACTCTGCGCCACATAATCCACATATCGTCTATCCAGTCCTTATAAATAGTAGTTGGTTTTTTAATAACTGGTTATTAATTAGCTATACTCGCGGCAACTCTCCTTCTATAGTAAACCCAACTTAAGACTGAAACGAAAGAGGCGCTATCGGACGCATTTGACATTCATTTGATCAATCATTGCACACTAGTAACTGTCAGATGAATGACCACAACGTACTTACAGTGCGCCCAGCTTAACTCTGAAATGGCAAAAATTGGAACTAACGCCGCCATATTAAAAAGTCATTCATAAGTACGTTGTGGTCATTCATCTGTCAGTTACTAGTGTGCAATGATTGGTCAAATGAATGCCAAATGCGTCCGACAGCGCCTCTTTCATTTCAATCTTAAGTTGGGTTTACTATATGAATGACTTTTCGTTAGTTCCAATTTTTGCCATTTCAGAGATAAGTTGGGCGCACTGTAAAGTCAACATTGCATTACAAAAACACTGACAGCTTTATGTGACAGTGACTACTCAATATCAGTTTATGTAAGGAAAGGACAAACACCTTTTTCAAAGGCGTTTTGAGAACCAAAATAGCAAGCAATAATCATTAAAATTATAATTCATCGCTAAAATCGCCACCGAAGCTTTGGGCTGCTTTTGTCAAAGGCATTCACCTCGATTTACTCAATTTTCCACGCAAATAAATAGAAATGGACGGAAAATATTCATAATTAACGTGAATGCCAACAAATCGAACAATAAGCCATGCCGCAGCGTTCGGCGGAACCGATGAGTGTTAATTAATCCACATTTCCTAAATAATACTGGGAATAACATCGTTAATCACTACATAGTATAAAACAAAGTCGCTATTTTTGTCTGTCTGTTTGTCTGTTTGTCTGTATGCTTAAATCTTTAAAATTACGCAACGGATTTTGATGCGGTTTTTTGTAATAGATAGAGTGATTCAAGAGGAAGGTTTTTATGTTTAATACATGCATATATTCCCACGAGAACGGGATCCACGCGGGTGAAACCGCGGGCGGGCCGCTAGTGTCAAATAAGCTTAAAATTATATACTGCAGTTAGATGTTCTCTTATGTTTTAAAATTTTGAACTGAAGAAGGAATTCACAGTTTATCATTATATCCGTCCATCCATGTCCCGATGTCCGTCCCGATCCATGTAAGAATAAGCCCACGCGGCGGCAATGCGTTACTTAAGCGTTACGTCGACGCGACTTGGCGTTGTCGTTGCGAGTAATAACCAGAGCGTACACACAGTGCGCTACGACGACGCAACGCACACGCGACTGATCACAGCCCCCGACACAGCGCTACGTCAAAGCAACGCACCGCACCGTGTGGACTTACCCTAACTGGATCGACATATAGGTATTTTCCAATACAAAGTTAGTATTCAAATACGCTGATATCTACAGCTGAAATCAGAAAATGTAATAAAACTCTGCCCCTAGTAGTGTCTATTGTTAAAAGAAACTTTCACAACTTCAGTTCTATTGATACGCTATTTAAGCTAACACTTTAATCTCCGTCCATTGAAAGTATACGTATAATAAAAATGTGGCATGAAAACTTCCGAAACTGGGTTGGCCACTAACCCCTCCACCAATCCGTACGCAGGGTGGTGGAGTACGCTCTAGGCCTTCACGACCTGTGCTTAGTAGTGGGCCAGTAATGAGTTGTAGCCAATAGCCAAAAGTGTTATTTCTTTCAGACGCGTGTACTTATGCATAGGTTTACCACAACGAAGACGCATTACTAGTTGCGCTATAAAATAATAGTAAAAACGTGCGTTGGGGGAGCAACGAGGTGTTTATAACTGAGGCCGTGGGATTATTCCGTTATCGCTTACAAATAACGGTTCGTCTCCATACACGAGCGTATTAACCATGTGTCTTACTACTATTCTTATCGCGGTCACTTACATGCACGCGAGCGTTTGTGTTGCACGAATGTTTGACAAGAATAATTATGTTGGAGATTACGCATACGTTTGGGGTTCGCTAAAAAACCCGTCAATGCTTTGACATTTTGGAAATCGTTTGCAAAGGTTGTCCTACATTAGCGGGTTCATGTTCGCACGAATGTATGTGAACGAACAGACGCACTTCATTGTAAGTAGTCACCGTCATCCATGGTTATCAGACTTATCAGCAACACTAAAGGCATCATCGATGTGCTGTCGGTTGAGGGTGAAGAGATAGGCCACTTATTATTATCCCTGTTTGTTGGTTTTTTGGTAATACGAAAGTTTAATAAATATTCAGAAAATGAAACCAGGCAACATCATTATGGAGAGTGAGACATGATTACATAACTTTGTAATCAGTCTATATTTATCGTATCGAAATCAATCTATCTAAAATTCGCTCACTAATCTATTATCGCTCGATCGCTAATGATGAAACGAGTGGTTAACGAAAAGGTCTTTAAACAATATGATGCTGAAAATATCACCATTTACTTTTACGGCGCAATGAGGATCCGTTTAGTTTACTCGACAAATACTGGGGTTTAAGTTATGAGATGTGAGCGGATAGCTTGGAAACAAGTTATTTTTTTAACGACTTCCAAAAGAGGAGGTTCTCAATTAGACTGTATTTTTTATGTGTTATCACAAAACTTTTTACTTGTTTCACTAATTTTAATAGTTATTTTTTTATTCGAAAGCTTGTACTTGTCATGTGGTGTCATTTAATTATTATGATCGACTTTTGACGATTTTAACTGGGATTACAATAATATTTATTACATCTGGGAAAACGTAAGAAAACTCCGGGAGAATTCCTGTAGTGTCAGAAGTAATAGTAATCTACAATGATAATTTAATTTATCCATGTATGCTATCACAGTAGGTACGTAAACGGGGGGACCTATAAAGTTATATAGGTTTTTTACATATTATAAATTTACATCATATAAGGTTATGCTTGACAACGATACCTGATGGCAAGAGGTGATGAATGATGGTCATGTTAAGCGCATAAATAAGCTGAAACACTGACGCAAGCAAAATATTCCAGTCCTACGCGTTAAGCATAACGAATGACCAAGCAAACCGCGTCGTTAGAATTAATTTATCACTTGTTTCGGTGAAGGTAAATATCGTCAGAAAATCTGCACATTTAGGACTTCTCTATATTCTGTCGCGTATAAAAAAAAGAAATCAAAGGTGTAGTCTGTCAATCCGCACTTACTTGGTGGATAATGGCTTGTATCCCTCACATCTAAGCAAAGGCCATTGATATTTGTATATACGTAAATACATGGAGGTACCTAGTGAATTTAAATTACGAGCGAAATGACGAAAACCAAGAACACACTACCCTTGTTTATTTTGCCTCAACCCAATTCAACCTCAATAGATACATATATGTCCTGTCAATAAATTAACTCAGTAAACGTTATTTGAACGTCAAAGGAAATGTTAATTTATACTCAAACGTTTTGACGGTTTGCGAAGGCAGCCTAGTTAATTTAGAATACTAGATTGTAGAAAATACATGTAGATATAATACTCTCCTATAGGACGTTTAAGTTTGAATGGAAGTGGAGGTGCCTGTGAAACGATCTTGGGTTTGATAACTGGCCATGATAGATAATGATGTTATAGATTTAAAAAAATCTCATGGGTGTTAGTCTGTTAGTGAAATATTTTTGTGTTCTCTATGCCACACGCGACGCAGGGTATTATTATGTGGGGATATGTGTATGTCAGCGTTTTAAGTTTTGTGTGTTTTCATCACCATGACTTAATGCAGCAGGAAGCCTTCATATACCTACTATGGTACACATTGATATTAATAAATACATATCCAGACATCAGAATTTTCATAGTCGTAGGCAGAATAGACAGGACACACAAACACTCAAGAAAAGTTTAGCTCATCATTCAGATTTCCGCAAATTTGAATATTTAGCTTTGGGACAAAATCCGGCATGTAAACCATTTCATGATACGAGTCGTCAAATTAATTTCAGTTTACTTTAACAACTGTACACCGTATTTAGATAGGTTTCAGTGTACCTACTTAGATAACGAATAATGATAAAAAGATAAGTTCTGCTCTAGTTCTCTCTATTTCTGCAGCATGCGAACTCGTACTGTAGCAGGCTCTAGCAAGAGTAGTATTTACAATGACTACAAATATTATTTTTCTAAAATTATTGAAGATGCAATATCCATTATCATTAACTCCGTAAAACCCCGCGACAAAACTGTTCCCTATTTAACCTTTTAACTTGTAACGACTTCCTTGCACCGAAATTTCGCTTACCCTCAATAATTAAAACTAACGGCTTGGGGTTTATGAGTCAACTACTACCCGGAAATGAAGCCTGGTTAATTTATGACAAGCTAAACTGTTCTTCGTTCGAAAATCTATGCCTCAGTACTAAGTCGGAAAAATGTTTAGTGGAATATTTACTTTTTGTGAATCGATTGAAATAAAACAGTTCCTGTTATCCCAAGCTTACTACAATACAGAAGCCACAAGTTTTGCTGTTTCTAACACAACCGAGAAGAAACGCATAGACAGCTCACAAACTGACAAATAGACCAAAATTCTATAAACTATTGTTATACTTCAAAAGTGAGTACAAGACTTAAAGAAGCCATCTATCGCACTTAAGAAAAGGAGCAACTTACGCCAATGACATGAGAAAAAACAAGACAGAATTATACTTCTACATCTACATCTTCTGTCTGATACTGCGTGACCGTTTTTTCCATGCCGGCAAAGAAGTTTGTCAGAAAGTACCTATCGTGGTCTCATGTTTGGTACGTGCAGTACAGGTCTTTTTAACCTCCAACATAAAAAGATAGGTATATGGCCCTCTGATTGTGTCCGTGTGTGGCACCATAATTCCTGTATGAATTAACCGACTTGAGTGCGGTTTTTTGCAATTTACTTGCGTTGGTTTTTAGCAATTTTTTTGGGTAAAAATCAGTCTAGCTGTTTGCAAGAGTATTAGTTATATTCCGATTCAACAATACAATTTATTAATAATTAAATTGTAAAATTATATTCCAAGATATTATAACATAGTTGTAGAATTATACACAGCATAATGATATACGTACGTCGGAACATAATATAACCGTTCTGTATTTTAATTTCTTTGTAACACATTTTTATTGTCATACTGTTATAAGTGTATCTTAATTTAACGTTAACATGTACAAACTCATGGGACCTTTTTTGACAAAAAACTAAAACTATTTTCTGAATAAATTCTATTTACAGAATGTAAACCTATCTGTTCTTTTTTGGCAGAAAACTGAAAATATTTCTAAATAAATTCTATTTACAGATGCTAACCCTACCCGCGCGTGTCCGGTTCCGATTTGTCTAGTTTTGTTTTTTTTTCATTTCCGTGATATAAAAATTAAAGGATGTCAGAAAATAGTCGACCTGTTGTGTATTTTTTTATCTATGTATTTTTAGTTTTATCAGAATTCGACGTTCGAATTTATTTCCATCGCGAGATTTTTAACTGGTTTTTCAAATTCAAATTCAAATATTTATTTCTTCGAAGTAGGTTTTTACAAACTCTTATCGAATGTACTTCTCTATGTTAGGATGTGAGTGAAGTTTCATCTTTTACTCAATCAAATGCGATGACATTTGTTTTTTAGCAAATATTTTAGACTTATTCATATACCCCAATAGAATTGATTACATCAATTACATTATTCTTTCAGGTAATTCGAATATCAACAAACTTCGACACTTGATAAATCCAATTCAATGGGTAAAAGTAAATAGGTATTGACACTATGGATGTGAATACACTTTGACATCGGTATCCGTAATTAATGATCGAAAGTAAATTAATGATGCGTCAAGGGTGATGATCGTTTTGATGTGGTTCGGAACAACAATAGTCCAAACACAGGCTATACTGTCGCCTAATTGGTTATAGACGATGTAATAATCATAATATAATTATTATGTTGGGAAACCAGTCCTCTACTATGCTACATTCGGAAATTGTTAGCAAGAATCTTTTAATTGACACAACTTTTTAATAACAGACAGAAATCACCTAAATCTAACACCATCTACTAACTGGACTAACCATCCTAGTCCCTTTGAGTCTAGCTCTAGGTCGGTCACAGTTGTTATGGGTGGCAGCGGAAGGGTGGTGCTGCATGCTCGTTTGCTATCTTAATTTTTTATTTATTTTTTGGAATTAAGATAGCAAACCAGCATGCAGCACCACCCTTCCGCTGCCCCCCATAACAACTGTGAACCTAGTAGAACTAGACTCATGCCAAATCTGTTATTGTAACTTCACTTTCAGATTTTTCATACAAAATCTAATTTAAATAGTATAGATGAAACACTGCGTAGTTAATAAAGATAAAATAACTTTTGTATTCTTGTTGTTATTTGAGGTATTCCAGAACCTTTTTTAATTACTGTTCCGAGAACTTTTTGCGATGCGAACTTTTCAAATAAACATCAGCGATTGCCCGGTAATTAGCCGAAAGCGGCCGGAACGTTATTTATACAAAGTTAATTATAATTTATGCCCTCAACTCGTGTTCAGCATGCAATGTACTTATCTATTGTTTTGGTGAATCAAAGAATTTTACATGTAAAACTTTGCTGAGAATCAATTTAAATCAAGACACAAGATCATCATCATCCTCCTGCCCATTTCCCAACTCTATTTGGGGTGGGCGCAATATGTTTTTCTCTTCCATTCTTCCCTATTAGCCGTCACTTCCACGCTTACTTCCTTATCTTTCATCAAGACACAAGATCCTAGCTTAAATTTATTTAGTAACGTGGTGGTATTTTGGGAAATGCAACCTGATGAGGATAAATCACGTTAATGGTTATAAGCAATGTTAATGATGTTTGTTATTCAGGTGTCATGTAAAACATTTGACTAATGACTTTAAATTCCCTTACCTTGCTCGTTTTTGTTCGTGGTTGCGAAGGTCCGGCCGACACTAGAGTTTGCATATGCACGAATGCGATTGAGTGCCGTTAGAAGAAAAGAAATCCTGCAATTTTTTATAATGCTTCAAATAATTACGGCTTACCATTTAAGAGTTTTGGTAACTACGTATATTGTAATTTTGAGTTCAACTAAGCTGTTTTTACTCGTACATTTTATTAAAGCCCACGCTTGCCCGATAGAAGCTCTGTACGTTTTCTAACAATAAATATAAAAACCTTCACCAATCCTCACTGGAGCAGAGTGATTGAGTATCCTCTAGGCCACCTCACTTATGAAGGACCTGTGCCTTGTGTAAGGACATTGATGGGTTAAAGCCAATGTGAAAAACCTTTCCCAAACTTAAAGCACATTGAAGTAACAATAATAATCGCTCGGGGAAATACAATATACATTTTTTTCCCGCACCACAAAAAGGGGGCGAGAGAAATGTACGCGATTCAGCCGCGCCTGGCATACAAATGAGGTTTTGCATTTACGCTGCAATTACCCTATCTAATGTACGTAATTCGTCTGACGTCACGCTGGTATTACGTGGGGGGGATGTTAAATTAAGCGAATAATTGCAAGAAGAAAGCTCCGGTGAAAAGTATTTTTTTATGTTCCGTATAAATCTTATAAATACACTGCCTTTGGTCTGATATCACAGATATGAGGCTTTTACGAACACATTAAAGTTTCATACTACTTTGGCAACTACATAGTTTCAACCTTGGGCTACTCTACTTAAAGGCTTGGCTTGCGCAAATATAGGCAAGGAAACCTGCACTCCTTAAGTTTTACAATAATCCCATAAAGTCCTCAATGATGTGTGAAGTCTGCCAGTTTGCATTTACTCAGCGTGGAGTACTATGGCCTTTACCCATCACAACGCTTGACGTCCGAACCCAGCTTTGGGATTTATAAGCGATGACGACGCAAACAACCCATGCGACTAATACAAACAGCAAACACATTACAAATCTGCCTCGGCCGGCAGGTAAAATTATAATTTCATCAAACGGGATGCGTTATTACGAATATTGTCGACCGCATTCCATCCACTGAATAATTTCTGTGCATGCGTCATTCGCAGTCAAGTTTTCATTATCTCCGTACACCTGTTTTGTTAGGGATTGTCCACCGGTAAGCTGCAATTCCGCTCTCGGCTTTAATAATGAAATCACAGCATTGTCGGTGTCATTTCATGATAATTTTGGGCTAGTTTGGGGCAACATTTTAAATGTTGTTTCAAAATTAATCACCGTTACTGCACCAAAAGTTCCACTTATTTATTGTTATGCAAATATTGTAGGTACAAATATTTTGCAACCCAATACGCAATTTAATCTGGATTTATTAATTGTGTATTGTAACAGTCGCCGACATCAATACTGAAGGTGACGCACTGCATATTAAATATTAATGTTTGATGAGCAAATAAAATTATAAAACCTACTTAGTTACATAATAAATATTAAAGTGCACACGTTATGTAATATGTAACATCTTTTCAGTAGGTAGGTAGGTACCTACCTATGAGCATACACGGCTAATGCTTGTCTTTGCACGCGTTTATTTATCGAATCCGATTGTGTTTGAATTCAGCGTTAAATAATAATAAATAAATACGAGTATACAATACTAATAACTTATATAATATATAAGATTTTAAACTTTTATCATCGCGGACACTAAACATTTTAACTGTAACGGGTACTCACGATATTTATTATTTACCTACACGATATTTATTATGTAAATAATAAATATCGTGTAGGTAAATAATAAATATCGTGAGTACCCGTACACGATATTTATTATGTAAATAATAAATATCGTGAGTACCCGTTACAGTTATATAATATATGTTAACATTATGTCCTGTTCGGATTTTTGAGTACAGCTCTAAATCAAGGTATCTTCTCAGCTGTCGATTGTAGGTACCTACTCTTGTCCGCTTTCAAAATATTCTTATTTTATGTATCTCCGCAATAATCTCCCTAAAATTGCCATTTTTGTTCCTTTGTAGGGTTGTCAACACTTAGACATAAAAATAAAAGCTTCAATTAGTTTATCCTACTAATATTATAAATGCGAAAGTTCGTAAGGATGTATGTGAGTGTGTGTGTGTGTGGGTTTGTTACTCTTTCACGCAAAAACTACTGAACGGATTTTCATGAAACTTTGCAGTAATATAGCTTAGACATCGGAATAACATAATTTGTTAAAATTTATAGAGATTTTTTAAGGGACTGGTTTCCCGAAGCGAAGCGAGGGCGGATTTACTAGTTAATAGATATATTCGTTAGAAGTATGTATTTGTAATAGCGTAGCTGAAAAATTTATGATGTCATTGTCAAAATCAGCTGGATTTTTGTAATATAAAAAAAATACGTTGGAAGAAACTTAATCGGCTAAAATCTCAATAAAAAAGCGAAAGGAGCAAAGTTGAAGTCTAGTCAAAAACTATTTAATTCTGAAGTAGGTAAATCGTTCACAAGCAATAAGTTTTAATGCTTATTATTTTGGTGAATACAGAATTCATATAATTTTTAGTTAATAAATTCTTCCCAGATTTACGTCGTTGAATCGGGATTTTTAAATATAAAGTATTCATTTATATTAATTTTGCCGTGGATTTTACAGATTATTTTCAGAATTAAGCAGCCTATATAACATTCCAATCGCTAGGGAATTAAAATTTTATTTAATAGGTTATAATATATGTAATTTTAGGTTATGTCATTAATATTTGACAACCCTAGCCAAAATATTCAGCAACGCATTTGGCGTTTACTTAAATGTAAAATTATTGTAACAGAATATTGTTCGAAACGACTCTCGAAAATGGAATGAAAAATGTTAAAGCAAAAGCAAGTGGATTCTCAGTTTCCTGCAGTAATCACTTGGCTTTTAATCTTTCAGCGATTGTAGAAGTAAAATTGTGGCTTTCTTAGTCGCAATACTTTACTTATTTACAAACGTTTATATGTAGATACTATATTTTATTAAAATCTTCAAAATACTTGGTACATACTTGAACCTAAAATTTTATCGTGTTAGTCTTTTCACTGTAATAACATAAAAATACCTATTTCAACAGCGACAAGTAAAAATTAAATTAAAAAAACCCCCGACACAAACATTTAAAAAGTAAAAAATAATATCTCTAAAAATAATACGTCGCGTTGGGGGACCGCTCCTAACTACTCATTATCTACGATTTTTTTCATAAGTATCACATGCCTATTTACCCAAGACTTATCATATTTTATCAATATTTTTTTTGTGTTAAAGTTAGAAGTAAATGGAGCGGTCCCCCAACGCAACGTATTATTTTTAGAGATATTATTTTTTACTTTTTAAATGTTTGTGTCGGGGGTTTTTTTAATTTTTAATTTAATTTTTATTTTATTCTTTTTATAGGTAAGAATATTCTCGATTAAGTCATAAATATTCTCTTACTGTGCCCTTTCATTTGAGACCCCACACGAGTATATTTGCATACATTCGGCTATTCTTCCCCGCTTTTACCCCCCATAACTTTTAAACGGCTCAACCGATTTTCATAAAACATATTTTAAAATATGCGCCCGTAAGTTCCCTTTAATACAAAAAAAACTAAATTGAAATCGCTTCATCCGTTTGGGAGCTATG
The DNA here is from genome assembly GCA_905404135.1 of Hesperia comma. NCBI lineage: Eukaryota > Metazoa > Arthropoda > Insecta > Lepidoptera > Hesperiidae > Hesperia > Hesperia comma. Next base: position 19,877,873 of record FR990018.1, read on the forward strand.
ATGCCACAAAGAGACAGAATGAAAATTCTTCCCCCCTTTCAGCCCCAATAACTTTTAAACGGCTCAACCGATTCTCATCAAACATATCTAAAAATACGCGCCCGTAAGTCCCCTTTAATACAAAGAAAACTAAATTGAAATCGCTTCATCCGTTCGGGAGCTATGATGCCACAAAGAGACAGAATGAAAATTCTTCTCCCCTTTCAGCCCCAATAACTTTTAAACGGCTCAACCGATTTTCATCAAACATATCTAAAAACACGCGCCCGTAAGTCCCCTTTAATACAAAGAAAACTAAATTGAAATCGCTTCATCCGTTCGGGAGCTATGATGCCACAGACAGACAGACAGACATACAGACACACACACACACACACACACACACACACACACACACACAGACACGTCAAACTTATAACACCCCTCTTTTTGCGTCGGGGGTTAAAAAGAAATAACGTCTTAGATACATTCGGAGTCAAGTAAACAAGCATTATTAAAGATAAATCAAAAACTGCTCGACAGATCTCGCTAAAACTTTCAAATATAAGAGGACTCACCTCTATTTTTGATGGCGGTTAAAAGCCGGATTCTGGAGAACATTCTTGAATCGTTGTATTATGTCATTATAAATGGTAAAAGCGTTTCCTTCCAAACCTCGCTTTTATTTGAATCAATTGGAATGTTGGAAAGGCAATAAACATTCGGGAACACCAGATTGTTCCTCGTTGGCACCATGATAGATGCGTTGCTGTTACCCCTGGTATAATAGTGATGGAATCTAGAGAATAATGGTATAATAGGTGATGGAATCTAGAGTTAACCTGGTAATACCATCGCCCACCGGATATTTCCTATTTTTTTTATTAAGCTATTATGTTCCAGTTCGAAAGGTGTAGATTCCATTTCACTTTTTAAGAGACAACCATCATCCCTTAAAGGTAGCAAGACATCAGTGACTGAATTAGAACACTTTCTTATTTACAAAAATCATGTGACTAACCATCATTTAAAGTCCATGGCCCAGTCTATATAGGTAAATACCCATTTTCCATCTTACTAGTCCATCTTACACATAGTGTTGAGTATAGTCTATGTCGATCACGGTAACCATAAGCGGTAGCAGAAGCTACCGTTCTGCTATCGTTTGTTATCTCAATTCCATTAAAAATACATCAATTTAACGTTCTTCACCCCCATTAGATAACGCCTTTATCAACGCGCGCTTTTGTCACTTAGCCTGTTAGGAGTTAAAGTCTAAACAATAGGATCATTATAAGATTCAACAACCTATTTCTTGCCAACTATAAACAAATAATTATAATCTGCAATACTTTATAAAAGCCATCAAGTATAGTGGGAAATCACAAAACGAGCACGACGCTAACGAGAAAGTTATTTAAAAACTAATTGCTTGTGGGTAAAACTACAATGAAAACAATCTACAATGCAAATAGCCAGTGAGATCTTGAATATTTATTGAGCATAATTGAAAACAAAACTGGCACAATATAACATAGTGCTCATAATTGCTGTAACCTGAAATAATACCACAGATTAATAATGTCAATATTTGGGAGTTTAGTACAGCGTACATACAAGTCAATAGGGTGACAGATAACTTATAATTATTCGGCCTATCATGGACGAATTTATTAATAATTACGGTAGTAAAGTGTAGCATAGAAATTAATGTATTGTAGTAAAAGTAGTGTAGGTGTGGAAAAGTGGATCCTTAATAGATGTCATTAAAGATAAAATCAAATAGATACAATTGTGTAACTATTAATTAACCTTTCGTAGTCAATACAGAATTCAATATTTTGTACCACAACTAAGATTATAAGATAAAATCAATAGTATCTAATATTCGCGCGCAATCGCCGACATTTTGTCGACCAACGTCAACCATGACTTGACAGCGAGCTCTTTGTTCGAAAATCGAATTACGATGTCCAATATTGATACAATTCTACTAACAAAACGAACCCAACTACAAGAAGGATAGTAATTTGATTCACAATCGATATCGTCGTATCGGCTGTTGATGCCATCGCAATCAGGAATAAGATCTTTCCTTTTTAGGGCTCCGTACGAACGAAGAAAAAGGCAATAACTCAGAAAATAAGAGTGTGTGATTATAACAGTCCGTTTGCCTGCATTATCTCAGAAACACATATTAAATACTTTCAAGAAAGATGTAATGTATGCTGTATTTTTAAAGAAATCATAACAGTATTACGCATTTACTTAAATGATCACAATTAACCTGGTGTGAAAAGTCTCTATCTCCCTATGAAGTGAACCTTCATGCTACAATTAAATATTATTTTATTTTTATAGTTTTTTTTACACTATACTAAGTAACCTAATAGTAGTTAAATATAATAATTAATAAAATATTATCATAATATAATATGATTATTACAATCAGCTTATGGTAACTAAATCATCGCAACCGAACTTCTTCTCCATTCGTATGACGTTCCCCCACCACATTAGCGTTAAACATTTAACGCAACCATCTCAGAAGTCCTCTTTAAAGTGACATCAATTATAAAACACGTAATACAAACGTTTTTAGCAATAAAATGTCCATGTTTTACAGTAAAAATGTTTACAACCGATTCGTTTATTCTGTCGAAGCGAACGTGAAGGGGAATAAATTTATTGTTCCCTACCGTCACTCAATTTCATGTTCCTACGTTGGCTGGCTGCCGGGGTTGGTGATCAAAAAGGCTGCGGTATTTGGATTCGTTTGCTCTATTCATTTCTACGCATTTTCATAATAGCTTTCATGCCTAGAACGAATTATTTCCATTTAATCTGAATATGAAAGAGAGAAATATTATTCTATGTTCGAAATATTTCACTCGAACCATCGCCGAACGAGTTTCGGTAAATTCTAATATACCCACTTATTGTTGAGGAATGATTGAGACATAACAAGGTGAACGATTTACTTATCGACTAAAAATATTATCCCCATGTAAATCGATAGCTAAATAAGCTTCTAATCATATTTATTTGAGTAGTTCTTAGTTAGTAGTTGCGTTACGTGTAATAAATTAATTTGATCGATAATAAATAAATTTAAAATAAATGGAACCGATTACGAATGTACCTTACTTTGTTTCAAGTAATAAATACCTTAGAACCTCCGAAGTAATAATTATGTCCGAAGTAGGCATACCTATATGAGTGATCTAGAGGCTTGAGGTAATATTTGTTTATTATTTTATTGATTTACTAATAAAAGAGACATTTATTAGTATGCCAATTTTTAAAATCCCATATTTACATGTTTTTGACTGTGGGAACCATGTTTTGAAGTGAAAAACGACAAGACATGAGTTATAGTAAAACCAACATGACCTTGAAATGAAGAGAGGCGCTGTCTTATGCATTGGACCAATCATCGCACACTAGTAACTGACAGATGAATGACCACAACGTACTTATGAATGACTTTTTAACATGGCGGCATTAGTTCCAAATTTTGCCATTTCGGAAATAAGTTGAGTGCACTATAGCGTGATGTTTTCGTTCAAAAACAAACTTTGACCTATGGGACCATTGATATAATATAGTGTATGTAACTCAATGATCGGGACCGTTTCGTGTTTACAGTAATAATTAAACAGGGCACATGTTTTCGACGAACACGGTCGACCACAATCCGATGCTTCACAGAAATGGCTTTTCGAGCTAAACTCGTTTAATGCCCTCGGCCTTTTGAAATTTCGTTAGGAACTAGTAGGCAATGGAGTAACTGTGACTTGAGTGAATCACGATAAAATTTTCGTTACCTTCGTTAAAGTTACGTATAGGTATTGAGACGACTAATAGAATTATTCTTTATCTTAAGATATTATATTAAGAACCGAGGAAAATTAAGTTTCTAGTTTACCTTGATGATCTTAGAAGATTGAAATTGAATCACTATTTTCTATCATATAATAAAGGGATAGAAGTCAAGAATTCTCTACGTTGCGGCATTGGGTACACACTGCCGCAACGAATCAATTTCAAACTAGTATGACATCAGAAATTCCCATCCGCCACGTATAAAATGCAAAAAATTTCCTCACTGCTTCAGTGAGATTACAATTTGTTTACATGCTTATCTATAAATAAAATTTAAATGTCTGCCTGTGATTTCGAAATAAATGCCTTTCAAGCGCTTATAGTTAATTACACTACAGTAAAACACAAACAAAAGATTTTAAAATTTTTGTTGTCTGTCTGACTGAATTTACTTTCTAAACAGAAACACAATCGTCTCGGCTAATCTCCGAAACAGCCGAACCGATTTTCATGAGACTTTTGCTGAAGGAAGGTTGTGTGGCATATTAATTTTCATTCTGGAATTCCTACGAGATCGCGACTTAAAGATGAAATGTTTTCGTTTTATGCTTCTAATTCGAAATTAACTTTGTTATCTCATCCTAAATCCAAACAAAAATGATAAAACATTTTAGTAATTACTTTGTTATTATTAAAAGAGTTGCACAAGTCAAAGGGTCCACTAGTGTTTACTATACAGTGTCAATATCCGTTTCCGATAAACCCGACTTCGCCATTTAGTATTATGGGATGAAATTTACAAAGTGCAGTGACGACGCTCCCGCAGTGCTGCATAATGCATCAGCGGATGTTGCTTTAGATACTCGTAGATGCTTTTAGTTGGGGCTTAGTAATTAATGTAAAGTGAATAAGTACTTAATTCTATTTAAATGAAGCTTCTTCCATGACTTTAATTATTTATTATTGCTAACTAATAATGATGAACCAATCTTAGATGTTCAGTTTTAGAATTCTATATTACTGATGTGACTTGAAAATGAATCTGTTATATATGTTGTAATAAATAGATCATATATAATTTATTTAAAAATAAATTTAATTAAAATAGAGATAATATTGCTCTCCACATTTTACTATGATACGGGTACACACGATATGTATTTTTGTACGCCGATATTTCGACCCAGTTGCATTGTCATAGTAAAATGTGTACAATCCGCGATGAGTTAAGTTTAAAATCAATATTGCTGTCTTTGAGTATAAACGCCAAGAGATAAAACCGGAAATTAAAAAAGATTGCATCATGTATCCTTTTATTTTATGAACTTCACTCCTAGTTTCTTTGTTCGAAAGCGTGTGGTTTAATTTAAAAAGATAGAGCAAAAAGCTCTGGAACTGACTCTTCATCGCGAAAGTAATTTTCACTTGGTTTCAATGTAAGACTGCCACTAATGCTTTTTAATTTTCATAAGGTTTACTAGGATGGAAAAAACAGGCATAAATTTCCATGAATTCAATTCAAAGTACTGTGGAATTGTTACTTATAATAATAGTAAAAGCTGGATTCTAAAATTATTTTTTACATAACTTAATTTAATCAAAAGTTACATAAATAAGCACGCAGTATTACAACATTAATTAATTATAGTTAGTGAATTCTACTTATTACATTATCTACAAACGGAATGAGTACATGAGGGTAAGTAGGTCCCGTGATTTGTGACCCGTGCCGCTAGCTCGGTTATTGGAAATGTATGAAGCCTATTGACAGTAGGCAAATACGTGTTTACTGTGTTGCTTTGCATAGATAGGAGCGGTGAGTGCGAATTTACTAGCTACTAAACATTAATGAATCCTGCAAATGTATTCACCTAATATGCGAAATAATAAAGTCAAATACAAATAAATTTAATCTAGTATGTATTTTTATAACATTCAAGCAAATATTTTTTTTCAGATATGCTTAGGTTTTATAATCAAAAAGAACAAACAGCACGAGAAACACAATGGCGTATTTTGACTTTTGGAAAACTGTTTGTAAAAACCTACTTCAAATAAACTTAATTTCATTAATTAATTCCTACCATTTAATTTCTAGAATACCCTGTTTTACTAGAAACTTTATTAAAATTAAGTCAAAGTTACTTAAAAAAAGCATACCAGTACCTAAATAAATACTACTACACCTCTATGACTAGGTACTAGGTAATATACTAGGTACTATATGTATGTTGGAAAACTAGCAAATTATTATAAAATGAAAAATCTTGAGACATGAAGTTATTAAAAATATACTCGTATAGATATTACAGAATTTCTGAAGAAACTCTTCTTTATACCTATTGAAAAACAAAATAATAGTATAATGTATAATTACAGAGTTATTATCTGCCGTTACAAGTATATTTAAAATAAACAAAGATCCGTTACGGTCGATTTTAGTCGGGAGATGGTATAAATATCTTTGCCGCCAATTATTTATGATTATATCGAATGATGCCTTTCTTGCTTGGTTGACCAGACGAAAATAGTAGGGACTCGACTGGATTTCACAGATTTATTCCGTAACATTATTTTATTCATATAAAGATTGAATCCGACAGATGATTGAATACGAAATGCCGTGTTATTCCATATTTTGATACAAATGTTATTTGTAAGACATATTCTTATACTATTTTCTTTGATACGTCGATGTAAATATATCTTCTAAACATACAACGTTGTGCCAAAGTATTTATGAATGGATATAATATAAATATTATCATAATTAAATGTTCCAAACATATTTTTCTATATTTGATATTTCCTTACCTGATAAATTTACCAAAAAGAAACTTGAACGCCGATAAGTAATTAAATAAAAATATTATTGAAGTAGCTGAAGTCAATTAATTACGCATTATTAGTTAAACCTCAAAAACTACTGATCAGATCTTGCTCAAATTCAAATGAGACTACACGCGAATTACTAGCTTTCAATGTATAAAGAACAAATCGGCACGCCCATTAAAATGTTATGACAAAGAAAAAAAGTGCAATTGAGAACCTAATTTGTTTTGAAGTCTATTCAAAAATATTACTTTTTCTAAAATGGTACTTATTTATATGAATATCTTTGAAATTGAAAGTACGATATTACTTATAGCCGCCCCTTAAAACGCCGTTAACATTGTGCAGATAACGAATCAGTGCGACCTAGCGTCCTCGTAACCCCGCCCTTTTCATTTGTACTCTGTATTGTTTAGTGTGATCGCGGTTCTACCGACAGGAAAGGATGGAATGCCAATAGATTTATGGGTAGTGCTACATGATTTAAATATTTAAGGATGTTGTGTCTTTATAAAATAAATTGATAGTTTGCAAAATTAAAACACCCTTGTTTATAGCTTACTGAAGTATGGCGACCTACATGCAAAGCTATAAATTAATGTTGTCACTGTGTCGTTAAGCGTTGAGGAGATCCCTTAACTGGAGTCAATTCTGTGCGTGCTGTGCTTGAAAGTTTCTGTTACATCAAACATGCAAATCCAACGATGAGTTTGTGCTTCCCATTAAAGGCTCTCTGCAGGACACAGGACTTTCGTCGTTACTAATAAAGCTTAGAGTTTACAGCATACTCTACTACGCTGCTCCAGTGCGGATTGGTGGAGAGGTTAGTGGCCAAGTGTCGTAAGTTTTCTACCTTTCATCGCAAGCGCTACGGAAAATAATAGCGATAGAATAAGAAATGTTCCAAAATTAAAAAAAAAACATTCATTTCACCTGAGCGAAGCCGAGATGGACCGCAAGTAAAAGATAAAGAGCACTTCAAAAACATTTCTTAGCCTGTCGCGTTAGCGGTTATAAATGACAAAGTCCAAGTATTGAAAACTGGTAAGAGTATATTTTTAATAACTGCTCAAAAACCACCATCAGCGTAAAACTTTGCTAATCCCCTGGAGAGGCCAACCCTGAAACCGCTGCCACAATTTCATCCCGGGATCTCGGTTAAAACCTGTAATTACATCGCCGACCCGGTCGAGATGCGCCGGGTATCCGGGTACTACGAATAGAAATACCCGGATATGAAATGACAAAAGGCGTATCGGATTGCGTCAGTTTTTTTACTACGTGCTAATATTGTCACAGTAAATCGTTCAGATGTCGGATGTTTTCTTTAGCCGTATTTTCGCCCCTTTGCCGCGTTGTCAACTGGAGTTAGTTCCAACAAAGCGAAGTGATTTTAAGGGTTGATTTAGAAGGGTTTATGGTGATCGTGGCATGTCGGGGGTTGATACGTAGATTTTGGGTGATAATAGTTGTAAAATGAAACTAGTGCAAACGAGGTAAGATAATGTGTAAACTAGCATTATACTGGTAACAAGTAATGGTCTCTTTGACAAAAGTGGTGTATCAGTGATAAGGCCGTCAACTATTCCCGTTTGTTGATATTATTGCGTACAATAAATAAACTTTACTTTATTGTATTTCACTATGTATGGTGCTTCAGTGTATCATGGTTATGGAGCCTCAACCTTGACTTAGTCAGGTAAACACACATTATAAGGGATTACTCAAAAAATATACATCAGATCTCTTTAAAATAAGATCACAAGAGATAAACTAATAACAATGTAGTTAAAATTACGAATCAGCTAGAACTAACGGCGGTAACCAATTTGAACGGTTAACTTCGTGGTCTCTTTATGTATCAGCTATTGTTATATTACTAGTAGACGCCCTAGCTTCGCTTCGGGAAACTGTTTTACACCGCTCCTAATTGGTGTATCGTGATGTTATGTAGCCTACAGCCTTCCTCAATAATAATAATAATAATAATAATAACGCTTCACACTCAAAGCCCCACACTAGGATTCCCTGTGTCGTGGGTGCCTTGGACAACACCTCAATGAAAGGACTATTCAACACAAAAAGATTTTTTAAATTTAAATGATCCTGAGATTAGCGCGTTTAAACAAAAAAACTCTTCAGCTTTACATTATTAGTACACATACAAAACATTTGTAGTGTAAAACGAGTTATGAGGAAATTTGCAAATTATTCAATAGCAAACAAAACTTTCCAATCTATTCAACTAATTTCAAGAAGCTTAGGGTCAGCTCACACCGAGACGCGACGCGACGCAACGATACTGGAAGAGGCCAGTGATTTCGCGCTGCGCCGCGCGTCGCCGCGAGACGCATCTCAATGCCGCGAGGTGCATCGTAAAAGTAGGCAATCTTGCACGCCGCGCGTACCGACGATGCACGGCTGCGTAGCGATGCACCGCGCTACGCCGCGCGCGTCGCGTCTCGTCTCGGTGTGATTTGACCCTTAGTCAAAACTCCAGTGAAAACATCGCCCGATTGATTTTAGCGGATAACTTTTTTTCTATTTTCTCTCTCTGCAGGATTAAAACAAGATATCGTAATCCGATCTGAGAGGAATCTGTTTTATCAGATACTTATTGGGAACTTTTAATTAGACCAGAAATTTTACTTGGAATCCGTTCATTTTGCTCTTGCTTTAAAAGATGAACACGGTTATTGATTTATAAATAAACGTTCCCGAATTTCTATTTTAAAACAACATGTTTTTGAGAATTCTGCCTAATATTAGCGAGTTAGCTATTTAAACGGCTGTAAGCAGTCTCGTAACCTCGCGTTAACTTCATCGGTATCATTAAGTACATGAATTAAGAGTGATAAGTTATTATTGACGGTTATTTCATTGAACGAAAGAAACCAAAATAACACAACTTGAAAAATAGCTGAATCCAGCAACATGGATAAGTGGTAAAATGGACTTGTTTTTGTTCATAAATAAACCTATAAACATATATCTTTTGCTGCTTAAATAAGGCATCCATAGAAAGTTTATGGGAAAGCGACGATCAGCAGTTCGCTTTAGGCTTTGTAACATAATTCTATGTTATGGCAATCCAAAGGATGAGTTATGAACTACACACGGACTCGAAATAATCAATATAATGGAATCGTTTTACTCGTGCATGTGTCAAGTTTCCATTTGTTCGTCGAATCTAACTTAGATTACTAACAAACAATCAAATGAAAAGCAAGTGTTGTTATGGATTTAACCTTAAAGGTTAAGGATTCTCATTAATTAAGAGTAAGAAGCACAACTCTTTATAAGGCGAATAATAAATAGTGCGGGTTGGATAATGTTAGAGGAAAGCAATGAAAAATATGATAAGGAATAGACGCATTTAATGATACATAGTTATAAAGTTTTTTAAGACAACTTTGTTCTTACCCACAAGTCTAAAACTTGTAAGATCTATTAAAAAGGCTTGTATAAACCATTCATATATAAACAACCATCTTCAGAACACCTAAATAAAATTGTCGGATTTAAAATACATATTTTGGTACATCGATTATAACCTTAAAAAATTATTTACTGTATCTGTGTTATCAGTATGATGTAGGTGGGCAACAAAATATCCTAGTTACGATTACATTACTTCTCGTTAGACATTTACTCTTTTGATATTACTTTTTAAATGCTCCACTTATTATTTTTACTTTTTACCATAACCTAAGGTTCTTTCAAATAAATAAATTCTCTCTGCTTTTGCAATGTATTCATTTCTTGCCGCCCTTGCTTATAATGTACTCCGCCATAATTATATTATTAACCTAATGCTAGCACTAAACTCGCTTAAACAGCTACCCTTGCAATATCCACGCCACGCCTTTATTACTCCTATCACCATTAAGATAAAGGGCATTTTTGATTGCTTGGACGCGTCCAATCGCTATCGTGGCCTAGCTGGTATTAAAATAGAGGATTTCATCTACCGTAAGCAATTTCTAAATTACATTTGGTTGGGCAAGGTGGTGGTTAATGAAGCGCGTTTGATCGGGTCATTTTTTAGACTTTTTCTGAGGATCTAATGGAACATTTTATCCGAAATGGATCGTAATTTGAAAACTTCTTAGGCCAATGGCTTGCGTCGAAGGTAAGTGAATGACGTGGTAAATATGTAAATAGTTTGGCGAGAGATTTCTAAAGCTAATACCAAAGCAATCACTGGCAACGTTGAAATTTGGTGTAAAGGAAAACAAAACTTTCAGAAACATAAAGCCAGCTTTAGATTTTATCCATTACGATTATCATAAAACATATCGAAGCGTTGTTTCAGGACAAGATATAACTTCGTATAACGTTATTCTCGAATCTGTTGGTTAGTCTAACCCACATTATAACGCATTAAAAACCAAGTTACGTAAAGAGTTTTATCGAAGTTTTCCAATTTAAAATGGAAAGGCTGATCCAGTTAGACTTTATTAGTTTGAACGCCCCACTTTTGGGCCGATTTTATTGAAGATTGAGATAGAAAAGGGCGCAGTTCGAACTAACTCTAGTGATACTGTATATTGCAAAGGCACCCAGTGGCTATTTGTTCTTTATCTTAGATGTACTCGTATAATTGACGGGTCAGGGTTTGATTTAAAGCTAGGGTGTGAAGAAGACAATGTACGTGACGAATCTTTGTTCATGTGTCGTTGAATGTCAATGATGTGGAGTGTCCGTCCGTCTGATCGTGGGAATAACACTACACATAGGTAATAACGATAGACACTCATGGCCCCTCACTAGGAATCTCTGTACCGTGGGTGTCATGGACAACACACAAGACACAGACGACACACCCAAACCGAGAACGGAAATTCAAATTCATCATTCAAGCTTCCGCCTTGCTGGCAATCAAACCAAAAACCTTGGAACAGCGATTCGACATGTTAACCATTGCGCCATTCGGGTCGTCGGTATGAACTCCATTTTACCTTTTAAATACCTACTCGTACATGAAATTGAATGTCAGTTTTTGTAATAAGTTTATATTGTTTTAAGTTGAATCAAATATTTCTTTCGATATTGTTTAATATTATATTTTTCTAGTCATGTGTTTGCAGGTGTCTAAATTGATACTGGCAATTGCAAGCAGCCGGAATGCTAACCAAATCGAAAGCCAAGATTGAAACAATCGTATTTTAGAAATTTCGTAGAATCTGGGTTTAAAATTTTTCATGCGTTACAATGGAAATCTGTGAGCAAAACGAGTCGCAAAGGGTTTTTGTTGGTCTTTAATATGTCTGTCAGTCAGGATTTTTAACACCCTTTTATCCGCTTATGCTCTACGTGTGTATTAGGGAAATTTTCAGCCTCATTTTACACCAACTTCAAGAAGTCTGATTAACTTGATTTGTACAGAGGTTAAAGGCCGATGACAATGTAATGTCAAATAACACGCTCAGAATTGGCTTCAGAGAGAATAATATAAGAGTATTTTTAGTTTTTCAAAATACTAATTTATACTTCGTTATACTCGTTCCAGAACTGCTCCAATTTACGAACCCTGACACTGACTCGTTCAGCGACTCATCAGCATCATACAGCCTTCTTCTTCAAGACCACGCAAAAGGTGCAGTAACGTACCAAGTATATCATTAACCTACTATTCAGCGGTTCCATAGAGTACACCGGCCAAGGTTGGCCATTTGGCAGCCGGCCAGTACAGCATTCAAGATTGGAAGCCACGAGATTAAAGCCAACTAGTGAATGTAGATTGTAGCACGAAACTGCTACGTGACTAGTGTTCGAAAAAGTTAGACGAAAAGTTAATCAATTGAAAGTAGATTCTTCTCTGAGCCCTCACTATGATTACGAAATTATTAGTAACAAGAAACTCGGGATTGCTCCCAGAAACAGTCATTACGTTGAGATATCGAACCCGCTTCAAATCCAATATTTATTTATTTGTTTACTTTTTAGCTTCAGGTTTGAAAGTTCTATAACTTTTAATACCATTTATCATTTTTATGATAACTGCTAGCCGAAAACGAGCAGATGAGCCGCCTGATGGTAAGTGGCCACCGTCGCCCATGGATATCAGAAACACCATATACAGTATCGATGCATCGTTGGCCAACCCCTTATACCTATCTCAAATTTATCTTTTATATAAATCTTTTATATAAGGAAATAAAATATGCATTATTTTAAAATACAAAAAACGATAAAGAATATTTACAAAACAAATTATTGAATTCGCAGGCGACACTCAAGAAGTAATATTTTAAGCCACAATTTATTACAAGGTACGATGTAACTTCAGGAAATTTTTAAGCCCCATAAAACTCATGGATTCCATTTTAATAACCTCCACCTTCCACCGTGACTAATGAACGCAAACGGTTTAGCCTGTTTCCAGTTTCAAATCGTGATTAGTGCGTCCAATTAGGTTAATTAAGTTAGACGACAAAGCCGGCTTCTGTCGTCATTATAGGAGCTCTGCAGGAATATAATTTTTATTGCCAATCTTCATCTTCCCACGGTTCAGTTGCTGCCGCGGATCCGTTATGAATAATTGTTTCAGAACTTCATATTTTAGTTGGCAATAACCCTGACTGCGAATCGAGGGATATCAGTTTTGACTCTCGACTGAAGGACACAGTGTAATGTAAGGAGTGCAGTGTAGTGTAATGTTTTGAGGTATGTTTTGAGGTTGACCGTATAAACTGGAATCCTGACGCGGGCGTGTTGTCTGTCGCTTCATTTGTAACCATTTAAATGTCACTTGCTACAAACGGTGAAACATCGTGAGGAAACCTGCATGCCGGAGAGTTCGCAAAACTCAAAGGTGTGTGAAGTCCGCCAATCCTCATTTGGCCAGCGTGGTGGCCTTAACTTTCTCATTCTGAGAAGAGACCCGTGCTCAATAGTGGGTCATGATGGGTTGAGATGATGATGATGATTTTGTAACCACAATTCCAATGTACCAGCATCATTGTAAAATGTGTTCCATTCTAAACGTTAAAACCAGACCCTTAAAGTAACGCGTACATGCACAATCTCGCAGAGAGGCGTCATTTTCTTACGTCTTTGATTTATCTTTTTAAAAGATAAGCAACAATCGCAAGAGCACGCGACTGTGCGTGCCGGCCGCAATTTGAGTGTTTTGGACGCCAGCTCCGGAGTTTTACGACGTAACGGATGCTCGCTTCCTACTCTGATAAGTTTGTTTATTGATTTACGAGGGATTCTTTTATGCTATCTGTGAATGCTGCTTATTATATCTATGAACAAGTCCTATAGGATCTAAAGTCAAACCGTAAATTAAATCCTTACCTTAATTTCATAATAATAAACGACAATAATTTTCAACTCCTCATACTTTGATACTTTTCTATAGGCTGTATGGAAGTCGAGATGCAGTTAAGTGCAGGCCTCTCAAAAGATAATAGATAAGAAGCCAAGAATATTATTCTTAGAAGTTTTGTCCTTATGTATATTTATCCAAACTACAGAAAGAAAGATGCAATTGTAATAGATGTATTGCTGGAGGTCTTCCTTAAAAACTGACATGTTTTAACTTAATATGTCGCTTAATATCATCAGCGTGGTGGAGTATGGTCTAGGTCTCCTTAACAATGAGGAGAAATCCGTGCTCAGTAGTGGGCCTTAATGGGTTGTAGCCATGTTGCTTGATGATATTCATTTTTGAATCTAGAAGTGATAGGTAATAAAACTTTCCAAACATAAGATAATAATTAGATACCTAGTAATCGGAAGGTCAGTGACAAGAAAGTAAGAAAAGTAAGTTTTCCGAAGCAAAGCGAGAGCGGGTATATCCATGAATCATAAAACGAGGAAAAATAAAGATTAATTTTAATTTTCAAGCAATTATAAAAATAGATGAAACAAAAAAATGTAGTTATTAAAAAAGTAAGAAGGAAGTAGATCCTACAGTCTAAACTAAGCAATTCATTAGGCAAATGGAACAAACTAATTCAAAGTTACAAAGTAATTGAGATACACGAGTCCACACAATCTCACAACAGATAAACACAAGAAACAAACTGCGATCACGCGAAGGTGCGTGATTCCCGCTATTTGCCGATGAGAAGGCACTCGGCACGCGATTTTTGGACACAAACAGCTCTCGCTAATGAAACAACCTGGATTTATCAGTAAAGAACACCAGGGCCTTAACATGATCATCGTACTATCGCGCTTTTCGGGTATAATTTACGCACATGATCGAGCATTTCAGGATTAAGAGAGATAAGGAAAGTAGTCTTTGATGCGTGCGTGAAATACTTATATCGAAAAATGGCATTAGGCAATCAGACGCAAGTCCATGAGAAATACGAAAATTTGACAGTCCTTTCAAAAGTAGTTACCTATATTTTGTACGGATTTAAGATAGCAAACAAGTGGGCGCGTGACACGCACCACCCTTCCGCTGCTGCTCATGAAAACTTTGTCTGACCCAAAACATGACTTGAATCGGGACTAGGATGGTTCGTCTAGTCCGAAGAGTTTGTAAGTAGGTTAGTTGGTTAGTAAGTAGTTATAAAGACTGGGACAGGAATTGTTAGTAATAATTCGTTCTGGTTGTTAACAGTAGTAGTCCTGCAGGTGTCTCGTTGTGATTCGATTATTTCAGTTTCCAATTGCAGCGTATTATTAAACTTTTTGTATGGAATATTCAGAGCTGTGTAATTAGACAAAAGTGGTAACAACTTATTTCTTTATAATGTAAGAAAAGGCAGGATCAAGCCATTGTCCACCTCTTCATGTAATAACTCTTTGTTTTTTACATTCGTTCTTTGTTTCCCGTTCATTCATTCTTTGCTGCAGTATTATTTAAGGAACCTTCTAAATCGCACCTTTCAGCTCTGAAGAGATTGTCCGAAATATCTCAAAGAACAATTCTTTTTAACCGAAATAATGGTGCAGCGAGCTTTTGTCCCTCAGTGAACTGTTGAGACAATGTGCTGGATTTTCAGGTGATATTGTCTAAATTTAAACGGATTGAAGTTAAAGGTGTTGCTAGAGGAAATGTTCCTATAACAAGTATATACATATATAATATCAATACCTACTCTGAAATACTCTGTATCGTTTTCGACGCATACGACGAGGGTGAAAGAATGTGAATTAAATAATAAGTTAATTGTTTATATTCATTCATTTTCAGTGATAATTTGATTAAATAAAAGAAAGATAAAAGTAAGCTTAAGCTGAACGAACTAAGCTGAGTGGGATACTTATTATGGAACAGAAAAGAAAAGAGTGAATAGGATTTTACTAAGTTAAGCGTTTACCGTCTTTAGACGTCATCGGAACTTAGCAAAGTGTAAACAAGTAGTATAAGCTTCTCTTGTAAATGAATGATTTAATCATTATCACTTAAGGTATAAAGTTGATAAGCAACCATAAGAGTACCAAGTGGTTGCCATGATTGTTATCATGATCAAAAATTTCAAAGGTGTCGAAAATTTTTTGTTGTCATTTTATTAAAGTGGGTATTTTCCGACCTCCGATTTGTTTTACATCGTAATCCGTAGTTATTGCGTCGGAAAGTGGCGCTTCACACACCGCAGCGTGCGTTGTTTTATTGCAACGCGCGCCCCGTATTGTGTGACAAACTCCTTCCTTTTATTTTATTTACAGTCCTTTTCGTGACTCTGGCTGATATTTTTGTTCACGTTAATTTGAATGTCCGTGAAATCGAGATGTGAGCTTTTTATTTTCCAGCCAAATATCAAAGCTTTAACGTAACTTATCAATCTATATGAAATGCCAAAATTTAATCATTTTATTTTAACCTAAAAAGAGGGGTGTTATAACTTTGACTTGTCTCTCTGTGTGTTTGTCTGTGGCACGGTAAGTCCCGAATGCTGTTTTGTACAAATCGGTTCAGCGGGTCGAAGAAATTTTTTTTTCACTTCAGTTTTTTCCAGAACGACGTTAGAATTTTTTGGCATAAAAATATATATTATGCTACATATAGGAGATCTGTTCCAACTCGATATTCGGGTTTGATGATCATCACATTATATTATAAGAGGATAATAAAATAGAAAAACGGAAGTTTTCTAAAAACTCTTCTTTCTCGTCTTTCTCAGAAATCTTCCACAGACACCGACCACTTACAGTTTATGTACACATTTATTTTTATATCTAAAGCCGAGAAGTTTCCGGCAATGACACGTAAACTTAGGGTCGTCAAAGGTTTCATAAAACTGTAAAGTATAGTAAACCCAACTTAAGATTGAAACGAAAGAGGCGCTGTCGGACGCATTTGACATTCATTTGACCAATCATTGCACACTAGTAACTGACAGATGAATGACCACAACGTACTTATGAATGACTTTTCGTTAGTTACAATTTTTGCCATTTCAGAGATAAGTTGGGCGGACTGTAAGCAAAGCCTCAGTTTCGGACATTTAACGCAATCAACGAGTGGATCATTGAATAAAACCAGACTCGAAACCAGAATTTACCGGTAAATCCGGCCTAACTTGAGGGGTCACGGACGTTGAGTGAATGTTAGTTTTAAGTAAACTTTTAGACACGTTACAACTTTTGACTATTATCACTGAACTAAAATACGATAATGGTTTGACTAAAAAAAATTAATTCACATTATAATTTTGATCAAATTTATATTAAGAGTCCTGTCTGTATTTTGCTTAAATAATATGAGTTTTATGAAATTAAATTAAGTGCATGTTTAATTTTTTATGCCAGACTAAGGTTTATTTCGAAAATTACAAATTCCCAGCGTCTACTAGAACTAGTTCCCCGAACCAACGCAAAGCGAGGACGGGTTTACGAAAATCTACATCTCAATTGTAAACAGAATCGTCAAAGTACAACGAACCGGTTATCGAGGATGTGTCAATCCGTTTGGTAGGTCGCACCACTCGTCGAACCGGAACGGCTACAAAATTCGGCACGGACGGCACGCAAACCGTGGAATCGAATCGCTGTATTTGAAATCCAATTTCCGTGCTGCGTAATAGCGTTTCAAAATATATAACTTTATGGAAATTCAACAGTTACACGTGTCAGGGTAAGTTTGAATATTGTGAAAGATACTGTTTTAAGGACTGCGCACATTACAACGACTCCACGCCAACGCGGTTACGGAGCCACTCAAATGTAAGCATTCAAGAAAGATCCTTATATCTTGGAAGTTACGGTTGAATTTCGAGTGTACACTTGAAAAACGTGGACTACTCCCCACCCTCTGCTCACCGACGCCGTTCACACTCGAAATTCAACCGTAACGTCCAAGATATAAGGATCTTTATTGAATGCTTACATTTGAGTGGCTCCGTAACCGCGTTGGCGTGGAGTCGTTGTAATGTGCGCAGTCCTTTATACGGTCAAACGCTAACTTTTACAAGTGTTGTTTGTAAACTTTTACTGTCGCATCGCTCAGTATTTTGACTGTAACAGGTATTCACGTTTTTCGGTTCAATAGCATAGATGCGTTATTGTCAAAAGTAAAAAACGACTGATTAAAATTATTTCAGAAGTATAGTAGGTACAATTGACAGGTCAGATAAATTGTGCAATATGTAATAATTTTTTCATAGTTAACGCATAATTTTCGAGGCTCTTACTAACAATTACTAACTGGACTATTACAAACAACTATACGTATTAACAGGACTTGCTGTCACTGATAATCCCTGTTTCAGTTTTCACATTTATTAATAACCTAACCAACTAATTCTCTACTAACTCTACTTGAGTAAACTAACAATATATTATACAAATATTATATTATACAAATATAACAATATATTATAACTAATATTTGGTTTCTTAGCAAAAGCCTTTACTTACAGCTTTTTAATTTTACCGTCAATTTGAAATTGGAAACCTGGCAATTGTGTGAGATGCAATGAAAACGGACACCATATTGAACTTGAACGCAGTATGGCCTAAACACCCTAATCCCTGTTTGAGTGTTGTGATGTGTCGGTCACAGTTGTCATGAGCGGCAGCGGTGGCGCTGGTTTTTTTTTATGGAATTAAGATAGCAAACGAGCATGCAGCACCACCTTCCGCTGACGCCCATAACAACTGTGACCGACCTAGAACTAGACTCAATGAGTCTCGTTCTAATTCGGTCACAGATGCGTTGCCTCTAAAACCCCTGAGGACTGAGATGGTCGCCTCTAAAAAAATGTAACCGGCTCCGCACCTTCCTATCCGGAACACAATTGTTCTCAAAACAATTATTACACGGTAGGAATGGTACTAAGTACCGTGGCGGGCGGTGGTACTTCCCCGGGTGAGCTCTAGGCCCTGCCACCTGCTGGTTCCTCGTCTGCTACCTTAATTCTATAAAAAAACCTCCCTCACTAATATAAACATCGACATCGAAGCACTACTAGAGTCTCAAAAACAAAACCAAAAGATTTATGTGGTTGATATCCATCTTCTCTACTAGCTTTTGAAGTTAGCTTTGAAAACCAGCTTTTTCTAAAGCAACGAAAGCAAAAAGCGTCACGACCATTCGTCCGTCGAATACGACAGTAAAACAGAATTTTTTGACCGCACTCTGTGACAAATTAAAAGGGAATGACTTCGGTTGTAGGTACTTTGATTTGAATAATTTTGAAGCCATTTTTTGACTAAAATCAAAGTCAAGACTCCGTAGCCTGTGGCGTCGATTACATTTTCAGAGGCGTTTATCTCAGTCTCAAAGGGTAGCGACACATCTGTAATTCTGTGCCTCTATTATGAGTTGTTGTAGTAAACGTAAAGGACGTCACTATTGCAGTTAACGTTTAGAATTTGTATGAGAGTTCAGTATCGTAACCGCTAGAGGCGCTGTACGGATTCTCATACAAATTCTAAACGATAGTCGCTAGCGTGTATAGTAAACTATAGTATTAAAAACTCATAATAGAGGCACTGAATTAGTACGAGACTGGCTAACTGGACTTTTCGGACTTTGATTTTCTGGACTTGGATTTCTCCTTTTATTTATTTGTCTAGTATGAGAAAAATAACTGCATTGTATTAAAGGTAAATTTGAGCGTAAGTTTATTGCCATGTAACATAGAAAAACTAAATAAAGTTTGTACCCAAAAAAAATCAATTTTATAATTGCAGCGTCAATTCCTGTTTGTTGAAGCTGATGCCTCACACATTTGAAAAATGCATTTGACCATGAATTTATTTAGTTGTACACGCCAGTACATAGCTACTCTGCTAATCAGCTACTCTGTCGCGGGCCGCGGCAAACCGAGGTGTCTGCGGCTTCTATTGCTCTGCGGTCAGCGCCCCGAACCGGCCCATTCGCCGCCAACGCATCTCCTGGAGTGCACGCACCACCGTCTCATTTCGTTCTCTCCTATATTATATAAAGTCGAGTCAAGTTGTAACTAATAATTATTGTAATACGAAGAAGGAATTATAATATTTAAAACAAGTACAGTGTTGTTACTTCAAGAGCCTGTACATGTGGCGACCGTCTAAATTCAAGAATTCTGCAAGATTTGTATGGAAGTTCGAGAAAGGTCGAGCGGAAAGTTCCACGCACGACGTCCGTCATAGTTCGGATTGGCAACGTCGCACGCGCCGACACTTGGATATTGGATTGGATATTACCTACGATACGTAACCGGCCGGCGCAAAATACTTACTGCAAAGGAACAACCGAGGAATATTTTGGAATACCTATTGAGGAGGCTACTGCTACCTATTGGAGACTAATTAATAACCTGGACGGCGCAAGCACCGCATCTGGAGGTCTACCCGAGGGAAGTAGCTCGTTCCTATATTTTTCCATTCCTCATTTCCGTTTCTATTTGGGTGAATATTTGTTTCATTTCAGTCATATTAGTCATATTGGTTGCTAGATGATTAATAAGTTAGCATAATTTGGTGTGCAAGTGTGCGTTAATAAAAATATTATAAAGCATTTTTTATAGTGAAATCAATGATAAGTAATATGTAATATCATTGAGTGAAATCTGCGGCAATCGAATTTCGACAGCTTTGTTTCGTTAAAGTGTTATTAGTACCTACTTACAAAAATTCCTGCATTAGGTATATTTTAATTGCAATAATTGCATTATCATTCCCTACTTGTCAGTCTCAAGATTATTATAAAATATATCAAATAATCGAAATATTTCTGTGACATAAATTTTTTGCACGTGTTTCTTTCCTGCATAAAAGAAAATAATAACCCTTTGTTTCACGCTAGGCTTTGCATTGCACTGCTTCAAATATTTTCGCCGAACAATTTCAGGCAAACAACGACTGCATCTGCGCGCTGCCTCCCGCCATAACCGCTTGCTTGCGCGTCGGGTTTTGTTCCGGAGCATCGAGCACGTGGTGCACGCGCTTACATCGTGCAACGTGCAACGTGAACAGCTAAGGCGGCCATCTTGTTTTCACCGGCGACAATTGGAGTGAACATATGACACTTGGTTTGATGCACATAATATTACTTACCTATTTCATTGTTTGAGTTTAGGGGTTGTGTTTTAAATATGCCGCTCGCAGAAAAGGATGAATATGATTCGAATTTAAGCGATTTGATTCGGAAACGCGGTAATATAAAGGGTCGTTTAAGCTACAACCCACTAATGGCCCACTACTGAGCACGGGTCTCTCCTCATTACTGAGGAGGCCTAGAGCATACTCCACCACGCTGCTCCAATGCGGATTGGTGGAGGGGTTAGTGGCCAAAAGGGTCGTTTAACTAAAATAAATGATTATGTGCAGGATTTGCAAAAAGCAGGAATAAGTTCTATGAGTAGTATTGCTGTCAAGGAATTAAGTAGACGTTTGGATAATTGCATAGATTTGTCAAAGCGTTTTGATGAGATACAAACTAATATTGAAAGTTGTTGCGATGAGTCAGATATAGATGAACAAATTGATATTAGGGAATCAATTGAATCCAAATTTATTTCTACTATAGCTACCATGGAGGATATATTGGAGAAACGAGGAGAGAATGCTTGTAAATTGGATAAATGTGGGGTAGATAGTGAGAAAAGTGTCTTCTCTCAATGTAATTCTCAGTTTCATAGTTTACAATCTATTAGGTTGCCGACTATTAAACTACCAACTTTCAACGGCTCATATTTAAAGTGGTTGGAATTTAGAGACACATTTAAATCTTTAATTCATAACAATGAATCGATACAAGATATTAATAAGTTTCATTATTTAAGGTCTTCACTAGAGGGAGGTGCTCTTGAAGTTATAAAGTCTTTGGAATTTACTTCTGATAATTATAAAATAGCATGGGAATTATTATGTAACCGGTACGACAATAAAAAGATTCTCATAAATAATCATCTCAAGGCATTATTTGATATTGAAAGATTGACTAAGGAGTCATATATGGATTTGCGTTGTTTGGTAGATAATGTTTGTAAAAATTTACGTGCACTCAATACTTTAGGTCAACCGACTGACCAATGGGATGCATTGATTATATATTTAGTTATATCCAAATTAGACTCTATTACCAGTAGAAAATGGGAAGAACACAGGAATCTCAGATTATAGAACCAAAAGGCAGATAGAACATTCGCAAAGAAAAGCGACGAATAATGTGAAGCCGCTTTTTCCCTATGTGTGCATGACAACCTTAATGTCAACTAGCAATTGCACCGTATGGATACGTAATTCTTTGTGTGTGTGAGGTTGCCAAGTGAAAAGTCATAATCTCCCGCAATTTTGTAAACATTGTTCGCCATATTTTCAGCTTAAAACATTATGCACAATTAAATTGGCAAATTATTTATTACTAGTGAACGCCCTTGTTTCGCTTCGGTAAGCCCATAATCGATAAATGAGGGATGGTATTCTTTAAATTGACGTGATTTCTTATTTGTGTACCGATTCTAACTAAATGTTAACCCAAGCTCATTTGAATACGTCAGTGAAATCTGCATCTAAATTTGTTAAGCCGTTCCTGAGATTAGGCGGAACAAATGCACAGAAAAACAGACAAAAAATGAAAGTTTTATTGTATGTAATAATAATAATTGATTTTAATTTCTTCTGATAATAATTTCTTGAGCGCCTCCGAGCTTCGGAAGGCACGTAAAGCCGTCGGTCCCGGTTGATATCGATACATCGATAGATAGCAGTCGTTAAGCCGTGTCGGAAGGCCTTCGGGCGGCTTGAAAACTTTCGACAATGTGTTGGCCACTAACCCCTCCACCAATCCGCACTGGAGCAGCGTGGTGGAGTATGCTCTAGGCCTCCTTAATAATGAGGAGAGACCCTCAGTAGTGGGACATTAATGGGTTGTAGCCATATCACTAGTTATCAAAAAGTATTATATAATAATTATGTGTAAATGTTCTTTTAATATACCTATTTCATTTAATATTTTAAATATGTTTAATTGTTTTAATTAACCTATGGATTTTTGTCTCTTTGGGTAGATATTTTTAATCAAAAAAAACATCAAAATATCAATATACTTATTTATTATAACAAAAATTCGGTTTTGATGATTTTTTAATCAACCAATGTCCTTTTTTAGTGAGATAGGTACACGTCATCCTCACTAAAATGTAATGAGCGAACCACGCAAAATTAATTAACCAATTAATATTTTGCCTGCTTTTCCGAATAATATGAACCCATTTTTCTCTTGTTACAGCATATGTCGGAAATCTGCAAAAATTATAGTTATTAGTTATTAGTAGGCTAAGCAGAAACTAAAATATTATATAATATTTATCATACATATTATTGGCACACGTGACATTTTCAGCAGTTAGAATGCTAATTTTATTGGCTGTATTGCCTGACTTTTAGGTTTAAATAAATAAAACTATTTACTTTCAAAATATTTTTTTTTCGATACAAATTTATAAATCGACCAATGTCCAAATAGTCCATGCATATTTCCCCAAATTTAGGGTAACCGATTTTCATATAAACTGGTGTACAAATGAATGATTGTTGAGGTTTTGTGTTCCGAGCGAACCGAAAAAATATTATTACAAATAAATAATAAAATAATGAACAATTACCTGTGAAAAGATATTCCGTCTTCTTTTCTTTGTTTTTGCGAACAACTTTTAGAGAATTTAATAATGCAAGACGGTATTATAACTGATAAAATTATTTTAAAAAATTTGACACTTGCGACGTTTATGCTATTTGACGCTTTCCGTAGTACTGACACGAGATTGTATTAGCTTTTTATTTTGTATTTGCTTTGGTAGCTTCACTTTATACTGGAACGACTACATCTGCCTTTTGGTTCTATAATCTGAGACAGGAATATATTACCTGACATTCCCACATTGGATAATTTTTACCAATTTTTGCGTAGTCGTGCAGATATATTGGAAACCACATTAACTAGGATTCAGCCAGAAAAACAAATAGGAAATATTAATAAAAAATATGGTAACAATAATTGGAATAAAAATATTAATAAAAATAATAATTCAAATCATAATTATTCAATAAAGCGATTTGAAAATTCCAATTCTTTGGTTTCATCTGAAAATTTAAGTGAATATTTGTGTTTGTTCTGTAGTCACCAGGGACATCGTATTTTTGAATGCACAAAATTTAAAGAAATGAATGCTCAAGATAGAATGAAAGAAGTTCGTAGATTGAAACTGTGCTTGAATTGTTTGCGAGAAGGTCATAATGCATTTCGGTGTCGAATTAAAGGTCAGTGTAAATCATGTAAACAAAAACATAACAGTTTATTACATATAAATAATTATAATAAAAATGTATCTGATACTGCTGCACCTTCAACCTGTCTTGAGCCTTCACCAGTGTCAATGTCCGTGGCCTCAGCTTGTCAGGTCCTCTTATGTACTGCAGTGGTAGAGGTAGTGAACCAATGTAACCAGCAAACTTATCTGGCCCGGGTTTTATTAGACACGGGTAGCCAATCATCTTTTGTGTCACAAAATTTAAAAAACAAATTGGGTCTAAGGACTAAGGTGTCTGAACCGTTGCGCGTTTCAGGTATCTCTAATTTATCTTTCAATATATCTGAGCGCTGTAATGTATGCATAAAGTCACGTCTACATACTTACCAGATTGAAGTAAATTGTTTGATCATTCCGCAGATTACAGGACCATTACCAAGTGCCCCTGTAAATCTAAAGGAACTGAATCTGCCTGAAAATATTCAGCTGGCGGATCCTAAATTGCATTGCCCGTCGGATATAGATGTGCTTTTAGGAGCGGATGTTTTTTGGTCCATAGTTGGGCAACAGCGTATATCGTTGGGTGTAGGTAAGCCTATACTACAAGATTCCAAGTTCGGATGGTTAGTTAGTGGACGTTTGGGAGAATGTAGGCAAAAGAATATTACGTGTAATTTTACAAAGGAAATTCACAATGAATTAAAAAGATTTTGGGAGATAGAAGAAGTAAGCTCAAAAAATAATATGTCACCGGAAGATAAATTATGCCATGTTCATTTTTTAGAAAATATGAAACGACTTCCTAGTGGTAGATTTTCTGTTAAAATACCGTTTAAAGAGGTGCCAGAACAAGCTTTAGGTGATTCCTATTTTTTAGCAAAGAAACGTTTTTTTAGCTTAGAGAAAAAATTTAAAACTAATCCCCAATTCAAAGACAAATATGTACAATTTATTAACGAATATCGTGATTTGGGTCATTTACAAGAAATTAATAAACCTGTATTTGGATATTACTTGCCACATCATGCTGTAATTAAAGAAAGTAGTGAAAGTACCAAACTTAGAGTTGTTTTCGATGGGTCTGCTAAAACAACTACAGGGAAATCGTTAAATGATATTCAATATATTGGCCCAGTAGTACAAGATGATTTGTGTTCAATTTTGTTACGATTCAGAAGCTATAGATATGTACTCACTGGCGATATACAAAAAATGTATCGTCAAGTGGAAATTGACCCTACTCAACGTCACTTGCAGTTGATTTTATGGAGAGATAATGAAGCTCAGCAACTTAAAGTTTTGCAGCTTAATACAGTGACCTATGGCACTGCTTCAGCGCCATTTTTAAGCACGAGATGTCTCATGCAACTGGCTCACGAATGTTCTGATCCTAAAATTGCTAATATATTGGAGCATGACATTTATATGGACGATTTAAATACAGGAGGTCAATCAGAATTAGAAATTAAAGAAATTTATGACGGGGTAAATAAAATGTTGTCCTCAGCTTGTTTTCCATTGCATAAAATACGTTCAAATTGTTCAAATATTTTACAGGGTGAGACTACTTCCACAACTCTTGATTTGAGCAAGCACTCAACAGTTTTAGGGCTTAATTGGTCACCTGCAACTGATATGTTACATTTTAAAGTTGACATGGATTTAAATAGAAAAATAACAAAGCGTACAATTATCTCCTTAACATGTAAAATATTTGATCCAATGGGGTTGTTGTGTCCATGCATAATTAAAGCTAAAATTATTCTACAACGCTTATGGTGTGAAAAGTTAGATTGGGATATGCCAGTTCCGTTGAATATAGAAAAAAAATGGCTTGAGATAGCAAAAAATATTAATAGTCTATCTAACATTACAATACCTAGAAACACATTGTGTGATACTCCTGTTTCAATTGAATTGCATTGCTTTGTAGATGCTTCACAGGAGGCATATGGAGCATGTGTTTATTTGCGCTCTATAAATATAGATAATCAGGTTACTGTAAGGCTTTTATGTGCTAAGGCAAAAGTTTGCCCTATTAAGGCCTTAAGCACTCCTCGCAGCGAGTTATGCAGCGCGGTTCTTGGGGCACGGTTGGCAACAAAGGTAATCCAATCACTTAGAGATCATAAATTTGCAAAAAAGGTAATTTGGTCTGACTCGACAGTGGTACTGGGTTGGATTAAAACTCAGGCAAAATTGTTAAAGACTTTTGTAGCAAACCGTGTCATAGAAATTAATGAGCTTACACAGGGCTTTATTTGGAGGCATGTACCAACGGCTCTCAACCCTGCAGATTTAGCTTCTAGGGGTGTTGATCCTCATATGCTGCAGGAGCATTCCTTGTGGTGGGAAGGACCCTCCTTCTTGAAGAAGGGTTCAGAAGCTTGGCCACAGCAACAGCAGGGCCCGGTAGAATTACCAGAGCTAAAAGTATATGTACAGACCGGGGTTTGTGACAAGTCAATTGTTGAATTTGATAGATATTCCAGATTTAGTCATTTAATACGAGTGATCGCATATGTGTTACGGTTCTTGTATAATTGCAAAAATGATATTAAAACTACAGGCAATTTACAAACTTCTGAGATTAATAAATCACATAACCTTTTGATAAAATTATCACAATTTGAATCATTTAAATCTGAAATACAATGTTTAAAAAATGGGTTGCAGCTGTCAAAACGTTCGAATATTTTGTCCTTAAATCCTTTTATAGATTCTGAAGGTTTATTAAGAGTAGGAGGGCGCATAGATAATTCGGATTTTGAATATAACAAAAAACATCCCATAATATTGGATGGTAAACATAGACTTACCTTTTTATTAATGAGACATGAACACTATCGATTATTTCATGCAGGTCCACAGTTGTTATTGTCTTCAGTACGGGAAAGGTACTGGCCTATAGGTGGAAGGGTTTTAGCTCGTAGAGTTAGTAAACAATGTGTTGTCTGCGTTAGGTATCGTGGTAAGACAGTTCAGCCTATAATGGGCAATTTACCGTCGGCTAGAGTTCGTCCTGTTTTCCCTTTCTATTCAACTGGAACAGATTTTGCTGGACCCTTTCTTATTTCAAGTAAGAAGGGCAGAGGTAATAGAATAACAAAATGTTATCTTTGTTTATTTGTATGCCTAATTACTAGGGCGGTTCATTTAGAGGTGGTGAGTGATCTCAGCACGCAATCATTTATTTTATGTTTACGCAGATTCGTATCGAGAAGAGGTAAACCATACGAAATTTTCTGTGATAATGGTACCAACTTTGTGGGCGCACACAATGAAATGGGTAGGATGTTACGCTCCAGTCGTGAGTCGGTTATTGACTATGCAAGTACTGAGGGAATACTGTTCAGATTTAGTCCGGCATATTCGCCACATTACGGTGGTATATGGGAGGCAGGCGTAAAGGCAGCAAAATTCCATCTAAAAAGAATTGCAGGAAATGTTTCGTTAACGTTTGAGGAATTGTCAACATTGTTCACCCAAATAGAGGCAATCCTCAACTCTCGTCCCCTGTCCCCTCTGTCCTCTGATCCAACTGACCTCATTCCATTAACCCCCGGGCACTTCCTCATTGGGCAACCATTGATTGCGGCGCCTCCTTTTACAGAGGTTGGAGACTGGTCAAAAATGCGGCTCACCAGCAACTACCAACGCATCCAGAAGCTGCGCCTAGACTTCTGGGAAAGATGGCGGAAGGAGTTCCTTGCAGAGCTACAGCAGCGCACAAAATGGAAGAAAGGAGCGGAAGAACCCAAGGTCGGGGACATGGTGTTGGTAAAAGAGAAAAACCTTCCACCACAACAGTGGAGACTTGGGCGTATCACGCGATTGCACGTCGGGAAGGATAATGTTTGTCGAGTGCTAGATGTGTATACAACAAAGGGGACCATTAGACGCGCGATACATTACTTGGTGCGGTTGCCCAAGCAAGACATTGAAAGTCAGCCCTTTCAAGGGGCGGAGGATGTACACGCCAGTACATAGCTACTCTGCTACTCAGCTACTCTGTCGCGGGCCGCGGCAAACCGAGGTGTCTGCGGCTTCTATTGCTCTGCGGTCAGCGCCCCGCACCGGCCCATTCGCCGCCAACGCATCTCCTGGAGTGCACGCACCACCGTCTCATTTCGTTCTCTCCTATATTATATAAAGTCGAGTCAAGTTGTAACTAATAATTATTGTAATACGAAGAAGGAATTATAATATTTAAAACAAGTACAGTGTTGTTACTCAAGATCCTGTACATTAGTAATAAAAATACTGATTTGGCGGAAACTGTTGTATTAAAGCAGTGGTTTTCAAACTTTTTCATGATGTGACCCCCCTGACATAAGAAAATTTTTCGCGACCCCCGGCCCCCGACCCTTCACTTTTTTATCACAAACTAGCTTCTGCCAGCGGTTTCACCTGCGTCCCGTGGGAACTACTTCGCGTACTACGTCAATAAATGAGCTATCTAAACCTGAAAGAATTTTTCAAATTGGACCAGTAGTTCCTGATATTAGCGCGTTCAAACAAACAAACTCTTCAGTTTTTTAACCCCCGACGCAAAAAGAGGGGTGTTATAAGTTTGAAGTGTCTGTGCGTGTGTGTGTGTGTTTGTGTGTCTTGTGGCATCGTACCTCCCGAACGGATGAAGCGATTTCAATTTGTTTTTTTTTTGTATTAAAGGGGACTTACGGGCGCGTGTTTTTAGATATGTTTGATGGAAATCGGTTGAGCCGTTTAAAAGTTGTGGGGGGGTAAAAGCGTGGCAGAATAGCCGAATGTATGCAAATATACTCGTGTGGGGTCTCAAATGAAAGGGCACAGTAAGAGAATATTTATGACTTAATCGAAAATATTCTTACCTATAAAAAGTATAAAATAAAAATTAAATTAAAAATTAAAAAAAACCCCGACACAAACATTTAAAAAGTAAAAAATAATATCTCTAAAAATAATACGTCGCGTTGGGGGACCGCTCCATTTACTTCTAACTTTAACACAAAAAAATATTGATAAATGATAAGTCTTGGGTAAAGGACTAAGTAGGTAGGCATGTGATACTTATGAAAAAAATCGTAGATAATGAGTAGTTAGGCGTGGTCCCCCAACGCGACTTATTATTTTTAGAGATATAATTTTTTACTTTTTAAATGTTTGTGTCGGGGTTTTTTTTTTTAATTTTTAATTACACTTTGGGCTACATTATCGCAGTTTTATTAAGGTTCCCGATTTTTTTTAATGTAATATAACCAATGTCACCCGGAAACAGTGTAGCTTTCCAACAGTGAAAGAATTTTTTAAATTCAGTAGTTTCGGAGCCTTTTCAATGCAAACAAACAAACCTTTCCTCTTTATAATATTAGTATCGAAGTATCGATACGATATTTAATATTAGTATTTTAGGAAAACGATTTAATTCTAAGGCGTCTGGCACACGGCACCGCGCACCGCCGCGGTAGGCGGTGGCGGTGAAGCGGATTTCGAAGCGGTGGCCCGCGCGGTAAGGCGGTTGATGCGCCTGACCGCGCGAATGGATTTAACACGGTTTTGATGGCGGCGTTTGAGACTTTTATGACGTAGATAGAAAAAAAAGAAGATATTGGGTTTATCCATTTTTACAAAGCAGAACTCTTAATGGGGCATTCATGTTATTCTATATCGACATCGAATTCCATTTTTAACCGACTTCATTAAATTGTAACACGTCCTGCACCAACGATGATCTGCGCGGTTATACGGTGGCTCATGTGTCAGCAGGCGTCGCCCTTCCGCGCAGACGTCAGCGCGGACGAGCGGTGGCGGTGAGAGCACCGCTCCACCGCACGGTCTGTCGGTGTACGTGTGTTAGGCATCAACGGATTTCATAGACCCCAATACACCTTTAAATCCGCTTCACCGCTTACCGCGGCGGTGCGCGGTGCCGTGTGCCAAACGCCTAAGTGTAACAAATTCAGATCCACGATGGATGAAACTGATTATTCAAAAACGAGCACAACCTTCGCATTAACTCATGTTAAAATGTCTTAGGATTTTATTTTTTGTTCATTTGTTTGTATTGAAACATAGAAATGTTTATGAGTATATCCTTTTGTCAAAATTCTCGTTTAATAAATCAATCTTTTCAATCCTTATTGTTTTTTTAATGAATTACTCTCTTTTCTGGCGACCCCCCTACAGAAGCTTCGCGACCCCCCAAGGGGTCGCGACCCACAGTTTGAAAAACACTGTATTAAAGTATCTACCTATTGCCCGTAAACCCAGTCTCGACGCTCTGTTTTTTTTATAGCCTAAGCAGGCAAACGAGCAGACGGGTCACCTGATGGTAAGTGATCACCGTCGCCCATGGACATTGGCAACACCAGGGGCGCCACCAACGCTCTTATCGCGTGACTTCAAACAACTATCATAACGCACGATGAATGAAACGCTTAAATGTTAGTGAAAATGTCTATATTTTCAGAGTTTAAAATTCAAACCATTTCATAGATATAATAATTCTTTTCCGTCTTTACTTAAGCATAATTATATATAAAATAAAAGCAAAGCATATTCTAAAACTTGACAACAACCCTATTAACGTAAATAATGCATAGAAAAACAGACAAAAGTTTTGAAAATTGTTGTGATGGTTATTCATTGCGTTTACATGACGAAACGAAATCAGAAATCAGTAAGCACTAAAAGTCTTATAAGTAGGATTTCTAGCAATCTTGATAGATTATTAAGAATACGTGATAGATTAACAAAGAACTTTAATATTTTGACTTGAAGCTTGACTTAAATGAGCAGGGTTACAATTCAACTGCTACAGACAAGCTTACAATTCGACTGGATTAATTTACATTCTAGACAAATTATTCCACCGCCAGATGTATATTGCCTAAGACCTCTGAGGTTACTAGATCTGACTTGTATCTGTGAGTCTGAGCTGCCAGATAATTAAATTTATATTTCGTCTCGAATCTCACAGTCTGAACAATTGGTTAAATAAGAATACTGTTAGGAATATAAAATTATTCAAAGAAAGTTAGGTACAGCTACAGAATTGCTTTGCTCCCTACATACAAGATTTTCGTGTGAAAAATGATATTATTGAGATTGTTTAACGAAATTAATCCTTTAATAATAAGTTTAAAAAAATACCAATGTGGGGAAGGGCAAATTAAAATTTCTGTTTTCGTTCTGGGGACACTTTTTGTCTTTTTTATGACATTTAATTGGTAGACAGCAGATGGTCTACATGAAATAGCACGAGTTTTTATGTAGGTACCTATACTTAGTTTTATAATAATAATAATAAACGCTAACACACTCATACCCCCGCAGTAGGTTACTAGGTACCTGTGTCGCGGGTGGCATGGACTACACATATAACACATTACAATTACACCCATGACCCGAGTACAAATATTTATCTGCCACATAAATATCTGCCCCGGCCGGGAATCGAACCCGGGACCCCTCGCGTCGCAGGCAGAGTCGCTACCAACTAGGCTACAGGGTCGTCAATTTAAATAATCCCGTCTCAGAATTTTTTCGAGTGCGTGTACGAAGACGTAGGTGCCGCCAAGCGAGCCGAAGCCGATTACACAAAAAGCCTGCAGCTGTGCTGTAACATATCAGCGAAATTAAATATTCCGATGATTTTCCGCGCGTGAGAAACGTTATTCAATTTCCCTCCTAAAATTATATTAACAGGGGATTATTTGCCTATGTGTTATTAGCAGTCTCAGCGGGAGTATGATAGTAGGATTACAATGGTGGTATAATGAGTCAGATCCACACATAAAATTATTACTATAAACTGTATTTAATGCGCATACCTACTCGTTAAAATAATGATAGTTTTTGTTTTATCGAAATCAGGCCAATATTTTCAAAAGTTTCAAAGCTTTTTAAATTTCCCTTCCTTCGATATTCGAACTGTGACGTCATCAGTGATGTTAATCGAAAAAAAAACTAATTGAAAGCAAACCGTAAGAGCGCAACCAGCCTAAGTCAGAGATTTATCACCAAAATATAAGTGTTTTGCGCTATGAATGCATGATGTCACGCGCTTTGTACGAAAGCCGTAATTTATAGTGTAAGATCTCAGTAATTTTTTTAGATAGGAAAAAAATAACCAAATTATTTCTTCAGAAGTTAGTTTATAATATGGTGATAACAAAAAACGTTGGTCGGACTCATTATGCGAGGGTTAGATCTAAATATCCAGTCCGTTTGACACTCATCAGTAACTTCGGTAACTGGTACACAACTGACTGAGTATAACAATCGATAATGCATGCACGCATATTTGAATAATTTCACATCGAACCGACGCCGACCACAACTCGTTACAAAATGTGCCAGCCTAAGGCTTACCCACATTATCATAATACTGTATGGACTACCAGGTAATTATTTATCTACCTTCCATTTATTCTACTACAATTTTTTTACCTCCGTTGTTCGCATTCGCCACAAGGCGCTTAAAACCTTTTGACTTTTGGTCTGACAAATGCCACAAATGATCACAAATCTCGAACCGTTATCAACAATCGGCCAAATTAATTGTTAAAATTGATGAAAATTACGTCTTTTATGAACATTAGAAGACGAAACAATCTCAATTTCTGGAGTTCTTATTTCTGAACTTGATATAACTTAATTATTTTGCACTGTATCTGTTGGATACTTCTTTATAAATACATTTTTGCTTCGATATATTTATTTAATATTCGTGAAAATAAAATCAATTTACCTGGCCTTACCTTTTTGAGTGAAAAGCGTTGCATCAAGTAACGCAAACAAGAGGCGCTTCTTTTAACTTCCCTTGTTACGACAAAATAATGGCGTTAGCGATTGGGCGACGTTGGCACTCCTTCGTAAATACTTCACGGCGTTTGGTACAATTTGTTTCCCACTTTATAGTCGCCTTTTAGTGTTTATCTACGTCGTGTTTGTAAAGAAATTAATATTGATATGAATTTTAGGAAATATATTAATGTTAGATACTTATGTAGAAAGATGATCCAAAATATTTTCTCAAGAGTCAAAGTACAATCATTTATTTTGGATCTGAGAGCCACTTAATGAAAGCCGAAGGCTACAAAAATTCGCCTCGGCGCAAAATGTACAAAACGCAAAATGAACACAACTCGCAAAATGTACAAAACGCAAAATGTACACGACGCGCAAAATGTACAAATCGCAAAATGTGCAACAAACAAACACTAGGGCTGAGTTCACACGGCATTAACCTGCACGCTTTCTTTGTAATAGTTTTTTAGCGTACAGTCACGAGCATTAATATATTATGTTACTACTAATTCTACGTTTCTGAAGCATTTGCGATGATTCCTTAACGGCGCACCGACCGTGAATGCAATTCATCTACTACCTATTTACTATTCTTCTTCTTCTATAGAAATAAAATTGAAGTGTCTGTTTTTTATTTCAAAACTAGCTGAACCGGCAGATGTCGCCCTGCAGTTATATTATTAAGTAGACGCCCTCGCTTCGGAAGCTTGTTGCTCCGCTCCTATTGGTCGGAGCGTGATGCTATATAGTCTATGTCTACTATAGCCTTCCTCAGTAAATGGACTATTCAACACATTTTTTTTGTTGGAACCAGTAGTTCCTGAGATCAGCGCGTTCAAACAAACAAACTGTTCCGCTTAATATTATTAGTATAGGAGAATAGATAAAGGTGTTTTAACCATCAGACCCTGCTTAAAATCTAACACCAAAGTACTCGCCAGCGGTATGCCGTACCTAGATTTATTGAAAATCGCTGGAAAAGCAGTTTTTTATGAGCAGCTTACAATAATAAATAATACTTAGCAGAAATATAACTTTGCTCAAAAATTTTTTGTCTTTTTATACCTGATCGTTGTGAACGTGGGCTTTGTTGCACATTTTGCGATTTGTACATTTTGCGAGTTGTGTTCATTTTGCGTTTTGTAGTTTTTGCGCCGAAGCACAAAAATTTAATATAAAGACAATTTACATTACATTATAACTACATATGTTATTACACTTCATTAAGGTACATACCTCTTTTATCAATGGTTTTACAAAAAAATATCTGAATATCTATTACACTTACAATACCAATCCACCAATCGATGTTTTATGACGACATGCTAATCAGATTTTAACTGACATCATAAAAAAGAGGTTCAATGTTTCACGTCTATATTTTGATATTGTTCCACCGATTTCTCCGTCATTTATGAAACTATTTTGATGATTATTAATATTGTATCGCTGGTGTTTTTCATAAGGTCCCATTTAAACGAAAGCAAAATTAAACGAAAAGTTTTTGAGTTTTCTTCATTAATGCATATTTAAACTTCAAGAAAGTCGGAGATCTTCTCACGCTTTTACTTGTTGATAAAAAAATAACAAACTTGTGGCGGGTTTTTATAAAAAAATATACCTATTCTAGGTTACGTTAATTGACAATTTCATAAAAAAACTTAAATTTCCTGACACCTTGTCTATAAACGTTTTAAAATGCAGGCTTTATCATAAATTGCAATTGATGGCCGATATAGTATGGATGTCGTAATGAATATTCATAGCTGCTCTTACACGAGCGATTTTCCACATTAAAACCTTTACACCCGAGCAATTATTTTCTGGTAGCATCGAGCACCAAGTCAGTAACGGCATCCTCTCATCTCGAAAATATCGCGATCGGAAAATAAACTTGGAAGGTATAAATGATCCATTCCGCTGGATCATATCCGGCACGAATTAATAATACTGGGCATTTT
This sequence comes from Hesperia comma, assembly GCA_905404135.1. Classification (NCBI taxonomy): domain Eukaryota; kingdom Metazoa; phylum Arthropoda; class Insecta; order Lepidoptera; family Hesperiidae; genus Hesperia; species Hesperia comma. The sequence continues at coordinate 19,912,914 of FR990018.1, forward strand.
TCCAGCAAAAAATATAGGCTTGCCAGTTGTCTGTATAAAATATTTACGTTCACTCTGTTCCGTCATACGAGACGTCCAATTTACTTGAACTACTACCCCCTGCTAGGAAATAGAAGTTACAGGTGAATAGGGGCAATGTGAGGGTGACGTGTGTGTCAAGATAGCCTGGTTACAATCACCCTGCAACGAGCCCTCCGCTTCTTCATTATGGCGAAAGAAGAAAATGTGATGTAACAAATATTATGATCCTATGACAAGTTGTCGACTTGTCTCCATGGGGTATGAAATGTTATAACTTGAAATGGGTACGGGATATTTTAGTGAGATTTTTTGTGTCCTTGATGTATTCTTTTTTCTCGTCTAAAGCATTTGTTACGCGCAAAGGTCTTATATGTATTTTACTATTTTGCATAACTGGTGACAAATATGCACTTAAACTAATTAATTAATAAAAAAGAAAATATGTCGGCAAAAATAAAAAAAATGATTTATGAACAATTCATATTTAATTTGTAATTATTGAGAATATTACTACAAATATTTTATTTTATTATTAGAACAAATACCTGTTACCTATAAGTTGTTTTGAACTGAAATGAGTTTTAAAAAAACAATGAAAATAATAAACGACTAAAAATTATAGACATAGCTGGCAAGTATAATCGTTCGAAGGACTGATAAATCTTCTGACAAAAACATAAGTCCTTGAATGTTATCATTACCACAATAAATCAAGCACAGATGACCTCAAGAATAGTATGTTAGAATAGTATATGAATATAATGTAGTTCAACCCCAAGAAGACACAAGTTTTCGCGTTTTCCGCTAAGAAAACCCCATTTGTCATGGCGCCTCAATTCCAGGGTACCGCGCTCACCGTTGCGTTGGTAAAAGTGTTGGGATTCTGGGCGTTGACATTTCGATCGATGTGCAGTATCGGAGTCATCTGGAAGCTAAGGCCAAATTGGTCTCCAAAGAGCTTGGTGTCCTACACCAGGAGAAGCAGTACTTCACTGCGAGGGACCTTCTGATCGGATAAAGCACAGGTCAGGCCTCACATGGGACCAACCCAGAACAAGACTTACGTCGGGACTAGGATGTTAGGCCAGTTAACAGAAGGTTGTAATGAAAACCCCAGGTACACGTATGAGCTACTGAGGAAGCTAATCCAATAATAATAATAACGCTTCACACTCATAGCCCCACACTAGGATTCCCTGTGTCGTGGGTGCCATGGACGACACACAAGACAAGGACATACACCCTGACTGAGAACGGAAATTCAAACTCATCATTCAAATTTCCGCCTCGGTGGGAATTGAACCCAGGACCCTCGGAACAGCGATCCGGCGTGTTAACCATTGAGCCATCCGGGTCGTCAAATAGTTTATTAAAAAGCCCAAACTGGTCCTAACAATATAAATTAGAGATACTTCTGTCAAGCAAAGGACTTTTAAAGACACTGATGGATTACCAATACCAGCAGTAATTGACTGCTTCTGAGTAACGTTTGGAGAAGGGTTAAGCCATTGGTCCTTCGGGCGCCTTCCGATGATGGGAACTTCGGACAACATAAACAAAGTTGGGGTTGGCAACTAATCTTTCACCTCTTTTTTTATGGAATTAAGATAGCAAACGAACATGCAGCACCACCTTCCGCTGCCGCCCATGACAACTGTGACCGACCCAGAACTAGACTCAATGAGTCTCGTTCTAATTCGGTCACAGATGCGTTTCTACCCCTGAGGACTGAGATGGTCGCCTCTAAAAAAGTGTAACCGGCTCCACACCTTCCTATCCGGAACACAATTGCTCTTAAAACAATTATTACACGGTAGGAATGGTACAAAGTATCGTGGCGCGCGGTGGTACTTCCCCGGGTGAGCTCTACTCGTAGGCCCTACCACCTATGAATCCTCATCCTTATCGCAGCGTGGCGGAGTATACTCAAGGTCTTCTCAGCTTCGACGAGAGAACCAAACTGTACCTACACTTTTTCAATCATAAATCCGAATTGGAATCCAGCCAATTCGCACGGAGACTATTTTCTAACGCTTTATCAAATCAAACGAAATGAAAATGGAATAGGTGTAATAAATAAAATATTATTACTTTCACGGAATGGTGAAGAATTTAATATTCAATGTTTGATATTAAGATTGAGTTCTTGGTTTTATGTCTTTGTTATTTTAATAAGTAAACTTGTTCGTTTTTAAATGAGCTGTAAATTGTCAGCATCTCAATAGATAACTGATCCACAAATAAGCTCGGGTCTCCTTTATTTATGATCACCTCATAATACTCACTCTCGGTTTTATGAAAATTATAGAAGGCTTTACAATGGCAGAGTTTCAAGTTTTTCTTCACTGGATTTCTAATACACACATAATTTTGAACTAAGAGGGATCTGCACATATCAATGCAAACATCTGTCTTCAGGTGTTCCAAGCAAAATTCTTGACTATATTACTCTATTTTTTTACGTTTTATAATTTTGCACACCTATTGTTTTGTTTTAAAACACTTACAGTTCACACACTTATTTGAAACAAAAATGTTTCAATTTAACCATAACAACACATTATGTAACACGGAACGACGCGACGCTTTAAAAATGTTTTTGAAGTTGTAAAATGCTGAACTGCAGCGTATTCTTTCTTTTTATTCGTAGCTAGCGAACTGAACATTATTTATAAATATATATTTAAGTATACGCCAAAAATATTATCGTTGTCTCAAAAGAGTTCACAAGAATGTCTAGTGAAGGATTTAAGTGTTAGTGCTATGGCTGTAGCCTGACTAATCCGTGTTAAATATTAGCTTGAATATATAAATATTAGCTAGGTACGTTGATTAAGTTTTCTGAGAAAAGTAATGTTAAGGATCACATTATAATAGATGCAATTTGCTAATTCTGTAAAGTCTTTGCGCTCTGTAATTAAAGTGATGTGTAATTTAGGTCGGTAGGTACGTCTTTTCTAAAACTCAAATCATATTTATGTATTTCAATATTTCAAACGTAATTCTTTGCAATATTAATTAAGTTACAAGCCAAAGTCCACCACGCTTGCCAAGGTAGTTCACACCAACTTCAAACACCTTGGAGGACATCATGAATAACTCTCTGTAGGTTTCCTCACGATGTTTTTCTTGTACGAAGCAAGCGTAATTTAAAAAAAATGAATGATTTGACTATTACTGCTATAGAGAATCCATTTCTTATACTTTCTGTGATTATAATCACAAGAATTCGTTATTGTCCCTTTACTACTCTTTCAGCCGAAACTATCTCCATTACGCATTACTAAGGCGTTCTCAGAACCATGTCTGCATTTAAAATAGCATTGTATCACGAAGTAAACTGCGGGCTCGTGCAGCGGCGGCTGACAAAGCGACCGTGGAAGGGGCTGGCTCCGAGCCAGCCGCGCCTATGTAAATTTTGAATTTTCCCTTCCAGTCAGCTGTCATGGTATAGTTTGCTATTATTCTATGTATATGTGTGGTGTCTTCGAGTATCACACTTAGTCGGTTTCCGTCAAAGACGTCAAAGACCTACCGCCTCGCGGTCTCAGTACGAACTGCCGTCAGAACCGAGTTAGCACGTGGCACCCACTAGCGCCATGACACTGACATCTGACATGACATGCACGTCATGATTACCGGAAACATCACTGTAGACGTCACAATATGCTACTTCAGTACTGGATTCTTGAGTTTATCGAATATGAAACAGGTATTTAAATATGAAAAATATTTTTAGGGTTAAAGACATATTTTCCTCATAATCCTACTAATATTATAAATGCGAAAGTTTGTAAGGATGTATGTGAGTGAGTGAGTGTGTGTGGGTTTGTTACTCTTTCAAGCAAAAACTACTGAACGGAGTTTCATGAAACTTTGCAGTAATACAGCTTAGACATCGGAATAACATAATTTGTTAAAATTTATAGTGATTTTTAAAGGGACTGGTTGCCCGAAGCGAAGCGAGGGCGAATTTACTAGTATTATACTAATTCAAAATATGTAATAATATGGTGATTAACTTGACGACCACGTTGCGTAGTTAGTAGTGAGCAGACTGTTAATATAAAAGACATAAAGGGTAACCCTTGAATCCCGTGGTTTTTACTTTCATCATGAGTTGTTAATTGCTTCTATGCAAAGAGCTATTAAGTTTAGTATGTATTTACTCAAGGACTAGCCTAATAAATTGCGTAGCTCGATCTTTTTGTTTGTCATTACAGCTGTTAGAACTATTGCATAATAATATAATAGTTGTTAATTAATTGTTTTCAAGATATGAAATATGCATCAACTTCAAAAACCTTTTTAACAGATCTTTCAGAATAAAAGAAGCGATTATTTACAGGGTAAATTAACGGATATTGACTTGTATGTAAATCGGTAAAGTTCCGATTTAAAGAAATTTTCCGACATAAACACGGAAATGATAAATAGGAAAGTTACAAAGATAAATTCCTTATTATTTTGTACTTACATTAGAAATAATCACAGACTTAAAATACCTACAAACGTGTATACAAAAAAGGCGGCTTTATCGCTAAGCAGCGATGTCTTCCAGGTGACTTTTCGTACAGGAGAAAAATGATAAAAAGAAAATGGCCTTGTGGTAAAAAAAGGTAATAAATGTTTTATTTTGATATAGTAAAGTGTAGCTATAGTTCATTCCAACTGTACTATACTAAATTGTCACCGAAAATTTTTCTTATTCCTCGTAATACATCCGGAAATTATTATTCCAGTCAGATTCTAAGAGAACACGGGTCAGTATGAACCCAATAGTCGAAACTCTTACAGTGCCCTCAGGGCCGATAACGTTAATGTCTGTGATCTAACGATACCGACCAAAACCTCCTGACGTCGCAACCACGGTTATTATACTAATGTATGTAGTTACCTATATTTTATTATAATCTACTGGGAACATTACGCATTTTGTATGTTTATAGTTTATTACAACTATAAGAAGTTGTTAAGGACAACATTCTCTAGACGCAACACTTTTTAAATAATATCTATTTAAAAAATCTTAATTTTTAAGAAAAATACAGTCGAAATAAGAATCTTTTTTCGAAGTTAGTTAAAAAAATTAAGAGTAGGTGTACTTCATTGCGTTTATTTTGTTCAAGGATTAGCTGAAGCGAAAAGTAGCGTAAAATAAAATAAATAAACGATAACACAGTCGTCCCTACATTAAAATTCCTTATGTCACGGTTGGCACGAACAACATAAATATTTAATCTATGAACAAATATCAAAACATCTTATTTTTAAAATACAGCTATAACATGTGACAATGAACAAGACCTTTCGTAAAATTCGACCCAGACCTCAATATTCCCGAGAGCCGAACTACAAAATGTAACGGGAGAAAACGCTTAATGAATTCACAATGAAAGTTGGGGAGTGCTGTGCCACCGCTAATTATTCTCATTAGCTATCCTCTAATCCTACTGAAGGAAAACAACGGGTAACGAACGCTGCATACATAATTGTTACGTTAACTGAGATAAACGTAACAAAAGCATCGTTATGTTTACACGGATAAGCAAGTCAACGAAACTGATTGCATTGTTAACATTCTACGTTCGTGTATTACTATTGTGTTAACTAAACTCTAATCAATCGATGTAGGCGATGTGAACGGAATAATTGTAGCTGAGGATTTTTATACCTTTGCTACAGCAGGAGAGGAGAAGGAGCAACAGGAAGTGGTAAGGAGAGGAGAGCCTAGTAAAAGCGATGAGTAACAAGGAGAGTCGAGGCGAAATGAGATAGGGGAGAGTTTTTAATTGTTACTGGCATGTGACCTACAAATTTTCACTTATGTACCAAAGTAGACAAGTAGGTAATTAATAAAAACAACGAAAGAGCAATTTTGCCAATTTATTGTCATTAATTGAATAAAAATACTTGGAAGATAGTGCATGAGTATTTTATTTTCTTTTTTATAAATATTTGGGAAAACTTGTTTGAAGTTAACAAGAAAAATAATTTTCAATTATGTCATTATATCGCTTTGATGTGCGTTTGTTTTCACCTATCTCAAGAAGGGCTAAACTCAATCAATAGTATAGTATTTCAATCGGTTCACAATTAATAGAGAAACTTAATAAAAATGTAAAGAAAAACAAAATAAAACCGTCCAAGTGCGAGTCGAATTCGCGCGCGAAGGGTTTCGTACCATTATAATAACGCCAAAAAATCTGGTCTGTTGTATGAAAGCCTCACTTAAATATTTAATTGTTTTATTGTAGCCACATATTACGCACAACGCCATCTCTTGGACCGAAAGGTAACTAAACTTCGCTGAGGCGTCGAAAGTATGGGCGCCAAAAAACAAAACACTGTTTCAAATGGGGTGGGTACTCAGGCATATAACGAATGCCCCTGATACAAATACTGATTAGACTCGATATCCGTAACTCAAACAGACGATACAGAGAGCGATAATTCCAGAGAATCTTCGCATCACACTCACCATTACCATCTAATGCGCGTTATTTTTTACTACTTAACAACACTTTAGCATCCACCGAGACAAAACCAACCTTAAACCAAAACGCTACGGTCGATTTCCGGATGAGCATCAAAACTCTATCCTTCTCAGTTTTGCAAGCAGTTTTTATGTATTCATTAGGTGCCCTGATGACACATTGGGCTGACAAATACGAGACTGCGATAATTCATAGACGCTTTTACGTGTGAATTTAGCGCGCAAATGGAAGCGACGTTGGATAAGGAAGAGAGATGTTTTTACGTGGAAAACACTTTTATGTGCCGCCGAGGTTGTGAAAGAGTGGGTGCAGATTCGAGAGGTATATATAAAAAAGTTTATGTTGATGAAACAACAACGTTTTACGGTGCAACGTGCGCGAGCTAACACACAGAGCCAAATGATTACGGGTATTTTACTTATTTAAAACTTTTGCACCATAGAAATTTGTACACAAGCAAAGTGGAATTAATGCTAAATACATTCTCTCACTGTTATTACACAAAAATCAAGACAGAAGTACATAACTTCCGTTCAGTCACAAACTTATAAATACATAAATATTGTATTAACTTGCACTGTGAATCATTATGTTTACTGACATTGTCACACACACACAACGCATCAGATCTATACATCAGACCTTCTACTTCTACGCTTGTGGCTTGTAACAAATCACTTAATGACCTACGTTTCTAGTTCAATAATGGTTTTAAAATTATCTTAGAAACAGTCCAGCTTAGATTATCTGCTATTTTGATTGAGGCTCGAGTGGATAGTATAAACACTATTATCAGTGAGGCGGCGGAAGTAGCATAGTGCATACGACCTTTATCATCACTACACCGGTTACACTTTTTTAGAGGCGACCATCTCAGTCCTCAGGGGTAGCAACGCATCTGTGACCGAATTAGAACAAGACTCATTGAGCCTAGTTCTGGGTCGGTCACAGTTGTCATGGGCGGCAGCGAAAGGTGGTGCTGCATGCTCGTTTGCTATCTTAATTCCATAAAAAAAAACACTACACCGAGTGAAATGTCGGTAGAACGACATTGAAACTTAAGCCCATGAGGCATGACCCGATATAGTTTTACTTGTTTAGTTCGCGTGGCTTGCATTCCAATAAGCTTAGTCATTAATTAACACGATAATGAACTTAAATGGGAACAAACACTTTTGTTATTATTTGTCCTTGTTTTTTAACAGGCTTACAGCATATTCACAAGCGATACTTTAGTACAATCCACTCCAATGTGGAACAAAATTGACGCGAACATAACAAGTACCTACGCACGCGTAATCGAATGAAACTGTGAAACTTTCGGTCGACTGATCCGGACCCTACAAAATAGGCAGGGCCATTGTCATCCTAAAAATATAATAAGAACAAAGAAATAAAGGAACTCCCGATATTCCGACAGAAACACGAACTAATAACATTAAATATTTTTTGTGCCCGTAATAAAACGCGCGGTCAAAAGGAACCCGCTTCACTCTCAGAGGACAATAAAACTAAATTTATATCTTCATAAACGAACAGTTAAACTTAATAAGCTAGAGCGACGCGACGACCTAGTATGGGGCGAGGAGAAAAAATAACCGAAATTGGTAACATTTTGCGGGTTTCGGAGCGAATTTGATAATCACATTTTGTGATTTCGAATCGTAAAAGGTAAAGCTCGCTTTGAGTCTTAATCAACTTTCCAGGGAACCCACGGTAAAGTCGAATATTAAAGTTGAGTCATCGTGGATTACGCCAATAGGTATTACTACTTTTATTTTTGTCATAGTGTTCTAACGATATTGTATTACACGCCAATATTTCAATCCAGTCACATGAAATTAAAATTCAACCAATTAATATTGAGATTCTGAGAATATGGAATTGCTACACCCCGTTAGAATTGAACCTATTACTTATGCTCGAAGTTAAATTTAACCTGTAAGCAAAATTTTCTTAAGAAATTTAAAAATTTCACCGTCTACCTACAATTAACCTTAGTCAAAGGGGTGGAATTTGGAGGATTAAAACGAATTCCATATCTAATGCGGACGAAGTGTAGGAGTATACTGATGTTCATCAGACGGAGTCCACTAACGCATTATCTCTTCATAGCAATGCTACTAACAGGTCATAGATTTAGTCGTTCAAACCGTAAACAATTTTTGGGATTACCTAAACTAACGCTTTAGCGATAACTAAATAAACACGCATACGAAATAACCTACATTCAATTCGACTAATAAAAATATTTCACACGGCCACTTGCTTCGCTTAAAATTTTAATATTCCAACCCAAAACATTCGCTTCCACGAAATGACTCTAGTGGTTGTCGTTCGTTTCGAGTACGGCCATTCCAAAATAATACGGTATTGGACATCCACTTGATCCCGAATAAAGTCTGTGATTTCGCTGGATTTTATTCGGCTCATATGTTTAAAGTAGTGTTCTGTCGATTATAAAGTTAACTTGAAGAGATGAATGGGAAATACCGATTGAGACTGGTTAAAAATATAAATGCGGACGTTTGAATTTTATCGGCGCAGTTTGTGTATCGATTGGTCTCACAGTAAACCCGTTATGCGATACGTTGTTGATACAATTTATAGGCATTACATAAAATAAGATTTAAGTAAGGTTGATCGTTTAACGTGTCTCAAAATTAAGCATTTACCAATTTATCATGTATCAAAATTAAGCATTTATCCTTCAGCTAGTTAGAATAATTAGTCATCATTATAGCGTTGACCATACTACACCACGCTGCTCTAGTGTGGATTGGTGGATCGGAAGTTTCCCTGCCGCCCGAAGGCCCCTATCATGCCTTAACGTCTGCTTTATTATCACTAATAATAATTATGTCCAAAGTATTTGCGTGTCCCCCGAAGCACAGAAGGGCTCGAGATATTTTCGCCATAAGCGGTCACCCATCCAACTACTGACCGCACCCGCTGCGGATTAACTTTGGCGATCATTTAGGATTAACGCACACCGCTGCGCTGTGAGCGCTGTATGACTTATTAATTAAGAAATAATTAAAGTATTTCCCTTAATAATTTTATAATTTCACGTGCAGGTATGTGTTATTCCTACTAATATTATAAATGCGAAAGTTTGTAAGGATGTATGTGAGTGAGTGAGTGAGTGTGTGTGTGTGTTTGTTGCTCTTTCACGCAAAAACTACTGAACGGATTTTCATGAAACTTTGCAGTAATATAGCTTAGACATCGGAATAACATAATTTGTTAAAATTTATAGAGATTTTTGAAGGGACTGGTTTCCCGAAGCGAAGCGAGGGCGGATTTACTAGTAAATGAATAAACACTTAATTATTGAAAAAAAAATCATTAATGATAATGTAATAGTTAATAAAAAATGCGAATCATTTATAATTATGTATTTATCAATAATTTAAAAACTTTATACGGCGTGTTTTTAATCGGGACTACAGGTTGACCTCGAAAGATACTGTATATAGATAAACACTGCGCGCGCTCTGCCCCCTATCTCGAAAATGGTTCAAGATATAAAAAAAAAATGTTTTAACAAAAGTTGTAGAGAATTTAATCCTCTACAATATTTAAGTATAATAAATACAAATAGCATAAAACTCATAGGAAACGAAATATTTGCAATAAATGTGTAAAAAATCGATTTTTTGACCTTTGACCTTGGAATATCTGTATTTGCAGACACCCTGCGATAACTAGGTTTTGAGACAAGTTTTAGGGTGTTAAAATAAAGGTTTATACAAGTTTATAGCCGACTATCTCTCATTCCGAGGTGAAAACCTAATATGCCTGGACTAACACTTGAAAGCTAACCTGTGAATAGTGATGTTATTATTATATGATTTTGCTTTTCGGAAGTGTTGTGACAAAATTTAACAGCACAAATTCACAAATCGTCATAATTTTTTTTTCGCGAGACACGTTCGGCGTGCATTGACATTGAATGCTACGGAGCGGAACTGTGTTTGGAGTCATTAATGGCTCCAATGAAGGTGCTACAAAATGGCCGCGCTGGCTTGGTTTCTATACTATATTTATTCTAAGCTAACCAACTATGTACTCCAACAGTTTCTTGAGAATACTTTCTGTACACTGTTTGACTTTTACAAACAATAATTATATGGACAATTAATTATTACCAACAGGACTAAGTCAAAGGCACCATAATTAGAAACATATTAACCAACTCATGTTCTAACCGAACTATCTTAATCTTCACTTGAGTCTTATTCTAGGTCGGTCATAATTGTCAACGGTTTGTTTACTTCCTTACTTCTATAAAAAAGCAACAATTATTACTTATTAGCTAGACTTCTTAATACCTACTAAAACAGGCAAAGAAATCAAGACATAAACTATATTAGTAAACCCGCTCTCGCTTCGCTTCGGGGAACCAGCTCCTTAGTAGAAAATAGCTCTCAGAAGGCTAATTATTTCCGACTAACTTGACTGATATCATATTATGACCAAATTGTAAAAATATCCCTACAAAAATTAACATAAATTATATTATTCCGATATCTAAGCTATATTACTGCAAAGTTTCATAAAAATCCGTGCGTGAAAGAGTAATAAAATTTCAGACACAACACATCTTCACAATTTTCGCATTTATAATATTAGTAGGATTAGCAAGATTACAAAAAATAAACTTATTAAAATAAGGAGATTTGAAGGTAAAGTTATTTGCAGCAATTATTCCAATATAATCCCTATAATAATATCTGTCTGATAAACAAGAAAAGTCTGAAAATATGGATAGCAATGAGGAGGACATAAAAAATTAAAACCATTATCTAAATATGCTCGATCCGCGCATTAATCCCTCGATCCCTCATCGAAGTCGGATTAAATATCCGGATTAAAATCACGGACGCATCCGGTAATAAAGATTTTCTAAGAAAAAGAAAATAATATAAATCACACCTGATTTATTGTTCCACACAACTGGCATCGAAACTGGTTAATAAATCTTTGATTCAAATAAATTAGATACACTATGCATTTTCTGAGACAGCACACAGACGACGAAACAAACGGGTTAAAATTAAAAAAAAATATTTCGTAAGTGAAATGTAATTAAAATTTTAAATGGTGGAGTAAATTTGAAATAAATGCCAGGACAAACTACTCAATTCCTAAGAATATTAGTATTTAAGTCGTGAATGATAATAAATAGCTATGTGATCATTCTAAACGGCGTAGGTACACGACAAGACAGCAGTATCTCTGTTTGAAGATTTATCTTACTTGTTTAAATAAAGTCTTATACTACACAATTTCAAGGACAGATACCGTTGGAGAAGAACTCGAAGACCACGTCATGGAAAAAAGAGCATAGGATGCCCCCAAACCGGTGGACTGACGAGGTGAAGAGGACAGCGGGCAACCGCTACATTCAAAATGCTCAAGATGTAATGTGTGTTGTTGTAAAGCAGTGGACTTTTAATGGCTGATGGGATGGTGGTACTAGTTCAGAAATGAGATAACGAAAGGCACATCCAGTGTCGAACCGCTTGCCGTCCCGGAGCGATAAACCGCAACTCAGAAAAGTATTTTTATTTTTCTCCCAAAATGTTCGTAGCCGGATGCGGACTTGATTGTAAGCCGGATATAATCCGCTCTGATTGAGGGATCACCCGGTTTATTTCAGATCTGGATATTAATACGCGAATATTTTTTTATTGTTTGATGCAATTATGTCTGACTTGTATCCGACCTTACTTCTCTCTGGGAGCCGGTTAATATTTCGCGGTTGATTTTAAAAGAACGATGGTACCTAGCCGGACGGGTAAAAATTAAGAGTCTACCACCATGATTAAGTGTAATTTAAGTGATCTTCGAAGACTATCACGTTCTTGTCTAAACCTGCAAATTTTGACAATGACGGAATAGTGAGTTGACTCTTTTATGTGAAAGACTTAAAACCCATGATATTGTGTGAAATCACACAATATCATGGGTTAGAGCTGTATCCAAAAAATGGTGCCATAATCAAGTTATACCTAACGATAAAACTGTTTCTCATACTAAAATATATTGTAGGATGATGTCTTATAGTAAAAAGTTTAGCGTCTCTCTATAACATAATAATAAACGCTAGACTAAGAAAAAACTGACCCATCAGATATCTTCGCGTCTTTCCAAACACTTGGGATCGAGAGGCACTTATCAAAGCCTACATAGTCGAGTATAAAATCAGAAAATTCTTCTATGTTTTTGAAGATATATCGAGTGGAGGGGGTTGTGGAAAATTTTGAGATTTTAAAGATAGAATCAGCAGTATGGAGTGGTGATATTAATATCAGTGGAGTATCATTATAACATGAGCGAGCGGAGAATATTGGCGGTCCGCCAGAGGAAAGTGCCTAATATATAGACCTCGGTACCAGTGAATTTAGTGTATGTACTAACTCCGTGAACTTCCAGAGGTGAACTGGTGAATTCAGGCGGAGAATCTTGGCAGAGTACTGTTCAATTGTATTGCGGTTTGCAAGTATTATTAGGCAAGACGTAAGATAGCGGCCAATTATATATTCTGGATAAGGCCTCTAAGGGACTTTGGAAACACTTTGAGTTGAACGATATTCAGCAACTTTAAGGGACTTAGTAAGTAATAGTGTCAAACCAATTTCGCTAGTCCTTAGCCTTAACGAATCGAAGCAGGTAACTCTTAAATTAATAATATCAGGTGACCGAGTTATGACAGTATTTGTTTTTTGGGAAATCATGTTTTTGGAAATCTTATTTAGAGATGAATATCATAGTGACGAAATATGAATAATATTTTTGATCTTACTTTCGGTAATCTCATAATGAAAAAAAAAACATTGAAAAAAGAAATGGGACTGGAGAACTCTGGACTCAAATCGGGTTCTTTGTTTTCGGTGATCACTAACAATCGGGTAAGCTCATTTGCTTTTCGCCAGGTATTAACAACAACGCAACAATATGTATAATAACAGGTAGCTTATTTCCCATTAGCGTTTAGGCGTTAGCATTAGCTTATACTCCCATAGTCAGTTCTCAGCTATCTTCTGCAACTCGCCTGGCTGATCCTTAAACGTCAGCAGCACGGAGCCAGGAGTGGGGCAGAAGATAGATTGCCCGATGTTCACGCCCGCCTCGGTAGGGCATCCGGGGCGTCGCAATTCCAGCAGTAATGACAAATTTATTGCTGTTTACGTGGTTTCCTGAGTGTTTGTTTTTGTTTGTGGCTAAAGTGATACAGGATTATTAAAATACAATACAGGAAACTGACGTCCCGAATGGCGCAATGGTTGGTACCGTATCGCTGTTCCAACGATCATGGGTTTGATCCGTTCTTGGTATGGGTGTGCGTCTTGTGTGTTGTCCCATGGCACCCAAGACACAGGGAATCCTAATGTGGGGCTATGAGTGTGTAGCGTTATCATTATGATATTGACGAGAGGACGCCCTCACCTTGCTTCAGGAACCTTGTTCTTTACGTTTACAAATATTAGTGCAACATTTTTATTGATACTCTCCACCTATTGGTAATAGTGTGATGTTATGTAGCCTTTGTCAATAAATATAGGTACATACTATGAAAAACAAAAATGTTTTCAAATCAAACCAGCAGTTCTTCAGATTACTCCGTTCAAAAAACAACACTTTAGCATTATAAATATTAGTAGATAGATTGGCAATTTAGGTATTGATCACAGTATCTACTTTTTCTTCCAAGTCAAGAGTGAATAGGTGCTTCTAAGTTTCGACCCAGACTACTTCACAAAAATAAATGGTTAGCTATGAGTCAGTTTTTTTAATAGTCATTTAAAAATAGGTACCATCATAAAAAATACTATATTACGACAGTCTTATAGCGACAGAAAACTGGAAGATGGGTCAGTTATGGCTCTTAAAGAATCTTTTCCCAAGAAATCATTTATACGTAAAACCACTATACCACAAAACGGCACTTCCCTTCCACTCTGTATTGCAATAAAGAGACATATTAAGATATAAACTACTTTTAATGTCCGTAATAATAAAACCAGTGTTACAGTTTTCATAAGACACACTGTATAGTTTTACGATCGTTTTCAAAAACGAGTGTAATGTTGAGAGTCGTAAACGGAAGATTGTATCTCAGAGGAAAATGTAACAATAAGTCGAAACGAAGATAAATCTTGATGGATACGTGCTAGAGGACTCAGAGGAAAAGTTTCGATTTATTTCGAAGGTTTTAGTTCGCCAGGCCAAGAATCTTCTACTGTTCATATGTGATCGATGGAGTGTAGTTACTTCTTAGTCTTTACGTACACAAACTATAAGATATCAAGTGGTCATAGCATTCGATTATTCCAACGAGGTACTAGTGCATAATATATTATGTCTCCAATTTTACATTAGGCGCGTTAAGTCATAGATAACTTGAAAAAAACTCTGCTTTAAACCATCAACAAAATTGATAAGTCGAACGAAATGTTCAACTATTTCCAATATTCACTTCATCGATAATTTCCCCCGTCCCTACCGGATGTTGCTTTCAGAGCCGCTACTTTGCAAGCTTTTAACTCAAAGTCGAAACAGCCTTTTAACGAACAAAGTTAAAAAGTTCGTAGATACACGTAAGGTTGCATTAATGCAGTCGTCTGTGTGGTAATTTCACCCTGTGTGAATAAAAGGACAGTTTGTTAGTGAACACATTATCGGTTAGAGCTCTGTTATGACCTTCCTTCAGATGTCTAAAAACGGACGACAAATGAGTGATTTTTGAATGTTAATAATCGACACCAGATATTTAATGATCATGGTCGCTGTTGGACATTGGTACAACAAAAGATATCACCAATTCCTGGTCAGCCTAGAAAGACGGACAAAGATAGAAAGAAACACCGGCTATCAAGGCCCTTAGCTGGAACAGGACGAATCGTTTAAACACCAAGTAGGGGCCGAATTCTTCCTTTTACAACACTCAGATCTTCCAGTCAGTATTCTGAGTGGCCCCAATATACACACCTTCTCAACCCCTGGTTGTCTGGAAGACAAAATTTAACGCCTTTGTACGAATTTTTGTCTTTTTCTTTACAGACAGTAAAGCTTTCTTGTTCTGGTGTAAAATAAAGAGTATTATTCCTACATCCAAAAGCAAGCATAAAGAACTACCTCGTATAGGCTTTGTACTCAATACATTTCACATACATAGTTTATTTTACTGGCCAGTTTAATTACTGCCAACTGAAACTTAGATTGCATGGGGATTTAGTAGCCAAATTTTATGTGTATTGTAAGGTTAACCTTTAAAATTTACTACTGTAACGTTAACAAGGACATACAAGATGGGAGTAGGATGAATGATGCTGTGGTAAACTTTGCACCCCAAAGTATTTCGGTATGTTTAAAATTCGTTTAATTGTGATAGTCATTTGGGTAACTATAGAGTAGTTACTAATTAATTAATGCTTACAGACTTTTTTGTGATGCCGCATGCTCTTTTGCTACCTATAATCAATTAAAAAAACGCGTGGCCGCAACTTAAGACTAAGCTATGTGCGTTTAGGGGGCTTTTGGCCTTGTGCAATTGGTCGCTTGGATAAGATTAGAAATAATCCAATAAAAACACAACGGATATCCGGACACGAGTTAAGACTTTGAGATTTCGTCCGACCACGCCTTACCGGCGATGTTGATGTAAACGCGTCACTCTTCCAACGCGGCTCAACTCGACCGCTCATAATCCCTAATTGGGGCTGCCGGATCTAAAACTCCGGATATCGGACTTTGACAAATGATGTCTCATTCGATTTGCCTTAATTGCCAAGGGAACATGGGCTATAATTATGACGTCAGCGAAAAATCGTTATACATAAATGACGTAAGCATAAACGATATTGTATTGATTTCTTTTGTTGCGTGGTCAGCGTATTAATATATTAAATATACAACAGACAGCGGGCTGTTAATGATATTTTTTAGTATCTGCTCGTGTATTATATTCGCTTCAGCCCATTAATTGCTTACTAATGAGCACGAGTTTTTCCTCAACATTAAGGTCGCGTAGAGTATGTTCCAAAACCCTGTTTCTAAGTGAAGATCGATAGATATTAGTGGCTGGCACAAGGTGTCTAAAATTATAATACAATAATAGGGCCTCTGACATTCCTTACCGACTTCTATCTGATGATTAACTTGGACTGCGCTTACGTGCCCTCCGAAGCACGTAATCGTTCAAGAAGTATTGCCACTACCGGTCACCCGTCAAACTACCGACCGCACCCGCTAATCACTGAAGATCAAGTTGAGCCGCAGCTGAGAGCGCTTCTCCAGTTATCAGTGTAATAAATTTATCGATATAACGAGTATTTTGTGTCGCAAACATCACTAGCAAGCTGCAGCGGATGTAGCTTTCAGGGGCGCTACTTCGCGAGCTTTTTAACTCAAAGCCAAAACGGGTTCTTAATGAAAGCAACAAAATAAGTAAAACTACGATATCTTTACCGCATTTAAATAACAGATTTTATGAAAATTAGAACATTTATTTTAACTTATGATTTTAAAAGTAAAAACCGTCAAATACTGGTTGCTTGGATTCATTTCGGTATAAGTTAGCATTACTGCCAACACTGAAATGCCATGTTTAGTGATAAAAGTATTACTAAGCTCCATTTGCGTTCGATTTAGAATTAGTTTCAATAGCAACCCACATAGACGGCTCCTTTTCGCCCCTGTGATTAAGGCCTTCTGTCCACGTAAACCGCACGTCATACGCACACTCGTCAATTGCCGATTGCTTGCATCTTGCGTAGAAATAATCAAATCTATGTCCACGGTTCGACAAAACAAATATGCAAAATACGCCTGCTTTCATTTGTAGGTTGCATGCATTCGTCATGCATTCGTCATTTGACGCGTCTGTGGACAGTAGGCTTAAGGTTCGTTTTAGACTGACGGCGAGTATTCATGTGGTTAATATAAATTTTGCTGACAAGCTAAATTGAACCGTGAGTACACGTAATAAATAGTTTTTAGGTATGCAGTGGCAATGACGTACCCTCGGCGACTCAAGTATAATTCGCGTTACGTTTAGGTACATTTATAAAACATACTTTACTTAACTCATCGCGGATTGTACACATTTTACTATGATACGGGTACACACGATATGTATTTTTGAACGCCGATATTTCGACCCAGTTGCATGGATCGTGGTCACGGCTGAACAGTGTTCAGCCGTGACCACGATCACGACCACGTGGGTCGAAATATCGGCGTTCAAAAAAAAACATCTCGTGTGTACCCGTATCATAGTAAAATGTATAATAAGCTTGCTGGACGCCATAGCTGTCTTGTCGGTTATAATTGAACTCATTTGCCGGCGTTGCCCGTTACATGAATAACTAGTTATAAACGAAGTTTCGGGTAACATGGTTTACAAATACTTATCAGTACCCATAACAAACTAACTAAAGTTTACTTTAAGTGAGTGATCCTAAACGATCGACAAAGTTAAGCAACTGCGGTCGCGGTCGGTAGTCGGATGGGTGGCCGCTAGTGGCAAAAATATCTTGAGCGCTTCCGTGCTTCGGAGGGCACGTAAAGCCGTCGGTTCCGGTTGTTATCGATTGATAGCAGTCGTTAAGCCATGTCGAAGGCCTTCGGGCGGCTATTATTACGGATTGCATTAAAATGGTTTATCTATACGTAGTCAGAGACAAACCGGATCTAAGGTCTTGTCATAGGGTTTATATAGAACTTTTAACCCTTACGTGAAAGAAAGAAAGAAAGAAAGAAACATTTATTCCATCATTAACACTTCAACAAATACAGCAGAAGATGATTATTGAGAGATAAAAGTAAATTGCTTAAATTCGAATTTGCAGAAGTGCCAACGTGGTACTCTAAGTTCTTCCTCAACTGTAACAATACCGCGAAGAAAAGTCATAATTTATGTTCCTATACTCTATAAACAAAATGGCACCTGGATCGCGATCATGTTTTGAACGAGGCGAATATTTTTTACATTTCCACTCTTTGCTTTGGTAGTTACGAGAGTAATTAAAATAACTGCAAACTCGGATAATGGTAACGCAGAGAGGAAACTGATAGAGGCTTAATACATATTTTATGGTGTATTTTAAATTAAATAAAAGATTAAATTCACTCTCATTTATCACTCTAGTTTTTAAAAGTTGACTTTTTTAATTTTATTCAGCGTAATTTTTTCAGTTCTTATTTGTGAGTTGTATATAATTTTGATGCGCAATGCTTGTCGAAGTGTTTAACATTTACTTTATTATTTGATTTAAACATCTGAATAATTGCATTATATTTACAGTCCATTTCATTGATATTACTTTCTTGTATTGATTACTTGTCTATACATGTTGTATTGGTTTTCGTACTTAATTATTATTACTATTGTCCATTGTTTTTTTGCAAACATATTGCTGTGCTAGTAATTCCGCCTTCGCTCGCTTCGGGAAACCAGCCTCTTCAAAAATCTCTATAAATTTTAACAAATTATGTTATTCCGATGTCTAAGCTATATTACTGCAAAGTTTCATTAAAATCCGTTCGATAGTTTTTGCGTGAAAGAGCAACAAACACACACACACACATCCTTACAAACTTTCGCATTTATAATATTAGTAGGATTAGTAGGATTTTTTCCTTTTTGTTGTTATGAATTCATGTTGATTTTATTCTCTTATTTAAAATTGCGTGTCATTCATAAGTTGGTGCAATTGATTACAAACTTAATGTGCATTTAGAGGCACTTATAACCTCTGCTGAATAAAACTTTCATTGCCAACTTCATTTTACTAAGGAAAATAATGTATCCGAGAACATGAAACGTCTATATGCTCAGTGCTCTGTGGAGCGCTGCAAATTCTGAAACTAGGACGTGTTTGCTGAAGCCATTAACAAATTCGCTATCCAGAACTTTGGGAAGAAATTCTGCATTTCACCTGGATTTCAATGTTTTATCTACTTGAGCGAAAGTTTTAACCTTCCTTTGTGCTATATCTTGGGAATTTAACTACTATAACGTTAAATCTCTGCCGTTGAGTTACTAACTAGAATGTTATAAAACGAAATATTTCATTTCAGATGAATAAATTTTAAAACTTCACTCGTAACTTTTTAAATCGTTTCACGAAAAAGAAAAGTAAAAAGGATTATGAGAATGAAGAAAACTAAATTAAATGTTAATATTTCTTTATGTTAAAAATATTACAGAGCAATATTTTTCTATAGTCTATTAAGAATTGACTTTTATTTTACAAAGTATTCCTTACTATTACTATTATCTTCATCTCCCAAAACAATTTTCAAGTGCCCGTAGGATATAACCCGGTAAAGGGACTTGTTTTGCGAGATAGCATAGATAGAATAAATGTTAGTACCTATACCTACATTTCGTAGGCGAAAAGTGACCTTTTTCCTTAATATTTTGATAAAACGATTGAATAGCAATAAAAAAATGAAATAAACATACCTAAATACTAAACCAAAGCAAAGTTTTGACACCATCAAAAATCATGCAAAATAATTCAAACTATTTACAAAATTCTAATCTCATACTTGAATCACGGAGAATTTGGAATTTCCACTCATTCACTCACATTCATTCATTCACATTTTCCGCCTCCAAAAATAATGTCCAATATGTATGTCCATAAATTCGCTCTTATCCAACGAGGTAAACTATAATATTTTTCACTATGTTAATTAGGACCGTTTTTCCCTGTGGACAATTTTTGATAAGAATGATTACTGCTAAAACGCTGTTTGAGAGTAAGCCGCTTACAACGCAAACCACCTGCAATATTAAACGCAAGGTAAGACTTCACCGCAAAAACCTGACACTTCCGCCCATTATAGAAGCAAATTAACTCTTTACCTTCCATCTAAAGGTTGAAATTTAATAAAATGCGCCTTGTCTTCTTTGTTTAAAAACTCAACTTCATAATTTATTTCTGCTTTTCCAGCCGATGCTTCATACACGAGGCTAAACTTTTACGTTTCAGCTCCGATTGCTAGTCCTATGCAAGTTTAATGAACTCAAGTTCATAGAAAGCGGGAAATAGTATACTCGTATTTACTTGTGGATGAAGAGTTTGTTTGGTTTTTAATTTTCTTTTTAAGTTGAGAAAATAGAGGCGAGAGAACCTTTCCTTACTGACTTTAAACGGGCTAATTCCTGCACAGTACACCTGGGCTTTCTAAGTATCCTTTTGGTAAATTAAATATGTGTAGATTTGTTGTAAAGGATGTTAAGTTAATTAGTTACACGAAATTTTAACATGAAACCTACAATCTATGAAAATAACAATAAATATTTAAAAAATGATCTGGCTTTCACTTTATTCATAGTTTAAGACTTTAAGTACCCAATCATCCATAACAATGAGAATTAATTTATTTGTCTTTATACTGGCTTGCCAGTTTGACTGTTTGCCATTGCTCATCAAAGAATGATTCAATTTTTTGTTATTTCAATGGGTTCAAATAAGAAACATATTATTTACTAGTAAACCCGCCCTTGTTATTTATGATAATAACAGACCCTGTCCATTTCCTTCGGGAGTATAGGGGAGCACTGAGAGGCTTTTTGGCAATTCTCCTCTAAAGGGTTAAAAAGAGGATGAACTAAAACAAAAATTATATGCGAGCGAAGCCGTAAGGGTAAAGATAGTATTGATATAGATGTTAAGTTAAAGGATTTAACTTAAATTAAATTAATTAAATCCTTTAACTAAAGATCTATATCATTATTCTATCTAATGATAAGTTAAACGATGTTAAGTTAAAAGATTAAACTTAACATCTATGTCAATACTTAAAGGATCTTGTCTCAACATTTTTTCGAGCGTGCGTAGGTAATAAGGAATAGGTTCCCCGAGTAAACGCTCCATGACTCATTTGGGTCATTTGTATCTATTCTACGATACAAAGAGACAAATAAGTTATCCCGTCGACAATAGTACACGTACTTGTTAGTGTGGTGGGGACAGTAATGGCGCTTTGTGTGACGTCTTGTTAATGGATTCTCTTTAGAGATAATTGTGTGGAAATTAACAATGTACGGAGGGATTTTGTGTAATTCTGGATGCAGTCAATGTTATCATTCAAAATCATGTCAGTCATTTGAATGTACATATATATCTATCTGATGGTGGATGTAAATTAATTTCTATAAAACGGACTGTACGCTCGAAATAAAACTATCATGTTGTTTTTTAAAGATAAATAATGCTTTTACAATGTTGATATGTTTCTTTGATTTCAATATGTTTCTTTGATTTTTTATTTTCGTTTTACAAATCATTAACTTTTCGAAATTGACATAAGCTGTATTGCAAAATGTTCGACTTCTATGTAGATTCATTCGATGAAGTGAAATTATGCCGTAGTGATAACAATATGCAACTAGATTTTAAACTGTCATCCTTTATGGCCTTCTATGAGTTTAAAAAGTCAATAACAATGTAAAAAAATACTTACAACTGCATCGCCGCTACGATGAAGATGTACGTTAACACTCATTGTATGGTTTTGAGCTAAATACAACTCTACTTTAATTTGTTTAAAGAAATGGATTGCAAAACAACAGTAGGTATATGAATAAATCCATAGACAGAAAACTAACTTTATAAATTTTCTGAAGAATAGAACATAATATTATCTTTATTGTAGTGCCCATAGTCGCTGAACAGCCACGACATCATACAAAGATATCTCAATGTAGCAGGTCTAGATAAAGGTCTAGACACATTGCGTGACCTGTATTTTATCTCACGAACGTCCCATTTACGTAAAGTTTGTTTCTTAGAATAAAGACTATAATTGATTTGTTCTACGTAATCGGAAAGAAATGACTCCCGACCTTTTCTAGGAGTCAGAATTTTTAATATGAAATTATAACATAAAGGGTCAATAACGTTTATTGTTATTATTTCTGAGCGGAACATATTTACAATAAGGTTTAAGTTTATAAAAGTTGGAAGTAAATACCATCCAAAAGTCTAGGAATCCATAAAATGTTGCTTTACAAAATTCTTTCCCACCAATCATTAAAAAATGATACCAAGAAAAGAACGGAATGTGAACTGATCTTTATGTCGTCGCACGGCGGAATCGCCCATAAACCAGTATAAACGACTGTAGAAAATAATGGAAAAGGTAGTCTTAATGCATTTAAATGTAGCCAATGGCGGCAGGAGCGCTACTTCCGATGTAAACTACCTTCGCTTTATACTCAAAGGCTTAATCCACGGACCTGGATTCGAGAAAACAGTTTCTTCACTTCACTTTTAACCTAAGGGTAACGTTACAAAGTGACTTTTTTCTTTGTACAAAGTTGATAAAAGAGCAGAGTTTCCCATTAGTTAGTGGTCATTGCTGCGCAAGAATATTAACGAAACCAAAGGCGTCATTGATGAATTCAGGACCACAAAGGAGGATAAAATATAAAAGAAAAAATTACAGAGTTATTATAATTAACCTCCGTAGTCATGAATGCTGTCTAGACTTAATCAAATATTGAAATAATTTAATTAAAGCACAATATGTCCTTGAATATAATAATTATGACAGTTCTAATCTATACTATAATAAAACTGTAGGAACACGTGTTCTGTACATTGAATATTTTTTTGAAATTTCGACTAAGGGGCACTTACATATCGAGATAGAACTCAAAATTATATTTTTTTTATTTATTGTCTGTCTGTCTGTCTGTCTGTCTGTCTGACCGATCATCACGCTTAAACCACTGGATGGATTTCATTGAAACTTGGTAAAGTTATTACCTATATACTGGTGTCTATTATAGGCTAATTTTTTTTTCGAATAATATTTAGGTTCCCTAGGGATAGGTGACTAAAGTTTGTATGGAATTTTTTTATAACGTCGTCCGATTTACTTCAAATTTGCAACAAAGGGTTATCACTTAAATTAATAGAATACGTGTTTCTCAGTTTTTCGATATTTTGTAAGGAAAAGAAAAAAAACACAAAAGAATGCGGGAATTTGTAAATTTTTAAGGTAACTTTCTGACTAAACTGAAAATGATTTTAACCCCATGTTTAAAAATTATTACAGTGAAATAAGTAATTTTCAATGTAAAATCAGTATTTAAAAAATAGCCAGCAAAGGATGCAAAAATGGGGATAAAGTTGGTACAATTAGAGGTGCAGTGTTTATTCGAGTTGACTTAAGTTTTGTCATTTTTGTTGCGGGCTTAGATTTTTGTGAGACTCACTGAGAGATAAAGAAGGTTCTGGAGCAAAACATAGGCCACTTATTATCCTGGAATTCCAGCGGAATCAGGATTCACGCTGGAAAAACTACTATGCGCGAAGGTGCGAGTTTCATTTTTATAGGACTTTCACTGGGAGATAGAGGCAGTTTTGGAGCAATATACAGGATAATTTTATCCCGGAATTCCGTGGAATCCTTATTCACGCGGGAAAAACTCATATTCGGGAAATAGGTCGCGGGTTCAGATATTTATGGGACTTTCAGTGGAAGGTAGAGAAGGTTATGGAGCAGTATATAGGCTACTTTTTGTTCCGGACTTCCCGCGAGATCGAGATTTACACGGGAAAAACTCCCTCCACTCAACTGCTCTGTAGAAGTTGTGAAAAAATTCATTAAACATTTTCGCGCGCCAAAAATACTCGCACAATGCGAATTCTGTGGCATCCTACTAATATTATAAATGTGAAGATTTGTATGTTTGGTCCTCAATCACGAAAAAACGGATGAATGGATTTGGATCAAATTTGGTACAAGGATAGTTTATAACCCAGAATAACACAGGACACTTTTTATCCCGGAAATCCCGCGGGATCCGATTTTACGCGGGAAAAACTTCGACGAGTATGGGTATAGCTTCATAACAAACATATTAATATAAAAGTAACAAGGCTGTCTTTCCGAAAATCCCGCGGGATCGGGAGCTTATCCCGAAATTCCTACGGGAGCGAGACCTACGCGGCTGATACTTACGGGTCCCGAAGCGAAGCGAGGGCGGTTCGCTAGTATACTATAATATTATAAGGTATTTTTAATTATAACTAGCATTAGGTATATGATTGGATAAAGTATAGAGATATTGCATTCACACTCGTGATAGAACATAGAATAGCGAGAGCTGTCATGGTACAATTAGTTGTCAAAGGAAAATACCACAAGGCACATTGTTTTGCTGAATGGAATATACAAAGAAATAAAATTTTTTTTTTTACATATTACACTAGATAGTAAGCTCAGGGCACTAAACTGACGAATATTTTGTAGTTGTCAACGAGATAAAAGATAAAAAATATAAGTTTTACATTGCATTAAAAGTATTTCTTAAAGATTATGTTCTTAAAGCTTGTTTAACTGTGATTTGATATTTCGTATTACTATCACTTTGATACATTACTGAGTACGTTACGTTAAAGATTTAAAAAGTTTAGTTAGTTGTGTAATGGTTGTGTATTGTATCTATTAAACTTACATTATTGATATTTGCATAAGTATGACATAATTATGAAACATATTTCTTACAATAATCTCCATCGAACTTTGATCTTCTTACGCTAAGCTCTTCTTTCTTCTTGGCACCATCGATCTCTTCTTTCTTCATCTGGTGTCAAACAGGACTTTCGTTTTAGAATCCAAACGCTTTGCCCAAAATATTGGCAACGGTAAAGCGTAGGAATTCTAAAACAAAAAGACTGCACATGTCTTTTATATTGCCAACTTCTTTTTTCTTTCATTTTCCTTTTTCTTCTCGTATAATTAACTTAAATTTAATCCTTATATAATAGCTAACTTACGGTAACAGGAATTTCCAAAATATTTCATTTACCTGGAACAGAAAATACAAAATCACAATGCGGTAATATTAAATAACATCTACTGTGTTAAATTTAAGTCATGTTTTAACCAAAATACTTCAATTTACAGAGTACCAGAAATATAGAACAAACCGCAGGGAATCTCTCAGCGTATCCGCAGTTGCATGTGCAACATGTTCCGCTGCTGTCTGTTTTCCGCAGTTATCCGCAGAAGATTAATGAAATAAAATAAATTATTGCACAAGCAATTTCTTTTATACTTTCTTTGTTATATACGTCATGAACAACACTATCAATGTAGTGTGACGTCCTCTTACGCAAGAAATAAATGACTCATAAGGCTACTATTCTCTCATTTCTTTAACCTTATCTACCATCCCCTCTTGTCCTAGTCATCAAAAGTAAACCTTAAGATATTCCACAAATTGGATATTTCATGCAATTCAGATAAACGAGATAAAAAGGAGCGGTTTCTGAATCCGACAATTACGAGCTAGACAGTCAAATGAAATTATAATTTTATACGGCCCGCGCTTACTGCGGCCTACGGATTAGCGTCAAGCTACTTTGTGGACTCGACAAAATCCTACATTTCACTCGCTGCTCGAAATTGGGTTAGCGCTGGCCGATCGCGAATGCCCAACTTTGAATTTGGTACGCAATGAATGCTTGTTAGTGTTGTTAGTGAATCTCAGATGCCTGACGTCAACAAAGTA
Source organism: Hesperia comma (assembly GCA_905404135.1). Classification (NCBI taxonomy): domain Eukaryota; kingdom Metazoa; phylum Arthropoda; class Insecta; order Lepidoptera; family Hesperiidae; genus Hesperia; species Hesperia comma. Next base: position 19,938,981 of record FR990018.1, read on the forward strand.
CTTCTTTAAACTTGTAATATTCGGTATATATAAGTAATATTTAATATGCGTACATCAATTATTTAACATGAGTAAAACAAATACGCATTATTAGAGCGCATTATTAGCTTAAAAACTTCTCGCCAAACAGCGCTCAAATTTCAATGAACTTACACGACAAAAACCAGCTTTCGAATATACAAAGAACTATCAAAATGGGCTCACATAGTAAAATGTTAAAAGGTAACAGAGATAAAAATATAGTCGTATTGAAAACCTCCTCCTTGTTTGAAGTTGGTTGAAAATTTACAATTTGTTATTGCTTTCTCAAAACCCAAAGCAAAGTCAAAATTGTGCCATTACTAAACCCAAGAGATACTTCCACTTGATAACCATGTCCGGTAATATTTTTGCATCGTTACCTATACTTTATGGGGTCATTCGATGGGATCCCCGATAATTTTAACGATTGGAAATTATTTCCGGGTTATTTTATCTTTGTGGCTTGTTTTACATTTATTGGTATGTTCGGTTGTTCTCTAATCGGAGGTATTGTTGCTGTTCTTGTTTGCCAAAGTTGTAAATTAGGGTCATTTGTAGAATTTACCGCTTACACTGTAGAACCCGATCTCTATACAGTTGTTTAAGTGAATATCCTCTATCCGTAATTACAGCTTTATACAAACAATGATGAACTCCATTATTTAATTTTTTTTTCCAAACGAAATATTAGAAATTTGATACTCTTTACATTCTAGTCTAGACACAAAATAGATTTAGCCTAGAGTATACTCCACTATCGCTGGATGTTTTTTTTTCGTGTAGGGCCATGCAAATAAACGTTAAAAACCTTTTTAGAGATTCAATATCGCAAAAAAGGTTCATAGCTGACGTCTTCTTCTCAGAACTAAATGTCGTCATAGGTCAAGTAATTTGGAGATCTCAAAGATCATTTCGCCTTTATACACACAGACAGTAGTTAAGAAGTTCTGATGAATGCACAGAAATGGTAGCCAATACTAACGCCGATATCCTGACCTGGTCTGCAATATTTGGAAGCACCTCACAAATAGATGCCACTAACGCTCAAACATTCAATATTTGACCACGTCCTATGAGGGCTTACGTTCTTATTTAGACAGTTCCTTCATATGCACTGAGCATAAAAAGTCCTAGACAGAGATTACTGGAATAATACACCTCAACACAAGGATCCGCCCGACACGCTACGCTAGGAACAGTGGAAGCGAGTTTAAATCCCCGTGCGCTCGAGCGAGGGATTCGGTTGCTGCTGTGAGCTGTGAGGCTTGCAACGCTTTCCACGGCACGAAATGCTAGCGCTGTCGATTCAATTCATCGATTCGATGCATCGATTATAATCGACTTGTAATCGTTTATTTATTTCTTTTGTCTTCCCGACATCATTGGTATTGATGTCCATGGATGATTGACCACATCATTACATAACTTGAACACTTTATTTCTTCCATGGATACGTAAAGAAAGATTTAGCCTGTGAAGTATGTCAAGTCCGGTTTATTATTTGATTTTATTAGTAATTCGTTAGTGGGCTCGTGGATTTGTGTTTTTCTTTCTTTATTCATCACACCCAGGACGCTGGAATATTATGAGTACGTAAACTGTTACTTAGCGTGTATACACGTCACAAATGATAACGTCGTTTCAATCCTAAATCATGCGATCTAGTTTTTTCACCGCCTTTTTACCTACTGCATATATAATATAAGTTCGGAATATAAAAAATCGAGCACAACCACTTTCTATGCACGACCATCAAGCATGAAGCGTGATCTCCCTTTGCTAAAGTATATAAAATAAACTCTCACGCCCTCTCTCCTGCTACCAAGAATAATCGGGTCACAGAAAGCATGGACATACTCAATTAAGCATCACAAATAACCAGACCCAAGGAAATTGTACCAAATATTTATCTATCCCATAAACATGTGTGCGGGGAAATGAACGGGAACCCTCGGAAGGCAGGTTTACTACCCTAGGTATCCTTATCAATCTGTTGTAGACTTGTAGTAACCAGAAAATTCCACAGATCACCAAGTCTTTTAGCGCTAAAACTTGGGCTATTGAGAACTCCCAAGGTGAAACAGTGACAGAGATAGATAAGATAGCCGAAACGTGGAAGGAATACTGTCAATCTCTGTTAAGCGACCCACAAGCGCATTGTTGTAGGTCGACCGAGCCACGAGATGAGGACAGAGAGCCAGTCATTCTCAAGGATGAAATTAGAGCCGCGATAAAACATCTGAAAGATGGCAAAGCCGCGGGCAGGGATGCAATTCCAATTGAGACTATTAAAGCTTCAGGGGAGTATGGTGTCCAGATCTTTCATACATTATGCAACAAAGTATGGCACACAGGAACATGGCCTCAAGATTGGACTCATACTATACTGGTCCCGCTACATAAGAAAGGATCCACGAAAGTGTGTAGTAACTACCGCCTTATTGCTCTGATCTCACACGCAAGCAAAATTTTACTACACGTGGTGAACGAAAGACTCAAATCGTATCTTTCAAAAGAAATAGCACCAGAGCAAGCAGGCTTCGTTAAAGGAAAAGGTACCAGAGAGCAAATTCTAATAGTACGCCAAATAATCGAGAAGGCCCGCGAGTTCAACAAGCCAACTTACATATGCTTTGTTGATTTCGCTAAGGCCTTCGATTCTATTAAATGGCCAAAACTTTGGAATACTCTTTTGGAAATGGGCACTCCAGCACACCTCGTACACCTTCTTAAACGGCTTTATGAAGACGGGACAGCATCAGTAAGAGCAGATGATCACTATTCGAGTCATTTTCATCCAAGTGCCGGAGTTCGTCAAGGGTGCATAATATCACCGCTCCTGTTTAATATCTACACAGAGCTTATAATGAGAATCACCCTTGAAGATTGGACAGATGGAGTTTCAATTGGTGGCTTGAAAATATCCAACCTAAGATATGCGGACGATACCACCTTATTCGCATCCAGTGATCGTCAATTAGAACAACTGCTGCAGAGGTTGGAATGCACTAGCCTAGAATTTGGACTAAAAATAAATCGCAATAAGACCAAGATTATGATTGTGGACAGGGCCAATAACAACTTGCCCGAAATCACCCAAATTGCGAATTGCCAAGTGGTGCAATCATATATCTATTTAGGGGCACTCATCTCAAACAGTGGCGGATGCATGGGTGAGATAAAGCGGCGCATGGCAATTACGAGGTCTGCTATGGACAAGATGAAGAGAGTATGGGGAAACCGTAATATTACAAAATCTACCAAAACCCGCTTAGTTAAAGCGCTGATATTCCCCATATTTCTTTATGCGGCAGAAACATGGACACTGCGCGAGAGTGAGAGGCGGAAGATAGACGCTCTAGAAATGTGGTGCTGGAGAAGAATGTTGCGAGTATCCTGGACTTCTTTTCGCACCAACACATCTATCCTCAAGGAGATAGGTGTAAAACAGCGTCTATCCTCCACAATACGAGCTCGCATTCTGTCGTTCTTTGGACATGTTTCACGGCGTGGACTTGGTTCCATTGAAAAACTTGTAGTCCAAGGAAAAATTGAAGGCACAAGACCTCGTGGCAGATCACCGATGCGCTGGACGGACCAGATCAAAGCGGCTGTAGACGCCCCCGTTCACGAATGCACCCGTCGAGCAGCGATTCGTGAAGAATGGCAGCGAATTGTTAGGCGTGCCACAAATACCGAATGACCACGACCACTCTGCCAAGAGTGCAACGACTTAGAAGAAGAAAGTAACCCATTAGGTCACCTACTTGTCCCTTATCTTTAAATGGTTCTGATTACATAATGAGATGATGATGATTTCAAATTAATTGGAACCCTGTTACTAGTTTGGCACGTTATTCAATTTGTGTTTAAAAAGTTTAAAGTTGACTGACAAAATTTTTTGTTAGTTGGGTTACATTTTTGAATTTGAATTAGAACTATTACATTTTATGGTAGACCGAAGATTTTCAGGAGTAGCTCCAAAAATTTAACTTAGTTTCGTTCAACTATCTCTTTCTATCTTGAGATATTCTTTCGTTTCTTATTAATCTTTCGCATCCACAGTTACAATAATATCATCAGAGTAGACCAAAGAGTGCAACACGCGTTTTACCAACCTGAGTTATCTACGTTACAATAATAATAATAATAACTTTTATTTCAGACTATTGTCCATAAGATGTTAGTAAACAATTGCATCTTAAACCTATTGAGTTAACGTTACAATATCTTTGGGCTTCTCGAAATATAATACTAATTTTGAATAGTCTTTTCCTCGCAATATAATGGGTTGGTTCCGTCACATCGAAATGGTTGTCAGAGACACTAGCAACGGAAGGGCATATTCCGTCCGCGGCGCGCTAGTCTCGACGGTCGGAACAATATAACCGAGATTGAATCGCCGCGCGACCGAGCGTGCAGCGGTGTCCGGGGAGTCCCCCTACAGCCCCACAGCCCCACTACACGCCATCTTCGATACCTTCAGATGTATAAATACAAGTTAGCTAAGGAAACTAGCATATTTAAGGTATGACTTCCATACTAATATTATAAATTCGAAAGTAAATTTTCACGCTTTATTTGTTAAACGAATTTGCTATTTGGCATGGAGCTAGTTTGTACGTTCTCTGCATATCTGTAGATTGCACTATTTCAGGTATCACTTCTATACTAATGGTATAAATGTCGAAAGTACGTTTTTACTTTTGATCTGTTAAACTAATTTAATGCTATTCGTCGTGGAGCTAGTTTGTAAGCTCTCTGCGTGTTTTGTAACGTCTATACAATTTAAGGGAATATATTGATGAACTATTTAAATTAACACGGGCGGCCAACTTCCAATTCCGTTTCAGTTTCACGCATCGTCAAAAATACCAGTCGCAGATAACATTCGTTCATTTCTTACTACTTACGTACAAACTTTGGAGGGACCTACCATTAGCGGTTTTCCCACAGTATTATGATATGGGACCTTAAAAGAGCCGGTTCATCACTTCCTTCTCGCCTGGGATTGTATTAGCGAAGCTCCTGGTGTAGCCGTTTAGTTTACATCAATCTTTTTACTATACTTAATGTACACTATTAAACTAACATCATCATGAAAACCGTAATCTGTTTCTGTAATTAATGCTCAGAGACAGATAAATCAACAAACAAATAAATACAGTCGCGAAGACAAACAGTAAGCGATCATATAGACAAATAAATCAAATTTCTCGATGTCCTTGGGACGATGATCATAATATTGATGTTTGTTTATCAAATATCCCATATTTGATAAACAAACATTTAGTTAAGTCTAATATGAAAGAACAAAAAAACGAAAATGACCCGATCCTTATGCCAATAGTGTACACAAGTATCGAGAGACTAATACTGATCCCTATGCTTCATTTTTACTGTGTGCAGAATAGATAATACGAAAATCATCCTAAACGGTAGCTCCTACGGAAAATGTATCAACTTATCTCGACCGGAGTCTCGTGAGGAAACTGTGGATTTCATATTGCATCGTGAAGATTTTAAAGCATTTTTGTTTCCCGTACACGTTGCCTGACTTTAAAATAATGGGCGTTTTCAATAATCTATTTATTTACAATGAGATGAGTGATAGTTAAAGGTTAAGTAATATCAATGTGGTAAAATTAATGTGGTGACATTTTTAGAGCAGTTAAGTTTCTGAGATTTCTTGTTGGTATTAAATCTTTTTATTCCTTGTGATCTGTATCCGGTAATTTAAAATAAAACTCTAGCTGAGGGTTAAAAAATAAGTATACCAAAACCAAGTTAATTAATTTGATACTATTTATGTTCTTATGTTGTAGACACGCGAGCCTTGCTACCATTATTATACCCAAGTTCTTTAAGTTGATAGAGGTGTATAAATAAGATAATATTTATTACTTATAACTAAAACTATCTATAGGAAGTAAAAACAACACTCACGAATTAAAATAAAAACAATTGTGATGCAATTAGGTAATAGTATCACGTCCTTGCATCTTGGAATACATTCCATAACGTAAATAGACTTTTTCCTACAGGATAACAGATAAAAGTTAGTCCCAACCCCTACTACACAGCTTAAGATATCGGGGCCCTGATCCAAACATAACAGCATATTCAATACATTTTGATAAACTCCATAACGCCCTGACAAATATTCTATAGGGAACCCTTTCCTTGCCAAAAGACGGCGATTAAAGTCGATAAAATCCCAACAATCCCCACTCTGACGGGAGAGTATTCGCGGCACGTAGTGGCCCACCTTACGTTTACGTATGAAGTCTCAATTCGGGCTTATTATTTTACTTCATAACAATTGCAAGTGTTCTTGTAGTTGTGGAAGTTGGAGCTTGAGACGAAACGCAATTTACTAAGGTTTTATTCGTGCTTGAGACAAAGCTATCCAGTCTTTTCGCATCTGAGAAAAAACCTCCTAAGGTTACAAACCTCATCATCATTCCTGCATGCAATGTTAAGGTTTGTGGTCATCGCCGCCTTTACATATTCGAAAAGTATCCACTTTTTAGTCAAGCGAATCAGGGGACTTACTTTTGTCTATTGAGCTATTGTTGCAGTCTATCTTAGAAACATATTTTATAGAAAGGAGTAAACGAGCATCCACCATTCCTCCGCTACCGGCTGACACAGACCAAGACTGAAACCAAGAATGATTAGTTATTGGAGAATTTTAGTAAGAACGAGTTGGTTAGTATGTATGAGAACTGGTTCTGTCATTGATTAGTAGATGATAAAGCTTCCATTAACTCGTTCTTGATCAAGCAACAATTGAAAAACCCACTTCAGGCCATATTAAGTTCTGATAGTGCATCCAGATAATTTAACAAATTATGTACCTATTATTGCTATTATTGCAATTATTTTAGGGATTGCTATCCCTATTTTAATAGTAAAATAGCACAATCATTAATTGTATCAATAAAAGGTACAGCTATATTTTTATGTCCAGTTAAAATCCGACCTACTTCGATGAAAAGGTAATTTTAACATAAATATCGATATAGACGTATGTTAACACAAGGTCCTGTATACACACGAATCGGTTACAAATAATACGATATTAATACATTCTGAGCGACGGTCGGCCATTACTAAAACAAACAAGCGAACGATGTCAATCTGAATGATTTTTACTCCCTTGTTTTTACGGGTTGATACGATCATTTCCACCCTTTGGTCTATATGTGAAAGGGTCTATTCACGGACGCGATAATGGCACAGGTGTACAGACCACTATGGTGCAAACGTAACCGCATTGATGGTATAGTGTCACTTGCCCTATCGCACAATGTGACAACTTGACACTATATTTACAAAATGCATAAGTCGCATGTCGCAATGTCATTTAGCTTTATTAAATTATCACAAACTTTTACGGAGCCAAATTGTTGATGTAGTAATTTACGTACCATATTGAATTAATGAAAATAAGTTTTGTGGACCATTAAAGGATTGAAGATGCCATTAAGTCTTTGCTTATAATAATATTATGACAAATTTATTGCCTAAATTACAAACACTTCAAGCGCTGAAACTATTATGTATGGTACAAATATAAAGGCATGCATAATAAAGATAACATAATATGATAATTCTCGTTACTTGCTTTTGGTTACCCCTTCCTTTACTGAACGAATCCGAATGGAGAGAAGAATTCAACTAATCCCAGAGATTATTCACTAAATTATAAATTCTTGCCCATCCACTATTTCAAAAACACATTTCAAGTTGACAATGGGCGACCTAACTCGGAGAATTGCCCAGAAAATTGGGGAAACCGTTAAAAAACTTTCCTTTTCACAGCGAAAAGGCGCAACGCCGCTACGGTTTTAAATGAAATTGGATTTACTTGTAGTGTGATAAAGTGCAATTTGGGTCGGTAGTTTAATGTGACGTGGGTGCATTATCTCGAGGTGGTTTGGGAGTCTCCTCACGTACCGCCGGTCGGATCACGTCTTCCAACGTTTATTATTCAATAGCCAAATGTAATGGACTTGTTCGCGTCACAATATATTTTATCAACGGATACGCGGGAACTGAACAGATTAATATGATTTTAATATCAAAACGATACGAGGAAATACGTATAATGTTATACTTGCTGATTTTAGCGATTATTAATTTAAACAAAGTTTTCTCTAACGTAAACATCGTCAGGTACATTTTATCTCATATACCTAATACAAGATATTATAAATCCTACTAATCCTACTAATATCCTTCCTACTAATATTATAAATGCGAAAGTTTGTAATAATGTATGTGAGTGAGTGTGTGTGTGTGTTTGTTGCTCTTTCACGCAAAAACTACTGAACGGATTTTCATGAAACTTTGTAGTAATATAGCTTAGACATCGGAATAACATAATTTGTTAAAATTTATAGAGATTTTTGAAGGGACTGGTTTCCCGAAGCGAAGCGAGGGCGGATTTACTAGTGTGTCAATATACGGATATAAACATTTACTTATTTTATGGATACTTCTACTGTGAAAGTATTAACAAAACAATATCTGATTTGGGAAACCAGAGACTCAGTTGTATATTACCAAATTTTGGGCCAAATGCACTACATTTTGTAATCTGAAATCACTATTTCATTTCGCCATCTCTGATTACATGCACATAATTATATAGATGTCCATGCCATCAGGAATAGACCACCTAGTATACATATTATTATGATCGTGTAAGCGTCTATTTATCACCATTAATATTGTTACGTGAGATTACGTGTAACTTGATAATCGAACTCAATCGAAGTCATAGATTATATTATAGGACAGGGGAGGGTTATAGCGATCCTCGGTGATAATCATGGACACATTCGCAGGTTGTCGGCCTCGGGGGAAGGGAATAATCAGATAGAATTGAGTAACGCCTTTTCCCTATAAATATTGCTTGGTAAGAGAAAATGAACGGATATATTATGAACATAACACTGAGTTGTATGCGCACTGTGGCCATTTCTTTTCTTGCGTGATCGCTGATCGCTGATTTTTCGGCGTTCTTCATTGCAAATGTGTGTCTGTTTCTTTGACGGTTATTACATAAAAATATAATACGAGTAACTTCACCTGTTATAAAATGCGTTGTAATCCACGTAGGACTTTTTTTTAATATCACATATAGTGTTTAGACAGATTGTGACTTTCCTTGATATTATCATTAACTTAAAAGTATTTTTAAACAAGGCTTCATAAGATCCATCTTAAGCATCTGCCTGCGACCTAAACTGCATCAGTTACTTTAACCGGTTTATCTTAACCCGAGTATTAGTTTAACCCCTGAATGTATGGCCGCGGTCTCGGAGCCGACCGGTCTTATTAGTTGCGGGCGTTGAGCGTCTTATATAAATAGCGGATGTCTTGCTAAGTAACTAGTTAAAGCTAAAATGTTTTGCGGAAATATATTGGCTACAGACAATTTCTGCAAGCTAAGCTGTCCAAGTTACGTCACGTCTTTAACGAGTTGACAATGACTACTAATGTCCGGATGCGTCACAGCGTTATAATTGTTCTTGATATAATGTAACACTTGTAAACCCGCCCTCGCAACTTGTAAATCTCTAGAAATTTTAACAAATTATGTTATTCCGATGTCTAAGCTATATTACTGCAAAGTTTCATGAAAATCCGTTCAGTAGTTTTTGCGTGAAAGAGTAACAAACCCACACACACACACATACATCCTTACAAACTTTCGCATTTATAATATTAGTAGGAAGTAGGAAGTAGGATAACTAAAGTCGTACAAGGATATTTTGGCGTGTGGGTGATAGAGACAGCGCTTTACAGTTTGCCTTACCTGTAGGACTATACATCTTATTTGTATGCCAAGAACAAAACTAAGTCATGATTCAATTTGACACTTTTCATTCAAACCACTAATGGAACGTTGATTTGCTATTAATCAGAACTCTCAATTCATAATTGATATCGGAAGCTTATCTCAGAATTGAAATTAAAACGTTTCAACTGAAAATGTGCGATCAATAGTTTTCTTTAAATAGTCACGTTCCCACTTCTTAAAAATAAGCTGATACATCACTCCCGTGTCTATTGTCTAATTTTTAAACTTCTATTTCTTTTATTGTACATTGCTCGCACATTTATTTGCCGTGTTTACTTTTCTAATTTATCGAGAACTTTCTAGAATCTTTCTTCTTGTATCTTTAAATCTCTTCTATCTTGTTGACATTATTTTCTGTCCCGTAATTTCTTTTCTATGTAAGTAGTCCAATTCTATCGATGAATCTACGCGAAAATACAATTTTTATTTTATAATATTTAGTAATAATATTTAGTAATAAATAAATAATAATAACTAAATAATTTAGTAATAACTAACTTAAATATTTAGTAATAATTTAATTAAATATTTAAAAAAAAAGCCAAATCAAAATAATTTTTGATTGTACCCAGTATTTTTCTTTTCAAAGTACGTAGGTAACTTATAACTCTGCAGTGCGTAACAACCATCCAGAAATGTCTCGAAACGATCATGTTGTGCCACTGAGAGCCGTAATGTTGCGGCACAAACAGATTTACGTATTCATCTCATTATGAGTAATCATACGACAGAACTCGAACAAAACTAGACTTATGAGCACAATAAAATACAGCGAAAATGGTACCCTTTTAAGAGTTTTACAAGAAATATTCTCAGATCCATTATAGTAATATATTGTGCTATCATTCACAATTTAGGCATAATTTTGCCCAAATAATTTTATATGAGTAATCGCTGTTTCAAATATTGTAGGTTATATTATTTTTCTATGCAAAAGATTATTATAGTAGGTATATCAGTAAAAAATATCTAGTAAATAGAACTCCGTAAACGATACAATAAATTCAGCTTAAAAAATATATACACGAAGGAATAGGAATATCATAATCATTTCAATCCATCATGGCCCACTATTGAGCACGGGTCTCTTCTCAGAATGAGAAGGTTAAGGCCATAGTCCACCACGCTGGCCAAGTGCGGATTGGCGGACTTCACACGCCTTTGAGATTTGCGAACTCTCCGGCATGCAGGTTTCCTCACGATGTTTTCCTTCACCGTTTGTAGCAAGTGACATTTAAATGCTTAAAACGCACATAACTTCGAAAAGTCAGAGGTGCGTGCCTGGGATTCGAACCCGGACCCTCCGAATAGGAAGGCCGAGATCTTAACCACTAGGCTATCACCGCTACCGCTAGGAATGTCATAAGAATTATATTATTTTCTTAGTTGAAATTAAGCAAAATATTTTACTCTACAAGCATAAGGTTGTCGCCCTAGATGCCGAATCACTTTATTTTCCACGGTGGCCAACCAAACTGTACCCCAGCGACAATTCCCACCGATTGATCTCTGACGGAGAAAGCAAATACTGTAGTATATATGTAATATTTACTTCTTTACTTCCTTTTATGTCTTCCTTATTCTTTGTCCTCTTTATCCTTCTTTAGTTCCTTCCTTATATGTATATCCTTGCCTTTGGTTATTACTTCGTTTATTGCTTTATTACTTGTATTTTACTTTATATTAGCTGAAATTGAATGATATTATGTACTACTTTGGAGTTAGGAATTTTGATAATGTAACTTTGTTAATAACTTCTAAGACTATTTTATAAATTGTAAATGTTACCTTCTTTAACGTTTTAATACTTATTCCTTCTTTATTTTGATGAATTTCTGTAACTTTAAATTTGATTTTTATGTTTGTTTACGTTGGTGACATAATTGTCAATGTAATTCTGATTCTGACGTCTTTGTAGTCTTTGCTTTTTTAAATTTATTCTGTATGTACATATAATCTACCAACCTTTTTAGACTTACTTATTCTAGAAATTCAAAATTTGATCAGATTTGAAAGAAGAACGCCGGCCCTCGAAGATTGAAGAAATCGGGTCAATAGGGCAGTGTGGAGACAGACATTGAAGTGTTCGGAAGACTTCTTCGGGCGAGGTCTTTCAGATTCGGTGGCGTACACAGGGCCGACCCGTGTCCCTGTTTCGCGGTCGCGTGCGTATCTATCTCGTTTCACATATCGTTCCGGTCGGGCGCGTGCTTGGAGCGCCCCTGGACCTGCTGCCGTCGACTACGTCGGGAGGCTCCGCGCGCAGTGCTGTGCGCCAGGGTCGCGCTACCCTCTTGTGCGCGTGGTAGCGCACCAGCCTCTACGCCTCCCGACCACCTGATCTTATCGAGAGACACGCCGGCCTCCACCGTTCGAGTCGGTGCTTCCGACCCTCCGCCTCCGCCTGTGAGAACACTCCAGGTCGTCTCCCCTCCCTTGCTTTAAGTGACTTTCTTTTGTGACTGTTTCTTGGTTAACTCGCTTATTTTTATACAGTGTTATTGTGACTTGTGACCCACTAAGAAAGAGAAGTACATCTTTTATTCCTTTTAAAATTCTTTTTATTTCATCTTACCCTTTATAACGTTACAGTTTGGCGCCCAACTAAAATCTTTTTCTAAATTCTAAAATAACACTTACACAAGTGACACCCTTTTGGATTTCTTTCGGTTTTACTCTTTTTAAAATCTTCCCCTGTAACCTTTTCTAAATTCTAAAATAACACTTACACAAGTGACCCCAATTTGGGTTTCTTTTGGCTTTCCTCTTTAAGATCTTCCCTTGTAACCTTTCTAAATTCTAAAATAACACTAGCTCTAGTGAAAATTTTGGTTCTATTTTTGGCTTGCTCTCTTTTGGCTAACTTCCCCTTTTTATTATAACGACCCTGAGATTCTTTTCCCTAGCTTTTAAATCTTTCTTGGTGGGACAGGCTTTTTACTAAAATTTGTCTTTTTTATAATCTTGTTTATTTCAATTTAATTTTTACCTTTGAAATGTATTTTCTTTTACAGGATATTAAAGGAAAGAACTGTCTCTTTAATATTATAATATTTATTTATGTGTATTATACAATTCTAACTATAATATTTATTCATTCTTTTTATCTTATGCTACTTATATATGTTTCTTTCTTCTTTTCTTTTATTTCTCTTTTCTATCTTCATCGACTTTATGACTTCGAATTTTGGCTTACTCGAAGTCCATTTTTTATATTCATCTTGTAGTTGTGTAGGTGTTATTTCTTTTCCTCTTTCTGAAAAGAAATGCTTTTTTAAACTGAGTAGCTAAGCTCGGTTACTTCCTTAATTCTCTCTTATAGAATTAGGAACTCTTTCTTTGTCAGACCTCTTATTCTGACTCTTAATAACTGTCTTGGTTATTCCTTACAGAGCGGACTACAACTCTATAAATAAGCCTACGGTACGAGCGGGTTGTGACTCGTAAAATAAGCCTCCACTAACCTTTTCTACTAGGTTTTCAGCGCGAGCGGATCACAACTCCTAAAATAAGCCTATGTGATTGCTAGTGTTACCATTGGAGTAGGCGTCATTGAATGTGAACCCTAACCCCTAACTCTGCAAGATTGAGGTATGATAGAGAGGTATGGACAGGATAATGAATGTGGATGGTAATCACTATTTTTACCTCAAAATTTTTTGTTACAGCCAAAAAATTTTTACTTGGGTGGGGGAAATATGTAGTATATATGTAATATTTACTTCTTTACTTCCTTTTATGTCTTCCTTATTCTTTGTCCTCTTTATCCTTCTTTAGTTCCTTCCTTATATATCCTTGCCTTTGGTTATTACTTCGTTTATTGCTTTATTACTTGTATTTTACTTTATATTAGCTGAAATTGAATGATATTATGTACTACTTTGGAGTTAGGAATTTTGATAATGTAACTTTGTTAATAACTTCTAAGACTATTTTATAAATTGTAAATGTTACCTTCTTTAACGTTTTAATACTTATTCCTTCTTTATTTTGATGAATTTCTGTAACTTTAAATTTGATTTTTATGTTTGTTTACGTTGGTGACATAATTGTCAATGTAATTCTGATTCTGACGTCTTTGTAGTCTTTGCTTTTTTAAATTTATTCTGTATGTACATATAATCTACCAACCTTTTTAGACTTACTTATTCTAGAAATTCAAAATTTGATCAGATTTGAAAGAAGAACGCCGGCCCTCGAAGATTGAAGAAATCGGGTCAATAGGGCAGTGTGGAGACAGACATTGAAGTGTTCGGAAGACTTCTTCGGGCGAGGTCTTTCAGATTCGGTGGCGTACACAGGGCCGACCCGTGTCCCTGTTTCGCGGTCGCGTGCGTATCTATCTCGTTTCACATATCGTTCCGGTCGGGCGCGTGCTTGGAGCGCCCCTGGACCTGCTGCCGTCGACTACGTCGGGAGGCTCCGCGCGCAGTGCTGTGCGCCAGGGTCGCGCTACCCTCTTGTGCGCGTGGTAGCGCACCAGCCTCTACGCCTCCCGACCACCTGATCTTATCGAGAGACACGCCGGCCTCCACCGTTCGAGTCGGTGCTTCCGACCCTCCGCCTCCGCCTGTGAGAACACTCCAGGTCGTCTCCCCTCCCTTGCTTTAAGTGACTTTCTTTTGTGACTGTTTCTTGGTTAACTCGCTTATTTTTATACAGTGTTATTGTGACTTGTGACCCACTAAGAAAGAGAAGTACATCTTTTATTCCTTTTAAAATTCTTTTTATTTCATCTTACCCTTTATAACGTTACAATACATTACCTGTTTAATCAGATTCCATTCCATGTGTCCTGGCTGCACGCCAGCGCCCGCCATGGTCGATCTGGACCGTATTCGAATGGACGTGATTGGTTTCTCGTTTCAACCAAAATCGACTTTAAAGGTTTACGATGTACCGGAATTTCAAATCACTTGCCATTTGCAACTTCAGTGTTTCATACGGTGTTTCAAGTTTGCAATCCGTTCGTGTGTAATTTTAGGGTACTCAGATTTGATTAGATTTTCTATCAAAATAAATATGCTAAGTACAAATTTATTCCCAGTGTCGTGGGTTTCATGGACAACACGTTCCCACACCGAGGACCTAAATCCATACTAATATTATAAATGTGAAAGTGTGTTTGTTTGTTTGTGACTCTTTCACGTCGCAACTTGACTATCACATGGTATGGTTTATGTGTGTGGGGATAGTTAGGAGAGTGGAGAGTGACGTAGGCTACTTTTTACCGCGGAAAAACATCTCATTCCCATGGGAAGATCGATGTTTTTAGTTGCTAGATATTTAGTTCCGGATGTTGTTAATAGATGGCGTTAGTAAAATACATTTGCAAGTTCTGAATCACGCTATCAAGTACTACATGTAATTTACTTATGTCATATGCAAATATTATATTTGATGTTCCAGTATATCATATAATAGGCTACTTCAGCCGAGATTCTTATGGGACTGAGAGCGGGACCTACGCGGCTGTTACCTACGGGTCCCGAAGCGAAGCGCGGGCGGTTCTCTAGTTTTAATATAATTCAAATTTCGGCCTCGTTGGGAATCGAACCCAGGACCCTCAAACAGCGACCCGGGCGGCATGTCTACCATTGCGCCAACCATTGCGTCGTCAACGATGATAGAGTATTTATCCGGCTGTCCGGTCACCACCCCCTATTTGACCGTGATGCCTATTTTCAAAAGCTTCAGCATAAATAATAAACCGCGTTATAAAATAAGTAGTTCATTAAGTAAAGAAGGTTAGGTAAGCATACTCGTACTCAATACATTACGTATTAGCCATTAGCGGCAATTGATTTTATCTATATTATGCCGGACATTAATAGTCTTTGAAATGGTGATATATTGTCAGCCGCTATGTCATTTTCTAATAACAAATTATTCCGTAGGAGTCGGTTTTGATTCTCACGAGGAAAATGGACTACCAATCGCGATGTTCAATTTTGGGTTTAATTCCGTAATATTCAACTAGAGGGCAACGAAATCTCTTTATAACTGAGAAGGCTGACTGCATAGTTTCCAATACGGCTCTAGAGAGGATTGAAGAAAGTCAGAGGTTTTATGGCGTTCGAAAACCTCCAACATTGCTTAACGATAGCTATCAAATAATTATACTTACCGATTGTAAGTACCCTCCAGAGCACGATAAAAAATGTTTTTCGTTTACATTTTTTATGCTAATTGCCGACAAATATCCTGACCATGCCGGGTCTTTATATAAAGGGTTCGATTCCCAGTGAGTGAAAATCTGTATAATCTTGGTCTGGGTTTCTGCCCTTGTCTTGTGTTGACTGTGGCGCCCAAACAGGGACTCCTAATGTGAGATTGTGGCTTTGTAGCGTTGTATTTATATTTACATAGTTATCATTATTACAATTATTACTATACGTCAACAATGAAACAAAGCTAAAGTTTATTACCAGTATCACGGTCGGTTGTGGTCGTACATCAAAGGCGACATTGGTTCGTCGAATATCAGATTCAATAAGGGAGGGTTGAAAAGAGCTTGTTAGTTGGCAATTGCTGTAGCTCAGTGCCTGTCTAGATACCTAAAGTCTATTGTCCTGGTGCTAATGATGTCTCGCGGTATCCTGGCTATACTGTTTACGTATAATTGTTAAATATAATGTATTGTACATTATATTTAACAATTATACGTAAATGTATTGTAATGTATTGTACATTATATAACTGTGGTATAGCTTCGAACCTTCTGTGGTTGAATGGTTAAAGTTGGATGGATTTATCGAAGTGAAGAGTTTATGCTGAGAAGTGAAGATTATTCGGTGGTTAATTATGTTAATCATAATGGAATTGTAAAAAGCAGTTCCTTTTCAGAGAATGTAGGTAGATACTATACATGTTTTCAGGTAGGAGTGTAAGTTGTAGTTGTTGGAGATCTTAATATTCTAATTATATCAGAAACGTCGTCTTATTCAGAATGTATGTATATTGTAAATAAAAACACTGTAAACTCTTGCAAAAAATACAAAACTATTGCGAAGAATTTCAGATTCAACTTTTCCACTTCTATTTCAAATGTGCAAATCCAGTGATCAAAACAAAATTGTCTCTTTGCAGGAAAACATCGAAAAAGATTTCCAACGCGTTATACTTTCTCATAAAGAGCCATTTGATATCTTCTCAAGCGCAACAGATCTCGCCCGCCCCAAACAAGCTCACACACAATTGATTCCAGTACATATCGGATCCAGTGTAAATAAATATATCAGCCAGTATTCTTCAAACAAGCTTTGAAAGATCCTTGTTCCTTTATATAAAACGGGGATGGCATTTTTTTAAAGGGGGTAAGCTAACATGGAGATTGTTACCTCCAGGCAATGTTCGCGTTCCTTTGAAGCGCATCGTCGGACTACTGAAGCGATTTCAGTATAATATCCTCTGGAATAGGTATCACTTTCGCCTGACTGGATATTACGATCAGCTGGACGACAATCTTAAAGTTTGTCTCGTTTAGCAAAAGATCTAGGCAATGTCTGTTATTTACTAAGCGTCTTTGGAGTATTAAAATTAATACTTGTTAAAGTATTTAGGATAGACAAGTTATTAATTTCCAAATATTGTTATCTAAACAAACTTTTAGAATTTGAGAAGTTTGATTTAATTCTCTTAACTAATCAATTACAAAATTTTCCGTCTGTTAGGAGATTAGTTAAGGCAGAGTATATATTTATTTATAATGTGATTGTACTTACTGATGAACATACATAGATTTTGGCACGTGCGCATTAAGAAAAAACAACCTAAGTACCACCGGCAACCCTTACTAATGCTAAAAGGTAAAATTACAAAAAACAACTCATTGATAAAGGAAAGATTTCCATCGCAAAACTTTGATGATTGAAAGTATTTTAGGTAGAATCCTAATAAGCACGGAACTTATAAAAGGAAAAACGATAGGGTCGCATTGAATAGAAAATGTTTGTACGATTCGGCCAGTTATTATGGCTTCGGGCTGATACTTGGAAATCGAGTTTTCATTACATAAAGTACGAGAAAGGTAAGCTGGTTAGCTCGTTGGTCTTTTACTGAATTGTACTTAGCAATTGTGAATTAATCAATCTTAATATATTAAACTCTTGCGTTACTGGTGATTGACTGACAGACAATGCACAGCCGAAACTACTGAACGGAGGAAGCTGAAATTTGGCATGTATGTTCCTTGGGGAGTGTAGGGGAGCACTAAGAGAGGATTTTTGGAAATTCCACTTCGAAGGGGGTGAAATAGGGGGGGGGGTGAAGTTTAAACGAATTCCACGCGGGCGGAGCCTGCGGGCGGAAGCTAGTGCATATATAAAATTCTCCCGATACTGGTAGACAACGCACAGCCGACACTACTGTACACAAGAAGGCGGAGAAGAAACTAGTACTAGGCGAGTATGCTCTTTGGGCAGTGTAATGAGATTCTTTTTTAAAAACATTCCCTCTGGGGGATAAAAAAGTACATGAATTGAAATATTTTATTTGAATTGATTCACTTGGAACTTTGTATATCTACAGGTTCCTCAAATGACGCAAAGGAGTACTAAGTAACTATTTAGAAAATTCTCCGTTCCCTCATCCCCCTTAATAGGAGGTAAAGCCGCCAGCGAAAATATAGTTTTTTTATTACCATTATCATCGCTACCCATAAAAGTTCCACTGGTGGGCCTTTTACAATGTCAATGATCTACCATGTTGACCAAGTTTTAGAGGGTTACAACACATCGGTGACAACATAACTCTTACTACGAACTAGTAACTTGATTGATGGATTGATTGCTAAAGTCTTCACACCTTCAAACCAACAAAAGTTCTAACACCAATTATTTGCTAACTTTTTTTGTGTCGTTATCGGCGGCAGTACAGGGCTTGCTACCTTAATGCCGTAAAAAGGTCGAAGCTGCAATTAATAACATATTCTCTGCCATTAGTGAAGCAAGCATGTCAAAACATTCTCTGTTGATCCTCCCAACATCGCAGTAATGACACTCACAAATCGAGTATCATCTGAGCACGAAATGGCGAGCATTACCACAATGGCTAATGACTAGTATTACTGTAACTAGCTTATGGATGGAGAAAACCGGAATGGCGGGATCCGTTCATTTTCCTCAGTTAACACTAATAGTAATGGCAAATAGTGTAAGTGGTAAGTCATCGTTAAGGCTGTCGGGTAAAGTAGTCGCACAACGTACTAGGTATTATTTTTCGACAAGCTTTTCTTTAAAACGCAATGGTGATTATTTTTGGATTAAATATTGCAAACTGAATGAATAGGTATGTATACAAATACATAGTTACAAAACTACATTAAAATTTGGTCCCATATAAATTTGAGCGCCATCTGACGGGTACTCTCTGAATTATCTATACTTTTCGATTTTGAGGTCGGTATTTTTTTTGTAAAAAAATGTATAGTAACCAATTTCCAAAGTAGAAAGTTGTCAATGTTACCTCATAACTTCGTACAGGGTGAAACTGTTTCGATAATTCCGTTTTTATTCGAAAGCTAGTGATTATCGTATTTATTATTAGTTATTATCATCCCATACAAATTTAAATGAAATTTGACGAAAGTCATTCTTAACTATGTTCATATAATTATGGTTGTTACCTCATAACTTTGTACTGAGTTTTCAAAGTTTTCTGAATATTTTTTTATTCGAAATCTGATACTGACCGTGTGGTCTGGTGTATTTGAGCGACACGTAAAAATGTTCCAATCCACGAACATTTAGAGAAAATCGGGATTTAGGTTCAACCGTTCTATTCTCCATTTATAATATGGGATACTATGTAATAAACGAGATTTATAGTGACAGCACAGTTAATATGCATCACGTACCTAATCCATAGCTACTCGTATGTATTAAGTATTACCTCAATTTCGAAATTAATGTGGGTTGGAATGTTTTTCAGAAACTTCGTCCGATTAAAGCTGTGTAATTTATACCACACGCAAAACCCGTAGGTGTGCTAATATTCTAACCATTATACTAATTTGAGCTGCATTAGCGCACTCGGATAACATACGAATGTGTACAATTGTTTTCAACTTACTAACTGAATTCGCTAACGTTAAAACAATGTTTAAACTTAAAATGTTTTTATCATTAGCATGCTTGAAATTCGTTTTTAAAATTACAGTCGGAATATCCTTACGTATGTAAACAAAGGTATGACTAATGAGAACTCTGGTTCTTCTCATTTTTCTATGCGCTGTGAAAATTTTAACGTTTTAGCTTCAATAACCTGGAAGAATTTTTACACGATTTCAGAAAAGAGTTACAGATTGGTTTATTTTTATTAAAATTCAATTCTGATTATGATGTTATGGTATCATGATAGATTAAGGAAACTTTAAGAGTTTGAAAAAAAAAATTTTTCAGGTACTGTTACAAGATTTGGAGCTCTAGCCAGCATCCATCGAAGTATCGGTAATGCCTCTAAAATCAAGGTTATCTAAAAGCGACAGAGACATATATCATCAACTTGGTCATCCATTCCATCCGACCATTAACCGTTACGAGACCACATAACAACATTCAGATATTTCCCCGGCCTCAAAAGCACTTTCGACTCAAACGTAAACAAGAGAGTAATACGCAGCATTTAACTGCCAAAACCAATTGAAATAAACAAATCCGGGGCCGAATTTAGAAAATAATTAAGAATTATAACGAGTTCTGAATTTATTTTAAGTTGGGATTTCGGTTTAGGGCGCTCGTAATTCGAACGTTCGAGTTCAGCCTTTGTTCCTAAATCAAACCGAGGTGTAAACTTCTGCACAACAGTTTTGTTTGAATGGAAAGGTCATGATAATGTGAAGAAATGTTTTGCCGTCTGTAAAACCGACGCGGTAACAAAAAGTCGCGTAAAGTTGCGAGAAATATAAATCCTCACACATTTAAAACTCTTACATTTTTTGTGATACGGGCGTAATGAATTTATACGAGCAAAATCACAAACACCCACGACGAGGACCCTCGTTGATATGTATATCTATCACAAAAATGTCTTTTACACACATATACGAGTACATCAGTCAAGACTAAAGCTTATAATTAATACGCAGTGAACAGGTACACCTAACGAGTTTTCAGTATTATAATTAATGTTGATGAAAAATATATTATATTTCTAAAGCCAGAATGAAAGAAAAGTATGGCAGGCACTGAAAACAAAAAGTCTAGATTGCTTCAATGTTAACTGAAATATGAAAAATACAGGATATAGAAGTAACATTAAAATACATTATGTAAATTAAACTCTAAAATTCCATCTTTTCTTAAGAACCATTGCATTATTTTGTAATCATTCGGGATTATACCGCCCGCCCTTGGACCGGATGCTGACGCAATTTCCGTTGTAACAGCACCTCGGCAGGGATCAAATGAATAACTCGTTTCACAAAATATCTGCATTTCAATTTTAAATGCAGGTTTTGTTTCTTTTCTGCGTACTTTCTTTCATATCTGCATTTAGATTTTATATGCAGGTTTCTTTTCTTTCTTTCATTTCTGCGTACTTTCTTTCATGGTACTTTAAGATATTAATAAATTTTATGACACATATTTTTACATAGAGACAACATAATTATAACAGTTAGGTAAATTGTGTTTGGGCTTGATTAATTTGTATTGACGGGAACTTTATACCTACATAGTTTGATTTGAGCGTCATCTGCGATTAGTTTTTGAATTATCTTGACTTGTCGATGTTGAAGTCGGTTTCTTCTTTTTTGTTAAAAGGGAGTTATTCTATGTAGTATATCTTCCATGTATAATAATAGACAAATATCAGTATATCAGCCAGTGTGTCAACGATGGTTGCATCAATATTTATATGCAAAATATTTATCACGATAATAAATATTTTGTAGTGTTATAACTATGACAAATGTTTATTAAAAATAGTTTATTTTAATAATTTTACGTCCTAGACAAAAATATAATGAGATCTGAGTTAATATATAAACATTTGTTAAAAGTATAACAGGAACATTGTTTGATTCTATTTCTCAAATAAAATGAACCGTGAAACACTTATAATATTTGTATCATCGTTAAGAAACCTTTAAAAATATAAGTCGGACTAAGTTAAATTTAGGATTATCCCGCCCGCCCGTGAAGCCGGAAGCTGCAGTCGAAGGGCGGGCGTTATAAAGTTGTCATTTCCGTTTCACACCTCGCCGGGCTATTTATATTTTTGTTCACCTTTTCATATTATAAAATGTTGCTCAGAACGGGAAACCTTCAGATGATAATCTGAACTGAATGGATCTGGTTAAATTTATTTAATCGTTTAAAAGACGTTTTATTATTTACTAGCAGCTGTGCCCGTCGTAGGTCCGTCGTTCGTTCATAGGCGTTTTTCCCGCGTGAATCCTGACTCCACGGGAACTTCGGGATAAAAAGTAGCCTGTATGTTGCTCCTCAACATCTATCTCTGAGTGAAAGTCCCATAAAAATGCTTTTAGCCGTTTCTGAGATTAGCGTGCACAAACAGTTAATCAGTTAGTGTATTATTATAATGTAATACATACATATATATAGAGCATAAAGATAAATATTTTTAAGAGTGTCAAAATCGGTTCAGCCAAACAATATGCCTAAAACCTTCTCTTAGGTCTGACAAATACTATGCTGAAAACCGCATCAAAATCGGTTCAACCAAACGCGAGATAATCGCGCACAAATTTACATACATACATACATAATACATAGATACAGGTCAAACTGAGAACCTCCTTTTTTGAAGTCGGTTAAAAAATGCATGAGTGTCGTAGAACACTCGATTAGAACGAAAACAAATTATTGCACTTCTGACATCTGACATCTGACACTTGATCATCTCAAGTACATCACCTGACAGCGAACTTTATTGGCTGCAATTAATAAAACTGAGTCTGGGCTTCACCAATAACCTACGTTCTCACCTGTGACCCTCAAATCTTACACTTTATTTTTCATCCGTACCTTGAGACTGCGTTTCAAAAACTACGCGCCATACCATTTATTATCCTTCAAAATAACGCGTACCTTTCAGTAAAATGTACAAAAAATATGATAAACATTATGAAAAGTCATGTCAAACCCATCTACTCTGACTAAGGCACCATAAATATACTTTTACGCTGTCGCATTCGACTGCGGCTGTAAAGATTACGATGACATTGGAGCAGCGCGGTTTTATTGGTCGTTTCCCGTGACGCGGCGGTAAGTGGCGCAATCATCTCTTCCTAACGGGCCGTGACGGTTTTGTAATTCTGAGGGTAGTTTAAAATTTTGGCGGCAGGTAATGTACCCTCATTATAATGATTTTGAATTCTGCTCGGTATAATTCTGAATTTTCGACATAGGAAACAAAAAATCTTATGTTTTTGCACTGTATCACACTTGCTTCGGTTAAAGAAAACATTGTGAGTGAGGGTCTCTGCAAACTGACTGCAGCCACCGGCGGCTGTGGCGCTGTGGTGCTTCTCTTTAGAAGCGCGGTCCGGCCAACAGCCGCTTCGGCTGAATTCTGCTCACTGTTATTGGAGCTGTTGGCTGGAGCTTTTGGTCAGTTTGCAGAGACCTTAAACCTGTTTGTAAAGTCAGGTAATCTGCATTTGACTAGCCTGCCCTCCAATAATGAGAGGATGTGTCTAGCACTGGGACAGTTATGGATTGCGATGATAATGCTTCTCCTGTACAAAAGGGATTCTGTATTATTTTTTAAATAAAATACATCCCAGAGGGTAAGAAAGCTCGTACAAATTTTGATTTTATGCCGACGACTTTTTATAGCAATTTTATTGCATCCTGTCTACAAGCGATCGAACAACCCACATGGTAAGTGGGCAACCTCTCATTTTACTACTATTTTATTGTGTATTTTTGATTTGTGACTTTCTCGCTACTATAAATTTTGTCAAAGCCTTATCTACTGAAGCTTAAAACGGGAATACAATAGTTTTGTTTTAAATCCATGCATTGATAAAATACGTGTCAAGAATACTTTAATAATAAGAAAAGAATGAAGACATTATTTTTTCGATGTTAGAAAATTAAGTGCCGTTATTACCGTAAATATAAATACCTAACTAATTGTTAGCGTCAAAACAGTTCCAGAGTTATTTTTATTCATATTGTTTGTAAAAACCTACTTAGAATAAACCTTCCTTTCATTCATTCACTCATTCAATCATAGAAGTTTCTGCTGAATAAATCCACTTTCTATTTTCTTCTATCTATTCTTTACTATAAAAATATTTTTGCATTGAAAACATCGATATCTAATACCTACGTATCTCGCTGGTCACAGGCATGCAGTGCATCTGAATTCTTCACAGTTCGACGTCCAACGCTATCTAGCAATAACAGCTAAGCCTGAAAATATGTCACGGCGCCGCGGCGACGTGATTCTCCGAATATGAGGCAGTACAAAATAATATAATATGTGGTTCATGTTCCATAGATATCATGATATTTGTATAATTCAATATTGAACAATATTTCCCCGAACTGGGCCGTAATAAAATTATTCATCATTGATTGTAAAGTTATGCAATGGTATATTTAACATTTAAAAAGTGATGCATGGAGATTTAAATGTCAAGTTTAAAATTAAAGCGATAAAACTATGAAAAAAACTATACCCAAATATAAAATCATTAATATTTTGAGATTAGCCTATCCAAATGCTCAGACACATACCCTTTGCTAAGCTGCCTCGCGAATCATTTCAGAGTCACTTATTAGATTAGACTGGGGTTACCTTTAACCATTACTTTGTACATTTCCAAATATTTCTAGGCTTCGAAAAAAATATGTTTCAACCGCGCAAAGCCGGGGCAAGTTACTAGTCATTTTACAAAAATCATCGTAACCTATGATAGCCAACGTGTACGGAATCATAAGTGAGTACGTCCGCAGATTTCTCATTCGTGAGTGAACGGAACGAACGTTTGCTGACGTCACAAACCGCGTTTGAATTTGAATTGTGGTTTTAGAGGCACATTCAGCATTTATTGCTTGTGGGAGGGGAAAACATTTTCATGTCGCCTTTAAATCATTCGTTTGAGTTAACTGAAAATAAAAATGTAGACTGTTACTTGATTTTCAATAACCGATAACCGTAACCGATGTCATAGGTTTTAGTTACCTGTTCATGATCCAAGAGTCTCGAAACGAAATAATCAAAGTTAATGAGGGTCGCCGTTTTTGTGCTCACCAGTTGGCGCCACTGGCGAGCGAGGTCATCCTGTCAGAGACCACCCATACATAAACAGTGACAAGTAACATTCAGACAAGTGAGAAGTGACATACAGACCCTCGGAGGAAAGGAGCACAGACCTCACTCTCCACTAGCGCCTCTAGCGGCGAATTCACACGCTTTTACCCTCATTCTCCCTGCTGCATCAGCGTTGAGCGTTTAAAACAAATGTATGGTTTGACCTAATACAGGCACGGTATTGCGCGGTAAATATTAAGTACTAGGTCTTGCCTGCAAGTTAGCCCACGAGGACGTACTTCTTCTTATTAATATTTTAACAAAATTTTATTGACAAGTTTACCCCCTTGGGGGTTAGTTTATTAATATTGAAACATATGTTTCATTATTTGTAACCTTAATCCATGAACCAACATTCATAGTGGCTGCTTTAAAACCGACGAAATTTCAAACAAACTCTTAACTCCAACCCCCGTAGGGTGGAATATCACAAAATCTATTCTTAGTGGACGTCTAATGGTGCGTACAGACTATGTAACAAAACATGTTATAAAACATAGTTAAATAACATGTTTCACAAATGTGGACGCTATGTGTTACAAAAACATGTTATTAGTTTTTACAACAATATTATATGCTATATTTTAAGAAATGACACGCATTGAATTGTTATATAAAATTGTTATACAACAATGTTGTTTTAATGTGTACGGTCTTGTAACGTGTTTCATTATTAGACAACAATGTTAGATAGTGTGGACGTGTTATAAAACAGAAGTTATATAACATGTTGCATAATCTGTACGCACCATTATAACCAAAATACCTCCCTGCCAAATTTCATGTTTGTACGTCAAGCGGTTTCCAATATTTCGTGATGAAGTGACCTTTCGCTTTACATTATTTAGATTTGAATTTGCAGGTATATTGACATGACGGTTGCAGCGTTAAAAACAATTTAGCGGGATGTGTGTTCAGTGGAAAAACCATTAGAGATTTCTGTATTTTTGCGAGTGAGAGTGTTTGTATTATTTTTATTTAAAATATTTATGGATCAACACACAATTTTGAAAGCTAACTTTTGTATAAAGATGCACCCATATTTGACCAGGAGGTCAATATGGGCATATACCCAACATATACCCGATAATGAATTTGGTGAAACTCTTAAAGAAAGTCACAGCCTCCTCTAATAGACAACTTAATGTTTTTATATACTCGTAGAACAGCAAATGCATTCCTTTGTATTATTGCGAAATTGACAGTTATATTTGATACTTCCAAAACCTATACAATACACGGGACGGGACGGTAGATAAGTACCTACGCCATGAAAAAGTAGGTCCGTGGTTCTATAAATCACGTAGTAGTTCCACAAAGGAACAGGGTAGAGACAGTAGGAATGGACCCGAAGTCGAACCCCTTTACAACTTAATTAATGAAATCTTTGAATAAATTTATTTTGTTATAATTGCGCAATTTTCGTTTCTGGTCTCATTACAGTCTACGGGTTTCACCGAAATAATCAAAATGTTTGCGTTAACTTAATTGAAATTAAACACATTGTAACACTGTGCCCTAATTGAAATAATTTGATATACGATCTAATTTTGCAGATTTAATAACATCTAAAAGAAACGAATTGTGTTCGTTACGGCGGCGGGGCTAAATCAAAAGCGGCTCTGGCTTCGAGATGGGATAATTATGACAGTCAGGGCAAAGCAATGAAGACCCACTTGATAAAAGGTTTTTTCTTTTTTCCTTTGGGTACCTGTGTAAATAGCTTACAACGAGAGAGAGAGAGTGAGTGAGAGAAAGTAGGTAATAAATACCTACTCTACTCGCATTCTGTGGAGGATTATAATTGCCAGCATCAGTGTTCCCAATCGATCAAAGTCAAGTCTTCAATAAAACAATGAATAAACTTCTACTAAGTTCACGGAGTTTACCCAAAACTACATCAAACTGTAGGATTGTCGTCCGAGTATGAATGGCATAATAAATTCATGGTATAAGAGTTAAAGCCATTGTTACAAACTCACAGACGTCACAGGCTTTTAAAATATTCATCGACATATCACATAAAATCCAGATTTTTAATAGCTTTCTCCATTTCTTATCATTAGATACTCAATTAAAGGGAATAAGGCATCCTGTTTAGATACAATAGAAATAATAGGCCAGTACTAACGGACATGTTAACTGTAAACCGGCCGGACGACACTCCCTTGGTTTTAGGAAACTTGTCGTTTAGAACTCACTATCTGAAAATGTTACAAGTAATTCTTCAAACTAATGGCAAAAACGCACAAAAAAAATAGTCACAAACATGAAATACCTAATTGTTTTTGAGTTTCGTATCTTTCACGTAGAGCGATTAGTTACATCCTACTAATATTATAAATGCGAAAGTTTGTAAGGATATGAGTGAGTGTGTGTGTGTAGGTTTGTTACCCTTTCACGCAAAAACTACTGAACGAATTTTCATGAAACTTTGCTTAGACATTGGAATAATATAATTTGTTAAAATTTATAGAGATTTTTGAAGGAGATGGTTCCCTGAATGGTTTCTTATAATTTATTAAGCTTAATCGCAGCAGACGAAGCCTTCAACAAATCTAGTAACTGATTTCATGCGGTCAAAACACATCAGTAATTTCAATATTATATCTGAAAGCCTAAAACAATAACGCGCGGTAGGGCCAGAAGAAAAGTCGGCCTTGTAAGTAATAAGTAATAAAACAAAGGGTGCAAAGTTCCACCAAAACAGATTCCGCTCTCATTATGTAACGACAATGGCCGTGTCACGTCAAGACGGTGGTCGAGCTCGTAATGAATCGCGCTCGAAACGCTTCGCTAGTTAGGGTTCCGTACCCAAAGGGTAAAACGGGACCCTATTACTGAGACTTCCCTGTCCGTCCGTCCGTCCGTGTCTCCAGGCTGTATCTCATGAACTGTAAGTTACACAGTTGAAATTTTCACAGATGATGTATTTCTGTTGCCGCTACAACAACAAATACTAAACAACAGAATAAAATAAATATTTAAGTGGGCGCCCATACTATCGACGCCTCAGCGATAGTTTAGTTACCTTTAAGTCCAAGAGATGGCGTTGTGCGTAATATGTGCTTACAATAAAACAATTAAAAATTAAGTGAGGCTTTCATACAACAGACCAGATTTTTTTGGCGTTTTTATACATAATGGTACGGAACCCTTCGTGCGCGAGTCCGACTGGCCGGTTTTTTATTATTTCGTTTCGTCAGAATATAGTAAGATCGCGTTTGTACCACCCCCTCTATAGTCATTGATGAGTTCCTCCGTTCTACATATCGCTTCGGTTATTGATAACGTCGGCTATGGTCTACATAATATGTTATACACGCTGAATTATTAACACATGCGCACTACCATGCTTTTGACGCACATGGCACGTCGACGTCACGTGACATCTATAGATGTTGTTCGTAGTCAATGAAAAGTAAACTTTTACATAATGTTTTACGGTCAAATTTCGAGTGCGAAACAGGTCTTACTGACTCACATGCGTGGGAACATTTGTACATTGTCTGAATTATCACAGCTTTCACAGATAATATAATCATTTGTGTAAGTCGTCCTGCACTTGTGGGTTCGCGAATTCGCGCGAATGTGCGCGAGCGGCCTTAAGTAAAAACAATTATATTATTTTTAAAACATTACACCAGTTTTATACTCTGCTAAGGTTGTGAAGATGTTTATAATATGGACAACTCACTGTAGCTGCTGATCAAATAATCTGCGTATTTATGTAAAAAAGCTTTATCAGGTTTTTCGTGCTTTACGTCCAAAATTTCGCTCAATACAATGTAATTCCATTCGGCGTCCATTCCGAGAGACGTCGCGGATAAATATCGTATCAATCCAAATGCCGCTGAATTGAATTGGCCTTCCAGTGAAACGAAATTCGATTCGTGGCGTGATGTGAAATGCACGTTGCACGCGCCGCGTCAATAGGTCGCTGGAATGGAGTTAAACCTTTATCAAATACCGACGCGTATGTCCACTGTAAATTAAGATATTCGACATTAAAAGTTAAAAGATAACTAAAGCTCAATTTTCTAGTACAGCGTAGCTTAGTAGGAATTTACACTTTTTTGTTATGTCCAAAAAAATGTGTCTAGAATCTCACTACAGATTTCTGATGGACTTTATCTGTGATTCTTTTTATCGATTTAGCTTCCGGCCTCCTATTTATCCCATTATTATTTTTTTCAAGAATTCTTTCTTAGTTCTCACTTACACAATAAAAGGAAGCATGGTGCAAAATTTCTAGTTTCCAGTCTTTATAGTTTGGCTTAAGCGTTGATATGACATTCAGTCAATTATTATGTAAATTTTCCATTTCATAAATTAAGATTATATTTTTGTTCTTATTAAAAGAGAGGAGGAAGAGTTTCTTGCTCCATAACATCGTCTCTATTTCAAAGCACATTTGAGAAATGCGTCACGTTTAAATACTGATCGCAATCCCTGTTGATACTCGGAAGCCGGTTCTAATTCCTTGTACTGCCATGTGTCATAAACAACGCAAAGACAAGAACACGTCCCGACCACAAATCATATTACACTACATGAACAGATGTAAAGCTTCATACACTGCATGCTCACGCAACGCACACATAAACACCATTCACGGACACGGGACATGCATGAGACATTGTTCAATATTGGTTTAAATTGGTTCCATATATCGTGTCTGTGAACGGTGTCTGTGTGCATTGCTCGACACTAACACCCCAACTTTTAGAGCTTTACATCTGGTACTAGTGTATAATTTTTGTCTAGACCAAGAAGGGGAATATTAACTAATAATTAAATTTTTCACCTCGCCAGGAATCGAACCGAGGAGCCTTCGAACGGCTGCCTGACATCGTAACGATTGCGCCATACGCGCCATATTAAATTCCTCCACCAAAACTCATAATTTCGGTTTGTCACGATTTGTCGAGAATTATTACGATCACATTATTAAAGCCAAGTCAACATGTCAATTACAAGACGGAAATTGGGTTTGACGGTGCTTTTTAACGCTTTTTCCACCAACTTGCGAGTAATCGAAGTATTGGTGATTGACAACCGCTTGTCGGATTCTTGAGATACTTTGGACGATAAGTTGGTTATGGTATTTCTTTATATCTCTCAAGTTTTCTGTCTTTATTATTAGGACTAATAGTGAGAAACGGTGTAAGTGATGTAAGTAAAATCGTTAAATAAAAAGTTTTGCGATTGTATACAAATAATTATATTCTACCTTAGCCATTTCGGTTTATATTGGCTACATCCCATTAATGGCCCAGTAATGAGTACAGGTCCAGTAGCGGCTTTAGGGGGTGGCGAACGGGGCAATCGCCCGGGGCCTCGCGCTTGCAGGGGCCTCGCGCAAACATCAGTTTTAAAATAAATAATAATCGTTTATTTCAATCTTTGAGAATCATAGTTTTATATCTTACAAAAATACTTGCAGGACATCTTATTATTACAATAATTAAAGTTATAAATTCATTTGTTATTGATAAAAAATAAAATGGTTAGCTAAAAATTACAGTAAAATAAATTAAATTCTGTTTAAAAAATTAGGTAAAATAAAATTGATTATAAAATTAAATTAAAACATTACATTAAAAACATTACACTAAAAAATTATTCACAAATTAAAAATAAAGAAAAACATAGAGCAATGAAAATATTAAAGATATTAAAAATTAATGTCAAAGATTAAATTAAAATAAAATAAAATCACAATCAAAATCAACAATAAAAACTCAAATTATTTAATATTAAAATATTTAATATTAATATTAAAATGTATCATTTCTGTATTTGATAGTTTCGTACATCCTTTAATGTAAAATATTATAAACATCAAATTTTATTCATTTGTACTTTACCATTTCTAACCATGTTGGCAACCAGACCTAATTTCGCACATTGAGATATATACTAAAAATTTTCACAAAGGAGAAAGGGCCTCGCAAAGACCTGCCCGCCCGGGGCCTCGCAAAGACCTGCCCGCCCGGGGCCTCGCAAAGCCCAGCCCGCCCAGGGCCTCGCAATGGGTAAGGCCGCCACTATACAGGTCTCTCCTCATTATTGGTTTAAATACTTAATAGTAAAACACGTTTACTTTGCCGTTATATTCCTAAAAATGTTACATACAAAAATCTCTGACATCGTAGTCAGCGTCTGTTAAAACTAGATATCCTTAAAGTATCCTCAAAGCCACAGTTTATGGCACCGCCACATTCTCGCTCGACCGCATATTGACTTCCCAAAGCAATATACACGCGGTGCATGTCCGGACATCGCTGTGGCTACTAACACCGTAGTTACTAGTTACTGCTCAAGTAACCGCCAAATTACGGTATTTATAGCCGTCCTGCCCTCAAGTAGGTATGTTCGAGGCTAATCGTACCTAGTAACATGCCAAACGAGGATTGGGCATTCAGTCAACTCAAATTAATTTATTTGATTTATAATTCAACTACACGAATAAAACAGATGTAAAGAGGCAAAAAAGTTAAGTAGAAGCAATTTTGTACGTACGTACAAAGGTACTGCTTATTTCTAAAAGAAATACTTAGGAATAGAAAAATGTTTAGTTATTTTTAGGGTTCCGTACCCAAAGTGTAAAACGGGACCCTAAATCCCCTTCGAAGGGGATTTGTGGAATAAGCCATTACTGAGACTTCGCTGTCCGTCCATCTGTCACCAGGGTGTATCTCATGAACCGTTATAGTTACACAGTTGAAATTTTCACAGATGATGTATTTCTGTTGCCCCTACAACAACAAATACTAAAAAACTGAATAAAATACATATTTAAGTGGGCGCCCATACTTTCGGCGCCTCAGCGATAGTTTAGTTACCTTTCGGTCCAAGAGATGGCGTTGCTTGTGGCTAATATATGGCTATAAAAAACTAAAAAAAAAATTTAAGTGAGGCTTCCATACAACAGACCAGATTTTTGGCGTTTTTATACATAATAATACGGAACCCTTCGAGCGCGAGTCCAACTCGCACTTGGCCGGTTTTTTATTTAATAAGTATTTTTTTGTACAAACTTTGTCATTTGAACATTATAATCTATAGATAAATCTAAGTAGGAAGCTTGAAACACACTCCACCACGCTGCTCCAGTGCAGATTGGTGGAGGAGATGATAATGTCCAACTTACGTGGCATTTTCTGCCGCTCAAAGGCCTTCGACATGCCTTAGTGACTGTTATTTAGGAATAAAGATCGAGACCAACGGCTGTAACGGCCCTACAGAGCCCAGAAGCGCTCAAGAAATTTCGCCCCTAACGGTCGTCCATCCACTTGTTGACAGTGAGTGCTTTTCAACAAGGTTAAAGAAGGAGGAGGTTTTTGGTGTCATTTGAAACCTGACGAGCAATTTTTTAAACTATCCCAATCAATGCGTACATAATTTCGATTAAATTGATGATGTGGTCATTTTATTACTTGTCCTTGTTGTATTCGGTTTTTTGTTTATAATAATACAGTAAAATACTGACTTTCGTCTTTAATCACAATTACTGTTCTTTATGAACGTGAATAGAAAAATATCGTGAGCCGATGACGTAACTCTAATCAAGTTAAGTGTTCGTGAAAACAAACTTCGGATGAAGTTCCCTAAACATTATCATCGTCTTCAGCGAAAGTAACTTCGGCGAAGACACATTAATGGGATTTACAATGGAAAATTCTAATAATATATCTAATTTGCAGGTATTACCTACTCGGTGAATAATGATTCGTGATATTAAAACGTTAAAATTACAGCAAATATGCTATAAACAGTAAACTAAAAAGTATTGTTGTGAAAGGTTGAAATATGTTGGTATTATAATAAAATAATTTAATTTGACTCATAATAAAAATGATTCTCATAAATAGGTTTCAAAGTTGTACAACATACATAATTATGTCTGGTGTACCCACACACGTCATTTTTACGTAAGATAACACAAATCTGACATAATAAATACAAAAACTTTACGAAGCTAAAAATTTAACAATTCAGATGCTCTTAAAATCCCTACAAACTTGCGGGCAGAAGCCGCTCCTCAGAAAGAACTTCTGCTATAACGCCAACAACTCTAGGTTTTTATAGCCCTTGTTTAAAGCTTTACCCGCTTAAAAACTTACAAATGAACCGTAGTTTTCATCGATAAATTATTTTATACTAGCTCCTGCCCGCGGCTTCACCCGCGTGGAATTCATTTATATCGCGAAACGAGATTTGTCAAACTAACTTTCATCCCCTATTTCAAGCCTTTAGCTGTTGATTTTGAAAAAAAGGTAGCTTATGTATGACTCTGGGTCTTCAACTATTTTAATTCCGAATTTCATCCAAATTGGACCGGTGGTTTAGCCGTGAAAACGTCACAGACAGACAGACTTTCGCATTTGTAATACTAGTATGGATACAACTTACAAAATTAGCATCTCCTATTAGTATTTTGTACCTGTCCCTTAACTGTGTCAAATGTAGGCATGACAGCGCACACGCGAGCCAGACCGAATCAGTATTTAGGAAGTGACGCGTCCAAGTTTTGGGGCGAAGTTTTTTCTGAAGTTTTTCTATTTCCTCGACCAACGTGATCGTATCGTAAAACCCTCCAAGTAGGTATTTTTATTATAATTATTTTTATCACACGCTCAAAGCTTCATGATTGCCTGATTCCTATTAAGCAAGATTTTATACGTAGAAAGATGAAATAAATGTATTTTTCATTCTTATTTTGCTGATGAAATCACTTTAAAAGCAACCAGTGAAGTTTTACACTAGACTAATGAAGTGTTAGTCAGCTGTACAATAGTATTAGATGTATTCTGTAAGCCTTAAGTTAATGGAAAAATTTTTGGAATCATAACTTTATAAGATTTTAAACATGTAATCTTACTATTATTATTACCTATTTTCTACTCATGACATAATACCACTCACATGTTATTAAAAATCCTCAATTATTCAAATCATTACCATCAAGTTGAGGAATAATGGATTAGGCAATCCGGACTATTGACTTCAATATCGTTTAATTAGACAACAAACTCTCTGGACCCTTTGACGAAATCCTGCGAATATCGGGGATAAAAGGGTAAAACCCTAAAAAAAATATTCAGGTTCATCAGCCCCGGCGCCTAAAGCTCGATTTTAATGAGATTTTTTACTTCCCGCAAAGAATTTCAATATTTTAAAGTGATATTATAAAGGAAAGTTTTGTTTTCAGTTCTATTTACCTAAACAGCATAACTTACTTATTTATGGGGAAGGACACTCTCTCCCTGACTTATTTGATACGAAATCTCGAATATAGCAGGAGAGTTACTTTATGAGTAAGCGACATAAGCTAAGAACGATGATGTAGGATTCTTCAAGAGTAGGATAGGTTTTTATTACGTTAGTGCGCTCAACAGGGACTTCTTCCCTACTTTTCATCAGGTGGAATTATTACACAGTATTTTCCTAAACATACAATACGTTAAAATAAAATACGTTGTATTCCGCTTCTAAGAGGCTTAAATATAAGTTGAATGTTTTCTTTTAATTCGCCCGATTTAAAAGCATCTTTCCAGATATCATTCAAATTCATGTATTTAACTAAGCTGCTATTTAACATCGACAACCACTTATTTATGAATCTATACTAAGACCAAATGAAAATTATTCAGAAATAATAGGTAAGTATTTCAATATCATACAATTTCCAACTAAAACCTATAGCCTACATAGCCTTCCTCAATAAACGGACTATTAAACTGTTAAAATAAACAGAATTGAAATCTGAAACTTCCTACAACTAAATGTTCAAACATACAGAAATAGATTTCCGCTAAATCCTTTCCAAATTGTCACTTCAACCACCATGTACCAGGAATACATGCAATCAGAGGGGCGATCGTTACATCTTGTTCGTGGTCGGTACACGTGATATATTACATACTTATGATACCCTCATTCAGGCGCGTCCCGTGGAAATGCGGGAGATTAGGTGGAATGTCGGACGGTAATTTTTGAGGCTTTCGTGCGTGGGGATCCAATTACACTCATATTCATTAGGTACAATCCCTCTATGCTTGTAGCATTGACCCCGCTCCTGACCGCTTTAGATAAACCCTTAGGTACTTTTGCTACTAGTTATACATGTGATAAAAATGTAACAAATCGCTGTCTATCAATATACGTATGTATATGATAGGTATTATGAGAATCACGATCATCGTAAACCTTTATTAACACAATAGAATCATCGAAAGCTTATTTCTAAATAATCTTTTACTAATATATTATTTATAGTTGTTAGTGTTAGTTTTATTCAACCTGTTCAGAAATAAAAAGTTATGTCAGTTTAAAAAATGACATCTAACAGTTTTCGAGTGTGGATACAAAAATACAGGTTTCCCGAAGCGAAGCGAAGTCAGGTTACAAGTTATAGAATATTTCGAAGATAATTAATACAAAAGTCACGTGTGGAATAAGTATTTGTGCCATATCAAAACATAGTTTACCAGAAACCAACAAATACTAATGAACTCTGAAGACTTTAACCTGAATAATAAAAATACTAAAGTTATCCACTTCGTCTTGAAAATCATGCATAAGACTCTCAGTCTCCATAATTATAATTCAAAGGTCGAGGATTTCATAGATAAAGTGAATAATTTTGACCGGCGATTATCTCAAGAGCTGCAGAAGAGGCTGGCCCAAGGACTCGGGCCCACGAGGGTTTCGTTTAATTAACGGAACCCTCAAAGCCCTACACGGATTTAATTGGAGAAATTTTGTTGCTGCCTTAAATGCGTCGAGGTGTTATAGTTCTGATTGTCAGAAGTCGGGCTTTATCCGGCTCGAAGGACCACTCACGCTGTCGCTGGACGGTTAGTTAATTGTTCGTTAATTGTGGGTTGGCAATTTTGCAGGTTTTGCGTTCTCGTTTCAGGCTTGTTTCCTTTGACATGCAGAAAATTATCTTTATTATTCATGGACAGAATTTAATTATCAAAATGTTCAGCTCTATTTATGAATTGCTTTTCCAATAATCCATAATTCAGTTTTATTTAAGAGTTACTTTTCCTATAATATAACTCACATAAATAATGTAACTTTATATCATTATGTTTTACAAAAACTTACCTTAAGTAAATCATCTTTTAACGTTTATCAAGGTGAATAATTAAAACCTTAAGCAATAATAAATTTTTTCTTTTACTGTGAGTATATGAAACAATCCTTAGGAGTTCGCTCGACAAAGGAATTTGTTTAAGGAATGGTATTTACTTTCGGAAAAGTGCATGCAATCAAATTCGAATAAAACTTCATTTTACTATAACGCCGTATCGTACATTCATACATTATTTCTAGCTAAAATGTATGTTTTAGCGTTTCAGTGATCGCTTACAACAATTAATATTCTTTATTTCAAGGCGATAACATTAAATTTCATCATTTTTGCGTCAAATTTATTTTAAGTAATATTATTTAGTTGACTCTACTCGTCTCTGCCGTTAATTATCAACATTTAAAAAACTCCAAAATGTATTACTGCCAGGGTGTTATGTGTGTTTCAGCAAATAAATTTGGCATTTGGACTTAAACCTCGTATCTCCAAAGCACAGTTGATATTTTACTGCTCTCACAAATTTCATCTATTTTCGCAAACATATTTGGTGAATTTTCACCTAGCGGTGCCGGCTTAGTAGCTGCGATATTCCGAGAAATATTTGTGTACAGCAGACGATTTTATTTAAAATAATGGACTTAATGTCGGAATATTTCATGTCGCTCTAAATGATCAGACACTGGTTATATTAATAATGTCTTAATTACCTTAAAATAAGCGGTATTAAGATATAAGGCATAATTAATTCTTTATTTTATTATATAATGGAAAAATCTACTTTATTGAGTCTGCAATGGTAACAAAACAAATCAAGAAAGCTTATAAAGTCAATGAGTAAAATATTATCATATGTTAAAATCATTGTCAAAGTATTGATGAAACTTGGCGTAGATAAAATACGAAAGCTCACACAAACAGAATTAAGTTATAATAAATCATTTACATCGAGCTACAAATCCATTTTACTGCAAAATTTAAAACTGTTTTACTTTATAAAATCTTCAATGATACTATAACTGAATACGATGCCATGAAGCTGAGATAAGAAATCTTATTTTTAAAAGTTTTTCGTATATTTTTCACAGAAAATCTTTACATTCGTATTCAAAATGGCGGGATCCCTTATCAAGTTTAGTTATATCAGTCCCGCAATGAGACAGCGTTTAGAGCCTCGAACGCGCTTTTAACTTGAATACCTACCACTCTTTCATTTTGTTTCTTTATTTAAAATGTATGACTCTTTATTTTCTTGTTTATTTTTGTGGTCGTCCTTATGTTTAAAAATAACAAATTTTTCATCTTAAGAAGTTGTTTGTCAGGTACTTTGTAATAATGTTTTAATATTTGCATAACAGCTAAGCTACAACCCACTAATGGCCCACTACTGAGCACGGGTCTCTCCTCATTATTGAGGAGGCTTAGAGCACACTCCACCACGCTGCTCCAATGCGGGTTGGTGGAGGGCATATAATATTTGCATACTCTCTCCTAATGTTAATTTATGTTTTATTTTTAGTTTATGATTTTTATTTATTTACTGTAGTATTTAAAGACTTAGTTTATATGAAATATGTTTATTTGATTGTAACAAGTACTTAATCATTAGTGAATGCATGGACACATACTATGCTGTTTCGCTTAAGTTAGCTTTGAAATACTGACAGTATTATTGCCTGGGAAAATCGTGGGTGGAGAAAAACTCCTTTGATTTGCCTAATTTATGGCGTGAAATTTGCTACAGGAAATAAAGTTCGTGTGCGTTTAGCTATCGCCGGCGGACAGAGAGCGATGTATATTTTTTATTGTATAAGTTTATAAATGCCTTATAAATGAGAAGGCTGGAGCTATACTTGAGTCGCAAAACATATGGAATTACCACTCCACGCCAAAACCAGTCTTATAATTTACTAAGGGCATTTTTAGATCCCGCCGTCAAACTTAAATTTACCTTAATCGCATAGTCGGATAGCTGGAATTTGTATACCAAGCAACTGTAACGAATTCTAGATTGAACGCAAACGGAGTATAAGTGACTAGCTTCGTTCATAATGTAACTGGAGTTTCTTTTAATCCTAACTGCCCAATTTTAACGTAATCCAATACCCGTAACACATTTTACCTGTAATACGAGTACAAGGTGAGACGATTCCACTTTCGTTTCAGCAAATGTATTTGAAATTTTTAAAATTAACTGTTGACTGTTAAATGTAAGATTAATTAGTAAAATAATTAAAAAAAATAATAAAATAGATTAACTGTTAAATTTAACTGTCTGTTTTTACTTAAATTCGGTTGTCTGTAAAGTCATTTTACTGACGATAGTTGAACGTGACAACGTCATAAGAAAATACTGATGGAATTATTGCATTTTTTTAACAATTTTGCACAATTTTGAGTAGCAAAAAACCATTCCCTTGAACAAAGTTCTGTCAAGATAGCGTACTCGTACCGTCTATTTTTTTTTGTTTTAATTGCAAACGGGTACTCACAACTTTGATTTCTTGCACTTATTTTACTACCCAGTTACATAATTATATCATGGTAACTGAGGAACTGCGGTAAGTATCAGAGTAACTTTTTCTAATCTGTGGTACGGGAAAATTAATTCAAAATCACAGGTATAGGCGCAGGTACATGTACTTGTAGTTGTACAGTGATGACGTATTTAACACGTTGTATCACATTTAACACGTTTAAAACCACACTTCTAAACACGACTATTCACTCCAAAACTAAGCAAAAACACATCGCCGACAGCTTATCGTCAGCGATGTAACAAGTCAATAAGTGAATGGCGGAGGGGATTTATTATGTAGCACAACTTTGTATCGGCCGCGAACGATATAAATTTATATTTCAGGGCTTAAGACCAACTGAGGTTTAGCGTTGAAATATTGCCGAGATTCGTAAATTGTATAATCCGAGGAAGCTGATGTTTGGGTTCTGTGTTTGAGACTATCCATCACTCGCTCGCTAGATTACAATGGGCGAAATGTTATGACGTCACTTGTTCAAGTCTCGTTATTAATATGGAGGTGTATAAAATATTTTTTATGGAATTAGGGTAGCAAACAAGCTTAACCCTAGCGATGCTGCTCTTTAGAAATGTGCACGATCTAGACCAAGACTCAGATCGGAACTAAGTCGGTTAATTCGTTAAAAAGTATGAGGATTGGTGGCGGGACTGTCAGTGAGAGTTAGTTGGTAGTATAAGTTGTTGTTAATAATGGTCCGGTTAGTAATTGTTAGTAAGAGTATCGTTCAAATTCGGTCGCTAATGTGTTGCTACTTATATTAGTAGTAGATTACGAGACGTCGATCGATCGATTGATCTAGTAGAATCGATCGATCGACGTCGACTAATCCATTCCACCATCGATCGATGCCGTCGATCGACGATCGATCGTTTGGTCTGGTAAACCCTTAGACAGAGACCTGATATCCAATGTATATTATTAGGGTTCCGTATGTCACTCATTGATTATATCCATAAAGAAAGCTTGATATTGTACTACTCTAAAATTCAGTTAGACAAAATACTTGCTCATTTCTCAAAAGAGCTACGGATTCAAGAGAAAATGGCTTCCGTTACTTAATGTATTTAATTATTCTATACTAGACGCGGCGTTAATTCACGTTCTTTCATTTTTAATTTATATATTAACCACACAAAGCTCAGATGTTCTATGCTGTAAGCGCGCTCAGCACAACATAAGCGCTGCCGTTCAAACATCGGGTACTTAGCTGACGGTATATAAATACCGGGTTTCATTATAACGAGAGCTCTCCGAATATTCCTTGCAATAAAGATGTCGTCGCAAAAAAACGGGCGGGGACTTATTATGTTTTAAGACCCCCTTCAAAATGTACGAGCGATTTTCATTATGTGTACAGGCGGTTGGCAGGTCACGGTTTTTATATGTCGTTTACCGAGGACAATATAATATCAAAATTGTTTATGGATAAAGGTTTGTAAGTTCATGTTACAGGGATTATTTCTTGGGCTTTTTCTCTCGGCTGATTATTAAGGTCGGCGACACAGTCATCATTTTTCTGCCCATTTCCCAATTTTTTTGGGGTCGGCGCAATATGTTCTTCTATTCCATTGATCCCTATTAGCTGTCACTTCGCACTGCCTTATTTTACATATTTTTATTCTATATAATTATATCTCGAGATATATGGGGTTAATATAATTATATTTACATGTATAGAATAAAACCCGGACAGTTGTTCCGATTTGAATAACGTGTAATATGGAAATAGCAATTTCCTTAATTCAAAACGCTGCTACAATAGTTCCTATTATATTCAAAAGCTAATTCTTTACGTGATCGACATCTGACGGGTTATTTTAAGTTATCTTGATTTATCGATTTCGAAGTTAGTTATACAATGTTTCGTGACAATCTGCCTCTGCTGGGAATCGAACCCAGTAGCCCGTTGCAGGTAGGATCACTAACAGCTAGGCTACAGGATCGACGAACACCATAAAACTCCTAAAATATGGCGCACGCGTTTACTGTGGGCGAAAGTCCTACCGTCTTTTGTTCAAGTTGTTATTATGTAGATCTGATTATCTTGCCGATAAAAAACGACAACCTCTCAAGATAAAATGGGACTACCCTCTGAGCAACTGAAACTGAGTCTACTACTTTGTTGTGGAATATTTAAATTACCTGATCTTTTACAATAGAATAAAGGATTCTTTGAATTACGGGTTTCTTTCCACTAGAAATTTTTTAAACGTAGGCTGTATTTTTCTACTATTACTTATTTCGTCTTTAAGAGCCGTATCCGATAGTCAGTAATAAATTAAATACAAATCACAAAGTAACTTCATTTCTCGAAAGGTTAAAGTTACTCTCATTTGAATTGAACATTTAAAATAAACAAAGAAACTATAGCTATTTACTTGTAACATATTTAGATATTATATTATAATTTTCCTTTCTGTACTATAAAAAATTCTTTCTCTATACTTACTACATTTTAAAAGTTCTAAGACAATAAACCAAAAATAAAATCGCATGAACTCTTTTTAAAGATGGTTAGGTTAGTATATAATAAAATGGCCCGTTTAAAAAAATAAAATGTGCCCATTATTTTAGACACAAATATACTGTTGCTACCGACGGCGACGCGCCATAGACCCACGTCAATCTGGATTACTGCTACGTTTGTGTTTTTTATCCCTTTTCCACCAAACTACAGGACGGTATCAGTCTTAAAGATTTGAAACAAAGTAGTAGACTATTGGGTATAAAGAAGCAGAAATAATTTTAATTCATAGTACATTTTCAAGTTCAAACAATTTTAATATATACCTCGTGAAATTCGGTCACTATCGGTACCTACATTGATACAAAATATTTACTGTTTTTATACTTTCTATAAATATAAAATGCGTGTGTAAATACCCACTAATCATCCAAAATAAATAATTTATCAGCATAATATTGAAACCACAATCCAAACCCGTTTTATTTTAAAATATCTAAGCCTAAACACCAACAGTGACTTTTTTACACAATATAAAGACATAACATCTACATATTCAGTCAGACGCAGCAACGGTATGAATTACACGGTACATGCCGCCTCGCTACGTCGATACAGGAACAGTCGAACGGGACATGCTACATTTTAACCTAAAACGAAATCCTTTCTCGTTGCCGCGTACATTTCGCTTTTTGTTTTAGCTGAGCCCGTATCGCTAACTGCAGTGCAAATTAGGCCAGCTGGTCTCAGTGCAGTCGCAGTACCAACGCCCGTACAGAGCGTTCTCAATTCAATTCACTTTTAGCATTCGCGAAGTAGTTCCCCGAACACACTACTAAAATGTGTTTCAGGTACTGGTAATATTAAACATATACCTATGGCACAGGTGCTACCACCGGTCAAATTTTTTAGTGCTTTTTTGGCGAGTTTTAAGTTTAAAGTATCAGCGCGCGGCTTTAACTATTCGCGTATATTATTTTCGGAAACAAAAAAATACTCCGTTCGCTTCGTTATAATCCATAACGTCTTTGGTTGTAATCAATATTTAAAGGTTAATTATTATATTAGTGTCTAGTTAACAAAACTTATCATAAACAAAAACGAAATTATCGAATCCATCTGATAGTTCAAAAGATAAGCGCGTTCAAACAATGCACAGTCGTATAAGAATCTTTTGGCGCGTGGATGACGTGTGGGTGACAGAGACAGTGCCTTACAGTTTGCCTTACCTGTAAGGCGCTGTTTCTGTCACCCTCATGTCAGCCACGCGCCAAAAAGATCCTTGTAGGACTATTACACTTTATGAGAGTCCTACAACGATCTTTTGGCCGATGACTGACGTGAGGGTGACAGAGACAGCGCCTTACAGTGTGCCTTCCCTAAAAGGCGCTGTCCCTGTCACCCTCACGTCAGTCATCGGCCAAAAGATCCTTGTAGGACTATATACCTGTTAGTATAAATTGACAGGTGCTACATACATATAATCACGTCCTACATATTATTATAATTACAAACCCAAGAAAATCTGGCGGGTCTGCGATTTCCTGCTTGAAATGAATTAAAATTTTGCAGTCTCATGCGTTTGTGATAAATTGAAATAAGGTTGGGAACGTAAATAAATACTCCTTAATTGATATATTTTATAAATTGCTGCAACGTTGTAAGTCACAAAATACTTCAACATACGCCTAGGGTTTTAATAAGTATCGATAGATGGTAGAGCTTAGACTTCACCTAGGGTTATAGGTTCGGTTCTACACCATACCATGGAAGCTTGTATCATTTATATTTCTTAACAGTTGTAATTGGCGGCAGTTGCAATATTTTTCCGGTGATCTATCTGCTCTTTTGTCACAGATTAGAAAATAGTTACTTCGTAACAGATATTTCACTCCGCCCCGTCGGAGCGGCCACGAGAGCATCTTTTGGCGCGTGAGTCACAGAGACAGCGCCTTACAGTTTACCTTACCTGTAAGACGCTGTCTCTGTCACCCACACGCCAATAGATCCTTGTACGACTTAAGACCTTGTCCAGAAGGGGCGAATTCGCCGCGATTCTCTCGCGCGTATTACGCGCGAGAGTAGCGTCCAGAAGGAGCGTACCAACGCGCGAGCATGTTTATCATCGATAAACATTTCAGTGTCAAAATTTTGGCGCTCCATTTCCCTCAATACGTCCACTCGCTGTGAATTCGCGCGTTAACTGGACGCAACAAGGCGTTTCTAGTATCTCGACTCGCGCGTAATACGCGCGAAATACGCGCGAGTCGAGAGTCTGGCGAAGTGCACGCGATTTACGCGCGTATTTTGAATTCGCGCGATGCTTGTGGACGCAATGTATTGGCGCCTAGTATCTCGCTAACGCGCGAATGAATTCGCGCGAAACGTTTCGCGGCGAATTCGCCCCTTCTGGACAAGGTCTAAGTTAATTATCGCGCGCAAGTACAT
Organism: Hesperia comma; assembly: GCA_905404135.1. Taxonomy (NCBI): domain Eukaryota; kingdom Metazoa; phylum Arthropoda; class Insecta; order Lepidoptera; family Hesperiidae; genus Hesperia; species Hesperia comma. Next base: position 19,982,720 of record FR990018.1, read on the forward strand.
CGAGTGACAGAGGCCTGCTTTTGTTTCATCATCTCAACTTATCATAGAATGCGCGCCGTTCTCCTCTCAGAATGAGAAGGTTGAGGCAATAGCCAACAACGCTGATCAAGTATGGATTGGTAGACTTCACACACATTTAAATTTTCCGAGCTCTCCGCCAGGTTTCCTTACGATGTTTTCTTTCACTGTTATAAGGACTGACATTTAAATACTTCAAAAGCACATTAATCCGAAAAGTCCCAAAGTACCCTGGGATTCGAACTCGGACTCATCGAATAGGAGACCGCATTCTTTATCAGGCTCACCGCTCTCGTTTTGTAGTCGTTTGCTTGTTGAAAGCATATTTTTATTATTTACGACAAGTAAAATAAATCCTTACGATGTTATATAATAAAGCAAAATGTTATGACACATCATATTCTCTTTCAAATTTAGGCAGCTTTAAGCTGTCGATACAAATTTTGTTACAAGAATATTCCAGCCTTGGGGCATATTCGATGTAACGTGGTAGGCACTCAGTGCAGTCCCCGGGGGGTATTAGGATTCACTTTTGAAAATTCTAAAATGTTGAACGTGTTTTATCAGAATTGCGGCTTCTGAATTTATATTTTTACTTATTTATGGTAATATTGCAAAGTTTTATTAACAGGACGTACTGTAAAAGAAAAAATGGATCCTTTATTCTTTTCCTTCGTTGTCCGTCTATCTATATGCCTGTCTATCTCAAGAATGCGTGGAGGTACCATGTTTATTCATTTATTTATTCCATAGCTTACGACTAACATTACAGTTGAGATATCATGTATTTTTGTAGCAATATTTTCGTAAAAGGCGGACTAAAATTAAAGTATTAGGTAATACGAGTAGGTATACGTACAAATATGTCGCTCATATTAAAATACGTTAGTAAAGTTATAAATATTAAATTAAACAAAACACGTTAAATTAATCAGTCGTCCAAATTACCCCACATCTTCTCTCCACATGTCTTGTACAAATAAACTATCAGCCAATTTAACCCGCACTTTGCGCATTTGAATTATTTGTACGTTTCTCCGGCAGCGAACACGCGAGAAAGCAACTAATTTCACACACCACATTTATTAAAACAGACTTCATTAAGCATTGAACGGGCAATAACAGGGAGAATTACCCGTTAGTACTTTACGTTGCCCCTAATGGGGGTAATGAAGACGTACGACTCGCCCTTAAGTTCAGCGATAATGCGAATTAGTGCGTATTTGTTTGGCGTTCCTTCTTACAGCTCGGGGTTAAAGAACACGGCGGTAGTTTATGGAATGGTATTTATTCTTAGTGTTATTACCATCGCTCTATTGCTATTTTACTATGGTGTCATTTTCGCTTCGGAAGATATTCAAATTTATTTAATCATATCAACGTCATTTATTTATGAACGTCATTGTTTTGGTTCTAAAATTGTTTCGGAAAAGGATGTTATCGAGAAGAGTTAGCACGCAGGAATTACGCAGGAGTTAGTTAGTTAAATTATACACAAACACATAATTTTAAGGTGAGTTCATCTAAGTGGTATCCTTCCGTATGTGGCTTTACAATTCAATATCTTTTTCGTACCAGCGAACTTGAAGACTTTGTTCCAAACTTGTCCCCGTCAATAAGTTTATCTCATTTAAATGGACCGATTTAAGCAAAAACGTTCCAACCCACACGAACCTTATTTCGAGATAATTGACTTTAAAGTTTATTGCTGGATTGCTCCGGTTTTATAATTCTTAACGTTATGTTTTTAATTTTAGGTAATTCTAAGTATACTAAACTAATTAACATGCATGTATTTAGTGAATAAATTTTAATAGTTTAGTAGATATTCAAGAAACTTGCGTCTGGATCATTTTAACAAAATAAATTTTGTATGGGTTTTGCTGTGTAGGCTGCGGAAAGAAAAATGCAAAAATGATCCAAAAATGACAAAAATTAAAACTCAAAAATATTTAATATTCTTGTTTTATTTTAAAAAATAGCAAAGTGACCCTAGTCCTCATCAAAATTAAAGTCAGGTTCATCACAATAACCATCTATATCATCTATTATTGCGTCGTCTCCCTTCAGTTTTTTATAGTAATTAATGCAATCATTTGGTATAAGATGAAATAACGATTTCAAATCTTTTAACTTTTCTTTATTAATCCGTTTTCCTGTTGGCCATAATTCTGTCAAATCTTCTTCTGCAACAAACAATTTTTCTGCAACAAACACCCGATTTTTTGTTTTGAATCGATTTTTTGGATCGTAATGGATCGCAACACAATGAATCGATCTCATTCGATTTCCGAAGATCGTATAGTATTGTTTTTAAATTAACGAAAAGCCACAAAAATAAGCTACATTCTGTATTTCAACCAGCGTTATTTAATAATTTATATAATCAAAAAAAGTAACAATCTAGTGTGGAACACAAGTTCAATTTAATTTTATTTGTATTATGGATTCCAACTCTCCGCGTCTTACATTTGATTTTTTGGCCATGTTATTATTTAAATAATGTGCTGCTCGCAAAATCATGCACTTTGTATCCTATCGTAGTAATATCAAAGAATAAATAAACAAATTAGACTTCAGTCAGTAAACACTGCAGTATACACATAACATATAAATATATATTTTTAGTAAATAAAATATAATAAATTTTAAAATTTACTAAATATTAATATTTACCTTCATATTTCATACGTACCGCTTAGTTTGATCGGTATAACTCGAAAGTAAACTTAAATATCTGATTTAAGTTAGGTAGGTAATCTTATTTACATTACATATTCTTTTACCGCCAACACTAAGGTGGTGTTGGCAAAGATCATGTTGTTTAGGTTGTTACCTATAGTTTTAATTATACGATTTTATTCATACGATCTTCTTAGCATACGATTCGATTCAGGCGAAGATCGCAACCTGTTGAATCGATTCAAAAATCGGTAGATCGTATTGCCATGAATCGATCTTCTAAAAGATTCACGTCAATAGATCGGGCATCCCTTGCACGGATACACAGTTGCGGCAGCGCAAAAATGTAAACTTTAAAGTACCAACATAATAATATTTTCATTTCAAAACTGCAAAAACTTTTCAAGCTTTGAGGTTCATTTATGTTAGAATTTACTAAATTAAGAAATTCTTTCTTTCTTTTTTGGCCGGCAACGCATCAGTCATGCCTTTGGTGTTGCTGGTGTCGATGGGCGACAATAGCCACTTACCATCAGGTGGATCGTCTGCACGTTTGCCGGTCCTATACCATAAAAAAAAATTATGCAGCAAAGCATTATTGTAAAAAAGATTCAATTGACGTGGATCGTTTTTGTAAAACTTTAACAGTAATTTTTCACTGCGCTTGAAATTTTACAAAAACGATCCACGTCACTTTCTTTTTTGCAAAACTTTAGGTCAGTTAAAAAGGTTCATTTAGAAATATGCATTAATGATCTTCAATAAGTTTTGACCACAATATCATACAAAAATTTTCATGCTAAACATACAATTTTATTGTAGATGCAAAAAATTGCAAAAAATAGGTTTAAGTAAATAAATGCCTATATTAAAGTTTTCGGTATAAAAATAATATTTTGTTTAGGTACTTTATCGCCGAGATACTAATGTTAATTTAATAAGGTTGATATAAAAGGTTGTGAATCATTTTGAATTAAATTTTTCGTATTTCTTTATTTAAATATATATGCATGTGGCCTGAATTAGTATACTTAGTTCTGTAGTCGAATGTTATTTTGAATTGAGTTAAAATGATCCAAGTTTATTGGAACATTTAAGCAGAATGAGTTTTGTTATATATTCCATATTGTATAAACGCATTACTGATCTAAGTAGTTTGAATCATTATAGCAAAATAAAATTAACACACGTCAGGGCAATCATGAAAATGCAAAAATGATTCAAATAGCTTGAAACATTTATTCATTTTAAAAAATGGTCTTCGATATTTCAGCTGTGGGTTGGACCATACGGATTTTCGTCAATTATTACCATAGAGTTATGAGTCTTTGATATGTTAAAATATACCTTATTTGGAGTACATAGGTCACAAAAACTCGAAATTGTCGAGGTTGTGGGTTGGATCGTTTTTGCATAAATCGGTCCAAATGTCGAACCAAGGGGCATACGAACCATCTTGTGATCACGATTTCTTATTGACATCAGTATCTAACTCCTACACATTGTCAGCCAAAGAAGGAAAAGGAAGATTTTCACTCTCAAAATTAGATTCCAGACCAATAACTTTATTAAGTTATGCCGTGTCCTTGGAAGTAAAATAAATTTCATCTCGTTATTCGGACTGATATACTACCAAAAGGCGAACTGACCTTCACCTATTGAATATTGGACATGATTCAAGAGAATCGCGTCCAAATTCTACTTTCACAATCAAATTAATCAAATGAAAGTTTCTCACCAATGCCATGAGGGGGAAACACTTTTATCATACTTCTTTATGAATTTATTTCTCTGCGAACGAGGCAAAGTCTAGTTAGGCATTATGGATTGTGGCAGTCATATGGTCCTAATGCTGCCTACGTCCAGCTGAAGGCTTTTTAACTGCAAGCGTCTTGTCATCATCAATGACCCTCACTGACAGTCTCAATGGCTCACTTCTCACTCTCCTCATCATTGAAGAGTTCTAGAATATACTCCACCACGCTGCTTCAGTGCGGACTGGTAGAAGAGTTAGTGGCCCACCCAAGTATCGGAAGTTATCATGCTACATGAAGACCATATCTTCATGCTTGCTATCGATAACTACCGAGGCTTTACGTACATACCCTTTGAAGCACAAAAGAACTTAAATTGTTTTTGCCACCACCGGTCATTTATATACTTGCGCAATTTGTATACGTTAATAAATAATTCGTGGCCATAAAAGATCGAATAAATGTTTTTTTAGGCTCGACGCTGACGCTTGCAACGCAAAGCGGATTCGCTTTAAGCGTTATTTATGAAGGCTCTCGGGTAAAATACTCTTGGCATCTATAAGGCGCGTAAAAGAAAACTTTGGTGTCATACATCATCATATTTTAAGACATTACTACCCTGATTGCTATGGTAAAAAAAAGTGTTATTAATAGCTTTATATTGAATCCAGCTTAGATCTTGGAAGAAGATATTCTTAAGACAGGATCTTTTCCAAATGTAGATGGTTAATAAAGACGGATTTTGAAATTCCCACGAGATATAAAGAAAGACGATTTACATTGTCGCTATTAAATTGCCTTATTTTTATATTCAAAATTACTGGATATTTTACTCTTATGCTAATACAATATCTAAAAACATTATTTTATAGACCTGGGATTGGATATAAAAGTGGATTTATAATTTTGCATAAGCCTGGATCAAAATCATTAAATAATTTACCGGATATTTCCTATTCCCGCTAGAAAGGGAATATAGAGGATTCATGCTTAAGGTAGGTAGGGCCTTAAGTCGAAAATAGCCAAAAATCTAAATTTAATTTATAATTTACAGCAACTGTTAGTGACTAACTATTGTGTGTTCACCATTCAGCCACTCAACAATATGTCAATTTTATTGTAGCGGTATATTTTGTTTCAATAACAATTTTAACGTATGGCCACGCGGACGAGCACTTACAAAAACAAATGCAATTAAAACAAAACCATTTATTTTTAAAAAACGTTTCAAATGGATTAACGTCAATTGCTTTTCCTAGTCGTTTTTAAAATAGCTTTTTACTAAACATTTACCCTGAAATTACAATTTTGATGAACGTTTTTATCCGTCACGCTTTGATAACATTTGGCTAATTAACACATTCGATAATTGATCTAGCCGTTCGAAAATTTATTTTTGTTTGTTTATTTTATTTTATAAGTAGTAAGTATTTTATTTTATCAAATGTACAAATTCCTGGATTAGCTACCAATAGATACTGCCTGCCAGTACATAGAAAATATTTTACAAAAAAACTAGTCTCAACTTATTTCAGCCGTCCATGTTGTTGTAACATTTAAAAACACTGAAGTATTGGCTTTTCTCGAAAGCTTCTTACAGAGTAAATCACTACATAGTATAAAACAAAGTCGCTATTTTTGTCCGTCTGTTTGTTTGTCTGTTTGTCTGTATGCTTAAATCTTTAAAATTACGCAACGGATTTTGATGCGGTTTTTTGTAATAGGTAGAGTGATTCAAGAGGAAGGTTTTTATGTATAATACATGCATATATTCCCACGAGAACGGGATCCACGCGGGTGAAACCGCGGGCGGTCCGCTAGTCTGTAGATAAAAGTATATTTTTAATTTCGTTACGAACTTGGCTAGCCTGTTAAAAAAGCGATACTTTGCTTCCTTCTCGATAAACAACGAGTTCGTCCTTGATGTAGTACACACCATAATTATGTTACTATTCTCATTAACGTTTGACTACCTGTCTGCAGTACCAGCTATTACCATAAATAATACCCATTATAAAACAGCATAGGCATTCGGTTTTGTTTTCAACTCAACTTGCTGTAAAGTGGTCGCTTTACGCGTGCCCATAAAACGTGAAAATGTATATAAAAACAAAAATACGCGTACCTAGAGCTGAAAATTGAAATATCGCGTCCATTGTTGTAACTGTGTTATAAAAACTAATGCAATAAATTCTTTTGGAATATTTCTGCGTTGTGTATTCATACTGCTCACTATATTTTGTTGGGTTTTAGAATGGAAACTGCGGAATGATACTGCATATTTACTTACTTTGCTGCATTTTATTAAATATTCATTTCGTTATCTAACGCTTTTTAATAGAATTTTGTTTTGCTAAAAGAAGAAACTTTACAAGGAAAAAAGGATATTTCTACAATACCCGAAGGTGTTGCTAAGGACAGAATATTGGAGGGAATGAGAAGCAGCAACGAACAACGACTGATGCGTTTGGGGACCGTATTTAAGGGCATTGTCACATGGCGAGTTTAACCTTATGGAGGTTTAAATTACGTGTGTGTATTTGTCTTAAATGAAATGTCTTATATTGAAGAAAAGGAACAAATAAATCGCAAAACTGGAAAAACTACCAAATTTTGTTGAATATCTGGATAGGTATCTTCAAACCTACATACAGTTACTATGTATACGAGTAATAAAACACATATAAACATGCACATGAAAGGGTGTTTTTAAAACATTCACCATGGCGTCGCGGCCGCGGTACACCGCGCAACCACATCCACACGCTCGCTAAACGTCACGACGTGCGAATTACGCTGAACTTGCGGGGACCACCCATTTATATATTTAATTCATACGTAGGACATAATACAAGCTTATTAAATTTGTTGCGTCGTATACCTACGTATGAATTGCGAATGTCCATTACGAATGAATTCGAGTTCAACCGGCAGTTTTAGTTGTCTAAAGTCAACCAACTTAAATACTAAATCCTTTTACTTTTTCGTTCTTTTAAGGCTCTAGACAGACGGGCTGCATTTCAACTGCAATCCAACCGCAAATTGCAGTTCAGGTGCAGTTTGAATGCAGTTGACACGACTGCAATACAACTGCAAACGAAACGCGCGGCCCAATTGCAGTTCAATTGCAGTCGCTTCAACTGCATTCAAACTGCAAACGAACTGCACCTTAGAATCATTAGCAGAAACAAAGAGTGAGCACACGCGTTGTTTGTCTGTAGATAAAATAAAAATGTCGAGAAACGAGATTACAAGATTTGATCAAAACTATTGAGAAATCGTAAAATGTGGGTCCAATTAATATTGCAACATAAACATGAAGGTGATTTTTATACTTTATTACCAAAACTGAGATCACAAGAGAAATGCTTTTACAAATATTTTCGCATGTCTAGAAGAAGTTTCGAAGAATTAACAGACATCTTAAAAAATAAAGTATGCCGACAAGACACAAATATGAGAAAAAGTATATCGGCAGAAGAAAGGATTGCAAATTGTAAGTTCAAATTCGGGGGTAAACATTTCGCAAATAGTCGCCCATGCTTTGTTTTTTTCAATTTTGTTACTATAAGATTCAATTTTATAGTTCCAAATGCAAGGTTTTGATTTTATTGCACTTATAAATGCGTCAGTATCAAATGGTACTGATTCATTTACTGTATTACCATCCTCGTCGCTCGACATCTTTATTTTATTTACGGACAGACAACGCGTGCGCACACTTTTAAGTTGTTTCTGCTACTGATTCTATGCGCGGGGGGCGGAGTGTGTAAAAGTAGTGCGGGCGGATGGGTAAGGTGCAGTTCGTTTGCAGTTGAACCGACTGCAATTGAACTGCAATTGGGCCGCGCGTTTCGTTTGCAGTTGTATTGCAGTCGTGTCAACTGCATTCAAACTGCACCTGAACTGCAATTTGCGGTTGGATTGCAGTTGAAATGCAGCCCGTCTGTCTAGAGCCTTAAAGTAGTTGCAACTTTAACGAATAAAGTGATTTTAACACCGATTAATAAAATAAAAGATATTAAAATGGGTCCACCGAGTAGAAGCAGTTTTCGAATGTAAAGTAACACACGCCTCTTTAAAGTACCACCAGTTATAAGAAATTTTATGATTAAACTGGACGATACTGGTCCAGCAACTTCAAAAGGGAGACCGGGCAAGTGCAAGAAAGTGGATTTAGAGTCAAAGATAAATGAAGTCACTTCCACCAACACTTAGGCCCTTCGCATCATACGCGACTCCAACGTGTTCCACAGGTCACCGACACTGACAGTGTTCACTGACAAGACACGCATCGTAGACGCATCGCCTCTTTACGACGTCATCCTAGGCGCTTGCAAATAGCGTTGTATGAGAACGGCCTTACTAACATTTAGCAGTTGCTAGTTGCATTGGGCCGTCGGGCGTCGAGCCTAAATACTCCACAAGGATCTTTCTTTCAGCCATACTACAAACACCTCGGTCCTTTCTATTTCACAGCGCTATAAAAAATGTAACCAAAACCGTTCAAAACTATTCCCCCGCAAGTCCAACGTAAACTCCTGTGGATCGGTCCCTCCGGCCCGATGTATTTGGACGGGTTCCAATTTGTGCAAAACAATTTACCTACCTTTTTCTTTAGTTTTTACGTTGCGAATATTTTACCGAGGCCGGTCGGAACTGGTCATTGTAGTGCCTTTCTTGCTGCCCTGTCTTTAGTGATCTGACTACGGTCATGGGTTTCGGATCAGAAGGAAATTTTTGTTCAAAATTAAGAAGCAGTCCTTGCAATAAAAAGGCTTCAACATTTTTTTTTTGAGAAAACATGAGGTTTGTCTTTTAACCGTCATATTTATGAAACGCCTGAAAAAAGTAAATTATACAAGTATACCTGTAGGTAGATTAATTATTGAAAGTTATCTTGTACATTCAAACTGAATGGTGTTTGCCATTGTTGCAATTCATTGAATTTTTACACATAGGCATGTCATACTGTGTAGATTTTAAACTCATATCAAAAGCATTCTTATAACGAAAGATTAATACAAACTTGATTATTTTAACTTGATTATTTTGTCTCAGCTTGGACATGAGTTTCGTATTTTAGCCGTAAGTAGTAGTAAGTGCAATCTGTAACTGTGACTAGGAAAAAAATCTCCTTGGGAGTTTTTTGTTATAAGCAATAACTTTAACTTTAACTTTTTAAGTTGGACTTTCAAAAAGTGTTTGTAAAATCCTACTTCGAATAAACATTTATTTTATTATGCCGAAGTTAAATCCTTGTTGTATTTTCCATTTATTTTTTTTAACTTACCTGCATGGAGCTTAATAACAGAAAAACACGTACCTGTAAACAAAAAAAGACAGTTTTAAAATCTATGTTCCAAACCACTCAGTTACTCAATTACAATTTAAAATTAATAAAAAAATAAAATTCTTCAAAAGCTGACTTTTATGCATTCTGGCGTCATACGAATCAATAAATACAGTTCGCAGTTTTTGGAAACAAAAAAAATTAATAAAACGTTATAAATAATTTTAATAAGACGTTATAAATTGATAGTAAAAGTTTTAAAAAGAGTTTTTTTTACTTTTTCCACCATATTTTTATCCATACATTCAGGGAAAATCAATAAAAATCTTGTAAAAAGGAGCCAAGCCAGTAATTATAAAAAAATATGTAGCTACAAGAGATTCCGCCCGCGCTTCGCTTTGGGAACCTTGTTCCTAGCGTTTATAAAGATTTATTACCTAAACATAATCACGAGAAATTCAGTTATTGCGCACAAAATCCAGTCCGCCAACTACATCTCTCATTTTTTATTTCCCCGATGGATTAAGGGATTTCACTCGCCAGCCCTTTTCATATTAAGTTTTTTCATATTAATTCATTGCCTTTGATGTTTTAAATATCTAGATTGAGCGTCGCCTTACAATGAAAACAAAAAAACAAGGCAACATTATCAAGCATGGTGTGCGTGCAGGCGATGTTTTACCCGTTCGTCTATTGTCTATGTGTGCGTAATGATATAAAATTGTAGCTAACAGTTAGCCACAATTTTTTGACACGTTTCCGCGGATTCGATGTTCCATCTAGATATTTAAAACATCTTTGTTCATTGCTCAATTTTGACGTAAAGAAAGTACAAACGAACGGACACATTGATACACATTTTATAACGATATGTGTAGTAGCTATGTATGGATCAGAATGTTGGGCTACAAAGAAGACGGATGAAAGACGATTGCATGTGGCGGAGATGAGAATGCTGAGGTGGATGTGTGGAGTAACAAGAATGGATAAAGTGAGAAATGAGTATGTGAGAGGAAGTCTGAAAGTAGCACAAATCACAGAAAAATTTAAAGGGAGCCGATTGTCGTGGTATGGGCATGTGATGCAGCGAGAGGAAACGCATGTGACAAGAAGAATGATTGATATGAATGTGAGTGGACGAAGAGGAAGAGGACGACCAAAGAAAAGATGGATGGATTGTGTGAGAGATGATATGAAAGATAAAGGAGTCAGTGTAGAAGTGACGGCTGATAGGGACGAATGGAAGAGAAAAACATGTTGCGCCGACCCCAAATAAAATTGGGAAATGGGCAGGAAGATGATGATGATGTGTAGTAGCTATGGATTCTAAAATATAGAACGAAATATATTATATTCTCCACACCTATCCAATTATGCAAATTGATAAATTATCAAACCCTTGAACTATCATTATGTTCAAGAAACACACGATAAAAATCAGGTGTTTGTCAGTTACAGACCAATATGAAAAATACACATTTATCAAGGTTTCCTACGGAGGACCCGCGATAATTCTATCCCACTCCACCATATTTTATCGAAACGAGATATTTACGATAAATATCCCCTATCCAATTCAATTTCGGTAAACACCGATGGATCTTAAGCGGCGGATGGTTACCGCGCACAACGTACCTATCTGAATGTTGATAATAATTACAAGTAAAAAGTTTATTAAAATCGTTTTTAAGACTATCGTTATAACAATATATAAGTGTCGCACTGCTGAGCACGAATCTCCTCTAAGGCTTCACACATTGAACCTTCAGGTATTCACGTTTTCTCACGATGGTTTTCTACACCGCGCAAATAAAAAAAAATTCCAACGTGACTAACTTAAAATCTCATAGAGGAAAGTGTGTTATATGGGTAGTGACGTGGGGGGGTTGGAAGTGGCTCAGTCGCACAGTCGCACAGTCGCACCATAGAGTAACTTAAATTATAGGGAACTCCCAAAAGAATCGACATCGGACGATAAACGCCGGCAGCGATGGTCGGTAGCCAATAGGTCAAGTCTAATATTTAAAAAAGATTAATATTTTCCAAGTACTTACAGACATTGACCAGTTACAAATTTGTTAGATAATTAATAAATAGAATAAAACTGTAATTCGCATCCAGACACAAACGCACGAACACACACGCGACACAACATCATTAACATTGAAACATCGCATTGTTTACAATACATGTTGCGAGGCAATGCAATGTAACAAAACGTTTGAAGTTCAGTGTGCGCGCATCTTTACCAGAGTCTTATTCCAGATTCATTTTAATTATAACGCGAATAAATTAGACGATAACAGCCGAGCGTAATAAAGAAATATTTTTACTTAATTGGAATTTTATTTAACCGGAATTTATCAAGTACTCGAGTCCTCTCGCGGAATTCATTTTAAATATTGAATCTGTTCCGCGAAACTGAAATATTAATAAACTCGTGTTTTTAATTTCGCCACAAAATGTAATATTTATTATGAAACGCAATTATTAAAAATATTGGGCTGTAAGTTAACTGCAATACATATTGCTAAAAGGTCACAATATCACGCATGGTTGCAGTGGCCTTTGAAAACCCCACACTATTAAAGGATTTTGATATAGATTTCACTTTGAATTTTGTTTAGTATCCTATCAGTTCTACTAAGAACTAAGTTTGAAAACATCTTCAATCGACCCGTTTAGTTGCATTGAGATCTAAACGCCGTGTCATCGGCACGGACGGCCGGCTTATATATCTCTGGTTAGTACACAATGGAGCCGAGAGCGCTCAGCCTCTACTATCTCTGAAATAATACGAATGGTTTCTTGCCAAATAGTTCAATACTTCCTCGTGGGTTTACTTTTATTTATTAAAGGTTTTACTTTATGGTTTATAAGCGACTGTCTTTTATGTTCGTTACCTCATAACTTTTTACTGTATGTACCGATTTTAATGATACTTTTTATAATATTCGAAAGCTAATGTGGTGGGGTGGTAATACTGTGAAGATCTACTTATTTAAAGAGATATTTGAATTATTGATTTAGAGTACACGCAAGATTAAAAATAGAGACTCCTATATAGACGTTGAAGATAGTATTTCGGCTTTGAAGCTAACCTTACTATTAACGTGATAACGTCTACAACATATCCTCTGCGATTGCGTAGCAATTACCCACTGCAGAAGTCGTATACTTGGAGGTCACACACTCACACCTAATCAAAAGATGGAACCTGGAAACATACTACGGTTTATCCAAGCTGTAGACCTGGGGGACAGATCTAACTAAAACTGGGATGACCACTATAGATCAGAAATGGTCGCAGTTGCCTCATGGGGATACTTGTTCCCCATGCCCTGATACTTAAATAATAATAATAACGTCTACAACGATGAACGCCGACTGCATGCACGAAAAGACTCTCATTATCACGTTCCGCCTGAGCCGAGTGTGCGATTGAGAGCGCGGAACAAGCATAGCAAAGTACGTTCGGCTTGTGACGGATTTATATCACAAAATGATAATAATTCAATTCAATTCATAAAACTTTAATTTTAATCAATGTTTTCTTATAACTTTATCACGTAAAAATTATTTATTTTCCGTTAATCGACTTTATACAACCAATTTTTTCTGCCAACTATAAGTAATATTATATTTTAGTTAATTTAGAAATGACTATAAAATTTTATGAACGAATATTCATTTGTTACATTAATGTTAGGATCGATCCTGAAACTTCTGATTTAATATTCCTTGTCTATGACTACCTACATAGTATAAAACAAAGTCGCTTTCTCTGTCCCTTTGTGTCCTTAAATCTTTAAAACTACGAAACGGATTTTGATGCGGTTTTTTAAGCTATTGCATAGCTTTTATCGCGGGCCTTGGGCGCGGGGACCGAATGCAAAAATTTCGTAACGAAAATTTATTACACCCTACACACAGACATAGTTACTATGTCTATGCACCCACACATCGATAAATACCAGAACTTTTAACTGAGTTAACTAACTTTTACTTTATAACGGCTAAACCGATTTGGCTAATTTTAGTCTTGAAATATTCGTGGAAGTTCAGGGAAGGTTGCAGCGATGAGAAAATATGAAAAATTGCGAGCAAAATACTAAAAATGAAAATTTTAATTTCCCATACAAATCTTACCTGTCAAACATTTGATTTTCGCCCCGTCGGTTCGGTGTTTTAAGAATAATTACATGTAGATCTGGATTAAATAAGGCGTTGGAATCGACAACATGTATTCATAATAGTCGAATTATCGCGTATTTAGATTTAAAACATACAAAATAATAACATGACATAAAATAATGACACTATATTAATGACTTGAGGGTGATAGAGACAGTGCCATACAGGCAAGGCAAACTGTAAGGCACTGTCTCTGTCACCCACACGTCATTCACGCGCCAAAAGATCGTTGTAGGACTTAAATGTCAAATGTCAATTTTCTTTTTAAAAAGAATTATTTTGTCAACTGAAATAGTTCTTATGCTTTTGTTCAGAATATTTAAATCTTCTTTGCACAAATTAATGCATTATCCGTTTCTAATAAAGATTAAAATGTCTTGCACCTATAATGTGACGTTATGATGTACGTATTCTTAATAGCGGCTACAAACTCACGCCGAGAACCCCCGAGAACACCCGAGAAGCGTGAATGTGATCGGTTTCTCGCAGTCTCGTTCTCGGGCTCGCCTGTGCTCGGATCGGTGTCGGTATTTTTGCCCGCTTCAAAGAGTTTCTCGGGCGAGAAAAGAGAACCGTATTCACATTCTCGTTCGGTCTCAGTGGGACCGTTGTGTGTTTTTGTATTTAAAATTTACATTTCTAGTTAAAATTATCTACTGTCTGTGGTTACCAATTATTATTATTATTTTAGTACTTATATTAATTTATTTCTTATTTTAGTATTCACAAGATTATAGTATATTAATGCACACAAAACCAAAGCCGCTGCACTGACGTCCATTCCGGATGACGATCGAGGATGCGAATGAGAAGGTCGCATGAGTGTAGATGCTTTCTCGGTTCTCGCGCAAATTCGCGGCAAGATTTCTCTTCGAGACTTCTCGCGTGAGTCTGTTGGCGGTATAACAATTAGGCATTGATGTATAAGTATCTAGATGGATAATCGAATCCGCGAAGACCTGTCAAAAAAGCTGCGCCAACTATTGGCGCAGAAGTACTTTCCCGCCAATTAGTGCCGATCGCGCCGCTTTCGTGTCACTACGTATTACGCGCGCAATTTAAATAAACAAATAAGAGGGGTAACATGACGAAATGTGCTATTAAACTGTGCCGGAATTATAAAGGAAGGGTAAAAAGCTCAAAAAACATCACATATCATAGGCAAGTAACCCAATAAACATATTTTTAATTAAATTTCAATTTTGATTTTTATTGTAACCAAATTACGTCATTTTTTTGTCAGTGTTGCTAGTTTCTATTTTTATGCTCCCGACTTAACATCATTTTTGTGGGTATATAAATTGGTTTATGGTTACGTGTATATTATTTAGTTCATGTACTTTTATAAATCGATTAAAGAAAGGTGGTGTTTACCAATACGTTTGTGTTTATTTATAATAATATAACATTAATATTCGTATGTTTATGAGCCCATTTTAATGATTATTTTTGCATTGGGTCGAATAAACCACTTTTAAAGGTACAAGAGTAATGTGAAAAGGAGACGATCCAAAATTGTATGTAGTCTGGGCCTGGTTTTGTACCAGTGATAAAATAAGATAAAAAAGAAAAATAAACCATTTTTGACTAATCAAATCCACGAACTCATCTATATTTCAGTGCAAAAATTATTTATTAACTCCACGTGACGCAATTATTCTACATAATGGCGGGCAGCAGACCAGAGGATTCATAATTTTTGACGTATGACGTTAGCTGTCAATATACCTTCTCTATGCTTGAACAATGGCTCGAACTCAGAGTGAAGGACGCCATCTTGCAAGTGTTGCAAGTAGTACCTACCGAATAACTCGAAATTAATTTTATTTTAGCAAGTCATTTATTGCGATTTGTGAATTTATTATATTTTTAATGAACTTTCTGTATTTTTTGGTTTTTCATGGTTTAGTGTACAAGATCAGGCCCAAAATGGACCATCTCCTTTTCTAAAATTGTAAAGTTACCGTCTCAGATTAAGGTGAAAATTTGAAGGGAGGACGGGTTCTACACTCTCATTCGTCCCCCCAAACTAAATATTGCTCTCATAAAGTACTTACTTTTTTAAAATTATTTTTCTAAATCTCTAAAAATTTTAAGGTTATGTGGTCTCATTGGTTAATGTGTAAGCGCTCGAAGTCTTAAGTGTATGTATATGTGTGTGTGGACGTGTGTGTGTGTGTGTGTGTGTGTTTTAAACTACATTACCTATAAAAAATAAATTTATCCAAGCTGTAGACCTGGGGGACAGATCTAACTAAAACTGGGATGACCACTATAGATCAGAAATGGTCGCAGTTGCCTCATGGGGATACTTGTTCCCCATGCCCTGATACTTAAATAATAATAATAACGTCTACAACGATGAACGCCGACTGCATGCACGAAAAGACTCTCATTATCACGTTCCGCCTGAGCCGAGTGTGCGATTGAGAGCGCGGAACAAGCATAGCAAAGTACGTTCGGCTTGTGACGGATTTATATCACAAAATGATAATAATTCAATTCAATTCATAAAACTTTAATTTTAATCAATGTTTTGTTATAACTTTATCACGTAAAAATTATTTATTTTCCGTTAATCGACTTTATACAACCAATTTTTTCTGCCAACTATAAGTAATATTATATTTTAGTTAATTTAGAAATGACTATAAAATTTTATGAACGAATATTCATTTGTTACATTAATGTTAGGATCGATCCTGAAACTTCTGATTTAATATTCCTTGTCTATGACTACCTACATAGTATAAAACAAAGTCGCTTTCTCTGTCCCTTTGTGTCCTTAAATCTTTAAAACTACGAAACGGATTTTGATGCGGTTTTTTAAGCTATTGCATAGCTTTTATCGCGGGCCTTGGGCGCGGGGACCGAATGCAAAAATTTCGTAACGAAAATTTATTACACCCTACACACAGACATAGTTACTATGTCTATGCACCCACACATCGATAAATACCAGAACTTTTAACTGAGTTAACTAACTTTTACTTTATAACGGCTAAACCGATTTGGCTAATTTTAGTCTTGAAATATTCGTGGAAGTTCAGGGAAGGTTGCAGCGATGAGAAAATATGAAAAATTGCGAGCAAAATACTAAAAATGAAAATTTTAATTTCCCATACAAATCTTACCTGTCAAACATTTGATTTTCGCCCCGTCGGTTCGGTGTTTTAAGAATAATTACATGTAGATCTGGATTAAATAAGGCGTTGGAATCGACAACATGTATTCATAATAGTCGAATTATCGCGTATTTAGATTTAAAACATACAAAATAATAACATGACATAAAATAATGACACTATATTAATGACTTGAGGGTGATAGAGACAGTGCC